>OW799217.2:5742430-8609896 GCA_941918905.2 Xestia sexstrigata | reverse complement strand
TACAATCTCATTTTTCAATCGTCTTTTCTAGAACCATTGTTGGTGTTTCTATCTCATCTGTAGGAGCTGCATTCTCATATATTGTAAACCTTATGTCCTCTTTTATGATAATATTCATTTCAGGTGAAACACTTAGGTTGGCCGTTTTTTCGTTTGTTACACACATTAAACTCCCGGTTTCCTTGTTCTGTGTATTGTCCATATATGCATTTTGTGGTGTTTCTTTTGTATTTAAGGTAGGTGCTATATTTTCACGTTCGTAGTTGACTTCGATATAATTTTCAGGAATCAATTTTTGAAATCCGTCTTTGGTATTCTTTTTTGGTGTCATTCTTCTTGTTGCTTGCGCATTTTTGCCGGAGATTGGTATCAATGTTTCTTTGCTTTCAATTTTTGCATCATCACGTGATTCGCAATCAGTTTCTGAATCATCTACTATGACTTTTTTGATGTTAAAATCAGGATCACGAACACTGTCGTCTCTGTCGTCATGAAACGACTCATTTTCTTCAGAAGTGTTGGAGGTTGATACCTTCATGGTATATAATCTGTCACATAGTGACTTTGTACGTAGGCATGACAACAGTTACAAAACAAATATGACATATCAAAAACTAAGTTACACTACCGGGCGGGTAGTGAAAGTGGTGTAACTTAGTTTTTGATAATATGTTATATTTGTTTTGTACAAATAGGTTTAGGGTTTTATAATAGTATAATCACACTTGTGCATGTTTTGGAACTAGTGACCTGGTGCGATTTAAGTGTGCATGTACACTTGTTAGTCTTAAGGGTGCGTACACATGTGGCAGATTAAGGGTGTGTGTTGGAGGTTGATACCTTCATGGTATATAATCTGTCACATAGTGACTTTGTACGTAGGCATGACAACAGTTCTCAATAAAATGTCTGACAACTAAAACGTGTTTTCTGTGAATAATACTTTATGCTATCGCAAGTAACGCACTGCTAACTCTGCTAGACACTTTCCATCAAGAAGCTTCACTGTTTTCAATAATGTCTGACGTAATAATATCTAATTGTAGTTTTGGGTCAGTAATTAATACATTATAAATTTCTTGGGTAGCTGGGGACATTACCGGAAAAGGAGACAATGGATCATCGTTACTTATGTTCCTCAATAACGAAGAGCTTGACACTGTAGTGCCAAGATTCGGGTCACCTGAAGCAATAAAAATTAACAATCAGACAGATAAACACAATTACTTTCGCATTTATAATATTAGTTTGGGTGTGTAACTAGCGGTGTGTAAGTTGTGTAACTAGCGGTGTCTAACTGCTGAGTCCTACCTATTCCTATTACAGGGTTTAGACTATCTACATACTAAGGTTCATCCAAATCTGCCCAGCAGTAACAGATGTAGGTCGTTTAAAACACACACACACACAAACAAAATAATAATTAATACGACAGTAGCCAAAGTTGTACTACACACCCTTTATTTCTTTTAAATAAGTATTTTTGTTTTGATTTCAACATTAGAGGAGCAAGGGGAGACAAATTACTGAAGAACAATTAGTTACCCACGACGGGAATCCAGGGGATTACTAATAGTTACTATGACCTCATAGAGCTTAATTCTTATTACATAGTGGGAAAGAGACAGAGCTATACAGGTCGTCTATCTCCATCTCTTTCCCACTCTGGAATAAGAATAAAACAAAACTGCTCGTCATGGTAGATTCCCATCGTCTACATACATCTAAGTTCACAGTTTCTAGTAAACAGTCAGCTGACTGCGACGTTCGCAACTTCGCACGGACGTAAAAATGTCGCGGCGGGATTTTATCGCGCACTGGATTTTCAATTCTCGGTGCTAAACCAAACATTCAGAATCCAACAGAGTGCATTCCAACGCGTCGAACAAACACACTGTTGGATTTTCAACTCTAGGCGCGAAGCAGAGCGTTGAAAAACCAGTGCGCGAAAAAAATCGCCGCGATATTTTTACGTCCATTCGTACGTCGGTTTACAGTATGTTACTTACCTAGTTAACTAACTTCCAACCTTCATCAATACCTACCTAAAAGGTGGCAAAAAAGTTAAGGTAAACGCGGGTGAAGTCGTCATGCCCCCAATAGTCGACAATTAATCTAAAAACTTGTATATTTTTTTCTACTGAACTTAAAATGGGCCGGTTTATATGGAAACATATTGTTGGTAACATATTGCACAATTGAAATGACAACACTGAGTTTTAACAGATATGGCGTCGGAGATATGTCTGTTTAAATTGCGATATGTTGAGATGTCCAGTTACGGCCAACGAAGTTCTGAACCCTAAATGTAATAAGTATAGGTATCACTACATGTCCGTTACAAAAAACTAACGTTAAATAAATATATTTACAAAAAACCGTACAAAAAACCGTCCGTTACAAAAAACTAACGTTAAATAAATATATTTAGTTGACAACATAAGTAGGTACGCAAGTTGCATTAAAAAAATAATCGAGTTATCAACAAACTCGTAAAAAGAAATAATTTAAAAAAAATATCGTTGCACATCCCGCGCTCGTGTGTTGGTAAACAAACGTCAGTTTAGAGATCAGAACACGCGCGCGCGAACCGTTAACAAGTGTGAGTGCTTCAAATTGATTTCGTTTGTTTTTGAGTGTATCTATTGATTGACTACTACAGTGTTTCAATTCATAAGTTGGGTGTATACTTATAGTTTGTGTTTTGCAATGGAGGAAAAAGTGAGTACCTACCAAACCTTACGGTCCACCTTAGTGTATTATACCGACAGAGGGAATACCTACCTACTTTCATAAGTGAAGTGATATCTAGGTATTCGGTTTTTGCAGAACCCGACGATTGCTGAATTAATGGCTAGGAAACGGAAGCTAACAGAACTTCGTGATTAAAGTTAAATTCATCTCGCCAGCGAATGAATGAAGTGGACGAAAACGGTAAGCTACAGATTTCATGTTCACAAATAACTTTTTTGCCACCTTTTAGGTAGGTATTGATGAAGGTTGGAAGTAAGTTAACTAGGTAAGTAACATACTGTAAACCGACGTTCGAATGGACGTAAAAATATCGCGGCGATTTTTTTCGCGCACTGGTTTTTCAACGCTCTGCTTCGCGCCTAGAGTTGAAAATCCAACAGTGTGTTTGTTCGACGCGTTGGAATGCACTCTGTTGGATTCTGAATGTTTGGTTTAGCACCGAGAATTGAAAATCCAGTGCGCGATAAAATCCCGCCGCGACATTTTTACGTCCGTGCGAAGTTGCGAACGTCGCAGTCAGCTGACTGTTTACTAGAAACTGTGAACTTAGATGTATGTAGACGATGGGAATCTACCATGACGAGCAGTTTTGTTTTATTCTTATTCCAGAGTGGGAAAGAGATGGAGATAGACGACCTGTATAGCTCTGTCTCTTTCCCACTATGTAATAAGAATTAAGCTCTATGAGGTCATAGTAACTATTAGTAATCCCCTGGATTCCCGTCGTGGGTAACTAATTGTTCTTCAGTAATTTGTCTCCCCTTGCTCCTCTAATGTTGAAATCAAAACAAAAATACTTATTTAAAAGAAATAAAGGGTGTGTAGTACAACTTTGGCTACTGTCGTATTAATTATTATTTTGTTTGTGTGTGTGTGTGTTTAAACGACCTACATCTGTTACTGCTGGGCAGATTTGGATGAACCTTAGTATGTAGATAGTCTAGACCCTGTAATAGGAATAGGTAGGACTCAGCAGTTAGACACCGCTAGTTACACAACTTACACACCGCTAGTTACACACCCAAACTAATATTATAAATGCGAAAGTAATTGTGTTTATCTGTCTGATTGTTAATTTTTATTGCTTCAGGTGACCCGAATCTTGCCACTACAGTGTCAAGCTCTTCGTTATTGAGGAACATAAGTAACGATGATCCATTGTCTCCTTTTCCGGTAATGTCCCCAGCTACCCAAGAAATTTATAATGTATTAATTACTGACCCAAAACTACAATTAGATATTATTACGTCAGACATTATTGAAAACAGTGAAGCTTCTTGATGGAAAGTGTCTAGCAGAGTTAGCAGTGCGTTACTTGCGATAGCATAAAGTATTATTCACAGAAAACACGTTTTAGTTGTCAGACATTTTATTGAGAACTGTTGTCATGCCTACGTACAAAGTCACTATGTGACAGATTATATACCATGAAGGTATCAACCTCCAACACACACCCTTAATCTGCCACATGTGTACGCACCCTTAAGACTAACAAGTGTACATGCACACTTAAATCGCACCAGGTCACTAGTTCCAAAACATGCACAAGTGTGATTATACTATTATAAAACCCTAAACCTATTTGTACAAAACAAATATAACATATTATCAAAAACTAAGTTACACCACTTTCACTACCCGCCCGGTAGTGTAACTTAGTTTTTGATATGTCATATTTGTTTTGTAACTGTTGTCATGCCTACGTACAAAGTCACTATGTGACAGATTATATACCATGAAGGTATCAACCTCCAACACTTCTGAAGAAAATGAGTCGTTTCATGACGACAGAGACGACAGTGTTCGTGATCCTGATTTTAACATCAAAAAAGTCATAGTAGATGATTCAGAAACTGATTGCGAATCACGTGATGATGCAAAAATTGAAAGCAAAGAAACATTGATACCAATCTCCGGCAAAAATGCGCAAGCAACAAGAAGAATGACACCAAAAAAGAATACCAAAGACGGATTTCAAAAATTGATTCCTGAAAATTATATCGAAGTCAACTACGAACGTGAAAATATAGCACCTACCTTAAATACAAAAGAAACACCACAAAATGCATATATGGACAATACACAGAACAAGGAAACCGGGAGTTTAATGTGTGTAACAAACGAAAAAACGGCCAACCTAAGTGTTTCACCTGAAATGAATATTATCATAAAAGAGGACATAAGGTTTACAATATATGAGAATGCAGCTCCTACAGATGAGATAGAAACACCAACAATGGTTCTAGAAAAGACGATTGAAAAATGAGATTGTAACTTTAATTATGGAGACCGCAAGTACTAGTGAAGAAAGGACTAATAATAATACAAAAAAAGGAAGATCTTCAGTGGAGAGAAATGCAAGCAAAACACGAAGAAATACAGGAAAAAGTTATATAACGGAAAAAGGTAAAGTAGTTCCTGACAGAAAACCGGAAGAGTTGAGTTCATGTAGACTAAAATGTGCTGAAAGAATTACAACGGCTGAACAGACGCATTGTTTTGAAAATTATTGGCAACTTGGAGATAGAGATAGAACCGATTTAAGTCAACCTCCCAAAAATAAGAAGACTATCGAAGATATTTCGCTTGTCAACCACCACATATTGAGCTTTCCAAGTTACGAGAGTCACTTCTGTAGAAATTCAACTGGTAAGAAATATCTAGCTGCTGACCTTTCAATTGCTAAAATGTACAGAGAGTATAAAAACACTTCTTCAAACCCTGTCTCGTTAAAATTATATGCCAAATGCTTTCACGACCTCAATCTGTCGTTTAAGCAACCATCTGTTCAATGTTACCTTTGGACATTGACTCAGCACTCGGCCTGGCTGACGCGCGGCCCAGTTAAAAGAATGATTTGGTTGCATCTTACACGCATAGGACACATAGACTTTGTATAATAGTGTGTGTTAAGAAATAAGTAGTATATAAGCAGAACATTTTGTAAATAAATCAGATTTGAATTTTATATTCTTGTCTCATTACCCCTCACTGTGGCCAAGACACCTTTAGCCATCTCTGATCAGTCTCGTGAGTCTGCGGGACTGGCAGTGAGTGTACCCTTCCCGAACCTGGTATTCCTGTCTACTATCCGTCTGTAACCTTAGGTCGCATGGTGCAGGCATCCTGAACTTATTTATATATTTATTTATCACACTAGGTATATGGTAGGTTAGGGCTGTAGGGCTTATAGGGCTTAAGGTCGTAGGGACTGTTAGGCTTGTAGGTCTTCGCAGGGTCCTTTAACTTATCATATATTTTCATGTACCGTCACACCCTTGACGGTATTGCGGCCTTACGTGACATTTGTTAAGGGTGGACGTACATTTTGGTCCTTCGAGCATTTGAATCGCGCGGTCCCCCTGCCCACTGTAGGGAAATACGTTGACAGACAGACACTTCGGAGAACTGAGAGCTGGTGTACTCAACAAAGCATCAGTTTTCAGTAATCTGAAGTACATTGTACTAGGGTATTCTGTCGGAAAGCCTCTCGTTGCGGATCGGTCACTGGCCTCCCACAAGCGGGTCTCACCAGCTGATTGAGAAGTCGCACGGATATAACAAGAGCGCAGATACCACTAGTACTGACTTAACTATTAGAGTAGGGTAGGGCTTCAGGGAAGAAGAAAGAAGAGCACTATGGAGATACAGGAAGTTAACGAACTAATCAGGAGCCAGGAAGCGGATTACAACGAGATCAAAAGGGTATTGACAAACATAAAAAAGGACTCGCCCACAAGAAAAACAGAAAAATACATCAACGAAAGAAAGAAAACCTTAGACCAAGTTTTTCAGCGAGTTCAAGGAAACCACTTAAGACTACAGGAACAGGAGGTGTTATCAACTCATAAATATATTACTACAAACTACTTCGGCAACATTAAAAAATGTTACGACGAAGGGATCAAGTACCTTCAAGAATGCGAAGAAAGGCTACAACATGTGCAAAGTGTCTATGAACCACGATTATTAGACGAAGATGAAGACAAGGACGGAGTCAGCAGCCCAAAACTATTTATACAGCTATTCCGAATGTCGCAGATAGCTAAGAAAATAACTCAGGCTAAGGAATCCGTTATACAAAACAAGCCTATATGGCATTTACAAACACTACTACAAACTTTACAAAAACAATGGCTAGAAATCGAAGAAACTCACATCGGACTACTAATGGCCGAAAGTACACTGGACAACAGCTATTTCAGAGACAATTGTTTCGAAAAAACTCAGAAAGATTACGATATTACTACGGAGTTATTGGAAGAAAGAATCTTTCAAATCTCAGATGAAAAAGTGATTAACCCTTGACCCTTTGACTGTGAGGTCCAGCATCTGAGAGTTCTTCTTCCTTATCAGCCTGCCCCCTACTGTCTCGATGACCAGTTCTTCATTGTTTCCCTGAGCGCCGACTTCTTGTGCCACCTTCTCGTCCAGAAGTGACACTGTTGACCCTTCATCCATGAGGGCCAATATCTTCTTTGATCCTTTTGACCCGAAGACTTCAACAGGAACTATCTTCAGGTATGCCCTTGCGTTGTTGACTGCATTCACTGATGCCATGACGGTCGCTACTTCTTGTGTTGCTTCCGTTTCATCCCCCGAGGCCTTGTCTTCTGGCTCCACGTGCAGCAGGTGATGATGCCACCTTTTGCATTCCTTGCACGGCGGCTTCCTGCAGCTCTCCTTGCGATGTTTTCCTTGTAGACATTTGAAGCAGACGTGACTTTTCTTGACTATTGCCCAGCGGTCTTGCACCGACGTCTTCTGGAACTTCGGACACTCGACGAGGAAGTGTTCACCCTCACATGTAGGGCAAGTCTTCTCTTGTTGTCTTGAATCTCTTCCTTTGTTGTCCCTTTCTTTGGAGTCCTTTTCTTTTGTAGAATGCGTTGCTTGTCGACTGGTTTTTCTGAACCCACTCTTCTCTTCTGTCGTAGCGAAGGCTCCACACTTGTCTGCTTCTATGTTCAGGAACTTGGACACCAACGTCAGGTCGGAGAACTCGCCTTCTTCTGATGCAGCAGTGAAGTCGTACCACCGGAACTTGAGGATTGTTGGTATCTTCTCGATGATTTGTTTTACCATTTCAGGTGAATGCAGGTACTGAGGCTTCTTCAACCCCTTGATTGATGCCACGCTGTTGTTGATCTGACTTGCGAAGACACATATGTCCCTCGGATTTTCAGATATCTTCGGTAGTGCCTTAACCTTATCCAGCTCAGCCAACACCAGCGCATCAGGTCTTCCATATCTTCTTCTAAGGGCTTGCATCACTTCTAACGGAGAGGCTTCGGAATATAGCAGACTCTTGATAGCTTCCCTTGCGTTGCCTTTCAGTGCTCTTCTTAGACGAGCCATATTTTGAACTGCGCTGAACATCGGTGCTGTATCTTCATAGACGACTTTGAAGGCCAACCACTCGCTGCTGTTACCATCGAAGTAGGGTAACTCGTGAATGTACTTCGGCTGCGCCACTGGTCCTCCTCTTGTGGTGAAAGCTTCTTTCAATGCTGTTGCTAAAGCTTGAATTTCAATTGTAGCTCCTCTGGTTGAAGAGTTCTCTTCTGGTTTCACTTTCTGGGGTTCCGGTGGCTGCTGGCCTCGTAGCTCTGGTTGTTCTTTGTTGCCTTCGCCTAATACAGATGACTCGATCCAGTTCTGCACCTGTGCTGTTCTGTCTTCCTGGTCTTCATCCACGGAATCCTCTTCTTCACATTGTGCCAGCTCCAGTCTGACACGAGCTAGGTTCGCCGCAGCCCGTGCTTGCTTCAGCTCCAGGCGTGCCAATTCTTCTCTGGCTTCCAGCTCACGTCTTCTGGCCGAGGAACTCGTGGTCTTCGTAGACCTGGCGCGACGACTGACCCCCTTCGGTTTTAAGGTCGCGTCTAAGTCGCTAACCCCTTTAACCGGGACTTCTTCTGGGATCTTCTTGGTCGTCTCCTTCTGGGCGGTGTCTTCCTTCTTACTCTTCTCTGACTCCGCTGTGGTCGTGGTCGCAGTCGCAACTGTGTTCTCCGTCGTCGTGGTCGTGGTACTCGTAGAAGTGTTCGTGTCTGAAGTAGCTGTAGTTCCCGATGACGCAGACGCTGACGTGACCCCTTCTGACCCCGACCTTTCTTCTGTCACGTCCCTATCGGAGGGACGGGACTCGGAGCGTGAGGAGGCATCCTTCTGCTTCCTAGTTACCGGCATCTTGAACAAAATCTTCTGACTCTTCTTTTCTTCTGAACTCTTCTGTCTTCTTGCAGGGATCCGGCTCGAAGGACCAACTGTTTCGGCTGGGCTAGACCATGGGGTCCAGTCAACCTGGGACAATCTCCCACAATAGTAGACGGGCGCTCCTTGCAGTACTTGCTGGTGGCGCACGCCTCCACGCACCCCTGAATGCGTAGGGTATGGTCGAGTACTGACGACCTAGCAGAGCAGGACCTCGGGGGAGAGGGATAAGCAGGCACCGTAGAATAAAAACACCCTTTTTTTCTTTCTGCCTAATGTTCAGTGTTCCCTAGGTTTCGGCTTGTTCCTTTTTCTTTTAGTTGTTTCTTCCTCGATGGCTGGGCTGCGACTGACGATCGTTCGCTGTCGACCCCGATTTATATACGGCTCTGTCCGCCCATAACGGGAACCGTGATTTTTTACTCTAATTTCGAGTCTATTTTCGCGATAGCCGAAACATTTGGAACCCCGTATTTATATTTATTTATTTAATAACCCTTACAAACTATACCTTTTTACATAGCTTATTATGTCTATTTTAATCTAAAACAATAATATTGCACCTTACATAACACATAAAAAACTTCCTAGAACATTTACTGCTAATTTTGCAATGTATGAAATTTTCATTATACATTTTTCCTTATATTTCCTAAACTACTGAACCAATTTACACAATTCTTTCACAGAAAATGGTTTTAAGTTAATACCAACCTTTTGACACTAATTTAAACATTATATATTATCAAACAAAAAATCATGTTTTCAAGTTACGTAATTATATGACTTATTAATTTTAATTTAAATTTTTTCCTTTCTAATCAGTCTCATTGGACTCTAATACCAATTTGACGCTAAATTAACATAAAACTAACAAGATTTTAGCAAGATTCTAATGAGAATTTACATAAACTAGACTTTACGTTAATATCACAAGTTTTGAACGAAAAATTTACTATAAGATTCGCGTTTACAGTCTACGTACCGCCACTACTTGCACCCTGGTGTCGAGATAGGGTCTCGTCGCCGACACCAGCCACGGAACTAGTTTGACATCTGTAAGTTGTAACTTAGTTCATAGCCTATAGCAGGGGGGGGACACTACTTGACGTAGGCGTCCAATGTTTGACAAATATACTAGCACCATCTCTTACGAAATCCGCGTAAACTTGAGAGATTTAGTACGTAAAAATGACATAGATGGTGCTTACGCCAATTGTCACGTTTGCTTAAAACGCCTTGATGATTTGAATGAATGTTGATGAAAATGAAAATGAAAATCGAATCAAAAATAATAAATATACGTTATAAACAAGAATAATCTTTTATTCATTTATTTAAGCATTTTGCAAATATATATTTTTTTCGGTTTGGCAACATTGTAGTCACAGCATCAAAAAAAAAATACTGGTATTTACTAAATTATTGTCCTAGAAAATGGTCATTAATTTCAGCGTGTGCACGAATTTGTAGATCTCTTCCAATTTGTGTAATTTATATGGTTTGTCAGTTCTATAGCTCCAGAAAGTGGAGTTGAGTCGGGTGGTAGTTCTCCTCTCGTCTTTCTTGTCTGTTTTACATCCGGAAATCTCATTAATTTTAGTGCTGTGTTTTGCGAATTAGACGCTTTCAGATCTTGTGTTTTATAGTTTACTGTTAAAATGAAAAATCTAAGTAGACAGATGTACAGACGGACAGATAGACTAGACATATGTGTGTGGTGTTATGAAGCGGAGAAAAGGTTTAAAGTCGCGACTGGACAATGCCGAAAAGTTATTCAAGAAATCAAATAGACTAATTTATAGTTGGTGCAAGTCAATAAACCGGATTTTAGCAGGGAAGCTTACATTCGACGGTGAGGATGAAACTAAAATGTATGCTCAAGATTATTATGTTTTTAAACATCGCCATATTAAGACCAATAAATGACGTAAATATTAACATAATCATCGTTTTTATTTTGTGCTGGCTATCTAGAACATTCAATTTTGTAAAGAGTATACCAACTCTTAACATCTTCTCTTGAAGCTAGGAAATGAATGCAGTCTTTATACATGCAGGTCAATCCCACGACAAAGCATAGCCAGTGTTAAGAGTTGGTATACTCTTTGAAGGTGAAGCTATATGGAACCTTCATGAGTAGAATGACTACTGACAAGCATCAAGAAAAAATAATAATAAGTTGTCTGTCACTTCTTTAAAATATTCCTTCTTGTAAAAATGTGTAAAATATAATTAAAGTTATTTTATGTCGTTTAAGCCTGATTTCTAATTTTACTTTAATATGGCAGCAGAGCGGTGAGTTGCCTGAGGCTGAATTTTTATGGGTGGATAGCAAAATAAAGTAAGAATCTTGAATTTTACGTAAAAGTCGATCTGTACCTAAGATATTAGTAAAATTTACGATCGTCATCATGCAGTCTGTAGCTGGGGCAAGGATCGAAATAAACAAATTGGACGGACAGAATTGGCCTACGTGGAAGTTTATGATAACAAGATTGCTTAAAAGTTATCCTGGTACAATTGATGTCATAAAGGGTACAACTAAAATGCCCACTCACCCAGGAGCATTGGCCACACCCGAAAAGTTAGAAACATTTAAAAAGGAGTCAACAAAGTTTGAAACATTAGACAATACTGCACAGTTAGTACTTTCGTCAAACATGAGTGAAGATATGTTGCACAAAGTGATGCGATTCAGTACAGCAAAGGACATGTGGGATGAACTTGTGAGGCTATACGACGGAGCTACAGAAGATAAGAGCTACGACTTATGCATGAAGTTCTTCAGCTACCAAAAAGATCCTGAGCATGACATGACCACACATATATCTGCAATAAAATTATTATTCTACGACCTGAATACTGAATTAGAAGGAAACGATTTACCAGTTATCCTAGTAATTTGTAAGATACTGGATACACTTCCGGAACAGTATTTTGCATTTAAGTCAAGTTGGCTTTTGATGGCAAAACAGGATAGAAACATTGAGAATTTGACGATACAGTTATGTGCCTATGAAAGAGCGCTACTAAATAAAGCAGAGTGTAGTACTAATGTGAAAACTCTTGTAGTAAAATCTGAGAAGAGTAAGAACAACTTTAACAAAAAGCAATTAAAGTGTAAATATTGCGGACAGGTCGGTCACATTGTCAAAAAGTGTCATAAATAGATTTCTGACGGGAGACCACCAAAGAATTCGACCAGTAGTGTGAACAACATGAATTTAACAATTTTGTCAGTTGAAGATACAACAGAAGCAGATATAATAAGAATAGTTGGTACGTAGACAATGGCGCAACTAGTCATGTTACGAATAGGTCTGACTTATTTGAAAGCTTTGAATATTTTCAAAATAATCACACTGTTACTACAGCATCTGGACAGACAATCAATGCTATTGGCAAAGGAACAATACGTCTCAATGCTGATGTAAATGGACGAGTCGAACAGCTTCTTTTAAAAGATGTATGGTATATTCCAGCATTACAAAGAAATTTATTTTCAGTTCTTGCTGCTCAAGACAAACTACAGAATAGTACATTTGAATCCCGCACAGAATCATGTACATTGAAAGAAAACGGTAAAGAAATAGTGAACGGGATGCGAAGAAAACTTGGGGGGCTTTATATACTCAATGTTAAAATTGTCACACCAAAGCAAGAAGTAAACCTTATCACAAATTCACAATCGTTACAATTGTATCATGAACGTTTAGGACATCAGAATAAAAAACATGTAAAAAAGGTAGTAGAAAAGGAATTTGGCTTAAAATTGGACTATAATACAGAACTATGTGAAGGTTGTATCAATGGCAAAGCACACAGGTTGAAATTCGGTACACGAGAACGAGCGACAAAACCTGGAGAGCTTATTCACTCTGATGTATGTGGACCATTTATGTACTCGATTTCCAAATTTCAATACTTTGTTCTTTTCAAAGACGACTACTCTCGATATCGTCATGTCTACTTCATGAGAAACAAAAGCGAAGTTCACAGCAAACTTAAACAGTTTCTAGCTGAGATTAGAACCGCTGGACATGTTGTTCAAAACTTCCTAAGCGATAATGGAGGAGAATTTGATAATGAGCAGGTATGCAATACACTTCGACAGAATGGTATAAAACAGCGTTTAACTATGCCTTATACGCCAGAACAAAATGGATGCTCGGAACGAGATAACAGGACTATAGTTGAAACTGCTAGGGCAATCATGCATGCTCATGATGAAATACCACAAGGTCTTTGGGCGGAATTAATAAATACTTCCGTCTACATACTTAATCGAACGGGACCGACAACCTTTGAGGGAAAGTCACCTTTCGAGTTATTTTTTGGAAAGAAACCAGGCATCAAACACTTGAGGATTATTGGATCGACGTGTTATGCACACATACCTAAACAAAGACGGAAGAAACTTTGTAAGAAAGCCGAAAAAGGAATTCTTATTGGGTATGATGGAGATGATGGCTACCGTATATGGTCTAAAGAAAATTATAGGCTTATCAGATCAAGAGATGTGATTTTTTGATGAACGCCCTCTCATAGAAAAACCTATAAATCAGACCGCAGTGGACGAGGCAGATAAGGTAGACAAAAACAGTTTTGTTGTACCAATACCCTCTATTGAACCAGAGTTACAGCCTATCATACCAGAAGAAGATTCACAGATGATACACGATCAAGAAATACACGATCAAGAAACTGTTGAATCAAATAATATACCGATTGATCCAATTAATGACTCTATTAACTTTGAAACTGCTGAGTCTGGCTCTGATGTTGACGGTACTTCATCAACGGGAAGTATTTTACCGTATGAACATGTTCCAGAAAGAATGACTTTAAGAAATCGTTCAACAATCAAACCTCCTGATAGATTTGATGAATTTGTTCTTAATTGTGTTGAAAAGGTCTATAATCATGAAGAAGAACCAAAGACGTTCAAAGATGCGATGAAGTCTGTTGATAAAAATAAATGGCGCAAAGCTATGGATGATGAAATAAGTTCCCTGAAAGATAACGAAACTTGGTCCTTAATGCAATTGCCCAAAGGACGCAAAGCCATTTCAACTAAATGGGTTTACAAGATTAAACGAAACTCGAACGGAAATATCGAAAAGTATAAAGCCAGACTAGTAGCTGTTGGTTATTCTCAAAAGAAAGGCGTTAACTATGAGAAAACATTTAGTCCAGTCACAAAAATGAGCTCAATCAGGACGTTACTAAGTATTGCTGCTCGAGACAGTATGATCCTTGCGCAATTTGATGTGTCAACTGCATTTCTTTATGGAAGTTTAAATGAGGAAATTTACGTCAAACAGCCAGAAGGATATAACGATGGAACTAGCAAAGTGTGCAAATTGAAACGCAGTTTATATGGACTTAAACAAGCACCATTGTGTTGGAACAATTGCATCAAAGGCTTTCTTCTAGAAACAGGGTTCAAAAAAGGAGAAGATCCTTGTATATTCTCTATGAAAAAGGGAGAAAGCAGGCTACTTCTAGCCCTATATGTTGACGATGGCATAATTGCTAGCACGTCACAGGCACTAATCGATGTTTTTCTCGAAAATTTAAAGAAGCGATTTAAAATAAAGGCCCAAAATGACAAAGATTCCTTTTACTTCCTAGGACTTGAAATAAAGAAAGAGGAAGATTGTATCAAAATACATCAAGGGGCCTACACTAAGAAGGTACTTGAAAAATTTTGTATGCAGAATAGTAAGGCTGCTGCTACACCGATAGTCAAACACTCCGAATTGAGAGAAGATGCTGGAGGAGACAATTCGTTTCCTTATAGAGAAGCGGTTGGAGCCCTTGCATATTTGATGGTGGGCACAAGGCCCGATATAGCTTACGCTCTTAGTGTTGCATCTAGACACTTAGAAGCTCCTACAAAAAGAGATATCACAAAATTAAAAAGAATATTTCGGTATTTGAATGGTACTCGAGATTACTGCATTACATACAGAAAAGGCACGCAGAAAGAACTGGTCTGTTACAGCGATGCGGATCATGGTGGTGATCCTGACACTGGAAGGTCAACTTCAGGACTTGTATGTGTTTACGGAGGTCCAATATCATGGAGAAGCAAATTACAGACATCAGTTGCGATCTCTAGCACGGAAGCCGAAATTGTAGCTGCAAGTGAAGCTGCAAGAGAAATAATATGGGTTAAAAGATTGATTGAAGGCATAGAGCAATCAACGATGACTCCTGTTCTCCACGTGGATAACGAGTCTGCCATCAAGCTGGCTCTGAATCCGACATATGAGTTCCACAATAGAACCAAGCATATAAAGCTACGACACTTCTTTATACGAGAAGCCATAGCTGATGGGACTATGATGATTGCAAAGATTGGTACAGAAAACCAAATTGCTGATATTATGTTTACTAAGGCACTGTATAAGCCAAGGCTGGCTATGCTTTGTCGTGGGATTGACCTGCATGTATAAAGACTGCATTCATTTCCTAGCTTCAAGAGAAGATGTTAAGAGTCGGTATACTCTTTGAAGGTGAAGCTATATGGAACCTTCATGAGTAGAATGACTACTGACAAGCATCAAGAAAAATAATAAGATGTCTGTCACTTCTTTAAAATATTCCTTCTTGTAAAAATGTGTAAAATATAATTAAAGTTATTTTGTGTCGTTTTTTTAAGCCTGATTTCTAATTTTACTTTAATAGTTTTTAAATGGACAACATTTCAAACTACCCGCTATTGAAAACATTCAATAAGATGTATATGTATACATAGGTACGCACCTAGTTTTTGGGATTAGTTCGGCGGATATAGTATCAGATGGCGACACCGTCCAATAAAGGTGTCAAAAAATCTCGAGAGAGGGCTCTCTATTCCATATATATTACTATACTCTTTGGCCTTTAGTCGTATGAGAACGGTTGCTGAATCAGCCTACAATGTTAGCATAGTCAAAAACCGGGAAGTGGGTCAAAAATAACTTTTAAGATTTGTTTATAATTGGTTATTTTGTTAGTTCTAAACAAGTGAAGCTAAGAAAAGTATGTTAAAAATACTTACCCATTGATATCGGACCGTGACAACGTGAAAACATTCTCACAATCTTTTATCGATGTTATTGTAGAGAAATATCGATTATTAGCCGCCATTTTATTTTCTCACTTTAGTGTAGGTATATCCACGTTTTTCTTGTAGGTATGCCAAGTCCATAGGATTTATATACGTCAGTGCTTGTCTGCTTGACACTGATTTGACGAATGAATAAGGAGCAGTGTTGCCAACGTAGGCGATTTTTCGCCATTTAGGCTACTCAGAACGAGAAACGGCGACGAAAAAATCTAAAAGGCGACTGGTCGCCAATTAGGCTACTCTAGGGACAAGTTTTTTTTATACTACCTAGTAGGCAAACAGGCATACGGCTGTGCGTGTGTGTAATGTTGGTACAATTTGATATTGGGATGGTCACCCTATTCGTTTGTGATTGTTTATTTTCGGGGAATACCCTGAATTATCTTAGCTATTATAGCCCGATGTTTAAAGAACTAGCAGAGTTTTCGATACGATGCCTTTCGTTACCTTTGAGTAATGCTGTCGTTGAAAGAATTTTCAGTGTAATGGGGACAATCAAAACAAAATTAAGGAATCGCATGCAACTACCCATGCTGATCGCCATTCTTAGAATTCGTACCCATATGAATGTAAGAGGTATGTGTTGTAATAACTTTCAACCAAGCAATCATATGGTCAGTTTGCACGCTGGCAGAAAAATGTATGTCTCCGGTGGATTTTGCGCCAGTACTAGCACATCAACTACTACTGAAGACGGCGAAAGTCTTGGTAATGCCTTATTATTGCTAGCAGAGGACGAATCAGAATAATCCTAATTTTTGTTGAATTGTTTATGTAGTTTTTTAAATGTTAACTTTAATTTTAACGTGTTTTAAGACTTTTTTGATGTTAAAATCAGGATCACGAACACTGTCGTCTCTGTCGTCATGAAACGACTCATTTTCTTCAGAAGTGTTGGAGGTTGATACCTTCATGGTATATAATCTGTCACATAGTGACTTTACGTAGGCATGACAACAGTTACAAAACAAATATGACATATCAAAAACTAAGTTACACCACTTTCACTACCGGGCGGGTAGTGAAAGTGGTGTAACTTAGTTTTTGATAATATGTTATATTTGTTTTGTACAAATAGGTTTAGGGTTTTATAATAGTATAATCACACTTGTGCATGTTTTGGAACTAGTGACCTGGTGCGATTTAAGTGTGCATGTACACTTGTTAGTCTTAAGGGTGCGTACACATGTGGCAGATTAAGGGTGTGTGTTGGAGGTTGATACCTTCATGGTATATAATCTGTCACATAGTGACTTTGTACGTAGGCATGACAACAGTTCTCAATAAAATGTCTGACAACTAAAACGTGTTTTCTGTGAATAATACTTTATGCTATCGCAAGTAACGCACTGCTAACTCTGCTAGACACTTTCCATCAAGAAGCTTCACTGTTTTCAATAATGTCTGACGTAATAATATCTAATTGTAGTTTTGGGTCAGTAATTAATACATTATAAATTTCTTGGGTAGCTGGGGACATTACCGGAAAAGGAGACAATGGATCATCGTTACTTATGTTCCTCAATAACGAAGAGCTTGACACTGT
This sequence comes from Xestia sexstrigata, assembly GCA_941918905.2. Classification (NCBI taxonomy): domain Eukaryota; kingdom Metazoa; phylum Arthropoda; class Insecta; order Lepidoptera; family Noctuidae; genus Xestia; species Xestia sexstrigata. Next base: position 8,592,260 of record OW799217.2, on the reverse strand, counting down.
AGTGGCAAGATTCGGGTCACCTGAAGCAATAAAAATTAACAATCAGACAGATAAACACAATTACTTTCGCATTTATAATATTAGTTTGGGTGTGTAACTAGCGGTGTGTAAGTTGTGTAACTAGCGGTGTCTAACTGCTGAGTCCTACCTATTCCTATTACAGGGTCTAGACTATCTACATACTAAGGTTCATCCAAATCTGCCCAGCAGTAACAGATGTAGGTCGTTTAAACACACACACACACAAACAAAATAATAATTAATACGACAGTAGCCAAAGTTGTACTACACACCCTTTATTTCTTTTAAATAAGTATTTTTGTTTTGATTTCAACATTAGAGGAGCAAGGGGAGACAAATTACTGAAGAACAATTAGTTACCCACGACGGGAATCCAGGGGATTACTAATAGTTACTATGACCTCATAGAGCTTAATTCTTATTACATAGTGGGAAAGAGACAGAGCTATACAGGTCGTCTATCTCCATCTCTTTCCCACTCTGGAATAAGAATAAAACAAAACTGCTCGTCATGGTAGATTCCCATCGTCTACATACATCTAAGTTCACAGTTTCTAGTAAACAGTCAGCTGACTGCGACGTTCGCAACTTCGCACGGACGTAAAAATGTCGCGGCGGGATTTTATCGCGCACTGGATTTTCAATTCTCGGTGCTAAACCAAACATTCAGAATCCAACAGAGTGCATTCCAACGCGTCGAACAAACACACTGTTGGATTTTCAACTCTAGGCGCGAAGCATAGCGTTGAAAAACCAGTGCGCGAAAAAAATCGCCGCGATATTTTTACGTCCATTCGAACGTCGGTTTACAGTATGTTACTTACCTAGTTAACTTACTTCCAACCTTCATCAATACCTACCTAAAAGGTGGCAAAAAAGTTATTTGTGAACATGAAATCTGTAGCTTACCGTTTTCGTCCACTTCATTCATTCGCTGGCGAGATGAATTTAACTTTAATCACGAAGTTCTGTTAGCTTCCGTTTCCTAGCCATTAATTCAGCAATCGTCGGGTTCTGCAAAAACCGAATACCTAGATATCACTTCACTTATGAAAGTAGGTAGGTATTCCCTCTGTCGGTATAATACACTAAGGTGGACCGTAAGGTTTGGTAGGTACTCACTTTTTCCTCCATTGCAAAACACAAACTATAAGTATACACCCAACTTATGAATTGAAACACTGTAGTAGTCAATCAATAGATACACTCAAAAACAAACGAAATCAATTTGAAGCACTCACACTTGTTAACGGTTCACGCGCGCGTGTTCTGATCTCTAAACTGACGTTTGTTTACCAACACACGAGCGCGGGATGTGCAACGATATTTTTTTTAAATTATTTCTTTTTTCGAGTTTGTTGATAACTCGATTATTTTTTTAATGCAACTTGCGTACCTACTTATGTTGTCAACTAAATATATTTATTTAACGTTAGTTTTTTGTAACGGACGGTTTTTTGTACGGTTTTTTGTAAATATATTTATTTAACGTTAGTTTTTTGTAACGGACATGTAGTGATACCTATACTTATTACATTTAGGGTTCAGAACTTCGTTGGCCGTAACTGGACATCTCAAAATATCGCAATTTAAACAGAAATACTTCGGTTGGTCATAACTTGATATCTCAATTTATCACGATTTAATCAACAAGACCTCGGCGGACAATAGCTTGATACTTCAAGTTGTCAATTTAACAGTAGTACCTAGAGAAAACTTTTAAGTGTATATGTTGAGATATCAAATAACGAATATTATTTTGGGTACATAATATAAGTTGATATAACAAAATATCAATGTTCGATCACAAAAACATGTGAATCGTTAATTGGACATGAGGTTTTGTTAAGTTAGACACGTTAAAATGCGAGATGTCAGCATATTACCAAAGTCAAAAAAATATATATATATTTGGAGTTGTCAAATTTTTTCATATAAGTTCCTAATGCGCAGGATGTAAAAAGCCAATAAAAAAAAAACATAGAAGTCGACATGTCAATGTGTTCACGCCAGCCACGGAACTAGTTTGACATCTGTAAGTTGTAACTTAGTTCATAGCCTATAGCAGGGGGGGGACACTACTTGACGTAGGCGTCCAATGTTTGACAAATATACTAGCACCATCTCTTACGAAATCCGCGTAAACTTGAGAGATTTAGTACGTAAAAATGACATAGATGGTGCTTACGCCAATTGTCACGTTTGCTTAAAACGCCTTGATGATTTGAATGAATGTTGATGAAAATGAAAATGAAAATCGAATCAAAAATATATATACGTTATAAACAAGAATAATCTTTTATTCATTTATTTAAGCATTTTGCAAATATATATTTTTTTCGGTTTGGCAACATTGTAGTCACAGCATCAAAAAAAAAATACTGGTATTTACTAAATTATTGTCCTAGAAAATGGTCATTAATTTCAGCGTGTGCACGAATTTGTAGATCTCTTCCAATTTGTGTAATTTATATGGTTTGTCAGTTCTATAGCTCCAGAAAGTGGAGTTGAGTCGGGTGGTAGTTCTCCTCTCGTCTTTCTTGTCTGTTTTACATCCGGAAATCTCATTAATTTTAGTGCTGTGTTTTGCGAATTAGACGCTTTCAGATCTTGTGTTTTATAGTTTACTGTTAAAATGAAAAATCTAAGTAGACAGATGTACAGACGGACAGATAGACTAGACATATGTGTGTGGTGTTATGAAGCGGAGAAAAGGTTTAAAGTCGCGACTGGACAATGCCGAAAAGTTATTCAAGAAATCAAATAGACTAATTTATAGTTGGTGCAAGTCAATAAACCGGATTTTAGCAGGGAAGCTTACATTCGACGGTGAGGATGAAACTAAAATGTATGCTCAAGATTATTATGTTTTTAAACATCGCCATATTAAGACCAATAAATGACGTAAATATTAACATAATCATCGTTTTTATTTTGTGCTGGCTATCTAGAACATTCAATTTTGTAAAGAGTATACCAACTCTTAACATCTTCTCTTGAAGCTAGGAAATGAATGCAGTCTTTATACATGCAGGTCAATCCCACGACAAAGCATAGCCAGTGTTAAGAGTTAGTATACTCTTTGAAGGTGAAGCTATATGGAACCTTCATGAGTAGAATGACTACTGACAAGCATCAAGAAAAAATAATAAGATGTCTGTCACTTCTTTAAAATATTCCTTCTTGTAAAAATGTGTAAAATATAATTAAAGTTATTTTATGTCGTTTAAGCCTGATTTCTAATTTTACTTTAATATGGTAGCAGAGCGGTGAGTTGCCTGAGGCTGAATTTTTATGGGTGGATAGCAAAATAAAGTAAGAATCTTGAATTTTACGTAAAAGTCGATCTGTACCTAAGATATTAGTAAAATTTACGATCGTCATCATGCAGTCTGTAGCTGGGGCAAGGATCGAAATAAACAAATTGGACGGACAGAATTGGCCTACGTGGAAGTTTATGATAACAAGATTGCTTAAAAGTTATCCTGGTACAATTGATGTCATAAAGGGTACAACTAAAATGCCCACTCACCCAGGAGCATTGGCCACACCCGAAAAGTTAGAAACATTTAAAAAGGAGTCAACAAAGTTTGAAACATTAGACAATACTGCACAGTTAGTACTTTCGTCAAACATGAGTGAAGATATGTTGCACAAAGTGATGCGATTCAGTACAGCAAAGGACATGTGGGATGAACTTGTGAGGCTATACGACGGAGCTACAGAAGATAAGAGCTACGACTTATGCATGAAGTTCTTCAGCTACCAAAAAGATCCTGAGCATGACATGACCACACATATATCTGCAATAAAATTATTATTCTACGACCTGAATACTGAATTAGAAGGAAACGATTTACCAGTTATCCTAGTAATTTGTAAGATACTGGATACACTTCCGGAACAGTATTTTGCATTTAAGTCAAGTTGGCTTTTGATGGCAAAACAGGATAGAAACATTGAGAATTTGACGATACAGTTATGTGCCTATGAAAGAGCGCTACTAAATAAAGCAGAGTGTAGTACTAATGTGAAAACTCTTGTAGTAAAATCTGAGAAGAGTAAGAACAACTTTAACAAAAAGCAATTAAAGTGTAAATATTGCGGACAGGTCGGTCACATTGTCAAAAAGTGTCATAAATAGATTTCTGACGGGAGACCACCAAAGAATTCGACCAGTAGTGTGAACAACATGAATTTAACAATTTTGTCAGTTGAAGATACAACAGAAGCAGATATAATAAGAATAGTTGGTACGTAGACAATGGCGCAACTAGTCATGTTACGAATAGGTCTGACTTATTTGAAAGCTTTGAATATTTTCAAAATAATCACACTGTTACTACAGCATCTGGACAGACAATCAATGCTATTGGCAAAGGAACAATACGTCTCAATGCTGATGTAAATGGACGAGTCGAACAGCTTCTTTTAAAAGATGTATGGTATATTCCAGCATTACAAAGAAATTTATTTTCAGTTCTTGCTGCTCAAGACAAACTACAGAATAGTACATTTGAATCCCGCACAGAATCATGTACATTGAAAGAAAACGGGAAAGAAATAGTGAACGGGATGCGAAGAAAACTTGGGGGGCTTTATATACTCAATGTTAAAATTGTCACACCAAAGCAAGAAGTAAACCTTATCACAAATTCACAATCGTTACAATTGTATCATGAACGTTTAGGACATCAGAATAAAAAACATGTAAAAAAGGTAGTAGAAAAGGAATTTGGCTTAAAATTGGACTATAATACAGAACTATGTGAAGGTTGTATCAATGGCAAAGCACACAGGTTGAAATTCGGTACACGAGAACGAGCGACAAAACCTGGAGAGCTTATTCACTCTGATGTATGTGGACCATTTATGTACTCGATTTCCAAATTTCAATACTTTGTTCTTTTCAAAGACGACTACTCTCGATATCGTCATGTCTACTTCATGAGAAACAAAAGCGAAGTTCACAGCAAACTTAAACAGTTTCTAGCTGAGATTAGAACCGCTGGACATGTTGTTCAAAACTTCCTAAGCGATAATGGAGGAGAATTTGATAATGAGCAGGTATGCAATACACTTCGACAGAATGGTATAAAACAGCGTTTAACTATGCCTTATACGCCAGAACAAAATGGATGCTCGGAACGAGATAACAGGACTATAGTTGAAACTGCTAGGGCAATCATGCATGCTCATGATGAAATACCACAAGGTCTTTGGGCGGAATTAATAAATACTTCCGTCTACATACTTAATCGAACGGGACCGACAACCGTTGAGGGAAAGTCACCTTTCGAGTTATTTTTTGGAAAGAAACCAGGCATCAAACACTTGAGGATTATTGGATCGACGTGTTATGCACACATACCTAAACAAAGACGGAAGAAACTTTGTAAGAAAGCCGAAAAAGGAATTCTTATTGGGTATGATGGAGATGATGGCTACCGTATATGGTCTAAAGAAAATTATAGGCTTATCAGATCAAGAGATGTGATTTTTTGATGAACGCCCTCTCATAGAAAAACCTATAAATCAGACCGCAGTGGACGAGGCAGATAAGGTAGACAAAAACAGTTTTGTTGTACCAATACCCTCTATTGAACCAGAGTTACAGCCTATCATACCAGAAGAAGATTCACAGATGATACACGATCAAGAAATACACGATCAAGAAACTGTTGAATCAAATAATATACCGATTGATCCAATTAATGACTCTATTAACTTTGAAACTGCTGAGTCTGGCTCTGATGTTGACGGTACTTCATCAACGGGAAGTATTTTACCGTATGAACATGTTCCAGAAAGAATGACTTTAAGAGATCGTTCAACAATCAAACCTCCTGATAGATTTGATGAATTTGTTCTTAATTGTGTTGAAAGGTCTATAATCATGAAGAAGAACCAAAGACGTTCAAAGATGCGATGAAGTCTGTTGATAAAAATAAATTGCGCAAAGCTATGGATGATGAAATAAGTTCCCTGAAAGATAACGAAACTTGGGCCTTAATGCAATTGCCCAAAGGACGCAAAGCCATTTCAACTAAATGGGTTTACAAGATTAAACGAAACTCGAACGGAAGTATCGAAAAGTATAAAGCCAGACTAGTAGCTGTTGGTTATTCTCAAAAGAAAGGCGTTGACTATGAGAAAACATTTAGTCCAGTCGCAAAAATGAGCTCAATCAGGACGTTACTAAGTATTGCTGCTCGAGACAGTATGATCCTTGCGCAATTTGATGTGTCAACTGCATTTCTTTATGGAAGTTTAAATGAGGAAATTTACGTCAAACAGCCAGAAGGATATAACGATGGAACTAGCAAAGTGTGCAAATTGAAACGCAGTTTATATGGACTTAAACAAGCACCATTGTGTTGGAACAATTGCATCAAAGGCTTTCTTCTAAAAACAGGGTTCAAACAAGGAGAAGATCCTTGTATATTCTCTATGAAAAAGGGAGAAAGCAGGCTACTTCTAGCCCTATATGTTGACGATGGCATAATTGCTAGCACGTCACAGGCACTAATCGATGTTTTTCTCGAAAATTTAAAGAAGCGATTTAAAATAAAGGCCCAAAATGACAAAGATTCCTTTTACTTCCTAGGACTTGAAATAAAGAAAGAGGAAGATTGTATCAAAATACATCAAGGGGCCTACACTAAGAAGGTACTTGAAAAATTTTGTATGCAGAATAGTAAGGCTGCTGCTACACCGATAGTCAAACACTCCGAATTGAGAGAAGATGCTGGAGGAGACAATTCGTTTCCTTATAGAGAAGCGGTTGGAGCCCTTGCATATTTGATGGTGGGCACAAGGCCCGATATAGCTTACGCTCTTAGTGTTGCATCTAGACACTTAGAAGCTCCTACAAAAAGAGATATCACAAAATTAAAAAGAATATTTCGGTATTTGAATGGTACTCGAGATTACTGCATTACATACAGAAAAGGCACGCAGAAAGAACTGGTCTGTTACAGCGATGCGGATCATGGTGGTGATCCTGACACTGGAAGGTCAACTTCAGGACTTGTATGTGTTTACGGAGGTCCAATATCATGGAGAAGCAAATTACAGACATCAGTTGCGATCTCTAGCACGGAAGCCGAAATTGTAGCTGCAAGTGAAGCTGCAAGAGAAATAATATGGGTTAAAAGATTGATTGAAGGCATAGAGCAATCAACGATGACTCCTGTTCTCCACGTGGATAACGAGTCTGCTATCAAGCTGGCTCTGAATCCGACATATGAGTTCCACAATAGAACCAAGCATATAAAGCTACGACACTTCTTTATACGAGAAGCCATAGCTGATGGGACTATGATGATTGCAAAGATTGGTACAGAAAACCAAATTGCTGATATTATGTTTACTAAGGCACTGTATAAGCCAAGGCTGGCTATGCTTTGTCGTGGGATTGACCTGCATGTATAAAGACTGCATTCATTTCCTAGCTTCAAGAGAAGATGTTAAGAGTTGGTATACTCTTTGAAGGTGAAGCTATATGGAACCTTCATGAGTAGAATGACTACTGACAAGCATCAAGAAAAATAATAAGATGTCTGTCACTTCTTTAAAATATTCCTTCTTGTAAAAATGTGTAAAATATAATTAAAGTTATTTTGTGTCGTTTTTTTAAGCCTGATTTCTAATTTTACTTTAATAGTTTTTAAATGGACAACATTTCAAACTACCCGCTATTGAAAACATTCAATAAGATGTATATGTATACCTATGTATACTAAGGCCGAACTAATCCCAAAAACTAGGTGCGTACCTATGTACGCACCTAGTTTTTGGGATTAGTTCGGTGGATATAGTATCAGATGGCTACACCGTCCAATAAAGGTGTCAAAAAATCTCGAGAGAGGGCTCTCTATTCCATATATATTACTATACTCTTTGGCCTTTAGTCGTATGAGAACGGTTGCTGAATCAGCCTACAATGTTAGCATAGTCAAAAACCGGGAAGTGGGTCAAAAATAACTTTTAAGATTTGTTTATAATTGGTTATTTTGTTAGTTCTAAACAAGTGAAGCTAAGAAAAGTATGTTAAAAATACTTACCCATTGATATCGGACCGTGACAACGTGAAAACATTCTCACAATCTTTTATCGATGTTATTGTAGAGAAATATCGATTATTAGCCGCCATTTTATTTTCTCACTTTAGTGTAGGTATATCCACGTTTTTCTTGTAGGTATGCCAAGTCCATAGGATTTATATACGTCAGTGCTTGTCTGCTTGACACTGATTTGACGAATGAATAAGGAGCAGTGTTGCCAACGTAGGCGATTTTTCGCCATTTAGGCTACTCAGAACGAGAAACGGCGACGAAAAAATCTAAAAGGCGACTGGTCGCCAATTAGGCTACTCTAGGGACAAGTTTTTTTTATACTACCTAGTAGGCAAACAGGCATACGGCTGTGCGTGTGTGTAATGTTGGTACAATTTGATATTGGGATGGTCACCCTATTCGTTTGTGATTGTTTATTTTCGGGGAATACCCTGAATTATCTTAGCTATTATAGCCCGATGTTTAAAGAACTAGCAGAGTTTTCGATACGATGCCTTTCGTTACCTTTGAGTAATGCTGTCGTTGAAAAAATTTTCAGTGTAATGGGGACAATCAAAACAAAATTAAGGAATCGCATGCAACTACCCATGCTGATCGCCATTCTTAGAATTCGTACCCATATGAATGTAAGAGGTATGTGTTGTAATAACTTTCAACCAAGCAATCATATGGTCAGTTTGCACGCTGGCAGAAAAATGTATGTCTCCGGTGGATTTTGCGCCAGTACTAGCACATCAACTACTACTGAAGACGGCGAAAGTCTTGGTAATGCCTTATTATTGCTAGCAGAGGACGAATCAGAATAATCCTAATTTTTGTTGAATTGTTTATGTAGTATTTTAAATGTTAACTTTAATTTTAACGTGTTTTAAGATGGCTTATGCCCATTTATCAGTGTGTTAAGAACATAATTATTATGAATAAATTGATAAAAAAGTACATTTTATTTTATTCATATTGATATTTTGGTGTTTTGGCTACTTTAGGCTACTACAACTGAAATTTGGCGATATTAGGCTACTTCATGCATGAGAAACGGCGACATTAGGGCAAGCGCTGTTGGCAACACTGATAAGGAGTGACAGAACTTCTTCATCTCTCTTTTGTTGCAATTGAATCTTGTCAATTAGCTACGCAAAAATAATTTATTTTATCAAAATGTTCGCCAAAAGTGGTATCAATCTTTTGATTCGCAATGCGACTGTAATGAAATCACCTCAAGTTATTAAGTATTTTTCCGTTACGTCAGTAAAAGGTGATATAGTCAAAATCCAAAGCACAGATGACTTCAAAGATAAAGTTATCAACAGCAAAGTCCCGGTCGTCGTTGATTTCTTCGCTACGTGAGTATAATTTGGACTATAGCAGAATAGATGCTACCAAATTAGTCACTCCTAAAGTACAAATAGCTCATTGTAAATAATAATGATGTAATTTATTTTTGTAGTTGGTGTAATCCCTGCCGCTTACTGACACCCAGACTAGAATCCATCATTTCTGAATCAAAGGGAAAGGTGGTTCTAGCTAAAGTTGACATTGATGAACAAACAGACTTAGCTTTGGACTATGAAGTAAGTTCGGTGCCTGTCCTGGTCCTTATCAAGAATGGGAAAGTCTTGAATCGCCTGGTTGGATTGCAAGACACTGACAAGCTGCGTAAATGGATCGATGACTTTACAGCTGATGAGGAATCTAAGCAAAAAGTTAATGTCTAAGATTAAAGATCTTAGTGCTTATTAAATTATTGTTGTTACCATTGTAGTTGATATTTGATTTTTTTTTTCTTTTATTTTTCTTAGAAATCCAAACAAGCAGACGATCCGCCAGATGAATACAATTAAATAAAGGAACAGTAAAACAAGTGTTTATTCTTCTAGACATTGTATTAAATCCCTAGCTCTTTTATAAACATTATCATCAGGTTTCTTGGTATTAGAGGCTTCACTATCATCATTGTTGTCATCATCCTCTTCATCTTTAGTTTTGGCTTCCCCGTTTTGGGACTCTGTCCATTCATCCATTTGCTTTATAATTTTGTGAGCATCAGTCAATAGCATGTTACGAATATTACCCTGGGCGGATTCAAAATATTCTAGAAGCATTGGCCATGATGAGTCTGGTAGTAAGTATGATGAAAATTTGTTCTTGTAAAGCCAGACTTGCTTAGCTTTCATGAATTTCCAGTTTTGTCTATCATGTTTCCACTGTGATAGATAATTCAGACATTGACCCTTTAAATGATCTTTAGCTGTAGATTGTGCTTCAGCCTGCCGTTCAGCAAACCGTTCCCTCTTCATTTGTCGAATAGATTTCTTTCCTTTTTTGTCTGTAGAGTCTGTTGCTACTAGTTGCTTTTTCTTTTTCTTCTTCCGAGGCTTTTCTTCAACATCAGAGACGTCATCGTTATCGTGTTGTCGCTTTGTAGAGCTAGATTCGTTCACTGGATCATCTAGTTCATTTCCCTGATCATCTACTTGTTCTTGTTGCTCTTCAGGATGCTCATCGCCAACATTCGCATTTTTAGCCCTTTGCAGTTTCTTCCTTTTATTTTTACTTTTCTTTTTATAATTATTAGCCATATTTATGTTATGAAATTCGCCAAGTAAATAAAAATAAAATGTGCTTGAGCTTGCTCTTGGTATTTTGTTATTTTTATAGGTTACAGAGAAATGTCGCAGTCGCGCCCGCACGTCTTGTCAATTTTTTGATTCGTTCGGAAATCTACTAGGTACTGAAAACAAATTGCAACGGCCTCAACTCAAAGTTACTGATTATTATCTCCGCTAGGAGTTATAGTGTTCAGTGATTATAATATTACGACTATTATCACTAACATCACTAAATCACTACATAATATAAAACAAAGTCACTCGCTGTCTGTCTGCTGTCCATAAGTATGCTTAAATCTCTATAACTACGCAACGGATTTTGATGCGGGTTTTTATAATAGATAGAGTGATTCAAGAGGAAGGTTTATATGTATATAAAATGCATAATATTATGCATTTTGTATAGTGGAGAAACACTGATAATTTTAGAGGTTTTAATGTGATGTCATAAATAAACACATTTTCACACCGGGGCCCTGCAGGCCTATTACGAATCTCTGTTGACAGCTCGAAATTATAGTAACTGAGCCCAGTTACTATAATTTATTTATATTTTCCCAGTTATTTGATGGACACTGAGCCCAGTGTCCATCAAATAACTGTCAGAATCAGAATCAGATCTTGCTGCTTTGCTTAGAATGTAGGTACAGGTATATGATGTTGTACATAAAGTTAATGAGATCGAGTACAGTCTCATTAATTTAAGAACAACATCAAAAGGTTAGTTTCGTATTTTAGAAGACCAGTCGCGATCAAATATGACGTCATCGGTGGCCTTCGTGGCTGATAGTCACTGTTACTCATTTTGACAGACGCTTTCGTATCGATTTTTCTAATATTGCGATTACGTAAGCATAGTGGACATCAAATTGATGACAACTGAGTTTGAAGTGGCTTTCGTGAAAGACGTTACATCGTACCCGGGCTGTAAGTCACCGTTAAGTGATATCCACTCTGTAATTTACGTAATACCAATATTATGACATTCACGGTTGTCATCAAAGTTCAGAGTACAACCGAAGCTTGATAGTCACTGGATATCAGAAAGATACGTAATAGGCCTGCTGGAACCAAAGGGCAACCGAAAGAACAGGTAGTGTGCTGTGTGTGAATATGTGTGTCTGTCAGTGTGTTTTAGACAGTAAGTCTGACAGTCCCATCCGCTCCACCCAGGGCGGGAGGACTCATTTAATGATTTTACCACCGAAAATAGATGGATGGAAAATAAAGGAATTACAAAATAATTTTACAGTAAGCGCACTTCTTTTTTTGTTAAATATTGGTCCCGAGCGAAGCCGGGGCGGGTCGCTAGTTGAACGTAAACCGGAAGAAAAATGGTTTACGGTCGGATGGCCGGAAATTACGGTTTTGCTTTTTGTCGTGTAAACAAACAAGATAATTGCGTAAATTACTATATGCAGTGTTTTAACTCGAAATACACTTTGGAAATAAAGACATAACCCATTCTGAAATAATATCCTGGAAATTTTATTGGATTAATTTTGAATTAAATGGTAACCCAGTTTGGTTCTAAATCGCAATTTTTTGGCACGTCACAGCCGCGTCATCATGTCTCCGTGTCTGCTTTTATCACTTTGGAATTAATTTGTTCAACATTATCATACCTTATCGACAACTTTATATGTGAACTATAAATTTTGGGTGGTTTTTGATTTAGAGGCTTATGATGGAAATTTTGAGTCAAGTGTCTAACACGCAGTTTATGTTCACCGCTGCGGCTGTGGCTGTTGTTTTAGTATGCGCAGCACTCGTATTCGTATTCGGGTTCCGCTCAGCAGAACAGCCGCAGTTCGATAAGCTGCCCCTGGTCCTGGACGATAGAAAATCGTCCAACAAGAAGAACAAAAAGAAGGACAAGGTGAGTACAAACAATATGTTATGCACTCCCGCCGTTGTCATCAATGCGTGCTCATTTTATTTTTAACCTGCAAGCATACGCTCGTTATTCACCGGGAGATACAAAATTAAAATTACAAACATCAGTCTTATTCACCTATGAAGTCTTTTATTAGATTCCTATTAGTTCTAATTTATAAATCTGTGTCTACATGAACTCAGTAGTGATGAGTAAATAGAAACATCAACTTAACAATTTTTTATCATTTTGTTAGAAGTCTTCACCCAACCGCACTGTGACTGATGATGTGAAGACCAAGTCCGAAAGCTCCAAAAAGTCTCCAACCAAGGAGAAGAAGGAGGAAAAGGTAAAAGAAGCAGAGAAACCTAAGCCTAAGGAGAGAGCAGCTGAGCCCAAACCTGTAAAGAAGGATGTGGCAGGTGGAGGTGATGTTAGGAAGGGCAAGAAGAAGGTAGTTGAGGCTGAGAAGCCTGCTGACTTTGATGATGGAGGCTGGCAAGAAGTGCCCAAGAAGAGTGACAAAAAGAAAGAGCGAAAGCCTGCTGAGGAGAAGGAAAAGAAAAAGGAAAGTCCTGCTAAGAAGAATAAGAAAGTGAAGGATGCTGATGTAGAGGCTGCCCGCTCAGTAGAGGAGCCCGTTGAAGAAACTATTAAGGTTGTCAGTGCTGAGGGACCACAGGTGGATGAGGATGCGGCCCGTGCTCTGCAAGCTCAAGTAGAGGAGCTCCAGCGTGTGCTAAAAGAGGTAACTTTGAGATTGTAGAAACTTCTGAAAATGTGAGGCCTTTTTTTGATTAATGGTTCAACATTCTTAACTGTAATTTTGTTATAACTGTTAGTTACTGCTACCAGTATTAAATTGTCAGTACATTACTGAATGTAATTGCATCCAGATTTTACAATATTTTACTTCTTAGCATGTAGATGGCCATCTCAGTTGTGTCGGCCCAGAACTGAGCCACTAGTTTGGCGCTTTCAGTAATGTCCATCAGTTCTTGTAATGAACAATCAATAGGACACACTGGACACAATATTAAGTGCCCCATTGTTTGTGGAACAGTTCTACATTTACATTCCAGGGCAGAGTCATTAATTATTCTCTACCTGAGCAGGTTTTCCTTGTTGAGGCCGACCTGGGTCCGAAGTCTATTTAAAGACTTTCAGGTTGTCCATGGCAACTCATGTTCTGCTAGGAGATTTTCAGTGGGTGGAACAAATGGGTTAGGTTAATATTTTACTTAACCTTGGCAATTAAGTTCAGATAATAGGTTCATTTTTGGAGCCAGGTGTGTTATTTGTCTATAACAAATCATTTGGCACAAGGGCACAGCTGTGCCATTTCTTATTAACAAAAGGTTTAGATATGCTTAGGTACTCTAGCAATTAAATTCTTCTCTTTTGAACAACAATATGATTTGTGAAGGTCTGCAAACATCCACATTCCATAAACTGTTGGATTAGTAGAGTAATACCACAGGAAAGGGTCATTCCCCGTAGTTAGTTGTACTATTAATAAAAATCTAAAAGAATTTCCACAGATTTGGCTAACATTTTATACATTAACTAACTAGGCAGAGCGTCGTGACCAAGCTGCTCTGGGCAGCGTTGAGGATGAAGAAGAGTCCCCAGATGTTGAGGAGCTGACTGACGTGAAGGATCTCAGGAGCAACAAGAAGAAAGAAAATAAAGAGAAGCAGATCAGGAAGAAATCAGTAGAGGTGAGACACTTTTTTATCATGCCGTCTCACATAAACTAGCAACAAGAGATAGAAAGACTTGCATCTTACATCCCGTGCTAAACTTAGGCTTCCTGCTTCCATAAGTAATCACTGTAATTAATTGTTGAATTGTAATTATAGATTATGGCTCTTTTGTTAGTCAATTCAAGGATTTAATGTAATAATAGGGTACTGTAATTTATGACAGAGCTATTTGCAAGCCAAATAAAAAATAGCTATAGAAGTAGAGGAGAGTTCTGCCTCTCGACATATAAAATTATGTCTTACTCTAAATGGTCTAACTAAAGAGATTAGATGTATAATAAAAAAGTATTATAAAACAGCAACAGTCGGGACCCGCATTGGATGTAATGTGAAAATGATTACCTCTAGTCTGAATGAAAAAAGGCCAATAGCATCGGTATTTCTAGATATGTCGAAAGCATTTGACTTCGTGGATCACAAACTGCTTCTTTTCAAACTGAATCGTTATGGTATTAGGGGAAACGCATTACAGTGGATAGAATCTTATCTAAATAATCGCCAACAATGCGTGGAAGTGTCGAGGAGTGCTTTATCAGAGAATGAAATTCGAATACATAGATCCGCTTATCGCCGAAACGCGTGTGGTGTCCCCCAGGGCAGTATTTTGGGACCCTTTCTGTTCTTGATATATATCAATGATTTGCCCAACGTAACCCCATATTCTTGCATTTTGTACGCCGACGATACAACTCTTAGTATTGAACTCACCGATAACAATATCAGCAAATACGAAAAAGAGATTAATGACACATTAAATAAAATAATAGAATGGCTAAGAGACAACAATCTACATGTCAATATTAGTAAAACCAAACTTATGCAGTTCCAAACTTACAATAGCAAACGTCACCAATTGGAAATTAAATATGCAAATAACGCTGTAGAAGAGGTTGAAAGTGCTACTTTTTTGGGGATAATATTAGATAAATACTGCAACTGGAAAGAGCACATTGATAAGTTATGCACTAAGCTGCAAAGATTTGTATTTGTTTTAAACCGAATAACTCGCGTAGCTGGTATCAATGCAGCACTTTATGCTTATCATGGTTACGTAGCTTCAATTCTCCGCTACGGTATCATTATATGGGGAAATTCTGTTGATACTATTAAAGCATTTCGAGCCCAAAAGAAATGTATTCGATCAATGACTAAAGCCCAACCATTACAAAGCTGTGTCCCAATCTTTAAAAAATTAAAAATATTACCACTCCCATCTTTATATATATTCGAACTCTGTATCTTTGTACGTAAAAACTTAGCTTTATTTCAAGTACATAATGATGTTGTTATAAGGAAAAGTCGAAATATCCACAAATTATGTGCACCCCAACAAAGAATTAAACTATTTTCGAATAATGTTTACTGTATGGCAATTCAAATTTATAATAAATTACCTAATGTTTTTAAAAGTCTTAATCTCATGACATTTAAAAACAAACTTTTTAAGTTTCTATTGCAAAAGTGTTACTACTCAACGAATGAATTTTTAAATGAAAAATTTGATTCAAAATTTAAATTAGACGATGAATTACCTCCTAATAATTGAATGAAATTTCATTTCTTTGACATAGTATTGAAACTTTTCTTTTTTCTCCATTGTATTTAATAATTCTTGACATTATAATTAGAAACCCCTGACATTGTATTTAATAATTCTTGACATTATTACTAGAAACCCTTGACATTGTATTTAATTATTCTTAACATTTTAATTGATAACCCCTGACATTGTATTTAATAATTCTTAACATTTTAATTGATAACCCTTGACATTGTATTTGATAGTAGTTAACGTTTTTCTTATTCTCGACTTTGTATTGTTTATTATTAATTTTAATTCTTTGAAATATTTGTACGCTGGAAACAGCAGAATATTATGGACTTCGAATTATGTGTAACATCTGTGTAACAACAATATTCTAACAAATAAATTTATTATTATTATTATTATTAATGATTTTAGTCTAGATTATTTAAGGGGTCCCGACTGTTGCAGTCAATATGTTCCCTAATAGAATTTATTATTTGTTTTTGTTTTTCTTTTTATTTTTTATTTTTTTCTTTTCAGTTTTTATTTAAAGTTATTAGTTATTTTTTACTCAGTCAGGTTTTTAATTTTTTTGTTTTATTTTGCACTTTCTAGTTACCACTATAAGATGGAGAATTTCGCATTTTATTTATTTTGGTGTTCATTTATCACTTTAAAGTTCACAAACCTACCTAGTTATCCGCGCATATCTTGTACCTAGATGTACACTGAATAGATAAATAAATAACACATTTTAAAATTAAATTATGGTCATGAAATACCATTTTATAATCCTCACTATGAGCCCTATAATTTGATACCCTTATTGCAGTATCCAATTACTTTTGTTTAAATTTTTCACTAGCCATGTTACCCGGGTTACAAAAGGATTCTAATGATACCACGTACATCGAAATCGGTTTATGCGTTTAGAACCAAGAAAAGCATTTTTGAAATTGAACTTTATCAACAAAAATTCTTTGTTGTGTTTTTTTTATATAGAACTATTTTTCCATAATAATTATAATCTACTGTAACAAAAAAGATTACGATTTTTCAAAGTGATCGCAAACTTTTTTGATGTCTGTACATGAACCCCGAAAACATAACACTCCTTCTTTACTAATACATTCTTATTGTGTTCTTTATTTATTGAGACTGATAAATTAAACATTTGTTACAGATTTCTGCAGCTAAGAGTGTACCGAAGCAAGAGTCTGTGGAGAAGGACACCTCTGACTCAGAGAAACAAGACAACCAAAACGTATTGGCCTTTGACGAGTTAGGTGGTAAGTGCATACAACTAATTCAAGTAGCTATCATACAAAGATTACCACCTTGCACTGAAATGTCTCTCGAAAACGTTTTGCTATTTGATTACTTTCTCTACTGTCTCTAGAGATTGCGATTTATGCTCTGATTATATTTTTATGTAATTATAGCACAAAAAGTGTTTACTTCAATATTGATTACGTAACAGCTACAACTTAATACTGGTTTATTTGTTACAGACACTTGGACCGACGCGAAAGTGGCCAAAAAGAGCAAAAAGAAGGTCCGCAAAGACCAGTGAGGGGTGAGTCGTAGACACAGGGTCCAGCTGGGCGCTCCGCCCCGTTGCTAGCTCAATGCCACTCACACCTGATAAAATTCTACCTGCAGCTGCTAACATACTCGAAGTGAACATACTATTACTGTTGCCATTCATAAAAAAAACCTCAATTTTAAAGTCTAAATTACCACTCAGTTCAGGGTTGTAGTTTTACAGGGTGTGAAAGTTGTTTATATTTAAGTTTTAATACCTTAACTTTCTTACACATTCAGTTAACTTTCGTCCATGTTTTTAGTTTCATATTTTATTGTACATTTAGCTCGTTGACTTTGTTTTTCATAATAATTTAATTATTGTTTTTCAATAAATAGAGCATAATATTTTTTTATGAGTCATAATTTCATTGTGTAGGTATTTCGAGAACTTCAATGTGAATTTTGGGAATCTGCAATATGTTGAGTGTTATATACTTTGTTATTGAGGAATGCGAATTAGAAAATATGATGCGACTCGTATTCTGACGAAAATAGTTGTTGCCTGCGCGCGCGATGTCTTCCGAGCAGACATAAGGATTCCAAAAATCGGATTAACAACGAAGTTTACGTGTTAGGTTACTGAGTGTTTTTACCGTGATATTTATTGTCCCAGGAAATCTAGTATTTGTTATATATATATACCTTGTTTTCTATTCATTTTCGAAATTTTGTTCCTTCATGTTGTATGTTTGTAAATTATATTTCTTGATGTGACAGCCCTACTCTGATCGCGCGCGTGTTTTGTATTATACTTTATGTATTTCCATACCTAACGTAGTTCTATATTATACCTCTAGTTTTAGAACTGTATATCCGGTAATAATATATTTGAGATCTTCTGGTGCTTGTAGTAAATAAGTCTCTTTTCTCCTTTCATTCCATTTGTGTGCATTTCACCTTCAATATAGATGGCCCTAGATGTCATTCCTGCTAAAGATTTTAATGTAACATTACTTTGATACGACATCTTGTACATGTACTTTAGTTTGAAAACCAAATAATTGTGTTATGTCAATAATCAGTGTTGTGATTTACCCATGACAAAATATGTGATGAGACCTGAAATTGGACCAATCCGAGTTATACGCGGTTTTACGTCGTAATGTCTTCATTAATTATATTTAAATTTTAAATGATTGATTGGTTTATGTTTTTGCATCGTAGAAGCGTAATATAATCCGTTTTTATGCACATTTAGATTAGATAGACTTGTGGATATTTTCCGTCCGAACACATTGTGCTTTTTTTAAAGCTTGGCACAAATCATTTGAATTTTATTCCTTTAACATATTTCAATTGAATCAATACTACATATCCATGTTGCTAAGGTTAAAATAAATATGATATCCTATTGTAAAATATCTTAAAGCAGTCATTGTTAACTGTTTCATTGCAGATTCCTATTTTGTAAACCTAGTTTTAAGAATAATTCTAGGTTAGCGCCGCTAAACAATCATCTTAAAATTTGGAATGTCTTTGAATGCAAATAATTTATTATTATTAAATAATAGGGTAAAATGCGAGAATGTTTTAATGTTATTCGGTATTTGCTGTCAACAAAAGACAACCTGTATAAACAATACACATAAATATTACTACCACACTACTATTTATTTGTCTTGGACATCGGCTGTGAAATGTTTTATTGGCACATCCTAACAGCGAGCGTGTTGCCGATGTATCTAGGATCTACTACGTGTCACTCTCGCGAATGATCTTTGTATCTCCATTTCATCTACCTACCTATAATTTATTTATTTTTGCATGTTCTTGATATTACTTTGTGATATCTGCTAGTGCCAGGGCAAGGGTCTGTAGTGTATTTTCGTTAAAATAGTTATAGAGTTCTGACTACGACTCCTCTGATAGCACTTGAGTTTTACCATCCATTTTGTTGTTCTTTAGGTAAGCCTAGCGTAGGAGTTTTTTTCCAGTTATGGTTACATATCTTTGCGTTTCCTTATTTATAGTCTAATTCAGTACTTAGGGCCTACATTTATAAGAATTTATCATCTAGTGAACTGTCGAAGATGAATTAAATTCGTGTATCGATATAGGTTTAATGATGTAAAAGATATTTTTGGCTTCATATTCATAGTAGTTTGTAGTGACGGGTTCCCGCGCCTGCGCAAGCCAGGTGTGGACAATGCCAACGTATAGACATTGTATCTTGATAATGTTGTTGTTTTATAGGCTCTAAAGTAATTAATATAATGAATGTGTAATATAAATATTTTTTTAAAATCAATAAAGAGTGATATTGATATAATTGTATAATTTTATCCACTTATGATGATTTTGTGATGAGCAAAAAGTGGAGTCGGGTTTTTACATCTGAAATTTTTAAGTAGTAACATGGACGGAGTCTGGATTTTTGCCACAAATCCAGATATTGATGGCTATAGGCTCGCCCCTATTACATCACACTTGAGAATATAAATATACTTAACTAAGAGGATATAGATGACCCTAGGTATAACCTTGACCTGTCTCTGCCAGCCATAGTTGGGGCTATGCTGCCGGAGTTTGACAACAGGGGGGAGGTGAGGTGACCTCGTTCAGTGAGACCGTCATGGTTCAAAAGGAGGCTGCTGAGCGGGGATCGTGGGAGGGCCGATTCTACACTCCCCGCCCTTATCCCATATGCCCTTGACATTGTAATGGTAATATGTATTCCTAACCATGTAGGTACACCAGTATATTTTTGCTGCGGGGATAGGTAATTTAATGGCTTGAGGGGTAAGTAAAATATCCGATAGTGCTTCACATATTAATCGTATAATAAAATTACCAGTACAAAATTGAGATTCACAGTAGTCACACAGTATGTAGGTAAGTATACAACAATACCTTTAAAACTAGAGTATTGAGAATATAAAACGGTGATTCATATCAAAAGGGTATTTAAGGCGTAGGTGAAGAATCAAGAATATCTAATCTGCATACAAATTATCATACCAGTCAGTCACCTTATTATTATCTATCTTACACCAAATCACTTCGAGCAGCGGAGTCTATCTTGTTGCCACACATCTGCAACTTATTCAATATTTTGCAAACAGGTGTTTTTCTAAGTAGTTTCTGCCACTCGAATGTTATCTTACTCCATAAAAAGGTGATAGGACTGACATCAGCCTCATCTCACACCTTTACAAAATATTTATAAAAATTCTAGAAAATCGCATTTCTGGTCAATTAGAACCAACCAATTAACCTCCCGAACCAAAATAGCACAGCAGCCATGAATATAAAAATTGCAGGACCGTCAATCCCTATCCAAAAAGGGGTTAAACATAGCGACCCTCTTTCTCCAAAGCTCTTTACAGCCACGCTTAAAGAAGTCTTTAGAAAGCTAAATAGCAACTAGAGGGACAAGGGCATCATCGTGGGCGATAGAAGATCAACAAATCTCCGCTTCCACAGCAGCCGAGTTAGGCGTAATGCTCGACCAACTCAGCAGTGCCAACCTCGAGGTCGGATTCGCGATGACCAACAAGTCGAAGCGCAACATAGGAATTGGGGGTGTGAGGATTGAATATGTCCATGAGTACGTATACCTCGGCCAAATAGTCTTTTTCCAGGAGTTCCAGGCAAGACACGATAAAATAATGAAAGGAACGCTCTCTTACTGACGAGAAAACTCATGGACATGTGCATTCTTCCTACCCTCACCAATGGAGCGGAGACATGGTCACTAACCAATCATAAAAAGTTCGCACTCGGTGTCTGACAGCGAGCATGAGCGCAGTATCCTTGGAGTTAAACTTACTGATCGTTTATGGAACTCGATACCGCGTTCTAAAACTCAGATTGCCTATGTAGGTCACACGGCTGCCAAGCTTAAATGGAATTGGGCTGGTCACATCTGTCGCATGCCGGAAGAGCTGTGACCCATTTTCAACAGCAGCAAGCGGCAACGCGGCAAGCCCAGAAGGATATGGCGGGAAGATCTCGACTCCTTCCACAAGGATTGGCGTACAATAGCACTGGATAGGGATAAGTGGAAGGGGGGAAGGGATGCCTTTGCCCTGCAATGGGACACAAATTGCTGATAATTAAGTAAAATGAAGATGCAGAAAAGTTAAGTGCGTGAATACTTTGAAAAATATTTTTATTCCTAAACTTATTCTAGACATAAGATAGTGCGAGCGAGCATATTAGAGGTTATCCACGAACCATGAAAGTTGGCCATTAGGTTGACAGTACAATAAGTAGGTAATTAATCGGCAATGGCCTATGTGCTGGGCATTGGTCCACTAATCGACAGGTGATGCGGTAGGGCGCTTGCAAAAAGATACAGGATTCCAGTAGGTGCGGGTAAAAAATTGTGTCATACTTTCTGCTTGCGTTCGGATCGCACATGAAGAAACTAGTACAGTACAGTATGCATCTTTTTGTGAACTGGAAACCTGCATCTTTATGCAAGCACTTCATTGAGGGCATTGGCATAAAACTCGTTCAAATAGATATCTAAAACAAATCATGTCAGTCTTAGTTTGAGGGAATGATTACCTACCATTGGTTTATGAAATATTCAGCATATTTATTTAGGATGACTTCCGTGAATGTCTTGTCTGTCATGCTGACCTGTCATTATGGAGCTGAAGTTTACAGGTGGGTAGGTAGGTACGATAAAGAACCTGTCCGTGTCCAACTCAGCAGGGTGTCTCTCTCACTCACACTCATCTGCAGACGTACGCGAGAGAGACGGATAGATCCGAATATACGGACGAAACGTTGAGAGTAGGGCCTCTTAGACGTCGTCACCCACAAACATGCGTCTTATATACAGGTTTACAAACAAGTCTTAGCAAGCTTCCACAGTCTTTACAAATGCCAAGCTACGCTCGCATCATTTTAGTCCTTTACATGCTTGTATTGAAGATAAGCGATAGGTACTAACCACGTGTGAATGCGTCTCAAGCTCCCTTTAATCTGTGTTCGGAAACTGACATTCAACCGGAACGGCGCGCGGCGACAAACTTCTCCAAGCGCTCACGTAACCCAAGCGTGTAAAAAGAGATTGAATTACTTTTTCATGAAATAGTTATTGAATGGGGTTAAATGAACTTAGAGGGCTGTATCAATGATTTTAATGATTATAATTCTGTAACTACCTATGTGTTACTTGCGTGACTCATTTTACATCCAACATACAACCTGATACCTACTGACCTGCAAATTGCAAAAAAACATTAAGAAAATTTGAATTTCGCGGGCTACCCTGGCGCTTCCACCATAGTAAGTGTGTAAACCCGGCCGGCATTAAGTGCAGAGAAATCTATTTACCCTTTTTTGGAGGAGGCTTGCGATAGCGCGAATAACGACAACGACACTATCTTGAACCCACTGAACCCAGTATAACCAAAGTATATTAAATAGTTATTTTATTATTTATATAGTTACGAAGTGTAAAACATTGATACAGCTTGGAGGCTATAGATTTAGTCACCTTTCAACACATTTCAACTTGGTTTGTTGTATGTAAAAAAAAATGCTAGTGTGGCGGGTACAACCACTGTCAAAAAGCAAGCAGGCGACTAAATCAAAAGCTTGGTTTGTAGGCACATTTTTGTATGCCGTTTAAAAAAATTACTTGTAGGATATAATTCGATGGAATGTTTATAGTTCAGAATCACTTTTAGCCCCAGACTTATTCCTTTGTCCCTTGTTTAGTTCGGGGGCAGCGCTTTTACTGCGTGGTTTGCGTTTCGGGCGCTTCCTTAGTTTCTTCATCTTGCCGGCGCCCTGTATAGGCGCTGCTTGCACCCGTGCTTTGGTTTCAACTTCTACTTTTATACGCGCGAACATGTCATAGTTCGTTATTGCGCACTGTTTACCTACAAGAAAGATACATTTCTTATTAAAAAGCCTATAGGGTAATAAGGGGGAGGTACTAGGTACACCATTACCTACACTACTACAAAATATTAAAATTTTCCATAAAGTTACCAACTGCTGTTAAATGACACATATTTTCGTTTATTTAGATCACAACAGATAATGGACCACTGGCTATGACAATAAAAAAAGAGGATATAAATTATTCATTAAATCATGGTCAGTGGATACGAAACGGGGCACTATGAAAAAAAGGCTTAGAAATTTTTTACCATAATCCATCGCCTCATCAAGCAGTAGGGTGAGGGAATACCATGGGACACTTCAAGGACCTTGACCTTGAGGTCAAGGTCAACATTTCAACATGTCAAGATCCGCGATTCTTCTAAGATCACTGACCTTGACCTTAGGGTCATTGACCTTGACCTTAGGGTCATTGACCTTGACCTTAGGGTCATTGAACTAGTCGGTCTTGGTAATTGGTCTAGGTCAAAATTCCGAAAATCAAGATCCGTATTCTCAGAAGCAGTAACAGGTCATGGTTAGTGACCTTGAGGTTAAGGTCAAGTGATCCCGGAGGTCAAAGTAGACGAGTGACCTTGGAGGTTATGGTCAAGTGGCCTTGGAGGTCATGGTCAAGTGAAAGGTCACTTGACCATGACCTCCAAGGCCACTTGACTTGGAATTCCAAAGACACTTCCAAGAGGAAGTGTCTTTGGAATTCCAGTGCCCTGACACTACCAACCGTTTGACTTCGAGTGCAAAAATCGTATTTCTAAAACGGTGCGTCCCATCACAAAAATAATGATAAAACCCCCTGCCGCGTAATGCTCAACATGTGCTAATAATCATTTATGAAAAACTTCAATCAACCAAAAAAAAAAACACGTAGTGGTCCGTAATTCGGCCTGCGACTCTCGATAAGGTAAAGTTCTAGTTGTAGTGCCCGGGTGCATAATTCAATGAAATAATTCCGAATTTTCGTTTATTTTGGAGTTACTGGAATTGTTAAATTTTCTTTGTTCCTTTTTTTTTATTTCATTGTTTGTTTTGTTTTATTAATGAATAGCTTAGTTTGTTATTCTTTATATTATTTAGTTTTTACTTTATTTTTAGTTTAGGTGCCCCCTCTGCCCTGACACCACTCCCATCATCCCATGTAAAGCCAACGCACCGTTCTTGAGAAAAACCAATTTTTGTAACCTAATCTCAAAACGCTTGTTTGCCTAAAAAACGAGCCGTCTGTTACAAACATTTTTCATTAATTTCTCGAAAAATATGCATTACCTTGTAATAAGAGTGATAGCATTATAATCGGGGACCCAATCCCTACCAGCTTTAACCCCTTTTAACCCCCTCCGCGTGCCGCATGATACTAAAGCCAAGTAGCCCACCCCAAAAGTCAAGACAGACCCCGAAGCCTTACATCCTTGAGATTAATAAGCTGAGAAGATATGCCAGCGATCAGGCACATCGTTTTGACTCACCGTTGCAGTATTCTTCACCGCACTCTGCACAAGAAATTATTCTCGTCTCGGTAACACCTGAACGATTTTTCGTTTTCCGGAACATGGTGTTCTTAGCGTAATCTCTTCTGTCTTTAGCTTTAGTTTTAAGCTCGGACTTGCCCAGTTCTACTAACCTTTAAGTATAAAAGTATTAACTGTATAATATATAATACCACTCAACGTCAAAACTAACGCCAGAATATATATAACTAATGTAATATAAGTACAGATCGGCATCAATAAATATAATTCATATTGACATTTGGGAACGAAATCAGTAAAATTACAAAAAAATGTACCGTAGAAATCGGAAAATTGCAATGAACGTTTTATTTGAACCTTTGACACAACAGAACACATATGCTATAAGAGACCAAAAAAAAATTGTTGCCAACAATGAGTTTTTTCCAGGCCAGCTTCCACTAAAAAACGATAGATGGCGCTGTACATGACTCAGTGTAAAAATTTTAGTTTGGCTGAATGGAGCTGGCGTTCATTGCCTTTCAAGTGTTCCTTTCTAGTTTGTGTGCGTTCGTCTGTCTTCGTTCGATAATTGCATTTTTGTTGCATTGCATTTGAAACTTACTTTTTTTCATTTTGGCTATAAATTATTAATACGACCGGGCACCGAATATTTGGACACCAAAAACATTTTTTTTTACACTGAGTCATATACAGCGCTATCTATCGTTTTCAGTAGAAGTAGCCTAGAAAAAACTTCTATAGATTAACAGTAAGGCCAACTATTAAATATAAAAAAAAAAAATTGCTATCTCTTTACTAACATCGACTACTGTTCAAGAACCCTGACCACAGAGCATCATCTAAACAACACCAAAGAGTAGAATACGAATACCAAACGGATATCAACACAGAGGATTCTGCAAAGGGTTGTCCAAGAAGGTTGTTTTGTCCTTTTTTTTTTTTTTTCGGATGGGAAATTATCAAATGACTTCTCCAGCTCTGGGCGGAGCAGGAGGGAGTGTCAGACTTTTACTGACTAAAACCCATCCATGTTCCTTATCGCCCTTTGTGTTCCGGGGCCACGGTATCTCTTTCGAACAGTCTCGCTACCCCGGAGGTTGTTTTGTCCTGAATTCACATTTATTAGTATCGATATCTGATGCGTACGCATCTAGGTGTAAATAGCTATTTTCAATGGATGAAAATAATGTAAATCGGTGCTGATAAATGTGATCCAGGACTTCAGACGGAGTCGCAGAGAGGATGGGACAAACTCACCTGTTAAAAAACTCTTCGTCGATCTTCAACTTAGGCCTGATAGAAGTAAGCATTCGCCATTCAATCGGAACAATACACAACTCTTCAAACTTCAGCCCTTTCATTTCCACTGGGATCGGGTCCATGAATGTGAAATGTTTTTCCTCGTATCCTCTCGTTCCTAATGTTTCGTAAGCTTTTATTTCTTTCTTGGGTGTCTTTGTTTTATTGTCTTCTTTGATTTTGACGTCTTCTGATCTTACCTAGTAAATACCTCGTGAATTAAATTTCAAATTTACGTAAATGAATGAGTATCGGTCACAGTTCACTTCATTGGTTATAATGCAAAAGTTACCTTCTCTGGTCGAGTTTTAAAGTCCGGCACTTTATCTAAAACTGCTCTATATTCCTCAGCAGTGTTTATTTCAGTTTTAGACAAGTCCAGCATGGGGGCCTCATCTTTCTTTTTATCGAATAATTCGTCTATTTTAGACATATTTACTAAGATAACATGTGCACCGTACAGCTAACTTTACACTATGGGTAATATCGATCCAACTGAATACCGCGCCAACTTGGAAACCGTTAAATCGATGGCGTCTCGTAAGTAACCTAATTTTCCACTAAATGTTGCATGACTAGCCATATTGTGTTATTTCCGTAAGGAAATATCTAAATCTAAAATTTGGATTTTACAAAATTTTCTTGATCTTCGTGTTTATCAAAAAGTTCTCTTTTGGCAATATTTATTTGGTCTATTATTTTCTTCCGGTTTTCAACATCGAACAAATTAGCTTTACCATTTCTTTCATCATCTATCCATAATTTTCTGTTACCATATTTATCGTTAATGAACTTCTGGGATAGTGTCATTCTTTTCATCGGTGAAGTTTTGGGTGACTTTTTATTATCAGTAATTTCGTTGGCTGTTAATTGTCCCAAGGGGTTAAAATCTGGTTGTAAATTATTTATAGATTCGGATATATTAATAGATTTCGATATGGTGCTATCTTGACTAGACCGTTTACTTCTCCAATACGATTGACTTAATGAGTTACGATGTTTATTACCGTTTTCGTTTGATTTTTCAGACCTTATTGGCGGACTTGGAGATCGACTATCTTCACTAGAGTGTGATAAATATTGTCTCGCTTGAGGTCTATATTTTTGGCGCATTTTTCTTTTTTGGCTATAAAATGGATCTTTCTCGCTTTGTTTTTTGTACTGAGCTGCAGGTCTGTTAACGCCCCACTTCGGTCGATTTTCTAAATCTTTCTTATACCTTTCCTCGGATCGGAAACGTCTATCTTTTTTTAATGTATTATGATGACTATCCTGTGGTGCATTTTCATCAATGTTTGGATAATCTTTGTCGATATACCTTTCTGGTTCGTCGGTTTCAATAATTTTATCGGTAGTTGATTTAAATATTGAATCTGTTTGAGTTGATGCGTCTTTCATTCTTGATGTTCGATATTTGTTTGGTGTCAATAATTTCCCGATGTCTGTTATTTCATTCGTATTGTTTAGAGAGTTTAATGATACACTATACAAATTGTTGGCCACATTCTGAGGAACTAATACTGCCAGTTGTATATTATTTGGCTGCGTATTTATTACTTCATTGTTACCATTTAGCCCAATCGGCACGATATTAAATTGCCCATCCGCTAAAGCTAATGGAGGTACGCTATGAATAAACAAATTAAGATTCCCAGGACCTAGTGATCTAGGAGAATTAAATTCCGTTGTTTGATGAGAATTACAATCCCTTTTTTGACTTTTTGCGGAATGAATATCGTATGTCCTACTCGTCTTGGTTGGACTCGTTTGTTCCACCCGAGGCGTTATTTCAGCTGCTGGGGTTTCTTCCGCTTTTGGTTTTGGAATATTTTCTACATTAGAATTATTGATATTTGCGTTTCTCTTGTGGAAACTAAACCTCTTTTCTTTGTCCAGCTTGGCCTTCCTTTCAGCGTCTTCCAGTGCTCTCTTCAGCGTGTCTAGTTTCTTCTGCTCCATCATTTGTTTTTCCTCCAATTTTCTTCTCTCATCTTCCAATCTTTGCCTGTCTTCTTCTTGTTGCCTCTGTATGCGTAATTCTTCTAGCCTTTCTTCTCTTAATTGTTGTTCCCTTTCTTCTTGACGTCGTTTCTCTCTGTCTTCTAATTGATTTAAAATAGCTGATTGCAATTCTAATGCTTTCAATCGTTTGTTTTCTCGCTGAGCCTTAATTTCAGGCTCTATTGGGACGTTTTGTCCTCTCAAAAATGTTCTGAAAAGTACATGATTATCAATAACAAGCCTTGTACTTACATTCATTTTGATACCTATTTAAATTAGATTACTTTATGGTATTTGATACGACTTACCTTCCTTCATCACTACCGTTGCAGGATGATCGGTCGCAGTCTACCCCAGTACTATTGCTCGAACTCCTTTGATCTATGACTAGAACCTCAGCTGTGTTTTCAATCATATTTAATCCACGTTCCACCCATGACGGTGTGCCTTTTTTTTGATTTGGCATCTACGTACAAAATAAAAAGTTATTATGGTCATTAATGTCAATAAGCCATTACAGATAGGGATCGATGGTCCTATTAGTATTCTAATCACTAAAAATACATCGGTGCATCGATTCTTAATTGGGCTATTAATATTTAGTATTTTTTCTATTTGTAGAATGCACGAAAGAAACCTTCGGATTCGCATTAAGTAGGTACATTTACTTATTGGAATATTAAAATTACGAATCTAGCTACATGCTATCAGAGGAGAAAAACAAAGACTGCTCTCACATCATACGGGCAAAGAATATTTCTGTTTTGTTTGTATATATATTACAATTGATTGATAACTTAGATACCTGGGGCAGTCTGGCGTTAGGAGCCGTGGGTTCCCAAAGACGGCCGGTGGCGACACCGCGGTCTCCCCATCGCAGCCGTCCCTCTTCCGAGGTCCTCGGGCTGCGACCTGACCATGCTCCGTCAGACATGCCTGATTTACCGCCACTCGAGTCCCTGTTCCTATTACAACAAAAAATAAGTTAGGACTTGTTAATATAGTCTGAACACGCCAATTTGCCTTGAGCAAGCGTGGTGAATAATGCACATGACACCTCTCTACAAGAAGAGGCTGTTAACCAGTAATGGGGGCTATCTTGGTGAATTTGCCGCTAGAGGCGCTTGTGTAGACTAAGGTCTTCCAAAATATCAGATGTCATAAAATGTTCGCGCGTTGCGGGCTTTTTTATCACGTATTTATACCAATACTCACGATTGTGTTCTAGATTAAGCCATTCCTGATTAATTATGACTTGAAGATTTTGAGTAGCAACTTAGGATCTTATTTGTTAGTACTTGGAGGTAGAATGATTTTTAAATGTTTCATGCTTGCTAATTTTAGGAAGAATGTGAGCTCATTGGCTTGTTGGTGTCGACAAATAGTAGCGACAGAAATAACAGCGTTTTTAAATATAGTAGTCAGCCAAGGTGTCGCAAGTCGGTGAAGTTGGTTGTTCTCTATTTTACAGTATGATGATAAGTTAGGGAAAACCATTATCACCGTTTTTATTACCACTACAATATTAATTGTGAGGTGCGGTAGTTCAAAATAGTATAGGTACTATCGAGGACACTCCCGCCTGACCACCACTAAGCTAATTTTTGCATGCACTCGCAACATAGAAACGCTCTCTAGCCCCGCCCCGTTGACTTTGTATAGAAATAATGAATGAAAAGATACCGAATCGGCCGAGCGCACTGACGACGCACGCCAAACGAGAGTTATTGTTATTTTGCGCGCCAAAGTTGACGCTTTCCTAATAGGCCCAAACTTTAAGGGGGCGTGGCTCGGCGCCTCCGCATGATTTAAGCGAAAAAAAATCAAACTGGTCAGGCGGAAAAGACCACGATAGTACCTATAGCTAGAATTGTAAACTTTTCATTTAAGAGGGCCCTTCCCGGCGCGTCTATCGTCAACGCGAGCATGGTCGAAAAGCTTGTTGTTTCATCCAGAGCCATCGCGGCGATATTTTTTCAACTGCCCTGTCTTACCTAGCCCCGATCCCGCACTACTCGTCACCCGCGCACCTCATACCGACTAACGCGAGGACATTGAGCGAAAAATAGTGTTCGATAATTTATAAAAAACTTGTTCCAGGAAATACGTGTTTTTTAATAAGTCTTACAAGTTTGTGAAATAAATATTTATTATTTAAAATCTCCACTATATTTGCAAGGCTTCTATCAGGCTATTTTCTTTAGTTTTACAATTTATGAGTACATTATGAACGGCCAAAGTTGAGGTAAAATTTGAGAAAAACAGCAATTTTTGGAGGCTTATATTGAATTTGTTCCTACAAATTTTTATTTTTTGCTTTGATAGAAGCATTGATATAGTGCACAAGATACCTATCAGTTAAAAAAATTTAAAGATATATGTGTAACAATTTCATAATCACGCACGAGCGTTTGTCAAAATTCTCGCGAAAAGTAAGGCGGGTTGGCCGCTCTTAACAAAGGCACCGCGGTCTAATAAAGCTAGTAGTGGAAACTAATTGCCTCTATCTATATCAATATACCTACTAATATTATAAAGTGGATAGATTTGTATTTTTGTGTGTAACGAATAAACTTAAAAACTATACTATACCGATTTGAAAAACGTGACGTCCGTCCGCTAGTTACTGATATAGGAAATTGTTGGGGACGAGATACCTAACGTAGTATTGATTTCACCTGCGTGGGTATGAGATATCTTCACGCCATTCCGTTATAATGAGAGTAAAACTAGTGCGAGTGTTTCTAATGATGCTTGTGCCGGCGCTTCGTCACCTCTTAAAGATTGCTCTCGAAGCGCACATCATAGGTAGGTACTTATTACGATAACCATCGAAAGTTTTATACTTTTACTTGACTTAAAACTGTAAAAATACCTAAGACTTGGAATATTTGAAGAGGTGCGTTTGCCAGGCTTACTTTTTACTGGTAATGGCAACACGTAGAAATTGCATATTATGGTTGCTAATCTGGTTAACGAAAGCCCGTTTTCGCTAACATTAAGCGGCACCTAAATGAATGCCGAATCAGTACACAAGCATGATTATTGTGGTAGGCATCCTAACATGAGTTCGCGTGATGGTCTAATAATGTAGAAGTGTATTACGATAAATATTTAAATATATAAAGAACTTGATTGCGCTTGGAAATTAACGAAATTGAAATTGACGCCTGGTTGCACCAAACTGATCACAAAGCGACTGTTTTAGTGTAATCTAGAATTACCAATCACAAGCACTAGGTGTCAAATGCTAAAAAAACTAGTCTGTGTTCTACAAAAGGGCAGCGCCAGGAGAGCGATGTTAACTGTTTAGGACTTACACCATAGGTACTAATGGTAACAAATTTATATAATTTCGGGTCTCTACAAAGAATAAAAACTCAAATAAAAATGTTACACAATTATTTTTAACGGATCTAGTACACGCGTGACTAGCAGCGCTAAAAATAAAAAAGGTACACAGAACGTTGCAAAATATAAAACAATATTCAAATTATAACGTAAGTTACGCAAGTAGACTGCACTACCGTAAGTTTCCGCAATCAAGGAAGGTAATATAATAAAATGTCACCTGTCGTCTTTCCCTTGTTGCTGCCACGCCACAACAGGGCTTCGATTGCTAGCCTCCTGAATCGCTCTGTGCCCGCTTCTGTTCATGTGGTTGAGGGCGTCACTGCCGTAACCCGAGGTATCGCCTTCTCCGTCTTCGTCGTAGAATGAGAACCTTTTCGCACTTGTCATATTTCGGTTGAGCACATTGTTTGTGTTCCTTCTGTCATCTTTCACGGATCTCTCTTCTAAGTTATGTATCGGCGGCAGGCTGGGACTCCGCTGGCGCTGCACAGGCTCCTGGTATTCGTACGACGACTGCTTATGAAGTTCTAAGGTACTCGCAAATTGATTCCGCACTTGCAAACGATTCGTGTACCGCTCACCGGAGCCCCAAGGCAGGTACAGGTGGGACATTTCCTCTGAAAACAACAAAATTGTCGTTTGCAATTTATTCCTAAATGTAGATTCCACAATAATTACGTAAGCACAGAACAAATTCAAACGAAACAAACACTGAAACTATCTCTAATAGACTACTTTCTATTTTTACTGGCAAGAAAAACTTGATAACTACCGTCCATGACAACAGCCGTCTTTGAATTAACTGTTCAATTTTTTGTTCAGAAAAGATAAATGAAAAACCTTCCCCTTTATGTGCAAAGGGTTTTAGTTTTATCGATAGCACACGCTGAAAACGTAAGTCATTCATGCGAGCTGCATAATATAATGTTATAGTGAGCAAGTGTTGTAAACCATCGCGGCTTTATTTTAGTGCGGGAGACACGCAACCATTGAAAGGCTTCGATATTTTCAGAGTTTATTGTGTCTATAAAACTGAGGTTTGTAAGAGGCATTGCTTTTTAGTTATCACCAGGTAATTCAAAGAAGGCACGTTTAAAACATTTAAAGCTGAGGTACGTGTCTGTGATGTCCACTTGGAATAAATCACACTCATTATTGTCATTAGGGTAAGTAGGTATGCATATCATCTACATAATAGTATGCAGATGAACAGATAACAATTTACTTCCGAGATTTGAACATGTTAAATGTTTCTACTATTACATAAACACAGTACCTACGGCCTACGGCTGGTATATCACTGAAGCTCACTTTCGTTTGTTCTTGTAATCTTATATGAAACAATAGCATTGTTCTTATGGCACGTAGTTCTACAAATGGAGACGTAAAGGCTCAACTTTGCTTATTTTGTTCCGACTCAACACGCAAAGCTCAGTTATGGACACAAAATGGAAGGAATGTTTTAAGGAACCATAATCATGTGGTCGTTGGTTTCGATTTGGAAACATTCATACACAACAGTAGGCTAGAGACACAAGTATAGTTCGGTTCAAACTTAACGGCGGCTCGGAAGTTAGCTGCGAGTGACGGTCTGCGCAGGAATAACGCTTTAAAGTTTATGCCGATTTGGAACATCTAATGTAAAGCTGCGCAGACAACAATTTTAGGTATCAACGGGGTGCGGATGACGCATCGTTTTGTCTGTATAATGCGCAGACCGACACTTGCAGCTAACTTCCGAGCCACCAAACTATACACCGAACTATACATGTGCCTACAACGGCTACAACATAATTAATTTGATAATTTAGGTTCGTGTCATTCATTCTTATTATGAAAAGCTATGGTTGTACAACCTACCCTAACAACAACCCTATATAATTATGCTTTTGCTTATTTATTCCTTCCGGACTTGAACTAAAATAGTTACCTACGGTTATGTAGCCCGACGTACGGTTAAACGCACTATAGTGGGACCTATCGTTAGAGCAGTGGGTTAGACAACGAAGACCACCCCTGTAAAATAAAGGCTCTATCAATTGCTATAAACTTGCGGGTGACTGTACCACACAGGCGTGCAATAAGCTAGACGTAACATATTTGTGCCGGAAGCAGTGGAAACCTCAACGATTTATGTCCCCAGGAAAATATTTACTTATTCGAACGCAGGCGGCCAAGGATCTAGGTCATGTAAGCTACGACAATTCGTTGAACTTTTGTGGAAAGTGAAATGTGGCGTTCTTTAGTCACGGCCTAAATAATTTACTATTTTAAAAGGTATCGATTACAGCTGTTATCCGTAAGACCATTTCTTACGGCGACTGAATTTAAAAAGATTTCGTAAAGTTTATTTTCTATTTTCTGTTTCAATGAGCGGCTGGTAAGTACCTACGTAGATGATAATAGAAAATAATGGATAGTAAATAAAACAAGTGTTCTGGCTAGTAATGGTAGGTATATTTTTGTTAGAGCCGTCACGCTCTCGTGGAGCGCAGGCGCAGACTGTCTTAGGTATTAACTAGCAGTGAGTGTTTCTGTTACATTTTAACGCTAGCACGTTACCTGTCTAATGTAGATCGAAACTGTAATTGTTTTTAATCTGCTTGTGTGTAGTCTAGTTCTATCTAGCTAGGAGTACCTAATAATTTGTAGAAAATCAACAAAAAAAACTGATTTTCACTTCAGGTGGAAATTGAATCGATTACTACTTAGATTATTTTAGTAATAACAAATACGAGTATCATTGACTTCTCTTCATGACTTTTCTTCCTTTCTTGTTTTGACTTTTCTACTCCCTGTGGTGTCTATGTCGCTGCCAATTCGTATAAGCCGTTTTACATAATGGCGCTCCGGATTGAAAAACGCCGCCGTTATGTAATACAGTGTCCTCACGTTCAGCCGGATTACAATTCGGCTGAAATAAAGTACGCCACATTGAATGAGCACTTCGCGTTCGTCAAAGCGGCGTAATTACGTGCCGCCGTTATACAAATGGGCGCATCGTCGATACGCCGCTTTGAAAGTTTTAGTTCCATTTATCGCTAGAAGTGGCGCTGCATGATCATAACAAAAAACATGGTGTCGCAATCGATAACGGTGTCACAATCAAATGGCCGCTTTTCTGTTTTAATTTTTTCATATTTTATTTACCTACATGTTGAGAATTACGAGATTTAAGCAAATTTAGAACCTACTACGACTCCATGACGCGCGCTCGCTTTTACATTAAACACCCAATTTCTGTCACAAAATGTCGTCGTCGCTCCGCTGGCCTTCGGCTTACGCTCTTCATGCCAGCTAGCAAGACTTTTAGGACAAATTTAGTACCTAGGTTATTTGAAGTATTGGAATTGCTGACAATACGGCTAAACGTTGGACACCGCTTTGTGAGCGTATCGCCACCAAAATACGGCTGAACGTGAGGACGCCATATTACATAACGGCGGCGTTTTTCAATCCGGCGCGCCGTTATGTAAAACGGCGTGTTATACGAATTGGCTGCCACATCTACATATCTAATACAACTTTAATCTCGCAGGTCTGCTGGAAGAAGTTTCTTAAGAAATAAGCAGTACCCTCTGCTGCTATGTTACGAGCTGGGTATGGGATAATAATTTTTTATTTAAAGTTATTAGTTATTTTTTAAGCAGTCGGGTTTTTTTATCTTTTGTAGTATTTTTTTTTTATTTTACCCTTTTTAGTTACTTAGATATACCATTTTAAATTCCTCATGATGAGCCCTTTATCGAGCCGTTCAGGCTGCAGAGCGTGCCAAACATTTGAATTTGGCGCCAAAAACCCGCCATTTTGTTTTTTTATTTTTTATTCTGAACTTGTTTTTTTCTTTTCAGTTTGTATTTAAAATTATTAGTTATTTTTTACGCAGTCGGGTTTTTAACTGGCATTAAAGTTTCAAGAACCAAAAATCCACTTGTTAGGTATAGGTTTGTATGATCTCAATGAGTAAATATACAGGAGGGCTGATTGATAAATTAGGAATTGGGGAGGGAATAGTAACATAAGAAAACCTTATCACGTACCTAAGTATTACCAACCTGAACCTCTATGACCTTACTTATAGTACGAAATTTTCACTAAAGCATCGGATGTTCTGAATCTGTTTAGATTTAATTCCTATTATACAAATTAATAAAATTGAAGTCTCTGTTTGTAATTTCAAATAACAGCTGTTTACTGAATGCATAATGAAAGTAGGTAGGTACCTACATATAAGGTACATTTAACAAAAACATATTTTAACTTGTTTTTGTTTGTCAGCCTGTCCGTCTGTTAGCTTCGGCTAATCTCCGAAACGGCTGGACTGATTTTGACGAAACGTTAATTTTAGAAAAAGAATTGGATTTCGTGCAAAAAGATAATACCTTTAAAATTGTTAACAAAATCCGATTCAAATACAAGTCATATTTTTTTATTAATCCTTTATGAAATAAAATTGATTCCACAAAAATGATAATGAAGTTCATTATCTCAATGGAATAACAGAACTTTTAATTAAATAATTTAGACTTCAGTTGACGTAATGAAAACATGATAAAGTAGGACCTAGTTTGTAGGACGATAACGTTCGTTTTGGTACTGATTAATAAAAGCATATGACGAGACGTATTGATTTGTATATATATGTATATACAAATCAATACGTCTGATTACGACTGCCTAGTGATTAGATTACCTATGTTGTGGAGGCTATCTATGCCAATGACGAGGGTGAATAGGGTGATTTAAATGTATGCGTATGTTGAAAGCCACAAAGGTCATTGGTTCCATCAACCTTGAATTCAGATTGTGAACTGATTGTTTCATCGACTACCACCGAACATTGTCAACAACAATCGTTTTTTTTCTATTGTCATTTGGCAACGCACTGTTGTCAAAAAACGAGGAAACAATTTGATGGCTATTCCGCTGTCGTAAACTAAAGTACTTCCTGGCGACGGAAACACTGACGGTGACGACCTAATTGGAGTTTTAGTGACTCAACACGGTTAATTCAAATAAGAATTGCTTTCGTAATACTTACAATAGGCTCTTACGAAGCGAAGCGTTTAACTTTGGTTTAACATTAATAACCGCTGACATGCCGCTGACCTAGCTTTAGGGCACTCTAGCCATACGTTTATTAATTGCTTGCTTACCGAGCGCAATTTCGAACACATTCTTACAATTTTCTTCTTTGTTTCTATTAGAAATTCGTTTTCATCTGCATTCTAGAAGTGTACAATCTCTCAAATATATTCGTGATCCGATTCGACAAATTTCTTCTAAGCACCACACCGTGCGTCTTGCCGAAAGATTATTGTTTTCTAATTAATTACGAAGACGACTGTGCCTGTTTACCGTGAAATGTTAAGATAATCGAAATGAATACTTGCACGATATTGATTTACTTTTTTCTGTACCTACCTATGCCATTGAAAATGTGGAAACTAAATAGATATCGTGTGGGAGGTGTGATACAATAAGTATTTTTTACCCAAACACCACTTCTGAAAGTGAAACTGTTGTCATGATTTATGTCCGTTTCTATAGCAGGCTATTCGCAACGAGCCGGTCTTACGCGTAGAACAAATTTTACGAATTAATTCAAATAATTTTGAAAAATATATATTTTATTTTATACGTACCGTCTTATGTTCTCGCAATCCAAAATAACTTTAGTTAAACCAACGTGTCTGAAAGTCGCGAATGCTACTAAATCTCCTTGATGGAATCACGACCGTGAATATGTTTCGAAATGGTAAAGGAGCGTGGTGCAGATGCGGTTGTGCACCAGCTCGTCGGCGCACTGGCGGCACGCGGGCGGTGGCGGCGCAGCACGACACGCGCTCGGACGCACCACACTACGTAGTACGCACCTCTCTCCCGCGCCCACTGCTGCTTCTTCTGCTGGACTAACGACGCCGGCTTGCTCACCGACAGCATCGCACAACACTATTCATTACACTTTCTAATGCCCCGTATTGCACACGTTGCTTTTTGTACTACCACAGCGCAGTTACGGTGCACCAGCTAATGAGTGCTTTTTAAAAACAACCGCTCGCGCATTGCCGGCGAGCGCGCGTCTCGGTTCGCTTCGCGCGTGCACTCATTGTCCACGGCTGCTGGACCCGCACTACCGACACGATTCAATCACCAGGCAGACAGTTTTTTTTTTAAATTAACGGCACCAGCACGCACTCATCAACTGTCCGTACTGGAGCAAGAATAAAAGCGATTGTAGGTATAGGTACCTAAGGGTCGGACGGTAAACAACCCGGCGAGTATCGAGCAGGCTGTCTAGACTTCGGTGCCTTATTGTTTCAGACGGCGACACGCGAATGAGACTTTCAGGGAAAAGCCTCGGAAAAGCCGCCGATCGATAAAATTGTCATGGTAACGTTTGTTTCACGTGCTCGCGAGGAGTCGTGGCATTTTTCTCTTATTTGCATTTTAGGCCACGAGGTGACGCAAATAAAATTAAATATAGTTATGTAGGACGATTAACAACACTGCGCGGCGCCAAGTGCTTATTTCATTTTAAACGGTGTGTTTACTAATTGTACTCGTTTCGTATTATGGCTATGGCAGAGCACGCCCGCCCGTATTGACTACTAAATTACACTCTTGGGCTCTTGGGAGGTTTACTTGAAAGTTGGAACTTAGTATTCGTTTCATGTTCCATAAAAGTGACAGAGAGAGCCATTTGCAATGACATCATTTCAGGATATAATGAGGACGATAATAATCTGCTGATATGTGAATGTTTATTTTTTATTGATGTTCCATACTTATCATCAAAATTCTGATGTGGCATCACAGGTAATTCTCATGTTATAATTCCGGATATCCTGGATAGGTTATGGAATTCTTTTCAGGATAGCATTTTTAGTAGGTACCCATCTTATGTTGTGGTTTTTGAAGAGAAGAGATTTTACAGCAAAAGATGAGAAGACAATCTCGCTACCTACTTAATAGCCTAATCGCCCCGGAGCGAGCTTATGACTGTAGAAGTGTGACTGTCGCGACTTCGGACTTCGATTTCGAACCCCTACGAATGATGGCTCGTGAATGTTTCCGTAACAATCAGTCCCACTCCCAGTTGACAAATAGTGTCATTTTTGCGCTATAAGTAATATCCGTAGTTCTCAATTCAGCCCCAATTCGTATAGTATTAATAAACACGTTCGACGCCGCGTCGGACAATGGTGGTTGACATCCCCTTTTCATCTGGAGCCAGACAAAAATTTATAATTTTGCCAAATTTCGTCAGTGTGGTTACGGTTTAATTGGTTTACGGGATATACCGGATGACTTTTATATCGCTTTCCAAAAAAATGGGTATATTAGGTAAACGGATGGCATGGCATACCTAGTTTTTTATTTTATTTTCCCACAGTTTAGAAAAATAATGATCTATCATCAAAAAACGCTACAAATTTCAAGTAAATTTTTCATATTAGAACAAAGAAAGAGAAATTTTGAAAAAAAAATGAAAAGTATCGAATTTCAAATCATACGCACTACGCGTATGATTTGAATTTCGTTTTTTTTTTCGAAAAAAAAAAAAAAAAAGATGCTACGTTTGCCATTTGCTTCTACTCCGTTCACCTATTATTGCCATTTTTTTTTTGGAGTGTGATAAAAAAGTCACCTGTATTTGACGTCATAAAACATGTTTTCATTCTCACAAGCAACATTTTATACCAATTACAAGTGTTAATAAGCGTCACCCACCATTGTCCGACACGGCCTCTGCGCAAGGATTACCGGGAATCTGTTACAGGGGGCCGCAAGGGCGCGGTGACGCCCACCCGCGTAAGTATACGAAGTAAGTAGTAGAGTATACTTTTTACTGCAAGAAATTGTTTCATTCCTACGGGAAAAGATATAACGCGCGAGCGAAGCCGCGAGCGGAAAGCTAGTATTTTTTATTCGATCCAACATTGCGAAATTTAGTCCATATTTTTGTCAAAATTGTTTAAGCTAGCGCTAAACGCTATTTTTGTATATAATTATAAAACACAGGTACAGTTAAAGTCGATGTAACTAGTCCAATATACCCCGGCATACAAAATTTAAAGACTTTTCTGACCATTGGGCGACGCCGACGCGGCTCGAACAGAAATGTTTGTTGTCGCCCAACAGTGACCGCCACGGCCTGAATGAAAAAGACATATTTTGTTAGTGGCAGCCTAGAGAAAGTGTAAAAAAAAAACCCCGACTTCGTAAAAAATAACGAATAACTTTAAATAAAAACTAACAGTCGGGACCCTTATGGAATGTAATGATTTTTGTCTAGATTATTTAATGGGCCCCGACTGTTGCAATCAATATGTTCTGTCTTCTGTCTCCTGAACTTGGTTTTTGCTTTTCAGTTTTTATTTAAAGTTATTAGTTCTTTTTTACGCAGTCGGGTTTTTTTTTTAAATATTTTTTTTTTAATTTTACACTTTTTAGTTACTTACTTTAACATAACACATTAACAACAACGTTAGTTACCATTTTAAAATCCTCACGATGAGCCCTTTATTTTGTTTTTTGATACCCATATTACAGTACCTACCTATCCATTTTATTTTTTTCAATTTTTCACTTTTCTATGTTATCTGGGGTAACACAAGGATCTTAGTGATACCACGTAGGTACATCGAGATCGCTTTAGGCGTTTAGAAGTTATGGTGGAATAAAGAAACTCACAAACACACCATACACACTCCTTTTTTGGGCAGTCGTGTAAAAACGGAGGTCGGAATATTTTTCTATTGTTGCTATCAAATTCTAAATATCGTACCTATTATAATATGGAATCATGCACGCAAATGAATTCAGATTATCATCGCCAAAGTAAGTTTAAGAAAAGCGTGATAGTGCGATACCTACATAAAATTAAGAGAATGTATTTATCTAATCCACTTCGCTCATAATTATATCACACTTATTCGCCGTGCTGCATTGTAGGAATTACAATGTTGAGTGTATTTAATTCGCAATATGATAAAAATGCGAAAGCGTTTGAGAAAAGGCAAAACATTGAAATTAGTTAACGGTTGTTAACTTAGTAGGTATAGAATTGGATTTTATTTTATAATAAGTTAAAATAATAAGTCCCTTTCCTTGGCTTTCTTTGGCTTGCGCCCTCGTTGCACAGGAGCCGTCGCGATATGAACTCCGGTGACTTATGGCGGCGAGCGAATACCCCACAGTAAAAATAAATCAGTAGTTCAAATTTTATTGCGTGCTGGTAATAGAGCTAGTTTGCAACAAACACGTATAGCTTGATGTGCTTATAACACTATGTAAAACTAATACACTTTATATTGTTATGAATGTATGGCTGAGGCAGGCGATTATCATTCTATACCGGTACCGATGTACTGTGTAGAGAAGGACAATAAAGTAAGTAGGTACCTACTACTACGCGCGCGGCGACGATAATGTGGTCGCGAGCAAAAATTGCATAGGTCCTCCCTCATTTTTCACGTATTTATTTGATATAAAAAGTACCATATAACAAATCTATCTAATAATATTACTGACAAACCCGATTAGTAAATGAAATGTTAACATTTCATAAAAACTGCGTTCCCCCAAGTGTCTTAGAACTTAAAATACTCTCAAAATCGACGTTACTTCAGTTTTTTTTTTATCGAGCAAAATGTTAAATATTGTGTTTTAACCACAAAAGTCATTATATCAAAAATGTATCTGTACTATATATTTTTTTCCGAATTTAAATATGGTGATTTCTCTGGAAAAAACTTCTTTCTTAACGCGTGGCAGAACATTTGCTCGCAATAACAGTGTTCTAATGTTCATTATTCAATGAGCAATCCACTACTACTACTAGACTAGGGTATTCATCTTGTGTTGGCATTTTTCCTGTAGCTTGCGTGATTTATTATTCTAGTTTCTACAAGATAAAATTTCGAATTTACTGTGTAATTAAAGTAACTTTGAGACGAGTGGATGCGCGTGCGCTTGGTACATAGGTATTACGAGTTTTTCATGCAATGTTTTTTAACGCCACAGTGATTATTTATTAGTTATGCGATTTTGCAATGCGGGTAAGGTAGCTCCAGTGTATTTTTAGCCAACAATATTGCTGGCACATGATTGAGATTGCGGAGTTTTATTTTGCAATAACAAAATATGAGGCTCCTCTTGGGATTTATCGTCGTTTAATTGACAATGGTGTCGATTCTGTTGTGCACAAACTAAACTTAATTTTCTGTCTGTCTGTCTATTGCTATCTTTTTCTCTCTAATAAAACAAGAAAGAGACGGACGTAATTTAGAGTGCACGTAAAAATATGTTGACTAAAAACACGGTGAAGCGCAAGGCATAAGAGATCTCTAACTTAGTTCATAGCCATAGCCGTCCTTTTAGTAAAAGATAGCAATAGCCTAAATTAAATTTAGTATGTGCAAAACAGAATCGACCCCAATGGCAGTTTCCGAGTTAACATAAATCGAACACAAAACGTCACACTGGTGCCCCTAAATAGACGTCATCAGGACGTACCATTCGTGACTAATACCGGACGTCACAAAATTATGACTAAGGGCTACCGCACACTTGAGACAAAACTGTCTTGAGACAGACTATTTCCCTACTAGTGCGAACGAGACCGACTATTTATCTCTTGCTCGTAGGTACATGTTCGACGAATAAAGGACGGACCCTAAAATTACTAAATTGGGACGTATACTACCTAGGGAATTATGTACCTATCACGAAGGTACCAATATAGGTGAGACTGCGAGTTTACTTTATTGCAGATGTCGAGATTGTTTTGCAGCCAAAATAAAAAGTTATCTAATCTAGTCGGCCCAGACCGTTGCCTAGAGATGGAAGTTTAGGCAAAATAAAACCGGGTAGTTTGTGATAGGGGAAACGAGAAGGGTTGGTACTGTGATAGTTTCGACGGCGGCGCCAGCTGTGACATTTTATGAGGTCAAACTTTTGGAGGCCGTGTATTCATTAAGGGATACATTTTAGAAGTCAGGAATTATTGCGTGACTACGCACGATGTCTCTTGAGACATGTAGCACGAGAAAATTGCCCCCCTACAGAATGTGTACGGTTTTTTTTTGTACAACTTCCATAGGCATGTGGTGTTTACCTATGTATGCCTATCATTTTTGACACACCTTCAGGAAACAGGACATATGTCCTGTTTCCTGAAGGTGTGTTGAAGGACTGTTGCAGTCAATATTGACTGCAACAGTCGGGACCCATTAAATAATCTAGACTAAAATCATTACATCCAAAATAGGTCCCGACTGTTGCAGTCAATATGTCCTGTTTCCTGAACTTGTTTTTTTCTTTTTGTTTTTTATTTTGATATACCCAGTGTCACTTCCACAGTAAATAAGAATCTAACGACACCTCTCAAGCTAAAATCCATCGAGCCGTTCAGGCCACAGAGCGTGCCAAACAATTATACATACATACATACACTCGAAAAACATAACCCGCCTTCTGACGCAGTCGGGTAAAAATACAGCGGTTAAGATAACTTTATAGTTTAGCAGTAATATATAATTATAATATATATATATATATATATAGATAATTTTGTACCAAATACAAAATCCTTTAAAGAGACTAAGATGGAGTCTTCACCCGTTATAAACAAGTGACTACACTTGTTTATAACGGGTGAAGACTTGCATTGAAAAACAAAATCGAGAATATATCGGGCTACTACGGAACCTTACACTGCGCGTGGCCCGGTTTTTAACCGACTGCGCCAGAAGGAGGGTTATGTTTTT
The DNA here is from genome assembly GCA_941918905.2 of Xestia sexstrigata. Taxonomy (NCBI): domain Eukaryota; kingdom Metazoa; phylum Arthropoda; class Insecta; order Lepidoptera; family Noctuidae; genus Xestia; species Xestia sexstrigata. The sequence continues at coordinate 8,549,033 of OW799217.2, read as the reverse complement.
CGAGAGTATGTATGTATGTATAATTGTTTGGCACGCTCTGTGGCCTGAACGGCTCGATGGATTTTAGCTTGAGAGGTGTCGTTAGATTCGTATTTACTGTGAGAGTGACACTGGGTATATCAAAATGAAAAATAAAAAAACAAAATGGCGGATTTTTCGCGCCAAATTCAAATATTTGGCACGCTCTGTGACCTGAACGGCTCGATGGATTTTAGTTTGAAAGGTGTCGTTAGATTTGTATTTACTGTGAGAATGACACTGAGTATATCAAAATAACAAAAACAAAATGGCGGATTTTTCGCGCCAAATTCAAATGTTTGGCACGCTCTGTGGCCTGAACGGCTCGATGGATTTTATCTTGCGAGGTGTCGTTAGATTCGTATTTACTGTGAGAGTGACACTGGGTACTTATATCAAAATAAAAAAAAAACAAAATGGTGGATTTATCGCGCCAAATTCAAATGTTTGGCACGCTCTGCAGCCTGAACGGCTCGATAAAGGGCTCATCATGAGGATTTTAAAGTACCTACTTAACTAAAAAGTGTAAAATAAAAAAAATAAAAAATAAAATTTGAAAACCCGACTGCGTAAAAAATAACTACTTAATATCTTTAAATAAAAACTGAAAAGAAAAAAACAAGTTCAGGAAAAAGGACATATTGACTGCAACAGTCGGGACCCAGTAAATAATCTAGACTAAAATCATTACATCCAATATGGGTCCCGACTGTTGCAGTCAATATGTCCTGTTTCCTGAACTAATTTTTTTTATTTTACACTTACCGCGATACGTTTGTTTTGATCATGTAGCGACACTGCCTTTACATTATTTTCGTTTTGTTTTGAAATATTGGAATGCATTGGGTGGGCAACTGGTGGAACTAATGGCGCTAGCATCACATGAACCAAACATCGTCATTGGTTGAAAATCTGTCAATGTCATTTTATATTTCAAAATCGTTCGACCTCATTGGTCAGATTGGGTCTAAGCTATGGACACGCCATCTACAATCAGCGTTGACCAGCCTTCCCCATTGGTATAGTTCGGTTCAAAATTAATGGCGGCTCGGAAGTTAGCTGCGAGTGACGGTCTGCGCAAGAATACCGCTTTAAACTTTATGGCGATTCGAAACATTCTAAGTAAAGCTGCGCGGACAACAATTTTAGGTATCAACGGGGCGCAGATGACGCATCGTTTTGTCTGTATAATGCGCACCGCAGACAGTCGTTTGCAGCTAACTTCCGAGCCGCCATTAAATTTGAACCGAACTATAGAGGGGGTTAATGACCTTTATTCCCTACTTAAGTGGCGGAGACTATATAATGACTTATTATTTTACTTACAACAAATAATTGACCGTGTGAGAAGCATGGAGTGGACAATTGAATGCCTGTCACTTTTATGGATCTGTTGATCGTCATTGTAAAAGCTAATTAAAAGGAAAATAGGGTATTTACACCATTTATTGCTAATGAACCACTAAAAAAAATCACAAAAATTTTATTCAATCGTTAAGTCCCATAAAAATGCATTTAAATTTAGCATTTTCAAATTTTGCGCGTAATTTGACGAAAACGCTGGACGCAGTGGACGCCATAATGCTCTGTGATCATGACGTCAGTTGGCCACAGAACACTATATACTCTCCTTTAAAAAAACGGTTAATTTATGTATTTCTTCAGTTGGCTGTGTAAACAAATGCAATGATATTAGAAGTTGACAGTTGACACTTCTAAGTTTATATAGCCGTATGACGTAATAACATGGCGGCTACTTTATTGGTGTTATGAAACAGATTAAAAAAGCTGAAACCTTTGAATTAAATTTTAAAATTTAGTTTGCTATTTTATGAACTAAAACTAACGTATTCCGACTGCTTTTTTCCTAAGCTATCTCAATAATATATATTTTTTCATATAGAAAAAAAAACACCTAATATTGTAACCTCATAATGGTGCAGGAATTACTTTTTCGTACCACTTGCTCTAAAAAGTGACATTCTATGCCACAAAAAGCGAACATAACGATAGTCATTTTTGTTAATTCAATCTGTTAAAAACAGGGAAAGAAAATTGTACTGAATTTCATTCATCCTGTATGGGGAGAATGTGATTTAAATTTGGAATACTTACCGAAATTTATACTGAACTACATCTGTGTTTACACCATTGAGTTTGTATATAAAGCATTATACATCTTTTTGAAAAAGGAATACGCATTTAGTATGTAGTTATGATTATTAAATAAAATTACGAAAACCGACGAGGCCGTATGAGCGTTTTTGTTTTCTTCAAATACATATAAGTTAAGTTTATTTTAATAAATAAGTTAATGTTCTAAAATGCTTATCTCATATTATTGTTGTGTTAATTTTTTCGCAAATGCTACGAAAAGTAGAGTATTTTTTTCGGTGATAAAGCTGTCTTAGTCTTGGGTGAACTTATATCCCTCGCTACACTCAGGACTCGTCTTAAATCCCTCGCTTCGCTCGTGATTTAAGTTTACCCTCGCTACGCTCGGGAGTAAACCTCGAGTCCTTCGTTACGCTCGCGATTTAAATCGTCACCCGCGACAGAAGACACTGCTTTATCCCTTTGGATAATAATCTACTATTTCAAGGTTAACGTCATTCCTGCACCTTTAGGGTCAATTCACACCGAAAGAGCGGCGAAGGGCAGCGCAGTTTCAGTTTCATACGAATTTTAACTTTATTATCATTACCATAATACTTATTATCGCATGAGAAACTCGTTTATCGGTGCGGCGGCGGCGGAGCGGCGCCGCGGGCATCCGCGCGACTCGTTCGAGTGAGAGCAGGCCAGTGCAGTGTATGTTGATTAAAATATACGTCTTACAGTCGCCAGCAATTCGCGACTGTAAGACGTATATTTTAATCAACATACACTGCACTGGCCTGCAAATTGCAAAAAACGTAAGAAAATTTGAATTTCGCGGGTTACCCTGGAGCATCCACCTTAAATTGAAATTGCACGTTATTTGGAAAAATGGGTATGCGGGGAATTAAAACGCTCTCTCCTTTAGCAGCTCCGTTTTTATAATGTTACTGCCCAGCTCTGTGCTACGAAGCTTGGTGCTGTTGTAGTCTGGGTGCATCAAGGTTTTGCATCAGCAGAACTAGAAAGACAACTTTAAGCTCTAGCTGATGGATCGGCACGCCTGTTAACTCCAGCAAGTTGAGAAAAAATTATATTACTAGGCAGTACCATCGTCATTAACCATCACAGTGTCTATGGATGGTGTTTACTTTTGAATCGCCGACAATCTTGTAATTTGTTTATTTTGCTGACTCACTCGTTTTTTGTCGACAGCACACACAACCACCTAGTACTCTTTATATTAACCTCAACATGGAAAAAAATGTTGATAAGGTGTGGCTGACATTGGCAGAGCCACCATCAGGGATTTTAATTTTGATAACATAAAAATTTAGTCGCTAATTAGTCGAAATTAGTCGCCAAATATCAGATTTGGTCGGTCACTGGTTCAAAAGATATAAGGGTTTATAGGTGGCCCTGCTGGAGAGAGCTTACCCCAGCAGGGCCACATTTATATCTTAAAAACTAGGGCACCTAGCGAAGATCTGTTTTCTCCCATATTTACTCGCTAATTAGTCGAAATTAGTCGCCAAGTTACAGATTGAGTCGGTGTGTCATTAAAAAGATATTAAAGAATTCAATTTCCTCATACAGTGGTACAACCTAGTACAAAATACTTAAAGTAGTTTTTAGTAACTTCAACCCACCAAAGGAAAGCAGTATTCATTACCTAAAAACAAGATCTACAATAAATATATGTAATTATTTAGGTATCGAACAAAATGTGTGCATTTAGTCGCTGGCAGATAGATCGCTGCGCTCCGTTTCATTTACACAGTAAGTAAGAAAGAGAATAGATGCGCGTGTACAGACGAGCTATTTAGAACGAGTTGCCCGTGACGTACATAAGTTAAAGTCGGCCAGTTTAAAGTGGAACTTAAAGAATAGTTAGGAACTCGAATGTTGTTATCTTTAGGTATTCCGCAAATACAAAAACGGGGAACAGAGCGAGCACCGGCGCGTCGGCGGTGTTCGAGCCGCTCAAAGTATTAAAAAAAAAAAAAGGTAAATTAACAAACTTGCTCTAAAGGATTTTTCTTAAGTCATCCACCGAGAGTACAGCGAGAAGGTTTGTTTGTGTAAAATATTAAAAGAACAATTACGAATACGGGCTTTTAAGTGCATTGGACATGTCACATGGTGGTGCACAATTTGAGAGTGTTTTGAAAAGAGGACGCCGTATGAGTGCAGATTAATATTATTATGTAAGTTACCTTGATTTTTCACGTCATTAGCGTGTTAGTGTGTGCGTCCTAAGATACCAATACTGATGCGCTACCTACCAATGTAGTCCGTCGATGTCCATATTATTTGGCTACAATTAGGATAGTTAATTAAAAAAAAAAAAACTACCTACCACGACACAATACACACACACCCACAACGCAACACTGACAATAACCTCAAAATACACACATCAAACCAACTTTTTGGAAATTCATTCATATAAAATAATTTGATTTAGATTTATATATTATTTCCGGCATTTATAAACAGTTCAACATGTTGTATTTCTAAGGAACAATAAATAAACTTACCTATTGAACCTTAATTAGAGCCGTTAATGCTCATGTTAGGTATAGTAAGTATTTACATCTTTGATTTAAGTTAAGTATGTATTTTTTTGTAGTGTATTTCAAGCAATGGGTTGATACTTACCTACATACTTACAATACGTTTTCAACGTTTAAGTATTACATTTTGCTAAAGATACGATAATTTTAACGTATTTATTATTCTAATGTAAATTAGAGCTGAACATTACATGACATTACATTACATGACATTGTAAATTAGTAAATTAGTCGCATGCAACTGTAAAACAGTTGCATGCGACTGTACATCTTGACACTAAATAGACCAAGAGCAAGGTTTAATGGTTTCAAAGAAGTTTAAGCCACTCTAACTTAATAATTAAAAACATTAAACATGTATTTAATAGAGAATTTATCTCTCGGTCATTTCTAAGGACTTTAGACCGATAAAACTAGAAGTATATTACACATATTAATAGAAATATTTTTTCTTGGCAATTTTTCGTGAACTCTTCGATCTAGCTCTTGGACTATACCTGAATAATTGAACTCATTATATCTTCTGAACTAGGACCCGATTAAATCTGCAACTTGGCGACTAATTAGCGAGTAAATATGGGAGAAAACAGATCTTCGCTAGGTGCCCTAGTTTTTGAGATATAAATGTGGCCCTGCTGGGGTAAGCTCTCTCCAGCAGGGCCACCTATAAACCCTTATATCTTTTGAACCAGTGACCGACCAATTATATTTGGCGACTAATTTCGACTAATTAGCGAGTAAATATGGGAGAAAACAGATCTTCGCTAGGTGCCCTAGTTTTTGAGATATTAATGTGGCTTTGCTGGGGTAGGCTGTCTCCAGAAGGGCCACCTATAAACCCTTATATCTTTTGAACCAGTGACCGACCAAATCTGATATTTGGCGACTAATTACGACTAATTAGCGATTAAATTTTTGTGTTATCAAAATTAAAAGCCCTGATGGTGGCTCTACCAGTGTCAGCCACACCATGATAAGTTCATCCTCTGTTGTCACTGGATGCGAAAATACCTCGGAAAATAGAATTTTCCCATCTGCGTCCGATTCCAGACGACCCTCTCCTATTTCTAGCAGCTTATTCGCAAAGGCACCTGCTTCGTGATCGTTGTACATATGAACGCACGTGTTTCACGCAATATGGAGCTTTTCAATCCAAGAGGTTTTCACAGTGGCGGCGCCATGAGACTTATTTCATCCGCCGGTGTGGCCCTCTCAAGAAATGGCACTGTCTAAAGTCGCTTGCGAGCAAAACGGCGACACCACCCATCAAAGCCTCATGGTTGCCGCGGATGTCCTGCAAGCTGCGGTTCAACCCCTCTAATGCATGCTTGTGTGATATTTACTGCCACTGCTGCAAAAGGACTCCACCGTTTTTGTTGATGTTGCATGCTGGAGTATCTTTGTTTGCAAGATTCAGGCGAAATTTGTAAACACTGTCAGGCCACCCTTAAGCAAAGTTGCAGCAATGCCCGAGGAAGCCATAGTCACAGCCATGATGGTACGGTTGGCGCAGTGGCTGAGCGAATGGCTGTTGCGCTGCGGGTATCGGGTTTTGATGCTCGCACCAAACAAATTTTTGTATGGCCTACAGGTAAGTGGTTCCGGGTCTGGCCGTTTGTTTGCGAGTTTAAAAGTTTGTAAACGCACCCACGATACATGAGAAATTTCTAATGTGAGGCAAAACTTTTGCGGTCCCTGCAGTTGGGCCAGCTGATGATTCGGCACAAATGCAAATATGTGATGGCATAGTTGGAGCAATTGACTGCGGCGCTGCGTGTCACGGGTTCGATTCCCACACGGATAAATTTACAACGTCGTCGTGGAGTTTTATCAAAATTTTAATTTGTTTTCATTTATAAACGTTTTTGAGTTTAGTAAATATCAATCTATTTTGTAATGATTTGAAAATCATAAAGCATTCAAATAAAACAAAATACTTAGAACTTACAAAGAGTGAAAACCGGGTGGGGATCGAACTCGCGAACCATGTTTATTATTTTTGGAAATCTAACAGCACCAAACAAAAAACACAAAAGTGAGTGTACGTTAACCCAGCAGGAAAGTGTCTCCTAGAGTTATATGAGTGGAACATTTAATTAGTGCCTTATCTGCTGTGAATGTGCCCCCACATAAAAAATGTGTGCCCCTGTCGTTTGGGAAAAAACGATTCCTGCTGGGGTAACGTTTTTCCAGCAGGAAAATTCTAAACGAACGATCGGAGAGAGAAACATTGTGCATGGCCTTGTAGCTTATGTTAGTGCCACAATGTGCCCCCAAAAATAAAATGTGTGCCCCTTCAGGTTTTCGAGATATTGCGTTTCCTGCTGGAGTAGAGAGAGAGATAGATTGATATTATTATAATGTAAATATATATACCTGTATTTATATATTTATATTTTTAATTAATAATTTTCAAAATTAACTGTCACTTGTGTCTTGTTGTGCTGTGTCACGCTGAAGAGTCAGTTACTCAACCTGCCTTTACTGTCCGTATTGGGCCACCAAGATACAGGCTGCGCCTAGTTTGGGGCCCACGGTTTCGTCTTTGTAGTTTTGAACTCCTTTAGGCTCATTGTTTTTGTTTTCTGGTTTGTATAATTTGTAACTTGTGTGTGTCAATAAATTGATTTATTATTTATTATTATTAGTAACGTTTTGCAGAATCGTAAATCTCTGAAACCATTGCATGTGCCCCTGTAGAATAAACGTACACGAGTAGCTCTTATTGTGTGCTCCTTGCCCCAATCAGATTTAAGAAAATATTTATAATTTCCAAGTTATCGCGGTTTTATGAAAACTCGAAAAAACATCGCAGCGCCTAAACGAGATAAGGTATAGATAAGCTCGCTGAAAACTGTATTTGGTCCGTCTTGACACTAATAATAACCATACAAAGTTTCAAAACTGTTCATGGTTTTTGAATTATCATGCTAAAAGTCAAAACGGACATAACTTTGACGGCAAAATACAAGGAACCAGCTCAATCCCAGATGTGTAGGTGTAAACCAATAATGTGTGCCTTTAGTCAAAAATATATGGTGTAAATATTCAGCTTGGAATGTTTCGCATTAGGTAAATATAAACAAAAAACAAAACATGTAAATAACGGCTGGTTATCCGACCAAATTCCAATGACTACTAAAAAGCGACGGATTCATACATATCGATGACCATCTTTATTGGACGTATTATATCTAAGCTGTTGTTCGTACAGTCGCGTTCAAAAGTTTTGGGGGCTAATTAAAAAATATATTAAATACACCTTATTATGGTCACATATTAAATGAAACAGCTTGTAGATGACCTTCTTTACTTTACTCACTAACCGGTTCACACGTGCTGTGCCTGAGTACACTGAAGTATAAAAGTAATATGTAATAAAATAAAGTTGTTATTGGATTATATTTTGTTAGCTGTTTCTGTGACTTTGCGCATGACTATGTACATTATAAATAGTAGCATGTGCTATTCCAAGGTAAGCTATCTTCTTCATTCAAAATTTCATTAAAATACATCCAGTAATATATGTGTGAACGAAAGACATACATCCAAATATTTGCCAGGTCTTTGACCCAAAAATGAGGGGGATGTTTTAAAAAAAATATAGTTCATGAATACCTACTACGAAAAAGAGGCAGCTCTTTTTTGTATACAAATAAAAAACCAAATAACACAACAGTAATAAAAAAAGACAAATACGTATGTATTTGTCTTTTGTTTTTATATTAATTGATAAGCCGTAGTTTAGATAAATTAACATTAAGTTTTTCATCATTAATAGAAGATTCCCTTTTTTCGCCTCCCCACCGCTGCATATCTCTGGCCGCGCTCCATCCGCTGACGTCGTGTCGCAAGAAGTTGCTTTGTCTAGTTTGGAGAAAGTGAGACAGCTAGTACGCATACGGTATTAGTGGGACAGAGACAGATCCCTACCTAAACGTCGCTCTAAGTTGGTTGAAAGTGGCATAATAATTAAGCATTTTATAACAATGATGTGGTTGTAGGAGTGGTGAATTTTGTAAAATATAGTTACAATGATGGCATGATCTGCGATGGTAAGTATATAATGGCATTGTTTTGACTTTTTAAAAGTACTTAGGTACACTTATCAAGTACTACTACTTACTTTATTGTACCTATGTTAAACAAATGAATAAATGACTTATGACTTGGATTTTTTTCATTACTTTTTTTTTTTTTTTTAACAAAATGTTCTAAATCATGTTTGTTTTGTTTTCATCGGAAAGGATATACATACTTGGTGCTTGTTTGGTCCAATAGAAATTTCATCAAAATCGATTCAGTCATTTGTTTAATTCGTATTTTCTCTTCTTGTGCTACGTTGATGACATACATATAAATCCCTTAATAACTTCTAGTTACAATGTAAAAAAATAATTCATGACAAGAATTCACAAGACTCCAAAACTAAGACTCGACCACAATCCGTCAACATGTCACAGGGCTGTATTTTTTTAGCTGAAATAGCTAAATACTTGATTTGATTTTCACAGAGTGTTCTATGGCAGCTATAACAAAAATAATATAAACCAAGCAGTGAGGGCTGGCATTTTGCCTATTAGCAAGTTGCAAAAACTTCCCATTGTTAATCTAAGTGCTGTAAGTAATAATTTTGTTCATTTTTGATGGATTTGAAATTCGATATTTTTTCAAAATTTCTCTTTGTGCTAATATGAAAAGTTTACTTGAACTTTGTAACGTTTTTTGATGATAGTTTTTTTTTTCTAAGCTGTGGAAAAATGAAAAAAAAACTAGCTATGCCATGAGCTTCTACTCCTTTCACCTAATATACCCATTTTTTTTTTGGAAAGTGATAAAAAAGTCATCCGGTATGTATCTAAAAAAGTTTTGAACCGATCAGGCTGAATATATCTGTATCTAATCAGGACTAAGTTTTATCACAACTGTATAAATATATTATTATATAAAATTCTAATTGCTCGAGTAGGTACCTACTTCTGGAGAAAATTGAGCACAAATTTTGTATAGACGGATATACACACTTCCATCCTATAAAATAGTGTAGGTATATAGATTCAGGAAACTTTGAAACGTAAAGATATCAAAATTTCAATTTCGATTTTCGGACCAATTATAATAACTTCCCTTGGCTTGGGCCAAGTAAAAACCTATCTTGTCATTTTAAGCGCTGAAGGCTGAAATCAAGTTTCTGAAGATAAAAAAAAAGTCTTATAAAGATTTTCGATCTTTTTCAGAGTAATACCCACCTTCAAGAAAGTTCATATGTATAGGACCAGGACCGTGATGTGCTGAGAGGCTCTCAGCACATCACGGTCCTGCGCCAACCTCACCCATTATGATACAGGCCCTCCTTAACAATGGCGTCCCACCCACGGGCTGGTGGTCTGCCGCAAGAAAGTTACGATAAAGAAATGTAAGCCGCTTCAGAAGTCTCTGAAGTGTTATTAATTATATTATGTTCGTTTTTTTATTTTTTTCGTTTTTTAACACACCCATTATTTTAGTCACGTATTTAGTACATAATAATGTCAGGTCGAAAAGGAACTTTTCCTAAAGAATATTTAACTGATTCTATGTATATAGGTAAACAAATTAGTCGTAAGAAAATTATTTATCTATGATTTAAAATTTAATATTTTTTTACACGATATTATACCTACCTAAAATACTGCTCTGTTTTTTTTTGTGATTATGCGAATTTACTATTTGTATTTTTAGACTTAGATAAAAAACTGATCTGTGATTTAAATAATAATTGATTGTTTGGGTCGGGCATTATTTGAGTCCATCGACACGTAAAGAAGAAGATGAAGAATTGATTCCCATATTAATGTATTGTGGAAGCTGCAGAAGATTGTAAAAATATACTTGCATTATATAGATTCCAGTTCTTAGTATTATATAATTGCATATCACATGTTGAGTACTTTGTACTGTTCAGCCATTTATTTATCTTTCATTGACTTGAATATGCCTTGGTGGCTGAGAGAATGTCATGCTCACTTAAATGTCTCGCTGATGGTGGCGGGTGTGTCGGGTCATTTAGTTCCCTTCAATATGGTTGAGTTGAATGGCGCCGGTACATGCGTCATGTTTGTGAACGGGCGCTGTCAGTTGGGACTGGTCATCTCTTAGCTGCCAAGGTTCATTTTAATTACTTTATTCGTAAATTGTTGATCTAATCTTTTACTCTGGACGCTCTTAGTGTGCACGTCTTTCTACATCGTTCTCACATATATGTATAATCTCAAAATTAAAGATGTAACCAAGATTTTGTAACAATATTTTGATTTTAAAAGAGTGTCCATGGAGTTTCTTGCCCGTTCTTCTCCATAGAGATCTACGCTAGGGAATGGGCAACTACAATACTTTCTCAAGTTATTATGCCTTGTGACTGGGACTGTAGCTTTGATTTTCTTTTTTGTATTTTTGACATTCAAAAGTGCCGTAATGGTCTAATTGAAATAAATGCTTTGAGTTTGAGAGTTGAGAATAATTACTAGGTACACAAGGTGCAAATAATTTTATAGGACTTTTATTTTTGAAATGGAAATTTGATCTGTGATTTGATGCTATAATGACTTTAAGAATTAATATTAAGGGAATAAAAATAATAATTTCCACATCTACAAGCTGTTTCATTTAATATGTGACCATAATAAGATGTATTTAATTTTTTTAATTAGCCCCCAAAACTTTTAACGCGACTGTACGAACAACAGCTTAGATATAATACGTCCAATAAAGATGGTCATCGATATGTATGAATCCGTCGCTTTTTAGTAGTCATTGGAATTTGGTCGGATAACCAGCCGTTATTTACATGTTTTGTTTTTTGTTTATATTTACCTAATGCGAAACATTCCAAGCTGAATATTTACACCATATATTTTTGACTAAAGGCACACATTATTGGTTTACACCTACACATCTGGGATTGAGCTGGTTCCTTGTATTTTGCCGTCAAAGTTATGTCCGTTTTGACTTTTAGCATGATAATTCAAAAACCATGAACAGTTTTGAAACTTTGTATGGTTATTATTAGTGTCAAGACGGACCAAATACAGTTTTCAGCGAGCTTATACCTTATCTCGTTTAGGCGCTGCGATGTTTTTTCGAGTTTTCATAAAACCGCGATAACTTGGAAATTATAAATATTTTCTTAAATCTGATTGGGGCAAGGAGCACACAATAAGAGCTACTCGTGTACGTTTATTCTACAGGGGCACATGCAATGGTTTCAGAGATATACGATTCTGCAAAACGTTACTCCAGCAGGAAATGTAATATCTCGAAAACCTGAAGGGGCACACATTTTATTTTTGGGGGCACATTGTGGCACTAACATAAGCTACAAGGCCATGCACAATGTTTCTCTCTCCGAACGTTCGTTTAGAATTTTCCTGCTGGAAAACGTTACCCCAGCAGGAATCGTTTTTTTCCAAAACGACAGCGGGCACACATTTTTTATGTGGGGGCACATTCACAGCAGATAAGGCACTAATTAAATGTTCCACTCATATAACTCTAGGAGACACTTTCCTGCTGGGGTAACGTACACAAAAAGTGAATTATATACTTGCTGGGATTCGAACATGCGAACCCTAGTTCACAGGCAGGCCGCTGAACCTTTGGGCTACTTATTCCTGTGACAAATAGTTTAAAATAGCCGTTTTTTCTACTCTAAGGCATGTTCTGACAGTTGTCAAACAGTTGAAATAATGAACAATATGAACATAATGCAACATTGCTCACCCCCAAAGCTATGAGCGCGATAATATATAGCCCGTGTTATTCCAGACTGTAATCTATCTCTATACCAAATTTCATCCGGATTCGTTCAGCCGTCCAGGCGTGATTGAGTAACAAACATACATCCAAACTTTCGCATTTATAATAGTAGTAAGATTATGATTGTATACTCGTATGCGCGACTGACGTCCGCAGTGTGTATCATACGTGTAGGTATATTGTGTAAATAAAAGAGAAATGTAATATTCTTATTTTTATTTCTTACATTAAATTAATACAATGAAATCACCATAACTTAAAATGCATACCTAGTTCTAATGTCTTCCAACTTTTTGGACACTTCAGCAGGCGTTCTTTCCAAGTCGCCAGCGATCGCCTTCTGCTTAGCTGGCTCCAATGAGTTGAACTGCTCGCATAAGTCGCCGTCTATCACATTCTACCAAACAAAGAGAAATCAGGGTTTAGTCAACGAGTTTCACAGAAAAGTGGTGATGAGAAAACAACGGATTTACGCGAAGTATTATTATGATTGTTTAGAAATGTCCGTTCCAAAACTAAAGTAGCGCTATGATAAACGCGTCCAACTCTCCGGAACTCGACGGACGGTAGCAACGAGGCGCAGTCACAACGACAAGCACACAAGCCGCGGAGCGCCCGCCGTGCTCTACCGACAGTGTAACACAGGAAACTTCGTAGAGAAGTAAACTGCTGACTAACTGGCGGATACCTGGACTTAGATAAAACGGCTGGACGTTGGTTTTATAAAAAAGCAAGCCCATATGAGAATATAATGAACGCAGCTGATGGGATTTTAAATAGGTACTGACCTTTACTGGGTAATAATAGCTTCTAAACGATAAGTGATCCCGGCCACACAGCGGCTGGTTTTCACTCCGCATGTGCATCTCCAGGTGCTGGAAGAAATCGTGGTCTTCTCGCGACGTGAAAGGCAGAAGCACGCCAAGAGAGCCACTGACGGTCGCATACAGAAGGGCTTCGGAACCACCAGGAATGAGCGTTGCTCTTTGTAGTGTCGTCACAGTTTCTCCCACGTGGAAGTTCACCACGACGTCTCCTTTCTGCGACGCTCCGTTCAAAAGACCTGAAATTTTATGAAAAATTAGTTTTGTTTGATCGGTGGCGCGAAACTTTTCTAATTGGGTGTCAACATCAGATTGGAATAAATAATCATTACTTTCATTAGTCTAGCATGTATATAACTTTGTTTCATCACGCAAGATTGTGATTAAGGCGACAATTTGGGGTAGTCTTGTAGATATTATAAATGGATTATTACGTTCTTACCTCTATCCCAGAGTGCTTTGTTCCCTGTAGGATCTTCGTCAACATCGTCTGTGACAGATTGTGGAAGTCTCATCACAGCTACGTTGCCGAATTTATCAGACATGGCGACGGTATCGTAATCTAGAATGCAGCTATTGGTGATCCATCTTGGATTAGTGTCGTCAGCAAATATGATGAGCTGGTTCTCCCTTTTTTTGTACTTGAGACAGAATACAGACTCCTGCACATCTGATGCGAATATCCTTTGGCCAATTGTCTTGATGTCGGCTATAAGGTTTGGAATGTGTCGGTTTTCACATTTGCGCAACAGTTTTCGTCTGCCGATGTCGTACAGTCTCAGCATTCGCCCCACTCCCGCCAACAGTCTTCCATTGAATGGCGCTAACGCGCCGGGATATTCGTCTACAGGTGTTTTGTGAATTAGTTCTAATTTCCCTGTACTGCCATAAATCTGGGAAGGAAAAAAAAGTAATTAGTAAAAACTTTTTGAACACATTAGATTGTTAATAAAATAGGCTAAACAATATTTACCTTATAGACATGTAAACTGCCTTCTGTGCAGGATCGTGGAGACAAAATCATGTCTTTAGCGACTCCCACAACTAAGTGCGCCTGCGCGTGTTCGGCATGCGCGGCCCAGCGCACGATGCAGCCCGACACGGCCGCCTCGTTCTGTTCCAGCGGCAACTTGAACAGCGTCGTAGGCTGGCCTCCGCTCACACCCATATCTACCACGCGGATCTGAGATGCCCACATACCTGACAAACAAACATTGTATTAGAAACATACGAATAGTGTATTTGTATACCCCTCATGTAGTAAATAATTATTATTTCAAAATGTATCCCACACTTGAATCAAATGTCTTATAGTAAGCACATTTGGGATTAACGTTGGGATTTAATCTTGCCACATCCGATTAGAGTCAGTATGCTCAATGTCATTTCCTGCTCTTGCCCAGAGAATGTGGCTTACATAGTTATTACGCAAAAAAACCTAAAAATAATTAAATACCTGCTCCGGCTTTAGGTGACGAGAAGATATTTTCAGGCAGAGTATCTGAGAGGAAAGCATCAGCCATTTCATTAGCAAGTTGTTGTTCCTCTGGACCTCCACCCGCAGCTGCTTCTCGCATCTCTTGCGCCATTTGCACTCTGGATAAAAAGGATTAGGTAAGAAATTGTCATAGCTCTGGAGAATAATGACTATTTCAAGTTTCAAGTCAGTACTGCAGGGTTGTCCACATTTAATTCGGGAAGTGTGTGTAGTTATGTCATCATGTGGAACAAAATGTATAATTAATCAGTACTTTATATTTGTTTACCTTCTTTGATTTTTCATTTCCTCCGTATAAGAGTTGTGGTCAGTCTCAAGGATGATGATGTTGTTGTTATCAGAGTTGATGACGAATTTTCTAGGTGTGTATTCAAGAGGTAAGTATGTCTGATTGAAGACGGCACCGAGCTTTTCTAACGCCAAAATTCTGAGGGTGTTTGATGAAATAGCTACGATACCTTCGGCGCATTGCTCTGAAAGAGTAAAGATAGTGTTATAACAGTGCTAAAAGAAGTATAAGAGTGTCATTTCTTTTTTATTTTGTGTCCACGGCATGGTTTTGCCGCCTTCATCGCCTGAACGACTCCAGCTTGGCTATGGAATATGCCGAGTGCCGCTCTCTACCGCAAGCGGGAGAGTGACATGCTGTGCGACGTTGTGGGCTTGTCACTGCATGTGGCAGCTACGCACCACCCTTGCGTGGGCACACCCAAAGGCACGCCCACGCAAACACGTCGGTATCAAGCAATTGATGACGGTCACGTGAAATATTTAAGAAGTCCTTGACTAGGCAAAATGATTAAGAGATAGAAATACTGATTTCACGCATAGCCGTCAGCACTAAATACGCCTAACACTTTATGTGCCTAAGAAATGCCCTGAACAACTTTATTACGTCGTAATGTCTTGAATGCAAATGCATTCAATCAGAGGCAGTTTTCTTTTTAAATGACATAATGTGTTAGGTTCAAAGCAAAGTGAGAATTCACTTTTCATAGGTACACTTCCATTTAATCATGTTAATATGGAGAATCTTACCAGAACTAAATCCAGCAGCATATTCCAGGCATTCATAGGACAATGGCGTGAGGTGGAAGCGATTCTGGTAGTGGTAACCGAGCCAAGTCCTTGATGACACAGCTAAGACCGCCTCGGCGGCCTGCACGCGGACTTTGAACAATTTCACTGGCCTCGATCCCAAGTACCTAGTAACACACAAAGGTTTTATTAGAATCAAGAATAGATCCATTGCTTTTAATAACTATTAAGTTTGGAACCTCAGATCTGGTTAAGTTAATCTTCACTAAAATTCAGATTAAAATAGGAGCGATAGAGTTTTTCATCATTGGTAAAGTTGTTTAATTAGATTGAAATATTGAAAACTTTTAGATAAACATACCTAGTCCTAGTATCAGCTAAATCGCCGCTAACGGAGTCCAAAGTAGTTCTCAGCAGTACTCCATTGCTTAGTCCAATGTTCAACTGCAATGCAGACTTAGCACCCGACTCGAATGGTTGTTCTACAATACATAAAGATTCAGCGCCGGCCGGTAAAGCTTGCATGGAACGTGGCGCTAGGCAATCCTGAAAAAATATTCTAGGTTAATTTTTGTTTACTTGTAAGGACATGTTTATTAGAATAGTTTCAAATCAGCAGTATTAGAATAACGCATTTTAGGTTGTTGTAATCACAAAAATTCAATGGTGTCCTTGTATCATCATTTTAAATATGGGAAAGCTTAACTTAATAACCGTATCAAAATAATTCTTACCGATGGGTCTAAAGAGATGATCCTGACAGTGTTATCATTCAGCCCCACAGCTAAAAACCACGCCCTTTGCTCGCCGGTAGCCACTGAACCCAATGCCATACAAGACACATCAGATGATAACTTCTTTCTTTCGGTGTATTCATTTAGTTGACCAGTCTGGAATAGTTAAACTCGTTAGAACGGAACACTGTTAGGAATACTTGAGAAATAATCGTGTTGTTTGTTTGTCCACGGCATGGTTTTGCCGCCTTCATCGCCTGAACGACTCCAGCTTGGCTATGGAATATGCCGAGTGCCACTCTCTACCGCAAGCGGGAGAGTGACATGCTGTGCGACGTTGTGGGCTTGTCACTGCATGTGGCAGCTACGCACCACCATTGCGTGGGCACACCCGAAGGACCGCCCACGCAAACACGTCGGTAAAAAAAAAATTACAAATAATTGAGAATTCAACTTACGGGGTCCATTTCAAAATAAACTAATTCGCCTCCCGTCAGAGCAATAACTACTTGTCTCTGGTTAACTGCGCATTTGACGATCGACTTTTTCCCTGGCGCTTTCCATTCGTTCACTCGCTTGTCCGCCCGAATGTGCCTGATGCCATCTGGGTACACTTGAACGAGTGCATCCGCGCCGAGTGCGTGACAACTGAGTGTGGGCGTCGTGCCCAAGAACCCAGAGTCTGTTACTTCCTCGACTGTTTCACCAATTGACAGCACAAGTGTGGCATTTACGAATGACACAATGATGTAAGAATCATACTCCTCTGCAACCAAAAGAAAAATCTAAGGTAAAATTAGACCTAATAGCTATTGAAAATGTATAACAGTCTTCTTTGTAGTCAGCTTCCAGTTGCATTTTATGAAGTCATGGATGCCTACCTTCAGGTGTTTGTTGAAACCATCTCTATTCGTTCATCAGCCGAAAGTAGATTCTGAAAAGAAAAACCACTGGTGTTTATGTATGACAAACAACCAGGGTTTTATTAGTAACTTGTTGATAAAGAGGAGCATTCATAAGTGGTTAGTTGTAACGTCACTGTATGTCGGCAACACGGACCAAAGGATATAATCATTAAGCTCCTTTATTTCTTCCTGTTATAATTGCAAGTTACATTTGATTGGTTTTACCAAATTTTTTTTTTAAATAATTGGAAAAAAAATTACTGTTTTCACATTTTGATTCCTAGATGTAATATGTGTCACTTACCATCCTTGTGCCTTCTAACAGTCCATACAGCATTTGGTGAACCGGGCAATTCAGAGACTGCCATTTCAGCTACCTCCAGACCATGCCTAAGTGCTCTCAATGAAGATCTTGGTCCTCGGCCACATGCCAGATACACTTGAGGGGTATCCTCTGCAGCCAAATCAGCCACCCGACATGCTACAGTATAAATTGAATGTTAACACAAATTCCTTAAATGTGAAGCATTCTCTTGTAAGTTTGAAACCTCAGATCTGGTTAAGCATTCGTCAATGTTTTTCAGATGAAACACGGAGCAATAAAGTTTGACATCATTGGGAAAAGAACTTCATTGATTCAAGAAAACCGAAAATTTAACATCAAATATCTTACCTAAAATGGGTGATAGAGAATCTAGTTCATCAACAAGCACAAGATTCCTCAGTGGTCTAGGAGCAAAGAAGAATGTGTCTCCCTCTTCCAAAGGCATCGCTGAACTGAACTCTGGTTCATCATCTTCATCACCCAAGTGAGCAATTTGGTACAGATAACTAAAAGAAGCAACATATTTTTAAGTAAATAATTTTTTAATGAGTGAAATAGAATTTTTATAGAGGAAATTGTTATAGAGAAAATGTACATCTCTCATCAGTGTGCTCTCCCCCATAAAAGTAAGGGAGGACCTTGGTTCGGAGATTACTTCTCTAGCATTACAGTATACTAAAGAGAGCACTAAATGTCTCATTTTTTGTAACATTATGCATGACAATTTCCAAATAAAATAACACTTACTGGTTGCCAAATTCACAGGCCACAAACAAGAAGCCGGTCTTCAGGACACACATGGCTGTTGCCACAGGCACTGTGTCAAAGTACTTCAGCTTTATCTCAGTGACCATATCCTCATCAGTCTCAATAGTTATTTTGAATATATCTCCTTGCTCTGTCTGTGCCAAGAAGAAGAACATAGACTTTGTTTTGTGTGTTGCTGAACACACAAATATCATACCTCGCTCAGGGTCATCCAAGTCGTTTCGCCGCCGAGGGATTGGACATCGAATGTCATGTTGGTCACCCAAATTTTTGTATGTGAGATAGTTTTCAGAGCAGATGAGTACTCCTGATGGTCCATCATTGCCACCGGGCACCGTTATTAGGAAGTTGGCATGTTCTTCAAGAGGTTCTGAGTATTTTCTTACTACATGGTTCAAACCTAAATCTAACTCATAAAATGTTAGGGTTTGCTGTGTCTTTTGTGCTGCTTCACCTAAAAGATGAGAGTAGTGTTAAATTTTGAAATATCTGAAGTAGTTCTATTTGAAGAGTTAGGTAAAAACTCATACATAGAGGATTTTACGTCACTGTCAGTCGGAAACACGGACCTCAAAATAATCATAGTTGGGAATCTACAACAAAAGATTACTAATCCGTTACTTACCCGAAGGATCGGCATCTGCTTCTTCATAGTCAATTTCCAGACAGGCAAACATTGGGTTTTCAAAGCCAACATCCACTCCAACCATGTGGTACACTAATGTATTGGACTTGTGGGCCTCCAGGGGCGAGGAGATTGTGAGCCTGGCTTCAGCATCTCTGTTCAAGATGTACACTAGCTTCTGCTTTTCAATGGCACCTAAAAAGTTAAGAGAATGTTTTTACCACCATAGAGATGTTGACAAGCTAATAAACATAAGGAGTAGACTTTATAGTGATGAGAACATTAAGAAATGTGGCTGTCCAAAATAAATAATTGACCTAATTGCACTACTTGGGTCAGTGAAACCTCAAGCAAAAAATTCACTGACCTAATCCTACTGATATTATAAATGTGAAAGTTTGTGAGTATGGATAGATGTTTGTTACTCTTTCACGGAAACTACTCAACGGATTTGGATGAAATTTTGCACACAGATAGTTTATAACTAGAATACTTTTTGCCCCGGAGTAAAATCCCATGGGCCAACTATCAAACTTCACGCAGGCAAAGCAGCTGGCAGAAGCTAGTTGCACTATAATTAGGTCAATGTACCATTACTGTTACAAATACAAAAATAATCTTACCAATCATAACCGCTCTGCCTTTGGGATCAATTGCTAAGTATTGACCCGGAACAATCCTGCGGCATCCCGATTTGCCAAATGTTTCCTGGTGAACTTTTTCTAGAATGTTCTTCTTCGGAATATACTCTAATATCACAATGCGACCAGAATCTGAACCGATTACAATATAATCTGAAACAGTAGACATGACGTTCTTGAATACGGAAAAATGCTTTGGATATAATTATATTCAGAAAATTGTCTAGTGTACCAATACGGTACATCTCGACAACCATAAGTGATTGTAAAGAGCGACGCATTGGCCATATTTTATGCATTTAGTTATCCCATACACCGTGTGTTATTAAGATGCATGGAGCAAGACGATGCAATATTTTGCTATCAACATAGAATAATTTAATACGCCCTGGGGAAGTAAGTGAACCGAACACTGTCGGGTACCGGGGTGGATAAAGAAAAAGTAAAACGTGCTAATTAAAAACAGCAACTTGAAAAGACCCCCACAAAGTTGCGGTTATATTCGCTAAATCACCCACGTGGTGTTTAGCCAGAAATAACCGCAACAAGTCTTCTCTCACCTATCTTCAAAAAGCCACAGTCTTACAACAGAACATGGAATGTGATTAACAAAAGTCAAAAAGGTCGTTTACCTTTAGTGCCTCCGGTGAGCCGAAATGACATCATAGATCTGATAACGCCGAATATTTCCACTTTCATCAGAGTATGTACTTTGCCGGTGTTTGGATCCGGGCGGAGGAGTTCCAAGGTCTTCCCACGTGATATTACTATCTCCTGCTGCTTTGTACCGGAGAAATTGCCGTGGACGGCATGTGTGATAGACGATGAGCCTTGCAAAGTCAAATTGTAGAGATACATCTTTGCGGCCTTAACCTATACCTAAAAGTAAGATTATATTACAGCAAAGGTCAAAATCCTTGCCACATCGTGGCATTTTAGATGTAGTAGTAATGTAAAGCTCGTAACTGACGAAAACAGAGAAGCGCTTGTGTTTTCGAATGGGTGAGCTTATTTGATCTAGCACCTTTAAAACGACCACGGTCGATACAGAACCTACCGTGGAGATACCCAGTGCAAAACACAAAATATGTACCCATGTGAGTAAAAGAAATACACTTTATTATTATTTCTTACGTACCTTTTAGAAAAACCGGCTGATTGCCGCAATGCGGCTTGATATTCACAGTATTTCTTTGAACGCCTCTTCCACAGCCAGGCGTTGGCAAAATGGCGGTCGACAAGAATGCCATTTCGTACCGGCTCGATCCACCAATCAAGAAGAAGCATTTTCTATAATAGCATTCAGTTTTATATCGCTGGAGTTGCCATTTTACAAACGTTTAAAATTTATTTTACTGTCATCTACTGCCGAATAGCTAAAACTTTTGTTAGCTATTCCCCAATAGATGGCGCCACTACATAATCTACACTAGCGCAACCTCTTGAGCGATAGAATAAACATAGTTTCATAGTAATGAGTATAGAGGGCAGTAGGAGCTCGTGGACAAATAATAAGAATTCTTATGGATACTGTGCTATACTCACAAAGCTTGGCTTTTATGCTAGTGTGTATTTACCACCTAGGTGCTTGCCTAGGTTGGTCTGTGGATGGGTGACCACCCATTACATACCGAGTTTCCTTCGTGTCTCGGAAAGCACGTTAAGCAGTTGGTCCTGGCTGTCATTTGTAGATCTTTGACAGTCGTAACAGGTGGTCAGTGGCCCAAAAAGTCTGACGACCAGTCTTACCAAGAGGTATCGTATTACCCAGTACTAACTGAGTAGTGGAGGTCAGTCGCTCCATGTAAAATACTGGTATTCAGCTGCATCCGGTTAGACTGGAAGCCGACCCCAACACAGTTGGGAAAATGCTAGGCAGATGATGAGTATAGGGGGCAGCAGTATCGGCCAATTGAAAAAATTGTCCCATTAATATGAAGCACTACTCAACAAGACGTTGCGTTGGAAGGCCTCCCACAAGGTGGAACGATGACCTGGTGAAGGTTGCGGGAATCCGCTGGATGCGAGTCGCAAGGGGCCGGTCAATGTGGCGACATTTGGGGGAGGCCTATGTCCAGCAGTGGACGTCTTTCGGCTAAAATGATGATGATAACGACTACTCAACAGTGAACACCTTGCTGACTGTTATTAAAGCCAAATTGAAAATGCACCTATTTAGAAGTAATTTATATGGTAGGTACACATTTTACGAACACAGATTCTCCTAAGAAATGATTAAAATCTAAGGGGTAAGCTTGTCCGGGGTTGCGGGACTGTTCGAAAGAGATACCGTGGCCCCGGAACACAAAGGGCGATGAAGGAACATGGATGGGTTTTAGTCAGTAAAAGTCTGACACTCCCTCCTGCTCCGCCCGGAGCGGGAGAAGTCATTTCATGATTCCCCATCCGAAAAAAAAAAAAAAAAAAAGGGGTATGCTTGTATATATGTTGATATTTAAAGATGATTTAAGTTTCCTGTCTCATATATTGTCTTGTTTAATTCAGTTTTTTTAACAAGTTAGAAACAAAAGCTTATTACGCTCTACGCTCCACTTCCGTCTAGTCTGAAAGTTGTGATTTGGGGAATACCGGAAGGAATACTGAAATTCACGATTTTACGGTTTATTCGAAATTATGACTTATATTCTTTTTCTTGTTTTTGAATATTAGGGGTTTGAGGTAACCTTAACTAATTGCTTAACACCCAAAGACATTCAAATATTTAGGAGTGATTTGCACCTATCCACTTAGATACAAAGCGATTCGATCCCATAATAAAAGCAAAACAAAATTCTGAATTTAAACTTCAGCTGAATTTATCAGATTGAGCAATCTTTGTATCGCATTCATGATAAGAGAGGCCAAACATTCATAATTTTTAGTCATGGTTTCAAGATGGCCAGTTCACAAATTCACATCAATGCAATGATTTCACTCAGGTGAAGCAAAGCAATCGTCGAAACTCAATGTAACGATAATAGTTAACACACAAGCATCTTCACATGGGCCAAAGAGGGATAATTTTTCATGTTTCCATGGTTTTCCATGCCTACCTAAATACAAAACTTCTTCACATGCCCATTCATCCGAACCTACAGTTGGTTCAACAATAAATTGATGAATAGGTATCGTTTTATTCTCTAGAACACCTGAGGTTTATTTCGCTGGGATTTAAAATTCCAATACGTATTTGTGCTCGGTTTGAAAGGGCTTTGGTCCATTGTGGAGTGTCTTTTAATTCTATTTTCTGGATGCGGCGGCGCGGCGGCGGCGCGCCGTCACAATGTATCTGTGCCGTGACGCGGCGCAGGCGCACCTGAGTATTCCAACTCGTTTCACTTTGAGAAGCCGCATCTTTACCTACCTATATGATCGGTTAAACGGTTATCCCCGATCCATTGGTAGGTAACTACACATTACATATAGAAGCTTGAAGCTGCTTCATTAATTTAAAAAAAGGAAAGTATTGTAAGTATTTTCTCATATTCGTATCATATGGATAAGTTGATTTGGAATGATTGTTGGTAATTTCGCGTAAAATATTTTCTAATTAATTTGATATTGTCGATAATGAATTGAGTGCTAATTAATGAGAGTCTGAGAATTTAGAGTTAAAGTGGCGTCAGACAATTAAATCAGACGAGGTGGTTGAGGCGCGCGGCGGGGTGCGAGGTGCGGGGCGCGGGCGCAGGTCACGATGTGCGCAGGCGCGGGCGGTGTGCACGTGTGCTCCACCGACCACTGGCATAAAGAGAAAAAATAAAACTGGTAGATAAAGCCTTATTTTGACTCGCTTGGAAACTTCGGCGGTTGGACCTTGCCAAGGCTTTTTATTTAAATACGTAAATAAATTACAGGCCGTAGATGTATTACCAATTTATCACTATAAATGTAGTTTATCAAGGCATTGCTAAAGGATTTTGTAGGTACAGTCGCCTGCACATGAAGTGACCATATACTGTCTTTCTCCAAATGATTTTAAACCATAAACTATTGATTCTTATGTTCTAAATCGAATGAGACAATTTGACAGTTTGTAGTAACTTGATGCGCTGCCGCTGGCGACTGTACGGTACATCAGTCATTCACAAACAAAGGCATCTCACAACAACCAAACTTGAGCATGGTGTCATGTGTTCCACCGCACAGCGCACTCCACCTACAGACATGACTCAGTATGATCTGACACATACCCACCGTGCATTCCGTTTCCCATTTCAATTAAAATTTTACATATTTATTTATTCATAGATACACTTAGATCAATCAAGTTACCTTAAAGGTGTCTAAGAATAGACTTCTGTTGGTAGAGATACAGTATAACTTGTAACTTACTATTTACTTCTGGCCTGAAGTGAGCTGCTTTACTTGAGTTTTATGCCAATATCATCAATCTAAATAGTATCCCAATTTATTTGAGGTCGGTGTTGCTTGTCTCCTTCTTTCATATTATGGTTCTACTTCTTCCTTAGTCCATATGAACTTTAGTATGTTACATAACAGGAGGTATCTTCATATTACTATATAAGCTTTTCGCCAATGTGGAGTTTAGTTGTTCCTTGTTCGTAAAAGTTGACTGTAGCTCTGCTTTTCACGAAAACGGAGGCCATTATACTCTTAAAAAAAATAATCTGACGAGTTGCTAAACTCCTTCTTTTGGAAGTCGGCTCAAAAATAAATCTATGTATTTAAAATACTTTTTATTCGAAGATCAATCACTGCATCAGCGGGCGGAGTTCGCATAGCTGAATTTTGGGCCAAACATATTTAATAAAAATTTGCCATCGACACGCTAAGAAGAAGAATCAGAAGATTCGAAGACCGAACATCTGAAAGCTCAATGCCAGTTTGAATAACGAAATACATGAGCTGTTCAATGATTTCCAGCAGCATGATGACACGTCATACAGCAGACAAAAACAACTTTCTTTCGTAGCCTATTAATGTAAAGATTTTGGATCTTTAACTTTAACGTATACAAAAGAGTCGATAAAGAATATATTTCAATAAAAAAGTCTACAAAGCGCTGGGCCGCCTACGCTCCGATAGTGCATGTAATCCGTGAACTTGGCAACACCACAACACCACACACAACTCACTCACGCGCATATCGCGGCCAATAATTTAAAAGGCGTGAACACTTTATCGATCAACCGGCTGCCGCTCGCCCTGGCCACTTTATACCAATAAAAGATTTGCTTTTAAGATCCTCTTTGTGTTAGAGATTCTCGTAAGATTGCCGCCGCGCTAACTCAGCTAATACTTTGGATCTAGATTATTCTAGTTTTGCAACTGCCGGCTGTTGGAGCTTTTAAAGATTTCACTTTGTAGGTGTTTCATTCAAGTCTAGTTTTAAAACATAATTGATAATGTATCAAACATGCAGTGTTCTAATCTGATCCGACTTTCGGTATCTGGGTTCACTCGTGTAAAGCGATGGCGAAATAGATCGGAGTGTACCTAAAGCACAGAATTAACACGGGATGGGATGGATGAAATGGTGGCAGGTCACGGGCACAATCTGCCAATCTTGCATTCCCCTTAAACTTAAGGGGAAGATTTATAAAACAATGGTAAGACCTGCTGTCTTGTAGGATCAGAATGTTGGGCCACAAAAGGGATGAATGAAAGGTATTTGCATGTGGCTGAGATGAGAATTCTAAAGGGGATGTGTGGTGTTACGCGAATGGATAAAATAAGAAATAAGTACATAAGAGGAAGTCTGAAAGTGGCGTCGGTGACTGAAAAGTTGTGTGGTAATCGGTTGTCGTGGTATGGGCGTGTGATGCGGAGGAATAAGGAAAATGTGAGGAAAGTTTTGAGTATGAATGTGGATGGGTATGAGTAGAGGAAGACCAAAGAAACGATGGATGGACTGTGTTAAGAATGATATGGCAAGAAAAGAAGTGTCTGATGAGATGACGAAAAATAGAGAAGTGTTATATACTCATTTCTTACTTTATCCATTCGAGTAACACCACACATCCCCCTTAGCATCCTCATCTCCGCGACATACAAATGCCTTTCATTCATCCTTTTTGTGGCCCAACATTCTGATCCATACAAGACAGCAGGTCTAACCACTGTTTTATAAATCTTCCCCTTAAGTTTAAGGGGAATGCGGGAGTCGCAGATTGTTCCCGTGACCTGCCGCCATTTCATCCATCCCGTGTTAATTCTGTGCTTTACACTACGATCTATTTCGCCATCGCTTTGCACGAGTGAACCGAGATACCGAAAGTCGGAGCAGACAGGAAGAGGCGCGGAATAAGGGCAAGATAATGATAATATATTATTATATTGTTACTTACATATTATGATAAGAAAAGGGAGTTCAGATCGAAGGAAAAGCCTTAAAGAATGTTTATGATTCATGTCTGCAGTGTGTATAACTTCAGTACGATCTGTATTCAGATTATAATTGGAAGGGTCGTGCAGTCTGTAGCCGGTGGAGTGGAGATGTCAGCCAGTCAGACATGACGACAGTGGAGCTGACTCACTGTGGCAGTGTTTGGACACGGCGCGTGGCATTGTCTTTGTCTGTAATGTTTTGTCAAACAGAGTTTCGAGGAAATTGCGGCCATTATAACAGTGCCCATGTTTATTGAACGTCTGCGGCTTGTTGATAGTTCCGTCGTCGTCTATGTGTTACCAGTGCGGGTGGAGCGCACAACGCAGCTCTGCTTAGACATAACATTAGTCGTTGCGAACTGCAGCTGTTCAGGCGATGATAGTATTTCAACAGCAAAAGATGGTTCAAAATCGGCCCGGTTGAGACGTCATGTGCATCGGCACCGGCAGGTCAACGCCTTTGAAGAGAGAAGAAGGTCGCTGTTAGATGAACATGATGATGAATAAAGAACGTGATGACCTTACAGCTAGACCACCTACAGCTATACCCTACAATGTCGTTAATAGTGTTCTGAGACGTCCCCTTTGTGCTCGGAATTTTTCGTTCAAAGTTGGATTTGCTAGCCACTTGAGAGCAGAAATGAAAGATCAGCACACCAAAGCTCTCGACAACCACCCTTGAAAGCCATCGAATGCAGTCACTGTGGCCGAAATCAACTTATAGACTAACTTCTACATAATCGATCACCTCTTTGAAGGTATGATCATTATCTGCCTAGCCTTTCTCCAAATAATGTTGGGGTTGGCTTCCAGTCTAACCGGATGCAACTGAATACCAGTATTTTTTATCTGACCTCCTGAAAGATTTGCTATAACGAAGTGATATTATAGGCCAACTGCCCGAGGCAAGCTTGCGTCTCTAGTGTTTCACATTCTGCCGAAGTACCGTCAGTTTAACAATTTCTCCGCGAGTGTCTGAGAGGCATAGATCGCAATCAGCCAGTTTATTCGACGCGGAGCGTGACGTGCTATGCTCGGCTGCGTATAGGAATGCAATATGACCAGCGCCAACCCTAAATCCCAGTGTAAACATTCCACCCACACCTCGCCTCGGGTAACTCAATATATAGCGCTCAGATCCTACGTAGGGTTGCAAATTTAAAATTTAAATTGCGTAATTAAACTGGAAGAGAGTGCTTGAAGTAGAAATGACTTTTTTGGTGGATGGGTAAAGCACCCATGTTTGGTATGGTTAGATAGAAAAACATAAATATCGTATTTAATTGTTTGAGATTTACTTATTTTATGATTAAGATTCAGAGGGAGACCGAATCTACATATGTATTTGATGATACCTAACAACATTGTTGATGCTTTGGACTTGTTCCGTGACTGTACGACATCTAAGAATGTTTACTTAGGAGATAACCCTAGTGCTCCCCTTGTCGGACATACCGGCCCCTACTTTAATAAAACATCTCGATAATGAAAAGTCAGGCATTCGCAGAGGGTGGCGAATTAACCCTCATCCGCAGCCTCACCCCGTGCTCCGCGAATTTAAGTCCTGTGACGTCAACACACTCGCCAAAATTAAACTATAGTTGCGTGCTCAACGTCGCGCAATAAATATCTTAATGATATGGAATCAGAAAGTATCTTCGTGTTCGTTCGGGGAAAAAAGACCTAAGTGAGTGCGAGGGCGACGCGAAATGTGTTTTACGTTTTTTATCGAAGGTTCTTTATATGCGATGTGGTTGGTAAAGTGCATAGTGTGCGGTGTTCCGCGCACATTTGACATTCATTGCGTTTTATCAAAGTCGGCACGTGCGGGGCCACCTGTCGCAGATGCTGCACTTGTTCTAAATTCACCTACCACTATGAACCATTTAATTAATTAATGCTAACGAAATTGCATGCGCTCCATTTTTGTGGAAATTGTGATAAAACTTGCTGGATTTTTTAAATTACATTTCAATTTACGGGCATGTGCATTCGAAAAACATGTTCGTTACGTATCGTATCTTTTAATCTCGAATAATTTAAAGTAACTTGGGTTCACGTGTGACTGTCTTTAAGCACGTAATTTAAAATCAAGGAAAAGCATCAGCATAGAATATTAGTTTAATTGTAAATAATCGATTCTGAGCTCGTCCAATGCAAATGGCCGGCGCCGGATGGACCTCCCATCACTTCAGCACTGCACCGACAATCGGTGACACTACGGATTCAAGATGGCGCCGGCATGGTTTATTGCTTACTCGACATGTTCTTACCTTTGGAGTGAGGACCAATAAACGCTTCCGCCGTCTACGTGCTACGATTTATTTGATTGTTTAATGAGTTGAATAAGCAATTCGATTTTTTATTCATACCACACGCTATTCATTAAAATAAGCAACGAACATCAGCACTCTGATCTGCGTTGTCATACAAAAATAATAAATCAGACGTCTAGAAATCAAATTCTATATTTCCTTCGATGAGAATGCTATTGAGAGATGAAAACCACAATATAAATCGAGTAGCTTTATGTATAAGTGGTTTATCCAACAGACGTGCTGTGGACTTGTAGCTTTAATATAAACATGATTTTCAAATTCCGTGTTTAGTATAAGTGAAGAAAATCCAGAATTGAATTCTGATACTAAAATTGAATGGAGGCTTATGTGGAATAGTTTTGAGCTGTTAAGACTGTAAATGCCGAACCAAATACGACTTCTATTATCATCAGAGTCACGAAAACTAAAGCTATTTCGGAAAAAATTACGGTCTTTGAGCAGTGTTAAGTACTTAACTGCCTCTAAGGCTTTATCAAAGATGGGCTTTATTAATGAATACTGAATAGTACTTTATCAATGTCGGTATGAATAAATAAGTTAGCACCAACGTATATACCTACCTTTCCATTAGCAGTACAACAACGGGGTTCAATATAGATCGTGATTTCCGTGTGATTGAACAATACTGCTAGGTTACAAGTATTGAGAGTTGTATTTCCAGGATTTAAGGCTGGTAGAATTGAGAGAGAGGTTTTTGGAATCAAAAACGTGACTTGTTCATGGAGACAATCGAGGTGCTATATTTCTTGAACTGACTGACAGTTGATGTGACATAAAAAATTACATTGACACACCATGACAGAATATGAAGTGTTGCAAGACAACAAATATAATTAATAAATTGTTGGGGATGCCAACAACAAGTTACGACCTACGTACAGTCGTGACGTGTCCAGTCGATCAATTCGCTCATGATCACCGCTCACCTCGCGAGTGCCAACCAATAAGGATACTGATGTATGTAACAACGGAGTTACGGAGCCATGATGCACGAAAGCTCCTGCAATATGGTATATGTTTGCAGTAATTTGATGAGACTTTTTCGTTATCTAAAAGGCCTTTTGTATTTCACTCGATCGAACTAAACTGTTTTTGAAAGTGCGTAGAGGGGATTCAAAAGCTTGGAGTTAGTCAAAGCATATAAATTGATCTTGGAATCATTATAGCTGAAATAAAATAAAGTAAAATGTCGTAGCCCGTAGCTAGTTCGTAGACCGTTAATTAACTTATGAAATAATTAAATTATCTCGGGAATGTCTGTAGGTGGTAGCACTCCTCATGACGAAAGAATTCTTAACGATCATTTGAAAGGTAATTTTAATGCTTCCAGTACCTTCGATATCAATAATATATTGATTATAAGATGCTTATTAACAATTTAATTAATTAACTTATATATCGTTTTTGGTTTTTAATTGGGCCACTTGTAATAAAGTTGATTGCCACTTATCTATGTCTCAATTAAGTTAAATGAGATATACTTGGAATTATAAGATTAGAGGAAACAGGTGTTGGTGGAATAACAAACATAGTTGACGTAGTAGAGGATGTCTACGAATGTACTAATTACACGCATTTGCGTGGTCATTAGACGTCTAATATGGACGGGTAATGTCCACTAATGTCATTATATTTAGAACTAGACATTGGTCACATTCAAGACTTGTTAACTGTACCTAGTACGGTACTTATGCTTTTTTTCATGGAGCTGTTAGACTTATCTATCAGTACTTATGTCTTATGAAAAGCTTATGGCTTTTTACGTAATAAGTTGATTGGACTTCATAGAACGATTAGAAGTTATGCGGTGACTTAACGATTTCCGTGATCTCATTTGAATATTCCATCAAGTTTCTGAGGACTTAAATAAGTCAATGAATAATATCAAAATAAAATCTGTGAGATTACGAGTCTGCACCACAGTGAGCAAAAAGGCGCATTAAACACGACTGTGTCCCATGGCCCGTCGGTATCGGGAATAGTAAATTAGAAGGCGAGTGCACCTGTGTGGCCTGCCGACCAAAAAACGTACCCGGTACCTCTGGACTAAACGAATTATTAACCACTACCTGCGACGCCGACGCTCACACGTGTTCCACACTACATATCAAGGCACCTTGCTCTTGTGTCCCATCCATTGAACCATTTCATACCAATTTGAGTCTCAAACTGTCCCATCCACAAGCAATGGATCTCGACAGCGTTGAATCTTACATTTCACGGTGATTTGTAATAATCGAAATATTAGTCAAGTGGTCCCGCCTTCATTCTCAGGTGCATTTTTGTATTGAAGAAACGTTTTTGTTTTTTTTCTTGTGTTTTAAAAGACCTTTAAACGTCAAGTTTCCCAAGATTTGTTAATAAGGCAAGTTTTAGAGTTCTGTGCTGTGTTGGCATTATAAATTGCCCTGAGATTTATTCATGGGAACTATGGATTGCTACGTGTAGCTTCTTCTTCTTCGCAGGATTTTTTTCAGTACAGACTGAAGTCTACATTACTAAATTACGAAAAGGAAAATATGAACGAAACGAATCTCCGGTACGGAAATACCGGAGATTCGTTTCGTTCATATTTTCCTTTTCGTAATTTCGTATGGTAGTTTGCATACGCTTATATTACCTATTGGATTGTCTTACCTACTGCCTTTTTGGTGTTCGGAACTCAAACGTGAAACACCGACTCCAGCTTGACCAAATTTTTGACTAGTCATTTTGGTCATTATAATTTTCTGGGCTGTTTCGGAATTTTTATTAGGTTAAGATAAACTATTCAGAAGAGTGACTGTTTTTGTCAATATTAAAATGTTTTCAAACTTTAAATTATTTATTACATTTCGAGTTTTGAAAATGTGTTGTATGTGAAATTGGTTCGATTTGAATTATTCAGCATAAACACTGATATCACTCCACATCTGGTAACGTGTTTACGAAAAACCAAGAAGAGGGAATTTTGTAATGACGTCTCGGTATTAATGTTGCAGAAAACTAACTAAACACTAGTTTAGGTATGAATCTCTAATGTTTACCAACTTTGATGAGTAATTTAATAATCTGGTCATTAAATTATTCATTTTTTGTGGTTGCGGACACCTGCATCTTGGAAAGTATTGTTTGTGATGACGTCAGACGTCAGGGAGGCATCATCGGCGGTTATTATGTCGTGACTAATGGGCGCAGTATGTGGCAGCAGGTTGATAAGCCAAGCCGGCGCCGGGCTGCCGCTGCAGATAACCCTGCCACCGCTCACCGTTGACCTGCACTCGTCGCCGCCTGCGCCCGCGCCGGTACACGATCTATCACTAGTTTATTGTTCGCTACCGAAGAACAATAAACTTTTCTGCAGCATATATTTTTGATATGGAAACAAAAGTCAAATCACTTCGTTAAAACATGCAAAGGTATTGATGTCCGAAAATGTTTTTCGTCTACCTCGCCATGTGATCGATGTCAATAAATTTGATGTCAGCAGGACATTTGCAATTTGCAAAAAACTTTGATTGATCGCTACTGGTTTTTCGCCGAATACTGATAAATGTATGGATCGGTTTAATGTAAACAAATTATCAGGAGGAATGGCAATGCAGAACGTTCGTCCGTTTTTACAGAACGTTTAAGGAGCACAAGATCCTCATTACGAAACTCAAAGCGGCTCTTTCAGTTTACCTGCATCCATAAGAGATTCTTATTCCTTTTATAAAGCAAACATAAAAATGTACATTTTCAGGCCAAATATGGCGGATGGAATGGTCGATGGTAGGCAGTGATTTCTTTTAATAACGAGCTACCTTGATTTAAGGCGACGTCAACTTTCCTTGCGGAGTTAGAAACAAAAAGCGATGTCACTTAGCTTTAGCGATGGCCTTACATAGGTGAACGGGTGGATCGCGCGGGAGTTTGCTATGGTACGGATGCGTCCGGAAAGGGAAGGCCATAACATTTCTTTACGTTTGGCGATGTGCGGTTTAGTAATGCAATAGGCGCGTAGAGCTGCGTAGTAATGTGCGTCGTACACAAGTATTACTTGTGTAGTTATGTATTGTACAAGGTAATCTGTGTCTTAACTTTGTTGCTTCAATGTAAATAAATAGCAATATGATATGCTCCTGCTATAAAGCTAATCAACCTGTCTGACAGAATTACCAATATATCAACAATTTTATTACAGCCAGCTTAGCAGGAACTTATTGTGGTAATTTTACAGTAAAGATCGAATTTCACGACTTCGGTGCAATAACTATTGACTAGGACGTGATTCGTGTACTTTATTTAGTTTATAAAAGCAGGTATTGGAAAAATGTTAATAGATTCGTTGAATGTATGCGCCGGCGCCGTTGTCGATCGAGTACACTATAGAATGAGGTATTGGTCGATGACGTCACCGGACGGCGCAGGGAGGGGCACGGTGCGCGGGCGCGGTTGCGTTGGCGAGGTGCGCGCGCAGGCACAGCTCGCCACCATTGGGTCGCGACCGCGACACCTGCAAATCGCGAGTCAATGATCTCGGCGTCGGTCGTCGCATCGGCGGCGTAGGATTGCTGCACGACGCACGTGTGTGGGCCCTCCACTAACTAGAAACTTGTTTTATTGTAACTGAATCTGCATAATGCGCACTCGACGTGAACTGACAGCACAATTGTAGCAATCCTCTGTACTGTTCTTATTGTTCATGACTATTGAGAGGCGAGTTATATCGCCTGCTTCATAATAGTTATACCCACTGACTGCTATAGCACGCTATTCTTACCTGACTGTTAGCTACATAAAAGCAGTCCTTTTGATTGCAGAACAATAAAACATTATTATGCAAAGGTATAATTACTTTTATGTCTTCTAAGTTAAAAGTGGGCTGTTGAAGTCGATTGTTGCCAAGCGCTTTGTTTGGAGCCGTTTGTTTGGTGATTGAGTAACAGGTAGTCGCGAGACTATTGTCAGGAACCAATAAACGCTGTAAAAATCTTAAAAAGGCCACTTTTACACAATAACTTAATCTCAGGCAGATAACAAAAGTTCTTATGTAACGAGTACTGATCACAAAGTCGCCATTGTTGTTGTGAGCGATATTGTCGAAAGCTTAAACCACGTTTTCACCACTGCATTGTAAAACGAGGTTTAGCAAGTTGAGAACTCTATATTACGATGAATTCATGTTCATTCGTATGTACTTTCTAATTTATACGTAAAGTACTATTTGGTATAACTGTCTATCAACTGACAGACGCAGCATCCCTCACTATCTGCCTAGCCTTTTCCCAACTATGTTCGGGTCGGCTTCCAGTCTAACCGGATGCCAATCTGCCAATCTGACATCTACAACCCAGTTAGTGTTGGGTTATATGATACTCCTTGGTAAGCCTGGTTGTCAGACGCAGCATCCTTATACTTATGTTATAAGGAGGAGGATGAGTTTCATATGTTTAGGAGGCTAGGCACCTCATTAAGACTATCTCCAATAATTGTTGTGAGGCAACCATATTTAAAAATAGAACTCGGAACAAGTAAAGTGGTCAATAAAAAAAAACATATTTGTAAACCCAAAATGTACATACCAGAAAATCAATACAACTTACTAATAACCGCACGAAAAAGTAAATACCATCAAAGTGGTTTTAATTTTCCGGCATTTGTAATGGTTGGTTTTTGAGTAATAGATGAAGGTTGGTCGGGATTAATGCTTCATTTTTTTAAACAAAATGTAGTTGGTTCTCACACGAGTCATCAATATTGACACACAAGACTTACGTCATCGATCAAAGCATCGAATGTTACAACTAAATGAACAGACTGAACAAAGCTTCATGAAGTACACAATCGTACTGGTCGCAACTTGTACTCAACACACGGTGACAATAGTTCATTGAAATGGTCAGTTTGCATTATTTGGGTATATCCGCTACACCACACCAACGCATGGCCACCTGAATGTAAGCATACAAGAACGCGAAGAAATACTGCTAACTGATGAATGGGCGATATTAAGAACAGTGTTGTCGGAGCAACGGTCGGTTTGAATAGCGCATCGAGTGTCGGTGCGCCTGCGCCGCCCGCCGCCTTATAGCCTATTGTTAGCGAACAAACGCAGGAAACTGTAAAGTCGAAAGTCCGCTGAGAGATTTCGCCGTACAGACAGGTAGGTCGCAGGTGTTTCTATTCTGTGTCTACGAACACTCGGAGCTGCAAACAACGTTATAAACAATGTCGAGCCTCTCTACGTGGTGACCAGGCTTTTGGATTTTGGAGGATATTTAACTTAAGGATACAGTAGGACTTACAAGAGAAGTACACCCAATTGACTAAGTTTTTGTCAATGTTTTCTTATATAATTAATTAGTTATGGAAGTACATTTTCAAATCGATCATCACAACTCATCAGGCCATCAGCCTTCTGTCCTTATATATCTTTTTTGGGGTCGTCCCAGCTTGGTTTCTTTTTCTAGAATGATTTTTCTACTAGGAAAGTACGACGTAGGTTTCATCTGCTGCCTGGGAAAAAAGCAAAAAAATATCATGAGGATTAAAATTAAAGCTGAATATACTGTACAGTTTTCTAATGAATTGTAATTATTGTACCTAAGTATATCTTACTGCCCCTTTCGGTGATTTCACCAGTCCTGATATTTCTAACCAAAACCATGGCCCCCCTACAGAGACAGCACAACTCCAATGCGGTTTAACTAGTCAAAGAAAAGGAAGTTGTTTTGAAGAGTTTTGCGAAAGTATAAAGGGATATATCAATTAGCACAATGCTAACATCGCAAACTCATTGTGTCGTCAGCAGAGCTGTTGGTACAACACTAGCGAACTGTTTGAACGATACGCTTTTGACTTTCAATGCACGTGCAAACGGAATTTACGGGTATTATTTCACCTTGAGTAGAGAATCAGAAAAGAGATTTAATAAATAATAGAACCTTTAAATGTATCGAGTTTGGATAATAGATATTTAAAGTAGGTGTGCATGAGAAAATCCAAGTGCACGTTTTGTAAATGAGGTAGCTGTCAGTAGATACAGTTTTATTTAAAATCTGTTATGAATAGCAATACTTTTCATTGCAACTTGTGCATTATACAGGGTGTAAAAGACCTCATTACGAAGCCGTCCACCAAGCATTCTGTACATCAAACTAAGTAACTTTACGCAAAAGCTATTGCTGGGAAACTATTTTTTTGAGAGACTTTTTTTTTGGGTGAAAAATCATGTTTTGTGTTAGAACTCAATGTAACACACTCAAAACATTGTGCTGATGGATGGATTGAATAGTACGGGGGTCGTGGAGGTGTTCTAAAAATCTTACATTAAAAAGTTGTATTTAAAAAAAAACTTGTCAAAAAGTTGGAACTTTGACCCCCAATATCTCCGTAACTAGAAGATTCCCAGGTAAGGTGTAGAGCAAAAAAATGATCGCAATGACGGGGAGAACAAGTGCCTTTCGGCTTCGTTAAGAGGTGTTTTACACCCTTTAGATACGGTTATTACTTACGCCGACCGACCAATTACGACCAATCCGCACTGGGCCCGCGTGGTGGATTATAGCCCATTCGCTCTCATAGAGAGGAGGCCGTGTCCCAGCAGTGGGAACATTAATAGGATGATGATGATGATTGCTTACGCCAGTCGCCAATATGTGGAATTGGTAAAGTGCAATGTGGCTATATTTTAATCCTGTTAAGAAAGGACTGTTATTAATGCTAATAATACTATTTTAATTTGTTTATTAACAAACAAATGCAAGAACTAATTTGCTTATGTATACATTCATATACAGATCTGTCCTAGGTATAATTACAGCCTTGCACCCTACGATAAAACGGCACAAAACGACTGAAAACCTTCCCCACGTAACTTTCCCCTTCGGCCCGTTTCGCAGCGTGACGCGTTACCATGGCAACGGCTTTCCATACCTACCAGCATTGGTCGGAAAATTCAACATGGCGGCCGCTATCGATCGCTAAGGGTGGTTGAATAGGCTGAGAATGGGGGGAGGGGGGAGTTGGGGGGACGGAAAATTGTATTCACAATGTTTAAGTTTACATATTCAATTTCATAGTGAGGTAAATGGAACATGATCGCGTGCACATCTCGAAACGTTTTGATATTTTTTGTAGTGTGTTTGGTAAGTCGAAAATATCGCATTTTATGCTTTGCCTTTTAACCTGTTTTTAACTGAAGCGTGTACACATTTAAGTACATCTTATCATAAAGTCAAACAATTGTAAATGAAGGTAAGATTAACATGCGTATGTGGGTATCATAGATACGGTAGGGTTGCATCGCTTCATATAAGTATTACTTGCTTTGGTACCCATTTGGCATGAACAGTGTGCGTGGTGCCTCTTTATTTATGGTAATTCTACGTTACATATACATTTTAATTAAACACAGTTTAAGTTTTAATTTTTGCTAGTGAAACTTCGCACACGTGTTGGGTATTGGGTATGTATATGCGTACCTTTGACTATAAATGATAACTTTCACTCAATAATCTAAAAATATGCCCTGTGGCTAGGGTTGCTGTCACCTCAACTGTCGATGCCGGACAAAAACTTAAAAAATTGCCGGATATTTAGTTGAAAACGATTCTTTACTTTTGGAGGCTCATCAGCTATTTTGCAGCACCAGAGTTGGCTTGGATATACGTTACTGTTGATACCTTTCTTAGTTTGCACTAGGTCTCGGAAAACTAACTTTCTTTTGACATATCATACAGGAATATGGCATAATTTATTGACTTTGAGTTCAGTCAGACGGTGTTGTAATGAGAGTTTCACAAAAAAGTGCAGCATGAAATAGCTTCATTTTTTCACGTTATGCACACAAAAGGTCACCGCTTTTGACCGGGCACTTTTTAAAACTCCAACCGGACATTCACCGGACGCCCTCCAAACTAGAACAAATCCGGGGAAACCCGGACGGATCTCCACTCTACCTTTGGCAAAATACCCTGGTTGACTGGTTGTAAACCTTTTAATTGTATGACTTGTTGTGATACTGCAGAAAATGTTAAGTGGCGCCACTACATTAAATTCCATCTTAACTACTCCTATGCCTACAATGTTTAATAAATTATTTAATTTAAATAAAAATATCATTGTTCCCTAAGCAAAATATGGAATAATGTTGCAGGCCTAAACAAAACATGGTCCTAGTTGATAAACCATTTACTAATGACATTTTATTGAAGACAAAGTGTGGAATAAAGAGTCATTGTCCATAAGTAAGTGCCAACAAGCGGTGCACGTGCGCTTGTGTATATTTTAGAATTAGGAAGAGGCGCCCGCTCCGCTCCGCCGCCGCCCGCCTGTCGATCGCTGATAGACGCACGAAGACGAACAATGTGCGCTAAATGCCACAACACATTCTTGTACTGCGCGGGCTTTGTAGGTACGAGCATGTAGAACGACCGATATTACATGCCCTCATTTTCTTTTGAACTGTTGATGTAATTTCACTGAAGTGCTGGCCTATTGGTTCATGTCATACATATGGGACATTTCAATCGAATGTCCCATACAATATTTGAAATTTTCACTGTCTATATTTGTTCGACAGCTACAGTCGTTTGTCGTATCAGCAGTGGCCTAAGTGAGACATTATACACATTCAGGATATCTTCTGTATTTCTTCAAAAGTAATCAAAAGCTATGTGGGAACTGGGACCTGCGTTATTCGTAAGAATAAGCACAGTACGTAATCTAAGATAACATCGGTATGTAGAAAATATAAGTTCTGAATATGTTTATGTTAATATTTTCAACAGAGAAATACCAGCCTTATCTACCATCACGCCATTTTGGATTACGTTTTGTGAATACAAATTGAGAAATTACATGAATGTCTGTTACTTACTTTATTGTAGGAAACATAGGACATAACTTGGCCAAGGACCAAATCATGTGTTTTATTCCTGTAAACCATTCCGTATTGTTCCGGAATTTTTACCACTTTTTCGTTTATTTGTATGTACAACATAATAAAATATAGACAATTAGCCGAGTTTCTGATTTGAGAAATTATAAAACTATACTTTATTTTTTAATTAAGTAGGTAGCACTCAAATTCTAATTCTCAATTCAAAATTCGAGTATTATTATGTTTGCGTAAGTAACAGTGGTAATGTGAGTCTATACTTCAGGGTCTTCAGGTATACACTCATATAGTATTTGTAAATCCGTAAGTAGTAACAGCAGCACTGCAGCACAAATGCATTATGAAACAAGCCTTAGCCCACGTAAAGTCAAGTCACTTGATAAAGTGTCAAGTAGGTATTGTAAGTCAGACACAGACTGTAACTTATAGCTGGCGGAAGTATTTCGCGCCGGAAGCTCTGTCGTCTTTTTGTTTCGCTTGTGCGAAGACACCGCTCGACACGTGCCATAGACGGTATATTTAAAAGTTTTAGATACTTATTAACGTATATTAAAGAGTCATTTCATTTAAGTTTTCCTTCGTAGTTGTTATTTCCTTGCTTCGGAAACCGTCTTGGGAAACCTTGGATGCTTTTGTAAATATTAGACAATGGTGTCGATTCTGTTGTGCACAAACTAAACTTAATTTAGACTATTGCTATCTTTTTCTCTCTAATAAAACGAGAAAGAGACGGACGTAATTTAGAGCTGTCAAATTTAATTGGAACTAATGTTTCCATACAAATGAAGGGTGCACGTAAAAACATGTTGACTAAAACACGGTGAAACGCAAGGCATAAACTAGTTTGACATCTCTAACTTGGTTCATAGCTATAGCCGTCCTTTTCTCGCACCGCCTTTTAGTAAGAGATAGCAATAGCCTAAATTAAGTTTAGTTTGTGCACAACAGAGTCGACACCAATGGTAATATGATTTGGGAAATCTAATCTTGAAAAAACCTTTTGATGGTTTTACCAGTGATCATCCTAGGAACAACATAAATGCAATAGACAATAAAGGTTCAAATAGATGTGTGGAAAAACTGGGAAATTATATATGTAGGTAGAGATAACACAGACCGATGTGCTGCCAACACATTTATGAGTTTATTCGGCCAAATAACACATGTATTGGCTTACAATCAAATTATTTGTTAGCATATCGGAATTAGCAGAGATTTATTTACACAGCGGCACCAACGTGGACATGAAAGCGTGATGTTGATTGCTGTGCCGGCGTCCGCGCAGTCCACCAGATGACCAGATGTTATGACACCGCGGACTAACAAATAAACGAGCGATTTTACTGTCGATATAATGTTTGATGTGGTGTTTTATCTGTGGGGTGGGCGTGTCCGCAAGACAATGATCTATTTTTACTTGGGCGCGTAAAGAGGCGGCCACGTGGCGGGCAGCTGCGCCGGCGCACGTGCTACGTATTTATACTGAGACGCCGACGACGACGACGCCGCGACGCCCGCCCTTAAGTCGAGGATGCGTATTCTTGACCGTCAACTGGATGCAAGCGGCTAATTATGAACTGTTCTAACAACCACGTTGAAACTATCTACCTTAACAGTCCTTACGTATCAAGTAGATAGCTTTTGGCATTATAACAAGTACCTGGACCCCCTGAGCCTTGAGACAGCTAAACGGGGTCGCGGCAGACTAAGACCAAGCACACCATTATGAGAAATGGAAGGAATGGGTTCAGGCCTCCTAGGCCCAGGAGTGGAACAATACGGATAACTAAAAAAAGTACCGAGATACTTTTTGATAGTATTTGCTTGATAGAATAGAATGAAACACATGATGTAGCTTGGTTTTGTAGATAGAATGAATCTGGCCAATGGATCTTCTGAGAATGATCGAAAGAATCGTTAATCTAATATTCTTAAAAAGTTCTTGCTTCCAATAAATACAGCCCATCCGCTACTGGCCACTCACTTTCTTTCTTTTTAAAACTTATATTTAAAATCGTACCCAGAACAGCTGTCCGTGGGTGTGATATGACGAGTCGGAAGGAGCGACAGTCCGCCGGACGGCGAAATATGAACACCCTCGGGGGTTATTAATCTGCTCAATTATTATGAAACTGACGCACAAGACGACATGCGTCTTCTTTGTCGCATCCGTTCTAAGTAGGGGTGACACTACAGTGTCTAGCGTTTGTTTCGCACGAAGAATTTCCTCTAGTTGTGATGTTTATGGTTTTCGTCATACAACGGATGGTGACGAAGAATCGGTTCCTTCTTTCCAAAGGATCTCTATTATTTTCCACATATTTTTTAACCAACTTGCCTTTCCTTATTAATTATTATCTTTCTCTGCCGCTTGTTGTGTACCACATTTTCCGCGAAGTATTAATAGAAACACATTTCTAGCAAAAAGTGACCGTCTTTACTTCAACTGATGTGGAAGGTTTCCAACATTGAACACGGGAATTTTAGAGTACCAGTCCTATCATAGGATTATCGTAATGCCTGCCATTGAAAGGAAAATTGAACTTGGTTTCAAGTAAAGTTATGAGGAACCACCATAACTCAATATAAACACTGGTTTATCCGATGGTGTTTGAAAACCATGGTTTTCAGTTCCTTGGTCACGTGGGCTAAAAACGACTTCGAGTGTGAGTGTGTCTCACTTCAAAACGAAAAACAATATTGTCAGTGTAGTAACCAATTAGATTTTTCTTAGTATAAGATGTAGACTTTTCCCAGAGTATACACTTCTTATACAGCCCTGGCGGGTTGGGCGGCCCGCGCCCGCCGCCCGGTCCAATGTACGCGGACAGGTGTGACCGGCTGCCGCGCATTTTCATACAAAACCAACGTTTCAGATATAAAAGGCACTTCCTTTCATCCCACTACCCACCGTCGGGAATGCCCATTAATTTGCCAACACAATATTTTTAGTGCGCGGCCCGCGTGTAATATATCGTGGCCACGTGTCGCCGTATGTCGCCCGCCGAACGGCTGCGTCAAATTATTTTCGTTCATGTCACAAGATACAGCGTTCATCTGGACCTTTCTTCCTTAAAAATCACAGCATTTGTTGGCTTAAAGTAGTTACACGCATAATGCATCCGGTGGAAAACGCCCGCCACCTCGCTGCCCGCCTACCAAGGAAACATTACGACTGACCACATCGACGTAGCTGAAGCAACGACACATAAAAATTGGTCTAATTTTTGAAAATTACATATTATTTACTTTCATAATTTAATAAGATTTTAGGTTAATGCTATGTTATGTGTTTTATAACATCGGAATTGTCGAGGCAGGATTTTCCCGACACAATTTCTTTATGTGCGAGTCTTGTCGTAAATCAATATTATTCGGTATTTAAAGTGCGCTCTCGAGCCGGCGGTTACTGTTATCATTCGCGTATATCTCTTCGTTGTAAAGTTATATGCAAATCATCCAGCAATTTTCATGGAAACTGACCGTTTCGCCGCGTGATGGATGGTGGTCGGCGCCGGCGGCGGCGGGCGGTTAGCTCGCGCTACAATTTTTGCATTATCGCGCCATTTTATGCTTCTCTCGCCGAAACCATCCATCAAACAGTATAAGCGTCTCGTTACAATCATTTTATGTTTTAACACTCGTCTATTCTAGAGTTCTGTTACGCCACGATATTGTCTAGTGAGCACCAATAAATCTTTTCATATGCGCCAGATAGGTATTTTCACATGTCAGATAATAGTTCTATGTGATATATTTTTATGATTTAATGCAATCCTTTTTATTACCATTACGACTTATTAATGGTGACTTTTTCAACACGAGATTAACATCAAAGGTGGATTCTTATAAAGATATAATGCTCTCATATTTAAAATTGAAATGTTGCGGAAAACAGTTGTTGTTTTTCTTTGTGCTTGACATTTTATTATTTTGGTGTAAAATATATTTCATCTTAAGTTTTATAAACGTCTTAGTGATAAGACAAATAGATGTGTTTATGGTTGAATATATAAATATTCATCACGAAAACATTTGAAGCACATTCAATGAAAATTGTTCTACAACATTTGAGGACAATGGCTTAGTTGGAATCGGCTACGAGACACGCGTTGCGCTGAAAAATGCAGACATTCCTAATTCAATTTAGATATATCTAACTACCTACTAGACAAGAAGTGAACATACTTAATAAAATACTTTTTTCATGTCGCATTTAAAAGAAAATAGTTTGGAATGATTAATCTGGTGCTGGTGGTTGTGTTGCGCGCGCGCATTGAAGACAAACGCGGTGGACAACTGTTGTCTGCTCGTCTCGACAGCTGCGTGCCTGTGCTCCACTTGCGCTCAGAAGCTCACTTCGCGGCTGCGGACATAGATCGTGAACGACGCGATTTACTGAAACAGCATACCTATATTAAATGTTTGGGACGTTTCCACAGACAGAAACATGAAATGGCTTAGGCTACACCATGCCATGTTTCTACTCAGTTAGATCCAAATAGATTTTGTGCAATATGAGTCACAAATTTGTGTTCTTTTCATCTGATGGAAAAACCTGTATATATTTTGTTGTGTATAATTGTGGATAGATTTCTATATTTCAATTTTAATTTCATTGCGCTTATAGATAGCTCATGATACTGCATTTAAGAAACTTCGCATGGACATGAAATGAGCCTTCGATAACATCAGCAACACCAGTCAACGCTACGTCTAAACGATGTAGTCAATACCTTATATCTACGCGAAACGACGCAGAACGAGTATCAGTCGTGTTCCTCTTCAACTCTAAACCTTATAGCTTACCAGTACTCAGAATCTCTCGTTATCAAATATAAAGGACACAATTGTTACTAAATGTCGCTGTCAGAGTACCAATGTTGGTATTAGTCATGGAAATCCGTCGGCTTTGCTTGTTTAATTACACGTTACATGTTCGCATAAATAAAGGTACATATCAGTATAGACTGGTTGGATTAGTATCGCTTCAGTGGCGTGACTGGTTGACTGATTGAAATGTTTGATTAG
This sequence comes from Xestia sexstrigata, assembly GCA_941918905.2. Lineage (NCBI taxonomy): Eukaryota > Metazoa > Arthropoda > Insecta > Lepidoptera > Noctuidae > Xestia > Xestia sexstrigata. The sequence continues at coordinate 8,505,604 of OW799217.2, read as the reverse complement.
TTGGCGAGCATTGACTTGTAGTGGTGAATGTGACAGATGAGATGTTGACTCATTTATTTTGAGATGATCAGCTGTGAGTCAGCCATTTTGTTTTAGCAACTGCAGGTGCATTGTGAGATTTGTAAATAGAGTGATGGAGTATGATAACGTCGTTTCAGTCAACAAAATAGCTAAGTATCCGAAAGTAGAAAAACTAATCACAAATCTGACTTTTCTCTCAATAAAGTTCAGATAACAGAAATATGCTCATGACTCATAGAGCACACCAGGTAAGCAGTCGCAGGTGATCGACCATACCACCTGAATCATATCAGCAGCAGTAATTTTATTATGATCAGTAAATTCTTAAGTATCCGAAGCTCGTCAAGTGAGTCATTTGGATGTGTGGCAGTCTCCGGAGTACGTCTCACGTCGCACGTCGGGTGACGCCGCCGCGACGCGCCGCGGACGGCTGCGCCCGCGCCGTGATTTATTTACTTGGAACTTGTGCGCCGCTCGCGTTTGTTATTCATTGCTATGAGCAATGGTGTTGCTCACAGGTACATGGTCTGATAACTGTACTTGAAGTAGGTGCTTTTCCTATATGTATAAAGGTCATTGATTCGTAAAAAAATAGGGTGGTTAATAGGAAAATCATAGAAACCATGACAAGCACAAAATACATCTAGGTATCCTCAAACCGTTCATATAAAATATTCAGAAACTGAAAATGTTCCGTAATTGGTTTCTGCAGGTACCAGTATCTGCTACCCTACGAAAAATTTACGGTTTACGAAAAATGAAAACTAGCTTTTTCTTAATAGCTTTAGTTGGAGAAAAATGAGAGATTTTCAGTCAAAAAGAACAAAACAGATTGTCTTCTAATTATACTCTTAACGCTGCATCTTCACAAGTTGGAGGCACACATGTGCCCTGATGCGCACGCGCTGCTTCGCTATTAATCACATTCACGATCCACGATCATAATCTAGCGGTCGGCGCCGCACGCCCTCTGTGTTTGGATAACCGTTTGGAACAAGCGCCTTGACTGACAGATGAAACACATACGATACACTTTATTATTATAATCAGCTCTAAGAACTGTGGAATGGTTTCAGCGCTTGAGTGATTTGAATCAACGAATTTGACTAGTAAATGACATAATTATGTTAAAACTAAATACAAGCTCAAGAAAATTATAAAAGTTGTTCGGAAAAATTATAACGTCTAACGTTATTAACTTGTGAAATGTCCAATCTACATTTAGAATGCTGTACGTTTTACCACGAGCACGAACAATATTGTTTCGTTACAAAAGGTGACGTTAATTACTGCCGCAGCTTTAAAAGTCATCTTGATAAAACACCGGTCCACAAATATCCATTTCGGGTTCCACTTTTTGTTCTCGAACGTTAATTGGCAGACTACCGAGGTGCATTCGTCATTCTTTGGACAGCCACGATCTAAATTGGTAAACTAAATAAAATCAAAGTTTTCACTTGAACGTTGAAGCGTTGCACGTGCATACATTGTGTATATTTTCACAACACGTCGAATTATTCGCTTCGATAATAGTTTAAAGAGAGTACGTGCTATGTTAAAAAGTTTCCAATGTTATTGTTTACAGTAAGGAGTGTATTAGAAGCGCAGCTGATGAGAGAAGCTTTTAGTATGATCGATAATGAAGAAGGCGCCACGGATGAACGTTGGATTACATAACAGTTTTGTTTTATTGGTTTTTCCGTCATGATTTCAGTTTTTATTAGTGTATTGTTTAATCTACTGTTTTCGCCTAGACAGGAGGAAGAAAGTTTGAAAGCTTGTTCAAAATCGTCTTGTTTTAACTGAGTTAAACATAGACTGGGTTAAGAAAATATTTCTTTTTTACCTAACACGAAAACACGCTTGATTAAATGGCACAGTACATACCAAATATTTACAATGTCACTAGAGCTGTAGCGTGCGTGTATCTTTACAGTAAACACGCCTTGTTTTCCTATAAAAACAAGGACTATTTAATTACGGCAAGTAATGTAATTCCGCTGATGGTGTCGTGTCATCTCACAGGCCGGAGGGCGAAGTCTCCGATACAAATTGGCGCGCGCATGTCACGTAACTTAATCAGCACCCTTCCCTGCCCACCCCAACTAGCTTTATAGGCAAATATACCTCGACTCGATATATTTAATAAAACACGTACATAACTCCCAATTAGAATAGATGGAGCATTTGTCTGACTTTGATGTTTAACGAACTGAATTTGTGTTTTTTTAGCTCGTAAATTAAATAAACTATTTGTGAATTGGTAATGAAATTTTACAAGAACTCATAACGTACACATATAATAACATAACTTGAAACGTGTTTACACTTCATAAAGTTTCACGAACGACTTGTATTTAGGTTATAGGTTTAAACATACCACATACACATATAGATTGCGGAAAATAGTTTTCCACAGGCTTGAGTACATGAAAGTATTACATAAGTGGATTGTTTTTTAATAAAGGATCTAAGCAAAGCAAACTGACCTGTCTTAACAAAAACATCACAATGTGTAGCAAACAATCGGCTCTGGTGTTACAGTCACAAAGTGAAACCAAAGAAAGTTGTATCGCACGGTCTCACGGTCGCGTCATCGATTGCTATACGCAATAACGCCGCACGTGCATTTCCATCGCTCACACAACACCAGGGGGGAGGGGGGGTTATTTGTAAACTACGAGTAACGTACTCTATGGGAAACCTTTTTATTAAATTGGATTGGCGAGGCAGACAGCTGGCTAAGTTGTATGGGCTCGTCCCTATGATTTATGCCGTTGATTCCTTTAAATTAGATTAATTACTTGATTGAATCGGCGATACGGAATACTTACAAATAAGTGATAGTACAGAGTTACACACTTGTAAAGGCGATGTTATTGATTTTCGGATAAGTTGCAGTTACATGACTTCAAAGTATCCCCTGATAATAAGAAAAGGCAATTTTTTTCACTACACTGTTTGTAAAACTAGAAATAAAAACGATTTTTTATCGTATCATAAACTTTACCGACGTTGTAACTGTTTTCAATGAATATGTAGTTACATTTTACGGGTAGTAGTAGGTACTATAAATGTGTTTTGGTATAATCTGGGAAGGGAAGGGCAGAGCGGATATTTTGTGAATTGAGAGCACGTTTCACGTAATTTAGCCGAGCCGGGCCGACACGATCCGACTTGGGCCGAGTGGAAAACGTTGTAAGCATTTCATGCGCCAATAATGCACGATCGCAAATACCCAAGTGTCAATTTGGGACGATACGGAAAATGGCGGACGTGACGTTAATGTCTTTATTGCTGACTTTTTAGGGTTACACAAGTTTACACGTTAACGGATTAGGAAAGTTTTTGGCGTCTTGTTATTTGTTTGATAGATAGCAGTGTTTTATCAATGTGGCTAGATAGAGTAGGTATATAGATAGACCGACTACTTACTTACTACGTAAAATATGATTCCTATTCGCCTATAAATTGCAAACTTTATTATTTTTATGAAGATGCCGCCGAAACACAACACACACGACTGTTTGTTTAGCTTTCTCGTAAATAAACAAATGTTACATTTTTCGCAACATTTGCTTACATCGGGCGCAATCATCAACCCTTCTGTTGCTACGGCCATCCCCGGGGACACCCTCGCCCCGCCCGACCCATCGCAAGCGTCATTGACTTTAGACCGTGTTAAAACAGGGACATGCTGTGTTTTTTTTTACTTTAACGAAGTCACGACATGCCAGAGATAGCAAATGGAAGACTAAAGAAAGTGAACGTCGTATCTTGCCATATTATTATCCCTTTTAATATGAAAAAGTGATGGCTTTAAAAAAATATAGCAGTATTGTTTATGCTAGTGAGACCTAGCTCCTGTGCCGCTGGAGTTATTCACACTTTGCGATTCGTTCTTAGAAAGCACAAACCTAGTCATGTTTTTAAATTAAACCATTGGCAATGTTGTGGTTTTTCCCAGTGGAAAACCTACTCTTACAAATAAAACAGGTGTTATTCAAAGAATTTTCTCGTTAACATTAAAATGAAATAAATGTGGCTAATAAAATATGCTTCTGAATTTTATAGCCACTTACAAAAATATTTGAAAAGTCGATAAATTTTTCCCACTAGTCACGTTACACCCCGCCATCTATTTTCGGCACAAGACCGGAAGTCCGGAACTAAGTACACGTGCCGCAACGGAACTGGCGTCAGTTTCCGCTCTATCGCAATCAGAATGTTTGTTGTTGGTATATAATATGACGCAGCAAACATAAAAAGCTATGTAAGTAAATACTTCTTGTTTCATTTCTTTTCAGAAATTTATAACGACAGTAGTAAAGTGCGGCAATAATAATTACGTCTTTTAAGATTATTTGCATGTTATATATCAAGGATGGTTGTAAACTTATATACATATACATATTACATATCCGATACAATAAGTTCTTGCCTGTACCAATCTGCACTATTATTTTGTTAACAATACTGAAAACTGCTCTCTCAAGTATTTTATTTCTCAATCAATTAAAAACAGGTCACACGCTAACAATCATCAATGCTTTGTTGTGTAACTTCGTTACTAAGCACAACAGTAAGGCCTCGTAAAAAAAGAGGTTGACAATGCTTCCTCCTAAAATCGATAGACAAGAAGCCACGTGTTAAGATAACGGTGAGCGTGTCCCGCACGTGTCAGCGATGAGGGGTGGATTCACGTACTGTGTTCCTATTCTGTACAATGTGCTTGTAATGATCAGTCGATCTGGGAGATCTGAGAACTATGCAATATGTAAGGCTTTTAAGGGACTTTGGTACCTATCAATCGTGTAAAATAAGTGTTACTTTACCACTGTAACTCCTGAAAGCCAGAATCAACAGTAGCGACCACCAGAAAAGCGCCGAGACAATGAAGCTCGACGAAGTCCCAGAGAATGAACTTGGATATCTTGGATCCCGCAACGAAATTAATCAGAAAAGTATAGCGGAGGAATAGGAAAAAACCGTAATTTCCACTTCCCTCCATATCAGCAGGACACGGAACAGAACAGAACGAAACAAGGCCAATAGGCACAAAGGAACGTTTACAACTGGGATAGGCCCAGTTGCCTAGCACCACGGATAAATGTTAACATTAATGGGTCCTAAGTTGTGAGCTTGTTATATTTGATTCCAATACTATTATTGGAATAAAAATGTAGGTATGGCGAAAACGCTTGAACGCACGGAAATTTGTTCTAGTTTCCACAAGGTCTGTATAGTAAATAACTCCGGATGTAACCTGTACACTATCCAACATAATATTGCGTTCATTCTGCCAAAGACTGCATTCCCATAAAATGTGATGTGCTGATTGTTCATATTCGCAGTCAGATGTGGAACATTCACAAAAAGGCAAGTCAACAAGCTTGAAGGAAAATAATGTACTCTTAAAGTTACCATGACCGGTGAGAAATTGGGCAACACAGTGATCAACCTCCAACCATGTCCTGGCCAGCCGTTCACGAACGGATGGAAAGAACTGGTGGAGGTGTCGGCCCTTGATGGAATTATCCCACCTACATTGCCATTCAGACAAAAGTTCCTCCCAGACGTCGGTCTGTGGTTTGAATAATGTAGAAATCTTATCACGGTCACGTAGGGTTAAAAAGTCTGCGTCCGTGGTCTCACGTGCGTTATAGTACATTTGCTTTGGAAATAGTGTGGCGGGCTTGTACGGTCGAACAAGCTATTTGGTTTACATTTTACAATGTAATTTGTGGGTTAAACTGTAAACGAAATAGCTTGTTCGACCGTACCTAAAAAAAAAAACAATGTTACTTTAAGGCGATTACAGGAGCTAAATTAGCAACTCCATTTCTGGTGGTTTAAACTTGCATTTGAAATTACGTTAAAATAAAGTTCTAATCAGCTTGCACTACAAAGTGGTTGTTACGTCAGTCACTGTGGGCCGAATAGTGCGAAATTAGTGTTTTTTGGGATAATTTACAAAAAAATCTATTGATTGGACTAAAAAAATAAAACACTATCATGCTAATATATTGCTTATAGAATTATTTGCCAAAAATCAGAATGATCGCATGTATTTTAGTATGGTTTTTTACTCGTTAAAATAAATTTTTAGAGTTAAGTTCGTGATTTTTTTTATCGAGTAAAATTAGTTGTATTATGTTTTCAAAACACTATCATATTAGCATATATCCTTAAGAACATCATATATTTTTCTGGTTTTGTTTATTGCAGTGAATCATATGCTTTTTTGCATTATAAAACTTGCGTTTGCGTTTAGTAGGGTCCTATTAAGTACTCTTGGAGTGTTTCCGAAGCCTAATATTGAAACTATTCATAGACTGCCTCGATGTTCTAATGGTCGCAAACGCGACTGCTGAGCGTGAGGTTCAGGGTTCGATTCCCATGTCGGCCAAATTGTTATTGGGTTTTTCCATCAGGAATTTCTCAGTAGCAGCCACGGAGTCTGGATTTGTGCCCGGTAGATGGCAATAGGCACGCCCCCTATTACAAAGGACTTTAACATAACTGGTGAAATGACTGTGGGTGTACTATTTGGTACACCTCTGCCTACCTTTTCGGGGATTACAGGCGTGATGTTATGTTATCCATAGCCATAGAAAATTGTTTAAACATGCATTTTAAAGTGTGGTTTTGAGAACTTATTTCCTGTCACGTATAGGTAATACATAATTATCTCTGTTTTCTAATATTATATTCTCAACTAAACGAGTCTCTCGTTTAGTTATTTAGTTTTTTCTTGCTTTCTCTCACGCCGCCCGCCGCCCGTTGATCCAAATGTAGCTAGTAGAATTCGCCATTTGCAAAATGTGACTTGCGCCATAAATAATCTCACGACCTCACTTACTAATAACGAAAACCTCTTACCTGAACATTTATGATATAAAGCGTGACTTATAGTATGTTCTTCGTGTCAACCTTTAACGAACTTTTCTTTTTACAATCTGAACCGACCTATTGTCGGAGTCGTGCGCATGCGCAAGTAACCAACGTGGTACGTATCGACTCACGACCTTTCGACAGCCAACTGTGCCGCAGTCGCTTATGTCGACGATTACATGCTACTTAGTGCTTAGGCTAGGCAAGAGTTAAGAATCAGTTACCTACTTACAAATTGGGGACTGCATTAGATAATTATCTTAATCATCTACACAAATAGATAAACTAAGCTGTTACTAAGAAATTTCTTAGTAACAGCTTTTTACTTGTTCAGTAAACTTCTTATGAAAGTAAATACGGTACCTACTAACAAAAAAACAATTTTAAAGTTGTGTGTCTGTCTGTTGCTGTTCCGGATAATTTCCGAAACGGCTGGACCGATTTTGACGGGAATTTTACTAGCAGATAGCTGTTATTAGGAGTAACCTATTAGGCTCATTTTATTTTTTGGGGCAGTTTAGTACTGTCCAATAGGTAGGTATTGAACAATATATTAGGTTATTGATATTTCTTTGTTATTGGACATCTAAGCATGAATAAACCACAATAACATTTAAACATGAAAATGTAATATCAAAGAAATTTCTTGCCCTCCATCATAAAACCATTTCATTATAATGTCTTTGTTGCTCTTTATAGTAATAAGCCGTAGCCATAAAACCAGTCATCAAAAAGAAATCTCAGATATACACACCACTTCTGTTTCATCCCCCTTGAGGTACGGCCAAAATTGGAAGAACCCTCTTCGTAATCTGCCTCGTAACAAGTTTAAGAAGGATAGAGGGCCTTTTTTACAGTGGTCGAGTTATCTTCCCTACTCGCTTTTCCCTTTGAAGGCCCTCTGGGCGGGCGGAGCGAATCACGGAGAGAGTGCAGTTAGTAATGACGACACGCTTGTCCTGCGATGAATGATAGCCATCTCGTGATGAATATTTTCATTGAGTGCCTGTCTGGCAATATTTTGTCCGGATTAATTAGCACTAGGATCGTTTTGAGTGATAACGATGTCCCGCTATGTTTTACGTGAAGTACTTTGTGTTAAAAGCTGCAAAAGATGAACATTCTACCTGCCTATGGCGAATGTGTGAGTTTCGAATTAAATGACGATGTTAATATTTGCAAATCTAACAGGCCTGTGAAGTTATTGCTACGAAAGAATATAAGATTTGGATAATATTATTCAAAGCCATCCCAAGTTCAAGTATTATTGCGTCGATGAGCCAGTACCTTCAACATGTATATTAAACCACTGATCGCCTTTTTCATACGCAGTATATGTATGTACATAAGTAATCATTCGTCACTGATATACTTGGGTGTGAACGCTTAATGCAAATCGAATGATTCGCGCATCACCGCTCTTGAGTTGAATGGCACTCGATCTGGGGTGTGTTCCGCTGCGTCTGCGCAAATGAACACTTGTTCGCTGTCAACTCGGCACGACATCAACACCACAATTATCTGCACGGTACAAATGGACGGATATTGCGTTAATTGCTAAGCACTTTCTTTTGTAACATACTTTGTTACTTTATAATGTGTTAAGTTAGAAAGCATTCGTAACAAGCAGCTAATATTGATTTTCTTCGTCCGTTGCTTTGAGTTTTAGGTGGTCTTCAAAAAGGTTTATTATTTACGTTCAGGATTTTTCTGCTGTTTAACAGGCCTTCTACTGACATCATCATCTACCTAGCCTTTTCCCAAGTTTCTTTTTTATTGGGTTCGGCTTCCAGTCTAACCGGATGCAGCTGAATACCAGTATTTTAGATGGAGCGACTGCCTACCTGACCTCCACAACTCAGTTAGTACTGGGTAATACGATACCCCTTGGTAAGACTGGTTGTCAGACTTTTTGGGCCACTGACTACCTGTAACGACTGTCAAAGATCACAAATGACAGCCGGGACCAACTGCTTAACGTGCTTTCCGAGGCACGGAGGAAACTCGGTATGTAATGGGTGGTCACCCATCCACAGACCAACCTAGGCAAGCAAAGCTTAACCTAAAGATCGACCCGAGCGGCTGTTATTATTTAGCCACGAACTCCTCCTCTTTAGGCCTTCTACTGACAACTAAAGGATAAAGGTAAGTCTTAATCAAACACACGAGTTTACAGAAGATAGGTACTTATTTAGCACGTGTCTGCGATGTCCGTTGGTTTGTGACAAACTGACAACTGCCGAGATCACGAGATGGACCAATATTTGTACGTGGACAGGATGTTTGCGGTGCATATAACGCCGTCCGACTAAAAGCTAAGAAAATATTTAAAACGAAAACTTCACGGACAAATATTCAACAAAAAATCTGATCTTCTCAACACGGTGAATGTCGAATAAGTAAATATGAAGTATCTTATCGTGTGGTTGTATAAAAAGCAGTTCTGACAGAATGCTTTCTGATACGGAATCGGTTATTTTTTGTTATATTAGGTCAAAAAATACATGTTAGGGATGCTGTGACGATTTCGGTTGTGCTTATCGCGTGCTGTTATCAGCGGAAGGCGCGCTCTTGACCCCGAATTGATAAAGCTTACACTAAAATAGCTCGGCCGCTGATAACGAATGCCACGTCCGTTTGCTGGGAACTGCGGGTAAAAAATAACCGAATTCTACTGTTGTACTTACTTATTGGTATTACTCAACTAACAAAAAAAAAACTATGGTTTTCAGTTTCTTGGATAGTTTGAACGTCGTAATGTAAACTACAGCCAATTGTTAATTTCGTTAAGTGAACTGTAATTTGTTCTTCGAGAAATAAATGTCTTTAAACCGAACTACATAACACAAAGAAAATAATTAAGTGTTAAAAGCTTGCATTAGACCTTTGAATAAAAAAACAACCGAATTGAGAATCTCCTCCTTGTTTTGAAGTTGGTTAATTACTTCAATGTTTGAATGCTGTTCATGCTTTTGGAAGATTGACTCTGTTTCCACAACCTCTCAAAGGAAGTATTTTTCTGAAGATATTGTAAGAAATACCAAGTTTGACTTTTATGGACAACCTTATGATAATAGTTTAAGTGATGATGTTGAAAAAGGATGGCCTAAGTACGCCTCTCCTGAAAAAGGCTGGTTGCTCTTTCATTAAAATAATAAACAACCATTTCCAGAATCAACCTTTTTATATTTTTTTCTTTATGACTGACGTTTTTAAAGTAAGGAGGTGTTACAACGTGGAGGGTTACTACTACATGGGAAGATATTCCAGCAATCATATTGCTGGACTGGTTTGCGAAACGTTCCAGAAAAAAGATCAAGTGAGGCAAACACGTTCTCCACAAAACGTGTGAGTCAAGTAGATTATATTTCGAGCTCGCCCATCAAATATTTTGACACTTGGCTGTCGGCAGATAAGTACTGTCGCACTAAACTCATCGTCGGCTCACACTGCTGACTTTTATCGTCCTGAACTTTTTGCGAGCTGTCGTAATATTTTTTCTTCGTCTTCCCAATATATTATGTTATTTTCGGTGTATATTCCCACTATAAAACTTTCAGGTGTTTGTGTTATCTGCGTTTAATGATGATTGATTTTCTATTTTTGAATGTTTTGGGGTAGGTACATAAATGTTTGTATTAATTTTAAGCGGCTGACTGACTTTTATTTTTTAGTATTTTAGCAATTGCAGGGTTTATTTAAAAAAAAATGCTTTAAGTTTGTTTGGCTTTTAACAAAGTTTATTGACGAACCACGTCGTCTTATAAATTATTTTCTAGGAAAAGGAAAATATAATATAAATAATTTCAAACATTTCGGAGCTTTTACATCTTGTTTTTGTAAATTCTTCTAATACACTTACCTAAGTATGTTTTATTTTGGTGTATTATGAAGATTGCTACATATTTTGGCTTATTTTGAGTGTATCCTACGCAATACGTTGTTATATTCTGAGAGGAGGTCGTCAAGCGAATAACAAGAGGCTCCTTATATTCACATACAGCGGGTAGATATAGGCTCGCGCCGAGAAGGGCCGGGCGACGCCGACGGACGCCGATCAATAAGTCAGACGAAGGCTAACGTTTTATGGAGGATATTATTATGTAAAAGACTTTTACTTAGAAGGAACAACATAAAAATGTTTAGTAAGTACCTAACTCGTACTGAAATTACTATGCTCAAATTGTTCTAACAATGTTTTTAGCAATATTGAATTGAATTAAAATGAAAAGTTAATCTATTGAGAAAATTTACTGATTCAAGGAAAATATTTTAAAATAAAAACACAAAAAAGTAAGTTTTGAAAAGAAAAATTATAAAAAAGTGTTCGCGACCCTGCCAGGATTCGAACCTGGAATCTTCTGATCCGTAGTCAGACGCGTTATCCGTTGCGCCACAGGGCCAGATATGGAAGAGGTTAAAATTAAACATCACTTTCTTATGAAAATAAAACAACACAAACACTGGTTTTATTGTACAAGTACTTGCAAAATAACATTTTAAATAAGTCATTATTTAATTACATTTAATTTTATTAAAACTTTGTATAAAACCTTGGTAGTTTTAAACACATTTATTGATTTGTGTGCTTTTAATTCTGTGGCTGTATTTCATTGATCGTTACACAAAGGGGTTCATTAGATAGCGAACACGTGAACATTTTACTAATTAACGCTCAGTGAGGTCTTGTGCAGGCCGCGTGCTCGTTAGTGCCCACCATGGCCGCGGGGCGGCGCCATTGTGCGCGCGCACGCTTGACAACGCAACATTTATTTGATTTTTATTCTAATTTGACATGGCAGAGGCATATAAACAATCTTGTATTGATTATAATATATTGTTTATAACTTTATTAGTATGCACACTGAATATGTAAGTGTCAATATAAATCATAATTATCTTTAAAAAAAACAAATTAATATCTACGACGAACATTTCTATTAAGGTGAGTGAGATAACAAGAAAATGTAGGATCAATAAAAACATATTTTATAGACCACGTATCAACATCAAATATCACTTCAAACTTACGAATTGACCCTAAAAAAAGATTTACACGAATATAATTTTAATATCATTTCATTTTTACGATTTCCCTTGTCGTTCCATGTCTTCTACGTGTGAAGGCGTTGGACTATTTTTCATACTATAAAACATTTCAAGAGGAACATTATGCATATAAATTAGTGCGACAAGGTTCCTATGGCTATCAACACTTCGGCGGCTGTGCTGTCGCAACTATACCACGCACCACCGTTTCCATTTCCCTCATAAAATGTGGTTTTATGAAGTTTTATTATACGAATAAAATATAATGATAAAATACAAGAAAATAACATTTGAACATGTGTATGTCTGTAAAAATGGTAAAAAGTGTAATTGGAATTATGAATATCGAACGGCTATTTCAAAAATGCATGAATATTAATGATATGCAGAGCAGATTGTAGAACTTTGGATATTGTGTAACACAAATTGTTTGAATTTACGTAACACGATGTTTTTTGTGTGCTATTCTAATATGGTATCTCTATGTGCAATATAGCGAGCAATTTATTGAGCACTTGAGCAATTTCTCGCGACTCGCAGCTGTTTAGTGATTAGTGTGAAGAGTTGAGTGTGGAACGATAACAGTCGTCAGTCTGGAGAGGTGATTTTAACGCTGCGAGGGCTTTCAGCCGATGTAAGGCCTGCTCACGGTTATCTAAATCATCCACTTGAGATAAGGCGATAGCTACACTGTGTGCGCACTGCTCGGTGCAGGTGCTTGTACTTAAAACAGAAAATTGCTAATAAACATAACATAGTCCTTGTTCGGTACAAAGATAGTGCAGTATGTAGGTAAATAAATAGATTTTACACAATAATTAGGTTATCCAAAAGGCAAGCCATATAGTCTGCGTTTGAGTGTATGGATGCTGCTGGTCAGTGCCAGAATAAAGTAAGTATTTTCCTACTATACTTCGTAGGCGTTGAATTTCGACGAGAGGGAATTTAGCTTATGTTCTTAGATCCCATTCAGTCCTAAAGTAACTTTGAAGCCCGTTTGATTCTCTAGTCTCTCTCTTTGATATTATTCTTTTAATCAAAAAACTAGCCATAGGATAACATAATGCTATAGGATAACTTATCAAAAATATTGTATTTTACATCATAGATTAGAATAAACTTTTTACACGTTTCGCAAAGAAAACAAAAGTCAATTTTCTTCTGCCAGACTTGAAACTTGACTTGAATTTTGACTAAATTTTAAGATATTCAGTTGAAATTCAGTCTCGGATAAATTATTGAATTAGGGAAATCACGAGCACCATTTCTCAAATCAACAATACAACTAAGTCTAGCCGGTCAAGTATAGCCGTGTATTTAGAAGAGCGCGGGCGCCGGTGCCACTGCGGTGCGAGTAAATCCCATACATCAACGAGCCCGATCCGCTTCCGTTCAAATAAACAAGGTTCATAAAGCCGGCTCGATGACGTCTATATCTACTTCGCACTCGCCCATCGCTCTTTATAACACGCTATAAATATGTACTCGATGTATTTCAAATGAAACGCGAAATTGTTTGTGTGTCTAACTAAAAAATATGACCCACTATGAGTTTGTTTTTTAGGAGTGTTACGAAAGAATATAGGTACGGCCGGTTTATTTATTGTTTAATAACAATGATTTTGCTAGTATGTAGCTGAAAATACATATACTCGTAATATGTTAGGAACATTACATTTTCAGGAAAGCAAAGAAGGTATACCTACATTTAGCAAGTTATTTATTTATACTTCATGTACAATAGTGGTACATAGGCGGACTTAATGCCACAAGGCATTCTCTACCAGTCCATCTTTGGGTTAAATAGGAAAACATAGAATAACATTAAAAAAATGTCTTAAAAAAAAATATATTTAAAAAATTAAAAAACCCGACATATTGACTGCAACAGTCGGGACCCATTTTGGATGTAATGATTTTAGTCTAGATTATTTAATAGGCCCCGACTGTTGCTGTCAATATGTCCTGTTTCATGAACTTGTTTTTTTCTTTTCAGTTTTTATTTAAAGATAATAAAAAAAATGTTATACTTTTTAGTTACTTGGATATACCATTTTAAAATCCTCATGATGAGCCCTTTATCGAGCCGTTCAGGCTGCAGAGCGTGCCAAACATTTGAATTTGGCGTCAAAAATCCGCCATTTTGTTTATTTTTTATTTTGATATACCCAGTGTCACTCTCACAGTAAATACGAATCTAACGACACCGCTCAAGCTAAAATCTATTGAGCCTTGCAAGCCACAGAGCGTGCCAAACAATTATACATACATACATACATACATAATTACATACTCTCGAAAAACATAACCCTCCTTCTGGCGCAGTCGGGTAAAAACTAACATCTTATTAACGAGAATTTTTAAACCTAGATTGATACTAATACACATCTACCTACAGGTTATGGTGGTCGGTTATGTTTAAGTCCCATAATATTGTATTGTATAACGGGCTGATGGTGTCTACAACTCCCCGCCAAAGCGCATATTTTGCGTTCATCATCATCATCATCATTTCAGCCGCAAGACGTCCACGGCTGGACATAGGCCTCCCCCAAGTGTCGCCACATTGACCGGTCCCGTGCGACTCGCATCCAGCGGATTTCCGCGACCTTCACCAGGTCATCGGTCCACCTAGTGGGAGGCCTTCCAACGCAACGTCTTCCGTCTTCCGTATTTTGCGGATTGCGATCAATCGGACGCAAATCCAAACTCCGTGGCTGCTGAGAAATTCCTGATGGAAAAAACCTGTTGATAATATGTATATGAACGCATGTGTGTTAACGCTTTAAGGTTTTATAATACTACCTTTACAGTAAGCTCTTTGGTGTCTACGTGCTCTCTCACCGGCTCCGTGACGCGTGTCAATCTGTTTTCTAGTAATATTATGTTTAAATATAACAAAAACAGTTAATCATGTAATCAAGTGCTTTATTTATATATAACAAAACCCAATAACACTTTGCCCGACCTGGGAATCGAAACCAGGACCTCATACTCAGCAGGTGTGCTTGCGACTGCTAGGCCAACGAGGGATCCGTAATATAAAGTGTAGCAATGGTGTCGATTCTGTTGTGCACAAACTAAAATTAATTTAGGTTACTGCTATCTTTTTCTCTCTAATAAAACGAGAAAGAGACGGACGTAATTTAGAGCTGTCAAATTTAGTTGGAAATAATATTTCTATACAAATTAAGGGTGCACGTTAAAACATGTCGACTGACCTTAACTAAAAAACACGGTGAAGCGCAAGGCATAAACTAGTTTAACATCTCTAACTTAGTTCATAGCTTTAGCCGTCCTTTTCTCGCACTGCCTTTTAGTAAAAGATAGCAATAACCTAAATAAAGTATTTTTTTTTTTTCGGATGGGAAATCATCAAATGACTTCTCCCGCTCTGGGCGGAGCAGGAGGGAGTGTCAGACTTTTACTGACTAAAACCATCTATGTTCCTTCATCGCCCTTAGTGTTCCGGGGCCACGGTATCTCTTTCGAACAGTCCCGCAACCCCGGATTGAGGGTAATCTTGTCGTCAGATATAGGTCTGTAACAGTCAGAACCAAGAGTCATCCAATAATACTCTTCCCCTTATCCCAATTCATTAGTGGTCGGCGCAGCATGTCTTCTTCTTCCATACTTCTCTTTTACTCGTCATCTCATCAGATACTTCCTTTCTTGCCATATCATCACAAAGAGTCTGTAATAGTTTTGGTTTTTAAACAATCGCTGGACGAATAAATATTATCCTCTTCGACTTTGTCTACCCCATCTACCAACATAAAAGCATGTTCATACGTACATAAATAGTCCTCAAAGCGGTCGTCTTTTATATTTATGTTTCCGCAGGACAAACGTGTGGTAATGTCCTAATAAGGCTACGTTCATGTCTTGTGTTCGAAGCGAGGTGCTAACACCAGGCAGGTCGTGGGAACTGCAAACAAACAGATTTTACTCAAACACCTCATTGAGAACTTCCTCCTTGGAGCATCTCATTCACGTTTAACGATAGATCTTTACACAATCTTAGATTTAGTTAAGATCAAGCGTCGGACAAGACACACTGTCAAATATTTTTTTCAGAAAACTAATGTTTTTAGGGTTCCGTACAAAAAAAATGAAAAAAACGGAACCCTTATAGGATCACTCGTGCGTCTGTCTGTCTGTCCGTCCGTCTGTCACAGTTAATTTGCTCCGAATCTACAGGACCAAATCAAGTGAAATTTGGTAGGATGGTGTAATCCTATGACCCAAACACAGATGTGCAAAGTATTTTTTTTTTAAATAAGGGTTTAGGGGAACAAATTAATTTAAAAAAAAAAAGTTTTGCAAACCTTATTGTGTCACATATCAAATGAAAGAGCTCATTATGAAAATCTCAAATATATTTTTGTTACTATTGATAAATAAATAGTTTTGATTTTATTCATAAAAGAAGACGAAAATTGACCATTGCCTGATCTCCGAAACTACTGAGCCTAAAATTTTGAAAAAAAATATACGGAATATAGTTAATTGTTTGTAGATTACAGGAAAACCTATAAGAATAGGGGAGACGACAAAAAAAACTAATTATTCCGTCAGTAAGATTATCAAAAAATATTTGACCCGTGTTTTTTCTTTTGTTAAGTAAACCAAAATTGACGAAGATATGACGCTTTTAAAATTCTCAATACGTCACGCCTAGGTATAATTTTTAGCTAGTTCTGACGTCACGAGCCCCCACTGTCGAGTTTTGATGCGTTTTATCTTTGTCAATATTCAATGATTTACAAAATCAAAAAATACGTGTCCATTAATTTCCAACACTCGTAACTGACGGACTAAGTAGATTTTAAATTTTTTGATACTGTCGTCATGCCTATTATATCAATTGAAAATAAAGCGGTAAACTCAATATAAGACTTTGGCATTGTACGGAACCCTCTCCACGCGAGTTCAACTCGCACTTGGCCGGTTTTTTGGGACTGACATGAATCTTTGTGTTAGTCCCAAAAAACTCCTGCTCCAAAGGAATCGAATCGCTAGTCGAAGTACCTAGATAATAAATTATATGGTTTCTCTTACTGACAACAATTTAAATACCTACCTAACCCAAACTAATTGTCGCCTGTTTTTCAGTTAGCCAGTCATTCCCACACAATGTTCTACGTAAATAGTTAGAAGCTCTTACGCCAAAAGGAAAACTGCGTGAATATTTTTCTTTAAAAACTCCAGTTCGTAAATCGCTCACAATTATTTTTGTTTGTTCGTCGTGTCTATCAACATGGAGGTGTTGACGTCATGCGCAAATGCTTTGTTTGTTTGCAAACATCTTCGGTATGATTATTAGGAGCGATTTATGCATATTTGCCGCTGAAAACGTCTGGATTATTTTGTAACACGGAAAAACTTTCAGCAGCAAAGTTTTATGGCCACTTCCAACGTCTTTTTTCACTTTTGTCACGAGAGTACACTCTTAAACTTACAAAGTAAACCTGAAATGATGACCTGCCTGAGGGTCTAGGCAAGTGGCAATCAGTTCCAAGACGTTTTTCGGTAGCGTATCAAAATCTATTTTTTTAATTTCCACCTATACTCACTTTCTCTAGGCGCGCTCAGATGAGTTTGGGATTCAACTGGTACGATTGATTCAATGAGCTCCTCACAAACCTTCAACTAGCTTATCTTGAGAACAATTAAACTAACTGCATTTAAATTGCAAATCTCTCAGTACCTAAGTAGTAAACAAACATACCCAACCGTCCACCACGATTCACACCAGATGTTTCCAAGAAGATCGCATTGCATTGTTTATCGTACAAATAACTTTCATATAAAGTAGGTAATGATGACGCTGATGTCTAGGAACCCGACAACGGTGGAAAGGTGTCAATGACTGGCGCCAGACAGACGGCAAGCTTTAACTCCGAACCTGAGACTGTCACTCGAGACTCCACGGAATAGCATTATGAATGTTAATGTATGATTGCTGCATAGTGAATATTTTTCTCAGCCGACTGGTGGAATGAAGATAGCCGAGTGTGTTGTTTAGCTTCAGTTGATGTATGTAGGTAATGTATTGAGAGGATGCCAAGAGGACGCAGGTGGACAGTGTAGTGATCAGGGATGATGAAGAGACCTCGTCTATTCCTGTAAAACCTTCAAAAGCTCCTTCTTTACACATAGATTGACATGACTCATTCAATATTCAAGAAATACTTTAGCAAGAAAACAACGAACTACATAATCTTGGTATATCCCTAGTTCCTAGACCTCGTTATTAATGTCATTGTTTACTGATTGAATACTTGCACACATTGCACGGACTAAAGCATGCGCTAGAGCAATTGAACAAATTAAGTGACTGAACTACTAATGTCCGAATTGTCTCATCATCCTTAATGCATGCATATGTCGTTGCATCAGCTTTTCCGCCCTAAACTACTAAGGATAATAGACCATTACACCTAGACCTACCCCGCCTCCTTCTGGTTCTATGAAACTGATTTTAAATAGAGGGGTTCTGTGGGTGGTTAGGGGTCTTGAATATTTGGTTGTTTATGCATTGCGCATGGTGTTGCGCCATATGGAGTATTAGCGGGACACTTGGGAGTTGGATGCGGGATTGCTTCGAATGGAAACAACTGGCTACATTCGCGGCCTAATGTTATGTTATGATATCTCCATAGATCTCCTATGGTTTGTCCCCCCAGCTGGTTTGCCAACTGCCAATAACTGTAGAAGCAGAACAGGACACTTGGTTCTCAAAACGGTTTAAGGACTCATGCATGTTATTAACATTTAGGTATATCAAATTACAACACTGATTGATGTATTAAGCAATCCCAAGACCCGTCCAGCAAACATGTTTCATGTCTTTATAGCGAATCATGCATAATTAACTATTTACCTAGAAGGAATTGCATAATTAACAAGAAATAAAACTCCTAATCCATCAATATCTGCCGTCGACACGAATTCGAGTCATAAATTCATATGGCGGGGCGACTTAATCAAAACGTGCACTTGGCGAGCCCCCTAGCCCCCTAGCCCCCTCGGAGGGCGCACAATGTCGAATATATTCATTTCCTCCGCAATATTTGTACATTAGAGGTCTCGGCTCGGTACGCTCCCCATTGCTCTCTACTTTGACTCTATAGCTTTAGTTTTCCATGGGGGAAAATGTCCCTTACCATTGGATTTCTTGTCACTAATTTCAGACAACAGTGGGCTAATTTGGAATGTCATTTGCTGGACGGTTCAGTTTAACATTCATTAGCGTTAACTAATAACGTTCATTAGCAATATTATCATCAATGACGATGATAAGGTGACGTAAATGCTTTTAAAAATCAGCACAATTACAACACTGTGATTGTTTTAAAGATGTAACAGATAGATTATTATCTTCATAATTCACGTCATTGCTGCTATTTAGGTAGTATTTTAAGGTGCAGTATCATACCTAGATTTATATGATTTTGCAAAAATATAAGAATTCAATTCAATCAAGTCATGATTCTGAATCTGCCACAAACAATTCTGCGGTTAAACAAATGCACTCTTTTTTGCACCGGTGATGTCGTTGACGTGTTTGTTTCGAGTTTTCCTAGTAGGGTTCCGTAGGCATGAGACAAGGGAGACGGCCGCACCCGAGTAATGAAACCTTAAATCCCTGGTACGGACTCGTAATCCCATGACGAGAAGTTAGTGCAGGGGTGTCCCGCGCCAGTTGGCCGCACCTAATGCGGTTTAGTGTTTCATTTCCAGCGCAAATTGTGTTTTTATACAATCATCGGGTTGTTTTTTATCTAAATCTCTTTTGCAACTGTTATCGGGCTTGCACTTGAGCGGTTTGAAATAGAATGGCGGATGGATGTAAGAAATCAGGAAGTTTTGGTTTTTATGTCCCTTCCTTTAGTTCCTTTTCGTATCTAAATGATGTAACGTAAGAAAACAAAAGATATATATATGTATATATATTAGCTTTTGTATTAAAAGGGATAAGCAGCAGTAGCTCTGCGTCAACATTGGCAGATTCTATTCCGGTGGTTGTAATTGGCAGATTCTATTCCGGTGGTTGTAATTGGCAGATTCTATTCCGGTGGTTGTAATACCTATATACGGCAGCTTCCCTATACCTACATCTAAACTCCAGTATCGTCATGTTCTGCAGGTTCTATAAATAAACCAATATATTCAATGGTTTACCTTAACTCCTTGAGCCGTCTTAAGATAAGCTGGTGAAGTCATCGGAGTGTTTTTATTATTTATGAAGTCAGCTGATTACGTAACAATCACTAACAAATCGTTGTCAGAATACGTAAACAAACGTGACGAAATAACAAAATATTTCATTGAACATAGTGCTCAGTGAAAATCGTTAAAATTCCATGGTTTAAACTTAATCTATTACAGACAACCTTGACGAGCAGAATCGACCTCGAAGTACAATTTTCCTGTTGTTAATCTTTGTACACTCAATATTTATAGAACATTTGAATGTTTGAACAGCATTGTTTGCTCGTTTCCTTGGCTCGGCTTTACGGCACGCTGTGAAGCTGTGATTTTATCGGTATGATCTTTACATTTACTGTGTCGTCGGTATCGAGATTGCACGATCGGTGGTGTCGCAACCCTGGCGATCGAGCTCGGCATCGCGACTCGAGCACTCGAGCCGGTGAGCCTGCCGTCGGCGACGCACGTGCACTCCGCTCTAATGAGACCCTGCCAGCCATCTTCCGATCGATGTTTACGCTCGTTACTTTCCACGATGCTGGATACTGATTTAAAATAATGACCGCGATAATTAAGGAGGGGTTACAACTTACAAAGCCTTTTTGCTGGTGCTTTTATTTTCCCGGTTTTTGATAAACCTTTTTCGTTTTAGTTTTATAGAGAAGTTGGGAAAAAGAAGCCTTCGAAGTTCTGTAGTTGAATTTATAGTTGAATGACCTTAACATGTTTTTTACATGTTACACAAATATGCAAAAAGGTTTCTCGCAGCCGGTAGGATTCGAACCTACGCTCCCAGAGGGAATCTGATTTCTAGTCAGACGCCTTAACCGCTCGGCCACGGCTGCTCATAGCCGACGTCCGAAATTATCGGTCTTGTCACCCGAAGCATTTATAACAAATTGAACTAGATTAGAAACGACAAAAAATAAACTAAAGCGTGAAGTACTCGTTGGCTATCTTATTAACGTTTGCAGCTGCTTTTAATTGAACAATTTAGCATTGATTATTCGCCATCACTTATCTGTACAAAGATCACGGATCTGCTCGCCTGCTCTTTGAATAACAAGAGGAGAGAGCGAGAAACTCAGCGTACCCGCATTCCTAATTAAACAAAGATAAACTGATTACAAATTGAAAGTTAAATCGGAAGTGCTGGTACGAGTAGTAAGTATGTAGAGGTTATTTGTGGAATCATTGTGCAGTAGTAGTGACCGCCTATTTACTCAGCTGTAAGTCAGGCACTAAAACAAAATAAATGGAGCGAGAAATCCCCGGTCTGTTCACAACACAAGTGCGGTTTTATGATTATGAGATGCGCACGTGCCTGTAAAACAGCACGAATTAATCATTGCTCGTGAACATCAGCTTTAACTATTTTATGTGTAACAACAGGGAACTTTGGTTTATTAGCACTTTTTCTTGTACCTACTACTCTTTGTTCAACATGTTTGATGCTTCTAGGTATTTACGATAAGCTCTTTTAATGTAACTCGACGTGTTAAGGCAACAAGTTTAAATATAGATTTTTATGTCCAAAACAACCTTCTGATTTAGTGAATGGAAGTTTGTAGAATGCAAGTTTTTTTCAAGGCTCGTCGCGTTGGTATTTAATGAATTGGGTGATGATGAATAAAATATATAAAATAAAGCATGTAAATGTGATCTGTCACGTACCGACCACATTGACGTGGTAACCGTATCGTGGGCATAGCATGACGTAAACAAAGCCGTCGAAACCGGTACGCACCGGCTTAGGGACGCTCACATATAGGGAAAACTGGGAATTTGTAGGACACCTAATGCTACTTCAATAATACTATGTAATAATACCAAGCAATTTACTCTTGTAATAATTATGTTTACAATTTGTTTTGTATTTACAGAACAATAGTTGACGAAATTTATGAAAATGAAAATTGAATCTTTATTTGTGAGGTTGTAGAGGGGTGTTACAAATAAATATAAATTGTGTTGAAGCTTACAAATTAAATCAATGCTTATAAAATCACTTTTTATGAAAATTCAATATTACAAAAGAGTATAGGTACACAATAAATGGATGAATGGAAAAGTTTCAGTTAGGTATGAGTTAGAATTTAGAAGGTATTATGTGAGTTATCACTTGCATTAGCCAATGTGCTGATAAAAATCGTCGTTGCTGAAGTTGGAAAAGTGGAAAACAATGCGTCATATGCACTGGTGGCCTACCATGACGTCATAAAGCAGGATCGTTTTAATCTTGTTCCAGTGTGGGAAAGAGATGGCGCTAGACGTCCTCTATAGCTCCGTCTCTTACCCACACTAGAACAAGATTAAAACGATCCTGCTTTAAGACGTCATTGTAAGCCACCTGAACTATATAAGCAAAACCTTAATATAGGACTGAACCGAGTAGAAAGTTAACAAAACTTGCTAATTATACAAGACTATAGCTGTTGCCAGCAACCTTCGTCAGCGTGAAATTATTATAAAAAATATAAATATTATAAATATTTGAAACGAATTTTGTTAAAAATTTCAAGGGTTTTTATTTTTTTGTTGTACAGAACTCTAATTATTTTTCTAAAATAAAAGTCTTAGTTACTCCTTATGACATACGCTATCTGCCAGTAAATATCCCGTCAAAATTGGTCAAGCCGTCTCGGAGATTATTAACTGTAACAAAGAGACAGACAGACAAAATAAAAAAATAAAAAGTTTTTTTTTAAAAAAACTTTCATATGCATCCAATAGAAAGATGTTGTTTTGAAAATACAAACACACTCTAATTTCATTTATTTGTTAGATTGTAATTATGATACCTTAGTAGGTACAGTAAGTAGGTACTATAGTCTTACTATCAAACAAGAAAGACAGACACCAAGCAACTTAACATACTTGACATTAAAATGACTAGCGGTGACACTTTGTATAACGGGCTCACAAATACAGAATATGATTGTCACCAGTTTGACATTGACACGCTGGCTGAATGTGTCTATTTGCCGCGTTGTGACTCTGTGTCAGCCCTAGCATACAAATGAGTGCTTTACTCGACAGTTGCATTCTTTTGCATGCGTATTTAAAACCGTGCATTGCGCATGTGCATTGTGCAGCCAGGGAGACAATGCTGAGCCGTGAGCTAAGCGCTTTATATTTAGACGCGGCGGCCGCTAACGCCGTTCATTACCGTTTTGTCGCATAATGTCGCGATTTGTCTCTATTGCCACAGCGTGTCACATTGAGTATGTCCACATTAAGATATGCAACGAGTTAAGTGCTAATAGATTGTGTGTATTTGCTTTATGAACACCTGTGTGTCCTTTGCTTGTTTTTTTTTTGACGACACATCACGATTCATGGTTTACTTTTTGACGCAACATCGTCAGTTTGCCGCAACTGTGTTTGCAGAATGTTTTTTCAAGATCAATAAAGTAGGTTTCTTGCATGCTTATGTAGAATTTTCTTCGGTACTGACACAAATTCGCTAGACATATGTTCAATTACCAAGTGGGTCAAATTTACTGAAGGGCTCGTACGAAAAGCCAAATTGGGGAGTAATTTAAGGTCCTATACCCCTCAAATGGTTTAGCATGATCCTCCGTTACGCCTAAAATACAGCAGCATTAATTTTGAAATAAATATATGGGAAAGTTGAGGATTAATGCTAAGTACTATGTGTGACGAAAATACGATTCCATAAACTTTTGTCGATAGAAAAAAAATCCAAAGTTACCTCCAAATCGAACAATTAACCTCTGGTATTCAAAAAGTACTTCAAATTAGATCATGAAACTTTGCATACTAACTAAACTAACTATAAAGCAGGTCTTATGTGTTTTATTTTTTTAGTCCAATCAATAGATTTTTTGTAAATCGCAAAAAACCACTCATTTCGCACTATTCGGCCGCAGTGACTGATGTAACAACCGCTTTGTAGTGCAAGCTGATTAGAACTTTATTCTAACAGTATGTGTGTGAAGTTTGAACCACCACAAATAGAGTTGCAAATTTTAGGGTTAGAAGGGCCTTATAGTCCTTAGCACCAACACTTACAAAACGTAATATGTTACGAGTGGCGGTTCCCTTGCATATTATTAAGAGAGTTATAAATGTACCTAGTACTTTCTATTTTAATGTCATAAAAAGTTAATGAATAGTTTAATTGGTATTATTTCTTTTAACTTCTCAAATAGAACAAGTAAACCAACCGATACATCAATTAAAACGTTTGAACTACCTTTTACTGCTTCCTCAATTAAACTACTAAACTATAACTAGAGTCAAATTGTTAGTTAAATTACTAGTTTATAGTCAACATTACGATTACTGAAACAGCACTAGTACAAGTATAAGTGACGTCAGCGTTCAGTATTCACAATAGAGAAGCGAAACGCCGTTGAATAGAATTACAAAGTGCATTTAGCATTATCGTGAATAAGCTAAAAATAGAATACTATGTCAGAGAAGGCAGTATGGCCAGGGCTGGCGTGGGTATTTGGTACACAATGCACGAGGTGACTGGGCCATCACTTCCGCTACAGAACAACGGACAGATAGGCAGCGCTATGCACTTGTGGTAACTGAGCCACAGTGCAATGCAGGCGATTATAGCAGTATACCCGTTACCTATACAATAGGCGAGACGACAAAAAAAGACTAATTAGTCCGTCAGTTAGATTATCAGAAAATATTTGACCCGTGTTTTTTCTTTTGTTACGTAAACCAAAATTGACGAAGATATGACGCTTTTAAAATTCTCAATACGTCACGCCTAGGTATAATTTTTAGCTAGTTCTGACGTCACGAGCCTCCACTCCCGAGTTTTAATGCGTTTTATCTTTGTCAATATTCATTCATTTACAAAAACAAAAAATACGTATCCATTAATTTCCAATACTCTAACTGACGGACTAAATAGATTTGCAATTTTTTTATAAGTACTGTCGTCATGACTATTTTCGAAATGTGCATGGAATACTGCACAATGTTCATGTTCACTTAAGGCTTTCTATGGGTGCAGGTGTTGTAGGGTTTTCTTTCCCGACGAAGCATGGTAAGGCTTTGCTAGGTCTGGAATTCTTAGTGTGTGGTACCCACATACGTGATTGTTCATACATAACCATGTACCTATAGATGGCCGTAGAATAAGACAGTGCACCTGCACACATTGCACACAAAACGGAGTCTGTCATTGACAATACATTTGTGGTAACACCAGGTATTACAGCTCATTTCGACTTAATGCTGTTTTGTTACGTTCATCAGTGTTTTGTTAGTATGTCATTATCTTAGACAGACAGACAGTTAGACAATCTT
The DNA here is from genome assembly GCA_941918905.2 of Xestia sexstrigata. Taxonomy (NCBI): domain Eukaryota; kingdom Metazoa; phylum Arthropoda; class Insecta; order Lepidoptera; family Noctuidae; genus Xestia; species Xestia sexstrigata. Next base: position 8,480,128 of record OW799217.2, on the reverse strand, counting down.
GACTCGGTCTGCTCTATGTATAGTACAACTAAGCCAAGTATACGCTACTACGATGAAACTCCAACTATAAAGTTATGAAAAGAAAATAGAGGGGTAAATACGGGCGACCCTGGGGAAATATGCGCAGTGTTGCCCTTTACACCCTTTGAATATTTTAAGTCTCTGTCAGTTTCACTCACGTTTGACCCCCGGGACTTACGTGGAACATTACTGCTTTGTAAAATGCTTCCTTAAGTTCATGCGTTTGCTGTGAGTGAATAAATAATATATATAGACTCGTGGAATAATTACGTTATTTTAAAGAAAATTTGTAAAAACTCTAAAAAAGGTATTTCCAATGTTCGATTTTGTTTGTTCTTTGTTAATATAGACGATAATTTATTATTAGACATCCAGGTGTGATGTGATGTTTCGTAAACATCGAATGACAAAAAGTCATTCGATGTTTACGAAACATCACGTTATATCAATGAACCATTTAAATCGCAATATGATTCTGAAATATTTCAATAAGAATTTTAATCGTTTTGTAATCAACGAGTTTGTTTTATTGATGGACGGCATTGTACTGATTACAGTTTATTCATTACTACTAATTATAAATATTCTTTCATTGCCTTGAAAGATTGCCTCGGTGCAGTAAAAGATTATCAAGTACGTTGCTTGCAGCTGAACGATTATTAGGTACATTGCAGTATTTATCTGTGTCAGTGTGATGTCAATCTGAGAAGGTTCGCTGGGAGATTTTACTGCCCAAAAAACTACTAAGGATATCCCCACTGATTTTGTAAACAAGGATTCTTCTGCTTCGTCATCCCCTGAATGCTGTGGATCGCGACCACACACGTCCGCAAGTCATACGGTCTTCTGCAGTGTGGACTGCTCGGTACAAGCTGCCTTTTTGATGGCGTCTGACCATTTTGACGGTGCTCTGCCTTGCGTGCGTTTACCTTCTACCCGGCCAGTATCATAAAAATAAAACATTGATAGAGAACCCGAAATAATACAGCGAATACGCTACGAAATCGTTATGCCGTAAAAGTGAGAAAACACGATGAAAAACTCATTCCATAATTCATTAGTCAGCCAGATGTTGTTTGATACTTTACATGTTATGTAGAATAGGGTCCTAAACTTATGGACCTCTGTTCAGAATTACAATTTTTCATGAAAAATGTATAAGTTTACACAAAAATCTGTTGTTCCGACTTACTATCATTGTAATGTATGATAATAACTTCCCATTATCCTAGGTGAATGTGCTACTAAATGCCACCTGTATTCTTTGAAACTCCGAGTGTCAGTTGAAGGAAATCGGGCTCTATTTTGAAGAATTCGTCAGTTTATTTCAATTATGGTATGAATAATATATGACGTCGGGTGTTCGTGAAAGGTTAACGAGTTGTCGTGCCCTCGTCGACTGTTCGGTACCAATACAATACGAATATTTTGACAGTGCCCTTAGTGTTGAGTATTGCATTTGGATGATGTCACTGTTCCCAGATATAGAAAATACAAGGTGTAAACGGACCCTTCGTCGAATCATCATTATCATCGAAGCCATCGACATTGACGACCCGAATGGCGCAGCGGTAGTGAGGCTGCCTTACGTTCTTAGGGTCCCGGGTTCGAATCCCGGTCGGAGCAAATGTTTGTGTGATGAGCATGGGCATTTGTTTCCGAGTCATGGATGTTTATATGTATAATAAGTATGTATTTACAAACAAAAAGTATCTATGTAGTATATCAACTATCTGGTGTCCACGACACAAGCCTCGTTGCTTAGTGTGGCACTGGATGGCGCTGTGTGTAATGTCTAGCGATATTTATTTATTTATTTATTTTACATCAACCTAGTTTTCTGTACATCTATCTATGATACTCTACTGTAACTTCACATAAAAACGATAGCTGGGAAACGACTTCTTTTTGGAGGGACCAGTCACGTTTTACGGTAGGTCTCAATGTTACGCATTCGAAACATAATGCAGATGGATGCATTGAAATAATATAAGGGTCATGGAGGTATTTAAGGTAAAGCTAGAACATACTACAACAGCCCATAACGTCCACTGCTGGACATATGTCTCTCCCATGATGGGAGGAATTTGCCGTATTCTCCACGCTTGGCAGGCGGATTGGAGATCGCAGTGATGAAAGACTAACAGAAAACGCTGCTGCCCATTCTCTGGTCTACGGAGGCGCAAGGTGTTCTGCCTCAGACATTAGTCGCCTTATACGACACCCGTGAGTGTAATGGGTTGGTTCTATTCTACTCTGCCGGATACCACACGGCTAAGCTAGAACATAAAAACTTCTATTTAAAAAAATACTTGTAAGAAAGTTATAAACTAGAAGGTTCTTAGGTAGGGTCCAGAACAAAACAAATATGGCAATGACGAGAAAAACTAGTGCCTTTCGGCTTCGTTAAGTGTTCTTTTACACCCGTTATTTAAATGGATAGAATATGGAACTCATGAAAACACAAATTGCAGGGGCGCAGCTACCGCTGTATCAATGAAACGGGGCCCCTGATGAGGATAAAATCACAAAATCATCTCACAACCTCAAATATTCTTCATGATGAAAGATAAAATGAAAATATAACTTATCACGGTCCAGAAAGCTCCATTGTCAGGGAGTTATGCCTGACTCGGTGATATTTTCTTAGTTTTGCAAAATTCGTTTGTTTGACACTAATGATTTTCTCCTCTAGTTGGGCTTCGCCACTCAACCCGAGTGCGGCAAAGGGCCCTCAAAAAAAGTTGATACTGGGCCCTACTAGGACTAGTAACGCCACTGACAAATTGTGTAGTGTAGATAATTATAACCAAAATTATAGCATAACAGAATTATTCAAAAACATAGTAGGCACAATTAATGTGAAACAATATGGTCATTGTTATTGTTGTTTATATTTTTTACGCAGTAGCAACTTTGTTTTTCTATTTGTTTACCTATAGGTAAAGTAATCAACAGCTGGTACTGATTATAATCCTTCATTAATCTTTAACACATTGACTTATATTGATACCTATGTTTTGTTGTATAAATTGGATATTCGTAGGTACCTATCACTGTTGCACTTGTACCCATGTATGTACATACCTGCATAGTTATACATAAAATGCATTATAATATTGACTGAAGTTACCAATTTGTGTGCTGTCTGTATTTGCAATCCGTAAATATTTTCTCGAATATTTCCATATCCTTAATCAGTGTTTTATCACTTATGTCCGTATCACTTACACTAAGTAACACCTAAAGAAGGATACCTGACTGAATTTCGACTTTCGGTGGTTGGACGGGCGTTGAAAATCCTGCAGATTGTTTTGCAGTTAGGTGTGGCCTAGTCTTCATGAAAACGAGCATTAAAGCTGCAAACTTCAGGCTTCAGGACTGCCCCGTTGGTCTAGTGGTCGCCATCGCAACTGCTGAGCATTCAGGTCCTGGTTTTGATTCCCGGGTCAGGCAAATTGTTATTAGGTTTTTATATCAGTAGCAGCCATGGAGTCTGGATTTGTGCCTGGTTGATGGCAATTGGCTCCCACCCTATTACTTAAACATCATTTTCATCATTCCCCTGCCCTTATCCAAATTTATTTGGGGTCGGCGCAGCACGTCTTCTTCTTCCATACTTCTCATAACATAACTGTCGAAGTGGGGGTGTAAAACAGTGAGTGGGGGTGTAGTGAATGTGGGTAAGGCAGATGTGTACCTAGTAAGGTACACATCTGCCTAACCCTTCGGGGATTATAGGCGTGATGTTATATTACTTCAGCCTCGTATACTCATGTTATTCAGGGTTGTCAGTGCCAGTGCATCAAGTGCGAGTTCGGTTCAAACACCTGTAGTCCGATAAGCCTTATCGTGAATATCGCGCTATCGTATGCGGACTTTGCCGAAGTATTTTACAAAGTGCCCAGATATCGAGAGATAACATTTAATTTTACGGCAATCGTTACATCGCAGTTTTTATTGAGCTTGTTCGCTACTTACAAATCAACCAAGGTAATTAAAGAATTATATACGTGGAGCTTATAAAAGTAAAACCTGTTTGATGGTGTGTTTTATTTTTTGTTAGACTTTCTTGTGACATAAATTCTGTGTATTTTGTGTTCTTATCGATAATAACCAACATCATACGGCCATTTTCAATAACTTACTAGCAGGTTTCGTTAGGTTGCTATCTCTGTCAGTGACAGTTTGCTTACGGACGGTTAGAATCAAAACGTCACAGAAAAGCTTTCTTTAATTTTTCTATGAATCAAGTGACAGGTAAGTGACGCAGATAGGATATTTCAAGCTAACCTTGTTTATAGAAACACCGATAGCTAGGAGCGTAGTTATATATTAACTAACAGTTATACGTAAGTAAGTTATAGAAAACGACCGTTAGGCACTACCATACCTGCTGCAGTTTTTAATCAGATTAATCCATACAAATAAAATAAAATTAAAGTGTCGGTTTATAATTAGAAAAAAAAATAGCTTTTTAGGTACTGAATGCATATGATGCTATTTGTCGACCCCAAATGAATTGGGATGAGGTCAAGAGAATGTTGATGTTTTATGAAACTATAATAAATATACGGAGTCAAAAATGTCTGTCTGTCTGATAGTTCCGGCCGCTCTCCAAAACTTTAACTGGCAGATAGCTGATCTTATAAGGAGTAGTTAGGCTACTTTTTAACCGATTTCCAAAAGGAGGTTTTCAATTCGTCTGGTTTTTTGTGTGTATGTTCAGCTATATTTTCGCCAATTGTGAACTGATTTTGATGATTATTTTTTTGTTTAAACGAGTATTATTTCGCGGTGGTTAAGATTTGGTGAAGATCGGATGCTGATCCTTGGAGGTATAAAATAGAACTCTTCAATAATAGACAGCAAATCTGTCGTGATTGCTGCAGTCGCTTGGATGTTTATACAACATCCCGTCTGTATGCTCTGAGGGGGTACGCAGATAAGTACAGTATTCGACAGTTAGGTATGTTAAGTTCCATTTTATTGGGGATAAGCATAATAACCATGAAATGTATTGTTAACAATGTAAAATAAATTCATGGCAAATATTTGTATACAACTAAAAATGGAAGAACGCTTCAGAAGTCGGTGACAAAAAAGTTCAATCAACGAAACAAAAGTGACCGAGCTAAAGTTATTTTTCACATTTTTTTTTATGTTATTTGTGTCTGATTTATTTTTTTCATGAAGGTTTTTATTTTAGAAAAAAAAAAATTCGGTGCCAAAAAATAAAAACTCTTGAAATAGTTAACAAAATCGGATTTTAACAGGGAAGTCATTATCACTATCACAACATATCACTAGATATTATAAATCAAAGTCCCCCGCCGCGTCTGTCTGTCTGTCCCTATGTATGCTTAGATCTTTAAAACTACGCAACGGATTTTGATGCGGGTTTTTTTAATAGATAGAGTGATTCAAGAGGAAGGTTTTAGTATATAATTAGCGGGCGGGCGAAGCCGCGGGCATCAGCTAGTTTTTAATAAACGAAACATCGACAACATAATAACGAAAGTCGCGGGCAACAGTGAAAAATATATGTTTTACTGAAACGTAAGTAGCGGAATGTAGGTAGGTTAATAACCTAATACAGCTCTGCTTAGCTCTTCGTTGATTATAGGCGTGATACTATGTTAGAATTAACATACTAACATAGTATCACGTCGCCTTTAGTCTCGTGGTTGTGTACAGTGAAAAAATGTGATGAAGTAATAATTAATTGTTTTTAAGCCAGCATACCTACGCAGGCTTAAAAACAATTAATTATTACTTCATCACATTTTTTCCCTATAGGTATTATTATACTAAACTAATTAGGTTTTATCATGACTTTCAGTTTAAACATTCCTATTACCAGCCATCTATAAAACGTTAATGAATATAAAATAATAGGCGAGACGACAAAAAAAAAAACGAATTAGTCCGTCAGTTAGATTATCAAAAAATATTTGACCCGTGTTTTTTCTTTTGTTACGTAAACCAAAATTGACGAAGATATGACGCTTTTAAAATTCTCAATACGTCACGCCTAGGTATAATTTTTACCTAGTTCTGACGTCACGAGCCCCCACTCCCGAGTTTTGCTGCGCTTTATCTTTGTCAATATTCATTGATTTACAAAAACAAAAAATACGTGTCCATTAATTTCCAATACTCTAACTGACGGACTAAATAGATTTGCAATTTTTTGATACTGTCGTCATGCCTATTAGCAGCTAAACTAGTAGAAGTTGAGCAGGATATTATTGAAACACGTGTCTAGTAAGCATCGCTGCTGAAACACCTGTTGAAGTACCCACACTTGCTGAACACTGCAATCATAATAACTAATCTTGAGGTAAATTTACAGGAAGTACAGTCACAGTCAACGCCGAGCAATATAAGAATTTAAAACTTGTGACATTGGCATTAAAACTGAAAATTCGAGTCATTTAATAACAACTTACAGATGTAGGTAAGTACTCGTATATTGCATTGCGATAATATTCAGTATGTATATAAAATACAGTTAGCATATGTTTAGGCTGCTTTTCCACCAGAGGTATGCTATGCTATGCTGCGAGGATGTAATAGCTAAGCTGTGAAACTGTGACCGTTTTCACTGATACTAAGCCATGTAGCGGTGCGAGTAAGGTGCGCAGCTCGAGCTATGCGATGTATCGTTAGTAGGGAAGCGGGTAGATAAATACTTTTTCGTACCACTTGCTCAAAAAAGTGACATTCTATGCCACAAAAAGCGAACATAACAATAGTCATTTTTAATCTGTTAAAAACAGGGAAAGAAAATTGAACTGAATTTCATTCATCCTCTAGGGGGAGAATGTGATTTAAATTTGGAATACTTACCGAAATTTATACTGAACTACATCTGTGTTTACACCATTGAGTTTGTATATAAAGCATTATACATCTTTTTGAAAAAGGAATACGCATTTATTATGCAGTTATGATTATTAAATAAAGTTACGAAAACCGACGAGGCCGTATGAGCTTGATGCCTTTGCTTTTCCGACAAAAAATATTAGTCTAGTTACGCTCGCGATTTAAATCGTCACCCGCGACAGAAGACACTGCTTTATCCCCTTGGTTAATAATCTACTATTCACTTCTCATGCTCTTAAAGTACGCCAATATAGCCCTACGAAGCGGGCCTAAAGTGTCCCTTTTTGGCCCTAGGGCGTAAAGTAAATCTCGTACTCGTGACTGTTGAGCCACGAGTACCTCGACGTGCTCTCCCCCGGCTGCGCTGCGTGATGCGCACATTTAGCTTCCAGTAAAAAAATCTGACGTGATTTTTATTTAATTAAGTAATATTTAATAAATGTTTTTGTACTAAATTGACTATTTTTCTCACACTCAAAGTGAAAAGTACAGTGTAACACACGGCGCTAAAATCTCATTATCACTCGGTTCCAAACTACCTCGTAAATAATGGGTCATTTTAGCCCCTTGTATTACAATGTACTATTGCTCTGTACATAGCTACATCACTCGCGACCCTCCATAGCACGATCCGTAGCACGCATCCTTCCATATAAAAAAACATATCTTATTTGAATCCGTTTCTACCAGTGCTAAGCTATGTGCACCAATGAACATGATTGGTGGATATCAAACGCATCCATAGCAACGTACCATGGCACATCTCTGGTGGAAAAGCACCCGTAAAGTATTAAGGAATCATGTCGCCGATTTCAGAATTTGAAACGCAGCAACTTTGCCTATCGTATGTGACAAGTTTTTTCACGATAATAATATCTTCTGAAAGATATAACGAATATTCTACATAGATATTTGACGTGCCGAAGAAAAACAAACATAAAATGGCGTACGTGAAGTGCTTATCAGCTTGTGTAAGTTGTAACACTTGACTGAGGAAAATGACTTAGTAGTTTGTTCGAGATGTGCTATATTTACTTTGCTGTAGGTATGGTGAAACATGTATTATTGTTTACCTATGTGTAAATTTATCCCCATTAATGGTACAGTCATTCCTGATAGCAATTAGCAACCAAGAGCGCGAATATGTGTTGCTAAGGTCGATTCGTTTGTCAAAATACGGAATTAGGTTTTTTCCCGAAAACTTTTCCTGATAACCCGGAAAACTACTGATCGGCTTATCGAATGCGGATTTAGAATGGACACCTACAGCGGACTTGTGATCTTATTAGTATTCGATTGTAATGTTATTTCATTGTACCAGCGGCGGTCGTCATTTACAGCCGGTTCGCGAGGAAAAAAGCGCGCTCATAATAACGGCATGATACCTCGAGGTCGAAGCCAATTGATGAGCCGCTTTGACATTGATGTTCAAAGTGGACAATCAAGTTCTTTGTTCCTCCAAGACGTGTAGGATGTAAATTCTACGTTGTAAATCAACATTGTGCAAGTTGTTTGGCCGTTACGACGCACTCTCGGTATTACGGAGTATTGTTTGGCCACAGATTGCGTGTGTAAACTTATGTAGCCGACCGTATCGTCGGCTAACAACGGCTTATTGTTATGGTTAGCATAACCGCGTTGCCTAGTTACGCCTCTTGTTGCAATAATTCGCGGTTCGTGCGGTAGTTTGCTTGCAACAAACCATATTGCCCATTCATTACCCGAAAACCTTTTCCTTCTTAGAATGGAAGTGATTTTCCTTTGTTTAGTGACTGTTATTAGTTTGCAATACCGAATACCTAAAACAATTTGACGCGACAAGCAGTCTTTGTGTTGACTTGTTTACACCGCAAGGCACGCTAGAGGAATTTTGTTTGAATGGTCATACAACACAGCCGCGAGTCAATAAATATTAAAGACAAAGCTTAAAATCTGTCCCTATTATCGCCTTTGTTTGTTGGCAACATCGATCACGTTGGCAATCATACTCGTAGTTAAGTTAGACGTTTGTCGTAGATATTGAATTTCAGTAAAAAATTTGCATGGTGTAACATTCCGCGTAATGACACGAAATTCTCTGTTTCAATTAAGTGCGTACGTACGCGATAGCAAAAACATTACCTACCTACAACATAATTCATACGTCATATCTTAACATACTCACAGCTACATAAATGACATCGCATTGGGAAAATATTGACAGAAATTCTATTTTTTTTTTCCATCCTCGCTAAAAGCGTAGTAACCAATCCTGTGTAACGGATTGCTAGAATTCGTGTCCAACAAACACTATAGGTAGGTACGTTAGCTTGTTACGGTGCTTCAGCGTGATTAGGTGTGTTATCAGTAATCTTATCAGCTCGGTGCGGGCACACCGAGCAAGTGCAAACACCTGCCCGCCCACCTGTCACAGACTATCACTGATTGTGATATGATACTGTGATACCTATCAGATTATCACACGTACTTATAATCATCACCTTAAATCTTTATACTATTTCCTTGTATTAAGTTTATCTAGTTTAAAGAACAGTAACGCGCACAATTTTAATTAAAACTTTTATAATAGGTACCTAACTGTACTAATACACGTGTAAAAAAACGGGCTTTATTAAAGGGTGTAAAAAACCTCTTAACGAAGCCGAAAGGCACTTGTTTTCCCCGTCATTGCGTTCATTTTTATGATCTAGACCATACCTGGGAACCTTTTACGGAGATATTGGGGGTCAAAGTTCCAACTTTTTGACAAGTTTTTTTTAAAATACAAGTTTTTAATGTAAGATTTTTACTTTAAACACCTCCACGCCCCGTACTATTTAATCCATTAATCAGCACTATGTTTTGAGTGCGTTACATTGAGTTCCACTAAACATGATTTTTCACCCCAAAAAATAAAAGTCGTTTCTTAGCAATTATTTTTGCGTAAAGTTATTTAGTTTGATGTACAGAATGCTTGGTTGACGGTTTCGTGATGAGCTTGTTTACACGCTGTTTACTGCCTGCGTGCGTTTTGTAATTATATTAGTATTCTGAACGATTTTAAAGGAATGTTAACCATTTTACCTTAATGGGGTTTGTTTTACGTTGCAATTAACAACTTGGGAAAGTAACTAACATTTTCGCAATTTCCCTTTGCTATTAAATTTTTTTTTCAAAACTTGTCAAACTCGATTTTGTTTAATTTCGTCGAAACTACGTCACAGAGTTCTATTATTCACTAGGTTATACCTGTGGCTTCGCCCGCATGGATTTTGATAATTGTCCCACGGGATCATACTACCGGGATAAAAAGTATACTATGTGTTAAATCCAGGTTATAAACTATCTGGTTGCTGAATTTCATCCAAATCCGTTCAGTAGTTTTTGCGTGCCATACATCCATTTCCATCCTCACAAACTTTCGTATTTATAATATTAGCAGGAAGTAGGATACGATTTTGTTACGCTTCGTGAAGTATTTTACAAATGCTTTTGAATAACACTAGAAATAGGTTGATGAGTACAAACAATGATTATTTTTGATGATTAAATAGCTAGCAAGTTCGAATATGCGCAGTACGTAGTCGTTATCAGAGCCTGTGCGAGGCAGCGAGGCTTCGCACGGTAGATTCCCGGCGGTAATGCCCGTAAACGTAATGCTTGTAACAACGTTTTTCACGGCCTCATACAGCTGCGCACTAATCAACAAACGTTCACCACAACTCATAAGTCAGTGCTCCTATCGACGCCATTTTCTTTTCTGTTCGATGTTTAAAAGTTTTCTGTTTACGTTGTCGGAATTATGTTCTGGAATGAATTAAGTTGGTGGTTCATAATTTTTATTGTAAGTCAATTGATGTTATATTTTAGTTCAGTAAATTGGTATAATTTATGTTTGAGGCAGGTAATAAATGTCAATGAATCTATTGGAATATTTTATTAAAAAAGTACTTACTTCGTGTTTCTCACATGTAAGTGCAATGTTAATATATGATGGCTAAAGAGGTTTGAAGATAAAATCGTTTATGTACCTATGTACGAGTACATATCAAAAAGGAAAAACCAATATGTTATTCTTAGATAACTTTAGAATAACATATTGGTTTTCCCTTTTTGATATGTACATAGGTACTACTTAGGCCGGTAGGTAAACACTAAACATCAGTACCTAACATCTGTAGGTATTCAATGGAATTTAATAGTACTTACGGCTTATTTTTCAATGTTTTAAAATTATGAAGATTATTTAGATTTTTTCCTGCTCTCAGCTACTTGTCCAACGGTTTTCTAGCGTCGCCCATATTTTTTTTAAGTTAAGAGTAGATAGTTTTTGTTCCCAATACGGATGTTCTGTCATGGTTTGTACTGAAGACAATACACGTGCACCGAGCGAAGGTCGTCACCGGGCGCGGGCGCACCTGCGTGAATAATCGCCGCTCAGCTATCGGCGTGATAGGGAGTCGCCTGAAAAACCCGTTAACGGAACCTCGCGATAACTATAAGCATGTTGGTGAAGTAGTGACTGATACTAGCGGCATTTGTAGATTTCCGTCGTTTGTAACAAGCCTTATAATAGCAAGCCTTAAACTAGAACAAATTTCCGTGCGTTCAAGCGTTTTTGCCATACCTATTATTGGAATCAAATATAACAGCTCACAACTTAGGACCCATCAATAGTAATATTTATCTGTGGTGCTAGGCAACTGGGCGTATCCCAGTTGTAAACGTCAATTTGTGCCTATTGGCCTTGTTTCGTTCTGTCTCCTGCTGATATGGAGGGAAGTGGCAATTACGGTTTTTTCCTACTACTCCACTATACTTTTCTGATTAATTTCGTTGCGGGATCCAAGACAGTTAAATTCATTCTCTGGGACTTCGTCGAGCTTCATTGTCTCGGCGCTTTTCTGGTGGTCGCCACTGTTGATTCTGGCTTTCAGGAGTTACAGTGGTTTGGGAACAGTGCGGCGGGCTTGTCCTAAAAAAAAAAAGCCTTATATTGCATAATGCTGTGAACAGAATTATGAAACGAAACATGTAATGTAACACACTTTGCAACAAATTAGCTTTTATCTATTGTGTTACAATTCATGTTGCATTGTATAAGTTTGAACAGCTCATTAAGGTTACATTCCATGTTACGTTTCACCATTCTGTGCCCGGCGTAACGTCACACCAGTTGACACCGGTCAACCCGAAGGGTACGTACGGCAGAGGTGTACCGATCGCACTCTCCGACATTTCGCCAGTTAAGCGCACGCATTTTCGCTCATATTATAGGGGGCGATCCTATTGCCATCAACCGGGCACATATCCAGACTTCGAGCTGCTACTGAGAAATAGCTGGTGAGAAAAACCTAATAGCTGTCTGTGGCCTAATAATGTTGGATGTCATTACTGTCGCATCTGATTTTCGTCGGAATCGTGTGTGTTCCAAATTGACACGCAAGATTGACTGTTTTTGTTTTACGAGTATTTTATTCTTGAAATTCAATGTGTTGATTTTTGTCGGTAAATAAAATTTTCATTATGTTTATTACTTCTCAATCCGCTCGTCCGACTGTCTACGTTACCTACTAAAACTTCGGAGAGTATCATTTGACGATGTGTGTTGCTACATGAGTTCATGCAACGATAAATAAATGAGAGATCCAGGATCAGTTGAAATTCTGAAAGCTCATTTACTTTCCGGATAACATGATCTTAAAATCACTTCTTTTGCACTAAAGAACAAAAACTTTCGTTCTTTTATAACCCATTTACTGGATAAGTTTCAGTTAACTTAACTGTTCGTTTTTTTACTGCCTAGGCTGATGTGCTTGTTCTAAACCTTAATCAAGCCATGGGTGGATGGTTTTATACCTTCTGTTGTATTTTTACAATGTATACTTGATTGTCTTACCTTTTATAATGATGTATTATTGTTAGGAAACTAAAAGCTGTGTCCACAACAACACTGCCGACAAACTGTCCTGCAGTTTGGCAGAAGATTTGTGAAATACTGTAACTTTTGTTGTTGAAATTTTTTTGCCCTTAATTGGTCGTATAAGTAAGTACTTATTTATAGGTACAAGTAAGTACTGACAAGTTAGTACTTATGTAAGCTTTATAATCGTGAGTATTCGTGAGACGTGTAGGTACAGGTCCCATTAGTTGGACGTCGTCCCACGCCATACATCGAGTTAGGGTATTTCCTTAGTTCAGCTTGTTACTTAGCTAACAACCTGTCACGGTGCAGCTGTGATCTCTGACCTTACTGTCTGCCTACACACTACACGTGATCACGTGACTGCGAATATCGACGATTCGCTTATTTTGTCTGTATGAATTAAGGTATACCTGTACTAACATAAATATGTCGTGTCCATACTGTTTAATTATGTATGTTGTGGATAACACTTGTGGCTTGTCGTGTTACGATTTGTAAGAAAAAAATAGTTTTTTTACAAAACAATATTTTTTGTTACTTTTTTGTTCGGTGCTCACCGTTTGTCTATGGTTATTTTTAAAATAGGCGTAGTAAAGAGATCGCGACGCAATATTCTATTTCGAATGCCATCTCAACTGGCCCTGTGGCGCAACGGATAACGCGTCTGACTACGGATCAGAAGATTCCAGGTTCGAATCCTGGCAGGGTCGCAATTAATTATTTTTGTTTGTTGTATATTTTTCTTGTTTACCTCGTGTAAATAATTAGTCGTATTGTTCATATGACGGCATCGAGCTAATGTTTGCGAACAAATGCTCACGAAACCAATTATGTATTGTGTTTTCAGTGTACGGTATTCAACTTACTGCTATCGTATCACGGTACAAATTGCTTTGTTAATAACGTAAACGTGTTACCAGAGGAATTTGAACTGTATTGTCAGGCAATTGAGTAGAATTTCGAGTAGTTAACGTTTGTTGTTGAAGTTCATAGTACATTATGTACGCAGCTGACCAAATATTGTAGTTGCGATAATTGGTCGTGATGCAATCGCGTGGTCTTGTCGGATCCGTGCTGGTATGAAACTTTTTAGAAAAGAGTTATTGAAAATATATTACATACTTACATACAGGGTGTAAAAGACATCACGAAGCCGTCAACCAAGCATTCTGTACATCAAACTAAGTAACTTTACGCAAAAATTATTGCTGGGAAACGACTTTTTTTTTGGGGTGAAAAATCATGTTTTATGGCAGAACTCAATGTAACGCACTCAAAACATTGTGCTGATGGATTGATTGAATAGTACGGGGGTCGTGGAGGTATTTAAAGTAAAAATCTTACATTAAAAACTTGTATCTAAAAAAAAACTTGTCAAAAAGTTGGAACTTTGGCCCCCAATATCTCCGTAACTAGAAGGTTCCCAGGTATGGTGTAGAACAAAAAAATGATCGCAATGACGAGGAGAACAAGTGTGTTTCGGCTTCGTTAAGAGGTGTTTTACACCCTTTATAGTGGTTTTCTTGCTATACGTCACTTGTTCTTCATGAGTAAACTAGAATAAGCAATTATAGGATAGTTTTTCATACGCAAAATTTATGTTTCGTGTGGGTCAAGCCATAAGTATTTAAGTGTTTAAAAATATCATTGTTTTCCTTTTGAAGTCTGTGTAAGCTTCCGTATCGGATTCGGACTAAAAATCGTTGATTTAATATTAGTTACTAGTTAGGTTACATATCGCTTGTTCTCCTTATTTGATAAATCATAACGACCTTATGTAAATTCGGGTACAGTGTAATGTAAACTTTGTATCTGTGTCATAAATACATCAATCGAAAGTCAAATCTTGCGAAAATAATATTTTCTAATCTAAATTTTTAGCGTAGGCGTTCCGTAGTCTGCTACGAAATAAGGGTTTACGGCGTAGCACTTGTGTTTATGGTTCTTGTCAACCATAAATAGCTACTCAGTCTTCACCAAATAAATATTCCACATTCAAACTTATGGATAATTTTGAGTTTTTGCCAAAAGTGATGCTAATGACTATGGTTTTGTAAACAAAGAAGCGTTCGTAGCAACGGCCTACGCGCGCCTACGCAGGTATTCGTAGTTATTAGATGAAGTATTTAACTGTTATATCTGCTTGTAACTGATGTGACAGATTTTGCGGTATATATCTTACAAAGTGTATAGTGTTCTGTAATCGTATGATTGTGATATTTGTGAAAAGTAGATAATTATGTTCCGAAATATTCTTTGTGTTTGCAAGTATACAATCACTCGGTTCAAGAATCAGTCTCGCTCGATTCTATTAATTCCTTTTTTTTGTGTAGGTATGGTAAATAAAAGATTTCATATATCCTTAATATTTTTTTTATTTTCCGTTCATTGTACTGGTACTTAATAAAAAAATCAGTGCACAATTTATAAAACTAAATAATAAAGGAAAATGTGGGTGATTAACATCGTGAAATGCAATCAAGACAGATACAATTTGTGACACAAAGTTGTAACGTTAGCTGCCTGAGGCATCCATGCGGCCGCCATGGAGCATGGATCAGAGTCATGTGCCAACATTAACTTCACCAACACAACGAACCACACATCTACCAACAACGCATATTTGATCATTATTAACGCACCTCAACTAAAACTATAACAGTCTATTTAAAATTATAATACACCATAAGTAATAGTTATGTATATAAAGATAATTAAAGCATCTTCACCTTATAATCGAAATAAAATCATAAAATGTATCAAATCGATAATTTTCAGTTAAAATTTATATTCATTTAGTTTTATTACATACATTATTTACATATAGTAATGTGCTAAACACAAATCATAAGTTAATAATAGAAAATTTGCGTGAAGCACTCACAAAATAATATTTTATTAGAAACAAAATCGCCATGCAAAATCACACTCATGAAATAATAACTTAGAATAATAAAATTATATACGTGGACCGACTTTCAACCGGCCCACTTCTTTGATATAAATGGAAGCATTAGTTTTATAACTAAAAGATAGTAGTGTCATTTTCTAAGAAAAAGGATTTTATACAAAATTGAAAGACTACGGCATTTTGTACGTGAAGTGTTCTGAACAGTACCTAATAAGAATCTAGTTTATTACAAAATATATCATCTGTTGTCAGACAGGATGTCCCTTGGGTGTACCACAAAATCACTCAACATACCTATTTACAAACATGGAAAATTTACATTCATTTACACTACTAACTACCTAGTAAAGCTTTTTACACAAAACATTATAACAAAACAATCCGCGGCGCTCCGGGAGCCGGGTGGCCCGAGGGCCGGCGCGGGGGCCGCGAGGATTGCATTGCAATGCTAAAGTCTTCTGCGTGTAATGCCACAAAACAATTACATTAAAGTAGTTTACTGATCGTAACGAGATCGTGCATAGGATATCATCGTCGAGATGATGTTCACTGGAACTAAGGCGGGGGCTCCTGCGGCTGGGGGCGCAGGCCTGCCTCCCGCGGCGACCCACGTCGCCACTCGAGGTATATAAACATTACCATAAATTATATTGTCTCTTAACTTAACCACCACTTAGCATGAGGGCCTGTCAAGCTGATTTTGCTTTTCTGGCGTCTGTAACAAAAAGAGAAAAACACATGAGTAAAGTTTTGTCAATGCATCAAAATCGGCGGATGATTTAAGAGTCAATTGGATATAAGAACAGAAGGATAGTCCATGTAATCACTAGCGAGGGTGCAGCTACCAATCATTGCACAGATGCGCGCGCACATGTACTCCTAACATCTGACATGATCGCAGTGCAATAATTATGATATGAAAACTAAAGCTTGTTTAGTAGTCATTATAATGTAAGCGATAGGAACAATTTTTATTTATGACGTCCAATAAAGTCTCCCTCGTCGTTTTAGTGTTATTAGTGATTGCGACAAATAGTATCGTGCGGCACAAGCGCATCCCGCGCCCGCGTCCGGCCATCTGTCACCGCATATGCGCTCGTTTCAACACTGTTTTAATTCATTAGTGCCCGGACAATGGGCCTCCTGTTATTTGGTTGTTATAATGTAAACGTATGTGGGATGTGGGAGCAGTATGTCAGGGAAAGCGGGTTTGAAATATGCATGAAACACGGAAGGTTTGGCTAGTTAAAAACGATTTTTTCCAGCAGATGGAGGACGGTGGCAGTTTCAGTGTGAGTTTCCGAGTATCAGCGAGTGTTAGATTACGGCTTCCCGTCCGTGCACATCCGCGACACAGCTGAACGGCCGCACGTGGCCACACCCTATTTACGGACACATAGCGAAGGGAGAGCACACATGTCCCGAACGGATCGGGACTTTGCGAGTGCGCACACGTGAAATCTCTTTATGAGAGGAGCATTGTCGGCCGGATAATGAATAGGTATGTTCAGTGTTCGTCGCATTTATTTAGCTATCCGGCCACCGGCGCCGTCACGTGTGTTCACACGCAGCTGCGAGCAACCGTTACCCGCACAATGCCCTCGATCGATCCGTCGCCGATGGAATCCAAGCGATCGGCGAAATCGTGCACGTGTGCAGGCGCAGGCGAGAGATTTCGCGGTGAAGTTGCATTGTCTACTCGCCGACGCTGTGTGGTTTAATAGTTCGGAGAAGCGTAAAGGTGCTCGTAAAACTTTCACGTGCGCGATTTATGCGCGAGGTGCGCGGAGACAAAGATATTCAGAGGAGCGGAGAGCGTGGGCCGCTTGGACACCTGGCGGCTCGTTAGTGTCGCCTGTCGGATGGCCGGCCGCGCCGCCGCCGCCGGGCCCCGCTCCGCGCCGGGCGTGGGCGACGCCGCGCCGCGCCGGCTTGCATCCACACGTCATCCGGCTAGCTTGTACCACAAGCGAGAACACTTGTACGCTCAATAAATATGCAATTACTAATATTTACTTTAAATTGGCTTAAGGTACAAGATAAATATTAATGTTCAATAGCTTGCTTGGTTCGCGGTGATTAACAGTAGGGGTCCTTAAATTGGTAACGAAAGGCAACATGCGGGCCAGTAATTGAATGATTAAGTGACAAACTATAGTTCGGAGACTAGGAGAAATGTCTGCTCTTGTAAACAAGGAATGAGACGATCCATTGATATTGTGTTCCTTTCATGTTGTATCAGATATGATTATTAATATGAATAGGGTTGCGCCCTTTTATGTGAAATAAAGCGGGGGTGCCACCGCAGCGGATTACACGCCTAACAATCGTCATTACGGTACTTAGCAGCTTATTATGGTTGAAGTGTAAAGTCAAACAAGAACAAAAGGGCAACTGGGGTAACTCGGTCGCTACAAGAGGCAATACTGACTCAGACTATGATAATGACGGTGATTTTAGAGAGCAGTATCAAAAGAGCAGAGTGGATTGATCTCACGGCCTTTCGAGCGCCGGCGGGCGGCAGCTGCAGGCTACAATTACGGTCGGCGAGCAGAGCGTGGCGTATGCTCGTGACCGGAGGTTTGTGGCACACAGCACGGGCGCCCGATGGCCCAACAGATACCGTCGTGAAATGCCACATCACGACGACCACGACGAGATACAAATTCCAGCACGATCGCCCCAGCCGCGCTATTCTTTCTAGCCTTGTGAACCACACATTCGTGTTTTTAGGAAACGATGATCGAGCTGTTTGTGATAAATGTCCTTGTGCGAATGAATATACAACATTTTGTATTCAAGAATGCGGCCCGATTAGTCGACATTCCAATATTATAGTAGGCGGTATATTAGTAAATATCTGCGGCTATCGAGATACTGCCGGCGCCCGACACTAATGAATAGATGTTGTTTGTTGTTTCTGTTTTACTGATAAGTTGTTTATTGCTGTTTAACGGCGGAATTGTTTTCAAAGATGACATGGCAACAAGAATACTGTCTAAAGAAAGTATCATGTTTGTTAATTGCGATAAATGAGCTCTCGGCGCCACCGCATCGTAATGCCACGTAATGTTACATAAAGAGAGATTTATCTTTTATAATCGTTGAAAATCACGAAGTATTGCAAAGTTTTACAACTCGTAGCATGTGAAGATGCTCGTACATTAGACACGCCAATTGTATGGTCTTGTATGAGAGTTGTATGTCACGAGTGGGTAGGTACCTGGCCGTTGTTAAGCTGAATAAAATTTAAAGCCGTGGTGCAGTTGTCGTCTCTACGTGGCACTTGCGTAGCTGTAAATACGGCAGGCACGTTGTGTCTCTTAAATCACGCTTGTTTTGAACATTTCCCTCGGTTCCAACAACTGGCAGTGATTAAAATTTACGTGGCGCGACCAAGTATTAACGAGCGCGCATTGCGCCTGAGGCTCGTAATCGCAAAGCGCTCGAATAAATCCTGCGAGATGCACCTGCCGCGTGTCGCGACCAGACATCACGACACTCGCTGCGACCTGCAGCATTTTTAGCAGTCGTAGAGACAAACATCTAATTGCGTACTCCGGACATTAGCTGCGACCAGCTTTGTTAATGTTCTGTCACGGTAAATGGGAATGACGAAATGGCAATCACACACAGGTGTCAGGCGGAATGTTAAACGAGCAAGATAAATATGTGTTGAATATTCAGATTGTGTGTCAGTACACGGTCGTTTACGCGGCGCCGGCGCAGGTGGCCGCGCTTCAAGGCTGAAATTCAAAACAGCAGTCACGCATGCGTGAACAGCGGTTTACTCTGACACTGCTTATTTAACGAATCTATGATTTTATAATGAAACTCAATGGATCAGACGGTAAGCCGCGATGTTTATTTGACGATGTTAATATGAAAATAGATAATTAGGGTCGCAATAAATTTTGAAGCGATTAAAGATTGTTTTTAAGATGAGAGGTTTACGGTTGATTTCAGAATCGATATATTGGCATATTCTCTTCAGTTGAAAATGGCGCGAAATGACAATTTATATTAATGTATGCAATAATAATTTTGATGCGTGTGTTGTGAAACTCTGCATCTCCGCTTTTACCTTCCCGCGCTTGCGAAACACGCAGGTGCGCGCGCGCCGCAAAAACACCGACACGGCCGATTTCATTTACTTTTTATGCAATAGTAAGGTATCTCTCGTACTAACTAGTGCACGGCTACACTAGCTACGCTGAAAGCCAACAGCCGCTAACAGCCGTTGATGTTTGATTTAGATGCATTATTTTGTTATTGTGAGCTAACTTTCTACTTTGGAAATAACGATTAAGTTTAAGCGTTAGTCGTTTGTTTTACAATAGAGGTGGCTGGGATTATAAGAAGACTATTATATTTTGTATTATTATGTACCTATGTCGTAACTCATTTAGTGACTACATGGTAAAGTTAGGGTTGATTGGGAATTGTTGGTACTCGATAGACTATGTGGAGCTAGGTAACGAGATATTAGAAAAGAAACTTACGGTTTGAGGTCGGTGTTGTGTTTCTTGACTGGGGGCTGTTTGGCGCAGGATGGTGTTGGGCGCGGCGCGGGGCCCGAGCGGGCGCCGCTGAGGGCGCGCGGGGGCGCAGGCCGGGGCCGCCAGCGCGCCCTCCGCGTCGAACTGCTCCATGGCGGGGTGGTTCTCCAGCGCCGACTGCAGGTCGCAGATGTAGTCGATGACGTGCTGGATCACCTCCAGCTTGGAGATCTTCCTGTTCTTGGGCATGAAGGGCACCAGGTCCTGCAGTTTGGACAGGTACATCTGGATCTCGGCGTTCTCGCCGTCGCGGTGCCGCTGCACGCGGCCACCGGCGATGGCGGGCACGGAGGCGCCGGTCGCGCACACTGCTGTTATCGCTTTCATTGTGACTGTCACTGAACACGAACACTGGGTTGGAACTAAACACGAGCGCGGACGTGCGTCGGGCGCGGATTGCGAGCGAGGAATGAGGAGATGCGCGCAGCGGCCTAGTATTTATGGGCGCTGGTGGGGCGCGGGGCGGCGCCGGGTGGTCCAATAGGCGCGCGGGGCGGGGGCGGGGGCGGCGAAGCCTGATTTTTCCCATGGCGGGCGGTGGGCGCCGCGTCTGCCGTGCTGGGCGGCCCTGAGTAAGGCCGTTGCGCTCGTGACATGCACTTTGTCCTGGCTGTATGTTGTTTATTTCTGGGTTCTTAATTATCATGATGTTTGTTTATTTAATTTGGATTCTACACATATTACGTAAATCACTTGTAGAGCTTTCCTGTGTTGTTACCTTGAGAATTTTATTCATCAAAGTAACATGGACTAGGTATTGGGTAAAGTTGGGTTTACCTTTAGGTTAAATAAAAAATAGGTAGAGTCGGCAAAGGAAGTGAATGTTAACTTCACATAACATCATACAAAATATCTTACTGTAAATCGGACATTAGACTTGTCATGACTAATAGCGTAGACAGGCATGGCATGTAATGGCTTCTGTATGCATCTATATGAGTTAAATAAAACCTTTTTAACACCATTGATGTAAAATTCAAAATTTTCAGCCTACTTAATTATGTCGCCAGAAAACAGTATCGTTCAGGCTGGGGGGGTGTTTTTGACCACGAGACGATGGAAGGAGGGGAGGCGGAGGGGGAGAATAGGCTGCAGGGGTGACGAACAATGGGAGAACGTGAAGGCATCCACTTGTCGCGCTCCCACGGCGACAGGTCCCGGAGGCTGCGTCTGCGCAAAAAAACACCTTTTGAGCTTTACTTCGCCTTTCAATCTGAATTGTAAAAACATAAATCGTGTTTTTATTAAATAAGAACTTTTCGGCGTAAGTACTTAAATGTTTTTTGAGGGTAGCGAGGTGTAAAATTGTGTAATGCTAATTGAATATTCAGATGGTAGATGATTAGTATAGTCATTATTAGTATTAATATTAGTTTAATTGATAAATAACAGTAGACACTTATTCAACTTACGCTCATAGTATAATATCGTCCCATGTCCATAAACCGTAACGACAAAAATCAAAGTAAACGTAGAGACAAAAAATAAAAGAATGTTGATGTTTTTTTTTTACGTAATTCAGATCCTGCTTGACGAGGTAGTAAATAGCCACGAGTATAATTAATCAATATGTTTAACATTCACGAATAACATTTATAAACGCCAAGTGCCGATTAATTATGTAAAAGATCCATCTCTATGGTCGAGCTTAGTGCTTAAAAAGTTTCTTTCAATAAATGGACCAAAACAGCAATCAATTTGAAGTGCTATTTTAGGTGCCTACACAGTATTCTATACTTCAGGTATCTATCCAGTCCAAGCAAATAACAATAATAAAGGTACTACTCAGTTCAGACATAAAATGTATTGAGCCAAAATATATGTAAAGTGCAAATAAATAAGTTAGTAATTAATAACTTTTTGCATTTATGTGCCACCCAGTACGTGATTAACTTTCTGTTGTCACACCTACGGTGATAATAATTAGGTACCTAATTACCTACGTATCTAATTTAATGATACATTCAGTAGGTCAATGTAAAAAGTTCTTCAGACTTATTCAAATAAATACCGTATTTTTTACATTTATTTACGTCGAACGATTTCACGCTGACATCAAGAATTTTTTACTGAAATTGATGACCTGAAGCGGAGTTTGTCACTTTGTCACAAACCCGACGTAAACGACTAAAAGTAATGGTTCAAGATTTATGTTAACTACAGATTAATTAACTTACGGTGCTATTAATGGCTTAGGTATTTATATAACCACTTTATCGTTCGACCACACAGAGGTCCAAATCGCAATAACACTGGGCATAAAAAACGACGCGGCAAAAAGCCACGAGTCACCTTGGAGGCGGGAGTAAGGAACTCAGGTAGTGAATTGCTTCATTTTGAGTTATTTGGACCGCCGTTTAACGTTATAATGTGATTCGATAAATTGGAACGTATACGCTCGGACGTGACGAACAGTAAATGTATTGTTGTTGAGTTTTGATGGCCGTTCGAACGAGGCTTGTTTGTTACTTAGGTTTTATTACGTAAAATAGGTAGCGTAAACTGAACGTAACTTTTATTTAACAATTTTTTTATGAAAATATTGAATTGCGCGACTTTGAGCTTTTATTTGACTGATCTTTTTTAGCTTATTGTCAAAACTGTATCGTTCAGCCTAATCATTAATTAAACATTGCTATTTTCTCATCAAACCAAATCGAGCACCACATTCTTAATTTCTCACCAAGATAAAGTTACATAGAAAAACATAAACTATGTTAAAATAATCAATAGCACATAAACGTGTCGTCACGGCTACCTGTGAAATTAGCTGTCGCGACGAAGAAAATTATTTATGTCGCCGGTAGACGCATTGTGTCCTCACGTTTCGGACTATTGTCCACTGGGCGCTGGCCAATTTGCGTTTTGACTGCATTGGGCACCTTGCTGTGCAATTAACAGAATAATATTGTTTTAGTTGTACAGGTATCTTTTGGAAGATTAGGAAAAAAAAGGTATAAGAAAAAAAGCTAAAGTGCCAGGTGGATTTGGCTTTGGGTTCATGGGTTCCATCGATATTTGTACTGGCGTATCTGTTTTATTTATTTTTGTTATTATAGTCCTTTTGTCACATCTCATTCTCAACAAGAAATTAATGATTTAATTTTGACGACCCGTATGGCGCAGTACCGCTGCGCCATACGGGTCGTCAAAATTAAGTAAGTGAGGCTGCCTTACGTTCTTAGGGTACCGGGTTCGAATCCCGGTAAGAGCAAATGTTTGTGTGATAAGCATAGACATTTGTTTCCGAGTCATGGATGTCTAAATGTATGAATGTCTGAATGTATGTATGTTTATGTATAAGTATGTATTTACAAACAAAAAGTTATCTATGTAGTATATCAACTATCTGCTGTCCACGACACAAGCCTCGTTGCTTAGTGTGGCACTAGATGGCGCTGTGTGTAATGTCCAGCGATATTTTATTTATTTAATAACATTTCTCTATGTTTTGTCTACCATAAAATAAGTGTCTTACTAATGGTATCTTTTATGGCAGCTGACATGAAGAAATGTGATTAAATCGATTGTCTTTGAGACTTTCAGACGAAAAAAAAAATCTGGATTAAGATGAAATCGAAGGATTTTGGATTTTGCGACTAAACTGCGAAATCCAAAACGTCGAGACGTTGAAAAAAAATACAAGAGTACGCGGACATAAATACCTCGAGTTCGAAACGATGACAATGCGTAAAGTGTTTTTATGACTCCGTAAATATTAAGTGTCCCAAACAAAAAATATTCGTCAACAGGCTTTGTTTGCAGGTGTCGCGTATTCTCATAAACCTAATAAATATAGAGGTGTGAAATTAGTAAAACGAAAATGCATGGGTCTATAATGGTTAATGGTATTTTCTTTAGAGTTTTAAATCTCACAATAGTGGCGACATAAAAGCTTACTGTACTTGTAGGTTTACCTATTGATTGGAAAACAAACAGTCTATTGAGGTGGTGCAGATACTGGTGACCCCCTGGTATGAGGTTCCCATGGCAGCTAATACCGCTATGCAGGTGGGTTATGGCAATCTGGACAGAAGAGCGTTAACTTCTGCAATAGGCTAGTTTCCACCATCAATAAGTTGAATATCTATTTAGTCCGTCAGTTTTTGTTTTTGTAAATCAATGAATATTGACTATGATAAAACGCATCAAAACTCTGGAGTGGGGGTTCGTGACGTCACAACGCACAAAAAATTATAGCACGGCGTGACGTATTGAGAATTTTAAAAGCGTCGTATCTTCGTCAATTTTGGTTTACAAAACAAAAGAAAAAATACGTGTCAAATATTTTTTGATAATCTACCTGACGCACTGAATATTTTATTATACTATATTATTATTTTAGATTTTTTCAAGACAAGCTTATTAAATAAGTACTTTATACGAATTTCAATCGAAGAAATGACTCGTCGTTTTTAGGCACATTTTTTAATGATGAAGACATGTTGCGCCGACCCCAAATAAATTAGGATAAGTTCAGGACAAAGATACTGATGATAATGATGAATTGCTTTTTAATGCGAGGTAACAAGTGGTACCTATGAATATTAAATGTAACACAACAGTTTGAGTCGATTGCTGACGTAGTCGTAAACATCGAACAAACTTTTGTTCGATTAAGAATCGATTATGCACTTGCAACTCCAAGAATTCAATTACATAGTTGACGTGCATTTTCTTGATCATAACCTTGAACGGAGCGAAACAACTATAAATTATTGATAGATACTGAAGATATTACCATCTCAATGTTTCTCAATAACCGTCAGTCCAGCATTCCATTTATTTGACATCATTGTTCATATTGTTGGAGTGTTTCCATGAAAGTCTGCGCATTAGGTCGGGGTGGAGCGTTTACCCTCGCGCGTGTCGTGGGAGTGCCGGACGCGTGCCGCTCCCATCACGCGATACACCCCGACCCGATTGATCAGTGTTATTTGTTGCGATATTACTGATATTGGTGCACTCATTGTGTACATGCGGTTAAGTGATGTTCAAAACAAAGTTCGAGCGCTCTATACTTAAACCCCTTGTGGTTCCGTTTAAAAATGGGGCTACGTTGGGATTTTTTATAATTAATTTCGCTTTGTCATTAAGCGATTGTAACGATGGTATGAAGTTACAGAAACAATTAAATCCTAGAATTAACCATTACGCAACCCAATAATCATTATATAACAGGAATACGTATTTATTTACGTCTAATAACATTAAATTGCAAGCTACGAAACCCAATATCCTCGCCAGAGGCCATAATAAACCCTCATACAATATTGGCTAGCCGTTATTGTTCCTCAGCGTGTGCTTATTGACAGAACAAACAGTTCGATTCGTGTGATACCCTCGGCTCCCACGGGAGGGCGCGAGAAATCCCTTAATTCGGACAGTGCAGGTGCGGGCTCATTACGCGCTTTTCCGGCACGTGGCGGCGCGTGCACTGCGCACATATCGACTTTAGTTTTAGGTCGAATGCGTTGCACGCACTTAGAGTATTACTTTGATCGACGTAGATTAATGGTTGAGTGTTTTATATTATGTACTGGCGCTTGTTATGTAGTAGATAGGCGGGTAAAGGTAGGTATATAATAAGGTATCCTTCCTAGACTATTGTTGGATAACTTGAAGAAGCATAATAAGCTTCAGTCTTTATGTCTTTTACTAACATTCTAATTATGATTCTTGAGGATTTTTGTGGAATGAGCTTATGTAATATCTTTGGACATAAATGGATAAGTATTAGGTACTATTTTTTTACAGTTTATGAACTTGTTACCTATACTTTGTCACGGTCTTATTCTCACGCAGGTCTTATTTTCGTACAATGTTTCGTTTGATATTATATTACGGTCATATTTTTGTTCAAGGCCCAAAATATTGAATGTAACACCCATTTCACAGTCTGACTCACCCCGTTTCCCACGCGCGTTGCTTGAACCGAAGCCACAAAATTCCGAATAAGGTTGGAAAATTCAAAGTTCCGATGGGAAGCGGTGATTTCTCGTGTGAATACTGCGGCGTGGGAAGGTTGGTCCGCTGGGTTGGCTGGCTCGGGTGGCTCGGGTCACAGGTCGGGATAATTACGAGCGAAGCCGAGCGTCGACGCACGCGCATCTCGGCGGGGTGCAACGAAGATCATCGGCTGATTTTGCACTCCTGATTGCAGGCTTAATGATTGGTTATTGTTGAGTTCGCTTTATGCATGCTATTGGAGTTTAGGTGCTCGGCAGAGGAGGACCAATGACTTTGTTTGGGTAGGTACCATATTCTTTGCTATTGTGCCTAACGGTGGTTTGATTTGGGAGCTAAATTTAAAAAATACAAAACGACAGTCGTTGACACTGCCTTCAATCTCATCTCCAACCAACAAAATCTTAATAAGACGTTTAGATCGATCAATCTTGAGAGATTCTTTATCCCTTTGAGTGACCTTATTACCTGTCCATAAAATATACTATGTATTATCAAAGAATTACATAGGAATGCTCCGGTCGTGAGACTGATGGTGTTCCCAAAGTAAATCGCGGCATAATTTAGTTGCGAGCAGCGCAGGCGCAGCCGTGAGATAGTAGGTGTTCCTGTGTGAATGGGCCCGTGAGAGACGCACCGAGAGGTCACGAACATACACGAACATCAGTAAATATACCACGACTTAATATTGGTAATGAGCCAAGAATTACGAGCCGAATGAATTTAATGCCCGTTAACACGCATCTTATCCTTGTAGCGCCTTCGGGTGGTGCTTGATTTAAGTGCTATTGATTCTAACAAGTCGGCAGTAGATACAAGATCTATTAATCTGAACTTAACATTTAACAACGACCCTACTGAAGTTGTGGTATAACTTCGTTCTTAGAACTGCTCTTTTTATAAGTAAATCTATGGCAACATCAATTTGATATAGCCGTCCCGCTTAACAACCCTGTCTAGAGATTAATAACATGGCCCCACATAGGCGAGGGGTTTTAATTCGCAATAAGCGTAAAAGGCATTTAATAATGCAGACGTCTGTCCACGTGCGTGCGTTGTGAACAAATACCTAGCAATAGTAGTAATGAAGGTGCGGGGGTGAGGGTGGGTGGTGAGGAGAGGGGGGGTCGCGTGGCGGACACGTGACAGTTTTACATTACCGCCCTCCGCTCTGGGTGATTTACATTCGGTTTTTTCGTAACATTTCCACTGATTAAAAGACAACATTACTAAAATTGATAGCGAAAGTTATTGATATGGTTATTTTTGAAGGTAATGAAATTGGTTATATGTATATATACTGACAAAAAATTTTAAGTAAGACAACTGGGATAGTAAAAAGTATAAAAATTTAGCAAAGGCCCACCTTTCATGAAAATTTAACCTCCTCATACTTACGTGAGTTTCATTAAAAGGTAACAAGTATAATAATGAACAGAAATATGCGCGCATGGACACTTGCGCGAATGGACTTTTGCGCGAAAGGACACTTGCGTATATGAAAATTTGCACGACTACACTTTTGCGCGACTTATACGCGCATATGTCTTTTCGCGCAAGTGTTAAGTAAACACTTGCGCGAAAAGACATGCGCGTAATACGCTTACTATTATTCTAAAGAAACAAAACAGTTGTGTCAAACATAATCGCTGAGCCACAAACTAAGCATCGCTTGTATCTTGTGGCTGCGGGAGTGCGAATTTTACCCAAAAATAGGCACAATACTAATTCATTAATAAAGCCTTAGAGTGCTTTTGAATCTAAATCTGTATACCTACGTCATGGAAATATTTCTGAGCGAATATCTCGATTTTGTTTTATAATAGAGTTTTTAACTACGTCAGCAAATCAAAATAGCCAAATTTCCATGTTTTCACCCGTTATACAAGCGTGACGTCAAACAGACTCAACAATTAGTTAAAAATAATTCCGTCCTTTGTTTCGCAAGCACCAAGCTTCAGGGGGTACCTTGGCGTTACGTGAATAATTAAATTTTTCACCGACTGTTGACATTCTTTATGTATTATGTGACTACATGCCTGGACTAGAAACTCAATTGTTACCCGCTGAGAAATCGCAACAGTACGTGAACCATTAAACAAAGAACCCACATAACGATGTCAAAACGAAACTCCCACAGATTTATAACAAAAACTGTGTCGATTTTCCCACAATCGTTGTATAAAGGCTGGGGATCAAACGGATTGGATCACCCTGTGCGCGTGGACTGACGTCACCCCGCGAATGCAAACCAATATACGAAAAGCCCCAATAACATAAAGTGGTTCTCTTCGAAGCTAGAACAGCGAGAGGTTTAAGTAAGCTGGTGGGGCTGCAATGTTCGTATGGGGTGTTTTGACATGGCGTGGGAGCCGCCTCTATTGTGAAGGTACTTAACTCTGATAAAGGAACTATAGGACCATTAGCCGGATTCGTTTTGCTCATTCGTTGTCGCTGATGAATGGTCATTGGATTATGATACGTAAAGAGATTTCGATAGAGGCACGAAGCTGGAACGAAAGCGAACGACGCGAAAAGATTAATGTTCGCGAATATGTTAAGTTAGTTTGTTGTTGTGCTTTGTGTGCCTATTTACTGTCTAAGTTAGCAGTAGATATCTACCCTGCAATGATTACATAATCGTATGTTCCTCAAGTTATCTGATATATTTATGGTAGCATTAATTGATTTCGTTTTGCAAACATGAGATCTCACTCTAGATTACGCATAGAGTTCCCAACAAAAAAACCAAAGATCGCTATCAATACTTTATCATATTGTTGCCTAAACAATAAAAAAAATCGCAATACACGTCGTCGTGTTCACAAGACTATGCCCCATTCACGAGACCAATGAGCCGTGGAAAGTATTATTGAAAATTTCGAGCACCTTTTAACGCGATAATAGTACAGGCCAGTCCCGGGGTGAAAGCCAGGTGTATGGGTACGATATCTTGATTCGCTTATGAGGGCTTTATGAATGTCGGTTTTTTTTTGTGTAAGAACCGCCCTTAAACCTTTGGCGTCAATTATTCGTGACCCTAATTGCAGATGATGTGATACGACCGTATTGTGATGCAGTTGACGGCACTATTGCTTTATTTGAGGAGCTGTTTTTTTTTTCTCGGCTGCTGTGTAAAGCAGTTGTATGGGGTTTTTAACTTTGTTTGCTATTGTTGACTTTCTTAGACGTTATCCACATTGTTGTAACGTTGTTTTCTCATGTTGGCCCATTGGACAGATGTTCGTTACTAAATGCTGGCTTTTGAATCGTTTTGGGAAATACTTTTGAGCAGTTTGTAAATCAGGCGTCGTTGTTACTTTAGTTCGACTTTTCTCATGGTATCATAGGACGAGCTAGTAACCGAAAGTTTATTAAAATTATTGCTTCTTGTTCTAATAATTAAATAGTGACAAAACTAAACCCCGCCCACTTGTTTAGATTGGCCGTTGGGAAAGGCCGACATTTACATCACCATTGTAGACATCTACGGTTTATTTTGAATGACATCATAGGTACTTGAAAATCATTCAGCCTAAATTGGCCAGTTCAAGATGTGAACTAAAAATAGTATATAGCTCCATTCATTAATTGTCTTACTTGTTGCGTGAGTCACCAATTTATCTCAGTTTTGGCAACAATTAGCTACGATTATAATTGTATGACATAAGTCTATTCTTCTTTTATCTTTGGCGCAGTCTTGATATCTTGTTATTAGCCAACCGACAAAAGTTCGTAAGAGTCGTCTAATAAAGGTGATCTAACATAGAATGAGCTTTTATTAAACAGTCTACTGCTGGCCTAAGTAGTGGTTCAAGGAGCGCCATAGCATTCTCAACCTTGCTACCTTGTCTAAGAACTTCTGTTTGAACTAGACCTTGGCACCTAGTCCCTTAACCGTTGCGGAAACCCCTAAAAATTGCTGTTGTATGCTTAGGCAAGCTGCTAGCCCAGCTCCCCTATAAAACCAGCAGCCCAGTTGGTCTGTATGTGAATCGCGGTGCGTTGCTGTTCACACCGTGCGGCAAATCACAGCTGCGACGGACACTCGCGAGTACAGCTGCCGTCGCGATTGTATGCAAACGCCCTAATAAACTAACACTTTTTATTACTTGGCGCTCTATATGGGCCTATTATGACCTCGTAGATTACAGCGCTAATCCCGCTAGATAAGACGCCTCCTGTGCTTAAAGAATGGAAGACGTTGAGAAAGTATAAGAAGTGTCTTGGAATGGAATCGTTCCCAAGAAACTATTTAGCGTGTTCAGCTATTGTTTAGTACTGAAAGACGGCATTTCATTTCATTGGCAGTATGATGCATATTTTATTGTCACCTGGGTGTCTATGTGAACGTTCAGAGAGCCCCTTCGGAACATGGGTGTGAAGTGCTACTGCAAGTCTGCTAAATAAACTTTGTCGGAATGGCCGATCATTGACGCCGTTGTTATAAATCTTGTGATAATTTAAAGGTGCCATCACTGACACTCGTAAATGATGTCGCGTGTGGTACCTATTGGATGAATAACTCTATTTCATATTCATCGTAAACAAAGGAAAATTGCGCGCTCTCGTCACTGTAAGGTCTTTATCTCGACAGCAGTGCAGAATCACAGATGAGCACATTCAACAGTATCTGAAGCGAACGGGTTCTGCGGGGCATGTGGGCATGTGCCGCTCGGACGAGGTCCACATGGCTCGCTGCTGCTCCAGATGACAGAGCTCCGTTGTTGAGCTATATCTGTGCGCGCACGTGGCGCACGCGCAGGGCGGCCCGCCCTTGCGTGTGATACATGAAGACTTCGCACTTTTGTGCTTATTTAAACGTTATTTTGGAAGCGAAGATTGGAGCAAGATACGATACTGTTTTACGAGTATGTATATTATTACGTTAATTAACGCGTCTTTACAATTTGGAGAAATCGTCATCTTTATGATACAGTCTAAAATTAATTCGACAACCATAAAAAAGTCAGTATGACTGTGTAAATATGTCTGTCTGTCTAATTTTACAGTTAAATTGTAAAAGAATTCAAGAGTAGTGTAAGTAGATACTTCAACTTTTTGAATTCTGAGAACTTGAATTCTTCTTTTAAATGTTTGTATTTTGTTATTATCAAACGGTAAAGTCTACTAGAACCAGCAATTAAGGTAATGCCTACTGCACTTCTATACGTATACAATGTCGTTCGCGATCATAATAATTTTATAGCGGCTTTACGAGTTGGTTTTGGCTCAAAATATTTCAAAAATAGATTCTAATTTCAAATGTTATTAAAGGTGGCCAGTGTTGTGTTTCAAAAGTTCAGGTTAAAGTTGTTATTAACTGAAGTGGTAACAGGAGTTTTCCGATATTTAATTTGCTTGTGTGCTTCATGAATATTGCTAGGAGTTAATGGAATCACAATTGTATTGTATTAGGCTACAATACACACAAAACAAAATTTATCACGATTGTATTGTTTATGCAGAGTCTGACCTATCATAAGTCCAGAATCCTAAAAAAAACCTGATTGTAAAACGTAATAACTTCGAACGTCCTGGGAATCAAACCCTGGACCTGGATGATAAACAGTAGCAGTAGCAACCACAACTTCAATGAGATATGTAGTTCTTTTGAAAACGAGAACTAAATTCGTTGTTCCAAATTGATGTTAAAGTTCAATATTGTGTTTGATTAGAAATCGTAGTTCTTTTTAACAGTAGAAATAAATAATTATATTCTTTGAAACCGACTTCTGAAACATTTTGTCCGCCTGCCTGCTTAGAATGGAGATTTGACTAAAGATAACTCGGCAGAACAGTGAGCGACTTAACAAATGTAAATCTGCGACACACATGCGCTCTCTTCGACGTTTTTTTATATCCACAATCCGTAAATATTGTGATTCCTTTACTAAAGTATGGCCTGTTAGTTACGGTAGCGGTTTTTTTACCTAAGATACTAGATAAAGCAAATATTGTAAGGATTTAGATAGAGATGTTTTTATTCAATGTAGATTTGTAGGCATGTAAGAGGGAGTTTTATATAATGTAAGTAAACTATTGTGTGCGAATCTTATAAACCTTTATTGCTTCAATAAAATTCAACGGTATCACGATAAAGTATGATGTACTCGACAGGTGTAGGATGTACTGGATTTTGTTTTATTGCCTAAAATATTACGGTTACCGTAAATCATGTTAGGTATCAAAACGATTTTATCGTGGCTAACCAAAAGTTGTACACCCAAAATTTGTAGCAATATTTAAGTTCTTCAAGAAAACTTTATTGCTGGTGTTGTGAGACCCCTGCCAACCCTTCCCTACCAATAGTTCTCTGAATAATAATATTCTAACGAACAAGAAGCTGGACTATAAATGGCTTGATTGATATCACCTAACAAAGTACGCACGTGAAACATTTCACATCTGGGCACATTCAGGGCTCATTGTCGGACCCCCGGCATTTCGTCTGATTAATGATAGCAACACTGTGTCAATATTTGCATAAGAAACGGACAAGAAAGGAACTTATCATCCCGCAGATCTCGCTTACGTACATTTGACGACTTTCATGTTGAATTACGCTCAAGTATGTGGACATTTTTGTATTTTGAATTCTATTTTGCTATCCGTAACACTCTTTTTTATTCGCAAACTTATCGTTTCACGCATTTGATTAAAAAGGGATCTTAATTGTGGTCCTGTAAGATTCATATTAGAATGGGTGCTTGCAGGTCCAACTTCCAAGATGCGACGCAGACGTCAAAATCCGATGTAAACTCGTCAGGCGCGTCAATAAAAATATTCATTGGCTCACACTCTATTTAACAGTTGATGAGACAACCCTGCGAGATTTATTAAGGATGTGCCAGATAGTGTTTGTTGAAACCCACAATACTAAACACGTATACATACATTTTACTGTTGTACGTGGAGATGCTATCTATGTACACCGTGTCTTGTTTGCATAACAAGTGCCTCAGATATAACTTTAAGGATCTATTTTGTCTTCTAACATTTAAAGCAGGAAACATTACACATAAAACTCAGTCGTTAAACTCCTTATCTAAGTAATCAGAATATCGTTACTCCATTAAAATTATCAATAGGTAATATTTGCGGTGACATGAATCATTGATAATATCATGATTTATTTGGTTGTTTTTAATACCAGCATAGCACCTAAGCGAGAGCTTAGTGCAAAACCGGTGCAAATATTTTGAAGGACGAAAAAAAAGGACATTTTAAATTTCGATTTCTGCGCTTGCGCCGCCCCTAGACTTCGTAAGAGCGGTCCACATAAGCGGGCTGATTGATGCAATGAAAAATGACGCGACAATGTTTTGAGAAATTGCGTGCTTGAGAGGGAGAGCTTTGTAGCGGACACAGAATAGGATTTTATTACTTGCATAATTTAATATACGCTATACGAACCGGACCGCGGGAATACTTTGTATGCCTTTTGTACAACACTTGATTAGGGAGATCACCTTTGCTTTCCGCTTATGATATCTGAAAAGAATGTCATTTATCTGCGTCTTATTTTTAGTTAGGAGTCATTTTGTTAATGTCATTCATGGACCTTGTGGATGAGTACTTACATACATTTATTACACAGCATGTTAATACGACGTTTTATCATTGTTGACATTTAGTACTGTGTGAACAGCAATCATGATTACTCATTAAAATTGAAAAGCAACGATTTTGTACGAGGTCTTTCGAAAGATTTTCGTAAGTCAAGCTATTATCGAAGATTGATACTTGGACCAGACAGTTAGCGGCGCGCGGTCATTTACTATTGCCTCACTAATAAGCTGGTGGAAGCGCCGTAATGACGTCGCGAACATTCGTCACCGCGAGTGACCGACTCCCGCGCAGGTGTCCGACCACAGCCTCCTGTCTGCTGTCTCCACTCATTTGTTCGCGTCAAACGACTGTTATTTTCGACCAGCTCATTTTACACGCGCTCCACATATCCAATCTATTATAAGTTTTCTTTTTCAGTTCAATAACAAGACTGAATGATTGAGTAACCTGAAGAAGTTTTTATGCGGTACGGAAATCTTCCAAATTGAAAAATAAATTAGAATCTTTCGTTAAATAGCTGGTTGATGACAAGGGTTTCACATAAATTGTTGTTTAGTGCCAGTTTACCCACATTGGTTGAGACTTGGTGAAAGCTCAAATGCTCGATAAATACTCGATGAAACTTAACAGAGTGTTAAGTTTCATCGAGTTATTTCATACTGTATATTTGACCGTGCAGTCAAGTCTTCAAACAAGTAAGAGTGTATAATGACGTATATACAAATCAAACAAAAAGATTTCACTTTGTTAAACACCTGAGCAAAGGTTGTGGTCGGGACAAAGATCTATACCCACAGACAAAGACATCCGTGTACCAAACGTACTAGACTCTAGCTAGCCACACGTGTGCTCACTGCGCAGATGCAAATAATTACCGGCACCTAACAATTATGAGAAATAAGGAAACAATAAGGCATTAACTGCTGCAGTTTATTGGTGGCCGCCCGCGCTGTTCCGTTTGACGGAAACGCTGGCCACATTTGGTGATCACCTTTCTTTAGAATGCTATAAGCGCTAGTTGTAAAACATTTCATAAAACAGTCGTTATCTCGCCATGTGCGCTGCAACTGCTGGGTTCTGTTCCCATACCGGTGCACGTGTAAGGAAGCTAGTTCGCAAATCTGTGCGACACATTGGCGGCGTTATCAGAGGACTCTTGCACATGGGGACCAGTGATAACATTGTGAGGGATGTTTGTGCTTGAAGCTTGGAGCTTTCGATCAAACTTCTGATTTCAGTTGGGCTTCGGTTCTAGGTTTTTCATGATTATGATGTTTGGAATTTCAATTGGACTTTCCTGTTACTCAGATCGATAATATTTGTACTCAGACGGATCTTAATAAGCATAAAACATATAAGTTGGAAAATCCGCTATTCGGATTTTATCATAGCAAAATACCGAACGAAAATAATCCACTATCGTAAATTAACGTTCATATTTTCAAACAATAGCCTTATCTAATTATTTTAATCGAATGTACTGGTAATAATCGTAAAAATACGTGGGCGAATGTCCTGAGGCGCGCACCATGTGACCCGAATTCGTCGGTACATTCAGGTGCACCGCGTATTGTGCCTATTGTTGTTAATCAGGCTTAAGATAATGAGTTAATCTAATGAGTAAATCATTGTTATCAGTACCTACCACGTGTGATACTAGGTACGAGTTAGGTACCTGTGTGTCATCACCTGCACCTGCTTAATAATGTTATTTGTTTCTGCGTATCAGGCATGTTTCGCGGATTTTGTTGGTGATAAGAGTATGGCCAGTCGCTTGTAGGTAATTTAGTACATTGTAATTCAGTGCATTGGAGATAATTTGTTAAGTACATTTAAAAAGTTAAGCACGTTAATCATCATTATCAGCATTCCACGAACCCTGCTGCTGCTGATATGGAGGTAAGCAGAAATTGTGGTTTTCCTACTCCTCCGCCATTCTTTTCTGGTTAATTTCTTTGCGGGATCCAAGACCGTTAAACAGTTTATCTGGTACTTCGTCGAGATTCATTGTCTCGGCGCTTTTCTGGTGGTCGCCATTTGATTCAGGCTTTCAGGAGTTGCAGTGGTTTGGGAATAGTGTGGCGGGCTTGTACCGTAAAAAAAAAACCAACGAACGCTACGGATCAACACTCTACAGCAAAGTACCTTTGCTGTAGAGTGTTGATCCTTTATTGTTTTTACGGTTTACTGCAGTTTCAGTTGACTCGTCTCACCACTTAACTATTCTGTAGGCACATACTGTACTGTGCACCCTATTGCGTCTTTTCAAACGTAAATACAATTTTAAAAGTTTAAACAGAAAAACTGGATTTTACTAGTAAGAAAATCTCAATAGAATACAAAGGTCATTGAACTGACATAGCATAGAAGGCTTACACTTCGTATATAAACAAGACAGTCACATAGCCTACAGCACAATTAGATGACGCATAACAAAATCACATACATTACCTTTTATCCTTCGATGTAATAACCACGAGTTCAGTCGACAGATGTGCTGTGATAACGTATCACTGTAATAAGAATGGCAACTGTTGCGATATGCTGCCGTAATTGCCATACCATCGTGTTGAAACAGTACTCGAAACGTTATCAATCCTTGCTGGACTGCTGGTGCTCTTGTGCCTAATTACGTCGCTGGTTTATCCCGGAATATATTGATTTGATTGTTACAGCGCGGCCGTAACAACAAGTCCGTGTTCTAAAAGTTTGTGATGATAGTGTTAACAAACCTTGTGCAGGTTAATTACTCGCTAATGGGTATTTTATATCTAGAAAGTTTGAACTTTATATCTTACTACCTTTTCAAGCATTTATTGTTTTTTTACATTTTTATTTTAAGTTTATTTGATACTTTAACTAAACTAACAACAAACTATAAAATGGCATCAAAAACACGTCTTCAACGATGGCAGCTGATAATGTGGCCAAGAGACTGTTGAACAAAAATATTGAAATGTAAAAAAAAAAGTTTTTTTTTTTTGTAGCATACATTGTGAAATTTCATCCTGCCCGTCCTAACCTACGGTGCGCAAAGTTGGTCACTTATTGAACAACAAAAGTCCAAGCTCAAGATTTGCCAGCGAGAAATGGAGCGAGCGCAGCATAATAGGTGCCAAGCGATCAGATCGTGTTAGAAAGAAAAATAAATTACTTAAATTAAAAATAAAATTACTTAGATTATTGAAAAAAAAAATGACAATTATACATTAAAAAAAACTAAAACAACTAACTTAAACTAAAAACTTATCGATGAAAATTCAGGTTATAAAATAACCCTAAATCAATATACAAAATACATTTCCCTGTTTGAGTTTTTGAGCTCACCAGATGGCGCACTGTCGACTAAGGTCCTGTCAATAATTATATTGAATACTTTAAAGTACCAATAACTTCATAAAAAAGTTTATTTTATTACGTATAACAACATAGCGTAAGCTTTAGATATAAATTTACAATATTCTTCCTAAAATTAGCAAGCATGAAATATTTAAAAATCATTCTACCTCCAAGTATTAACAATTATGATCCTAAGTTGCTACTTAAAATCTTCAAGTCATAATTAATCAGGAATGGCTCAATCTAGAACACAATCGTGAATATTAGTATAAATACGTGATAAAAAAGCACGCAACGCGCCAACACACTATGACATCTGACATTTTGGAAGACCTTAGTCTACACAAGCGCCTCTAGCGGCAAATTCACACGCGATAGCCCACATTTGTAAGCTACACACAGGATTCCTGATTCAAATGAATCAGGAAAAAAAAAAGGTAAACAAAGGTTTATCTTTACAAAGAATACTTTTTGAACGGGGTATAAGTGCACTTGTTACATAATCCCCTAGCATGAATGTATGTGGATTTCAGATAGTATATAGAGCATAATAAGGAAATGCGCTAGATTCGCGACCTCAACTGCATAATGTACCTACTAAATTGTGAACAGCTAGCGAAACGATTTAGATGTGGACTTGTATCCATTCACTGATATTCCTTCTACAGATCCGTTAGGACATTATTCGTACGATTTTTTATCGAAACTTATGCATTTTTCATAATTTTAAAGTGAGTAACAAAATAAACCCAATAGTCATTTGTGATTTGGGCAAATACAAAACAATCTGTAATGATTTACCTGAACCGATTAAGAACTTCGAATCGAGGACAGATAATCTTTTGGAGAACAATAAAACATTTGAACAATAAGGCATTATTGTACTACGAGCGCATAAATTCAAGGATGTTGAGACCCACACGTGCGATCGTGCGTACAGCTGCGAGCACGTGTGCTGTGTATCATCTGGTGAATCCTACGCATCTACCCAGGTGGCTTCGTACTTCTATATGTATTCATTTGGGACTAAAATATACAAATTAGTATGTGATGATTTGAAGGAGAGTGTGGCGTGTTTTAGTATCTGAAAAAAACGTGGAGTTTGCTATCAAAAATACGAGTTAAAATTACAATACCTAATGTTGGAAATGTTCCCACTGAAGAAAAAAAACAGAGAATAATAAAACAAAACTTTTCAACTCAAACATATTTTTCATTTCGTGAAACCAGATGTTTAACAATAAAGCCATCTGACTTTACAAGCGCTAATTTGTAAAACAATTGGAAATGCCCAATAAGCCCAGCTACAAATCCCCCATATGTTTTTGTTGTAGGTGCGTATCGTAAAAATATATAAACGAGTGTTTCTTTCACCAACAAATGTTTCTTCAGTTCTCACGTCCATGTGGACTGCAGGATTTTGGGCAATCGTCATGGCACACCAAGAATCTGCTTTGCACATGGTGACGGGGGGCGGCTCGTTAAAAGTTTTGACTTCCAGTAATTTCGAAATTAAATGTACTTAAAATTGTTCTCATGTGACTAATCTGTGTGTCTAAAGTTTGAATACTGAGCTGTCTTTTGTTATTTTTTAAAATAATGAACGAAACTTCAGGAGTTTCAGCCGTTTGAAATATAAAATATGTAGGGCAATCTATTACAAAATTAAATTAATTCTTTGAATTCCAAACCACCTATTAAAATGTAAAGCGCTTTCCAGCTACTAAATATTCCAGCTAATTATGAAGAATTGCTGAAGTGTCGCTGGCCACCTATAAATATCCTCAATCATATTTTCGAGTTCACCTAAAAACGTCGGAATTGGCGTTTCGTTGTCGAGACAGAGCGACAAGGCGGAACTCTATACCGAGACTGGACGTATCTCCGTGACAAAGTGGACAGTTTTTACACGTTTTAAATAGACTTCTGAGGTGTCAACCTAGCTTGATACTTTCACATATTACGAGCCGTGCACTCAATTTGCATTTTTATTATGTAAGTCAATTAATCTAAATCCTTATTTTTAGCCTCATTAATATCTAATGCGCAATATTTATCGCTATTATCAAAGCACCTGACTTTAAATGTCGATGGATTTATTGAACAAAAAGGCTAATAAGTATAAATAAATTAGTGATCTGAGATTGAATTGTACGGTTCGGAATTTTTATTAGTTTCACGTCTGTCTGTCTTAGCGTGAACACTTCGTTGTAAAGTATGACATTCGTATGGTAATGTCAAGTATATTTATGGGTGTCTATTGTCGTTAAAAATAATCATTCATTTGGTATATAATGATATTCATTAACATCCGGCCGGACGGACCGGGCTTTGTGTTCAGTGCGTGTCTAGTTTGCATAACTGTGACGTGATTCGCGAATTCATTTTTTTTTTCTAGGAGGTATCTGACATCATTGTTTGCTGCAGCCAAACACTAATCATATAAATGTTAAGACATGTTTCTTTATTTAAACTGCGTACATCCTTGTTTTACTACGTACTCAAGTTACTTAACACTGTCTATGACTAAACCGGCCATATACTTCGGAGTGGTATTTGTTTGACAACGCTATGATTCATCATGCAGTTAAAAAGTTAATGGTTGTTGAGATTTATATGGTTTAGTTACCACCGGCCATCCAACCAACTCGTAAATAATATTAGCGTGTAACATTTGTTATAGACCAAGGAGCATTATATTCACGAAGTACCAAAATATTGGCGCATGTGGGCATCGCATGTGCGTGCAAGACAAGGGCGCATTGAAAGCGATGCGCAGGCGCAGGCGGCGACAGCGACACCGCTGTGGGGCCACGTGCTGGACAGATTGATCATCACATGTGCTCTGCTCATACGCTGAACATACGAGCACTGTCTAGTGTTTGCTTTGATTCGCCATCTATTATGTTGTTTCAGGTCGGATGAGCAATAACTAATACCTAAAGCTACTCGTAGAATCTTTGTAGTTACGCAAACGAGTTTGAAAAGAAACATTTGTGTGTGAGAACAGAAAGTGTTTCAACTTAACGCTCAGACGATCGAAAATGACTGTGTAATGATGCATGACAACGGCTGAAAGAGTTGAAATAAGATGGTACGACGACATAGCACCTCGAAAGTAAACTGTGATAGTGACAAGAGGGTAATGATAAATATTAAAACCTTTCAATACTTAATTCTTCAAGTGTACCACTTAAAACTCTTTACAACTTGAAGGAGATCGAAAAGAAAATTGGAAAGTAATGTCGACATTAAGCTTGGCTTTATGGACATGAATCGAAAACCGGTACAGCTATAATCTGAAATGTGCCTGCCGAGATCTTAATGTTACTATTAACTAAACGTTTTCTATAAAACACACAAACGTTTTCAATATCGTGTCGTAGAATATAATAACTAGATGGAAACCATTACAAACACTTTACTGTTTTAAATGGTTGTGCTTTAGCCATCAAGCAGTTTCTATTCCAAGAGTTTTCTACATCAACTTCCGGATTCTCTATGGTATTGTTGTCTTTAATTCTAATGCCGAAAGCTTTATTGAAAAATCAGATCGGACAATAGTGACGTCACTGGAGTAATCTCGCGATCTACGTCACGTTGAATAACAAGCCATCGCAGATAGCGCACGCGCATCGCACAGAGACAATGGCGTCGCTTGATCCAGCGATACTGGCCCTTTGTAGTCGCCGACTGCAAACTGGCAATTCTAACAGATGCTCACAATAGGCTGGATTCATTTGTATACTAGCATAAGTATGTATAATCCTACATAATATTACCATATCTACCATCTATGCCGTTTCAAACATGACCTCTTGATTTTCTCACCGAATTGAGAGTTGTCAAAACCGCTTAGGTCCGTCATTTTATCCTAATCACTGATGAGTGATCAAACAAAATGGCGTCAGCTACCAGCTATTTAGTTCTTTATCCAGAATTATCGGTATCAGGCGTAACAATGACTTCAAAAGGATAGGTCCACTCTAGATAACGTGGAATTACTTCAGTACGCATATTTATTTGTTTGCGTCATCAGTCACTAGTGTTACATTAATTTTTATCAGTTTATTTAGTTGATGTTACTATACAGATGCAGATACAGAAAGGTAATGTAGGACCTAAGTACACACAAATGCCTAAATATACGAACACTCTGTTAAAGTTTAAAAAGCTTTGAGTCTTTTTACACCTGGGTCCATACACGTAGTGTCGATGACGCAATCTTCCAACTGGACAATGATCCACCATTGTTGTATGCAAAGAGGAAACGTGCTTCCGGGGCCAAGGTCTGTTGGCGTGCAAATTAACTAGGTAGCAGTTTTTTGCAAGTCGTTGATGTATTATATGGTAACGGTAATGGTACCTACATACTTGGTAGTTCATGGCCAAATGGATAAGAAAGACAATACATTTTTCGGTAGACAAAATGGCGGTAGCTACCAAACAATCAACATTTAACGATCTACTGTGACTTAACTGTGATTTTACAAATTGATGTTTGCTAAGGACGATCTACCTTCCAGATCAGCATAGCTTTCACAACGCTTCAACTCGATTTCGATTCGACAAGTCGTATGTCTGTCTTAATTTGCCATTACGAAAGCGAGCGAGATAGACATACGACTTTCCGAATCGAAATCGAATCGAAACGTTGTGAATAGCTATGCAGGGCCGCACTTGGACCGTAGTGGAATATGAACAGTGAAAAGCTATAAGCCAGTTAAGTCTCAACTAATGAGTTATCCGTGTAACAGATGCCAGTTATTTAAACTGCCATCACAAGTACAGGGTAACAAATAATTCCTGTACAACATCACGCTATGACACGTTGAGTATAAATAGTAGTTCTGGTTACTGTTAGGGGTGTCAGCAGGCACACGTGCCCTGAAACGGCGCAGACGCAGCCATCCGAGGGCTGCTCTGTCAGTATTTGTAAACATCTGCTGCACTCACTTTACTTGTTTTGCAGACTGAAATATTCTTGGTAGTTCACTATTTTTGACGTGACCACGATACTTTCTGACTGCTCTGTTCTGGTTGTTCTCGTCAGTCCTGTATCTGTTTGTGATTGACATTTCCACGTTTTGTTTTTAAGGGAAGTTATCTTTATACTTACCTTTAAGCCTCCAATTTGAATTCCTAAGGAATGTTTTCGATCTGGTCACATAATCAGATTGAATATAATAAATAAATTTTTCGTCAGGTGGTAAATGTATGTAAATGTACCTTAAATGAATAGGTGTGAAATTCAAATGTGTGTAATATTCTGGATAAAAAAGGGCCACGATTGTTTTGCGCGCGGCCAGCTGGCCACAGCGGCGTGAATTAGCAAGTTGATAGAGTGACGCAGGCGCCGCGCCGCGCCGCGGCCCCAACCTCCGACCTGCGCCGGCGCAGTTAAACGTGCTACCTAATCATATTGATGTGGAATGTTTTTGCGAAGCTGTTGTTGTGTCTAGAAAGTAAAAGGATAAATAGCCATTCATTAATAAAACAGTTTGTCTATCTGAGACGAAATATTGAAGACATTCACAAGTTTGACCGCCAACAAATTTTCATTCGAGCTATTGCGGATTGGTAAAAAGTACTCAGTAGTGGGTTTAAAAGTTTGCATTAAGTATCTTCAAAGTTTTTCCGATTGCCCTCCGCAACCTACACCTAAAACGTAAAGTAAACTGATTCCATATTTCAGATTTTTAACAAAAGGCTCATTTCAGCGGCTACATACGTCACCAGGTAAAACCACGTCTCTTGACTTTTTATTACACAAGATCTGAACGTACGATTCCTTTTAAAAAAGTAAAGCAACTGCTGAATATTAACGAGTGTCTGTCGTGATATCACAGCTCCGTGAGGGACCCATGTCGCGGTCGTGACCATCGCACGTGTACGGCAGCTGCACTGTCCACTGTCCCTGCTGATCCAATTTATTGGCATTGAAATGTCACTGGATACCTACTTATTGAGATTCGGGAGATACTGATTTACTTACGTAAAAACATTGATTGATTGAACCTCGGTTTCTCGAGCGAAAATATTGAAGAACTTTATGCAGTGTTCGAAAAACTTGCAGTACTGCCTTAAGAGATTTCTCCATAACTGGAGCTCTGAAAAAAAGTCGCTCCAATACATAGTAACAAAAATATCAGAGCAAGTCAACTAAGCTTGTTTGGACGAGAAATTCTCACACCAAACAGCTCTCGTGTAAAAGTAATCTTTTATTTAAGTAGCTTCGCCACATTTTGAAGGTGTCAACAATTTGTTTGACATGTGTCAGGGACGTTCGCTCGTAAAATCGGATATTTATGGCAAAATATATTGAATTTTAAACGGCATGCAGTTGCGGCCGAAATATCGCCGCAGATAAGACGACCTGTTCAAATTAGTTCGACTAGTAATTAATTGGCGACAAGGCCTGACAGCTAAAATTACGACAAATGACTTACACTGATTGTAATACTGCACAGTTGTCAATAAATTAATTATCTAAATTGTTACAGATGCGATAAAATCGTCGCTAAATTATACCCCAGTCGCTGCCAAGATTGTATAAAGAACAGTAAGTTGGTTTAATTTGCGGAATAGATTGCTGGTAATAATAAGACTAGGGTATCCGATTTCACAAGATTTAAGAATACATTCTAGAGGATTAAAGTTTGATTAACTATGTGGAGTTTGAGAGTTTATTAAGCTGGAGAGAAAACCGGTAAATTGTCAGTGCCTTTGGTCAGCTATTCGTTATTTATTTTAATCCTATGACCTAACAGGGGCCATTCTACACTATTCTTTGTTTTAAGTCTATTTGCAACATCTCTTATTTCTACATTTCGGATCGCCTATAAATAATATGTGAAAATAAACGATTTACCAATAAGCACACGAACTATGCCAAGTACACAGCCACAGTATATATAGAGATAGATAGATATATAAAGAACTATTTTAACTACCCAAACGAGCTGAAAAACGGTCGCGAAACTAATTTCACAACAAAGAGTTAATACAGAGAACACCCATAAAGTTTTTGTATGAACACCATTTTAATGCGACCACAAACAATCGGCTTGTCGTGTCCTAGTATCCGAAAGGAAACCTCGTAATTAGAACAGGGTAGTAAAATAACCATCAAACTTATTTGAGAGGAGTGTGTC
This sequence comes from Xestia sexstrigata, assembly GCA_941918905.2. Lineage (NCBI taxonomy): Eukaryota > Metazoa > Arthropoda > Insecta > Lepidoptera > Noctuidae > Xestia > Xestia sexstrigata. Next base: position 8,435,812 of record OW799217.2, on the reverse strand, counting down.
GCTCTTAAACCTTTGCCAACCTTTTTACCGTACAAAAAACATGGGGATAACTCTACATCCTTGTATATAAGGCTGAAAATTCTATGTGGAATAATTTTTCAGCAACAAAAATGTGGTGGGTGTGTGAACCAGCTACATAAATTAGGTTATGTATGACAGAGCGCGTTGTTGCAAGTTTTAACGATCGGAAACATCGACGGTGGGATTATTAACTTAGTCATATGTAAGATCAGGTATTTAACTACACTCATGATTGTATCCCTCGTATGACTGTATTTATGTTAGTCAGTTTTTTTGCTGTATTTATGGGTTATCGTTAAGTTAAGGCCAAAAACATCAAGACTTGATGTTTTTTAGACGGAAGGAAATAAGTTTTGTGAGGTGTTGCTTTGTGTACCCACATTCATTGCAAATAAATGTTTTCTGATTCTGATTCTGATTCTGACGTAGTGGTAATGCTGTTCAAGAAAAAATAAAAAAAGAATCATCAAAATCGAAAGTTCTGAGGTAACAAACACAAAAAAAAAACAGTCGAATTGAGAACCTCCTCTTTTTGGAAGTCGGTTGAAAAGACGAATGAACAGTGCTGTATGTCATACATACATCGGTGAAAAGAAAAACATTTTAAGCTGGTCTTTTATTCTATTGGAACTCCACATTGCTCTAGTCCAGATTAAGACCAAAGTCACCACCAATATCGATGTAATAATTTCCAAGTTATTTACGAATGGTTTATTATAATTGTATTAACACGAATTTAACCAGTCTATATGTAAATAGTACCAAAACTTTAAGATAAGTGAGAACCAACGAAAGTAATAAAATTGTTGCCGGGCACATTTGTATTAATGCCGAGATAAGAGCTTACCTTGAATGTATATTTAACAATAAAATGTATATATGTACATGTAGTGCGTGTTGTGGGATTCGAAATAAAACGGCAAGCAAACTTTACTTCTTAAAAATTATACGTCTTCCATCTTTTCTCATCCGTCGTGCGGCGTGCCTACTATCTATGTAATATGATGCTCTGCGCACCCGTTCTTGACGCACAGTGTTGTCACTCTATGATCTTACATTCCCTCATTCAATCAGTGTTGCCACTTAACTCACCTTATATTCCCACACACATTATGCATGTTTTACATAATCTAGCTATGTACAAGAGAAGTAAAACAGGCTACGGCGCTAAATAGAACTCTACGGAAAAATTAAATACTCGTAGATACCCATTAGATATTCACTAGAAAGTGTTTTAATTAAAAAATTATAAAAAAAGCTTTGAAATAATATTAATATCTGAGTAGGTACATTTTTACTTTTAGATAACTGGCGAAAAATGGGTGTATTATTAGGTACACCTCTGCCTACCCTTCGGGGATAACATGTTGATGTTTTATTATGTTTATTTCAGAACATATGAGAATTACGTATTCAATCAAAAACACCCAATATTCAATTTATGCATCATCAAATTTCATAGTGTTTGAAATCATTCATGAGTATAAAATGAATGAAGATACAATATTATAAACAATATTGGGAAGATAAAAAAAAAAAGTGATGTAAATTTTGTAATTAAAAAAACAGTTCCGTGATTTTATTACCTTAAAGGAACAACAAGATTGTGCATAGTTGTATACATATACGCTATTTAGATAAACTGTGTGCTAGGTTGCTCATAGGTTGTAGCTATCGCTTACCAGGCCGGGACCATAACGTAGGGTCAAAGATTAGCACTGGGAACAACGAGAACCCAGATCCGATTGAAGCAACATGCCCAATGCATGTTGCTTCTATCGGATCTTCTCGCTCGCTAGGGCTTCGCTCCGTGAATTAGTCTGGATGAATAAATGTTCATTCCAAATTGTTATTACTTAAACGGGGTTTTATACCTTACTTTGAAATGAGTCTTCTTTCGGAATTTTGAAACAACCATGGTTTTGTATTGTTTGCAAGTGTTTTTGATGTTGTTTCTAATTATTCGTAGTCTCGTTAAGAATAAGACTTCAGAATCGAATAAATTTCATTCAAATTTTTAACTAACAAATGCAAAATGTACTAAGAAATCATAAGTTATCGGCCATAAGATTTCGCTATTATAGCGACCAGACCGCCATTGTGACCAGTGAACGAGCAATATTTTAAAATAGTTGTTTTTAAATTTTGGTGTTTATTAAAGTTCCGCCCGAACTGGAAGGAGGAGAATTGGAAGGAGTGGAGGGACGCCTTTGCCCAGGAGTGGGAAAGAGGGCTATAAAAAAAAAGTATATTCTATTCTGCTCTATTCAAAGTCGCACAAACAAAAAGCAGCTGCGAAGCCAACGACATAGCACCTCACTTTACTAGTTCTCATTGAATACATAATCGATTGGTATGACAACATTTTATTGCTGCTTTCGTAATTTGGGGATTTCCGAGTGTTTTATTTTAATTCCAATTTGGGTATTAACTCTGATTAAATTTGAGAATATGGTTGCACACATTCCTTGTTTAAGTTCGTCTAAAGATAAATCATTCTTATCTTAAATGGATCTCTTGCTCTTGATAAGATGAAAGATGATCCTTAAATCAACAATCTCAGAGACGATAAGAGCAAGATTTAATATTTAGCTGCATACCCATGCAAGTCATGTGCCGAAAAAGTTACTTTCTACACAACGGCATTAATGTTGTACGGTAAAAATATGAAGGTGTTGCGCGGACGCTGTAAAAAGTGAAGCACTAGAGCGCTAGTGATGTAGCCGGTTCCGGGTGCTAGTCGCAAGTGGCCGAGATAGCGCCAGCAAGACGCCAGGTGCAAGGCCAACTACGAGGAACAAATATGTGACCTCATTAGTATTATACATTATTCATTAGACGAATTCGGCTTAAACGGCTATAATTTAATCACCATCCTACGAACTCGATCCGCCCGAATCATCACACCTGAGTATTTGAGCTATCTGCTCAATCCGGCCTGTTTTATGTGAATTTAAATTAGCATTGGATCATATATTCTAGAGGTATATGGGGCAGGTATTCTTCGCTGATCCTGAGGACAGATTAACACCTGGGTCTGCGTTCTTTATTATACCTTGATGTTTGACCTTACGCCATAAATTGAGGTATTATCTTAATCCTAAATGTTAACTTGACATTATGATAGAACGCTTCCATGTATATGTAGTTTGATTAGTTAGTTACCAAAACACCTCTTCAGGAATTTTTCTGACACACTACCTACTAATTACTTGAAAACATTCTCTTAAGACATACTGGCAATGATTATGGAAACGTTCTGTGATAAGTACCTCAGCCATTCACAGAAACGATTATCCCTCCGCATTAATTTTGCATGTCTAAATCATAAAATGATTATCTCGGGAATCATCGAGTCGAGTCTTAATCATGGTGTCATTTGTAAGCACATCATCAATATGCAATCGTTCTCCAGTGAGTTAAGTGCTTGTTAAACTGACATTCATACGTAAACACAAGACCTGTCCTCATGTCGACCACATCCGCGTACGAATTGGACATTCGCACAGCTGAGGTAGCCACGAAAACACATTAAACTTGCAAAATATTTTTATTGATAAACAAAATAGATAAATGGATAACGAAACAGCTGGTATAGATGAGATTCACGAAATGTCCGCTGATTTACATAATGATTCGGGTTATTCCGAACAACCGCAGAACAGTTACATGGCAAGGCCGTTGCGTTGTTCCACACTTATTTGTTACATATGTTATACCTATTTGGTTTAATTAATTGGTTTATTATCGTGGTTGCTAAGGACTTCTTTATTTAGAAGTCGTTTTGCTTTTAGTTGGGCTATTTTTAGAGAAGGACATGCCCTAAGGCCTATAGTGGCTCTACATGGCGTCATCGCTACAAGAACACTAGCTCTTCCGTCCTAAAACATTGCAGAATTTGAATACTTTTATTTAACACTTCGACTTACATATACCTACATACATCCTCCTTCGCAGGTGGTGCAATATCACTACTAAAGCATCATTATCTCATTGACCTATACTTTAATCGGGGAATTATTAACACTGGTAACAATCTTGATACTCTGAATTACATTATAAACATCTTCCAAGGTTCCAAGAAAAACAAGATAAAACTGCAACAAAATACTGCCTTTTCGGTAGAGTTCTTTTTTCAAAACGTATCGATATTGCCAAGGAGTCTATACAACAACACTTTCAACGTCAACTTTACACAATATTTTAGTAACTTCATGTAAATAATTCTTTCTAAAGTAATGGCTGCAGTCAACAGTTTATCCTAGTGTAATATAGAAACAACATTATAAGAAGGTAGGCATTTCTAAAAGCAATTACGGTCGTAACAACATGGCAACCAACTCCATTACCTCCATATCAGCTGCGGAAACGTAAATGCGAATATAAATCGGACTTCATCGATTTATCGTAATCGATTAAAATAATGTCTGAAATTAGAAACTCGTTATCGAAACTCCAGCTTTTAGAACTTAGAACGTTGTTCGTTGCTCAAATGCTGGTTGGTTTCTGTGAGTACAATGTGGTTTGACCAGCCTTGCAAGGCCGAATAATTCTATAATTATTAATAAAGCAGGAATGCTCACAAAAACGTTTATTATGAACATGATAAATGGTGTTTGTAATGAGCATAATATTGCATTAATTTGAATGTTAGAAACATATGTGAGTGTTATTTGTAAAGTTTTACGGTGGAGATGTTTTAAATTTTAATGTCCTTTTTGTAATTCACTGTTACAAATCTAGTTTAATCTAAAACTTAGTTTAACACTTTATTGTTCGTTTTCCTCCATCAATCAGCACGAAAGCAATTAACTAATTAATAAGATTATTTTACAATTTCCATTCAAATTAAACGACAGTGCTACCAAATACATTATAGCCGTTGTGAATATTCTGGTCCATTTAAGAAGTATTTATCACATCTTAGCCGTCACAATAAAGGCACAAATGTACAATGAGCGGAATGCACGGAATAAATATCCCACAATTATTAGCCAGTGTCTGCTAACAGTGAACACGTGCAGGGTTCCAGTAAACAATTCGTTTTGATGTAGCCAGGCCACTGAGTAACGAGGTACAGAATACCCGCTTATATTCACGCCTGTTGCCACTGTTCTATCACACTTGATATGCTATTCGATCTAAGCTAACAAGTTCTCTCTGAGTAAGTTCATTGTTTAAATGGCAGATGCGAGTCTTAAACTCATACCGCAATAGAATATTGATATTTAAGAAGGCGGGCGTAGAAGCAGCAGTTTGACCTCTACGAAATAGTACAAATGTGTTTCAAAACGATTTTGTATTCTTTAGAATAGATGAATTGATCGGAATCTAAGATAATTATGGACGGTTATGACCCATCAAAATCATTGCCATTGATGAGTTATCTTAAATATTTTGTCATTTTTATCTTCGCGTAGCAACTGCTACGAAGGTGCTACGAGAAATCTACAAAAAAAAAAAGTCCGTTTTGTTGATTATTACGTCTCCTTTCACGATAATTTTCTTACTAGCTTCACATAATCTTGTTACGTGCTTTGTATAAAGTAAAACTTCTGCTTATCTCGTTTATTCTCGTAGCGTCATAGCTGCGCGGGCGCCGTTCTGTGGTCGCCGCTGTCTCTTGATCCTTGCCGGTGACAGCCATTGTAGTTTCATTATAATAACCAACACTTCCTGCTGTTCAGATAGGCAGCAGTATTCTGATTAGCTGAAAGTCATTTATATTGGTGTGGAATGTTCGTAGCGAAATCCGACACGAGAAGACCGTCGTTACTATTTCGTTGACTAAAGTCTCATGGTGAACTATGTTGTACTTGATGTAGGTATTTCAAATGCGGTTAAGGCATATCTGTATCATCTTCGAACTCGGTCACGAGGACAGATTAACGGTAGCGCAAGTATTGCACGAGCGATGTCTATGCAGTGCCGTATTTACGCGATCCGATATTCGTTTCCGCAAATAGTTGCGTTGGCGCAGCTGTGCGCTTGTTTTGGCGCCATCCTGTCGAGAAACTTGACCTGCTTATTGTGAACGCGCACCTATGTGTTACATGCTCGATCTAGCCCAGCGGAGAATAAATTCATTCATTTTTAAACTCCGAGCAAGTCTAGCCTTTAATTGGGAGAGAATTGTTTGAATGGGGTTCAAATGTCAGTCTGTCAGTAGCGCTCATGTAATTGTGCAATTTATTTCTGGCTGTTTCTTTAAATTCGTAGCAATACACATTTTCGTTTCCAGCACTGATGGTGAATTCCAGACCTCCTTTATTAGAGGCATTTTGTGAGTCACACAATTTTACAAAGTCGTTCCATTTAAGGCTGGGGCAGTCTGGAAACCAGTTTTTTAAAGTCTAAGCGCTCCGGTCAGCTCTTTGGGAATGCAACAAGAGAAAAAGTATTATAAACGAAAAAGTATAAAGTGCAGGCCCGGGTCGCTGCGGCTGCCGTGGAAACAAAAGCCTTTGTTGGGTTCCACGTATCCAGCCCCGGTGTTGTGTTGCGGAATTCTATAACCAATCGAATGGATTGTTTGTTGAAATCTGATTAGCGCGTGTATGCTTTATTGGTCTGAAGTCGATTTGATTAGAAGTTTCGAAACCTGAATTCTAAATGTTTGTTTGGTGTTTGGCTGCGAATGCGATCTTAACGTCTCGACGGGTATTTGATCTCGGGTACCTTTCCGACTTATAGAAGCTTGGGTTGTAAAGTTTATAGTTGTGTTGTAAAAGAAACGTTTAATTCAACTTTTGATTACTGAATTTCAGTAGTGATGTGTAGGTTTTACGAATTGTTTTTTTTTTGCTTGTTTTTTCACACGTATTGCGGGTTTCATTTGTTTCTTTCAAACCATATGAACTGTTTTAAGGTTTAATAGTCACCTGAAATCACCTCATTACAGTTAGTGCCATACATTTTCTCATCAAATACTCGAAGTTTTCGATGTCGTATTTTGATACTGACCTTTCCATTCTTCTAGACTTCATTAGCAACAGTCGACGTTTGACATTATTTTACATCAATAAAATAGACGTGAATACAAAACGGTGATCAAGAGTTAATTGCGATGTGACTAATCAAGCAGGCCGTTGTATTTATGATAATTACTAAGAATATTCATGGACTTAATTGTGAAACTGTGAGAATAATTTATACAAGAAATTCATTATAATTCTACACACTGAGGCATAGATTTACAACAATTAATGTTATTGTCACTCGGGCTGGCAATTAAACTCAGCGCTAACAGTAACACTATATCTTTATTAAGTTCTTATTGCATAAGCGAGCGTTCATAGAAACGCGTGATAGCGCACAATTAAGACTAATCGCGTCGCAAGCGCAGCTAACAGCTGGTAGTAGGTATCGCAATAATATGAGATGAATGGGGAGCGTAGTGCCGAGTGCGCAGGCGCGGACGTGGCGCGCTGGCGCCTCGCGGGTTATCGCGGGTCAGCACAGCTGCGCGCGCGGCGATCAATGGACCGCAGCTGGCTTTGCACAACACACTCGCTAATATTCCATTGATATCTATTTGTCAGTTAACTGTGTGCTTGATAATAGCTTCCTGTTGTTCACATGAGATAAAGATAATAACAGGATCAGCTTACGAGATAAGTAGCTGACATCACTGCTGAGTACAACGTGCGCGTGTGTCTCCACTACATATAGATGTTATCGAAGATGTTATATCATTATGAAAATCAGGTCTTTTTAAAGTCAATACCAGTCTTGCGGGTCTTGTTACTTTAAACAATAAAAAGTATAATTCCCTGCACGTATTCATGTAATATGTCATTTAAACAATGCGATGTTGTTAAAGCGTGGCTTCACATTTCTGCATGCGCGTGAGTTGCACCGCCCCCGCCCGAGCCGCTGCCGCCGGCGCCGGGCGGCGTCGCGACCCGATAGCAATGCTGCGTATGTTATAATTCTTGCTGCGACCGTATTGGGCACGGCCACTTAGAATGAATAACAGCTCCTGTGTAAACGGAGCATGTATTGTTGAATCATCTACGAATACGACACCCATTCGTTATGTGTTAGGTTTATGTCATACGAGGAGATACTGTGCTATGGACATAGAAAGTATAACATATCTTAGGCATACCTAGACTGGGTATATTCTCATGAATTAATTTCCTCATTATTATTTTTGGAGCAGTACAAAACTTTACTATGATGTGTATAAGTGTCAATAGCTCCACCAACTTAATATGTAACTTTAAAGTACGTCGAACAAGCTATTTGGTTTACAGTTTAATACAAAATTACATTGTAAAATGTAAGCCAAATAGTGTGTGTATCATCCGGAAAATGTTCTAAATTGAAGTGTTTTTTTTATTCCAGTGCGTTCTAGTTACCCGCTGTAGCATTGAGTGCATTTTTTAAGTTCATAACTTGCTTACCTAATTCCAAATTGATTTGATTGAATTACATATTTGAATTAAATTCGTAGAACTAATTTCATCGCTATCGCTTCGCTTTAACATGCACTGTGCAACAAATTCTAACCATTTTGCTGACAACTCGTGTTTTATTTAGCACTGTTGGTAGGTACTATTGAATATTTCATTATTTATAGAAATTACGATTTGAAACACGGATTGGAAAACAAAATGGGTGGCCACGCTCATGATGAAGTAATGGACGTCGTGCTGACAGCATCGGATATAATCGTGCTCATCCTTCTTGTAATAATGCTCTTCTTGGCGGGGATTTATCTTCTGAGGCGGTTAAGAAGATACTGTATCAAGAGCATCGAGAAGGAAATACAGAAAAAGATGAATTCTGCGGCCGCCGCGAGACAGCCACCTGTGAATGTTGTTTGTAAAGTTTAGTCAAATATATGGTTATGTAAGTTTGTTTGTGTTTCATTTCTATTCAGTCAATACTATTTATATTTTCTTGCAAATTGTATAGTGCTTTATGTACAGAGTTATTACAGCGATTGTCTATTGAGTGACCTCTTTACCAACAAAGTTAGAAGCTCTTTATGATTATGACTTGTTTTTGAGTTTTATGGGAGAAGAACTTATGAGCACATAAGTGAAATCTGAAATGCCTCTGAAGTCGTTTATGTCACCCCATGTTTTGTTACGACTTCGGTCACACACGTCTCACATGGCAAGGCAAAAGTAAAAATGATGCAGATTTTACGGTGACATATTTGTCACTTCGGGATAAGCCAATTTTCTTGATGAACTTTAGAAGTATATGGTGGTGTATATAACGATCTTTTACATACTGCAACTGGCCGTGTCTAGATATGTAGTAGATGGAATAATATAGGATATGATGTGTCTTGTTATGAATGGCTCAAACTCCAATGTAGGTATTACAAAATATGAAGGTTAGGTAATTGTAATTACTTCAGGACTACCTACTGTAACCTGTAACATTACTTTTATGCTTTTTATTGTTACTAAAACTGAAAACTGATATTATTTTTATTGAATGAATGAACATGTTCATTATTTGGACATGAACAGTTATCCATTATGTTAAATACAATACAATAACCAACAATAACAGTAAACAGTAACAATGGAGGTTGCGCGATGTGCGCGCGCGCAGATGTCATGCGCTCCCGAGTACACCTGGAGGTCAACAGTGCTGGCTTAATATTGGTATTCCGTTATTATTATAAATGTTTCGAATAATTCAATGCAACCGCAAAAGAAAATCGTCGATATCATATCGACATTGTATGATGTTTACTAAAGAGGTGATCAATTACCCATGAAAGAAATTGGCAATGTTTGCGTGGATTATATTAGCGGAAAATAGTTTATTAATATTAGCAAATGATACATAATATTTTCAGGGATAACAAAATTATGTAATTCGTAAGAAATTGGAACATTCATTATTCCAGTTATCAACCTATCATCAGTTCATCTCAGTTAATAACGTACCCAATAGAGTAAGCCCTAATAAAACACTGCTACTCCACCAAATCGGCCATTTAAATAACTAACTAATAAAAATCTTTCAGCGCACTCGGAGATCGTAACAATAAAAATCGATGTCAACACCAACGTATTTTAGCATCTGTCGGCAGCAGCCGCCGTGGCATGTGTGAGCCAAACCACCCAGCAACTACCCCTCAACAACCCTCGTAGATGAGGGGCGAGAGTTCCAGGTGAGCCAGCAACTGTGCATATGCGGCCACGTGTGGGGAACCCCTCTACAGGTGCCCGACATCAATGGCCCATTGTTGGCCACTCCATTGACAAATGTTTGACATTTGGCGCGCAATTTTGGCGGGATTACCGCGCGCACAAAAGGGTTGTTTACCCTGACGGGTCAACAAGGTTTGGTTGTGTGTTGACGAGTGGAGATATTGGTTACAAACTTTGTATGTGCCACTTTTGGGCTCTTTCACGATCTATCATAGGGTGTAAGTTTTTCCAAATTCCAATAATAGACTTATTTCTCCCTGTTTTATTAAACACGCAAATGTCTTTTCATACTCTTTGCCCATTGAACTTTAGAAACCCTACAATGCAAATTTCCCTTTTCTAAAAACGGTTCTTTCTTATGAACTTGTCCCCTAAGCCAACTGGCACGATTCCCATGATTAAGATTCCTTGAGGAACCCTCACACAGGTGCCCATTGATTAAGGTCAAGGTGTTCCCAGCGAGACGGGTCAGTGGCCACGTCTTGACTCGTCAGAGCATGGATGACCGTTGCTATTTAATATACGTAGATTTTTTCGTCTTTATTCAAAGTGGAAGGCAAACATTTGGGCATCCGGTTACTTTTAACGGATGCGTCTGTGAGAGCGTGCTCTCGTCTGTACCTATACTATACCCCTTTTATTTGACATGTTTTTATTCATTGCAAATATATTCAGCTTCAACTTTAGGTTATGCAAGCAATGAGCATTTTGTGTACAATCAACCAAACTGTTTAACTTCGGTATTGTGGGATCAAACCAAAGTGGTTATCAAAAGGCCCAATACATCTAGGAAATAAGACAAATAATATTTAACCTATGAACCTACCTCCGATTTTGAGCCCCTCTTAGTGTAATTCAGTAACAATAGGAGGAACGCACCACAACGACGCATATCCTGCGCAGGATTACCATCCAGTCGCAGTCGCCACAACGACTACTTCCTCATTAGCAGCCAGTAATCGCCGCTTCCGCTAACATCGTACGACAAATAACTGAGTTTGCATCGAGCTGTTAGTTTCACTTTGCTGTGGATATTATCTTGTCGTACTTATAGTCAAGTTTAGGAAGATTTTAACCAAAACAAACAAACAGCAGGGCAACTATAGGCTTATTATGCTTTTACTTATGCTATGTTAAAATTTACATAATTCTAGAATTACATGTGCATTCTAAACTAACTATTCGTAATGTTTAGTCCTCTTCATTATGTTACCAAATTGTGCACACGCAGGCGTTTCTCAACTGCAGAATAAGGTTACACGCCAAATAAGAACATACACGAAGTAATTAAAATGTGGGTTTTATAATCTATCAAGTTCATATTCGGAGTTAGTTGATTTGTTTATAACTTAGACTGCCAATCAAGCTGGCAGAGTGCCCATATACGATATGTTATACTGTCGTATAATAGTGGAAACATATGTGTTCACTGCCATATTTCGCAACATTATTAACAATGACCTCAATCGTTAGAAATTTACGTAATAACAACAACAATGTGCTTTTACATCGAAACGATTTACGATCAAAGTACGCGCGTGACCGTAGGAATCGTGAATTCGTGAGCCAGGTGCGCGCGCAGCGACACCTAATTGGCGCATACCGAGTCGCCTTCATGTAATTGGACGTCATTTACAGAAATTGTACGCTGATTGGCCGATATAAATGTCATGTGAACCTCCACACTTGCCGTTAAGAAATTCATATTCGAAGTTGATATTTCCGAAGTCGCTAAAGTGTTTCGAATTTGAAATTATAATATATATTATAATTTCAAATTCGAAACACTTTAGCGACTTCGGAAAGCGATTTATAATAGCACCCTTAGAATCTGACAGTTGGAGAAAATCAGTTAACCGTTGTGTCGTGTTAAGACACCGTGATTCCTGTGATTTACTTTTTCTACTCTCGCCGGTCATTCACCAAAGCGCATCAGAGCAAAACGAAGAATTATGAATAAAAAGGTGCGTCGAGGAATCACGCTGTGTAGACACCCTAGTCGAAGGAAACGACTTGGAGATAATCACAGTAAGGAGCCTGGTGGTCGGTAATGTACGCTGCAATTGGGCGAAGACGGCTGTAGGTACCGAGGTAGTGTAATGTGTGGTCACCCCTCGCAGGAAGTCCAATTTGTGTGATTACTGATGTCGTGAGCGAGATTTACTGTGCCCCGTAACTGCATATTACATGTCATTGTTCTTCGTATAATTTAATTTCAAGAAATGGTTTTGTATGTGGTCTGTACATTGCAATTGAGTTATCTTAAAATCAGCCTTTGTTTTGTGTAACTTCTGTACCTGTGCGTTTGCAGGATAATATTTGTTCTTCATACTATTATTTATCATTGTTATACACACACAATACCAAAAACCATCGGCTTACCATTAATGGTAATGCTGATTGCTGAGTAACTATGTGAGGAACAAGCCATATTAATTGATTTTGATGTTCTATTGTACATTCAATGTTATTGCGATTGGTATGATTATAATACAGTACGAAAGTGATTGATTACTCACGATCAATGGAGGTCTATGCTATATCATTGCTCTATTCGCGATTTAAATATTTCTAATATAAACAGTTACACCTTGCTACACCAGAAAAAAAAACAATGATTCTCCACACTTAACAAACCCTCTATATGGCAATAACACAACCTGGCACAAAACCTTAAAGTGTACATTTATTATTTTTTTACAGGCATCCACATCACATGACAAAAAAGAAACATATAAATCTATTCAAAAAAGGAACCTCATAAGGAACTGCGGTCAGTGGTCACAACGACTTACCTCTGTAAGGTCTATGGGCAAGAAGCATAACGCACCCTCTTACAAGTCGGTCACGGGGTGAGCACAGTGATTGCTATGCTCCTTACACTCCTGCGCAGTGCTGCTTCGATGCACATTTGCCAGCTGAAATGGAACGGAAGGTACATTGTAACAGACGATGATTTCATTGCCCTTATTATTGTCTGATGTTCCTCTCTAGGTTTATGAGTGGTTAAACAAAGCAGTAAGTAACCTATAATTGATTTTTTTTTATTTGATATCGGTGTGCGTCTATTTATTTTTATTACTAATACTGTAAGAACACATCGAATCACAAAACAAACATGAGGTAACCTGTACCACATATCACAAAATGATTTCCTTAATATCAAAGGTTTTCTATTTCTTCTATTGTAGCAGTTAAAAAATCCCACAAAATACTATTTTATTACAGCGTTGATGTGGTGTCTTCTACTCTATACTATTTCATTGGTTGAACCAGATTCCACTAGTGAATCATACACAGCGGTGACAGTGGGAGAATGATACATAATATACTACGCCTGAATAACTTTATTAGTATTCCCACGACCTTGTTAGGGTACAAAATAGAAGGATATCCTCTCTCCACCTGACCATGACATCAACTCCTCAAAACGCTCGATTTGTGGCACCATTCAACCGTGTAATTGCCTTGTCTATAAATTATTCCACAAAAGTGAAGCCACTTGTTCTGTTTTTTTAATTAAATAAAAAGCATACTTTATAAATGTTTTACGGTGATTTTTTTTGTTGACATTACTTTCTGGCTACGGCGTAGCACTTAAATCGTTTCAGTTGTTGGTGGTCGAAACTTCTGGTGTGGATGTACGGTCGAACAAGCTATTTGGTTTACAGTTAAACCCACAAATTACATTGTAAAATGTATACCAAATAGCTTGTTCGACCGTACTATTTTAATAGTGTCGTAAACATGTTGTTGTTCCATGTTAAACCGATTTTAACTTATTCAAACTTTAGATAGATACTTCAAATGCCTGTTCAAACATCGTTACAATTACAATCAGACCACATAAAAGTAAAACGCCCACCAAAAGTCAAACACGATCTGCTGTAATCCGTAACACACATGTTTTTCTGCCGTTAAAACAGTTCGATCAGACGTCAGACCGAGTCAATGTATTTTCAGAACAAATAAATAGTGTTTAAACTGTGAAGCTATGGAAATTAAGCGTGGACGCATGCGCGGACTGCGCCTGCGCCGTGAAAATCGTTTGTACTAAGTTCCAAGCATGTATTAATAGGAGAGGTAACAATACACAGATCGCGGTTGCGCACGCTGCGTGTGGCCGAAGCTTTAGTCTCCAGATGAGAAGCAAAGGCTTTTGTGAATGTTCGTGATGTTTATAGCCTTTTTTTTTGTTTGTCACTTGGTCTATGCCTTTTGAACGGAACCTGAAAAATTACCATAACTAATGCACCTTTAAGTACTGATTTAATCATCGGAAAAAAGGTGCTGCCCGGAGGACTGTTATTATTAAAACCTGTGCGAAATTCCAGCGATATAAAGTTGTAATTTGATCACATTATAATCGTTTACGCGAATTTTGAACGTCGTTACATCAATATGATGACGCTCAAAATGTTCGCACTAATAAGTATGAGCCATCAGGTGCTCAATATTTATAACACGCCTTCAAATTATCAGCGTCCATTAAAATCACGTTATAAGGTAATTACTGGTGTCTAGAGGAATACGTACCTAAATGAGTTCGTGATGTGAGACATTAATCTTGTTGCAAAAGTTTGGGAAACTGCGCTGTGAAACGTATTAAACATAACGATGATTTTGTTCCTAATTTGTCTACTGGAGTTATTAGAGGCTGTACTCATGTCTTTCCCAAAAACAGAACGAATGGCTAACGAATAGAATATCATTTCTAAAGCCTTACTGGTGGTGTTGGAAACATTCTAAAGCAAATCTGTGTTTAAAGATTTAAAATACTAGCTTGTACATTGTCGACCACAGTGGGTGTAAAAATACCCTTAACGGAGTCGATAGGCACTTGTTCTCCCCGTCATTGCGATTACTTTTTTTGTTCTAGACCATACCTGGGAACCTTCTAGTAACGAAGATATTGGGGGTTCCAACTTTTTAAAACGTAATTTTTCAGCCCAAAAATATCGTTCCTTCGTTTGATGTACAGAATGGTTTACGGCTTCGTGAAGGATCCGTTTACACCATAATGCATAATTGAACAATACTTATGTATTAAGTAGCAGTGGCCCAGTGGTGGGGGCCCCGACTTACGAACAGTAAGTCGTGGGTTCGAACCCAGACAGGCGCATTACTTTGTGTAATTTATTTCATCACCGCTGCTCTCAAAACGGTGAAGGAAAACATCGTGAGGAAACCGGCATGTCCTAGAATAAAAAAATCTAAGTCATGTGATATCTAGGTATACCAATTCGCACTGGGCCCGCGTGGTGGATTATAGCCTAGTCCCTCTCATTGAGAGGAGGCCGTGTCCTAGCAGTGGGAACATTCTAGGCTGATGATGTTGATGTATTAAGTGCCATAAAACGAGCCTATCTGCGAACCTAATACGTAATGGTTTTAGAGAAATATACCATCTCAAGTTGCAACTAGCAGTCAGTTGCTAAGTATTCTAAGAAATCCCATGTAGGTGGGAAAGCAATTACACGCTCTAAGTTAGATCAGTAATTTTAAAAAGTCCTCGCAATCAATTCTATTAGTCATAATAGCTTAAAGGTAAATGGCACCAGGATTATTTATTTATTATTTATTTTAACGAGATAAATCACAGTAAAAAGTTATGACGATTCCTGCCGGACCTGAAACTGATATATGAGTAACTTTCTTATGTATATAGGGTGACTAGCATTGTGGTTATTCAGGCCTTTGAACAATATTTGTGACCAACAATTTTTGATTATTTTGTAGTCACCACTTTCTGAGGAGTCCTTCAACATGCGGTTTGTGGAGGTGGTTCAAACTTTTAATTACAAATTAGTCTCAGCAGTGCTCTGTCTGTTGCTTTTTACGTAATGAATAGGGTAGATGACACCATCATCATCTGCCTAGCCTTTTCCCAAGTTTTATTAGGGTCGGCTTCCAGTCTAACCGGATGCGGCTGAATGGTATTTAAATGGCGGTATTTTACATGGATCGACTACCTATCTGACCTCCGCAACCCAGTTAGTAGGTACTGGTTGTCAGACTTTTTGGGCCACTGACTACCTGTAACGACATAGGGTAGATGACACCATAAAACAATAATTCCCAGACACCTCTCTCTAAAAAAAAAACACTTTATTTTGGGCCTGAAAACCCGATTTATTTTCAATTAATTGCCAAATTCGATTTTTAGTTGCTTTGAAATCAATAAATAGTTGAGTAATTGAGTTGAATAAACAGTTACGTCACAGTTGGCTGTTGCCATACAAAATCTATGAGAGAACCGCGTTTTGACAGCTCTTAAAAAGTATCTCAATTGATTGGTGTGTCATCTACCCCATTAAGAAAAGATAGTGTAACAACAAATAATTACACTTATAATAGCTTAGAAAACTGGTTATTTTATTCAAATCTGCGCAAGCGCCGCGCGCCGGAGCTCAGTCGCCGCCGCCTGCTCACCTACGCGCCTTCCTAAAGCGTCAGCTCCTACATCCTGTTTCAAAGTTTTCAAACACTTACCTCTGCGAACTGCAGATGTAAACTTAGGTATGTACTTCTTGGTTTTTGTGAAGTATGGTCACCTCTGTGATTACAGTTTAAGTAGCATTCTAAGCAGAAGGTTCCGTCACCTGCGCATCTTCCCGCGGTGACTTATACATACTTATTTTTATCTCCCTTTATTAACTACCTATCAACAAAACCGAACTACTGAAAGCTTATGTTTAACTGCAACTTAGGTACTAATATGTCTGAAATCGCTATTTAGTCATGAGTAAGCGTCGTGATCACTGTTGTGTTCTTTGTATGAGAAAAGGTCTTTGCCCAGTAGTGGGACAATATGCTGGTCTTATTAGTATTATTTATGGTCACCGCTTTGATTACAGGCTAGGTGTATATGGCGCAGGCGCTCGTCACCTGCGCAGCTTCCCACGGTGACTCATACATCCTTGCGAGTTGCGGTCTCGCGCTACATACTATCCTTCCTCTCGCAGTCCCGCGGCTGCGTCTGCGGTTTTACAACGGATTCACCTGTGAAATCGTGATAATTATGTACTTATGTAGATTGATTTTAGTCGTATACTTGTTCATATTTTCGGGTTTCTTTCACAGAAGAAAGTTACAGTAAATTAAGGACGATTGAGACTCATCAAATAATTTGTTTGGCATGTTGCAACTTGCATTCATAGATCATTGTTAAATTGTTTGAACGTCCATGCAAAACTTTTCCTGAATGTCGTCGTAATTGCTTATAGCGTGGCTAACTTAATAAATACCGATCAACCAGTATATTTCCAACATCACAACGGCACAATCATTAACTCAGTTATCTTACTAAATAGTTGTTTGTGCTTCATTATTGTCATTAATCGGAACAGTATACGACAGTAAGAATGTACAAAGTAGACGTGTCACTTAGCGCACATCACGAAGAAGGAGATTAACAAAAAGTATTCTCTTATAATTCCTCGCAATCATGATAGGTACACCTGCGTGCTGTTCCCACGATATCTTCTGTTTCATTAATATCATAGAAATTATCTATCTTTCTGTCTTTACATGAGCATTGATTTGTGAAACAATGAGCTTTTGTTGGCAATTGTTTGTTTAATTAAACTGAGGTAAATTTACGTCATCATGGTGTAAAGAAGTCACGAGGGTGTCCAATGGTTACAGCTTATGTAACTAGGACTACATAAATACGTTTCAGAGCTAACGTTGCTGCCAGTTAAGATCGCAATAGCGGTCATTGCCCTTTCCCTAATATCTCTTCGTACGAACCAAAACAAATGAACCATGTATCGTTATTTATTAGAAAAAGTGTTGAAGATCACGATAAGTAGATGACGATTCAAAACTTGAACAGGCTTAAGTTAAGAACTTTAATAAATGTAGGTGGGTCAATGACCGCTATAGCAGCAACTATAGTTGAAAACTAGTATAGTGTTACTGATGTTGTTAGGTGTCCTGCTGAATGAACATTTATGCCACGATCACCATCTTTCATGATGGAACCAACCAATGGATCTTTGATCGCCAATGCATACACGCACACAGTTGTAAGTATAAGTAGAATCATTGTGTTTGATTTCGTTAGGATGATTTTTTAATTTGTGTTTTTATGGTTCTCATTCTAAAGACCCAGTTTTGATGATGGTGTCAAATAATGAACCACATCTCCCAGTTTACAAGCAGAATAATAATATGTCCATACTGTGGGTGTACTTACATAATTATGACGTGTTTACCAACCAGTAGTTATTTGTGACATTGCTAGCTAATTATTAGTCTACTTTATTAATATCTTGTACCTCATAAAGAATCTTATCTTATTAATACATAATTATGGGAGCTGAGAAATCAAACTGGATGTTTAATGAATGTAATGCTACTCTTTGTAAACGATATTACAGGCCCCTATCATTACAAAAATATTTAATGATTATGGAATTAGTTCAGTTTTAACTACATTTTTTTTGTGCTTGCCAAAAAATCCTGAATCGACTGAATCTAGATTTCAGATGGACAATAGAGAAGTAGTGCTATAGATATGATACTTTTTTTTGTAACATCGGTCTTATCAAGGGGTATCGTATCACCCAATACTAACTGGGTTGTGAAGGTCAGATTAGCAGCCGCACCATGTAAAGTACAAGTATTCAGCTGGATCCGGTTGGACTGGAAGCCAACCCCAATATAGAACTTGGGAAAAGGCTAGGTAGATGGATTTTTGTAACACTAAGCAATGATGAAATTGTTTGAAATAAAACTTTAAAACGGCTAAGCAAAACTAAGCACCCTGCAAGTAAACAAACCATAGAATAAGCCGGACACCTACCGATAAAGAATTAATAGATATAATATGTCCAGTATAATACGATCTCAATAAATAATCATGGCCAGTACTAGTAACAGGTACCCAGGAGCTGGTAGTGATTTCCTGAGGCAGTGAGCCTGAGCTCGCACCTGTCCTACGTTCCCACACGTCGGTTACACAATGAGCGAGTTTTTTATTCCTTTGCGATGTTTTTATAAAGTGGATGTGGCTAATATTGAGGCATTGAGCTTCATGACACCAACCGAGTAATAAGCTATCGGTTTAAAGTGATAGGTATGATCTAATGTAATAGGCATGACGACAGTATCAAAAAAATGCAAATCTATTTAGTCCGTCAGATAAAGTATTTAAAATTAATGGACACGTATTTTTTGTTTTTGTAAATCAATGAATATTAACAAAGATAAAACGCATCAAAAATCGGGAGTGGGGGCTCGTGACGTCAGAACTAGCTAAAAAATATACCTAGGCGTGACGTATTGAGAATTTTAAAAGCGTCATATCTTCGTCAATTTTGATTTATGTAACAAAAGAAAAAATACGCGTCTCGTATTTTCTGATAATCTAACTGACGGACTAATTAGTTTTTTTTTTGTCGTCTCGCCTATTGTAATGATTTTGTTTTTGTAATAACTGAGCTACTCAGCTTTCCAACTTTTGGTGTCACGAGACCAGCACGAACGAGTGCCGCCTTATACGTAACGTAAAATTGGAAAGATTTTTTTCTTCCTTTCAAGACAAATTAGTATAACCCTTATATTTGAACAAAGTCCTAAATATAAAGAAAACCTAAGTAGGTACCGAAATAAAATATGCGAAACGAGTCTTCAATTACTATTCCGCGTTCGGCTATGCGAACAGATGTCGAAACATATTACACAATTTGAAGCCTTTCTTCAGTTTCACGTTGTGCTCCAGTCAAAACAGAAAAACCACAGCATACATCGTGTAGTCAATTGACTTTTGAAACTAACAAAGAGGGTAGTAGGTATGTGTAATCCTCCACAATATGCATTAATTTTAAATCAGACTACTGTTCAATCAAAATGCAAAGCAACTAATTAATCACAAAACAACCATAAACTTATTAGCTAAAAGCTCTACTCAACAAAAATTAATATTCTTAACTCGTAAAATGATCAACAATCCAGCTGTAATTACGTCGTAGGCGCAGTTAGTATACAAATGATTATGCACCTCGAAGTAATTGTGATTGGACATTATTCCATCAGTTGCTCTCGTCCGTCGCAATGATTCAAGGCGCGTAGACGGCGACTGGTGCTGTTCCTTACACCTGTCCAAGATTCTCACGATCAATGGATCTGGAGATTATGGGCTGTCCTGTCCAACTTAACCACTTAATGAAATGGTGGCAGGCAGGAATCGACACGTTCGTTTTACAATTTGTCTGGGGCTATGAACTTATGAAGTCTGGTCCCGGTTATTGCTGCTCACCAAAAAAATCAAATAGAATGACATTCCATGAATTAATTGTTTTTCTTTGCAGTTGCATTTATGGTGCGGTATCGGTTAATAATTTGATCGTCGATTTCTAATATAAGTATTTAGGCCGATAACAACTTTTTGCTAAAAACATTACGAAACAAAATCACTCAACTGGAAATATAACCGCTAACTTCCTCAATCTATGTTCGTAAGCACAGGTGCACATACTGCGCCGGTATATAATGACACAGTACCTAAATTAAACAAGCACCTATAAATGACTCACTGGCTGTAGATGTAGGCGGTGCTAATGCTGTCGTAGACTGTGCAGGAAACTCAATCATATTCACATTATCTAAACCTGTAAAACATTCTGAACAATCACTGGATCAACATTAAGTCAACAAGGTATCAAATACTCAATAATGCATTCAGCTGTAACAAGCGGATTTATTTTCAAAGCTCCATAGACTAATTTGCTCCGTCAGATAGATGGAGTACGTTATAATTGATTTCCATGGTCCAGCCAGTACAATGTAGCCTAGCACGACATAATTAAAGACTCAACTCGCCCGTTATTTGCTCGACTCGGTCGCAAATGAGTTTTTGCGACGCTATCAATGCGTGAAGCTCACTTAAAAGTTAATTACCTACACTTCATGAGAATAATCTGATTATGCCCGCTTCGAGTAGTAACCATTTATTTTCTTACAAGCGCAAATGTAAATTATACTTAATTTTGCTATATTTTTTCATAAGGCGGCCTCGAACCAGTAAATGTAATGAGTACCTGCAAATGTAATGTGCATTTTTTACAGATACTGTCATCTTTAAAGTGTTGTGAATGTCACGTGTCCAGCGTAGAAGCAGTTATTACGTGTAAATGGAGATTTTATTACTTTCCAAAATCTCAGTAAACTACCGACCGATTCGACACCCAACGGACTGGTTCAACTTGCAGAAGTGGACCAATTTTATTTCTTAATACGCCAATCATTTCCAATGTGAGAAAGTAGAGCACAGGTAACCACCGGATTTGGTTGGAATTAAAGAGCAAGTCTCACTGAAGTCGTTTGTATTTCCTTTTACTCTCAAGAATATTAAATACAGAACATGACAAAGTTGAACACAATATTATCCGACATTAAAGACAAGAGTGAAGCCTGGCACCGAGGCAGCGTATATAGCTCGCTGGCAAACAGCGCAACCTTGAGACGCAGACACGGCTCAACTTGTTCGAACTTGAGCCGCAATTGGATAAGTACTTTAACGACATTGTCCTTTTGTCGCGGTTGGCGGTGTGATGCGGACGATGCGGTGCAGGCCGTGCAGGTGCACGTGACGTCACCGGCCATGAGAATATCCCGCGACTTGCCATTCTCACGCCTCCGCAGGACGACAATCGCGAAACCAGTTCCTCCATTAAAAGTGCCGTTAATGTAACTGCATGCTCGTTTTAGCGGACCTCATCGACCGATGCTTACAGATCATTTGAACAGGCTTCGCTGATAGGCTTAATGTTTGCACCCACATTACCATAAAGGACTCGTAGAGGAAACATAAATGTTAAATCTTTAGATAGTAAAACTGAGTCTCGATATCGACATGAAATTTACTGACGCTTCAACCTGTTATCGACCCTTTACTGCGATCATTACCATAAAAGATTCACAGCCTTTTGGGAAATAAAAGGCTCCAAATGTAATGGAATTTTAATTTCACATGATAGAGGAAGCGTGTCCGGGCTTTGATTGCAATTACAAAGTCAAATCAATAATGAAACAAAGTCACCCTTGTTCAATTCGGAAATTACCATAAAAACAGTCCCACGGCCGCTCCAATTATTTGTGGGGGTGTCGCCGCGTGAATGGACTGAATGGCCGGCCGGAAGCCGCGGTGATGCGTGAAAACCATTCTAATTCCGAAATAGTGGAGCAGTGCTTTGTCTTATGTGCACGATGCGTTTCCAACGTGAATTGGGAAAAAAATGTAAATAATGGAATTTCATTTACGTATACTTTGTCGGTACAATTAAGTCCACTAATGTAAATTGTTCATCGTAAAATAATGATCATTTGGATACATACCTTCTACAAATATTTCTATTTGTTTTCACAACAAACGTTACCTATAATCTTAGTTTTATAGGTATCTTAAAGTTTACATACACAGCAATTACTGCGCTGACTATTCTTATTGGCATATAATAAGCGCAATACTCAGGTAGAGTGAATCGATTACCCCCCATCTACAATGCGCCGGCGCTGCCTTTAGAACAATCATTGAATCGAATCGCCTGATTGGTTACGACTTTCGTTTGATATGTGAAACTGAGTTGGTCTGCGGATCGTCTTGATATGTTTATCGATATTTTATAGTCAATTTCAAGTTATGTCTGTTCTGACCTATTTACTTTTGTTTGGCGTTTGTTGCTTGCTTTGCTTTGTTCTTGATTGTGACTATTATGTTTTGTTGGACAGCTTAATGCAACTGTGCAACACATTTCCAATTCAATGTTTTGAATAATACCCCATCATGTATCTAAGTTTAGAACGTGATGACGTGTCTGATAGATTCGTGAGCAAGTTTCAAGGTCTTATTGGAACTGTAACACATTTGAGGCAAAATTATGTTAAAAATGAAGCAAAACAAGAATAAATAACAGAGCGGCTTTTCGTGCCAACTATAAAGCGGTTTAGCAGTATTGTTTCGCGATGCGTCACGAAATTATCACGGCATACGTCTGAGCATATCAAGTGTAGGACGTGGAGAGAGCGGGTAAGCCGATCTGGCGTCAGGCGGTAACCGAACCCCTGGCCCTCACGCTCGCAGCACATGTCTTGGCGCGCGCTGCGCTCTGCTGGACAGACGGGCAGACCGCCGAGTCCTCGGTGGCCAAGTATTTTCAGTTGGTGTCAAGTGATAGCTGATCTTGATCGCACATTGACCAATATTATTTTTGAGGTTTATTTTTGGACGGTCTGCTACTTAAGTGGAAGTTTGTATTTTCAAACAGTAGGCATTTAGACAAGTTCAACTTTACTGTGATTTCGGAGCTTAAAAGCTTTGTTTATCAATTACCTAATAAACGTTGAAAGTACAATTGTGTTGTTTCCTGTAAAACAGACAGGCTTTTACTTTCGCATAGAACTTTAGTTGTCAAAGTTACAACCATACAAAGATCTTACGGCGGGTGGCCAAAATGGGAACCAACACCGTTTTTTTTTAATTAAATCTCAACTATTCTTTCCAAGCACCCAGTTTTTTAATATGGGGTTGCCCGCGAAATTCAAATTTTCTTACGTTTTTTGCAATTTGCAGGCCAGTGCTATAAGTTGTATGTTAATGAAAATTTGATTCGCGGCTGTAAGACGTATGTAGTTACAGAATTATAATCATCAAAATAATCAACACAACCCTCCAAGTTCATGTAACCCGAATGAATGACTTTTTGATGAAATAGTCATTCAATCGGCTTCAAATTTTCATCAATATACAACCTAACACTGGCCTGCAAATTGTAAAAAAAATTTAGACAATTTGAATTTCGCGGACTGGTTGGAGCATTCACCTCAAGCCATTATTTGTGTAATCAAGCCTATCTACCTATTTTAAGTCAATGAAACGCAAAGATAACCCCAATTTATTCAACTAAGAAAATCAATAAATTCCTAAACTTGTTTATCACACAAACAAACGAGAGCAGGACAACTATTCGACGTCCAACATGTCTTTGGCAGTCAAATGATAATAACACATGTTCGCAATCAGTTAATTCAATTTATTTTATATCACGACCAGGCACAGGCGCACTTAGTATAGGTACGAACAGATTTATCGTAGCTTTATTGATGCAAATGCAGGCATTTAAATAAATTATGACGGGCGCCCTGTCTAGACAGGCTTCGTCACAAACTATGTGCCTTTCGATTTAGAAGTTTCAATTTGATGTAGAATTTAACGAAGAATATGTTGGTGTTTGATGACGTCATCCAAAGCTTTCCATTTTCAAACTGCTTATTGTCTTTTCAAATTCATCATCACCTTCCTGGCTTTGTCATATTTTTGTAATTATTTATACGGTTCTAGTTGAAGTATGTAAGTATATAATGTCATCATCATCATCATCATCATCTGGGACACGAAATGGACCACGCAAACCACCACGCGGGCCCAGTGCGGATTGGTAGATGTCACATGTCTTCGAATTTTTGGTTCTATATAGGACATGCCGGTTTCCTTACGATGTTTTCCTTCACCGTTTTGAGAGCAGTAGTGATGAAATAAATTACACAAAGTAATGCGCCTGTCTGGGTTCGAACCCACGACTTACTGTTCGTAAGTCGGGGCAGCCACCACTGGGCCACCACTGCTCGACTTGTATATAATGTACATAATAATTTTACTTGAATTAAAGAATAGTAAGAATATCTGTCATTACTAGCTACAATCACATTCTTAGTAATTTCCCTGTCATCGATTTATCGGTACAGATTAGAGCCAAGGCACAGTAGCGACCGAACTCGATCGAACTAAATTAATTGGCGATCACGTCGACCTATCGATTCCGTCAGTTAGCCAGCACGCGAACCATACAATCGCGCACGTATTTAGTTACACGTCAAGCCCTGTAAGATATTGCTTCCTTGTGTCCACGACATTACTGTACCGTAGTCACACTTATACTAGGAACGAGTTGCTTAGACGTAGGTTAACTAGGTTAGGTAAAGTGTGGTTATCTTGTCTTGTCTGATTTGTTAAACAAAACCCAGGTATCATCATCATCTGCCTAGCCTTTTCCCAAGTTTTATTAGGGTCGGCTTCCAGTCTAACCGGATGCAGCTGAATACCAGTATTTTACATGGAGCGACTGCCTATCTGACCTCCACAACCCAGTTAGTACTGGGTAATACGATACCCCTTGGTAAGACTGGTTGTCAGATATTTGGGCCACTGACTACCTGTAACCACTGTCAAAGATCTACAAATGACAGCCGGGACCAACAGCTTAACGTGCTTTCCGAGGCACGGAGGAAACTCGGTATGTAAGGGTGGTCACCCATCCACAGACCAACCTAGGTAAGCACGGCTTAACCTAAAGATCGACCCGAGCGGCTGTTATTATTTAGCCACGAGCTCCTCTATACGTTAGTATCTAATTAAATAAAAATCTCAGTAACATTAACTTACACTTCCTGGGGAATACATAACCTCCTCCTTTTAAGAAGTCGATTAGAAATAGAGGAGTCCCTATTTTCAGCAAAGGGTGGAATAGGATTATTGACAATGTTGATGTTGATTTATGAATGTAATGTAATGTTTGAATTACTCATTTGATGCCGTCATTGGTTGATATCATACCTTAAGAGCCTATACTACCTCAAATTAGCAACTCTATATTTGGTAGTTCTAACTTCGTTTGAAATTCTGTTAGAATAAAGTTCTAATCAGCTTGCACTACAAAGTGGTTGTTACGTCAGTCACTGCGGGCCGAATAATGCGAAATTAGTGGTTTATTGCGATTTACAAAAAATTTATTGATTGGACTAAATAAATAAATAATATAAGACCTGCTTTATAGTTAGTTCAGTTAGTATAAAAAGTTTCATGATCTAATTTCAAATATTTTATGATTGCCAGCGGTTTGATGTTCAGTTTAGAGGTAACTTTGGGATTTTTTTCTATCGAGAAAATTTTATGGCATCGTGTTTTCGCCAAATCCTCAACTTTACCATATATTTATTTCAAAATTAATGCTGCAGTATTTTAGGCGTAACGGAGGATCTTGCTAAGGCTTTTTACTAAGTTCAACATGACCTAATAAACACCGATTGTTGCATGTTTGTTTACCATGCAGTAAGACATGTAAGTAAATACGCAGTCCATAATCGACTGCGGAATAAATAGGTCGTAGTTAACTTGTAGTTGCCATAACGCACAATGATGTGATTAAATCAGTAAATAACATAATGGTTATTAAAACTTTTACTGTTACGGTGAAGTTGTAAAAAACTGTTATGGTCTCTTAGGGTTCTTACAGACGAGCGGCACGTTGCCAACTGCAGATAAACTGCAGCCGTCGCCACCTGTTGACGGCTACCGTCGACGCTTGCAGTTCTGGCGTCAGCGGCTGCCGCCGGCGCGTCGACGGTAGCCGTCGACACACATTTACGCGGCATGCCACAACTGCAAGCGTCGACGGCAGTCGTCGACGCTTCGGCGGCTGCCGCCCGGCGCGTCGACGGCAGCCGTCGACAGGTGGCGACGGCTGCAGTTTATCTGCCGTTGGCAACGTGCCGCTCGTCTGTAAGAACCCATTTTTTTTTTTTTTTCGGATGGGAAATCATCAAATGACTTCTACCGCTCTGGGCGGAGCAGGAGAGAGTGTCAGACTTTTACTGACTAAAACCCATCCATGTTCCTTCATCGCCCTTTGTGTTCCGGGGCCACGGTATCTCTTTCGAATAGTCCCGCAACCCCGGCAAGTCCCGCAACCCCGGCAATCTGTAAGAACCCTTAGTTATAAATTGTGTATTTATGAAGTTTGAGTACTTTACCAGGGAGGCCTAGGTCCAGCAGTGGACGTCTTTCGGCTGAAACACACCCCTCAACAAAGTTGGGAAAAGGCTAGACAGATGATGATGAATTTTGTCTTTAAAATTACGCTACTACGACGACGTAGGTACCTACTTAAATGTAGATAATGATAGCAATATAATCAGTAGTAAACGTTTAAACTTAACAACATTAAGTGCTTTCTGATTAAACAGGGCATTTCCTGTGCTTACTAAACCGGCTTCTTACAAACAGAATTTTGTAATTCAGTAGTACGTAGTTAGTTCGTTGTATACTTGTGTCTAGAATTTTTTAAGATTTGACATTGAAAATAAACGAACCTTATTATTTGTCTAATTAGACAAGGGGTCCTAACACTGAGTCAGCTTTTACTATACATACATATAGGTACTTACAAATCAATAAGTCTCTGTAGGCAGTATAACGAAATATCCAAGTGAAATGAAGTAGATATTGCATGCAAAAATGCTAGGTTTAAAAAAGACTTTTATGTCACTGTACCCAAGTCGTAATATTTTGTTGTTCTTGTATTACTATTATAATATATTTTTTTCTAATTGTTCAATTCCCTTGTTATTAATTCATCTTGTTTCTTTTGTATGACTTTTTTTGTAATGTATTTTTATTTGTTTAGATTTTTAACCTTATCAAATTTACTGTATGTACCTACCTAGATTATAAGTGAATGATGTGGTCTCCTATAATTGGAAACGCACACTTGTATTTGTCCCTGATCTATGTATACTTGCTTGTAATTGTGTAGTTTCTGTTGGAGATCCAATAAATAAATAAATAAAATTGAACATTTTGAAAATTTCAAAATAATATTTTCGCTGAATTCATAATTATGAAAGTGTATAACAATTACTTTTTTTGTGTCTGTTGTTCTGTTACGGATTTTTTTACTTGCAGATAGATATTAAAAAAAGGATCAGGGTTTGGACAAAAAAAAACCTTGAAATTATTAGCAAAATTCGATTCAAATAAGGATATTCAAATTAGGATATATTATAAGGTCGCGAGCAACAGCTAGTCTCAAATAGAAATGGTACCAGAAACTTATCCATTCGACCGTACTTCCATGCCAATTATTTGGGATCTTGACGCGACTGGCCACCGCTAGTGGCTTCATAACTTCAAGTCTCTTACCAACATAAGAGAGATCAATTGCACATTAGTAACGCCTTATCTAAATAACTTAGCAAGTAGGACATTACTCTTGAGTCTAGCTAGGCTACATGATACAGAGATTCCATACCGACAGAACTCGGTCAGAACGCACATTAAATAAAAGTGCATATTAAATACTATAAAAGATAATATAGACGAATGTAATGTTCATAATGGTATTAACTTTCAATTTCACGTTATTGGAGATACATTACGCGATGGCGACGTTACAGTTAATCGGGTAACTGGACGCTGGTTCGCGCAGTTCAGATACCCAGTGCACGCTCCAATTATAATACGCAAATAAGTGGTTGGAGGAAAAGAACGGTATAGTTCAATTCGAATATGAGTTTCATTCAGTAACGGTAGTATTGTAATTTCTGTGATCGACAACCTGCAAAGTATATATACGTTTCGGTTTCACAGAAAACTTCACTTAATTTGTACCGCGATTTGTGTCCTCCTTTAGGCACAGAATAAAAACAGTATTGCACAGGCCACTGAACCCTAAAAATCAAGAGCAGCGAGAACATTACCGGTACGTTATAGTACTTAAATTATTGGTTTGCGGTACAGTGGACGTGCCGCCGCCCGGCGCAGACGCAGCCATAAGCGGTCAACGTAATGATGGCCAATTTCCGAACCGACGCAATTTACCGATAGGTGCTTTATTAACTTCGAGCCGTGCCTTACCGGAGAAAGCTCCGTTTGCTACCAATTTCCATGAAGCCTCAACGGGACTTTTATACTTTTTAGATGTCCGCCATTGTCGTTAAAGATATCGTTTGAGATTTACTTAGATGGCGCCGTATAATCTGCAATAAACTAAATTGAAAATTTTATGAGGTTTACGTAAATATTTGACGTTTAGATAAGTCTTACTAAACGATGTAGTTAAATATATCGATGTGTGCCCATATAAGTAAGTTTAAGTCAAAAACAGTAAAATGTTTTGGTGTACACCTAACGGTGCATAGGCATTACTGGTTATAACATTTCTAAGCGTGTTGCAGCAACTTCCCACATAAAATTAATTCAATAAAGGAATTACACATAATATTCAGACATCCAATTTGGTAAAACCGAGCAATAAACGACTACTGAAGTAGCTTTGACCTCTCACCACTTGCTCGTACCACAGTTACCAGAAATGTTTACTTCGTCGAAACGAGTTTCTTTTATTTTTATTGGCAATTTGCGATTACACGCATAATTTCAGTGAGTAATTATTGAGATGGGATTGTGAAAGATGGGAACAATTTGGCAATTAAATAGATGCTAGTAGCGACGCCCGCGCAGCATCAGTGCACGCGATTTACCGTAACATTCTCATAATATGATTGGGTAAAGTACTTTTTGTACATTCTCGTTCATGTACGGACACCTGCAGTAATTGGTTACCCTTCGTTTCTGAGGTATTTGTTTGGGTGAGGGGTCATCGAATTAGTTGCAAGCAAGAAGTCTGCACGTAATGCAAGAATAGGCATGACGACAGTATAAAAAAATTGCAAATCTATTTAGTCCATCAGTTAGAGTATTGGGAATTTATGGACATGTATTTTTTGTTTTTGTGAATCAATGAAAATTGACAAAGATAAAACGCATCAAAACTCGGGAGGGGGGCTCGTGACGTCAGAACTAGCTAAAAATTAAACCTAGGCGTGACGTATTGAGTATTTTAAAAGCGTCATTTCTTCCTCAATTTTGGTACGTAACAAAAGAAAAAACACGGGTCAAATATTTTTTGATAATCTAACTGACGAACGAATTAGTTCTTTTTTGTCGTCTCGCCTATCTTTGGTGGTGACACAGTTTTGAATATAATTAATGCCAAATGCAAATGCATTGCCGATGTTATCAGAATCATTATCGTTAACAACTTCTCTTTCAGAACATTTTGAGCGAGAAAAGAGAAGCGCCCTATATCGAAAAGATACAATTCTAAAGTCCCACCCATTTAAACTTTAGTACACGAACATCTTTATCTACGGTATATTCTTTAAGCATCGAATTCAATAAAACCGATTACCTCTCAAACCTGATCGATGTAGAAGTCAACATCATCAATATTTCAGAACCATAACCGTTCATTACTTCTGTTTTCGTCGTGTCGGTAAACTAGCTCCATACATTACAACCTTCCGTAGCTTGACAAATGAAAAACTGTTCGACATTACTTATTACCTTGTATGGTGGTCGCAATAATCAATATAATAGTCAGCTTCAGGACCACAGATGTTGTTATAATGCTGTATTAGTTTTTTTTATAGTAAAGTACAGCTAATCAGTGATTTGCTGGTACCCATGTAAGGCAAGATTAATGAAAAGTCAATTAATGGTTCTAATCTGGTTTTCCTGTCTGTTGATGCTTGACTAGGTTTTTGAATTACCATGGAGTTTCATTATTGATTAACGAGTCTCTATGACGCGAGATTTTATTTATTTTCTGCATTTACGGATTGCCCCTTGACGTAAAAGAACGCTGTCTCAGTAAAGTAGGTATTAATAGCACATTACGTAATATTTATTCTTTGAATGATGTCAGCAGAGTGCAATCTGCATACAAAGTATGCGACCTGCCGGTAAACCACCAAAGTCATAAAGTATTGTACGGATGGGTGTAATATCTAGTCTTACCAAGAGGTATTTATTGTGTTACCCAGTACGAGTAAGGGCTTGTCCAGAAAGGGCGAATCACGCGCGAGTCGAGGGTCTGGCGTTATGCACGCGATTTACGCGCGTATTTTGAATTCGCGCGATGCTTGTGGACGCGATGTATTCGTGCCTAGTATCTCAATAGCGCGCGAATGAATTCGCGCGAAACGTTTCGCGACGAATTCGCTTCTTCTGGACAAGGTCTAAGGGTTGTTTAGGTCAGATGCACTCCTTTTGAGGTACTCCTTATAAAATACTGGTAATCAGCTGCACCCATTTAAAACCCACTGCTGAAATGCAAATGAACTTAATTGAAGAAAGGCTAGGTAGATGTGGAAAATGATACATAGGTTGTTTAGTTTGCTACATAGAATCGGTAACAGAACAGTATTTTTGTAAGTATTTTTATCTAGCTCATAAATCCACTAGTAGGGGCTTCAACTAAAGCTTGCCGTTTTAGGTGGCGGTATGCAAAGTGGTTATATCTCGGCTCGGTCGCTCTAGTTGCTCCAGTTCACCGCATTTGGCCCGTGTCCGCTGATCCGGCCGACATCTGGCGATCTGCTAAATGCCAGCGTGCAGCGGTGACAAGCGCACATGTGTTCCAAACCTCACCTGAATGGATTTAACAGTTTTGCTGCCTTTTTTGTTAAACATCCTTTGGTAATGTGAGATTTTGCAGGAAGTTTTAATTAACGTTAAAAACTGTGACGTCTTTGTTATGTGGTAACTACGCTGTTGTAGTCATTGGACCATATGGCCTATAATGGCGTAATGTGGGCGTAGTGAGGTGGCAATTTGAGTAATTGATATTATTTAGACTCTTTTTTTTCTTCAAGAAGTGCATAATATATGGTTTGCTTTGTCAATGCGAAAGAGAATGCGTATGCGGAACATTTCACATTTTCAGGCACATTTTCAATAACATTTTCTCACAGGAAATGGCCGAATTATGTAGATTTCCATTGGACTCGTTATGACCTACGTCGTATTGACATTAACGTTTTCTGATAACCAGCAATTTATTTAAAGACTAACAAATTGATGCAAATCTAATCAAAGCTACATACCTACTTATTCATATCTTTTTGTAAGCATTAAAGTGTACAGTCACGAGTAATCGTACTTTATAACTAATTGTGAAACAAGGCTTTAAACTCCACATTTCATTAGACTGGGGGTCCAGGACACCGGCGTTTCGCTAATTACTGTTAATTACTCTGCCCCAGCTTAAACTTTTTGCTAATAATGACTACTTGATCACCCTGAACGTTAGATTCTGAAAGGCACCTAAATAATGTGCATCGACATATTATCTTGTTCTAAGAACATTTGTGTCTTTAACGGCATGCGTAAGCGCGCAATTTGAATGTCAAAACTACGTCATCGACTACCTACCTACTTATCGCGGTATAATTATTCAAGGAAATTACTAATATTTTTATGTAAATAAATCAAATTAAATGAGTGGAGTTAATCGTTTCTATTAATTACAGGCTACTTTCAAGTTTTTTTTAACAAATTTCAAATATGGAAGAACGAAAAATCCTTATAATTGATTTATTTTCTTTCAGGCATCTACAAAGATACAACTTTATTTAAACAGCTCGTATTAAGGCACAGATCATACATTGTTATGGAGAAAAATATTAAAAACACAAGTTTTGTGTTTACAACTGTACCCACCGTCTAGCGTCTGGTCAAAAGTGAGCGCCAATTTCATACAATTCGTCGTAGCCTCCATAGCTCAGGGGTTAGAGCACTGGTCTTGTAAACCAGGGGTCGAGAGTTCAAATCTCTCTGGAGGCATTTTTATATTTGGCCATAATTTAAAAAAGCTATTAATTAATATACTCATTTACACCTAATTATGGTAATAACTACGTTTTATTACGCAAATTAATTCTAATCTAAGAAGAAAGACGGTAATCATTCAAATTAATTCCTTCTATTTGCGAAACTATTAGCTAATTGTGATTAAAGAAACTAAGATTCATGAAAATGTTAATTTCAGCGCATAATTGAAATAAAACTTTTACCAGCTTCATAGAAATGGGACAAGATTTTTGTGCAGTAGGTAAAAAGAGGAGGTTCCAAACCGAGTAAGCCCCATTTTGTTAGGCTAAAGCCTTGTCAGTATTCTCTTTGCTCTGAGCAACGCACGGGTTGACTTGGCGCTCGGGTACACTCCTCCCCTACACGGCCAGCCCGGCCTAGCACCATCACGGTGTGGCGCTTTCCGCCTCATCTCCGGGGACTTTCCACAGGGTGAATAAGTTACAAGAACTCTGTATGTAACCCCGACGACTAAACTGGTTGGAACCCTCACTGAGTAACACGAATGTTTAACCATGTGCTTAGTTGAAAAAAAACTTTAATAGCGCGATGTAGGATTTTTCGTGATCACGTCATTATCGCGATGTTAACACACCCGTTCATTTGAAATCTATTTTCCCTATAACGTAAGCAACGTGAAAATGTATTAATAGAGTGCTTAATAGTTAAGTTGCACCAGTAACTCAATGAAATAGATTTGTTGTGAAGAGTTTCAACCGCCAGCGCCATCTAGTTTGTGGTCCCAATACTAAAGTGCTCGACAAAAAGTTGGGATTTCATAAAACTTCTAATGTACGAATTCTATTTTGATACGTCGATATCACTAAACTTATTGGATCGCCCGTACTTGAGTTTGTCAGTTAATAAGCCCTCAAAAAGAATAAAGCCTCCTTTGTTTAAGTTGGTACGTTTCTCGTTAACTTTTACTTTAAATAAAAAATGACCATATTTCTCCGGCAAAGGAATCTTTATAGTCATGCATTGACCGTAAAATCCAAGTTTGCTGTAAAGGTACAGACTACAGTGTTTTGTATAGTTTGTTTGTTACATCCGTGATTCGTAATGAGGGATTTGAGTGTCGTCATTGGATTTTGTAACTTGTCCCATACTTATAAGGTGTACTTTCTATTGTGTCGTCTGAGATGCGCAGACGCAGGTGTGCGGCCGCCTGGTCGTCGCCGCGGCTACTGCTCTCGGATATGGTATTCATTTATTAATTTGCTTGCGTTGACCGACGCGCCAATACATTCAGTTTAGAGGATCATTGTGCTAGCATTTATTTTTTTCAACTTGAAATAATTAGTTTTTAAAATAAATACTTGCCGTAGACAAAAGGAAATTCATTTACATGACAATCTATTCATAACACATAAAAAGACTAATTAATCATTTATGAAGATGTCATGTTTAACAGAAGATGCAACATTACATTTTGGCAATGCATTGCATCGTTGTTAACATTGTGTAGCAACAAAATATGCAATTTTTGGGAATGTTGGCGTTATCTAAGGAAATCATAAATTAATAATTTGATCAATTTATGCCAACGATAATAATTGCTCTGAGAATTGTTACAGGCGTTCTAGTGTCAGTTATTATCGAATTAATCAAATAAGTTTTTAATTAGTTTTTACTTGTTAATCAAGTTCTTTTTCACGTCAAGATTTTAGCTCGATCCGATTGAACTGAATTTTAAATCATCAAAGTTCAATCAATTCAGTCGTAATGTTCCTACAAATTAGTTTATTACGAATTCAATTTTTGTTGACACATTGCTAAACAGTTCTGCCTCTAAAGTACGAAAAAAGCAAAGTGCTTTAATGATATCTAGATCACATAGCCAGGCCTAGGAACCAGAATAAATAAAAGTTAAAGTAAATAAAAACAAAGAATCCTTTATCTACTAAACCACAGTTACCTACTACCCAAATTAATGAAACACCAAATAATTTAATCAAACGATCAAAACTCATAAAACAAACCCGAAACGGAATAAAAGAGTGGAATGCGAAAAGGCCATTATTTATTTAATTTGCAATATAAATAAAGCCGTCGATAGCGGAGCGTTTTGTCTGAGTAAATAGTGGATAAGGCCAGGTCCACATAAATCATGGGTAGTGTCCGAGAGAAGGTCGAATTCTTGCCGAAGCCGAAGCTCGAAACCGATGGTTAAATAACCCTAAGAAATTATGTTCAAGATTTGATAAAATTAAAACCGTTAGATATAAAGATTTCTTCGACTTTTTTAAAGTTAAAAGTTTATAATCGGTGTAAAAATACCCTTAAAGAAAACGAAAGGCACTGGTTCTGGGCATTGCGGGAATATTTACCTTCTAGTTACGGAGATATTGGGGGTCAAACTTTTTCACAAGTTTTTTTTTTATACATACAATTTTTTAATGTTGTAACTTTACTTTAGATACCTCCACGAACCCGAAAACCGTGATATTTCATAAAAAAAAAGTCGATTTCCAGCAATAATTATTGCGCAGAGTTACTTAGTTTGATGTAAAGAATGCTTGATTGCCGGCTCCGTGAAGGGTCCGTTTACACCTTGTATTAAACGGGATGATAGAATTACCGTTGCAATTTAAATAATACTTCGAAATAATGTCAAGTTCGTTGAATTTCGGCCCTTGCTAGAAACATTCAGCTTCGGCTAAAACTCTAGTCCATTTTGGCCGAAGCCGAAGGTTTAGCCGAAGCCGAATGTTCGGTCGGACACTAATCATGGGTGAATTAATGCTGGTTTGCTGCATTCCAGCGCCGGTCGGCAAGCCGCGGTCCCAACGTGGTGTTGCCAACTATTATGAGACAGAATTCGGGATAATAAAAAAAAAATGGGTTACATAGCATATCAAGGAGTCTCCATTTAGGCATAGAAAATGCCTGTAGTTGAAGGCTCCGCTCTTCCCTTACATCTTTAAGATACAAAATATATAGGCAATTAATAATAAGAGAAAAAAGAAAAAAAAAAAAGTACGATAAATTATTGTATAAGCGTTCGTGCGCCCGTGTGTGTGCGTGTATTGTAAATAAAACGATTGGGGAAACTTTTTGAATAGGTTGACATTTTTGTGGAATTTCAAACGAGAGTAAAATTTGATCTGATTTGATTGAGCTTTTGAAAGTTTTTTAGAGGGATTTTGTTTTCAGCAGCACAGCTTATTTCGTCATGGTTGGACGCTATCATGATATAGGTACACGTATATAATTTTAAGGGTAGTTTTACTATTGTATACGTGGCAATCCATTTAATTTTAGCCAGCATCACAAAGCATGATGGTTATCAAGGGAGATAGTCCTTCTAAATCGTTCATTGGGATAGTTTACAATCAGAAACGATTGAATGTTGAAAAATAATTAGGTACCTACCAACTAAACGACCCTAATATTTTTACCAAATATTAAAACTGCTGTATAATGAATGAATTCACAACTAAGTATCTTCACATTTTTTTATTTTTTTCATTTTATTAATCAATAAACATGTTTACAAATATTTTACAAAACTTAAACATACCACACAAACCATCGTGGGTTTAACAGTGGTATGCCTATACATCAAGAAGTGACTTTGAAATCAGGAAATTCCCTACAATCGTGGAGACATAGCAACAACCTAGTGGACAACAAACGCGGAACTTGAAGCCTCCAGCGATGAATTCCAATCGTTGTTTTTGCACAAACTCACAAACCAGTCACTATGGAAAAACCCAAACGGTGTCCTCGAAATGCCAAAATTTTTACCAAAATAGTTGTGGCGCCAAGCTATTTATGATACATAGGTATGTATATGCGGCATATACCTACGTATATACTACTACTACGTATCACATAGACACGGCATATAATATGCCTTGTCTGTGCGGCAGCAAATAATTAATAGTACCAACTGTACAGGTTTTTACCTACTAAATAATTAAACATAGTGACAAAACTAAAATCACTAACAAGGAATGTTTAACTACATGATGACCTTAAGGTTTCTACATTTTCTACAACTCTTGATTACCCGCTGAATAAGAACTATCAACAGAAATATAAACTTCTATCCTTGGGACCACAATCAGTGGCTTCCTGACTTCTTCAATCATTATATATACTATTGGCACAATTAATTCATTGATCATCTTTGTACGAGGGAGCCGGCATGTCCTAGAATCAAAAATTCGAAGACATATATGTGACATCAACGAACCCGCACTGGGCCCGCGTGGTGGATTATAGCCCTTTCATAGAGTGGAGGTCTGCGTCCCAGCAGTGGGAACATTATAGGCTGATATATGCTTATTATGCTTGTGCATAACTTGGAGATCACCAAGTTAGAAATAAACTTTTCTAGTTACCCAACTTCAATTCAAGAAAGCCTGAAAAGCCGTCGACTTATCAAGAAACTAAAGTCCTGGGAAATTTCTATTAAATATATAGAATCTAGGCACCTACGTATTCGAAGAGCTTCGGTAGCCGGGTCTCTAAATTATGTAATCTTTCAAAAGCTTATACGAATTTATATACATATCATTACGCCTGTAGTCCCTGAATGGTTATGCAGAGGTGTACATAATAGTAAACCCACATTTTACCAGTCATGTTTTAAATCTCATGTAATAGGGAGCGAGCCTATTGCCATCAACCGGGCACAAATCCAGACACCGTGGGTGCTACTGAGAAATTCCAGGAAAACCACTATTACATTTTGCTCGACTCGGGAATCGAACCCAGGACCTTATGCTCAGCAGACGCGCATATACAATTTAAAACCATTATAAAGGCCCGTTTTCTATAACTTACTTACGTATAACTGTCAGTTAATATGCCACGCCTCGTAGCTATCGGTGTTTCTATGATAAATGATAAATGCTTAATAATAAATAAATATATAAATATATGATAAATGATGTTTATTTTGCAAGTAGGTTTTTACAAACACTTTTACATGTCATTTTTTTTTTTAAACTGAATGGTGTTTCGTACCTGACTACTCTGAGAAGAAACAGCCGAAACAAACTAAGAGGTCATAGTCTCTTTTGAAGTCCAGACATAATTTTGCTCAATTACATGAGGACTATGCAGAATAGTGTCTGAGATGGTCTTTTGAAGAAAGAACCACACAGATTTGAGTGGACCTGTCCAGTCAGTGCAAGCATTTGTCAGTTATCGTGTAGCTCGACTTATAACTCAAGGAGCTCAACGAAACGACGAACAATACCAAAGAAAGGACATTTGGGTAGGTCGCTTATAGTACTCAAACTGCCAGACAGTTGTGGGAAAAAAAAAAGAAAACAGAACAAAAATATATAAAAATGAAACCCACGTGGTCCCCACATTCACAATAATCAAATAAAATTAATAATGATTTACAAAATCAATGTCAATAAAAATCACAAAAATCATATGTCAATAATAATAAAAAAGTAAGATACGTAAATATTCCTGTCAAGTCAGTAGGTAAATGTTACATAAAATAAAATAAAAAAGTAAAAAATAATAAAATACTGAAATAAGTATTCATGTCAAATCATTCAATGTCAGAGTGTATAAAAGAAAGGAATTAATAATAAACAAGCGAAGTCCGAAATTTCGACATTCACAGAGCAAATTTCATTGGAGCAGCTTAATCCCAAGCCTTTTTATCTTCGAGATAGTTGTTAACATGATAGTAGGCTTTCAAGCACAGCTTCCGTTTTATAAACGATTTGAATTTATTTAGGCTTAGTGATTGAATTTGGCTCGGAAGTTTATTGTAAAAACGTATACATTGGCATCTGAACGTACCCCCATTTTTTTGAGCCTCGTTACAGGAACAACAAATTTGTGTTTGTTCCTCGTATTTATGTTGTGGATATCACTGTATTTTTTA
This sequence comes from Xestia sexstrigata, assembly GCA_941918905.2. NCBI lineage: Eukaryota > Metazoa > Arthropoda > Insecta > Lepidoptera > Noctuidae > Xestia > Xestia sexstrigata. The sequence continues at coordinate 8,397,252 of OW799217.2, read as the reverse complement.
AACAAATTAATATGTTTGTGTGCGTACAAAATGTTTTCATAAATAAACTGAGAAGGCACAGTAAGAATATTAATCTCTTTAAATTTTTCTCTGAGGGAGTATCTGGGTCTTAATTTATAAATTGAACGAATTGCCCTTTTTTGCAAAGCAAATATTGTCTGAATATCGGCGGCATTGCCCCACAAGAGAATACCGTACGACATCACGCTATGGAAATAACTAAAGTAAACTAAACGGGCTGTCTCTAAATCAGTTAACTCACGAATTCTTCTAACGGCGGGCGTATGCTGCAGAGCTGTTTTTTCGACAATTTGTCTATATGCTGGCCCCACTGTAGCTTGGCATCCAAAGTTATGCCTAGGAACACTGTGCTATCTTCCGGTTTCAACTCTTCATTCTTAATTAGTACAGTGGTTTCCACTTGTCTTACATGGGGTATCGTAACCTTAATATATTTAGTTTTTTTCTCATTTAGGAGTAAATTATTAACATTAGACCAATTAACGACGAACCAGGGCGCTATTAACATCATCCGTAACTAACTGCTGACGTTTGAGTTTAAATAAAAGAGAAGTGTCGTCTGCAAACAATACTATGTCATGATTATCCTTTATGAGGTAAGGCAACTCATTTATGTAAATAAGAAACAAAATCGGACCAAGAATTGAGCCCTGGGGTACCCCCATTCTTACTACGGATCCGGGAGATCTTTTCCCGTTGACATCAACTCTCTGAATCCTATCACTCAAATATGAAATAAGAAGATCCAGAGAGGCGTTACGGATTCCGTAGTGGTGTAGTTTCCTGATTAATGTTTCATGAAGAACGCAATCGAAAGCTTTAGATAAATCGCAAAAAATACCCAAAGCATCGCATTTGTCCTCCCAGGCATTATAAATGTGTCCTAAAAGTTCAACACCGGCATGCAACATCAGTAGTTGAACGACCCTTTGTGAAACCGAACTGTTTTTTATGTAATAACTTATGTTTATTGAAAAAACTTTGCATTTGTGCCAAAATTAATTTTTCAAAAATTATACTAAAGGTGGGTAGTACTGAAATGGGTCTATAATTAGTGGGGTCTGATGTGCTACCCGATTTAAACAATGGTATTATTTTACTATATTTCATTAGATCAGGAAACTCACCATGGTCAATACAATCGTTAAATATTACAGCTAATGAAGGAGCTACAATGTTTATAATGGATTTAGTCTTTTTGGTCTTTTTAACATTTAAGGTGTGAAAAGTTTTAATTATATCTTTACAGGTGACATATTGAAAATTAAATTCGGAATCACAGACTGAAACGTTTTCCCTTAGTAAAGACTCGGCAGCAAAGACATATAAACAAAGTTAGCTTGAAATATCCTATCTGCGTCAAATACTTGTCACTTGATTCATAGAAAATTAACGAAAGCTTTTCTGTGACGTTTTGTTTCCATCGGTCCGTAAGCAAAATGACAAACAGACAGAGATAGCAACCTACCCATACCTGTGAGTAAGTTATTGGAAATGGCCGTAAAAAAACTACCGGGTTATCCAAACAGGAACAGGTTGCCAACGGACACCCAAAAAACATTAGGCAAATGCAAATAACCGGGTGTTGTGATAAGCGAACCGATAAGCTATCACCACCCATATCGGTATTTTGACAACAACTAATTATTAGATAACAACTTTGCTTGCTCATGATTTCAGTAACATATGGTTCGGTAACTCGAGGAGAATCTTTTTTTCAATTAAGCCGGCTTGATTTGATATCTTAAGGATAGACTGCTTCTCTTTTTGACTGTGTAAAGGATGATATGACAAGAAAGTAGTGATACAGAAGTATGGAAGAAGAAGACATGCTACGCCGACCCCAAATGAATTGGGATAAGGGCAAGAGAATTGTGGAGACTGCTTCTATTTTAACTGCTGAGCAAAGTCCTCTCCAAAGTTTTTAAAGGTGCGCTTTTACGGCGCCACAACGAACCAACCGTCTGCTTGAAAATGACGCATAAAGGGTGTTAAAAACCTTTTAACGAAGCCGAAAGGCACTTGTTCTCCCCGTCATTGCGATATTTTTTTTGTTCTACAACATACCTGTGAACCTTCTAGTTACGGAGATATTGGGGGTCAAAGTTCCAACTTTTTGACAAGTTTTTTTTTTTAAATACAAGTTTTTACTGTAACAATTTTACTTTAAACACCTCCACGACCCCGTACTATGCAATCCATCCATCAGCACAATGTTTTGATTGCGTTACATTGAGTTCTACCACAAAACTGATTTTTCACCCAAAAAAAAAGTCGTTTCCCAGCAATAATTTTTGCGTAAAGTTACGTAACTTAGTTTGATGTACAGAATGCTTGGTTGACGGCTTCGTGATGAGGTTTTTACACCCTGTATATTCGTCATGTTCAATTGCAACTAATTAACGGTGACATTAATGTCACTCTTTTTTTGGAAAAACTTCGAGTAAATTAATTAATTTTATAAATAATAATCACCAGAAACCAGATGTAAAAGTAGTTTCATTTACAACTGAACAAACGAGAAAAGAAATCTCACTAGTTCAGTTAACTGAACTGGTCAACTGATCTAGTGAGAACAGAGGCTATTAATAACATGGGTACCTAATGCTCTACTATTGCCAATTATAAGTAATATTAATATAATATAAATAATAAATTTATAAGTATTGGCATCATGAATCTTTGATGGCTGACCTCAGCAAAAGAACGCTGCGTACATGATGTCACCACGTGAAGACTTGAGCAGTGTATCTGAAGGGTCGCAAGATCGATGCTGCCGCGTGAGATAGCAGTTCCACTCTGCTTGAGTTCTGCTGTAACGCTATCTGTCAGTGAGTGAATTAATTTAAGAATTAAATTAAGATAGAAGAATTATAGTATCTGCTGAATAATAGTAAATACTTCTATTCTACGAGTACAAGTACACCACACAGTTTAAATTACTCAAACACATCGATAAACACGACTTTCTTTCATCTACTAAACTGTCCTCACTATGGCTACCGTCTTCAAACAAGAAGAATGTATCGAACACGATCATAACTTCAACACAGGTGTGATGGCACGCGGAGAAGTAATTGGGTGCCGTCGAGAAGTTATGCCCTTTCTTCATTAAATTAGGAGCCAACACGAACGTTGTTATGAACCTATGGAGTGTCGATATGTACCCATATGATACCCAGAACCTTCATTCCCCACTCAGATAAATGTAGGTACATTTATCTGAGTGGGGAATGAAGGTTCTGTATGTTGGAAAAGAAGGTTTTATTTCCAATAGCCAAAAATGTGGTGTTTATTATAACAATAAAAATAAACGCCAAGTTGTATTCTTTCGAGTCGTAATCTTCTACGCTAAAGCCGGAGGCCAAATTCAGTCCTTCGGTAATATTGCATGCAAATTCTTAGCTTAGGGCTAACAGCTGACAGTTAATCAGAAGTCATTTAGCCAAGAATTAAGAGTACAGACTAGAGAGACCAGCCTGTACCAATCAAAATGGAAAATCTGCATACCAAGATAAGATTGGGCTTTACACACATAATCATCTATTCGTAATAACAGTTAGCAGTGAGCAGCGGTGGCCAGTGGTGGCCACCCCGACTTACGAACAGTAAGTCATGGGTTCGAACCCAGATAGGCGCATTACTTTGTGTAATATATTTCATCACCACTGCTCTCAAATCGGTGAAGGAAAACATCGTGAGGAAACCGGCATGTCCTAAAACCAAAAATTCGAAGACATGTGACATCTACCAATCCGCACTGGGCCCGCGTGGTGGTTTATAACCCATTCCCTCTCATGGAGAGGAGGCCTGTGTCCCAGCAGTGGGAACATTAATAGGCTGATGATGATGATGATGAATAACAGTTTGTGCACTGCTGTCCCTTACACTTACACACCGCATACATAATCTGATTTAGTAAGTACCTTCTGGTTCCGGTTGAAAGCTTATTCATGTGGAAAGTGTGCAAAACTCAAACTCAAACTCAAAGCATTTATTTCAATTAGACCATTACGGCACTTTTGAATGTCAAAAATACAAAAAAGAAAATCAAAGCTACAGTCCCAGTCACAAGGCATAATAACTTGAGAAAGTACTGTAGTTGCCCATTCCCTAGCGTAGATCTCTATGGAGAAGAACGGGCAAGAAACTCCATGGACACTCTTTTAAAATCAAAATATTGTTACAAAATCTTGGTTACATCATTAATTTTGAGATTATACATATATGTGAGAACGATGTAGAAACACGTGCACACTAAGAGCGTCCAGAGTAAAAGATTAGATCAACAATTTACGAATAAAGTAATCAGAGTACATCAACATCCAAATAATTTGTACAGTCGCAGTCAAATAATATGCAAATGTTAACAGATCACATACAGCCGAGCGCTAAGTGCTTTCCGAACGTCTCACTGAATGGACACAACGCTCATGGAATACTAATTTGTTTAATCAATAATGTATCGTAAATCGTATACATAAATTGTTTTTTCCCCACTTCCCTGCGTTTAATTACAGGAGATAAACGGCTCGACGTTGGTATTTATTCCTTTAAACATGGTGTTTTATCTTTTTCTCCATCCCGTCGTTAAGCCTGCCTAGGAGTATGGTGTACGGCCTGCTTGCTTAGGCTTAGGAACCAGTCATAAGCTCATTAGCACACGATTGACCGGTTCCTCTAACCATGGTGTTTTACTTTGTAAATGATTCCTGCATCTAAAGAAAATGCTGTCTAAAGTTATTACAGGACTGGTTCATTGATTTCCAATCAACAGGGACAACAGTCAACAACAAAAGTATGTATAGTTTTTTAACAATTTTAATTACTCACCTCGCCGCACCAGATAAAGAAAGTGCCTTTAATTTATAGCGCTGTTTAAAAGTCTGAAGCAAGACAAACAAGCGAGTACAATCTTAATCGTTTCGCGAAACTAAGTGCGCATTTCCAAAGCTTTAAAACCCGAACTAAAAACGAAGCATCCGAGATCAGCGATACTTTTTAACTCTTAAAGTAACGCATGTTTCTTTGAAAGGGACGACGGTAGTTAGCGCATCGCGTGTGGAGCTGTGGACGATGCGACAAATTAAATGTCGCAGGTGGGAAATGACACCGAAGTAGCACCTCATATAACATTTTAATTTATTTTACGCGTTCACTGAATTATCGTCTCGACTGTACAAGTGTACATGTTCAGAGCAGTCTTACAGCATTAAATCGCTATTTTACTGCGAGTAAAAGCAGTGAAAATTATGTGAATAGTCGTTCGTTTTAAATAATTGTTTTATTTGCATTTTTATTAAGTGGATTTAGTCATGTTAGCTAAATTAACTAATTATTTTAGAGGAATTTAGAAATGTACTCTATTATTTAGTGCATAAGTCACATGATCTTTTGTATAGTATTCTTCTGCTCGCTACTCTTCATCATCATCATAATTCTCCTGCCCTTATCCCAATTCATTTGGTGTCGGCGCAGCATGTCTTCTTTTTCCATACTTCTCTATTACTCATCATTTCATCAGACGCCTCCTTTCTGGCCATATCATTATTTATAATAGTCCATCCACCATTTCTTCTGCTCGCTACTAAATTAAGAAACTTATTAGGCTAGGATTAAAGGTTGGTGCCTCCCTCTTCTCATCGAAAAGCAAGATACAAGGCTAAAGTGAGTAGACCACTTTAATCACATAATAACTTTTTTCACACGTCATTAACATTTCCAACAAAAAACAAAGCAAACAAGTAACCCTACATATTAAGCCTCCAACGCTAATATATAATTTAGTCTACACACTAATAATATTACACAAATTGGCCTTTAATCAGCCGCTATTACGTGTGATGTCGGCGAGAGCCTGCGCCGGTGCACATGCAGCCCGCCCTTTGACTCCGCCGTTCTCAGAAATGAAGCCTTAATGTTTAACACATTAGAAATTCTCAGATTAACTGTGTGTGTGTGTTTGAGAACACCGCGATATTAATGTGTTTTTGTTTGTGGGTTTTAATTTAACCCAATGAAAAAACTCTAGGATAAATCCTCCTTGTTCTACTTTACTTGTAGTTTCAAATAATACCCGACCAGCATATTGCCATCTGCAGTTCTGCCTTTGACTTTCTTTAAATCCTGGAAGATGCAGGTTGCTGTGCAGGATGGGTAAGAAAAGAGGTGGGGCATATCCTGCAGAGGGGCTCCACGCTGACATTGTTTTTGGGTCGGGTCGATGATACTCATTTGGCCAGATTATTTCTACAGCGGCCGACCTGTGCCCACAAATGATTAAGAGATTTCCAGATTGGCCACTGCAGTTCCAGACCAGTAGGAAGATGGTATGCTGGATTTATTAAGTGAGAAGTAGGATGTCTGTTCTCCTGAAAAGTGATACAGAATAAGTGAACTGTAAAACCCACCTCGACCTAATCCTTCTGGGGTTACAGGCGTGATGTTATGTATAACGATAAAGCCTGTACACGCGGTAAATATACTTGTAATTACTTAACATTTATCATAGCATATCTTGCACAGTCATCAAGTTATTTTGAAAAGTTCCACTTGAAAAGAAACCAGTATGATTCAAGCATACTTTGCAATAACAGAGGCGATAGTAACAAAGAAATCCAAGACATTACGAGACAATTATTTCACATAAAATGACGACACTCTTATTCATTAAATATTTTGCACAGTCAGGTTTATTAAGGATACCTATTAAAAAAGCGTCCTATTTGATAAATCAAGCATTCTTTCAGATAGTAACATTAAAATTTTCCAGGATATTGTCAGATAAATAATTGTTATTAGTATGTATATTAGAGATAACTATGATCTATACAGGGTTAGTTTTCAATGACCGGCCAAATTTTCAGAGATGGTTTAGAATCGATAATATTTTCGATATAATGAAGAAAAAACAACATTTTTTAAATAAAATTTCATTCCTGTCCATAACTAAAAAGCGAACGTGTGGATATTGCAACAGCACCATTCAGTTCAACAGCCTAGATAGGTGGCAGTTAGCACACATATAAATTTGGCGGTGCATGCAGGCACATAAGTGCATTGATTCTCACTAGGTTTATGATTAGGAAATTTGTAGGACATTTTCAGATAAATGCTATAATTTTATTTTATATTTTTCAACAATAATATTTAAAATGCACATTTGCTTTGATATCTAGATCTTAATTTTAAATTTTGGCTGGTCATTGAAAACTAACCCTGTATAATTATGTATTTGTTAACCCTATATGTAAATGGCAGTACACACACACGCGGGCACAGATAACCGCCTTAAATTCATCTAAGGTTTGACATTAAATATGACGATGGGAAGAGACCTGACGGCATGACGTTCGTGCCTTGGAAGGTGGGTAGGCATTTGGTGTAGGACGCAACCGTTGTAGACAAAGGTCTCGCGTTGCAAGTAATTGCAAGCACGGCGGGATGTGCGGACGCTGCAGCGACGGCTGCTGCGATCCTCAAGCGACGCAAACCGTACTGTAACCGTATTAGTAGCTACACGCTCGGGTCATGGGGCCCGAGTGCGCGTCTCCTTTTTAAGGAAATCCCACCCCACCTTCGCGTGACCAGAGGGCTGGCTCTTTCTTTGACCAAAGACTTAGCATTGCCTTTCAACGTGGCAATGCAGCCAGTTAAATAGTTTATCGGTAAGCTAGGTTACCACTCTCTCCCATTTATTTATTGGTTGAACTTCGATTTAATACTAAAGCATTGGTTCCATTTTCTTATGTGAACTGCCAAGGACTACATTTATGTATAGTTAAAAGTTTATTGAGTAAGAAGTTTTGAATAGACTACAAACTGTATAATTGAGTTGAAACTGTGCGATACCTATGATTACTGTGTGTTACTTAAAAACCTAAGCCTCATTTTAGAAGATTCTTTATATTTTTATTCCTCATTTTTTACCTTTTAGAAGAGCTCGTCTGGGGGTAAAACTAACACTTTTTGCCATACCTTTTCTACCGTCAGATAGCATTCCTGTGTTCTGCTATATTGATGCCGCTGTAACTTCAGGCATGGAAGACATTCCAACAAAGCTTCAGCAATCTTTGCTGTTGCACATAGAAATGCCATCCCTTTTTCTTAGGAACATGATCGTCCGATTTCCGTTAGAGTGACAAAGCAAGAGTACCTACAAATTAAAAGCTACTACTAATAAGGAAATCATTTTAAGGTCGCAAAAAAGGTGTATTAGGGCTCTGTTTGGTTTAAAAATAACTGACAGTTGCAAACAGTAAGTATTTTATTAAATATAACATTTTAAGTCTGCATTTATGAAACAGCAAATTTTATACGAACCAATCCTAACCTATTTAAGAAACTATCAGACGTTTCTATCCGTAATCGACGGGATAATAATAAACTATGCGTACCAAGATCAACCACGGCGCTGATGCGTAAAAGTATCTTTTGTTTAGCACCAATAATTTAAAATAAAATCCCAAAACTTATCAGACAAATGCCGACTGCTCTGTTTAAAAAAAAATTTAAAAAATATCTTACAGCCAAGTGCTATTATACGATATCGGAATTTTTAAATGAACGCAATTAATTAAATAGATTCCTATAATTACGACATTTTCACAATTTGACCGTCAAAGTTGATGAAAACAATACTTTTTTTTTTATTAGCATATTTTTTAGTTTGCTGTGTAGACTCAAGTTTTTATTTTTTTATGGTTTATTCTAAACCAAAAAAAATGTTATTTTGTACGCCATTAATGGCAAAACATGCAGATCTACCTGTTATTTTAAGACCTTGCACATATTATTTGATGTATACTCATGTTTTTACAATAAATATATTCTATTCTATTCTATTGGAGTCTGAGCATTACAATGACCCACCCACCATTACAATGTTCACCCACGCATTGGTATATTGGTATAGCGGTAACGATATTTCCTCACTGTCCAGAGCTCCGTGTGTCAAAGATACAGAAAGACTTGTAGGCAAACCAGCGCGCCATGCACATTCCTTCCAGTATTGCCATTTGCTAGTGTTGCCAGCATAACGATAATATTTAAATGAAGCTATAATCGCCGGCAGCTCGGCCATTAGCTAAGATTTAGATATGAAGAAATCGATAGAGTTGCAAGTTACCACTTAAGTCTATGGGACGTTTACTTAGGTCAAAAATCACGTGCAGGTCAAGAAAAACTATACAGTTCTGTTGTTGAATTTTCTTCGGTTAACACATTTTCAATATCTTTACAAGAGCAACCTTTTAAGATCGATATAAAACAAGCTTGTTCAGTTCCATTGCATTCTTTTGACAGACCCGCCGAGATAATGTTGACGCTAAGGATTATTTAAAAAAAAACTAGTACTTATTGCACTATTCTATACGATTGCAGCATCCACGGGCAGCATCATTACCGAAATGCATGTACAAGAATTTCAATTCAACCATTAATATTAAATCGACAAAGCAAAAACTTGAGGAAATGTGAACGATATTCCAATGCAATGCATAAATGCAACTCTATGTAGATCTGTGCGTATTAACGACTAATTAGATTCAGTGCGCGGCGCTTGCGCACCGACGCGGACGCCAGGATGTGGCCGTTTCGCGTTGCTACCTACCCGACACTTATCTACGACAAGTTATTAGTATTCACTACTATTTTTGCACAACGCACTACCTATTTAAAGCTCTGCTTATGATGACGTAATCGCAATTATACGTTTATGAGCTATGGTTCCACCTACTATCCTGCCCGCTGAGCCTAAAACATGCAGCCAAAGAGATCTCGGCACCGTATTGGGCGAATGATATTGGTCCGCTCCGGCTTTGACAACAACGCCACCTATCGGGTCCAGAGCTATCTTTTATTTCAAGCTGGAACCAAACATACATTTAAAAAAAATTACATCGAAATCGGTTGGATAGTTTCGGAGATTAGCGTGTGAGGAACATGGTGACAATGGTATATAAATACAGGCTGGAAGGATCATCGATGCACAAACGAATACCATGTATTCAGTACATCATTCCGAACACACACATGGAAAATATGGATGGTTTTTCCACATGGTAGTTTTAAATCGGCATTTTTTTTTAATCTTCTGTTTGATACAAAAGTGCAATACCTACACGGTCAAACTGTATGGTTTGTGCATCGATGTACGTCCCTTCCACCAAAGAAGTTCTGCCAGCGACACGAAGAAAAAGTTCACAAATATTTTGACAGTTAATATTCAATATTGGAAATGTTAGGTAATCGCTAGAATCTCCAGATTAGATATAAATTGATGTTAAATAATTTGATTCTCATTCAGCGAAACAAATATTGACTCAGTAGATATGGCTCGAATGCAAATATGGCCGATCGAACCACGATAAGAGTCACTCCCTATTCATCTTTAGGATTCGTTAAAGTTTATGATGAAGAGTGTCCGTGAACTTTTGTGTGCACATTCATTTGAATTTGTCTACAATAAAAGCAGTTTAGCTATACGGTGTTAGTCTATGAATTTTTCCAATTCGATTCCAGACACAAAAAACATTATCGGTACAAATAAAATAAAGCTCTATCGGTACTGGTAACGATACCGCTCTTAACTGATCAAAAAACATGAACGCACAGCACGTAGGTGCTAAGTATGCATATTTTAAAAATCTCCTCACGTAAAATGCAATTAAAATAATCCGGGATTATCCCCAATCACACGCGCCGCCTCGTAAGTCGCACCTAATCGTAATACATATAGCTGCATTACATTCCGTTATAGAACTGAGAACACATTTAACATATTAGTCAATAATTTATAACCCGATCAAGACTACCAATACTTATGAAAATGAAAAAAAAAAACAGAAACTCAAAACATAATTCTCTTTATAAAGAAGCATTTATCACGTCCAAAATTTAAAAGAAAAAGTGTACACGAAACTGAGTTTTATCTCAAGTCAAAAGGAACACATGTATGATCCTTTTCCTGTGATAAAATTCAAAGTAAACACGTTGTATTAGACGGCAGTACAGGTGCGCGGTGTAATCACTGCTAGGAATGCAGAGGCAGGTGACAGGACGGGCGTGTTCCACGTACGTACTCGCACACCGCTCTATGCTCTATGCCCGCAGCGTTAGAACGCTCAAATCACGTCCATTAACCGCAGGACTATGACCGACCATACGCACGTGTAGGTGTTAGACGAGGCTTGTTTTTGAAAGACCTAATGACCTAAAGGAAAGGTGTAAAGAGTTGGCTGGTCCTCATACTGCGTACATTTACAAGGTCACACCTTGCCTACTTGCCGTACTTTATGTACATAATGTACAACAGCGGACTCGCAACGACTTCTACATTTTTTTTTTTTGGTTAATGACATCTCCAATGCGAACCCAGGAGCCTGGTGGCAGCTTATCCGCACTATTCTGTGGGTGTCTTGAGAGTAGAGCCTCAAGACAGGGTAAAAAAGTGGCTTAAAACTTAAACTGAGACTCGTACCCCCAGGGGGTGCCCTTGGTGTTTACGAGCCTCGGTTTGGGCCTTTGCTGGACAGCAAGGGACTGGCTGGATCAGGCCAAGCCAGCTTGCACTTTGACGATTCAATGGTATTTATAAAATTCCTCCTACTTTGGATAGCCGACCTCTCGGCATCATAACCAAGAGTATGGATCACCAGATCTGTTCAAAATATTGAAGAAACAGAGGATGCAATCTAATGCTGGCTGCTGAACATTAGCTTTTTCATAGCCGACCTATAAAGCACACGAATAATAAAAAAGTTACATAATTACCAGGTAGTGACAGTACCGGGGTTGCGGGACTGTTCGAAAGAGATACCGTGGCCCCGGAACACAAAGGGCGACGAAGGAACATGGATGGGTTTTAGTCAGTAAAAGTCTGACACTCCCTCCTGCTCCGCCCAGAGCGGGAGAAATCATTTGATGATTTCCCTCCCAAAAAAAAAAAACTAAAAAAAAGGTAGTCACAGTAAGGTTATCTTCCTAAATAAACTAATCTTCATCGCAATAATGTTGCAGATAACTATTATTGTAGTACATAATCCTTTATAAGATTGCAGACAATATTTAATATTAGAATGCACCGAGTCATGGCGCGATACTGCAATGTCATTAATTACTATGTCATGCCACTTTTCAAGTGCAGTTTGACCACATGAGTAGATAAACGGAATTTGACAGTTAATGGCATGCTGCTATGACGACGGTAAGGGGAGGCTTATACCCATCATAATCAGCCCATAATGTTCACTCTGCCAGGACATGGTCCTTTGTCAGAGAAAATGGGCCATAAACCGGTGTGTGGTTCCTTTTCAGAGGTTCTTCTTCTTTGCCCACGCCTCTTTCCGTGACGCCGTCGGCTTTAATCTTTAATCTTTCGGCGCCATCTCGCTGGTAAGGATCGTCATCTGTAAGCCCCAGCTTTAGACCATTTGTAGAGCTGTGGTGATAAAATAATTTCCACAGAGTTAAGTGCCTGTCGTGAGTCGTAGGTTTAAAACCGGCCGTATCCACTGGGCTACCAACGCTCTCTAAGTCCATCATCATCATCATCAGCCTATAATGTTCCCACTGCTGGGACTCGGCTTCCTCTCAATGAGAGGGAATGGGCTATAATCCACCACGCGGCCCAGTGCGGATTGGTAGATGTCACATGTCTTCGAATTTTTGGTTCTAGGACATGCCGGTTTCCTTCCGATGTTTTCCTTCACCGTTTTGAAAGCTGCAGTGGTGATGAAATAAATTACACAAAGTAATGCGCCTGTCTGGGTTCGAACCCACAACTTACTGTTCGTAAGTCGGGGCCGCCACCACTGGGCCACCGCTGCTCTCTATGTCCAGCATTAGGTATTTTGGCTGAAACGAAAATGAAGCAACTGCAGCTCAAGTAAACTTAAAATGTATTCTCAGTAATGAGCCAAGATTTCAACAGCAAGAAATTATTCCCTTGAAAAGAACTATTTCTATGAAACCCAATTCTGCTCGCTACACAGTCTATGGCAAGTATAATAGCGTAATTCTAGACGGACGCATATAAGGTATAGTGGGTAACAAGATTAAAAAGGTACGCCAGCTGACACCTGGTGTTAGAACCGCGTTAGCTACAGGCTTCACGCTACCAATCATATTACCTCGTACTGGTATTTGATACGCATTAGGTTACCTATGGTAAGAAGTATTTAGATGCTGTGGTGAAAGAATTAACTGAGCTGTGGTGCAGAAACTTTCTCGAAGAAGAAAAGTGTGGTTAGACTATTCTTGGAAAATATAGCTACGTTTTTTGCAATGGGCACTTAGTTTAGGCGCTATCACAGTCACTGTTGGAAACGTTCTGAAACTTTATCGATAGATTAGAATTATTTTCACCTGTAAAATGATAAACTTTTGCGAAATTGCCTACTAGAATTTTAGCTAGATCACTTTTTCAATATACCTCTACGCGGGCTTCAATCTCATCTTCAAATCTGCCTAGACTTTTCCCAATTACGTTGGGGTCGACTTCCAGTCTAACCGAATGCAGCTGAATACCTGTATTTCGCGGGCTTCAAGATATCCCTAGCTATAACAAAAATAAATTAAATGATTACAAAATATGCAAACAATAAGTTTATGAAGAACTTATACTACGAATGGTTCATCCATAATACGATTTTTGCATATTGAATGTTGCTACGACAGTGCTACGTTATCTACGAATACTAGGGCTTCTAATTGGTGACAAAAAGTACTATCATCTTAATGCACTACATCGAACCATTATACATCCATTAAGTTTAAACTACGATTTAACTGTTCTATAACTTTTCCGAGGTGTTGAAAGTTGCTACGAAATCTACGAAAACTTAGAAATCAAATACTCTGACACAGCCAAAATTCGGTTATTACTTCTGGGTTTGTAATCGATAAACTATTACTTGACTTAAATGTTTTCAACTCATTTGATATGTATGTACATAATTTCTGTAGGTAAATAAAAGTTTTTTGCCAGTCATACCCAGCTTTTTTATACCCAGCACCTGAGATAAATTCCTAAAACATTTATCTAGCAGCAGCCCTCTATATAACTTGTTGGGTAACAACAATCGTCAAGAGTGCTGGGTTAAGCCGCCTCTCGAGCAGTCAACTCAAGTGTTACATCTAACACCTGCGCGGACGCAGCGGTGTGACGGCTAATAAATAGAGACTCTAAGTGACGACACAGTCGACGCAGTGAAGCTAAACAATTATAAGTACCATAACGTCATCCTAACATCACGCCTGTTATCCCCGAAGGGTTAGGCAGAGGTTTACCTAATACACCCACATTTCACAAGTTATGTTTAAGTCCCATGTAACAGAGGCGAGCCTACTGACAACAACAGATGATTCGAGATGGAAAAACCCAATGACACTTTTCCCGACTTTGAATTGAACTTAGGCCCTCGTGCTCAGCAGTCGCGCCTGCAAGCACTTGACCAACGAGGCATGCAGTCACAAATAACTAAAAAAGTTACAAATTCTGTAAAATGTCTTCTTTTTTGACATACCTGTAATTAGGATACTATAGTCTGGGCCAGATAAGTAGGAATTAAAGGTCATTAACCCGCATACATTTATTCAAATACCGAATTACCGAATTTATTCCGAAAACAGAAATAATGTCATAAACTTGTCGCCCCCACTACCTTTTTTTTTTTTTTTACTATCCTTGACTTTATCTAGTAATAAAAAGCGATTCATAACGTATTGTCGGGGTACCTACTACGTACCTACGGGGTAAATTACTTTAAGGCCCCCAGCCAGGGCTTACAAACTAAGGATTTAAATTAAATGAACAGTCACTAAGGGCACCCCCTGTGGGGTTCGGGCCTCGGCTTAGTGCGTCATTGATAAGAGGGCAGCAAGGGACAACAGGCTGGGTCGGATCATTAATTGGGGAATCGGTCGTTAGTTTTGTGTTTAAGACATTCCTATTTTTGATTGGTTCTATAGACTAGTATACCAGGTTTTGTATTGTATACGACATTGAAAAGTCTTAATTTGACTAAAACCACAGAGAATTATCCGTTGAAAGATCTGTTTAATGTTATGTATTCAACGCAAACTCAACAGCAAATGTGCGTAGCGCTACATTCTGCAGCGTGAACCGTCGAAGGCACTTTTTGAAAGTAAGTTGAAAAATTAATTATTATGGTAGAATTAAAGGCTTTTTTATTTTTATTTAGTAAAGAAGTAAGTACGTAAGTATTACTAGTGCGAGTTTTAACATAGACTTTCTTATCTTTCTTCTTTATTGACGTGATAACGTCTTATAAATCGATGGTCTGATGATCGTCTTATGAATCGAACACCGGCTGCACGCACGACAAAGTGTCACGAATCCTGCGATCTACGCCCAGCCCAAACCCTTGGACCTAGAATACTGAAAATTTGCACAGTGGTTTCTTATATAATGTAGACAAGGAATAAGGAGGAATTTTTCGAAATTTAACCCCTAAGGGAGTTAAATAGGTAATAAAAGTTTGTATGAAAGTTCGTCAGTTTTAAAGTTAGGATCTTAAAATTTTATGTTTAGGCTGACGATTCAAAATTAATTTATACGTGTCTCAGCGTTTTTGATAATTCTACCCCAAAGGGTTAAAAAGGGGATGAAGTTGTGTATGGAAAGTCCTTAATTTTTGAAGTAAAAATTACAAAATTTAATATCTAGGCGTATGGTTGGAAGCTAACGCAACGGTGTTGTTAGAATTTCCATCCTTAAGGGGGTGAAAAGGGGGATGAAATTTGGTTTTTAATTTAAAATCACTAATATCTATACTAATAATCACGTAAAATTATCGTCCGTAAATCAACTTTACAGGCAACAATTTTTGCACACAAAATTAACAAATATACGAGTACATACAAAATGACAAAATATATAGCTTAAGACTGATATCGTTTAGCGTTTAGTTGTTTATAAAAAAACTTAGAAATCGTTTCAGTAGCCTGTCTATTTTTATCTTTAGTTACTATACCTATAAGTTTATCTCCACTTGATATACAGCGCATATGTCCTTTATTTCGATAAGATCAGATACCTGGGATATTCTGACAAGTACCTACCATTTATCAAACACTACCTATACACATGTATGTAGTGACTGATATGCTTCGATCAATCTGATATGCATTATACTCATGTTTATTAAATGAACCGAAAACAATAATTCAAAACGTTATCTAAAGGAACAAGAAATCATTTAAGCGCGGTACAGATATAGTAAATTACGGCGAAACAAAAATATATGGGCACCCGTTATCTCCTAGCGGGTAGATAAGAAGATAGGGAGGTCGGAAGCGGACAAAGTGTCGATATTATAAATTGTATCGATGTTTTGACAATGTACAATGGAACTGGGCGGGTCACGTTTCTAGAAACGCTGGTGCTGACGGTCTGATAACCTAACCTAACGGATTAGCCGGAGAAGGCAAAGGATAAATCTGGTAAGCCATGGGGGATGCCTTTGCCCAGCAGTGGGACAGTATAGGTTGACTAAAAAAATACATTTTTGAAGTTCCAGCCTTTCAAGCTAGGATGATTACTTTAGGAGAAAAATATGCTATGGGGCTGCGGGACAGCCGGGGTTGCGGGACTGTTCGAAAGAGATACCGTGACCCCGGAACACAAAGGGCGATGAAGGAACATGGATTGGTTTTAGTCAGTAAAAGTCTGACACTCCCTCCTGCTCCGCCCAGAGCGGGAGTCAGCAATAGGAAGGGGTCCGCAAGGACCGATGTTTGCCGGGGTAGCGGGACTGTTCGAAAGAGATACCGTGACCCCGGAACACAAAGGGCGATGAAGGAACATGGATAGGTTTTAGTCAGTAAAAGTCTGACACCCCCTCCTGCTTCGCCCAGAGCGGGAGAAGTCATTTGACGATTTACCGAAAAAAAAAAGGGGTAAAATATTTCGTATTGTAATTCATTTTTAACTGGCGAAATTTTACTATTGGGTAAATCTCTGCGTAAACCTTAGGGTATTACAGGCTGGATGTTATGTGTTGTTCTATCTATAAATGTCGATAAATCTTCATTAGATTTATCGACATTATATCGATATATATATATCGATATTTATCCGACAAGCCTATAAGAAAGTACGTGGAACCACCTGCCGACCAATAATTACGGAATGGAGTCTCTAACACGATTCTAATAGGAAATGTGGACAGCGAGGCAGCCTCGCCGGCCACCTGCTTCCCTCCTCCAATCACAACCATACTCCGTTCATTAAATATCAAGTAATAACACATAGGATACACGTGTCACTTTTGAATTTGAAATGTCTTCAATGCCTTGCCGATTGGGCTTTAAATGAGCTGATAGACATTTTATGTGTCGCTCGAAAGTGATTTGATTTTAAAGTATTTTTATTGGATATTTGAATGTACAAAGTTTAATTTTGTTAATCACTTTCGGCTGTCGTAGTAGGTCTATCAATCATTTATAGAATTACGCACTAATTTGTCAGTCTTGTTATAAAAAAAGGTAACTTAGATCTCGTAATTACCAGTACTGTCTATATCGTCATCAATTCATCAAAGTATTTACAATTTTAATAAAAATCTGCTCAGCTGTAGGTAACATACGTACTCATTGATAAACGGATAAGACTTGAACACAAATCACGGCTAATACGGTACAATTAACAATATTAATAAATACATATTATCTTATGCGAATACTCAAGTCATTAACTTTGTCTTTACGGCAGGAAATCCTCGATGTTATTATGATACAAAAACTGTTGTAAAATCAGTACTTGGGTCTTAGGTTGTAACAAAGTGGGCAGGTGGGCAGGTGTGCTCATTAGACGTAGAAAATTTGCAATATACGCCACCTGTCGGCAGGAAAATGTCAATTTTCTCGAGACATGCGCCTGCGCCGCCGCCCACTCGCAGTGCCTCGCCGACAGCGTTTAAAATACAAATATGAAAGTACCATCAAGTAACTTATATCTGTTCCAGGATGAGCTTGCGTATCTCTCTTAGAATGTATCATGAATTGATAGGAAACAATGTGTCTATGATAAGACTGTTATTTCATTCTGAATGTCGAGTGGTCGTCATGTTGAGTTTTTAACCGACTTCAAAAAAGGAGGAGGTTATATGTTCGTGTGGATGTATTTTTTTTTTAATATGGTTTTTACCTGATTTCTCCCCCATTTGTGGACCGATTCTCAAATTTTAAAGAAGATATACAATGGAACTCTTCAAAAATAGACGGCAAATCTTTCGTCATTACTGCAACGCTCCAAGCGTTGCAGTAATGACTTGTAAAGAGTGTTTATTGTTTAAACAACATCATGTCGTAACATCACGCGTGTATGCTCTAAGGGGGTTACGCAGATGTGTACAATATACCCAGATTTTGAAAGCTAGGTATGTTTGCAGATGGCTGGACAAAGATTTTATTGGCATGTCAGAAGTATTGTGAGAGGAATTTATGAATGCGTGAACCTTTACTTTGTTATTTTTGTATAAGTATTTTAATTTTATGTTATCTCTTACTTTTTTTGTTCTAGTTTTAGTTATAGTTATTAGTTTAATTAAATACAACCGTTGTAATTAAATAAATGTTAAGTTCCATTCATTGGGGAAATGGGGATACGCCCATTACCATGACATGTGTTACATGTGTAGTTAATAATGCAAAATAAATTCATGGTGACTTTTTTGGGTACAACTGAAAATGGAAAAATTAATAAAAAATCTTTTTTGCAAAAATAAAACCGACCCTAAAAAAAAAAACACAAACAAAAAATCACAAAAAAGTGAAAAATAACTTTAGCTTCAGGAGCCGGTGAGAAAAACACCAAATCAATCAAACAAAGGTCAAGCTTCAGAAGTCGGTGACCAAAATCAAATAAAATCAAATTGCTTTTTATTTGTTAACACAGGTACTGAAATACAGATCTTATAATTGATAAAACCGAGCACAATACGCGCGCCAGTAGCTGGCTTACAAATATGGTGAGCATCTAGCTCAAGATTAAAACTTAAGTTAAAAAAAAATAAAACATGCTTATGTATGGTATTTAATTAGCAAAAAAAAATATTGCAAAAAATACATAATATAAGTGTACTTATGCGTAACTATATAAGTGTGTTACGCAATTGGGGTGTTGGTGTGCAATCGAGGTGACAGCCTGAACGAAAAAGCACACTTCACTAAAATTGATATGATATTCTTTCACCCAAACCTGAAGGCGTTTTTTAATGCGTGCGAAACTGATAACATCAAAATATATGTAGAATAGATACAATATCTATTGCTGTCAAAGATTTACATGTTCACAAATAAAACAGGATGTGATAATATCAGTGACACAATCAATGCTGAATCGCTGATAAACATCTTTGCTACAGTTAACACCAACCAAACATTTGAATTGAAAATTATCATTACTTGCAACTGTTGAATATATTTCAGTACTAATTATACCAATGTATGAAAAATAACACAACTGCCCCCGAATGTACACTTTTGTAATTCTTTTTAAATAAATTATTTTTATTCATAAATAACACAAATGCAAGAAAATTGGCAACCCCAATCTACCCTAGAATGGTCTTAAACCGACTTATTCACAGGAAGATATAGGTAGATGTCAACGCGGAATCAACGTGATACCTTAAATTACGACGTTTAAACTGGATTTTCTGCCAAGATATTATTCTTCTATGAAAATACTGGGAATAGTCGCAGGTGTTTCCTGTAACTGGCCAATAAACTTTAAATTCAGGTATTTCGTGTACTTTACGTGTTTATTTTATTTTTAACTTTTTTAACAGCGAGCGCGTTCACAGGGTGGTCTTTATGTGTGTAGCTGTAGTGATCTTCGACACACGACGGTAAGGACCGATATATTCATACATCGTATCATTCATGTATAATGTTAGCTTTCGCTAGTTACCCACGTATATTATTTCCAAAAAAAAAAAAAGAAGCTTATTAGATATTAGTACAGGAGTTATAGCAGTTGGACCTGGACGAACGCTGGTTTATGGAAAAATAAGCTATGATAAAAATAGTTTCAATTTAATCTTTATCACGGATTGTACTTCGGATAAAATTTACGTTTTCCTGAAAAACCGATTCTATGGTTTGTCTTTAACCAGTATGTCCCCAGCCGTTTCCGAAAGGGAACAGAACATTGTTATTTTAATTGTGTCTGTAATTGCGGGTAACTACAGGTCATCAAGAATTTGTCATATTTGGCACAAAACCTGCAAAGCTCACCCAACAACAACTACAAATAGTTTATAATAATTAAATGACGCAATGATAAAAGATTACAAGTATCAGTAAGGTAATCAGTAAGGTAAGGCAACTAGGCTTACGATTTCTTCTCATGGCAACAGGCTAAAGCGGCCATTTTAGACCCCCAGGTCATCTACCTAATAAAAATCTTGAAATCATTGATAGACAACGCACAGCTCAAATCGCTGGGTTGTTTAGTATACAATACAAGCGTGATATTTTTCTCGCAAGTGAACAAGGATTTTTTAGAAAGAAAGGGGTTTTTGTATATAGTATGTATTAGACTATGTAGTCTACCTACCCTAAAGGGTACAAAATGGGAATATTTTTGTGGATGTTCGTCAATTTTGAAACTTTGACTTCTGTACCTAAGTAAAACTTTTATCATCTCTTTTTTTTAACTCGTCGCCCAAAACTTCTCTGTGCCGGTAGAATAGGTATCCCATTTAAGTACTTACGGTTTGTGATGTAATAAAATAATCAACTCATTAAAACGTTATCAAAAAGATGAAATTCGTATCTTGTATTATTATCGTATTATAAGTGATAACGATGATTGACTCATGAAGAGTAATTACAATGAATTGGCATGACATGTGTTAATCCTGTTAAAATTGTTGTTGTTGTTTGTTGTAGAAATGCTTTGAAAGCATTTCTACAACATTTTAACACCACTACTACTATTTTAACTGTACTACGTCCTAAGGTCATCCAAAGAGCTTATAATAAACTAGCTGTTGCCCACGACTTTATTTGCGTGTACTGATATTGTTCGCCTGCATAATCCCACTGCTGGGCAAAAATCGCCATGACCTCCAGTTGTTTCGATACATAGCCAATAGTCGTTGGTTTTGTCCAGCTCGTCCTGCCATCTTCTACGAGGTCTGCCGCGACGCCTTCTGGCTGTGTTAGGGTTCCAAAAAGATAGGCATGCGGCAGACGTGGCTAGTCTAGACCCACTTCACTTCATCTTAGCGGATTTTTGTATTCCAGACTAGAATCTATCTCTGTGGCAAATTTCATCCAGATCCGTTGCGATTGAGTAACAAACATTCATCCATCCAAACTTTCGGATTCATAATTTTATTTTTTTTTATTTTTATTGTTTTATATACATTGTTTTAATAGAGGAGTATTTAAAAATGTTAACAATATGTGACAAAATTAATAAAGGAATTATAGTAATAATATAATAGTTAGATTAACGACATGGACACATGACACAAGTCGATGTGAACTGATACCTACGAGTATAACTTACAACTTTCAGGAATTCCTTGCATAAAATCCTTCTCCATTACTGTCACAACATTTAGAACAACCTGTAGACGTGTTAAGAAAGCCCACCTGTGCACACTGTGCGGTTCCCACAACGCCTCCGCGTCAATATTGACACAGATTAAATCAATTCCGTGGATGTGCGCTATCTTACGTCAGCGCGGCACTGGCTCCCCAACAACCTTTCTGGTAATTGAACTCAAGTCCTGGGTAAAGAACTAAAGAGCGTTAGACATTATAGAGGAAGTTTTAAGACTTTTAGCTTGCTAATTTTGCTCATATACGGCAAAATTACCCTGTCCGCGTCGTTGGTCTCGTGGTCACAAGCGCAACTGTTGAGGGTTAGGTTCCAGGTTCGATTCCCAAAACTGTCTTAGGTGTTTTCCCTTAAAAATTTCTCAAGTAACCGTTGGTCCGCCGTCTCTCTTTCTCATTCTCTACCCGTATTCTTGAGTGTGTCTATCTAACTGATTTATTTTTTAGGGTTAGGATATAGGATGCTTTTTAACCTAGTATTAGGTTCTCGTGGGATAATTTCTAACCGCAGACCAAGAAGCAGAAGCTAGTAAATTCTACGAGATATGAGAGTTCTTCCAATGACTCATAAGTAAACGATATAATTTACCTTAAGTTTTACACAGAGATAGATTCCAGTGGATTCCAGTGGACACCTAGTGACAGCACCTAGTAAAAATTATAAAATAAATATAAGAAATTATGCAAGTCACGCGATATGCGTTTCAGGAAAATGTATAAAATGGTATAAAGTATGTAAAACTAGGCCACGCAGGTACTTCATAAAACAATTAATGCAGGTATATTTTACATGACTGCAAATATTTTTTCATGAATTACCGGTGTGGGTAAAACCTTGATGCAACTGCATTGACTCATAGCATCGTTCATCATCTACCTAGCCTTTTTTCCCCACTATATTGAGGTCGCCTCCCAGTCTAACCGAATGCAGCTGAATTCCAGTATATTGCATAGAGTGGCCTGCCTGTCTGACCTCCACGACCCAGTTGGTACTGGGAAATACAATACCCCTTGGTAAGACTGATTGTCATACTTTCGAGCCACATACTACCTGTAACGACTCTAAAAGATATACAAATGACAGCCGCGACCAACGTGCTTTCCGAGGCGCGGAGGAAAGTCGGTATGTATAATGGCTGGTCACCTATCCACGGACAACCCTAGGCAAGCGCGGCTTAACCTGAAGATCGACCCGAGTGGCTGTAGCCTCTTTAGTACCTTATAAGGCTAAGCTGCATGAAAGACTAATAAATGGACACAGCAATGGAAAACCAAAGGAAGAACAAACAAAAATGGATTAGGCCAAGATCGTAGTGAAGTTTGTAGAAGCTCCTTCTTCTAGGTTCTAAGAATAAATCTGTTTCCTCCAAATTATACAACAACGACGGCAGACTCTTCTGGAGAGGCAGAAAATGGAGATACCTATTTTGGAATCGTGTAGGTGACTTTGAAAATTAAGTTGAAGACCTTGGACGACTTTGATAACCCTCAAAATGATAATAACGTAAAATGAACGTGGCTGTTGGTATTTTCTTCCTTTGGGTGTAGGACGCCTGAACCAAACAACATCGCAATGTATGGTCTGAATTTTTATCAAGTATGAACTAACTTATCTAACGGGATATTTTTCTGTAATACAATCGTTGTAAATTTAACCTGAAGCTTAAGAGTCGTTCACTGAATTATTAACATTATTTTTTCTTAGTACCTAAATGTGGTTTTCTAAAACTAAACAAGAATGACACGTCACAACTACCAGGCCCAAGGAGGAGATTCTGAGACGAATTCAATTTATTTAAAAATGTTATTATGTAGCTACTAGTTGCGTCATTTTAAATAAACTTTGTTCATAGCGGACTTTATAGTTTACGATGGTAGTTGTAAACATGCTAACAAATCCCGCACGTGCTAATCTTGCTAATTATTTTATCAACCATACTCTAGCAAAACAACAGTGATATTTATAAGATAAAGCAAACAGTCAGCCATCATATTTGCAGACGGCTTAACGTAAAATGGCGGTATCTCCGCTAAACTCGAGGAAGGTGCTTCGGGCACGATCACAAACATTTGTACAATCGAGACAAATACCCATTAATACGGCATCACTGGCCAACAGATATACTGCGGAAACAAACATTGGATCAAACACAAATACCATCAAAGACCCTTTTTTTGCAAATCAGTTTTGTTTGACAATTTGGTTTCCTTAAATCAAATCAAACAATATCCTTGTACCATCTTAATCTATCCCTAATAATATGTACAAAAAACACTAGCCAATTTTGATCGGTTTATGTCTGCCCCCGCCTAGAGCCGATGTAAAAATTATACGATTTGGCACCGTTTACCAGAAACACCGAACAGCATTTAGTTAATAAAAAAGTTTGAGTAACGCCCACATAACAAGCGCAGACGTTATAGTAGACGATATAACTGCTGCCAAAATGGATCACATATCCGAATTGGACAGACAAACATAATGTGTTGTGAAAATCAACGACGCTAAATTACAGTTTCGGTCGAGTCACGGATTACAAAGACTTGCCGATAACTGTCTGATGTTGATTGTTCTTCGAGGCATGGTCAGTCTGCCTTGTATGGTATACAAAGAAACACCTGTCTCACGAGCGGTGTCCCTTACTAGGGTGCAAAGGAAATTCATCGCCCACAGCAATCACTCAATTCTCTTCCGTCTTCTGTTCTTATATGAATGACTTTTTGGAAGAGGTGATTCTGTTTTCATTGTTTTTTTTTGCTTTGAGTGTACACTTACACGGACTCGTTGGTCTAGTGTTCGGAAGTTCTACTGCTGGACATAAAGCGATTCGCATCAATTCCCAGGTCGGACAAAGAATTTGGAGGTTTTCTATCAGGAATTTCTCAGTAGCAGGCTGGAATCTGCTTTGTGCCATAATTATATATTTTACGTCGTCGCGTCGTCACGACGTAAAATGCGCAAAGCTATGTATGAAACCGAAATTACGCGACTCACAAAATTACGCTCGTTTGGCCTCAGCCTTAGTGTCAATAGTCAGGCGCACTCCATTACCTTTTATAGTTTTATATCCGACATTTTTACGTTCCGACTTGAACCTAACTCTTTTTGTTAGCTTGTACTGTCCCGCTACTATGCAAAGGCTTCCCCTCATTCCTTTCACTTATTTCGGTGTTGTACGTCTTCATAGACAAAGCCTCTACCTAATATTTACAGTTTTGTCGAACTTATCAGAGAACAGTTTAGATTTTGTAAGCCGTGCATTGATAAACATTACTATTAATAAATAATTATTGATTGATTGATTTAATCAGTTGATTCATACATACCTACTTGGTTGGCATTTACATAATTACGTGTTGTACATACGTACGAAGTATTAATAATCGAGTACTTAACATGAAAAGGAAGTTTGTTTTAGATCGAGTCAGGGTCCTCTGATTTAACATGTGCCGTAAAAGGTTTTGGATTTTATAGCAACAGAAGCAGAAGAAAAATTGGTTACATATAGGCTAAAACACATTCGGAAGATGCAACGTCGCATTATGTATGGTGGTTTCAAAATGTTGGCATCGTGCTACCGATTACTTGAAAGTACAAAAAGTAGTCATAGTGCGAAAGTAGGCATCGTGCTAAGAAGTCAATGGGATCAGTATTTTCGGTGATGTGCCGCGCAACGTACCACGATACGACATCGTGACGTGTTTTTTTTTGCGATGCACGTTGTGGATTACCACGACACGAAGTTGCAACGTGCTACGATGAGACGCGACGTCGCGGTCGTATCGTGTGTTCCTGTGAGTTTGAGCCCTAAGAATATTTTATTTAAGGATGTTCATGATGAATAATAATATGTTGATAGCTTCGCATATAAATATTTATAGAGCAAAGCAATGGCACAATACATGTAACAAAACCATAAGAACAATCAACAACATCGGAAATCAATGCTCTATTACCGGCCCTACCACTCTTCATCTTCGTAAGAGTGGGATAATACCTACAGGGCACTAAATAGTGTCCTTCTTATCGTATTAGAGAATAAATCACCAGGTTTAACCCTATCATTGAAGCAAGCATTAACCTATCTATAACCAATAAGATATCAATAGTAAGACATACTTGCCTTGACCAGGATACTTATATCTGTCAATACCAAAGAGACCGCAAAAAAACAACTAAAAAGGTTTATAATAATATAATAATAATAATTTCTTTATTGGCATAAAAACAGGTTACAGAAAAATGTGAGACCCTGACTCCAGAGCTAGGTTAGAATACCTGTATTTCAGGAGCCAGTGACTTCTTCCATTTGAGTTACAATTGGGCAAGTTTTATGCAGCAAAAGGTGACAAAATTAAATTACTTAAAATTAAGTTCAATAGTTATAATTTTACATTTAGGTTATTTATTACTTAAGCACTAAAAATAGAATTAGAATAAAATCAGGATTAAAAATTTAGATTAATAATTGAATCAAAACAATAATTTAAAAAATAATGATTGTAGTAAAAATAAAAGTTCAATAAAATAATAAATTGCAATTCAGCTAAGATGAAACAAAATAATATTAGAAATAAGGGTGCAGATATTATGTAAATGTGCATGTGGGCCTGGGTGTGAGTGGGAGTGTGTATGTGTATGTGTGTGTGTATGTGTGTGAATACCATTTAATTGTGTTCTTAATTATTTATGTTGATTGCAGTAAGTTTTCAGTAGAGTTGTAGTCCATAGGTTTCATTTCATATTATTATGTAGAGGCTAAAAAATTGGTGAAGGATTTATGATGTAGTGCCAATGTTTTGTATCATAAAATGTAACTACTTATGTTACGCCTTTTTGGCATCATTAGTCGGTCTTCAAAAATAAAAAAATTAAAGATTCTTTCAAATTTTTTTTGGACGAATTTGAAGGTCATCTATGTTTTCGTACTACGGACGTACGCACGTTGGTGTTAAATATAATAATCATTTTCATGAACAAGGTGCAGTGGTTGCCAACGTGCAGTGTGACATGCTTATCATTGCCGATATTATTTCGGTTGACACCATCTTTACATTAAACAAAAAGAGATATCTCAAAAAACCGAAATTATGTTCCGTTTTTTTTTAAGGCTTAAAATATCTTATACCAAATTTACACTAAAATAACCAGATGTTTATGGGTTTGTCTCCACCGATCACGTTAACAGATTGAGTTAGCCACGGATCACGGTGAGTTGTATCCACTGATTCCGTGATCCGATTATCTCAAAATGGTTTTACCTACTGATCATGCGGGTTATCATCAAAAAATCCGTTAAGAGAAATACATTTTCACATATTTCCCTGCGTTGTGGAGGTCAGATCAGTCGCTCCATGTAAATTGCATTCAGCTGCATCTGTATAACCGGATGCCTACACCAACTTAATTGGTAGTAAATATCAGCATCTCATCATCTACCTAGCCTAGGCATTTTTCTCTCGAAACATATGTACATTTATTTAGTTACATCTTTTTTCTTTACGGCGGCAGTACATATCGTATATGTAATGCACATAGCAGCCACGTGACTTTATTTGCCCTTGAACCTACATTTTAAATTGGTTTGTAAACACAATTACGTTTCCTGCTAGGTTAGTGTCTTGATGCATTATTGATGCACTACACCACGATATAACAGTCATCAAGTTGAAATACTAAATCAAAATCAAAATCAAAATAAGCCAGTTACAGGCACTTTTGAATTGTCGAAACAAAGATGAAAATTAAATGTAGCTACAGTCCCAGTCACAAGACATAAAAACTGTGAAAGTACTGTAGTTGCCCATTCCCTAGCGTAGATCTCTATGGAGAAGAACGGGAAAGAAAGAAGAAACTCCATGGACACTCTTTTAAATCAGAATATTGTTACAAAATCTTGGTTACATAATTCATGTTGAGATGGTATATTACTAATTATGAGTTCGTTAACGAACACTCATTATAGGAATTTGCATTGCCATTTCACGTGGCAATGGGGAGGCTAACTGTGGAACTAATGGTGCTAGCATAGTTGGTACCCAAACATCGTCATTGGTTGTAAATGTGGCAATGTCATTTTATACTTCAAAATGGCTTAACCTCATTGGTCAGATTGAGACCGACTATGGTGGTGCCATCATAGATTTACTTTGCCTTAGCCTCCCCATTGGTGCCAGTCTTCTGGGCACGATACAGGATGATGGTGACATGTACTTGCACGCCTAAGTGATTGAAGGTTAGGATTTTATTAACTCTAAATTTTAAATTTCGAGTGCTATATTATTAATATAAATTAAAAATTATTGAAATTTTAAATTTAAACCATAAGTAGAGTTATATTATACATATAGATAGGCATTAGAATAAGTTAACATTCTAGATTTAATGAACAAAAGGTCAGATGATATTTTCACGGTTGGATAAAGTCTGACTACGTAGTTTGTAGATCAGAG
Organism: Xestia sexstrigata; assembly: GCA_941918905.2. Taxonomy (NCBI): domain Eukaryota; kingdom Metazoa; phylum Arthropoda; class Insecta; order Lepidoptera; family Noctuidae; genus Xestia; species Xestia sexstrigata. The sequence goes on along the minus strand of OW799217.2, from coordinate 8,369,181 downwards.
GGCTAATTCACGTAATTTTATGACGCGCCGGTGAAGATGTAGTGCAGTTGCAGTTAAGTTCAAGTTCGAGTGGTAAACGGTATTCTTGTAATCTTTGAACTGCTCGTAAACTGCGCGTGAACTGCACGTCAACTGTACGACAACCAAACTGTACCAAACTTACTTACTACAACAGCCCATAACGTCCACTGCTGGACATAAGCCTCTCCCATGATGGGAGGAATTTGCCGTAATCTCCACGCTTGGCAGGCGGATTGGAGATCGCAGTGATGAAAGACTAACAGAAAACGCTGCTGCCCATTCTCTGGTCTACGGAGGCGCAAGGTGTTCTGCCTCAGACATTAGTCGCCTTACACGACACCCGTGAGTGTAATGGGTTGGTTCTATTCTACTCTGCCGGATACCACACGGCTAACTCTGCCGGATACCACACGGCAATATGAGAGAAAAAATATTACTCACTATAAAATCGAATATAATCGATTACATTTCAATAATATAGGACGTTATTAAAATAATACCCCAGCACAGATTTTAGTGCTTTTTCTTACTTAGTAGAATACCGATCATGTTGCGTTCCGAAGCACGCACCAAAGACGCGCAACAGTAGAATGCCGTTATTGCGCTCGCGTGACGCGAACTTGACGCGAGCGTGTCTAACAGCGGTAGAGACTACGAAAAGCGTTGTTTTGATCGAAACTTAACTGCAACTGCACTGCAACAGCACTTCTTTAGTTACGTGAATTAGCCTACAGATGACAATTTGAATTGTACCGGACCTAGAGTTCAGCGATCAGTTTTGAGTTTTGTATAGCGCCCATAAGTTCCTTTAACTTACAGATATTAGGGCAGGCAGTAAAATAACTTAAGGGATATTCCATCGTTTGCGAAATGGCACCACATTTGCTATTTGTAATTAATGATTCCATCCTATGGCCCTAATAGGATTGGTTGGCCCTAATAGTAGGTTGGATGGAAGTTTTAGGTGTCGATCGTTATGATAACATAGCAAATTATAGCAATCCTGTACTCTAATAAAAGCAGATTAATGACAACTTTATCTGACTACTTTATCGATCTTGAACACAATAGGAACCTGTTTGCCATGTTAAAGTACTGTGTCCACTGTCCAATAACCTTCTTAGTGATAAAACCTTGACTTATTTCAACGGTTGATAAGAAATAAAAATAACTCGTAAGTTAGAAGTTATTTTTTTTATTGAGTAGCGGTATCCGATGATGGTAGGAAATAGTGTCGAGTACAAAATATACCTATTTATAACAAGGAGAAGATTAAGAAGAATTGCACACGATTAACTTCGATAGTGTTGTCTGTTGTGTTAATGTTTGTGTTGCGTTTTATATTTACTTTTTGGGAGAAAATATAAAGTCGTAAATATAGTATATAACAATTTATTATAATCAAGAAATATAAAAATATGCTTTACCTATCATCATTATATAATGATTACATAATTATGAACTTATCCTAATACTTACTATTGCACTAAAAATATTCGTACATATATTTACACTTAAACGAGGATTTTAATATCATTGATATTCCTCACATTGCATTAATTGCGTATCAAAGCACCGATATATCACAGCATTATATTACATTCCAATTTAAAGCACTATGAATTGAATACAACATCAAATAATCAATTTCTTATAACTATAAAAAAGACTACGTCTTTTAAATCACAAGTAACATGCGTTGCACAATTTCATTAAACTAACTTCCAAATATACATTAAAATAATAATAATTAACCTACAGAATAATCAGGGAGTAATACTGTTCACTTGGTTAGGTCTTTAGGTACGGGAGTGTACTTGAGACCTGTGTCGTTGAGTAAGGTGACGACCCACGAGTCCTCGGGGATCAGCCCTGACTCCAGCAACTTGACGGCAGCCGCTACATTGGCGCCGCTAGTGTACCCCACGTACAGACCCTCCTTGGAACCAATCAAGTCCTTGTAATTGACAGCCTCCTCGTCAGACACTGCCAGCGTGCCGTCCATCACGTCAAACTCGAATATCTTAGGAACAGCTCCGTAGCCCGAGCCCTGCAGCAAGTGGAGAGGCTTCGTGATCGGTTCACCCTTGATGGGCTCGGCTCCAGCCGGCTCCACAACGTATGTCTTAATGTCAGGGTTCTTCTCCTTTAAATATTTAGCGGTGCCTACGAACGTGCCCGCGGTGCCCACTGTCGCGACGAAGGCGTCCACGTGATGCCCAGTCTGCTTCCAGATTTCGGGTCCAGTGCTCGTGTAATGCGCATCACTATTCGCTGGGTTGGCGAACTGGTTAACGTAGTATGCATCTTGCTCCTTGACTATCTTCAGGCCAGCTTCTTCAACAGCCTGAACGTCAGCGAGCGTAACGTTGCCGTAAGTTCCTTCTACTTGATCTACTCGGACACACTTCGCACCCAGCGCCTCCATGTGGATTGCCCTCTGAACACTGTTACCTTTAGACATGGTAAGCGTCAGAGGATGTCCCAGCACGGCGCACACCACAGCTAACCCGCAGCCTTGGTTGCCGGAAGTCACCTCCACCACAGGCGCACCAGGTTTCAGCTCACCAGACTTAATGGCTCGGTTAATCATGCTCAATGATGAGCGACACTTGATCGAAGCACCAGGATTCATGTACTCACATTTCGCCAATATGCGTCCTGGTCCAGTATAAACACGGTCCAATGCCACGATGGGTGTGTTACCAATTAATTCGAGGGCTGATGCCTTGATTTCGTTTGGCTCGTACTTGGCGGTGTCGTTCTTAGCGATGGGAGCCATGTTTCACGATTGTTTGTAGGTTTGTTTGAAGCACTTTGAATTATTCAAATATCGGTTGGATACTGAGTTGTTCTCCGTCGGAGCGGTTGTTATAAGTGGCTCGGAGGTCGCGACTCGTGCGCATGTGCCGTGCGCGCAGCGGTCGACTTGTGCGAGAGCCGAGACGAGCGCAAACTATTTGCCCGATGTGTGCAACACGATAACGAGAGGCGATTGATATTCTCACTGACTCCCGAACTAGTTGAAATTCAAGGCTCGGACCGCTTATTTACATCTTCATTAACAATTAGTGACGATAATAATATGTAGTTATGAACGTGTGATTGTTATCAGTCGTATTCGTGTAACTACAGCTCAGCGATGCTTCGCTTTAATCATTTTAATTTCAAGTAAATATATTTGGTGTTGCGGTGCTAGGGAAGCAAATGAATCGTTACTCGTCTTCTTGATAACTTTACTGTATGACCATGAACAGTATGAACATTTATCGTTTCTCTTTAGACACCTGGAACAAAATATTCGCATACTAACGAAGTGTAGTGCAAGTGTTGCAAGTGAAAAGAGGAAAATATGTAGCTATATTGCGAATATTCCTTATTTTTTTTTTTTTTTTCGTTTGGTAAATCATCAAATGAGTTCTCCCGCTCTGGGCGGAGCAGGAGGGAGTGTCAGACTTTTACTGACTAAAACCTATCCACGTTCCTTTATCGCCCTTTTTGTTCCGGGGCCACGGTATCTCTTTCGAACAGTCCCGCAGCCCCGGACAGTCCCGCAACCCCGGTTGCGAATTTCCCTTAAATAAAATTTCAGTCGTTATTTTCTTGTTGTACGGCTGACTCATCGTTCTTGTAGCCTCACAGTTTAAAATATTTATTCAAAGATAATCATAATCTAATCTATAGATAGTTATCTACATGTTAGGTACATGTAGATAACCATGTGTAGATTCATATGGTGTGTTACTCAGTTGTTGCGCAATTGACGGAAGCCCGTAACCATGAGGAAACCAGGATGATTGACAGGGCTGAGTGAATTGGTCTAGGATTATCATCATCATCGTCTTATCAGCCTTTTGATAGCAACTATTGCATGATCTATAGCGTTTCCTAGAAAATCTTACATTACCAGCTTACATTCCAGCGCTGGAAAACAGGCCTGCTCTCTATGAGAGGGAGTGTAATTAACTTCATTCTAATTGACTTTTGCTTTCACTTTGTCGTTTAATACCGTCGTTTGATAATCACGAATTTAATTAGCTAGCTTAATGGCTATAAACATTGCATGTCGTCGTTACATCATATCGCACCAACTGGCAAAACACACAAAAAGTACAAATAGCTGTTAGCCTCTGACAACCGAGCGATTAACGCACAAGTGGCAATCTGGGGACATCCACAATTTGGTACTCATGTCAGTAAAAAGGAAACCCTAACATTGCCTACTAAAGTTTACTTTTCTTTGCTAACCTTAGCATACCCAATAGTGTTATGAATCAGAGAAAAATATATCTTAAATAAAGAACCGTAGAACCCTAAATAAAATTGATGATATAAATATAGTTGTTGTGTGCAGATGTCACGCGAATAGGGTCTATTGTTAACAAATACGGGTACAATTGCGAACAATGCAATACATTATTTTATTTGGCGGAGGCAAGTAACGCCAAATGTCGGCTGTTAGCTAATTGAGACATCAATCGAAAATGGAATGGAAAATATGGCGAGTTTGGCGACCAAATGTCACGAAAGTTACCATTCTTGCTAGTGAACGTCAAAAATATTTGTTCAAAGTCTGGTATTTGGTTATTTTTTCAGCTGAAAAAGGTCTGAAAAATGATAAATGCTGTTTATTTTGCAAGTAGGTTTTTACAAACACACACGTCATTTTTTTTAAACTAGATGGAGCCGATGTTTCGTACCTGACAGGACTACTCTGAGAAGAAACAGCCGAAACAAACTCAGAGGTCATAGTCTCTTTTGAAGTCCAGACATAATCTTGCTCAATTCACATGAGGACTATGCAGATTAGTGTCTGAGATGGTCTTTTGAAGAAAGAACCACAAACATTTGAGTGGACCTGTCCAGTCAGTGCAAGCATTTGTCAGTTATCGTGTAGCAGTACTCAAACTGCCAGACAGTTGTGGGAAAAAAAAGAAAACATACAAAAAAAATAAAAATGTGACCCACATGGTCCCACATTCACAATAATCAAATAAAATTAATAATAATTTACAAAATCAATGTCAATAAAAATCACAAAAAAAAAAAAAAAAAAATTTAAACTTCATGTACAATAGTGGTACATAGGCGGACTTAATGCCACAAGGCATTCTCTACCAGTCAACCTTTGGGTTAAATAGGAAAACATAGTGATAGGGTACAAAGTAATGTCTAAAAAAAATATTTTTTTACTAATTTGAGTTCAGATTTAGATTGATACTAATACACATATACAGATAAAATAAACTAATAGATATTTTAACAAATACCAAAAATTAAAAAGACAATATCAAGAAACCTAATAATAATTATTATGACGACTTCAAATTGAGAGCTATCTATTCTGACTTAAATAGTAGTTACGAACTTTTCTTTTGAAAGTGAATTTGTTTTCAGCTTTTTTAATGCCAAAAGGTAGCGCAAAAAAAAAATCACTAAAAGTTCATAGTTATTTTTAATGAGGTGAGTATTACCTGTGCAAAACGTTATCTTGCATTATATTGCTGATTTTTTTGCAAAAGATTAAATTGCAGAACCCATTTTTCGTAGTTATTTTAAAACTTTAACTTTGGCACTTCAAAATATATATAGAATAAGGTAATAAATATTTGATATATCAACACATAGTACTTCAAAAAAAACTGGAAAAATATGACTGTGCTTATACCTAGGTACACCTCACCTCTGCATAACCCTTCGAAGGAATCGAGCGTGATGTTATAATATAATCCATATGAAAAACGTATATTTGCATACCTACTAGTGATAAGAGCAAAATCAAATATATTTTATTATCTTGACAAAATAACTAATTTATCAAAAAATATTGACCCCCGCACAATGCTTAGCCTGTATTCGAAGGACCGGGTTATCATAATTTTATTTATTAAGTACTAGCTTTTGCTCGCGGCTTCGCTCCCGATGTGTACGGAAATGAACCCACGGAAACGTTTTAAATGTAGCTTATTCCCAAACCACTGCAACTCCTGAAAGCCAGCAACAACAGTGAAATGAAATGAGTGGAAACGGATGTTGTTTATTCATAATAAAACTGTCTCTTCCTATAAAATTATAAAACATAGCAATATAGCAATACAATTAATAGGCATGACGACAGTATCAAAAAATTGCAAATCTTATTAGTCCGTCAGTTAGAGTATTGGAAATTAATGGACACGTATTTTTTGTTTTTGTAAATCAGTGAATATTGACAAAGATAAAACGCATCAAACCTCGGGAGTGGGGGCTCGCGACGTCAGAACTAGGTAAAAATTATACCTAAGCGTGACGTATTGCGAATTTTAAAAGCGTCATATCTTCGTCAATTTTGGTTTACGTAACAAAAGAAAAAACACGGGTCAAATATTTTTTGATAATCTAACTGACGGACTAATTAGTTTTATTTTTGTTGTCTCGCCTATTTATCTAAATGGCTGTAGTACTTACGAAAACATAGCTGAACATAAATTATTCGATAAGAGGTCAACTTTGCACACAGACAGTCAACACACAATTACGTCAATTTCCTAATAATACTCGTATCGCAAAATACTTCAGTTTCTAATACAATCCGTTTCGTCAGGTATGTTTAAGTTCCATTTAATAGGGGTCGAGCCTCTTGCCATCAACTAGGCCCAAATGTAGACTACAGGTCTACAGGCTACCTACTACTGAGAAATGCCTGACGAAAAAACTTAGGTACAACAATTGCCTAATAAAATCGCAAAACACAGTTACTTAAATCTGCAACTGGGGACAAGACATCGGTACTTATTTCTTTATTCATATAAAGTCATAAATCCACTACTGCATGCCTTTCCAAAACAGATTTCTCTATTTAAAGAGACCACCAACATCTCTATTTCACAAAATCACTTACTAACAATCTTAAAACGAACCCAATCCTTCAATAGCATTGCAAGGCATGAAGGCATACCCAATTATGATACAGGTCTTATTCTCTTCCGAAAATGTCGGATTCCCACGGGCGCAGGTGCAGGACTGCGCTCGCGCATACAATGCGGTGCGCGCGAGTGCTCGGAATGCGAGCGCGCACCGACGCGGCTCAGGATCGTGACTTGTATTACACGCTACATTAATACGGACTTAGAATTAGGCTTAACTTAATATTTGTATCAAAACATTGAAAGACCAACTCAAACTATGTTTATCATCTTAAAACAATTCTTAAATTCTTTCACTGACTCAAAACGCAGCCAAAACCCGCTGGGTCAAGAACTTGAAATTTTGCTAAAGAGTTCCAGATGCACTGAAACTGAGCACTAACGAAGGAATTCATTGCATTGCCTAGACTCTGGGCTTCCTGCAAAAATTCGCCGCTCTCCCAAGATTCTAGGCCCTAGAGTCTTGGGAGAGCGAAATTTTGCACGTTAGTTTTACATTCTGAGATGTAAAATAAGTTGTAGCTGGTATTACGCAAGAAACGAGATAAAGGTTAATAATTGGTGTAAATACATCCATCAGCACAATGTTTTGAGTGCGTTACATTGAATCGCGTGATTAGTCAAAAAAACGATGATTAAAAAAAACGCCGTTTCCCAACAATTTTTGCGTAGAGTTACTTAGTTTGATGAACAGAATGCTTGCTTGACGGCTTAGTGAATGGTCTAGACACATCTAGATGTTTAAGAATCCAATCAAGTCAACTCAGCTTATCACAGTCCATTGCGGGACATGTGGCCCTCATCTCCCTAGATAATAACCAAACTTAACAATACAAAATTGTCTCGCAAACTTTTCAAATTTCCGTCTCTAATTTGACGTAACATTTACCAATTATTTAGCGTTTTCATAATAAGGAAACAGTTTCGTAATTGAAGTAAATAGTTACACCAAATATCGTAACGTGTTTATTGGGTAAAGTTCGAGACAGTGTTAATCAGTTAAACTTATATGGCTCGGCAAGAAATTCCACCGTACCTGGCAATACCATTTTAGCTCGAGTTTCGTGATTTGAGAGCAAATGACAAGAAATAAAGGAGGAAATAATTGCGTTATTTTGTTGTGAAAATAAAGAATTTGCCAAGTTATAAAAGTATAAGATGATGATACCCTTTTAGGAAGGGGTCCGCAAGGACCGATGCCTGCCGGGGTTGCGGGACTGTTCGAAAGAGATACCGTGACCCCGGAACACAAAGGGCGATGAAGGAACATGGATGGGTTTTAGTCAGTAAAAGTCTGACACTCCCTCCTGCTCCGCCCAGAGCGGGAGAAGTCATTTGATGATTTCCCATCCGAAAAAAAAAAAAAAAAAAAAATGATACCCTTTACGTTCACTGAAATCATCATCATCACTATTTTATCACATTTTTATCTTTAATTATCTTCAAGTTTTGTGTTTTCTACTTTGCTAAAAGAAGAAAAATAACGTTTGAGGAGCTCGTGGCTAAATAATAACAGCCGCTCGGGTCGATCTTTAGGTTAAGCCGTGCTTGCTTAGGTTGGTTTGTGGATGGGTGACCATCCATTACATACCGAGTTTCCTTCGTGCCTCGGAAAGCACGTTAAGCAGTTGGTCCTGGCTGTCATTTGTTATCTTTGACGGTCGTTACAGGTAGTCAGTGGCCCAAAAAGTCTGACAACCAGTCTTACCAAGGGGTATCGTATTACCCAGTACTAACTGGGTTGTAGAGGTCAGATAGGCAGTCGCTCTATGTAAAATACTGTTATTCAGCTGCATCCGGTAAGACTGCAAGCCGACCCCAATAAAACTTGATGATCTTTAATTATCTTCAAGTTTTGTGTTATCTACTTTGCTAAAAGAAGAAAGATAACATTTGACGTAATATTACCGATACTGACCTATATATGTTTTCCAAGTGATATACATAGGTAGGTAGGTAGGTATTTTTCTCTTATATTCGCACAAAGACATTGTTATTACATTCGAGACGCGTCGTCGTCGTCTCTTCAACAAACGAAGTTCATCATTCAATAATTGTAGGTGACAGGCTATCATGCTGCAAGTACTTGATGTGTGGTGAGGTGACCGACTGGTCGGGCTAACAACCTATCATTATCAGCGTCATGGGTACGACCTTCATAGAGTTTGTTATCGCATGTCTGTGTTGTTACCAACATATTCAGGATAAGTGGTCAACTTATGGTTTTTTTTTTAGTTCTTTTTCCATACCCTTACCTAACCGTGGATATAAAGGTTGAAACTCGAAAACTCAGATCTAAATTAAAATTGATTTTAGACATCATAATATCACGCCTGTAATCCCCGAAGATGTAGGCAGAGGTATATCAACAATTTACCAGGTACGTTTATGTCACATGATAAGGGCAAGCCTCAAAACTTCAGACTGTTATTGAGGAATTTTCAAGTCAGAACTAATTAGTGTCAATTAGTACCAGAGGTCCTCCAGGTCCTGTGCCATGTGATGTCGTAAAGGAAAATGCATACTGATGAACTTTTTGCTATTTATTTCATTTAATTTTCAATTTATTGCTTTGTAATCTAGCGTTTCGCGAGTCATCGGGTAGTAAGGATACTACCCGATGACTTGCGAAACGCTAATGTGTGTAGGTACGTGATGGTCCGAACCATCACGTACACACATTACCGTAGATATTACGTCAGTAAGCTTATATTTACTCGGGCCATGTGACGCAGATTTACATGATAATCTCCTTTTTGGAAATTAGGGCCTTAAGGGTTACAAACGATCCATTTTCTTTGAAAAAACATGTCAGGGGTATGAACCTACATCCTTCAGGAATCAGAGCAATATTAGATGTGCCTCATGTTTATGTTCTTTTCCAGTACTACCAAGATACGAAGTAAAACTCATATTCTTAATAATATGTAAGTAAATATAATACCTACAATCACATAATAGGTATAATGAATCTTTTTTTGACAGTGACGATATCCGCGTCTCAGATCTCGGAGTTGTTGTCTCGTGGTGTGCAAATTTGCACAAAAACCAGCTTCTTTTGCACACATCGTTCATGTTTGCACGCGGATCGTAAGAAGTGAACGCAAAAAAGATAACGAAAACGTTCTATTCAAGTTGTTTTGATAATATTATTGTTATTAGTTCTGTAGGGTCAAATAAAAGGGTACTGGGAGACTTATAGTATGGGTCAGTTCATTGATTACGTCATCATAATTCTACCAACGTGGAGGCGTGGATCAATACTAATATTTAAAGGCGATAGTGATTCTCTCTGTCTGGCTTTACCTTTTCGCGCCTTGAAATCCACAAAGCCACGACCTGGATAAAGGCATAGGATCTTTTAGGTCGCGTGGATAATTTCCAAAAAGAACGCGGGGAAGCCGCGGGAAAAAGCTAGTCACAATAATCGCAGAATCATGAATGGAACGTAAATAGCTACAGTTTGTGGGCTGGCTAATGGCCACAAGATCTCATCGACATAATATTTTCATTTTCAACAAAAATATTCTTGCTACAAGGGTAAAACTGAAAGTGAACATTCTGCCAAAACAAAAATGGGGTTAAATACCTATAGATTAGGAAGGACAACCTGCGCTATCGAATGCCGGATTTTTGAGATCCTCCATCTTTGATCAATATTACAATTATTTTTATTAGGATGATGGTTTTAAGAAATACTGTTTTTAGTTTTTCCTAATCACGTGTTCATAGAAACAATTGCACTTTATCAAGTAGTAAAAGCGTTGATTGGGAGTTATATTCATTTACGTTTGAGTTGTCCACTAAAGAACCGGAGAACCAAAGAAAAATTTGAGAAATAAATCTCCAAAATGTTATTGTATTCAAGCTGATAAAAAAAAAAGATGAAAAAAAGGTCTAAATTGTAGACAAATGATATTGACATAAAATACAACAATAAGTAAAACGCCCGCCGAAAAGAAAAAGAGCTAATGTTGGTCCCGCTCTGTGGGAATCAAATCACGACTCACGCGCACCGCTGTGAAAGGATACCGGGACGACTGGCTCTGATACAGCGGGGTCACTTTTCTGTAAAACTTTAAGAGTAAGGAGTTGATACTAACTAAAGCTGTAAGATCCAAATGATGTACGAGCTAGTTAAAAAATCACTAAAGGAATGAATGAAGACAGGGGGACATGAGACCTAACTAAGTCAAATTGCAAAATCCAAAGAATGTATGAGCAAGTTCCGAAATCTCCAAAGAAAATAATGGAGACAGTCGAAATCATGGCATAATTGGGTAGGTATGCATTTTTGAAAATGCATCGGCTAAGTACGAGCATATTAAACGAAAAATAACGGAAATATTCAGGTAGGATCGAATTATTCCTAAAAGCATCATACTCTTCAGAGCTTAATAGCGTAGTTATGGTTATTTCAAACAGAAGTGATTCGAGATAACAACCCAACGCAAAATAATAGTCTCCACAGAAAAGATAAACAAAACAAAACAGAGAAAGCACAAAAGATACAAACAAAAGTAAACCTAGACTTGTTTCGCACTCTCCACCAATAAATTACCGACGGCCTATTTAGAACACAAAAAGAGCACTCTGTACAAAATCCGTGGGCACCGTGGGCAGGTTCGGATGCACCTGAGTATTTCACACCGCGACTCGCTGGCGCCGACGGCCAGTCTACTGTAGACTGTGACCCGGCTATGTAGAATCATGAAGTCGTAGACCCTACAGAGAGCAATAAAGTAAATGATGACATTGAAGTTGTGGATGATGATAAATATGATGATAATTTGAATGAAAGATTGTAGGGTTATGATGGAGTGGACGAAGTCAATAATCTTGTTCTTAATAAAAATCAGAAATTACTGTCAGAAAATGCACAGCTAAAACCGCTTAGTCTAGAAGCATAAAACTTTGCTCATGAGTTTATTTTATATCGAACATGAATATTAAGCAAGGATTTTTGAAGTTCATTTCTTATAGGTGTTGAATAGGACATGAAAGTAACTATGAAAGTACATATCTTTTGGCGTTGGGAAATGCCATCTGGGCACAAGGCTTGTAATAAATAATTCATTAATAAACTGTTATGAAAGAATGCGATATTGAAACCTCAAGTTAAGAGACATAAATCGAGCAGCGGAAGGAGCGGAAGTAAATTGTTTATTTATCCGAGACCTTTCAGAAGGTCGCATTAATTTAGTGGGTCATGATTTAAATGCCCAATTAAATACAATATTGGCGTGAGGGTCAATAAAGAACTGCTCTCTACCCAATTTAAGGACACGCAAGGTGAACAAATGAATAAATAAATACGGACAAATCATTCAACATAATCATGGCTAACAAGTTTCTCTGGCGAAGCAATAAAACAGTCTCATGTTTTGGACAAATCCATTGAAGTACTATGTATACGTACTTGCATTGAGCTGCTTAGCAAATCATTTAGTTCATTCTTCCTGTGTTGTGGTTACCATGTTCCTTAACATAAAACTATGACCTATCCCATCAGTATTTGGAATGACAATCTGCTCCACATCCTCATCAGAAAAATGTGAAAAGTAAAGAAAGTGAAAAAACCGATTGTGGAGTTTCTTGCACAATCTTCCCAGTACAGATTAACATTTTTGCACGGCTTCAACTTTCTGATTAACTAACCGACTCCTTATAATTAAAATAAAAACTTTTAGTTTAAGTTCAATCTCTTTATTATAAAGCCAGGTCTATCCGTTGTAAGTTGTTACCACCCACTCGCAGCGAGTGGTGTCGTGGTCCATAATGGTATTAGTGCATTCCGAGCGAGCACCGCGGCCCGGCTGAATGCTGTCGAGTGCGCCCCCGCAACCAGCTTGTGTTACATCCACTATATAACAACTAAATGGATACTGAAAATGATTTGCCATTACCATTGCATCACAACAGGCCCTTTACAGCTGCCCATGGGACTGGACTCTCGAGACATTTGATTGAAATATGTAGATGCACGGGTTGCACCATAGGAATTGAATTTTCTGTAGTCTTTTGGCTTAGCCCACATTAAGCCACGTTTGGGCTGTAAAGACTTTTTACTGCCCAAATGCAAGTATAGTCAGCTGTCACTGCTGTCAGTGTGTATAGTAAGGGTGCGTGTAAAACGCATTACTCCTCGCGTAATCCGTACCGCTCCTGCTGACTGCTGTTCTTCCTTTGAAAACGACTTTCCGACGACTTTTAGGACATGGGGAATAACTTTCAAAATAAATCTAACAAGCATCCCATCACATTTCGTGTAATTATATCTTTACATAATTTTCATAATGCACACATCAAAAAAGTCAACACGCATCATTTTACAGAAACTGCATGTTTTATTAATTGATACTTTATTTTTTCTTAACAAAGCAGATTAGAATACAATCTTTTTGTTCTCGGAAACATATACTGGCTGATTTAAAAAAAAAGACTTTTCGATTGTGTTTTGTTTTCATTAAAATAAAAGCTAATTATTTTCTCCCGATTTCATGTGTTTTCGTTGCTTGTTAAATTTGGTATTTATCTCACTTTTATCATTTTGAGATATACAGTTTTTTTTAATTTAGTGGCGAATCATTTTTTATGTCATGAAGCGACGCCATTTGACTGCTGATGAAATGCAGAGAGCTGTATCAATGCTACAAGCGGGAAGAAATCAGTCCCAGGTATCTCGGCATTTTGGTGTCAATAGGAGCGTGTTTTGTCGTCTTTGGCGGTACGTTAATACAGGGGATCCTGCTGAGCAGCACCCAGGACGTGGAAGGAGTACAACTGCTCGACAGAACCGATACATACAACTGACTGCAAGACGTCAGCCGAAATTAACCGCTAATGCTACAATTCTCAAGCGGCGTTGTTGTTAGCCACCAAACCGTGAGAAATAGGCTGCATGAATACGGTCTATGAGCACGACGCCCAATAGGCATGACGACAGTATCAAAAAATTGCAAATCTATTTAGTCCGTCAGTTAGAGTATTGGAAATTAATGGACACGTATTTTTTGTTTTTGTAAATCAATGAATATTGACAAAGATAAAACGCATCAAAACTCGTGACGTCCGAACTAGGTAAAAATTACACCTAGGCGTGACGTATTGAGAATTTTAAAAGCGTCATATCTTCGTCAATTTTGGTTTACGTAACAAAAGAAACCACACGGGTCAAATATTTTTTGATAATCTAACTGAAGGACTAATTAGTTTTTTTTTGTCGTCTCGCCTATTAGGTGGCACCTATACGCCATGGGAATCGCGCCCGTCGAAACGAGTGGTGTAGGGAACACTTGTATTGGACCCAAGAGCAATGGGAAAAAAATATTTTGCGATGAGTCCCGGTTTGGATTTAGGCAGGCCTAAACGTCTGAGATGCGTCCAGGAAGAGCACCCTTTTTTTTTTTTTTTTTTCGGATGGGATATCGTCAAATGACTTCTCCCGCTCTGGGCGGAGCAGGAGGGAATGTCAGACTTTTACTGACTAAAACCCATCCATGTTCCTTCATCGCCCTTTGTGTTCCGGGGCCACGGTATCTCTTTCGAATAGTCCCGCAACAGGAAGTGCACCCTTACAGTGGCTCCAGCTATTGCCGCAGAATCAAATAAACTATCTTATAAATTCAATGAAAAATCGTTGCCGACAAGTTCTAAACAACAGAGGCGGTTACACTTTGTAATGAATTCCAAAAAATCGGTATATAATTTTGTAAAACGTGTAAAATTTAATTTCGTTTTAACTTATTTTATACTGCGTATGTTTGGTACCCAATTGTTAACAATTGTGATTAAATTAACAATTGAATAAAGCATTTTGTTGCTTCAGTCACTAAAAATGCAAAAAAATGCAGTTATTATTTATAAAAGAAATATAAATATATTACAATAGTAAAAATCGTTCAAATCAAAACCGAATATGTTGCTTAGACTTTTTTGATGTGTGTATTAACGGTTAGTATAAAGGATAATTTATGTTATGATATTGTATATGTTTTAAATATTAAAATAAATAATAAATGATTATTCATAAATGCTGCCGGATTCCTTTTGCTTCTGATAAATCTCTTCAAAGAGTTTCATCCTCTGAGGATAGACTTCGTATTTCATCCTCATCTCCTCATCTATCACTAAGCATGCTACTCGTGTGCCAGTCATGGATTCCCATCTCGTGTTCACCAAAAACTCCATTCTCGGTGTTGGATTACTGAAATTAGAAAAAAATAATAAATCTATAGGCTACATGCTACAATAATTCAAGTTGTTAGTCTTTTAAATATTTATCGTTTGAGGGAAACTTCGCAGGATTTAATGCATACGGATACAAATCACTTCCATTTATCTTGCAGGATGCAGGCAAGACAGAAAATTTAAAAATCCCCCAACGTAAAAAAGATAAGTGAGCAACATTTAAGAAGTCAAAAATAGCTATTGTTGAGCCATTAAATTCGATCGAGTAACACAGGACCCATATTTTTAGTACATTGCGGAATGGAAATTTTACTCACCCATGGCTGGCAAAATTCACCCACATTTGGGTCATAGTATTCCGCATCAGTCTGTCCATATCAGTGTACGGGCCGGTTAGCTTGTCGCTCTTAACAATGTAGCCGCCGTCGTCACCGTGACATGCCCCCGGCCGGCTGATGTCGTGGCACTTCTTGATGTAGTTGAAAGCTCCATCGTAAGAGAATTCATACATAAACACGGGAGCATTGTGTTGGGCTATTAATTTAGCAGCAACATAAATACCACCGATAAAGTCGACATCCGAAAAGAAATTGATTGCATAATCGTCTGGGTACGATCTACTTGATTTTTCATAATTTTCCTTTAATTTAAGTTCCACTTCTTTTTTCTCCGAACCATCAAGTTCAAACGGAAAATAATCTACGAAGTATTGATCTCCTAAAAATTTCTGAAGAATTGAGTTGCAGTGAGAGGTCATAAGTAGTCCCTCGTGTGAACAAAATCCTGTCACAAAGGGCACTTTGTTAAATTTTCCTTTAGCTAACAATTCATATGGTAGCTCATCTAAAAATGGTTCCCAACCGGCAGGATGCTCTACAGTCGGCACATACCCGAAAAAAAGACCTCCTCGAGTTTTTACAGTTGATAAAGACTCCATAGCTCCAATTATTAAATCATTCGTCGACAGTCCTTTTAGGTATTCCAGCAGCTGGTAGTTGTCTTCAGTGTGGAGGCCTGTTCTACGATAAGGTATCATTGAAGCTAAATAAGTTATGTTCGCATGATCTTCGTGCGCCCAGTGCACTAGAGATGATCCCGACTGAGCAATAGCTTTATGGAATAAACCTTTAGCCATAGGCGACAAAAGAAGATACTCAACGCTCGCAGCACCGGCGCTGAATCCGAAAATAGTCACATTGTTTGGGTCTCCACCGAAGCGTTTTATATTTCTTTGAACCCATTTTAGTGCTTGAACTTGATCTCTCAACCCCATATTTCCTGGAGCCTCCTTTATATTTAAAGAAAGGAAACCGAGTATCCCGAGTCGGTAGTTAATGCTGACAATCACTACTTTTTTATGAATGAGATAATCTGGACCGTGACCCGCATCGTCTGTACCATTGCCGAAGAGGAAACCGCCCCCGTGAAGGAACACCATCACTGGATATGATTCACCACTTGTAAAACCCTTCGGTGTATAAACATTCAGGTATAAGCAATCCTCATCTCCTTTTATGATTTTATCGTCTTTGTCTAATTGTGCACAAATGTTGCAATCTTTGGTACCATCTCTGATTCCTTCCCATGAATCCGGTGGCTCGGGCACCTGAGAATAATAAAAACCTCTTATGAGATAGGTTCTTGCATCAAACGCATTCACATAAAAGAAAATGATATTTTACTACTGTAAACATAGAATGCCTCGTCTCTCACTCTTATTGGAGGTATAGGAATAGGAGTATTATTACATTTTAGGCCGTGTTCAAACCAAACGTATAGTCGGCCCCCGACTTTGCAAATTTTTGAAAAACTAAAACGAATCAGTCGGCGACTGAAGTAAATATTTCGTACATTTTGTAATGGATACTCACAGTCGCCGGCAGAGTACACGCGTTAGTGTGAACGTAGCCTTATGGCAGAAAACAAACTTCGTCAGTATCGTGCTTTGTTTAAAATTAAATTATTTGTTGGCATGATCTGATCACTGATCGCCTCTGCGTTCGTAGCAATAAAAAAGAGTATGAGTAGTGTTTATACTTTTATCATATCAAGCAAGAAACAACAAGAGCTATGTATTTAATTAGGTGGCGACAGAGCAAGTAGACGATGAAACTCTGTTTTAGATTCAGCCTAGTACATAATAAGTCTTATACTGTTCTCACTGCTGGGACACATGCCTCCATTTTAATTAGAGAGTTTGCTACGGCGGCGCGGCGCTTTTGCTTAAGGGCCTAACATGCCTCAAATGGCTTAGCATGATCCTCCGTTACGCCTAAAATACTGCAGCACTAATTTTGAAATAAATTATGGTAAAGTTGGGGGGTTGGTAAACACGATTCCATAAACTTTTCTCGGTATTCAAAAAGTAATTCAAATTAGACCATGAAACTTTGCATAGGTACTAACTGAACTAACTATAAAGCAGGTCTTATGTGTTTTATTTTTTTAGTCCAATCAATAGATTTTTTGTAGATCGCAAAAAACCACTCATTTCGCACTGTTCGGCCGCAGTGACTGACGTAACAACCGCTTTGTAGTGTAAGCTGATTAGAACTTTATTCTAACAGAATTTCAAACGAAGTTTGAACCACCACAAATAGAGTTGCTAATTTTAGGGTTAGAAGGGCCTTAATGAAATTCGCTTCAGAAATTATGGCAAGCTTGTACCAGATAGGTAATTTTAAAATGATATGAAGCCGTCATGATTAAGATCTTTTTTATTTCCGTGCTGTACTATCTTATCTTTACCTTCTTTATTGATTTCAAGTTCAAACAGTTTCCATTTCAACATCAACATAATATTATTCTGAGCAGGTAACACTTGTTCACATCTTACATTATGTACAGTCAACAAAAGAGTTAGGTATGCAGGCTAGCAATCTTCTTACTACTATTATAGATGCGAAAGGGTTCTATTATAATCAATGTGTTTGCAATTTTATCCAAATCCGTTCAGTAGTTTCTGCGTGAAAGAATAACAAAAATCGATCCTCACAAACTTTCGCATTTATAATACCTACCGGATTAGTCAGCAACTGGACACGAAAGACTGGACACACGTGTGTCCAGTTGGTGAAACTCACAATTAGTATCACTTATTATTTCGTCATCTGGACACGCCAAGATTTTTACGCGTGTCCACATAGTGAAACTTAAATTAAATCACTGTTATGTTTTCGCCAACTGGACACATCCAGTTTTTTTTAGCAGAGACGGAACAGTCCGGTTAAAGTGTACAGTCAGGTTAATAAATCATAATCACAAACATGAAAAAGCTGCCTCACTTTTTTGCTTGCAAAACTTTATTAGCTTAAACAACCGGCCAAGTGCGTGTCGGGCCACGCGCAGTTTAGGGTTCCATAGTAGCCCGTTATCACAATATAGAACGAACCTATAATGTTGTACTAAATACGAAATCCTTAGAATAAATTCTGTAATGGTTCAAAATCAAGCAAGGCTAATTTTATGTCAACATAATCGATAGCGCCATATCAATTATACACAGCGAAAGATAGGTACTTACACAGAATCGTAATGCACCAATGGGCGGTTTCGCATAAGGAATCCCCTTGAAACTGCAGTACTCAAAATTTTCGTAATTCTTCACCACCTTCCCTTTTAGTTTGCCCTGTTCTATTTCTACCATCAGTTCTGCCATCGTGATTTATGGGTAAATTATCACACACAATAAACAACAATAAAACTGCACTGTTTGCACAACTGTTGCGGTCGTTGCGGACATTATCATAACCTCAAACCTGACGTTTGCAGACAGAGACAGTCACTCAGCCTTGCCGAGCAATCTCAGCATCCCTTCACTTTCAACGTTGAACTTAATTCATAACTCTTAAGGTAGATGGCGCTTTTTCAAGTTGTTTATCTTGTTTTCAAAGGACTAAAACATTTTGAAA
This sequence comes from Xestia sexstrigata, assembly GCA_941918905.2. Lineage (NCBI taxonomy): Eukaryota > Metazoa > Arthropoda > Insecta > Lepidoptera > Noctuidae > Xestia > Xestia sexstrigata. The sequence goes on along the minus strand of OW799217.2, from coordinate 8,350,154 downwards.
ATTAAACATAAAATATTATATTACTGAATTCGAACTAACTTGTGGATTTTTTAGCTTGCGGTGAAATTACGTTTATATCTATGTAAAAACAGATTTGGAGCCGGGTTGCTTGAAGCCAATAATAATCCCTTCGTGATAAAGGTCATACGTGCCATTGTTTTTTTGTAAAAGCGACGAAGAAAGACATACAAAAAAAAACAGCAAACATCAACTATTGATACTACTCGAAAACAAAGTAGACGGTGATGTGATAACTACTTAAAACTCCTATCCCAATTAAAATAACATCTTTTTGACTAACATCTATTTGATATTTACCCTAACATCTTTTTAGAATAAAATAAGGAGAGCGCGAATACTTAGTATCCCTCGAATGAACAAGACCGAATTCCCGGGTAGCCGTATGATAGGAATTGGTACTTTTAACTAACGGTACTTTTTAAAATTATTTCTAATATTATTATTCCCGCTGTAATTATTTAACAAATTTTACAAAGCGACTCTAATATGATTTAATTTTATCACAAGTCTATTTTACTTTCCCTTGATCATTTTAATAATTCTTCAAATAAGTAACTGTGTCCAAATACAATATATCTCCTGAATTTACGTCAATAACAAAAACTATTAAGCTATCAAAAACTGTATCTTTTTAAGTAATGATTCAAACCAATTATCAAAGACTTCCAACGATCATTTGCTCAAATCATTGATATTTGTTTCGGCACCACAATTAGAACGCTTCACTAAACTGATTCGAATCCCGCGCAGGCGAGATAGCCGGATGCGCACCTGTGTTCCGTCGTCGTGTCGTGAGAACCGACCACGATCTTTGACGCAAACCCCTTCTTTATCCTCATCTCCATCATTTCAAAGAACTCTAAACCTTACTCCCTCATCATAAAGATCTCTAATTTTTCTTATCAGCAAACTTATCGTGGCCATGTTCATATAAGGCCATACAGAGTTCCCTGTTGTGCCATGTTTGTTGTGTTATTTTGTACGCTTTTAACATCCGCGCCATTATCGCAACTTTTTGTCGTAGTTTAACCACGTTTGGGGAAATGTATCATAATTTTATGATTTGAAAAATAAATCGCACATATGCTTAGATGATTTAATTTGGCTGAAATTAATAGTTTAGCTTATGCATACACTTCTAGCGGAAATTCATTTTCTCAATGGCAAGTGAGGTTTAATATTGCATGCTTAGGTTTATGTCCGGAAATCTTGGTTTGATATTTTCTAAGACACCTGTTGCAGGATCAGTTCACAAATTGCAGGATCGTACGGTTTTTAATGACGATCACAATCAGTGCCCATCGAGAATTCAATACACTTAGAGACAAAAATGCATAATGGATTGTGATGTTTTTGAGGATTACTATATAAGCAGACAATAATCTTTCTTTAGGATTTCAAATATTTGTTACCCAATTCATATCTTGTATTTTTGGCACCATAAAACAGACACCCTACACTCGCACACGTGAATAGTTTGCGAAATTCTTGTGCTTCGTGTGAACCCGATCACGATCTTTTTACGGTTTTCGAGACCGGCAAAAAGTGTTTGAATTATAATTCATTGAATCAGCCTCTATAGATACCCGGATTCCTTTGAGCCAATTTTGTCTATTTGTTGTACATACCAATACAATTAATATGTGTGTGAAAAGATCGGCACCTTTAAGCTTTTTTGATTTTGGAAAAAAATATAAAGTTGGTAAAGAGTTGGTATGTTTATATGTACATAATAATATATTGTAAGTTTTTCTTTGTTTTTTTCTGCAGGTTTGAGTAATTTGGAAATCAACAAAAAAACTGTTGAGTTATTGGGACATGTAGGTACTCAATCTGACTAATTCAGATCGGGTGTGTACAGTGGCTAAACTTCTTTCAGACTTCAGTCTTCTTCCATAAAACGTCAGTATTGTTTCTCGGATATCTGACATCTACATTTTCTTTAGTAATTCATACCGTATCGTAGGTGTTGTGTGATTAAGTGTCAATTAAGTATTCAAGAGCCGTCAAACTGTATTCGCGTTGGACAATGGTGGCAGGGCCGGTCTGTGCTTTCATGTGACCGCGCAAGTGCGGAGGCGGCCATAAATCGCGATGCGCGAGCGCAACCCAGCGTCTTTTGTGTGGAGTGAGTTTATTCCCCGTGCGCATAGGGCTTGGCAGACGTGTGTGGGTGGTGCGGCGTGATTGTGTGTACAATTGGTGCGCGCGCAGGTGTGTCTGAGACTGGCCGGCGCCGGCGCACATTCCTCCGGCTGTCACGGCGCCGCGGCGAGAGTGCGTACTTGATGATTGCGGACACGACTCATGCGCGTTACCAAATGACATTAACGTCTAAAGTATTCGATATAAATTCTGTGCGTAATCACTGAAGCTCATTGTTAATCATAAATGTAGATCTAATAACAATAAATATTAATAAACAATCCGAGTTGGATTGCTTACAGGGCCTTAATTCATTCGTCCTGTGTATGGTAGACCCCAAAAATCCAAACATAGTGAAGAATGCAGCAAGTATCAAAATTTTAAAACTGTATCCAAATGATGTACCAATGGCATTGACAATGATGTTTTAAGGCACAAGATTGCTTGAAATACAGATACAGTTAAACAATTACGATACCAAGCAAGTAGTCCATCAATGTTCCAGGACTAAGAAGCCAGGTAGGTTCCAAGATCGAAACTTGCTCTTATTCAACAAAGTCAAGAATACTAGCTCTGATAACGCCATCTATCCACTCGACGTGAACTAACTCATGAGTCATGACTTATTAGTTCCTTACATCATAATGTGTGGTTGCAGATGGCGCTAGTTGGTGCAAAAAAACTTAAAGCGCAACAATCAATATTGCATGTGCGTTGCCACTTCGCCATGGTGGGTGGTGGGCTGAAATTTGTTTAAAAAAATTGGTTTAAAAGTCTGAGTCTTTTAAGTCAAAGACTTTTAAGCCAAAATATGAGCCCAGTCCTGGTAAAAACTTACACATTGTCTTTTAACCAACGCACGCGGTCTGTACTTTAAGCCCTGTAAAAAAAAACTTTTATCACAGAGGCTCCTTTTGTTAGATGTGGACATTTTCTCTCTCACGTTTTATCTCTTATACAGGGTGTAAACGACCTCATCACGAAGCCTTCAACCAAGCATTCTCTACATCAAACTAAGTAACTTTACGCAAAAATTATTGCTGGGAAACTACTTTTTTTTTGGGGTGAAAAATCATGTTTTGTGATAGAACTCAATGTAACGCACTCAAAACATTGTGCTGATGGATGGATTGAATAGAACGGGGGTCGTGAAGGTGTTTACAGTTTGTTGTGTTTAAAAATCTTAGATTAAAAACTTGTATTAAAAAAAAAAACTTGTCAAAAAGTTGGAACTTTGACCCCCAATATATATGGTATGGTGTGGTGTAAAACAAAAAACGCAATAACAAGGAGAACAAGTGCCTTTCTACATGACCATACAAAAATTTACGTCTATAAATACGGACGTATACCATCAAGTAATTGTAAATTAAAATGTCGATCAGACTAAAAACGAAACAAAGTGTTCTAGTCGGCGCAAGACGAAAAACTCGAAGTTGTTTCGAATACGGAGATTTTCTTAATATTCCTTACGCTCTCCTGTAGGAGAACTTCGTTTTAAGGTAACAAACATTTTCATTCCAGATTTTATGATTCCGTCAAAATCTCATACGATTTTGCCCCTGAAAAGAAAAGCTTCTGCAGGCTGCATATCTAATCTTACGGTTTATCAGGAAAAATAAGTAATACAAAGTTAAAAGGCTAACGACATTTATTTGCTTTTATTTTTTACAGAGTCTGCAACCATCAGATCCATGGATTGTAGAAAGAGATGCCAATATATACAACGAGTCCAACGTCTGTATACAGTATGACATATTTAAACGGAAACACCGCGGCAGTAAAGACTGCCTCTACGTCAATGTCTCCACACCGAAGGATTACTGATGCAGCTATTACCTGTAATGGTGTTCATACACGGAGGAGGATTTGTGTTCGGGAATGAACTCGCCAAATTCGAAAATGGCCCCGACTATCTAATGAACATTATGTTGTTGTCGTCGCCATGAACTACAGACTAAGCGCCTTTGGATTTCTCTCTCTAGACATGCCTGAAGCAGCAGGAAACCCATTTCAATGCCATGACTTGGTCTTTCAGCCCCATGGCTTAAAGACCATGTATCTATAAGCCACATGGCTTAAAGACCAAGTCATGGCATGAAATGGGTTCAAGAAAACATTCAAAACTTTGGAGGGAACAAGACTGATGTCACTATTTTTGGGATCAGCGCAGGACCAGTCTCAGTGGAGTATCACATGATCTCTCCTTTAAGCAAAGGTCTATTTCATAAGGCGATCATGCTATCAGGATCAGTTCTTAATCCGTGGGCAATGGATACTCCAGAAAATCTAAAAGATCTTGCTTTAAAACTGGCACAAGAACTCCAATTTAGAGGCCCACTGAACGATTACCGTGCCATATACAGTCATTTGATGAATATGCCTGCAGAATATATAAAACTAGCGGCTTACAAAGCACCCAATCCTCTTATGAAATAAAATGAAAGGAGTTTACTACGGATTTGGACCAACCAGAAGATTTAGGAAATGGGGAAACATTTTTAACAGAACTTCCATACGATTTATTGATATCCGGAAAATTCAGTAAGTTTCCTGTGCTTAGAGAGTTTACTGATTCTGAAGGATTTATAGAAGCTGGCAATAAACCTCATGATATTAAAGAAGTTACTACGTTTAAAAACTATGCAGATTTTTGGAGATACCCGTTGAATGCTACTGATGCATTTTATTACAACGAAAAGTTGCGATACGTTTACGACAGCTATACGTGGAATGACATCGAAAGACCTTTTTCTTTTTCTTTTTTTTCTTTTTTCGGATGGGAAATCATCAAATGACTTCTCCCGCTCTGGGCGGAGCAGGAGGGAGTGTCAGACTTTTACTGACTAAAACCCATCCATGTTCCTTCATCGCCCTTTGTGTTCCGGGGCCACGGTATCTCTTTCGAATAGTCCCGCAACCCCGGACATCGAAAGACCTGCCATCGACTTCTTTGGAGACTTTGACTTTGTCAGCGATGTCATCGTAAGCTCCAAATTGTTGGTTAAGCATGTAGTACCGCTATACTTGTATGAGTTCACTTATGATGGTAGCCTTAACTTGCTGAAAGCCTTGAACCGTGTTAACAAAACAAGAGCAGCTCATGGTGACGATACAGCTTACACGATACAAATCGAGCCTGTTCCGAAACTCACAGAAGACGATATCGTTGTAAGAAACAGAATTTCCAAGATGTGTACTAATTTTGCCAAAACTGCGTAAGTACACACATCAAAAATGTCTAGGGATCAAGCATTTTTATGCGGATTTCTTGAGATTGAGATGTGGCTTTGTAATAAATTTATGATTTTATAAATTTATATGGATCCTTTTTGGTGCATTTCATAATTTGAATCAGGAACTCTCAATCAAATTCGAGTAAAAGATGAAAATAAGCTGTCAATATTTTCCCTATAAAAACATACAACGCATTGAAGACATTATTAGTGCTACTGTTTCCCTACTACTGATTAAAACCAACGTTATTATGGAGCGGCGACGTCATTTAAGCAGGGAAGAAATGCTCAGAGCCGTGGGAATGATAGAAGCTGGTTCCCGGCAACGTACTGTAGCTTTAGCTCTGAATACAAGTCAGAGTGTTATCAGTCGACTTTGGACACGTTACCGAAGCACTGGTACCGTGGCTGAGCGCCATGGAGGACGGTATCGCTGCACCACACGGAGACAAGACCGATACATTAAAATCTTAACTCGAAGAGCTCCAACAATAACCGCCATGATGTTAGCCGTGAGGCTTCATCACTCTTCAGGGAACTTAATTAGCGACCAAACAGTCAGAAACTGCTTGCATGAAGTGAACCTTCATTCCCGAAGACCGCTACGGGTACCACCTATAGCAATGCACAATCGTAGGATTCGATATCAATGGGCTCTTGAACACAGAAATTGGGCAGAAGAACAATGGCGTTTCGTGTGCTTTTCTGATGAGTCTCGTTTTGGTATGAGACCGGATACAAGACGTATACGACACTGGAGAACCCCTGGACGCCAACAGCGATTAAAATCCTGCCAGGAAGTCCATCCTTATAGTGGTGGAACCATCATGGTATGGGCGGGTATTTGGATCGGCGGAAGAACTGAGTTGATTTGGATCAGAGGCAACCTCAACGCTCAAATTTATGCTGAGACGATTGTATCAGACGTCATCGTTCCTCTACAAGTGCAAATCGGTCCCTTATTTCAGTTAATGCATGATAATGCACGACCGCACACCGCAAGAGTTGTAAGACAGACTCTCGCCGCAGCTAACATCAATGTCCTGCCCTGGCCTGCTCAGTCGCCAGACTTGAACCCGATTGAGCATGCATGGGATATGCTACAGAGAAGAGCTCTGCCGAATATGGAGGGTATCCAGTCGCAAGAAGACCTTTTTTTGTTGTTGCAACGAACATGGGCGGCCATTCCACAGCGTGATTTGGATGAACTCATTTTGAGTATGCCAAACCGATGTTCTTGTGTTGTTAGTGTTCGCGGTAGAAACACGGATTATTAATTGTTTAAGTTACCCAATAAAATTTTAAAGAAAACTGTTATTTCAGTCTTTTTTTCGAACTTTAATGTTAGTGGTTCAAATGTCAAAAATCCCTTTATTAGGAAAATGGCAAATTTCTTTATTAATGCAAAGGTGACTTGGTTTATCGTTACTGTGACAAACGAAAACACTTTATTTGATGAATCCTTAAAGAAAATTTTAATTAATATCAATCAGGAGAAAAGTTATTGCAAAAATATATGTTGATCCCTAGATACTTTTGATGTGTGTATTTATTTATTATTGTATATTAACATCATGAATCGATTGAACAACAAAACTAACGATTCATAGAACTTTTTGCTTGTTTTTTAAAAAAAAGCTTAATGACTCCAACAGTGAATGTTTCGTAGTTTGTAGTCAGTAGGCAGAAGGCAAACCGAGAATCTTAACCTTCAGAAAATCTATAGTTACAGGAACCCTACTCCGAACACAAGTCCTCTCCTGCCCCTATACTGGCCTCCTTACAGCAGCAGCGAACAGTTCTACATGGTTGTAGACAAGGCCTTGTATATCCAAGCCAACTACGGAAGAGAGAGAATACCAATATTTGAGGAAATCATGAGAAAGTATCATAGATAATTACATAGTTTTATACTTAATGTGTTCAATTAAGTTTAAATAAGTAAATATTGTCAAGGATTTTAAACATGAATTGCCTTCTCATTTATGAATTCGACTTTAGTGATGTTGACTTAACCAAACGACTCAATAAACATCACCTTTATCACATTCTTCCTCATCCGTCCATCCCGTTCATTACTCATGCTGAGGCCTCTTTTGTTGCACAGTACCATAGCAATCAACAACCGTGTTATAAAGAACCCAAAATTCAATTATCAAATAGGGCAGTAGTAATCTGTAGACTACTGTGAGATATAAAAGCGTCTTCACTGATCATGTACTTACGTATACCACCATTACTTAGTTACATAATAACAATAGCATTGCGTACTCTATGTATTCAATTCACTTTTTTGTACATGAAGTGTTTCTCAAACTGTGCGGGCTTTGGCTTTGGGCTTTCAATACAATGAGTAAGTAGGGCTTAGGCCTAACTGAGTAAGACATTGTACTTAGTAACAGTTTTTTTTTCTATCCAGCATCCTCATATTCCCTATGGTTGACTGTTGAAAACCTTTCCAACATATATCTTCATGTTACATTTTCAACATAATTATAAAACAGAAAGAATAGTTCTAAATGTAGGATAAAAACTAATACCATATTTTAAAAAGTTCTTGATTTGGTGTTTGCACCTGTCTTATACAAACAGCATCAACATACAGCATCTATTCTGGTAAAATAAAATAAAAAGGTACCTAGGTAAGCATCAAACTTTGAGGATTGCAGAACCTCGTCTAAGCACCAATAATAAAAGACCAAACTTGTACATGCTCGTATCAGAACTTTGCCCATCACGATACAAGTAACGATTTTCTATAATAAATTAGAAGAATGACAACTAAAGTAAATATAAAGCAAGGAGTTCTATTAGGCGCGAGAAGAAAAACTCAAAACGGTTTCGAATACGACGATTTTCTTAATATTCCTTACGCCAAACCTCCAGTAGGAGATTTACGATTTAAGGTGAGATATTGATTAATTAAATGAAACATAAGCATAAATAATGCTCGTGTCTTCTCTGTATGAGAAGAGGCCTTTGCCCAGAGCAGTTATAGGCTAGTATTTTATATTATATTATATAAGCATAGGCCCAGTGCCAGTCTTCATGCGCTTAAATTTATTTTATTAACATTATATTTGTAAATTAAATGTATTTATTATGAACTTTTATTTCAGAGTCCTCAGCCACCCGATACATGGATTGGAGAAAGAAACAGCACCATATACAACGAGTCAAACCTTTGCATACAGTTTGATCTATTCAAGAGGAGGCATCGTGGCAGTGAAGTTTGCCTCTACGTCAACGTCTCCACACCGAAAGTACCAACAGCTGGGTTGTTGATGCACCTGCTACCTGTGATGGTCTTCATTCACGGCGGAGGCTTCTTCTTCGGCAACGGTCTAGCAAAGTTTGAAAATGGCCCCGACCATCTAATAGAACATAACGTTGTCGTAGTAACCATGAACTAAAGACTCAGTGCCTTAGGATTCCTCGCCTTAGATTTACCCGAAGCTGCTGGAAATATGGGGCTGAAAGATCAGGCAATAATAATAATAATAATAAATCTTTATTCAGAAACTCGAGAAGGTAAAATACAATATGAATCTAAAAACTAACTATGTAGGTATAATAAGGCCTGTACTAGGATAATCCTGTATCACAGGCTGCAGGAGCTCTAACAAAATGCTATATGTAGGGCTGTAGCTATTTTTTTGTTTAATATTTAACGTGAGTGACAAAATTATTTTGATTAACTTAAACTCTAATAACTTAGAACTAAAACACATAATTGCTACACGAAAATTTGCGTCAGCAGAATTTATTATAGGTTGCAAAACACATTCGAGGCGCTCTTGTTATATTCGATATTTGCACCTAGCGACTAATGTGCTTACAATAAATAAAATCGATGATAAGTATGTCAGCGCAGTGGTCTGTTATTGCTATGTTATTTCAGCAATATGCTTCAAACGCGGAAGTCTGTCCTAGAGTATGTGACGCTCTACGCGCCCTCGTAGTCGATGGAGTTGATGTACCTATATTCCGCTAAATTCTTAGCTGGGCACTCAACATCTCCCGTTTTGTGGTTGTTGGGCTTTTTAAAACGCGAGCACGTCACGTTTAGGGGTGTTTCAATGGCATTGAAATGGGTTCAAAAGAATATTCAAGTTTCTGGAGGCGACAGGAATGATGTTAATATATTCGGAATTGGTGCAGGAGCCGCCTCCGTAGAATATAAAAAAAAAAAAAAAAAAAAAAAAAAAAAAATACATTTAATTCAGACTAATAAAATGTCCATAATTTGTTAGTAACATTATCTTAAAACTATGTTAGTCAGAAAAATTGCTTAGACAACATGCAGCCTGATAAGCCTTTCTACAACTGCAGATTCAGGTCTCTCTGCAATCATCCTTAGGATTCCGTTGCCACTTCCTCGAATTCGGCGAATTAGTGAGGCTGACTTTTTGCGCATTATAGCGTAAAAGTCATCCACCCTCGCGTCGGCAAACATGCCCGAGGCGCTACAAAACCGAGGCAGCCGCACCAGAATCCTAAAGGCATTGTTGTACTGCACTCTAAGAGCATTGTAGGCCCGCTGCGTATAGTTGGTCCATAGGGCGCTGGTGTAAAAGCTTTGACAGTAAGCTCTGAACAAAGTTACCTTAACCTGTGCTGTACACTTTGCGAACCTGTGCACCAGCATGTTAGCGCGCACCGACAATGCTCTCCTCTCCCTCTCAATATCTCTGTCATCATTAAGCGTTTCAGTTACAATGTGCCCTAGATATCTAAACTCAGTCACACGAGTCAAGGATACCCCGTTTAGGTATACGGGTGGTATATGCTCAGGTTGTTTATTTTTACCTCTGATAATCATATACTCACTCTTATATCGAAGAATATCACATATCGAATATCACATGCTTTGTCCATTAAGCAAAGGACTCTATCTATCAATGCAATCGGGGTCAGTTCTCAATCCCTGGGCGATAGAAACTCCAGATAGAATTAAAGCTCTTTCTTTGAAACTGGTACTAGAACTCCGATATCAAGGACCTCCTAGTGATTATAGAGCAATTCATAATCATCTGATGACTATCCCAGCAGAATATATCGTATTAGCCACTTATAAAATTCCTGAACTTACAATAGCAAAAGGACTTTACTACGGATTTGTTCCAACCATTGAAAGGGACTTTGGAACTGGTGATGCGTTTTTGACAGATATCCCTTACGAATTATTAAAATCTGGTAGATTTTACAAGGTTCCTGTGCTCAGGGGATTTACTGACTGTGAAGGATTCATTATTGCTGGTTTAAAACCTCAAGATATCAAAGAAGTAACCATGTCTAAGAACTATGTTGATTATTGGAGATTTCCGATAAATACTACTGATGCATATTATTATAACGAAAGACTACGATATGCTTACGCCAGTTACAATGGTAATGACACCGACAGGCCTGCTATCGACTTCTTTGGCGACTTCGAATTTGTCGCAGGTATAATTGCCAGTTCAAAATTAATGGTTAAGAACGCAGTACCGTTGTACATGTATGAATTTTCATATGACGATACCCTGAACCTTATAAAAGCAGTGAGTCGTGTCAATAAGAAAGGAGCAGCTCATGCCGATGATACAGCTTACGTTACACAAATTGAACCCCATAGGAATCTTACACAAGATGATAATTTAGTCAGAGACAGAATTTCAACGTTGTGGTCCAATTTCGCCAAAACTTCGTGAGTATGATTAGATCATCATTATTATAAATACGAAACTCTGTCTGTCACACCGTAGAGAAGCTGAACGGATTTGTATAACATTTAGTATACGGATGGATCATGACTTGGGTTAGGATTTTTTATCCAAATGGTACGTTCCCGTAGAATCTGAAAAGTTGTGTGTTTATCGGTTAGGATATGATTCGGAAGAATGAGGAAAATGTCTTGAAGAAAGTTTTAAGTATGAATGTGGATTGGTTTTTATTTGCCTCTATTCTTATGAGTAAAGGAAGACCAGTAGGGCTATTATGTATCTCTGTTGACAGCTCGAAATGATAGTAACTGGGCTCAGTGTCCATCAATTAACTGTCAAAAGGTTAGTTTCGTATTATGCATGACCAGTCGCGTGACGTATCCAGTGACTATCAAGATTTGGTTGTACACCGAACTTTGACGACAACCGAGAATGTCATAATATTGGTATTACGTATCGCACTAAGTGGATATCACTTTACGGTGACTAACAGGCTGGGTACGGTGAGACGTCTTTCACGAAAGCCACTTCAAACTCAGTTGTCATCAATTTGTTGTTCACTATGCTTACATAATCGAAATAATATAAGTATCGATACGAAAGCGTGTTTCAAAATGAGTTACGGTGACTATCAGCCACGAAGACAACCAATGACGTCATATTTGATCGCGACTGGTCATGTCATGCATAATACGAAACTAACCTTTAACAGTTAATTGATGGACACTGAGCCCAGTTACTATCATTTCGAGCTGTCAACAGAGGTACGTAATAACCCTACAGGATGGTATGGTTAGTTAGGAGGTGTCTGATGAGATTATGAGTAACAGAGAAGTGCAATGCATGAAGAAGACATGGTGCGCCGACCCCCAATAAATTGGGATTAGGGCCAGAAAATGATGATGATGGTACGTTCCCGCCGAATGTTAGAGGCTGACCATAGATATTTTATCAATTTCATACTTTCTTGATAAAGTGTTAGAGGCTAACCATCGATATTTTATCAATTTCATACTTTCTTTCTTGATAAAGTGTTAGAGGCTAACCATCGATATTTTACCAATTACATACTTTCTTTCTTGATAAAGTGTTAGAGGCTAACAACCATCGATATTTTATCAATTTCATACTTTCTTTCTTGATAAAGTTGCAGGCAATTTAAGTAAATTAGTTTTAGAAATTAATTACCTTCGCAGTTTTTAAATGTCATCAACGTTCTTTAAGCCCTGAATCATCCACTATAGCCCGCCATACTTTTAGATTTCGTGTGTCCCTCCCTTTTCAAGTATCACACATTTCTTTCGTTACGTATCTATTTTTTTTTCAGGAACCCACCCCGAACACCAGCTCTCTCTTGCCAGTATACTGGCCTCCCTACGGCACCAATGAACAGTTCTTCCTAGTGATAAACAAGGAACTGTCTCTGTGTTTCAACTATGGCGAAGAACGAATACCAATATTTGAAGAAATTATTAGAAACTATCAAAGATAGGACTCATGACGATTGTGTTCGTGTTGATTTGTTGTGTTCAGTCATTTTAAAACCACCAAAAAAAAACAATTTTTAACATCCAAATGCATAGCATTTGAGTGTTATTAATTGTTTTACTTAAATTTCTTTTCAATACAGTTCCTCGAAAACTGGTTCTCATCGCACTACGATTAGGTTCAATATGCAAAGTATTTCACACGTTTGCGATTTTTTTCATTTTCCAACACGTGTGCAGGAATGAAATTGCCACAGATAACTATACCTATACTTAGTCCAAATTGGTTCAATGCCTATAGTCGGTGGTTAATGTTTTTTTTTTAATTTCAATAATGTGTCTTAACGGCGTAAATATTTTTTGAATATTCAAATTGTGTTTATAAATAGAATATCATAGATAAACATGATTATTTAAACTAATATTTACTTTTATAAGCAAATTAACATTTATTTGTGTTCTAAATTCAAAAATTATATAAAAAAAAACTACTTTTTATATTAGGCTGTTTAGCGGCTTCATACCTTTGCTTCTCCTTCAACCTGGCGAAAGCAAAGCGCTGAAAAAAAAGAAAATTAAAATCATAGTTTCATAATTCATGACAAAAATATTTTGCGTTTTTTTTTTTATTTCTTCAAAAATATATTGAAAAACGTCGTTTAATACGCGTGGACGTTTGTTATTGCAGTTCTCGGCTCAAAAACACCCTCGCCTACGGCCCGGAAGTTAATTCCGCCTCGGATGCAACAAAAATTTTTTCTTTGCAAAACTTTGTCCACTTGTAGCAAAATGTACTATTTCCATTCCTTTTTTCTTGCTTTAAAATAGGTAACTGTGATCATCGAGCCATCTTGCTTACCTAATATGTAGGTACTTATGTCGGTTCTAACTGACAAAACGGTTAAATGATTATAAAGGTAATAACCGTTCCAAAGTTTTACTACATTTTACGGAAATGACTGGTGGCACTATTAAACTTTCGTAGATTTTTTATCGTCATAAAAGCGTGTCAGCTTTTCTAATTGAACTAAGTGATAGGTAAATCGAATGACTAGCCAGTTCTTTTGTTTGATAATGCACCTAATAATTAAGCAATAAGTGCACACTTAACTAATTAGTAGCAATAAGTACCTAACCCATTGAGCTATTACTACTTCGTATAGAGAAGACACCGCGAACAAAATCTGTACTCCGTTCAAATGCTGTCAGCTGGCTGCAATTCACTCAGTCGCTTGCTCGCTACAGAACATCTATACTATATACGGGGTTAGCCGCCCCCCGCGCGCCCCGCACTGTGCATAGATTTTGTTCGCGCTGTCTTCTCTCTAAGTAGTAGTAATAGCTCAATGACCTAACCAGGTATTTTATAGAAAGGTAGTTAAAAATTAAATATCTGATAAATGCGTAGGTAGGATATTTGTACAGCTTTAAAGTGCCGACTATATTTTTCTTTCTGATGGCCCTTTGTCGTAATATTTTATCTCTACATCACACAAAGATAGATTGGTGACATGCATGCCCACGCTTTCAGTTTCAATGAAATTGAATTGAAATGAAATTGAAAAAAATCTTTTTTGGAGTGTGAGCATTTTTTAATTGTATTAATTTATTATTTATAAAAGCGCCATCTATGTAAATTTCTGCTAATTACATTAATTATAGTTTTTAGTATTGCTACTCGCCACTAGATGTCGTTGCTGCCAGCATTGCAATTTTAAAATTAATACATTTAATTAAAATCGAATGTAACTGTCGTAATAAAATATGAGTTATAATTTTAATGTAGGTAATGATTTAGTATTACATTTTTAATTATTAAAAAACTCGATCGAAATTCAAATATTATAATTAAACAAGGCAACCCTATCAGCACATGGATAAAATGATGAGATGAATGAACTATTGTCAAAAACGTACGGTCGCCGGTCGGTTCGAGCTCGAGTTCGAATATTCTAGATTAGAATCTGTGAGGAGGTATCACAGCATATTCCTTCATTTGTTTCCGAGAATTTTCTGACAACAGACAACATGAGCAACATCGTAAAGCGCCTGATTCCTCTGCTCGACCGCGTCCTTATTAAAAGGGCCGAAGCAGTCACCAAGACCGCTGGCGGCATCGTCATTCCCGAGAAGGCCCAGACCAAAGTCCTTCACGGAGAGGTTGTTGCTGTGGGTCCCGGCTCCAGAAAAGACAATGGCGACTTCATTCCTGTGCTAGTCAAGGTTGGCGACAGAGTTCTCCTTCCAGAATACGGCGGCACCAAAGTGTCCCTAGAAAATGATGAGAAGGAGTACCACCTCTTCCGAGAGAGCGACATTCTGGCGAAGATCGACAACTGAATTTAGTGCTAGTTTTAATTTTATGATTCTGATTCTGTTTACTTGTTAGTTTTAAATTAGAACATTGTAGTGAATGAACATTTTGTGATTGTGTAATATGCTACTATGTTGTGAGATGGGGTACAGGATGTTATCTCCTTTGCATTTCTTATTATAAATTTGTTACAGATTTTCTCTTTCATTTTTAAAAAACGTGTTTCATCATACACTTCACACATAACCTAAAAATGTTAAGCTTTGCAATTGCCATAACTATTCCATACTCAATTTTAAATAACCTAACAATACAAGTGTTATCAATAGTCATTTGTCACAGTTCCACATCTGAAACAAAGTGCGTTTTACCTCTGCGAGGTAACATGCCTAAGACCTAATCTTATAGCTGGAGTGATAGGCAATCATATAATTATGAGAATGACCTACTTGCAGCTCAAGTTCCAATAAGCATTTTCTAGGAATCTCCACTGAGGTTTCTATATTAGTTTTTGTGGCCCCAGTAACCTGTTTAATGTGATATTACGTAGGTACTGATGCTGCATTTCCTGACATCTGCACATTATTTGGTGAGAAATTGAAAAAGGGTCCTATTAATGTAAATGTAGACAAGGCTGTCTTTGAATCAAACTAGGGTAGTTAGAGAGGGAAACAATAGATTTGCTATCTCACATTATTGATCACACCCATCTCCAAAATCTCTATAGTTATGTAACTTGAAGTCAAAGTCACTTGATAAGTATAACTAATGGCATTGCATCACAATAATGCAACCTAAAGTATAACTTGGTTATGAATAGATAGGAATGAGACAACAACCAGCAGTATAAAATAAAATATATTCCCGAACAAGTCACATCTTTTGTACAACCTGAATACATTTTCTACTAAATATAAATCACAGTAATTACAGTATCTGGACAGCCAGTTTATATGACAATATTGTTTTTTTAATTTTAGTGCACTGTAGAATATTAAAGATTATACTTGTTCATCAAATTATTTAATCTCTGTACCTATGAAATACAAAATTGTCTTTTGAGTGCAGCACTAGAACAATGAATTATTAAATTTACATAATCATGGCAAGCTTTAAATAACATTTGAATAAGTACATTGCTAAGCATATTGTTTACTAACCATTGTGACTACCCACTGTAGAGAGATTAAATTAAATACCGAGTTAATTTCAGATATCAAACCTTATTATCTAGGTACTTATTTGACTTATTAAATATGCAACATAGCATGCTTACAACAAAAAAGGTACATTATAATGGCATATCAATACATCATTAAAATGCAGAATCTATTGCAAAGATATGGCAGTACGTCTCACTGCGGCAGACAATGCCGGGTTAGGGTCTGGAGGCTCTGTCAGAAGCTGGACAGATGTCCAACAACCATCCTCATTGGACTGACGTAGAGCCTCCATGGTTGCTTGGACTCTTTGTCCATCTTCAAATGTTGCTGCAGCCTTGACAGGTTCCTTCACCCAGTCCATTTGTTCTTTGACAGGCAGAAAAGCTTCCTTCAAGGCACTTATCATTTTGCAGAGTCCTTTTATATATGGTTTAGGAACAACACTAGACGCACAACTCAAATCTTCAACATCAACATAAATTACTTCTTCTTTATCTTGAGGCCTCTTGCCCTCATCCTCTGTGGGCTTAGCATTAGGTTTATGTAATTTTCCATGTAAGTCGCCTCCCTTCACAACTAGGTACCCTTTCTTGCTACACACATAAATCTCCTGATTAAAGCAAGGTCCAGGTAAGTGATTGTTCAATGTAGCTGTTACTAACAAACCTTTATCCATTTGTAATTGGAATGTACAAAAGTCTGGGGCAGTAATCTTCCTAATTCCATTCACTTTGCTTGTTTCTTCTACGAAAGTCCTCAGAACACCATGTACTTTGACAACTTTCTGACCAGTGAGGTATGACACTAGATCTATAACATGACTACCGACTAATGTAAGTGTTCCTCCTCCCATGGTGTCATCACACAACCAGTTATAGGTGTCACTGATCAGTGGACCCATCTGAACTCGCACATCAACCAATGTCAATTCATCAGGGTTCCCCAAGTAGCCTTCCTGGATTGACTTCTTCATGTGACTGAAGGCTGGCAAGAACCTCAAGGAATGATTTACTATGGATATCAGAGTTGGATAGTACTGTGCCGCTCGCACCATTTTCAAGGCTTCCGCCTGACAGAGCCCAGCGGGTTTGTCGCAAACGACATGCTTGCCTATGCCCAGTGCCTTCACTGATATCTGGGCGTGTAAGTTAGGCGCACATACAATAAACACTAGGCTCACATTCTTCTTCAACAAAACGTCATCGATTTTGTTCGTAAAAAATGGTATCTTTAGCTCTTTAGCGGCTATTTCAGCTTCCTGCAGAGTAACTCCCCATATCGCTTCAACAGGAAATCCTTTTTCCCTTAAAAATGGCACTAATACCTTAGCAATAGCTCCAGTTCCAAAAACCCCAATTCCCGGCAACATTGTTAATTTGTAAACTAGCGGCGGGTTTCGTTCGTAACAATTAGACCATATAGAGCCAAACAATCTCCAGTTTCCCACGTAACATATTCACAAGTTCCAATAACGTAGTTTGATTTTATAAACTCACCTAATACACAAAAACCATTACGCGATAAACAATCAAGTTAGTTGTTTCATTTTTCATTTCATCATTCAATTCAATATATTTTTATCATGTAAATGAGAGCTAGTGTTGTAAATTTATATCGATAAAATTGAAACAGAACAAATCCATTATATTGAGTTTTTGCTGTTAACATGTCACTATGGAAGTGTTCTTCATTTCACATTTTAAAATTGTCATTTTACAGAATGATTTTTTTTTTGCATGGTTGTAATATACCATAAGAACTGTTCCATTAATGGAATCGACATCGGCAATTTAATCCACAGTGTCCATAACAACCCGAATGTAAGCTGTCTGATTTGACGTTTAGACTAGTGTGTTACCATAATTATTATTAGTTTTTTTTTAATTAGTTCCTGACGGAACAGGCTAAAGTCTGAGACCATGCTGCCTAGTCATCAGTGTAGTGTGTTGCCATAATTAAGTTTATCCGTAATTTTTGTTCTGAGGCATTAAAAAATGAGTATACTAATAACAATTTTTGTTAGTTAGGCAACTTATAAAACTATGTTAGTAGCACTTCACTTAAACTATGACACACGAAGTCTCCCTTATTATTATTATACTCTTTGCACGAAGTGGTGGCGGAACCGCGGCGGCCGCGGCGGGCCGCGAAACCGTCGCGTCGGTAACTTGTCGAGATGTTGAGTCGGAACTCGCACCACAAACGACTTGAAGTTGGTGTTGTGACGCCCCTCCAACTTCTCGACCTTCAAGGTCCAGCTGGTCATCACCTTCATGTTCATGTACTCTACGATCTCCTCAACCTTCGTGGAGTGATGCAGCCGGGACACATACACCAACGTCGTTGGTATCGCTGGACGCAGCAGCATATTTGGTCCTGAGTACTGGACTGTCGACAGTCCAGTATCGCATTGATTGCGACAAGAGGTTTTCTTCTTCTTCTTCTGAACTATGATGGTGAAGCTGTCCTCATCACACTCTTGCTTTGCTGGACAGCGCTGTACGGGATTCCTCGGAAGGGTTTCACAGCGACGGTTCTGCTTTCCCCCTTTCAGCTGCTTAGGTTGTATTGCAGCTGAATTGTTATAAACCCCTATATCAATGCTTTCGTACCTAAACTACCTACAATAGGACTACTATGTAGGTACTTACAATGAGAGATGCTCCTGTGTGGGCACAACGACACACGACGCCGCGCGGCGTGGTTTTGCATAGCTTGATTGGTTATCGTGCCTATCTACCTACTTACGAAAAACATAAGACAAACTTTAAAAGCCGTAGTTTTTATGATTAAAAAATATTCTTTGGGTCATACGTAGAATAGCTGGAGCCAAAACATAGGAGATAGAATTTACAGCTGGGTCAGCTTTAACGAGCTAGAATTAGCTTAGCCTTTAAGCCAATTAGATCACAAATCACATTAGATTAAGCAAATACTTTGATAGTTCTAACGGGACCAATCTGCAAAAGAGCCCAGGACCTTTTTTCTCAGCCTTTTCTGCTAAACCAATAATAAAACTTACCTACCTTCGAATGGCAGATTTTTGTTGATACACACATTAAATACATCAAATTTCTTTCAGAGATATAGTTATTATTAATTGTGCGCGTGTAAGTGGAACAAAGAATAATATTAGTTGAGTAAACAGTAGCATCGTAAGTCACACTGAATGGCGCTTAAAACGAATCACTTTTCGTCGGAGCGGTTAAATTCAATGCTTTGAAATCCGCCACCTGGACTCGTAGGGTTGTCAACGAGACTTTTCGGGTTTTTATCATTTTTGATAATGTCTTATCATGACTGCCTCGTTGGTCTCAGTGGTCTCAAGCGCGACTGCTGAGAACGAGGTCCTGAGTTCGATTCCCAGGTCGGGTAAAGTGATACCTATTGGGTTTTTCCGTTAGGAATTTCTCAGTAGCAGCCACGGAGCCTGGATTTGTGCGCGGTTGATGTCAATAGGCTCGCCCCCTATTACATGGGACTTTTAAACATATGTGGTGAAATGTGGGTGTACTACACTGGCCTGCAAAACTAAGTACCACACTTTTAAAATTTCATTTTTTTCTAAATTCTATAGAAGTTTGAGATTTGTAATAAAAACCGTTTTATAGCAATGTTTATCAGCTTTATTAGTTTTTATGTACGAAATTAAACTCTTTTTCGAGTCCTTTTTGTTTCGAAAGTATATCTTGTGTACCTACATAAAAAGGTATTGCAATTTTTAAAGTGTGATACTTATTTTTGCAGACCAGTGTATTATGTACTTACACCTCTGTAGTTTGCCTAACCCTTCGGGGATTACAAGCGTGATGTGAGGCGTTATGTATTATGTTATGTTATTTTTCTTAAAAGGTGCTTGAACTTTCTTGTGGAATTTCTTCCGAAAAACGATTTTCTAGTAAACGAAAGGGTCCGAGCTCGTGGCTAAATAATAATAGCCGCACGAGTCTATCTTCAAGGATAAGACGCATTTGTCAAAATCGGTCTGTGGATGGGTGACCATCATTACATACCGAGTTTCCTCCGTGCCTCGGAAAGCACATTAAGATTTAGATTTATGAGAGAACATTATATTTTTGTCCTGCAGTAGCAACCCTATCTGCATCCTATTTGCAGCAATTCGTCTTACACCTCACAGTTGGAAGCCGCCGCCGATCATCCCCACAATTAGGGCTGACTGACGAGCTCAGACTAATATTAAATACTTACCACCCCAAATTACTCAGAGAAAACAGAATTATCATCGGACGTCTAGTCTATGCACTTTCAATTTCTTTTCAGACGACAACATTGCAAATTGCGATGGACGCTGATTCACCTGTCTTATTCACTAACCGACATAAAAAAGAAGGAGGTTTGTAGTTTGAGGAGTTGCCTGAAATAAGTAGGTATACGTAGATAGGTCTAGGTACTAGGACATACATCCTGACTTAGCTAGTTAACTACATTGGTAGGCAAAGGCCAAATAAAATGCTACGGCGCATTGCTATAGAAAAGTCTCAAATCTCTATCCTTTGCCAATCTCAAAAACCACTAAATTTACTTGGCACCTAAGTTTTCACCTAGATTTTGAAGGCTGAATCCACGAAGCCACTGATGAGTACCTAGATACGGTAAAATTTGAGTTTTAAAAGCACATACACAATCACACTCTACAGATAGGCTGTCACTATTGAGATAGGTTTGTATTATCTTAGAGCGCTGAAATTTCACCTATGATTTTCTCTGATCTACCAGTAGGTACCTATTTCCTAAAAACTAATCATTATTCTCTTAAAGTTATTCCAAAGTGACGCAAGGGTTCATTCCATGGTGTGACTGCGTAGCACGTGTGTGTGACAGGGTGGAGTCGTTCAGAAAGTATTATGTGTCGCGGAAGTGTGACCCATTCTGTCAGTTTTTTGTATGAACACTTCGACGGCGCTAATTGCTTCACGCTTTTGTGGATATATGATTTCCTAAGTTAAAAAAGGATGAAGGCTTTTTTTAACGATTAAAGTGGTTGTGCAAAGCATACAAATCGATGGAGTCATCAATTAGTCGTATCACATAGTACTTATAGGTAGGTGGGTACCTAGTCCCACCCCTACCGTCGCTTAGAACTTACCCACGTGAGTTTGATCTTCACTTCAATGCTTTCAAGCCAACTCTAGATATAAGTCGCACTTGATCCTGTAGATACAGAAACAGCAACACAAAGTCCAACTATTGGACATGATAGTGCTAATATAGAAACTCACAACTACATGAAGCTATATAAAGTACTATTCTTGACTACAATAAAATAATACACTGTTGCCATCTTATAAACCTAAAAGTACGTAAAAGTAAAAGCCTATAACTTAAACTCAAATTAAAAGAGTGACTTTATAATGTCTTAAACAATCTAGGAGTCTCCCTTTCTTTTTCTAGATTTTGGAATGATTTACAAAAATCCCCCGCTCAATAAAGCCAGTTTTTCACAACCATGGGCTATTTAGAAGTAAGTATACAAAAACATACCGATAAACGAAGAGCTATGTATTTCTTGCGTAAACCATCGTTCATTAGTCGAGGAGTAATCCTGAAGTTTGTTCGGGAGGGGCGAGTGTTGGCGCCGCCCAACGGGCCATGCCGCCCGCCTTGCGCCCGCGCCGCTCAAATGATCAACGTCACGCCGGTAGACTAGAGAGCACAAACCAACCCTTAAAAAACGTTTTTCAAGTTGACAAAACTCCTTGTAAAAACGTTATAAAAAATAAACAAAATATTGTTCGAAATTTAAATAAAATGTGCCAGTGTGTAGTGAAAGTGATATAAATTAGTGCAATATTAAAAATGCCTAGAAAAAGAGTAAATCGGTCCCCACCTGTTGAGAAACGGACAGACGATGCGGATGATGACGATTTCTTTTTTGATGATACTCAATCAAACTCAGGTTGGTGGGATATTTTATTTATTTCATAAATTATTTGTAAAAGTGTTGTAAGTGCGTAGGAACGAAACATAGATAGAAGATACCTATGTAACATAATGTATTTAAATATGTAACAAAGTACTTAGATAGTAGAGAAACGGCATCTAGATACGAAGAAAAAAAAACCCACAAAAACATTTTCATGTAAAATGTTGCCAAGACGAGACCATATGACTCGCAGTGTCAAAAAGTTATCAGATCTCATGTAGAGCCAAGCTTCTAACTCTACACGCCCTAACTCTACAATGTCTAAATTTACAAACTCTACACTTTAGACAAAATAGGTGGCTTAGCCATTTTGCTACATTCAGGCCCGGTTTCCACCAAAGCGGAGACGAGTGGAGCGGAGAGGAGATGTGCGAAACCCACCAATCACAATGTAGCTGAAATCTACATCAGGTCTCTTGTCTAGCCTGTGATTGGTTGAAGCTTGCATTTCTCCTCTCCGCTCCGCTCGTCTCCGCTTTGGTGGAAACCGGGCCTTACATGGGCGTAAAGCGAAAAATGTAGCCACTGTTCATTACTTTTCTGTTATACAATAAGTAGTTCTTGTAGGAACGAAACGGCTAAGCCACATATTTTGACTAAAGTGTAGTTTGTGAAGTTAGACTTTTTGTAAAAGTGTTTTTTAAGTGCGTAGGAACGAAACATAGATAGTAGATCTTACCTATGTAACATAATAACGATTGTATTTATTTACGTAACAAAGTACATAAATAGTAGAGAAACGGCATCTAGATACGAAGAAAAAAAAGCATTCATGTTAAATCTAGTGTACCTACTACCTACCAACGATAAAAAGTTTAATTCACTGAAACGCAAACCCAAATCCATTAATTAAATATCCAGTAGGAAGTAACCAAGGAATCACCACTGCTGACAGGGTACTTGCTGCTCTTAAACGTGAAAGAGAACGTGAAGAACCAAATATACACAAACCGGACTGACCCCATGTTGAATTTTATAAAGGGGACTGAAAAATTGTATTGATGCAAAGCTGGTAATAGGCACCTACAGATTGTAAAAATATAAGTAATCTGTAGTTATACTACCCGCTCAAACTTGCGATAGTCACAAAATGAGGATTTTATATTGCTTTGATCACATAGCTGGGTATTAACTCGTTAATCCGTTAATCGTTAAAGCGAGACAACAAAAAAATATCTAATTAGTCCGTCAGTTAGATTATCAAAAATATTTGACCCGTGTTTTTTATTTTGTTACGTAAACCAAAATTGACGAAGATATGACGCTTTTAAATTTCTCAATACGTCACGCCTAGGTATAATTTTTACTTATTTATGACGTCACGAACCACCACTCCCGAGTTTTGATGCGTTTTATCTTTGTCAATATTCATTGATTTACAAAAACAATAAAACGTGTCCATTAATTTCCAATACTCAAACTGACGGACTAAATAGATTTGCAATTTTTTGATACTGTCGTCATGCCTATTAACGAAGTTAACATTTTGATTAACGGAATATCTTTTAAGTTAACTTTTAAAAATGTTAACGGACACGTCAATTTTCGTTAATATGCAGAAGTCCGTTAATCGTTAATCTAATGCCTAATAGTTACAGTCGTTAGGTAGTCAGTGGCCCAAAAAGTCTGACAACCAGTTTTACCAAAGGGTATCGTATTACCTGGTACTAACTGGGTTGTGGAGGTCAGATAGGCAGTCGCACCATGTAAAATACTGGTATTCAGCTGCATCCGGTAAAACTGGAAGCCGACCCCAACATATTTAGGAAAAGGCTAGGCAGATGATAAGGTACCGCTTGCGAGGAACAAGTAATGAACGAGAAATTTCTGTGCAGGACGGAGTTCACAAGAGCCACAACACAGAAACGCCGCCAACGCACGGGAGCGAGCTAGAATGAGGGTCCTCTCAAAAGCATTTTGCAGGTAATAAATTAATTACGTCATCCCTTTTTTTTTGGTGAACCACATCAACTCATTCACAGCCTCCGTAAACTTCATTCTTAAACCGACCCAGTGATGCTTTTGCTGGGTATAACTTGTGGTATGAAATGACTTGTGGTTTGAAATCAAAATCAAAATATTTTATTTCACATAGGCCTCCGTAGGCACTTATAAAACGTCGAGAAAATCGGTAGAAATCGGTTCGTCGGTATAGTTATATTAAATCTAGACCATTGCAAGATCCCCTGGCATGCGGTCGAATCCGCAGGCAAAAAGCTAAGTTTTTAATAACATTAAATCATCTCTAAGCACAGCATTTCTGGATATGTATTTATTCAAACGTACTATTGTGGTACATAGGCGGACTCAATGCCAATCGATATTGATATCAATGCATTAAGGCATATGGCAGCTTTTACAAAACAACTTTCAAAGCTTGCCGTATTTCTACAGGCACTCCTTCACCGGAGCATTCGTCTGTAATATAACGCTTCAAGATTCGATTTTGTAAAGATACAAGTGATTGTTACTAATAGTATCGTTACAGATCGCGCACTGATCTCCTCAGTTACTGGTGAAATGCTCAACGAATAATTTACAACAGGTGAATGCTCCCGGGGGAGCGCCTTCATTATCATCATCATTTCAGCCGAAAGACGTCCACTGCTGGACATAGGCCTCCCCCAAGTGTCGCCACATTGTCCGGTCCCATGCGACTCGCATCCAACGGATTCCCGCAACCTTCACCAGGTCATCGGTCAACCTAGTGGGAGGCCTTCCAACGCAACGTCTTCCGGTTCGCGGTCGCCACTCCAGAACTTACAACGACGAGAGAGGACGACGGGGAGCTACTATATTTCGATGGGATATACTTAAGCATGATATAATGGGCGTTTTCAGTTGGGACTAGTTATCTCTTTATCGCTACGTCTTATTTGATTTAATTATTTAACTTTTGAATTGTCTTTGTCTTTACCATGGACACTTACCGTACATGTCTTAGTGCATCGTTATCGCAAAATATACAATCTCAACATGTAACCAAGGTTTTGTAACAATATTCTGATTTAAAAGAGTGCCCATTGAGTTTCTTGCCCGTTCTTCTCCAAAGAGATCTACGCTTTGGATTGGGCAAGGGTAACTACAATACTTTCACAGTGATAATGCCTTGTGAGTGGTACTGTAGCTTTTGCTTTTTCGGTAGCTTTTGTCAATCCAATAGATTTTTTAGGTTTCCGTCATCATTAAAAAGCAGATTATCAGATAAAACGACACTATGTCTGTTGTCTAGGCCCTGTTGGTAAAGTCAGTAACCGACATTTCTCCCGCAGACTGAAAACCACACTACCCTGGGTGCCGGCGGACACAAAACTCTCCAAACTTGACACGCTACGACTAGCAGCATCGTACATCGCGCACCTACGGGCATTGCTACACGAGCCGAGATCAGCGCACACGCCGCCGCATCCATTGAGCCTGGTCAGTCTTTCACATGCGTACATTTTTTATGTAACGTTCGTTGAAAGCAATAGTAAAAACTGAAGTATTTGGATACCTAAGAACACACGTAGCTGTACTACATAATTCGTAGCATGTAAGCTACGAAAATGCTACGTTACCTGTAATCGAGACATTAAATTGCATCTATTGCCGCTTCCGCTTACGTCCAAAGAACCTGTATTACTTATTATGAATTAGGTATGATTTTTAACAAAATGTAATTTTAATAGAAGCCCTCCAACTATTCAGGGTTGCGTCAGCAGGGCCTAAATAAAGCTTCGTCGTAGATTTGAGTATAGTACCTACCCGTTCGTAGCACATCTACGACACTTGCAACGAATACTGTTTTATTTAGGTTCCGGTTGTCAATAAATTATGTAGCGTAAAGGTAAAGATTTACTACAAGACACACTTCAGAAGACCTCGGCAGCCGATATGGTCTGAATTTCTCGAAAATAACGTCTTTCTCGCTAACACGTCGCTAAATCCAATATTTTTTTTAAAAAGCTTTCGAGTTCACGACCTTCATTTCCAAGTGCTAGCTATAGAAGTAGCATAGACGTGGACATGACATGACAGTTAAATAATACAATACATGTGTTTAAATTGAACATGTTAAATTGTAACTGCTGGCGTTCTTGAGCTGACGATCGACGTCGCGACGTTTCCCACCTGGTGCGGAATCTTGCGTCTAGTTAATTCAATTCACTCATGCATACTTTTAGCAAATGTTTCTCTTCTTCTAATAAATCTGAGATCTGATTGTAAGTATAGAAAGGAATTACAAAAAGTCTTAAACGGACACCTGCAAAGATGCTTCACAATTCGCATTTAAAATACCGTTGTAAGTATACCTATCGGCTATCCTGTCTACTTTAATAAATTATTTGTTCAAAAACATAACGAAACAGCCAAACAACAAACCTCCTAAACATTCATCAGCGTTGTTGTGGCGACAAGTTGAAACTACAAAAAGTTAGCACCCGTCCATTTATCAGAGAGGCGTGAATCTCATAATTGTTCACAATTTATTCCCTGTCACGCCTGTCATCCCCTTAATCGTGCGGGCACGAGGTACGGCCACAATGAATTACACTGACGGGCTCACTAGCCTAAAAGGCATTTGCCAAACGCCGAAGCGCGAGCGCTGTCGTCGCGGGATTACTGACACGTTCCACGAAGGTCGCATACTTGATCGATGGCCGGATTATCGGTTTGTGAACGCATCGTTAAAGAAAGAACATTATTCAAAATAAGAATTGTTGAAACAAATGAGGAATTGGTTTAATATATATAAAATTCAGTTTAAACGTTCAAACAATTTTCATAACCGACTGCGGCAAAGCGAAAGGGTTACGATTTTAGCAGTCTATGTATATTCGATGTTTGTATAGATCATGTCATATTCCATGGATGTGAGACATACAATGATATTCTAATAAATAGAATATCATTGGACACATATATACCTACATTCTCCGCCCTAAAAGAATAGGGTTCCGTAAAAAATGCTTGTTTAACTTTTTTAATATTAGCATCTTCAGCGGTAGGTACAATCTTCGTGTGTGTTCCATAGTTCCATGCAAAATAAATACATTTTTTTACAAAAAAAATCAAGAGTCACTTTTCCGACCCTTCCGTTCGGATACAAACAACAAAAAAGTATATCGGTACAAGTGGAACGGAGAAACATAGAAACAAAAAGGTTATAACAATAAACAGGAGAGTTTTACGCTGCGCACACGAGCTGACCAAAAGTTTGCAGCTGTTACGAGTATAAATAAAGTTTATCTCCGGACGTTAAAGAGATGCTCCAGTTTTATTGTTCCCTGGCTGTTCCTTTGTCTTATTTACTGCTTCATTACAAACATGAGGAGGTTGTGTTTTATATGCATGTTCTCTATTTCAGAAAGTTACATTTCTATCTACATGATTTCTACATCAATTTATATGATTTGTTACTTTTTCTCCTCTCTGATGATGCTCTTTTGTCTTCACAAAATCGTCATTATGCATCCGACAAAATTAGTTCTAAAAATCAAATCATTTAGTTTTGGAGAAAACACTGTTACAATGGTGTTACAAAAATTCACATGTTTCTACTATCGAAGCCCGTACGAAATTGCAACGGGTTTGTGTCTTATGCCAACCTACGGAACATGTGTGCGTCAAAGACCCAACCTTGTTTGTTTGAACATAAAAGTGCGGTCAAGTTATGATCTCGCAAAGTCGCAATAAACCGATCGTCATGCTTGTACTACAGTATTTGGCTAATTGGGTGGTCTAGTGATCTTGTAGATTTCATTGGACATTGGGTTTACAGCTTTTAGTGCTGCTGCTTCTTGTTATCAGACTACTATATCGGGGATGCCAATTAGTGGAGGCATCTCATTTAAAAGAAAAAAACTGTCAAGCGGGCGATCAAACAAAAATCATAAATTATCCTGAAACTCTACTAGATCTAGAAAGTCTAGCACAAATGATAATTAGTTACTACTTCGTGTATTTAATCAACCAAAATCTCATCCTTATTTTCAGGCATGGCCTTTCGCCTTCCAACATGGAGGTACGCTCAGCTGCGCAATATCACAACGATGGAACGTCAACCCGCCAACCAACGACTCTCCGACCTGCCGAAACGTCCAACCACCAAGAGAGAACGTCCAAGACAGTCGTAACAACTGTGAAGGCTACCAGGAATACCCTGACAATGAGTACGAAGAGCGGTGCTATGAAGACATGACTACGAATGAATCTTGCGCACCCATGCAGTACTGCAACTATGGTTACAAGGATAATTACTACGATATGAGAAATGACATGAGAAATTCTTACGCGTCTGATAGTGTGATGAATTAATGTTGAAGACTTGACCAAAGATTATTAAAATAAATTAAATATTTCTACGTGATTTTTAGGTATTCTCGACTTATTTAATTGATTGGGCATTTTTGTAAGATAATAATATTTTATTTAATAAAGAAAGTCATTCGACCTGTTTTTATTAATTTGTGTTATTAGGTTAACAATATGGTTTGCTTAATTTTCTAAAAATAGGTACTTGGGGGTATGTATACGGTCGATTAAGCTATTTGGTTTACATTACATGCAATTTACATTACATTGTAAAAAGTAAACCAAATAGCTTGGTCGACCGTAGGTACTGTCGGAAGTCATGCATGATGCAATCCATCAACTTTCTAATCAAGATTTGTCATATCAAATGAGGCAGTAAATCACGTTCTTAGAAACCGTAAAATTAATTAATGATTTTAAATGAAGAAATTCAACACACTGCGAACTTCAAAGCGAATGTAAAAGGATACGTGTGACACAGGCATATCAGCTTGCATTGCCAAACGAAACTTTTGAGAATGCTTCGGATTTTTTTAGTCGGGTAACTTTGCAGTCCGTCAAGCGTACTAACTCTACCTATTTTTTCCTTTAACGTCCGTTTTCACAAAAACTAAAAAATCTTAATGAATGCTTAATATGTTAATGCATTGTTGGAATTTCATGAATAAATAAGATTCGTTACAACTTGTGCTTTAATTTAGGTACTCATTAGAGCGTCGTCTAGCGTGTAACTGAAAACGAACATAAGTATTTTGAACCCTAACGAACAGGCCGCCTACACTCCCCAAAGTGGTGGGCCGAGGTGGGAACGTAGTTCTGCTGCCTCATTTTGCCGGTACCTATTATATAATATATACCTTCTGGAAAGGAAAATAGGCAAGAACACCATATTTTCGACAAAATGTATAACTTAAAAAAGCTGTTAATTGCCAATAGGCTTGTGTCCTGAAAAAATCGAATTAGTCCGTCAGATTAACAAAAAATATTTGACATGTATTTTTTCTTTTGTTACGTAAACCAAAATTGACGAAGATACGACGCTTCCAAAATTCTCAATAAGGCACGCCGCGCGCCGCGCCGTTCTTTAATTTTGAGTGTGTTGTGTCGTTACGAGCCCCCACTCCCGAGTTTTGATGCGTTTTATCTTTCTCAATATTCATTGATTTACAAAAACAAAAAATACGTGTCCATTATTTTCCAATACTCTAACTGACGGACTAAATAGATTTGCAATTTATTGATGGTGGAAACTAGCCTATTATGTAGGTACTTAAAAAAATATTTAGTGCTGGTATAAGAAAATCTTAAGAGACTCCTTTCCTTACCATCCTCCAAATGCAGTAAGTATTAAAAATAAGTTTTCAGTTTCAAATAAAATGCACCAGTTACACTAGTTCTAAACCGGAACGCGTTAGTCATTTGAGGTGAAGTGGTAACCCGATATTGAACTAAGTAGACGCCGAGAGCGACATCGCTTCCAACCTGACAAAACAAACACGAAAATAGTCGCTGCCAGAAAAAATACTTCCTTAGGGAAACCGCTTGCGCGTTTTTGGTTTTGATTTCGTGAATAAAAATGTCAGTATTGGAAATTCATTACATCTAATTTAGAAAACACCAAGTAACTTTATTCTTTTTCATAAGTTAAAGGCTTATCTAATGGTTGGTAAAGGTCCGGACACACTGAGGCGAATCCCGATTTTGGTAATCGGGATTCCCGGCTTTCCTGATAATTATATTTTTTCTGTCGTGCACAGGTTTAAAAAAAGTCAACTTTAGCAGGTGAAAAGTTTATTTTGTAAGTATTCATAGGTAGGTATGTATTATGCCAGAGCACACTACAAATATTATCGTTTTACTTATTTACAACAAAATAAATGTAAAACTTAAGCGAGGCATGTTTTGGTAAAATTTGTTGAAATAATTACACTAAATTTACAACTAAAGCGAATATGTTAATTGATTTCAAATGATCTTTAAAACATTATAACTTACGTACATATGGGTAAGCGGCAGTAACACATCGATTAGCTTACAAAGCTAAAACATCTAAAAAATATATTAAAATAAAATTGTACATTATCTAGGAAACATTTAAATTGCTTTTTGTGGCTTATTATTCTCTAATTCATTTTAACGCTTTCGTTTTTCTATAAATTAATTCTAAATCTACGGCTATCCTGATAAGAAAATTGTTATACGATAGTATAAATTACATACGGTTCAGTATCGAACGTAGTCTAAGTTATTTGCTCATTAAATTAATGTTTTGGACATTAGCTTACGTGTCAATAAATGGTAGAACACGATTACATGATAGTGATTTTGATAAGTATCTTAACGCTAACTTTAGTCCTAGTCAGACACTCACACTACACTCGCACGCAACACGCATGAAGATGAATTATATTCATTCCTCGCACTAACTATACTAAAGCATTTTCGCCTGTAATGATAGTCAGATATTATAGTATACATTCCAATAAAATATTATTTCTACCATATTTTTGGTAGCCTCCTAGCTTTGAATTCACGCTAAATTTAAACTAAAACTTTTCAAGTTCAATTTTCATAACACTCCTTTCGGAGTGTTCCGATCCCCAATCGTAAATTTATGCCTAATTTCATTAAAAATATATTTTTATTTTTTTTCTTTCAATTGTAACTCAAGGGTCCCATAACAATATGAGTATGTAACTATATGTATTGTCTTGTTTTGACAATTTTGAGTACTGATAGAATTATATTTATTTGAAGTTTTCTAGAAATCCGATGCTTTGCAAACACTGGTTTTCGTAGAAAATTGGACTAATTATATCTTATTTATTAAATTCATTTGTGAGGGACTTCGTTACGAGAGCCCTGTTGGTTTCGAAATAATTTTGACTAAATATTTTATTATAACGGTGTACAAATCAAATTTATCCGCTTTTTGTAAAAAAAACAGGTTTATCGAAATTATTTTTTTCAAATAAAATTTTATCCGTCAAATTTACCTCCTTATCCGTCTAAGCGGTTGAAATTGTCTAATTTTTCTATTGAGATATGTCCACACTTTCTTATAAGTAGAATTAACTAATTTCATTTTAAAACAGTCAGATAAATAATTATTTCAGAATGTAACTGCTATATTTTCCTGCAAATAATAAATGTTTTGAAAACAGCATTGCTTACATAGGTAATTATACCAATCATTTCACACGAAAACTTTCCTAACACATTCACAACTCCGCTCAAAGCCTAACGTTCCCGAGACTACCAATAGAAAAATATTTATAAGAACATACATCAGAGTATTCGTTAAGCCTAAACGCTATACTTTTCACATTATTGCATTGCTAGTTGCATTACATACACTATAATATTGTTGCATGCTATTTGCTTTAAATGAGTAATACAATATAATTCATATTTTATGTAAGTATATTACACAGTTCATTTTTACTTGCGAGATTTTTTCTGAACGCAGTAAATTCACAAAACCAATGTGACTGAACCTTAATTATAATATATTGGATTTCACGACACAATTCCTCAAGATGGATTAATCTGTATATTACGATGAAATAATCCCCGTACAAATAATTCTAGTCGTAATAAAATACAGGCAAAACTTCCCTAAAATTTTACGCGCAATTACGTCTATATTGAGCAAACCGTTTACAAACTGCACAACTTGTAGAGAAATTAATCTTAGGATATAAAAACATCATCGTCTGTTTGCCGCTAGAACAATAACATTTGAACCTAAATTCATTAATAAAATTACAGTTGAAGACATAATTGTCTTCTTGTAAAACATAGATATAGTCGAGGAAATTAATTGTTTATCAAATTGATATATAACGTCAATTTATAATGCTATACCCATCTCATACAACTCTCAAAAGATGACAGTTGTAATTCCAATATACGGATAATTCAAATTTATAGTCAATTTATTAACAATTAATTTCTTTGACTTTACATTTCCAACATACAGTGTCACCCATCGCTTGTGTCGCTTACAGAGTATCAATATACACAATTTTGCACACAATGTACGTCATAGCATACACAGCGAACGAATACCGAGCGGTACCTATAATGTACCACGATAAAACTTACATTTAATTATGCAATAAACGATGCAAGTCATATATACGTTTCTTATAAAGTCTATGTGATGGGAATACCACAAGAAACAGGAGTACATTCATGTAAGAAAAAGAAGGCGTCTTTATATCTTCTTACCTTTGGTGTAGTAAGTATGGGCTAAAGTATAATGGTTAAACACAATTTCTTATAGCAGCATAACTTTTCACAAGCGCGAGAAAATCCCGCGCGGGATCGCCGCAGTGTGTCTTGACCTTATAACGGAATAATGGTCAAACTGTGTCTGGATTTGTGAAGTTTCTAATATGGCTTGATTTTACAGTTAATTACTAAATATAAGTATTTTTGTGTTCCTTGTGGTATTCCATTACAATACTTGTTTACACTTACACATCATATAGAAAGTCCCTGTAGAATGTCTTTTACCATGATTAAGAGAGCTTTGTTGTGATTTTCAACGTTACACTATAGTGAATTACAAATGTATTGATATATTTAGTTATTTTACAAGCTACAAGTAATCATAACTATATTATGGGTTATTACATTGATATTTTGTGCGTACCGCCATGATATAAAAGAACGTCAAATCAAAAACACACTTTATTAACTTAAAAAATAACCATAAATTAATTATATAATAATATGACTTAAATTGCCGATTCAAATCCTTCATTGCATTAAATACAATAAATTAAAAAAAGAAATTGTATACATTTTAGACTACACCGCTAAGTCCTAATAATAATTGAATAATAATTAATTAAAACGTTGCATCAGCATTACGTAATTAAATAATGGATAAACTGATTAAAATCATTTAAACAAAATAAAATTGTATTTACAAGAGTCGTCATAAAATTAGTCCTAATTATTAAAATAATTCTAGAGGGTTGTTTTATAATAATAATTTAATTATAATTATTTAGCAGTCGTAAGATGTATCCGTACCGTAACGCAGCGTGTAAAGCGGACGACGTGGGTATCGTCGGACTTACTCTCGTGTAAGCTAGAAATGGTACCTTAGGGGTTGCATGCTGCGACGGATACCGACTACCTGCCCGAGAATATGCTGATCGAGTTCGACGCGGTGCGCTTGCGGACCAGATTGGCTTCGACTGGAAAGAAGAAAAAATAACTTTTTAGAAAAGAAAAGAAACACTCGTCAAATTAAAACAAAGGCAAACAGGTTGGCTGCTAGATAATGCCTTAAGCAGTGAATATGTATGTATTACAATTATCATTTAAAAAAACCATTCATGAATATGAGCCCAAAAACATTCATGAGCGTTGGTTGCCGTACCACATCCCCACGCTTGTCAAACGGACTGGTGATTGCAATATGACGTAAGAAAGCTGCTGCCCACCTTGCAAACATTGAATACCATAACTTACTCCAAGTTATTCCTGGCTAATAATAATCCATCGCTTCCTGCGGAGGTTGTAATACGCGTCTAGGTGTTGTCGACAAGTGCTTGGACCAGAGGGTCCGCCTGGTCCCCATCAGCATTGGGCCTGCCAAATTTCAATCTGATGAATCTGATGATTATGGAATTTTGAGGCGGGTATTGTTCAAAGGACTTTAGGAGTCCTAGCTGAACGGTTAACGCGCGAATCAATCAATCAAGGATTTTAATTTGATGAAGTTGATGATTATGGAATTTTGAAACGGGTATTGTTCAAAGGACTTTAGGAGTCCAGGAGTCCTAGCTGAACGGTTAACGCGCGAATCGACCAATCAAGGATTTTAATCTGCTGAAGTTAATCATTATGGAATTTTGAGACGGGATTTTTCAAAGTAGGTACTCTTGGACCCTTGGGTATTCAACTGACGCGAAAGCGACCAATCTTTGTGATAAAGTTATACTCGTTGCCATTTATCATTTTCATGAATGGGCTCAGAATACGTAGGCAATGACGTCATGCGATTTAATTTATTCTAGCTTTTGTATGTTAACAGCACATGAAGGTTGATAGACTAGACGTGATCCATCATGATTGTAGATCACGTCATCGCGTTCAGGAGTGACGCAGAATGTGACGTACTTAGGTGTAAAATAGTTGCCACCACGCCTTCTTAGAGACTTTTTCTAGGCTAGACGTGATCATTCATGATTGTAGATCACGTCGCGCGTCGTCATGTTTAGGAGTTACGTAGGACAATGTAGGCTAGGAATCGTTGTCAATACGACAAGATAGCATGATCTTTTATGTGACTATAGATTGTCACCCTGTTCGAAATGTCCCGGATAGTTATAAGTGTTGAGACAAAGGTATACCGAAGCACGATTAACACCAGTTAATTTTTATAGGCCTAAGGAAAATTTCTTCTGATTATAAATATTTGTTCTTACATATGGTTGGGCAGCAGCATCTTAGAAACTGTTTGCCAAACGTGGTAATGTAGTGATTATTAATACATCAGGAAGATAAAATAGTACATGAAGAATAGCAAGAAATCAAGTGATTTCACTCCAATGTACAAAACAAATAAGTAGTCAAAAAAAGCTTCTTCATTTCTACGTCATGACCAACAGCGACGGTTAGTATTTGTTTAGAAATATCACAATATTGTACAACTGTCAACTAGTTATCATTTACGGGATCTTGATTGACCTTGGTCAGTGATTACCTTTATTAATTTCGTGTATAGTCAAGGGCAAAAACATGAACACAAAATCCAAACACGTTTTTCTCGTCGAGAAAATTTGAGATTCTCTCCTAGAATCAATTAAAATGTTGAAATGTGAATCTTTATAGTATATGTGCGGAGATGGTTTACGCACAAGACCACATATTTTAGGAAAAAAATACACAAAATTGTAGTCTTACATATTTTTGTCCGTGCTTGTACAATACTGTACATCTACATCCTATAGTACCATGACTATAGTCTGCGCCAGATAAGTACGAATTAAAGGTCGTTAACCCGCATACATTTATTCAAATACATAATTCCGAAAACAGAAATAATGACATAAACTTGTCCCGAAACTACCTTTATAGTGATCCTTGACTTTTTCTAGTAATAAAAAACGATTCATTATGTATTGTCGGGGTACCTACGCAGAGAAATTA
Organism: Xestia sexstrigata; assembly: GCA_941918905.2. Taxonomy (NCBI): domain Eukaryota; kingdom Metazoa; phylum Arthropoda; class Insecta; order Lepidoptera; family Noctuidae; genus Xestia; species Xestia sexstrigata. Next base: position 8,314,669 of record OW799217.2, on the reverse strand, counting down.
AGGAAAGAGCAATGACCTTTAATTCCTACTTATCTGGCGCAGACTATAGGACAATTTTCCTGAGACAGTACAGTTAAATCATTGACCATATGACTATTATAATTTTGCGTCAGAGCAGAAATATAACTAGCCCATTGAGTCACATAATTGCGGTTCAATTTTCACAACATTCGGTCTGATTCATGGTAGAAATCATGTAGGTACCTACTTGAGACTCATGGACTCGGTTTTCTGCGATGCAATAGAATGTAGGGTTTAAAGTACCCCTCTGGAGAACATAGCAGGTACGTACGACGACCAATCAAGCTCAAGCTCAGCAGCAGCAGAAGCTCATACAAAGCGAGGTCAAGTTATACTGGATATGTATAGCTTGATGTGTCGCCGTGTGAACAACAATTTTGTTTTTTTTTTTTTTTTTGCCAAATTTTGCAGAATATTTCTGTTAATTACATGATTCTTAATTTCATATAGCGAGGGTTCAAAGTACTTCTTAAAGAATAAAGCTGAGCTTTTTTTTTCTATTTTTAGACTAGGTTTTACTTTTGACCAATTATATTTTGTGGTGCGGATTTTGGAGTCTGTTTGATTATTATATAATAAGGTATAGTTTTGGATGCAAAGTTTATAAATCAAATGTTATAATTGCATGTTAATAACGTGATCTACAGCCAGCTTCTATAAATACCAGTCAACTGATCAAAGTCCTATGGTGGAAGCTCCGCGGAAATTCAAATTTTCTTGCGTTTTTTGCAATTTGCAGGCCAGTGCTAGGTTGTATGTTGATGAAAATATGATTCGCGGCTGTAAGACGTATGTAGTTACAGAATTATAATCATTAAAATCATCAATACAACCCTCCAAGTTCATGTAACCCGATTTCGCGGGTTACCCTGACGCTTTCACCTTTAAAGTACCCAGTTATCGTGTTCAGCAAGCAGGCCTCAATTTTAGGCTTATAGCCACTAAGAACCACGCGGTCACCATGTTTGAAAAAACTGATCAGGATCACTGTTCTGATGATAAACTAAAAAGTCTCATACAAATACTCAGTGCAACAAGACTCCTCTTATAAACATCGCGGTCTTCGGGAGAGGCACCACGTCCTGTCAGGAGTCACCAGCCGGAGGGAACCTTGTCTCCTGGATGTAAGGTAACAGATACTCACTGGAAGAATCCTGCAGCGTGATGGGCCTCTTGATAGTCTGTTGTATGGCAGCGAGCCAGCCGGCGCGGTCCTCGTGCGTGGTGGCGGCGAGGCAGTACGTCCTGTCAGGAGTCACCAGCCGGAGGGAACCTTGTCTCCTGGATGTAAGGTAACAGATACTCACTGGAAGAATCCTGCGGCGTGAGGGGCCTCTTGATAGTCTGTTGTATGACAGCGAGCCAGCCGTCGCGGTCCTCGTGCGTGGTGGCGGCGAGGCAGTACGTCCTGTCAGGAGTCACCAGTTGGAAGGGGAACCGTGCGTCCTTGCAACCGTTGCCTGTGTTGGATACTTTGATGCAGTAACCATTGGATTCGTGGCCTGAGAAAGTGAAACATAGTAGTGGTTAAACGCAAGACTTATCATCATCATCTACTCAGCGCTTTCCCAACTATGAAGGGGTCGGCTTCCAGTCTAACCGATGCAGCTGAATAGCAGTATTTTACATGGAACGGCTGCCTATCTGACCTCCATAACCCAGTTAGCCCTGGGTAATATGATACAACCCCCAACCTTTCGATTTTCAAACTCGAGACTTATACAGGACCAAAAAAACAGTGAAACTTCACAAACATGAGGCCTTCTTATGGCGCCATATTTTACTCTATGTATGGCGCCCTCCAGTCTTTGTCGTTTGATTGACAGGAGGGCGATGTTTTAAAAAAAAAAAAAATTGGCAGTGGAAGCTGTATTGAGAAAAACAGGTTCCAATTAAGGCCACGCGCCAAAATAAATGCACCACGACAATATAATATCTAATCATGATAAAACAAAAACAAGTTATTTTCTCAACTCGTTAGTAACAACAGCTGTTTACTAGGTTAACGACCGTGGGTAGTGTTATCTTGCAATTACGCTGAAAAATAATCGTTACATAACTGAGCAAAATTGATTAAATAAGCCCCATACGAGTTTAGACTGTGTAGTAAATGGAGATAATATTTTTTTAACGGCTCTAAACTTACATGGTAAAACGGTGAGCACGTATTCAGCGGTCCCATACATTTTGGTCCTCACTGGTACATTTAGGTATTGTAGGAACAGAGGCCCTACTCTATAACGCTTCGTCCGTATATTCGGATCTATCCGTCTCTCTCGCGCACGTTTGCAGATGAGTGCGAGTGAGAGAGACGGATAGATCCGAATATACGGACGAAGCGTTAGGGAGTAGGGCCTCAGCTAATTTTTAATGACCTACGAAAAAGTTTTATGTGGGTGTGGTTCAGTGTGATGAACTGAATATGTGGTAACCGTTTTACCTTCAGTGTCTTCTACCCTATACAGGGTGCCCCGTAAATAATGGATCAAAGGTAACGGGTAGGTAGCTTGCCTAATTTCCAACAAAGAATTTGAAAATTGAAAAAAAAATTGTAATGAAAAAACTTTTCAACCCAAGATTTCTTATCTAAGGCAAATAAAACGTTATTCTAAAAAATGGTATCTTATAACATTAGTAAGCTATTCAGAAATGTTAAACAAAAATCATACCTAAAAATGTTACCATTTGCAGCGACAGCATTAAAAAAACTTACCTAATTCTGGTAGGGAAAATGGTAAATTCGAAAAAATAAATATCTTGATTACCGTAACGGTTTTTTATTTTATTTTAAAAATATTTGTTGGAAATTAGGTAAGCTATCTACCCGTTACGTTTGATCCATTATTTACGGGACATCCTGTGTAACACTCACATTACAGATGCTTATTTAGATAATCATTCTTCAAGGTTTTTATGTAACTTACCAACAAAAATCTCGCCCTTCGGATAAGCGTCAAGTGGCTCATCATGGTACATCAGCTTCCTATTGTCCAACGTGAACCATCGACGCCTATGAGCGTCCGAGGGTCGGGGGCCAGTCTTCCACAGCCAGCCTTCACGGGCGAAGTCCTTGGGGAGACGGAGAACTAGGTCTGATTGTGGCATCGATGGAAACGCTACCTGGAGGAGGTGCAATTGGGCGCAGCGTATTGCTGTGTACCTGTGAATGAGGTAAGTAGGTTTCAGAAGAATGCTAATTTTATTTTTGAAGTGAAAACTTCTTTAGGCGCGTTGAGCACTTTTTGGGTGAACAAAAATCATGGAACTCGCGTGACCGCCACGTACGCTCCGTCTGTCGTTAATATAAATCGTCGCTAAATTGAAAAAAAAAGCAGTTGCATTTTGAACGTGTAGTACTTTGGGCAGGAAACAGCTGATTATTTTTTAAAGAAAATGTTTAATGTTGAGGTTTACCGTATATCACTATCTATCTTAACCTTTTCACCGCCACGGACTTCAATAGAAGTTCCAGATTTTCGTGCCACCAGCGCCACGACTTCATTAGAAGCTCTTTAATATTAACCATGTTATAAAATAAATTTACTGTATTGAACAGGTTTTTTTCATTTTACTATTTAATAATAGCACTGTCTAGTACCGTTTTTATATTTTTCCACACAAAACAAGCCCTTATTTGTCGCAAAATTGGCAAAATCAATAACTCCGAACATTTTTTATGTCCCCAGAACGCCGTGGACTTTAATATATAGTCGGCCAGTGATGTGACGTGAAAGTTGTCATTGTTTGATTTGACCCGTTGAAATATTTTTTAAATATTATTACCGAAAACGATTTGAGGTCGGTAAAATATGAACATAGTTTAATACTTAATCACAAAAGGAAAATAGAGTAATTTCATCGTTCAGATGGGTGCCGACTTGGAATTAAATAGTTGTTGGCAATCCTTGTCGATAACTTATATTCCCATCTCTACAAAATAATTGGTTGTCTGTGCCCCGGGCGCCACGGACTATTATAGAAGTCGTTCTGTGACGTCATAAACGTATGGCTGTCAAGGTCACTTTGGCATAGTGCAGACTGCAGGTACTAATCGGATTGTTTCACTTTGCTTATAACAATAGGTACTATTCTATTTTACTAATAGTAATAAGTAAACAAATAGGTAATGAAATGAATGAAGAACTGGATTAGGATCAGCTTTTAAACATTTTACAAGGTGTGGAATCGGACTCGAAGTATTGTGTGGAGAACGTTGAACCAGAAGATGATTCTGATTTCTGAATAATTTTTATTCATCAAAAAGTAAGAATTTAATGAGTGAAATGTTCGGTAAGCCACAAACTAAGCGTCGCGTTGCTTGTAGGTATCTTGTGGCTCTGGAGTGCGAATTTAACAAAGTTGAAATGGTTACTGAAGTAGTTAAAAAAAACACGGTACCTAGTAGCCAAAAATAGAAGTAAGACCATAGACCACATCCCTAATCAGAATTGAATTTAATGTGCTCTGAGCACCAAGGACTTCAAATGAAGTCAAAGAAATATATCATGAATTGTCATCGTCTTCGTCATGAAACAAATAGAGATGTACTTCATTTCCTAAAGCTCTAATTGAGTTATGTATTTGTTTCTTTGATACTTAGAATTTATACTGTTTTTTCTGAATAAGGATACTGTGAAATAAAAAAAATATGGAAATATTTAATCAGTTTTGATTTATATCCGTAATAGTACATTACTGTAGAATCCAGTAAGTAAGCGTTCCAGGCCAAGTATGAGCCGATGTAACCGGACCGAACCGCAGGTGAGGTCCGGTTATATACGAGGCCAGGATGGCTTTCTTACTGGTTGAGGTTTGTATAATGCTTTTCTCAAAAATGAAAGAAAGTATAACAACAAATTCGTTTAGGTATTAATATTGAAGGCTACATTCATATTAGGGCAATTACTGATAGATATTGTGATCGATTAACCGGGGGCATTTATATTATTGTTTTTGAAACTCATACTTGGCCAGGAAGGCTAACTTACTGGATTCTGCAGTAATGTACTATTCCGTACTTCTTTTTTTTTTACAAATGTTTGGCTTTGTGTCAGGACTTTTCAAATTCCTTAATGGTAATATGGTTCGAGGCCAGAGTCAATATGTTGAAGGTTCATTTTGACACGTGTAAGAAATAATTATAATTATAAACAAATAAAATTAATTTATGCGCATACACATTACACACGTTAATATGCTTTCATTACAAGCTTTTGGTGTACGATTACCTATAAGGCTCGCTACATACTAAAGCAAATCCCTAGATCGCGCTGATCACGGTTCAATTTGGTGCAAGTAGTCGCGTGACTTCAAACAATCGACCGGCGAAGTGTCGTCCCGCGCGGGATGGTCGCAGTGTGGCCAGAGGTTTATAGTCATAATAATTATCCTCATAGGTAGATATAAGCATCCTTCTTCCCTACCATACTAAGGGTAATTTATGGAAAGTATTTGTTACGTTTACTTTATTTACATATCAAGATCATAAAAATTTATGGGAATTCCTTGAAGTACTCTTCTCAAGGCTGGGGCGAATTTCCATAATTATTTACTTAAATATTCCATTTTAGGTTTAGTTTTTTTGCTTTATGGATCCATAGATGTCACTTTTTACTATTTAATTCGGTTAAAGTGTCCATTTAATCACGGTTAGTGTGTATTTATGCTATCTCTTAATTAATTAACATAATATTTTCTGATTCTGACAAGTGTGGAAATCGTAATTTTTATATTTGTTTTTCTAGATTTAACGGCTCCTTTCTCTACTACTTAAACATGCTAATTTAATGACACTAGATTCAATTTTTGATATAGCGCCATTTGTAAATGGCGCTGAAGCCTCGATGCTTAAGGTGGATACTCCAACCAGCCCGCGAAATTCAAATTTTCTTACGTTTTTTGCAATTTGCAGGCCAGTGCTAGGTTGTATGTTGATTAAAATATTGCTCGCGACTGTAAGACGTATGTAGTTATAGAATTATAATCATCAAAATCATCAATACAACCCTCCAAGCGCATAAAGGTGCAGGAATGACTTTGACCTTGAAAAAGTAGAGTAAATACAACTTACATTCAGTCAAAAAAGTATCGGGATCGGGAATGGATGATTTGTTTATGGTTCTAAATTCAAATTTTTGTTTTTTTGTAGTCGTTAGATTGGCACAACTGTTTTCCATTTTGGCGCGGAGTTTGAGTTGCATCTGTTATTTATATTAAATACAGTGCTGGTTTTAGTAATATCATATTTATAGTGTGTATTGCGAATTTCATAATAGACAAAAATATCGAACAAAGAGTTTGTCTTAAATTTTGCATCGCCAATGGAATTTCGTGTTCGGAGTCACTGAAAATGTTACAGAAGGCTTACGGTGAATCGACTTTATCAAAAACTCGTGCTTATGAGTGGTTCAAAGCGTTCAAAAGCGGTCGAGATGTGATGGAAGATTTGCCTCGCTCTGGTAGGCCGTCAACGTCTGCAACTGAAGTTAACATCGCAAAAGTGAAGAAAATAGTGACTGAAAATCCCCATTCAACTCTGAGAGAGATAGCCGCCGAACTTTCTGTATCTCACGAGTCGATCCGTACCATTTTAACTAATCATTTGGGTATGAAACATGTTGCTGCTCGGCTAGTCCCAAAAGATCTGAATTTTCTCCAAAAACTCAATCGCATGAAAGTCGCTGAGGACATGCTAGAACGAGTCAGTTCGGACCCAACATTCATGAAACGCATTGTCACTGGTGACGAGACGTGGGTTTACGAGTTTGACATGCAAACTAGTCAACAAGCTTCGGAGTGGCGCCTTCCAACTGAACCGAAACCGAAAAAAACACGCCAAAGTCGATCAAAAGTCAAAGTCATGTTGACTGTTTTCTTTGACTATCGCGGTGTTGTGCACTCTGAATTCTTACCGGAAGGTCTAACGGTAAATAAAGAATATTATTTGAGCGTTATGCGGCGTTTAAGAGAGCAAATTCGACGAAAAAGGCCAGATTTGTGGAAAGAAAATTCTTGGATTTTGCACCACGACAATGCGCCTTCGCACAAGGCTATCATTGTGAACGAATTTTTGACCAAACACTCAACAAATACCATTAAGCAACCACCATATTCACCAGATATGGCTCCTGCTGACTTTTTTCTTTTTCTTAAACTCAAATTACCACTTCGTGGCACCCGTTTTCAATCGATAGAAGACATAAAGGAGAATTCGCGGCGAGAACTGAACTCAATTCCGGAAGCAGCGTTTAAAAAATGTTTTGATGAATGGATTATTCGTTGGCGCAAGTGTATCGTTTCTAAAGGAGCATACTTTGAAGGTGATAAAATAAATTTGGATGAATAACAGACATTTTGTGTATTATTGATCTTTTCCCGGTACTTTCTTGACAGAGTAGTATACTGGCCTGCAAATTTCAAAACACGTAAGAAAATTTGAATTTCGCGGGCTAACCTGGAGCATCGGCCTTAAAGGAGAATTGAAAGAGAGTCGTTTGTCTTGGTATGGGCATGGTAATGTGGACGGATGAAACGCATGTCACTAAAATAAAGATGGATATGAATGTTGATGGATCGAGAGGGAGAGGAAGGCCATAGAAAAGACTGATGCTATGTATGAGAAAAGAGTAAATGATGCCGTGACAGGTTCCATTACGCCGACCCCAAGGCCCAAGTAGAATGGGAATAGGCAGTGAGATGATGAAGACGATTCGCAATGATAGCTACAACATTGAACGGTGTTTTGATGGCATTGAGTTTTATTGGTAAAAGCCGTCTTTAGGCGAAGAGGCGAAAAAAAAAGGCAAAACCTCTACTCTAGTAAAAAAAGTCTTACCAATTGCTTATAACTTCAGGGTCCTCATGATACACGTAAATGTGCCGTGTGGAGCCGTCCTTCATAAACGTCAGTTGCATCGAGTTCATGTGGCCGATTTTAGACGGCGCAAACGCAACGTTCAATTCCGACAGTTTGAGCACACCCTTAGGTTCCTTGTTCTCTCTTACGTGGTATCTGGGGATAAGAAAAATATTATGTTCACATAGTTTTAGGATTTTTTAAAACAAATACTAAATTCCCCTTTCTGATAAACACACAGGTGCTCTAAAAGTGCCTACAAGTAGTCCCAAACCTAGTTTTAAAATTCCCTAGGCTATGGCTATCTTCAATAACGAAACCTTTTTAATGGAAAAAGAGTGCATGAAATTTGTTACACAAGGTTGAAAGTTGATTGAAGTTTTAGTCACAAAAACAATCGGATTTCCTTTCACCAGTAAAACTTTTATTTATTTATTATTCAAAGATGGTAAGTAGACTTATAAACTAAGCCCCATAAAACCGTTGCAATGGTTTGACTGTGAGATTCGGCATGCATGACGTAATTTCATCACAACCCGCATAAGTTAAAAAAAAAACGGTTCTTTTTTCCTTTCTTGAAAATTCGTTTGTGGCATTCCTATAATCAAGATATCGAAAGGTCCATCATATCTGACCATCTAATCAATTAATTGTTATAAAACAACAGTTTTGCAAATCAACTTAATGAACTCTGTAACCAAATGACGTACCTACCGTGACGTTTGTTTGTTCGACTTGTTTACTCCCAACCATGTTATCCACCTACGCTAGGCTAATCCAGTACTTATTAGTTTCACGAACATTTACAATAGCACTACGTCACGTCACTATGTACCTGTTAACGTACCGGTTTTTTCATAAGTTAAAAATAGGCACCGAAAATACGTCACTTTTTAGCAGTAACACAATGTGGTGCAATATAGGCCGAAAATATTTTCGCCTTGAACTTTCCGTTTCAACCCTGTAACTGCTACCGCCGAAAACTTTCGGCGACGAAAAAACAATTCGAAATAAGAGTCGACGACAAAATCGGACACGAATGTTTTGCATAAAGCACATATAGTTAGACACAGAACAGGCAGGCATTAAACATTTAACAATTAAACCAAATAGATACTATCCACGTGCATATAGACGTATCTTAATTTCACAGAGAAAATACATACTTATGTCACGGTTGCTGATACCTACAGCTCCCCTTACCACGAAAACCAGAAATATGACTGCATGCAACATAGATGGTACTGATTTGATGGTAATTCTGCACATGAAAATGGGCCTTAGCATGGGGTGATAAGGATTAACGTCTGATTAAAACTTCTACCTACATTCGAGATCAAGACTAACGTAAAACTTTTGAAATTGGAATTTTCGTTTAAATTTCGCTTTCGTTCTTACCTCAAAGGACCAAAGTTTTTGACGCGGAGACGATCGATTAACCGATCGAGACAACCAGTTGTACGGCCGCAGCCGTCTGAAGCGGGATGATACCTAAGAACCAGTCCGGATATGTTTAAGCTAAACTACTTCGATAAAAAACTAGCTTTAGTGCTCGTTACTATAAGGGACAAACTGCATTAAACTGCTATTTAATTTAGTATTTATTTTAAAGAGGTCTTAATATTTTTTTGCCTCCCGTTGCGAATTATTTGATTGTTTAAACTTACACATCTTTACATAATGGATTACTAATGAAACTTTTTTAGTGTAAACAAGCGTAAGGGAATTACCCACCGTCGATTGTAGTAAAGAATGCGATATGTCAGCATAATATAAATCGAGTAACAAAGTAATTTACACGACTAGTGTACTTCATGTAGGTACTTTATAAATCTGTTTTGATAAGTGTTTTTCCTATTATTACCAAATCATCATGGTGTAGCAACGGCAGTTTGATTCTTTATGATTTCGTTTTTTTATTAGATAAGTCTCATAATAGCTCTCTTTTTACCAAGTCTACGTCAAATTTTCACGAATCATGTATAACTCTATCACACATGTAGACACGTGTAAAAGTAGTTTAATTTATTCTAAGCCCAATTTTACCTCTAATTTATTATCATCCAATTATGTACAAATTGTTTATGTACATAAACGATTTGTACACGGGCGCTAACAAACAACCCAGCAAAGTCGAATAACCTAATAACAAGGTGAAGGATATCTCTCATCACAATGTCAATGTTCAGTGACGTGTAGTCTGAACAAGACATAGTAACTCAAGTAACTGTCCATTCAATAAGGCTGTTTAATATAAGCTACTCCCCACAATCTTGAAACCATTCTAAATTCATAACAAATCACAATAGTATTTGCCTTGGATATTAATATCTGGAGTGTGAAAATGCGGGAGAGCAGTCGAAGTCGCAAACAATTTGGTGCGTTCATAAATACGTAGTAGGTCAACATTTGTTTAAGACTTGACGTAGTATTGCAATAAGAGGTGTGGAACTTTTCGTGTGTGTGTACGTCACAAATTTACCCACATTTATAAAACCCATTTTATCTCACTTTATCGTCTATCTGGAGATAAAGAAGCGCGCCGTCACCGAGTTGGGACATTTCCTTTAAGTATTTCGTCAACAAGTGACAGTTTTATTACGTTGTTTGTAATGTAACAACTTAACTCACTTACAAACAACGTATTGTACAACAAGTATAAAAATAGCTCATTATTTCATTACTGTGTAATTAGATTTCGTGTCATTTGAGAGTCGAGGCAAATATCTATTTATGAAAAGTAACTATTGCCCTGAAACAACGTTATTTGGGCACTGTTTATCAGCTTTGTTTGATTGAATACTCCAACCTGACCAGGACAGCGTTTAAATTTTAAAGTAGGTAACAGGAAAAATATAGCACATATTAATAGCCATTGCTGAATTGAATACATGGCTCTCATTCTCATAGCCAACGAAAACTAACAACTCCTCGACTCAAAATCCTGCTGACTTGTTGAATATTTGCTACTAGACAGCTAATAGGAAATTAATGACAAATGGGTACAAAAGCACTTATAATGCTTACGTTTTGTAGTCCTGCCTGATGACTACATAGCCGTTAATTTTCCTGTTATGATAACAATTTTAACTGAAACGATTTTCCGGTAAAGACAGAATCACTTGAATACAGTAATTTATGGCAAGATTAAAATATTGCGTTGACCGTAGAATGATTCGTGAGGAAAGAAATATGAGTTTAAACGAATTTGTATATGAAATAAAGATTTGAATCTTACTATGATTATAAGCCAATGTGTAAGCTGATGTATGACCAACATTATTTATAGAAATATAAACAGGCAGACATAACTATTCGAAAATGTGACCAGCACGAATGATATTTGAATAGATGACGTTCCCGAGCTCTTATACTATTTAGATTAGTAACAAAACGCGACGCAAATGGTTATCTTTCACATAAAGCTTTTATAGTAAACATGGGGATTGCACTTGGTCGTTTTGACCGCATTCTGTCGACGAGTAAAACAACGTAACTGAATGCGCGATGTAACGCGTTCTTATTTGAAGCCAGCAACTGCGTTAGCACGAGCAGGGTTAAGTGTTTCGGCGAATCGATGTTCGAATGCGGCCAACGACCAAATGTAATTGTGTCATTATGTTCAGTTAACGATACATTTTGACTCACTTAAGGGTGTCCTCATTCTCACTTAAGACGAACTTTCTCAGCTGGTAACGGCTATCTTCTTTGCCGCGTTTCATGAGGAACCCTTCCATTATGCCAGATAGATAACTTTGACGTTCTGGGTGGCAAAATTCTTCGCGTTCATATTTTGCTCGGATCCACTGCTCAATCAGTACTCTGGAAAATATTAGTGGTATTTTGTGTGATAAGTCCATTTATTATTACCAAAATGTAGGTACTTACACGTACCTATGCTTTAGTTTGGGAATACCGAAACAATTATCACGAGTGTGAAAGCCCATATATGTTACAAAATTAATATGTTTATTTCCTTGTAACAAATATATCCTTGTAACAGTAGGCAAGTTATACATTTTACAAGGCACACCACTTTCTATTTAAAACAACGAATTCAACAATTTCAAAACTTTGTTTTCAAGTCCAGAATAAACATTTTGTAAACAGTTTATTTCCGGCCTATCATTAATGTTATGGGAGGGAGATAAAACTATGTAGGTCAAGTTTTGATATTATTGATAAGTCATGTTATGATTTACGATTCTTGGCAATAATAATGGTCTATGTAGAGAACTAAATTTAAAACGCAACGGTTACATCTATTCCTTGAAGAGATAGACACAAATGTGCCCTATATTTTTTTTTACTGATTCTTACTTGTGCCATTTTCATGGTTGTATCAATACGGCGTAGCTTCTTGCAATAGTTAGTGGGAATTACAAAAAACGGTTACGCCTGCACATCAAGATTACTACAAATTGTCAAATTTCTTTAATCAATTTTCAACTTTATCGCTAAAGCTTTAGGTTCAAGGTTGATTTGGCATATTTGACTGTTTCGGGTAGCTATGATGTGCTGGCCGTCTCTATATAAAGAGTGTGGTGTAAAAAACCTCTTAACGAAGCCGAAAGGCACTTGTTCTCCCCGTCATTGCGATCATTTTTTTTTACACCATACCTTACCTTCTACCATACCTTCTAGTTACAGTTACGGAGATATTGGGGATTAAAGTTCCAACTTTTTGCCAAGTTTTTTTTTAAATACAAGTTTTTAATGTAAGATTTTTACTTTAGACACCTCCAGAACCCCCGTACTATTCAATCCATCCATCAGCACAATGTTTTGAGTTCGTTACATTGAGTTCTACCACAAAACATCATTTTTTACCACTATAAAAAAGTTTCCCAGCAAATTTTTTTGCGTAAAGTTACCTAGTTTGATGTACACTACAGACAGAATGCTTGGTTGACGGCTTCGTGATGAAAATATTTAAATCAAGGACAGGAATCAGGATAAAGTTGGTGTCCTGTCGACCTGTAGGCTTATAGTAATGTGTTCCTTCTATGGCACCAAATACCATAATCTAATTAGGTATGGGTATTTTCCAGATACATAAAAAGTCCATAAACTAAAAATACTGTTTCACGGTACCATTATGTATTTTGTTTATTACTGGTTCCAGTTTTTAATTAGAATGGGAATTCCTGAAGAGTAATACTGGTATAATTACTTTTATGAGTAAATTCTAGTGGCATGTTTCTATGGCTAATTAGGGCAATATTATGTCGTCAATGTTGTTGTTTTATTTTGAAGTAAATGAATACGGTATAATAAGAAGTAGTTAGTTAGGTACGTTAGTAGCTACGTAAGTCATCCGATAGCTGACTATTTTTAGCAGAACCGCAATAGACTCCTTCAAGATAATGTATTTCTACACACTTACTAATCAATGTTACATAATTTACTTTAAATGTAAGTTGTACATACAAGTTCTTATAAAAAAAACGAGATAACAAAATTGAGAGCAGAGAATCGGTAGTGTATTTTCCAAAATCGTAGCCAAATCACAATACATTTATAATAGTTGGCGCTCTGTAGTTTCTACATACCCCATGGATAAACGGCGTAAGCTTATGAATAGACGAGGAGTTTTTTTTTTAATTAATCACTTACTGTGGATCATTCCAGTTAGGTCTTCTGTAGCACGGTGGAACTCTTTCCTCGTATTTATTCTTGGCTGTGTTGTTACCGACCTCCTTCATCCTTTGCACCTGAGAGTCCTCCCAGCGGTCCAGTTTCAGGTGCTTTACTTTGCTTATGTGTGCCCCCATGCTGCGATGGATACTGGCACATCGCATGCATATGAAAATGCCAAGGTTGTATGAAGCCCAATCAGGGTCTGGAAAAAAAATAAGGATAATGACTTCCCGAGAATTAAATTCGAGAGCATCATTTGCTAGCCGTTTCTCAATAATGTTGGGGTCGGCTTCCGGTCTCACCGGATACGAAGCGACTGCCTATCAGACCTCCACAACCCAGTTATTATAGTAGGTAATACGACACCTCTTGGTAAGACTGGTTGTCAGACTTTCGGGCCACTGACTGACCTGTAACGACTGTCAGATATTTACGAATGACAGCCGAGACCAACGGCTTAACGTCCTTTCCGAGGCACGGAGGAAACTCGGTATGTAATGGGGGATCACCCATCCACGTAACAACCTAAGCAAGCGCGGCTTAACCTAACGATCGACCCGAGCGGCTGTTATTATATTCCCTGGTAGGACTGGTTGTTAGGCTTCCTGGCTCCTGACTGCCCCAATTGGAGAGCATAAAAGTGTTTAAAGAAGACGATGTTTACATCCTTATATGGACTTGTTGAACTGTTACAAGATAATGCTGGAATTGGTGTCGATTCTGTTGTGCACAAACTAAACTTAATTTAGGCTATTGCTATCTTTTTCTCTCTAATAAAACGAGAAAGAGACGGCACGTAATTTAGAGCTGTCAAATTTAGTTAGAACTAATATTTCCATACAAAAAGGGTGCACGTAAAAACATGTCGACTAAAAACACAGTGAAGCGCAAGGTATAAACTAGTTTGACATCTCTAACTTAGTTTATAGCTATAGCCGTCCTTTTCTCGCACTGCCTTTTAGTAAAAGATAGCAATAGCCTAAATTAAGTTTAGTTTATGCACAACAGAATCGACACCAATGTTTGTCTGTTTGTAAACGTCACTCTTTTAAACTGTGTTCGGGTGAATGACTTTCCTCTAAGTAAACAAACAAGGTTTCTACCTATACTACTTTTTGTGTTTATGTATTGACTATGTAGAAACCAGTAAGTATATGAGTAGCTAGATCGGATCGAGTTTTACAAATATTATAAAGAGGTATTTGTTTGCAGTTTGTATTTAGGGGTAATCTCCAGAACTAACGATCCAATTCCGAAAATTCTTTCACTGGCAAAAAAAAATTATAATCATATCATGCATATTAGCCGAGCGATCACAATTTTTGCGGACGAAATCGCGGGCGAAATGCTATAGTCTAAAAATGGACAAGGTTCTAGTCTAGCCATCTCATAGAAGAGAGAGGCTTCTAGGAATCCCTGGATTTCATTAACTCTGTTGTCATTTATTTTAAAACATCTGGACATATAGATACTTGATGAGAAATACAAGTTGATAGCTCTAATGGCCCATCGGGGTCACCATTCCAAATATTGAAGACCTAGTTTAAACTTGCCTTTGGTTTTCGTCAGAAAACTATTAATTAACGAATTATTTTTAACTGCACCAGCACTGCGCTTTAGTTGAAGGCACTTGCAGTGCAAAGCAATTTCAGTGTCGAACAAATCAAACGATTAACATAAACAGACAAATCTAGTTACGATTTCCGAGTTAAATCGTGTTTACACCATGATTTTGGTAGATGTAGAATTTATATTCGTAGCAATTTTTTTAGTTACTTATCAACACAAAATACGCAAGTGCCGTATGCCGTGGCGATACGATAAGAATTCTGAAAATCGTCACACCATAGATTAGGCCCAATGACGTACATTGTGCATAAAAGCATAAAAAAGCTATTTATTACCTATGTATCCATACGTTAGTGACGCGAAATAATCACGGAAACTGGCACTCTTAGTGGACCTACCCTTTTATCGGTACGGTACTCTACCTAAATTCGTCATTTACCATGCCATTTGCCAAAATTGCGCGTAGTCAGCTACCTATGAATGAATTGATTACGTGCCATCTACCTCTCTCTGCGAAGTCCCCACCACTAAAACCGTACATCGCGATGGTCCAACTTTAAATAGAACTTGACACCCGCAAAGTTGGTAAGTCTGAGCGCTATAAAACTTAGCACATTATAAAGTTTCGATTGTTAATTGTTGCAAAGAAAAAAATATTTTTTCTGTGTGGAAATAGGCGTTTCCACGTTTTAGTCTCGCATCACATCCGTGTTTATAAGTATACACAACACACCGACACGAGACGTCACACGGTCGCACACACACATACACATTCGGCCTCTGCGCCAATCGTAAATAACATAACGCTATGTCACAAGACTTGGGATACCTGTTAATACGAATCACCTTTGTTTCATACTTGTATTTAACGTTTATTTTAACGTAGAGAAATTACCAATCCGGTATTGTCTCTCTTTTTAAGAGAGAAGCGTTGAGATGTTGAGATATCTTCTTGCTATCTATTTTTACAGATTATGGACTTGTCTCAACGCTCATTAATCAATCAAGGTTATCGTAATACATGCATACCTATTACTCAATTATTAAAGTTTACATTTATGTTAAAATAAACGCATCTACTGCTTAGTGTATGTGTGTGAAGCTGGCGTTATTTAAATCTATTTTGTAACTTATTCTTTTGTTGTTCTATGAATATTATAATGTAAGCTAGTTAGTTTTAACACTTCGAGAGCGCGTATTTATCAACTACTAATTAGTGGATAACAAGCTCAACTTTATTCAAAGTAATGTAATTAGGTATGCTCTGAATAAAATTCGTGTATCTTAATTTAATTGGTTTGTTTTGTTTCATTTCACCCACCCGCAGAATTAGTCACTGGCCGAAAATTAATATTCCCCTTTGTTCGTTCTAATTCGAATTCTGCTACAACCGGTCTCATTAATTAGGCATTTAATACATGAAATGGACGTTCTTCCAGAACAACAGCTATCTGTTGCTGTAACAAACATAATTTTTAACCGACTTCAAAAAAAGGAGGGGTTGTCAATGCTGTTATTTTTTTTAATGTTTGTTACCTCAGAATTCCGTCATTTATTTATGAACCGATTTTTTTTTTTTTGTGACAGGATTACTTCCCATCCCATAGAAATTTCATCAAAAACGATTCAGTAATTTGTTTTTTTTCCTACGTACGTTCCTACGTATTTTATATTAAAATTGTTCTGTTTCGATACCTAATCACTATCTAGTGGTGGTTTGTGGTCACAGTTGACAGTATATTAATTAATATTTCAGAAACGATGTAGGTACCTAAATATTAAGATTTATAAATTAATAGGGGTATTTTATAGTCAATCGCACATCAATCAATCCAACTTTGATAATGCCTTTTATATTGCTGCAGTAAGTCCCGATTTCGTTGAGCTATATTATATTCGGAATTTCGGATCTATCCGTCTCTCTCGCGTACGTCTGCAGATGAGTGCGAGTGAGAGAAACGGATAGATCTGAATATACAGACTAAACGTTAGAGAGCAGGGCCCCTGATCCCTAAACCTACGTCATCGTTTCGAAATGGTGATGCTGGCGCTGATACCTTGCTCAATAACATTTTTTTAATAAAAATATTTACTGCAATATGTATATACTGCAAAATATACAATAATTACTGCAAAAATATTACTCTGCATCCAGTCGATGCATGCAGCTGAATACATTTAAAAGTCATAAAATTTAGAATTATGTATTCGAATTTTAAATCTGAATGTGTTTAGGTGTGTTATTTAATATTGCCTTGTTGTTAATTTATTTAATAATTCTCAAGCATTAACACTTTCGTTGCTGGCTGTACTATTCTTTCATCAATAAAACAAATGCCATAAAATTAGTGGCTTTATTACAATCAACATAGGTACCTACGTAATGCTTAAAATCATCATTACCTAAAAATGTGCAAAATACCTAATTTATTTAGACCATGCACAAGCTATACGAGCTCAGAGCGAATTTACGTGCTTGAACGATGGAGTTTGGACATACGCCGCGCAGTATAGACAGACCATACAGACATTGAAATATAAAATTAGGTCACACTCACACAAACGCGGACGCTCACATCCTATCCTAATTTCTTAGGATAGATTTATAGGTAGCGCCATAACGATAAACAAACCTTGAGGTTGTTTCGTTGGTAGATAAGAAATTAAGGAAAAGTTGTGCAAAAATCGGAGAAATTATAGCATTCCATGTGACGGATACAAATACAATACGGACCATAGGGCAGAACCTATGACTCATATTAGGTCTAGAGCTAGCCTGGCATTTATTTTAAAACGTACGTCTATTTAGTAGATACGGCATTATGTTATGTTTCTCATAACATGAAAACAATTTTAAACAAGTGAATGTGCATGCAGATAACTAGTCTTGATTAATTTTGGTCTCGCCAATTTGTGCACCAACCAACTCCGTAGTTATGATCTTTGGTTTAAATAAATTGTATTGTTTTGTTTTTATTTCTTATCATCACATAATTATTATATACATACCTACCCAAGCAAATAAGTAGAGTGAATTTTGAGACAATTCTGTCTGCAATTTGGTGGTCACATGAAATTAATTTTCAATTAGCATTGATGCATCATAATATCATACGTGTGTGCTAGACATAATCGCACAAACATCAATGATGTATCCTTACTACAGACTTATCTGCATGTTTTGAATCATCGTAAAATGCGCTGGTCGATGATTTGTTTTCATTGAGTGCATTTTACGTCGAGGTCACTGAACTCCAAAGCATGGACGCATTTACGCCCCCCGCCTATTCACCACCCCATGAAAATACCACGCACAAGGAAAACACTATCACTAAAATTGTTAAGAATCACTAATAACAACATACCCGGATTTCCACAATCGGCACAAACATTATTTCCACTTTTCTTTTGCAACTCCTGTAACAATTTCTGGTTATGATCTACCATCGTGGAACTTTTGCATCAATAATGAAGACATACACGCTAGCGTACGTCGCCGCTCGAAAGTCGAACGCCTCGAACGAACGCGTTCTCTGCCACTGCGCGAGGGAGCGAGCGAGACTTCGACCGACGCGCGGCGAATCGGTTCAACAAACGCCATTTCGTAGGTGAGGAATGCCATTGCATTCACACACATTTACGTTCGGTTAGCATGAATGAGATAGAAAGAGATGTCTAGTTTCGGTATATGAATGAAACCAGTGTGTAGTGGATGGTAGTGGATACTCGTAAAATCCATTTGTGTGCGTGTATAGCGTAGTAGGTACGTAATGCGATCATGCGACGCGAATACAAGCAAGCGCCCGTCTCGCGTAAATACGTGTAAATACTGGGTAGGCACCTAGGTAATACGAGTCTGTCTATAAATTACTCTTCGCATAACTAAATAGGAAGGTACGATACGGTACTCGTAATGTAGCCGTGTCAATGTGCTGGTCGGTCATTGCTTTGCGAATCAGCCAGATAGTACCTATTGGTAATTAAACGCGGTTAGATACCTACATTCTTTTAAACCAATTTATAACTAGAATAGATAGTTTAAGTACCATTCATAGACGATAATGTGAATGGGTAGATAGGTATGCCGCTTGCCGCTTCATTTCCGGACGGGTCACATTGAGACTCTTGAACAACAGTTCAAGAGAAAACATTCAGAAATAGAATTTAGTTTCAGTATTTTTTACGTACGTACCTAGTTAAGTCTGAGATCATATCGCTGTTATTATTTTAGATGAATTATTTTTGTAAGTAATAAAGTGTTATAACATTTTTTTATCTAATTCCTAACAACTGACTATTTCTTACCATTGCTCAAAGGGGTTTGTAATAACTAGGTGGCCCATTAATTTTATTACAGGACCTCTACCTCTATTTATCTCAGATCTAAGTGTAAACGTACCTACCTATATGTAGATCTATGCCTTGTAGCATTAAGTTCGGCTGGCGGCTGGCGCCGATGGTTGATGAATTAATGAGTTACAGGAGCTCGTGGCTAAATAATAACAGCTGCTCGGGACGTACTTTTGGTTAAGCCGTGCTTGCCTACGTTGGTCTGTGGATGGGTGACCCTTCCATACCTACCGAGTTTCCTCCGTGCCTCGGAAAGCACGTTATGCCGTTGGTCCCGGCTGTCATTTGTAGATCTTTGACAGTCGTTACAGGTAGTCAATGGCCCAAAAAGTCTTACAACCAGGTTTACCAAGGGGTATCGTATTACCTGGGAGTACTAACTGGGTTGTGGAGGTCAGATAGGCAGTCGCTCTATGAAAAATTCTGGTATTCAGCTGCATCCGGTTAGACTGGAAGCCGACCCCGACATAGTTGGGAAAAGGCTAGGCAGATGATGAGATACAGACGTTAGACGCCAGCAAATCAAGCTAGTACAATCTGCCAAATTTCTATAAAAGATTTTCAACTTTATCGCCGAAGGTTTAGTTTCAAGATTGATTGACAAAATGAAACGATGATCAAAATGAACGAAATGTGTCAGTTATTTACGTAACTTGATGCTGGCATCTGTACCTAAATTTCTACATGAAAATGAATGATCTTCCTGTTCCTGATCAAAACTAGATTTTCTACTTTTCCCTTGAATTACTAAACATTTTACGGACCTAGAACTCGGAAGGAGGCCTGTTTACGTACCTACCGGTACCGTAAGTAATTCAACTGCTCACAAATAGAGATGAAGATAAAAAACAGCATTTTGTGGTTATAACTTTTGTAGCTACCTATAACAATTCAAAGCCAGTGACAAAGAAGGGACCCACAGAAGGGACCTAGTATTTTTCTCCCGTTTTCTAGACTGCAGCACAGATAAATTATTCTTGAACTAGCTGATGCCCGCGGCTTCGCCCGAAATTATATACCTACTAAAACCTTCCTCTTGAATCACTCTATCTAGTAAAAAAACCCGCATCAAAATCCGTTGCGTAGTTTTGAAGATCTAAGCTTATTGGACAGGACGCGGCAGGCGACTTTGTTTTTTAATAATTATGTACAATATTGCAAGTGCTATTGAAAAGATCTCGTGCCTTCTTACCTAGTTCTTAAGAATTAAGGTTACTATTTAGAGCAAAATTAGTAGTTACACGAGTTCGCAAGTAATAAATGCTATAATCTATCGCTTTTTTGAAAGATTTCGAAGAATGTTTTATTTTTCTTTTTATATAGGCAAAAAGACAAGAGTCCATTACATGATTGTCTTTTATGAACTTTACTTTATTTAATAATTTTGAAGTGTATTTCAAAATGAATGTTATACATTATCAACAAATGTTATTTTTTATTAATTAAAAATTCTATAATTTAATTTTATCAAAATTTCAAAAACCAATTCACAAGCCAAAATAAAAATCTATTTAAAAAAACAATCTGTCATCGTGTTTGTTTGGGGATGCCAAATTAGAACTAACCCATTAAACTATGGGTAAAGAATTCTCTTTGGAGATTTTGTCATCATGCCACTGCAAACAAGATTACCTAAATAATTCTTTTATAGCAGTTGAGATGTCGGAAATTAACAACAGAAACTTCTGAAAAGACAGATTCACGAAACAAATCGGGAAAAAAGACTTACTCGCTAAGATAGACTCATCTTTCATTTGTGAGTACCTACTGTGTACTACAAAGTTATCATTCGCTGTTAGACCCACATCTTTTATTGACTATCTATAATGTACCCAGATGGTTGAGAGTATGTCGTGCTCATTCAAATGTCACCCTGATGGTAGAGCTGAATGGTGCTGATCCATACGTCATGTTAGTGAACTGGCGCCGTAAGTAGTAGCTGTTATCGCTTATCTGCCACTGGAGAATTAAATTGAAAATATTTTTACTTGGATTCGTAATAAGCATTATCAATAGGAGTTTAAGACATAGTCACTCAGGGTGTTTTATTAAGTTTTTATTTTTCGGTTAATAAGAGGTTTTCTTTTTGAGGGATTAAAAAAAAATAGTTTCCAAGAACTGTCTAGATCGCGTTGAACTGACTACGTTACTTGGTGCCAAAGCCAAAACGCTTGGAAAACAAAACCTTTGACTGACACTTTCGTTTGCTTAAACTTCCGAATATAACCTAGTTTTGCGGTTTTGTTAAAATCAGTTTTTTTACGTTACCAAGTTCAGCGCCATTTATCCAGCGACTAGGGAAGAGCTAAAAAGAAAATCCCTCATTAGATTCTTTACGTTGTACGATGCCAGTACATCAAGCTACTACAAATTTTCAACTTTAGCGCTCAAGGATAAGCTTGATGCTAGCAAAGCTTGATGACCTGTCTGTAGAGTAGAGACGCCAGCACATAAAGCTACCCGAAATTGTAAAATTTTCCCAATCAACCTTGAACCTGATGCTTTAGCTATAAAGTTGAAAATCTATTAAAGAAAATTAACAGATTGTAGTAGCTTGATGTGCTGACGTCTGTACATGAACACAAATATAATTATTTGATTCATGGTATTGGGAGATTTGGCACTGGTCTGGCAACACCTACAATCGGTGTGTACTGTCCTGACCTGTCAACTTGTCAAGTGTCAAAATTTCGATGAAGCGTTTGCTCGATTGTTGTCGCTTTCGTCATATTTTTCCACAATTTCAATAATATCTGTATGTATAGAAGATAATTTATTTGTTTTAAGCTTCTAAAAATCAGTAAAGATGGGGCGCCGATCCATAAATACCACTAAAAGTGGTAAATATATGAACCCCACCGATCAAGCAAGTGAGTATTGGTTATGTATATTTTTCTTCTTTAGATTATTCAAATTCCAACACGTAGCCCAGAACAACGGCAAGTCTCGGCATTTTATGTTAAAAATTACTTGCCAATGTGGGATAATGGAGACCGAATATGACCACCAAGTCTCGCCATTGGAACTAATTAGTATTAAAATCATCAAAAATTGGCTAGGCACTTAAATCGATACTTTAACCTAGGATGTTGTTCCTACTAATATAAGAAAACGATTGTGAAATTTCAACCGTCTGAGATGAATAGTTTCGAAGATATTAATTGCAGAATTATTGATAGTATTGTATTGAAAAAGATGACATTTCACACCATATATTATTTTGGTCCACACCGCAGACTATTTTGGCATAGAGTATACGTACCTACATGTGGAATTCCGAAAAACTATATTCCGAATTTTGATATTCCGATACATCAAATAACCTACTAAAATTGTCTTACAAGTTTTGCTAGCTGGCATGAGGAGCGTAGTAAAAAAATTTAGCCAAAAAAAAATTAAAAAATTCTATCGTTTAGAACACCTAAATATAAGGCTAAAAGTGTCTTGCCGTTTTTTGTCTCCAACTATCCGTTTGTCGTAAAAACGACGTCGATGGGATTCTATTCACTCCGACCATATAGGTTAGGTTAGGTTAGAACTGTGACCAACTACCTCAATTGGTTGCAGTAAAAAATTTGTGCCCCATTTCGTATCCACTGACCGAATTTTTCAATAAAAATTGCATCTTTAAAAAATTTATAAAAAAATAAGTATGCATCTTCGACGATTTTCTCCCCCCTGTTGGGGTTCCTAAGACCCACCAACTCGCCCCCCCCAATCCTCAACCTCCTACATAAAAGTACTGATTTAAGTGTCCTTCCCAAAAATTACTTATGTAGAAAAGACAATATTGCAGGGGCAACGTAAATCATTTAAAATAAGGTACATAGTTTTGCTGGGAAAAGATTTAACTTGCATCTAGTCTGAAATAGGGCCCAAATCATTCTCATGTACATTGAGAACATGATATCCAATTGCTACATAACATAATTTCATTTATGGAGAATCATTGTATACCTGCCTGACCTAAATAGTAGAAGTATAATATTTTCCCAAATAACAGTACTAAATGAAAAAAGTAAACTACATAGGACTTTTATGGTGTATTACAATATGAACAGTACAAATATACAGAGAGTGCTCTATGACAGAGGATGCCTATGTCCCAGTAGTGGTTACAAACTACTGATTATGTTTAAGGTAAAAGTAGGGTTGCTTGGCTTTATTCTGGCTCTTCAAAACACATATTAATGTATCAAACATTGATGATCTTGTTTTTTTGTATTATTCATAAGAAACTTTCAATTTTATTAACAATCTAACACTTTGTAACTTTTCGAAAACCAGGAAAAGAAGCAAGGAAAAAGGAATTGAAAAAGAATAAACGGCAAAGGCAGATGGTGAGGGCCGCAGTACTTAAGATGAAGGATCCTAATCAGATCTTGGACGAGTTGCAGAAAATTGATGAAATGGGTAGGTCATATTAAAGGCAGTGCAATGGCAATTAAAGGCGTTATGGAACAGCTTCACATTGTGTATGCACTAAGTCACAATCTGAAGGACTTTTATGGAAATTACTAATTGGTTGTTAAAATTCGGCTACTTACAATTTAACAATATTCATAGCGTTACTTACCTACTTAATATCAAGTTGACAAAAACACATTAAATATTGTTTAATTAAAAAAGGGGCATTTTAATTTATTCCGGTTTGTTTCAATTAGGGAGGGATACCCATAGTAATGTAGTCTTCACAGTGTGCAGCTATTATCAAATTTATGTAATAACTGATAACATTTAAATATTTTTTGTTGACTGTACAGTCAGCAAGAATTCATTCACACAATTTATTATTGATTTAGTACAATTTTTCTTTGCTTTTATACAAACAAAACTCACACTACATTTTAGGCTGTCATTCACACAATTATTATTGATTTAGTACCATTTTTCTTTGCTTTTATATAAACAAAACTCACACTACATTTTAGGCTGTCTATACCTTGTGGGATCTCCTATGGAAATGTATGCTTATCTTATGGGTCCTCGATTGGTCATGGTTGTAATAAAAACACTCTAGACCAAAGGTATTCATGAAGGATTACCCGCATACAAGGAAGACTGTCTACACTTTAAAAATATTGAGAAATCCGCTGGTCCAGCTTATAAAAAAATGTCTCCAATACCACCCAAAACTTAACAAAAAAAGTTTGATGTATTATTTTGTGCTGCTAATGATTTATTTTATGTGGTTTTTGTCTAGAATACAATGTATTACAACCATCACCCCTGAATGAAAAAGTTTTAAAAGAGAAGAGAAAAAAGTTAAGAGAGACCTTTGATCGAGTTCTCAAGATGTATGTAAGTACTAAGTATGATTTTTTTTATGCATGCATGAACGCGTTCGATGTCTTTATTATTGTTTGTTGAAATTACGATACAAAATCTATTTTTGTACCTGAGAATTAAAAGATTGGAATCAACTATTGCATAATATTTCACAACATTTTGAAACAACAACCAACCATTAAAAATAAAATACAATTATGGTTATATCTAAGTATGGATTTAGTATTCTTGCTTAAAATTTAAATATAATAATTTTGCAGAGTTGATACAGGATAGTGGGCAAATGTGGTCCAAGCGTCGCCAAGGATGAATCATATACCAAACTAAAGGATAATTACCCTTTAATTTTAATCATTCAAGACAAAAATAAGCTATAATTTCTCGAAATCCCTCTGATAGATTTTAATGCCCTTCTGCATGCAATGCAACGCAACCTTATGCGCCAAGCTTTAAGAATAGTAGAAGACTGGTGCAAGGAATGCAGCAGTGAACCCTACCAAAACCGAACTCGGCCTCTTCACAAAGAAAAGGAAGCTGGCAATGTTACAATTGCCAAGCTTCTTTGGGACAACCCCTAAGCCTATCGACTGAAACCAAATACCTGGGTATCTTTTTGGAGAAACAGCTGAACTGGGCAAAACACACTGATTACATCATCACAAAAGCCAGTATAGCCCTATGGCAATGCAAGAGACTCCTCGGGAGAAATTGGGGCTTAAGCCCCAAAATCACGTACTGGCTATACACCACAGTTATCCGACCAACCATTACATACGGTTCTTTAGTTTGGTGGCCCAGGACCAACCTAAGTACAACCCAAAAGGATCTCGAGAAACTACAAAGATTTGCCTGCGTAGCAATCACCGGCAGCATGAGAACTTCCCCCACTGCTGCCTTACAGATGATGCTGGGGCTGCCTCCCCTACACCTCGTCGTAAGAGAGGAGGCGGCCATAGCGACTTTCAGACTCGAAGTATCCGACACCCTAAGAAATGATTCCAGAATCAAACACACACGCATCAGAGAACATGCAATCAAAGAACAGCCGATGATGACATCACCCATCGACAGAACCCTGAAGACCCACTGCTTCCAAAAACACTACAACATACAGCTCATAGAGGAGTTGTGTGACTACTCAGGTACAAGAGAGCTAAGGATTTACACTGACGGATCAAAAACCAACGATGGGACAGGCGTCGGAGTATTCTCCGACGACCTAAACATTAAGATATCCAAACCACTTGGATGTAGGTATTATTCAAGCGGCACACGCTATAGAGGCCAGGGAGGTTACGGATACCAATATTCGAATACTCTCCGACAGTGCCTCAGTTCTTCAATCCCTAAAGAGTAATCAGATCACGTCGAGACTAACACTAGAATGCCACAAGGCCCTAGAACGAATCACGGTACTAAATCACAACACGGTAACGCTACAATGGATTAAAGGTCACAGTGGATCACTTGGAAACGATGCGGCTGACGAACTTGCCAGAAGAGGATCCAGCACAAAACCCTACGGACCCGAACCCATTGTGCCAATTCCTTTCAAGCAGCTAAGAAGCTGGTTAAAGGATCACACTCGAATACAAGCGGAGAAATGGTGGACCTCGACACCAGGATGCAGGCAATCCAAGGAAGCTATGCCATCCCTGGATACAAAGCTGACCAGGCGCCTTCTGCGCCTGGACAGAGATAGCCTGCGTCTGGTGGTGGGGACCATCACTGGACACTGCTCACTGAATAAACAATTCCACACCCCAGGTATCACTGACAGTCCCCTGTGCAGAGCATGCATGGAGGCGGAGGAAACGGTGACGCATGTGCTCCTTGAGTGCACAGGCGTTACCAAGATTCGCGAGGAGACTCTGGGAGCACCAAGATCCCTTGTGGATGCCCTGAGGAGACCGGGAAGTCTGATCTGCTTCTGGAGGGAGGTGGACTGGTTGGAGTAATCGGCCACCATGGCTCACGTACAATGGTCCACTTCAAGGAATAAGTGCGGAAACCTAAACCCCATGATAGATAGATGCCCTTCTGCATGTTTGAACAGTACATTGTACCCTTTCATTTGGTATATGATTCATCCTTGCCGACGCTTGGACCAACTTCCATACATTTTTGCCCACTGTCTTTTGCTTTAATACACAAATCATTATGTACAATCATATCATGCTACGCGTGGTCCCGTCGTTATATGAAAGTATTGGTTAACAGCTAATCCGAAAGATAAAAAAATACTTTAAAGAGTACACAAAATGGCTAAGAACTAAAATTTAAAAAACTCAAAAATCACAAATTTTATAAATTCAGCGACCAACAAACCCAAAGCAACATGGCAGATAGTAAATAACTATAAAACTGTAACTCCCAAAGAGGATATTAGGGAAATTAAAGTAAAGGATAAAATAGTAACGACGCCGGAAGATATACCTGAATCTTTTAATAATTATTTCATAGATGACATAAATACTACAACTAAGGAAAATGAGATTCAATAATGGTAATTCAATGTTCATGAAACCGACAAATCCGTACGAAGTTGACCAAATAATACAAGGACTAAAAAACACTAATAATACAGGGTATGATAATATAAATACTAAAATACTTAAACGCATTTCCCATATTATAACTCCAGTACTCAGCACAATTATAAATCTGTGCCTGGAATACGGAATATTTCCCTCAAAACTAAAAATAACACTCGTAAACCGGAAAATTAAAAAGGAAGATAGAAAAGAGATGAAATTTTATAGACCAATAGCTTTAATACCAATTATTGCAATTTTTTTTGAAAAAGTCATTTATAAAAATTTATATAACTATTTTGAATTCAATAATATATTCACACATGAGCAATTTGGGTTTCGGAAAGGCAAATCAACGGGCGACGCACTTTTAAATTTTTTGAAGAAGGTAACGACAGGACTGGACAATAAACGACATATAACTTCAATATTTATGGACATGTCAAAAGCATTTGGTTACGTAGACCATAACATACTTCTAAACAAACTAAAACAATACGGAGTTAGAGGGAATGCTTTAGATCTTATAAAATCATACCTCAAAAATAGGGTGCAAATAACAAGAACACAAATAAAACAAGAAACAAAACAAGAATATCAAATGAAACAAAAGATGAACGAAAACGAAAACGTTTCAGTCTAAGCCTAGAACGGTTAAGTACGGGGTACCTCAAGGAAGTATTCTTGGTCCACTTTTGTTCATTATATATATAAATTACCTCCCAAAAGCAATAGTCCATGACATGATATTACTTGCAGATATATATACGAAATTAATGTAAATAATTCCCTTGAATGCATCATAAATTGGTTAAATGTTAACAATCTCAAAATTAACTTAGAAAAAACTTGCTTTATTTCGTTTGCTAATGTAAATAAAAAACTAAAGAACCTAAACGTAAAATACAAAGGTAAAACTGTAAAAGAAGTAAAAACAACCAAATTTCCGCGCTAAACTGGAAAATACAAATTAACCATGTTTGCAAAAAACTAAATCAGTTCTCATATTATTATGCTCTTTACATGTTAAGAAAAGTTACAAATGAGAGTACTTTACTGAATGTTTACCATGCATATGTAGGCTCCAAATTAAAATATACTGGGGTAATTCAACGAACAGAGAGTGTGCTCTAAAAGCACAAAAAAAGTGCATCAGAAGCATATGCGGACTAAGACAGACTGATTCATGTAGACCAGCTTTCAAAAGGATGAAAATCTTAACCCTACCTACATTATACATATTTGAAGCGGCAATGATGATAAAACTCCATATAGATAAGTATGAAACGTTGAGAAGTGCGAGACATAAAACTGAACTTAAAAGGCATTAAATGTAGAACAGTAAAATTTTAATCGAGTGTGTTTGGTATTGGAGTCAAAATCTATAACAAGCTCCCAAACTGTATCAAGAATATCTCATCATGAAAAGCTTTTAAATGAAAGCACAAAGAATTTCTCATATGTAATAGTAGATTATGCACCGAGGGGCTAAAGTTGTGTCTAATGTCACGGGCGTCATATTGAAACTCGAGCGCAATGAAGGATTCGGGAGTTACGAGTTTAACTCACGAGCGAAGCGAGGGAGTTAATACAAGAATCCTGAATGCAGCGAGGGATTCAAGCTAGCCCAAGGCAAAGACACCTTTAGCCCAGAGGAGGATACTCTACTTTTTACACCTACTGTGAGAAAATAATAGCCATAGTACGAAAAACAAAGTATTTATTAAATAAACAAACAGTAAGAATAATTAACTAATGTTACAGCCAATTACTATTACGGTATTACGGCGCGGTACGGTTATTGTTATTATTAATGCCAGTTTTAATGTTATTCCATTCCTTTTAAAAAATGGTTCGTAGTTATCTAATTATTCTCACAATATTATGTCTTCGAAAACATGGCAACGATATGAAGAAGCAGTCGTTATAATTTTGTAGGAAATCGAGAATATCATCCACACGTAGTAAGGGTATCGAGAATAGCTTTCCTCTTTCTGGCACCAAAGGGTGTTTGTTAGTACTATACTGCCAATTTAGCTGAGCATGTGAGATTCCAAATTCAAATCATATTATTGACCAGCGGGTCATAATGAAATCCAGTACAACATTATTGACCGGCTGTGCCCCCGGCTACTAATGACTCACTTTAGGTTAAGGTTGCTTGACATATAATTTGACATTTTCGAGCAGGTGGTGTGAAAAACATATTATTCAATTAATGAATTCCTAAATGACCAAATTATTTGACCAAAATTGTTTTTCACTTATTTAATGTAAATTATATGATCGTAATAATAATGTCTAATAAGTAATAATTAATGTAGTATTGGTTGACTAAAACTTGACATGTTAAACGTATTTTTATTTTTTGTACTAATGATAATGTAAATCGCATGACCGAAATAATTATGTCTATTAATGAATGTTTGATGAGGTTGACAAAAGTGTATATGTTAAACTTATTTTATTTTTTGACTATCTTTTGACTTATTAAACGTGTATGTCTTTGTATGTCCAAATTAACTGTGTAAGAATGGATGTTTAATGTAATATTATTTTTAACCTAACCAATAAAATTTCAAATTTCAGAATCTTTATGGCATGCATAATGTAAATATTGTACACCCCATGGGTATGTTACAGTGATAAAATAATACTAATAATTGTAAGATCTTCTGTTCACCTGTGACAAACAATAAATAAATTAATTTGAATTTGAAAGTTTTGTGCAATTGCGACGACAGGCCTAGTACAAATTTGAGACGTAAACTTATCCTGTACCATTTTATCACCCATAAATTACATCCAGAAGACTCATCTTGGCATAACATTGACGGCGCGGTTGGCGCACTGGCTGAGCAATCGCTTAGCCAGTGCGCCAACCGCGCCGTCAACCGCGCGCCGGATGCGCTGCGTGTCGCGGGTTCGATTCACGCACGGAACAAATATTTGCATAGCCTACCGATAGTTGTTCCGGGTCTGGCTGTTTGTTTATGTGTTGAGTTTAAGTGTTTGTAAACGCACCCACGATATAGGAGAAATTCCTAGTGTGGGGGCAAAATTTTATAAAAAAAACATTCTCACACTATAACAAGGACAACCGATTTCCACATAGTTTTTCAGCCACCGGTGCTAGTTTCACTTAAGATATATTCTCAGCATGAAGATACTACTAGCTACTCACATACTGTATCCCTATATTCTAATTTATTATAAAAAATGCACACATTTTACATAATTATTATTGTGTTAAATGAGTTCCATGTTTTATTCTAGGACAAAGATGACCCTGAGAAATGGGTGGATCTCAAACGTCAAGAAATGGAATACGAAAAGAGAAGGGCACATTTAATATCTTACTATGAATCTGTGAAGCATGCCCAGTCGGTTCAAGTTGATGATATTCCGTTGCCTACATTACAAGTAAGTTTATAAGGAATTTATAAAAAATCTTAAATTCGTTAATTTACTGAGAACCAATGCGTTACTTACCTAAAATGCTGGGTCTAGCAGCATGACTTCCAACTTTCAATTTTGAACAAAAGATCCTTTTATAAAGAAGTTAGAAAAAACATAGAAGTTGGTACTTTTAACTACTACTTTAGACTTTTGTTTATAATTGAAAGTTTAAGACTGATCCAGTAGTCATGAAGTCCTGGGTTCGATTCTCGAGTCGGGCAAAGTGTTATTGAGTTTTTCCTTTAGGAATTACTCATTAACAGCCACGGAGTCTGGATTTGTGCCCGGTTGATGGCAATAGGCTTGCCCCATATTACATGGAACTTAGAGATAACTGGCGAAATATGGATGTACAATTGATGTGGTACACTTCTGCTTTACCGTTCGGGGATTACAGGCGTGATGTAAGATGTATCATCTAAATCTCGCTCTCCATCCAGAACTCCGGAAATTGCCATTCTGAAATCACTTGTGTACTAAACATTTTGTCTTTTGCAGGTACCAGACAATCTCATTTTCAGCAATGTTCCATCACAAATACCTCTACCAGCCGACGCGGTGCATCCTGTGGCTGTCAAACCTATACTAAAGAAAGACTCGGCCTATAAAGTAAGTTGGTCTAATCTTTTAAAGTTGCAGCAAAATTGAAAAAAAAACAAATTGCTATTAACTGTATGCTCGTGTCATTGGGAATAAATAGTCTATTTAGTAACTGTAGAAGATCCTCTGCGAAAGTGGTTGCAAAATACATAACACAAGCTTTATCAGTCCATAAGATTCCCACTGCTGGGACACAGGGCTTCTCCAGAAGTATGTGCAGGAATCAACCAATCACATTTGTTGCAATGGACTTCTCCGTACCGCTCGCCTCTATTGGTGGAGATTGGTCGCCTTAGATTAGAGGGAGAAGATACCAAATGATTACGATTTGGGCTCATTGTATCGCCATTAAGAAACTATTGCAAGAAAACACTTACGGATTTAACCATTCAACGCTACATATCTGGTAGCAGATCCCCCAGTTTACGGTTGCATAGTACCCTATCATTCTAGGAACGCCCAGTCGGAGTGGAACCTCCAGGGGTCCCACCCGGACCGCCATGTGACTTGGAGATATTGGTGTTGGAGAAAGAGAAGAAGCTGGAGAAGAAGGCGGATATAAAGATGTCGGTAGATAAGACTAAGGTGCTGAGGTTCTCCGACATGCCTGATGTAGGACCGCCTGGAGAATGTGTATGTATATTCCAATATTCCTTTTTCAAAGCCGTTAACAAATTGACGTTATTTCTTTTTACAGAAAAAAAAGCGTAAAAGTCACCATTATATTTCCCACAGCAGCAGTGGGCTGAGGTGTATGAACTTCAATATAAATTACAGATCACCATCAGCACAATAAACTCTTTCCCTTTAAAAAAACCGGCTAAGTACGAGTCGGACTCGGGCACTAATGGTTCCGTTATCAAATAATCACGTTTGTTGTATGGGAGCCCCACTAAAATATTTATTTTATTTGGTTTTTAGTATTTGTTGTTATAGCGGCAACAGAAATACATCATCTGTGAAAACTTCAACTATCTAGCTATCACGGTTCATGAGATACAGCCTGGTGACAGATAGACAGACGGACAGTGGAGTCTTAGTAATAAAGTCCCGTTTTTACCATTTGGGTACGGAACCCTAAAAAGATATTATATTCAATTTGTACATTTACCCTCGTGATAAATAAATCCCATTACTTCTTTATATTTCAGGCACCACTACCAAAAGTACAAGCACCAGTAAAGCTTCCTCCTCCAGAGAATATAGACGGAGAAGCTGTGGACGAAGACGCTCCCTCCTCTCAAGGAGCCGCAGCGACACAGGCTCCCAAACCCACGTCCTTACAGCAGCGCATGTTGGCGCTGTCTGGACAGAACATCGACGACTTTATGAAAGAGATGGAAGAGGTGCATAGGAAGAGGGAAAGGGATAGAGCTGCTGATCTTAATGCTAGGTATGATTTTCGTTTTAAAATACTTTCATGCCAGTAAGTGCTATGATTTACAATGTTCAGCTCAGCGACGAGTTGAAGATCCTACATACATAACTCCTTGCCTGTATCCCCGAAGTGAATCCCAATATGAAATCCCATGTAATAGTAGTATATAGTAATAGTAAAAAAAATCATATTGGTTGAAAAAGAATGGTCAAAGATCTGGGATTATTAACAGTTTCAATTCAATTCAATTTCGTTGAGCTCCTTGAGTTATAAGTCGAGCTACACGATAACTGACAAATGCTTGCAATGACTGGACAGGTCCACTCAAATCTGTGTGGTTCTTTCTTCAAAAGACCCTCTCAGACACTAATCTGCATAGTCCTCATGTGAATTGAGCAAGATTATGTCTGGACTTCAAAAGAGACTATGACCTCTGAGTTTGTTTCGGCTGTTTCTTCTCAGAGTAGTCAGGTACGAAGCACCGGCCCATCTAGTTTTAAAAAGTGACGTGTAAAAGTGTTTGTAAAAACCTACTTGCAAAATAAACATCATTTATCATAGAGCCAGATTTTTTTTAACACAAGATTATTCGGGATTACTATGTTATGCGGTATGGCTTCCTCGCGAATTGGCGAGAAGAAGCACACCATTGTGTGAAGTGAGAGGCCTTTGCTCAGGAGTGGGACAATACGAGCAAAAAATAAATAAAAAACAAAAAGATTATTATAATAAAAAAAGCTCTGATATTTTTTTTGTCTTAATGATTTTCTCTCGTCAGGTTAAGTGCCCTAAAGCGACCCGGCGGCGGTCGCGGCGACAGTGACTCGGACAGTGACAACGAAGGGCTGCCTCCGCCCCTGCTGCCTCACGTGGGCCCGCCTGACTTCACGCTAGAGCCTCCTGGAGCTGAGATGAGACAGATGCCGCCGCCCTTACTACCTCCTGGTAAATATTACTAATTAAAATTGTAGAACTCGGGCCCAATCATATACCCAATAGTAGTTGTTGCATTATTTATATTTTGTTGCCTGATGATTGAGATGAAACTTATCACAAGTAATTAATTTAAAAAAATATAATTAGTATGTAGTATTTTTTATTAAGTTACAGGCTGGCATAAAAACCAATGTTCAAAAGAAAACCTCCCTCCAAGTGGTTTTTAAAATACCTGTGTTCGGTGTTTTTATTTATAATCAAAAATGTATCAAAGTCGTCTAGCTTCTAAACTAAACACCATAAATATACCACATTTTATGCAAAATAAGATGCATTTTGAACTAGCCTTTATCGACTCAAGCGAGACAGATAACTTTTAAACAGACTAATTGAATCAAAGATCGATTAGTCTGTAATCGATCTTCGATTCAATAACAACTTTTACCCATACATTATCTTTCCAGGTCTCCGTCCCCCGCCCCTCCGCGCCCCGATGGCGCCCCCGATGCGCCTGGTTCCGCCCGGGCCCCCGCCCGGGCCCCCGGGTCCTCCACCAGGCCCGCCTGGACCCCCATCAGGTAAAACTTATTACTTGGTTGGCCTGACCTGTAGGTTTAGAAAAAAGAAAACGCACAAAATACGGTTAAATTATCAGTACAACTAATAAAAATAAAACAGAAAAAAAATGAAACGTAATTGGTCCTGTACGAGGCCAAAAGGCTCCTATCTCAGCATGGTGCTGTAACATTAAAAAAAACGTCACAGCGTTGGTATTCTGATAGGGCCCAAAGTGATGCCACAGTCAGATACCTACTGACAGACACATAGTTTACTACTTGACCAACATAACTTGAAACATCAGAGTAGCGCTGCTTGCTTGGAAAAACGTCATCCACCTGTCAAATCCAGTACAATTGAAGGTAGTTCTAAATTTCACCGCGTCTTAAGTTATGTTGGCCATGTAGTAGATCTTTCACCATCGCACCGATGACCACGTCAATGCGGCTATAATACCTCCTGGCCCGCACACGCACCCCGGGTCCTCCATCAGGCATCCTTTAGGAATAGACTCGCTTCTTATTAGATTGCACTCAAATATAACTAGCAAAATTTGATTGTAGTATAAATACACCTTTGTTTCGTCTCTTTTAGACCTTATATTTAAAGGCCCCAATAGGGAATATGCATGAAATACAAAACTCTTTTTATTTATTAAAAATGCCTTGTCAATAAGATTTTATATTAATTGTGTAATTAACGAGTTCTGATTTTTTTACTAAAGTGGCGCTAGTGTGCCTGGGGGAGCCCCTTAAGGGCAAAAAATTAGATGTAAACAAGACAGATTGTGGTAAATGACGTCACACCATAGCCGCGACAGCTACAGACGTTTGGACTGTCATAGAAAATTGCAGGAGTTTTATGTTTTATTATTTTTAAGCGACAAGCAGTAGTTAAACTTAACTTTTAATACTTTTCTTGGGTTGATAGTACTGTATTTTATTTATTTAATTGAAGAAAAAATTACATGCATATTCCCTATTACTGGATAAATACAGGGTATAAACAGACTCTTCACGAAGCCGTCAACCAAGCATTCTGTACATCAAACTAAGTAACTCTACGCAAAAATTATTGCTGAGAAACGACTTTTTTTGCGGTGAAAAATCACGTTTTACGGTAAAACTCAATGTAACGCACTTAAAACATTGGCTTATGGACGCATTTAATAGTACAGTACGATTCACGAAAGATGACCACTGCGCAGAAGGCATATTTTAAGTCCCTTTGGAGGTGCGGGGTGAGACGCGGGCGGAATGCGTCAAGACCGGAGCGACGCCATTGGTGCTAACTAACATTAAAATATTATTTTGTGTTAAGTCTTTTCTTTATGAGTGTATGAATGTGCAGACGGCCGCCATATGTGGTCTTTCGTGAATCGTACTGTAAACGGGTTATGGAGGTATTTAAAGCAAAGTTATGACCTCAAAAACTAGCATTTGAAAAAAAAACTTGTAATAAAGTTTGACCCCCAATATCTCCGTACCTAAAAGGTTCCCAGGTATGGTCCAGATAAAAAAAACGATCGCAATGACAGGGAGAACAAGTGCCTTTCGTCTTAGTTAAGAGGTTTTTTACACACTTTATACTTTTTGTTTGTAAATACATACTTAGGTATTATACATATGTAAACTTTCATGACTCGGAAAAAAATGTCCATGCTCATCCCACAAATATTTGCTCCTACCGGGATTCGAACCCGGGACCCTAAGAACGTAAGGCACTACCGCTGCGCCATTCGAGTCGTCACACGTACACCTTTGTTTCGTCTCTTTTCTTTTAGACCTTATTTTATATTGTTCTTAAAATGAGGCCCCAATTACTGGGTAATACAATATAGTTGGTTAAAGATATTTTTGAAGTGATAACTTCTTATGGGAGGGTGACTCGATTCGGAACGGTAACGAAGGAGTTCAGGAACGAAGTAGTCTTGAATGACTGACTGACGGATCAACGCACAGCCTAAACCGCTGATAGTAGAGACCTGAAACTTGGAGGGTGTGTTCTTTGTGTGACGTAGGCATCCGAAAAGAAAGGATTTTCCGTAATTCTACCCCTTGGGGGTAGAATTACGGATTAGGGGGCTATGGAACAACGTGATTCCTTGGTCCAATCTACTTCAGTATAAACCTTTTTTAACAAAATTGATGGAAGACGTGTTTCGTATTTTATTGAAATTCATCCCCTATCGGGGTTAAAAAGGGGTAGAAAGTTATTTTGGCGGTGATTTGCTTCGAAGTTGATATAAAATACTCCTTAGTGCTTTTGATTTAAATTACTTTTCATTTTGACACATGTCTAAAAACTCAATCCGATTTTATTCATAAAAGTTGAACTCACTTAAAAACTTTTAATTGTAAAAATATCTGCGTTTGATTTGTTGTGTATACTATAGTGTTATATGGATCTTTTGACTGTACAAGGATCTTTTGGCGCGTGGCAAAAATCTGAACTAACGCCACCATTTTGTTTATTTTTAAACAATTTCAATATTGAATAGTTCGACTTAGATTAGTTTAAGTTTTTATTACTTCTGTCGAGCGTCCCGAGACGCACACGTTATTTTTTTGTGTTATTTGAGTGATTAACGATCAAGTATTGTCTGTGTAGGTCTCGGGGGGCTCGGGCGCGGCATGCTCCGTCCGCCGGGCCCGCCGCCGGGCGCCCCGCCGCGCCTGCTGCGCCCGCTGGTGCCGCCGCCGCCGCCCAAGCCGCACCCGCAGCTCTCCGTGCTGCAGGCCGCGCCGCAGCTCATCAGCAAGAAGGAAGCGCAGCAAGGCATCATTCAAGGTAAACACTATAACTTGGTGCACCGAGGCACACAAGAGCTCGTGGCTAAATAATTACAGCCGCTCGGGTCGATCTTTAGGTTAAGCCGTGCTTGCCTAGGTTGTTATGTGGATGGGTGACCAACTGACCACCCATTACGTACCGAGTTTCCTCCGTGCCTCGGAAAGCACGTTAAGAAGTTGGTCCCGGCTGTCATTTGTAGATCTTTGACAGTCGTTACAGGTAGTCAGTGGCCTAAAAAGTCTGACAAACAATCTTACCAAGGAGTACAGTATTACCCAGTTCTAACTGGCTTGTGGAGGTCAGATAGGCGCTCCATGTAAAATACTGGTATTCAGCTGCATCCAGTTAGACTGGAAGCCGACCCCAACATAGTTGGGAAAAGGCTAGGCAGATGATGAGGTACAGACGCTAGACGCCAGCAAATCAAGCTAGTACAATCTGACAAATTGCTTTAATAGATTTTCAACTTTATCGCCGAAGATTTAAGATTGATTAACAAAATGAAACGATGATAAAAATGAACGAAATTTGTCAGTTCTATGTAACTTAATGTGACTGCGCCCGCTATTCGATAGCTCACAAGCGCAGTTCCCAGAACGTGTATGGTACGGTCGCCATGAAGTATGGAGCTTGATTGAAACACGTCCGTTCAAGACAAGCGTTTATTACTGACTACTGTAACCTATAGGTTTCTTACTGATAAGTAAATTTATCCACTTCATGCTAAAATATATATATATATATATATATAATGTATATATATAAAAAAATATAATGAGAGAGGGAAAGTAAGAGAAAGAAAAGATGAATGAACTGTGTGAGGAATGATTTGTAAGAACAAAAAATAAACGAGAGTTTGACGACTGACTGGAAGGATGCAAGAAAAAACGTGTTACAGAGCTTTGTCCGTCTGTAGCCGTTCGTAGTCTACCTTTGTATTTATTTATTAATTAAAGTTTATAAATGTCACTATGTCCCACAAAACCGTTTTCACGGTTTGTCTGTGGTATGTAGGAAGATGACAATGATGAGACAGGACCTGTTTTAATTAACTAGTGAAACTTTTCAGACTTTTTTCTTTTCTATTAATTGAATTCGTTATTCTTGTCCTTTCTAATTTTATCTGACTATTACGAGATAATCACATGACATAACTTTGTTTCAACGTCAATATTCGAAATCAGAAAGTAAATCACGTAAATTCCCTGATCTTGTGCTAGCACACTATGAACAGGGTGTAAAGTTCTTCATACCCCGTAGAAAAGGGAGGATCCTTCGACCACACGGGTGTTATGTCTGGTCATCTGGTGGGCCACTGCCCAACGGTTGTTGTCGGGTTCTCGTAATATTCTCAAGTCGCAGATAAAGTTGCTGGCACGATGTAGGATTTTGACGTATTTCGCTATTAGTTCATCGTCTTTGTCATAGATGGCGCTGTAGTACTTTTTGTTCTATGTAGCTATAGTACTTTTTGTAGTGCCGCTACAAATGCATAAGAGATTTTGTTTTATTTTAAATATTTACTCTGAAAAACACTGCATCTACATTTTTCCAACAAACAATGTATCAACGTTTTGTCATAGAGTTCGTTGGCATCGTTGCCTCTGTGCTGGAATTGTTTTGTTGTTTTGACAGCTGTCAAGAATAACCTTTTCAATGATTTGGAGACTAAAAACAAAAATATTTTTGTAAAATAACAATTGCATGACAGTGCTGCGCTCGACATGTAGACGTTGACCCCGAGTTCAGGTTTTTACTTCATAATTATGACGAATTTTGATTGATTTGCAGAATAAACAAATAAAATAACACCACATGTTTTGATCTGTTTACAATTAGAAAATATTTTACGTTTTCCAAATTATTTTTTTGTCAGTTAGTAATTACTCAGCTTCCTGTGTTATCACAAGATAAATATTATGATATTTCGGAAAAATATCGGTGTTTAGTGTAAAGAAATGCTTTGTCGTACGTTTTGGTGGAATATCAAATGCAATTTCGTATACTGATTTGCAGCCTAATTTAAATAAATCACTTTTTATTTTGATACTGGTCTTTACTATTTCTAATAAGTACAAAGCCCAACCATTTACAAATTAACACAATCAAATATTTCTTTCTAGGTGCAACAATCAGTGCCAAACCCCAGATACGGAACCTTTCTGCAGACGTCACGAGATTCGTGCCCTCAGCATTGCGAGTCAAACGCGAAGATAAGAAGGCTAAACCAGGAATCAAATCCGCGGCCGTTCAGAGGACGGCTGACATACCGAAACTGCCAAGCAAAGATGACGCTTATATGCAGTTCATGAAAGAAATGGAGGGGCTGCTGTAGCGGGTTATAAGACTGGTATAGGTCAATTATATTTTAATATTTTGCGATGGTACGCGTTCCTCATGACACGGCAAGAGTGAGACAGAAAAGTGAAATTAGTCATGTTCCATATTCAAAGTTACAAGAGAAAATAGAGTGTACTGCCAAACTACAACCAATAGATCTAAGAAGTACATAGGATAAGGAAACTTAAGTGACTAAAAATGCTGACATTCAAAAGACCGGACGCAAATATTTGTATTACATATAATGCTACTTTTTAACCGACTTCTAAAAAAGAAAGAGGTTATTAGCATCGCGATTTAAGTTTGTAAATATTATTATCATTAGGGAGTAAGTATGGATTAATAAACTGATTGAAATTTTTATTATTCTGTTATTTTAATAACCAGGTCGAATAAGTCTCGCTTTATAAATACCTAATATAAATTTTTAGGTTTCCGTAAATAAATGGCCTTACGATTTCGCCATTTCTGTGTGTCGCACTACCAAGTACTCAGAGATTATTTGCACAGCAAATTGGGAAGAAGTAATATTCTGTGCATCGCAGAAAATAGTGCAATGAAATTACGAAAAAAAACGCACTCCATCCGTGCGACCAAAACAAGATAAAAAAATACATGCACAATTGCACATAATAATTATGTACATGTTGTGTGTGTGTGTGTGTATAATGATTATTAGGGTTACGTAGTCCTGACAAGAAACCTTTATAGTTTCGTCATGCCCGTCTGTCTGTCTGTCCGAGGTTTTGCTAAGAGACCGTTAGTACTAGAAAACTGTAATTTTGTAGGGGTGTGTATATCAATTACGCCGACAAAGGGGTAAAATCAAATTTGGGAAAATATTTTTTTCAGGGTAGCTGGGTACATGTGAACTGGGGATGAATTTTTTTTCGTCGTCTACCCCATCGTGTGGGGTATCGTTGAATAGGTCTTATAAAATCACTTAGGGGTTGCTAATACTACTTTTCGATTTAATGCGCCATTAACGAAATATTAAACTTTAAAGTGCACATTTTTGTTTCAGTAGGGCTTCCCCCCCCCCTCTCTGAAAGCTAAACTGCTGGCTTTAAAAATCTGGAAAAGTCATGATGATAGTGCATTTCATGAACTTTAAAGAAAAACTAAAGTGGTTAAGATAACTTTGTAGTTTAGCAGTAATAGTTGTTGAACTTGGGTGTTGGATAATTTTATACCAAAATACAAAATCCTTAAAATAAATCCTTTAAAGTGAGTAAGATGAAGTAGTGCTTGTTTATAACGGGTGAAGACTTGCATTGAAAAACAAAATTTAAAATAAAAAAATACAATAAATTATCATAATTTTCACAAAGCTGCCGCTGTACTAAAGGGTTTGTTCTATATTGTGATAACGGGGTACTAGTACCACGGAACCGTACACTGCGCGTGGCCCGACACGCATTTGGCCGGTTTTAAGTCTATAGTTTGTTAAGAAATGGGGTATTTCCATTACTACCGCAGAAATAACTTTGATTTTCAGTTTTTTTTAGTTATAGTGGTAATAGAATTTTCTGTGCATGCGTAAATAATATATTCTCGAATACAAAATCATACACTTTCTTGTTTTTAACATTAAGTTTTGGGTTTTTTATCTGTAAAATTCCAAAAGTTCAATAAACTGATCTTCTCTATCTTTACATACACATAGCCAGAACTGCATTATCTTTATTTATACATGATTCTGTTTAATAACTCCTGAAATACCCAGAAAAACAACCTACCTAAATATACATAAGAATGTCAAATACATGCTCGATTTGTAAAAACATGACGTAGAGGCGCACTTTAAACTAATGATTATATTTATGTTTTAAAAACGTGACAAATTATCTCATAAGTACATTAATGTAATTGGCCCGTAAAAAGTTAAATCTATGTTTGGATTATTGGACAAAACGGAAACTAAACTACGTAGGAAATCGTATCATATTATATCAAATTATATAATTCGACGACCCGAATGGCGTAGCGGTAGTGAGGCTGCCCTAACGTTCTAAGGATCCCGGGTTCGAATCCCGGTTGGAGCAAATGTTTGTGTGATGAGCATGGACATTTGTTTCCGAGTCATGGATGTTTATATGTAGGTATAATAAGTATGTATTTACAAACAAAAAGTATCTATGTAGTATATCAACTATCTGGTGTCCACGACACAAGCCTCGTTGCTTAGTGTGGCACTAGATGGCTCTGTGTGTTAATGTCCAGCGATATTTATTTAATTTAAGACTCATAATTACCGGTTACGTTTTGCCGACGACATTGTTCTCTTTGCATCGTCAGCCACAGAACTTCAACTTATGTTTCAAGGTTTGAGCGACTGAAGATGAATATGTCGAAGGCCAAAGTTATGAGCCATGAAACACCTAAAATAATAAAAGTAGACGGGGTAACAATACAACATGTCCAAGGTAAAGAATACCTTTTATACTACACCTGCTTGGAAAGTACCTTGATATTTTATCAAATTTACGGTAGAAAGTACGTCATTGCATATCGAACAAATATGCGGGGAGAAAACGCATCTGAGCGGGAGAGAAAAGTGTATGAAAATCCATTTCTTACGTGGTTTTTCATTTTAAATTTTGGGTAAGACTATGCGCCGTTAATCTAAATATCAAAAGCCAAAAAGTTTTTACAGTGAGTTTTTATGTCCAAGATCGCAAAATGACACTGGCCACTAGCTGTGTGTTGGATGGTGTCGGGCTGGCAGTGCGACCCTGCGGCGGCAGGATAAACAATTTGAAAAAAGAACATGTGAAAATTGCAGACGCCATTGGCGCCATTTCCAATTTGTGTGTTGTTTGAGGATTCAGTTTTCGTAGAAAGTAAAATAAAACTATCAAAATGATAAGTAGTGATAGTGATGATGAAGATTTTCTTCGTAGGTGTAGTATAAAGCACTATGTATCACTCGAGAGAAAGTGCGATTCCCGATCTCGGGTGTTTTAAAGCCCTCGCCTACGGCTCGGGCTTCAAACGACATCCTCGACGGTAATCGGTCACTTTCTCCTCTCAGTGAACAATGTACTATACTTGGGCCAAGTAGTCTCTTTCCAGGCGAGGCAAGACAAAGAATTCGAAAGACTAACAGAAAACGCTTGGAAGAGCTACTGGTCCATGAAGGAACTATTCAAAGGTGAGTTGCCAATGGCACTGAAACGCAAACTTATAGACATGTGTATTTTCCCCGTCTTAACCTATTGTGCACAGGCTTGGTCTTTGACAAACATCCAGAAGTCCAAACTCAAGGTTTGTCAACGAGCTATGGAGCGCAGTATACTACGTATTAAATTAACGGATCGAGTTCGAAACACAATACTGCGCTCCAAAACAAATATAGCTGACGTGGCGCATGACATGACTACCTGTGGGCCAAACTAGCAGGAAACTGGTGCCCTGACACAGTAAGGCGGGGTCGAGGCAGGCCACGAAGGAGATGGCGGGATGAACTGGACAGGTTCCGTCCGAACTGGAAGGAGGACGCGCGGGTTCGCGAGAAGTGGAAGGACTGGAGGAAGGCCTTTGCCCAGGAGTGGGACAGAGCAGGCTAGAAAAAAAAAAACCGCATTATATGCGAACTATTTTATAGATTTCACGATTTCGTTTGATGTCAATGTCAGTGGCTGACAAACAGGGTTACAGGGAAACTCAAACCATTTCTTGGAAGGGGTTATACTAGAGGGCCTTAGCAACAAATTAAGTCCAGTTAACTAGGGGTCAAAACTGGATGACTTTTTCCAGTAATAAACGTCGATTTTCGTACTAAAAATTACTAGTACTAAATAGAGACCTTTTATTTCTGAGATTATGTAAGTTTTGGGCACACATTTTTTAAAAATGATCACTAATTTTTCAGCTTTCAGAAAAGTATCAATTATTATGTTTAGAGTGACGTAGTTTCATCATAATTAATTGTGTTTAGTAACAAGTCAGAAAATTTCAATAAATCGAAGAACTGACACAGCTTTGGTAACCATTCGGTTTTGACCCTTAGTTAACTGGATTTAATAGAGATGATGACTGACAAAAAATATTGGAAACTTGTTTTTTGTTTTATCAAATTAATAAAAATTGACGAAGATAAAACGTGTCAAAGATCATGAGTGGCCGAGTGGGGGCTTGTGCCGTCACATTTGAGTAAAAAATGTACTCACATGTGAGGTCACACGAGTTTTTGACGCACTGTATTGTCTTCATTTTTTATTTACGTGAAAAAAGAAAAAAATATTTGTAATCTGACACTACTATAATTTTTGTAAATCTATCTGATGGACTAATTAGATTTTTTTTGTCATCTACCCTATTTGTTGCTAATGTCCTCTAGTATACCTAACCCCTTTAAAAGGATAGGTCGAGTTTTCCTGTCACCCACACTGTAGAAGAAAAAATCTATGGCCGTTTATTTACTTTGAATAAACTAACATACTTATGGAACAAAAACTGGGAAACTTTCCTAACTGAATCATCTGTTTACGAGAAACTAATGCCAATTGAAATATACATTATTATTCTGATAAAAATGGTCAATCTGTCGTAGTAACGGGTTATCAGCTAGAAAAATATGTTCCATCATGCTGTTATGCGTAATCGGGTCACGTGCCGAATAGTTAGTGTCACATAACATAACGCTTGGAATTATAAATGGGATAAGCGATACATAAACCACCTATATTTTTGCCTAGTCCTATGTCATAGAGGGCAAGTCCATCATATCATCTGCCTAGCCTTTTTCCAACTATGTTGAGGTCGTCTTCCAGTCTAACCGGATGCAGCTGAATACCATCAGTATTTTATATGGAGCGACTGCCTATTTGACCACCACCACAACAGATTTTGGGCCACTGACTAGCACTTGCACGGAAGATTGCTATCCACGCTGCATGCTATCTGAAGATCAACCCGAGCGGCTGTTATCCGAGCACAATATTGCAGGCTGCTTTTCAGAACTGCCTAGAAGTAAAGCCTAATGAGACTTTCCGTGCTGGGAACCGAACCTACCTCTCCAAGTTTAGTAACAGTAAAAAATACCGTTTCGTAGCTTTTTATTCAAGGCTAGTTCGGGTTCGACGTGCGAAATTTCCTATTACCATTTTCGCAGTG
Source organism: Xestia sexstrigata (assembly GCA_941918905.2). Classification (NCBI taxonomy): domain Eukaryota; kingdom Metazoa; phylum Arthropoda; class Insecta; order Lepidoptera; family Noctuidae; genus Xestia; species Xestia sexstrigata. Next base: position 8,270,229 of record OW799217.2, on the reverse strand, counting down.
ATACTTAGTTAGAAGTGCAAAATGATTAAGGGGATGTCAACACCAAAATGCGCGCACACTGTCTTTTTGTATCAGAGTAAACGAGAGCGATAGAGTTACTTAGGCGGCCAGGTTGTAGAAGAAAATAATTACCTAATAAATATTAAAATAAAAAAAGTGTGGATTATTCGTGAAATATTACTCGTCAGCGGTTTAGGTATTAATATGTTGACTTCAGGTTTTTAATTGCAGACCCGCCGTACGTCAAAAAAATAAAGACTTTGCACTTAATATTTTCTATCGAGCCGATTTCGTCCAATTATGTATCGAGTCCGTCCACGGTCTTTGAAATAATATGATGTATATTAACATGTTTTTTTTTTTGATGTGCTAGATGTTGTTTTTTTTGTCAGCCCTATAAACAACAAAAAATGGTAACTAGAGGGCTAGACGTGCGAAACACAATCCATCAGTTCTTCTGCAGAAGCGACAATCTGACATGTGTGCGCAAGACTATTTATTGATCGAATTGTCTCAGGGATATTAAAAGATAACGAATAACTCGTTATCTTTACTTACTTACAGTTTTTTTTTTTATAAATATCGACAAAAACAACTGATAAGGATATTTTTCACTTGTTTTTGTAGTTTGCTGGTAATCGTTTTTCAATAGGTATACCTAACATACATACCTAATGTTTTTTTAGGTACCTACCAAGATAGATATATATTTCACTGATAAATCAAGGAAAAATATCTAGAAGACGTTGTTTTCTAATTTAAGAGGATTTGTCAGCTCACAGGTGGCCTTGACAAAATAAAACAAGTCATAAGTAGTACAATCACAATTTATAATAATCTAAATAATTAATCTTACAACTACTTTAATAATTAGTAATCTAGTCTAAATAATATAAATATTAAAATTGGTGGGTAATGTAATTTAAAGCAGTATTTTCACGGATAGAAAACTTCACAAGTATGGGAGTAAATAAAGCTTATAATACAAAAGACAGTCAATATTGATTTGTTCCGCAAACCTACGTTATTTAAAACATACCCCACACCACACGACAGTTTTCTCCAGTGAAAATTCGACTTAACGTGTTAAAGCTAATTGGACATAAAATTACTGAGTATAAACATAAAGGCGCTGCTACACAGCGGCGCAAGGCATATGCGTTGACAAAAGATACATTTGTGGACTTAGCTTCGCTTTATATGAAGTAGTAACCCCTTACTTCTTACTCATTGCCAAAGATTTCAAGTCGTCAGAAACGCGCTATCCCGTCAAAAGACGATCGTTTGGTTTGGAGTCTGACACCACTGACTAGCTCATTGCCTTAATTTTCCTCAATGTATAAGGCAGGACATTGAGAGCACATCTAACGATTTAAATGATGCTGGCTAATAAATGAACCGTGATAAACCTCGCCGTGCACAATGCACATTCTTCGTATCAGTGGAGCGACGCCTTAAACGTACCTGACGTAAGGTTTTTAGTACAGCAAAAGATTACTTCGTTTCTGTCCATTTTACCAAGAAGATCATCGTAAATAACACAAAGCTTTATTTTTCATTAACTGTACCCCGACTACATTAAATAATTTAAATAACTTTTGATAATACGCAATGTTTTGTCGCTAAGTTCTTTAAAAAAAAATCCAACAAATTAACATATTGTCATCAGTTCTGTTGTGGAACACGGCTTGATACAACATCTCTTAATTAAGTTTTCTCTATGTTCCCATTTCTTTACGATCATTTCCCTGGGAATTGGTGGCATATTGACTTCCTCTGAAACAAAAAACACAATACAACATTAATATAGGTGTTAAAAGGGTTTCAATATTATCTTTCCTAGCCGTGAAGGTGGGTCTAAACTCAAGCTTCAGATACATTTATGAGCTAACCGAGTGTTATGGTTTATCCTTTTGGGTTTTGGTGGTACCCTTTGTTCGAAGCCATTTTCAGCAGACTATGTTTAAGGGCTGATACTTAGCTTCTGACATCTTTTGCTAATCAATCATCTTTTGCATCTTTTGTAAGGCGTAGCCCGTAGCCGAAGTAGTAATCTACGAGTCGAAAATCATCATCACATTCCTGCCCTTATCCCATTCTACTTGGGGTCGACGCAACACGATTTCTTCTTCCACTCTCCCCTGTCTGACGTCACGGCAGCATTTACTCTTTTCTCTTTCATAACATTCCTTACACAAGCCATCCTTGGGTATTTTTGTTGTGGACACGTTCTAACGTTTCAGCAATAAATTCAAACAAATTTTAGGAAACTTTTGAATCTAATAGCAGCCACGTCTACCTACAGTAGGTACCTACCCAAATATTATCAAGAATCTGTGCAAGTAAATTATATGAGATAATGTCAGTAATCAATAAAAATAAAAGCCAACATCTTATGTCAGCTTGACACCATTGGCTATAACTACATAACAATCATTGAAAACCTGGATTAAATCATAGTACTCAAGGTACTGACCTAGAAACTACAATATAAATCCTAGAATTTGTTTTTATTCATATCTTAGTACTAAGAATATTATTGATATAAGATAAATTAATGTAAGCAGGTGCTAGCTATTAACTTATCACATATTTGCTGAGTCATGACTGTTATTGAGTTAGCCCTGTGATCAAAAGCTTTCAAGTGTTATTTCAAGGAACACAATTTCAAAGGAAATCCTTTGATTTGTAGCATGTCTAAGTATAATGGGCGAGACGACAAAAACAAACTAATTAGTCCGTCAGTTAGATTATCAAAAAATATTTGACCCGTGTTTTTTCTTTTGTTACGTAAACCAAAATTGACGAAAATATGACGCTTTTAAAATTTTCGATACGTCACGCCTAGGTATAATTTTTACCTAGTTCTGACGTTACGAGCGCCTGAGAAACATCGACTTTTTAAAGGGTGTATGTTTAGCAACATTGACCTTTTCTTCGACTTTTCACAAGTTAAAAAAAAATGCAAGTTGTTAACGTTATTATTTTTCTTTAGATAGGTACCTCCATGACCTGTAGGTACTATCCAATACGCAATCTTTTGAGTGCGTTACATTGAGACCGTACGTAAACCGCAATTTTTCACCCCGAAAAATAGTAGTTTCCCAGCATGCTTGGTTGATGGCTTCGTGTAAACGGACCCTCCGTTTACTCCTTGTTACGTCTAATGCCCATGTTTACAGAAACTAAGCGACGCCTAAAATTGCATACTGCTACATAAATGCCCACTGTTCTTAACGTTCGTTCGGCTCAGCGACGAGAGTTGAATTTCCAACATAAGAATCTTCTTCTTTTTCGTGTGTTTAGAGCCTATAACCTGGGTGTCAGAGTTTTTATGTTCTTATGGGCCCCTGACTTGGCTTTACATGTTGTCGTAAAATATCTCTCAGGCATGCTGGTGTGGTTTCTACACTATGTTTTCCTTCACCGAAGCAAGTGATACCTAATTATACAATACGCACAATCGCACATGTATCCGAAAAATCAGAAGTGCGTGTCTTGGGTTTGAACTCACTTGGCGTTGGCAGTCCGAGTAGAACCATATTTAGGGATTTATTTTATGTTTTGCTTCGTGTTAATGAAAACGGGAACAAGACAAGTGTTGGTAAAGCTTAGCAACTAAAGAAATATAGATGTGTTGATATTGCGTAGTAGTAGAGCGAATTAGGTGGCCAAACCCGGACATAATGACAATCACTCTTCACTCACTCTTCGTCGCTTAATAATCGACGACAAACTAGGTCCATTGCATCAATACATCACATCTTTCTACACTCGATTAACACCCTTATATTGTATTATGTAAGATAAATACTTACCGGAAGAATAGTCTGCATATGCGCCGTATCTAGGGCATAAGACATCGATTACTGCGTATGTCAGCATCTTCATGCAAGTTGGTATGGAAACATCAGTGTTGGTTGATGTCAGGATGTGGCAGGAAGCCATGTGTTCACTCAGCGTTATCATTAGGATAATAGTTATGAAAATGATGTTTTTGCCTTGCATTTTGTTGGTGAGCTGTGAACAAACAAAATAATGTAGACACCTAAAAACTTTCATAGTGAAATACCCTGACCTACGATTTTCACCTATGTGTGTCATGTATTTGACGGTGAGTTCAGAGACATTTGCACAAATGTAACGCCAAAAATAGCTAGATCCGGATCAACTATTTGTTTAGCCTGTACAAATATTTGTCCCGTGCGGGAATCGAACCCAGGAAATATAGCCCAGGAGTTTATCATCCAGCCGTGCGCTAGTTTTTATTTATAGTCTCTAACTACGAGAATTTGAGATAACTGCAGTGCAAGTACCTAGGAATCGATTCGATAAATCTGACAGTTATTCACAAAATGACTTTTTATCTTTGTTATAAACTCATTTTGTCGAGAATGACTGTCAGATTTATCGAATCGATTCCTACGTACTTGCACGGCTGCTTCGATTGGTCTAAAAATTTAGTTTTAGTTTTACTTAGCCGTAAATGTAATGTTACATTCTTGTTTTAAAAGCACGGCACGAAAACGGGAAAAATAGTTAAGAGTATTTTTTTGGGAGAAGAAAAATGTCTTGAATAAAAAACAGCAAAAGTTTCAGAAAATAATCGTGCTTCGTCCGTAGAGAATCCAACGACGTATTTACAAAAATGAGGGCAAAACTAAAAATACAAAAAAACACAGGACTCACCTAATGGCTTCCAGGAATCTCGGGAACGCTTCAATATAATAACACTCCGTAGATGTATCGGATCCTCATCTAATGGTTGAAAAATAAATAGCGCCAGCCTTTTTATACTCGACTCGGTGCCCGGTACACAAGTCCCTAATAAAATTCTAGGTGCGTAAACAATTTTCTCGCCGCGCAAACTTTTATTACTAATTATATTTTTTCACGTTAAACAAACTCATAAAATTCCGCGTCGTTGTATTTTTGTCGTCACAGGGTGATCGCTTACAAAACATGAATGAGCCTGTCAGCTAGCACCAAAATTAAACCGTAAACATGTTGTTATAAATAACCCGAACATAGTTTATCGCTAACTACATTATTATCTTAGTAAATGATTGACCTATGTATCTTGAAACTGTATATAAAAACTTGCTTAGTGTAAGGTTGTTTAATCGAGTCACGTGTTTGGCAAATAACCACCCCTAGAACTTGCCACCCTGTCTCTCCATAAGTTTTCTTTTAACTGAAAGTAATAAAAAGTTCATAAATAAAATATGAAAGGATTTTGTATAGCTATCTTCCAGTTTGGACGTAGTCTGACCTTCATTAGCATCTCATTCATGGACCAGGGTGGCCTACTATGACGTCTTAAAGCAGGATCGTTTTAATCTTGTTCCAGTGTGGGTAAGAGACGGAGCTATAGAGGACGTCTAGCGCCATCTCTTTCCCACACTGGAATAAGATTTAAACGATCCTGCTTTAAGACGTCATGGTAGGCCACCAGCTATCGTAAACGCTGCTCCGCAATCGCTTCAATGCTTTTAAGTAAGTATTTTTGCATACAAACGTTAGATATAAATACATAGATGTGTACTTGGATGTGTTGTTTGCTACCACTGATTACGATTTTAATGAGTTACAATGTTGACAAATTAACCGAATCGTAACCTCATTATTTTAAATTATAAATTGACAAAAACAAGCAGTTAGTAACATTTTGGAACATTCCATCGTTTTGCGTGTCTGAGCAGTGTCTGAAAGCAATTCTTTATTTGTGGGAACTTCATTTAATTTTTGTTTATGCACAAAATTCATTCTTTACTACATATTTATATATTATTTATGAGGAAACAACAGCTTACCTACTGCGTAAATTAGTTAGTTTCTATTTCCGTAACAAACAATATTGCCGCAATTATTATTTTTATTCAAAAAACAATGAATTTTATCTTTAGAACTGCGGAATTATTCTACAATAATTAAATAGGCCATTTCAAACCGTACCACCTATTTCAATATATTTTTGGCTCGTAAGTGGGCTAGCAATGTTTGCGGATGTGTAGTCTTAGTGCAAGTCGTTGTTCCACTTTGAAGAGTCAAAACATCAGAGTACAACATATACGCTAGTAATATATATGTCAATGACAACATAGGTTTAGTTATCCACAGAAGTATTTTTTGACCTATTTGGAGTTCTTAATGAAAGAGCTGTTTGCTTTATGCTAATTATGCTACGTCTCCAAAAATCTGTGAGTTATTTGGGATTTTTTTATCGTTTTGGCACAAGCCAGCGTGTAGCGTTAGTTGTTTTACGCGAACTTGCCGAATTCACCCCGCCCTCTCCCCTCCCCTCCCTCTTCTCGTCCTCCGTTTTCTTTCCATTTTCCCTTTCCTCCTCTTCATATTGGAGACCCAGAAACAAATAACTAAAGGTCTTTGTCCATATAGATAGATAGGTAGGTACCTACGGAATTTGCGAGGACACTGGAAAGTCGTGTGAGATAACTGCTAACACGCACCAAACCTGTGCCCAAAAATTTTGGGAGAAAAAACATTTGAATGGTAGGTACCTATGTACTTAATGTTATAAAACAAAATACTCATGTAATGTGTTGAAATATTTTTGAGATAAAAACATTGCTGTGTTAGCCAGTCATTTAGCCAGTTATTAAGAGTCTGGATTTTTGTTCCCGATCAACGGCTATGGGCTTAATGAGACCTTTATTGCTTTTGCTACACACCTCTACCTGGATTTTTTAAAATTAAAAACATTCAGAGTTGAGTTGGGATTTGGAAGTCATAAAACTATATGAACTTGTATCACAAACTGAACTTTATGACTATGTTTTCTCCAGGAACTCTTGTTTGTCTACGTGTTTGGGAACAAAATTATGAACGTATTTAAGTAACACTACACACTACACTCACTACTAGTTGTAACACTTATAACTAGAGATACACTAGACATAAATGGGATAATAATATTATTTTGCGATAGAAGCGGCAATGGCTTGTTGTCATGGACATGATAATCTAAACAGCTGTTTACAAATTACAAGAGTTATTTTAGCTTTAATTATTTATAATTAAACATATCCTCATATCTATACTGGTTCTTGCAATACGTAGCAATTGATAACATTTTGGCAGTCTGTGGGCACGTGCTCATGTTTCTTTCTGTAACCTTCTAATGTTTAATTTCATTTGTGGGAATCGTGAAATAATTATCTTTTTATTCTTAGTATCTTTGTACATACTAATAATAAGGCCCAGACTTCACCAAAGCGGAGTTGTGCAGAGATGTGCGAAGCGGAGAGGAGAGGAGATGCATAGGAGCTAGGGTCTATCCACCGAAGCTGTGCGGAGATGCGTACCTACTTGCTAGACCGGAGCTGAGATGTGTGTACTATAACAGGTTAGGCCCGGTTTCCACCAAAGCGGAGACGGGCGGAGCGGAGAGGAGAAGTGCAAACTTCAACCAATCACAGGATTCACAGGATAGACGAGAGACCTGTTGTAGATTATTTTCAACTAGGTACATGTGATTGTTGGGTTCGCACATCTTCTCTCCGCTCCGCTTTGGTGGAAACCGGGCCTTACTCACACCCAGCTTAGCGATCGTCGCGCGCCGCACGCCGCTCATGTCTGCGCTGGTGCCTGCTTGGCCAAAACAAATATGAGACATCTCCTCTTCTCTCTGCTCAACCGTTTCCACTATACTATACCTACCTTGGGGAGTTTGTAAATATAGAAGGCACAGTGGACAGATACGAGTACTGTCGTACGCGTCGCATTGTGAACAGGAATCGGCGTTTCAAAATCATTTATTTTTATTGCATGGGCACTCATAGGTGTACGGTTCGGGTTGAATGTTTCCTATAGAGAAGAACCCGGCCGGCACTCCTTAGTTACTCTTTTAAATCCCCTTAACTTATACGTAGGCAGGTAAGAGAAGAGAAAACCGGCCAAGTGCGAGTCGGACTCGAACACCGAGGGTTCCGCACAATCTTTATTGAATGAAAGGTAAATTGCGGTTTACGATTTATGACGTATTAAAAAAAAAACTACTTACTAGATCTCGTTCAAACCAATTCTCGGTGGAAGTTTACATGGTAATGTACATCATTTACTTTATTTTTTTATCATTCTCTTATTTTAGAAGTTACATGAGGGGGGGGGGGGGGCATTTTACCACTTTGGAAGTGTCTCTCGCGCATTCTATTCAGTTTAGAAAAAAAATGATATTAGAAACCTCTATATCATTTTTGAAGACCTATCCATAGATACCCCACACGTATGTGTTTGATGAGAGATTTTTTTTTGAGTTTCAGTTCTAAGTATGGGGAACCCCCAAAATTTATTGTTTTTTTTTTCTATTTTTGTGTGATAATCTTAATGCGGTTCACAGAATACATCTACTTACCAAGTTTCAACAGCATAGTTCTTATAGTTTCGGAAAAAAGTGGCTGTGACATACGGACGGACAGACAGACAGACATGACGAATCCATAAGGGTTTTTTGCCATTTGGCTACGGAACCCTAAAAAGGCAACTACGAAACGCGCCTGTTTAAACTGATAGCAACAAGAAAACATTCAGAGCAGTGGTGGCCACCATTGCTCTGAATGTTTTCTTGTTGCTATCATGTTATTTGGGGTTTACCCAAGTGATATGGGCCAAGGGCAGGAAGAACGTAAGGAAAATACTTTAACAGATTATATTCTAAAAGGTTTTGGTCAAGTCCGAATAATTACAATCTCCAGATTTGTTTATTTTCTGCGCGTTTTTGGACGCGTGTAAGCGCGCTTAGACTCGCAACTCGTACGACCGTTGACGTTCTTACAAGCACGTAAAAGCAATGTTTCTTCTTCAGAATCCATATTGCTACTGACAGAACACGCTGGAATAAGCGCGTGTACGCGCGTACGGTTTTCTTATACGTAAAATAAGGAGCGCCGATTCGAGATAATACGCGCAAAAAAAACGTTAGTAAGTAGGTAGGTACTGCTTTGAAACCTCTCTGTAACGCCTACTGTATTTGCGTAGAGATATTAAAACATAGTTCTCGGAGCCAGAGTCAGCAGATAGGTAGATAGTATTTTGTTTTTAATTAACGAGTGATACGATAAACTATTATCACGCCGAAATCAAGGTAAATAACAAAGGACACTAATTCCTTAATCATACATAGACAGTAAATCCGATAGTTTTGATAACAGTGATTAAGTAGGTATTTCCGGAACATAATATTGGCGTGCTGTTTTATCGTGTGTAATAGAAGTAGGTAGTTTCAGATAAGGTATCTATTATTAACATTAGATTACAGAGATACAGTGTTTCTGAAGGTAATGTTTTTTGGTCGAAATTTGAAAACTACAGTCCCTTCACCTCTGACAGCTGCAGTCGAACATCAACCCTATTGTCACAGTAATAAATAAATAGAAATTACTATATAATAAATAACAATCAACAACAGCAGCTTCGATCAAGATTAGGTATAAATCGATGAACAGCGGAGATAAAACAGGTAACTTAACTGTGAACGGAGTACCTATATTTCAAACTTCACCAGTGCCTAGCTATCAATGTTGAGTCCTAGATATGGCAATTTTGAAACTAACGGTTCCAAATAATCTGATCCTGCCATGCTTTCAGTTCTCTTTTCCTAGCGATTCCTTATAACGAGGTCCGTACTCCCGATTTAGTAGCCCAGAGTCTAGAATCGTAATGAGGAGGGACGAAACGCATGTGACTAAAAGAGTGATGGACATGAATGTTGATGGATGGAGAGGGAAACCAAAGAAAATATAGATGGATTGTGTGAGGAATAAATATTACTGGACATTACGCTTACGCAAATGACACTGCAATTCTTGTAGACGGAGTCACTTGGGATATTGTGAAAGCAAATGCGGAGGCGGCCATGGCTAAAGTTATGGTGTGGTTAAAGTTTAAACTCGAACCTTCTTACACTAAACCTTCAAAAAACGACTTATATCACCTTTGCTATACGACGTAACGCTAAACCATCTTCTTTTAGTATAACCCCTCATTCCTGCACTAACTCGTCCACCCCCTGCACTTGTCCTCCGTTTGCTAGATCCGAAAGCGTTAAATACCTCGGAGTACACATAGACGACGGACTGAGATGGGACCAACAAATTGACGCCGTCACCACAAGAACTTTACGTCTTATACATATATTTAAGTCTCTTAGAGTATCCGCCGACCTAAAAACTCTTAAGATGGTGTACCTTGCACTATGCCAATCAGTGATTGGTTATTGCATAATTACGTGGGGCGGTGCTGCTAAGACTAGATTTCTGAGGGTGGAAAGAGCACAGCGAGCTATACTTAAAGTCATGACGAAAAAGCCCTACCGGTATCCAACAACTGAACTGTTCTCTGACTGTAAAGTACTTACGGTTTGTCAGCTTTATGTACTTAAATCCACCCTTAGAAAGCACGCAGGCCTTCCTCCTCTTATTACAAACAAACGCACGTACGTTCCGCCAAATATACAACATTATTACAACATCAATATTATATACTAAGTACTCATATCTATAAAAACCTTAACAAAAATCTCAATATCATAAATCTAAACTCACATGCACTAAAATCTAAAGTAACAGAGTGGCTGCTCCTTTTACTCTTACACGGAGTCTTTACTTACCTATCTTGTATAATACACTCACACACACACACACACACCTACACCTACACACATACATACACTCACACCTACATACACACCACCCAACACACAAACACACAACATACAATTCTACTCTTTTATACCATACAGCAGAATGACCAGTCCACTTGAGATATAAGTTTTTGTTGATAAGTGACCGTGAACTACCTCTTATAATACAAGTATACCCTAGCTTAAGAGGTAGAGTATTATTCTTGTACAGAATTTGCAACATAAACTATGAATGTATACGTATTTCTTTCTAAACACCGCCATCTAGTGCCACACTAAGCAACGAGGCTTGTGTCGTGGACACCAGATAGTTGATATACTACATAAATACTTTTGGTTTGTAAATACATACTCATTATACAACATCCATGACTCGGAAACAAATGTTCATGAATGCTCATCACACAAACATTTGCTCCTACCGGTATTCGAACCCGGAACCCTAAGAACGTAAGGCAGCCTCACTATCGCTGCGCCATTCGGGTCGTCTTTCGGTGAATGATGAGAGAGGAGTAACTGATGACGTGACGTCTGTCAGGGGAGAATGGAAGTAGAAAACATGTTGCACCGACGTCAAATAGAATGGGATAAGGTCAGGAAGACGAAGATGATGAGTCTTGATTCGTACCCAGATGATGACCTAAGGACATAGACTTACCCTACTTGGGACCTAAACATAACTTGCAACATGATTGTGTGATGTTTTGTCAAGGTTGGTGATGATATAATTGTTTTCTCAAGACTATTTGAAAAGCATTTTCTTATAGCAAGCAGATGACAGATGTTTTTGTTCATGTTTTGAAAGCATGTTTACTAGAGTATAAAAGTTGCCGACAGTCGTATAAAGTCATTAAGAGCATGCTGCATCTTCCGGGTCGTTGTCCTATGATGTCTTTACACAGTTTTTGCCATATTAATCTTGATGAGGGAAAACTTTTTTTACATCATCGCATAGTTTAGAAATTGAGGGCGATGTCGACATGAAGTTTCTAAGGTGATTTGAGATGCAAGAACAAAATTAATCCTTTCAAACAAAGAACCCAACTTTTCCTTTGATTTTTGAACGCTATTGTCACATATAAGTGACAAGAAAGCGCGTGCCCTGTACGCCAAACGACACAAATATCTGACAAAAATGCGGTGCACTTATGCACTATAACACAAAATAAACAATTTAAATTATTGTTAATTAATAATTAATAGGTATGCTCTTCTCCGTATTTAATTGCTTGAAACGAATTAAATTAATTCGTTTTGGAATACCTATTGTTTTTGGCATGGAGGGCACGCGCGTGCGTTTGGCACACCTCGGCCAAGCAAATGTAGGTATTTAGGTATGATCACGCTCAGATTGAGCATGGCACCAATTAGGTATGTCATATTCTTCCTAGAATCTAAAAAAACCCAGAACAACAGAAATAAACCTACTACTAATTAAACAATAACTAATTATTTATAAAATAAACAACTAATTAACTGAACAAGATCATTATTATTATTATATTATTATTATTATTTTTGTTTTGACATTTCTGTTACTCCGGCTAGCCGGGAAGTTCTGATGGCACGGGCCTAAGCCAAGTGTTCATCAGTTGGGTTAATTTCGGGTATGGAGATATTAGTTTCCACGCGGTTATGTGCAGACTGTGTAATATTTTCCGACTCACACTGCAGAAACTTTCTTACTAGTCTGCATGTGTTTAAAATCACTGCCTTCTGCAGTAAGTAGTAGGTGCTAGCTGGTAAGTTAAGAGAACTCAGGGACTGATGAAGCTGTTTAGGGATTACTCCTGTTGACGAAATAACTATAGGGACAATTATAACTTTTTGTAGGCGCCAAAGTCGGGTTATTTCGTCTTTTAACTCTATGTATTTCGATAGTTTTTCGGCTATTGTAGTCTGTAAGTTGTGAGTGTTTGGCACGGCTATGTCTATTAGGAATCCAGTGTTGTTTAATTTGTTTATCAATGTGATGTCTGGTTTGTTATAGTGAATTGTGCGGTCAGTGAAGAGAGCTCGGTCAAAGTACAACTTTGTTGTGGTGTTTTCTAGTACTGTTTCAGGGCTGTATTTATAATATGGTACTACAGTGTCTACAAGTTTGTACTGATGTGCTAGTTTCTGGTGGATTATGTTTGTCTGTGTTTGTAGTCGGTTTGAGCTATAGATTTGCAGGCACCAGTTATGTGTTGAATTGTTTCCGGGGAACTATTGCATTTTCTACATGTGTCGTTTGGTAGATTTTTTATAATGTGCTTTCTATAGTTTTTAGTTTCTATTACCTGGTCCTGTATTGCTAGCATGAACCCTTCAGTCTCTGGGAAGAGTTCGCCTCGATTAAGCCATGCGTTCGACGCTTCTTTATCGACATTTGGTTGGCATAAATCTTGGCGATGTCTTTATTATTATAGCGTTGTAGCCGCATAAATTAGCATGGCAACAAAATATAAAACATTTAAGAGAATGGCAGTTGAATAGCACTATTATTAACACTAATGTTTTAATTTAATTCTTATTATCCTGCTACATAAAACCTGTGCAATGAAAACTCGTGCTCGATTAATCTACTCCCGTGTAGGTCAGTCTGAACTGCAAGTTCACGTGTTCGCGTACATACGGAGGGACAAATGAGATCACTCGAGTCTTCTAGAATTCGAACATTCTCAGACAGTTATCACATTCTGATTTTTGGGAAACCAAAAGAGAAATATTCATTGGTCAGGCAGAGTCGTTTTTCCTGGTGTCATGGGTTTCTTGATAAGGTTTTGAAACGGGTGAGATCACATCTAGACCAGATCACTCCAACATAGACGGAAAAGCTCTACCCGTGGTCCCTGTGGGTCGACCCATTACCGGATCCATAGGTAATTTTAATTACCCGTGGTTCCATGGCATTAGAGATTGTTTCCTGGGCTTCTAAATATATCGATAGAAAATACAAATCCATAATAACTGCATAGCATAACACATTAGTGTCACCAGTTGCCGTTTATACATAAAAGCTAAATAAAAAGTTTGTTACAGTACGTTATTTTGTTACTGTTGTCAAGTCAATCTCTTCTTCTTATCCGGTACGCTCTTGACAGAGCGGTCGTGATCATTAAGTACTCGTAGCAGTATTGGAAGGGGTAGATGTGATGCATTTCATGACATTTCGCCACCGCTGCCTGCTAGAGGTCATCCTGCTGCATTTGTTAACAGAACCCCCAATGGCAGACTTGATCTGTTCAGTCCAACGCGTGGGTGACCTTCCGCGCGGTCTAGTGCCTTCTACTTTCCCTTGGATGACAAGACGGCTTATGGACTGATTGTCACGCCGGAAAACATGTCCGAAGAATGTCAGGATGCGAGATTGTACTATCGAGTACAGTCAAGCCAATAGTTAAATTTAATTTAACAGGTTTTCGTGTGCTAATTGGTAATAGATAACGATGAAATTTGCTGACATGAAAAGTACTGCGACTTGGTTCTGATGGACTTCAAGCTGCGTTTGCCGATGATATAATTGGCGTTGTCCTAAATTGCCTGTCCCGTTGGTCTCTGCTGTGCGTAGGGTTCTGGGTTCGATTCTCAGGTTGGGAAACCCCGACTTTAGCTCGAGCCAGCCTGTGATGCTGTTTTAAATATGATCTCACTCTAATTAGTTTATAAGTTTTTTGCTGCTGACTGGCAAGGCAACCACAGGATAGTCCGGTTAAGCAGAAGCCGGCCTCGAACCTTAGATTGGCCTCCGAGATGCCGTTATTAAAAGAACACCAAAGAAGGTGGTACACCCCTATGTGGAGTGTAAGGCATGTGATCGTCTATATATCGTCAAGTGCATAGAGTAATTTTAGAATCAGCTGAGAGATACCATTGTTAACAGATAGTGAATTATTGCCTCATTAGTCTTTATCGTCGTCTGCATTTACTTTTATCCCAGTACATACATAGCATGGTCGGACAAAGTATCGCCACTGGCTCTCTGACTAGGTTCACCTTAGGTCATAGTTAACCTACCGTGTCTCCTGACCTTGATAGATTAACTCTACTAAATTAAGAAAGAACGATTATTATCTAACATTGTTTATATCAAATATCACCGACAACTTGACTCGTTATTTCTTAGTGGCAACTAAGGATACTCATCCTTAGTTGCCACTAGGAAATAACGAGTCAAGTTCTTTGTAGAGATACCTAGTATCTCTACAAAGTAAAATTCACCTGTGTTCAACTAACTAGAACACTCTAGTTACACTGATCAAGCCAGGTTAGGTACAAAAGGGAAAGGACCATATACCTCCAATAACTACCGTAAGTTAGGCCCTGACCCGGGCCCTAGGAAATTCCCCCGACACTCACTAATAGTATCCGTTGAGATTGCCGCCATGATTGAAATTCGGTCAGGAGGAGTTTCATACCTAGCTTCATAATCAGCCGTGAGTACAACATCAACCCATAACGTCCACTGCTGGACATAAGCCTTTCCCATGATGGGAGGAATTTGCAGTAATCTACACGCTTGGTAGGCGGATTGGAGATCGCAGTTATGAAAGACTAACAGAAAACGCTGCTGCCCGTTCTCAGGTCTACGGAGGCGCAAGGTGTTCTGCCTCAGACATTAGTCGCCTTATACGACACCCGTGAGTGTAATGGGTTGGTTCTATTCTACTCTGCCGGATACCACACGGCTAGCCGGCACGGCAGCCGTGAGTATGTGACTTTAACTGCCATATCTTTCAGAGACGATTTCGAATGTTTCAATATCAGGTAGCAGATGCGATCAAATTAAAATACTACACCAAATTGGACACGCAGAATCCATAATATTTTAAGAAACATAAACATTTCTCTTGTTTGTAATTTCATACGTTTATTTCAGTTTCATAACAATTCAAGTAGGTATAGAGGTATGAGGTACATGTTGTAGTGTTTCTCATCCTCCACATAAAATGTAAAATTATTCCAAAGGCCTGTGCAGACAAGGGACTCCGGAATTTACTTTACTGTACTATTCAATGCATCCATCAGCACAATGTTTTGAGAGCGTTAACAATTAATGTGTTTTAGCCTAAATCGTGATTTGTCACCCATAAAAAGTCATTTTCAATACACTTCCTCGAAAACTGATTCTTATCGCACTACGATTAGGTTCAACATGCAATGTATTTCACACACGTGCGATTATTTTCATTTTCCAACACATGTGCGGAAATAAAAATTGCCACAGATAGCTATACCTATACTTAGTCCAAATTGGTTCAATGCCTATAGTCGGAGGTGAATGTTTTTTTTTTTAAATTCGGCAAAGCAATAATACGTATTTACGGCGTAAATATTTTTGAATATTCAAATTGTGTTTATAAATAGAATATTATAGATAAACATGATTATTTAAAACTAATATTTACTTTTATAAACAAATTAACACGAAATAAAACGATCAATATGGAAATATATGACTTTTTGAACAATGTAACTTCGAATGTTGACAAAAGAATACCTGTTTGTTCAATTTAATACCGTACGCATCCGCGTACGGTATTAGAGGGAACATCCTCAGCTTAATAAACTCTTTTTTACGGAACAGGAAACAGTACGATGAAGTAACCGATATAGATCCCAATACTAAATGCCAACGTACCTATAAGTCCAGTCATCGCACAGTTGCTTATGGTGTACCCCAGGGCAGCGTCTTAGGCCCTCCGCTGTTTATACTGTACATAAATGATCTTCTAAAAGTAACAAGTCACCATAAGTCACTGTTTGCTGATGGCAGCACTGTGACCATTAAGAGTACTGATGATCGAAACCACAGCGACGTTGTCACTCAAACAATAACCTCCATAGTGAAATGTCTAGATAAGAATAATCTTAAAATAAATATTGATAAGACGAAATTAATGATGTTTAGCCAACGTGCGAAACCCAATATGACAGTATACTATGACAATAAAATTATAACACAAGTAGAGACATCAAAATTCCATTGTTTCATTGTTTCTGTTTTTGACCATAAGTAGTCGGTACTCATTGACATAGCATATCTTTAATTAAGTTCAATTCCACTTGGAATTTTTGACATTTATTTTCTTTTTGTATATTTTTTATTTTGTTTAAACATTATTTGAATTTTGACGTAGTAAAGCTTCACTTACTTTTGACATTTATATATTTTTCTTTGTTTTTATTTTTTGTTAAAATCAATTAATACTTGCATTCCACGAATATAATTTTAAAGGTTATCAATTTTAATGTCAATGACCTCTATGAATATTTGTACGCCTTCGGGCATAACATAGCGCGCTTGTAATCTTTTGTAACAACTATTTATTGCACCTGTGTTAACAAATGATTAAATGACTTATAACATTTATTTGTATTCTAAATTCAAAAATATAAAAAAATAAACTATTTTTATATTAGATAGGCTGTTTAGCGACTTCATACCCATTGGTTCTTTAAACTGGCGAAAGCAAGCAATTAATTCATGACAAAAATATTTTTCGTTCTTATAATTTATTTCTTCAAAAGTGTATTGTAAAACGTCGTTTGATACACACTTTGACACACGTTTGACACTTGTATCAAAATGTACTATTCCCAGCAATATTTTTAGCGTACAGTTATTTAGTTTGATGCACACAATGATTGACGGCTTCGTAAAGGGTCCGTCTACACGTTGTATGTACGGTCGAACAAGCTATTTAGTTTACATTTTACAATGTAATTTGTTGGTTAAACTGTAAACCAAATAGCTTGTTCGACTGCACTCCTGGCGTTATGTTACATGACATCAGTAATAATCTCATCTGGCACATCGCACATGTAACGTAACAAATCAGCACACACGCATTTCGCAAAGGTTAAGATCGACAAAAGTCCCTCACCTGTGCAGGCATCCAAGTTTTTTTTCAGGTTTCATTGTATCTATAAGACCATAATGTACTTACCATAATTTTATACAAATAAAGAATCTTGAATCTGCTACGCAGGATGTGCACGGAGTGGTTTTCAGCGGTAGTTAACGTCCTGCGTAGCGTGTCGCTATATTTATTATTTTAAATAGATAAAGATTGTATGTTTGTAAGTTTGAATGTACTGATCAGATCTGAATACTGTAACAGTAAGCCGCTTAAACAGTAAACAGTTTACAAGCATGGCTTATCAGAAGCCAGTTGTGGTGGGACGCCTTTATTCTCTCATATTGTTTGTATCAACCTTATTATTGCTTACAGGTAACGTCACTTATGGATAATCTGCTTCTGTTAATTTGTAGTCTTGAACTGTTGACTGTCATATTTAAACATAATTAGTTTAATTACGCGAGTCTTTGTTAAATCATGTTTCATTCAAATCATTACGACCAACTGTTTACGTATACATCATATTTTTACTGCCAACTGATTTTAGGTACTAAGTATGTAATGTCTACTATTATACAGGGTGTAAAAGACCTCATCACGAAGCCGTCAACCAAGCATTCTGTACATCAAACTAAGTAACTTTACGCAAAAATTATTGCTGGGAAACAACTTTTTTTTTTGGGGTGAAAAATCATGTTTTGTGGTAGAACTAAATATAACGCACTCAAAACATTGTGCTGATGGATGGATTGAATAGTACGGGGGTCGTGACTCGTGGAGGTGTTTTAAGTAAAAATCATACATTAAAAACTTGTATAAAAAAAAAAACTTGTCAAAAAGTTGGAACTTTGACCCTCAATATCTCCGTAACTAGAAGGTTCCCAGGTGTGGTGTAGAACAATAAAATGATCGCAATGAAGAGGAGAACAAGTGCCTTTCGGCTTCGTTAAGAGGTGTTTCACACCCTTTATTATTAAGTATTAAATTTAATCATAAAATAACGCTAAATATTAGGTCAACATCCTCCTTGTCCCGATCTGTTCAGATTTTGGGTTCAGCGAATCAGCGCAGTTACAGTTCTACATGATTATTTTTTCACTTTTGGTATTAATTTGTTCTGACTAAAGATCTACAAATGACAGCCGGGACCAACGGCTTAACTGTAGTGACAGTCAAAGATTTGCAAATGACAGCTATGACGTGCTGAGGAAACTTGGTATGTAATGTGGTCACCAATCCACAGACCAACCTAGACAAGCGCGGCTTAACCTAGAGATCGACTCGAGCGACTGTTATTATTTAGTCACGAGCTCCTAGTTCTTATAAAGTGTCACTTCAATTTCTCTCTGGCCTTATTACATACATAATAATATCTTGAAGTATCTATTAGGAACACGTTATCTTGCCTAGAACCTGTATAACGCATAGATACTTAGGTTAATTAAAACCTGTCATTCCTGCAGGTCAAGAACCAGATAAAAGCTAGAATTTCTAGTGAGCCTAGCTGTGAGGACTAGCCTCAGTAATTTCTATAACCGGTTAGTCAGTCGCCACCTGCATTTCAACTTAAGGTGGATGCTCCAGGGTAGCCCACGAAATTCAAATATTCTTACGTTTTTTGCAATTCCACCAATCTTTATCTATGAGTGTATAGCCGAGGTGGTAACCCCGTTGTCACTTATTTACAATAAATCCTTAAACTTCGGGTCTTTCCATCAAAAGGAAAGGTACCTATAATATTATACATAAATCTGACAAGGACGATTTAGTCTCTAACTTTCATTACAGTTTTGTCGTGTTTTGCTAAAATTTTCGAGTCTCTGATCTGTCCATTTATTTAAAAGCACTTGAAACTGTACTTATGCGACGAGCAGCATGGCTTTGTAGAAACTAGATCAAAAAACACAAATCTTTTTCTGTTTACCGAGCTATTATCAGAGGCAATTGATTCAGGTCATCAAGCCGACATCATATAAACGGATTTTAGTAAGGCTTTCGACAAAGTCTCACATAAAATACTGGTTCATAAGCTGCAAGCTTATGGTATAACGGGATCATTGCTTTCTTGGTTAAGCTCATATCTTCTGGACAGATCTTTTTATGTAGTGATAAACGGATTTTAGGCTTACAACCGATATATGTCTTTCCGACGAACGGTCTTAGGCGCTAGTTCCCCTGTCGCGAGGTTAAGCAAGATAATTAATGAATGTAGCGATCTAATCGACTTGCACTTTGACTCACTATACAGTCTAAAAGCGAAGACTTTCAAAAACCTAGATAAGGATTAACTTAACTTTTTTTTCTTCTTAAATCTCTGTGTCAGACTCAGGATCTAAATAACATGTAACGATTTAGATTGAGTAGTAATTTGATTTTGTAGTTTATATACATTAAGGTAGTTTTCTTCTTTTTTTTTACTCTATTTTACGTACAACTTTCGTTTTGCATGCTGTGTTTACCTATAAGTGAAGTGTAAAGATAGTTATGGTAAAAAAAAAAATTATACACACGACTCAAAAACATTTGATTTTTTTTTACTTATTTCCACCGGTTGTAGATCCCAGTCGCAGCTGACGAATAGTGGACCGATTGTTTAATAAAATCATAGAATATACCTACCATCTCAGTTTTTTTGGTCCATAAAGCTTAGTTATAATTACACTGGCCTGCAAAAATAAGTATCACACTTTTAAATTTGCAATAACTTTTTAAGTACTCAAGATACACTTTCAAAACAAAAAGGACTCTAAAAAGAGTTTAATTTTGTACATAAAAACTAATAAAGCTGATAAAATGGCTATAAAACGTTTTTTATTTTAAAAATCTCTAACTATCTATAGTTTAGGAAAAATTTAAATTTTAAAAGTGTAGTACCTACTTAGTTACCAGTGTAGACTGCTGGCCTTTAAAACAAGAAATCTGGTTCTGTGAACTTCTATCCTCATTGAGTTTATTGCTACATTTAACTATTTCATTATAATATATTAATTATAATCATAAATTGTATTGTTATTACTGTTTTGAAAAATATAAAAAAAAAACAATTTGTTGCTTATATGCTTGTTCCAATATAACGATTTTGTCAAGTGACCGTAAATAAATAAAATACGTGCGGCCAACATTCGTTTTAAATTAGTTTTTTTTTCAATTCTGAGAACAAAATTAGAAGGTATGAGCACAATTTTAGAGAAGTAGTAAGTGTCCTAAGAAGACTGCCTACTGTTTCTGTTAAAGACGACAGTTTCTATAAGTGGAACGGGCCGAAAGGAAACAAATTTGCTGTCTCTTCTGACCAACAAGTCATCCTTGGCCCCACGGATTTCTTAGTTTACTTTTTTTATTTTAATCATAGAATTTGCCATTTAAACTTGAAGTTGAGTTTCAAGTTTATTTGTACTATTTTCAAAAACTTTGTGAGTTAAAGAAACAACCAAGATGTTATCTGCGATTTATTTTAAATTCGATAAAACCATAAAACAGAAGATATTTTTTACATTTAAATTAAATTTGGCGGTTAGACAAATATCTATGTTTTATTGAAATTTACGATTTTTGAAAATAAATTTAACAAATTGAAATGCAAAAATCCATGGTGCCAGGATGAGCAATTTGCGCTGAAGATACTAAATGACCCCTTTTCCCGGCCCGTTCAATCTGGCAAACGATGCACCGAACACTTTGTTTTATAATGTGAGAAAAAGGTTTGTTAGGAAACCAGCCACCGAATCTTCTTCGTGATCTGTGGTCCAAGCGTTTACAGAATTTCTTTAAGCTTTAAGGGACATGTCGCGGAAGATAGCACTATCTTCCGCGACATGTCCCAAAAAAAGGGACTTGAGAAGAATAGGAGCGTTATAAGGTATCTTTATTTCGGTATTTCCTTGTAGCAATAACAATGGAAATAATTTACATTAAGCACCTACCTACTTGATAAACTTTGCTCTTCGAAACAAGACCGCTTACAATAATCACCTTGGCATTTCCTCATGGATCATTGTTGTCGATAGTTCCGCTTGCAATGGTATCTCGCCATTTCTCGAATTGTATTAAGAGGGCTATCACATTTTTTCTTGTATTTGAGCATTTTAAGAGTCTAGCACTCAAATACAAGAAAAATGTTGATTTTTATTTTGAGCGCTCCCTAGAGAAATAATGAAACTTTCTCGGGCATATTTTTATTTTTATTTTGTGGCCATCATTATCATCATCATCATTTCAGTCGAAAGACATCCACTGCTGGACATAGGCCTCCCCCAAGTGTCGCCACATTGACCGGTCTCGTGCGACTCGCATCCAACGGATGGACGGACGGTTGTGGCCATATCTAAACCATAATCACTAGGGCTTGCAATCCGGATATCCGAATTATACGGATATCCGCCCAATTTCATATTCGAATAATGAAAGCAACTGAATCCGGATAATACGGATTTTACGGATAGTCAATTTTTTCGAATTAACTGTGTATATAAAGCCTAATAATATTTTGGCATTGTGTACAGTACAAGTAAATACATGTACCTATCTACTCTACAGTATTATCTACATATTTTCGTTCAAATTTGACTAAATCTACGTAATTATCTATTCTGATCTTCGACATTTTCAAAATCCGAGTACCGGAACTGAGTGGGACTGTCTTCACAACACGAAAAGCTTTTATGATGAAGCAAAACTCGACACCTCTGATAACCCTTTTGAGAATCCTTCAAATGCATCGATTCAACGGACAATCGTCCATATTATTTCTGCTTATTTTGGAGCACAAGAACGTGAAAATATCCCTAACGAGCCTCAAGTAACTGAAGTCGCATCGTTAAAGGTTCAATAAAAGAACAATTACAAGATAAAATAAAAAAATAGTTACTGAGACCATCATCTTCACAACTTTCGCGACGGCAATATGCGCAACCATCTCCATCCCGTCAAAGCGATTTGTTTACTACAACACAGGTAGAAATGGCGCTTTATGATGCCATAGGAGCAAGAACTCGGAGTGGGCATACAATGTTTTGCTTCGATTTCCGCGTAGATGCCTCACGGAAATCTCAGCAAAACATTGTATGCCCGAAAGAGTATTTTCTCCCTCAGCTATCTATGTAACCATTTACGTACAACCCTGAAAGAAGACTCTCTGGATTGCTTAAGCTTTTTGAGATCTCACGTTGAAAAGTTGATTTAAGAAGAATAGTAGTATAGTATATATAAGAGTTCCTGATTACATTAGAAACAAAAAAGACGTTAAACATTTTTTTTACTGTTTACTATTTATTGGTTTTATTTGATTTTTGCCTCATAATAAAATTGTTTGTTTGTTAATTTTAGATGAAGAACTGTTTAGTTGTTAATAAATACTGATACTTTTAACAATTTCCCATGTTTTAATTACCTGGGTGCTACAGGGCGGGCATTGTTTTTCATATTCTGGTTTTAATTTTAATTCCTTTCTAAATTATCCGGATATTCCGGATATTAAAATATTGATATCCGTATTATCCGGATAAAAATGAACGGTTATTGCAAGCCCTAATAATCAGTCATAACTAAGATTTTTGATGTGTAATAATGGTTTTGATATAGCCACAAAATTAAAAAAAAAGTATGCCCGAGAAAGTTTGATTATTTCTATAATTCTCTCTTAAAAATATATTTTTTTCTTGTATTTGAGTGCTAGACTCTTAAAACACTCAAAAACAAGAAAAATTGTAATAGCCCTCTTAAGTAAAGACTCACGTACTTTCTGACAGAGAAGGTACAGTAGGCCACGCTTCAGTCTGAACCTTCAACCAGTACAAGCTGGCCACTTATGCTGTTGGAACCTTGTTCTGCGTTAGGCCAGTTCAAGCTCGAAGTGTTACTTCCACGAGCGTTGGACTGTACATTTATGAGCGAGCATGTGAGTCTTGAGACAATACTTCCTCAATTTATAATTTAAGTATTTGGCTAAAAGGGTATGATGATACTTAACATACCTACTGCTCAAATCAGACGGAAAAGACAATGCTTACCTTTAAAATTATGCAGAATGTTAGGCATTAACTGTGTATGTCAAGTGTACAAAAACCGGCCATACAGGGTTAATGACCTGAATACCAATTGATTTTCATCTAAGACAATGTCTTTAGCTTTCTAGTCATATGAATCATCGCGTCTAATAATTAATATTACACCAAAACATTTTCACGTAAAATGTTGCCAAGACGAGACCATTGTGCCAGATCACATGTAGAGCTAAGCTTCTAACTCTACACGCGCTGACTCTACAAGCCCTAACTTCACAAACTTTACACCGTCAAAATACCTATGTGGCTTGACTTGGCGAGTCCAGACTCTAGGTTCAATAGAAGCATTTTTCTCAGCACATGTGCAACAAAATGCTTTACACTGTCATATTGTACTCATTATTAAAACCGTTACAAAATTAACAGTCATCCATCACGCTTGCGTTTACAACAAGAACATTAATGCGTATTGTGTATGCAACCTGAGAAAGATTTCTGCACATTACTCCAATGCAAATAATGATAGTTGGTAGTTGGCGAATGCATATTATTAATAGTTAATAGGCATGACGACAGTTTCAAAAAATTGCAAATCTATTTAGTCCGTCATATATAGTATTGAGGTAATTGCTAATGTCTGAGGCAGAGCACCTTGCGCCTCCGTAGACCAGAGAATGGGCAGCAGCGTTTTCTGTTAGTCTTTCATCACTGCGATCTCCAATCCGCCTGCCAAGCGTGGAGATTACGGCAAATTCCTCCCATCATGGGAGAGGCTTATGTCCAGCAGTGGACGTTATGGGCTGTTGTAGTTGTAGTTGTAGTATATAGTATTGGAAATTACTGGACACGTATTTTTTGTTTTTGTAAATCAATGAATATTGACATAGATAAAACGCATCAAAACTCGGGAGTGGGGCCTCGTGACGTCAGAACTAGGTAAAAATTATACCTAAGCGTGACGTATTGAGAATTTTAAAAGCGTCATACCTTCGTCAATTTTGGTTTACGTAACAAAAGAAAAAACACGGGTCAAATATTTTTTGATAATCTAACTGACGGACTAATTATTTCTTTTTCGTCGTCTCGCCTATTTAAAAACAACACGTATGTCTTTGTTTCCTTTTTTATTCTAACGGGCCGGTCCGCAACTCAACGTCCAAAGCGTGTATTTTACGTACGGATGGGAAAATTATTGGATCCACCTCAGTTTCCCGAGAAAGGCCAGCAACTGCTTGGTGTCGCTGATGATCTTGCAGGGAGTACCTGGGTCACCGAAGTACTTTACCCTCATATAAAGTTATTGAGTTTATTGATTGAAAAGCGCTTTGCTTTGCTTTAGATATTTTATGCCTATATCCTGAAGAATATCATATATTTTTCTGGTTTTGTTTATTGCAGTGAATCATATGCTTTTTTGCATTGTAAAACTCGCGTTTAGCTCATGTAATCGCCTTAAGAATTCTCCGGTGCAGCGCGGAGTCTGCATTTCCGGCTGGCCTCCAAATTAATGAGACTAAATAATAACTAGTGAAATATTGGAGTACTATAATGGTGCACCTCTGCCTAAGCCTTCGGGGGAAACGAGTGTGACGTTATGTAACTTTATAAATGTTATAATTTAATTATTTTTATGAAGAGAGGCTATTACGTGAAGTTCCTTTTATATAAGCACGAAGTGAAAGTGATGCGGGTCATCTAAAAATTCACACAGTATCCTATCATTAGATTCGAAAATCGAACACTATAATAAGAATCGATTTAATCGGCTCAATAAAACAACAAGTCGAGGACCCGTTGTTTTAAAAATACAGGGTACCTATGCTTTTGTTTTGACGTAACCATGGTAACAGGGGTAACAAATTACGTCGTAGTCTGTAGAGTAGTCTCGTTTGTATACGTTGTGTATGTGTGTACGCTGTTCTATGTTTAGAATTCGGAGGGGAACGCATGCGCCCTTTATGCATCCGCTCCGCGCATGAGTCAACACCCTTGTGAAGTGCGTTGTATTTTGGAGGCAGAGGTTCCGTAGACCAGTTTTTGTGTAAAATTATGAACCACACATAAAATTGATTGACTTGTTTAAAAAAAAAACAATTTTGATGTTGTGCATGTACAAAACTGTTCAGCTTTATATAAGCAAAGTAATGATATTTTTTCATTAATGTACCTACAAGTTTAGAAATTCTTTTTTTTTTGTAAGAGAAATTCAATTCAGGCATTAATCAACCGACTGTTTTTTTATAAGTACCACGTCAACAGTTTGCTAAAAATATTATTTTAGGCGTTTCACACCAAGATTAATGATGTGTCTTTGAATACTAGAAGATAAGAAATATGTCATGTATTTAACGTGCTATCTAAAATACACAAACATGATAACATAATCATAAAACAAAATAATTGCAAAATCAATGCGGCCGTATTGGTTCAACCTACCAGTTTGTTTCTTCTGAACCGACTCAAAATCAAAATACTGACAAAAACTGTCTCAGCACCACATATATTTCTGTTTCGAACGGATCCCTAAAACCGTTTCATTGCGGACAGCTGACGGCAGGCGCTCGGGAGACTTCGTTGTTATATTCGATGTTTGTATTCTGTTCGGCCAGTCTCAGTATATCGCTGCGCGCCAACAAGCGCCGGCCGTGCGGTAACTGGCCGACAGCAAATCGAACGCGAAACAGTCAATGAAAATTCAAAATAAAAAGCAAATTATCTGTCGTATGAATGTCATTGGACTGAGCGTTTAAAAAATATAAAATTTCCAAATACGAATTTTGAATCGTAGTGGTTTTTAGTGCAGTTTTTAGTGTTGATAATATTTTTAGTTTATGCAACATTATTAGGTGATTGTTTCTTTATCTTGAAAATTAGTTACAAGAAAGAAAGGTAAGAGTGCATTTTATATTTTCTATTTGCATAAAACTGTCGTGTAGAGTGATGGTTCGCTGAAATAAATTTTCAGCGATGCGTAGTTTGTGCTTTGTCATGTCATTGAAATTATGTATCAGTATTGTTTACAATTAACTTTTGCCGATTTAAACTGTTAAAGAAACATAATTATTTATTCTCGTATCAGGTGATAAATGTAAATGAAAGGTCACACTTGATATAGAAAAGACTCGGGAATATGCTTGTCGATAAGGAAAATTAAGCCACATGTAAAATTAAAAATTTCGGAAATGTATATAGTTAATTAAACCTACACATTGGTGACAGTAATTAAATTGTGTTTTATAGAGTTTTCACAAATCTTACTTAACCATCAAAATCGAAATACCTACTTGACTTTAAAGCGACGTTTATTATTATTGGAGAATACGCAATAGTACTGATTAATAATATACTTATTTAAATCAGCCCTGAATAAACCTCATTCTGAATAATATGAATAGAATTTCTCAGCCTATGGAAACAACTTTTGTTTTTTATTACCAGAGACATGTTTACCGCTGTTCGTTTACAGTGAAAAGCTATGCTCTACTTTCAGTACCATAGAAAATTTTGTTCGGCATAAAACTACGCCAGCGGCGCAGTGCGGTTTAATATTGGGGAAAACAACACAATTTGAGTGAATTTACGTTTTTTGTTGATGAAAATGATGAACTACTACTGAACCTGTGGTACTATTGAACCACAGTGAAAACTTTCTACGGTTTCTTATCCTATGGTAGACTAACTTTTGAACCACAGTGAAAACTTTCTAGGGCTTCTTATCCTATGGTAGACTAACTTTTTTGCCCAAGTGGAGATCGGAAATTATCCCACAGAAACGTACAATCGAGATAAAAAAGTATCCTAAGTAACAGGACTTGGGACCCTGGTAATAGTTTACCTGTGCGTTCGAGTTCACCTAAATATATTTAGCCGATAAAGTTTGATATTTTAACAGACAGACAGTCAGAATTAAGTTCGCATATATATAATATTATTAATAGGAATGTGAAGGGACTTGTGTGTAATGCTGAATATAAATATTTTTATCGTAAAAATAAATACGAGAAATGTGGGAACAATATAGGTCTGTACCTAAATTTTGTTATAACAAAAGAATTTAAAATTCTGTATAGAGATAAGCTGAATATTTATTTGACTGTAAAAATATTATGTGTGAGAGCAGCGGTGGCCCAGTGGTGGCGGCCCCGACTTACGAACAGTAAGTCGTGGGGTCGAACCCAGACAGGCGCATTACTTTGTGTAATTTATTTCTCTCTCCACTGCTCTCAAAAAGGTAAAAGAAAACATCGTGAGGAAACCGGCATGTTCTAGAACCAAAAATTCGAAGACATGTGACATCTACCAATCCGCACTGGGCCCGCGTGGTGGATTATAGCCCATTCCCTCTCATAGAGAGGAGGCCGTGTCCCAGCAGTGGGAACATTATAGGCTGATGATGATGAGGATGATATTATGTGTTGAACCTGATCATAATTTTTGGGAGGTCAGGGACTGAGAGATTAATAAACAAATGATAATGTTGTACCTACCTACTGCGTACGCGAATATGATCGAAGAATTTGGTGACAAAATATTAAGTCGACATACTGATTTTTTTTTGGATAGGTATTTCGCAAAAAAATATGAAACTTCTAATCTAATGCTATTTTTAACATTCAATTTCTTTTCTATTACACGCATCCACTCAACCAAAATTTCACTCAGTGAATGCATAGCATAGCGTGTTGACATATACAATTAGAAAGTGCGTATTTTTTCTGTTGTACATCACAGAAGTGAGGTCTCGGAATGATTGAGGTCATGGTTTGCACATGATAATCGAAGTTGTGAATAGCAGCGAAATGCAAAGTTTTTATATGCCTTTCTAAATATAATAAAATGTCTGTTCCCTTTGGCTAGAAATACAGAAAAAGTATTGCTTGATGACATACATATTTCTTGTAATACATACATATGCAATCCAACTGTTTCTGGACTGGAAAAATATAAATCGATTGGACAGTTATATATTGAACCAGTTTATAAATTAAAATATTTTAGACATTAATATTTATTGAGTAAAATTTCAAAAAATCATGAAGTGATTTTAGTTAAACAGATTGATTAAAACTAACTAAATATTAAGTTGACTGTTTGATTAAAATCATTTCATGATTATGTTTTTTTTTTGATTATTAATATCGTTCAAATGAGAGAGAATATTAACGAGGAAATAAATGAATTTTAAAGAATCTGAATCTGACTAAGTTTTCGCAAACTATTATCATTTTGGTCTAAAACTTATAGGTACCTAGTTTAAGTTTCATCACCTCACGTTAGGTAAGATTTGAATAGAATGCGCTGAATGTGAAATGACTAGAACCCAAGCCAAGGTCAGTCATACATATGTTTTTTCTTTTATTATATTTTGATTGCCTTGTATATACCTACCTTATTTCATACTACAATTGATGGAATGCCTTGATAAGGTGTAATCTAATGCCTGATTAAAAGATAGCCGTAGTAATTACCTACGAAATTGTTGTTGCTTTGAACATTAAAATTTAAAACTCTATCGTAACAATAGATTCGTGGGGTCGGTAATGAATTTTAGTTTATTTATGAATAAACATTTGGAATGACGTATGTTTTCATTTAGTACAGTGTAGGTTACTGTTACTAGGCCTTGACAAATGGCGGTCGTCTTCAAAACGATTCGTATTTCTACAACCACTCTCAACACTAAACAGGGCTCATTTAGTATGACCTCTTTAAGTGTGCAGCTCAAGGTGGCGCTGCTTATAAAGAAAAAATAAAGCATCGATATGTCAAACTTGGTAAGCCAAGTCAGAGGCCCCATGAGCGGCATAAACCACACGAAAAAGAAAAGAAGACTTGTTATATTTATTTTAGATCTGTAAATTCCCGCCTGCACAGATAAATGTTGGCTGAAGCGTAAGCTGTGTTCGGTAGCTTATATCAATCCATTACTTAGTTGATGTTTCCATCATTGTTCTACCTGGTAGAAAGTCACATTGTTGTGGCCCTTTGGTAGTAGTGAATAGAAAAAAAAATATTTCCTCAAATCATTATCATCATAACATCAGCCCGGAATCAGCCACTGTTACTGGAACAGTTATAAGCCTCTCCATTCTTCTGCCATTCTGCCCTAATCTTCTTACTTCTGTTCATCATTGCGATCATTCATTAATTTGTTCTATAGGTAGTTTGATACAGAATGCTTGGTTGACGCGGCGGCGTCTTGAAAAGTCCCTACGTATCGTATACGTTCCTTGATTAATACAGTTGTACAGTCATATGGTGAAAAGTGTCAACTTTTGAAGTCGCTAGAATCAATCCAGGTGTCTCTTATAATCTAATTGTAATCATAATATAATCATAATTCTTACTAACTATACTGATAAGATATGGTTTTAATTGGGCCTTTGATTATTTTAATTGAATGGCAGACGATTTCCGTTACATCCGTAGAAATAATTTTGTATCCACCAAGTTTTGTAAGTATCTATGAAGAAGGCCTAAGCAGAAGGCTTAAGATGGGACTGTAATGGTTATTTTATCGCACCATAAATGAGTTCTAGTTGCAGCGAAACTGTCGAAGATTTTGCAAATACAAAACATAATGACTATTTATCCCAAATTTTTGTGCTCTATTTTTTGGTTAGGATTTGATTCTTAGTAATATTTCAGAATACGTTCCATTCTTAAAATCTGTCTCTGTAATTTTAAATTTCGAGAACGCGAAATAATTATGATTACTTTGGTAAAAGAAGAGGATGAGATTGTTAGCTGCTGCGGACTTTTAGGAACTGATTAGATCTGATTGAAGTATTGCGTGACGAGAATGATTCTTGCTTCGGAGTCCAAAGATTATGATTAAAATTATGATGCCTGTATTTCCACGAAAGGTTAAGCAGAGCGCTGTTGTGCCAGTTTTGTTTGAGTCCCATGTGATAGGAGGCTAGAACAAATCAAAACGCCGAAGTGCTACTATAAGAAATTGGACCAAGCGGTCCCTAAATTAGAAGGTTTTTAACCTGATGGTACCTTTAATTAAATCGTAAATTCTAATGGGCAATGGTTTGGCCTTTCCTTGGTCTTTCCACCACATGTGGTTCGTTGAAGGTGACCTTGAATCGACCGCGAACCACATTTGTAAGTGGGTACGTCACCTATGGTTTACTCACAGGACACAGTAACTAGCATGACGAATACTTCCATGAAACTTGCTAGAACTGCATAATGTTTATAATAATATAATGTGATAAGACAAGATTAATTAGGTACTATTTATTAAAAAAAAACGAAACAAGTTCCAGTGACGATGGTTTTTATACTCAAATTGATGATTGCTTTCTTTAAAAACAAAAGAAAATCTTGTGTAAAATTTCAGGCTGCTAGGCCCAGTGCGTTGTTTGTTAGTGAAATAAGAATGAATGAATTTATTTGGACCATGCGCCTTTGCACAGATGTTCAATTTGTTAGAAATGTTGAAGCTCGTTTAGAATACTCTATGGCATAAAAAGGTATAAAATGTATTTCTCGTATTTCGTAGAGAATTTAAAGTAACTATAACTCTCTTGCGTATGCATTTGTTAATAACCTAAATTGCCTTAATGAGTACCAATAGATTGCGATGCTGCAAACCAGATGTTGCATCAATTACAGTCAATGAACATGCTGTACTGATGTAGTGAGTCCATTGTCCTGTTAAATAGACAACTGTAAGTAACCATTTATAGAAACGTTAGAAACTTGTAGAGCAACTATTTACTAAGAGCTTTAGAAGGGAAAGTAAAAAAACATTGGATGTAAGACGAAACTCTTTTGCTATTTACCTGGTTTCAACACAAACACTACAATGATCTATCTTTATCTGTTCGTATGGTACGAATTTATTAAGAGTTCTAGTTTCATTGTAGAGATACAGTAGCAATATAGCAGATTATTTAAAAAAAAAAACAAGTAGAGGTAGGTACAGTCACGTGGACTATTATGTTCAAGCGATTTTCTCCTGTCAAAACCTTTGAGATAAGACCTATTTCGTATTAGGTCTTAATAGTTTCTAAAATACTATTTTCGTGAAAACATAAAACGTTAAGTTAATCAATACAGTAGGAGAAAATTACTTTTAAAAGTTTCTGTATGTACTTAATTATTAGTGCTCCTGACTTTACATGTAGTACATATTCTTTTAGAGAGGGCTCTATTAACGTTAAACTTTCGGTTACACATTTTTTGTTTATAACACTTTGCTACCTAATAATATGTTAATTAATTAAAATGCCGTTAGTATTATTTTTAACTGACAAAACCCGATCTAATGATATCATTTTATAACTTTATGCTTCTATTATGATATTAATAGTCTACAACCTACCTCAACCTGTCACATACATAATATGCCGCCACCTTTTTACTTACACTAATAATACTGAATTATTTTTTTAGTTCGAAGTTCAAGTTCTTTGCCTTGTACTAAAGTACTTTTTTTCAGTAGACTTTAGCTCTCATATTTCAATAAACTGACAGGTAATTATTATAGTCATATTAATGTGGGATTTGATTGGATAATTATGTTCTGAAAAAACTTTTTCTATGGTTTTTAATTTTAATTGTTTTTATTATAATTGCAATGATTATAACGAATCGCAATATTTCTTTGGTCTCGTACGACCTTGCCCAGATGCCCGACAAGTTGAACCGATGACCTCGAAGGTCACCGGGTTTCGCAGCACAGTTTTGGTCGTAGCTTCTGAAGATAGAGGCTCATTATCGCATTAAAAACTACTGTGTAGTAATTATCTTAACACCTTTTAACTACACAATTTGACGAACTAAAATCGATATAAACAAGGAAGAAATAACTAATAAGATTGTAGTATCTGTCACGTTAGGACCATGTGAATTGAACTTTGTTCGCAATACAATCATATATTGTCACTTTGAATTATTTAATTAAATGCGACATATATGGGCCAAGGCTCACTGATAACCTTATTTAATTAAAGGAAGCGAATATCGTTGACGTCTAAATTAGGGCTAGTCCTATATTTATTGGGAATTTAGATGTCTAGTAAGGAATGGATTTTAAAGGTCACGTCCAACTTAATATTTTAATAATTGATGTAATTTATTTTTGAATTTCATTGTTTTTGTGATAATTTATTTCATTTTTTAATAATAATTTTTAATTTCACTGTATGGATCATGTTATCTGAATTAAATGAACTTTATTTTTTTATTTATTCATTTATTTAATATGTCGTAATCTTAATCTTCTTTAAATCTGTGTATATTTGTTGTTTTGTGTTTTTTGTTTTTTCTTTCTTTCTTTCTTTCTTTCTTTATTTGAAAGTATTATACTTATTGCATGAAATAAAAGGTTTTTTCTTTTTTTCTTTTTCCTTTCATTAATCACAATCTTCTGTAATCAAAAAATTTTGTGATTCACTGATAGACAATGTACAGACGCAATCTGTCAAATTTCTTTAATAAGTTTTCAACTATAAAGCTAAAGCATTAGGTTCAAGGTTGATTGGGAAAATTTGACAGTTTCGGGTAGCTTGATGTGCTGGCGTCTGTACAGACGAAACCTAGACACATGGATTCATAGATAACGGTGATCAGTAGCAACTAATCATGAACTTTGGAAAATTCATTCCCCAAAGAATAGGATATGAAAGTTTAAGGATGGAAGATTGACATTTTTGTTCAAAGTGATTCAAATATCTGCGATAGAAGCGACAAGACGAAGAAAATCGTAATAAATCGATCATAATAAAACAATACAACAAGTATTGATTTATTACTACTTAGTAACAAATACATCACGTCCGCTTGCCTGGTAGCATTCGTGTGTCAAAATTGAAAATGTTTGAGATGATTTTTGTATGAAATACTTCCAATGTCCGCTCTATAAGTCTTCTTGTCTATTCTTCGATGTTTAGGTTAAGCCATGCTTGCCTAGGTTGGTCTGTGGATGGGTGACCTCCCATTACATACCGCGTTTCCTCCATGCCTCGGAAAGCACATTAAGCCGTTGGTCCCGACTGTCATTTGCAGATCTTTGACAGTCGTTA
Source organism: Xestia sexstrigata (assembly GCA_941918905.2). Taxonomy (NCBI): domain Eukaryota; kingdom Metazoa; phylum Arthropoda; class Insecta; order Lepidoptera; family Noctuidae; genus Xestia; species Xestia sexstrigata. Next base: position 8,236,682 of record OW799217.2, on the reverse strand, counting down.
CAGGTAGTCAGTGGCTCAAAAAGTCTGACAACCTATCTTACCAAGGGATATCGTATTACCCAGTACTAACTGGGTTGTGGGGGTCAGATAGGCAGTCGCTCCATATAAAATACAAGTATTCAGCTGCATCCGGTTAGACTGGAAGCCGACCCCAACATAGTTGGGAAAAGGCTAGGCAGATGATGTCCGCTCTATAAGTCTTCTAAATCTCTTTGTTTTTGGCGAAGGGAAAACTCATCGCGCACACATCTTGTCAATTAATTATTACCCTTATATATAAATATATAGGAATCAAGCCTCTTTTCTGTGAGAGGGATGTTCTGTGCTGATGGGTCATCACAACATCATCATTGATACTGGTCCTGTGCTGGTTGATAGATGTCACATGTCTTTAGACACGTGATTAGTATTACTTTTACTTCAATATATTTAATAATAATAATAATAAATATCGCTGGACATTGACACACAGCGCCATCTAGTGCCACACTAAGCAACGAGGCTTGTGTCGTGGACACCAGATAGTTGATATACTACATAGATATTTTTTGTTTGTAAATAAATACTTATTATACATATAAACATCCATGACTCGGAAACAAATGTCCATGCTCATCACACAAACATCTGCTCCAACCGGCTCCGGCTCCGGGATTCGAACCCGGGACCCTTAGAACGTAAGGCAGCCTCACTACCGCTACGCCATTCGGGTCGTCAAATAACTTTACATCTACCAGCTCAGACCAAATAAAAACCAAGACATAGCGCTGCGAACAATAAAGAGAATAACTAAGCTCCGCTCTGTGCGTACACGCTCACACGCACACATTTACATCAAACTACAAATTAAGGCGCCTCCACGAGCAAATGATCTTGAACGAGCAGTTTTTTGGAGCCTACTCCTCTTTATCCAAAATAAATACCAACGAATAAAAAATACATTAAATTACTACATATTCTTGACTCCAAAATTGTCGTTTCATTTTTTTTTTGTAAGTAGCTTAATGTTTAATAAATCCCCTCACAACGAAACCACAGAAATGAGAAATAATGTTTTATAAAATGCTACTCCTCATAAAGTAACCATTATTTTGATTTGCTACTTATACTAATGGATAGACAATTTAATAACGAACCTATTTGTCGTTTTATTTTTTTCAAATGACGTAAATTTGATTTTATAAAGAATAAAAACCACTCATTTCGCACTATTCGGCCTGCAGTGACTGACGTAACAATCACTTTGTAGTGCAAGCTGATTAGAACTTTATTCTTACAGTATTTCAAACGAAGTTTGAACCACCACAAATAGAGTTGCTATTTTGCTCGGGGAACCGCCTTAAACTACGCTCAAATAATGCACACATGTTTACGAAACCGGCATCACTTTATTGTTCGCAGCGCTGTCTTAGTTTTGTATTTGGTCTAAGTCTTCCAGTTAAAAATCTCAATAGGTATACGAGTACTTAATCCTAATAGCCGGGTTGTATTGTAAAACAAGGTGAACTATTCATGCGTTTTAAAATACGGATGAAATATTTCGATGTTGATGATGATGATAATGAAAATTCAGAATGATGTACTGAATACGTGATCTGATAACCCTTTGTGCGCTCGTAATATGAATCAAGTTAAAAATTTTTTTTTCATAAAGTGGACTGGTGGTTTTGTCTACAGTCAAAACTATAAAGTCCATTTTAAGAATTTAATTTTTTTAACATGATTCATATTACGATTCTGCTAAAGCGGCCATTTTAGACCCCCAGGTGACCCTTCCACGTTTTATATGAGTTTCGGAACAAAATACTTAAAATGGCTTCAAAATTGTGTTTTCGTGAAGAGGTATTTTTTTAAATTAAATTATGCTCAGTAGCACTATAAAATTAATAAAAAAATACTATGTGCAAAAAATGAGAGGTCAATAATTTGTAGTTATCATAATACCAAAAGCGGTTCTATGGTTGTGACATAATAAAATGATGCCTACAAATCAATTGCTTTTTATTAGTTGGTAATCTGTTGTCATCTGTTATTTTGGATGCTCGGACTTATAAATTCCAACTACAATTGAAGCTCTACCAACAAAATATATTTGATTAATTATAAACCTGTTGCTATGCATAGTTATTAGTTTGCACACATAATAAAATAAAAAATAACTTAGTTCAAAAAATATTTACCGTCGAAAAGCTAAGAAGAAGAATATAAATATTTCTTTAAAAAAATGCGTAACCAAAAAAAACAGACTGGCTGTCAAAAGTTAAAATTAAGTATAGGTTATAAAAATAATTCAATTATCTGTGCTTTAAAAAAAACCAAGCTTCCGTTTTGATCGTCACCTACCGCTCAGCTGTGTCGCGTACGTCATAGAAAGTTCATTGACTCGACAACCGTGTGTTGGTCTGTCAGAGTGTCGGTCAAGGCGATGATAATGCCGAACAGTCTTGTTCCCTTTCTCTAAAAGTAAAATTATGAAACTATAACAGAGTCCTTGGTTCTAGTTTTTAATGTGATGTTTCTTTTTTATTCTTTTCGGATATTAAGTGTGTGAAAATATTTGTGTATTTGCTATGGACAAATCTTTCAAAATGTTGTAGCATTGCCTCTGTGTTGGTCATTCTGTGGGATGACTTTCGTGATGATTCAGAAACACCAAGATTATCGTAGCGAAGGTACTTATATTTTTTTGGTTTTACTATAATGTACTTTTATGAATAAACCTTGTATATTTCCTTAAAAATCTACATAGCTAATGGTACGTAGTCTTAAATTTCGGTTTTCTGGATTTGGGTTTTTTTTTTCGTTTGTAACTACATCTTAGATTATAGCAGCCTTTCCTTTTTTTTCCTTTTTAAGTGTGCGATAACGCCCCCTTGCGGGCGCTGCAGGCCTAAAGGGGGGCAGGAAGAGACCCAGAAAAAAAATGGGGCGTTGTGTAGAGGCTTAAGGGGCGATTTGTAATTTCATCTTGGAAGACTCTAGTAACGGACTAAGCTCTCGACTACAACTTGTGAACATCAACTAATATATTAATTAAGAGATCGTGAGAAGAATAGGTAGATTATGTTTGTTATATGAATAAAATATACTCTGTCTGAATACAATAAAGTTGCGTTTCAATAATCATTCTTATTGGCAGGTGTAGCCCGTAAGAGTTAACTTGAGACCTGCTGAGCACCGTTGTGTACTACCTACTGAGCTCAGGTCTCAAGTTAACTCTTGCGGGTTATAGTAAGTCTCGTTTAGAATGAATGTTTAATCTCCGCTAATATAGCTCACAAAAATTAATTTAATTTAAAGTTAAAGTATTTTTTAAGTAGGTGAAAAAATGGGCGCGCTAAAAATATTTTTTTCTCAATGTGGGCAGTAGACAAAATAAGTTTGGGAACCCCTTTTTTTTTCGGATGCGAAATCATCGAATGACCTCTCCCGCTCTGGGCGGAGCAGGAGGGAGTGTCAGACTTTTACCGACTAAAACCCATCCATGTTCCTTCATCGCCCTTTGTGTTCCGGGGCCACGGTATCTCTTTCGAATAGTCCCGCAGCCCCGGCAGGCATCGGCCCTTTCTGTTGACATCTCTTTGAGGCGCGCGTGGAACAAAAACGCGCCGTACGAGAGGAGGCCTGTGGGATCTTTATAGACTGAATAGGATAAATAAACTATGCTATTTAATTTATGCATACTATACTAGGGCACCAAGGTCTATATTTTTCAACCATTAAATCAACTACACAAAACTGTATTTAAAATGAAGATGAATGATATCAATAATACTGAAGCGTTGGCTCCAGTACAATTTTATTTATTTAATTAATTACAACGGTTATATTTAAACCAATTACTGTTACTAAAACTAGAACTAATAGAGAACAATAATTTACAATAATTTTGAGAAATAACTAAAACGGCTACGCGACTATCTGTGACGTCAGAACGCTACGCATAATCTAGTAACTGTAGCGCGAAGCGTAGCAATGAGTGTCGTAACGAAGTAACTGTGTGTTTTCATCTAATTCCTTTCTACTGTACGGGGTACGCAAAAATCAACAAATATTCATCTCATCGTTATCTTGAAATGCAATTATGATTGTGATGACCTACTATAAGCAATTTTAACTATAAAAAATGTTAGTGACTTAAAAAAATATTTCGTAAAAGTTATGTAATCCTCTTATTTGAATAATTATGTAAAAGCAACGTCAGTGATAGTAATTCTATTTGTAGTGTCAGATGTTGTATTTCTAGTTTCTCTTAAAGTTTCTTGGTAACCTTAGTGTTATGTTGGTTCCGCTTTCTAATGTCGTCTAAATGATTCGGCGATTCTCATACGACAACGCTTGTCTGCGCGGTCGGGTGGAGGCGCTGCAGCAAATGTATAGGCGGGAAAGGCGGTAAGGCACGCTCATACGCGCGGTCGCGCGGAGTAAAGCACTAACGGATTTCATACAAGCCAATGCGACGAAAGATTAGCTTCACCGCCTTAGTTCGATCAGCCGCTCAAGCTGGGGTATAGTCAAACAAAACGAAAAACAGGGATGTGTGGATTACAAACCGTCTAATCTCCAACGCTGAAAGCAAGCCAGTGTTGCTGTTCAGTAAAACTTATACAGTAAATACGAATGGGGTTTGATTTAATTTGGTCACTAGATTACGACATTAATACCTACGTTTCTTTTTATAGCCTAAGTCCTAAGTATTTATTTTTATAGCCTCTCCACACCTTTCTGTCTATAGGAATCCAGTTAAGGACACTTACCCTACATTTCATACTTCCGATTTGAGAACATTGCACAAGACCTGTTGCAATTTTATCCGATTTGACACTATAATTAGTGTGGAAACGGAAGGTGTGTACAGCTCGTTTGAAATTGCGAAAAATGGCTAGTGGTAGGATCTAGATCCGAAGAAAATTAGAGGGTTTGGACCAACTGATATTCCATCAGAGAAAAACGATGACGGAAAAGAATATTTTAAACTTTTTTTTTTTAGAAACATTTAAAATTATATCGAACATTAAATTAGACTCGAATTGCGAGATTGAACGATTGGGGGGCGCAGCGAACGCCAGAACTTGGCGATACATAGACGATCACATGCCACACTCCACCAAGGGGGTGTCCCACCACATATAAAAATCATTTTACTAATTTTTTTGACGAATTCCTAGTCTATATCGGTCGTAATTTTCATTATTGATTTCAGAACCTATATCCGCAATCAACAGCTGTTCCAGAAGTTACAAGGCTAGGTTAGCTTCCGCGGTACCTTATTATAACAATTTCAATGTATTCTAAATGCGTAATTGTGGAAAGATATTATTGTTACGTGTTTCTATATTCCCTTCCTTAATGGTGACAGTGGCAACCTTTACAATGCTTACCTACTATAATATGTAGTACTAGCTTCACCTGCAAAGAGAAACTGTCGCACGGGAGTGTACTACCAGGATAAAAAGAATGTATGTCCTAACCCGAATGATTTACCTATGTATGAGCCAACATCAAAATCCGTGTAGATGTTTAGGCCTAAAAAGGTGACAGACAGAGAGACAGAGCTAGTTACTTTCGCAATTATAATATTCCTTTGTCATCATCTTCCTGCGCTTGTCCCATGTTAGCGTTTGGCCCAGCGCACACCGCTGAAGGCGCAGCGGAGCGCATTTGAAGAAAACATTTTAATACAAACCTTAACAACCTTGATATATGGTCGCGCGCATCCTCTTGTAGTAGTTTGAGGGCGCCCCGAGTACCGCGTGCGAATTTATTCTTATATTGACCGTGTATCAAGGTAGTTAAGCCTTATATTAAATCGTCGTCTTCAAATGCCCTCCGCTGCGCCTCCAGCGGTGTGTGCTGGGCCTTTGGCGTCGCCGCAACACGTTTTTTTTTCTTCCATTCTCCTCTGTGAACCGTCACGCTATCATTTACTCCCTTCTCTTTCTTATCATTCCATACATGATCCATCTATCGTTAATTTATAATATTCCTTAGTATGGATTATAATTTAATACATACTAACATTAATAATTTTAAAACTCCACTAATATGTAACTTGAATAACTGGATAAGAATTTACTGTTAGGTCTATTTAAAAAAAATGTAAAGGTGATACAGTTCAGTCAGTTCAGTTACACAGTTTTAGTTTTTTTTGTGCCTAATTGATTTATTTTACCGTTGTAGACCATTTTTTGTGGGGTCGATTCGCATGCAGGAATTGAAAGAAAATTATTGACTGTTGAACAAGGAAAAAATATGCTATTGTAGGTATCTGAATATTAAAAAAAAAACATTTTTGACCCTAAAACTCTACCTGCCAGAAGCAGTAATCCTCATTTTATAAACAATTTAGGTAAACCATTAGTTATTATTTCAATAAGTTATTGACTCATCGCACGAAGTCCGGGATTTAACTATAAAATAATTTTGAATGATACAGACAGCAGAAATAAAACAAAAAAGTAATTGAGTTGAATCAAAGAGATTTAAAAGAATTAGGTATAGAGCGGACATTAGGAATAATGATGAATGATCGTACAACAATTTTGATCCCGAACATTTTCGATTTTGACACACGAATGCTTCCTGACAAGCGGGGGTATGACACTAGTCAGAACGATTTGTTACTAAGTAGTAACAAGTATTGGATTACGATTTTCTTCGTCTTGTCCCGTCTATCTCTCGTAAATATTTGAATGTCTTTGAGTTGAATCATGTTTTAAAGGTCGCTGCATTTAATTTATTGAAACCAGTATACATTAGAAGCTTCTATTAATAATTTTGTCAAATGATTCAGCACCTAAACCGGTAACTGAAAAGTTGTGTGGTACGAGTAATCGATTGCCTTTATATGGGGATGTGATGCAGATGGCAGGAATGAAGAAACGGACGAACGATCCGTGGTGCTGCTGGGAAATTAATGATGGCAAAACCATATTTCACTTTGCTCATGCTCACATCTTCGACCAGTAGACCATCAAGGTAGTTCAAATGCAGCACCTTTTTAACGAACTGTGATTACCAGTCCTAGCTGCTATCAAATTGTTTATGTAATCGGAATGTCATACTTTGGATCTCACAATGGGTATTGTGTTTACTTCACAATCAATAAGCATCTCAAGCTATCGTCAAAATATTCAAGTAGGTACACAGTGAAATGAACATCTACGTAAATCTGTTACCTTCATGGCCTCAGTAGATAACATGAGTGCAATGACCGCTTTTCAGGTGAACCATTTCCATTAAGGATTTTATATGGCAACGTTCTTGACTTCAGATGGCTTGAAAAAAATCGTAATTTACATATTTGCAAGAGCCTACTTTTTGCTGTATGTCGGTAAAAGTGTATATGGTTGTGTCAGACTAAGCAACTTTTTCTTTGAGATGTCACTGAGACATGGGATTCATTGTTAAACTGAGCATTTAGGTGCACATCATAAAAGGTTCGACGATAAAAAAATAACAACTTTATGTTTGTTTTTTTTTTCGGTTTGTTTTTGTTTGTTTGTAAAAGTTCTGATTGACCAAACACAAATTCGAACATACCGAAGCAGTGAAAAGTGCGCACAATTTTAAATTGTCCATACTTACTTTTTCTGCGGACGTTTCTGAGACGCTGAATGAGTATCTTCGGTTTTTTATACTATCAATGATAGGATCTCATTTTTTTCTACGACACTCTTTGTGATGAGCTCTCTTTAATATCTAACATCTCTTTGCGTCCGATCGACTGCACGTTTGGTAATTATTTAACTTTGAAGGCGCCTTTATTTTGTAGCTTAGCACTTAGGTAAGTGCTATGACGTATGGTTGACCTCGCCTAAAATTGATTCAACCGTTCGTGTGTGACAGTACTTTCGCAAAATAAGCTTCGAGAAAATTCCACGCTCAACGCATCTAAGTTATTTCGTCTATAAGGCGTATCCCATCAGATTTTAGTTCAAGGCGACGACTTTGCGTATCTTTATTATTCAAACATTTCACATTTTGTAATACAGTCGTATTGTGACACTGATTGATAAAAAGCTGTTTCAAAATACTACTGCGTGATCTATCTACGACGGACAATTGTTTGTTTCAATATTGTACAACACAATAGCGCTTGCATTGTTGTAATAAGAACAAAAAAAGTTAAGCAATTTTCAAACAATTTTTTATTTTGTCCGTATCGGGCATATATGTCACTCTATTGAACTGTATTTTCCTCTTGTTGGCACTGAAAAGTAAAAAAAAAAATCACGGGGCGTGTATGGGTTAAAAAAGGCCTTAATGAAGCGTTGAACCATTATATTTTCCGGCCATGCTTAATACAGGTACTGCTAACGCCCTTTGTGTTTTTTTAGATCCGAACCAAATGATGTCATTCGTAACAAATTCATTGTTAGCCCTTTTTATAAAAATGTAGTACTTTATGTAAGACACGTGTTGTTTATTGGTACTTCTTAAATATACTACTCTGTCAAGAAAGTACCGGGAAAAGATCAATAAAACACAAAATATTAGTTATTTATCCAAATTTATTTTATCACCTTCAAAGTATGCTGCTTCAGAACCGACACACTTACGCCAACTAATAATCCAATCATAAAAATACTTTTTAAATGCTTATTCCAGAATTGAGTTCAGTTCTCGCCGCGAATTCTCCTTTATGTCTTCTACTAAATGAAAACGGGTGCCAAGAAGTGGTAATTTGAGTTTAGGAAAAATAAAGAAGTCGGCTGGAGCCATATCTGGTGAATAAGGTGGTTGCTCGATGGTATTTGTTGAGTTTTGGTCAAAAAATCGTTCACAACTGTGCGAAGGCGCATTATCGTGGTGCAAAATCCAAGAATTTTCTTTCCACAAATCTGGCCCTTTTATCTAATTTGCTCTCTTAAACGCTGCATAACGTCCGAATAATATTTTTTTTTTACCGTTTGACCTTCCGGCAAGATTGTAAGTCACTATTTCCTTCACTTTTGCGATGTTAACTTCAGTTGCAGACGTTGATGGCCTACCAGAACGAGGCAAATCTTCCATCACACCTTGACTGCTTTGAACGCTTTGTACCACTCATAAGCGCGTGTTTTTGATAAAGTCGATTCACTGTAAGCCTTCTGTAACATTTTCAGAGACTCCGAACTCGAAATTCCATTGGCGATGCAAAATTTAAGACAAACTTTTTGTCCGATATTTTTGTCCATTAAGAAATTCGCAATACACACTAGATATGATATAACTCAAATCAGTACTGTATTTAATCTAATTAACAGATGTAACTCAAACTCCGCCTTAAAATGGAAAACAGTTGTGCTAATCTAACAACAAAAAAAAAAAACAAAAAAAAAATTGGAACCATAAACAAATCATCCATTCCCGATACTTTTTTGACTGAATGTATATCTGTATGTTTTTGCTCATTACTTGGCATTTGTTTAGTTATATCTTGGGAGTGATGTTTTAAAAAAAACAATGGAATACGTATACAGTCAATGGTGTCTCTTGGATTCTGTTGTGCACAAACTAAACGTAATTTAAGCTATTGCTATCTTTTTCTCTCTAATAAAACAAGAAAGAGACGGACGCAATTTAGAGCTGTCAAATTTAGTTGGAACTAATATTTCTATACAAATGAAGGGTGCACGTAAAAACATGTCGACTAAAAACACGGTGAAGCGAAAGGCATAAACTAGTTTGACATCTCTAACTTAGTTCATAGCTATAGCCGTCCTTTTCTCGCACTGCCTTTTAGTAAAAGATAGCAATAGCCTAAAATAAGTTAAGTTTGTGCACAACAGAATCGACACCACTATCTCCCAGGTATGGTGTAGAACAAAAAATTGATTGCAATGACGGGGAGAACTTAGTGCCTTTCGGATTCGTTAAGAGGTTTTTTAAACCCTTTACTTATGTTTATATCAGAAAACAGTAGACATAATTATTCATAATTATCATGTTATAATTAGCAAAAAACATAGAAATTACCATGAATAGGTACTTTGTTAAGAACGTGGAGCTTGGCACAAGAAAAGAGAGGTCTATACTTAGCAGTGGGTGAATTCAGGCTCTGGATGATGATGATGATGATGATGATGATGATGATGATGATGATGATGATGATGGTGGTGGTCGTGATGATGATGATGATGATGATGATGATGATGATGATGATGATGAAAGAAAAAATAAAAGATGCGATGACTGCGTAAAAGGTTTGTGTTTGGTAGTTATTAATAATCATGGGTGATGGGAATGCCAGGTGTTGCATGTATTTTTAAATAGGTCTATGTAAAAATAGACATTGGATATCAGTTGAGGAATGTGTCAACTATTACTGAGAAAGTATGATTAGTCACCGTCACCCATCCTGAAGTGTATTTTGTTCTTACGTAATTAGGAAATTGTGGATCCGAAGAAACGAGGAAAATATGTGAAGATAGTTTCAAGTAGATTAATAAATATAAGAGCAGGAGGGGAAGACCAAAGAATTGATGGACTGGACAAAAAGGGGCTGGAGACCAATAGAGAAGTACCTATGGAAGAAGATAACATTAGATGCTGATCCAAATAAATTGGGGTTATGGGCAGGAAAGTGATAACTTGCAAATGCTGGGCAATGAGACGCTAAAGACATGAGATTGTAACCATCTAGTGTAAAAGCTGAAAAATACACAACCTACTAGCGAAATTGTTTTAATAAAAGCTGTATACATACTGCGAACTACATGATTTTTGACTACATATTCGCAAAAAAAAAAATATGGTTACGGAAAATACGCGCTTTGGATGTGGAGTTGCGGACACCAGCCTGTTATACAATACAACTTAAAGATATTGAATAGTATTTAAAAATGGAATGTAACGGATTTTACGAACTTAAAAACTTGATCCTTATCAATAATATTAATTATTCATGGCATTATTCAAACACTTAAATTCCTTTGGACCCGTTACTTTAAATTAGTTTAAACGACTTCTATCTCTAACGTAAAACTTTGGCACGGTTGACGCAGTGGTTGATCGAATGACTGCTGCGTGGCATGTCGCGAGTTCGATCCCCGCACGCTTAAAAATATTTGTTGGGCCTACAGGTCCCGGGGAAATTTCGTACTATTCCAACGTTTTATTAAAAAAAGTAATGAGAGGAGGAAGTGCCTACGCGTGTCGGTTGGGGGATGTGTAATGTCTTCGAAATGTTGGTTCTGGGTTTTTCTACAATGTTTTCCAGGTGTCAACGATAAAAAAGATACAAAAGTTAACTAAGTATATACTTGGTTTTTCGTCTTCTTTTGATATACTGTGGTTCAATGATACAGGGTCAAAAAAATAAAGCTTTTTTACTTTTTAACATTTTGGTTAATCAGAAAAACAAAACATGTTTGACATTAGTGTTAGTTTCGAACCAGTTTTATTTTTGAACCAGACAAGCAACAGGTTTTGCTATTAACTTAATCTGAATCTGAAATTGAATTTATTTAAATATTACATGCAGATTGCCCAGCATATACCTACATCACAGCATCCTAAACCAAAATTTTAATAAAATTATATGCTGATTTTATAGTTTCCAAAAGACTACGGCTAATGGTTTTGAACCAAAAAGAACCAAAAATTTTCTTATTTTTATTGAATTCAAAACATAATTGAAACTTGATGCTGTTCCTTTCGTTTTTTATTTGAATAATTAGTTTGGTGCACAAATTAAATGCAGTTATCTGGTTTCAAAGTCTTAGGAAAACCGCAAAACCGATCTTACACGAGACCTTAACAATACAAGCTTCTTCTCTTTTTCAACCGACTTCCAAAAAGAATCTCAATTGGACTGTTTTTTTTTGTTTGTTACCCTTACTTTCAGAACTTTCGACTGGGTGAACTGATTTTAATGGTTTTTTTATTTGAAAGCTGGTGCTTCCCGTCATCATCATTCTCTTGCCCTTATCCCAATTCATTTGGGGTCGGCGCAGCATGTCTTCTTCCTCCACACTTCTCCATTTTTCGTCATCTCATCAGACACTTCTTTTCATGTCATATCATTCTTAACACAGCTGGTGCTTCCCGTGTGGTCCCATTTAAATTTTGTCAACATCTGATGCTGATTTTTGGAGATATACAATGGAACTCTTCAAAAATAGGCGGCAAATCTGCCGTGATTGCTGCAATCGCTTGAATGTTTATTGTTTATACAACATCATGACGTAACAGCACGTCTGTATGCTCTGAGGGGGTACGCATATGTGTACAATACACCCAGATTTCGACACTTAGGTATGTAAAGTTGGCTTTGGCATTGTACAGAACCCTCTCCACGCGAGTTTTCCACACACTTGGCCGGTTTTTTTTTAATAACCGATGAAAATTATCTAATAACCGTTTTCGCGTCGGTGTTTCCACCTCGTATAAACTTTTCGTCGGTTATTAAATAAATATCAACTGTTCTACGACTTCGTGGTTAAATGATGACAGCCGCTCTGGTCGATCTTTAGGTTAAGCCGCGCTTGTCCACGTTGGTCCGTGGATGGGTAACCACAGATTACAGTACCGAGTTTCCTCCGTGCCTCGGAAAGCACGTTTAGCCGTTGGTCCCGGCAGTCATTTGTAGATCTTTGACAGTCGTTAAGTAGTCGTAGTGGTAGACTGGAAGCCGACCCCAACACAGTTGGGAAAAGGCTTGGCGAATGACGATGTTCTACAAAAATGTTGACCCTTTCGGTATTTTTCTTTTGAAAGGAATCTAGAATCAAGTGCTAGCTCGTTATAACAGCTTACACTTCGATAGCCCACATCTGCCAAATGCCAAAGTTAATAGGCTAGTTTCCACCATCAATAAATTGAAAATCTATTTAGTCCGTCAGTTAGAGTATTGGAAAATAATGGACACGTATTTTTTGTTTTTGTAAATCATGAATATTGACAATGATAAAACGCATCAAAACTCGAGAGTGGGGGCTCGTGACGTCACAACGCACTAAAATTATAGCACGGTGCGGCGTGACGCGACGCCTTGAGAATTTTAAAAGCGTCGTATAGATCTTCGTCAATTTTGGTTTACGTAACAAAAGAAAAAATACGTGTCAAATATTTTTTAGTAATCTAATTAGATTTTTTCAGGACACAAGCCTATTGCATTATGTACTTGTGTAAATTGCTTTAACTTATTTTCGTAATATTGTCTATCAGATTGCGACCGTACTCACTCATAGTGGGAATCGGCAGAACTTAAGCAATGTTTGTTCGTTTGTGTATGGTGTTACTCAAAAACTTTTTGCAATGCTCCGATGCAATGAACCTTCGGTCGTGGTTGGTCAAATAAACAGAAATAAATCATTACAAACTATCTGGCCACGATTTCTTTCGACACTTCACAATAATTATGACGATCGTCAATTAAAATCTCTTTACAGAAAAACCATTGAGTAGAAAAATAAATTAACTTTTTGTACAATCGGATGGTACTTACTAAGTAATTTTTAAATAAGAGGTTAATTTAAGAAACTTTTTATGAAAAAATAAATAATTCAATGTGTCCATATGTTCATTACATAAAAACTTGTTTACGTCAAAATGCAAGTCATTAATTTTTATGATTAACATTTAATAGGAAGTACAATTATTTATTCATAAGTTACGTAGGTTAATCATGAAGATCCGGTGTTTTCAAATTAGTTTTTTTCCCTTCCATCCATCTGTTGTTAAAGCGAAATATTCACTTTTAACCAAATATTGAAGCGCAATTTGCAGGATTTTCTACTTACACCTTGATGAAAATATCGGACCGTTTCTTTTCAGAAGTGATATTCTTTCTGTTATTTAAAGTCTTCATAGATTAGAAATAGAAAATTGTTTATTTTCTTGGTAATACATAAGCAGCTATAAGTATACACAAGGTATATGTTATATGTGGCTTATAATACTACCTGAAACCTGAAACTATGTAGTTTAACATATCTAATATTGTTGCTAGTGAGCCCCAAGTCTGCGTCTTGAGGCTCGAACCTCGAACTAATATTTTTAAAGATTTAAATCGAATAATCTGAATATTAACGACTGCTATTACAAAATATTGCTCAAGCACGTATAAATAACCAAACCTGTTAGATTTCGCACTCATCTCTCTCCACTCGAGAGTCTATTTTTAAACTAATTAGCATCGTTCTAGAATATGTGTCATTGTTTATTGCACTTTCACTTTCTTGACTTCAGACACCGTTTAAAAAGAGTGTTCTCTTTTTAAACTGTGAAAAAGTGTCACTTTTTTAAAAGATGCAAAGTACAGTTCTTAAACAGTTATTTTACTTTTGATTGGGATCTTAAAATAACAGTAATCTTTATTCTTAATACAATAAGGTTGCTGTTATCAAACGCAAACTAACAGTGAAAGGACTGTACCTAGTTTGTATGGAGCAGCAAACTTACTGTAATTTTGTGTGAAATGCTCACTGGTCAGCTTAACCAAGATAGCCATTATTGCAACCATCTTAAGAAGTATATAATTATGAGGCAGTTTCTTAGAAGTGTAGCATGAAATCTGTTACTTGAGCAATATAAGACAAGGTTGAACTTTTGTACAGTAGGTAATTTAGCACATTAACTGATTATTAAAAGTGCTAGTCATCAAAGTCCCATAAGTTACTAGTCAATAATGCCGTCTAGGCGAAATGATAACGCACTTGCGGTCTTTGACTTTAAAGGCTGAAACTGACGTTAAAATGCAGTCAAAATATATTATTATTCACTGATAAATTACATTGAGTAAAGATCATCTTTGCAAGATGACGAGCTCGTGGCTAAATAATAACATCTGGTTGGGTCGATCTTCAGGTTAAGCCGCGGTTGCCTAGGTTAGTCCGTAGATGAGTGACCACCCATTACATACCGAGTTTTCTCCGTGCTTCAGAAAGCACGATTAGTCTTTGATCCCGAATGTCGTTTGAAGATCTTTAACAGTCGTTACAGGTAGTTAGTGGCCCAAAAGTTTGACAACCAGTCTTACCAAGGGTTACCCAGTACTAACTGGGTTGTGGAGGTCAGATAGGCACTCGCTCAATGTAAAATATTGGTATTCAGTTGCAACCGGTTTAAGCAGACCACAACATAGTTGGGAAAAGGCATTGGCATTAGCATTGCAAGATGTTAAATATGCAATAACGCAAACATAAGACCGCATATAACAAGAAAAAATGAGCCATTTATTTTTAAAGCTTTGGCCTTTTCCAGAAAGTCCCATGACTTTTTCTTCGAATAATAAAAAAATTGCCTTCGCAGACAAATCTTATCGAAACCAATTCCTTGTCCTTTCGTTTCCGTTGTGATTTGGACATTATTGTTACCAACGTAAGCTAGAAATTGTAGTGCGCAACGAATTGATTTGTACTGTAATTAGAATTGCTGGTATGCCCTTGAGTTGTGAATGATGTTGCTCTCCGATTTACAGCAATCGTTGCCATGGTAACCATACAATGTTTGGGTATGTGTGTAAGCCAGTTAACTTGTTATTTACTAGCTTGTGAAAGCGAGTAATGTTCTAGAGAGCTCTGTCGGTGAGAAGTGGTATTGAAACTGCTTTTTACTGCAAGATGTACGAAGAGATAGTGATCAAAGCCAAACCTATAAAAAAATCGCGTCGCCATAAAAGGTCTTGATTCAGAAAGTACTATAACATTAAATAGAAACACCCACACATAATATATAGAACTAGCATATACATACTTCCATATTTGAATCGAATTAAAAAAAAGTTCCGTCAAAATCAGTCCAGATTAGCCGGAACAAACAAACAGACAAACATGATGCATTCAGTAAAAAGCTGTTATTTTGAAATTACAAACAGACACGTCAATAATTTATTTATTATTGATTTTAAAGTTAAAGTAATGAATAGTAAACTGTACCTTTTGCAAATCGGTCATTCTACGGATCGGACTTGCAAGCTGACGTTCTGCATTATTCTTATGGTAAAGCTATGAAACTAAACAAACAGTTGTTCAGTCACCAACAATTTAAATTCTTTATTCTTAAGGCGATTACGTGAGCTAAACGCGAGTTTTATAATGCAAAAAAGCATATGATTCACTGCAATAAACAAAACCAGAAAAATATATGATATTCTTCAGGATATATGCTAGTACGATAGTGTTTTGAAAACATAATACAACAAATTTTATTCAATAGAAAAAAATCACGAACTTATCTCTAAAAAATTTTTTAACGAGTAAAAACCGTACTAAAATAAATGCGATCATTCTGATTTTTTGGCAAATAATTCTACAAGCAAAATACTAGTATCATAGTGTTTTAATTTTTTAGTCCAATCAATAGATTTTTTGTAAATCGCAAAAAACCACTCATTTCGCACTATTCGGCCGCAGTGACTGACGTAACAACCACTTTGTCGTGCAAGCTGATTAGAACTTTATTCTAACAGTATTTCAACCGAAGTTTGAACCAACACAAATACAGTTGCTTATTTAGCTCATGTAATCGCCTTAAGCCCTGCACTGACACAGCAGTCTGTTATTATTGTTTCATTTATAATGATCAAATAACAGTTAAGAGATTCTTCAGCACAATTAAATCTACGGTAAAAACAATGAAATTCTCAGTGTATCGGCGGCGTCGTCAACTTTATTTTAATTTAACTAGATTTTTTTATTACCATTTTAGGCAGTTTTTACTTCATGCCTACAGTTATGAGAGCGTAAAAAATTATCTTTTGGAATAAATTACTTGTAGTTATTTGTTTTAGGAAAAATACAGTAAATAGCTTTCTACTTACTGTATTTTTCTTACACTATAATAAAGTATATAAAAGTACCTACACCTACAGACTACAAATAAGGTAATAATTGATTTATGTAATCGTGATACGATTCCATTCATGTAAATGTCTAGGTTTATAACAAAAACTAATTATAATACAAGAAACAATGAAGTGAAATCTAGGAGTGATTCTACTTACTTACATTTAAAAATAACAGTAGTTCGTCTATCACGTGCAATTGTTTTTTGTGTTATAAAGATTATGCAAATTATATGCCTGTTGATAATTTTTTGTTGTCATTCTTGAAAAACTAATGATGTTTATATGATAATCAAGACAGTGAAATAAGCAAAAAAATTTAAGTGCGTGCCGTTAGAGTATGAATGAAGCTGTAGAGCGCTAATGTTTTGTTATAGCCCCAAAGAAGACGGGCAAAGAGTTGTTAAAAAAAAGGATTCCATTAATTGCTCTAATGAAGCAACTTGAATGATTTCACAAACGACTGGGTTAGAATACTCAAATGAAGCTCATGTTTTTAACAGATCTGAAAAAAAGGAGGTTTCTCAATTCGACCGTATATATACCTATATTTATATTTTATTTGTGTTTGCGGATAACATCGTGGTTTATGAACCGATTTTAATGATTCTTTTTTTATTTGAAAGAATAAGCTTCTGGAGTGGTTCTATTTATCATGTGATGCTGATCTTCGGAGACATATAATGGAGCTTTTCAAAAAAAGACGGCTAATCTACCGTGATTGCTGCAATCGCTTGGATGTTTATTGTTTATACAACATTATGACGTAACATCACGCCTGTATGCTGTGATGGGGTACGCAGATATGTACAATACATCCAGATTTGGACAGTTAGGTATTTAGGTTCCATTTATTGGGGATATGGAAAAATAAAAAACTTTATTGTAAAAAAAACCGACTTCAAAAACAAAACAAAAAAGTGAAAAATACACACATCAAAAGTATCTAGGGATCAACATATATTTTTGCAATAACTTTTCTCCTGATTGATATTAATTAAAATTTTCTTTAAGGATTCATCAAATAAAGTGTTTTCGTTTGTCACAGTAACGATAAACCAAGTCACCTTTGCATTAATAAAGAAATTTGCCATTTTCCTAATAAAGGGATTTTTGACATTTGAACCACTAACATTAAAGTTCGAAAAAAAGACTGAAATAACAGTTTTCTTTAAAATTTTATTGGGTAACTTAAACAATTAATAATCCGTGTTTCTACCGCGAACACTAACAACACAAGAACATCGGTTTGGCATACTCAAAATGAGTTCATCCAAATCACGCTGTGGAATGGCCGCCCATGTTCGTTGCAACAACAAAAAAAGGTCTTCTTGCGACTGGATACCCTCCATATTCGGCAGAGCTCTTCTCTGTAGCATATCCCATGCATGCTCAATCGGGTTCAAGTCTGGCGACTGAGCAGGCCAGGGCAGGACATTGATGTTAGCTGCGGCGAGAGTCTGTCTTACAACTCTTGCGGTGTGCGGTCGTGCATTATCATGCATTAACTGAAATAAGGGACCGATTTGCACTTGTAGAGGAACGATGACGTCTGATACAATCGTCTCAGCATAAATTTGAGCGTTGAGGTTGCCTCTGATCCAAATCAACTCAGTTCTTCCGCCGATCCAAATACCCGCCCATACCATGATGGTTCCACCACTATAAGGATGGACTTCCTGGCAGGATTTTAATCGCTGTTGGCGTCCAGGGGTTCTCCAGTGTCGTATACGTCTTGTATCCGGTCTCATACCAAAACGAGACTCATCAGAAAAGCACACGAAACGCCATTGTTCTTCTGCCCAATTTCTGTGTTCAAGAGCCCATTGATATCGAATCCTACGATTGTGCATTGCTATAGGTGGTACCCGTAGCGGTCTTCGGGAATGAAGGTTCACTTCATGCAAGCGGTTTCTGACTGTTTGGTCGCTAATTAAGTTCCCTGAAGAGTGATGAAGCCTCACGGCTAACATCATGGCGGTTATTGTTGGAGCTCTTCGAGTTAAGATTTGAATGTATCGGTCTTGTCTCCGTGTGGTGCAGCGATACCGTCCTCCATGGCGCTCAGCCACGGTACCAGTGCTTCGGTAACGTGTCCAAAGTCGACTGATAACACTCTGACTTGTATTCAGAGCTAAAGCTACAGTACGTTGCCGGGAACCAGCTTCTATCATTCCCACGGCTCTGAGCATTTCTTCCCTGCTTAAATGACGTCGCCGCTCCATAATAACGTTGGTTTTAATCAGTAGTAGGGAAACAGTAGCACTAATAATGTCTTCAATGCGTTGTATGTTTTTATAGGGAAAATATTGACAGCTTATTTTCATCTTTTACTCGAATTTGATTGAGAGTTCCTGATTCAAATTATGAAATGCACCAAAAAGGATCCATATAAATTTATAAAATCATAAATTTATTACAAAGCCACATCTCAATCTCAAGAAATCCGCATAAAAATGCTTGATCCCTAGACATTTTTGATGTGTGTAACTTTAGCTTCAGAAGTTGTTTTCATGAGTGTGTGAGTGTGTGTGTGGGTGTGTGTGTGTGTGTTGTGTGTGTGTGTGTGTGTGTGTGTGTGTGTTTTGTGTTTGTTGTTTTTTTTTTGTTGTTTCAACAAAAACAAAATGCAACATACTTAAAAATTTAACGTTTAACACGTGAGTTTAAGATGAGAGCAATGCACGTTTTAACCTTAACTTTCTTAACATCCTAGAACACACTCAACAATTCACCTAATTCATACTCTGAGTGTTTCTCTTATCTTGATCATACTCACCTTTATGGGATCAAATAGAGGAAAATTACCACGTTTTTAGGTAAACGAAAGCTACCTAGGTAAGTACACACCATTAAACTATGCCGTAGTACATTTTGTACCAGTTTGGTGTCACGGTTTGCGCGACCACAAACAATTGTGGTTCCATGATGACTTAGAGTTATGTACTTATTTGGTCTCGACAAATAAGAAGCGAAAACCGTGCTGTTGTTGTGGTATCAACTATCGTAGCTTTTCAAAAGTTTTTTTTTTTACTCTAGGAGACTTTCATGACGAGGACGGTAGCATCTGTATAATAAAATTATTGATAACCAGTAACTAGGTAGGTTCATGTGTTAATATATTCTGCCTTAATTTTTGGAAACAGCAAGTTTTGCAATTAAATCTGAAATATTCCCAAAGGCTTTATAATTTTTAGACTTAGTTAGTACTTAAGTTAAAGTAAACTTTAAAATATGACAGTAAGATTTTTTACTCCTGACCAGCAAAACTACAAAAAGAAAGATACCAGTCGTAGACGCTCGATTGAACTCATGAATGAGAACACAAAATAAAAGAAACAAACACTCAACAAAGCTAGTGAAAGTAAGATAGGTACTACTACCTACTCAGTTTTCACATGCATGACCTCAAAAATCAATGTTTCATGGTTTAACAACTTAATGACAATACGGCTGGTAGCATTGTTAGGGTTCCGTTGCCAAATGGCAAAAATAAAACCCTTAATAGATTCGTCCTGTTCGTCTGTCTGTCAAAATTCTACGTATATACTGTGTAGGGTGTCTCGCGACAACTCTTAAAAATGGTATCGAGGTTCCTCAAATCCTTTTTTCTTTTCTTAAATTAATGGTTGATGAGAGATATCCGCTTCTAAAACTCTCTATATTTTTCGCATTTGGACGGTTTTTATATTTTTATCTAGACATTTTTGTATTAGTAAATTGCACCCGTGCGAAGACAGGGTGTGTCGCTAGTTATTCTTTACTAATGTCGCTTTTCGTGTCTACCTATGTTAATATGACCGCGTTATTCTCCATAACTTTGCAATCGATTCTGATATTATTTTCACTATCATTTAGATAATTTATTCCGGAAGGTTTATAAGTATAAAACATTAATATTAAACCATCATATCTTATAGAAATCTCAATGTTTTAGCAAGTCGTAAAAATCCACACGAAGCAGGGGCGGACCGCTAGCGACATAATGATCAACCACTTGCCTTGATACTTGAATTCACCGAGTTTCTCAACGACTGCAGGTCAAGAGCGATCGTTGACTGTCGGTACATAGGTACAATCGACACTTCGGAACTTTTACTTCCTAATTCCTGTCGTGAGTTTGTCGACATTTTAGTTTAATAGCTTGCGTTTAATGGAGGCGTTTATGGCTATCTCGCGTTAACTTAATAGACACTTTGTTTGTAAGTTGGCATTAACTTCATCATCATCATCATCATCAGCCTATTAATGTTCCCACTGCTGGGACACGGCCTCCTCTCTATGAGAGGGAATGGGCTATAAATCCACCACGCGGGCCCAGTGCGGATTGGTAGATGTCACATGTCTTCGAATTTTTTGGTTCTAGGACATGCCGTGAAATAAATTACACAAAGTAATGCGCCTGTCTGGGTTCGAACCCACGACTTACTGTTCGTAAGTCGGGGCCGCCACCACTGGGCCACCGCTGCTGGCATTAACTTGAAAGTACTGAAATTGTGAAAACGTTCTTTGATTTTGAGTTCTGTTTTCTATCAATTTCAATTCAAAATCAAGACAAGACAGTGTAATGCAGTTGGTCTCACATAACTCGCACAATTACTGTATTATCACTACTCGATCCCATACAATGTTTAAAATACGGTGGGGCCAACGGGATTTTATTTTTATTCTTCCTAACATTTTTCTACATGATGTTACTCTAATTTGAAATTCGACGGCATTTTTTTTTAATTTTAAGAGCGGGACCAATCTACTAAACAAAATGACATAAAAATAATAATTTAGTAAACTGATCCCGCGGGATCCAAATGAGCAGGATTAATTTGCTAAAGAGCTAGTTTACAGGATGGTGGCTTTGTCACCTGCATACGTCACCCGAGTGACTAAAATCGCCACCATCATGATCATTTATTTGGCTTTGCTTCATTTTAATAATTTCTAGCTCTCTCTTTTGTTTTAAAAGTGTTTAAGACTAAAATTGAAATCAATTGTAATACTAATAATACCTGCTAATAGAAAATTGCAATAAACCGGTATTCAATCTCGTATTATTACACACTTCAGAAAATTAATAATGATGGCGATAAACAGAAATGAGTACCTACCTAATAAAAATATGAATAAAAAGCCATTTACATATGAAACTGTGCATGCTTAAACGGCTGTAAAGATTCAATCAAAGTCGGAAGGCGAGGTAGCGACAATATTTATATTATCAAAATAAATTATTCATTGCGGTCTCTGTAGGTACTTTCTTGTGATAGTGATCTTGAGATGCAAGCCAGATCAATGCCAATGAAGCTTCTACTTTCACTTGCAGTGTAAGTGCTATGTACCTCTCGACCGGTTCAAGGCGGCTTGTCCACGACTGTATGTATACGACATCGCGACTTAAATGTTTTATATTCATTTGATGACTTAATAAATGCATTTTATTTATTCACCCAGTCGAAAGTTCTGAGGTAACAAACACACAAAAAAAGACAATACTGTCTAATTGAGAACCTCCTCTTTTTGGAAGTCGGTTGAAAAGAGAATCTTATTGTCATCAATTTGTACCTACTATGATTGCGACCTTTCCTTGAAGAGTCTAGGTACTAGTTTATAATAAACAGGACTTAGTAGAAGTCAAGTTTTATACTAAATAAATAATACTTTTCAAAAACAAAAAAATAAAGAAACTGACAGTGTACATTATTATAGCTTATATGTGCTGCGAACGACAAAAATAAACGATATAAAGGATACATAAAAAGAACGATGTAAAGATGACCTTCCATTGTTTTTGAGAAAACCTGATTAGGAGTCTTTGAGCAACAATATCGTATATTAGCAACAATACCTGAGTCACACTGATAACATGACCCATTAATGTAGTCGTTCATAAATATTTAATAAAATCTCCCATTATATTGTACATAAGGAAAATATTAAATATGGTATTATATTGTAAGTGCAAAAAGTAAAGTCAATGCATTAACACTTCGTTGTACTACCAATAACATAAGATAATGTCACATAGTACAACGATACACGTTCTAAGAATTTCAATAAATAATAATTTCTTATGTTTACGAGAGTCAGATCTATTGTTATCATTATAATGACAATAATATGTACCGCAACAATTTTTTTTTTAAATTAAATAGTGGTGTTGGTGACCAAAGTGCAAAGTTTCTATAGATAAATATATTTTTCTAGGCAATTGAAAAGTAAACATGGGTTCATAATTGTACGTATCCGTATGTATGAATATTCCAAGTTATAAATCATTTTGATTACACTGCAGGCTGCGCAAGTGCAGAAATTCGATTCCAGATTTCTTTGTGACGTGATTAATTTTCTTTCCTTATTGTGATAAATCAAGTCTAGCGAAGACGTATTCCAGAGGTGTCAACGCAACGTTCACGTCGGCAGTACTACGCCGCGTAGTACTAGCGCTACGCCGCGTAGTACTAGCGCTACGCCGCATACTTCTAGCGCTACGCAGTATAGTACAAGCACTACGCAGTACAAGTATCAATAAACCTGTATGTAAAAATTACGAAAGGGTTAAAGACAAAATATTATAAACTATTTGCTCTCATAAATAACCTACCCCAACACCACTAGTTTTTTGTTCTTTGCCTTTTTTGCTGACATATATACCTATCTTTTTTTCCGCACCTCGATCTGTTGATTCATTAGGCCTGCGGTCGAGTGGTACTTGTATATGCGTTGGTATGTTTTTATGACTGTACTGGCTATAAAAACGCTCTGGAGAGTGCCAAGTGGGTCGGTTTAAAGTACCTATTGCACTATATTGGCTAACCGACGTTGTTCTTTGTTTACATAAACCGTTAAGAAGTTTTTGAGTTGATCAAACTGCAGCTATCTGTGGAGCAATGACATTTTGTGGCTACACTTTTTATGTCAAGATTAAACAAAAACTATTTAAGAACCGCTGAATATATAAAAGCATAACACGAAAATCTTATCTTGTGAGCGCATTACTTTATCTATTGTTTTCAGAACATAGCACATAACTCCTGACAAGGAACCCTTATAGTTTTGTCATGTCCGTCTGTCCGTCAGTCCTAGGTTTTGCTCAGAGATTGTTAGTACTAGAAAGCTGTAATTTTGTAGAGGTGTGTACTGTGTAGGTATATTAATTAAGCCAACAAACAGGTAAAATAAAATTTTGGAAAATATTTTTTGGTAGCTCCACTACATGTGAAGTGGAGCTACTATCCCATAGAGTTGGTCTCCCATCGTGTGGTTGCTAATACTATTTTACGATTTAATGTTTCATTTACGAAAAATATTAAACTTCAAAGCGCAAATATTTGTTTCAGTAGGGCGCCACCCATCTAAAAGCTAAACTGCTGGCTTGTAAAATCTGGAAAAATTCATGATGATAGAACATTTCATAAACTTTAAAGAAAAACTATAGCGGTTAAGATAACTTTATTAGTTTAGCAGTAATAGTCGTTGAACTTGGCTGTTGGATAATTGTACCAAATACAAAATCATTAGAATAAATCCTCTAAAGTGACTAAGATGAAGTATTTGCTGAAGTTGCTAAACTCACAGATGTCAAATTTGATCTATTTTTTTATTTTTATTATTAGGGGGCTACTACGGAACCTTATACTGCGCGTGGCCCGACACGCATTTGGCCGGTTTTTATCACAATTTGCGAAACCTAAATTACCTATTTGTTATTATTTTTCTCACGGCAGTCATTATAAGCTTGAGTTTCATACTGCTACTTATACAATAAATGATTTTCACTGGCTTTTTTAATTCTTATATTGTTATTTGTTCTTTGTTTTATTCTTTAAAGCTTATTTATTATTATATTGAAAAAAAAATAGGATTTCGTGGCTAAATAATAACAACCACTCGGGTCGATCTTTAGGTTAAGACGTGCTTGCCTAGGTTGGTCTGTGGATGGGACCACCCTTACTTACCGAGTTTCCAACGTGCCTCGAAAAGCACGTTAAGCTGTTGGTCCCGGCTGTCATTTGTAGATCTTTGACAGTCGTTACAGGTAGTCAGTGGCCCAAAAAGTCTCACAACCAGCCTTACCAAGGGGTATCGTATTACCCAGTACTAACTGGGTTGTGGAGGTCAGATAGGCAGTCGCTCAATGTAAAATACTGGTATTCAGCTGCATCCGGTTAGACTGGAAGCTGACCCCAACGTAGTTGGAAAAGGCTAGGCATATGATTGAATAAAAATAAAAAAACGTAACGGTCGAAAATTAATCAGTGGATTCATGGACTTCATGAATACTTCGCATTGCCGCACTTCTGTCAAACTACAAGTGCGAGATACAGACGAGAATATGGTTAACCATATTCTCGTCTGTATCTCGCACTTCTAAGCACGTGCGTTCTTTCTAAGCACGTGCTAAATAACGTTTATGGACCTCGGTCTTTGAATACAACTCCATTAAAGTGAATCATTTAAGATGATAAGTGGATAGGCAAACAAAATACTTGCCTAAGTCCTAAAAAACTGTGGGGCTTCTCTCATCACTTCAAATTGGTAAGTACAAAGAATTGTAAGCGTCTGTCAATTGTTCTTATAAAGTGGGTTAGCTGCTTCTATACTTTCACTTGGTTTTGAGAACAGTGACAATAGGAAACAAGACATAAATCGGGGCCAAACAACACAAAAATTATAACCATTTAAACTTTTGTTTCTATCTCTTTCTAGATAAACAGAATTTAGTATGGATTTTGTACGTCGATGCAGCGAATGACGTCATTCGCTGTATCGGATCTCTCTGTCTAATCAGCAGTTTCAAATGCTTATAACTTAGTATTTGTTATAGATATTAAAAAAATAATGTCACTTTGCTATTTCTGATGTTGTTTAGAGTGATAAAATAAAATCTTGCATATACCCTATTGACAGTCAATTTCACATTGGTTCACCATTACATCTGCCTCGTTGGTGTAGTGGTCGTAAGTGCGACTGCTGAGCATTTTGCCAGTAATGTTTAAGGTGGAAGATCCACGGTTGCCCGCGAAATTCTAATTTTCTTTACGGGCGCGGCTGTAAGACCTATGTAGTTACAGAATTATAATCATTAAAATCATCAATACAACCATCTAAGTTGTAACTACATACGTCTTACAGCCGCGCACGTAAAACGCGTAAGAAAATTTGAATTTCGTGGGCAACCGTGGATCTTCCACTTTAACATGACTGGCAAAATGTGGGTGAACTGTACTTCTGCCTATCGCTTTGGGGATTACAGGTGTTATATTATGTGAAGTGCGGAGCGTTCCGCCTGTACTCTACGATAGGTTATACAAAATGATAGAAAGTGTTTTTTTTTTTTCGAGAAATCCAAAATAATCAATGACAATCAACTTTATTTAATTAGGTGCGTGCAGTTTTTACTTCACACCTTATGGGAAAAGCCTATTTTTAATACGTCAGAGAAGATGAATAATGACTCCATATTGTAAACTTATACGGCTGGAAACATATTAATAACGCTTCATAAAAACTCCTCAATTAAGCCATGCCTCTAGAGTTTATTCAGGAAACATCTTTCTTTATCATATTGTCGAATGTCAATGGCTTTAAAATACATGTTAAGATAATAATTACAATGCAATGAACGACACTGAACTCGTCTGACACGGATGTAAAAAAAAAAGAAAATGATTATTATTGACATTTTAATACGTAATTGACCGTAAAACAACGTAAATGAGTACTTCATTGCACTCTGCATTTATTTAATTACTTTTTTGAATTATGTTTAATACACTTCGATTAATAATGTACATAGCCGATTAAGAAACATCGTATATTTCTCGTTGATGTCTTTGCTTCCTAAATATATTATGCCGTCAGAAACATATAGGTGCATCCACACTGCAGTTACGTTTTGTAGAACAACATATTGCAAGATACATACATTAGGACATTAATTTGGCTTTTTATATATTATATTTTACGTCTTTTGCTATAACTTTTTATTATATACCTTGTTACCCACTAATACTTGCAAATGTTGCTTCACAAATAGAAACTTCTTTGTTTATGCACCTTAAAACAAAGAATTTACGGCTATGTGATGTAATTTAGCTTTCTGTGAGTTATATAATTTTAATAGACTTTTTGTATTGTTTCAGCTGATCCAAGATGGATTTGGAGTTTCGGAATTTGACATACACGGTGCAAAGTCGCTTACCAAAAAGTATGTATTGATTATAAGATAACTTCCAAAGTCACAATATCTTTGAACAGCCAGTATGTTAGCATTCAGCTAGATTTTGATACTATTTAAACTGCTCAAGTCATAATTTTGATAAACCAAAAACTCGACTACGTTATGCAGGCTGACATTGGGCTTGTAATAAAAGTCAGCCAGTAAATTTCAGAAACGGATCTAGTTGATCTGGCAAAAAAACAAGCAATCTTAAAACTAAGTATCTTTTTCGACTGTAACAGTTCGTGGAGTAAACGCACCTAAATAACTGTGTCATCGCAAGTTGAAAACCATTGTTATTTTATTATATACAGTACAGTCAATACTATATAGGTACCTTTCTCAATGTCATGACTATAAAACGGTAAGAACGTTTCAGAGCAAAAAAGTCTAGGGCTAAGTCTTTAAAGTCATGGACACGGTTAATAGTGTTTTTACACATTCGACTAAAAAAGTTAGATGAGTAGATAAATGGGAAAACTCTAGGTTTTGGTTTCTGAATGTTTTGAGATTTGTCTCATATAAAAAATAATTATTATATTTACATAACATAATTATAACATAACATATTATTATTAGCATACTTAACATATTATTATTACATATTAACATAACATTACGCCTGTAGGTAATCGCCGAAGTAATTGGTTAGGTGTACCTAATAGTACTCCATTATTTCGCCAGTAATGTTTAAGTCCCATGTTAAACATTACTGGCATTTTTTATGGGCGAGCCTATTGCCAGCAACCAAGCACCCGACTCCTTCCGAATCCGAATCCTGACTTCGTGGCTGCTACTAAGAAAGAATAGGGGAAAATATATTATAATGACCACCAAAAATAACTTTGTGACCACTAACATCTATCACCTAAAATATCAATTGATCACCAAATTTAGTAAATTGAGCACCAAATTTTAATGAGGTGGTTGATGACATGACATACTAGTTTTGCCTAGGCCGACTTGGGGCACCCCGACACGGATAGATAAGGTTAGAAGGGTCTATTCGCTCGCTTCGCTCGCTCATTCGACCGCATACCCTTCGTGGTTATTTTTTATAAACCATTCAAAAGTAGGAGCCCCGCGAAGCAGGGCTTCGTCGAACAGTTCTTCCTCGACTCGGATGCAAACAGATGCATAACAGTTCAATTTCTGGTGGTTTTTTCTAATTTCACGGTTAAATGGGGATTCATTTTGGTGATCATTTACTAATTTTGGCATTCATAGGTGATTTTTTTGCCGTTACATTTTACTAAATCTGGTGGTTCGTTAATTGTCCCCTTCTATCCCTAAGAAATTACTGATAGAAAAATCCAATAGCATTTTGCTCGACCCTGGAATTGAACACAGGACCTCATGCAGTCGCGATTGTGATCATTAGACCAACGAGTCAATCTTACTTGTATTTCACAATGGTCATTTTGTTGAAATAGGTCAGCATGAAGTTAGGAAACTTGAAAATGTGAAATTACATAAGTGGTTTTGCGTAAGCTGCATGGAATTAACGTCATAATATAACAAGTAAACATTATTATATGTAAAGATTAATCACAATTATATCTTAAAATTAACGCAAGTTGGATGACTTCGCATTGTCAAATTTTTCTTCGTGTTTAATTTTAGTTAAGCTTGCCGACATATTTTGAAACGATGGATGATTTGTCTTTCTTGTTGTGAATACTAAAATGTGGTATGAGGATTGCTTATTTGTATTTTTATTTTATTTTATGTACCTTCGGTCTTAAAGAGGTTTTATTCAAAGTTGATGATTTTTTACAAATAATGAAACATAAATTATTTCTAATTCGCGAGAATTGAAATGGTTATTGGTGGTTATGGTAATTAAGATACACAAATATAATATGATTAATAAAGTTATTGATGTATCATCACAGCAAACCTCGCTATGTTGTTAGTTTTCACGGCGAAACTACTGAATCAATTTAGATGAAATTTTTCAGAGCTTAGAAATACATTTCGTTTGAAACACAGCTGGCCGCAATAAATAAATTTCAGCAAAATACCTGTTAATTATTTGTTATTTTATAATGTACTAGCTTCTGCCAGCGGCTTCGCCCGCGTGAAGTTTGGTAATTGTAAAAGTTCCTAAAAAGTATCCTATGTGTTAAGCCAGGTTACAAACTATCTGTGTGCAAAATTTCATCAAAATCTGTTCTGTAGTTTTTGATTGAAAGAGTAACAAACATCCATACATTCATACTCACAAACTTTCGCATTTATAATATTAAGTAGGATAAGATTAAGATTATCCAAATAAGATTTCCCGACGATACGAAGACCGGACGGGTTTTACTATTAATTAAAATAGATGGATTAGCAGTTAAAACGAATTGAAGATTAAAATCATTTGGTCTTAAAATGTAACAACAAAATTCTAATTTTGTTGTGACATTTTAATATTATAATAAACTTTTGATTAAACGGTAATGTGCGAAGTATAGATGTAGCTATGGTAGTCGCGACGACCATAGACAAGATTGCCAGAAACAGGGAAGATTTTCATGATTTCCGATTTGTTGTCGGATCCGAAGTATACCTAGGTACGAACAGACCGAATATGTGACAGACTCTCACAACTAAATAAAAAAAACTATTTCATTAAAATAAAAAGGGCCTTAATTTTGACTTGATCAAGGAAAGGATTAGAAAACCAACGAATGTATAAAATACTTGACTGTACATAACTAACTAATACCTAGTTTCCTAGGTTATAAAAGTTGTTACTTGTATTTTTTTTATTTAACCTATGCTCGGGATCAAATGTTTGGGCTTTCCAAAGGTTGTGATACGCGAGACGACAAAAAAAACTAATTAGTCCGTCAGTTAGATTATCAGAAAATATTTGAACCGTGTTTTTTCTTTTGTTCCGTAAATCAAAATTCACAAAGATATGACGCTTTTAAAATTCTCAATACGTCACGCCTAGGTATAATTTTTAGCTAGTTCTGACGTCACGAGCCCCCACTCCCGAGTTTTGATGCGTTTTATCTTTGTCAATATTCATTGATTCACAGAAACAAAAAATACGTGTCTATTAATTTCCAATAATTTAACTGACGGACTAAATAGATTCCTTGCCCTTATCCCAATTCATTTGGGGTCTGCGCAGCATGTCTTCTTCCTCCACACTTCTCTATTTTCCGTCATCTCATCAGACACTTCTTTTCTTGCCATATCATTCTTAACACAGTCCATCCATCGTTCCTTTGGTCTTCCTCTACTCATATACTTATCCACATTCATACTCAAAACTTTCCTCACGACATTTTCCTCATTCCTCCGCATCACACGCCCATACCACGACAACCGATTACCACACAACTTTTCAGTCGCCGGCGCCACTTTCAGACTTCCTCTTATATACTCATTTCTTACTTTATCCTTTCGCGTAACACCACACATCCCCCTTAGCATTCTCATCTCCGCGATATGTAATTAAACTGTTTATCTGACATCAGGTAGCTACTAAATTTCAATTTAACAAGGTGCCCTTTAAGAGTAGAGTAGTAGTGAGGTTATTTTAATGAGGGTTTTGCTCAGCTGCCTGGGCAAAATAACCTAACAATTATTATTGTTGTAGCGATATACTGTTCTTTGTCTTAAAACGTTTAGCTAGGCAAGCTGCACACGCCCGTATTTAATTGTGTCTTTAAATTCAAACTGCATCGATAAAATAAGTAACGAAAATCTTAATATATATAAATCTCGTGTCACAATGTTTGTCCTCAATGGACTCCTAAACCACTTAACCGATTATAATAAAATTCGCACACCATGTGCAGTTCGATCCAACTTGAGAGATAGGATAGAATAGAAAAAAATAAAAAGTCCACCCTTGCGAAGCCGGGACGGGCAGCTAGTATATTATAGATTTTTATATTCTGCCAACGCCAAGAGTCTGTCGCGTGTTTGATCGACTGACCTAATCTCGAACAAAAATTAGAGATGAAACGGATATCCGGTAACTATTCGGTATCCGGCCTATCCGGCCTATCCCAAATTTTATTATCCGGCCGGATACCGGATAGTAACTCATTATCCAGATATGCATAAATTTTCTAAAAAATCCTTTAAAACGTACATGAAATAAGACAACAGCTAGCAATTATGATAAGTTTTATTAAAAGCTACAGGAATGTACTCTAACGTGTCTAAGTCATCGCACCGCACTAAAAAATGTTTTGTTTAACAAGTTAAAAAATATTTTTACAATCAACAAGTGGCACGATCACTCCCGATGAGTCCCGATGAGACCCGAAATCGCCCGAAATGATGCAATCGCGTTGCCCGCAGCTGTACGACGCTAAACATGTCACAACTGGCCTCAGAGAACTACTTACTCTCCGCCGGAGCTCAGGCGGCCGGATATCCGGCCATCCGGCCTTGCAGTTCAACGAATATCCGTTATTCGGTATCCGGTCAAACAACTATCAGTTTCATCTCTAACAAAAACATTCTTATATTTTCGAAGCAATTGTTATTAAGCGCACGTGTTTATTAGTGCACCAGCTGATACTTGTCACATTGACCTTATGGCGCAGTGTTCAGATAACCCAGTACCCCAGTGACCCCATCCGCAGTGTATATTTCAAAATTAGAACTTGTGAACTTGAAATGATAATTTCGAGAAACGGCGCTAATGATTATGATGCCTAAGTGTCCAAACACACACGACACGACATCGCATCGTGGCACGAGTGTACGTGAGTTTCGTAGCCCTAAAAACCCGAGTGGGGTTTTTAGGGCTACGAAACTCACGTACTAAAAACCCCACTCGGGTTTTTAGGGCTACGAAACTCACGTACTAAGCGATATAATACTCAGCCTAATTTTTTCTCGAGAGATGTTTTGCTCTGGAAACGGTGTCAATTCTGAATTCTGTTCCATACATTTTGACTGTGTATTGCAGTTTTGTAGGAAATAGCTGTTTTTTTTTTCTTTTTTTTTTGAAACAGCTTTGTTTTTGCCTGTCATGTGCTCCACTGCTGGGCAAAGGCCTCCCTTTCTCCTACCAAACCTCTCTATCTTGTGCGATATCTGGCCATGTTCGCCCCGCAAACAAGATCAGGTCGTCACACCACCTTAGCCGCGGTCTATCTCGACGGCGATTTCCTCCGTGCGGCGTCCAGTGAGTGACGATCCTGACCCACCTCTCCGGGTGCATTCGCGCTACGTGGCCAGCCCACTCCCACTTTAGCTTGCCTGTTTTTTCTTCGACATCTGCAACTTTAGTTATCGATTTGTACACCTAACATTATGCTGCGTTATATTGCGCGCCGGCAAATCTAGAGTTTGGACTTGTGTTGATCAGTAAGTGACCACCTTTACGCACCGTAGGTTAGGACGGGCAGGATGCACATGAAATAAAAAAAATAAAAACAATTATTGACCCTGTCGGGCACAGCAAATTTTGTAAATAAGTAAAGAGAGGAAGAGCGTTTTTTTGCTGTTCCTAGTTGTTAAGTTCGCATTGTTTTATAGAAGTTTGGATTCTTTTTCAGCGTTTGGGTGATGCAGAGAAAACAGTGGTGTGTGGGTAGGATGTTACATGTACTACATGTAACCTACTACACTACATGTACCCACTGTTTCATGTAGGCACTTAGGCATGCAATATTATAATATATTATATTATTTATGTTTACAATGAAATATTACCACAGAAGACAAATCAAAAATATTTTTTCCGCAACTGTAACAACAAACAGCTAATGTTGTTACGGAAATCAAAAATACATACTTATCTCATTATTCGACGAATTACGAATTTCATGGTATGTAATTTGCTCATTCATTTTATTTATGTTTTTGGTTTTTATCATTTTATTGTAAACTAATAGATTAAATTACAACAATAATGTACAAATTACTAGTAGGCTCTTAGATTAGGCCACGCTTTTTTCTTTTAATTTAATAATTGGTTGCCGAATGATTAGAGCATTCGGAATGTTGTAAAAACGATTAACACTTTTTCAATCATTCGAATCCTCTTAAGTATAATTATTTTTACACTTCAAGTCTAAGTTTTATTTTAATGTTTCTTTTGCACTATGAGCCTAAACAATGTGTTTTTTTTCCGTAAATCCTGTTTTAGTGAATCCATTTTTTGATAATTTAATTATATTTCTGGTGAGGTATTAAAGTTTACTGCAAATAGAAACGTGATTGGCTATCAATAAAACGTAATAATTCAAAACGGAATGCTAGAAATAGAAAAATCCAAAATTAAAAGTAATGATAAAGTTTGGCGTATATTGTCAGCAGCGCATCGTATTTCAATACAAAAAAGTGCCCGCCAGCAGAGTGCAATGGTTCATTCAAAATGTGTGAATTTGTGAAAGTGTAGGAGGTGTAGGATAATTTTTAAAGTATCTTTTCTGCATGAAATAGTTAGAAATTAAACGAAAAATAAAATAATCTTTTTGACAGGTAAAGTGATTTTCACATGCTATTTTTATTGTTCATTTCGGCAGATGAATAGAGATCTATTTAAAATATTTCTCTTTCAAATTATTTATATTATTATTATTATCAGCCATTTGTGTTCCACACTGCAGAGCCTCTCTTCCCTCCCTCCACTTAATCCTATCCAGTGCCGTTCTGCGCCAATCCTTGTGATAGGAGCCGAGTTCGTCCCGCCATATCCTCCTGGGCTTGCCGCGTTGCCGTTTGCTGCTGTTTGGGACCCATTTTGTGTTTTTTATTACAATTAAATATTTTGTTTTCGATTATATGATAAATAATTCCCGAAACAATGTAATTATCTGCTTATTAACTGATAAGAGATAGTTCACACGTGAGATCCTACTCAAA
Organism: Xestia sexstrigata; assembly: GCA_941918905.2. Lineage (NCBI taxonomy): Eukaryota > Metazoa > Arthropoda > Insecta > Lepidoptera > Noctuidae > Xestia > Xestia sexstrigata. Next base: position 8,202,861 of record OW799217.2, on the reverse strand, counting down.
ATTGTTCCTAAGTATCTCTAAGATATTTTTCAGTAAAACCTAATCTAATGGCGGCATCTTTTCACCACGTGCGGTAAATATTAAAAAGTATATCGTACTATCAAGCTCTGGGCCAAACTGATGCGAAACCCGTGAAATTCGCCTGTATGGATGCGATCTTGTCAATTAACTTTTAAAGGAGGTGTTCGAACTGGCGCTAATAGTCGTGTAACTTTCTATTCATTAAACCACCGCGCGGGATGAGTGACGTGACGTCACGCTGGAATCGCTTCAGTTTTACCAGAGCTTAAGATTTTACATAATAGCCAAGACAGCTTTTTTACAAAGATCATTAAAAATTAAAAAAAAAACGTCGTAATCCTCTCTGGTCCAAAGTGGCTTGCACATCATGTTTTATTCTTCCATACATAAAAATGTAAACAATAATATTTTGTTTTATGCATTTCACAAGAAGTTAACTTTGAGATAAGGCATACTTTGGTCAGTACAATAATATTACTATCAGAAGAAACTGGGGCATATCGTCTTTGTCCGATAATGGCGTATAATATGGCATTGAAACAATTTAGGTAAAGGCTCGTATACCAGCTCTGGAACATCTGAAGGTTATAAATAAGGGCTTATGAAAATACAATCGAGGAACAAAATGAAAGAGTTTTTGGCACAATAGGCTCCTTTTGGGGCACCCCTTCTACCGAAAACTACACTAATATTATAAAGTTTGTAAGTTTAGTAATAATATTCGGAACTGCTCATCCGATTTCGAAAATTCTTTCACTAGTCAACCCGCGATTATGGCGCTTGCAACAGCGTCGAAATATCGGGAGCTCGGAACAAATAAAAATCACAAAAGATATTCCGTAAGTGACGGTATATGTTTAGTATCTACGTGTATCAGAGGCTATATTAGACGCTAGCGATGCCGCGAAAAAAAGCTAATTAATAAAATAAAGCACTTCGCCCGCGACTATTCTGATAGCTTGGCTAATTTGCATGATATCAATGTAATTAAATATGCCTATGTTACTCGGCAAACATGTAGCTTTCTAATAGTGAAAGATTTTTTAAAATAGGTCCAGTAGTTTTTAAGTTTATTTGTTACATACAAAAATACAAATCTTTCCTCTATAAAATATTAGTGTAGATTGTCAGCTCAAAAAGGTGATGAAAAAGCATAACCTTTTCGATTTGTACATATTCTGTCTTAATATTATTGTCATTGACAGCAGGATTTAAATGAATGAATTAATCTATTATTATAAATACGATATCTTAGCAGTTTGCAGTTTTATGGGACAGCAGGTCAAGTGCATATCAATGTAAGTGGGGCACTGACCCTGTGGTTACATCATTTCTGTGATTGGCTGAGTTTCCATTGAACGATATCGTTGATAAGCCCTTACTCAGTATTGCGGTGTAACAAAGAGTTAAATGGTGCATTTTATTTATTGTAAATATTTACAACTTTTGCAATTTTAAGTTAGTAATTTTAAATTAAGGAGGAGCTCGTGGCTAAATAATAACAGCCGTTTGGGTCGATCTTTAGGTAAGCCGTGCTGGCCTAGGTTGGTCTGTGGAAGGGTGAGTTTTCTTCGTGCGTCGGAAAGCACGTTATGCCGTTGGTCCCGGCTGTCTTTGACAGTCGTTACAGGTAGTCAGTGGCCCAAAAAGTCTGACAACCAGTCTAACCAAGGGGTATCGTATTACCCAGTATTAACTGGGTTGTGTAGGTCAGATAGGCAGTCGCTCCATGTAAAATACTGGTCTTCAGCTGCATCCGGTTAGATTGGAAGCCGACCCCGACATAGTTGAGAAAAGGCTAGGCAGATGATCAATTTTAAATTAAGCACAATGACAGATTGTAGCTGAAGATTTCTACGGCGCAATGTCAAAAATGAAGAAAAGAAATGTTACGTCACGTACTGTTGTAGAGAATTAGAGATACAAGTGTAGGGTTTGATTATATTATAGGTGCTGCAAACTTGTTCGGGACGGTACATTCTATTTGGAACATTTTGTTTCACAAAGCCGATCCGAAGCATTAACTACTCGAATTCGAAAATTCGTCTAGGTCTCATTTGGCTCTTTTGGGTCGCCAAACTGAATCATGGCCTGTAGGACCCGCACTTTACATTACATCATCAGGTTAACCTTTTTCGAATTATGTGGGCTTCCAATCTAACCGGATGCTGCTGAATTTCAGTATTTTACATAGAGTCACTTCCGATCTGACCTCCGGAATCCAGAAACTTGGTAATACGATGCCCCTTGGTAAAACCAGTTGTCAGACTTTCGGCCTAAAGACTACCCATAACTCCTGCGTAATAATAATAATAATAATACAGTACGAGTATGTTTGTTGATAAAGTAGAAGTTTAATGCTGACCATTAATTAATAATGACTGTTTTTGTTTTGGGTCACTTCACTTATCTTATTGTCATTTTGTTTAAATGAGTTTTTACACAATCTCTACATCGCGTTTTTGTGTACTGTTAAACATTAGTTGAACACAATAAACTTCGTAATTAATGTTCAAATTAAAGTGATGCATAATTTAATTGCTTAACATTTTTATGGCTGGTAGACAATAAGATTGTAAACAGGTGATTTGTGGCTGTAAACTTTAAGTTAATTGCTAGAGGTTAATGCCATCAACTATTTATTGGGCTTTAAGGTGACACATCACACGGTCTCGAACTCATTGGTGGGCGTGGCCAAAAAGTAAGCTGTCTCACCTGGCATCGTGCCCGACAGAGATAGTATCAGTGACGAGCAGTTAGGCGCTAGTCTTCACGCGCGTCTAGTTCGTACGCACACACTCAGTGTTCCGAACCGTTCCGAACAAAAACGAAGTTATATAATACTTTCGTCTGACCTTTTATTTATATGCGCTAAAAAGAATAAAATAAACTTTTTCTTTAAAACTTTTACTATCAACTTATAACGTCATGGTCACTACACAATTCGCGAGATTAGTGGCAACAATAATATTGTATAACTATATTGTTTGTTATTGTTGGCCTGGGGTAACCATGTCCTGGACGCTTTCCGCCAGGTCTGCTAATCCCTCGAGAGAAATAAATGGCTGTGAAGCCAGCAGAGTCTGGACGTTGGTCGGCAGACGACTGCTTTATGTTTTCATCGTGGTACTGTGGATTTCCTTGGCCTGATAAAGTTTAGGATTTCCTTTTCAGGGCGTATCAAGTCGGTGTCACCAATTTAGTGGTTGTTGTACACTATCTAAACTAAATTAAAAAAAAACATAATTCTATAGGTATAAATTTAATCAACACAAGACAGAGAAGTGACAGATCAGAAGAAAAGTAAAAATTATATCGTGAAGGTTTTATGTATATAAAGTTTCTAAATAAGTAGGTCGCTACACCATATTATAGGGTGTGCGTTTCGATGGCGCGACCATGGCGTTTTTTTTTTAAATAAGTATGCCATGATTTTGTAAAAATATGTATGTATGTGGTTCAAATTTACCAAAACCTTAAATTTGTCAAAGTTATGGTTGAAAAGTTACAAGGGTTTGAACGTGGCCACGCCATCGAAACGCGGAGAACCGCGCGGCCACGGAAATCTTAAAAACTAAGCGTTGCAGAGACCTGAAATTTAGGTAAATAACACATTGAATTTGTAAAAAAAAATATAAAAAATCCAAGGTTTATATTTTAGGAGCATACGTACGGTATCGCTTATAACCTTTAAAATGTTCTGAATGTGAAATTTAAAATTGAAATTAATTAATTTAATTTTAAATTATTTTTTTTACAAAATCTTGCCATAATTTAAAAAAAAATAATGCCGTGGTCGCGCCATCGAAACACACATTATAGGAGTGCAATAAAAATGCACAGGCCCTTCAACTTCAGCGAAAAACAAATGACACGTCACTGACGTCATGCATGAAATGAAAAGGACAGAAATATAGGTCTTGTTCTTCTATCAAACGAAAGACATGTCAATATCGCGTGTCCCCCTCCCGCACCGCACCGGGGAAAACATTCAGTGAGATGCACGAAAATTCATAGTAAAAGGCGCGCGTAAAAAAATATGAAAAAGCTTTTGGGAAATCGAATTTTATGAAAAAAGCACTGCATAAATCACTATCAAATAAAATTTATTGAATTCTTCGATAATTGTGCTGTGTCGGTACGGACTTTGTTTTGGAAATTTGACACTTCTTTTATTACTAATTTACGCCCAAAGTTACGTTAAAATTGGCAATAAAAATGAATCTTTGGTAGCTTGTAACTTTTGAATGGCTTTTTATTTTACTATTCTGATTCCGTACAGACACAATTAATAATGAGACAAAACGATATCATGTTTAACTTTAGATGTACCATGTCAAACAGTGGAGTAATAGCCCCCCGAAATTTGTATGGAAAATATGTTGCGCAGTTCAACCTTAACGCACTATTGTTCTATGCCTTCAGTATGACTATATAATGTGCGGTCTCTTGTGAAACCGATACAAGATTCCTATTTGACCCAAAGGTGGTAGAGAATGTCTTGTGGCATTATGTACCACTCTTGTACATGAAATTTAAATAAAGAAATAAATAAGATTCAAGACTGTAGAAATAATATTGTAGCTCTTACATTGTAGGTATCTAGGTGTTAAGAAGTAGTAAAATCGTTGTGATGGATACATAGATTTGTTTCTATTTTACGATAATCAAATTGATTGACTGATTAATATCGAGTAATCAGTGGCATTCGGGCAGCCAATTAGAATCTAATTAATTTATGTTATTAATTGAACTTTTTTGTTCTTCACAATAATCTTGTGATATACATTTTTAAGGAAGTACAAAACTAATGATATCTAATAAATATTATTGATTGTGATGATGGAAATAATTTACCCAATACGAGGAAATGGTTTCAGGTACTAAGTAACTTAATAGTAATAATCGACGCTAAGCCGTTGGTCCCGGCTGTCATATTTTGTAGATCTTTGACAGCCGTTACATGTAGTCAGCGAAAGTTTGACAACCAGCCAGTCTTACCAAGGGGTATCGTAGTACCCACTAACTGGGTTGTGGAGGTCTGATAGGCAAATAGCTCCATGAATATACTGGTATTCAGCTGCATCCGGTTAGACTAGAAACTGACCCTAACATAGTTGAGAAAAGGCTAGGCAGATGACGAATCGATTAATTGATCGTTTATGTTACTTAACCCTTGATCTGTCCACGAAGTAGACACAATAGTTAAACAATGGCGTCCCGACCGAATCGGTCTAATGACTCCAGTTACATATTACCTCAAAATTGTACTCCGGTACGTTCAATGTTAGGGTAACTTTTAATTGGAGTTAGAAGTTAGTGAGTTTTAAACAAAACTAAAATTATGAGGAAAAGTCAGAAGAAAGTATTTATGTTTTACATTGATACATCGCATAAAAAAGATGTAATCGACGTCATTCTTTCGACATTTTAATAACAGTTTATTGATTCTTACTAAACAATAAATCATCGAATTAAATAAGGATGTTGTCATATTTTAATCAAAAGACAATCTGACACTGACCTGCAAATTGCAAAAAAGGTAAGAAAATTTGAATTTCGAGGGCTACCGTGAAGCTTTTTTAATGTCAAAAAAACAAAAGAGATGTAGCTATAGAGGACGTCTAGCGCCATCTCTTTCAGACTCTGAAATAAGATTAAAACGATACTGCTTTTAGACGTCATGGACTCATTGGTCATGGCCACCTGGTCGGCTTTGTTAGTCAACAAAAACTGCCTAGTCTAACGTTTGGTTGCATTTCCAAAATAAAAAAGTAGGTAGATATTCTACTTACTCCAGAATATTGATTAGCTTTATAATCCTGATCATTAAACAAATATTTGTGTCATGCAGTAAATCGAGATACAAATATACTCAAAGCAAACACTCATGCACACAAAACACACAAATGCACTAATGCATACAAATGCAGTGCAAACACTAAGTTGTGAAGAATGCACATGATTCCTGAATCACTTCGTACTTGGCTTCATTACACTCATAGCATAAACATGTACTTACTCTATATATTACATTGATGAGTAATATGAGGATGTTTTCAATATTATGCTAAGATATTTGAATAAGTAATTTCCTTATAGAATATTTGAAATAGAATTTCAGGGCGAGAGCTGAAACTTTGATAAATAATATGATAGAACAAAGTGAATGAATCCGAAAACGTACAAAGGTCTTCGAGATGGGTAATCGAGTTACGGAACGGAAAGGGTGTTGGATAAGATACCTAGCAGGCATCTAGATAGATAGAAAGATAAACCGTTTATTTAATGCATACAAAAGACATAGCACAATACACAGAAGGAGCACGCGCGCGCGCGCGTTCTGAGTACGAAGCGCACTGCGGATTTGGATGAGTTTGATACTAAATAAAGGTTTTACAAAGCTAGCAAACATCATAGCTCCGAGTTCTAGAAATCCTTATTTTTCACCAAAGTTTAGCGGCTCTAAACTGCGTGAAACGAATGACCTAAAACTAGAAAATGAACTAAAACATAAATAAACACTGGTGGCTAGAAGTAGAAAGAGACAGCAAAACAATGTAACCGGAAACATACATTAAAGACGAACGTAAAAGTCAAACATATAATTAATTAATATTAAAACAATTGAATCTAGAAATAAAAGTGATTCACAGATAACGAATGTGGGTTTGCAGGATACATTTCCTTTGCTCCACATGTAATGTTTATTCAATTATACTTGCAGTTGTATCTCTTGTATCTTATATTGACAATACCTACGCATTTGATAAGTAAGTAGGAAAGTGTACTAAATGTAGTATCTACTAATAAAAAGAAAGAAAAAGTATTTAAATAATAGGATCTACGCATTATGATAAGTGGGAATCGATTTTGCTTATACATTATTATAATCAGTTCCCACGGCTGGGAAACAGGCATCTTCTCTGTGAGCAATGGGCCGTAATCCACCACGCGGGCCCAGTGCTAGTTGGTGAATATATCGCCGCTTTAATTCTGGAGAACGGGTGCACCAATCAATGAAAAATAGATCAATTATGACACCCATTTAAGTAAGTCCAGTTTGACACAAAAATTCCAAGAATGTAATATTGTAAGTGAATCAGATTAAAACGCAGCATACTTAATAAACATTGCATATATCCTCTAAAGGCAACTTACAGTCACAAATCAAACTATCTTAACAGCTGTATCAATCTTGTCATGTACAATAAGCTACCATTTATTAGACGTGGTGTTTACCTACCTGTCGTTGATAAATATCGCCTTATTATTGTGATTTATGTTATAGTTGCATGCTATTAGGCTTTGTGCAGACTGAGCTAAGGCAGTTTTGGTCTATGAAAGGATTGGTTTAAGATTAAAATATTCATAAGGGACAGAACAGCAGTGATAGCGGTGTGACCATCGGACTGCTAAGTCATGCATCTGGTTTTTCGGATTCATGTGCGTATTGTACAATTACTTACCACTCGCTTCGGTGACGGAAAACATCGTGAGGAAACCAGCATGCCTGAGAGATATTTCTCGACGGCATGTAAAGTTGAGTCAGAGGCCTATGGGCGGCATAAAAACTCTGACACCAGATTAGGCACTAACCACACGATAAAGAAAGAAAGAAAGAAAGGAGAGAAGACCTAAGAATTTTGCTTAAGATTACTTTATAATGGGACTGGTACAAACAGTGGTAACGATGTAAGAATGTATGGAATAAGAAGACTCGAATGGATAGTAGGAAGTTTATGACTTCAACTTGTCAAAATATATGGTGCAAGGTAAAACTGTTATTTCTATACTAGAATCAGGACTAAATGCGTCACCTTATTTTTCTGAGTTTCACGAAATAATTCCTCAATCTTCTTCGTAGCGTATCGATGGCAAAAAGTTCAAATGTGTTTAGCCCAAAACTCAGCCACGCGAACCCTGCTCACTGTGAATGTTAACCAAGAATAACCCTCTATCAATGTCATTCGGGCGCCAAAAGATCCTTGTATCACTGTAACTTCAACTCAGTCTGAGCATAGACTTAACATTTATCACAAAACGGTCTCCCTTACCCTTGTGTGACATTTAACAAATTCAATAATTAATTGGTTATCGCCTGACTCTGAAGTGACTGAGGTATCCTTAGCCTTGGTCGTATTTGATTGATTGCCGCTGGACATACGACATTAAATCCTCAATGAAGTAATATCAAATGCTGCAACGATGTTATGCAACGTGTGAGATTATATTGTAGAAGGGAAAATAACTTCAAAGTTAATGTGATTAGGGTTCTTCTTGTTTTGCACTTTGTAAGTTTCAGGAGGTAAAATGTGAAGGTTAATTGATACAAAAGGACAATACTCTGCTTACCTATTGTAAGAGTTACCTGTAATTATTGATTGATTTTACCTTTTTCGATTTAGAAGATACCTTAGGAAAATGGTTTTCATTTTCCAAATATTTTAAACTAAGTACTTATTGATAGAGACGGCATAGGCATACATTCCTGTAATAAATAAGTGTCCTAAAAATCGCCTAAGGACTATCGTGACGGATGATGGAAAATGCACCATTATTGATGAGCCAGTTGGCCGAGAGACTGACGGAGAGTTGACCTTAGTAACATTGAGGACGAGGTTCAGATAACAAGATGGAGATGGACAATTAGACGGAGGCCCTAGCACGAACGCGCGACGAAAATGTAACGTGAATTTAAGATATCCATCTCAGTCTGGTTTAAATCATCACAGCACAAATAGTTCTTCTAATCTAACCGACAGATGTGTGGCTGGGGAGTTTGTTCTGCCACTTCTTCTTCCTAAGTGGTGAAGGGCGCCTCCGCTCTTCACCACTTAGGGGCTCTTGGGGGCTCGACTTTTGATTTTGAATCAGTATCCTAGCCTATACAAAAGATACCAAATACGAGACTAACTAAGACTTATTAATTCTTTTGTACTGCAAGAAATAAAAAGCTTTTTTTATCCTACCCTGTATGTATACAGGGTGTAAAAGACCTCATCACGAAGCCTTCAACCAAACATTCTGTACATCAAACTAAGTAACTTTACGCAAAAATTATTGCTGGGAAACGACTTTTTTTTAGGGGTGAAAAATCATGTTTTGTGGTAGAACTCAATGTAACGCACTCAAAACGTGCTGATTGATGGATAGAATAGTACGGGGTCGTGGAGGTGTTTAAAATAAAAATCTTACATTAATTTTATTTACAGTAAAACTCAATGTAACGAAAACAAAACATTGTGCTGGTGAATGGATTGAATAGTATGAGGGTCGTGGAGGTGTTTAATGTAAAGTACATACTTCTACACTTACATTAAAAATATGTTTAAAAAAAAAACTTGTCAAAAAGTTGGAACTTTGACCCCCAATATCTCCGTAACAAGAACTAGAAGGTTCCCAGGTATGGTGTAGAACAAAAAAATTATCGCAATGACGGGGAGAACTAGTGCCTTTCGGCTTCGTGAAGAGGTGTTTTACACCCTTTATTTGAATAAACGCTTGGAACTAAGTTAAGATTATATGCAAAACGTTCGAATGTACATACGTTATGTTTAATCCGTGCGATTGTGCTACGCCCACAGGTGTCACTTATCGTTATTTGTGACGTGCTAATGATAGCTTACAAGGGAAACTTTAAAGCCGGATGCAAGACACTTAATGAGCCAGAGGAAAATTATGAAAAGGCATTGGTACGAAATGATTTGATTAACGTGTTGTCAGAATGTTTCGAGTGAAACGTTTATGTGCGTATATCCCACTGCTAAGAAACAGGTAAAGGCTGCTCTGTGATTGGGAAAGGCCCAGGATCGTCCACGCGCACCAATGCGGGTTGGTTGGTGCTCGAACATTTCCTTAATTCGAGAAAATCTTATTAGATTTTCTCGAATTAATCAAATAAAAAATAAAAAAAATGTCTAATTATAATGACTAAAAACGATGAATGAATATAACGATTAATCAAGGTTATTTGTTACTAAACCGACTACTGAAAATAAGTCTAAAAATCAGTGAAGGAAGTAAGGAAGTCAGTCTCTATCTCAAATAAGAAAGGAAAGTATGTACCTCGAACAGGTCCAGGGAGTGAATGTAATGTATTGTGCAGTGTAGCACAGTTATTTTCTTTGAATATACATTGACATTGGCCGTGAACTGCGGCGAAGTGTGAATGCTACGCATGCGCCATATGTCTACTATGCATTATAATGACATACTTACGGTGAACGACATACTTATTATTTACTTTATAAAAACGTACTGATACTACCGTGTTCACTGATGGTCAACCGTCAGTGAACTCGGTAGTACCTACGTAAGTAAACATCATCTGGTCCAAAAGTATTTGATCGAAGTAAATTTACTTAGTAAAAGTATCTGTATTTATAAGATTTCATCATATAAGTAAGTATAACATTTTTTCTAACAATTCAATTATTTTTTGTTTGAATAGGTAACATTATTGAATTATGAAATATACGATAGGCGAGGCGATAATTTAAAAAAAAAAAAATGTTATTGAAAACTCATTGACCAAAATTGGCGTAGCATAAATAGCCTCAATTGTCAGGTCACATGTAAAACAATTAACAGGCTTAAGTTGTCAAATAAATCAAATTAAAACACTCCATTCATTGGGTGACACTACAGATTAGAACGACTTCTGACTAATTTGTTAACATTTTCATCAAATACTTTCGAAACACAGTATTGTGTCGATCACGTCTCGTTTAGTGACGAACTGCCTAGGTATAAGGTAAAAGTACGTATTCCCGTTAGTGTACCAGTACCCGTTAACATGTCAGTTTTTTTATTATTGCACTTTTCTACCAATAATAAATCAAACTTTGTGAATGACAATACCTTCTCGGTAATATTTTGTTTTGTAATGGCAACATTGTCCAAAAAGTTTAATGGCGTCAAAACCATGTGATTACAAAATTAGTTTGCTCTAAGAAAATATTATGTAACTTCAAAGTTCTGTCAGTGAACTACGAAACCTGCACCACGTCGCATTGATCAGCTAACCATACTGAGACGAATAACGTTAAGCTATGAGTGTTAATTTTCTAAAATATTTAAGAATATTATTTTGCGATATAACCTATAAATTGAGGTGAATCTAATTGAGAAATAAAGATTTTTGGCGTTCACATCTATTGGTACTATCAAACCCCTACTTGACCTAGTACCCGTTAAAATCGTATTTTTTTAATGGATATTGGTACACGATCAACCCGGTAATACACGTTGTACCGAAACCCGTTAATGTGTCCTTATTGCCTTGAAATAGGTCTCATTTTCCTTTAAAACTGTAGAACATTTCCGCCGGTTATTGGGACTTGCAATAACAGTTGCATTTAAACCTGACATCGTCCTTATTGCCTTGTGTTAAGTCCTCTTTTCCTTCAAATCAATAGAAAGTAGTTTCTATGTTCCTTGTTTGTGTTGTAATCACCTGGATTCGATTGCATCCTTAGATTTTTTCTAATTTTAGCACATTTCGCGTTACTGCTCTGCTGTTCTGAAAGTAGGTATTTCGATGCGCATCATGTGGCGCGCTGCTGTTTTAGTATGGATATTGATAACCACGCAGTAATTTGAAGCCGTGAAGGTGTGACGGTACTCTTCTTCAAGAAGGGCGACAATGCCTGGTTGAAGAATTATAGACCCATCTCACTTCTAAGCCATATCTACAGTTGTTTTCAAGAGTTACCACGAATCGTCTCGCGCGCAGGTTTGATGAGTTTCAGCCTCCCGAACAAGCCGGTTTCCGAAAAGGCTTTAGCACCGTGGACCACATACATACGCTGCGGCAGGTTATACAGAAGACCGAAGAATATAACCTGCCCCTCTGTTTAGCGTTTGTGGACTCCGAGAAAGCCTTCGATTCGATCGAGACCTGGGCTGTACTGCAGTCTCTCCAATGGTGCCAAATCGACTATCGGTACATCGAGGTGTTGAAGTGTTTGTACAAAAACGCCACCATGTCAGTCCGACTTCAGGACCAAGCCTCGGAACCTATCTTTCTGCAGTGAGGTGTAATACAGGGAGATGTCCATATCTCCGAAACTGTTCACCGCTGCACTGGAGGATCCTCCTCTCCAGTCCAGAAGAACACCTTGAAGACTCAAGGTTCTGGACTGGAGAGGGCTAGGCTACATCAACGTCAATGGCGAGTACATGACGCACCTTCGGTTTGCCGACGATATAGTGGTCATGGCTGAGACCATGGAGGACCTCAGTATAATACTCGATGACCTCAGTAGAGCTTCCAGAAGAATGGGTCTTAAAATGAACAGGGACAAAACCAAAGTCATGTTGAATGCCCATGTCACACCCACTCCTATTAAGATCGGAGACTCTACATTCGAAGCTGTAGACGATTATGTGTACCTGGGACAAACAGTCCAGTTAGGTAGGTCTAACTTCGAGAAAGAGGTCAATCGTCGAATCTGACTCGGCTGGGCAGCGTTCGGGAAGTTGCGCGGTATCTTCTCGTCCAACTTACCGCAGTGTCTCAAGACGAAAGTCTATGTGTAACAGTGTGTGTTGCCATTGATTACAAACGGGACCGAAACGTGGTCGCTGACAATGGGCCTCATCAGAAGGCTTAAAGTCACCCAAAGGGCAATGGAGAGGGCTATGCTCGGAGTTTCCTTGCGTGATCGAATCAGAAATGAAGACATCTGCAAGAGAACCAAGGTTACCGACGTAGCCCGAAGAATTGCCAAACTTAAATGGCAGTGGGCAGGGCACATTGCTCGCAGAACGGATGGCCGATGGGGCCGAAAAGTTCTGGAGTGGCGACCGCGAACCGGAAGACGTTGCGTTGGGAGGCCTCCCACTAGGTGGACCGATGACCTGGTGAAGGTTGCAGGAATCCGCTGGATGCGAGTCGCACGGGACCAGTTAATGTGGCGACACTTAGGGGAGGGCTAGGTCCAGCAGTGGACGTCTTGCGGGTGAAATGATGACATCTCGAAGAAGCATCTCGAGATCCACGTAGAATTTTTAATTGCGATGAAAGCGCTTTCTTTTTGTCACCGTCTGATAACAGAGTTCTGGCAACTATTACATATAATTTGTATAATACATTTTAGTATTTTTCATTTAAATCATAAAAATGTATTTTCTTTGGATAAGCCCTTTTTTATTTATTTTACACAGAAATGCAAAAATAGCATTTTTGTGAACTTTAACGTAAAGCAATAGAGTTCAAATTTGCGGTGGAAATTACCGGATTCAGGGACAATTTAACATTTACTAGTACAAATTTACCGGGTACTGGTACAATTAGCCCTTTGTTTATTTTTTTTGTATTATTGTTAAACAATATTCATACTAATAAAAAAAATATTATTACACTAAAACTAGTTTAAATTATCTCTCTAGTCATGTAATTATTTTTTTTGGAAATCTTCTAGTTTTAGCATAGCAGACCTGCAAAGTCAGTGAAGTTCAAAACTTCACGGTTACTGGGCCGTTTACCTTAGGTGTGGAATAGGTACCTAAGACTATTTGTTATGATTGGAACCTTAAGCAATCTGCAGTCAATCTTCAGGCTCAATTTAGTAAGACACTTGCTAAGGTTATATTGTAATAGTCATCATCATCAATTGCGATCAGATCTTTCATCACGTTGATTTACTCGTATTTGTAGGCAGGTAGGTAAGTGTGGTGCAATGCTTTATTGGACTCTCGTAATAGGGATTATTTATTGCGATCCTAAAGACTTAATGGTTAAAGCGGTAAATCACCATAATAAAAGGTGTAACGAAGCCGAAAGGCACTCGTTCTCCTCGTCATTGCGATCATTTTTTTGTTCTACAACATACCTGGGAACCTTCTAGTTACGGAGATATTGGGGGTCAAAGTTCCAACTTTTTTCAAGATTTTTTTTTAGTACAAGATTTTAATGTAAGATTTTTACTTTAAACACCTCCACGACCCCTGTACTATTCAATCCATCCATCAGCACAATGTTTTGAGTGCGTTACATTGAGTTCCATCACAAAACATTATTTTACACCCCAAAAAAAAAAGTCGCTTCCCAGCAATAATTTTTGCGTAAATTAACTTAGTTTAATGTACAGAATGCTTGGTTGACGGCTTCGTGATGAGGTCTTTTACACCCTGTATATTACAATAGTTTTATTTATTTCTATTATCTGCTAGTATGATAGATGTATGCACGCATTTATTACAGGATCAATAAAATTATTATGTTCATTATATACATACTACAACTAGAACTATATATAATTACAAAAATAAAAACTAAAAGTAAGTACCTACATATATACAACGACGTCAATAGGCGTCAAAGTACTCCTCCGCATCGCTGTCACTCGGAAACGTACCCAGAATACTGGCAGCATTGCCACGTTGAATGGCTATGCTAATAGTTTGGCCAAAGAAAAAGCCAGCCCTCTGGTCACGCGAAGTGTCGACCAGTCGGTAAGAGATTTCCTTAAAAAGGAGACGAGCACTCGGACCCCATGACCCGAGCGTTTCGACCTCAAACGGCTCAAAGCTGTAGTTACCAATAAGGTTACAGTATTTGCGCCGTTTGAGGATCTCAGCAGCCGCAGCAGCAGCGCCTGCACAGCCCGCCGTGCTTGCAACGTGAGAAGGCGCAAGGGTGCCGATACAGGTTGCGTCCCACATCAAAGGCCTACCCACATTCCAAGGCACCAACGTCATGCGTCATGGTCTCTTGCCATCGTCACGCACCAAGCCGTTTGGTTCTAAAACCGCTGGTACGCCGGCGATGGAAAGAGCTCGACGAATAATGTCGTTAGTGCTGGCGTGCCGTGCAATGCGACCTGCGCTCCTGTAGCAGGACAGGCCATGGTGTTCGAGGCTGTCGACAGCTTCACCGCAGTGACACCGATGCGGAGCAACACAAGGTGCGCCTAAGCGTAGACTCGTAGCGACCCGGAACGATGCATCATCATAGTGCCAATGGTGAATGACGGAAGTGCCTGAAGCCACAAGCCCGACTCCCATTCGTCCACGGCCAGCAGACGGGCACGCTCTGTGGAGCGTGCCCGTCTGCTGGCCGTGGAGCAGCAGCATTGATTGACGTGTGTACAAGGGTATTCCGTTCAAAACTGCAGAGCGGCACGTCCCACTGTCTCTGGGAGGTCAGGTTGTCGGGCAAATCCGTATTGGGACAAGCCATTTTCCAAGCGTTTAACGCATCGGTCAAGTACGGCACCTCAACATCAACCAGTGAGAAAGATAAAATATCCCTGGTTAATTTTTCGGTACCGTAGACCGAGGAGAGGAAGGCTGGTAAACTTATACTTGAAATTTAGCGGACGCCGAGATCACCCAAGCGAATGGGAAGAAGCCACATTAAGTATTGAAGTAAGAGTGTTCCTAATGATTTGGTCGACTTTATCTAAAGGCTGTGGATGCCTCCAAAGATGAGAGGAGCGAAGGCTATACGTGAATTTTGGTCCAAAACAACAGTATCGAATAAGTGTGAAGTCTTATTGTTTTGAATGTTAATTTTGAAAAGTCTCTCCGAAACATCATTAAAATTATTTCTATTATCATATTTTAGGATTTTTATGTATGACATTTTTTATTTTTTATTTTTGTTATAACGATCCCACGGGGATCAACATCGTACCTAGTTATTCATTGTAGGTATTTGAATTGTTTTTATTTGTATCACTTTTGTACTGACATAGAAAGGCACTTATGTTGCTACTTGAACTAAAATGTATGATTAAATTAATTTCTCAGTAGGTAGCAGCCACGGAGTCTGGAATAGGGTATTACACCCATTTTTGAAAAGTGTCTCAATTAGATTCTATAGTGCTAATGAATCACTATAAAAATTAACAAAATTGTTACTCAATCGTTAAGTGCCATAAAAGTGCATTTAAATTATGCATTTTCAAATTTCGCGCATAATTTGATGAAAACACTGGACCAGCGGACGCCATATTACTCTGAGGTCATGACTTCAGTTGGCTGTGTAAACAAACGCAATGATATTTGAAGTTGACAGTTGACACTTCTAAGTTTACATAGCCGTATGACGTAATAACATGGCGACTACTATACATATATAAGCGTTAAGAAACAGATTAAAAAAGCTGAAACCTTTGAATTGTATTTTAAAATGTAGTTTGCTATTTTATAACCTAAAACTAACGTATTCCGACTGCTTTTTGCCTAAGCTATCTCAATAATATATTTTTAGATTTTTTCTCATATAGAGTAAAATACCCTATAGCGCCCGGTTGATGGCAATACGACATACGCCCCTCATGGGACTTAATTATACCATTATTTAGGTCGTTCTTGAACCGAAAACCATAAACACGATCATCGAACTCGGATGATGTTATGTTGAACTAAAATGCATTATAGTTAGTGCAAGTTAGTCAATTCATTCGAATTTATACGGTATGAATGATACATGGAATTTATGTAGTCATAAAAATCATCGTTAAACCTTTTGTTATTATACTGCTTATTACAAGCAAAGATTGAACAGGTTATGTCAATAGATGATAGCCAGTCAACTGTGTATACCTACTGGTAAAATTACAATTTGTTTAAATTACTAATAAGCAAAACATTGTGAATAATATTTTTTGGGTCGGTGTTATTATATACCAAGTAGGTATAAAGGCAGACAGGTGGTAGGCTGAATATCGTCGTTGCGACTTTAAGACCTCTTTTGTGTAAAATTCAACTTTATGAGAAAATCGATAAAAACCGCCTACTGAAAAAAATTTAATGAAACCAACTACAACAAAAAATATAGGTATCAGCCATATGAATTACTGCATATTAGTTTGCTATTATTAGTTGAAATTAAAAGTAGTATCATAGTAATAAAAAAAAAAACTTTTTTAGTTAACACATAGGAGATTTTCGTTGCGCTTTACGTATCACATCAGAGCTTTTGAACAAAAATGCCTATAAAATTAAATAAATAAAATAGTAGCTTTAATGAAAAAAAATATGTATTTCACAGAAAACACTAATTAGGATAGGTTTTTATTTTTATTGTTACACTATGAGCCTGCGCTTGACCTCGACCAAGCGTGCTCAGAAGATACCTGTTCACTCTTGCTTTGAAGGCAGGCGGTTTAAATGTGGGTGGGAACACAGATGCAGGCAGAGCATTCCAATGGCAATGCGCATAATAAAAGTGGAGGAGAAGCGTTGAGTACGATTCGTCGGGATATCCACCAAGTGCGGATGGTACGCCGCAGTACGTCTGTTAGTCCGGTGGTAAAGGGGTGATGGTGGCATCAGGTCGTGGAGCTCCTGCGCACACTCTCCGAAGTACAGTCTGTAGAAGACCGACAGGCAGGCAACATTACGCCGATGAGCTAGGCTGTGAAGCGAAGCTACTAACGTCTCGTCGCCTATAATGAGCCTTCTAGCTCTGCGTTCCTTCGAGTCAAGTGCAGCAAATTGGTATTTAGCTGAGCTATTATGCTCGATGGTTGAGCCGAAGTTGCGATCCGATGTCGACTCCATGTCCAAAAGCTGAAGGGGGTCGGTAACTGACACAGCCGCACCTTGAAAAGTGGGACTGGGACTGGCTTCTTTTAGCAGTAAAGAGACACGCCTGTGTTTTCAGAGCATTGAATTTCATCAGATTGTCGTCACTAGGACACAAGATTTAGGGCAAATTCATTCGCTCCACCATGTCCATCCATCATGTCCTCTCTAAGAGTAGCAGTATCCTCCCTGCTAGCTCTTGCACTGGACAGGTATCTTTCTGCAACTGTGCTGTCATCTGCGTACCCGATTGCACCAAGCTGTAGCAGGTCGTTGATGTGCAGTAGAAATAATGTCCCAGAAAGAACGGACGCCTTAGGAACATCGGCATCAATGGCCTTATGATCCGATGAGCAGCCATCTATGACCACTCTGATCGATCAGTCACTCAAGAAGTTGGAAATCCAATTTCAAAAGTCAGCAGAGATGCCGAAAGCGGGAAGCTTACCCAACAGACCAGCGCGCCAGACCCTGTCAAAAGCCTTTGAGATGTCAAGCGACACAGCGAGATCTTCGCCATGTTTCTCAATGGCCTCGCCCCAGCAATGTGTAACATACACAAGAATATCCCCAGTTGAACGACCACGACGGAAGCCATACTGGTGGTCACTGAGGAGCTCATTGTTTTCGAGGTGTGCTATAGCAGCTTATTGTTAAGTACCCTATCCATTACTTTGCACAGTATGGAGGTGGTTATCCTATTTGGGCACAGGCTGCACATAAGCTAGCTTCTAGCTCCTGCACCACTCCGGTTTTTAGAGAGAAGCGAAACAAGCGCGTTAAGACAGGAGACAACTCTGGAGCACAGCTCTTGAGGACGCTGATATTATTCTTTGGAGGTTCTCAAAAATCTTAAATAGTACTTGATTCAGAATCACCTGTATTTTGCTGATTAACTAATAACTCAATCTGACTTGGACAGAGCGGTTTGCTTATTTTTCATGTTGTTACCCTAACAAATCGAATAAAGTTTCGTTCTACGCGACGCGAATCAAGTTTTATATTAGTATTATATTTATTTATCTATCATTACGATTGGAGAATAATCACACGATTTATCTGTCTCGCTCGTCCCCGTGATATTATTGGTCTAAACTCTAAAGTGACCTAGGCAAATAATAAAAAAAAAATACCCGCCTTTCTCGTCCTGATGCACATAAGATTTTTTGATGTAATAATTGCCTAAAGGCCCCGAGTAGGTATGGCATAGAACTAAAAACTCGTGTGTGTACATAAGATATTTTAAGCACCAATATTTTATTAGGAAGCACATTGCAGATCTTGAAATTGGTAAAAAAATTACATTTAATTCGTCGTATAAAATGTGAAAAAGGCTGGCGAAAAAGAGTGATTTTGCCAAAAGTGACACATAAGAGGTCTTAAAGTCGCAACGACGATATTATACTGATTCGATTAACAAAGTATCTACCTAATTAACTAACGATTAAAAATAAATCAAACAAGGGTTTTGGTTCTAAAGTCGTAAATTGTCCATCATAATTTAGGACTTTTGGGTAATAAACAAATCTTTTATCATCGACACAATACCTTTTTTATATCCTTCGAAATGATTAACTTGGGTAGACCCTATAATAATTACTGCATAAATATCTAGGTAATGATTGTTTATTAGTTCGTTTTAATAATCTGATGAATCTAAAACCGCAATAAAAATCCTGGATTAGATACCTACCTGTTCTTAATAAATTGAAATGATTTGACAAAAAATGGAGGTCCCTGTATACCTAAGGTTTTATTTAAAAAAGGATTTCACAATTGTGATCAATTAAGGTTGATCATTTGAAAGGATCTTTTTATTAACAAAATCTTTTGCAAATATTTCGTTTGCTTAATTGCCAAAATGAAAAATAAAAATTTTTAGGGTTCTAGGTCATAACAAATTGTATGAGAAATCAGTGTCATTGGCCTCTACGTTTAGGACCATTATCTGCTGAATATTTTTTATTGATTTTTATTTTATAACATAACATAAAATCACGCCATGTAATCCCCGAAACTCATGAGAAATTCCTGATGTAAAAATCCAATAACACTTTGCTTTTACCCGGTTATCGAACCCAGAACCATACGTTCAGCAGTCGCGCTTGCGACCACGCAGCACACACGAGGTAGTTTATCAGCAGTCATATTCAACATATCATAACCATTCTCTCCATGAATGTCAATCACTTCCCATACCTATCGAAAGTCGCAGAAATAACCAATAAAAAGCACTTTGAAATGCTGGACACGACACCTTATGTCGGTCAGAATACATTATGACAGATATATTGATAGATCATGCAAAACACATTATGGGTTTTACTGAAGTTAGTCATCAGGTATCGAAGCCTTGATTTCTTGAAAGTCATCTTTAAACCATTATTCTGAACAGCGAAGCAGCTAACCGCTTGTTTTAATTTTTACTTGTCATGGAAGCTAAGGTGACTCGATATCGAACTTAGTCTTTTCATAGTTATCTATGAAAATTACAGTCCAATAGCAACCTTTTTGTCACGAAAATAAAAATCAGATTGAATACAGAGAGATTTTATACAGATTTCCCGGGAAAAGTATGAGCTTCGGCATTCGTCGTCGATCTTCGGAAATATGAATGCGCCATGATGAAATCTTGTCATCTTCCAACCCTTGTCTTATGTTACCTGGGGTCGGCGCAACACGTTTTTTCTTCTATTCTCCATTTTCTTTCATACCATTCCTCACACAATCCATCCATCGTTTCTTTGGTCTTCCTCTCCCTCTCCATCCATCAACATTTATATTCATCACTCAATCACATGCGATTCGTCCCTCCTCATCATATGCACATAACAAAACAGTCGATTCCCTTTCACTTATCTTAAACTGGCGCAACTTTTAAAGTTCCCCTAATATACTCATTCTTTATTTTATCCATTCTTGTCACACCACAAATCCACCTCAACGTATCCATGTCCACTACGTGCAATAGGCGAGACGACAAAAAAAAACTAATTAGTCCGTCAGTTAGATTATCAGAAAATATTTGACCCGTGTTTTTTCTTTTGTTACGTAAATCAAAATTGACGAAATTATGACGCTTTTAAAATTCTCATTACGTCACGCCTAGGTTTAATTTTTAGCTAGTTCTGACGTCACGAGCCCCCACTCCCGAGTTTTGATGCGTTTTATCTTTGTCAATATTCATTGATTTACAAAAACAAAAAATACGTGTCCATTAATTTCCAAAACTCTAACTGACTTTTTGATACTGTCGTCATATGCCTATTCTCTTTCATCCATTTTCTTCACTGCCCAGCCCATCACGGACTTATAAATTTTCCCCTTTAACTTGGGCCATGATAAAATCTATTAACTGGTATTTTAATGTACTCACCTATCTATTTATTTGCAAACTACGATTAAACAAAAAAAAAGGACTAGTCATCCAACTTCACCTTATTGTTTGTTTGATTTATGTTAAACTCGAATCTATGAATAAATTAACACAACATAAATCATTGCTTTTCATAAACTAGTCCTACACCTACTAATTTGATTAATAGTGGTAATAATTTTATTACGGAACATGTGAAATATTAGCACAATACGGATAACTATCATAATTCAATAAAAACTGACCGGACACGACCCGGACTACCGGAACCCTAATAGCGTCCGCAAAACAGCACAAACCGGTTATGGGAATTTAACATGCAGCTGTAAAAAAACAGTGGATATGTAAATTATGATAAATATGGTAATAAGTTTCACTTTTAACACTGTTTTTATTAGGCTGCGGTTTTAGCGTGCACATAATACATTTTTGTGAGGAAATATGAAGGTTTTTATGTGAAAATTCTTACAAATTGCTGATTTAAGATCACACCTTTGTCTTCCAAAGATGTGATCTAAGGCTGTGCTTGTAAGGCTGTGCTTTTTAGTACACATTAAAAATATAATAAAAACCCCTTTTATTTTTATTATTCATAAAAAGTTGCTAAAGAAAAGTAATGTCTTATTTGTCCGCACATGTTCAGCTTTTTGTGAATAATAAAAATAATATTTATTCTGAGATTCACAGAATACTTATCTGTGATTTCGGCGGTCTCTCCAGTCTTACGCCCATAACTCTTGCCGGAACGCCCATACCGATCTGTTCCGATTTCCGGTACCTCGGGTCGCTAGTCCAAGGGGATGGTGAAGGAGACCGTGACGTAACGCACCGGATCAACTCAGGATGGATGAAATGGCGACATGTCCCGAACAACTTGCGACCCACGGATTAAAGGGGCCCCTCAAGTTAAAGGGGAAAATATACAAGTCCGTGATTAGGCCTGTCGTACTGTATGGATCGGAATGCTGGGCTGTGAAAATTTATTGAAAAACCAACCTCAAAATATGGTGTTGTTTGCTGATGATACTTCCCTTATTTTTAAGATAAATAGACGGGCCCAGAATCTAGATGACGTGAATGATGCCCTACTTCAGGTCCATAATTGGTTCACAGCAAACAATTTAGTATTAAATGAAAAAAAAACTAAATGCATAAGATTTGCTTTACCCAATGTTAAAAGTAGTGATTGTGAAATAATATTAAATAAAGAGAAACTTGAATTCGTAGATAAAACGGTTTTCCTGGGGATTACGCTTGATTCAAGGCTACAATGGGGTTCTCATTTAACATCCCTTGCGGCGCGTCTAAGTTCAGCAGCATATGCTATTAGAAAAATTCGTCAATTTACTGATGTAGATACCGCTAGACTGGTCTATTTTAGTTACTTTCATAGTATAATGTCTTATGGCATTTTGCTATGGGGACGGGCTGCAGATATTGAGTCTATATTTATTCTGCAAAAAAGAGCCATCAGAGCTATATATAATCTTCGTAGGCGCGATTCTCTAAGGGAACTGTTTAAGGATATTGGCATCATGACGGTACATTGTCAGTACATCTACGAAAACATAATGTACGTCAGAAAAAATCTGCATCTTTTTGGTAAAAGAGGTGATAGACATAATTACAGTACTAGAAATAGGGACCAACTAGTTCAGCCAGGCTTCAGACTCGCTAAAGTGGACTCATCTTTCATGGGGTACTGTTTGAGATGCTATAATAAAATTCCACAAAGTATTCTTGAACTGAATGAGACGAAATTTAAAACATGCATCAAACGCACACTATGTAAGCAAGCTTATTACAAGTTGGGCGATTATATCGCAGATAAAAATGCGTGGCTCAATGCTGGTCCTGCTCCACATGGACAGGGGCGCATAAATTGATAGTATTAAATAGAATTGTTGGAGCTGCTGAAGATTGTACAACTGTCTTTGCATTGTATAGAATCAATCTCTAGTATTATATAATCGCACAGCCCATATTGTGTGAGTACTATGTACTAGAAAGCTATCATTCACTGAAATCCTACGTCTTTTCTTGACTTGAATGTGCCCTGGCGGTTGAGAGTATGTCACGCTCACTCTAATGTCTCGCTGATGGTGGCGCGTGTGTCGGATCATTCAGTTCCCTTCAAAATGGTTGAGTTGAATGGTGCTGATCCATGCGTCATGTTCGTGAACGGGCGCTGTCAGTTGTGACTGGTCAACTCTTAGTTGCCATGGCTTATTTGTATGTTTATTTTAGAATTGTATTTTTTGTTTTTACTATGGACACTTTTAACGTGCACATCTTGCTACATTGTTCTCACATAATATACCATCTCAACATGAATGATGTAACCAAGATTTTGTAAAAATATTTTGATTTAAAAGAGTGTCCATGGAGTTTCTTGCCCGTTCTTCTCCATAGAGATCTACGCTAGGGAATGGGCAACTACAGTACTTTCACAGTTTTTATGTCTTGTGACTGGGACTGTAGCTACATTTAACTTTGTTTCGACAATTCAAAAGTGCCTGTAACTGGCCTACTTGAAATAAATGCTTTGATTTTGATTTTTTGATTTTGAAGAAGATGGATGAAAAAAGATTGCATGTAGCGGAGATGATAATGTTGAGGTGGATGTGTGGTGTGACAAGAATGGATAAGGTAAGGTATGAGTACAATAAAGGAAGTTTGAAAGTTGCGCCAGTTACAGAAAAGTTGAAAAGGAATGTCTTGGTATGGGCATGTGACGAGGATGGAAGAATCGCATGTGACTAAAAGAGTGATGAATATAAATGTGGATGGATGCAGAGGGAGAGGAAGACCAAGGAAACGATGGATGGATTGTGTGAGGAATGATATGAGGGAAAAAGGTGTAAATGATTGTGTGACGGTTGACAGGGGAGAATGGAAGAAAAAAACGTGTTGCGCCGACCACAAGTAACATGGGTATAAGGGCAGGAAGATGACCGGCTTTTTGACCCGTCATCCGGTTGTTCCCCGGCCTTGTCATTTGTTTAGACAAGGAATTTCTTTTAAATAAATGAACTGATGAACACTGAAAAAGTGAAGATCATGCTTGTTAGCAAGAAATTACTACAATAAAGGAATATTCTTGATGAGTTTTAGGTACCTACATAGTTATGCTATCAGTCAGAAGCAGCTGCGTATTACGAATCAGTACTTATCACTCGCTATACACATAGGCAGTAAACAATGCAACGATTGTACTCCGATCAGCGGATGTCATACAAATCCGAAAGGACCTACGTCATTTAATATTATGATAATTAACAATGATCTTTGAGCTCTATAACATTATTGATAAGCTATGTGCTGGCAAATTCAACGGGAGGAATTTGTTACGCGATTTTTCCATATTTACTGAATTAAAAGAAGTTCCCTAAGTGAAGTTCTATTGTAATTATACGAAGTGCTTAGTTGTCGATAAATTTCTTTACTCTGTAGTCCCACTATGATCCATTGTGTAAACAAGAATATTCACACCATAAGTTCCTGCAAAAAAATAACACTGGCAACTCCATCCAGCTTATGTCATTCACAATTCGTGTAGTGCACCTGATGTGTTTGGGGGGAAAACGTGTTATTAGTGAACCGTTAGGGTATTATTATGTTCTGTGGTGGTATTGTTTGACGATTTTTGGTTTGGAAATTGACATAAAATCGTAATAGAAAGAAAAATATTAATCTTCAGTGATCTGTAGCTACATCAATCATCTTTGTCCAATTTATGATCACATGCATTTTCTGACGCCTCTTACAAATATTTAGGTTATGAAGTAAGATTCATTTTATCTAATTAACCTCCGAAACAGTCTTTTAATTACGTTTCTGCTTCTAATTTAAAAATACCTAATTATTTTTATCATAAGGCAAATCGCCACATTATTACCACTATGTCCGCTACCTCACAAAGGAACCGTGACCGCACCGCAATGAATCATGCGCGTGCGTCGACGCGGTACTCGCAGTCGGCGTTACACTACATTTTCGCGCCAAAACACCGGCATTGCGTATGACGAGATTGCAGATTTACCGTTTATTGATCTTTATCTTGAATAACTGGAACTGTTGTTGACTGCAGTAGATAACGGATATTGTGTTGTTACGGTTGAGGAAATCGGACACAACCGCTAAGAATGGCATTTTGTTGCAAATTCGCTAGATAAAAGTCGTTATTTTGAAAGACCATAATTATATACCTATGGCCATATTAGAGACTATTGAATAAATAGAAATTAACTATACCTACTCCTACAGATAGTCAGATCTATGTAGGTATTCTTGTTTTAATATGAATTAGTAAAACTCTCTTACTTTGTGAGAAATGTAGAGAATTTTGGCATCGACATTCTAAAATACACTGTAAATGAAATTAAGACCATTCTATTTTTGGCATACTTGCACGTTTGGCACACGAGATGCTTATCATGCGATAATTTTAGGCTAACATACACGTGTCGAGATTTTGACAGACGTAAAGGATAAAGGTTGCAATTGCATGGACGTAAATTGCAGGTATATAGGACCGAGTTACTATCTGAGAGCGCTTATATACTGCAACAGTTCCCAATACAAGTAAATACGGTTTGAAGCAGTCGTGACACTTGTTGTACGAGCGCTAACGAAGGTTTGCAAATTCAAACAAATCTTAAAAAGAAAATCGTTTTTTTTTGCGAAGCACTAAAGTATCATCAATAGATTGAACTTAAGGAAAACTAAGAATATAATGGGAAATTTTCTTTTTCAGTTTCAAAATCATTCGTATTGTAATTATTTATGTTGTGAACTACGTACTACAATAGTCCCACCGTTTTATTGTTAAAAGATAAAGATTTTCGGAAAAATGAAAATTTTCCCATTTTAATCGGGCAGAATTTCAAATTATTTAATTTATTTATTTAATAAACGTACTTAGCACAAATTTCCATAATCGAGCGGATGGACAAATAAAGTAGTTACTTAAGCCATCAATTATGCAACCATTCATTATGAGGCTTTATGATTTATGAATACTACTTTATAAATATCATTCAATTACCATTAATCGTAAACGAACGCCATTAAAAAGTTTATAAAAGTGAGGAAGCCATAAACAGTGCTGTTCATTAGAACTTAAAAAAATTGTGCCTTTACGCACTAATTATTTCTAACAAGGATTTCGAATTTGAATAATTAGAATTAAAGTAATTTACGCATTGTTTTAGCTTTTAGCGGCTGTTATGTTATGTAATTTTGGCAACAAAAAAGCAACTAAGCCACGGACCCATTACAACAGCCACACGGGTCAATCTCCAAGGTTAAGCAACGCTTGCTGAGGTCGTTCCGTGAAAGGGTCTCCTCCAGGGTTCATCCCGGCTGTCATTCGTAGATTCTTTCAGACAGTCGTTACGGAGAGTCAGTGGCAGAGTCACTTGCCAAGGGACATCGTGATGTTGTCTGTTAGGCTGTCGCTCCGTGTAAACTACTGGTATTCAGCTGCATCCGGTTGGACTGAAAACCGACCCCAGCATAATTTAGCCTACACAGATAATAATCTGTTTAAGTACCTACGAGTATCAAGGTCTCAATTTTCACATCTTGAATGTTAAATTAAAATGTCATTAACGAAGACGAAGAAAAAAAAACATAAAATAATTTCTCGAGAAAAGAAAATAAAAAATTATACATAATAAATGCAAGCAGACAGTGTGCTTATTATATTTGTATCAGCTAAAGAAATGTATAATATAGTGAGTACTTAGGCTGTCGTTAAATAAATCTTAACATAAAACATGAGTACTTTTTTTATAACTGCGAAAAATGCCTACGCATACCGCGCATCGTGTCCGGGAAGACGACTTGGTTATCTGGGGCTTGCTGGGTGCAAGCACCACATAACCAAGTCGTCTAAAACATGAGTACCTGTCCAGCTTACTTCAAGCCCTTTACCGATAATCAAAAAACACAATTTTAATGATAAATAAGAAATTGAAACAAATTAAAGTTAATATTAAAATTATTTGGTAATGTTTATGATATACAACTGTGAGTTACGATTATCATGTATCATTGTTGTCACAAAGAACATCGTGATTCATGTTGTGTTTAGGTTTATAAGACACTGGTGCCGATTCCCTTGTTTACAAACTAAACCAAATTTAAGTTCAGTGCATCTTTTTCTTTCTATTTCATTAAGAAAAGGACAGAAGATAAATTTTAGTTACGTTCTGTCAAATTAATCAGCGCCATACAACTTTTAGACGCGATTAAAAAGTTGACTACTAAAATTACATCAAATTACGTCAGGTGCTGACTAATTTGACAGGATTAAACTAATTTTATCTTCTGTCCTTTTCATAATGAAATAGAAAGAAAAAGATGCATTCAACTTAAATTTAGTTTAGTTTGTGAACAAGGGAATCGGCACCACTATCATATAGTTTAACAGCTTTATAATTAAACATAATTATTTTATCTCAATAGTAAAAGGGTCATCTATGCCATTATTGCTTCACGCATATCATATGTGTCAATGTCGACCATTTCGAGTCCGACTACATAATTATAAAAAAATCATTATATATCATATCTATATTGCTATATAAAGCTTTATTGTTCAAAAGAGCATTACACAAGCTGGATATCACCATCCTCCACAGGATTCTCTGTGTCGTGGAGACTGTCTCCTTCGTCTTAGGATAACAAGATAAAAAGGAAGTAACTAAGACATATACCTGACATAATATCCACATATACTACTACGCATCGTACTAGTGAGATTTCTTAGGCTATAACAGTAAACATATATAATATACATTGTTTATCATATTACAGGTTTTAAAAGTCTCGAAGGAAATAAAATGTGCTCGATGGGATTACGTTTTGGCAAAAATGACGCACTTCTATACCAACTTTTATCCTCCTTCCGAGATAAACATAAAATATTCAAACATCCTTCCTTAGCACTCAGTTTTTAACCGACTTCAAAAAAGGAGGAGGTTATATGTTCGTGTGTATGTTTAAGTTGGTGAAGTCGGTGACCTTTGTTTGATTGATTTAGTGTTTTTGTCACCGACTTCTGAAGCTTGACCTTTGTTTGATTGATTTGGGGTTTTTGTCGCCGGCTTCTGAAGCTAAAGTTATTTTTTACGTTTTTGTTTTTTTTTAAGTCGGTTTTATTTTTTGCAAAAAAGTTTTTTATTTATTTTTCCTTTTTTTGTTGTTCCCAAACAAGTCGCCATGAATTTATTTGACATTATTAATTTAATTTATTTGGAACTCTTGTTTAAAATTTCAAGATTTGAGACCCAGTAATTTAATCTGTGCATTATCTGTTCAAAGTGGTTCAAAGTCAGATCTGTGCACAGTAAATTAATGATTAAGGCTGATGCTCCAGGATAGCCCGCGAAATTCAAAATTTCTTACGTTTTTTGCAATTTTCAGGCCAGTGCTAGGTTGTATGTTGATTAAAATATTATTCGCGGCTGTAAGACGTATGTAGTTATAGAATTATTATCATCAAAATCATCAATACAACCCTTCAAGTTCATAAAGGTGTAGGAAACAAAAAAACCCTGGAGCATCCACCTTAAGTAGACCTCTATGTTTACGCGTCTACCTAAGAATTAAGAAGCGTTACTATATGATGTCATCTAGCCGATTTCGGGCACAGCGACATTCAGAGGCTTTCTAGGGTGGTTGTGTGAGAGCTTTGGTGTGCTTCTCTTTATTTATTTTTCTGCCACATGTTTTTTGGCAACCAATCGTATTATATTACCAAGTGCACATGCACTTTCACATTGAGATGCAGAAGTCAATAAACTGTGCGACAAACACACGTGGCCACTGGCTCGTCACCAAGTATTTTTGCCTCATTATAATCATCGCACAAAAATACGTCATTGTTCAATTTCTGACACATTCGAGATTGTGATTAGATTGTCTACCTACTGCAATATCATCATCATCATTATTTGGGATCAGCGAAGCATGTTTTTTATACTGCAATTATTATGTGCAGTATTTTAACTGCAAGCTAGATAGAAGTTTATAAGATGGTTTGAACATAATTATGCTGTCGATGGTTATTATTATTTTGGCCCAGTCGTAAAATAAATTACCATGATAGAACTTTTCAGACTACCTAATTGAAAAGTTTTGCTATCAGTGAGTACGGTATAAACCTTTTTAATTATGTACATATCTTCAGCATAGGATCATAGGATCCTAAATACTTAGTAGCGTAACCTCATTCTATCCCTTGCCATCAGCCGGGATCGAGGTCAAGAGCGGACCCACATTTTACTTGATGAGCCACAAAACATGTTATCATCAATAACCATACATTTTGTCCAACCTTCACCGATTCCCGCTAGCCTGAAACTTGTTATCTTTCAAGTGCAAGGTGCGAATGCACTCCGGTCACATAACGGTTTCTCGGCTCGGCCGAAGCCCGTCAAGGTCCGCGCGGGGCTTTTCCACGTTCCATTCTTCATTTCGTTTAGTTGAGAAATCTTCCGTTCCATATTTAAAATAGATTTCTATTAGTTGCCATATTTTCTTGTTGCGAGACTTTTTTCTATCATGGGTTTGTCTTGAAGCTTGATGAAGTTCGTTTTTTGAATTCTTAGGTTTGTTATGTGGGGATTCCTGAACAAATTATTGTATTTAGGTTCTTTTGCATAATACAGGTGTATGATCGATATGCTTATAATGTTTTCACTGCTGAACCTTCACACGTCTTCTCTGTAAGAAGGAGAGAGACCTTCACTCGGACCAATTATGGTTTGCATGATGTCAAAATATTGGCTTTGGGAGGCTTTTCTCACGATGTTTTGGTCATCGTTTTTACAGGGTCAGTATCGGTGCTTTTGCATACTAGAACCCAGCGCACACCACTGGAGGCGCAGCAGAGCGCATTTGAAGACAACAATTTAATATAAATCTTAACTACCTTGATACACGGTCGCGCGTATGCTCTTGTAGTAGCTTGAGGGCGCTCCGAGTACCGCGTGCGAATTTATTCTTATATTGACCGTATATCAAGGTAGTTAAGGTTTATATTAAATTGTCTTCAAACGCGCTCCGCTGCGCCTCCAGCGGTGTGCGCTGGGCCTAGAATTGACGTAATTGCTTATAAGGTGTATTGTTTTTTTAAGCTTGGACTTGATAATGACTCACAAAATAGTCGTACAATGAGTTCTTACTTGTCTCTAGGTAAGTTAGTGCTTCAGAGAATTTCTGTCTTTGGATTTAATGAATGTTAAGCATGGCATTTCTATTGAACTTTGAATAATTCAGTAAAATATAAATCGCTGCTGGCATGATTCCAAATAAAGGGCAATGGAATAGATTGGCTCGATGCCTTACCACAATTTCTATGGAGGCAACTGAATAATTTATATCGATAGGAAACTAAGTAATGTAAAGCTATTCCATATTATTTCTAGGGCTATCCGAAAATACGAATATTAATATGAATTAGGAAAAACGAAAATTTTATCAGCCTAGGGTAATTTAGGAACAGTCACATGTAAGTCTTCAGGGCATGCAGACGCGTTGTTATGTCATTACTTTTAAGTTTAACAACAAAACACATATAAAACGCCTAGGTATAGGTACAGGGACAGTTTGTTGAGTAATGACAGCGTTTTTTTCGGTCCTCCTAACTTCTATTACAATCAGTATTCATATAATTCAGTTCATCATCAGATCATCAAGTATCAAGCGGTCAAAGTTACTCATTATACATAGATTAGAAGAATCTTTAAACGTACCTCTCTCGGCGGCGGAAAACTTTTGATACGGAACCTATACGCAATTTCCTCTTTGGTTTGTCCAACGCCAAATATTTCTTTACAACAAGTAGGTATGCATACACTCAAAAGCACGTAAGTGTTGTGATTCCGCATCCGTCCACCGGATGCGGCAGCCATTGAGGCGGAGCTATATGAGGGGTACAGAGCGGCGAAGACCGCCCTCCGCGAGGCTGTCCTGCGGGCCAGGGATCAGGCCCGCGAGGAGATGCTGGGGACTCTCGACAGAGATCCGTGGGGGCGCCCTTACAAGATGGTGCGGGATAAACTCCGCACCTGGGCCCCCCCACTGACGCAGAGTCTCCGGCCTGAGCTCGTGGAGGACGTAGTGAGCTCTCTGTTCCCTACGCTGGGGGAACATCCCCCCCCGCCTATGGCTCCGCCACCTGCGGTGCTGGAAGCGGACCATCAGGACGACGACGACGACACTCCGGTAGTGACTGGGGTAGACCTGAGAGTGGCGGTACGCAGGCTCAGTGCCAAAAATACCGCCCCGGGACCCGACGGCTTGCCTGGCAAAGCCTGGGTCCTGGCCTCGGAGGCTCTCGGGCCCCGACTGGAGGGGCTCCTAAGCGCATGCTTGGAGAGAGGCCAGTTCCCGCTTCGTTGGAAGACGGGGAAGCTGGTCCTCATTCGGAAGCCGGGGCGCCCTGCGGACTCTCCGTCCGCATACCGGCCCATAGTGTTGCTCGACGAGGTGGGCAAGCTCTTTGAAAGAGTAATTGCAAACCGCCTCGCCGAGCACCTTGCGGGGACGGGGCCGGATCTTGCGGAACACCAGTTTGGTTTCCGCAAGGGGCGCTCTACGGTGGACGCCATCATGCGCGTGAGAGCCCTCACGACGGGGGATGCGGTGTCCCGGGGTGGGGTTGTCTTGGCGGTGTCTCTTGACATCGCCAACGCCTTCAACTCCATGCCCTGGAGCTGCATTAGGGAGGCACTACGGTATCACCGGGTGCCGACCTACCTTCGTCGTTTGGTCGGGGACTACCTAACGGATAGAGCCGTTGTCTACCCCGGTCGCAGCAAAGAGAATGGAACCGGCGAGAGATGTCGTGCGGTGTTCCACAGGGATCGGTTCTAGGGCCTTCCTTGTGGAACATCGGTTACGACTGGGTGCTGCGCGCCGACCTCCCTAGCGGTGTCAGCGTAGTTTGCTACGCTGACGACACGCTGGTGCTGGCACAAGGGGGGTCGCACGAGGCGGCGGCCGAAGCTATGACACGCGGGGTTGCGATAGTCGTTGAGAGGATCCGGCAACTGGGTCTCGAGGTGGCATTGCACAAGTCCGAGGCCATGTGCTTTCATGGGCCTCGGAATGCGCCACCTCCGGGATCCATACTCACGGTAGGAGGGGTATCCATCGGTGTCGAGTCGACTTTAAAGTACCTAGGACTCGTCCTCGACAGCCGGTGGAACTTCGTTGAGCACTTCCGACGTTTGGCCCCCAAACTGGAACGGACTGGGGCTGCCTTCAGGCGGCTCCTGCCCAACCTGGGGGGGCCGAACGCCTCCTGCCGGAGGCTTTACGCGGGAGTCGTGCGGTCCATGGCCCTTTACGGGGCCCCGGTTTGGGCGCGTTCCTTGAGGCTGCGTGCAGCCCACTATCTGAACGCGCCCCAAAAGGTGGTAGCCGTAAGGCTGGCCCGTGGGTACCGCACGATCGCCCGCGAGGCGGCGTGCCTCCTTGCCGGATTGCCGCCATGGGATCTGGAGGCGATAGTCCTCGCGCGCCTGCATGAATGGCGCGCGGAGGCGCTTCGCCGGGGGGAAACTCCGCTGCCGCGACAAATTGTCGCTCAGCGGACAGACTTCCGGCGGGATCTCATGGCGACATGGAGAGAGCGACTGTCGCAACCCCGTGCAGGGCACGCCACGATAGTGGCGATAAGTCCCCTCTTTGAGGAGTGGCTGGAGAGACGCCACGGCGTCCTCACCTTCCGCCTGACGCAGGTCCTCACCGGGCACGGTGTTTTCGGGAGGTTCCTGCACCGAATCGGGCGGGAGGAAACGCCCGGGTGTTTCCATTGCGAGGATCGACCGGAGGACACGGTGGAGCACACGGTGGAGGTGTGCCCCGCGTGGGCGGAGCACCGCCGTGTCCTCGAAGCGGCGATTGGCGGCGGCGACCTCTCGCGTCCGGCCCTGGTGCAAGCCATGGTCCGGAGCGAGACGAAATGGGACGCCGTCACCTCCTTCTGCGAAGCAGTAATGCTAGAGAAGGAGGTGGCGGAACGTGAGAGGGAGAGAACCTCACAGCGTCCCGGCCGCCGCGGGAGACGCCCCGGGCGTCGGGGGCCACCACGTGGCCCCCGGCCACCGTAGGCGCGAGCCTGTGGACGGTGGGCTATGGGCTAGCTCGCCGTCCGTCCGTCTCATGACGACAGGCCGTGTCGACGGCGCGTTCGTGTTCCACGCGCGCCTCAAAGAGAGTCAGCAATAGGAAGGGGTCCGCAAGGACCGATGCCTGCCGGGGTTGCGGGACTGTTCGAAAGAGATACCGTGGCCCCGGAACACAAAGGGCGATGAAGGAACATGGATGGGTTTTAGTCAGTAAAAGTCTGACACTCCCTCCTGCTCCGCCCAGAGCGGGAGAAGTCATTTGATGATTTCCCATCCGAAAAAAAAAAAAAAAAAAAAAAGTGTTGTGATTTCCTCGAACTTAAGTTTTGTTGCACTTTATAAAGTAATAAATTCCCTTCATTTATTTTAGTAAAGTATATTTTTACATTTTTTTAACTAAAGCATATAAACACAAAAGATAAAACAATAGGGCCCATCGGCATTAGGAAAGAGGTCCAATAAAACCCTGCTAAGGTAAGTCGAGGCTCTTTTGCAATGTAGGTTAATTTACCGTCTCATAAAATTGTCGTCTGTTAACATTGTAAACTTTATGCTTACTACAGAGTGTTTAATTTCTAGTAATTATTATTTATATTATTCGTAGTCCAGTTTGGACTTACGCATTAGTATTGCACAGAGTATGGGATACTCTGTGCAATACTAATGCGTAACGCGTGCGTACTCCGCGCCTGCCAGGAACGTCTATAGAGAGAGATAAACTATTGTCACAGGTCGTCTTCCGAGCAATCACTTTCTTTACGTCACATTGTCAGAAGCCTCGGTAGCTGCCGATACTTTCTATATAAGCCAAAAGTGTCACGCAATTTCACGAATTTGATTGGTTCTCTATCGTGTTACCTACCTTTTTTATCCATAATCCAAAATGCCATAATTTTTTTTGTCCTAATCATCATTTGTCCGAATGATAACTTACCCAAACTTTATATCACATAATATCACATGATGCCATAAAATTGAAATCCCTAAATACAATACCCTAAACCCGTTTGACATAAATAATTATAACAATCAACAAAAAAAAAAAAAAAAGTTTATTTACGTATCAATTTGGGTTACATAGCATGTCAAGGAGTCTCCATTTAGGCATAGAAAATGCCTGTAGTTGAAGGCTCCGCTCTTCCCTTACATATTAAAGATACAAAATAAATAGGCATTAAAAAAGAGAAAAAAGTAAAAATAAAAAAACTAAATTAAACAAAGTATCATAAATTGTATAAGCGTGTGTGCGCCCATGTGTGTGTGTGTGCGTGTGTGTGAGAGAGAGATTTTGAGTGTACATAATGTGTCTAACTAAGCAATAATATTTAAAAGACTTAAAACGGTATTCGATAATAGTTATAAATCCTAAATTCAAATTATTCAATGTTTTGATCCTATTAATTTTTTAAATATTTTTGTACAATATTGCTCTAATGAAATTTGTAAGAATTAAAAAGTAGAACCACCATATCGCAGAAAGTTCAGAGTTAGAATCTTCGTTTGGCATACATTTTATATCGATAGTCATTAAAGGGCAGCAACTCAATCAATCAAACCGTCAATAATTATACAACAGTTGATTATGAACATTTATGTGAATTTTATTTTCCTCTAAGAAGCATGCAAACATGCAAACAAACATACCCCGTGCATGCAGCTAGCATGCAGTAAGCATGCAGCTAGCATGCAGCAAGCATGCAGCAAGCATTCAGCAAGCATTCAGTAAGCATTCAGCAAGCATGCAGCATGCAAGCGAGCAAGCAACATGCAGCAGGCATGGTTTCAGCTGCGGAACTCCGGCGGTCACACGCGAGGTTATCGTCGCAGATGTGTTTAACGCCCACCGCCGCTGCTGAGGCTGGCCGGCTGTAGCAGCCCCGGAACAGGGCAATGAAGGTACATGGATGGGTTTTAGTCAGTAAAAGTCTGACACTCCCTCCTGCTCCGCCCAGAGTCATTTGATGATTTCCCAACCGAAAAAAAAGGAGTAGGGCAGACAAGACTACGTGGAGTCGGAATTAACAGCGATTCGTTTCTGTCACTAAAACCTAACTTTTATCAAATGTTTTAGGGCTAACAATTTATAAATGAACATTCGGAATAATACACATTATATATTACAATACTTAGGACAAAATTAAGAGATTCAATTATTATAATATTCGATGTTATGACAGAATAGTTTTAGAAGTAAAGATAATTATGTAAAACAAAATTTCGGTTTTTTATTATTATTTTGAACATTACGTTTACTGAAGGCAAACGTGTTATGGATAATGATTTTCGGACAAAAAATTTAAGGAGAAGAAAGGAACTAAGTACCATTTGATTACCTAGTGAAAATTGCCATGTCGCTTCGAGCCGATTTTCTGCTCTGATTCACGTAATTTTATGACGCGCCGATGAAGTTGTAGCGCAGTTGCAGTTAAGTTCAAGTTCGAGTGATAAACGGTATTCTTGTAATCTTTGAACTGCGCGTAAGCTGCGCGTGAAATGCACGTCAACTGTACGACAGCCAATCTCTACCAAACTTACTTAAGGTGTGGCCATATGAGAGAAAAAATATTACTCACTAAATAATCGAATAGAATCGATTACAATTCAATGAATATGACGTTATTAAAATATTTAAATAATACCCCAGCACAGATTTTAGTGCTTTTTCTTACTTAGTAGAATACCGATCATGTTGCGTTTCGAAGCACGCACTAAAGACGCGCAACAGTAGAATGCCGTTATTGCGCTCGCGTAACGCGAACTTGACGCGAGCGTGTCTGACAGCGGTAGAGAATACGAAAAGCGTTGTTTTGATCGAAACTTAACTGCAACTGCACTGCAACAGCACTTCTTTAGTTACGTGAATTAGCCTACTGACCTGTGTAAAAAATTAAACAATAAAATGGATCTCGAAATGTGACTCGTTTTATAGTTGTAAAATCTAATTTGTAAACAATTTAAGTTATACCTAATTATGGCAAGTTATTAGTAAGTTCTAAACTTTAAGATTTTATATTTTATTGAACTCGGGGAGCTAAGAATAATTGAAAATTGCGGAATGATGCAACTTTCTACTCTGTGGTAGATACTTTATAGGGATCAAAACGAATGGTAGAAGACCTCTTCTACCATTCGTTTTGACCCTATGTAAGTACATACCTACATTTTACGCAACGTTTCATGCTTTCATGGGACAATAGTTAAATCTTAGATAGGTACTTTCTATTGTACATACCGACTATATCTACGCTTTTTAATTATCTCATCACATACCATTCATTAAAGTCCATCCAAACAAAGTTTATAAATTTTTTTACATGAATAAAATAGTTATTTATAATAAGAACGTCTTGTTTACTTTGAAATGAGCAGAGCGGAGCAGATTAAGAACAAGGTTTTGTTTTGTGAACACGCAAAAAAATTAAATGCAACCTATTGTTTTTTTTTAATAGTTGACTGAAGTTGCTTTAAAATTAAAGTGCCTATCTGTGTATCTAAGACATATGGAAAATTTTGTATTAAGAAACAGCACTGAACTGCCTCGTTGTTCGAGTGGTCGCAAGCACAAATGCTGAGCACGAGGTCTTGGGTTCGATTCCTGGGTCGGGCAAAGTGTTATTGGGTTTTTCCATCAGGAATTTTCTCAGTAGCAGCTACGGGGTCAGGATTTGTGCCTGGTTGATGGCAAGTCTCGCCCCCTTTTACATGAGGCTTAGAACATACAACTGAGGGGTGCAAAAGTGCTGCGGGACTGTTCGAAAGAGATACCGCCCCGGAACACAAAGGGCGATGAAGTAACATGAATGGGTTTTAGTCAGTAAAAGTCTGTCACCCCCTCCTGCTCCGCCCAGAACGGGAGGAGTCATTTGATGATTTCCCATCGGGTACAAAAGTGGCCTAAACACCTCACGTAAGCGGAAAAGCTAGCTCTATAATTGTGGAAAGCTTGTAGAACGTTTTGACGTAGTACTAGGTACCTACTGTTTACTGTACCGTGCAATGGCTTTTGTGAATCCTGTTTACAGAAAAAAACCCTTTATAGACTTCTTAGTAAGCAAATGACTTTAGGGTCTATTTTAAGCCAACACGTTATAGACTGGATCTAGCTGTGTCAACGATACCTGTGAGTTCAGTGCACTATTAATAAGCGATACTTCTTTTACTCTTTGTAGAACTTGCTTTATCTACGTAATTATATGGGAAAAATAAACAAAGAAAAATTATCTTATTATGTTTAATTTATTTATGAATTATTATGTATAGTATATAAGTAGGTACCTACTAGATACCTACGTAACAATCACCACAATAATGTTTTTTTTTTTTTTATCGTACAAATTGCGTTAACCTTGTTGACATTAATCATGGCCATAGCCACTTTGTCAAAAGAGGACGCAAAGCAACTAGGAATTTTGAAAAATTCGATTTGGTAATGTAGTAAAAAAACAGGTCCGGCGGCAGCTTGGTAGTCTCAAAAACATTTATTTTTGGGCAAATAACAAAAAAAGACAAACTTTGAATAATTGTCAAATGCATTCGCTCTTTTTTTACTTAAAAAAAATGTAACTACTAAGGTAAAACTGGTTTGTTGGGTTCAGGCTTGTTTACTGTCCGGTGAGATCAGCGTTTAGAAAAAAATCAAATGCTTTCCTCATTTTATTCAAAAACTTACTTTTGCCTTAACTTTTTTAGTTTCGTTGTACGCTTAACTGGGAGTCTAAAATGGCTGCTATTAGAAGAATCATACTAGGATAATAATATGAATCACGTTACAATTCCCCTTTAAGGTGAATGCTCCAGAGTAGCCCGCGAAATTCAAATTTTCTTACATTTTTGGCTAGTGGCCAGCAAATTGCAAAAAATGTAAGAAAAATAACTTTTTCAAGGTCAAAGTCATTCCTGCACCTTTATGAACTTGGAGGGTTGCATTGACGATTTTGATGAATATAATTCTGGAACTACATACGTCTTACAGCCGCGAATAATATTTTAATCAACATACAACCTAGCACTGGCCTGCAAATTGCAAAAAACGTAAGAAAATTTGAATTTCGCGGGCTACCCTGGAGCATCAGCCTTAATCACTGAATGTGAACATGTTTAAGCTAATAAAATTTCTTATTCTTATATTCTTCTTCTAATGGAGTCTGAATCCCTGCAATATCAAATACGAATTGTGTCTTATGATGAAAGAGATCTAATGTTGGTTATTCTTTTGTTTCAGGTCCACGGAAGGTGGTTGTCAAAGGCGTAGATGGCAGGTTCACGTCAGGCCAGCTGGTGGCCATCATGGGCCCCAGTGGCGCTGGTAAGAGCTCGCTGCTCAACGCTTTGTCTGGATACAGGTAATTATAAAAGGAATCAAATAGAAATTCTGGTGCATGGTATCTCATCTAGCAGCACGGTATCGTATTTTTCCATGCTCCGATGCTTTTCCTTCGCTCGAAACCGTCATTTGCTAGAGCGAGAAACAGACTGGGAGTGCTATCGCACGCGGCAGCATTGATGATGCGCTCGGCAGCAGTTCGTTTTCGTGTCGGGTTTGAGCGACAGAAAAGGAGCATGAAAAAATGCGGTTTTGGGGCTGCTAATGAGGCGCAACCCTTTTTTTTTAACTTACAATATTTTTTTATGCTTAGACCAAAACATTCTAAGAAATCACAAAGTCGTATTACCTACTTATTTGAAATGACATGGTAATTATGAATTACATAATAATGTTAATCTTGTCTAATGCCTTTTTTTTTTTTTTTTTCGGATGGGAAATCATCAAATGACTTCTCCTGCTCTGGGCGGAGCAGGAGGGAGTGTCAGACTTTTACTGACTAAAACCCATCCATGTTCCTTCATCGATGAGGCGCAACCCTTAGTCGACTTCCGTAATCAAAACTCTGTAGTGCGCTAACTTATATCGATATGTAGAAAAATATAATGAGGAGCAGCAGCATCCCTTTTATTCTACTAGAAACAGGTCTCCTCAAGGATTGAATAAATATTTATCGGGAGCTAGAAAAAAAAATACCAAAAATTAGTTAAAGCTTCGTTTTTCTCAATAAGTTAATAATTACCGGGTGAATTGTTTGTGTTCCTCTTCTGGACAACAATTTAGTACAATAAATCAATAAAGATTAAGTTCAACAAACTGTTTTTGTAAAGTAAAATGAATTCGATTAGCTAAAGATAAGATGTTAGTTTTGGCCGTCTTATTGTTGTCTGAGGTTTTGTAATCAACAAAAACACCACACATCATTATTAATAAGTATACTTAAGTATCTACTTATCTGCCCATAACCATTATGACAATGCACCGAAGGACTACTGACGTCAACTAGTCCAATCTTGTTTTTTTTAAAATAAATTGTCCATAATCTATCAGTGTCATGTAGGTACATGATAGATTATGGACAATTAATTGAATTAATCGATTAGGTAATCGATTAATTCAACAAAACGTCAATCGATGGAAAAACTAAATGGTAACGTCACTAGCATTTTAGACTCAGGTCTTTGCTTACGCCTCAATGGCTTACGCAATGATAACGTAATGATCTTATGTTATGTCTTTAATAAAATATGAATGAAAAAACTTTCTATTTTTTGTTACATGAATCAGCACTAAAATATTTAAACAAGTATAATAAATCGGCCCAGAAAGAGGCAGCGAGACGGTTTGGACGCGTACCGCGAGGGTTGGTTCGAGGAGGCACGGGAAAAGAGCACATGGAAGGAATTGGGGGAGACCTTTGCCCAGCAGTGGGACAGCACAGGCTAGTAAAAAAAAAACCAAATCATTGTGCACACTTAAGGTGGAAGCGCAACCAAAATTTGAATTTTCTTACGTATTTTGCTATTTGCCGGCCAGAATGAAAAATGAGTCTGAGTGATTTTTTTTATGGGGTTTTGTAAAAAATTTAGTTTACAAGAACTAGTATGAAAGTGTCCACGAGCTAAAAGCAGAAGTTGGACGTATTACGGAGCGGAGGACGGAGCGAAATAATCAAAAGGGTGCCGACTTTGTATTCAACAGGAAGGGACTCATTTTGAGCATTTTTTCTTTTTTTTTTTTTTTTTAGGTGGGACCACTCGCAGACACAACACGTTAAAGTTGTCAAACTGCTTAACCGGACTATCCTGTGGTGGCCAAAAATTACTTTAAGGCCCCCAGCCAGGGCTTACAAACTATGGATTTTCATTAAATGAGCGACACTAAGGGCACCCCCTGTGGGGTTCGGGCCTCGGCTTAGTGCGTCATTGAGGGAGGGCAGCAAGGGTGGCTGGGTCGGATTATTATTTGGGGAATTTAAAGCTACATGCTCAGCGGCGCGGGCTGGCTCGTCGAGCAAGGGTCGGTCGGTGATGTTACAGGGGGGTCGCGCTCGCGGTACGTCACGGCGGCGTGGTCGGTTACGGATTCGCGGTTTGTATTTGTGTTTGAGGTTTTTGCGTAGAGTGCTACTTTCCCTACAGCTTTCTTGAATGAGGGTGGTGGGGTCGTCGGGGATGAGTAGTGTAAGCCTGGGACGGCGAATCTTAGAGATTTTAGATGGGGCATAGTGGGCGGCTGAACGAATCAAGGGGTTGGTGTGCTTCTCGGCCTTATCAAAGAAACTCTTAGAGAGACGTTTCATGAACTGTTCAATGGTTGGGATTTTGAGATCTACATGAAGTTGCTCGTTCCTAAGGTACCACGGTGAGCCCGTGGCCCTTCGGAGAAAACGGTTTTGGAGGGTCTGCATCCTGTGGATTAGGTAGGGTTTTGAGTACGCGTATGTCATGATAGGCCGAATGCACGATGCACGCGGTGTAGATACGCAATTTGCACTTAAGTGACAATTTGCTGCGTGCATTCAGCACATAGTGGAGCCTACTGAGAGCGAAGGCGGCACGCGAGCGTACCGTCTTTATGTGTTCTCGAAAGTTTAGGCGTTGGTCTAAGATGACCCCCAAGTATTTGGCTTGCGTCTCCCAAGGGATCGGCTTGTCAAACATGGTGATCGGACTAGGGTTCGTGGGGATAGGGTGGTAGGGTCTGGTGAAAAGTACCGCCTGGCTCTTGTCTGGATTGACTTCTATTCTCCATCTCCGGAACCAATCGCCTAAGGCGTTTGCGGAGGTTTGGAGAGTGCTAGATATTTTTGAGAGACTCCTTCCAGAGTAGTAAATGGCCGTGTCGTCAGCAAAAAGGGCTAACTGGGTTGTATTACTCTTTGGGATGTCGCTAGTGAACAGCGTGAATATTAATGGGGATAGCACCGAGCCCTGGGGGACACCGGCGCGAATCGGATGAGGGGCGGAGAGCGCACCCTCGATGCGGTATTGAAAGGTGCGGTTCGACAGGAAGTCTCGGAGGATGAGAACGAGACGATCTGGCACACCGAGCCGATACAACTTGTATATCAGCCCGTTGTGCCAGACCTTGTCGAATGCTTTCGCAACATCGAAGAACAAGGCACCTGTTATCATGCCTCGCTGAAAGCGTTCGCTGATGTGTTCTACAATGCGGTGCACTTGTTGGACACAGGAGTGTTGGGGTCTAAACCCAAACTGCTCTTTCGGAATTAAACTCTTTGCTTCGGCGTAGTCCTTGAGACGCTTATAAATGAGCCTCTCGTAGATTTTGCCTATGACATTGAGGAGACTAATGGGGCGGTAACTACTCGGGGAGGATTTAGGCTTGCCCAGTTTGGGAATACCAATAACGGTAGCCTGTTTCCACGATTGTGGGAAGATATTATTGGCCATGGCGCCATTGAAGATGGCGGTTAATAATACTATGAGGGCAGGGGAGAAAAGTTTAAACACCTTATTGGTGATTTTGTCAGAGCCAGGGGCTTTTCTAGGTTTAAGACCTTTTATGATGTCCTCCACCTCGTCTGGAGTGACTGGGGGTAGGGGATCATCAGGGTCTTCGAAGGGGGGTAGGGAGGCCCGGTGTTCGACTTCAGCATCCACCTTAGCAAGGTGAGCTTGGTCTACTGGCTGGGTGCTGGGGGAGCATTGAGATTCCAAACTGTCGGCCAGACATTCGGCTTTGTCGTCGTCGTCAAAGGCAACGCTTTGATCGGATTTAATGAGAGGGGGCATGGGAGTGACCTCAGAGGAGCGCAGTTTCCTTTGCAGGTCCCAGAAGGCCTGATGGGTCGGTTCTAGGTCATCGAGCATCTTGTCCCACTGTTCGTCACGCAGTTTTTTGACGCATCTACTTACTTTGCGTTGTAAGCGACGCATAAAAACTTTGTTAT
Organism: Xestia sexstrigata; assembly: GCA_941918905.2. Lineage (NCBI taxonomy): Eukaryota > Metazoa > Arthropoda > Insecta > Lepidoptera > Noctuidae > Xestia > Xestia sexstrigata. Next base: position 8,160,538 of record OW799217.2, on the reverse strand, counting down.
TGACACAGGGGAAAGCTCTGTAAGCACGGACAGCCGCGTTCTTCTCGGTCACCAGCTCACGCACGTCATCCGGAAGTTTCCAGCGGAGGTGATCCTCCGCCGGAACCTCTCTTGAACACTCACTCGTTCAAGACTGACTGTACGTGACCAGTGAACAAGCCGATCGCGGCCTCCGTGTCGGCTACAGTTTCGATGTTGTCCGGGATTTGATCTAAGTGAGGGGACTCGGTGGATTTCAGCAATTCGCTTACTTTCCCCCAGTCCGTGATCACTTTGGTGAGGGGGGGTTGTGAGGGGTCAGATGGACCATGTCTGGGGGCAAACTCCATAATCACAGGTCTGTGATCCGAATTGAGTTCGTCGATCGTTTCTATAGAACGCAATCGCAAATTAACATTCTTCAGAAGCGCGACATCTAGCACATCGGGGGTGTGATTGGGGTTGTTTGGAAAGTGGGTAGGATGCATCGGAGCGATGACATCAAAATTGAGGAGGGAACAGAGGTTGAAGAGGACATTCCCTCTAGAATTGGACAAGCGACTATTCCACGCGGGGTGCTTTGCATTAAGATCCCCCGCCAGAAGGACGGAGTCACTTAGATTGAGGAGGACTGTGAGGTCTTCTTTAATGGAGGCGTTAATCGCCGCGGAAGCGGTGTTGGTGTTGGGCGGCGGGAGGTACGCCGAGACAATCGTGATGGGTTGATGGCCTGTCATGCCCAGCCGACAGACAGAGACCTCAAGATTGGTAAGGGAAGGGGGGTCTAAGGGGATGCAGTACAAACTGGATTTATAATATATGAGAGTACCTCCATTGTAACAGCGAGTCCTGTCGTTGCGAACTAACCTGTAGTTGGCAATTTTCGGATCTCTCAGGTGGGGTTTGTAAAAGGTCTCTTGGACTAAAAGGATGTCTAGTTGATGGTCGCGGAGGAATGTGGCGATCTCATCACGTTGGCCATTTAGGCCTTCGGCGTTGAAGGTCCCTATTTTTAGGGATTTCGGTTTTAACCTACAGATTGGGAGGAGCTCTATGGATTCCTGTTATGGGGGAGGTTTTGAAGAGCTTGCGTTACGTCCGGGTACGCATTATAGACCTGTAGCAAGGCGAAGAAGTCGCCGTCGCAGGCGATTATGTCTCTCGCCATTTGGTGCCCTCTTGGGGAGTGGAAGATAGCGAAGGTGCTAGTGATAACCCTGAAGGGGTCAAAAGGGTTTAGTGCCGGAGCGTTGTTCGTAGGGAAAGGGGGGGGGGGGCCGAGAAAGTGAATGGTGCATGGTGCACCTTGGCTGGGTGATGAGGCGCTGAGGGCGCTGGAGGACGGGGCGCTGAGGGCGCTGGAGGACGGGGCGCTGAGGGCGCTGGGGCAGTGTGTTGAAGGGGGGATCGGGGCGCTGAGGGCGCCGTCGCTTTTATAATTGGTCTGGGGGGAGGGGGAGGCGTGACTGCCGATGCCATCAGAGGTGGGATGGGCTGGTAGAGCGGCGATTGAGTGGGCCTCAAAGCCTGGAAGTGGGCTTGGTGGTTCAGTGCGTTCCAAGGGCTGGGACGCTGGGGGCTGAGAGAGGTGGGGAGTTTCTCCACCAGAGAAGGGCACTCTCTCAGTTGCGTGTTTCTGGCACGATTTGTTAGTTTTGGGGCCGAAGATTTGGGGGCCTTAGGGCAACCGCGGTAGTTAGCGGATTTTGAGCATTTGATAAATTGATTAATTTTGTATTAAAAATGTTAAAATTCATGGTCTTCCTTTTATTTCTGACACTATGTTATTCAGCAAAAAAGAATCCTTATGATGAAGCCTTTCGATCGGTATGATAAATCTACAGGGTGATTATTTTTCTCGTGCAACGGGTTCGATTCCCGGTTCAAACATGTAATTATTTAAATATCTATGAATGCAGTTTAAATTGTTTATTAAATTCAAATAATGTCTTCTTTCAGTAAAATGTTCCATCTACAATATTCAAGGTACTTTCCCTCCATGTGGCATATCCGTGGGACGCCCTGTAGAGTTTCGTTGAATAAACTCTTCTTAATATTAATACCTACGAGTATGTTTCATAGTTTATAGACTAATTTTATCATGACTGTATTCTGTCCAGTTGTTACGGAGGACCTGGCGGTTCTCCCTAAACTCACTGGTTTATCTTACTTGAAACTACTACAGAACACCATCTGCTACCGTACGATCATTTGCACATAGTCCTTTAGCTTCGTCCATGTTCATACATCTGGTGATAAACGCACGTCGCGATCGATTGCAAGTACCGTACTACTACTTGACCTTTAAAATAACCAATAGGTAATGTTGTGATTATGTTCCTATTTCATTCCTGTTATGATAATCTGGACCTATTTTTCATACTAAGATTTTTCCTAATACCAGGTCTGCAGGCGTAACGGGTGAACTTCTGGTAAATGGGCAACCAAGAGACGAGCAGCTTTTCCAGAGGTCATCCTGCTACATAACCCAGGAGGACTTACTCCAGCCACTGCTGACTGTGCGTGAAGCCATGGACGTCGCGGCCAGGCTGAAGGCACCTAGAGGATCTAAGTGTCCTTCTGAGGAGATCCTGCAAGAAATGGGGCTGTTGGAACATCAGCACACTAGGACTGATTTGTTATCGGGCGGGCAGAAAAAGAGGTAATTATTTTTAGTAAAAGTCATCTGTCCCTTAGCAGGGAATAGGTCGTTCCTCTTATACCTATTCGCTGCTGTTTGTGGCCTATCTTCAACGGAAGAGTCGAGTTCGTCCCGCCATTGCCATCTCAAAGAATCAAGTTGGCGGGCGGGTGGCCGGTGGGACGAACTCGAAAAAGAGGTTGGTCGAGTTTGACGTTGTTGGGTTTGTTCGTCTTTTGTTATGTCTTGTCTAGTCTAAAACTTGTTGAAAAAGTTGTGAATCGTGATCTTTTATTTTTTGATGACGAGTAGGAACAGTGAAGAGTCGGGCATAAGTCTCTTGATTCAGCAATTTATTATTATTGGTTTGCAGAATAATATATACCCTTGGGTATAAAGACGTACATCTTTTAAAGTTTTGCAACCGTTTCAATTTCACTTATTATTGGAAATCGGTTAGACATAGCCGTGGCAACCAGTTTCGAAACTATTGTCGGAAGGAAAACGAGCTAATTGTGGTGTAACTTTCCCACCGTTGTTTTATGGTAGATAGGTAGATACGGACTCGTTGAACTTGTGACTGTACAAAGCATGAAATGTCTACCTAGGTATTGTTCATTGTTCACCTGTGTGAAACTGTGGACACGCAATATAATAAAATTTATTGCAAGAACATAATTTAAAGTGATGTAGTATTATTATGATCATCATCATCAGCCTATTAATATTCCCACTGCTGGGACACAGGCCTCCTCTCAATGAGAGGGATTGGGCCACGCGGGCCTAGTGCGGATTGGTAGATGTCACATGTCTTCGATTTTTTTTGTTCTAGGACATAAGTATATGTATATGTTTTCCTTCACCGTTTTGAGAGCAGTGGTGATGAAATAAATTGCTCAAAGTAATGCGTGCTGTTCGTAAGTCGGGGCCTTCACCACTGGGCCACCGCTGCTCTCGATGCAGTATACATAGCTAGAAAAACTTTTCGTCTGACGCAAGATAAACGTTGATTTTGACATTCATTCCATTACCTAACGAAGTTCTTGTTTTTATAAGTATAAATTTTGTTCTGAATATTTAATCGTTGGTGACGCCTGTTTATGTAAAAGCGTGAGTTCACTTAAGGGCCTAACATGCCTCAAATGGCTTAGCATGATCCTCCGTTACGCCTAAAATACTGCAGCATTAATTTTGAAATAAATATATGATAAGTTGAGGATTAATGCTAGGTACTATGTGTGATGCAAACACGATTCCATAAAAATTTCTCGATTGAAAAAAAAAACAAAGTTACCTCCAAATCGAACAATAAACAGCTGGTATTCAAAAAGTACTTCAAATTAGATCATGAAACTTTGCATACTAACTGAACTAACTATAAAGCAGGTCTTATGTGTTTTATTTTTTTAGTCCAATCAATAGATTTTTTGTAAATCGCTAAAAACCACTCATTTCGCACTATTCGGCCGCAGTGATTGACGTAACAACCGCTTTGTAGTGCAAGCTGATTAGAACTTTATTCTAACTGAATTTCAAAAGAAGTTTGGACCACCACAAATAGAGTTGCTAATTTTAGGGTTAGAAGGGCCTTAAGAATGAGGATTCAAGATTTTGATTAGAACTTTATTCTAACTGAATTTCAAAAGAAGTTTGGACCACCACAAATAGAGTTGCTAATTTTAGGGTTAGAAGGGCCTTAAGAATGAGGATTCAAGATTTTGATTAGAACTTTATTCTAACTGAATTTCAAAAGAAGTTTGGACCACCACAAATAGAGTTGCTAATTTTAGGGTTAGAAGGGCCTTAAGAATGAGGATTCAAGATTTTGAAAATAATTTTGTATTTCTTGTTTTCTTTTTAACAACAAAACAGTTGAAGTGTTCGTTATTGGATTCAATTTAGAATTCTTTTCGCCTTACTTCAATTGAAGGGTAAAAAGCGTTGCATATTTATTTATCCTCTGTAAATTTTAAATTCTTTAGTGTTGATTTTGTCCAACAAATACCTTCTTCCTTATTTTATGTACAGTCCAAGAACCGTAAAGGTATATAACCCGAATTATAAGGAAAGTGTGAACAGGCAAACAATTGAAAGTAATTTCGGCCTTTACCTTTTCTCAACGAAATTTATTATTTATTACGGTGCCTTGTCTCTTTCCTCTTAAAGATTTTCTCACAAGTTTCCTTTATGTCAGTGATGAATAATGATTCAAACATTTAATATTTATTCTCACATCAGACAAGCTTCAAGTGTTATAATTATAGCGTTAAACCTTCGTGCTCTGTAATTATAGATAGGTAATTTAGCAACACACTGAGGAATATGGCATTATCTACCAATCTTTTGAGGTTTCTTAACTAAACCCATTGCTTGTTAGGAAACCACTAGCTGTTGCCCGTGACTTCGTTTCCGAGTATTTTTTCATGTGTAAATCCAAATGTCGAGGATGAAAATGATAGTAGCACGATTTCTTGAGATTCGCAAAAATTAAATCAGCTAAATCCGGCTCGAAGGACCAATGATCGCGACGATAGGTCGTGATGGAGCGAAATGAAACGTAGTGGACTGTATAACAAGATATATTGAGGAATGGAATAAAAACACAACGTTCGGTTGGGACTAACAAATAAGAATTTAGACGCTAAGAAAACGCGTAAGCGAAAAAAATAGTTATAAATTTCCAAAAGTCATAGAACAAATAAGTTGTTCACAGTTTCATGGTCTGAGACACCACACGAGGGGTCTCGTGATTTTTTTTTACACGCTGTACCTAAATCGGAAAATAAAAATAAAAATATTTGTTTCTTATAAAGTGTTACAGTAACAATAAAAGTAACGATCGGTTTGGTGGTTTAGGTGTGAAAGGTAACAGACAAGACCGATTTAAGAATCCGTTCAGCCTTCTGTATTCCAAAAGAACTTCCAAAGTTTCGTTTAAAAACAACCAGTGATAATTCAACTCCTCTAATTTGTTCAGGTTATCAATAGCACTGGAGCTGGTGAACAACCCGCCGATCTTCTTCTTGGACGAGCCCACCAGTGGGCTAGACACAGTAACCACGACGCAGTGCGTCAAAGTGTTGAAACAACTAGCCAGGCAAGGCAGAACCGTCGTATGTACCATACACCAGCCTGCTGCTTCGCTGTTGGAGATGTTTGATCAGGTAAGAACAAAGAAATGTGCTGTGTTTACGAGAACATGAGTATCCGGGTGGAATGGATGCACTTCTCTCTTTCTCGCAAAAACTACTGAACGGATTTGCATGAAATTTTGCACAGTGACAGTTTATAACCTGGATTAACTCATAGGATACTTTTTGTCCCAGTAGTTAAATCCCATGGGACAAATATCAAACTCCACGCGGGCGAAGCCGCTGGCAGAAGCTAGTGTCTGGGGTGTTCAGAATGGTGAAACTTTCCACCCTGTCTAGAGCGACTGCCTATCTGATATTCATAAACTACTTATTTACCAGGTAACACGAAACCCCAAGAAAGACTGACAGGGCTTCAAGCTTCTGTTAAAAAAGTGAAGATGAACGGCCTCGTATTTTTGCTCTTTATCTGCTAATTTGAACAGTACCTTTATAAGTAGTAGTAGTTAGTATGAATCGAATCCTTCTACGGCTGGACAAAGAAAATCGTGTACCTACGTCCGACTTTAGAATGTAGTAGACCAACCAGTTTCAAAGTACTCTGAGAACTGGAAAAGTAGGAAGAAATTACGTTAGACACTGGTTATTTGTCGCTTCAAGGTGGACACAAACTTGATCTGGTATGTAATTATTGAACGCGTTCTGAAAAAATGCATTCTGCGTAGCGTTGCGTGACTTTCGATGCACTATCTGTGGCTTTTTTTAAATGAGCACCGTTAAGGCTGAAGCTCCAGGGTAGCCCGCGAAATTCAAATTTTCTTTTGATTTTTGCAATTTGCAGGCTAGTGCTAGGTTGTTGTGTGTGCATAAAGGTCTAGCAATGACTTTGACCTTGAAAATATCGTTCCTCGACCTTTATGAACTAGGAGGGTTGTATTGATGATTTTGATGATTATAATTCTGTAACAACATACGTTTTACAATCGCGAACAATACTTTAATCAACATACAACCTAGCACTGGCATGCAAATTGCAAAAAAACCTAAGAAAAATTGAATTTCGCGGGCTGGTTGGAGCAATTACCTTAAGAGCAATTAACCAGTTCCTTTAACACTGTCAGTTTTCGGAATACTTTGTTTGTTTTTAGGGTTCCGTTCCCAAAGGGTGCCAACGGTGCTGTCTGTCCGTCTGTCATAAGGTTGTAACTTTTGAATCGTAATAAAACACTTGAAATTTTACCAGAATTTATCAATGTTGGTATTACTTACGCTGCTAATAACAACAAATATTAAAAATTATAAAAGGGAAAACATTCAGTAGTACATTCAGTATTTTCCTATTCCAAATTTCGGCGTTTTTTACGTACGTGGTGCCGAAACCTTAGCGTGCAAGCCCGTCTCGCACTTGGTAAATTTTTTTGGCGACTTTTTACCCTGAAATATTAAAGTATTGATAGTCATTAACGAGGATACTACGGCCGTTAATTTGCATGTTGGTCATTGACTTACTCACTTACCTGCTCAGGCATAGTTCGTTGCCCGTCCATATTTCATTTATTGTTTTATTTACAAATAGGAATATAAATCCTATTTGGAATCTTGTAGTAGGTACCTAAGTGTACAGTTTTCCTGGTAACTAAATGGTGTCGTAAAACCCAACTGAGGAATAACGTATTAAGAATGTAGGGATCTTTTTTTAAAAAACCTCGGTGAAGTGAATAAAGCTCTTATTTTTTCCCCTATGTACCTAGTGTACAGTAAGCGTTCATAAGTGCATAGGCACGCTAAGGATTGTATTGCTATGAACGCACGGTCGAGCGTGCGTGCGTCTGTATGTGTAAGTGGTCTTAATACAGTACGCACACCACTGCCACAGAGTTCGCCCAATCGCATGTCGCGCGTCACTTTCCACGTAACATAAAAATATATTTCCGTCTCTTTTGTTACACACGCAGCTAACGTATGATTTTATTTGTGTGGCGACCTGTTAAGAACAGGTGGACCAATGGATAGCTAAAATTCACGTATATTTACCGAGTGTTGATAGCTGTCGTGGTTAATCAGTAGGATACACGTTCAAAGAGATCCGAGTTCAAATCCCGTTAACATCGTATGGGGTTTTTGTTTCTTGGTAATATTAGTTTAGTTATTGGTTTATTATTTCGTTTTACGCAAAAACTTGTTGTTTGTTTTTTTTTTATAATGGATTCATACTTATTATTTATTTTTATAAGAAGTTAAATATTAGTAAAAAAATAATAATACTATGTAGTTAATAATAATACTATGGAGTATTATTATTAACTACATGTGATTGTGTATTATCTGTTCGGTGTTGAAAGGTGGAAATAAAAAAGTCGTGTTGAATGATAACAAATATGTTTATTCGTTTTATTTATTTTTAAAATTATTAAACTTTCATGAGAATTGTAAGGTCAAATTCCTACCTAGATAATATATAAAAGAAGTTCTCTTGTAACCGATCCTATAATTTTTGTATACCCACTTACTTACAGTAAGTAAGTGGGTATACAAAAATCTTATGATTGGTCCGACCAAGTCAATTCATAATAAGGATATTATAATCACACAAATATAATAAATAAGTATTGTTGATAGTTGATACCCACTTATTATAGCAGAGTTTATTGAAAACTAATATAAATAATTTAGACTTTATGAATATTTTTTTATGTGCATCACAATAAATGTAACTCATATTGAGGTTATAGTTTAAGTGTTCATTTTCTCGAAGAAAAGAAGACTGAAACTAAACCTCAATTTAAGATCATTAATATAATTATGGATAAGTTAATATCCACTAGCCGTGTGGTATCCGGCAGAGTAGAATAGAACCAACCCATTACACTCACGGGTGTCGTATAAGGCGACTAATGTCTGAGGCAGAACACCTTGCGCCTCCGTAGACCAGAGAATGGGCAGGAGTGTTTTCTGTTAGTCTTTCATCACTGCGATCTCCAATCCGCCTGCCAAGCGTGGAGATTACGGCAAATTCCTCCCATCATGGGAGAGGCTTATGTCCAGCAGTGGACGTTAAGGGCTGTTGTAGTGTAGTGTAATATTCACTAAATATTTTGTTACAAGTCTAATTAAAACTAAAGCATCTAGGGATTAATATTTTGTAGCATGACATCTATACTTCTACATAATTACACACATCAAAAGTATCTAGGGATCAACATATATTTTTGCAATAACTTTTCTCCTGATTGATATTAATTAAAATTTTCTTTAAGGATTCATCAAATAAAGTGTTTTCGTTTGTCACAGTAACGATAAACCAAGTCACCTTTGCATTAATAAAGAAATTTGCCATTTTCCTAATAAAGGGATTTTTGACATTTGAACCACTAACATTAAAGTTCGAAAAAAAGACTGAAATAACAGTTTTCTTTAAAATTTTATTGGGTAACTTAAACAATTAATAATCCGTGTTTCTACCGCGAACACTAACAACACAAGAACATCGGTTTGGCATACTCAAAATGAGTTCATCCAAATCACGCTGTGGAATGGCCGCCCATGTTCGTTGCAACAACAAAAAAAGGTCTTCTTGCGACTGGATACCCTCCATATTCGGCAGAGCTCTTCTCTGTAGCATATCCCATGCATGCTCAATCGGGTTCAAGTCTGGCGACTGAGCAGGCCAGGGCAGGACATTGATGTTGCATGCGTTGATTACGCCATAATGTTAGCCGTGAGGCTTCATCACTCTTCAGGGAACTTAATTAGCGACCAAACAGTCAGAAACCGCTTGCATGAAGTGAACCTTCATTCCCGAAGACCGCTACGGGTACCACCTATAGCAATGCACAATCGTAGGATTCGATATCAATGGGCTCTTGAACACAGAAATTGGGCAGAAGAACAATGGCGTTTCGTGTGCTTTTCTGATGAGTCTCGTTTTGGTATGAGACCGGATACAAGACGTATACGACACTGGAGAACCCCTGGACGCCAACAGCGATTAAAATCCTGCCAGGAAGTCCATCCTTATAGTGGTGGAACCATCATGGTATGGGCGGGTATTTGGATCGGCGGAAGAACTGAGTTGATTTGGATCAGAGGCAACCTCAACGCTCAAATTTATGCTGAGACGATTGTATCAGACTTCATCGTTCCTCTACAAGTGCAAATCGGTCCCTTATTTCAGTTAATGCATGATAATGCACGACCGCACACCGCAAGAGTTGTAAGACAGACTCTCGCCGCAGCTAACATCAATGTCCTGCCCTGGCCTGCTCAGTCGCCAGACTTGAACCCGATTGAGCATGCATGGGATATGCTACAGAGAAGAGCTCTGCCGAATATGGAGGGTATCCAGTCGCAAGAAGACCTTTTTTTGTTGTTGCAACGAACATGGGCGGCCATTCCACAGCGTGATTTGGATGAACTCATTTTGAGTATGCCAAACCGATGTTCTTGTGTTGTTAGTGTTCGCGATAGAAACACGGATTATTAATTGTTTAAGGTACCCAATAAAATTTTAAAGAAAACTGTTATTTCAGTCTTTTTTTCGAACTTTAATGTTAGTGGTTCAAATGTCAAAAATCCCTTTATTAGGAAAATGGCAAATTTCTTTATTAATGCAAAGGTGACTTGGTTTATCGTTACTGTGACAAACGAAAACACTTTATTTGATGAATCCTTAAAGAAAATTTTAATTAATATCAATCAGGAGAAAAGTTATTGCAAAAATATATGTTGATCCCTAGATACTTTTGATGTGTGTAAGTAGAACTGTTGGCGGGTGGAGGAATAAAAGCCAGTTCACCTGGCCCTGCTGCACTTATCCATCCCCCACATGATCCCCACATTTTAACCGTAATTCGACTTCCCAACACGGCTTCGTAAAATCTCGCACAGCCAATACCAACCTTCTTGAGCTTACCGACTATGTTGTTACTGGTATGAATGACGGTGCCCATGGGGACATAATATACACAGATTTTGAGAAAGCGTTTGACCGGGTAGATTTCTGCATTCTGACCGAAAAACTAAAAGCCGTAGGTATAATTTTTGCTAATGCTCATGATCCGATACTGGTCATGGGCGACTTTAACTGTCACCATTATAGATGGGGGTCTGAACGCTGTGATGCCTTTGGTGTAGCTCTAGTCGATGTTTTGGATGACTTGGATCTCTGCGTCTTAAACGAGGGGAATTTGCTAAGATGGATAGACTCTTCTTACCTGAGAAACGGCGGCAGGCTGTTGTTATCGGTGGTTACCGATTTGATTATGTGAGAGTCAGATTGGATCATTTGACAGTCATTGGTGTTATGTATTTTCATAATATTGTTTTGTCGTCGACATAAAGAAGATGTTTAGAGTAACGGAAACATTGTGTTATGTTAAATAAATAAATATTATAAAGTAAGGGGGATACAAGTGAACCCTGGGCCACCCCGGAAGTAAAATTCCGGGGTGGTGGGTAAAAAAATATTCATGAAAATACATAACACCAATGACTGTCAATTGATCCAATCTGACTTAGATAGACTTAGTGACTACTACGCGTTAAACAATATAAAGATAAAGAAATGCCAAATAATAACCTTTTCTAGAAAACGCAACAATATTATTTACAATTACAGCATCAGTGACGATATTGTACCGCGAACATCACAGGTCAGGGATTTGGGTGTGATTCTGGACGAAAAATTCACGTTCGAGACACACATTGATCACAAATCACCAGTAAAGCATACAAGTCCCTAGGATTCGTTATACGTAACAGCCAGCAGTTTAACAGGCCACTATGCTTAAAAACGTTATACGGTTATACTACTGTTATGTAAGGAGCATACTAGAATCCGCAAGTGTAGTATGGAGACCTTTTTATAAGAAATTTATTGACCTAATCGAATCCATCCAACGTAAATTTATGAAGTACCTGAATTTTAAAACATAAGCATCATGACATCGTAATTTATCCGAACTCCTGTCGCTACCATAATTTAAATACTCTGGAAGAGAGATGGCAGATGAATGACATGGTGTTATTGTACTACAACTACTACAACAGCCCATAACGTCCACTGCTGGACATAAGCCTCTCCCATGATGGGAGGAATTTGCCGTAATCTCCACGCTTGGCAGGCGGATTGGAGATCGCAGTGATGAAAGACTAACAGAAAACGCTGCTGCCCATTCTCTGGTCTACGGAGGCGCAAGGTGTTCTGCCTCAGACATTAGTCGCCTTATACGACACCCGTGAGTGTAATGGGTTGGTTCCATTCTACTCTGCCGGATACCACACGGCTAAAAATTGGTGTTATTGTACGACCTACTTAATAATAAATTTGACTGTCCACAATTACTCGGCAAAATATACTTTAACGTCAATTACTTGTAGACGACAATGTCTATTTTCTTAAAAGTAGAAGGTCGTAAGTCAAACTAAACGTCAAGCTATTGCTTTGTGCTATTGCCTATGGACTTTTGGTCGAAACTGTACCTAGCTATTTACGATAAAGGTGATGCATATTTAGCTCATTAGGTAAACTTACGTGTATCATATTGCATCGCAATGTTGTAATGCCTGTTAAATAGATGTATTTAGTAGGTACCTATCGAAAATAAAACTATTAGGCATGAGTGTCATCATATCTCATGTAATCATGACTATCATGACTATTAAATAATCTAAAAATAAATAATTGTCTAAAAAATTAAATAAAAAAGTGAAAGGTGTTTACCAACATAGGTATTTTTTTGCTACTCAAGCCTGTCTCAATTATTTAATAAATTACTGAACGATGCGTTTATAAATAGGCAGTGCTAGCGCAAAAAATGTAAAACTGGTCGAGTTATTTATAGTTTTTAAAGAGCTTTGAGACGGACAAGAACTGAAATGACTGGCTAGGGCAGTTCTAAAAGAATTAAAAAACTTCTGGAGCTACCTGGTTTAGCTCCTTAGTTTTTAATCATGCTAAGAAACTATGGTTGCTATGGTGAAATCAGTGTTATTGTTCTAATTTCTAATGAAGGTATCTACTTTTAGTAGAGCATCAAAAACATTTTCATGGTTTGTTCTAAATAGTAGCAGACCCTCATCGTCGGTCGATCTTCAGCCGCGCTTGTCTAGGTTGGGCCGTGAATTATGTATCGAGTTTCCTCTATGCCTCGGAAAGCACGTTAAGCCGTTTTTCCCGGCTGTAATTTGTAGATCTTTGACAGCCGTTACAAGTAGCCAGTGGGCTGAAAGTCTGTCAATTATTTAAACCAGCAGTACGATCCCGTGGGTCAATCACTAAAATTCATGCGGGCAAAAGCTAGTGGATGTCCAGAATTAGACTTGAAACGTTTTTTAAAGCTCTTTTACAAATAACTAAGAGGTTAGACGTTTTTTAGTAGTACCTGCCTATGTCTTGGTTATTGCCATTGCCAATATTTATTTCGTAGGAACTTATTGCTCCGCTATTACGGAACCTTATGGTAAGACCTCGGCGGCTGTTCGGCTGTATGTCACGGTCTTTTATTCAGCCTTGGAAATTGGCATACTTATTTGAAATCACATCTATTCGTTGTGAAAGTGTTACCTACTTATATTGATTGATTTTCGAATATTCTAGGGAGTTTAATTTTGAGTCTCTCTAGAGATACGATACCTACAACATTATTTTTACGGAAGTAGGACATCTTGCTTAAATCAAAAATATTTTGATAAGTACATTACACTTCAAAGGCAAACCAGGCCCCTTATTCCGAACGATTTTTGATTCGGAAAGTCGACGAAGTTACGAAATCGAGCGAAATAGACATACGACTTTCCGAATCGAAAATCGAATCGAAGCGTTGTGAATAGCTATGCTGGAGTTTGGATATTGCGAGATAGACAATACCTATGATCCGTGAACCATGGAGGTCATATTATAGGCAGTCGCTCCATGTAAAATACAAGGTGTAAAAGACCTCATCACGAAGCCGTCAACCAAGAATTCTGTACAGCAATAATAATTCCTGGGAAACGACTTTTTCTTTGGGGGTGAAAAATCATGTTTTGTGGTAGAACTCAATGTAACGCACTCAAAACAATGTGCTGATGGATTGATTGAATAGTACGGGGGTCGTGGAGGTGTTTAAATTAAAAATCTTACAATTAAAACTTGTATTTAAAAAATAACTTGTCAAAAAGTTGGAACTTTGTCCCCCAATATCTCCGTAACTAGAAGGTTCCCAGGTATGGTGTAGAACAAAAAAATGATCGCAATGTCGAGGAGAACAAGTGCCTTTCGGCTTCGTTTAGAGGTGTTTTACAGCAGCATCAGGTGCATCAGGTTTGACTGGAAGCCGTTTGGGAAAAGTCTAGGAAGATAATGATGGTTGCCCCTACTGCAGACTGATGAAACGATCAAAATATATCAATAAATAGGTACCTAGTTTATTTATTGAGGAAAATCAAATCGTGTTATTATAACAGTGTTGTTACAAAAACACAACATTTAAAATGTTATATTTTACGAAGTAACAAAATATGTTATTATCATGTCATTAGTCAGAATTATTATAAAGTTATTAACTCGTCCACACCTTTAATCGTGACTTATTGCACTTGCAATATGTTTCTGTTTGTAGTAGTACCTAATGTTATTTTATTGTTGATAGGAATCATAGTCAAAGGATTAATGTTGTATATAAGTGCTATTGGTAGTTTATTAGGTAGGTACTTTACATATTACAGCTTGTAACTTAAGTCTGTGGTTTGTGATTACGATTAACATAAAAAACCGACCCAGCGCGAAATGGGCCCGCGCGCCGAGGTTCCGTATAAACTTGTAGGTATTTTTTTATTAGACTATATTCATGTAGGATTTAATTATGTTGTACTGTAAGAATTATGTTGTACCTACTGCTTCTTGCCAAATTTCATGATTCTAGGTCAACGAGAAGAACTCTATTTTGATTCGCTTGTGAAATCGCAAAATATACGACACAAATGGCCATATCTTTTAAACACGTTGACTTACAAGTTTGATTTTTTTTCTGCTCCAAGGGGTAGGAGACCTGAATATTAGGTATTTGGTAATTTCAGTTGGATTTCTCCACGAGTTCCTCAGAAAAAGGGTCTTGACAGACGGACAGACAGACAGACAAACACAACTAAGTGATCCTATAAGGGTTCCGATTTTGCCGACTGAGGTACGGAACCCTAAAAAAGCGAATGGCGGCGTTAGTTCTGATTTTGACTACCTACGCGCCAAAAGATCTTTGCACGGCTATAAATAAGTACAAACCTCCACCACCACCTCAGCCGAAAGACGTCCACTGCTGGACATGGGCCTCCCCCAAAGGGGGGGTTTTGCCATAATCGCCACGCTTGGCAGGCGGGTTGGCGATCGCAGTACGGTTGTTACAAAAACACAGAGAACGCTGCTGCCCATTCTCTGGTAAGTCCCTTAGTCGACTCTTACGACACCCACGGGAAGTTATGGGATGGTGCTATTCTTTACGTCCGACACCATACAGACCTCAAAGAGGTTGTATTTAATAAGTTAGTTCGTGCTGTTCGTGAGTGATTGCGTGCGATTGCCATTGTTTCATTAACATTGTTATTATTTACATACTTAATGATTCTAATCACCGTTATTATATACTGCTTTGTGATTTACTCGGATATTTTCCTTTTCGTCTCCTTAATGTAAGCTGGATTAGATCTTTTCAGTCATGATATTTTTAATGGAGGCTTGATTTATGTTGAAGAATATAAGACGCTTTGAAAGCTAATAAAATGTAGATAAAGTAGATAGGTGTGCAATTATGTTCTTGATTTTCGTCCATCTGAGAAAGCGCTGATAATGGTGGAACTTTTCATGGGAACCCTGATTGTACAATCGTATGAGTAGTATACTAAATCAAAAGGCGGCAGCATTTGAAGGAAAACTCCAACGACTTTAAATAGTTTTATTAACAATTTTGTTATATAACACACTATTACAGCAATAACAGATCGGCAACAGACTATCTTAATAATTGTCAGTTGTCTTCAACGTTCAACACCATTATCCAGAATGCCCGCTTGAGCTCCTGACCAAGAATCCCGCCGTTGGAGGGAAAATTCAGCGCCCTGATTGGCTCACGACTTCACGCCACGTCAGTCTCGTGATCCAATCTGAGAACCGTTTCATTCTCGCGCCAAACATTTTACAAATCAAACGATAGAAGTATTACCATTCTTACGGAATTAATGTTACCAGTTTACATAATAAAATATATAGCATTTATATGTGTTCACACGAATAAAGCTATTAAATTTAATACATTTTACTAAAATTATTTCTGAAAAAATAGGAAATTGACTAGTAAAATCCAGAAACCTAACAGTACCTAGGTACAATATTAGTTACTACCTACCTACACAAACAAGCTAGTTTTCAATATTAAGTACCTAATCCACCAAGTTTTGTCTATACCGATTGGGATTTAAGTAGGTTCAGCGAATTCTGTGCGAAAACCGATCGTGAGCTTATGTTTTGCTGAAAACTAGCACCGAAAGTAATAAATCTTTTACCAGACATGATATCATTAGATGAGCATTCCTTCATCACGCGACTGCAAGCCAACTGAATTGACGTCAAGATTTCTGGTGAAAGAAAAATAAATACCTACCTAAATACATTGTTGCAAATGCAATGTATTATTATCTGAGCCACACGTGTCGCTGTGCTAACTACATAAGTAGGTCACATTTCACGGTCACTAGAAGCCAAAAAAGGTCTTCCAATAATATCTCCTCATGGATGTTGTGGAGCTCGTGTTCGTCCGTTCATTCAGAAAGGCCGATAAGAGAAAAAATTACAGATTTCGTGCCTCACACGGCTATCGAGCACATTGGAAATTTAATCTACGGAATTCGAAAAAACATTTTGTCGCTGAGCGACGAGAAAGTCGGGATAAGGAAAAGGTTACAAAATAAAACTACAACATTGAATGATAATTATTTTATTCTTAGATTAACATAAGCTTGTATGCTCGACGATAACGAACTCTGCGAAACATGAAGTCATAAATGTCATAAATGAAAAATGTCGTTCTGACTTTTTTCAAAAAGGTTAAGCTACAGGGCAACCTGACCAACCTGACAACCCATTAACCCGATCGTCTTTGTTTTAGGCTCAAATTGTAGCTGACTAAATTGTCCAAAGGAGTTTTACTCACATTTTAGATATCATTTTTCGTTTCCAATATTTCAAGCGCCAAAATCAAAAATTCGGAAAAAAATGTTTTTTGTTTTTTCACTATTTTGGCAATAACTTTTTTCGTTTTGGACTTTCTTGAATAATTCTTGCACCTAAAAGCTCTCGTGAATACGCGTCTTTTGAAGTCTGTTTTAAATATCACATCTTCACAAGTCTCTGAGATATAAAAATCGGAGTAACATCATCATTGCAACCGAACTTATTCGTTAGTAATTATTAGCAATCGAAAGTTAATGATTTTTTCGTTATCTCTGTCGAGACTTCGGCCCTGGTATACAGTTGCACTCGGTTAAACGGGAAGCCGACCCCAACATAGTTGGGAAAAGGTAATAGGCATATCGTAAAAGTTTCTACAAAACAGTCGCGCTTTCTAAGTGGCAAAAATGGACATGGAGAGCAAAACGATTAGGTTAGGTATTACGCGTTCACAATGTGATCCCTATCTAGGCAATCTATGATACTATTTTGGGCTAGTATTAATCCAAGCATTTTCCCATTAAAGGTTTACGTGATTGCCGACGGCCTGTGCATATACCAGGGCGACACAGCAGCCATGGTTCCTTTCCTACGGACCGTCGGCGTGCCCTGTCCAAGGCATCACAACCCTGCTGATTTTAGTAAGTATCTAATACCTACCTCCGTTCATGCCAGCCATATACCACTCTCATCATACCTGGCTATACAGCCAAAAATTAATTAGCAATCATACTGCTAAATAATTATGATAAAAGAAAAAAAAAATGTTTGGGGAAAATGACTACAGGTACCGTTACTTTAGCATGTGCAGGCACTGTACCGTAACGTAGGTCTGTACAGTGTTGTTACTTGTAGGGACGTAGGGTGGGTTTAGACTTGAAAATTTTATATTTTTTTAAATTTTTGGAATACCCTTCAAACAATTTCACCGGGCAGGACCTTGCACGGGAACTTGCATCATTTCGTTCCTTATAAGCCCTATTAGTGATCACGAGCTGACAGTGACAAGAATTTTGTGTGGTAGGTATTAATAGATAAATAAGTGGTCCATTAAATGATTGCCTAAAAGTTTGTGTATGAATCAGAAAGTTATAAGTTCAATAGAAGAAATAATTATTTTGAAATACACGTGTATTTCTGACTGAGATTTAATTGCCACGACCGTAACAAATCAGAGCACAATTACGAGTATGTACCTACTTAAATAGAATCGAGACAAATATTGGTTTGATATGGCATTACTCGTGGAGATCATAGGTGTAGGTTTGGGATGCTGGTTACTTGTACCTATGTGCTATTGCACGTTCTGCATAGTGCTCGGCTCAATTACGCCCTCGCCTTCAGCTCGGGCTGAAATTCCGCCTCGCATGTTATAACCATCTTAACGCACTAATATCGTAATGTACTATTAGCGCTTGTTCGCTGAAGATTCTCTTGTAATGAAAAGGTACATAAGTAGGTATTTATGATGCTATTAAGTTCCTATTATTAGGCATAGTGCCAACCATTCTTAGGTTGTAATTAGCAATACAATGCCAAGGATATTTTGTACCTACAATTGATTCATAGGAGTAGGTACCTGTGTTATTATTATATGTAAACAGGGTGTAAACCGAGCCTTTACGACGCCGTCAGCCAAGCATTCTGTACATCAAACTAATTTACTTTACGCCAAAAAAATTGCAGAAAAATTTTTTTTTGGGTGAAAAGTCACGTTTTTCGTCAGGACTCGAATGTAGTGCACTAAAAACATTGTGCTGATGGATAGATTGAGTGCGGGGTCCGGCCGTGAAGGTGTACTAAAAGGTTCCCAGGTATGGTCTAAAACAAATTAATGATCGATGACGGGGAGAATAAGTGCCTTTCGGCTTCGTTAAGGGTCATTCTACACCCTTTATAATAGAACTACGTATCTGTTTGGAGGCAAACTAGGTAGTTTTATATCATACATAATGCTTCTCCAAAAATAACACTAACTTATTGTGGCGAAATTATAAAAAGTTCAGAATGGGACGTAGGTTATCCAACTCGTTTTACAACTTTCATTTAATGGGGTGGCTTAGACAAAGTAAATCTCAGATGGCGCCACCATAGTTGGTCTCAATCTGACCAATGAAGTTAAGCTATTTTGAAATATAAAATGACATTACCACAGTTTCAACCAATGAGGATGTTTGGGTACCAACTAAGCCATAAGCCGCCATAAGTTCCACAGTTAGCCTCCCCATTGAGAAGCTGTCACGCTAAAACCACACGATGAATGCTAACGCCCGATCCAATGGCTCCCTTCATGACAGGCTACTTTACGGCAGGCCCGGGCGGAAATAGAAGTAAAAGGAAAATAGGGAGGGCTGCTTTTTACCAGCTTAGTCAGGACTAAGTATACAATACGCCTAAGGGTTCTTACAGACGAGCGGCACGTTGCCAACTGCACATTAACTGCAGCCGTCGCCACCTGCGATGGCTGCCGTCGACGCTTGCAGTTGTGGCGTCGGCGGCTGCCGCCGGCGTGGACACACATTTACGCGGCATGCCACAACTGCAAGCGTCGACGGTAGTCGTCGACGCTTCGGCGGCTGCCGCCCGGCGCGTCGACGGCAGCTGTCGACAGGTGGCGACGGCTGCAGTTTATCTGCCTTTGGCAACGTGCCGCTCGTCTGTAAGAACCCTAATCTGGATTCCTGCTTTAACGTGGTCGAACGTGTGAACTCGGTAGTACCTTCAGTGTCTATCTAGCACAGTTCAGCACTAGCTAGCAGCTAATCTGCAAGTGAAAAGAGCGTAACTAAAGCAAGACAAAGATCAAGACATTTGTAATTCAAATAGCTATTTAATCACGCAAAGTATTACTGGAATTTTAAATAACCCATTGTAGTCTTGTCTCTCTAAACTTACATAGTATTTGTATACCTAGCTGTCATAATGTAGACTTGCATAATCTGGTTTGTTTTACATAAGTAGGTTATTACTAGAATTCAATTGATTAGCTTTGTCTATTATTTACTAAGATAAGTTATAGTCGTCTTTAAATTAGGTAACACCCTTGTTTTTTTATAAGCACTCTTATTTTCTATTGTATGACTAGGGACGTAGGATGATGTAATATGATTCTCTTATTCGGTGGTAGAGCAATGGAAGAGTCCCGATTTCATTTCATTTGCCTTACTCTCCGTTGCCCTTTCTATTATAAACAGCCCCACCAAATTTTTACAACATTTTCCATGCATTCTAACAAGTAATTTTTTTCTTTCCAGTTATAGAACTAACAGAAACCCCAGAATTTATAACAATGCTATCCAAAGAAATAATGAACGGCCAACTTTTCAAATCGGCGAAATTGGACCAACCACCGAGCGAGCCAAACACGAACCAGATGCAGTTGAAAATTAGCTATCAGACAGACGATTCAAATGAAACGGAGATAATCCTGTCAAATGAAAAGTGCACTTACAAAGTACCAAAGTTCGAAGGATCAAGTGTCTCCATAAGTTCGTTATCCAGTCAGCTGTCTAACGGTAACTCTTCGATGGCCTGGATGAAGATGCAGAAGGTGGATTCATCGGAATACTCCACGACGTTTTGTGAACAGTTTTCGATTTTGGTGGTGAGGATGTTGAAGCAATTACTCAGGAATAAACCAGGTAAAGAGCCAATAAAATAACTGTATAACATAAGCACAAATATTTTTCTGAAAGAAGGAGCATATGCAAAATGGACAGGAAGTATCACCTGAATGAGTGAAAGGAGAAAAGTCAGGTGGCCTTTACCTAGTAGTAGGTTATCTCAAGCTAAGGAGATGATGCACAAAACTTCACATTTTAATATTCACTTTCAACATTCGGTACTTGAATATTAGATCGAAATCCTACATTTCTAGTAACGAAGAGTCCCATTTAGGGGATCCTAACGATGAGGGCATGGATCGTGATTAATATATTTTTCCAATTCACAATCTTCAGGTCTCTGCATCCAGTTCATTCACCACCTGATGTGCGGTGTGCTGATAGGCACGTGTTTCTTCAACATGGCTAACGACGGCACGCAGATGTTCAACCACCTCAAACTGTGCGTTGGACTCGTCATATTCTTCTCGTACACGCAGATTATGGTTCCAGTGCTTGTATGTAAGTATCGTTAGAATTCTTTTGCAGCCCGATTTATGTAATTTGGTGGAACAAAGTTCGGGTCAACTGGTTCTTTTTATAAGCCTTTTTTTTGTTAGCCGTATACCGTTATATTTTGCTTTTAAAACCGGCCAAGAGCGAGTCGGACTCGCCCACCGAGGGTTCCGTACAAACTTTTTAAAGGACAAACTTAACTTTGCTGTTTGATCCCTAGAAACGGCTATTGCACCAACCGCAAATATTAAGTTTGTAATAGTAAAATCTCTTTTTTTTTATAAACTACATATTTCAGATTTTTCCCTCTACATGTGCTGTAGGACCTTGCTTTTTGCCAAATTTTGTGGTTCTAGGTCAACGGGAACTACCATATAGGTTTTCGACCCAAAACCTAGGTACTTCCGGTTGACCTAGAATTGACAATTTTGGTACAGCACACACACCACAAGTAAAGGGAAAATTCCGAAAAATAAAAAAAAATGAAAATTAAGGTACAGTTTGGTACCTACTTACAAGTTTTCGCGAAAATCTAAATTTGCCAATATCTTTTTATCGTGTTGACTCAGGACCTTGATTATTAAACACCTAACAGGGACTATAGAACTCAGTATCTGGGAAAAATTTCAACTTGCTAGTTTCACCCGTTCCTGATAAAATCGGTGGTGACAGACGGACATACGGTTCCTTTTTTACCTTTTGAGGTACGGAACCCTAAAAAGTACCTAGTCAACTATGTCAAGATTTTTCGTTACTGTTTCACTAAGGTTCTGAAATCTGATCATGAAACTCAACTTAGTCAATTATGTAATATTGATGATTCAATTTTACATTCTTCGTTTATTACACTCAGAAGGATCTTATGTGTTTCTGTTTCGATTGCATTGTTCTTTTTTCAAGTTTGAGCAAGGAGTGCCACATCCTCAGACCAAATAAAAAAGTTCAGACGGAACTCTGCGAACAGAGAAGTGAGGCCGGTTTCGTAAACATGTGTGCATTTAATGAGACGTAGTTTCATTGTAGTTTGATGTAAATGTGTACGTGTGAGCGTGTATGCACAGAGCGAGACGTAATTTTGCGCTGGCCTTACTTTACTATTCGCAGCGCTGTCTTGGTTTTTTATTTGGTCTGAGGCCACATCAAAACTTCTCCATTCCTATTGAATCTAACACAAAGCTCTCTTATTTCAGATCCCCAAGAAGTAAAACTAGTAAAGAAAGAGCACTTCAACTGCTGGTACAGCCTGACTCCTTACTACGCAGCCCTCACAGTATCCAAACTGCCCATACAAGTTACATTCAACATCTTATTCTCTACTATCGTCTTCTTCATGGCCGGGGTCCCGTTCTCTGTGATACGCTTCTTTGCCTTCTGCCTCGTTGGCAACGTCGTGTCTTTGTGTGCTGAGGGTTTTGGCATGATGATTGGATCTGTGTTTAATGTTACGGTGAGTTAGGTTGACATGATTTTTATCTGTATTTTCTTTAGAATTCTTATTTTTGAAACTGGATAAATTTTCGTTGAGAGTTCTTGGTGTACGCGAGCAAAACTTGATGGAAATATTGGATTGGATATATTTGCATTTGATTGATTTCAGATTCAACATACACTAATTATTTAATTGCTGAGGCACGATAAGGGATACGTTATCTATCTGCTGTACATAGGCCACTATTATAAAGAGGATACGCAGCAGCATTGCCGTTTTCTTTAATGATACCTTTGAAATGTGTTTTTTCTTGTACATTAATTATTGTCTTCTATTTTTCCAGAATGGCTGTGCCATCGGACCATCAGCAATAGCTCCATTCCTCGGCCTAGCGATCTACGGCTTCGACTTCGCTCACGAGATCCCCCTCATGATGAAAATCCTCATGAAGACCTCCTTCATCAGGTGCGGTATCGTCGCCATGGTCCTCACAATATTCGGCTTCGACCGACAACCCTTAGCATGTGACGATATGTATTGTCACTTCGCCAAACCAGAAGTCTTGATCAAGTACTTAGATATAGAAACCACTTCGGTCTGGTTTGAAATCGGAATTATAGTTGGTATTATGCTCGTGTTCCGATCTTTGTGTTACATCGGTCTAAGATGGCGGTTCGCTACATGATGTCACAATTTTTTTATTGTTCATAGATGGGTTTTTCTTTTACTTGTGATATAAATAATTGCATTACACATTTCTGTTAGTACAAAATTATTTTTGTTTTCTTGTGATAATTTATGATAAATTTATTAAGATGTATTTAAAATCCATTGTAACTTGTAGGTTAATTAATGGTTAACACGGATCTATGTTCAGTTATTTGAATCCCTACGTTAATGGGTCTTTGTCTCGAATTGGTAAATAAATAACGTTTATTTGTGTTATTCTAAGTGTTGTAAAAGCAAAACTTAACTATTCATGATACAATACTGTGGGGGCTTTTTTTCAGAGGTTCGGGTCGAAATTACAATACAAGAGTTAGTGTGGGATTTAGTGATTCATTGGTTTTTGTTTGCCTGTCTATTTCTAGAATAGGTATACAGTAGACTTTTTGTGTGACTGAATACTAAACAGTAAATTCTCAAGTGACCCAGATGACCTGGATCTTTGTCAAAAAAATCGTTTTGGGTTTTTTTTTTTAATTGCTGTTATTTTCTTATGTAAATAAAATACAGGTGTAATAGTAGGTAACATGGAACTCACACTGATATCTTTCCAAATGCTAAACTGTCGGCCCACTTATGAAATATTTAAAATCTCTGTACCTCACAAATCACTCATTTTTATGTCACAAAACATATTATACCTATATAAAAGTTATGTATCCAGCCAAAGATACTATGTACAGGTACATTTGTGACTGATATTTCTAATAGGAAAAATTAAAAAACTAGTGAATTTTCACTATATGTGTTATCTGTGGAGAATAAACTTTCTTTACCTCATGTCTGACAAGTTTCACTAGTTTTAATTGACCTATAATTTTATTTAGATAATAACAAGGCGGTGTACTCATTTCTCTTGCCCTTAATTTGTTATAGTTCGGTATATTAACTTAATTTAAATAAGTATTTAAATGTAATGACAGTTCTTAAGTATATAGTAATTTAATTTAAACTTGATTTGGGTCCTTTTTATGACTCCAAAAGTGTAATTAATATCTAACAAATCCACAGTAGTTTGATACCAGCCACGGGTTTTTTTTGTTATTATTGATGAATTCATGACAATAAATAAACTGTTTTTTTTTTAAATTAATATTCAAAATTAGAAATTATTAAGTGGGTACTCAAAACGTATTTGATATAAGTTTTTATAAAATAATGATGAGTACCTAAATTAAAACAACACTTTTGGAGGATACAAGGATATTTTGTAAATATTATTACTAGATGTTTATTTTAATGGGACCATTAATAGTGTGATATTTATAAGCATGTAGCCCAGTACTTCAATAGGAATTTATTTTGTAAAATGGTTTGGTGTTGGCTTTTGAAAATTTCAATTAATATGATAATAGAAGTTGGTAGGTACCTGCGGATAATATCAAAGTGTATGCTTTTCGGTAATCTTCGTGTATAGAGATAAAGTTGTAACTTTTTATAATTTGTTTAGATCTTATCATTGTGCCTAGACAGCAGCGGTGGCCCAGTGGTGGCGGCCCCGACTTACGAACAGTAAGTCATGGGTTCGAACCCAGACAGGCGCATTACTTTGTGTAATTTATTTCATCACCACTGCTCTCGAAACGGTGAAGGAAAACATGGTGAGAAACCAAAAATTCGAAGACATGTGACATCTACCAATCCGCACTGGGCCCGCGTGGTGGATTATAGCCCATAAGTAAAATACGCGCTTTGACGTGGAGTTGCGGACACCAGCCCGTTATACAATACAATCATTGTGCTTTCGTATTTCTGAGGACACACGCTGACTATCGAACCGCATACTCTTCCTGGGAGATCTGTAGAGATTTTGTATAAATTTTGTTTATGTAAGTTCTACTACATAGCTCTTTTTGTGTTAGTTGTAGATATCCGAATTTTATTTTTTTGCCAAAATATGACGTCACGTTAGGTGCCAACTTAAGTACTTAGTTACATATTGTTATATTGTGAGCTAAATTATAAAACGACGTATATAATACTTTGTAAATGAACGAAACTAGTATAGCGATGTTATTCTATTGGTTGAAATCTCTAGAACGTTTTGGATTATTTGAATAATGTATAGAATGTAAAAAAAACAGTTTATTTTCTGTCTCATTCCTAATAATTTATAGTGGTGGTAAAATTTAGATGCACTAGCGAAAAATAAACGTGATGTACGTAATTTATGATTAATATTTAGGGGTTTAAGTACCTAACGTTTATTTTTTTAGCATAAATATTAATGCCTCCTAGATTGCAGCCAAATATGACATGGAAGTTGCTGCCTGAGCGATGTGAGCTTAATGCTGGCTATTAAATTGAGCAAGGTTCATAAGTGTTTGCGTATTTCGGGCAAAACTCAGCCAATGAATTGCTCAATGAGCAAAGTCGGTGGCTGAGAGTTTGTCTGTAGACGCGTAATGGCCATGCAAAGTAAAATATAGCATAGCATTCAAATAGATGGCTGCTAGTTTCAAGTCATATTTGGGTGCATCTTTAGGATCAAGAGGTCGCGAGCATGCTTCATAATTTGCTCACGAACAAGTGAAAATAAACCTTAAGGACTAAGAATTTCCTTTGCAGATTTCATAACGAATTATATAGGAATAAGGTTTACGTTTCCTTGAAGAATACGATGGGGTCATCACAAGTAACAAATGAAACCCTTTACAATATGAGGTATTAAAACAGTGATATTATTATTTATTTGAAGTGAAACAACTTATGACCTTCATTCGTCAGATGAAAGATGAAGCTTTTTATACTTTTATATGAAACCGAAATAAACTATAAATTGACAAGTAAATGATCGTTTTATTTATCCTTACTATTTAGGGCAGTAATAACACACACAGTTTAAGACCTATGTAAAAGAGGCGAGCCTATTGCCATCAACCGGGTACAAATCCCGACTCCGTGGCTGCTACTGAGAAATTCCTGATGGAAAAACCCGATAACACTTTGCCAGACCTGGGAATCGAACCCAGTACCTCATGCTCAGAAGTCGCGCTTGCGACCACTAGACTAACGAGGCAGTAAGTAAAGATAAAACCTTCCATTTAAATCTTTTAAATACAATCATAGGTGAATATTTAGACTCACAAATATGTGTGCTGGTGGTTGACAGAAGACAGCAACCACCTCTTGTGTAGTAGAATTAAAGAAAAATTTGAGCATAACAAAAATGGCTACAACCATGAACCCATGTACTATCGAAGACACTCCCGTCTGAAATACCGATCGGCCGAGCGCACTGACGACGCACGCCAAACGAGACTTATTGTTATTTTGCGCGGCAAAGTTGACGCTTTCCTAATAGGCCTAAACTTTAAGGGGCGTGGCTCGGCGCTTCCGCATGATTTAAGCGAAAAAAAATAACTAATCAGGCGTCAATTCATATGATACTTGTTTTCCTATAGGAAAAATCACTAAGAACAGTAAAAAAAAAAAAATTACACGCACAGCATTCACTTATCAGTATTTTCTTGCATCTTTTTCTCTTTCTGTCACTTAGAATTGCAAGTCGGTAAAGTGAAAGGTCCAATCGTACGTTAAAGTGCGATGAATGCTTGCTGGACTTCTCGCTTCAACAAATGACTCCTTTACGGAACAGAATGAAATAGAGATGCTCGCAAACGCTGATCCGTGCATGCAAATATGATTTCATCCTAAATTGAAAAGCTGTTTCTACAGTCTAAAATAGCTGCTATGTCTATAAAGAGAAGATTGAAAATACGTCTACACAACATTTGTTTTCCTTAAAAATATACGATATCTCTGTTGAAAAGAATGAAAATATATCTATCTCTTTCCTGCTCCCTTGTCGCGTCGTTTCTTGACATGTTTCTTAGTTTTAGTTTTCCTTCTTTCAGCTTTCTCTTCTTTGACGGCCTTTTTCCTTAGTTTTTTACTGTTGGGTGATTCGTCTCTGGGTCGCGCGCTGCTTTTTCCTTGTTTAGATGATTCTGAAATTTTTAATGAATGCTTGGTAAATATATTTTTGTTTTTTGTTCTATTTCAGCCAAGAATCCTAAATATATGTATAGTCTGAGTAATAATTATAAAGGTCCCGGCGTAATTGAAGACCCCATGTTTACTTATTACAACAGACAAGGCATGCCCAGTCAATAATTTGTATTGTTATCTATAATGTGATTTTTTAATTTAGTTTTGAAAATATTAAACGAGTTCGCATTCAATTAAACTTTAGTAATTTAATTGACTCTAGTTTTGGAGCCATGCTGGTCCAAGATCCTGGTATCTTGCTCTATATAATTATAGCTACAGAGTGACCTGCATCTGATCTTGGCCTGGCTTAGTGACGAGTGTCATACTGCATTTCGACTATTAATGATTTCGACACAGTCCTAATTTCGACTACTCATTGCTTCGACAGAACATATATTCGACTAGCATTAGTCCGACGGAACATACTTCGACATTGCACACCTTCGAAAAACACTACTTCGACAGAACTCTACTTCGATATGCACTTGTACGGGTGATCTCTATTTCGACGGAACATACCTTCGACTTAGTACTGCTCTGAAATGAGACAATAGTACATTACTGCGTTCGTCCATCAATGCCTAGTTGTGGCCAAGGCTTGTATAGTAATTTTCTCAAATAATGCGAGGAAATTAAAACTCTCGCGTTGAAGAGTTCATTTGTTTTTTTTTTCAATAAGCCGCTTTCTATTTGCAAGTCAATTCGAAATTTAAATAAAACCTTTGATAAGTCACCTCGTTGGTTGCCATGTTTCAGAGTAAAAGATCGTTCCATTTTTAAATAACACGACATAATTATATGAGTTTACTATGTAATTTATTTGGCTGCTAAACACGACAATATGGATTTTCATACAACTTTTACCGGCCGCTGGTCGCATGTATCTGGCCAGTACAGCAATTTCGATTTATCTCGAAGAAAGTTGTCAAAATAATGCTCAAATTTCCAAGCATGTTTAAGAAATAATTATTTAATTTCGCTATAAGGTTTTCGAAACAAAATTTATGTCAGTGGAACATACAAAAAAATAGAACAAAAGACAAGACCACTTCAAGTGACATAAACAAAAGAGCGACTGTCTTATCCACTAGAAATGTCGGTTGCCGATTCCATTGAATGTGGAATTCCTTCGATTTAAAATTAAATCGAAAGTTGGCATATGAGGTGGAACCGAATACTCTGCTCAATAGAAAAAAAAATGATCATTTTAAAAAATTGGGCCGAAGTGAAATCGCACAGCGAAATACAGAGAATTTTGGCTCAAATTAAGAAACCAAAAAGAAAAAAACAATGAAAGCAGAACGACAGGCTGCAAAGACATTTTCTACTGAAAAATTACTGTAGAAAGTTTCGTTCCTAAGCGGAATAGCATACGTTATTCACATGTCTAATAAATAATCGAGAAGACTTAATAATAATATGTTACGGTTTCAATTATCTGAAGAAATCATTAAACTGTAGAAAGATTTGTTACTGGTTTAAATTAAAAACATAATTGATTATTATAAATAATAATCAATTATGTTTTTTATGTTTTTATTCTGTACCTAAAACCATGAAGCGAAATTCAATTATTATTGTATTCCAGAACAGTATTATGTCGAAAGTATGTTCCATCGAAATAGAGATCCGTGGAACAAGTGCACAATATGGCAGTAGGGTTCTGTCCACAGATCATAGAATTGTTTCTATGGTCTGCTATGAAAAGGCATGACGACAGTCTCAAAAAATTGCAAATCCATTTAGTCCGTCAGTTAGAGAATTGGAAAATAATGGACCCGTATTTTTGTTTTTGTAAATCAATGAATATTGACGAAGATAAAACGCATCAAAATTCGGGACCCCGAGTTTTGATGTTCGTGACGTCAGAACACACTAAAAATTATACCACGGCGGCGTGTCGTATTGAGAATTTTAAAAGCGTCGTATCTTCGTCAATTTTGGTTTACGTAACAAAAGAAAAAGTACGGGTCAAATATTTTTTGATAATTTAAATGACTGGCAAAATTATTTTTTTCAGTCGTCAAGCCTATTCAGTACAGCTACAGTAAATATAACCTACCTTCATCACCATCTTCTTCCTCTTCTGAGCTGTCACTATCCGAGCCACTCGCTGAGATATCATCCTCTTGAAGTATTTCTGGCTTATCAGCTGCGGTGAGGTCCTCATTGAATCCAGCTATCTTCTTGTAAGGCAAGTCTTCTGTATCACCCTTCTTTGCCTTAGTGATGTCTCTCTCATAGTTTATTACCTGAAGAGATAAGTTGTAAAGATGTTATTAAAACCAGGATGATATTAAGACTGCCTCGTTAGTTTAGTAAGAGCGACTGTTGAGTATGGGGTCCTGGGTTTGATTCCCAGGTCAGGCAAAGTGTTATTGGGGTTTTCCTTCAGGAATTTCTGAGTAGCAGCCCCAAGTCTAATTGGTGACAGTAGTATTAGTGGCGAGTGGGCTTGTGCCTATTGCCATAGGGGACAACCAATATTACATACATTTGGACTTAAATAATTGGCCAAATGTGAGTGTACTATTAGGTACACCTCTGCTATGCCTACTGGGATTACAGGTGTGATGTTATGTTATGAAGATATAAAAAAACATTGGTGAAGAATAGGATAGAAACCAAGTTCCAGCAAACAATTCAAGCCATTGTCTTTGTATTAACATATGGCTTTAAAGAATTCCATAATAAATATTTCTGATTGTTGAAAATGAAGCTAAGGAAATAAGTTTTATGAAATTTTCACACCTTATAGGTTGGTCACAATATTAATTAGTTATGAAACCTTATTTTCATACTAGAAGCCAACCAAACAAGCCTTACTGTGCATTCACAGAATGTTGCATATGTTGTATTTATCATTGTATGGTAGGAAACAAGACTAACCATAATTTACTTGTAATGAATCTTACCTCAGTAAGTCGCTTTGGAATGTAGATATTCTTGAAAGCTTCCTCTTCAACCTGTTCCTGAGCCGTCATCTCCTCAAAGTTCCTTAAAGCAGCCTTTTCAGACAGCTTCTCAAGGCATTCTTCTAAATTATTCTCATTTATTGTAGAATCAGTTATGAAATCAAACAACTCCTTCACGGTCAATGTAGCTACTCCTTTTTTCCTGAAGAAGTCCGAAATATTTGTGCAATCTTTACGTAAGAACTCAAAAGCATGTGGATGGTCATGTTCTACAGACTGCGATACATCAATTATGACAATATTTCCTTGGTGGTACAAAAGGTTGAATTCTGACAAGTCAGCGTGAACTAATTTGCAAATATTAAACATTTTCCACATCATCATGACAATATCTCTATACATTGACCGAGCTGTTGATTGCGATATTTCAACGTCTTTCAGTTTTGGTGATGGCCAACCATCTTCACCCATGAAAGACATAACCAACACATGGCTACGTAAAATGACTGGTTCCGGTACACTTAACTGAGCATTGTGCATTCTTACAAGATTTCTCATCTCTTTTTCAGCCCATGTGCGTACCATCTTACGGGGATTCGATTTGCAATAACCGTTCCTGAATCTATATTCCCCTGACACATATTTGTCTCTATCTTTGAAGACTAAAATTGAAGTTTTGAAGATTTTAACAGCATAATCTTTTCCATCTTTGGAGGTTGCATGGTATACATTAGCTTCTTTGCCTGTGGAGATGCAACCATTGATTTCGTTTATGATGCCTCTGTTTAGAAGTTTGAAAAGGATCATTTTGGTGCGAGGATCCATGACCTGTTCAGCGGTAGCTCGGTCATGTTTATCTTTGATTCTTATTCTATCATTATCATGCTTTCTGTCATTAATATCCATGAATTTCTCAGTTTTTCTCGACATTGGTTCATATTTGTCGACGTTAATTTTGTGAACGTATTTCTTGAATAACTTTTCGCTTGGCTGGAAAGTACTGACTTTACTGGATGGTGATTGAGAGTTGACGTTAGTTTTCTTTTTGTTCTGTCCCGGGTCGTCTGAGTCGTGAAAGTAATCTTCTGAATCGAAGTCGTCATCTTCTTCATCATCATCACTACTTAGAGTTTTAATTAGTGGAACATCTGAAAACTGTACAACGAAAAAATTTACTTATGAGTAGGCATAAGGTTCTTAATTAATTTATATTTTATCATGGTGCTCAATAGAAAACAACGATAGAAAGTGTCTTACCCGAACGGTCTTAACCTTTACTGTTATTTCTTCTTCGTAATCACTAAATTGGCCCTCCGCCATTTTGATATAAACTTGATAGGATTAATAAGCTTATTTGAAGTAAACAATCAATGAAATATCGCTTTTTGCGTTAAAATCACTTTGCAATACAACCTCTACCCATGCGGATCAGACTTCAGTCAGAGATTTTCATGAAATTTTGTTGTTGTAATTTTGACACTGACAGTGACATTATGGGAAAAAGTGACAGCAGTTATTGCGCTCCGTTTCACCAGTTTCACGTCCATACACACGCAAATAAAATTTGAAAAACTATAATATCTCTAAAATTCAACTATTGACTGTTGGGCAAAGTGGTAGCTAAGTGAGAAAGCCCTTTCATTAAATTTATATAAAACTGTTGACTCACAGTATTTTCCTGACTAGTGGCAAATTTTCATTTGAACTTATACCTACCTAAATCCACCTACCCTCCCCCTCCCTCCCCGTTATACCTATACCCTTCAGCTAGAGTTTGTAGCAGGCTGATAATAATTGTCAAATTACGTGCCATTTTGTTTATATTTTGCATTTGTTTGAACTATGTAACAAAACATTAGGTATACAGGTACCTAGGTAGTCTGGCTCTGCCTAAACCTAGGGGAATACACACGCCGCGGCATACGTGGACAGGGGTGAGTTAATTGAGTAATAAGCCAATTTAATGTCAATTGAGAAAATTGACATTGTGTTTATAAATATTGGTCCACCTGACTATTTGACCCTTCCTCTGGACTTAGTTTAATTACCGGGACCTTGTTGACCCTGAACTTGACTTTGATTGACGCATTTGTGTTTTTGAAGTCGGTTTTATTTTTTACAAAAAAGTTTCCATAAATTATTGAAGAGTTCCCTTGTAGGTAGATCTTCGAAAATCAATCAACTCTTCACCAAACTTAAACGGGACCACCGCGAAATAACATTCTTCCAAACAAAAAAAGAACCATCAAAATCAGTTCACAAATGGCGAAGATATCGCTGAACATACACACAAAAAAAATATCAGACGAATTAACAACCTCCTCCTTTTGGAAGTAGGTTAAAAAGAGTTTACAAGAACATAGGTAGATACTCAAAGTTTTCCGATCGTGTTTGACACGATCTGTGTTCGCTCTGTTTGCTCAGAGGTAGAGACTTTTTCCGTTAAATTTCTAAATCAAACATAATAATTACATAAACAATAAACTCGTAAGATATATTTTGTCATAGGAAGAAAAAAAAACTTCCCATGGAAAATGTTAAGAATATTTTTCTTAGGTTTCCTAGCAACTGCCTATAACTGGGAATAAAGTCGTCTCCAAGAATCTATGGTATTCTTGTAGTCACACATGCGCTGGCTGACGTCTGGTTGTATCCATAGAGGCTGTGGGTTCAATCCAAAAATATGACTTTCGTCGTAAGTATTAATAGGTACCTATGTTTTGTTTCTCAGTGACAAAATAAGAGTTAAAAATCTTGAATAAAAGTATTAAAATGATAATAACTAATAAGTAGGTAGGTACTGCATTTGGTTCTGAACTCAAAGATTGATCTACATTGTCATTTTTATAGGTAGATCTTTTATTTTGGGGTTTTTCATTATTTTTTTTACTTTTGTTCTGAGAATCAGGAAAGAATGACTTGCGTGTCGGTTTCTTTATAAAACATTTTCCTTTGTCGTCATCTACTTAGATTTAGTGAATCACCATCAAATATTATTCCTTATAACTGCATTTATTATGGGAAGTACCTGCTTCCAATCTGTCTCATACAGTTTCCTCTTAAAGAACGGCAAGGATGGGAAAACCACTGATCTAGAGCTACTCAGAAAAAAATATTGCATGGAATTGTTTTTTTTAATGGGTCGAATCGTTGTTTATGTATTATGTACCTACTAGCTTTTGCCAGCAGATTTGTTCGTGTAGATATCAGAACTAAGTCCTAACCCAGGTCAGGATTATCCATCTGCATAGAAATCTGTTCAGCCGTTAGGACGTGTTGGTAGGATAAACAAACATACCTACATAATTACATGTTTTATAATATTTGAAAAGATAAAAATAAAACAGGAAAAATCGTAATCATCATCAATCTCTTGCCGTTATCCCTATAGGCTAGTTTCCACCATCAATAAATTGCAAATCTATTTATAGTATTGGAAAATAATGGACACGTATTTTTTGTTTTTGTAAATCAATGAATATTGACAAAGATAAAACGCATCAAAACTCGAGTGGAGTGGAGTGGGGGCTAGTGACGTCACAGCGCACTAAAAATTATAGCACGGACGTATTGAGAATTTTAAAAGCGTCGTATCTTCGTCAATTTTGGTTTACGTAACAAAAGAAAAATACGTGTCAAATATGTTTTGATAATCTAACTAACTAATTAGATTTTTTCAGGACACAAGCCTATTCTTTTTGGGGTCGGCGCAGCATGTCTTTTTCTTCCATACATCTCTATTACTCTTCATCATCCTGCCACCTCCTCTTCTCTTGATTTTTCCTCCGGCCAAATCGTAATATAAAGTAAAATTAATAAATACCATTATTTAGGTGTAGGTGTAGGAGTATACCCTGACAGCCTCAAGAAGCTTATGGTAGTTGGCCAAGTAGACGGGAAAAGACCATGCGGGCGCTCACCTACCCGTTGGTCAGACCGCGTAAAGTCGCTCACTGGCCAATCAATAGCCGAAGCTTTTAAGACCACCGAGGACAGACAAACGTGAAAGAGTATAGTGCACCGAAAGATGAATACCTCAGACACAGACTAGACACGACCTTCAACAATGAAGATAACGACTTAGAAGAAGAAGTAGAAGTATTGTTATACGATAGTATAGTGTGTATGCATACTTTTATTGTTTTATTTATTTCCATTTTATTTGCTTGCAATCTTATTTGTATTAAAAGAGGTTTTTATGTACCATTGTTCGTGCTGTCTAGAAGTCTAGATACTCAACCTAGTTTATAGAAAAGTACCTACTTGTAATAAGTTTTGTTAGCTGTCGCGTGTCGAGTATAGTAGACTGCACATCAGTGGCAACAAAACCAGTACCTATTTAGGCTGGCCTCTACGTCTATAGCAACTCTATACTAAAATAGACCTGAATAAGGTCAAAGTGTTATCACTGAAGTGTGGTCGACTGTCGTCATCTATCTGCCTAGCCTTTTCACAACTAAGTTGGGGTCGGATTCCAGTCTAACCGGATGCAGCTGAATACCATTATTTTGCATGGAGCGACTGCCTATCTGACCTCCACGATCCAGATAGTACTAAGTGTGGTCGGCTGTACTAGGTCCTAATGCTACTCGGCGCTCCCTGGACAGCATCAGACCTGGATGCTACTATCTAGCTGACTGGCTATAATATTTTGAATTAAAAGCAGACCAAAAGATGTCTATGCCACTTCTGATAACGGCTCTGATCATAGACCATTATTTGAAAGTCAGTTCAAGCTAAACTATGGTTCTTAAGACAAGTTTAATTATCACCTAAATCAGTTCATCATGTATGACGTAGATATCGATAAGGTTTACCGCAACATTCCAAACTTTCGCATATTAGGAATTACCCATATTCTTTCCTTCTCAGTTAATACGTAGGTTACCTAACTAACAAAGCATCTTAACTAATGTTCAAGATCACAATCATAATCACTCCACAATTGCAAGTATTTGTACTGGCCTTTACCTCCTAAATCTTGCCATAGAAAAACCTAATTCGCAAGGCACCATTTCGTCAAGGTGGTGCTCTCAAACCAAGGTGCATCTTGGAGTTTTTATAACTAAAATAATTGTCAAATTTGGTCTGCAAGCATATAATTTTTGACATGAGTTCTTTTTACGAGTATGATGCAAATGAGAACGTAGGAACGATTTTTAAAATCATCCCCGAAAAATGGAGATGAAAGTTTGTATGTTCTCGTAAGTTCATAATTTTCGCCCATAGAGAATCAAATCGGAGCACACAACTAGTTGTAACTACCCAAGACAAATGGTTTTACAAACAGAGATGTCTGGAGACTTGAAGCGAACTTAGACAGCTTGGCTCCATAATAAGGCTTAGGTACATAGTCATATGAGTAACATTAGAACTAGACTAAGAATGTTGTCTAGATGGATTTGCCTTTTGAGGAATATTTCTCATTGGGATCATTTGTTTATGTCGATTTTATACTACCTACTAAGTATTGAATGAAGTGTGTTAAAATAAACAAAAGAAATGAGTCTGAATGAGTAAACGATAAGCCTTTAGTGCAACATGGTGACAAAAGTGATTACACTCACACACTCAAAGGATTTGAACCTACAAATGTACAAATGCTAACAGGTTAATCGAAGAGATTATAGACATTATTGAATACCAATACAGACAAATGTAGAAATAACAGAGAAACATGAAATTATGAGGCGAATAGCTACCGAAAAATGTTTTGGCAAAAGAATAAAAAGCACTCATAGCCGTTCTACGCTTCAGATGACACGAAATCCATCCAATATTAAGAACAACATCATCCAACTAAAACAATAGAAACATAACTTAAAACCTTTTTATTGCAATTTGTTCGCAGTTGATTAACCATGTAATAAGTTCGGTGTCGACCTCCATGTTACTAATTAGCGTAATGATATAAAAAGTAACTGTCAAGGCAAACATAAAAGGAAATGTAAAAATTAAGGAATCGGATTTGTTCGAAAACTCGTTGTTGTAGGTTCCTACTTATATGGTCTAATGTATCTTTCGCTTCCTGCATTAAGTAGGTTAAAGTACGATAACACCTCTATGTTGAGAATGAAATAAATTTAGGTTCAAACTATCATGACCGCGACCTTACGAGAAGAAGATGAACGAGTAGATTACGTCTCTTTCTTTCGTTCAAGAAGAATCCCAAGACATGTGTGAAGTTAATGGCCATGCATTCATCTTCTAATAAGACATGCATCTCTAGTAAAAGACTTTTCTCCAACTTGGGCAACATTGAATGAATCAATAGAAATAGCTCATGTTTGGTCATGTAAATCCTTTTGGTAAAATCGTCCACACAAATACTCATTTCTATTTTCATTGAGAATCAAATCCTTCTTTTTGAGAACTACACTAACTATTCAATAAAAGCCTATAGTAAATTGCAGTAGTGGATATTAATTAGACCGTAATTTGATCAGTAATTGATTATCTTTGTGTTACGGTCTACCGTTCACTTTAACTGTTGGTTAAACATATATTATTTTTGGTACAGTACTGGTAGCCTTGATGTCTGTAGTGTTAGTTAAATAAATAACTAATTGTGTTCCAGGTTTTAGTCCAAACACTTTATATTCGGCAGTGTTATTTTTTTCAAAATTGGTCAGAATCAAAATAAGGCTTAAAACACATCTTTGCTGATAGTTTTCACAAAGGAGTGTGGTCGGTCTCACCGAGCACCACATATTCATCAAATCCAATACAAACAATATGATGTGTGCACACTATTAACCTAATTTAACACAATTGAAGAAAGCATTGTTTGATGCACGTGTTTCTAGTAACGTGATATAAGTACGCTTCTTATTTCAAAAATGATTAACCTCAGTGATTGAATTCTATTAAGTTGCATTCTACTAGAGCAAATTAGCGTGGAGCTGCTGGATCTAAAAATACTACTGCTTCATGAAACTCATTAATTAACCACGAGTAAGTTCATGGCATTTTCACAATATGATATTAACCTGAGGAGTTTTGTTAAAGAACATCCTCTTAAAACTTCCATAAACAAGCAAATGATCAAAATGCATCGGTTGTCAAGCTATGGTATAGTTTGTGACTCGGCAAATAACACATTTGTTTATATTTTACTGGAGTAACCTTACGAAGTGAATTGACGGCGGTCAGTAGTATTTAAGAAGGCTACGCAATGATTGACGAGTCAAACCTTCGGTTCAGAGGCTCGCGGCCGGCCGCAGCCGCCATTCACAATACCGTGCACATTTGAAAACTTTATTTTCTTCAAATAAAACTTACGTGTTTAGTGAAAGAAGATAAAGGGAAAAAAGTCAAAATGCCTGCTGATTCAGATCTTATTGTACCCGATGGGGAGGATCGAGGTGTGGACAAGGATAACTACAAGTCACTAGCAGATAGATCGAAGCATGAAGATTTTATCAGGCGAGCTGTGGACCTGTTGGTTGAACGAGTGGTCTTTGGAAGGGCTTCCAGGACGTCGAAGGTTGTGGAGTGGGCCTGTCCTGAGGATATCAAGAAAGCGATAGATTTGAAGCCGAGGGATTCACCAGCTTCTCATGATGAGCTCCTGGCTCTTATGGCTGATGTGAGTTTTGAATGTCTATTGGAATTTGAGTTATTTTATTTCACGAATTTATGTTGGGGAAACAAAAGTATTAGCTCTCACAAATAAAGTTAAAAACTTTATTTGTGAGAGCTAATACTTTTGTTTGGGATAATCTATGAACTTTGCTTATTACTTTTTTAACAAGAATCGTGATTCGTTAGTCGAGAAAATATTTCTAATTAACAGTGTCAATAAAATCATAATCAGAACATATTAAATTAAAAGTATTTCCATTGTAATCGTAATCAATGTTAAAACTATTACCATTAGCTGCTATAACCTATTTTTTCCAGGTTGCTCGCTACTCTGTCAACACAGGACATCCATACTTCGTCAACCAATTGTTTTCATCCGTCGATCCTTATGGTTTGGTTGGTCAGTGGCTGACTGATGCCTTGAACCCTAGCGTTTATACCTTCGAAGTGGCTCCGGTGTTCACTCTGATGGAAGAGGAGGTTCTTCGTGAGATGAGGACTATTGTCGGGTGGCCAGAGGGTGAAGGCGATGGCATCTTCTGTCCAGGAGGTTCCATGTCTAACGGTTATGCTATCAGCACTGCTCGGTATTACTTCTATCCTGAAGTTAAGGTTAGTTGATTTTTATTTTACTTTATGGTTGTGTTTGAGGTGGCGCAGGAGCAGAGTGCCTGGAAGAATATGGGGGAGGCCTTTGCTCAAAAGTGGAACATACAAGGCTACTGAAAAAAAATGGTTGTGTTTGAATTAAACACATAACATTAAACATATTATTATGTCCTATCTGCCACCAGTAAAGCTATGTCAGACTTATACTTTGAAAAATGTATTATATATCTGAAGCTCTGGTTGTTTACGACAGATATTTATTTTGTTAGGTGGTAAGTGTATTAGAATAAATAGGATATAAGTACTTACTAATGCTGCAAAACGAAAAAGTCAGATGACTTACTTATTTAGTGTTTATCGAATTGGGAGAGAAGTATAACATTTAAACATCAAGCCTGTAATCTCCGGGGGGTTATTAGAAACAAACATATTTTGCCCGTTCGAATCATTTATTCAGTATCTCTCAATGTCAATGAACTGTGAATTACTAGCCTTTATCACGACCTTATAGATTTTATTCACTAAATCGATCTACTTCACTCACTTGTTCAATTCATGTTTATTACCATCCAGTATTTACAACAGGTTGTTAGATAAATTATATTTTATCTCGCTTTGCACTCGTTCATTATATAGATTGCCAGTTTTGCAGGAAGCATACCGTTCGGTGGTTACCTTAACCCCGATACACCGATCATTATAATCGCGTGCCGTGGTTCGAGTAAACCTTGGTATTTTGTGTTATGAAAAAAACTTAGTGCTTGTGAATAGGTCTACTCTTTGACTAGATAAATATGTCGTTATGGGTAAAAGAGTATTCTGAGGGAATGGGATACCAGAGGTTTCCCATTCCATCTGAATACTAATGGAGGGTCCATTTTGACTAATGGAGGGTCTTGTCGATTATGGCATTTGGTTTAGTAATACTAGCCGAGGATGATCCGTGGATAAGTGGCTATCAATAACGTATTGAGATCCCTCCGTGCCCCAATAAGTACGTCATGTACTTAGAGACAAGGTAAGGTAGACATTTGTCAGTCGTTACGGTTAGGTTAGCAAGAAAAGTCTGACAACTCTTTGTAAAACTGGTATTCAGCTTTATCTGGTAAGACTAGATGCCGACCCCATTATGGTTGAGCTACGAAATGATTCGAGTAGCAGCTCTGTTCCTTGTGCGTTTTCTTAGGAGAATGTGCTATCGTGGGATCGGCCACACTTGGGACCAGCCTGGCGGGCTGATATCAGGCGGGAGTGCCCGCGAATGTATTTGTATGTTTTCGGGACTCGACTCTTGGTAGTGATTAGGAACAGTGGGTTTTAGTTGGTACCCCCTCCATACTAGACGAAAGATATCCATAAGAATTTCCCCAAAGCAAAAAAAGTAAAAGATCGGTAGTTTTCTTAACATCTAGGATCTTGTAAAAATATTTTGATTTAACAGAGTGTCCATGGAGTTGGCCCATTCTACTCCATAGAGCTCTACACGTTGGAATGGGCAATTACAGTAGTTTCACAAGGTTTTATGCCTTGTGACTGGGACTGTAGCTTCATCCTTTTGTTTTTGACATTCAAAAGTTCCTGTAACGGTCTACTTGAAACAAATGCTTTGAGTTTGATACAGCTGAGTGTGGAACTACTGTAAATAGCTAGATCATCTTAGTATCTTATCTGAAAAGCTTGTCAATATTTGAATTAACAATCGTCATGCTCCCGATTCCTTTGTCAATTGAGAGATTTGTCAATATGTATTGACTACTAGGTCAAGAGTTACATCGGTGTTTATCTTTATCATGGTATCCTATATAGGATAATAATAATGATGATCTAGTTAGATCTGCTACTCGATTTAACAGATTTTCATTACTTCCTAGTCTGTTCTGTTTGCTAAGATTAGATCTATTAAATCCAACATACAATGGATGTTGTTAATTTAAACTTGATTGAGTAATGGTCGTACATGATGGTCATTTTATTGTATTGACGACTCGATTATAGTGAGCTAAATATGTAAGCTTGTAACTAATCAAAATAATCT
Organism: Xestia sexstrigata; assembly: GCA_941918905.2. Taxonomy (NCBI): domain Eukaryota; kingdom Metazoa; phylum Arthropoda; class Insecta; order Lepidoptera; family Noctuidae; genus Xestia; species Xestia sexstrigata. Next base: position 8,120,220 of record OW799217.2, on the reverse strand, counting down.
CATCCCAAAGATGAAATCAATACTTTGCGTACTAATTTACCTTACTGCTAAACTTTTAAAACTAAGTATTGCCAAGTAGATACTTGTATTTATTACAAATCTAGATAATTTTCAGCATTCTGTAATTGTCGATTACAATAATTTTATTTAATTACAAGGCCAAGATAAAACGAAGTTAATAAAATGTAGTTAACGATGGTTTTAAACAATATAGTTTTAAATAAAAACGAGCAATAATAATAGCGTTATAACACTAACTTTTAATAATGGTATTGGCAATGACCTTGACCTAAAATTAGGGAAAGAAGCAATTTTTTTAAGTCTAGTCAAGATCTTTGGTGCTAGTTTTATTTGAGTATTGATGGCCTCAACGGGCCAACGGGGTAATGGGCTCAAATTATGAGTTGTTAGGTTAGGTCGTGGATATTCTTTTATCTCCAATGCTTGAGAGACCATTGACTGAAAACATCACGGCCCTTTCGTAAAGAGGAGGCCTGTGTCCCACATATTATGGCAACATTACAGGATTTTTATGCTCCATGTTTATGATAATGAATTAATAAATGAGCATCATCACGATTGCCAGCACTGGAACCAAATTCTATTGGTGACAGGGTCAGAATGGTGTGATCGATTGCTAACATGTTTCGTGACGTTTCTGAATATATTTTCATTCGAATAATTCCATCATGATGTAATGGTTACTGTGTAATTAATGCTTGGTGATGATTATGAGCTCGATGACGCATAATTCAAAATGGAGAAGTGCTATAGCGATAACGAGGAAATGTTTATGTCCAGCGGTGGGCTGTATAAACCGACCGACCGACCGTGTACTTGATAAACCGACTGTAGGTATTCCAAAATATAAAGGCTGTAAAAAGACTCTTCACGAAACCGAAAGGCACTTGTTCTCCATGTCATTGTGATCATTTTTTTTCTAGACCATGCCTGGGAACCTTCTAGTTACGGAGATATTGGGGGTCAAAGATCCAACTTAAAAAAAAAAAACATATTTTTAATCTAAGAACTTTACTTTAAACACCTCCACGACCCTCACACTATTCAATCCATTCACCAGCACAATGTTTTGTTTTCGTTACATTGAGTTTTACCGTAAAACGTGATATTTCACCCCAAAAAAAAAAGTCATTATAATTTTTAGGGTTACTTAGTTTTATGTACTGTATGCTTGTTTAACGAACAGTGTTTACTTGTTCTGTCACCCTGTATGAAGACAAAGGAAGGTAATTCACGACTTGCTATAATGTTCTATATATTGTTATTAAGGTCAAAAACTTGCCAAAGCTGACAATAGTCAATTTGTTACGTGACTACTTTACTTGTATCAAATGTGTTGTTATAGATATTTGTAATTGTTCGTACATAGGTCATAGTTAAACTTTCCTTTTCATTGATTGTTTTCATTGACAGGTTCGATTGTACACATTTTTTTTTTGGAAAGCTTTAATTTTTACCTGACTGGATGAACTAAGTGGTTTTTGTCAGAACTGGAAGGAAGCTTGGGTTCGCGATAAGTGGAAGAAGTGGAGGGAGTACTTTGCCGTGGAACAGAATAGGAACTGAAAAAAAAAACGTATATTGGGACGCTCCCCGATATACAGAATGGAAGAGACAATGGTGTCGATTCTGTTGTGCACAAACTAAACTTAATATAAGCTATTGCTATCTTTATCTCTCTAATATACTTAACGAGAAAGAGACGGAAGTAATTTAGAGCTGTCAAATTTAATCGAACTAATATTTCCATACAAATGAAGTGTGCACGTAAAAACATGTCGACTAAAAACACGGTGAAGCGCAAGGCATAAACTAGTTTGACACCTCTAACATAGTTCATAGCTATAGCCGTCCATTTCTCGCACTGCCCTATAATAAAAGATAGCAATAGCCCAAATTAAGTTTAGTTTGTTCACAACAGAATCGACACCAATGACGCACAAACTATTAAACACAAACTAACATTTTATACTGTGCTAACACCCCACATAGAAATTTTTCATCAGCAATAAAAAAAAAAACTGCTGTTCCACACATTTTAACCGTGTACGTATTGTAGTTATGTAGGAAACAATTTTTGTTTTTAAGTAACCGAAGAAAACTTTCTATGGGTGGGTTCAGATTCAGAATGATGTATTGAATACGTGGTAACTATTTTAGCATCGGTTCCACCTTGTATAAGGTTACTGTGGTCGAGATTAGTAGGGGCCTATTCCAGTTGTGATCTGAGACAGGCTGAGAGAGAGACTCAGTCGGGGTGAGCGCGAATGTACTTGTATCTGCTCAGGAGACCTGGTACTTTAGGTAGTAGTAAGAACAGTGGGTTTTTAGTCGGTTAGAGTCCGACATAACCCTCCGCTTGCCCCAGGCGGAGAGTATTGATGAGAATTTTCCCACACAAAATAAAAAAAGGCTTTTTAGGGTTTCGTACCCAAAGGATAAAAACGGGACCCTATTACTAAAACTCCACTGTCCGTCTGTCCGTCTGTCGGTCACCAGGCTGTATCTCATGAACCGTGATAGCTAGACAGTTTAAATTTTCACAGATCAGAGACTAAAAACAATAAAATAAATATTTAAGGGAGGCTCCCATACAACAAACATTATTTTTTTGTTTGATATTAAGAACGGCAACAATTAAATTAAAATAAAATAATTATTTAAGGGGAGCTCCCATAAAACAAACGTGATTCTTTTGCCGTTTTGTCTAATGTTGTATAGATAATGGTACGGAACCCTCCGTGCGCGAGTCTGACTCGCACTTGCCCGGTTTTTTATTTGTTTGTAAACCAACATAGGATACAATTACGATTGTACCTATTTCATAAGATTGCCTCCAGGGTCCATAAGTTCACTGGTGTGATGAACTTTATAAATTAACATGCCTACATTGTTTGATATACCTAATAGTATTAGATCTATTCAAGTTTTGGGACTTGCAAGGAATCTGCGGAATTAGGTTGCGAAGGTCAAATTCGTCGGATTCCCAATTAATTGGTTAGTTAGTCGGTATGTTATTGGTTATGTTCAGTGGATAGACGTTGGCGTTGGGTACCTAGATATACTTGCGCTACCTAAGTTCTGAATTTAACATGCTTTTTGAGAATAAGTAAAATAGAAAGAAAGAAAGAAAAAAACTTTATTCATCGCAGGGACATGACGTGCATACAAAATTTGAAAACAGAAACAATAAACGTAACAAACATTCAGAGTATTTCAAAACGGAACATAAACAAAAAGTAAATTTAAAAAAAATAGTAATAAATACGTACTTAGGTACTACAAATTTTGACTAGGATGGCTAGATCCCAAAAGGAAAGAGATGTTCATCATCATCATCATCAGCCTAAAACAGTCCACTGCTGGACATAGGACTCTTCAATCCCAGGTCACTCAACTCAATTCTCGGCAACTCTCATACAGTTGCTACCAGCCACCCTGCGAAGATCGTCGCTCCACCGAGCTTGGGGACATCCCACCTTACTCCTGCCGGTTCGCGGTCACCACTCGTCTACCCCAACGGTCATCGGTTCTACGGCATTGCCATTTCAGCTTACTTATTCTGAGCTATGTATCACACAACTCTGGTTCTCTGTCGGATCACCTCGTCCGGATACGAACCCAAAGCGATGTGAAAGAGATGTCGGTGAGAACCAAATGAGAATAGTGATTTAATCTCTTACTCTGGACGCTCTTAATGTGCACGTCTTTCTACATCGCTCTCACATATATCTATAATCTCAACATGAATGATGTAACCAAGATTTTGTAACAATATTTTGATTTAAAAAAGTGTCCATGGAGTTTCTTGCCCGTTCAAAATCAAAATCAAAATCAAAGCATTTATTTCAAGTAAGCCAGTTACAGGCACTTTTGAATTGTCGAAACAAAGATGAAAATTAAATGTAGCTAATTAAAAACAAAATTTCATCCCCCTTTTCACCCCCTTAAGGATTGACTCAAAACTCAAACTCAAAGCATTTATTTCAATTAGACCATTATGGCACTTTTGAAAGTCAAAAATACAAAAAAAAACAAAACAAAGCTACAGTCCCAGTCACAAGACATAAAAACTGTGAAAGTACTGTAGTTGCCCATTCCCTAGCGTAGATCTCTATGGAGAAGAACGGGCAAGAAACTCCATGGACACTCTTTTAAATCAGAATATTGTTACAAAATCTTGGTTACATCATTCATGTTGAGATGGTATATTATGTGAGAACAATGTAGCAAGATGTGCACGTTAAAAGTGTCCACAGCAAAAACACACAAACAAAAAAAATACAATTCAAAATAATTCATTCAAATAAGCCATGGCAACTAAGAGATGACCAGGCACAACTGACAGCGCCCGTTCACGGACATGACGCATGGATCAGCACCATTCAACTCAACCATTTTGAAGGGAACTAAATGATCCGACACATGCGCCACCATCAGCGAGACATTTGAGTGAGCATGACATACTCTAAATCGCCAGGGCACATTCAAGTCAAGAAAAGACGTAGGTTTCCAGTGAATGATAGCTTTCTAGTACATAGTACTCACACAATATGGGCTATGCATTTATATAATACTATAGAGATTGAATCTATACAATGCAAAGATGTACAATCTTCAGCAGCTCCAACAATACATTTTAATGTTCTTCTCCATAGAGATCTACGCTAGGGAATGGGCAACTACAGTACTTTCTCAAGTTATTATGTCTTGTGTCTGTAGCTTTGTTTTTTTTGTATTTTTGACATTCAAAAGTGCCGTAATGGTCTAATTGAAATAAATGCTTTGAGTTAGAGTTTGAGTTTGTTGTGGTAACTGTTTTTGCTAGACTTTTAGCTAAATCCTGCTGATTTGGAATTTTTAGATTTCGTAGACTCCCTGCCTAGATACTCAAAAGTCGGACATGTTAATATTTCATGAAGCAGAACTTTTGTACACCCATCAGGAATTATATTAGCTATTGCCTCGTGGAATATCCACTTCATTGGAGGTACTTAAATGAAGCCGGAACTAAGAAATCAAATAGATATCCGCTCATTTCCGTCACACTTATGCAACCTGCAATTAGTATCAGTACCAGTCCTTGCTTTTTTATTGTATTAAAGAAGTAATTTCCGCTTTGCTAATGCATGCGTGTACGCACATAATACGTAAGGATTTTATAAAATTCTTCGCGAAGGGTATCCGTATGTTTTGAGGTCATATCCAAGTTTGTGCAATAAAGATCAGACAAAAGTAGTTGTTGGTGTTGCAAATAGTTTGCACTGCTGATTTTGCTGTTAGATAAAATAATATTATTTAAGTAAATGCATTGAAATAGTCTCCGCAAATGGCTATGCTAATGCCATGAAACCACGGGTAAATAAAATTACCCATGGCCCGGTAATGGGTAGACTCCCGAGACCACGGGTAACGAGTGTTCCAAACACCCTGAGGCCAAGACAAATAACAATCGCTTTTAAATCTAAAACGTTTCAAAAGGATTGACATAGGGTGTAAACGGACCCTTCTCGAAGCCGCCAAACAAGCATTCTGTACATCAAACTAAGTCATCATCTATCGAGCCTATTGCCAATTATGTTGGGTTACGACTTCCAGTAACATAAATGCAGCTAAATATCAGTATTTTACATAGAGCGACTGCCTATCTGAAAGCCCAGTTGGTACTGCTATATTAAACGAAGTAACACTGCGCAAAAATTATGACTGGGGAACGATTTTTTATTTGTTGTGATTTATCACGTTTTGCGGAATAGCTCATAGGCATGACGACAGTATCAAAAAATTGCAAATCTATTTAGTCCGTCAGTTAGAGTATTGGAAATTAATGGACACGTATTTTTTGTTTTTGTAAATCAATGAATATTGACAAAGATAAAACGCATCAAAACTCGGGAGTGGGGGCTCTTGACGTCAGAACTAGCTAAAAATTATACCTAGGCGTGACGTATTGAGAATTTTAAAAGCGTCATATCTTCGTCAATTTTGGTTTACGTAACAAAAGAAAAAACACGGGTCAAATATTTTTTGATAATCTAACTGACGGACTAATTAGTTTTTTTTTGTCGTCTCGCCTATTGTAAAGCCCTCAAAATATTGTGCTGATGGATACATAAATTAATTTTATTTTTTAAGTAAAAGTAATGCAAGTACCTACAATCATGACGATACAAGGTACTTAAATTAATTTAAACTTAGCATTCAGTAATGATCATGTTAATTTATTATCAAACTATTCCAGACGAGATAGCAAATTAATCTAATCATCAAATTTTAATTACGCTGACATTGCATGATTACTTAGAAACTAGAGTAGCATAAGTATTCAACTACAATAGAATTATTTAATTTTCAAAATCTTTATTTTACTTTTTGTTCGTAAATTAAAGATATTGAAGCACAAAAGACGCTAATTAAAACTTGTAGTGCCAATTAAAATCTTTCATGTCTAAGCATTTGTCTAAAGCAGGCCATACACGCTACGTACCTGACAGGTTTGCCTGTACATTTTAACAGTACAGTCAAACCGGAGCGTGTATGTCACACAACTGTCCAGGTTTCCACGCCTGTACAGGCAAGTAAGAAAATATGAATTTTGATCCTTTTTGCCTGTGGGTTGTACAGTTTAACTGTGCAAGTAAAACTGACCGTGTGCGGCGGTCGCCTGCACAGGCGTCAGTTGTCCGGTGATTGATAGAGGGGAAGGAATATGTTGACATTAGAGAACTGTTTTCTTTGCAGTAACCATGCTTTGATGCACCATTGTTCACGGTGTTTTCGTTTATATTTCATTTTCTTTAATAAAACAAACAATAAACCTATTAACGCTATTGTGTCGAGATCAAGCACCGCTGGCGGGGCCATGGTTTCAACTGAGTTTTTGTACAGGTTTACCGCTACGTGTATGGTCTCTACCCAGCTCAAGTTTACCTGTATGGTTGAACTGTACAAGCAAACCTGTCAGGACATCCTAGCGTGTATGGCTTGCTTTAGTAACATTATTTTTTTCACGAGCAATAAATATGTTCTATTTTTGGCTAATTAAATCAACTTCGGGTAGAAATCAGAGCTTCAGTGCAATACTGAATTCCGGGTAGCTCTAAAGGTACCCTGATAAAGAGCACCTCATATAACAGGTCCAACTACTAATACAAACCTGACACAAAAGAGGACTACTTTCCAAACAAGAGGTACTAAAAACCGTATCTCTTGCTCGTTCATATAATATCACTCTTTTAAATTTTTATCACGTTCACGCGACTCTCCAGTTACGATATCACATATTTCACAAATCTAACGTAACCTCATTATTTTCAGAGCAAAGGCGTCTACACAGTACCAAGGCTGGTACTCTTCACATCAGAACTAGCCCATTACTCCACCAAAAAACTGGCAACATTCATGGGTATCGGCGGAGACAACTGCATCATGATCAAAACTAATGAAGCTGGCCAAATCATCGTAGAAGACTTAGAAGAAAAGATTGTTTCTGCTATAGAAGATGGTGCAAGTCCATTTATGGTGACTGCCACTGCTGGTACCACTGTGTATGGAGCTTTTGATCCATTGGTCGAAATATCTGCGATGTGCAAGAAGTATAATTTGTGGATGCATGTTGATGCTGCGTGGGGAGGCGGAGCCTTGATGTCCAAGAAGCATAGGCATCTACTGAATGGTGTTGAATTGTAAGCATTGATTTATTAATAGATCTCAATAGAATTCAATATAGATAATTATGGAATGTCTTATTAAAAGTTAGGGTAAGTAAGTTTGATCAATCGAAAGAAAAACTTAAGAAAACGTTGCACTTACAAAATCTGTTGGCGGCTAGATCAAACCACTAAACCGATTTTTTTACACTAATAAAACCAACCCACAAAAGTTATTCTCGGATATTGACCTTTACATAAAGGGTGTAAAACACCTCTTAACGAAAACGAAAGGTACTTATTCTCCTCGTCATTGCGATCATTTTTTTGTTCTACACCATACCTGGGAACCTTCTAGTTACGGAGATATTAGGGGTCAAAGTTCCAACTTTTTGACAAGTTTTTTTTTTAATACAAGTTTTTAATAAAATATTTTTACTTTATACACCTCCACGACCCCTGTACTATTCAATCCATCCATCAGCACAATGTTTTGAGTGCTTTACATTGAGTTCTACCACAAAACATGATTTTTCACCCCAAAAAAAAAAGTCATTTCCCAGCAATAATTTTTGCGTAAACTTACTTAGTTTGATGTACAGAATGCTTGGTTGACGGCTTCGTGATGAGGTCTTTTACACCCTGTATTTACCAAATTAACGTATGAATCAACACCTTTTCTATTATATGAAAACAAAACAAAACGTTAACATTTCTGACAATTTCGCAGGGCGGACTCGGTGACATGGAACCCTCACAAGCTCTTAGCGGCGCCGCAACAGTGCTCCACCTTCCTAATTAGACACAAGAATGTCCTCAAAGACTGCCATTCAAGCAACGCGAAGTATCTCTTCCAGAAGGACAAATTCTACGACACCACTTACGACACTGGAGACAAACATATACAATGCGGCCGAAGAGCGGATGTACTGAAGTTTTGGTTCATGTGGAAAGCTAAAGGTTCCGAAGGATTCGAGAAACACATCGACGCACTTTTCGATAACGCCCAATTCTTCACTGAACACATTCGACAAAGAGAAGGCTTCCAACTAGTCGTAGATAAGCCAGAGTGTACCAACATCATGTTCTGGTATGTACCACGCTGCCTGCGTGGTCAAGAGAACGAACCAGACTACAAAGAAAGGCTACACAAGGTCGCGCCGAAAATAAAAGAGCGTATGATAAAGGAAGGAAGCATGATGGTGACCTACCAACCGCAAGGCGACCTCGTCAACTTCTTCCGTATCGTTTTCCAAAACTCCGCTCTAGATCACAAGGATATGGTCTACTTTGCGAACGAGTTTGAGAGACTCGGCAAAGACATGATAGTTTAAATATTATTATAAATATTTAATTATTACTACCTAAGCGTAAAACTGTACAAATGTCAGTTGACCTGTGATTATGTTAAAAGAATTATAAAATTCGATTTATTACGTAGATTTAACGAATTTAGAGAAATTCTTGTGATTATTATTCTTATTCTTGTGATAAATGTACTGTAAATAAATTATTTAGAGTTATTAATAACATGTTTATTTTTTGTTGTATTGTGTGATTTTCAGCAAAGCCTTATAAATAATGATTGCAATAAAAACACACCGGTCCTGTGAGCATTATCGTCATGATGATCTTTGGTTACATTACTAAATAAATGAATTCATACTTATCATTTATCAATTTTAATGACATGGTCGTTAAGTGTTTTTATCTAAGGTGTCTAATTACATGCGAATATTCCGCGGTTAAGTGCAAGAAATACTAGGGGGGCCGCGCTGTTTAATGGATATAGTGGATCGTTATTTGTGGTAGTTCGTTTCATTTTTAAATGACAGTGAAATGACTTTATTTTTTCCATTTTAAACTCGCAATAATAATTTTATTGTCTCGTAAAACACCAGTTTCTACAAATAACATATTGTATACATTTATTTCTGATTTCAAACCAAATAAATGTAGCACAACGTTTTTTGAATTTGTAATACGCGATAAACATTAAAATGAGCGCGAATAAATATAAAATTCCACATAAAATTAAAACGTAATTCTTTGTTTGATAATCTGGGAATAAAATGAAGACGTAGAATTTATCATCCGATTTCATTTGCTCGTTCCATGGTTGAAATAGAAATAGTAAGGTTTTCTAATTTAATTTAATTTCATTTGAGAAGGATTTAAAAATTATTCTTATAAGCATTAAATGATTTAATGTTGAGTGGAACGTTCGTAGTATTTTCGAAAATTTGCCTGATTTTGGGCTTGCATGCAACACCGAACGGCAAATGTAACCTAATGTGGCAGTCCTCAATACATTGACAGATGGGTCCCAAGGTAATATGGCCGGGCGCAAATTAGCCACAAGCGTATTAATACCCTATTTACATAGATCATCTGTCAACATTTACGATAGTTGACCAAATGATTTGGACCGAATACCAACCCCTGTGGAATCCCTTGGGTCTCGTTAGAGGTAGACCATAATATTAATAATTCGAAGCCATTTTATTGGCAGATTTTTTATACGAAACCATGAATTGAAATCTTGCTACATTGTTCTCACATAATATACCATCTCAACATGAATGATGTAACCAAGATTTTGTAACAATATTCTGATTTAAAAGAGTGTCCATGGAGTTTCTTGCCCGTTCTTCTCCATAGAGATCTACGCTAGGGAATGGGCAACTACAGTACTTTCACAGTTTTTATGTCTTGTGACTGGGACTGTAGCTACATTTAATTTTCATCTTTGTTTCGACAATTCAAAAGTGCCTGTAACTGGCTTACTTGAAATAAATGCTTTGATTTTGATTTTGATTTTTGAAAGACTGATTTCGATATTGCAATGTGAGTTAATGTTTAATATTGGTGCTTGTTTACTTATTCAAAAGCTTTAAGCTATTATTTTCTCTGCATTGGGATTGTCTGGTTTCATTTATATTGTTTCGTGACTGATGGAAATCGTTAAATAACCTAAAGCGCATTGTTTGATTACTAAATATTACACATATTTCTTCATGTCACTTGTAAATGTGTGCCAATCATACGAAAAGATTTTTAGCAAATATCTTTGACCGCCTACAAACCCCACGGGGTGGATTGCGTAAAAATCCCACGTGGCGCGTGGTTGATCGGCTAAAAATCTCTAGGTCTTGACCACAAAAATCATCTTTTAATTATTTTCCTATAAGAACCTATTTTATTTATTCAGTGGAAGTGAATTGGTTGATATAAATGGCCTGTATTTAATATAAGTCTACCTCATCAGGAAAAATAATACAAAAGCAGCCTTCACAATTGAAAGCAAATAATTAAAATTCACATTTACACTGAAACACGCTTTACAATGATCGGGAAAATTATAAAGGACGGTAATACGAATAATACGAATTTGTTTTCGTGGTTGACTGAATACGTAAATAGGTCAATTCTTTATAACTTGTTGTTCTTTATTGTGCCTTTTCTCGGTACAGACAAGTTTCAATTTTCTTTGTGTTACAATTTCCAGGTTTTCGTAACGGTCTACTTGGCTTAAGGAACTGAGTATTAGGAAGTCTATGTCTAACTGCTTTATCCGGTTATGCTTAGTATTAGCAGCATAATGGCTCAGACTTTTGTTATTCTAGCATTCTAGTCCATTACCAGCGGCTAGTAAGGAACAACGGCTTGCTTTGTCGTCCACTTGTAAACAACCAACCCAACCAATCAACCAACCAACCCAACTCAACCAACCAACCAACCAACCAACCAATCCAACCAACCAACCAACCTTGTAATATTACCTAACCTACTATGACCACCTGTCCCCTTCATGGTGCTTCTTTATTGTAGCAAGCAATTAGTTACTCATGGAAAGGATTTTTCAAGTTCCTTCTACTAGTAACAAGATAAAAATAAGCATTCCTAATGCCGTGACTTATGAAAGAGTAGAAGTAGCCTGGATAAAAGGAAATTTGCTTGACCTCCCGTCCATTAGAATGATAGGTTATCCAAAAAATCGCATGAAGTAAATATAATTTACGATTAATATTTTATTTACAATTCAGTAGTTCGTATAAAATAATGTCAATATTAGCTCAGATATAAATAAATTACATTATTTCATGTATGATTACGATTATATACAGTTCAATCTTAAATCTATCAGATCATTAGTTTATCACATCTTCTTCAGGCACTTCCTCTAGAGGTATCTCTTCGCAATTCAGCTGAAAAAGATAAAAGAAAGACTAATTAACTTTCTCGATAAGAAAAGATTGCAAGCTGATCGGATCTCTCCAATACGTTAACTAGGAAACTAAGTTTCTGATGCTGACAGCTTTAAACTTTAATGAATTGGATTTTAATTAATGCTCGTTAATCGTTTAGTGCAGAGTGGTGCACATATATATATATATATGGATGGATTGTATGAATGGTTAGGTTAGTGAATTCTGTGAGGACGGCGAGATCAGAGTCAAGCTCAAATTAATTAGGACCAAAGCAGGAGATCGATATCGTTCAATGGTGAATTCTTAACGCCTCTTATGAAGCTTGAGTTATAGGGAGTAAAATTGTTGCTATTCAAGTTGTGGTCATTCCTCCGTTACTCCTAAAATACTACAGCATTAATTTTGAAATAAACATATGGTAAAGTTGTGGATTAATGCTAAGTCCTATGTGTGACGAAAACACGATTCCATGAACTTTTCTCGATAGAAAAAAAATCCAAAATTACCTCCATATCGAACAATAAACCGCTGGTATTCAAAAAGTACTTGAAATTAGATCATGAAACTTTGCATACTAACTGAATTATCTATAAAGCAGGCTTTATGTGTTTTATTTTTTAGTTCAATCAATAGATTTTTTGTAAATCGCAAAAAAACACTCATTTCGCACTATTCGGCCGCAGTGACTGACCTAACAACCGCTTTGTAGTGCAAGCTGATTTGAACTTTATTCTAACAGTATTTCAAACGAAGTTTGAACCACCGCAAATAGAGTTGCTAATTTTGGGGTTAGAAGGGCCTTAAATGAGATATTTTTCATTAAACGGGAGTTCATGATTATGATAGACAAGTATTCGTGGAAACAATGAATTGGTGTCGATTAATATTTATTATCATTTAATTTATTTATTTATTTATTATTGTCATCCTCCCGTCCGTTACTAAATCTCCAGGAGATTTATGTCAATATGTTTAACTATTGTGTCTACTAACTAGTCGTTTAGAGGTATAATTACGTTGCGTCTGTACGCATGGTCGACCGGGACACGGAAATAAAGTTGTGATATAGTCTCGTATTTATGCCTTTGTGGAATAGTAGCAGTGTGTTGCCGCCATAATGATCCGTTAAATAATGATTGAGTATAAAAGTATGCCCAATGTAATATCTTACCAATATTTCATCATTAGGTACTCTAGACAGCAGATCAAGCATTTCGTTATTCGGTACTCTGTTGGGTCGTAATATTTTTCTCGTGAACTTGTGAATTCCTGAAACAATTAAAAATGAATTTAACAATGGATTGACAATCTTTTTCTTTCGAATCGATTTATTGTAATTGTTATCTTTAGGTCTTGCAAAAGAGGTCGTTAACTATTATTAAATCTTAAGTATTTGTGTTTATTTTCTCTAAAGAAACACAAATAAAGTTGGTTCATAGTAATCTGGAAGAATTCTAGTTAAAAGATGAAAACGGGTATTTTTTGTAAGCACCATAAGGTGCTTTACATATAAACACAAACTAGGAAGAACTTACCCCAAATCATGAATATGTATTTAGTGGGTATCATGAACATTACGAATGCGATCGCCAAAATGATGAAGATCGCCAGAAGACTCAGGAATGGTACAGTGAAGTTGAAGAGACTGTGAACAAAATAATTCAAAAGATTATTTTGACGACCCGAATGGCGCAGCAGTCGTTAGGCTGCCTTACGTTCTTAGGGTCCCGGGTTCGAATCCCGGTTGGAGCACATGTTTGTGTGATGAGCATGTACATTTGTTTCCGAGTCATGGATGTTTATATGTATATTAAGTATGTATTTACAAACAAAAAGTATCTATGTAGTATATCAACTGTCTGGTGTCCACGACACAAGCCTCGTTGCTTAATGTGGCACTAGATGGCGCTGTGTGTTGATGTCCAGCGATATTTATTTATTTATTTATTTTATTTTAGTGTATTACCCAGTACTAACTGGGTTGTGGAGGTCAGATAGGTAGTCACTCCATGTCAAATACTGGTACAGCTGCATCCGGTTAGACTGGAAGCCGACCCCAACATAGTTGGGAAAAGGCTAAGCAGATGATGATGATTTTAGTGTACTTATGTTTTCTTTTTGTTCTCGTTTCAAGAGCGACAGCCGAGTCTAAAGAGCTAGGCTCCATCCCTGAGTCGGACAAAGTGTAGTATTTCCTAATGAAAAATCCAAGTTGTAGCCAAGAGTCTGGAAATAGGGAATATGCACGTAATTTTTTTCTTCACTTCAATCAATAAAATGCAGTACTATTAACCCAAAAAAAGTATTAAAAGTTAAGTTCAACTACTGCTTGTCACACAAAATTAATATTAAACTCCTGCAATTTTCTACGACAGTTCAAACGTCCGTAGATGTGTCGCGGCCATGATGTGACGTCATTACCCACAATCTGCCTAGTTTACATCAATTTTACTTGGCCTTAATAAAATAATTTTACTAATTGTATGTACTTTATTCAAGTAAAAATTGCAATAACAATATTATATTAAAGTTTTAGTGAAACTTTAAGCACTTTCAAAATAAAAGTGTTTTTTTTGACACAATGATCTTTGACGTCAATACCGGCGTTATCGAGGACTGTGTGTTTAGAGAGTGCGTTCCGTTTTACCAAAAACATGCTACATCAAACAGTAAATTGTAAAATAAGTGATGTATTAGAAACATAAACAAGTGCACCACAATGTTTTTATGCGCCAATAAAAGGCATTTTTCATAAATAAAAAAAAGTGTTTTGTGTTTCATGCATATTCCCTATTGTCCGGTTGGTGGCAATAGACTACTATTACATGGGACTTACATAGCACATAACATCGCATGTAATACCTAGAGTGTTAGGTAGAGGTCCATAGTAGAACACTCGCACTGTGCCACATCCCGTTATGTTAGGTTAGGTCCCATGTAATAGGTGGCGACCCTGTAGCCAACAGGGAATATGCATAAATTTTCTTTTTTTTTATTTCGATACGGAATGTTAAAGTACTAAAAAAATAATGACAAAAAGCGAAAATAAGACATAAATCAGCCAAAGCATTTAAAGTTTTGTTTCTATCTCTTTCTAGATAAACAGAATTTAGTATGGATTTTGTACGTCGATGCAGCGAATGACGTCATTCGCTGTATCGGATCTCTCTGTCTAATCAGCAGTTTCAAATGCTTATAATTTACAATTTTTTATAGATATAAAAAAAAATATTTAGCTTTGCTATTTCTGATGTAATATGCTTTGTTTAGAGTTTATTTTATTTTATATGTTTATTGTATTACAATCTAGCCTAATAAGGCTAATAAGCAATTTTAATCTAACTTAATTTGCTAAAAGTAAAATTATATCTAAGAGTACGTCCATTGCGTTTCCTTAGCGTCGCTTTGTTTAGAGTTATAAATAAAAAACATGCTTATATATTGGGCACAAATACGTGTCTACTGTTGAAAAATTCCTAATAGAACGACCTGGGAATCCAACCCACGACCTCGGGCTCAGCAGTAACGCTTGTGACCAATAGATTATCGAGGCAGCCATGGAATACTATTACACGATTTCAAGTTTTATGATCAGCACAACTAAAACTAAAGTTGATCAACTTTCTTTGATTCTTAACCACATAAACTACTAAAGCAACTTTAATGTTGGAAATTGTATTCAACTCACTTTTTAATACTTTCGCCGAGATTAGCGAATCCTCCAATAAAGTTCTGTACACTTTGCACCATTTCTGTTAAACTGTTTATTTTCTGTCTCAACGACTGGTTTTTCTCTTCCTGTAATTAAAAATGTTATACTTATTCGTTTTATTTTTGTCGTGTACTCTTCGAATAAAAATGCGATCCTTGTTTTTCATTTAAATTAAATAAATCAAGGGCTCTTTTTTGAATAAGTATCCATTTTTAGCTAGACAATTTTAATTACTTAGTGAGATATTTCTAAATACAAATAGACTGACTAGTGAGTTCTTACCTTTTCCTTTTTACCGTCATCTTCTACTGGTGGTATCTTGAACAGATAGTCTTTCCCTGCAAAAAAATATAATGAGTAATGTTAGACGAAGTTTTTTTAAAACGTTAGGACTCTATACAGGGTTATTTTTTAATGACCAGCCAAATTTTCAGAGATGGTTTAGAATCGATAATATTTTCCATATAAGGAAAAAAAAAACAACATTTTTTTAAACAAAATTTTCTTCCAATTTGCAACAGCACAATTCAGTTCAACAACCCAAATAGGTAGCAGTTAGCACACACATAAATTTGGCGGTGCATGCACGCACACAAGTGCATTGTTTCCCACTAGGTTTATGATTTAGGACATTTTAGGACATTTTCAAATGAATGCAATGAATTTTATATTATTCGACACGATTCGATTCGTCGTTGGTTTTAAAATGCACTTTTGGTTTGATATCTAGATTTAAATTTTAAATTTTGGATGGTCATTGAAAATTAACCCTGTATAGTGCTTGAAATTATTGGGATCATTAACCTAATTTTAATCTGTATTCGAACGGATAGTGCGTTGTGACGTCACGAACCCCCACTCTCGAGTTTTGATGCGTTTTATCTTTGTCAATATTCATTGGTTTACAAAAATAAAAAATACGTGTCCATTATTTTCCAATACTATATATTTTGACGGACTAAATAGATTTGCAATTTATTGATGGTGGAAAATAGCCTATTAAGATTTGCTTAGGTAAAGGAAAACATCGTAAGGAAACCAGGATGCTTGAGAGATATATCTCGAAGGCTCATGGGCGGCATATACACTCTGACACCTGGTTAGGCACTAACCACTCGAAAAGAAGTCCACAACACAATTTTATATTGCAAACTGCGAAGAAGATCACTATCAAACAGTTCTAGTGTTCTTGAACTTGGACTTTTATTTTAAAGCCTGTGGTCTGTACTACAAAGTCTTGGCCTGTCTAATTTGGACACTATCTTGATACAACGCCAAAAAAATTAAACGGCAAAGGAGCGGCCAGTTTTTGCTGTTACAGCTACCGTGGGAACAAACTAATTACGTAACATTTTATAATAAAAATATTTTTCCGAGCTTCCTTACGTAAAGGAATCAAGACTAAATGTGAGGTTCAGATTGGATGGGAAGCTCAGTTGCAGATCGACAACTGCTTGGTGATTCTGAAGATTGGTTAATTGTCTGTTTGGGAATTTCTTTCAATAATCATCACTCATAAAAAGCAATAGGTAGGGTTCTAACCCTAAATGTTCTACTTTTTTCACACTGTATTTAAACTTTTAAAAAGTGTCAGTTACAGGGTTAGGCAGAGGTACCTAATAGTATACCCACATTTCGCCAGTTATGTTAAAGTTCCATGTAATAGGGGGTGAGCCTATTGCAATCATCCGGGCACCAATCCAGACTCCGTGGCTACTACTACAACAGCCCATAACGTCCACTGCTGGACATAAGCCTCTCCCAGGATGGGAGGAATTTGCCGTAATCTCCACGCTTGGCAGGCGGATTTGAGATCGCAGTGATGAAAGACTAACAGAAAACGCTGCTGCCCATTCTCTGGGCTACGGAGGCGCAAGGTGTTCTGCCTCAGACCATTAGTCGCCTTATACGACACCCGTGAGTGTAATGGGTTGGTTCTATTCTACTCTGCTGGATACCACACGGCTATCGGCTAACGGCTAACGGCTCCGTGGCTACTACTGAGAAATTTCTGATAGAATTATAAATTTATTATTATAAATTTCTGTTATAATGTTGCTTGTATTATAACGGGTAGAACAATATTGTGTCTATCTTACGTTTCAATGTATAGTGAGGAGTAAGAACGAAAGTTTAGACTCGTACCTGGTAACCTCGGTAAGTCATTCAAGAATACAATAAACGAATACATCGATTCTGTTGTGCACAAACTAAACTTAATTTAGGCTATTGCTATATTTTTCTCTCTGATAAAACAAGAAAGAGACGGACGTAATTTAGACCCGTCAAATTTAATTGGAACTAATATTTCCATACAAATGAAGTGTGCACGTAAAAACATGTCGACTGAAAACACGGTGAAGCGCAAGGCATAAACTAGTTTGACATCTCTAACTTAGTTCATAGCTATAGCCGTCCTTTTCTCGCACTGCCTTTTAGTAAAAGATAGGAATAGCCTAAATTAAGTTTAGTTTGTGCACCAACAGAATCGACACGAATATCAAACTGTGTTTTTTGAAAGATGGAGCCATTCTTTTCCAAAAGCTCCAAGTCTAAGGTCCAAAATAAGAGTTACTTACATCGAACAAGGAAGTATTTAGGAGGTCGGTACCAGAAGAACGGTATAAGAATGAGCAGCGGCAACATCCAAATCTTGAAGAACCAGCAGAAAAGTAACCACAATGTTAATGCTATTATGTTCATTCTTCTTGACTCCCATTCGAAACATGATCTGGAAAAAATAAGTTTTCAATCTTATTGGACATCTATCATTCATCCTGTACCATTTAAGGGAAATCTTTCCTTTTGTTTTCAACCTTTTATAAAGATCCAATGGGAATCATACCCATATTTTTTTTTACAGTGTATAGACCAATTTTCATAGTTTCCGGATGATACCGATGTGGTGAGCTACTGTGATGCTTATATATGGGAAGCCCTCGGGCTCGGTGGAGTGACGATCTTCGCAGAGTTGCTGAGAATCGACCTAAGTGGCGTGCCATTGAGGAGGGCTATGTCCAGCAGTGGACTGCTGTAGGTTGATGATAAAGTTATTTCATTTAATACCAACTGTAAACATTTAGTCGAATAACATAAGGTGTATCTGTTCATACACGAAATCTCTTAAGGGGTCATTGCACTCATCATTATGAACAACTTTTACTATGGGGACCAAAACCCTGAATCGCGAAAAATAACAGCTGTTAACACTTTAATAATAAAGGCTACAGTTCTAAAAGCCCTAATTAGTTGAAACGAGCTGATCAAAGCCAATAAGTGGCGCAGAAATTTCAACTTGAAAGTGCTAACTTTTGTGAATTTTCCGACACTTACTTTTAGTCTTTGTTTGAGCGTGTAGTTTTGTTCTAAAGACCTCTTTAGGTTTTGTCGATCACCAAAGAGGTGTTAGGCTTTTCTTGTTTGTTCTTCTTATTATAAATCGACTACCGCAAAGAACAGAGGCCCTAGCAGGAGCGCGCGGTGTTAATACGTCGATTTTCGAATCGACTATACAATTTTCTAGCAATTTAGTTAAATTGTTTGCAACAAATGCAATCAGCATCACTGAACAGATAAAATAGGTTAGAAGGGCCTTGTGGGCGGGGCAGGCGTGCCGCTCATATAAGTGAACGCTCATATGTCAATCGAGCAACAGTCGCGCTCTTTTACGAAGCGTGTGTGAGTGCACGTCAAGCACCGTTTTTGCGTTAGTGTGACAATCAATAGCAAGCTCGCGGTCTAAGTGTGAGTAGTTGTGTGTGTAATGCTTGTACGTATAGGTTTCTTGCTTGTAGTGGAATTAAAGAGTGGGAGACAAGCGGCGGCGACACGCGTTCTAATACAAATCAGAAACTATTTTAATTCTAACCTCGTTTATCTGTGCTGTGATCAGTATCATCCAGGTAAGAATAAATTCGTATTATAAAAATACCATTTGTGAAAAGAGTAGGTATATTTAATTTTCGAAAGTAAATCGAAGTATTCATAAATCATTAAGTATTCATATAATAACGCGCGCTAGTGCTAGGGCTTCAGTACATTTTTTTTTTATACGGCAGACTTTAATGCTACATCAAACTTTGCCTACAAGACCGTTTTCATGGTTTGTCTGTGGCGACAGAACGTGCAAAAAAAAAGATTAATAATAATTGTGCTGATTATAAATTGAATTACTAGAACTATTAAATTCCTACTCATAATTATTATTAGGTTCCTGTCTCTGGGGTCCTAACCACCGGTAACTTAAAACCCTGCTCCCGACTGTAGACCACTTTTGATGTTTTTAAATATTTTTATAATTTGTTTTTTTTTTTTTTTTTTTAATTTTACACGTTGGATTAATTAACGAATAAAGGATAATAACTTAATTACTTGTTTTACGAAGTTGGTGTTTCTTTTTACATAAACATAGTTATGTTTATTCAACATATTTTAACGATTGTAAGGCCCTATCACACGGCGTATTTTAAACGCGCAGACGACGGGCGTTTCAGGAACGCGCGTTTTGTGCGCCGTAGTTGCTGATTTTTGCGTTTTATAGATTCAAGCGACTACAGCGCGTCTGTTTTAATGTACCTGCGCGTTTACGCGCAGTAGACGCGCGTTTAAAATAGGCCGTCTGCTAGGGGCCTAAGTTGCATCGCGGTCTCTATTCATCGTATACTTAGTATCGTATGAAAAAGTTACCAGTATAAGAGGTGAGGAGTTATTATAAATTAGTAAAACTTACTTCATAACTCTAAAAGCACCCATGGTCCAATTAAACACAACCTTAGCCCTGGCAAGGTTCCGAGAAAATGTGTGTCTGTCAAGTTTTTGTTTTGCCTCCAGATATTTGGTTTCCTTCGTGTTGACTACGCGGACTGATGCCTTTACCTGTAAATTAATAAATTCACGGTCATCAGTAAAATATAACATGCACATAATATCACGCCTGTAATCTCAGAAGGGTTAAGTAGAAGTGTGCGTAACAGTAAACCCACATTTCGCCAGTTATCTTTAAGTCCCATGTATGAATAGGCTGGCCTTAGCTGCTACTAAGAAATTTCTGATGGAAAACCCCAATAACACAGGCAAAGTGTTTGCCTAACCTGCGAATCGAACCCAGGACCTCATGCTCAGTAGTCGCGCTTGCGACCGCTAGACCAACGAAGCTGTCAAGAGGTAGAGTGCCTAGCAGTTGAAGGAAACATTATCAAGATAAGTTTCAGAAAAATATCTTTGGGTAGGTCCTATTCTGAATTAAGTCTTCAAGAACTTTTTTAGAAGAAGGTTTTAAAATGATTGTTTCTCAAGAAAAGATGCTCATCATTATTTATTAAAATCTCACCACATCTTGTAATATCATGAAAGTGACATTAAGAAATTAGTTTCTCAGAAACGTAATTTCTCATTATCTCTTTTCGACTCATTTTCCTGTTGGTCTTATTTTCCCCTGTCAAGTGGTTGACGTAGTATGAGGAAAAGGCTGTATTTCTATGTTTGTTTATAAATTGTTTATTTCTATTGTATTTCTAACAATGGCTAGACAAAATGAATCATTAGTTTATGCATCATTATCTAGTATTTGGGCTTGGTTTTCAGTTTGCAAATGGAACCGATTATTATCAGTATGTGTGGGTACGCAAATATTTAGTTGTAAATAGGTAGGTGTGTTCTGTATTACATCACCTCAAACCTGTCTCATATACTCAAGTTGAAAACGCATTCAATTGTTTTTTAAGTGTTTACAGTCATCATCTGCCTAGCCTTTTCTAACTATGTTAGGGTTCATTTACGGAGTCGCGGTGCATCGCGCGTCGGTTCGGGCGGCGCGGGCCGCTTAAAATTCAAACATAATTATGGCAATGTATGAGAGCGTTTACGGAGAACCGTTTTTACGCGCGATAGCTTAAGATGCAGCGTCTAACGCCGCGTTCGGCGCGGCGGTGCACGCGGCGTCCAATGCGGCGTCCACCGCGGCAGGCATAAACACTAGATAACAATGTTATTCGTAAGTTGCACTGACAGAAGTATTTATTCAATAAACTTATGCGAATTAGTCTGGTATTTTTATTTATTCAGGAGAAGAAGAACACAAAGAGCTTATGGCTGTTTGACACCCGTTATGACGTGACATGATGACATAACGCGGCGCACCACCTGCCGCGTCTCCGTAAACAACATCCTACTTTGCCATATGTTTGTGTTTGGGCGTGTAACTACTGAAATAACGCGGACCGCTGCACGCGCTGCCTCTCCGTAGACAGAAAAAAAGCATAAAGCGTTGCGTGACGCGCCGCGTCTCCAGAAATTAGCACTTAGGGGCTTTGTTAGGTCGTGTTTAGGAATGTGGTGGTCAACAATAGATCATACTAATTGACCCCAAATAAGATTACTGATAAGAACTTCATATCCAGCTGTTAAAATTGTGTTTAAAAAAAAACGTCATTGTGATGTACTCAAACTGTTGTTCTCTATGTTAAGTAGTACATTAGTTACCTTATGTAAAATTTAGAATCTTGTCAAATTTGCTCCATAATATTAGATGGCACTTAGGGTTACTTCCAAAGTTTTTTACATAAACATCACGAAATCACTCCTCGACGTCATTCTTCGAATGTTTCTTTATGAATTACGTTTTTAGTTTTCCTGATAAATGAAGCAAACCATCGAGTTTCGATTCCGGCATTTATTAGTCTAGATGTCGACCTACGCTTGAATTATGATTTTTTTACAGCCATTATTAGATCTTTGACAGTCGTTACAGGTAGTCAGCGGCCCAAAAGCCTGACAACTATTCTTACCAAGGGGTATCGTATTACCCAGTGGCCAGTACTAACTGGGTTGTGGAGGTCAGATAGGCAGTCCATGTAAAGTACTGGTACTCAGCTGCATCCGGTTAGACTGGAAGCCAATCCCGACATAGTCGGTTAAAGGCTAGGTAGATGATGACAGTCATTATTACCACATGTTTAAGTGTTTAGTCTCAACGGATAAAAAAACATTGACTGCGTACTTACAAGTTTCCAAGTGAGGTTCATCTCCAATAAGATCCTGGGATTGTTCCCTTTAGCTCGGTCTCGTAAGCTGGAGTCTTTGAGAGCATACCATTTCTTCTCGCCACTTTTGATCTTAAGCAAAGGTAGCGAGAGACAGCCTATGTCTTCAGACTTCTTCTCATCATGGATGGTGATGTCTAGGATTGAGCTGATATCAGGCACCTCACTAAAATAAACGTAGAAGTTCCATTAAGAAGAAGGATAATGGTAATAATGGTTATTTACTGCTAATTGGAATTAAATGATCAAAACATGTAAATCTGAGCTTACATCCAGACGGTAGATGTTTATTGTTGTCTTTCAGTTTCGTTAAGGGTATTATTTTATACCCATTATGTCGTGCTTAGAAAACTCAACGTAGATAAAGATCGCAGAAGACAAAGAGGTTTGAAAGGAGAAAGGAGACAAACCAACAGTAGGGCACAATATTATATATAAGAACTGTCGGGATAATATCTTAGGGAATGATGCTTGCAGCAAGCATCATTCCCGCAATCATGATGCTTGCAACAGCGTCGAAATATCGGGAGCTCATAGAAACAAAAGAAAATCACGGATATTATCCCATAAGTACTTTATGCGTAGTGAAAAACCGTGAATGTCTAAAACAGTGCACAATATAAATGGCTTAAAAATAGTGCATAGAGGGGATTCCAGACAGATCTTTTAAGAGGAAACAGTGCCTCCTCTCATGTGCGGATTGTGACCACCCCGGTGTGATTTCAGTGATGTAATAATTCCACACTCCCCGGTCTTATCCACAAAGACCGGTTGTTTTTTGAAGGTTTCCCGCAGAAAAAAAAGAGGCTTAATAATAGTAGAGCAGCAAATTCAAGTTTCGACTTACAAAGTAAATATCTTCATCCAATTCGGTTCCTGTGTCTTGACCTCTGTGTGAGTTTGCAGCCTCTCATTGTCAAGTTCTAGCACACAGTAACACTCACTGCCTACCAGTCCTCTTGCACCGTAAACTATTACCATTAGACTGCCAACTTCTCCAGAGTCGTGTTTGTAGTTGTACCAGGGCTATTAAACAAAAAAAAACATGTTGTATGAAGTATTAAACATATCGTTAGTTTGTTGATTAGGTGGGTGACGGTCAACTTATCTTACGCATTTTCCGTCTGTCTATCTGTTTGTTCTGGATAATCTCCGAAACGGCTGGATCGATTTTGACGGGACCGACTGTTACTCGCAGATAGTTGATGTTATATTTTTTAAGGAGTAACTTAGACTACTTTTATTTTATTTTAGAAATCGTATTAGGGTTTCGTGTAAAAAAAATTGAAACCTTGAAATTGTTAACAAAATCCGATTCAAATATAGAAATAATATTTTTATAATAATTTCACAGGGGCCAAGACAACAACTAGAAAGAAAGAAGAAAGAAAGAAATAGTGCATTTTGATACAAGTGGAGAAAGTTTGTTATTACATACGTTTAAGTATAGTTATCTGTGGCATTTTACTTTCCCGCCGTGCGGGAAAATAAAAATTGCCACAGATAACTATACCTATACTTAGTCCAAATTGGTTCAATGCCTGTAGTCGGAGGTGAGTGTTATTTTTTAATTTCGGCAAAGCACTAAGCGTTTTTACGGCATAAATATTTTTTGAATATTCAAATTGTGTTTATAAATAGAATATCATAAATAAACATGATTATTATAAAACCTAATAGTTACTTTTATACACAAATTAACATTTATTTATGTTCTAAATTAAAAAACATAAAAAATAAAACTATTTTTTACATTAGGCTTAAAAAAACGTTGAAAAAAATTGAAAACTAGTGATATACAGAATAGATTAGCCATACCCTAAAACATACTGAGCATAGTAATTCTTGGTAAATATTTCTATTTAAAAGATATACTTACAGATTTAGTTGCAACCGTGTTGAGTCTTCTCTGCGTCTCTTGATAGTCATCAAGGCTAATGAGAGAGAATCCAGTAATTGTGAGCAAAATGAATAGTTTTGTGTTCGCGTCTCCCTCCAAATTCAGTCGCATTTTGTGTGTCTTCTCCTTCTCCAATTCTGATAAATCAATCGTGGTTCTGAAATGGGATATTTGTTGAGAATTTTTTATTTATGAAGACAGAAGATAAACAGGGGAACTCGTGGCTAAATAATAACAGCCGCTCGGGTCGATCATTACGTTAAGCCGTGCTTGCCTAGGTTGGTCTGTGGATGGGTGACCACCTATTCCATACCGAGTTTCCTCCGTGCCTCGGAAAGCACGTTAGGTCGTTGGCCCCGGCTGTCATTTGTAGATCTTTGATAGTCGTTGGGTAGTCAGAGGCCCAAAAAGTCTGACAACCAGTCTTACCAAGGGGTATCGTATTACCCAGTACTAACTGCGTTGTGGAGGTCAGATAGGCAGTCGCTCCATGTAAAATAATGGTATTCAGCTGCATCCGGTTAGACTGGAAGCCGACCCCAACATAGTTGGGAAAAGGCTAGGCAGATGATGATGTTTTGCAAGTATAGTTTGCATAAATTCAACGCCATATAATATTAATATCTACATTATATACTAAGAATGCTTGTTTCTGTTGAGTTGGTATTCTTGTACAAAACATCTTTTAAATAGGTACATATGATAAATAAAGTCTTATTTATTTTTATTTTCTTAGATCAAGACGCAAAAATTAAAAAGTACTCATTAAGAAGTGAAGTTATTTACCTGCCAACACATACGTCCTTTTCCCAAACACCTGCCTCCACAATATTATCTTCATACAAATTGAAATTGAATAATTCTTGCCATTTCGTTTTCGATGTATTGGTTTTTATTACTTTCGACTTGTACTTCTCCGAGCCCAATCTGGATAAAAATATTATGTAGGTGATGTTCAATAAAAATATACTGAAAACATTATTAATATACTCAAAATGTACTTAATTTTTTAAATTGATTAATGAGTAAATCCTCAAAAGTAAAGTGTGAAGGTAAACATTGCGAGGAAACCGGGATGCCGATGGACGCTTAAGACCGATTATATTGATGAACAGGATGTCCAGACATAGATACAAAATCTTTATCTAAATAAACAAACATGATATTATTAATCCAATAAAACATTCCAGACATAACCAATTTTATTTACAATCTGAAATAAATAACTTTGGCTGTAAACAATTTCTTTATCTCACCTAAAACGACAATGCAATAAACGGAGCTTTTCCTCCAAAATGTCCGCTTCCAGACCAGTGGCTTCAATTAATGCGATGGACACCGTGGCTACTTTTGTTGTCCTTTTTGCTGATTTTACTTTGTCTTGCTTGGTATTGCTCAAAATAAACTGAAAATAAAAGAATTCCTCATTGATTTTCCAGTTTAAAACCCTTTTTTAATTCTTGCAAAGAAATTCCAATCACAATTTTAAACTTTAAAAAGGAGTTTTTCTAATCGTGACAGCATCCAGTTGAAATGAAAATAAAAAATACCTTTTCGACCTTCTCCCGAGTTTTTTCTTTCTTCTCGGTTTCTACTTTATCTTTCTCCTTTTGTTTTCGTTTGTCTTTTACTGCGTCTTTAATCCGTATGCCAATTTTATTACGTATTGACAGAATAGGGGGTGGTGTGGCAGCGGGCGTTGCGCATTCGTCGCTCTCTTTGGCCACTTCATTTAATCTAAAAACGTATTGCGAAAATTCCTCATTATATTGAAATTGCCTTTTGTTCGCTAATAGAAAAAAAAACAAAGTAAACTTACGATTCGAGGCTCAATGTACAGAAATCGTCGCCAAAAAATCTGTTCGTATCGTTGTCATTTTTGTCCAACGGAGACGGCGTAACTTCGGATTCAGATATACTTGCTTCTCGTACAGTTATGTATTGGAAGCGCGCATCATTTTTTTTAATTTCTTCTTCAATTACACTGTATCTAACACTATATTTCTCATTAGGCTCACTTTGTTTTTCATTAGGCTCACTATGTTTCTCATTAGGTTTATCGTTGCTCGTTATGTCAATTCTATTAATATCAGCACTGCTCGCGTATCTTGGTTCCTTGTAGACGTAATCTTCTTTGAGTGATGACAGCGAGTCCACCGATTTCGATTTTTCAAGTTTTCTTTGCATTTCCTCATATTTGTTTTGTATCCTTGCGTGCAATCTAGCGAAATGACTTTTTTTGAGGGGTTCACCGTTTCCGTGCACATCCGCCATTGATTTTTTCACAATATATTTAATTTTTTGTAACACAACAGACATTTAATATTGCTCACGTCGAATGACACGTTAACATTGGCAAAACATTTCGCTGTGTGGTGTGTATAGATTACGTTATCAACTGAGTTATTGATTATTTTGACTAATCTATTATCTTTAGTATGTGTTTAGTCTTGCGGGGATTTTTATGTAAGTGTCGTTTATTGGTTGGGTTATTGTTGTAGCGTAAGTGTGAGCGCATGATTATAATTAAAATATAAGTACGGCGAGCAATTTAAGGCTCTGATAGATAAAGTTATCAGATTTAGTTGATGACTTATCGGCTAAGTGACTCATAGATAAAATACCACTAAGTACGTGTTATTTATTTAGTAAAATTTTAGTGATAACACCTGAAATTCGACTTTATTAGCTGTTCTATGGAAAGCATGAAAAGGACAAAAAAAAAAGAATGCAATCAATATTATCGATGTGTGGAGGACAATAAAACCATGCCTTTTCTTGAGTGTTCGATCACACCATAATCTATTATGGCATAGCAATGAGTGACGATACTGATACGTAGGTAGATATAACATTTTATCTGTATAGGAAATGGGTATTAGGTACCTACTTATTTATTAAATGCAAAATGATACAGTGAAAATATCTTTATTTTATATCTTTTTAGACTTTGACCAGAAGTTTAGCCAGAAGTGGTAGAGGTAAGTTGGATCGACTACCTGGCGAAGGTTTTGGGAATCAGCGAGATTCTGTGGGATGCGAGTAGTACAGTACCGGTCGTTGTGGTGATGCTTGGAGGAGGCCAAGTCCAGTAGTCGACACTTGACGACTAAGATACTGAAATCATTCATATTCTATTTTCGCTTCGAGTATCTAATGTTCTTACGGACATAGCAGAGGCGATAGAAAGAAAGAAAATAAATATAATTTTATTTTTTATGGCCAGAAAGGAGGTGTCTGACGAGATAACGAGTAATAGAGAAGTATGGAAAAAGAAGACATGCTGCGCCGACCCCAAATGAATTGGGATAAGGCCAAGGGAATGATGATGATATTTTTATAGCAAAAAGAAAGTGGATGTGGCAGACCAGTTATCCTGTAGACTGGATGGAAGATGGGGGAAGAAAGTGCTGGAGTGGGGACTTCGGACGGGATGGAGGAATGTGGGAAGACAACCGACTAGGTGGACAGACGACCTTATTAAAATGGCCGGACGAAACTAGTTAGCCATGACACAAAACTGCCAAAAGTGAAGAGATTTGGAAGACACCTACACTCAGCATTGGGTGGCCAATGGTTGAAGAAGAGAGAGAGATTTAATGTTGTACGTTATGCATGACAGACTGAATCAGACCTTACCCGGACCAAGATAATTTTGAATAGATATTAATGTCGTATTTTAGCACCTTCGGATGAATTCCGGGTTAATTATAAGGGCAGATAATTTTTATTATTTGAATTGCCGTAGATTGAGGCAGAATAAATAATTGTCTATCCGGATATTATGAAAAAGGTTTTATATGATACACGTAAAAAATATGAAACTGATCGAAATTCGATAAAAGTTTATGGATTAAAGTCACATTTCATTGATAACAATAGAGATTAACTTGAAGTTAAGTATGTGTGCTATAAAGGGCGGTGATTGGTGAAAACCCTATGACGTCAGATTAGGCGATGCAGATTATAGCAGATCAAAGTTATCTGTGTTATATCTTTGTTGTGTTACGGAGTGCGTAACTATTACCAAGGCCTGGATAACAATAATACATTCTGTGTTTCAAAAAAATATTCAAGGGAAAAGTTCTATTTAAACGAGCTAAAATAAATTCAAACTAAAAGTGTCAAAAATACTGAATATGGGCTACTGAAATACTAACACAAATTTGAGTTCTTTAAAACAATCCCAGGATCCAGAAAAAAATCTAAAACAAGCTTATTAACCACTAAATTGTAGTAACAGTTAGCATCGAAGGGGATGCCAGGGGAATAATTTGATTGGACGCTTCGCATGCTCACTGGACCCCGTCATCCCCTTCGTACTGGATCTGTCTGTATCAGGGTGCCACAAGTATCGAGCTGGCTTCGCTCGCTCTTGCTTCCTATGTTCTCCTTGTCGTAATGACTGCAAATAGTTACTTGGTAAAATAGTTGCCCATTAAGTATATTAGTCGCCCATTAAATTTGTATTCGGCCAATTAATAATTTTCCAAATTGCAGCAATTTCAAGTTAGTCTTTTAAGGCTACCAAAATCGACGAGGGTCTCTGAAAACATAGACTGTGATTTTTGTCAGTGATATTGATTGTTGAAAAGTCAAATATATATTGGATTGATTCAAGTAAGCACTGGAAACGCCTTGTCAATCCTGTTAAAAATCTTTCTAGATAATATAAAAACTTTTTTGCAAAAAATAAAACCGACTTCAAAATCACAAAAAAAGTGAAAAATAAGTTTAGCTTCAGAAATCGTTGACTTTGTTTTTTTGATTCAGTTTTTTTGTCACCGACTTCTAGTTATAAGTTATATTTTCTTAATAAGTTGTTTTTCTTCTAGCCTTAAGTTATTTTTCACTTTTTTGTAATATTGAAGTCGATTATATTTTTTGCAAAAAACTCATTTTTATTCTTCCATTTTTAGTTGTAATATCCCATACAAATATTTGCTAAGCATTTATTTTACATTGTTAACAATACATTTCATAGTAGTAGGCTTATCGTACCTAACTGTCGAAATGCGGGTGTACTGTACACATCTACATAATACCACGAGGCATGGTTTTGTGTGAACAATAAACATTCAAGCGATTGCAGCAATCACTATTATTGAAGAGTTCTATTGTATTTCTTCGAAGACCAGCATCAGATCTTCACCAAATTTAAATGGAACCACCGCGGTTAAAATAAAAAATAACAATAATATTCTTTCAAACAAAAAAAGAATCATCAAAATCGGTCCACAAATGGTGGAGAATCGGTAAAAATACATTAAAAAAACATACAGTCGAACATAAAACCCTTTTTTGAAGTTGGTTAAAAATAAAACGCTTTGAAACCGATTGCCATTTCTCTGGGACCTCACGATCAGGTTTCCACGGAACACGAAGGTGAAGGAGATTATAGAATTGATTATGTGGTTAAATAACAGAATTCTTTTGCTAACTTACGACACCATCTATAGTGAATCACATTGCTATAAAATTTTGATATCATTAGCAATCTTTCATTCAGAAATAATTCAGATTAGAAGCAATACTTATCGTTGCCATGCATTGTTGGTAGGTGTAAATTATTTTCACAAAATAATAAAACAAAGTGTCACCCTTTGTTTGAAAGGATTATTATTATATTAATCTTGTGAAAAACCACGATCAATTGATAGCGTACTGTCTGTACCTAATCAGTTCTGTTATACTTTGACCAATAAATATCTATGTGTGAATCATGCATTTTCTAGCGAAATCTACTTATGGCCAAACAGAAAGAAATTACCGATTAGTAACATAATAGATTATAACTAAGGGCATGTGTACGTAAATTATTGTGTAAGATATAACTTAGGTCTACTGTAATGTTGGTTGGTCTTTACTTACTTACTTACAAAGGCGTGTCTAAAAATGCCAACAGACTTGGTATTTTTTTGTTCCATGTTCTGAAATTCTAGACAGAACATGTCTAGAAGCAAACAGCCATTTGATTTCGTAGCTTGATTTTTCTACTGCTGAAGCGTGCTCCGTTGAAATGAGAACCTAATCAGCTGCTCTATACAAAATCGACAACTAATCGGTTCAAATGTATGTTGGGGCAGGGGATTTTTTTTTTGGCGATTATGATGTTGGTCCCATGGAGGAAGTTGTTCAGTTTGATGGTACACCCTTATGTATGACTATACCCTGTATACGTGAGGTATAAGATATCCTCTTTGCAGGAAATGCTCCACCTCCTTTCTGGCCATCCTGCGCAACCCCTGCACGATGCAGGATTTAAACGACGCAAACGTTCGAGCTAAGCAGTATGTGGAGCATTTTATTTCAGTGGCGAAACATTCATTTTCAAGATGAATATAAGTGGAGAGCTCTTTAAAGAGTATACGCAAGAACAATTACTGTAGTATTCCTAGAACATTATTTTCATTTGAGTGTCTCCTCCACTTCTGAGGAGCATCAAAAGGATCCGATATCAGGTATGAATGGCAAGAATGTAATCTAGTTACATGTAGTCTTGGACAAACATCTACGTTATCGTCTAGGAATTACCTCCGTCACTGCACTTGTATTGTAAATCTAAGTGAGGAGGACACTCCTTTTATTTTCCTCTTTAGATAAAGATTGCTTATAAGATAGCATTATAATAATAATAATAAACCATTTATTTCAGGTAACATAGACCCATAGATAAATACCTTAACGTAAAAATACATCTATTAACAATTTTTTGTTTTTAACTTCACTTGCACGTTGTTTTGTGCATACTTGTGGAATTTGTCCGCGGAAGCGACGGAACACCACATCCTGCGGCCAAAAACTTTCTTCCAACACCAGATGGAGCATACACGTTGGGATACGCACCACAGACGCCTTGAAATTGACGTTGCGGCGCGACTCCGGAAGCTGTACTTCAGTCTTTGGCGCACGTACTCCTCGATGTCCTCAGCCTCAGTGGTGTAATGTAGGCGAGAGATGCACACCGGGGTGTTCGGCTTCGCGGCGCGCAGTTTAACGTTGGGCTCCACAGGAGCATTGCCGGAGCGGTTCTTACAGCTTCGCTGACGGCGTTTCCTCCTTTGCACCGTCACAAAACCGTCATCATCAGCCCGGGCCCCCCGCAAAGCCCGCAAAGGCCGTTGCCTTTGCAGGCACAGGCTTTGCGGGGAGAGCAGCCGGGATGCTCGAAATGACGACCGGCCCAGGTGGTCGCGTCGGTCGGGCAGCGCTGGGGGGAGGAGCTGCCGGGATGGGGATGGGGCTGCGAGGCGCGCTTACTGCACGCAACGCAGACTCAGCAATCGGCGCCGGCAACAAAACTGCTGACGCGAAACTCGTAGCCGATGAATTGAGGCAGCCGGCACCTTGGTATGTGTTTACGTTGCTAACACGTGCCGGTGACCCAGTTAATGCCACAGAGTTTCGCAAACTAACTAGTTGTGAGCGCAAGTCTGCAACGGTGCCCTGGGATGTAGCCAGATTTCCCCCAAACTGCTATCCCCCAAAAAATACTATAGACATCACGGAAAGAGAGGTAAACGTAAAGCTCCAAGCAATTTCGGACAAAACTGTGGTTAGGCTTGGAAAATTCCTACGTTTATAATGTTCACTAGATGGCAAAGAGTCGACACTGATATGCAAGTGGGGTTTTACAACAGGACAAATCCTATTGCCAAGCCATAGACACCTGAACATAGTGAATACACTGAGTAGGGGAACTACTGTTACGTCGTACCCGTACCTACAATTACGGTAATAGGTACCTACAAGTAGGTAGGTAGGTAAGACGAGTCTCGAATGGTGTAGGTACCTACAAGTAGGTAGGTAGGAAGTCGTGGATTTTTCTCGAACATTCGGTCGCCATATAAATAGTCAACGTGTTTGCGGGAGCAGGCAGTCTGATTTTGGCTACACAACGAAGCGAATTGAAGTAAACTAGAAGTGCGATATCTAAGCGAATAGTGATCAGTAGTGTATTTGTGATTGAGTTTTAAGTGTTTTGTGATTAGTAAAGTTATTTAATTGTTTAATGGGTAATAATTAATTTATCCCATACCCAGCTCGTAACACTTCTTAGTTTTCTCTGAACTGACAAAGGCTGCAAAGGCGTATGTGAGAATTGTAACAGGTGGCGTTCTGTAATTTCTGCTTACCCCCGTAAGAGGGAGGGAGTTTATATATGTTTATAGATACAAACGTAAAGCACAGCCTGTTATGATAGAGATGCCTTCTGAGTTTGTTACCTCATGATTTCTCATGGAATACTTTATAAAAAATTATGATTATGAAAAACTAAATTACACGCTTTGGAGTGACCTCATTTTATTTATCGTATTCTTCTCAGCAAACCCTTTTATTTGATACCCTTTATCCTAATAGATAGATGTGTTGTTAGGGCGTTTGTTCCGCCACTTCGTCTTCCCTGCTAAAACAATAGTGGTTCGCCATATTGGATTTAGAATGACATCATTTAGTAACTATACATTGTCATCCAATCTAAACATGTATTCATAATTTCAGCTCAATCTAAAACTGGGTCAAATTTAAGTAATAATAACTTCGAAGATTTTTCACATGATTAGTTAGCTACAGATAAAGCTAATAAAAGCGTGTTAAAAATAACGTTTCATCCAAGACCCATATAGTAACAGAAACTCCCAGAAATTGAAACAAAACAAGGCAAAACTAAGTTCTAAATAAACCACGAAGCAAATGAACATTTTATCCCTAATTATCTGAAGTAGGAGTTTGTTAGTCTGTAAAACCTTGTGTTAAAGCTGTTTGGTTTACCAACTACAGAAAACTAACAACATGAACAAACTTGAATAACTCCGAGCAAATTATAGGGTTGAAGGAAGCAACCATTTTGAAGGGGTTTCTGAAGTCAAATGGGGAGAGGAGAAACTTTAAGGTTCTACGGGTCAGTCGTTTTAGCAATTGTCGGGTACTTTTGACCCTTGCGATATGAGTTGCGAATTTATTGTGTTGAATTGATAACTTCTGGTAAGTGAGAAAGATGTTAGAGGTAAGGGTCTTATTCAATTTCAAACAGGTCTGAAGAGGGAACAGGGCCTGCGACGACTTTGAAAAATAGGAATTTGGTCACGGTGTGTCAAGCCTGCCCCTGTAGAGTGCGATACAGTTTCGGCTCAGACCGATTATCTCACAAAAAATTTGATGAGATCAACGTTTGGTATTCCCCTTGTTTCTGAAAAAAAAAAGGAAATGACAGGGACAGTCTACAACATACATAGACAAAAAAAAAAAAACTTTAGCGACATCATTCAGGAAGAAACAAGGGGAATACATTTCTATGGAGAATCGCAGGCCCTGTTCCCTCTTAAATAGTTTTTCTGTAGGTACTTAGCTGCTATGACGAAGATAAAGATAAAGATGCATTTATTTGTTTAATCATAAATAGATACATAAATATGCACATATGGATGAAGAACGAGAGATTGCTGGTTCAACATGTTTTGCCATATTCGGCGTACAAAATAGTTTACAATATTTTACTAGAAATTAAGAAATAATTAAATTAGATATTAGTCAAAATTCAATCAATTCAAGTAAATAAATTAAAACATTTGAAAGTAATTGATTGAAAAAAAATGGATGGAGAACGAGAGATTGCTGGTTCAACATTGTTTTGCCATATTCGGCGTACAAAATAGTTTACAATATTTTACTAGAAATTAAGAAATAATTAAATTAGATATTAGTCAAAATTTAATCAATTCAAGTACATAAATAAAAAATTTGAAAGTAATTGATTGAAAAAAAAAATTATTGAATTGATTGATTGATTTGAAATTTAATTTTTGAAAAAGCTGATGATTTCTTCTTCTGCTTTATTTATTCTTTCTTCATGATGAGTATCTTCTCAGTACAGAATGTCCACTCTAAAATTATTTTTTTAAGTAAGCAGCTAGGTCAGCTAGGCAGCGGACGAGCGGAGTGGAGAGGAGACGTGCGGAAACCAACCAATCACATTGGTGGAAATCTACATCGCGTTTCTTGTCTTTCCCCTTGTTTGGTCGAATCTTGCACATCTCCTATCCGCTCCACTATTTCTTCTCCGTTTTGGTTACATACATGAATTAGGCCCAGGCTCCAGCGGAAGGCTTCTTTTATCCTAATAGATAGATGTGTTGTTAGGGCGTTTGTTCCGCCACTTCGTCTTCCTTGCTAAAACAATAGTGGCGAAGGATCGGCGTTTAGGGAGAACTGTTTTATGTAATTTTGACTACCAAAAAGTGCTGATTTTCAGCCTAACTTGAATTGGCTTTTGTTTTATTTTTGATTCCTTAGCACATTACAGCAGTACCTCCTGAATTTCAGAATAAAGCCAATCATTTGCAGCTTAATAAAATAGGAAGATTACATCGCGTGACAGTATGTGAATCACATAGTTTAATCATTATACAAGGAAAACTCCACAATATTAAAGGTAATGTGACACAATCTGTCACAATCGTAGGTCGAGGTAACTCTGCTGATAATGATCATATAGCAGTGTTCGTATCACGATCATTATCAACCGATTTACATGAGATACTTTGGGGAACAAATCTGAGGATATCTGGATCAGGTACCTACTATCAAGAACACCTCTGGCTAATCCTTCGGGGATTACATTTTTGATTATTATCAACCATGTTTCTAATACTCAGTTATCGTCATCTGTCAATGTTTCTCTATAAAGTTGTTAGTCTGAATATCATACCTACACTTCTCCAATTATCTCGATAAACGGATGCCACGATGTGGTAGAAAAAAACTCTTGTTTGCCTTTCTTACTAAATATTCTTTATTTATTTATATACCTCGACTTTTTAGTCAAAGTCACGGTATATAGATGGACAGAGGGATTAGAGCCAATAGTTTCATTTGTACGTACCTAGGTTTCAAATATAAGTAATATTTGAAACCTATGAATGAAACTATTGGCTTCATTTATAATTAACCCTCATTTTAATCTCTATTAACAGTTCGTGCAGAATGCCAATGATCTACAGATTTATATTGTTAAGCTTGGCATGCAGAAGTAATAACAGCTGTTATTTATGTCTGCATTATTATGACAAAGAGTAATGAACTTCAGTTAATAAGTGCATCGCGTTAAGAGCCATCAAAGTGATTAGCGATCGGGGTCTAGGTGACTGTGAATGGTCAGCTCGAACTGTACTCGTAATTATAAAATTGTTGATATTATTCTTAAATGAGTAAAAAACGTCAATCTTGTGGTTAGAATTTATGTAGAAATCTACCATGATGCATACTTTGCTGTCGATGGATAGTTTTGCTAGCTAACAATCCGCACTGGGCCCGCTCGGAAAATTATGGCCCCACTGGACGTCAGACACCCGGACCCACCACTTTTACAGAGGAGTCCTGTGGCCCAGCGCGAGCAGTGGGAATATTATAACGTAACACAATCTCGCATTGCGGATATGGTATATTTATTTAAAATCGCAAATGGAACTATAGATTGCCCTGAGCTGTTGGGTGGTTTAGGATAAGTCACACGTTGCAAAACGTTTCGCAAACCCAGTTTGTTGCATATCCCTCACTCCAAGAAGTCTGCGTACCGGCAGAATTCGTTCCTAATCCGTGCATGACGAAGCTTTAATAAACTTACTGGTGAACATGATTTGGTTGTTTTCAACACAGGTGTTTCTCGGCTTAAGCGTTTATTGGTAGAAGCTTTTTTTATAGATATAGTTTATTTGTGTATAAATGTAGTTTTTAGTATTTTTTCTCTCTTAAATTTAAATTTTTAGTTTGTAGTATAAACTAGTCGAACGTGTTGTTTTTTTTGCATTACTTATGTGTACTCTTTCTTTGGTTGTCTTTTCTACTTTTTTTTTTTTTCGAGTGTTTTTTATCTGCGGAAACTTGTAAATGGCCTTCAAATTCGTATAGTTTAAGAACATTGTTTATATTAGCTGTAAGTTTTCCGAACAGTATAAAATAAAATGAAATCTTCTCCTGTAATCCCCGAATAACTATTCGGGGACAGGCCTAACCTGGCAGAGCTGGTGTATCTAATAGTATTACACCCACATTTCGCCAGTTATGTTTGAGTCCCACGTAATAGGGGGCGAGCCTATTGCCATCAACCGGGCACAAATCTAGACTCCCTGGCTGCTACTGAGAAATTCCTGGCGGAAAACGGACGGACAGCTCAATGACATTTTGCCCGACCCGGGAATCGAACCCAAGACCTCATGCTTAGCAGTCGCGTTTGCGACTCCTAGACTAACGAGGCAGTCAATAAAACAAAGCGGCGGCGGCGGCGGGGAATATTATACCTGTATAATATTCCCCGCCGCCGCCGCCGCTGATTATACTAGGCTATACATATTTTTGAAGTGATTGCCGTTAAAGTTAGGTGTATCGATGATATCTATCATGTAGTTTTAATGTGTTTGATAAAAGGTGTAAAAATTATATGGAATTTAGAGTACTTTTATGAACACAATAAATGGTAATCGGACACTTACCCGTACCCGCGTGGTGTGGAGGCAAACAAAAATGTCATCACTTTCGAGGATAGGATAATTATGATTATACCATTATCATAAATAATAATACCAGACATAAAAAAATATGTTTACTTAGGCATTTTATGATATTCATACATATATAGGGTGTAAACAAACTCTTCACGAAGCCGTCAACCAAGCATTCTGCACATCAAACTAAGTAACTCTACAAAAAAAAAAAATGCTGGGAAATTACTTTTTTTTTGGGGTGAAAAACCACGTTTTTCGGTAGGACTCAATGTAACGCACTTAAAACATTGTGCTGATGGATGCATTGAATAGTACGGGGTTCGAAAATCATACATTAAAAACATGTATTTAAAAAAAACTTATGAAAATGTTGGAACTTTGACTTCCAATATCTCCGTAACTAGAAGGTTCCCAGGTATGGTCTAGAACCTGGGTCGCGGGACTGTTCGAAAGAGATACCGTGGCCCCGGAACACAAAGGGCGAAGGAACATGGATGGGTTTTAGTCAGTAAAAGTCTGACACTCCCTCCTGCTCCGCCCAGAGCGGGAGAAGTCATTTGATGATTTCCCATACGAAAAAAAAAAAAAAAAAAAAGGTATGCTCTAGAACAAAAAAATGATAGCGATGACGGGGAGAACTGACCCTGACTGACCGGGGCGTCTTTCGCCTTCGTTAAGAGTATTTTTACACACTTTATTTTCCCATTCCTACTCCAGGCAGAAACCACCGAGCGTCACCTGTTACAATCCTTACATACTCATTTTTCTTTGTTCACGTTCTTATTCGAGGTATTCCTCGAAGCGCTCCCGTTTTGAAACGCTCCCATCTAAGCGCTCCCGTTTTGTTTCTCCAAGCGCTCCCAAAAGGAGCGCTTGGAGGAACGATTAAAAATATTAAAATTTATTTCCTCGGAGCGCTCCCACGTTTAAAAATAGGGAAAAGCATGAAGTAAACGTAATGAATTATATCGATAATTTTTAAAAACTCATGTGTGCATCATCGACATCGAAGTTGCTTAACCAAATTACGAAATTGAGAGAATAATATCTTTTTGCTTTCGGCACTCTTATGTGTATACAAGGACCAATGTTATTGTGTATTCAAAGAGGATGTTATAAATAAAACTTATTACCTTGTTATTATCGATAATTTCAGTTAGTATAGTCCCATCTCTATCCGAAAGTTAATCATGGGAGCGCTTCGAGGAAATAAATTTTAATATTTTTAATCGTTCCTCCAAGCGCTCCTTTTGGGAGCGCTTGGGAGGAACAAAACGGGAGCGCTTAGATGGGAGCGTTTCAAAACGGGAGCGCTTCGAGGAATACCTCTCTTATTCTGGTCATACACGCACGCCGGTAGCGAGTACTACGCGCCTGACCTTTCTGAACAATCTCATCAATAAGGTCAGTGTATGTCCTGCTTCCTTTTTGATAAAACGCAAAGTTTTACCGATTGACTGCTTGGTTTATATGATTGAGTCTACAGGCGATGGAAATCCATTCTGTAAATTATTAGCCTCGGATTACAAAAGCGCATTAGTTAGGTATTGGTAAATTTTCGTTGTATTCGGTTAAGCGATTTTTAAGCCTATACTAATCTTATCAAAGCGTCCCTGAAAAGACATTAATGAATATTTATCTAATTTGCATAATGCAGTTCGTTACTTAAAATAATTAAGTAAGTAGGCAGTAATATGTACTTGAAAAAACATCAAAAGCGGATTTGTCGTGAAATAACGGTTTCTTCTTTAAGATAAAACGTATTTCGTAATAGTATGGCACAAAAAAAAAGTATGTTCGTGAAAACGTAAAACGTTAATTAATACAGTAGGAAAAAATGACTTCAAAAAGTTGCTTGCTGTATACATAATTAGTGATTGTGATTGTACGTATCAATTATATTTGTACGTCTTGCTTAGCTATCTGATCGTAGTATACATACAAATGCCTTTAAAAATAATCTCGCGAAAAGGTAATCATTTTGTTCCACGTCAGGATAGATATCGATATTTTGACAGCACGAGTGCCAGTGACCTAAGACTCGATTTAGGCATGTAATGAGTACCTTTTTTTTATTTTATGAATGGCTTCTCGCAGTTCAGTCTGGGAGACTGGCTACTGCTTAACCGGGCTAGTCCTGTGGATGCTTTGAATTTAAGGCCTCCAGCCAGGGATATAACTAAAATCTAAGCGACCACGCACTAAGAGCACCCCCTGTGGGGTACGAACCTCGGCTTAGGGCGTCGCTGGGGGGGGGCAGCAAGGGAACAGGCTGGATCTGAGTTAAATTAATTAGGGGCTGGTTTAATACTACTGGCTCAGCATCGCGGGCTGGCGAGTAAGGGTCGGGGGGGGGGGGGGGGGGGGGGGGTGTTGAACGGGGACGTTGCGTCGGACTGAACTGATATGTGATGGGTCGTATCGAGCGGCCGATGCGATCAGGGGGTTTCTATGCTTAATAGCTAAATCGAAAAAACGCTTTGCAAGAGGTTGCATGAATTGCTGTATGGTAGTGATACGGAGGTCTAAGTGAAGACTGTCATTACGGACATACGGGGGCACACTGGTGATTTTCCGGAGGAAACGGTTCTGCAAGGTCTGCATCATATGGATGTGACGGGTATGGGTATGGGCAAATACGACACAAGCGTATGTCATAATGGGTCGGATAACTGCCGTATAAAGACGCAACATGCACTAAAGTGACAACTTGCTCTTTTTTGTTAACATGAAATGGAGTGTACTCATAGCAAAAGCTGCTCGGCTACGAGCTGCCTTGAGTGGGTTGCAAAGGACAGGTGTTCGTCAAGTATGACTCCGAGATACTTGGCTTGCTTTTTCCAAGAGATAGGCTTGCCGAACATGGTGATGGGGGTTGGAGGCGATCGCTGAAGGCGTGACTTTAGGTAAAGAACCGCCTGGCTCTTATCTGAGTTTACTTCGATTCTCCACTTACGGAACCAACCGCCGAGGGAATCGGCTGCTTGTTGGAGCGCTCGATGGATGTAAGCCTGAGAGTGGCCGGAGTAGTAAATAGCCGTGTCATCGGCAACAGCTACCTGAACTTTCTTGTTCTTTGGAATTGTTTAGTACCACACTCGTTTCCGAACGCGGTTTGTGACGTATTGGGCAGCTGTCACTGTCATGTTTTTTTGTAATGTCATTGCCGTTAACTTTGATATTCGCACGGATCGTTATCATTAAATTTCTTTTGAGAAAAATTGTAAATCCTTTTGAATCCGAGTTGTTTTCGGACATATTGTTTGAAATTCGAGCTTATCGAGCCTAACACCCCTTTTGCGCGTATTTACCCGGGATAGTTAGTGCATTGGACAAACGCCGCTATTGAGGTTCAGTTAACCACCCCGCGCGTGGAAGCATAGTTCCTTTTAAGACATTGGTGAGGAGTGTGAACGATTTAGTTCAGGCCCGGAGCCGCGGCCTCCAACCAGGTAAATCGATGACCTAGTGAAGAACGCGCAAGATTGGTCGACGTGACGATGCCTGGGAGGCCTATGTCCAGCTTTGGGCGTCTTCTTGATGATGATGTTAGTGAGTTGTAAGCATTCTGGGCTTGGGTATTTGGGTGCGTTATTTGTCTTTGTAAACGCACCTACGATAGTAATACAGAATAAAGCCATACTGTGGAACAAAAATAATAGAACTGCAAGATTAAAGCCCAGAATTCTAGTAACCCTCCCTGAACACAACACATTGTCTAAAAACTGAAGAAAGACTATGAAATAGCGGCGGGTAGTGTTAAATGATGGTAATGTCCGGTGTGGAGCAGGCGGTGCGGTTTGTGACGTCACGACTAAGTTATGAGCAGAGGTGCATGCTCCCCAGTGAGTAATGATGTCATCATGAGGTTGGAGGGAAAATTATGAGGAAACTTTCAGTTGCGAGTTTTTATTTTTTATAGTTATGGTACCTGGACGTTTTCTTAAACTAAGGCGCTCGTGGCAAAATAATAACAGCGGCACGGGTCGATCTTGCAAAGGTTAAGCAGCGGTTGCCAAGGTCGTTCCGTGGATGGCTGAACATAAATAGGTACATACTGAGTACCCTCCGTGCCTCGCCTCCGTGCCCGTTGGCCCAGGCTATCATTTGTAGTCAAAAGTAGTACAAATACACAAAGTTAAAAGCAGTACAAATAATTATAATAAAAAATAAGAATTTTGGAAAATGTTTATCGTAGCTACTATACCAGATTTTGTAAGGAACTCATAAGAGCTGTTTGACTTTTCGAGCGAAATCAATAATAAAATACTTTAATTATTTAAAAGTATTTTTATTTTTGATTTCACTCGAAAAGTCGAATTTACCCCTCAACGTTGCCATACAATAGTAACAAAGAACAGAACAGGGAATTATAAACTCATACCGGGCCTAAAATATAAAAATATCGTGACTTACCGTAACTTAAAATGTAATTAATCATTATTTTTTTTTATTAAATTAAAAGTTTAGTTTTAAAAATTCACAATTGAGTATACTGTCAGTCTAACTTTTTCAGGGGTTTCTGAACAGAAAAAGGTTTTTAAATAAAACCAAATGAAGTCTAAATGTGGGTGTAGATTTTTATTACGCTGGTAACCTTATTTCATAGTCAATGTCAATTTGATTGACATAAATGTATGTTGTTATTTTGTTTCTTGCCAGAATTAACTTAATATCTCTTTGTGTAAAGCAAAGAGATTACTTACCTGCTTTTTCACCGGTGATCTTATTGTTACAAACGAATAGATTGTCTCAGTTTGAAGAATACATGTCTCCCAGTATTTTTTAACCGGTGAACGAACGTTCACCGTTTTTAACCAATATACTGTGTTTATTAAAGACGTAAGACTTATAAACAGGGTATAAACAACCTTAACACGAAGCCGTCAACCAAGCATTCTGTACATCAAACTATACGCAAAAATTATTGCTGGGAAACGACTTTTGTTTTTGGAAAGTATAATCATGTTTTGTGGTAGAATTCAATGTAATGCACTCAAAACATTGTGCTGATGGATTGAATAGTAAGGAGGTCGTGGAGGTGTTTAATGTGAAGTTCGTACATTAAAAACTTGTATTAAAAAAAAAACTTGTCTAAAAGTTGGAACTTTGACCCCCAATATCTCTGAACAAATGCCTTTCAGCTTCGTTAAGAGGTTTTTTACACCCTTTATATACATAATAAACACTACAATATAGATAAATAATTAAAAAATACTTTTACCGTAGTAACAAAAACAACTAGGTACTTTAAACCTATTTAGCTTTTGTCCAAAACAGCTGAGCAATATGCACCTTTTTTATTTTTGTTATGGAAGATTTTTACTATTAAATGACAACGATTTTATATTCTGGGGGGCTAATACAATTACTGGGCAAGTCCTTTAAAACAATTAAAAATAAGTGTCTACACTTTCTACAGCATACCATCACCAAAGAGTCTACATTATTAAACAGGGCAACAAAACATTACAACTTCGAAATTCAAAATATAAATTCTTCGCGCCAGCTCCAGAAACAGTTAATCCATTTGAATTTGTATATAGATATTTGTTATATCTTTTGATGTGGTTCCATCGGATCGGAAGCAAAACTTTGAGTTCTGAGTAAAGAGTAAAGTTCCATCGAACTTGGCCATTCACATCGGACCCCGGGAAACTTATTTCGCGAACTTGTGCCGTGAATGTTATTTAAAAAAAAAACCGTGATGTCTTTTTTCTAGGTTTTATGGA
The DNA here is from genome assembly GCA_941918905.2 of Xestia sexstrigata. Lineage (NCBI taxonomy): Eukaryota > Metazoa > Arthropoda > Insecta > Lepidoptera > Noctuidae > Xestia > Xestia sexstrigata. The sequence goes on along the minus strand of OW799217.2, from coordinate 8,077,455 downwards.
CGGAATGGCATTTTAAAAGACTTTTTATTGTTCTTTGGTTAATGCATTGGATTGTCCTATATCTGTGTAGTGCTGTTTGGTTATTTAGGCGCATAGCCTTATTCGGAACTAACTCTAGTTTTTTCAATACAATTTTCATGGATAATTTCCCAATTTTGTTAACAGCACCCTTCTGTCATGCAAACAGCCTAAAACAATGAAAGAACCAGCAGCAATACAGTTTGGTGACCTAATGTCAATAATAGGGTACATTTTGAGCTAATTTTAACTACACACTGAGAAGACGCCTTGTATTAAAAAATAAACTCCTGAAAAACATAGGTAGCTGTGAGATTAAAAACAAAACAAGATTATTATTTTTATGAATCTCGATCATAAAATAAATACACGTTTTCAATAAAATAAAACGCATGTTATTTACAAAAGACTGACTCAATAAACTTCATATGAAATCAAATCACGTACCTACTCAGCCCAAAAAGGGCAGATAGAACATAGCAATATTTAAACTAGAAAAAAAGAACGCAAAATATTAAAAAGATATCAAATACGATACACTGGGGCCTTCGTAAGATTTGCATCTGTGAACTCCGGAGCGAAGTGAACTTATCTTATCTTTTTATGATTTCTTATTTTATGATATTTATTTTTTACATTATAATAAAATGATAGATGTAGATTGTAATGATGTTTGTTTTATTGTTGTGATGTTGATTGTTGTGTTGTTGATTGATTGTAGAGTAATGTTTTACGTTTTTTTTTTTTTTTTATCATAAATCTCTGAAGCTTGACTTAATGAGTATTGTGGCCTTGTTGTTCAACCGTTTTTCGTATTTTATTTTTATGTTGAAGGCTCCCTAAGAAGTGAATCTAAAAACATTACATTAGCCTTTTGCCTGCGAATTAGCCTGCATGTGTCAGCTCTGTGTTATTTCAGGTCAGAATGGGACTGAATGGGTGTAAAAAGACCCTTATCGAAGCCGAAACTAGTTCTCCCTATCATAGCGATAATTTTTTTCATCTGGCCTATACCTGGGAACCTTCTAGTTACGGAAATATTGGAGGTCAAAGTTGCAACTTTTTCACTTATTTCAGACCAAAAACAATCGTTTCCCAGCATTTGCGAAGAGTTACATAATTTGATAAACAGAATGCTTAGTTGTCATCTGCCTGTCTACTAATTTTAATCTAAATTTCATCGGTGTCAGCTTGAAGGAGTACCAAAAATTCCCACCCACACGCACTCATATAAACTCTCGCATTTAAGCCTGAATTCCTGCCACGCTGACGTCGGCGAGAACAAAATACGGCTGTCGGTCTGCGTCGTATGTCGGCGTCGCAGTATGGTGCTTTATAGAACACAATGTATACTCGTACGCGCGACCGACGTACGCGACCGACGTCAGCGCAGGAAGAATTTCATCCTTATAATAGTAGTGTAATTTTTACCGAATTTTATGCTATTAACTGTAGTAAGAGTTATCATACAATAAAAATGTACTCGTAATATTGCATCATTTATGAAGGCTTACATCACATTTCATTTAGCAGATACGTATTGATACCAACACAAAAAGGCCGATAAGTTCAATGTTAAAAAGAAATGTGTGAGATTTTGTGCCCGCTCTACATGACAGGCAATATCCGCTATGTGCCAAACACACAAGCGTAGATTTAAGACTTTCTTCTTATTAAATTAATGCGTTCCTTTTTCAAAATAATTTGTGTTCGAATTTCACTCGTATTCATTTGTTTTTTTGTTTGCTTCAATTCCTTTGTCGTTTGATCTTCGGGTATTTTACGAACGGTCTTTGATTTTGAATTTGTTTGTGATATTTTGTTGAAAAAAAATGTTGGCTTTGTTTTTTACACGACTGCCAAGGAAGTGTAATGTTTTTGTAACGTTAGTCTTAGCCGTTTTTAACAAATAATTTTATTTTAGACCTAAATAGCACCTGGGTGTGAACAACAGAAAAAAATAAAACATTTATTTACTAAACGTGACGCGTAAAAATAAAGCACATTAAGTACACCAAAAGAAGTAGTTGGGGGAAAATAACTATTTTAACAACTATGTACTTTAAGATGAAAACACTGGGAAAAACAGTAGATATCGTACCAATGACGTCCCTGCAGAGATAACTTAGATTATCTTGTCAGTTTGATGAAAAACCATGTAAGTACATAGGTAACAATAACGCTGAATTTTCGTACATTTTCCGCAACTAAAAATAGAATGACAAAAGGTTCGTTGTTGTTTTGCCACATTGCCGTTCAAAGCCTATGTATACAACAAATACTCATTTTTTCAAAAATAAGAATACAGAGTGTCATAAGATGTTTGGACAGAACAGAGTCCCAGTCCGGACAAGTCTAATGGGTAGGTACAGCCCCAAACAGATGTAAACACGGAACCACTTTACTGTCTAGAAAGAAAGAAAGAAAAAGCATTTATTAGCCCGCACGGGACAAAACACACAAATAAAAATGGTTAAACTAACAACAACACTTATTAACTAACAACTTAATGTTTGACTGGTTGGTTTGGATGGTTGGTTGTTTGAATGGTTAACTACAACTAATAAAAATTTAACAAAGAGAAAAAAAAAAAATGAAATGAAATTTGTCCTGTACTAGGCCAAAAGGCCCCTATCTCAGCATGGTGGTGATGTCTACAACCACTATTCTATAATTATTTTTACTACAAAACGTAGTAAACAATTTTTTCACCAAAACCAAACACAGGCCGGATACAGAATAAACAACCTAAGTCCAGGGTAACTTGTGTTTACATCTTATTGGGGCTGACTGATGGTACTGACAGATGCGGAGGAGCTCCCAACTAAAGAAAAAATAGCCATACGGGGCGATCTTCAGGGTTATGCAGTGCTTGCCAAGGTCGACCGCTTGGGGACTGGAAGCCGACCCCAACATAGTTGGGAAAAGGCTAGGCAGATGACGATGGGGACCAACTAGTGCAGGTAAAACAGTCCTATTCCTTGTGTATCCCACATTAAGTATAAGGTACATCATATTAATACCAGGCTATTACTCTCCCACTGTTGGGCCTTTTCTCATATATTACACTAGCGGACGTCACGTGTTTCAACCGCGTAGTTCCCGTTCCCCTGGGAGTACGGGGATAAAATATAGCCTATGTTACTCGCAAATAATGTCGCTATCCATTGCTGAAATAATTTTTCTAATCGGTCCAGTAGTTTTTAAGTTTATTCGTTACATACAAAAATACAAATCTTTCCTCTTTATAATATTATATTAGATTAATATAAATCTAGGTTTTCTGTCAATGATTTCCTTCACCGATGTCAGTGATGTGCAAGATAAACTTAGGAAGTACGTACGAATTGAATACGTCACATTCGTAGTTGCCAAGATTTAAACCTACCTCAAGGTGAATCATATTGTATCTGTATCGTTTGCAAGCTACAAGCTGCCAAACTACAACCGTATGCTAGTTTTATCAAGACTCGGCTGTCATATTGTAGATCATTTATTTATTGAACCTTTATTTGAATAAGGTGTGTAATATTTGGCATAATAACAGATAGTATATTTTTACTGGAAAAACTGTTCACATGATATAAATTTCATATGCTATAAAAACAAATAACCTAATTTCATGTGATCTAATGTTACATTTCATATAAACTTCTTTTGTTCTAATAACATTTAGTATAATGTTAATTTCATATAATTTTCAATATGTATAATGCTCTTTTTATTAAAAGTTCAGTTGACCTAATGTTCATTTGACATAATTTTCATATTTACTCATTTTCAGCCAAAATTCTGTAATGAAAATAAATATCAGAAAACTTCATACTGTCATAACCTCAACTAAATCAAATGATTCACCAACAATAGAGGGGCCGGTGATCGGTCAGTTCACCAAAAGTTATCGCAAAAACTTTTACTTGACAAGCAACGATTGACAAAAACATTATTTGTCATTTCATCATTATACAATAACAAGTTTACCAAATAATTCACATAGCAAAATAATTATCCGATAAACTTTTATTTAATAACGTTTTTTTTGACAAACAATTCATTATTATTTCATTTTATCTCATAAAACAACGCTTCAAGTAAATAGTTTTGAATGAATTTTTGGTGAACTGACCGGTCACCGTTTATAATCCAATCAGTTTTTGCAAAAATATACAAAACAAAGTAGACGTTTCAAAATTATATTAAACGTTAATTAAAACGTTATTATATTTTTGATATTATACTAACTAAATATTATACTAACTGAATATTAGTTCAAATATTGATTATAGAAAATGTTAATTAAGCCATGTAAAATTAGGTAAACTGAAATTATATCACTAATTCATTACATCATTTCATCGTTAAAATTAAAAATAGTATATTAAATGAAATTAGGTCATGTGATCATTAGAGCTTTTGTTATTATATACAATATATGGTACGCACCCATTTGAATAATATGAGATTGGTTTTATTAAAATATTGTTATTTAATATATTAATTTATTACTTCTATTTGGCTTCTGACCCTGATTATCTCAAAATATCAGGAACTGATAAAATACAAAACTCAGCTGCTAGTTCCGCGGCCCCGCGGCGCGTTAATTGAATAAACTGCACTTTATCTACAAACTAGTTATGTATTTAATTAGCTACATGTAATTTGTAGTTATCCGGAAAAGAAAAATAAGTATTTCGGCCTTTTAAACTTCCGTTTTTTGAGCATACAAATATTCTCTGATATTATATTAAACTCTGATATCACATAACACCATTTTCCCGAATGGTTAGTTTGGCAAGGGTGCTGGATGAGCTCGTAGCTAAATAACAACAGCCGTGCGTGTCGATCTTCAAGGTGTTCGCGCTTGCTAGGGTCGGTGTGTGGATGGGGATTACATACCGAGTTTCCTCATGTTTTCAATAACACCTTGTATACCATGTTATTTGAAAATAAAATATCTTATCATATCTTATCCTCTGTGGTTCAGAAAGCACGTTAAGCCGTTGATGGTCCCAGCTGTCATTTGTAGATCTTTGACAGTCGTAACAGGTAGTTAGGGACCCGAAATTCTGTCAATCAGTCTTACTAAGACGTATCGTATTACCCAGTACTAACTGGGTTGTAGAGGTCAGATAGGCAATCGTTCCATGTAAAGTACTGGTATTCAGCTGCAGCGGGTAAGTCTAGAAGCCGTTTTGATTAAATTTGAGAAAAGGCTAGGCAGATCTATAACACAACCGGGACCAACGGCTAAACGTGCTTTCCCAGGCATGGAGGAAACTCGGTATGTAATGGGTGGTCATCCATCCACGGACCAACCTAGGCAAGCGCAGCTTAACCTGAAGATCGAGCGGCTGACATTATTTAGCCACGAGCTCCAACCAGTCTCGGACAAAACCCATAAAACTAAAACCAGGTGTCCCTATTGGTACGTAAAATTTTATCACTTATTCAATCAAAACAAATAACTTTGAACATCGTCCCGTATTCATAGGCCGGATTTATCTCGTAGGCTTTCGAAGGGTGCGCATAAAAATTCTTCTCATGCGGTACTGATCACAATTTGATTGCTCCCTAGGATTGGCCCTGGCTCGCGGCCCCTGTGGTATTGGGACGTCTTCGACTCAAAATTTATGACTGCCATTCACTTTTATTACGGATTGGACGAAAGAGTGCAGATGTCCTCCTGATATATTTCGTGAAGGAGAACTTTCTCTTGTGTAAGCAATTTTTCCTCCTTAATTTTATGTTTAGATTGAAACGATACGTGGTTTATTTCGATTGGATCGCCGATAGTCGGAGACGGTTAATACGGTTTGGTTTAGGCCCTTTTTACCATTTTATCGTCTCAACTTTTAACGATGTATGTGATCTATTTATTAATGGAGTTAGGGTCATGCTTTTCATGTCGATACCTGAATTTATAACCTGAATCCAAACAACATTATTGCGCCAATTATATAAAAAACAACAAACATGCATACATAAACAATGCTAATTTATGTAAATATCAATGAGCTATTACTACTACGTATAGAAAAGACAGAAAGAACAGAAGACAAAATCTGCGCAACAAGCTCGTAAAATGCTGTGGCGAGCAAGTGACTGAGTGAGCCCTGGCTGGAGGCCTTACACTTAAGGCACAGATTGTTGTTAAGGCAGGATTGTCCGGTTAAGCAGACGATAACCTCTCTAGGTTGAACTGCGAGATGCCATTTCGAAAAAAAAAAAAACAAAAGCGACTGAGTGAACTGCGCAATTGAACGGAGCACAGATTTTGTTCGCGCTGTCTTCTCTATACGTAGTAGTAATAGTCCAATGGTAAATATGTAAACATCTTGTCAGAAGTAGATCATCTACCTTTAATTCGCTGCCAAATCAACACTTATAAATAAAATTACAGCACGTCCATTAAAATAAAAATAGAATTTACTCGACTACTGCTTTTTGATTTTTACTTCTTGTGATCATTGAATATTAAATTATGTGTTGGGCCATTCCTTCGCGAACAGAATAAATTCTTATTTCTTCGAAGGTATTCCACCTTTGAAAAATATCACATTTGATTTCTTAAAACGGACAATGAGAAATTTTATTTTGAGGTAAACTAAGGAAAACTGTGGGATTTTTCTGAAAAGGAAATGGGTACCTACTGGCAGGTAAAAATGTCGTTCGCCCAGAGATCGGTTTTTGATTACATCCCAGTTTCACGATCCTAACGTTTGATTAAAGATTACCCTTACATTTATGTAAGCTTCAATATTTTTATCTTTTTACTCAGTAAATAATGTCACTACGAAATGTATTAGATAATATGTAAATTTTATTGAATGGATCAAGTATAATTCTGTGATTTTGGTTACTATGAGAAAAAGATATGCTGCGCCAACCCCAAATGAATTGGGAAAAGGGCAAGAAAATGATGATGGTTACTATGAGCCCTATCGCACCCTATAGACAAGACTGTCTTAAGACAGACTATTGCTTTACAAAACATATGAAGAAGCGCACACTTCAAACAAAACGTCTCATAGACAAAATTGTCTAATACCTACAAGAACTGCACAGCGACAAGTCTGACTACCGATTGTGGGCTTCCCTTTTGTATGTATGCAGGTGCGCACATCTACGACAAAAAAGTCTAGCGACGGAGGAAAGAGGAGGTATCCTCTTTAGTAGATGCTAAATAGAACAGTATCGATGCAGTCCATTTTGATACTGACTTAAAGTACTCTGAGGATACTGAAAAGGAATTAACGCAAACGATGTGCGCCGCACGCCCGCGCCGCTTCTTCGTAGTAGGTAGACTAAACTCTTTCGTTTTAGGTGTGCGATGTGTTGTAGACAAAACAGTTTTGAGGCAGACTTGTCTATGTAAGGCAACTCTGTTAAGACAGTCTTGTCTATAGTGTGCGGTAGCCCTGAGATAAACCCCGTGTTAACGTTCACGGCATTTTTATAAATTACACAGGTAAATTTTTAAAAAGGATTTGAACCTTTCCATATTAAATGAATTTATTGAAAGCAAATTCTATTCATGATTATCATAGAATTTAAGTTATGCTATTTTTATTCATACTGTTTCACATCCCAAGAGTTGTCTCCATGGAATCCAAGTTCACGATAAGTCACGTATAAGATTGAAATAAAAAAAACACGTTAACACACACGATTGCCTTACACATCCAGACTCGATTACCTTACGCTAACACTGGCATGCAGCGAATAAAAATAAAACAAGCAAGACGAACCTACAAGGTGGAAGTATGCTGTAAGAGACACCGACGTAAAATTTTTCATAGGTATTTTCAGAACCATGTTAGTCTAGAAACCGAGTTAAAAATGTAAAGTTGTACAGTTGTGGAACTAGATGGCGTTGAGGGCGAATTAGGAGTCGCAATTAAGGTTGTCAAGTTGTTTGGTTAGGTAAAAGTACAGTTCAAAAATTAATATACAGTGCAAAGAGTATCCAAGTTCAAAAGGTTGTATTCAGTTCAAAACAGTTGTAAGTAAAAAGGTCATAAAATAAAGTATTGTGCTTGTGTTATCTGAAGAAGTGTATTTGTACCAAACCAACCCTCCGAGTCCTCCAGAACCCACCCCAGGTAATTTAAAAGAATACTGCTTTTCCATTGACCGTGACCCGTGTATTGCAGTTTTGTAGGAAACTGCTGTTTCTTTTTAATAACCGACGAAAAAATCTGTGTAGGTATAGGTACGAGAATTATTCGACGCCAATAACTTAACCAACAATTTATTACTATCTCTATTTGCCATCAATTATCAAAATTACCCACCTAACAATACTCCAAAATTATAATGACCAATTACTCCAATTTCAATTGTGAATACCGCGAATGGTTCTCAATTCAAACACCTTTTCCATTTTCGTTGTAATTTAAAATCATTTCTGATGTTCTCTTCATTCCGTACAATTATTTAGGTGGGAGATGGCGGCTTTCGGTTTAATCAGTCGGGATTTGGTACTCTAATTGAAAGGACTCGTTGTCTCGCGGCATGACTATGAATTTGAATAACGTTTTAGATTTACATTAATTTTTGAAACTGTGTCTTTTAATGTTTGAATTAGTGAGTATTTTTTTGGTTTTATTATTTAAATAAGTCATTTATAGTAATTTTAATCAATTACTGAAATGCTTAATAATACACAGAAACACATTTGATAGAAACTACACAACTAAAGGTGAAAAATAGTTAAGTATTTCATATTAACTGGACCAGCTTCTGAACTCCACATTATCGTTCACGCAATAAAAATAAAAGTCCAGACAATAGCCAGCAGCTAATACAAAATACAACAAAATATTGACCAAAAACGTACAAAACTAGCGATCGGTTACATCCCAAACGCTTACCCGGACCTGTCAAAATATTTGTTCCGTAAGCGTTTGCAAACTAGAAAAACATTTAATAGTTCTGTGGGGAAATACAGTGGGAAGCGAAATGAAATAGCGAAACAAGGAAAACTGTATGACAAGGTAATACAGCGAGTGAACAAAATGGTAACATAAAACACCTTGTTTGGTTATAAAATGGAACGACACGAGAGAACGCCCTTGGCATGGTTCGTTTAAAAATTGTACCTAGGAAATTTAAAATGCTCTCCATGATTGTACTTTATATTATTGTGAAATATTTATGACTTAAATTGCGTTACAGCACGTGGCCGTTTACATCTGTTTGACTTCTTAATTTAAAATGTTTGCTTTTTAATGTTACCAAGTTTGAAAGATCGTTTTCGAAATTCGAATTTCGTTTTCTTTTTTTTTCAGAGACAGATGCAATATTATCGTGATTCCTAATAGTTCCATGTTCAAATTATAGTTACAGCTTAGCTTTTTAAGAAAATATTGTACAGTAGTTTTCCTGTTGGACATTAGATTATAATCTATAGCACTGCCTCCCGGTTTTCCCGGAAATACAGGGCAATACATCAGTAGCCTAATTTTTTATCAAGTTAGAAGACGATATCCAGAAATCAGATTATTATGCTCTAGCGAATTGGTTCCGTGATGAACTCCTTTGTGAATTAGATGAAGATATTGACCAGAACATTTTGATAAGAGAGAACATTTTTGGTAGTACGAAATGTTTGCCAGCGGCAAAATAAAAGATGAAAAATTCATCAATGATCATTATTTTACCTACAAATTTTTTTCAAGCTCGTGGATTTAACGTCTGCATCAAGAAACACGCCGCACAGTCATCAAATATCTAGCTTCATACTTACTGATAAAAATGCGAAAGTTTCACGCAAAAATGATAGAACGGAGTTGGGTGAAATTAGGCAAACAGATACTATGTAGGTAACCTCAAAACTGATCCCGCGGGATCCACCTGTGTGGGACCAGTTTACTAAACACCCAATTTTACTATGATACTTTTTATGTCGGTTACTATGATAATTTTTATCCTGTGGGATAATTACCGAACTCGGCGCGGGCTAAGCCGCGGGCATACGCTAGTCATCAATAAACGAATCGACACTTAATCGGCAACTGAAGTCCCAATATCGAATTATCTATTTTCCCACCGCAACCAAATCAGATTCCCGCCAAAGTTTTCTTAAATAAAACAACACGTATTAACTAAAAGAAGGGTAGTAGCCTTAGCAAACGGAGTCGGTAATCAGTAGACTGTGGCTCAAACTTAGTCAGTTCTAGTTCTTTCATCTCCACACTTGCATCACTGTTAAACCCATAATGATCTTTATTCTTATAGCAATACGGTAGTAGTTAGCTTGCCATGACTGACAAGTCTATCAAAATGATTATGATCTTTATTTTCGTGATGATAAGGTTGCGGTTGGACTGCAGCAGTAACAGATAACTGAGTGAGGACTGCTGTTATGAAGAGTCATCCTTAGTCGCCTAAAGTAATCCGATTCTGTGACGACGCCATCGCCACCCGGATTCGTATTATTTTATTTATAGGATAAATACGGTATTAAGTGGATAGCCATTTTCTTGTTAAATTATGGTAAGTTCTTCATGATGGAAGGTAAAATTGATATTGTTAACCACAATTCAGGTTGTGTTAAAATTCAGTCAGCCCCAAAAACATGAAAACACGGACAAGGAACCATTTAATTGTCTACAACCATTATTCCAAAATTGTGTCTACAATGTAAAGCTACGAAACATAGTAAACAATTCATGTCACCAAAACTTCATACACAGGCCTGGTACATAATGAGATAAACACCCTCTCAAAATATCCCATGATTTTAAATGATATTATTTAAAAGCACTGTCTAATCAAACAAGTTAAAAGAACCGCCCTAGAGTACGCACCAAGAGTTCTAGTAAGTCATTCCACCGGGGAAACATGTACCCGGGTCAAACGGGCACATTCTATCCGGCTACCGCAGGCGATTCCACGTTAATTGAAACGCCGAATCCTCTGAATCAGTGGTTGGGTTCCGGCAATTCCATCGGATTCTTCGCTGAAACTCAATTCAGGGACGTATTTGTTACCTTTAACGACTTATTGGTTTTCAATGAGATTTTCTCCAGGGAAATACCGGGAAATGTATCAGTTATTCTGTTGAAGAGCCATTGTTGACCATACCCGACTTATTTGGCTTCTTTGGATTTTTTATTTCTCTCTGCGTTATTAATATTCTGGTGCTAAAAGTTATATTTAGCCTTCTTAGAAAAAAAATAGCATAATCAATATATCAATCAAAAATTAGGAAAGATTTGAGCATGAATATGAATGTGTAGAGTGGAGGTCTTCCTCCACTCTACACATTCCAAAGAAACGATGGATGGACTTTATTAGGGATGATATAGCAAAAAAGGAGGTGGCTGATGAGATGACGAGTAACAGAGACGTATAGAAGAAGAAGACATGCTGCGCCGAGCCCAAATAAAATGGGAAAAATTAAATTAAATTAAAAAATTAAGAGACTGAAATCTGGATGTGTTTATTCCGGAACTGTTTTTTAAATTGCCTTTAACACATCCCATTTCATCGAGAAAAAAATTACGCCAACAAAAATTGTGTAGGTACCATGTGGAATGACGTCGCGAAGGTGTGCAGTCACACTTAAAACCAGTGCGTGTACTTTTTGTATCAACATTAACAACTCTGTGTAGTCAACCTTATCAAGTCTAACCCACTAAAACCTAATCAAAATATGCAAAATCGATTTAAAACAAAAACAGATTCTGTACCCAATCGTGAAATCCTCATAACCTTCCTGCCATCTATTTTAAATCACCCATAAAATCCACTGCGGTCCTAAAGGCTCGTTTAGATTGAGTGAGTTTCTCGCATCTTATAAACAGTTGAATATCGAAATCGGAGGCAAGCTAAAAGGAGTCATAATGTCTAACAATCCGGTTATAAAACGGAGTCATAATGTCTAACAATCCGGTTATAAAAAGGAGTCATAATGTCTAACAATCCGGTTATAAAAAGGAGTCATAATGTCTAACAATCCGGTCATAAACCGGAGTCATAATGTCTAACAATCCGGTTATAAAAAGGAGTCATAATGTCTAACAATCCGGTTATAAAACGGAGTCATAATGTCTAACAATCCGGTTATAAAAAGGAGTCATAATGTCTAACAATCCGGTTATAAAAAGGAGTCATAATGTCTAACAATCCGGTTATAAAAAATTTAACATTTTGCTTATAACTGCTTCATGTTGACTTTTTTCTTCAGCTAGCGTTATTTTTGTAGCACTTTAACTTAATAATATAATTTATGATACAAAATTAAATTTATGAATGAGAGCAGCGGTGGCCGAGTGGTGGTGGCCCCGACTTACGAACAGTAAATCGTGGGTTCGAACCCAGTCAGGCGCATTACTTTGTGTAATTTATTTCGTCATAACTGCTCTCAAAAAGGTGAAGGGTGAGTATTCGTGAGGAAATCGCCATGTCCTAGAACCAAAAAATTCGAAGACATGTGACATCTACCAATCTGCACTGGGCCCGCGTGGTCGATTATAGCCTATTCCCTCTCATAGAGAGTAGGCCTGTGTCCCAGCAGTGGGAACATTAATAGGCTGATGATGATGAAATATGAAGGTGAAGGATTATCATTTCTTCGGACCACTGCAAGCAGTTTCTTCTTCTATTTTGTTTCATTGGCACGAAAGACTTTTCTTGTTTAATGTTTGTCCGCCTAGATTTAGATTCGCCATTTCAACGCAACGGTGTCATCGGTGAAAGCGCAATAGGTCACTTCGGCTACACGCTTTGGAATTGAAAGGGTAGGATAGGAGGCGGAGCATAGTTTGCGGCACTTTTGAATTTGTGAGAATTTCATTAATTATTTTGAATAGTTATTTTAAAGAAATTCACATGCATGCTTAGTGGAAATAATGGTTTTCCTACTCCTTCGTTATACATTTCTGATTAATTTTCGTAGCGGGATCCAAGACAATTGTTTTTCTGGGTCTTCGTCGAACTTCACTGTCTCGGTGCTTTTCTGGTGAACGCTACTGTTGATTCTAGCTTTCAGGAGTTGCAGTGGTTTGGAAATGGTGTGGCGGGCTAGTCCCAAAAAAATGCATTTATAATCGGAAATTCGCTTCCGAAAGTCTTTCGATGTAAATACCGCTTTACGCGTGTCAAAAGTTCCATGCTAATGTAGGTAACATTACCCTAATGAAAACCCTCCCAGTGAAATACTTTCGCAATTAAAGTAAACGGTTGTCGGGACGCAGCATTGTGTAGGCTCTCGGGAAATCAACCACAGGCAGTGTTGTAATACCTAATCCTACATAAGTGAGGGTAGTCTCATAAATTGACATCTCTGTCGGCAGTTCCCTCTTTGAATGCAGAAGTGACTTGATTTGTGAGTTGTGCCGAAAGTGGTTTGTGAGTTCCATTTTTTTTTTATATTAGCATATTTTATAGGTGAAATAAGTCTATCTCGGTTTTGAACTTGGAATATTCGACATCTTTTTTATTAATGCATATTAATGTGCAGTCAAACCTTTTTCACCTCATATTGACAAATAGGTATTTTCATCATTCTTGAATTTCACGAAAGTCACAAATTATGATACGTTGCGTCTTTAATGTTATTATTCGCGTTTGTGATAAGGTAAAAGTCAATTTACTTCAGGATTTATCCTGCAACAACAATACAACAAAACTAATGTGGACAAAGATAATCTAAATACTTACGAACGAGAGAGGCTGGTGCCTCTCCTGTAACTAAGACAAACTAACCACGTTCCAAAAGATAAAAGAAGTATAAAAGAACCCTAAGCTGTGTACCATTAAAAGTGAACCAACATGTCAAAGGAATAAAGGTCATGTCTTTTACAAGCAGTATATTGTTAATATAAACATGCACTTTATAAAAACTCCACTATCCATTGCAAAACATTAGGTACCTCTTCCTTTGTACAATAAAGCAGTAAGCACTAAAGTTTTCTAGTTTCCTTAACTTTTAAATAATAAAGGCACATGATGTTTATCTAGGGCGTCTTTTACATTTTCAATTATTGAAGAGAACATCCTATCGTTTATATGTGTGTGTGCCGTGTTTATACTTGTCTGTATTGATTATAGAACTTATTACGTTCAGAGTTGGTAGCAACACTATTTTATTTTGTTGCAGTGTAAATTTCAACACTTTTTCTCGTTAAAATGTGAGAAAATCTTTGGAAACAGATTTGATTTTTTTATAACTATAACATTTTATTGTGTTCTAGTAGTATTTCACTTATTTAAGGACTTAATTTAATTGATATTAGTGTAAAAAAACTTTTTTGAAGTCGGTTTTATTTTTTGCAAAAAAAGATTTTTATTTTTCCATTTTTAGTTGTTCCCAAACAAATATTTGCCATGAATTTATTTGACATTGTTAACAATACGTGTCATGGTAATAGGCGTATCCCCAATACTTATATGGAACTTAACATACCTTTTTTTTTATCGGATGGGAAATCATCAAATGACCCCTCCCGCTCTGGGCGGAGCGGAAGGGAGTGTTAGACTTTTACTGACTAAAACCTATCCATGTTCCTTCTTAGCCCTTCGTGTTTCAAGGCCGCAGTATCTCTTTCGAACAGTCCCGCAGCCCCGGCAGGCATGGGACCTTGCCCTTCCTTTTGCTGACATCTCTTTGAGGCGCGCGCGGAACACAAACGCGCCAACTTAACATACCTAACTGTTGAAATCTAGGTGTATTGTACACATCTGCGTACCCCCTCAGAGCATACAGGCGTAATGTTACGTCATGATGTTGTATGAACAATAAACATTCAAGCGATTGCAGCAATCACGGCAGATTTGCCGTCTACTTTTGAAGAGTTCTTTTGTATATCTCCGAAGGTCAGCATCAGATGTTCACAAAATTTAAATGGGTTCACACGAGAAGCTTTCAAATAAAAAAAGAATCATCAAAATCGGTTCACACAGTCGAAAGTTCTGAGGTAACAAACACTAAAAAAAAAACAGTCGAATTGGGAACCTCCTGTTTTTGGAAGTCGGTTGAAAAGAGAAAATCGCCTGTGACATAAATACTAGCAATAACTATAAGTTATGTTTTTTGCTTCAATTTTATTAATATAAGGATTTGAAGTTCATTTTAGTTAAGCTGGCACTTAAGAAAGGACAAAAAAAAATCCGCGATATGTCTTTATAACTCACATTATACTCGTACATCTGGTGAACAGTCACAAGAGAGAGAGATGACCGCGACGTTCGCGTGCGTTTGGTCACAGTTTTAACCTAACCTGACCCATTCATTTGGTTAGGATGGCCTAGCTATGTTACTGCCACCATTTGTTGACGCTCAAAGTCATTGGTCCATAGTATTTTAGTAATACATCATTTTAACCATTACCTGCATAGCTATTCACAACGCTTCGATTTTCGCTCGATTTCGTATGGCAAAAAAAGAAAGACATACGACTTTCCGAATCGAAAATAGAATCGAAGCGTTGTGAATAAGGGGCCTGATCTCTCAATTGATGAGGAACATCAGGAAAAATACATAGTACTCGTAGTTAGTGTTCTCGAAATGTCAGTAAAGACCGTATCCTTACTATCTGGATATGTAAATACGAAAGTAAGTTTGTTTGTTACCTTTTCACGTCTAAACCACTGAACCGATCATCCTGAAATTTTGCGAACACGTTGTCAGGTGTGCAGAAACGGACATAGGGTACCTTTCATCCCGAAAAAAAGTACTGTTCCCGTGGAAAACAACAATAACGCTCTTTCTGATAATAGATGGCGCCACGTGTCTTTCGAATCAGGTTAGAATCATATCATAATAAGACAGAAACTTTAATAGTGTGTTAAGTTTAATTGTCAAATTCTAAAGTAACGCCAGCGAAGCCGCGGGTAAAAGCTAGTAACTTACGAAAAAAATAACAGGAATCTCTCGAAAGGATCGAAATTTAAATCTCTTTAAGACTTGTAAAGAGTTTCTTAGAAGCGATTTCTGTTCAAGTTTTAAAGGTCATAGCTGAAGAGATCTCGCTTGGAAATAATGTGAAGTATTTCCTAGTTACTTCTATCGAATATTCGAATTCTAGCGAATACGAGCGTACGTGAAGTAAAGAAATAGTAGTTTAACAGTGTAGCTCACACACTCACACATAAAGAAAGAAAGAAGAAAAGAAAAAAAAATATTTGCCGCAGGTACATGACGTGCAAAACATAGGTACAAAGCATATAAGACGTTTAACATATAACAGAACGGAACAGACACAAGAGAAAAAGAAAGAAGTTGACAGCTAGCACGTCGTGAGTGCAACAAACATGTTACACCACTCAGCATGATGCTGTGCTAATAGCCCACAGCACAGCGCTGGTTTTCAGTGGTCACCCTTGAAAAAACGTACGGAAGCCAATACAGTGGTATCTAATTATGTTTAAGAGTAACTAAAATAAAACAGCCAGTACTTAGATTATAACAAACACACACATCACGTCACTACCTTTTTTTATCGGTTGGGGAGGGAGTGTCAGACTTTTACTGACTAAAACTCAACCATTCTTAGCCCTTTGTGTTCCGGGGCCACGGTATCTCTTTGGAATAGTCCCGCAGCCGCAGCATTCTATCTGTTTTTAACCGATGTATTGCGGAGGGAGTTTTCCCTACGACTTAGGGTCGTCCGGTGGCGTGGTCGTAGGGTTATGGCCCTACTGCCATCTTTGGGAAAACTCCTGGAGCGCCTTACCTTTCCACGTTTGCTGCCAGACGGGCCAAAATTTCATAACAACCAATTCGGTTTCACCGTGGGAAAATCTACCGTAGACGCGGCACTTTCTGTTAGAAGAATTGTTAATAACTCGGAACACAAGTACGTGGTTGGAATCTTTTTAGATATTTCCGGGGCCTTTGATAACGCATGGTGACCGATGCTACTACTTAAACTGAAGAATCGTGGCTGCTATAAAAACATATATAATCTTGTTTATTCTTACTTTTTAAATGGTTCCGCGAAACTCAAACTCGGTCATTATTCTATGTCAAAGCCCCTTACCATGGGATGTCCTCAGGGGTCGGTAATCGCTCCGTATGTATGGAATTTAGGTTTTGATAATTTTCTCGCTATTCCCCTTCCTCCCGGCTGTTCATTAACCGGTTACGCGGACGACGGCCTGCTGCTCATTCAGTCGAGTACTCGGGCTGGTCTCGAGAATTTAGCTGACACTTGCCTACGATTAATATCTCAGTGGGGCGATCGAAACCGTCTGACCTTAGCACCGCAAAAAACTTATCAACTAATTTTAAAAGGTAATCTTAAATCGTGGCCTAGTATTAAATTTAGTAACGTTCCCGTGAAAAGAAAGCAATCCGTGTGCTACCTTGGTTTGGTCTTAGAGAGAAATTTTTCATTCATAGATCATATAAAAACTGTCGGTGAAAAAGCTAAAAAGAACTTTTATGCCTTAACGAGAATATCAAAATCTACGTGGGGTCTGTCATTTATAACTTTAAAGAACATTTATGGGGCTACTTACTTGGGGTGTATGTGCTACGGGGCACCTGTCTGGGCCGATAGGGCCACCATAGGAGCGGCACGACGTAAATTGCTTCAAAGCCAGCGTTTCGCTTTGATATTCTTATGCAAAGCGTATAGGACGGTTAGTACTGAAGCCTTACCGGTACTTGCAGGTGTACTTCCAGTCGATCTTGAAGTGCAGCGACGGGCTGCAATGTACTATAACGCACGTGAGACCACGGACGCAGACTTTTTAACCCTACGTGACCGTGATAAGATTTCTAGATTATTCAAACCACAGACCGACGTCTGGGAGGAACTTTTGTCTGAATGGCAATGTAGGTGGGATAATTCCATCAAGGGCTGACACCTGCACCAGTTCTTTCCATCTGTTCGTGAACGGCTGGCCAGGACATTTTTGGAGGTTGATCACTGTGTTGCCCAATTTCTCACCGGTAACTTTAAGAGTAAATTATTTTCCTTCAAGCTTGTTGACTCGCCTTTTTGTCAATGTTCCACATCTGACTGCAAATATGAACAATCAGCACATTACATTTTATGGGAGTGCAGTCTTTGGCAGAATGAAAGCAATATTGTGTTGGATAGTGGTACAGGTTACATCCGGAGTTATTTATTATACATACCTTGTGGAAACTAGAACAAATTTCCATGCGTTCCAGCGTTTTTGCCATACCTATTATTGGAATCAAATATAACAAGCTCACAACTTAGCCATTAACGTTAACCCATTAATGTTAATATTTATCCGTTGTGCTAGGCAACTGGGCCTATCCCAGTTGTAAACTTCCCTTTGTGCCTATTGGCCTTCGTTCTGTCTCCTGCTGATATGGAGGGAAGTGGAAATTACGGTTTCTTCCTACTCCTCCACTATACTTTTCTGATTAATTTCGTTGCGGGATCCAAGACAGTTAAATTCATTCTCTGGGACTTCGTCGAGCTTCATTGTCCCGGCGCTTTTCTGGTGGTCGCCACTGTTGATTCTGGCTTTCAGGAGTTACAGTGGTTTGGGAATGGTGTGGCGGGCTTGTCCAGTCCCGCAGCTCCGGCAGCCTTGCGGACCCCTTCCTTTCTGCTGACATCTCTAAGAGGCGCGCGGGGAACACGAACGCGCCGTCGACACGGCCTGTCCGTCATAAGACGGACGGACGGCGTGCTAGCCCATAGCTCACCGTCCAGAGGCCCGCGCCTATGGTTGCCAGGGGGATCACTTCCACACACTTAAATCACTCTTATCTACGCATACGGCATAACGACGCCGTCAACATCACCTCTGCCTATCCCTTCCAACATTACGGGCGTAGTATTATGTCTTTATTGAAAATATTTTTTGAACGACAAGGAGTCTTTTCTATTTATCCAATATGTAAGTCGGTGACCTGAAAATAAGAAAAAAAACAAGTACACTGGAAATATTCCAGAAACTGCATTTTTAACACAGTAATTTCCGAATAAAAATGGTTGTGCACTAATTTATTGCACATTGTATTGTAACGAGTGTATTACAGTCCGGCCTAGCGTGATTTATGCGTCTGCATATTTTAATATTGCACTGAATGAATAATTTTGTGTGTTGTTGGACATTTCTGAATAGTACTCGTTTTGGATAAGTTTATCAGGAGTTTTCCACGAAAAGCAGAAAATGTTGAAAGGGTCTTGTGTAAACTTTTTGCTAATTCTTAATTTAAAAAAAAAAAGAAGAAGAAACGAACCACTGTTTTCTGTAACATTTGTCGATACCAAAAGAAATGACACATTTTATGAAAATGAGAAAATCAAAGTGTATTCAAAAAGCGTTAAAATAGCCCGTCCATTCTTTCTTTGTTCTTGCTTACTCCAATAGCCATCCACGTTCATTATCAAAAATTTCCTCATGACATTTTATTCATTAGCATACCTAATCTATACTTAATATTATAAAGAGGTTAAAGTTTGTATGTAGGGGATATTCTTCAAAACTAATGATCCGAATCCAAAAATTCTTTCACCAACGGGAAGCTACATTATCCCCGAGTGTCGTAGGCTACATTTAAAACGTTTCCGTGGGAAATAACGGGAGCAAAGCCGCGGGCAGAAGCTGGTCATACCTCACCTCTGGGACACAGAGTCTTAAAGGTGGGCCGTAATCTACCAAGCGCGGCCCGTACGGGCTGGTAAATCATCATCATAAGTATAATGCAGTCTACTGCTGAACATAGGCCTCAAACGCTGGCCTCAACTCGATTCTCGGTAACTCTCAGCCAGCTGCCACCATCCATCCTGCGAAAATCGTCACTCCAGCGAGCCTGAGGGCGTCCCTTAAACCTCGCGTTTGCCGATGAGCGGTCACCACTCAAGAACACGTCTACCCAAACGGTCATCGGTTCTACGGCTAATATGACCGGCCCATTGCCACTTCAGCTAACTTATTCTGTGAGCTATGTCGGCAACTATGGTTCTCTGTCGGATCATTTCATTGGATGCGATCCCTCAGAGAGACTCCAAGTATAGCTGGTTGGTAGATGTCATATCCTCATTATTTCCGACTAAAATCATTGACTAAAATATTCGAAACTAACTCAACCACACTTCAAAACACCGATTCTGAAGTTAGTAACAACTAAGTATATAACTAAACTACAGCTCCGTAGTATTTACTCTCGAATGTTCTCGAATGTTCTCGATACATATACGGGAGGGTTAATAAACCGGTTCGTTATAACAAGACAAAGTTGCCGAGTTAACAGAATTCTCTGTTGTTCCTGGAGAATTATCAAGTCCAATAGACGATCAAACTTGTTAGGTTATTGATAAACATTAGTTTGTTGTTTCTGTATTAGTATGAGTACTTAAATGGGTTAGAATGTATTTTATTAATTTTAGAGAACTAAAAAGTCAGGTGCGTACTTGCATAGTACTCGCAACCGGCGTGCATGTATGAACGTGGACAAGATGATGGGAGTATGTGAGGATCATAGCAGGTGGCTTTCTGTGGTCTCTGCCTATCCCCATGGGAAAGAGGCGAGAGGCGTGGCTTGAAAGTACGACCAAAAAGATGCGATCTCATCTTTTTGTTTTTGACTGATATCTACTTACTTACTGCAAGGTGTAAACTGACCTTTCACGAAGCTTTCGTTGTTGACAGAATGCTTTCTGTACACCAAATTAAGTCATGAGTACGGACGGGCGAATGGATCGAAAGCGCGCCTGTGGTGACCTACTTACCAGTCTACCCCAACATGGCGGCTTTTACAGAGTTAACACCTCATGGTGAGGAGGACATTCTGGGTCTGATCGCAGCGGAGATAAGACGTCTTGAAACTGTACCCGATTCATTGTACCCAGTGTTATTGTGTGAAAGTGTAATGTCAAGTAACCGTGCAATGTGAAATAAAATAGTGTATCGCATCCAGTGTGTTTTCATAGCACGAAACCCGTCTTCTGCCCACAAAATGCTCGACCCTAGCGAAATATATCCTGACAAACACGACATCTTCTTCTTGTAACACAACCAAAAATACAAAAACTAATACTTATCTTAATGACGGGGAGAACAAGTACCATTCGGCTTCGTTAAGAGAATGGGTTTTACACCCATTATAAAGAAAATTAACTATGGTTCACGATGAAATAATAAGTTAAAATAATTAACGCTCACAATTTTAACTTATAATCACAAAAACTTTATCAAATAACTTTAAAGTCTGTCCAATCGGCGCGTGTACAAATGGCACTTCATTATACTTGGCCAAAGTTGGAGACCGAACGTTCTGAACTAATGTTTTGTCGCCGTTATTCATTCGGCAATCTTTGAAGTGGTCAGTTGTTCGCGTACCTCAGGGTTCTTGTTGAAAACCGACTTTGTAACAGATTTGAGAGGACGAGGCTGGCTTAGCTTTTGTGAATACCAGGATATTATCGGGAGTTGAAAGCATTGAAAAAGGATAGTCATTTTTTAACTGTCCAAAGAGTTTTAAACAGTGATATTTTGTTAAGCAATCCAAAAATATATAGTTGCCAATTATTAATCAGTTTTATATTTTTTTACTTAAACAAGGGTTCTCGTTAAATAAAACAACATCATTTTAGGACTTTTACTAGGTTAAGCATTGCCGAAAGGACATTGGCAAAGATCTGCACTCACAGTTTCAGATAGTATCGGGCCACGAAACTGATTGATTTTTTTATTCACCAACACCACGGCACCACATGAACCTTAAGGGTGAAAATGGTATTGAAATGAGCTAACTAAGCTCTCTGTGACTACGTGGTCCATGTCCTACAGTAACAATGAAGCTAGGTCACCCTAAGTCGGCATTGGACAAGTTGAAAAAGCGGTTTAATTTCACCGACCGTTCAAACTTCCATAAGAGGATTTTGTTACAAAACCAAGGCGACTCTTCGGGCACCGGTGCAGTGTGTGGCAAAAATACACAGCGCCCCCGCCAAAAAGTTTTCTCCACTTTTTTACCGTTACAATTGAATTTCATAGTTAAACGAAGTAAATTCTGCACAGTGATGTTCGCGGTAACTTTGTTGGTTTTCAATTTTGCCCATTTTTTGTTTCCACAGTGTAGTCACAGCTTTGTGAATTCGACGAAGTTTTGAGGAATTTAAAACATGGTTCTTTGTGTCCATAACCAGCTGTTTATTCTGCATCTCTGTTCGAATAAAGAGGAGGTTTTGTTTATTTCTTTTCGAGGCATGTTTTTGTTGCTGCATCACTTTTGTGCACTCACATTCATTGCTGTCAGTAACTTTTCGAACATATAGTTATGTTTTTTTAGATTACCAAATTGCACGGTACCAAGTCATGGTTTAATGTGTAGGTATGTGAAATAAGATGGCGGCGGTTTTATTTACTGAACTAGCACGTCGCCTGCGACTTCGTTCGCAAAAATTGTGATAGCTTGGCTAATATGCATGATATAAATATAATTTATAGCTTTATTGCATACGAATAATGTTGCTTTCAGCTGGTAAAAGAATTTTTTGAATTTGATCATTCGTTCCGGAGATTACCCCCTACAGACAAACTTACAAACACATTTTACCTCTTTATAATATTAGTAGATAGACAAAATATCCCAAAGTTTTCTCTTTGTAAGTTACCTCTTCAATATCTCGTCTCATTAATCAAGTGGAAGTGCATTATAAAAAATATACTTAGTTTACGAGTAAAAATGTTTTATTTAAGAGGGCCACCTACAATTTTAAATAGCCACCTTTGAGCACGGAAATGTTCTAGCTAAGATTACTTTCCCGGAAATTAAAAACAGTACTTTCCATAGTTATAAAAACAAACTCTTGTAAACAAGTAAAGTTAAGTCTTGCTAAGTAAACATTTTATATTGGACTTTGTTTTTCCCGTTGTTGTTTTTATATTTTGTTTTTCTCAGTCATATTCGTGATATTTATCACAAGACCATTTTATCATCCATAATTTGTACTCAAAAAACTGAAAAAAGCATGTAGTACAAAACAATTTGTTGTTAAAGTCAGCTAAAATAATTCTAACTTTCAGATATCCTTTCCCGGTGTCCAAAAAGAAAAATCATTCCATTTGATGTCCCACAGATCCAACCAGTGCACACACTTCTGTAATTTCCAGGACCCCTTCAATCACGATGGACTACGGAGCTACATTTTAATCCAAGAAAAGGCATTTCCCTTCATTGTTTCGGATGAGATCCACCTTTACTACGCTTCTTCTCCAGAATTACATAAAAAATCCACTTTTCTTACCCGTGTCGCTGTAACATTGAAATGGATTCAAGTTTTATATTGAAACGCTTTTATGATCGAAAAAACTCATATGGTTCAACTAAACATCAAAGCAATTTAATGAAAACAATTTGTTTTTGAAGTCGTTTATGGCTGATGCTCCAAGTTCATAAAGGTCTAGCACTGACCTACCCCACACCTACCTACCTACCGGACCTTGAAAAAGTCGTTCCTAGACCTTTATGAAATTAGAGGGTTGTATTGATGATTTTGATGACCATAATTCTGTAACTACATACGTCTTACAGTCGCGAATAATATTTTAATCAACATAAAACCTAGCACTGGTCTGCAAATTGCCAAAAACGTACGAAAATTTGATTTTCGCGGGCTACCCTGACGCTTTCACCTTAAAATATCTCTAACTTACTGGGATCGTATTCCTGTGCCAAAAAAGAAAAACCGTTCCATTTTAATCCAAGCTAACGCGTTTCCCTCCATTGATTCAGATGAGATCCACTTTTATTATGCTTCTTCTCCAGAGTTACAAAAAAAAAGGTCCACTTTGTTACCTCAGTATCGCTGCAACATTAATGGAATCGCAAGACAGAATGAAGTATCCCTCACTGGCGCGACGCCTCCTCGCTACTTTAATAAGAAAACTTTCTCTTCGATTGACGAAGTTTGTCAACGAGAAAAAATTACGACGTATATAAGCACCTGGAGCATTCCCGTAGTTACTACGTTTCCGAAACAATTTCTATTAATCGGAAATCGAAATTCGGTATCGGAGTCTCAATTTTCTCTTTGAGGGAAGCTGGTATTTCGGTAGATTGTAATGCCGATTCCAGTAATTACGTATTGATTTATTGTTGCCTTTTCGTTTCTTTTGTGAGAATTTCAAATGTGGAATGAAATTTTTCAAAGTTACTAGTAGAGTTTGTCTTAATTTTACCATTTCTTTTTTAATACTTACTTAAATAAGATAACAGATGTCACGACATCTGCTATCATAATAAGTACTACTTCTACTACAACAGCCTGTAACGTCCACTGCTGGACATAAGCCTCTCCCATGATGGGAGGAATTTGCCGTAATCTCCACGCTTGGCAGGCGGATTGGAGATCTCAGTGATGAAAGACTAACAGAAAACGCTGCTGCCCATTATCTGGTCTACGGAGGCGCAAGGTGTTCTGCCTCAGACATTAGTCGCCTTATACGACACCCGGGAGTGTAATGGGTTGGTTCTATTCTACTCTGCCGGATACCACACGGCCTATCATCATAATAAGTAAAGTATTAAAATAACTTAATTCGACTCGAAACTTGACAAGTTTTTGGTACAAATAATTTTTGATACTGTTCATCTTGTACACTTTTATAATACTCTCACACCTTGGATCTCATCTAGTAATAGGTAATAATGAACCATATAGAAGAATAATGGAAGCTAAAATGTTTCTTTATCCCTTTCTTAAATAAACTGAAGATTAAAAACGTATGCATCGTCACTCTTCCTTATTACGGAGCGAGCTAGAGAGAAGCACTTCCCGCAATGAGCTGCATAACATAGCAGCAAAGTGACCTGCAGTCTCGCTTACGTTCTTGTTAGCATTGGACAAGTTATCTCCTTAATTTATTTAATTCTTACAACAAATTAGTTACATTATATAATAGCATGTTACAATCTAGTTATTTTTCTTCCAGACCAGCAATATTCAACGAACAGTAAACGAAATAAAAATGTTCGTACAGTACGATTAGGCATGGCACATTCTATACTGCAAGTCAACCAAAAAAATGGGCTAGCGAATGTCGTTAGCGCATTCAAAAAAATATTGCAGTCGGAACCACTGCACTCTAATTAGATTCGTAGTTAGAGCGTACCTATTAGATTTTGCGATTGGATGAACTTGTAGGCTAACAACTTTTAAATTCTAAACGGCGATAATAATATAACATCACGCCTGTAATCCCCGAAAGGCTGGGCAGGGTGCATCTACATTTCGCGACATTGTTTAAGTCCCATGTAATAGAGGGCGAACCCATTGACATAGACCAGGCACAAATCCAGACTCCGTGACTGCTACCGTGGAAGAAAAACCCTTTGCCTGACCCGGGAATCGCACCCAGGACCTCAAGCTCAGCCATTGTTTTAAACGTTGCCTCTCACCAATAATTTCTCCAGTATCGTAGGTGCGTTTACAAACAACAACAGAACACCTACCTGTAGGCCATACAATTATTTGTTTCGTGCGGGGACCGAACCCGCGGCACGTGGTGCAGCAGCCAATCGCTTAGCCACTGCGCCAAACGTGCCGTCAAAATTGTGTTACTGTTACCTATACATACAGAACTCATGAAACGTAAGAAATGATGCCCAACTATCCAAATAAAGTTTCGGACAAATTGTTAAAAAGGATAAGACCATGCAAATGCTTGCTAAAGTATCTGTCAGTCCTTGTCCAGTGTCTGCAGTCGGTTTACAATTATTTCTCCAAAAAACTTTGACTGATACACACACACACACGAATACACAACACCCTAACACTGATAATCTACGAATGGTCTTTATGATCTCTTAGATGAGAGATGAGATCTCTATCCTAAGATCTTTCACGGTCATCACAACAACAAAAAAAAACTTTTTAGTATGCTTCATCATTTTTTTGTTTCCAAATAAAATTCAGCTGTCAGCTATCACTTTATACTCCACCCCAGTTAGCTAAAAGCGAATCTGTCTATGAAATATATTTCCTCTGCAGCTTCTAACTGCACCGTCCTTACAATTTTAGCTCAAAACTCGCCTTACCTGGCTGCGTTTGAGTTGAAATCAATTAGGCTGCCAATCCCAGTTCCGCGTGTTACGGTGCTACTAAGGGTTCTTACAGACGAGCGGCACGTTGCCAACGGCAGATAAACTGCTGGCGTCGCCAACTGTTGACGACTGCCGACGGACTGGCGACGGTTGCAGTTGTGGCGTGCCGCGTTAATGTATTGCAATCGGGGTCGACTGCAAGCGTCGCCACCCGTCGACGGAAGCCGTCGACGTTTCGGCGGCCGTTACATTATACGAGTGGCGAGTGGCAACGCTTGCAGTTGTGGCGTGCCACGTAAATCTATAGGCAGTCAATCGACTGCAAGCGTCGCCACTCGTCGACGGCAGCCGACGACTGCCGCACACGCGTCGACGGCTGCAGTTTATCTGCAGTTGGCAACATGCCGCTCGTCTATAAGAACCCTAACAGAACTACTTCTACAAATCAAGGAGAGAGAGAGATTCAATAGAACGAGCCGCCGTCAATAGTATCTGGAATTACTCGCGCAATTGTGATTTTGGAGTTTTCGCTTGACGAGGTAGGCGGGAGCTTCGGTTGAAATTGCTACATTGTTGGTTGTATGATAGGTTAGTTAGTTCTGATTTTTGATACCTTGTGCTTTTGAAATCTTACGTAATGTTTGTTTTGATGATATACTTGCTTTTATGTTGTTTATCATGTATCCTGCTTATATATTAAAATGCGAAAGTTTATGAGGATAGAAAGACTTTTGTTACCCTTCCACGCAAAAACTACTGAACGGTTTTGGACGACATTGAGAACGCAGATAGTTTAATTATAATTTTTCAAATCTTATTATTAAGATTTGAAAAATTATAATTATGTTGTTGTCTTATGGTTAATGCTGCGTATACCTATAATAGACATACATACCAGCACTTTTATGTTATTTTCATTGCATTGTTTCACATTAATTCTTAGTATGTATTGCTGTTGATGTAGGATACTTTTTATCCCGGCAGTACGATCCCGCAGGACAATTATCGGACTCCACGCAAGCGAAACCGCGGGCATGAGCTCGTACGTATTAAATCAGAGAAAGTAATAAAAAAAGCAAGTTTTATGTTTCCTTTTCCAGTGAGTGGGAATATAATTTTCAATAGAAATTTAATTAAAAAAATATTTAAAAATATTCAACGAAGATTATGAAAACTACTGTTTCGGGATAATTTTGATATTATGGGTATTTTATATTGTTTATAAAAATACATGAGTTTATGGTTATGCTTTTCGTTATTTTTGTACTTAAATGTATTGTTTGCTCAACATGAATGATATAACCAAGATACAAAAATATTTAAATTTAAAAGAGTGTCCATGGAGTTTCTTGTCCATTCTTTTCCATAGAGATCTACTCTTTGGAAAGAGCAACTACTACTTCCTCAAGTTATTATGTCTTGGGACTGGGATTGTAGCTTCATCCTTTTGTTTTTGATATTCAAAAGTGCCTATACCTAAATAATGGTCTAATTGAAATAAATGCTTTTATTTTCAGTTTTATTTTAAGAAATATTTTACTATTAGAAAGCTACGCTATTGCTGAGTATTTTATCTTAAGACATTACAATACATACTCAAAACATCACGCCTGTATTCCCCGAAGGATTAAGCAGAGGTGTACCCATTAGTATACGCACGTTTCGCCAGTTTTGTTTAAGTCCTATGTAATAGGGGGCGAGCCTATTGCCATCAATCAGGCACAAATCCAGACTCCATGACTGCTACTGAGAAATTCTTGGTGGAAAAACCCAATAACGCAGCTTTTTTTTTTTTTTCGGATGGGATATCATCAAATGACTTCTCCCGCTCTGGGCGGAGCAGGAGGGAGTGTCAGACTTTTACTGACTAAAACCCATCCATGTTCCTTCATCGCCCTTTGTGTTCCGGGGCCACGGTATCTCTTTCGAATAGTCCCGCAACCCCGGCAGGCATCGGTCGTCATCTTGCGGACCCCTTCCTTTTTGCTGACTCTCTTTGAGGCGCGCTTGGAACACGAACGCGCCGTCGACACGGCCTGTCGTCATGAGACGGACGGACGGCGAGCTAGCCCATAGCCCACCGATTTGAATTTTGTTTTTTTTTTGTTTTTTTTTTTTCACATAAAAAAACAACAAGATATGGCATTTGCTTCTACTCCGTTCACCTATTATACCCATATTTATTGAAAAGTGATAAAATAAGTCACCTGTATATTCCCTTATAATGCCAAAAGGATACTCGGTGACGTAAGCAAAGCCGGTTCAGTTAGTCACTACATTTTATAAAACAAAGTCCCCCGCCGCGTCTGTCTGTCTGTCCCCATGTATGCTTAGATCTTTAAAACTACGCAACGGATTTTGATGCGGGTTTCTATAATAGACAGAGTGATTCAAGAGGAAGGTTTTATTATATAATTTGCGAGCGGGCGAAGCCGCGGGCATCAGCTAGTTTTAAACAAAATGAAACAAACTTTTCTACAGTGTCGTGAAAACATTTATTTATTTGTTTACTTATCAATATAAATACAGTCGTTCGTAATAATTATAATAGGTACACGAATTGTTATATTAATGATTACATCGATGTAAAGCGATACAACTAACGAATATTTCGTAAATGCTTGTCGGTATGTCATGTTGTATTCAATTGGACTGTTTCACTGTTTTTGTGACGATATTTAATGGGGTTTAATCACTACGGTGCTTGAAGTTGAGAAGGAAACGCCAGGGTAGCATGCAAAATTCAAATGTTGTTTTGCAATTTGTAGGTTAGTGTCCGGCAGTGCATGTTGAGCAAAATATGATTTGCGACCATAACACGTATGCAGGTTACAGAATTATAAATAAATAAATATCTCTGGACATTAACACACAGTGCCATCTAGTGCCACACTAAGCAACGAAGCTTGTGTCGTGGACACCAGATAGTTGATATACTACATAGATACTTTTTGTTCGTAAATACATACTTATTATACATATACCTAAACATCCCTGACTGGGAAACAAATATCCATGCTCATCACACAAACATTTGCTCCAACCGGGATTCGAACCCGAGACCCTAAGAACGTAAGGCAGCCTCATTCAGCCATTCGGGTCGTCAATTACAATAATTAGAAACATTAATACAACCCTCGAAGTATTACTCACAAATTATGTCTATTTCATGAAAAAGTCACGTAATGGGGTTTAATGAACTTAGAGGGTTGTATTGATTTTTAACTCTGTAAAACCATATTTGTCACGATTGCGTAAAGGCACTTAAAGTAAAATGAGCCTAATGGCTTGACGTTGTGGAAAGAAGTGAGTGACGCGGCCCTTGTTGGCTGTAACGAGAACGCCTGGCTGACTTGATACCTCAACGCGAACTGAACTAATTATTATGACGACCCGAATGGCGCAGCGGTAGTGAGGCTGCCTTACGTTCTTAGGGTCCCGGGTTCCGCCATGGGATCTGGAGGCAATTGTCCTCGCGCGCCTGCACGAATGGCGCACGGAGGTGCTACGCCGGGGGGAAACTCCGCTGCCGCGGCAAATTGTCTTGCAGCGGACAGACTTCCGGCATGATCTCATGGCGACATGGAGAGAGCGACTGTCGCAACCCCGTGCAGGGCACGCCACAATAGTGGCGGTAAGTCCCCTCTTTGAGGAGTGGCTTGAGAGACGCCACGGCGTCCTCACCTTCCGCCTGACGCAGGTCCTCACCGGACACGGTTGTTTCGGGAGGTTCCTGCACCGAATCGGGCGGGAGGAAACGCCCGGGTGTTTCCATTGCGAGGATCGACCGGAGGACACGGTGGAGCACACGGTGGAGGTGTGCCCCGCGTGGGCGGAGCACCACCGTGTCCTCGAGGTGGCGATTGGCGGCGGCGACCTCTCGCGTCCGGCCCTGGTGCAAGCCATGGTCCGGAGCGAGACGGAATGGGACGCCGTCACCTCCTTCTGCGTAGCAGTAATGCTAGAGAAGGAGGTGGCGGAACGTGAGAGGGAGAGAACCTCACAGCGTCCCGGCCGCCGCGGGAGACGCCCCGGGCGTCGGGGGCCACCACGTGGCCCCCGGCCACCGTAGGCGCGGGCCTGTGGACGGTGGGCTATGGGCTA
Organism: Xestia sexstrigata; assembly: GCA_941918905.2. NCBI lineage: Eukaryota > Metazoa > Arthropoda > Insecta > Lepidoptera > Noctuidae > Xestia > Xestia sexstrigata. Next base: position 8,047,343 of record OW799217.2, on the reverse strand, counting down.
GCTCGCCGTCCGTCCGTCTTATGACGACAGGCCGTGTCGACGGCGCGTTCGTGTTCCACGCGCGCCTCAAAGAGAGTCAGCAAAAAGGAAGGGGTCCGCAAGGACCGATGCCTGCCGGGGTTGCGGGACTGTTCGAAAGAGATACCGTGGCCCCGGAACACAAAGGGCGATGAAGGAACATGGATGGGTTTTAGTCAGTAAACTCACTCCCTCCCGCTCCGCCCAGAGCGGGAGAAGTCATTTGATAATTTCACATCCGAAAAAAAAAAAAAAAAAAAAAAAAAAAGGGGCCCGGGTTCGAATCCCGGTCGGAGCAAATGTTTGTGTGATGAGCATGGACATTTGTTTCCGAGTCATGGATGTTTATATTTAATAAGTATGTATTTACAAACAAATAAAAATCTATGTAGTATATCAACTATCTGGTGTCCACGACACAAGCCTCGTTGCTTAGTGTGGCACTAGATGGCGCTGTGTGTAATGTCCAGCGATATTTATTAATTATTTATTTATTTATTATGAGTGGCGTAAACTGCTTCATTGCAGAATGTGCGGTTGCACCGACATTATATTTTAATCAACATACAACCTGATACTGTTTTAAGCTTTCACGGTTCATAACTACTTAAAATGTCACTTACGGGATATCTTCCGTGATTATTGATTATTTTTGAGCTCCCGATATATATATTTTTTTTTCCAACCACCCGCATTCTCCCGTCAACCCGCGATCATGGCGCTTGCAACAGCGTCGAAATATCGGGAGCTCAAAAATAATCAATAATCACGGAAGATATCCCGTAAGTGACATTTTAAGTATAACCTGATACTGACCTGAAAGTTGGATAAACGTACCTAAGACAACTTGAGTTTCGCGAGCTACCCTGGTGCCTTTATTGAGACGATTAAACGTCGAAAAATGTAGGTATGGTTTAAGTAGATGTTATAAATTACTTAACTTTAGACAGCGTTTACGTAATTCACCCCAAAAAGTTTTGATCTTTTGAGAAGCAAAATAAAATTACGAAAAAGATTAAAACAGAGATTATCATAATTATGAAAAATAGTTACACTTGATGGAGTTTTTCCATGTAGGTATATTTTTATTTAAGTCTTGCTAAATACACGATTTATTTTTTACCTAAAAATATCTATCAGCGTCCCTAGTCAGCTACTACCCTACTCTGGTTTCAAAGCGTGCCTAACGTGCTGTAAGTGATAAAAATGAAAAATTTCAAATATTATTTTCTCTACATTTTACCAAAGCGTATACTGCGTAGCTTCGCTCGCTATTCCTAACAAAAACAGTAAAACAGTGAGAGACTAGTTAATTAAAATTACAGTTACTGGTAAAAAAAAATACAGTAAGGTACTTCACTACGTCTAAATCTAAGATAAATACAAAGTATGTTTACATAGCAAATAAATCAGACTTCATTGTATCTTATCGAATGGCACGAGATTTGAAAATGGAAGGACCAATATTTTTTGGTCTTTTTGGATTGGTACGCACTACATGAGTTTGCTGCGTCTGGCAATCAATCCGACACAAGAATAGGACCGTGAACAAGGATCTTTTGGATGGAGGTTGGACAGTCATTTTTCTACCCAGTTTTATTTTCTTGTTTCGTCGGCATGTTAAAAATAATTACAAAAAGGCATATTAACCTTGGTATGTGGTTAGGAGATATCATAGGTACTATGTTTCTAGAAGTCAAGTATATGGACCAAGTTTTGCTTACAAGAGTAGGTAATTAAATATTATGTAAATATAACATTAAATACAAATACAATGTAGTAAAAGACGTGTGATACAAGATGTACATTTCAAATATATTCAGTAAAATATATTTTATTGTCGAATTTAGAAATAAATGCAGACATGACAAGGGATGAGATTTTTATGCAAATAAGAGTTTGGTGTTTTTATAAGGAACGAGTATTTGATTGAGATAGACAGACGCGAATAAATAAAAACGATTATTTTTCTATTGCTCATGTTTTTTTTGTATTGGAAGGGTAACATTTTAAATCGTGTTTTATTTGCTGACGCTATCAATCATAGATTTTTTTTAAGTTCTTTTTTCAAATCATGTGTAGAATAGGCGAATCTGGTTAAAATATGTTAATTTTTTTAAACTTAGTAATGGTTTTGTCTGCTATTGTGCGCAAATGATCATTGTGTTTGTCATTCCACCTGTCATGTCTGCAAAAATCAAATTACACAAATGTATACTTAAGTAAAAAATCAGTCAAAAACATTTCAGTAAAAACATATTTTCCTATTAAAGATTTTAAACCATTACAATTTACTAAGTTGAAATATTTCAATTGTCTTAATTAAACTCAAAGATAGTTACTTCTTGAATAATAATAGTATATACAGTCTCGAATTAATAATATCTCGAAAAAATCACAAATATTGGTATTGTGTAACTAGAAATAATTTATATGGTAGGCTTACGAATCGTCTTAAGAATAAGTTTTTTTTTAAGAAATTATTTGGTCTCATAAAAATTTAAATCTAAATCTAGAAATCAGCTTCTACCGAACAATGCATTACTTCCTCTTTCTTAACAAAATCAACTGACTAGGATTTTAAATTCTCGGCGCTAAAGCAGAGCGCTAACAAAGAGGTGCGCGAAAAAAAATGTTGCGTTTAAAAAACGGCCGTGTGTAGCTTTGTTTAAGGTAATATTGTATGTTTTCTATGTATATTTGTACTAGGTGGGTAATTCACACCCATGTCCACATCTTCACTTAAAGCAACTTGCCAATCATCAAAGCAATTTGTACTTAATTAATAACACGTTAAAGCTCAAGACGACTCGTAATCCTGCGATAGTACAATTCAATCGATACATTTTACAAAATTTATTTACAAACATCCTAAGCGCAATACGAAGCGCAAAACTAATAACATTTCACTATACATACAGTAATACAAATGTAGGTCTGTAGTAACTTTCAGTAGCGTTAAACTTACTCGCTTAGTTTAATAGGAATCTCATATGAACACCAAGCTTAGAAACTTAGAATCTCATTTCAGAATCACCCACAATTTCAAAATTTGGCTAAATACGTTTTGGGCGTAACTTTAGAATCAGAATAAAAAGACCAAAAAAAAAAAAAAAAGCAATAGACCAAGTGGACCAGAACCAAAGAATTAGAGACCGTAAGGACCAGACCATAAAGGTCAGTGTTCAAAACTATCGTACGATGAAAGAGTTGCTGTTAGATTAGCTATCAAGTTTTTCGATACAATCACATCAAAGAAGAGATCATTTTTAAATTGCCAATCTTTACCAAAGCTTACATTAAAACATCTCTTCAGGCAGCTCTTAAAGAACTTGGAATTCTCGTTGGAAAAAACATTTTTAAACCGCATAAACATGATAGCAAACAACGTCAATACAAATCATACGCATTTCGAACATTAAGAGCCTTAGTAGTTGTGCATGGATCTTTTAGTGCATTGAGATAGTCAGAACCAACGCTGCCATTTTGTTTTTACAATGCAATTCTACAGATAATTACATTAAGGGCCTGTTTCACCATCTACGATTAAGTTTCCGTAACTTACGTGGCAGAGATTTCATAGAAATTCTGTTCCATTTTTTAATTTTCAGTAAGTAGCGGCTATTCGAATATCGTGAAATAGGCCCAAAATGTTAAACAAACAGCGCCCTCCTAACAGTGAGATTAAAGCGCCAAAATAACCATGCCACACTATGGTGCATTCTGACGTAACACAAATTAACGAACACGTCATATCCTAATTTTCTCTAAACGGTTGAGCAAATATTTCGTTCAGTAGCTGTTGATATTCCTCCGCATTGTAAAGATAGTCGTCGTCATCGAGTATGCCGGTCGCATTATATCTGTAATAGATTTTGTTAGTGGGTTTTATTTTATATTAGTTCTAGCATTATATTACTATGATTTTCTTAATTGGTTTTGGTCTTTTCGGCTGCATCTTGCAACAAAATATTCCTTCTTTCTTTGTCCTTTTACTGTCTTACCTTGGTGTCTCTCGTTTTCGTCTAGAATTTACTTCCGAAGCAACCTCCACGCAGAGTACGACAAAATGATTACTGCAAGGATATCTGTAAGCAAAAATACTCTCTTAAAAAACTTCCTTTCAACCGAATTTGTCAAGCAACAGCAAATTAGCAACGGATAAACTTTGCTAATTCCTTGAACCCTTCTAACAAAATACACTTCTGCTTTAAATTGAATTATCAAAATGGACGGGAAGACCCCCAAGTTTTAAGCCACTGGTTCGGGCGTGATTTTGAATTGTATACCTTGTGTTGATAAGCTAAGGTTGTCTTTGAGTAAATTGAATAAAAGTAACAATTAAAGTGCTTCGATTTCAAGTTGAATGGAATTCTAATACGTTTGAATGACGCTTTACGTTTCAAGTCTCCGAGGACAGCGGCGTTTGGAGCGCCTTCCTGTTATGCAAACATTTTCCATACTGTCGCTTGTTATTGGAATTTCTCAGTCAATTCTTAAGTACAGATAAGGTCAAATGGTTCGATGGTATTGTGTAATTTGAAGACTTGGATTGTCACACTACATCACTACATATTATAAAACAAAGTCCCCCGCCGCGTCTGTCTGTCTGTCCCTGATTTTGATGCGGGTTTTTTAATAGACAGAGTGATTCAAGAGGAAGGTTTTAGTATATATGCGGGCGGTTGAAGCCGCGGGCATAAACTAGTTTAAAATAAAAGTGGAACGAGTTTCGTAGTGATGATATCGATGGTAATATTTAAATATTCTTAGGGTGGAGGGACCATGACTGATAGTTTTACGAGAAATGTGATTAATAAGTGTGTAAAGTTTTTCATTGAGTCTGGTGGGCTACAGCAAACAATATGTTGCATTATTACGTCACCGAGAGATTATAAAAACCGTTAGATTGAAATCTATCTAGCGAGATTGTAAACTCTCGAAAGATGTTAATCTATTACAATTTAACGCTATATTTTTGGTAGATTATAATCTATCGAAGTGAAACTGTAAAATTGTGAAATACATCAAATCTTACAATCTCTTCCCCCATAATCGGGACTTGAAGCATCCCGACGTCCTGCCGGGACTGTTCGAAAGAGATACCGTGGCCCCGGAACAAAAAGGGCGATGAAGGAACACTAAAACTAAAACCCATCCGGTTTTAGTCAGTAAAAGTCTGACGCTCCCTCGAAAAAAAAAATTACGTTTGGTTAGTTAGGTTCCTTTAAACCCTGCAGACAGAAATAGGAGCCTTTTATGCGAATATATGTGTTTTGGGGTTAGGTTACATTAATCGGTTTTTCTCAGGAATGGTGCATTACCTTTTCATGAGTGGTACCGGGGGGCAAGGGCAAGCCCTTTCCTCCGCCACAGCGCGCGAGGTGAGTTCCGTCGCAAGTATTTGTAAGCAGCATGTTCGGTTGACAATCTTTCGAGAGTTTACAATCTCGCTAGATAGATTACAATCTAACGGTTTTTACAATTTTACGCGGACACTTTACATTCTAATCTGGCGTATAATTTTTCTGGCGCGATTTTGTATTTTACGTTGTAGTTGCCGCTACAGTTTCAATAATTTGTAAAAGCTTTTCTTTCAGAATCATGATAATATTCTCTGTTATGAAGTAATTAGACGGCACGAAAGCCTGACAACCAGTTTTACCATCTAAAATTCTGGTATTCATTTACATTACACCGGAAACTGACCCCATCATAATTTAGGGAAAAGGTTAGACAGTAAATAAATACTGCTGAGAAAGAGATCCCTATAAAAAGTACCTATAATAAGTGGTAAGTTTGATACGTTACCTCTCCTGCGCCAGTAGTTTATGCGAGTGCAGTGATGAGCCCAAGCCACGATTGGCAGGGTCTCCGTTCTGCCACTCCTGGCAGTAGCTGTCTAAGGCACGCTCACCGTTCGCGCGGGAGCCGTGCCAGATTACCTTTTGTGGCCTAAGAAAAAAGGGAAGATATAAATTATATTAAATGATAATAATACAAAAAAGCATATGCACATAACATCACACCTGTAGTCTCGAAGGACTGGGTGGTGTGTCTCAGAGGTGTCCATACCTAGTACATTCATATACCGCCAGTTCTGTTAAAGTCCTACAGGGTGTAAACAACCTCATCACGAAGCCGTCAACCAAGCATTCTGTACATCAAACTGTACTGTACTGTTCTGTACTGTGTAACTGTATTATTTTAGGTCAAAATAAAATCACTTCAATCAGTGTTTTTTTTTTGCTTGGATATCTTTGGTTAGACGTACTGAACGCTGTGTTAAAATTTGACCATCTATTTTAATGGGGCCTTATATACTCGTAGTTAGCCCCAAACCTTATTCCATAAATCGGACACTAATCCAGATTCCGGGCTGCTATTGAGACATTTCTGACGGAAATATCCAATAAAGGTGCGTTTAGACTACGACAGAAATTGCGACATAAATGTCAGACATTAATGTCTGTACTGTTCACACTTGCAAGGAATTTTTGTATCTGAGTAGTGTATATTTGTAAGTGTACGGAAATAGGGAATATGCTCGTAATTTTTTTTTCATTGAAATCAATAAAATACACTACTATCAACCCAAGAAAAGTATTAAAAGTGAAGTTCAACTACTGCTTGTCGCACAAAAATAATATTAAACTCCTGCAATTTTCTACGACAGTTCAAACGTCCGTAGCTGTCGCGGCCATGATGTGATGTCATTATCCACAATCGGCCTTGTTTACATCATCATCAACATTTGGGTACAGCAGTGGATTAAAAAAAGGAAAGATTTAGGAGCTTACCAAAGATTGCCGAATAAATAAATATAGCTGGACATTAACACACAGCGACATCTAGTGCCACACTAAGCAACGAGGCTTGTGTCGTGGACACCAGATAGTTGATATACTACATAGATACTTTTTGTTTATAAATACATATTTATTATACATATAAACATCCATGACTCGGAAACAAATGTCCATGCTCATCACACAAACATTTGCTTCTACCGGGATTCGAACCCGGAACCCTAAGAACGTAAGCCAGCCTCAGTACCGCTGAGCCATTCGGGTCGTCGATATAATGTAATGCGTTTATTGTTCATGATCTATTTTGATCATGATAGATGATTTTTAAAGCCTCAAAATATTCCCAAGTACTAGTATAATTTTCATTACTTCCTTCTCCACACTTTTTTTTCTTATTTTTCTAGTACTAGTATAATTTTGATCATGATAGATTATTTTTAAAGCCTCAAAATATTCCCAAGTACTAGTATAATTTTCATTACTTCCTTCTCCACACTTTTTTTTCTTGTTTTTCTAGTACTAGTATAATTTTGATCATGATAGATTATTTTTAAAGCCTCAAAATATTCCCAAGTACTAGTATAATTTTCATTACTTCCTTCTCCACACTTTTTTTTCTTATTTTTCTAGTACTAGTATAATTTTGATCATGATAGATGATTTTTAAAGCCTCAAAATATTCCCAAGTACTAGTATAATTTTCATTACTTCCTTCTCCACACTTTTTTTTCTTATTTTTCTAGTACTAGTATAATTTTGATCATGATAGATGATTTTTAAAGCCTCAAAATATTCCCAAGTACTAGTATAATTTTCATTACTTCCTTCTCCACACTTTTTTTTCTTATTTTTCGAGTACTAGTATAATTTTGATCATGATAGATGATTTTTAAAGCCTCAAAATATTCCCAAGTACTAGTATAATTTTCATTACTTCCTTCTCCACACTTTTTTTTCTTATTTTTCTAGTACTAGTATAATTTTGATCATGATAGATTATTTTTAAAGCCTCAAAATATTCCCAAGTACTAGTATAATTTTCATTACTTCCTTCTCCACACTTTTTTTTCTTATTTTTCTAGTACTAGTATAATTTTGATCATGATAGATGATTTTTAAAGCCTCAAAATATTCCCAAGTACTAGTATAATTTTCATTACTTCCTTTTCCACGCTTTTTTTTCTTATTTTTCTAGTACTAGTATAATTTTGATCATGATAGATGATTTTTAAATCCTCAAAATATTCCCAAGTACTAGTATAATTTTCATTACTACCTTTTCCACACTTTTTTTTCTTATTTTTCTAGTACTAGTATAATTTTGATCATGATAGATGATTTTTAAATCCTCAAAATATTCCCAAGTACTAGTATAATTTTCATTACTTCCTTTTCCACACTTTTTTTTCTTATTTTTCTAGTACTAGTATAATTTTGATCATGATAGATTATTTTTAAAGCCTCAAAATATTCCCAAGTACTAGTATAATTTTCATTACTTCCTTCTCCACACTTTTTTTTCTTATTTTTCGAGTACTAGTATAATTTTGATCATGATAGATGATTTTTAAAGCCTCAAAATATTCCCAAGTACTAGTATAATTTTCATTACTTCCTTCTCCACACTTTTTTTTCTTATTTTTCTAGTACTAGTATAATTTTGATCATGATAGATGATTTTTAAAGCCTCAAAATATTCCCAAGTACTAGTATAATTTTCATTACTTCCTTCTCCACACTTTTTTTTCTTATTTTTCTAGTACTAGTATAATTTTGATCATGATAGATTATTTTTAAAGCCTCAAAATATTCCCAAGTACTAGTATAATTTTCATTACTTCCTTCTCCACACTTTTTTTTCTTATTTTTCTAGTACTAGTATAATTTTGATCATGATAGATGATTTTTAAAGCCTCAAAATATTCCCAAGTACTAGTATAATTTTCATTACTTCCTTTTCCACGCTTTTTTTTCTTATTTTTCTAGTACTAGTATAATTTTGATCATGATAGATGATTTTTAAATCCTCAAAATATTCCCAAGTACTAGTATAATTTTCATTACTTCCTTTTCCACACTTTTTTTTCTTATTTTTCTAGTACTAGTATAATTTTGATCATGATAGATTATTTTTAAAGCCTCAAAATATTCCCAAGTACTAGTATAATTTTCATTACTTCCTTCTCCACACTTTTTTTTCTTATTTTTCTAGTACTAGTATAATTTTGATCATGATAGATGATTTTTAAATCCTCAAAATATTCCCAAGTACTAGTATAATTTTCATTACTTCCTTTTCCACACTTTTTTTTCTTATTTTTCTAGTACTAGTATAATTTTGATCATGATAGATTATTTTTAAAGCCTCAAAATATTCCCAAGTACTAGTATAATTTTCATTACTTCCTTCTCCACACTTTTTTTTCTTATTTTTCGTATTTCATTATTGAGTTGTGTCCTTATGTTATGAATTTTTCTGCTTATTTCTACCGAGGTAGTTTTAAACTGTTCTCCTAAACTTTATAGCGCCGCCTGCTTTTTTACTTTATTTTTATAATCATGAGATAAAACATTCCAAAGCTCTGGTAGCCCTTCTACAAAAAATGACAAGGCTCTTTGTAGTCTCCTTGCTCCACGTAAAACTCAATTTGTGCACTCAAACGCGGTGCGAATGAAATGAAAAAAATGAAATGAAAATTTCAAACCTGTTCGAAAACTTTTCAATACACTAGACACTTGGACACAACGTGTTCACACAGCGGCTGAAGAGACACTAATTATCGTGTCACAATAAATTTTGCAATTAGAGACACTCGTGTTCAAACGGAGACACTCGATGTATAGGTACACTGAGTGTACCGTGTATAGTGTCGTAGTCTAAACGTACCTTAACACTGCCCGGGCATCGAACACAAGACTTCATGCTCAGTAGGAACTTTGCGACCACTTGACCAACGAGGCAATGGAGTGGGGTTGGAACAAAACATCATAGAGAAAATTATTAACATTCAAAATGCACGATTGTGTCATGGTATGGTAAACAAATCAATATTATAATTTTTTTTTTTTAGATACGTGCAATATTTGTACTGTACGGGAATTAAACCCGCGATACGCAGCGCAGGTGGCCTACCATGACGTCTTAAAGCAGGACTGTTTTAATCTTATTCCAGAGTGAGAAAGAGATGGCGCTAGACGTCCTCTATAGCTCCGCCACTTTCCCACACTGGAGTAGCACTAAAACAATCCTGCTTTAAGACGTCATGGTAACCCCCCACCAATCGCTCAGCCAGTGCGCAAACCGTGTCGTCAAAAAAAAAAATTACACCATGGTGACTATGCTATTTAGTAATAATATGTCAATCGATTTGGAACATTAAATTCAATTTTCTTATGGCTTGTTATTCAACACCGGTAAATAACAATACCTACTCGTATATTATGTTTAAGGCACTTATGTGGGGGTTATTCATATTGGCTTATCAATATAAAGTTGATATGATAACGGTACCTATTGATAAAAGGATATTGACGAAGGTTCCTAAGGATGATATGATTTGAATAGAGCCCTTAATATGGAGACAGGACAAATCAGATATTACTGTTTAATTACAATTTATTACAGAGAACTCTGAAAACAAAATGATGAAAACTGTATAAGGTGTTATTTTAATGTCATCACTCCATCTAAGAATAGGTAAAAAAAAATAATTGTTAATAAGTGCAAAAATGATTCTGATTGTTTCGTTAGTTATGTAGATTAAGCCTAAAATTTTAATCTACAAAAAAAACCTCACAGTCTGAATTACCCATTGCTGGGGATAGGCCTCTCTTGGCAATCTCTAAGTTCCTATGACAGTCTCATCCTGATTTTATCTGTGAAGACAAGAATGTTGTCAGCCTAACTCACCGTTGGATGACCAATCCTTTTTTTCCAAGGGTCAAGGTGTCTTGCCCATCAGCATCATCATCAACCACAGCCTAACTTTACCCACTGCTGGGATAGGCCTATCTTTGCTTGTGCCCAGGTCCACGCTCTTGTGCCAGCCTTATCCAGCATATTCCCACAGTAAAATCAAATCAAATCTGTTTATTAATCAATGTAAAATAAAGGTGTGTCATAATAGTCGGTGAGCCAAAAACTAAGCATCGCTTGTATCTTGTGGCTAAGGAGTGTGAATTTTACAAAAAAAAATAGTCAAATTAAGCAACAAACATGTGGATATTAAAATATTATTACAGGCAGGGTAAACATTAACAGGGTACAGGTTAATACAAAGTATCAAAATCAAAATAAAAACCATGTTTGCATTTGTTGGGCTTGTGTTAAGGTGAGTTCTTGTGAGTGTGGGTGTGTGTATGAGTGTGGGTGTGTGTGTGTGGCAGGTGATAGCAAGGCTTCGGTGGCATCGTGTGACAATTTTAATAGGACAACTCTTAATATTTTTTACAGGTGGTGGTTGAGCAGTCTCGTAGGTCGCAAATGTCTACAACGTCTTGCCCAACTCCATTTTAATTCAATAACGTGATTTCCTATATCGAAGACGAGACGAGCATGGAAAGTCCATGGATCTCTGTGAAACCCTACCTGTAAAACTGAATCAAAAGTACAAGGTAATGACGCCAGAACATCAAGCTACTACAACTTTAATAGACTTCAACTTTATCGCTCAAGCATTAGGTTCAAAGTTGATTGGAAAAATTTGCCAGTTTCGGGTAGTTTGATGTTGTGGTGTGTGTACTTAATAGACAAATTTCTTACCAATGCGTGTCAGTCAGAATGTTTCTACCGTTGAAGCTGTATATCCTGGCTCCAGCCGCCAATTTTCCATTGCCCTCAAACATGTCGGAGAATGACTTGAACAGGACTTCACCTTGAGTGTTCACGACTGGCAGATGCCGGTCGGAGTAGCGGACTATTGAGTTCAAGTTTTGGATCCTAGGACAAAAAACTTTTATTGCAGAATTATAATAAAATTAATATACAGCATGGATCAGAAAGGTATGGTTATATTAATAAGGGTTTGGTGTAGACCATCAAACTGAATAACTTTGTCGTCTATGGGACCAATCCTAACTCGGGTGTGTAATATATGGTATAATAACAAATAGTATATTATCACTTGAAATAACGTTCATATGATATAATTTTCATATGCTATAAAAACAAATAACCTAATTTCATGTCATTTAATGTTACATTTCATTTAAACTTCTTTTGCTCTAATAACATTTAGTATAAAGTTCATTTCATATAATTTTCAATTTGAATAATGCTCTTTTGATATAACGTTTAGTTGACCTAATTTTCATTTGACCTAATTTTCATATTTACTCATTTTCAGCCAAAATTCTGTAATGAATAAGTAAATATCAGGAAACTTCATACTGTTATAACCTCATCTAACCCAAATGATTCACCAAAAATAGAGCGGGTCGGCGGGGAGCACGAAAATGGCAGGCGTTTATAATCCAATCCGTTTTTGCATAAGTACATGTCGCAGCCAACTAGTTTAATTAGCCGTTCAATTAACCGCCTAGCTTCGTTATTTTAAAGGAACCTAACTCGGGGTGCCCTAACCTCAAAACACTTTATATTCGCTTAAAAAGCGTAGTCGACGGAGCCCCGCTGCGCGGGAGAGTTGAATTTTTCTATCCTAATTTAACGCGAGTGAAGCTGCGGGCAAAAGCTAGTATCAAATTTAAACCAAAAAAATATCCTGAAGTTACTAAACAGTAGGATTATGCAAGTTAACAGTAACACTAAAGTTACTAAACCAATTACAAACTAAAAAATATTGCATCGCTTTCGACAGACTTTCAATTCGTATTCAAGCTACTGATGGCATTGTTAGATTGAATGGCTTACTTAGCCTAGCCACTGGCCAAGCTAAAAGCCAGCCCAGAACATAGTTTTTGTTTTATTATTTTGGTCTATGGCATTGTGGTTATAAAACAGATAATAAATGTGGTTTTCGAACCATTGCATTGTGCATTGTGTTCCATTTGGCATTGTGGTTTTTTTGTGGTGTGTGGTTTTTTTTTTTGTGGTGGTGTGTATTTTAGTGGTTTAATTTGCTGTAGCGTTTGTGGTTTCAATGAAACTAGTGTATGTTATTTTATTTATTCAAGTATAATGAGGAACTAATTAATTAGTTAAGGTATTGGTAGGTGAAAAAACGCCCTTAAAACTTTGAAAATGCTAGAGGTATCAGTTTTAATCATTAAAAAACAGGTGTTTTCTTTCCACAAAGGTACATCCATATCCTAACTTCCTGTTCATCATCATCATGATTTCAGCCGAAAGACGTCCACTGCTGGACATAGGCCTCCCTCAAGTGTCACCATATTGACCGGTCCCGTGCGACTCGCATCCAACGGATTCCCGCAACCTTCACCAGGTCTTCGGTCCACCTAGTGGGAGGTCTTCCAACGCAACGTCTTCCGGTTCGCGGTCGCCACTTCAGAACTTTTCGGCCCCATCGGCAGAACGGATGTTCTGTGAGCAATGTGCCCTGCCCACTGCCACTTAAGTTTGGCAATTCTTCTGGCTACATCGGTGACCCTGGTTCTCTTGCGGATGTCTTCATTTCTGATTCGATCACGCAAAGAAACTCCGAGCATAGCCCTCTCCATTGCCCTTTGGGTGACTTTAAGCCTTCTGATAAGGCCCATTGTGAGCGACCACGTTTCGGTCCCGTATGTAATCACTGGCAACACACACTGGTCATAGACTTTCGTCTTGACACAGCGGTAAGTTGGACGAGAAGATACCGCGCAGCTTCCCGAACGCTGCCCAGCCGAGTCGGATTCGACGATTGACCTCTTTCTCGAAGTTAGACCTACCTAACTGGACCGTTTGTCCCAGGTATACATAATCGTCCACAGCTTCGAGTGTAGTGTCTCCGATTTTAATAGGAGTGGGCATGCATTCAACATGATCTTGGTTTTGTCCATGTTCATTTTTAGCCCCACTCTTTTGGAAGCTATACTGAGGTCATCGAGCATTGTACTGAGGTCCTCCATTGTCTCAGCCATGACCATTATATCGTCGGCAAACCGAAGGTGAGTGATGTACTCGCCATTGACGTTGATGCCTAGCCCTCTCCAGTCCAGAACCTTGAAGACATCCTCCAGTGCGGCTGTGAACAGTTTCGGAGATATGACGTCTCCCTGTCTCACACCTCGCTGCAGAAGGATAGGTTCCGAGGCTTGGTCCTGAAGTCGGACTGACATGGTGGCGTTTTTGTACAAACACTTCAACACCTCGATGTACCGGTAGTCGATTTGGCACCGTTGGAGAGACTGCAGTACAGCCCAGGTCTCGATCGAATCGAAGGCTTTCTCGTAGTCCACAAACGCTAAACAGAGAGGCAGGTTATGCTCTTCGGTCTTCTGTATAACCTGCCGCAGCGTATGTATGTGGTCCACGGTGCTAAAACCTTTTAGGAAACCGGCTTGTGCGGGAGGCTGAAAATCGTCAAACCTGCGCGCGAGACGATTCATGATGACTCTTGAAAACAACTTGTAGACATGGCTTAGTAGTGAGATGGGCCTATAATTCTTCAGACGGGCATTGTCACCCTTCTTGAAGAAGAGTACCACCACACCCCTGCACCATGCCTGTAGCGTTTTTGCCTCGACTATGACGGAATTAAACAGCTTCTGAAGGGCCTTAAGTACCGGTTTTCCACCCGCCTTCAGGACTTCGGCCGTAATTCCGTCATCACGGTGCCTTGTTGTTTTTAAGCTGTTTCAGAGCCTCCTGTTAGTTACGGGTATTGTCCTCATTTAAACCAAGATTGTAATCATTATATCGCTTTACTTTTTTCTATTATTTTTTCACAGTATCACTTACTTGCTAGTCAACAACGCTCTGAAGGTTCCCCTGAATCCAGCACGTCTTCCCTGCCGGTAGCACGCGTAGTCAGCGCGTCTTATACCGTGCATGTTGCCTGGCAACGGCTCGTTTAGTGCCGCTAGATGGAGCTGTCAATAGAAAAATAACTTATAGTACCTTGTATATAAACGATGGTGGATAGTACACCAATTTCAGTCTTATTACTTAAGTGCGTCTCTTAACATAATAGTTATTAAATTGTTATAATAAAAATAAGTTATTTGGTATATTTTCATTTCAATAACGTTCACAAGATATAATAAACGAGAGTTATACCAACTGTTGATATAATTTCTTCAGATATAACATTTATATACTCTAAAAATTATTTCGTATAACGTTATTGGATATAACGTTTATTTAATCGAAAATCATTATATAACATAACGTTTATTGTCGAAAAGCGTGACAGAAACAAATCGCTGCAAAACCGACCCCACGTAGTCTTGTCTGCCCTATCCCTAGAGTGTTATTTAAAATCGTGTAGGCGCGGCGGGGTGAGGCGGCCCGCGCATGGGACCGCTGGAGTCCCGCAGCGCCGGAGCCGTGACAGAAACCATGCCTGCTGCTTGCTGCATGCTTGCTTGCATGATGCATGCTTGATTGCATGTTGCATGCTTGTTTGCATGCTGCATGTATGGTGTACGCTTGTTTGCATGCCTGCTGCATGCATGGTGTATGCTTGTTTGCATGTTTTTTACAGGGAAATAAAAACCCACGCGTTTTATCATATTAGACTAAATAAGTTTTATGTCTTCTGAGTTGTATACTCATATCAAACGATTTTATATTTAATGTAGGTTATGCTTATAAAAATTAGTAACTTTAAAATTATATCAATCGTTTATTATATTAACTGATCGATATATCGATTAAAATTATAGATTCAGTTGTTATGTCTTGTAAATATTAGAGATTTTGTAATTATATCATATATTACTTACCCCTGGCAGACTGTCAGGGGTACCTTGTAATCTGAAGGCATGATCAGTAACATGATCGGTAAATCTGTTGAAGGAAAACATCGTGAGGAAACCAGCATGCCTGCGAGATATTTCTTGACGGCATGTAAAGCCAAGTCAGAGGCTCATGGGTGGCATACAAACTCTGACACCAGGTAAAGCACTAAACACACGATAAAGAAGAAGAAAATCTGTTTGTATTTGTTTTTAGATTTTATGGTGGTCGCACGGAAGATACGTCGCGTATCGTCTCGTCGTTAGATGTGCGACTACACTTAATGCACACGATGCAACCACGATGTCACGGGTAAGTACTTGTAAATGTATAAATACGTACATGTTACACAAGTAAAAACATTGTTCTTTAATTTGTAGGTACTCTTGTCTCTTGTGTAAGCAAAAGTTAAGGTTATATTAAACAATCATTGAACAAAGTGAAGAAATTCTCAAAGAATTATTTAATTCTTTTTAAAAAAACAAAAACAATTAATATTAGTCTGTTAAATGTTACTTTTCTAGTTTTAAGGTTAATCTAGTTTCTAGTCAGTTTGTTACAAAATGCTGCTTTCCAAACGAACAAAGAAAGAAAAACAAGTACCTACCTAAAAAACCCATGAAGAAAAAGTACCCAGCTGAAAAAATACGTGAGTAATGCGAAAAATTTATTTTTCCTTTCTACTTAAATGATCGCGGATAGTAGTAGTAGTTTTGTAGCTTTCATGAACTAAATAAACTTTCAAACATTACGCCTGACATCTCTCAAAGGTTAGGTCGAGTTATAGTTCAACCAAACACCAGGGGATCTAAAATGGCCGCTTTAGCAGAATCCTATTAGGATAATAATATGAATTACGTTACAATTCGTTACGTTACCTTACGTTGTTGTTTGGAATGGCTGCTTTAGCAGAATCAAAAAGATAAAACTACCAAGATCATTCTTATCCTCTCTATCGCGACTGACCACACTTGTTGCACGCGGTGTTCTTCAATAGAACGCGCGAAACCACATGTGTTGCTAGCGTCTGTTTGAAGATATTTAATAAAAAAAACGAATAAAACGTGTGATGTCAGTCTGTGTTAGGGTTTATTTCCAATGTCTATAACATTTCCAAACGAAATACCAAAAGTCCCAGCTCTATTCCATTGACAAGTTGTCAAATAATATAAACAAAGTTGCGTCAACACTCCGCGCCATTTCTTGCGTCATCGTGTTATCGTTAGCGTCACATTTCAAGTGATTGCGAGCTACGGATTTGTTATTGTAATATAGTGTTATACCTTTAAATGTTCGTGAGAAGTTGTACTATCGTGTTATGATAACGCAAATTAGGTTTCGAATCGCAAAGTTGCAGTATTTCGCCTGTGAAAACGCGTAGGTATAAATACCTATAGTGATTGTGAAGTGTGAAGAAATACGTGATTTAGTGATTAAAACGTGTGTGAAAGCTTACAGTGAGTGTTAATTTAGTGTGGTGATTAGATAGTTTAACTATTTACACCAAAAAAACAAGTGATTTTGTGTTTTTTTTCAACCGACCGCAGCTGAGTCGTCGGATCACCCAGATGTAAACAAACAGTGAGTATCTAGGTTGTAATGAATGTTTTGATATGATGCTAATGAGATATTAATGAGATTGTGGTCTTATTTGAAAGGTAATATAATCTAGTTTATTTTAAAATAATAAAAAATACTAAAAATGTTAATAGTTTTTGATAAAATTAATATATTAATAGCAACATATCCGTTTTTATCGCTGTTTTTCAAGTTCTACATTATGTTTGGAGTATCAAATTATAATTGTAAGTCTTGATATTTAGTTTAATAGTTTCCTTATCTATTCTGCTATTCACTGTAAATTTTATAGAGCTATAACTCTTGTAGTTTGCGATCGACAAGTGTTTTTATAAAAAGTGTAAAATTACGTGCAAATTTTCGCGGACACCCGCGGTTGGGGTAAAACGGAGCGCGGACGGCACGCCAGAGAGGAGTGCGTGCTAGGTAGGTCTTTTTATGATTAGCTGTATTTTTATTTCATTTCTTTCCCTTATTAAATTTTAATTGTACAAGTCTGCTTATATCCCTTTATTTTGATAGGACCAAGTAGATTTGTTACAAACTAAAGATGACTGCTAAAGCAGCCATTCCAAACCACAAATCCCATGTAAGGGTTCTTACAGACGAGCGGCACGTTGCCAACGGCAGATAAACTGCAGCAGTCGCCACCTGTCGACGGCTGCCGTCGACGCGCCGGGCGGCAGCCGCCGGAGCGTCGACGACTGGCGTCGACGGGTGGCGACGCGCGACGGCGACGATTGCAGTTGTGGCATGCCGCGTAAATGTTTGTAGACGCCACAACTGCAAGCGTCGACGGCAGCCGTCGACAGGTGGTGACGGGGAAACTACTCTTATTACTGTTACGTCGTACCCGTACTTACCTACAGTTACGCTAGTAGGTACCTACCTACAAGTAGGTAGGAGGTAGTAGTAGGTAGAACGAGTCTCGAATAATGTAGGTACAAATTCGCAAACTACCTACAAAAGAACATCAGGAATTGTCTAGAGGATTCTAGGAAGTCGTGGTTCTTTCTCGAACGTTCGGTCGCCATATAAATAGTCGACGTGTTTGCGGGAGCAGGCAGTCTGATTTTGGCTACACAACGAAGCGAATCGAAGTGAACTAGAAGTGCGATATCTAAGCGAATAGTAATCAGTAGGTAGTGTATTTGTGATTGAGTTATAAGTGTTTTGTGATTATTAAAGTTATTTGTTGTTTCTTCGGTTTCTTCGGCTCGTAACATTACCCTTCATCCCCCTGCCCTTATCCCATGTTATGGCTCGGCTCAACACGTTTTCTTCTTCCGTTCCACCCTGTCAATCATCCAGCTTATGAATAAGTACTACCTTCTAATTGAAGAAAATACTTACGCTAGGTCCAGCAACAGGTGAGTTCTCCACGAGGTTTGATATTGAGGGCACATGCACCAAACTGGCGGCTGGCATCGGGAGATTCTGCGCGGGCGCTGGTGTTGGATGCGAGGGCGCAGACTGCGTTACCAGGGAGCCTAGCTGTTTTGACGAAAATACATTTAAAATATTATACTTATGTTTACCAAGCTTTTTAGCTTACCAAGTTATCAGAGGGGTAATTCTCGTATTTTTAAGAAATTATTATTAAAATCTCAGTCTCAATCTATGTATTACATAATTTCTCTATTTTAACTGAAATTTTGACCAGTTGAGAGAGGCGTACGGATTTTTGGAACGTTCTTGATGAAATGTACGAGAGAATTGAACAGCTGGTTTAGAAAAAAAAACGGGTGGTTGGCCGCTTAGTGGTGGTGGTTGGTGTAAAGAAGAAACCAATTCAAAAGTTAAATATTTTGTTTCATAAGAATGCAACAGTCATTATTTCATGATGTGGCGAGTTATTAAAACCATGATCTTGCATAAGTTCTAATAAATAACGGACAAATTTCTTCTTTAAAAAATGTTTGCCTTTATATGTTTATAAAGTTAAACAAAGCGATTTAAAAGTCAAAAGTGCACAGTTAACCATACAAATATAATTATTTTACTTTACAATTAAATAATTTACTTTACAATTAAAATAATTTGACTTTGATAATAAATAAACCACACAATTTTAACAGTTCGACTAGTAAAAGCCTCACTCCGTGTTTAGAATTCGAACCAGCCCGAGATTAGTTCGGACAGCACATTCAAATCGTCACTAGTGTATCGTCCCGTTCAATTTAGTGAATATCCGTGGCTTATGCTGTTGTTTGGACAAAACTCACCAGTACGTACTGCCATCCGGAATTAACTTTGACAAACAAAGCTTGCTCTTCGACGACGTAAGCCAGAGCACCGACAGGACTCGATGATGCGAGCTAGAAGTAGAATGTTGGGTGAAAATATTGGAATGGAATATAACAACATTGAAACAATATTGAAATGTAAATTTGTAGAATAACTAAAATCGTAATAGATAAATTAGGATGGGCTGAAGCAGGATAGGATCAAACTTCCCAGCGACACTATCGTATGGTCTTCTTAATGTCGCCTTTTTGGGTAATCCTACTACGATTTTTTTTTATTAAATTCTAAATATAAGTAAAAAAAAGATTTGCCTCTGCATACACTATTATGTACATCAATTTTTAATAATAAATATCGCTGGACATTACACACTGCGCCATCTAGGTGCCACACTAAGCAACGAGGCTTGTGTCGTGGACACTGATAGTTGATATACTACACAGATACGTTTTGTTTGTAAATACATACTTATTAAACATATAAACATCCATGACTGAAACAAATGTCCATGCTCATCACACAGACATTTGCTCCTACCGGGATTCGAACCTGGGACCCTGAGAAGGCAGCTTCACAACCGCTGCGCAATTCGCGACGTCAGTTAGTATGTAGTTGTCTAAAGGTTGCATACATAGATAATGCAGGATTTCATATTGGGTATTCCGCATTGAATCGACCAAAAGGCAAAACTTATTCTTAAGGTAAGGTTGTTGCTATATGTACTAAATTCATTTCGCAAAGGCCCACGGCAACCTTTTCCTTGCTTTTTTTTTCATTTAATAGTTACACTTGGTTCAGCAGGTGGTAACAAAACATGCCATACTTTCAACATTTCCTCAGTAGTTTGGAATACTGCTGCGCCTGGAACTGATTTGTTCGAGTCCTCTGTGTGATGGGTAGCTGGGTGTGACTGTACTGGCCCTGGAAATATATTCAAGTCTTAATAAAAATAGTCTTTATTACGATGTATCTAAGGACCAAAATGGTAATTGCGTGACATACTCGCATTGCCATTGCTAATAATTTGAAAATTCGACAACACTCATTGCGTACTTCACGCAGTCGAGCAGACAAACTTTTCAAATCCATGAAGCAATGTATTACAAAATCCTTCGAAATTTGGTTGATTAGTGCGTTACGTATTTGGGGAGCAGGATTGTACCAAAGGACCAGATTCAATTTATTGAGATATTTTGTACAGAACATTATGCTGTCAACAGTAACATAGGCAGCGAAGTTTCAAGATTTTAATAAAAACAAATTCATAGTGACACATGATATTTTTCTTAGCTATATTGGAGTCACGATGACTTAGTTAAACAATGTAAAGTATCGACTTTGAACTCTATGTATGCTAATTACATGAGTAATGTGCGTCAATTCATTAAATTCCCTAAAGATTACTTGTCTAAATTATTGATAGATAATCTTGGATTCGGGAAATTAATTATTACAGATTATTGTCAGATTTTGTTCATGTATGTATATTGTTACGATAACAATATACATACATGTATAGGTGTACATGTGGATGTACAACTATTATTAAAGCATAGTGCAAAAATCGTGATTCCATAGGTGCAATTTATTGCAAGTGGCCACGGTATTGTGCACGCTACTATTCACAATTACACTTGGTCGTTAGCCCGTATTCGGGTGTTCGAAAGACTCGAATTCGGGCACGCGATGCATTGATTACATTAGTCATTGAATCGCAATGGAATACGAGTTACTGACTTTAAGTAATTTCAATCAAGTCATTGATGTGACGACAAAGTAAAAAGAAAATTGGCGGATGAAGACTGGACGAGATTGCTCGAAAACGGGCGTCATCGACCTCATTCATTTACACTTGGTCGTTTGCCCGAATTCCATAGGCAATCGAATTCGGGAGGACGACCAAAAGTGTAATTGCGCCTAGTGGCCATTGACGGAATGAGAGCCGCCATCTTGGTTTTTAATACAATTTCTAAAGACAACTTCACAAACGTTTACCAACAGCGTCCTCATGAAAATGTCACTCAACAGCCAAAACAACTATCGTACTTTTAGTTTATACGTGATACTTACCATGTCTATCCCTGTCTCTATCCTTTAAGTCTTTGAGTTCCTTGAGAGCCTTGAGCTCATCTAGAGGACTCTTTACGACTTTTATAGGGCAGCGTGAAATACACAGATAATATTAACAAACAAATCATAGGTATACCTAATAGTACACCCACCATTAATTAGGGGCAAGCCTATAATTGCCATCAACCGGGCACAAATCCAGGTAGCCGGGTCTGAGAAATTCCTGATGGAAAATGGACGCTAGTGATTGCACTAAAATTGTAGCCGAATTCTGGGTCGGCTCCATTTGGATAGCCTAGCGTATCGATTTGCCAAAAAGAGAAAAAGTTGTGTAGAATTGCAAGCCATGCTAATATTAAATGCATCTGCCTAGCCATTTCCCAAAGATGTTGGTGTGGCGTCTAACTGGATGCAGCTGAAAACCAGTATTTCACATGTAGCGGCTGCTATGATGTACTACTCTGTCAAGAAAGTACCGGGAAAAGATCAATAAAACACAAAATATTAGTTATTTATCCAAATTTACTTTATCACCTTCAAAGTATGCTCCTTCAGAACCGACACACTTACGCCAACTAATAATCCAATCATAAAAATATTTTTTAAATGCTTATTCCAGAATTGAGTTCAGTTCTCGCCGCGAATTCTCCTTTATGTCTTCTACTGAATGAAAACGGGTGCCACGAAGTGGTAATTTGAGTTTAGGAAAAATAAAGAAGTCGGCTGGAGCCATATCTGGTGAATAAGGTGGTTGCTCGATGGTATTTGTTGAGTTTTGGTCAAAAAATCGTTCACAACTGTGCGAAGGCGCATTATCGTGGTGCAAAATCCAAGAATTTTCTTTCCACAAATCTGGCCCTTTTATCTAATTTGCTCTCTTAAACGCTGCATAACGTCCGAATAATATTTTTTATTTACCGTTTGACCTTCCGGCAAGATTGTCAGTCACTATTTCCTTCACTTTTGCAGTGTTTACTTCAGTTGCAGACGTTGATGGCCTACCAGAACGAGGCAAATCTTCCATCACACCTTGACTGCTTTTGAACGCTTTGTACCACTCATAAGCGCGTGTTTTTGATAAAGTCGATTCACTGTAAGCCTTCTGTAACATTTTCAGAAACTCCGAACTCGAAATTCCATTGGCGATGCAAAATTTAAGACAAACTTTTTGTCCGATATTTTTGTCCATTAAGAAATTCGCAATACACACTAGATATAATATAACTAAAATCAGTACTGTATTTAATCTAATTAACAGATGTAACTCAAACTCCGCGCCAAAATGGAAAACAGTTGTGCTAATCTAACAACAACAAAAAAAAAAACAAAATAAAATGTGGAACCATAAACAAATCATCCATTCCCGATACTTTTTTGACTGAATGTATAATACCGGATAACATTTTTATCACTTTCCAAAAAAAATGGGTATATTAGGTGAACGGAGTAGAAGCTTATGGCATTCCTAGTTCTTTTTTCTTTTTTCCACAGCTTAGAAAAAAATTGATCCATCATCAAAAACGCTACAAATTTAAAGTAAACTGTTCATATTAGAACAAAGAAAGAAAAAAAAAAAACATGTTTTTTGAATTAAAAAAAAACACTAAGTATGCCATTTACTTCTACTCTGTTCACCTATTATACCCATTTTTTTTGGAAAGTGATAAAAAAGGTATCCTGTATATTGGACCTCCTCAACCCAGTAATTGGATAATACGATACCCCTTGTAACTGGTTATCAGACATTCGGGCTTCTGACTACCTGTAATGACGATCACTGTCATACAAGGTGTCGCTTTGCATCCTGGTCAAATTCAAGGAGCAAAAGAGAGGATGCAAATGATTTTCGACCCGAATCGATAATAAAATGAGTAGGTTTATTTTTTCTTTTTCTTATTAATTACGGAAATCGGTAAGTGTAAACCACCCGTATTAAAACGCAGCCCGTCTGTTACTGGCCCTATAACCGCGCCTTCACACCCACAAATAAACGCACACAGAGACATGTCGCGCGATGCGTGATTTTTCTATTACTTTCGGTTATTCTGAAATACTGTCAAATTGAAACAATTTAAAATAGCAGCTTTATTATTTGACCGGGTATCGTAATAAAATTTTAATTTATTATTTATGTCTTTTGTGACAAGCTCCTGGATGTTGACTAGGATGCAAAACTAGGTACAATTTGTATAATGATAATGGGCGGTCACCCATCCTCGCACCAACCTTGGTAAGCACTGTTCAACCTTAAAGATCAACCCGTGCGGCTGTTATCATTTAGCCACGACTTTGACTTACTAACTTTTTAAGTACACACATCAAAAATGTCTAGGGATCAAGCATTTTTATGCGGATTTCTTGAGATTGAGATGTGGCTTTGTAATAAATTTATGATTTTATAAATTTATATGGATCCTTTTTGGTGCATTTCATAATTTGAATCAGGAACTCTCAATCAAATTCGAGTAAAAGATGAAAATAAGCTGTCAATATTTTCCCTATAAAAACATACAACGCATTGAAGACATTATTAGTGCTACTGTTTCCCTACTACTGATTAAAACCAACGTTATTATGGAGCGGCGACGTCATTTAAGCAGGGAAGAAATGCTCAGAGCCGTGGGAATGATAGAAGCTGGTTCCCGGCAACGTACTGTAGCTTTAGCTCTGAATACAAGTCAGAGTGTTATCAGTCGACTTTGGACACGTTACCGAAGCACTGGTACCGTGGCTGAGCGCCATGGAGGACGGTATCGCTGCACCACACGGAGACAAGACCGATACATTCAAATCTTAACTCGAAGAGCTCCAACAATAACCGCCATGATGTTAGCCGTGAGGCTTCATCACTCTTCAGGGAACTTAATTAGCGACCAAACAGTCAGAAACCGCTTGCATGAAGTGAACCTTCATTCCCGAAGACCGCTACGGGTACCACCTATAGCAATGCACAATCGTAGGATTCGATATCAATGGGCTCTTGAACACAGAAATTGGGCAGAAGAACAATGGCGTTTCGTGTGCTTTTCTGATGAGTCTCGTTTTGGTATGAGACCGGATACAAGACGTATACGACACTGGAGAACCCCTGGACGCCAACAGCGATTAAAATCCTGCCAGGAAGTCCATCCTTATAGTGGTGGAACCATCATGGTATGGGCGGGTATTTGGATCGGCGGAAGAACTGAGTTGATTTGGATCAGAGGCAACCTCAACGCTCAAATTTATGCTGAGACGATTGTATCAGACGTCATCGTTCCTCTACAAGTGCAAATCGGTCCCTTATTTCAGTTAATGCATGATAATGCACGACCGCACACCGCAAGAGTTGTAAGACAGACTCTCGCCGCAGCTAACATCAATGTCCTGCCCTGGCCTGCTCAGTCGCCAGACTTGAACCCGATTGAGCATGCATGGGATATGCTACAGAGAAGAGCTCTGCCGAATATGGAGGGTATCCAGTCGCAAGAAGACCTTTTTTTGTTGTTGCAACGAACATGGGCGGCCATTCCACAGCGTGATTTGGATGAACTCATTTTGAGTATGCCAAACCGATGTTCTTGTGTTGTTAGTGTTCGCGGTAGAAACACGGATTATTAATTGTTTAAGTTACCCAATAAAATTTTAAAGAAAACTGTTATTTCAGTCTTTTTTTCGAACTTTAATGTTAGTGGTTCAAATGTCAAAAATCCCTTTATTAGGAAAATGGCAAATTTCTTTATTAATGCAAAGGTGACTTGGTTTATCGTTACTGTGACAAACGAAAACACTTTATTTGATGAATCCTTAAAGAAAATTTTAATTAATATCAATCAGGAGAAAAGTTATTGCAAAAATATATGTTGATCCCTAGATACTTTTGATGTGTGTACTTTATAATGCAAATATTTATGCTGAAACAAATTGTATTGTTGTTGCAATCGCATGTAGACGATCTGGTGTTTCAGGTCATGGTTACAGCATTGTGTTGGAACCATGGAATAATGACACAGAACATCAATCTTGTAACTTTTGAAGGGTCAGGCAGAGTTGTACACCCATAATTTGCCTGCAGAGTCAGACTAGACTGCTACTGAGAAATTTTCAGAAACCCAATGATACTTTGCCCTGTAGTGCTTCCAAATACTAGCGCAGAGAGTGATACAAGGTAAGAGTGGGGTCGGCTTCCAGTCCAACCAGATTCAGCTGATTACCAGTATTTTACATGGTGCGAATTTAGAATTAGGACTGGGTAATACGTTACTCGGTACCCCTTGCTAAGACTGATTGTCTGACTTTCGAGCCACTGACTACTTGCAACGACAGTCACCCATCCACGGACTGACCTTGGCAAGCGCGTCGATCTATGCGGCTGTTGTTATTTAATTTATTTATTTATTCGATTATCCTCTTACTGGAACGCCACACATAGCAATTACACTAATGGAGATATAATGTATATTAATTATAATGATAACAATACGAGTATCGCTGCAATGCCTTCAAGGGCTGAATAAATATTAAATATCACAAAGCACTATCAGAGTGCGTGTTATCATTTCGCGCAAAAACCAAGCAATCAGAATTTAAAATTACGTCTCCGGATTTAGATAATGACCAACTATTAACTGTTATTTTCATATAACAACAACAACAGCCCATAACGTCCACTGCTGGACATAAGCCTCTCCTATAATGGGAGGAATTTGCCGTAATCTCCACGCTTGGCAGGCGGATTGGAGATCGCAGTGATGAAAGACTAACAGAAAACGCTGCTGCCCATTCTCTGGTCTACGGAGGCGCAAGGTGTTCTGCCTCAGACATTAGTCGCCTTATACGACACCCGTGAGTGTAATGGGTTGGTTCTATTCTACTCTGCCGGATACCACACGGCTAATTTCATACAGCTGATGGAAATTGAAATAATATAGACCAGTACATAGTGTTACCGATAGTTTTGTCTTGTCCATATTAAACATTTAAGCTAAATCATTTCGTAACAGTGGTATTTTTTATTTT
The DNA here is from genome assembly GCA_941918905.2 of Xestia sexstrigata. Classification (NCBI taxonomy): domain Eukaryota; kingdom Metazoa; phylum Arthropoda; class Insecta; order Lepidoptera; family Noctuidae; genus Xestia; species Xestia sexstrigata. The sequence continues at coordinate 8,020,766 of OW799217.2, read as the reverse complement.
TTTATTATAAATTGTTGTTCTGGGCATTAATTTTTAGGGTCTAAACCCAGTGTGACCTAGTGTGTTAAACCGGTATAAGGATAAACATATAAGCTTTCATTTATAGAGCACAGAAGTAACCGGATCAAAAGACCATTTTCGGTTACTACTAACAACAACACTAAACATGATAGGGCACCGCATTCAAATTTTCTGAAGATAACAAGGTTTTTTGTGCAAAAACAATGTAACTTACAGGGGTACAAAAACCTACAACTCGTTGCAAAAACCGTTCAAGTTCAATAGGCGAAAGGGCAAAAAGTCCACAACACCATTCAGTTGAAAGAAGTCAACGATAAATATAGTCAGGAAAATAAAATTACTTACTTGGCCGTCCGTAGAACTTGGTATTTCCATGAACGGGATGCTCTTCATAATGACTGAATCCAGGTTCTCCTTTTGGTCCAACTATAGAGACCCCAGGTGATCCAGGAGGTCCCGGTGGTCCTGGGGGTCCGGGGGGTCCAGGCAGGTACTGAACAGCTTCGGACAGGGTCCCAGACGGACCCGGCGGACCGGCTGGTCCTGGCACTCCGGGTAGACCGGGGAGACCGTCGAAGCCACGTTCGCCTTTTTCTCCTTTGAACTGAGTGAAGAAAGGTGGAGTTTAATTAACATAACATTAAGCCAATATTGCTCTGAAGGGCTATACAAAACGTTAAGTCGCTTCATTCATGCAGTACGGGGCGAGCTTCGCCACAAATCTGGAATCCGTCTGCTACTCAGAAATCAATAACACTTTGCATGACCTGGGAATCGAACTAGTACTTCTTGCTTAGCAGTGGCGATTTACGACAACTAAGCCAACCAAGCAGTCCACTAAGTAGGTAAGTTGAAATAGTCCGGAAATATTCTGGTCATCTGTTTTAGTAGCTTTAAAAGATGTAAATGATGTGTGTGTGACGTAACAATTATTAACGTGTCTTCTAATACCTATTAGACTACTGATATCTTATCTAAGGAGACACTATCAAAATCATAGCGAATAGGTACAAGTGTTCTGATATGCAGAATTGATACTGCTGCTTATTTTTATCATTGGTAATCTGTGAACCGCAATCTATTTTCTTCAGGAGTTTAGGAAATATTCCTAACTATATCTAGCGATCAGACTTCTTCGATAATATTATTCCAAATATTGTAGAGTTGTTGGTTTTATGCCCACGAAGTTGCGGATAACAGCAAGTTTACCTTTCTTAACGATAAGTTTAAGAGTTCAAGAAACTACGATTGTTTAAATAAAGGAAGAAGTTGGCCAAAGTGGTTGACGTGGAGGTGGGCCGGCCATATGAGCCGTAGAACCAACGACCGTTGGGATAGACGGGTTCTTGAGTGGATACCACGAATCTCCTATCACTACATACTCGTCATCTCAGCAGTCACCTCCATACTTGCCATATCGTCCTTCACACAGTCCATCCATCGTTTCTTTGGTCTTCCTTTACTCTTACAGCCATCACCATTACATTCTCAAACTTTCCACTACATTTTCCTCATTCCCCGCATCACATATCCATACCACGATAGCCAAATACCACACAACTTTTCAGTCACCGGCGCCACTTTCAGACTCCCTCTAATGTAAACAAGAAGTTTCTAACTTCAAATAAACGAACCGAAGTATTCAAAACACGAAAACCAACGTCACGTCAATCCAGCTAACGTTCTGTATAATTCATAAGTCAGAAGATGTAACCGCATAAACATGGTAAAGCGAGTTCCCTATAAACTCGAAAGTTGTAAGCTTACGGATGACATAGAAAATCTCATTTTATAGCAGTGAGGGTAACCGGGTAACTTTGTTTTATGACGTTCTCTCCTCGGGATAATTTCGCTATAAAGAGGTTAGGGTCACAGGGGGAAGTTACCCTTTTCCGTGTAAAAGACGATGGTTTTTTGTGAAACAATGGTTGGAGAATGTTTTGTTACAAGGTAAGATTTTTGGCCGGGTTCAATAATTATAACCAGCCCCCAAGATATAGGCGCAGCCCAGTTTGGGGGACCTCTGTTTTCTAAATAAAGGGTGGAAATAGACATAACGAAGCCGAAAGGATTTAATTGTTCTAGACCATACCTGGGACCCTTCTTTACGGAGATTTTGCAGGTCAAAGTTTCAATTTTTTCAAAAGTTTTTTTTTAAATACATGTATTTAATATAGGATTTTCTAAACACCTCCCCGACCCCCGTACTATTCAATCCATCCATCAGCCCAATGTTTTGAGTACGTTACATTGAGTTTTTTCGTAAAACGTGATTTTTCAACCCAAAAAAAAAGTCGTTTCCCAGCGATATTTTTTGCGCTAAGTTACTTAGTTTTATGTACAGAATGCCTGGTTGTCGGCTTCGTGAGGGGTCTGTTTACACCCTGTATGTTAAAATTTTACTTGTTACCTACTCTATGTGTAGGTACGATTATTTCATAGCGCACAGTTAGGTTTAGACAATGATTGTAACAATGGTTTAATTTTATTCTGATTAACCACAATTCAAATACTATGTCATTGTTTAAATACGATTTTGTTTTAATCTGTGTTTATAGACTTAAATTATTTTTTGCTTTTGTATTTGAAGCAACACATTTGGTATTTAGTATACTCTTCTGTAATGCTAATTTCTGTCTTTATTTTTAGGTATTGAAGTAATTATCCTCGTTCGTGTTTTGTTTTCTTTAGGAACTCCAACAATGATATCTTATCATCATATTCCTATCCTAATCCTATGTTACATAGGTTCTTACTTCGGGTTACTGCACCACGTCTCCTTCCGATTATTTTTTTCTTATTAATTTTGGTTGTAATTAAATGTTATTAATTTTATAATTGTAATAGTATTTCGTCATTTGTAATGTTATTGAATTTTATTTTTATTGTTGTATTATTTTCTATATTTTATTGTTGAATGTGTTAGTTTTATAATTTTAATGAACGTGTTTTTTTTTGTTATTTGTATAGATTAATGATTTCAAACAATGTGAATTGTTCCAGAATAAATAAATTGAAATTGAAATTCCAGTGTCCCCTGACAACCTTCCGCTATTATTCGAGATCATTCGCTTTTCTTTTAGATCTTTCCTCAAACAGTCCATCCATTTTATCTTTGGCCTTCCGCTCCCACATCATCATTATCAGCCTATTAATGTTCCCACTGCTGGGACAAAAGCCTCCTCTCTTATGAGAGAGAATGGGCTATAATTCACCACGAGGGCCCAGTGCGGGTTGGTAGATGTCACAAGTCTTCGAAATTTCTTTCTAGGACATGCCGGTTTCCTCACGATGTTTTCCTTCACCGTTTTGAGAGCAGTGGTGATGAAATAAATTACACAAAGCAATGCGCCTGCCTGGGTTCGAACCCACGACTTACTGTTCGTAAGTCGGGGCTGCCACCACTGGGCCACCGCTGCTCTCATCACAACAACATAAAATCCATTGAGAATTTAACATCTAATATTCATGACTCCTTGAATCACATGGGTTTTAAAAATCTACCTACGTATCTAATGTTAACTCGGTTCTTTCTCGGTTTATTTTTTATTTTTTTATAATAACTCTCTTTATTAAGTGGGAAGCTGTTTCTGGGATCAGAGTAGATTCGAGTGGGTTCGTTAAGCCCATCTGTCCCTTTGTATATTGTGATTATATTTACATAACAGCCCTGTTACGGGCGTGTACTGAATTTCAAATCAGTCAACACGACCTTTTGCAGTTTACTGAAGGATTTTTTGTGGCTCAGATATACGGATTTTGGATTGAAAATGTCGCGTTATAAAACAATTTATAAATTATTTTAATAAGTTCTTCTGCTTATAAACGAGTTAAAAACAAGAGTTTATTAGAACTTGCTTTTTAAGTATTAATATATTCAGAACAACAAATAACAAATCTTGAGACTAATAAGTGAAAATGCACACGCACAGTTCGAGGCCGGTAACCTGTCTGTAGGCATAAAAATCCAGCTCATATTTAGAAAAAAACGATTTCATTTTGTTCGTTATATCACCGACGATAATACGAGTAGTGTGGACACTCACGTTGATAAAGGCGTTAAAAAAAATCTAAAACAAACCGGATGACCTTGCAAGGCCAACTCGCGTTGAATACCTACTTAAGGAAAAATTTTGTACCTGAACGTAAAAAAATGGATTAGCGTTTTTAAAGGTTTGGAACAATTTATTTGGTACTTAGTGTTAAAATATAATTTAAATAAATAATAAAAACACGGTATCGGCAATGGACTTTGCTTTTTTTTTGCACATTATCAGCATGAGCGATTAACAGGTTTTGTGATAAACAAACAGATAACGCGAATGAAGATCCCTTACGTGTATTGCGTGTTCTTTTATATCGTTAAATACGTACGCAAACTCGTTTCGCCGGTAGTTTACATTTGGTTCGCGTGTAGTGTGGACAGGGCTTGTGTGTGGATGTGAATTGATTCAAATAATAATGTTCTTAATATTGGCGATAGTCGCCGTGGTGGCGCTTTACTTCTACGGAACACGGACCTTCGATTATTGGAAGAAAAGAGGCATCAAACATGACAAACCATTACCAATTGTTGGCACAAACTTGAAACAGTTCATGCTTAAAGCGAGTATGGGTATGATGGCTGCGGAAACATACAGAAAATATCCTGAAGAAAAGGTTGTCGGATTCTACAGAGGCACGTCTCCAGAATTAGTAATAAGAGATCCGGAAATAATCAAACGAATCCTTACAACAGACTTCCAATGCTTCCATGCAAGAGGTATCAATCCACATAAGACAGTTTTCGAACCACTACTAAAGAACATTTTCTTTGCTGACGGAGATAGTTGGCGGTTGATTCGACAGAGATTTACCCCAGCTTTTAGCACAGGCAAGCTGAAGGCTATGTTCCATATCATAACTGACAGAGCCGAAAAGCTGCAAGTTATCACAGAAGATATCGTTGACAGAGAATTCTATGACGTCAGAGAACTTATGGCAAGATACACAACTGACTTTATTGGCGTTTGTGCTTTTGGTATAGATATGGATTCTTTGACAGATGAAAATTCGCATTTTAGAAAACTTGGCAAAAGGATCTTTGAAAGGAGATTTAGAGACGGGGTTGCTGGAGCTTTGAAAATTATGTTCCCAGAATTGTTCAAAAACATGCATTTGTTAGCACCGGAGATAGAAGCGAACATGAAAGTTTTAGTTCAATCCGTGCTCAAGAACAGAAACTATAAACCATCTGGTAGAAACGATTTCATAGATTTAATGTTGGAGCTCAGAGAAAAAGGTAAAATTATCGGAGAGTCTATTGACAAGAAGAACCCGGATGGTACTCCTAAAATAGTCGATCTAGAAATGGATGATGCACTAATGACTGCTCAAGCATTTGTTTTCTTTGGAGCTGGTTTTGAAACTTCGTCCACCGCTTCTAGTTATGCTTTGCATCAACTGGCATTCCATCCTGAATATCAGAGAAAAGTACAAAAAGAAATCGATACAGTTTTAGCTAAATATAATAATAAGATTACCTACGATGCTGTGAAAGAGATGAAATATTTGGAGATGGCGTTCTACGAGTCAATGAGGATGTATCCTTCAGTAGCATATTTAATAAGAATGTGTTGTGTACCTCAATATACATTCCCAGAGATTGATTTAACCATCGATCAAGATATTAAGATCATGATACCCATACAAGCTATTCAGAGAGATGAGAAGTACTTCAGAGACCCAAACAAGTTTGACCCTGAGAGATTTGCCGAGGGTACAAAGGAAGACATCAAGAACTTCGTATATTTGCCTTTTGGAGAGGGACCTCGTTCTTGTGTTGGTGAGTCTTAGTTCTTATTTTGTATTCCTTAGAATATACTTCTTGATACTAAATTAAAAACGAACGATGTAAGTGAATAAACTTTGATACTACAATTATTTACATTGAAAAATTTGCAATAGGTACTTGTTAGCACCAAAGACAATATTGGAAAAACAAACACTGGCCAAAATTGCAATGTCATCCATTGAATCCGTAGCAATATTTCTGTAGCATTAATAACAGCATAAATGTTCATTTCAGGTGCCAGATTAGGACAGATGCAGTCAATGGCAGGTCTTGCATCAGTTCTACAGAAGTACTCAGTGGAACCAGCAGCTTGCAGCCGCCAGGAGCCTTTGCCTGATCCAACAGGAATTGTCTCGGAAGGATTTGTTGGAGGGCTACCTCTTAAAATAACGAGACGTGTGAAATGATCATTATAATTAGGTGATTTTTTACTTTCTTAGGCCAGTCCAGTTACACCATAAATCACTTGAAGCGTTTAGCGCTACACGTGTTTGACATCGTGCATTATTCTATTTCTGTCAATTGATTGAAGGTGATAGAGTCAAAATGATGTTTTCATGTTTAGCGTAAAGCATATTTAGTAAGTTTTGGTGTAGGCGATCCTCATTATTTTTGGTATAGACTGAATTAAAATTATTTATTTAAAAAGCGTAGGAAGAGAACTGCCTAGCAGTCGATGAACAAGAAGTTTTGCGATATTTGTGAGATGGAAATGCAATATCTACTTTCACAGTTTTGAGGCTATTCTTGATCGTGGTGTAAATGGATACACAACAACAACTTAAAACAACATCTTGGATTTACAGAAAAAAAAATCTGATTGATTCTTGTATAAAACGACACGCTCAGAAATTTAATTGATTTTTTGGTACGGAACTTTATATTAAATTATAAATATATATAAAGTTTGAAAATACAACATATTACCTAATTATTTTGTGATGTCAAATGCAACATTTTACTTACCATTGACACATCCAATATGTTTACTCCTGGATCCCCTTTCTCCCCTTTTGGTCCAACGGCTCCTTGATGTCCTGGAGGTCCTAAAGTCCCCGGACGACCCTGTAATTATTTGCTTTCTAAGAATCCGTCTATCAAAATCCTATCTCCTATCTGACCTAAAGTACCCCTGGTGTGATCATTGGTAGTTTATTCAGAATATTTGAATATAATTCAAAAGTGTGTGAACTAATAGAGAAAAAATAACATTTACCTTTGCATTCTTAGCAGCAAGAAGAAAAAATAACAATCAATTAACAAGAAAATTTAGTACATCAAATTCCTTTTTGTAATAATTTTAATAGGAGCAACTAGAGAGAGTTTGTCTATCGATCAAACAGTCAATGTGATTCGCCACAGAATATTTATGTCACCTCAAACAATGTGTCTCAAAATACGCACGGTGTCATTGATCGATCGTAGTCTATTTGCACTTAAAATTATTTCCTTAATAACTTACAATCCATCCTGGTAGACCAATGTCTCCTTTGTCTCCAGGTCTTCCAGGTGATCCTGGGGGCCCTGGATTCCCTGAACTTCCTTTAGGTCCTGAAGGTCCAGGTCTTCCCCTCCTCCCCCGCAAGCCAGTATCACCCTTGTCGCCCTGTTTTCAAGGTTTACACTTCTTTACATAATTATCTAAATCATTAGCCGTTTTTGCCGCATTATTGTTTCTTATCTTGGATATATTGGAATTATTTAATCAACGATACATCATACTTACTAACATTTGATTATGTTTCGGAATAGATAACATAAATGATTGCATAAGGTCAAGTAATATTGACAAAAGTCAAGAGCGTCTAATTTGAGTTCATTATCATTGTCCTGACCTTGAGATTTCTAAATGTTGCGTTGGTGAATAGATTATTCTTATTACATATACAGTGATGAATGAAACATACCAAATATGAGACGTACCTAGTTTTACGTTACTAGCATACCAATCACTTTAAAACATAAACTTTTTAAGAAACTGGCAGTAAATAAATATAAGTTACAAAAAAACTGATATATTGTTGGTGTCAGTTCTTTTTTTGTTTGAATTTGAATTACGCATTTATTAAAAAAAAAATGTTATAGATAAGTTTTGTTTGAAATTAAAGTGTCATGTTTTTGCCTCAAACACAATATTTATTTTTGTACGATTGAAATGAATGATACAATCGGTTTCCAGTTTCATGTGTGTAGCTACTAAAATACAAATTTAATATTCATACCTTAATAGTGACAATATCAGATCCAGCCATTGTGACGCTGATAGGTCCAGGTGGTCCTCTTTCTCCCCTCTCTCCTTTCAGTCCAGGTGATCCAGGCGGTCCAGTTGTACCAGGCATGCCTGATGGTCCAATGTCACCGCGTTCACCCCCCTTACCATCTTTGCCCGGGAAACCAGGAGGGCCATCATTGCCTCGACCACCTTTTTCACCCTGTTGCAATTTGAATAAGTATATTAAGGGGACTACAGGAGCTAAACGCGAGTTTTATAATGCAAAAAAGCATACGATTCACTGCACTTTACTCGATAAAAAAAATCACGAACTTATCTCTAAAAAATTCTTTTAACGAGTAAAACCATACTAAAATATATGCGATTTCTGATTTTTTGGCAAATAATTCTACAAGCAACATATTAGCATTATAGTGTTTTATTCTTTTAGTCCAATCATTAGATTTTTTGTAAATCACAAAAAACCACTCATTTTGCACTATTCGGTCCGCAGTGACTGACGTAACAACCACTTTGTAGTGCAAACTGATTAGAACTTTATTCTGACAGCATTTCAAAAGAAGTTTGAACCACCACAAGCAGAGTTGCTAATTTAGCTCCTGTAGTCGCCTTAAGATAATATTAATTTATTTTAAAACTAAAGTAATGTGAACGGAACGTTTACGTTAATAATTATTATATGTTTTGTAGTTTTCAAAATATTTGTGAGTATAATATCCAGGATTAAAAACAGAGGCTTGAATTTAAAACAAAGGCCCTGTAGCATAAAAGTGCGTATTGAAGAAGGGTTCTGTCGAAGTAGTGCGTTTCGAAGGTGTGTGTTGTCAAACTATGTTCTGTCGGACTAATGGTAGTCGAATATATGTTCTGTCGAAGCAATGAGTAGTCGAACAATTGTTATTCGAAATTGAGACCGTGTCGAAATAATTAACTGTCGAAGTTCAGGATGGCACTCGCACATTTGATATAAATTGTAGGCTTTAAAACTTCTCATCCAATTAAGAGTCACCTCGCAACTCGTAATAATGCCATCAATGAATACAAGATTGAGGTATCCTCAAGCGTTCGCAATTTTGCCCCAACCTAATTGGTGTCTGAATAATAAATTCAAAACCTCACCTTTTCGCCTTTGTCTCCTTTAGAGCCAGCCACAGCTTGCCTTTGTCCTTTAAATATGAATTTCTATTTGTTAGTAAATATGCCAATGAATTTATTCACAGCTCTTTATTATGTGAAATAAATATTGTGTAAATTATTTTGATGTAAAATGTTATACATTGGTAATTGATTACGCCTCTATTTATAAATTCCATTGCGTATTTGATTAAGTATGAATTTCTATTTGTTACTAAATACGGCAGTGATTTTTTTCACAGTGCTGTTGTACAAAACAAGTGAAATTAATATTGTGTAATTATTAAGATGTAAAATGTTATAAATTGGTAGGATTACGCTTACACTTATGGATTCAATTGCGTATTTTTGATTATTCAACATCCAGTTTGGCCGTCCAATATATGTAACATAAAACGTGTTCAAATGTATCACGTAAGTAGCTTATCATCAGCAATATTATGGTCAGTCAAACTTTGCAATCACAGACAGTCAATAAATAGCTCATCTTTAAACTCAACATTATCAATATTATTTTTACTTGTATTATTATTATTCTCAGTATAAATAACTCTGACGACTCTTTTGATAAGTTTATGTTGAATAACTGATTTGAAGATTCAGTGTTTCACAGTTATGGGCTCTCATATCCCATCGTTTTTGGGTATCTTTAGTATGAATATGACATAAAAATTCTACATACCTGTTACAAGGAACTCTGCATCATCAGGATTGAAGACTCCACCCGTGGGAGGACCTGGAGGTCCCGGCTCTCCGCGTTCACCTATGTATATTTATATTCACATCTTAAACAGGATCCGGCAGAGTAGAATAGAACCAACCCATTACACTCACGGGTGTCGTATAAGGCGACTAATGTCTGAGGCAGAACACCTTGCGCCTCCGTAGACCAGAGAACGGGCAGCAGCGTTTTCTGTTAGTCTTTCATCACTGCGATCTCCAATCCGCCTGCCAAGCGTGGAGATTACGGCAAATTCCTCCCATCATGGGAGAGGCTTATGTCCAGCAGTGGACGTTATGGGCTGTTGTAGTAGTAGTAGTATAGTAAACAGGATGGAATCGACGCACATAGGGTTACTACGTATTGAGTACATCAATCCTAACCACATAGTTTTTTTTTTCGCAATGACATCTCGCAGTTCAACCTAGAGAGGTTGTCGTCTGCTTAACCGGACAATCCTGTGGGTGCCTTAAGCCTAAGGCCTCCAGCCAGGGCAAAAGCTTACAAACTAAACGACTACACGCTAAGGGCACCCCCTGCGGGGTACGGGCCACGGCTTAGGGCGTCGCTGGGAGAGGACAACAAGGGGACAGGCTGGATCTGAGTGGTGTTATTAATACCCCACGTAGAAACATTCCATTGGTATTTAAATAAAAAAACCAGCCAAGTGCGAGTCGGACTCGCGCATGACCGGTTCCGTACCATCGTTTATTATTTTTATTATTTGTCGTTATAGCAGCAACAGAAACACGTATTCTGTGAAAATTTCAACCGTCTACGGATCATGAGACAGCCCGCGGACAGCGGAGGCTTAGTAATCTCGGGTCCCGTTGCGGTTACCCTTCGGGAACGGAACCCTAAAAACGGCTTTTTCCTACAAAAGTGTTTGCTTTTTTTTTAATTTCTGATGATAAATTTCTATGTGCCCATTCGGAATGATGTGTGGTGTTTAAATTGAATGTGTTTATACAGTCAACTATGCAATCTTTCGAGTTACTTAGGTTTCTCTCGCAGAGATTTGAGGTATGTATTTTTGAAGTTTTACAGAGGAGTTTCACGAGAGGAGCTCGTGGCTAAATAATAACAGCCACTCGGGTCAATCTTTAGGTTAAGCCGTGCTTGTCTAGGTTGATCTGTGGATGGGTGACCACCCTTACATACCGAGTTTTCTCAGGCCCTCGGAAAACACTTTAAACTGTTGGTCCCGGCTGTCATTTGTCCATGCATCTTTGACAGTCGTTACAGGTAGAAGTCAGTAGCCCAAAAAGTCTGACAACCAGTCTTACCAAGTGGTATCGTATTACCCAGTATGAACTGGGTTATGGAGGTCTGATAGGCAGTCGCTCCATGTAAAGTACTGGTATTCAGCTGCATCCCGTTAGACTGGAAGCCGACCATAAAATAGTTGGGAAAAGGCTAGGCAGATGATTTTTTAAGTTTCACGAGTTATTTTACCTTTTTCTCCTTTGTCAGCAGGTCGGCCACTTGCACCTGGTATTCCTGGCCTGCCATCCAGTCCAGGGCCTCCACGATCACCCTTGTAGCCTCGTTCCCCTTGATTCCCTGGGAAGCCCTGCGTAGTGTAATTTTGTTAGGAAATTGTTTTACCATAACAAAGTTGCTAGATTCGTAGAGAGCAAACTATCGATAAAACGTCATGTTTATTTTTCAATAACACACAAGTGGAAGGAGAAAATGGAGGCTTTTGCCTTGCATTGGGACACAAACAGCTGATAAAAAAAATAACAAACTAATAAATAGTTAGTGCGTAGTACTCTCACGTACGTGTATGACCAGATTTATGAACGTGGACAAAGCTAAAGGAGTATGGAGTAATGATAACTAGTGATCATAACTAGTGACATAACTAGTGACATAACTAGTGATCATAACTAGTGATCATAACTAGTGATCATAACTATTGATCATAACTAGTGACATAACTAGTGATCATAACTAGTGGTCATAACTAGTGACATAACTAGTGATCATAACTAGTGATCATAACTAGTTAAGTATTTTACTTTTTTTATTATAATTGTGACATTTAATGATTTTTGTGATGTTAATTAACATTCATTTTGAGAAATTAAATTTTATTTGATTATTGTGAATGTGGTTGTTTTTTCTGGCAACTGCAACAGCAACAGCAACTGTCTGGCAGTTTGAGTACTATAAGCGACCTTCCCAAATGTCCTTTCTTTGGTATTGTTCGTCGTTGCGTTGAGCTCCTTGAGTTAGAAGTCGAGCTACACGATAACTGACAAATGCTTGCACTGACTGGACAGTTCCACTCAAATCTGTGTGGTTCTTTCTTCAAAAGACCATCTCAGACACTAATCTGCATGGTCCTCATGTGAATTGAGCAAAATTATGTCAGAACTTCATAAGAGACTATGACCTCTGAGTTTGTTTCGGCTGTTTCTTCTCAGAGTAGTCAGGTACGAAACACCGGCCCCATCTAGTTTTAAAAAATGACGTGTAAAAGTGTTTGTAAAAACCTACTTGCAGAATAAACATCGTTTATCAGTAGTTGCCTGTAGTTTCTGTCAATCTCCATTGGAAAAAAGGCGCGAGTGTCTTATTTATAAATTATCCATGCATCTGTACTTCTCAGAGTTTATTGTGTCGTTAGTTGCCTCTTCAGTAGCATCAGACTACAGAAAAGTAAGAGTTTAACTTTCTCAGTTCCCAATGTCACGTTTTATCGCCATCCACAATACATGTACAGTACGCATAATAGCATATTGGAATACAATAATACTCTCTCTTCGATCTACATAATTATTACGTAACATCAAATATGGAAGATAATATTAAAAGAACAATGGTCAGTACATGTGTTCCATTATCTTCTAAATGGACGACAATAAGTTATGAATATTCTACTAGGTACTAACGTCAAATAATAAGTTAATTACACGACCATTTAAATAAACATATTTAGTATAAATAATCTGATGAAGAGATAAAAATCTGTAATGTTTATAATTATTTTATCTATCTAATTATTTAATTACAACGGTTGTATTTAAACCAATTACTGTAACTAAAACTATATAAAAGAGTAAGAGATAACATAAAATTAAAATATACAAAATAACAAAGTAAAGGTTTACACATTCATGAATTCCTCTCACAATACTTCTGATATGCCAATAAAATCTTTGTTCAACCATCCGCAAACAGATCGTCTGTTGGATTCGATTCCAAGAGATCATTAATATGTTTGCTCGGCGATTCGCTAAATGTAACAATCAAGTTAAAGTCACTCTGTTCAATGCGTACTGTCGCTCGCTTTACACTGGACACCTCTGGTACAAGCACACACAACGCGCTGATAACACCCTACGTGTGCAATACAACAACGCATTTAGGTGTATATTTGGGCTACCGTGGAGGTGTAGTGCGTCCGGCATGTTTGCGGAAAACAGAGTCGATGATTTCTATGCCGTATTAAAAAAAGCGAGGGCCTCCTTTATGAGCCGTGTACATGATTCTGACAATGGAATATTGAGAGCCATATATGAAGCTAATTATTTCTTTGTATATGGCTGTCAATATTCCTGCTAACAATTTTTTTTTTTTTTTTTAATTAATATTTTTATTTATTAATGATTTTGTAATTTCAATCATAATTTAAATAATTTTAAATTTTAATTTTAATTTGATTTTTCATTGTAATGATTTTAAATATGTTCAACTTATTTGATAAAATTAATGGATACGAGAACGTAAACTTACTCGTACATTATTAATTTTTTTTTTTTTTTTACTCTGGAACACTTGTGAAAGATGTATCTTCCGTATGGGCGTCTTGCCTGAATTAAATGAATATTAATATTATTTCCTTTATTCATTGATAAACAAATTTGTTACATTTTTAAATATTAATTTAAAAAATATATAAAAAACATTTAAAAATATAAAAAATTAGTAGCCCACCGGTATCGGGAACAGGGTCCAAGCTACCGGCGGTCAGGGCTCCAGAGAGAGGAACCTCCTAACAATACGAGCCGTGTCCAGGAGTACCGCTTTCTGAATCAAGCCCTTGATCCAGCTGCCTAACGAGAGCCTCAGGTATTGATCGAGGCTCTTGGCAATTAAGCCATGGGCTTATTATTATTAAGCGCGAGAGTGCGAGGAAGTAATGGGTGACTTAGCACGTGCAACAGTGCAACATGGAGGCACGGAGGGTAGATGACACCATAAAACAAATATTTCAAGACACAAATCTCTAAAAAAAACACTTTATTTTGGGCCTGAAAACCCGATTTATTTTCAATTAATTGCCAAATTCGAATTTTTGGTTGCTTTGAAATCATTAAATAGTGATTGAGTTGAAAAAACAGTGACGTCACAGTTGGCTATTGCCATACAAAATCGTTGAGAGAACCGCGTTTTGACAGCTCTTAAAAAGTATCTCAATTGATTGGTGTGTCATCTACCCTATTGTCAGCACATTAAGAAGATCAGGAGCGTCAAGAGCCACGGAGCGTCTTACAGGCTATTGTGAGCTGATCTATTACTCGCCTTACCTCTAGCGAGTTGTATCGGAAGCAACCCAGTAAGAATTTTTCCGGATAGACGTACGGATAGTAGGCCGTGTTTCTGTTTGTAAAGGTACCTAAAGAACATGTTATGTTGTCACCATCGTAATAAGCACGTTTAAATAATTTGTACGTTTGTTTTACGAGTTTCTTTCATATAACATAACAACACGCTTGTAATCCCTGCAGGGTAAGGCAAAGGTGCACCTAATAGTACACCCACATTTCGCCAGTTATGTTTAAGTCTCATGTAATAGGGGGCGTACTTATTGCCATCAATCGCCACAAATCCAGACTCCGGGGCTATTACTGAGACATTCCTGATCGAATCGATCCCACCTCATGCTCAACAGTCGAGTGACCACTAGACCAACGTGGCAGTTTTGAATATAACTTCATTAAAATCGTTACTTTCTGCTTCAAGAAATAAATAGTGTTAACATTAATGATCACCAACAACAACTTCGATCAACAATTAGCTAAATTGTTGATCGAAGATCACAATAGGCGAGACGACAAAAAAAACTAATTAGTCCGTTAGTTGGATTATCAAAAAATATTTGACCCGTGTTTTTTCTTTTGTTACGTAAACCAAAATTGACGAAGATATGACGCTTTTAAAATTCTCAATACGTCACGCCTAGGTATAATTTTTATCTAGTTCTGACGTCACGAGCCCCACTCCCGAGTTTTGATGCGTTTTATCTTTGTCAATATTCATTGATTTACAAAAACAAAAAATACGTGTCCATTAATTTCCAATACTATAACTGACGGACTAAATAGATTTGCAATTCTTTGATACTGTCGTCATGCCTATAGTGTAAACATTGTTTGTCAAAGGCGACGAAACATCAGTGTGGGTCAGTAACAGTAGCATGTAATGTAACAAAGTAACTTACCCTATCTCCTTTAACTCCACCGATGCCCAATTGTCCCCTCTCTCCTTTATGACCTGGGAAGCCACGTTCACCTTGTGGCCCTATAGGTCCTGGTTGACCCGCATCACCCTTCGGTCCTGGAGCTCCTGGTCTACCGATAGCACCTCCGTACGAGCCAAGGAGGGATTCCTGTTTTATATAACGTATATTACAATAACGAAGTAAAAAAAAAAAAAATAGAAATCGTATTTAGGTCAATAAATAACACAAATGGGCAGAAGACCTAAAAAATTTATTGAATGGACAGATTTTATACCCGTTTTTATTCAAGCACTAAAACTTCGTTATAGCCCAGTTTTTACGTTTATAACTTTAATAAAAACGTGATTTAATTGGAGTTAATATTGAAAAAAAGGTCGTAGTAAGAACTTTGAAAAAAAAAAACAATCCATATTTTCCTTCTAATGTTTTGGAGGGATTTAACAAACTGGGAGTAAACAGTACAACTTTCAACAAAGAAGCCTCCGGGAGGATTCAAATTATTTTTTATACAGATGATACACATGACAAAACTTTGCGAGAGGTTTTCAAATAAATTCCCTTATCTGGGCCTGTCGTCGGTATAAATCAACAGTGAACAAGCTACTTTCACACTTCTGCCCAAGTTATTCGGAGTGGTTTGTTTGCTAAAGCGGGCACAATCGTTGCCACCGAAAAGCAATTCGTTTCAGTCACAAACAAAGTGACTTGACAATGAAGGTAATCGGGAACCGAAGATCAATTCTTTTTGGTAGTCTCCTTGTAAATAATGTTTGCTGTTTTGGCAGGTACGGTGTTTTTATTAGTCTTTTTGTGAAATTTTGTTAAAAAAAAAACACTTTTAACAATCACACAGTGATTGAACAGATTTCGTGGTCAAAATATCAAAAAAATCAACAAAAAAGCACACAAATAATTATCATGAGCCTCCGTGTTTTATACTTTTTACTTTGCCCTCACAAAAACTAATGAGGCAATAACTTTTACGGAAATTGTATAAAGCGACAATGGATAGCTTAATTAATAACATTACATTTCCTAACACTTACCTTGTATATTTGTCTAGGCTTCCAATTAGACTAAATAATTAGAAATGGATGGCATGAAAATGATAAAAATCACACTGGCATTAGAAATAAGGCAATGAATCTACTTTGCATTAGGAACATTTTGTAGTAAAGATATTAACTACCTACAGATTGCTTACACATTTTTAGCTTTTTAGAAATCCCGATTTCAGGGACGAAAATTTTATCGACGCATTCAAATTAAACGCAAGTCAAGTCCTGTGACTTGAGTTGCGTTTTATTTGAATGCGTCTAATAAAATGCGGTTAATGCAAGCTAAACATTTCTTTAGGTAATTTTTTGTTGATCTTCGTTCCGGAAACCGGGCCTTATACATAGAATTTACAATATAATATTGCGTTAATTTGGCTTGTATTTATTTCGTCACTCCTCATGTCAAGTTTATTCTTTTAATTTATGATAATAAATTATGTTTTCTTGGAACAACATAAAACGCAGTAATGTATAAGAAGCATAAAACAGTACACGTATGAGAAGCGATAAAATAATATGAATTGCAATAATTTACTATTACTTCATTAACTTTAATTACTATGAACAAGTTCCATACAATTTGCTGACCTCATGTAGTATATATTTACATACGATTTTCTTACATTTTATTTCCTTTTCTTTTTTAAAAGTAACAGCAACACATGTACGCTACAAAACCAAGCCCAAATAGCTTCAAAGCAAAAACCAAATACAATTTTTCACTTACATCAAAGTTACTGTAATCCGAAGACCCTGGGGGTCCAGGTGGACCCGGTGGGCCGGCAATACCTGGTCTTCCGTCAACGCCAGCCTCCCCTTTAGCACCTGCCGGGCCTTCAGGACCTCGAGGACCACCGTCTCCTCGGTCCCCTTTGTCCCCTCGAGGACCGAGAGGACCACGTTCACCCGGTGAACCTGGTTGACCCTGTAAAGTGGTAAACACGAATAAATAATACTGCCTTCGCGAGACCTAAACTTTGAAATGGACAACTACAGTCTTTTCGCAGTTGTTATAATGCCTTGTAGTTGGGACTTAGCTT
Organism: Xestia sexstrigata; assembly: GCA_941918905.2. Lineage (NCBI taxonomy): Eukaryota > Metazoa > Arthropoda > Insecta > Lepidoptera > Noctuidae > Xestia > Xestia sexstrigata. The sequence goes on along the minus strand of OW799217.2, from coordinate 8,003,253 downwards.
TACTTTTTTTAATGGTTAAGTGCTTATATTGGTCTATTTGAAACAAATGTATTGATTTCTACAGTTTGTGTGCTAAATAGCTTCCTAAATACCTATTTAGGTACTCAATGGTCTTATGTAAAATAATTTATATTTTATTATTTTCAATCTATATTGCTTTGAATATTGACCATAAGTTACTTGTAATTTTTATGGCACTGAATTAATTTAGCAATTCTATTCATCAAGCAAAGAAAATGCATAAATATACAAATCTACTGTACCTATCTAATAGTTATTTAAAACTTAGTTATTAAATTATATTATTTATTTAATTATGGGTACTAACTTTATCTGTATCTAATGTGTATACAGTAGATACAGATAAAGTTATATAAAACAAGTAGTAAATAAATAACACAGATTAAACCACATTAAACATGTATAGATTATAAGAAATATAAATTTACAGGAAATAAAAGGCTTTTTATTTTTATTTTATTAATTTATTTTACTGTATCTAATAGGATACTTACAGGCAAACCAGGCGACCCTGTTCGTCCGTCAGCACCAGTAATGCCCGGTGGACCAGGAGGTCCTTTCAGTTCTGGAGCAGTTTGCAGAAGAGCCAGTATAGTGCTGGAATTGCACCCACATTGACCCAGTGACGCGTAGTTCTCTCCAAATATCTGCTGCTGAGGAAAACGATACTCAGTGAATCTAGGCATTTGTTTATTCGTTCGACTGTTAAGGATTCAGCCCAACGATTTATCAGGTGCTCTAAGAAAATTGAGATTCAATCGTTAAGTGATTAGTTTTGTAAGATAAATCAAGCGAATAACAACTATCCTGTTTCGGAGTTAGTCACCATGAAAAATTTTCTATCGAGTGCTCTTAATCCATTCCCATTGAGAAGACTTCACAGAAATATTAGGTTGTAAATATCAATAGAATCGAAAATAGGGAGCTGAAAATGAGAATAAGTTAAAAGGTTTCAGTTAGTGAAATTTGAGATGAACCTTATCGAGTATTTCGAAAGATTCTTAATATTGATATGAGGTACATAGAAATCGCTTTAACTGTTACCAGAGCTTGGACAAAGTGACATTCTAGTCTCACTTTCTTTAAAAACGTCTCCCCACACTTGGAATTTCTACTGTCTCGTGGGTGCGTTTAAAAACATTTAAACACAAAAGTCAGACCCGGAATAACCGAGCGGGAATCTAACACGCGACACGCAGCGCAGCAGGCGATCGCTCAGTCACTGCGCCAACCGTGCCTTCAACCTTCAAAATGCGTTGGATTGGCACAAGCTACCGTACGTTGATCCGTTGAAAGTCGTCGTAGAGATACGAAACACTTTGAAAGCGATTGTCACTTGTTTAGGCCCTTTTAGGCCTCGGAAATATAAGTTCAAAATTAATCCTCATACTATTGAAAATTGGGACGTTTTCAACCAACAATTTGGCAGCAGTATTAACAAAACATCGATTAGCAAATAGGCTGTTGTATTGATCAAGGCACACTCTAATATGGCTCCCAAATGCGGTGGTCAGTCAAACGGGGCACAATGCCAAATTCTGCAATATAGGAATGTGGTCCCAATTAAATTAGTTGTTCTATTATTATATAGCTAGCTACATTTACACATTTAGAAGTGCCTTGTGCGGTGGCTAATGACCAAGTGTAATCCAACCATAATAGCAGTGATTATTTTTATCGAGTGGCAACCCTCAGACATTGTGTACTGTTTGTGCTCCAAGTTGGCCCAGGTTTGCAAAGGACGCCTCATTAGGGTTGCCACGCATTATCTTTTCGTTATGCAAAACACATTCGGTCGGAAACATTAAAATTTTCACTTAATAGAGGTTCAAGTTACAGTGTAGTTTACTTTGCTGATTTTATTACATTTATATAGGTAGGGTTTGGAAACTTTAGTAGGTGGTTGTTTTTTTCTTGTTAATTAAAACAGGGAAGTTTATGTGTTTGAATTAATCTAGTTAATGTTTAAAGTTCAGAATATGTTGTATCAAGTTCATATTTGCGTTCCACAATGTAGATACGCCAGCACATCAAGCTACCCGTAACTGTCAATTTTTCCCAATCAATCACGAACCTAACGCTTTTGTGATAACGTTGAAAATCTTTTAAATAAATTTGACAGACTGTTGTGGCTTGCTGTGCTGTGTACAAGGATCGATAGAAGACTTACTAAGAAAAAATATTGTGTTAAAACAAGTAGTGTTTGCGGTGATTGCCATAAACCCTCAGTTAATTTAGAAGTTGTAAAAAGTGACACTAACCTTAATTGTGCTCTTCTGTGTCGATGCCAAAGGGGTGCAGGAAAAAGAAATAACAATTTAAATATACACCTGTTTTTTTATATCCCATAACTCTAGGGCAAGAGCAGCGGTGGCCTAGTGGTGGCGACTCCGACTTACGAACCGCCACCCACCACCCTCACAGGCGCATTACTTTGTCTAATTTATTTCATCACCACTGCTCTCAAAACGGTGAAGGAAAACATCGTGAGGAAACCGGCATGTCCTAGAACCAAAACTTCGAAGACATGTGACATCTACCAATCCGCACTGGGCCCGCGTGGTGCATTATAGGCCATACGCAAAATACGCGCTTAGACGTGGAGTTGCGGACACCATCCCGTTATACAATATACAATACAATATACATATACAACTCTAGGGTACCATTGAGACCATATCAAAGATCAACTGGCATATGAATTAGGTATGTTTCAATAATCCTTTTTTTTTTTCATTTTTCGTACTAAATAATTCGGCAAAGTCACGATTATTAACGTAAAACACCCTTCACGTGAAATATGACAACGTCGCATTTTCTTAGCTTTAAATATGAATGATTGGTTTGAATTAAAATAAATTACTCGTATTGATCAATGAAACTTAGATACATATTTTATGATATCTCCGAAACTATGCATTTTTGGACCACCTATTCTAGGAGTTTTAGTATTATTTTTACATAGAGAATATAACCCTAGAGTTATGGGATATAAAAAAAAACAGGATTATTAAGTATAAATATATAGATAAATACAGAGATTATCTTGAATTAAATACACAAATACTGTACAAAGGTGAGACGGATAAATAATAGTGTGATAGGATTTCAAAAGTGGAATCATTCATAGAATAAAAGTTCTCTAAAACAAAACACGATAACAGTGATTAAAACTGATTGCAACAATTTATTGTGTTCAACGGTTCGTCACATGAAAATTACCAATCAGGAAATAAAGATGACAGCCTAATACAGAACTATCAAACTCAAAGCATTTATTTCAATTAGACCATTACGGCACTTTTGAATGTCAAAATTACAAATAAAAAAACAAAGCTACAGTCCCAGTCACAAGGCATAATAACTTGAGAAAGTACTGTAGTTGCCCATTCCCTAGCGTGGATCTCTATGGAGAAGAACGGACAAGAAACTCCATGGACACTCTTTTGAATCAAAATCTTGGTTTTCAAATGTTGAAATTATACATATATGTGAGAACGATGTCGAAAGACGTGAACATTAAGAGCGTCCAGAGTATAAAAAGACAACAATTTAACAACAAACGAATTAAATTATTATCTATACAGTTCCTATATAAAAGTAATTGAAAAGCTTTAAGAAAGCATGAAAATATCGGCAGCGAATTGAGAGCAAAAGGATATGTATGAATGTAGTATTAAGAGAATTGACACAAAGTCTGAGATTCTCAAATAATATCGGAATCATCAAGAATATGTACTTGAAAGCGTGGGCGACTATTTTCGTGAAGTGGTTCCATCGAAATTCTTTCTAAATTTAGTCCAGTCCGGTAAGAATCCAAGCAAGAAACCTAAAGAATCAGAAAAACCGCAAGAATATTTCATCACAAGAATGAAATTAGTCTTCAAGAAACTAAAATAATATAAATAAATGACTATAGATAGAGATTGGCGAATTCGATTAGTTAACTTCGTTACACCGACGAATCGACTCAAAACCTCCCGGAGAGCGAATCAATTGAATCGATATTGTCAAATCGAATGTAGGACGGGCGCCAAGAGCATAATAAACTTTGTTACGACTGTAATAGGCAGAATGTCCCAATTTAGTCGCCGATATTGAATGGTCCCACTATAGCTCCTTTAATATAAGGAATACCTTATTTTATGGGAACGCAGAATATAATTGGGTAGTTGAGTTTAAGTGGTGATGTCGACAGTCCTCGGAGTATATTTTCTAATACACTCAGCCCGAGTGTATTGCTTGATTTTGTTCGTTTAGCGCTGTAGTGCTTCATGAAAAGGCTGGGATGAATTTTAGCATGATGACTGAAGGAGAGAAGTGTTCTTCTGGCAGTAGGAAACAATTATGTCCTTTCCACCCTCGGTAGTAACATGACAAAGACGAGAATATAACATAAAACATAACATCAGGCCTGTAATCCCCGAAGGATTAAGCAGAGGTGTACCTAGATGTAGGTATACCCACTTTTCGCCAGTTATATTTTAGTCCCATGTAATAGGGGGTGAGCCTATTGCCATCGACCGGGCGCAATTCCAGACTCCACGGCTGCTACTGCAAAATTTCTGATGGAAAAACCCAATATCGAACGACGAAGACGAGAAATATCAACAAAATGCTTTGAGAGTCTCCGAATTGTATCAAACCGTCTGAAAACTTCATTGGTATTCAACATAACCAGACAAAACAAACACAGTAAACAAAATACACCAAAACCAAATAAACACAAAACAGATAAATCTAACTTTCCACTTCGCTTACACATAAACGGGCAAAAACAACTCTATTTAAAAACACAGCAAACTGGAAGAACAAAAATCAGTATTAATTTTATACAGCGGGTCTCGAGTGACCGAGAATAATGTAAAAAGTTGGTTTTCAATAGGCCATTCAAGTTCATGTTAGATACAACTACGCACATTGTGACCACCGGAGTAAGCAGAGATAGTGCTATTATGTTTATGGAGTGTGGTGCAAGTGATAGGAAATGTGGGACAATGGAACTGTTGTGGAATGGACATGCTTGATGTCCTTAGTAGACTATGTGGCTAAAGCAACTTCTGAGCTGCCATTGATGTAGCCGTGGAAGTGAGAAGATTTTAGGCCTCTAAATATTATTTTGTGCCAGCGACACGATAAAGAAATGTTAAGTGAATTTGATGTTGCTGTTTCATGAAAGGGTATGTGATAAATGTAAACTAAAGAATCACGATCGATCAAATCTGAGTATTTATTTGATTTTGATCTAAGTTGTTCTAACCTAACCTAACTTAGCTAACAGCGAGTATAGCATTAAATAGGGTCCGGTCCCGATAACGTCTATATAAATATGACGTTGAGAGCAGCGGTGGCCCAGTGGTGGCGGCCCCGACTTGCGAACAGTAAGTCGTGGGTTCGAACCCAGACAGGCGCATTACTTTGTGTAATTTATTTCATCACCATTGCTCTCAAAACGATGAAGGAAAACATCGTGAGGAAACCGGCATGTCCTAGAACCAAAAAATTCGGAGACATATGACATCTACCAATCCGCACTGGGCCCGCGTGGTAGATTATAGTCCATTCCCTCTCATAGAGAGGAGGCCTGTGTCCCAGCAGTGGGAACATTAATAGGATGATGATGATGAAATATGACGTAATCAAGTTTCGCAATGTTAAAACATTTAATTCCTGTAAACTGGGGCCCTACTCTCTAACGTTTAGTCCGTATATTCGGATCTATCTGTCTCTCTTGGGTACGTCTGCAGATGATTGTGAGTGAGAGAAACATAGATCCGAATATACGGATAAAACGTTAGAGAGTAGGTCCTCTGTTTCGTTCCTTTCCTGGAATTCGTTTAAATTACCAATGGTATCTCTTTCAACTACTTCATCATTGCCGGATTAATTAATATGTAATGGTTTCCTTTGTTGTGGAATTGAAAGCTATTGACTGGAAATGACTGAAACCGGTGTACCATTTCAGCAATTTCGAATTATGAACTGAATTCAAATACAGAGTCAATTTTACACGACATTATTATTTATGTTGTATTAACTGAATTAAATTAAGATGCGGATTTTTTGTTCGCCATCACTTACGACTTTCACCACAACCAAGGTACGCTTGCTTAGGAGGGGAGGCAGGTGATGTCCGCAGGCTAAATGAGAACTCTGTGGTCTAGACTTTAATATGGGCAGGGGGCAGGGCTGTGCCACAGAATAGATAGAGCACAGAAGACTGACTCCTTACAATGAGCAAAAACCAGCGCACACATAGACAATTAGACAGGTACGTACCGCGAGTGACCATCGCGAAGCATCGAGATATACATTTCCAGAAATCATCATCATTTCATCCGAAAGATGTCCACTGCTGGACATAGGCCTCCCCCAAGTGTCTCCACATTGACTGGTCCCGTGCGACTCGCATCCATGCAGCGGATTCCCGCAACCTTCACCAGGTCATCGGTCTACCTATTGGGCGGTCTTCCAACGCAACGTCTTAAGGTTCGCGGTGGCCACTCCAGAACTTTCCAGAAATGCTAACCTCTTATTGTACAAAAAGCTATGCTTTGCGAGGTTAGCTTATACTGGCAGTGCATGGCTTGATCTGTCAATACGTTGACGCATGTCTATCTGTGCGTGCGTTTTCTCTTGCTGTACAGTCGGTCTTCTGTCCCTATCTACTCTATGGCTGTGTCCTGTTCATAAAGGGCAGTAACGAGGTCTTGTTTAGACGTCCTCGTAACGAACTAAATGAGTCGTATTCACACCGAAATATGATAGCATTCTAGAATTAATTTTCAAGCTCATATTCACGATGTGACATTGCTGATAGTAAGGTGCGTTGTGCTCTTTTTAAGCTAGACTATGTTTTAGAGTGGACAATGGACAAAATAATTGTCTAACAGTTTCATTCCTGACAGAGTAATATGAAACTCTTCAGCATTTCGAAAAGGTTTAGAACCTTTGAGGAGTTGTAGAAGGAAGAGCATATTAAAACTGGTTGTTTAAAAATCAAACTACGTGCGTCTTTCAGAAAGATTTAGACTTGTCAGCGGGGTAATTAATTACACATACAATAAAATAGCAATATCTTTCATAGTGATAATGCAACAACATTTATTGCGTGATGTACGTCTCATGCAGACGAATTTTTTGAACAAATGAAGCAATCGAATCGATACTTCCTTGTAATTGAGTGTGTGTTCCGAGGTGCAGTTTGGAAGAGGCCAATGATGTCATACTGAAGATATTGATATGATGAATGTGTGCTACGCAATTTGAGGTACTAGTTAGGTTCTCAACTCCATGGCTAAAAATGTCGTATCTGGCTGCAAAGTGCGCTACTTCGATACACGCTAGGCGGCTAGCGAAGGCACCAAGCGCGCAGAGTGCTTTTTGCTACTCGCTAGGCACTAGACACTAAGCAAATAACATGTCGGTGCGTACGTAACAGAACATACCATCACTCCTGATTCCGTGGCTGCTACTGAGAAATTCCCGTTGGAAAAACCCAATAACACTTTGCACGACCCGGGAATTGAACCCAGGATCTCTTGCTCAGCAGATCAACGAGGCAGTGCGTACGTAACGTAGTGGTTTTAACGCTTTGAGAACAGTCAAGAATAATCAGTATCATAGTTGTTGTACTTACATCATCACCAGAGCCAGATATCTCGGCGACTACACCTGGAGTGCCGGAAAGACCTGGTGTGCCCGGGGGCCCCGGTGGACCTGGTGGACCTCTTATTGATTCCCCTGGAGCACCCTGTATATAGAAATATGTATTAGTTAGTTACCCAAATCTGTCCTAAGAGAAAAAAACAATTTGAACTTTATGAAAGTGATCTTGTTGTATTTTGTAACGTTTTTTTTCAGTATTTATTTAAGAGTTAAACTCTTTGTTCGATTGTGTTTGACGGTTGAAGAAAAAGGTATTGGATGTCATTTTTACAGTCTGCATATAATTCACTTACTGTTTTCGATATTTAATTAAAATTCCTATCCGGAAGTATCGTAACTATCTATTATTTGGACACAAGAAAAAGAAGTTACCAAAATATTTACACCCTAGTACTATAGTTAAGCTTAAGCAACAGTTTCAAGTGCGTACACAGAGCGTAGGGTCGTGAACATCAGCAAACACATCGTTAAGTGTGGCATAATGGCCATAGATCATTCTGTTAGTGGAGTTTCTACAGGGCACGCCTAAGGGACGTATGGTTTTGTAGGAAGATTATGGTATTTTTCACTCTATAAAAAACCATAAAGAACTGAAGTATCTATCAGTGTTTGGTGTCCGCAATTTGTCCGTACCTGTTTAAAAAAATCTGTAAAGGGACTTATGATTTTTGATGAAAGATTCTTCACTCTATAAAGGATGCGGCTGTGAATACTACACTGACAAATAAATCAAAGACAAGTATTGCCGATGTTGGTTATCACCAACATCGGCAATACTTGTCTCGGCCAGGTTAAATGGACGGGTGACGATAGTCGCACAGTGGGTGCCTAAAGACGGCCGTAACCAAGGTAGAGCCAAGAAACGCTGGCGCGACGATCTGGACCCATTCTTAACGGATTGGTTGGAGACTCGAAGAAGGCAAATTGAAAACAAAATTGGAAAGCCATCGGAAAGGCCTTTGCCCAGCAGTGGGAAAGAGCAGGCAGGTATAAAAAATTGTCCGAAAAATAAAAAAAAACAAATCTCACATCATAATTGTTATTACGTATTAACTCAACAGGATAGTGAGGGGAGTGAATACAGTGTGTAAGATTGTGACGATGGACACACGCAGTGGTAGTGTACGACTTAATGGCCTGGTGAAGCCACTTGAGTTCATACGTTACCCATGTCGAAGAGACGTATGATTTTCGATGGAAGATAATAGTATATTTATCACTCTATAAACGTGTTACACTGACATTATTACATATTTATACGTCCTCAACATGATAGTTAGGGGTGCGTAACAGTTTCGAGTGTAAACGAAACCCTTCACACGGAGGGTTGTGGTTACAAACACGGTGTTAAGTGTGATATAACGCTCTTTATTTACCTCATACTGTCATAGAGCTTCAAACTTTGTTCTTATGGGACAGGAATGGAGTTTAGTGACAGAGTTTATTTGTAATGGTATAATCAGTCTATACGTATGCATTTACTTCGGACAGGAACGCTGCTGTTGCTACGTGGCTATCAACTCTGTCATATTAAATGTGAGCAAATATTTTGATCTGATTCTAAAGATTCTGCAAGCCTTAAATTATGCTGTGTTGGCTACGATATAATTATGTTTAAACATACAGTTGTAGTGGAAATGGGAAAAGGCCGATCTAAGTAGAAAAAGCTAGAGGAGGCCTTCACACAGATCAGATTGGATAATTTATTTTCTTTGATTTTTCATTTTTAAAAGAAAACTTTGCCCCTCACTTGGATTTATCCTGTATCGTATACATGTAAGCAAACTATTAAACCACATGCTAACATGTTTGAGACATTTGATACGGAACAATAAAAGCTTATTTATTAAAATAGATGCACTTCCTACAAAGATCTAATCTATCAATTTCACACTTTGGACCATTGACTACCTAACATGTATAACACTCGACATATCCATACGCACATGTCCACCGCACATAAATACAATTTCTATAGCAGGACGGGCGCTATAAATCGAAAGACAAACAATGGCCGACCGCCTTTTGTATGAAAACGACCCGCTATGTGTTACCGATCACATATTTGTTTATAATAAATGGTTATAATGTGAGGCATTTTGGAATTTAAATGGCGTTTTAAATCTATACCTCTATTGTTTGAAAAATGTTAATCGCTCTGAAAAATGTCGTTTCAGTGTAAATGCATAATTTAATGCTGAACTAGGAATGATTTAAAAGTTTGTTTGGAATTTTAGTACACACGGCCACACATCAAGCTATACATTTCCAGTATAACATAGCCACGCTCTGTATATATTTTCCGTACAATGAGAGATCCGTATGAACTGTTTTTTATTTTCATTATTTTATTTTATTAGGTTATAAAATGGTCTTGCTCTTGCCCTGGATCACGCCTGATGGAAAGCGATGGATGAGGTCTTTGTTGGAACGAGCGTGCCCAGAAGATGCCTGTAGTATCTGTAATTTGTATAGCTTGATTGGTTCTCGTGCCTATAGTGTGAGATGGACTATGACGAAATCTCCTCCATTTTATGTACTTACCTATCTGAAATTATTTTATTATAATTTCCATGCACTGATTGAGCACCCATATTTTTAATTACTCGATTAATTTTGAATTTGTCATGCAGATTCATGAGAAGAAATTATGTCTCCTCTTCCATTTAAATCCATCCAAAAGTTGTCTTGAAAATATCGCTTTTAACGATAACACTACCCATTGTGTCACAATATTTACAAGTTGTATATTGTAGTATCTGTAATTTGTATAGTGTACTATCGAGGACACTCCCGCCTGATCACCACTAAGCTAATTTTTGCTTGCACTTACAACATAGAAACGCTCTCTAGCCCCGCCCTGTTGACTTTGTATAGAAATAATGAATGAAAACATACCGAACGGCCGAGCGCACTGACGACGCTCGCCAAACGAGAGTTATTGTTATTTTGCGCGCCAAAGTTGACGCTTTCCTAATAGGCCTAAACTTTAAGGGGGCGTGGCTCGAAGCCTCCGCATGATTTAAGTGAAAAAAAAAATTTGCAGATCAGGCGGATAAGCCCACGACTGTACATAATAAAGAGTACTCTATCTATCTATATTACCGTATAAGTAAAACTAGAATTATTATAGTTAAAACATATAATTAGTCAAACATCTTGCCCTTGGTCCACGTTCTCCTTTCTCGCCTTTCAGTCGTAACGAATAGCCTGAAAATAAAATAAAACAAATTATTTAAAAGGTCTCAACAGTATCGGTATCTAAGATTTTTTTGTTAGTCTTGTGTGTCCCACTGCAGGGCAAAGACCTCCCGCTTCTCTCTTTGTCTATTTGGGCCCACTCATTTTGATGAGAGTCCAGCTTGTCAACAAATCATACAGACAATACACATTCCTCATCCAATTGATTGATCAATTGACCTCTAGAAACTGTCTGTCGTGATTGTAAAGTGTCTAACAAGGACTATTAGAGTGTTCATTGACACCTTCCTCATATTATATTACTGTACATATTTTAGACTGCACCAGAGGGCTGCTCAAAAAAAAGGTCAGCCCTCGGTCACGTGAAGAGTCGATCAACCGCTTGGCGAAATCCCGAAATACTAGATGGGCACTCAAACCCCATGACCTTAGTGTTTCAACCCCAAACGGTTCAAACGCATAACTACCAGTTATTTCATCTGCGTCGTTTGAAGTTTTTAGCACCTGCAGCCTATCTTACAGAATTTGTACGTTTCGTGACAATGTTACTTAATACATTAGTATTTGTAGTCCTGTTTGGAATTACCAGCATAACCAGAGAGTCTACACAAAGTCAGAGTTTTGATATAATTTTGGGCTAGTACAAAAGTTTAAATATCTACAACTGTCTGAACTGAACTGAACATCCAATGTTAAGAAAATGCTAAAGCAATTACCTCCATCTAATCCTGGTGGTGGTGGTGGAAATGGCGGAATGGTACCATACCTTCCCGAACCTTCAGCATCCCCTTCCTCCTGGTCAACCTGGGTTCAACAACTGAACATTACGATACTTGAAGCATAACCAGCATTAGCTGATCCTGTGATGCTCAAATAGCGGTGATGAGGATAAATATATGAGTACCTTGATCTATAGTTAGTCAGTGCAAGTTATTGTTTGGTTGATTTACTAATGGTGTAAGGATGTGCAAAACCTTTTTTTAACCGACTTCTAAAAAAGCATAGGCTATGTATTCCACTAGCATATTTTTTTTCCATGGCATTTTAACCCATTTCTCCGTGTCCGATTTAAGAATAACTTTTCTTAGGTACTTTATGAGTTATCCTCTATAATATGCATTTTTATTTCATCGTCTAGGTGGAATGGTGTGCTAAATTTTTTCGTAAAATTGATAAGGATTTGTTGAGATACTAGTAAGAACTAAAAAGGCTAAAACATAAACGTTTTCGCGGAAGTCGGTGGCAAAGAAGTCAATGAAACTAGCTAAAGTCACTCACTTCTGATAGTAAAGTTATTTTTAACGTTTTAGTGTTTTTTTTGGAAGTCGGTTATTTTTTTGCAAAAAAAAATCAGGTTTACAAAACTCCAACAAGTAAAATAAGATGGTACTTAATTCCCATGCTGATCTTTAACCCAAAATACGCACACTCAGCTTTCACTTAAAACCAATTTAATTTGAAAGAAAATTGAAATTTGGAGATGAAAATTTTAAATTCAAATCTCATCAAAATCAGAGTAGCAATTCCTGAGGTTACCAATGGTTCGGTACACATTTGTGGACAAAACCTCTTCCTAAAATTCTGATTACATAGGACAGCGTGTTTGCGTGTTCAAATATTCACGATGTAACCCCGCAATTAGTGACGGGGTATACAGAGTAAATACGAAGATTTATCTTTGAAATAATGCAGTAGGATTTCTTAGGGTTAAGATGTTAGTAAATAGTACCGTATGATTAATTATGCAGTTGGGTTTAATATGCTTTGGTTTTAGCGTGTTTTGTTTTAAAATGGGAAGCTGGTGAATAGGTGTTATTGTTGGATGTTATCGTTAAGCTACTAAAGCCATGGTTCAGGTGTTAGGGGGCTATTGTGATACAGACAGAAATATTAGTGACAATAAACGTGGTTTAACTTAAAACATATGTAGGTTTATGATAATTTTGTTAATTCAAGCTATCTGTTATTAATCGTACCTTTATCTATATCAAATTATCTGTAGATATACTGCAGCAATACATTATGAATTTCTATAATCTAGCAAATAGTTTTTTCCTATCATCCGGATTTTTATTTGTTTTTTCTATTTTAATCCTTTTTACGTAATAGGAGCCTTATTCATTAATGATGTGGCTAATCTAACAAAGCATCCATATAAAATTTTTGCATCCATTATGAACTCCCAAACTTGCAACAAAAAATCCATCCATACAACCCGACTGCCATCTTGTTACAGGAATTCCGCTTTGACTATTGTGTACCGGAGTACGTAGTTACTTATTCTGCAAACACGAGGGTCGTTAGCGCACGATAGCGGCACAAGTGTCGCGAACAAAGGTTCCCAGGAAGTTTGTACTTATCAATGTTGGGATATGTCGGGCTTTGATTACCGAATCTTGGGGGAGGGGCAAGTCTTGCTGGTTCTGAATGTTGGTACCAAACTGTAACACCCGTATCTATAGTCAAGTAATAGTCTTTATTTGAGTTTAAGTAATTACTTATGCAAACATTTTTAAACATGGGACAAGAATTTAACGAAGCAAGAACCGTCAAAGATCTGTTTCACTACCTGCGATTAAGTTCCCTTTAACTTACTTGGCATATAATTTCATAAGAATTCTGCTCCATTTTTAAATTTACCTGTCATCATCATCATCATCATCAGCCTATTAATGTTCCCACTGCTGGGACACAGGCCTCCTCTCTATGAGAGGGAATGGGCTATAATCCACCACACGGGCCCAGTGCGGATTGGTAGATGTCACATGTCTTCAAATTTTTTGGTTCTAGGACATGCCGGTTTCCTCACGATGTTTTCCTTCACCGTTTTGAGAGCAGTGGTGATGAAATAAATTACACAAAGTAATGCGCCTGTCTGGGTTCGAACCCACGACTTACTGTTCGTAAGTCGGGGCCGCCACCACTGGGCCACCGCTGCTCTCAATTTACCTGTAAGTAGTGGCTATTCGGACATCGTGAAACAAGCTCTAATTCTAACTTTTGACAGTTCTAACTTCAAGCCATTACTAAACTACAGAATAAAAATCGTTTCTTAAATAATGACTTTTAACTCAAGAATCACTTTGACTTTAGGGTACGGGTGTTAGTATGTTGACTGGTAAAGATATTTTGGTGGTGTTTTGGTGACTATTAGTGCATACGAACGTATGAGTGTTGGTTCAGAAATTGAGGATGTATATGATTTTTGAACAAAGGCCTTGTCTCTGTGTAAGAGAGTGGGCCAAAATCCAACTCGCGGGCCCAGTAAAGTTTAGCAAACTTCACAATCGTGTCGTCGATTTTTTTGGCTCTAGGACTTTGGTTTACCGGTTCCCTCATGTTCCTATCGCTCTGATGTTTTTTCAGTGTGCAAAAAACGTGCATATTTTTATTACTTTTACACTGGTATTGTTACACTCAGCATTGCAGCTGTGGTTTATCTGAAGTTCATATCTAATGCGGAGTGTAAACACGACAGTATGATGCAGTTTCACTTGACAATGCGACATCGATACCTACGATAAGGGTGCGGTTTGGGTGCACTAGAAAGTCGAAAGCGATTGTGGCGAAAAGGGAAAAGGTGGTGGTCTTTGTAGATTTTTAAAGATTGTTCTTTTAGTTATAGATTTGGACTAAACGTTTCGATGGCAATTATAGAGCAGATGATCTACAGGGTGAAACTCCGACACCGTACATCATTCTCCCATCGAATTTTTCATTAGTAATATTGAAAAAAAATTGCTGTTCCATAGATTTTGATCGTGTAGGTATTGCACTTTTGTAACAAACAGCATATTTTTTTTTAATTACCAGTAAAAAAATGTGGGGTGTGATTCAGAATAATGTATGGGGCCTTTCCACCCCGTAGACTTCCTTGAAGGGATATGTATGATAAAAAACTCAAAATAGATCTTAGAAATAATCTCGGGGGTGATTACAAAGCGCGTGGTCGCGCGTAGGTACGTAAAATAGGTTTTAAAAACTTCATCTACGCTTTTGAAATATTTCAAAAGTCTAGAAATAACTAAAAGACAAATTACTTCTAATTTATAAGATCAAGAACAATAGTTTTATTTTTTTCATTACGCGAGTTGAAAAATTGAATTGAGTCGTGAAACTTTTTAAAGCTTTGTTATTATTACGTGTGAAGAAAGTTTAATGTGAATAGTTTTGATTAAGTTATTTCAATTTGTATACTTCGAGACGACTTTAATGTTTTGAATTAATAATCTTTTCTTTTTTTCTTTTAGCAACTATGAAAGGTTTGGGAATTTTTCTTGAGGTTAATTAAGGATAGAATTTCAATGGGTATGATCATATTTATAATATCGTCATCTACTTATGTAAGGTGACAGCAGCCCCCCATTTTGCTAGTCTATTCCATATATACCAATATTATAAAGAGGAAAGATTTGTATTTTAAAGCGAATATACTTAAAAACTACTGACTTAATTGAAAAATTCTTACAGCAATGGATAGTACCGCAGCGTTCGACGCTGCATCTCAAGCAAACGCGCGTAAAAACACTTCTTCGTAAACGCTCTCATACATTGCCGTATGTTTGAATTTTAAGCGGCCCGCACCGAAACGACAGACGCGCGACGCGCCGCGTCTCCCTAAATGCGCCCTTATACTCAAGACACCCACAAGATAGTCTGATTAAGCAGAAGCCAACCTCATAGGATGACCTGCGAGATTATTAAATAAACTCTGTTTTAAGCTTTCACGGTTTAAAACAAAATCTATATTGTCACTTACGGGATATCTTTCGTGATTGTTGATTGTTTTGAGCTCCCGATATTTCGACGCTGTTGCAAGCGCCATAATCGCGGGTTGACTGGAGAATGCGGGTAGATGGAAAATAAAGTCGAGTCGAGTTTTAGTGTCGAGTTCACTATTGAGTGCGCGTAGCAAAAGACAAAGAAAAAGGGTAGACAGATTTGTCTGCTCCTAACAATTTATTTTCCATCTACCCGCATTCTTCAGTCAACCGCGATCATGGCGCTTGCAACAGCGTCGAAATATTGGGAGCTCAAAACAATCAACAATCACGAAAGACAATATAAGTTTAAAAAACAGTTGATTTTTTTTATTGGTATTGAAAATGCTTATCTGGTGTTTCTATAACCGTTTAACAAATTCAAGGTAACATATTGCGCATGGATGTCCCTTATACCTCGTATATTTAACCTCCACGCTCCCCTCACTAAGTCCTCACCCCATATGATTGCAATCCGATGTCCCGCTACCGACTACCGAGTTTGTTTACGATATGGTTGTTTGCTTGGCAGTGTCAACGTACAACTGGGGTTAGAAATCATCTGATCTAGATCGGTCGCATGTCAAGTGGATATACTAGCTCTGTCCGTGTTGGCAGATAGCTATTTTATGTTGGTAGTTGATAATGTTTCTTTTGTTTTTGATATTTCTATAGTTATTTCCAGTCTTCTGGGCGGAAACGTGGATAACAGATGTGGACGAGTACCTACGTAGATGTCTAAGCGCCGTTGTCTCTTTATTTAGTTAGTTTATTTTATACAAAATTAGTCCCATTTTTTTGTAAATATTTATTTAAATGTGTGTATCTTAATAGACGCGGTAAACACAAGTAGTGTTTACAGCGCTATCAACTCATGGTATAGTAGCAGTAACAGTGGGTTATTCGTTGATAAGAGTACAACCACACTTGACACATTCACCTCAGGATGGAGAGATGAGGATATCCCCACATAAAAAAGGTTCAATTAGATGCACGACGATAATGGATATCAGATAGGAGTTTTTAAGGTCTCGATTGAAGCTTTCGATTAAGTATATTTTGAGTTAATCTTCCAGATCGTTTGCTTTGCTTTAAATTTGTATTGCTTATAATTTAGATACGTATTTCAAAATTAGGAATTGTTTAGGATTACTTTTCTTTCTCTTACAATCGTTATTGTTTCTTCACAGTCCAAATTCAATTAAAATAATCAACGCAGAATGCCGTAAGGACATGAGGGCCAATAAAATAAATCCTTGAGCGTCTATTTGTGCCCGTTTACTTAAGTAAACATGTTTAATTTTGCGGGCAATTTGTTTTATTGCTGCACATACAGCGTTAGTGGACTAGTGGCATTATCTCCCCGTTGCAATAAAGATCATCCTTGTCTTAAACGATGTCGATGACTTGAAGATAATAAATTATTTCTATTGTTCTTCCTTTTTTACTGAGAGAGCATTGACTGGGGTACTTTCTGTCTCGATTCAGTTAGTGCTAGGTATAGGATAATAAGGTTTTAGTTAAGATAATATTATGGTTTTGTTTTCCTTATCGAAGTTAGTGTTTATAAACCAATAAAATTCTAAACAATAAGTTCCTTCAAGATACCTATAGGTAATGTTTATTAACATGATATTTAAATATTTAATTGAATAGTATTTTTGCAGTTACCTACCACAAACAGTGTGTTTGTGCAATAAACATTGTTTGACAATTTGATAATACTGAACACCTTTGACATTTTTTCTTTTCTTTGATACCTTTTACACGATAACTTTGTCATGAAACAATTACGGGTAGGTATGTGCTGAGTGAAGGTTGTGCAACAATTTTTTTTTTAAATAATCTATTAATAGTAGTTCGATAGTAGGTATAATGCTATTTTTATAGTTTTTGTAGGCAGATTTTATTTATCGGTACCCCAAAACCCCAAACTCCAAATGAACCCCAAATTATCCCAAAAACCCCAAATTACCCCAAATTATTTGTATTCCCGAATACGTGTGTTAGAATAGTGTAACTATCATTTTGTTAGTACTTATTATTAGGGTAACAATTAACGGTGAATTAATTAGGACTTCACAATCACACCGTGTTAGTGACAGCATTTGGTGAAAAGCAATCAATTATAGTTTTGTAATCACCAAGTAATTGTCAATGTCAATCTCGTCTCCATCGCCGGATTCCTGTCAAAACGTTGAAAATTTTACATTCGTGAATTCTGTGGAACAGATATCAAGGCTGTGGCTTCAATTTGATAGAATTCAGAGGATTTATTGCACTAACATTAAGGAAACTAGTCGGTCGATTGTTGGTTGTGGTATAAATTTTGATCGATTGAATTTATTTTAAAATAATAAACAAAAGCGGAATATTTAAAATCCATGAATTTAAAAAAGGAATAAGGGCTCGCCTGCACCATAAATCACTAAATGCGTGACCGCGGTTACCGACCGATGTTTTCATGATCTTCTCTTTCGGTCAATTGGTTGAAGATGACACGGAAAGAATGATAATTTATATCCTCCTATCCGTTACTAAATCTCCA
The DNA here is from genome assembly GCA_941918905.2 of Xestia sexstrigata. Taxonomy (NCBI): domain Eukaryota; kingdom Metazoa; phylum Arthropoda; class Insecta; order Lepidoptera; family Noctuidae; genus Xestia; species Xestia sexstrigata. Next base: position 7,985,055 of record OW799217.2, on the reverse strand, counting down.
GGAGATTTATGTCAATTGTTTAACTATTGTGTATACTAATATTAGTCGTTTAAAGGTATATTTGACGCTTAGTGTTAAACAAGTTCAGTGTTTGATGGTGCAAGTGGGCTTTAAAAATAAAATCTGTTTTCTATAAAAGAGGTTTCAATACTCTAAATCCAAAATAAAATCAGCTTACCTCAAACGTGTTGACACACTGCACTTCAGCCTGAGTCGGGGATCCATACAGCTTCAGTTCTTGGAACGCACCCTGTACCACGAGAATCGTTAGCACTCGACACAACGCCGATCTCATATCGACTGATAGTTTATCGACCGTTCAATTTGACCGTTTACACACATAATACTGGCACTTTCTTAGGGTTATCGCCTTTCAAATAAAGAAGTACGGATAGAAAAGTTGTTTGAACAAAATGTTCCTGGCTGTTAATAAAAAAAAATATACGCAGTAGAGGTTTTAATCTCCACAATACGTTATGAAGGCTTGATGCGATGCGTCCGATGCTTACGATGTGGGCGCTAACCTTAAGACCTTTGAGCGACAAATCCTTTAACTTAAAACCTTTTACTGAAAGGAGATTTGATTTTCTATTAGTAGATTTCTGTTCATAGCTTAGAAGCACCATAAATAACTTAATTCCTTTGAATCGAAATAGAATTCTGAGACGTAAATAATCTACCTATTAGTTGAGTTTACGGTAGCAAGTGAATTCTTAGAATTGAATATTGTTTCCTGTCAAAAGGTAATTTAAGACGTAGGTACTATATTTATGTTATATAAAATACAATATGTGAACGTGCGAAGAAGAAAATGGCGGGAAGAGCTGGACAAAACCAACGGCCAGTGGTCCACACTGGTCTTTGATGGGAACATCTGGAAGTCGTGAGAAGAGGACTTTGCCCAGGAATGGAATGAGGCAGGCTAAGAGTAAGGTGGTCCCTCATCATCATCATCATCATCAGCCTATAATGTTCCCACTGCTGGGACACGGCCTCCTCTCAATGAGAGGGACCCTACCATTGAGAGGACCTACCCCTAGGTGGTCCCTACTGGAGAGATTCTATCTCGATGGCTTTGTTGTCAACCGACTTCAACGATTATTTAATAGATAGGTAACTGGAATATGAAGAGATGCACCCTATTTGATTAAAAAAAAAAGAATAGAGATCCCTCTCTAGGTACTCCCATACCTACCCATAAAAGTAACTTTGACAAATTTTCACAGCTTCAAAACAACTTGCAACTTAAATTATGTTTTCAGTGATAATGCTCTAATATTTTTTGTGAAAGTCGAACCAATTAATTCTTAATTAGTAGGTATGCACTTAGATCTCAAATTATCTAAAGTTTTAACTAGTAATTCAGACTTCTTATTTTACTTTAGATTCTTGAAAAAGTTAGGAATACAAACGATCTGTTTGAAGACATCGCTTTCAACAACTAAGTAATTGGTTGTTAAAATAATTTACATCGATTAAAACTTCTTGTTTTAAAAAGAAAAAAAAAAACGTAATTATTATTTAGTTTCAAACAGCAATGCTGCTTTTTGTGTTAGTACATTTTCTATTGCTCCCATACGAACGATTTTACGCGCTGGGACCTCTTGATAACGTTTAGGTAGGTACCTATATTTATCATTTTAGGTATATACTTGCAAACTATGATATTAATTTTATCTATCTATATAAGAAACTTTAAAACTTGTTAATAACCATTATAGATATTACCTAATGTAACCTTAACACTTTTTAAAAATCACAGCTCACTGACCTTTCACGTAAAACTGAAGAAATAAAACGCAAACCGGTATGTCAAAGCTGCGTCCACGCATGCAGCCGATCGCATGCGCCGCGATGCACTAAATTTAAAACGGAGCAACCTAAAGGATAAGGTTAAATGACAAATTCAACTTGGCCCCTGAATGTCCTATGTTTGTTTCGTGAATTCCTGAAAATGACGGTTCAAATTTAATTGGTTGGAAATGTGGTAATTGGTGTCTGTAAAATAAGAGGTTTATTCAAAAGGAATGATTAACGACTGTATAATTATACATTTTTTGACGTTTTAACGTCTCTTTTAAAGTTTAACCAGCGCTTATGAATAAAACCCTAAGGCTATGAGACGGCGTAGTTTCTTAACTTAAAAAAACATAGATACATTGAAATCGTAAAGTCGTAATTGATATTTCAAATCAATGGTAACATTTAAAAAGTTTTGTTTGTTTAAAACTTTATTCTAATTTTAATTTTAATTTTGTTTGATTACCAAACAAAATTTCTAAACTAGAATTGGCTGTAATTGACTGTTGTGTTAATTTTAAAACTACAAATTAAAACTTCGCAAACATTTTAATAAATTGCAAAAAAAAAAAAATACTAATTTAATGTGGTTTCCTATTTTCTTGATTGTATTTTTCATAAACAACGAAATGAACCAGAAAATTAAAAGTTCATTTCAAGTTCATTTTTAATACACGAAACTTTCTATTAAAATCGAAAAGCCCAATTTGAAACAAAATTGAATACGGTGGGCACCATCCATCACCACGCCATCTAGTCGCTGAAATTCATTACGGTAGAACTAAAGTCCCCAGTTCTATTCGACTGCATATCTCTTTGTCGACGAACTAAGTTCTATTCACGGGTAGCGCGATCTAATTACTGCCGCTTGTCAGAATTGAAGTGTGAAAGGTAGTATTTTGATGTCATGCGAAATAATAGCGAGCGCATGGAGTGTTTTGCTGGAATTACGGAACGGGACGATACGACAGAGAACTAGAGTAGTCGACATGGCTCACAGAATATGTAATCTGAAGTGGCAATGGGCCGGCCATATTAGCCGTACAACTGATCACCGTTGGGTCGACATGTTTTTGAGAGCAGACCGCGAATCGGCAAGCCTAAGGTGGGATCCCCTCAGGATCGGTGGAGTGACGATCTTCGTAGGGTGGTTGGTAGCAACTGGACGAGAATCTCTTCTCTCTATCTTCAATCGCACGCCACATAATTATGGCGTGCGATTGAAGATGCCTGTGTCGAGCAATGGACTGTTATACGCTGATTATGTAGCAATTACGTATGTAGATTCAGTCATTGTTTTTGGGAATTAATCAGTTGTCCATCAAACCTCTTGAAACTCTTACTACCTGTAGATAAAGCTTATAAGAATAATTGTTTGATTGACTTTTTAGTCAAATCGGGTTTTAAAAACTGTGAATTGAATACGATGGTTTTCCCTTGCATGTTACTAGATAGATAAAAAAACATAATAACTTACGTACCTAATCATTAAGTTAAATATTTGCAAAAAGGTACGTTGGACTTATTAAATTATAAAGTGAACATAAAACATAAACGTACAACCTAACTTCTTAACTGTGTCATTTTTCATAAAATAAAATAAATAGGCACAAAGCAGAGCAGCAAGACGGCACTCGCAATAAACTAGGCTTTAACACACAATAAAGCGGGTAATGTTCAGCACATTTCTTACTCTGAATACCGCATACGATTTTATGTCACATTTCTCGACCACTTTGAGAATAGTTCCCTGGCATTCGTTAGCTAATAGAACATTAAAGCTTTGTGCTAGTAGTTCTGTCTAGATATTGTGTCTGTCGGTGTTAATTAAATGCTCGCAAATTGTCGACGATCAAAATGAGGTCTTGTTTTCGTATGAAAATGTGTTAGTTAGCTGGTGACCTATATTATACTTCTAGCTTGGGTAGGTACGTCAGCTGATTTTGAATTTGGAACTTTAAGAGGCGCTTTTCGATCACAGCTTCGGGAGATGCAATTTGCGTCAAGCGTCAAGCGACGAGCGCTCCTCTCTTGTTTTCGTTCGTCAGTGCAAGGCCGCGTTCCTACTTTGTCGTGACGACAGATAATCGTGTAGTTTTAAGTGTCGCGGCTTGTGTATTTAAATGGAGGTGTTCACATATAGGACGACGCGATAGCTGTCGTCCACGACTTTTGCCAAACAAAAACCAACGATAAATTAATCGTCAAGACATAGTGGGAACGCGGCCTTACGGACTTATGGATTCGTTAGGGGCCCGAACTAAAAATGAATGACATCACAATTGGTCATCTGTTCTTACTCCTAATGTGTTTTCAAAACTCATGTGTCCGAAAATATTAGGGAGTAGGGCTCATTTCAAAGTATAAGCTACTTTCGGACGGGCCTCGTATCATCGTTGACGGACTTAGAGAGTAGACTCCCAGTAACGGAATAGTATGGACACAATTTCAGTTAAGCGTCGCATCGCAACTAAACCGTGCTGGAAAACCTATACAATAAAAGCACACAAAAATGTCGATGTCCAAAATGCTTTAATTAAAAAACTCAGCGAGGCCAAAAGTGAGTTTGTCGGACTCACCTCCATTTTCATGACACCAAAAGCCTGGACTGAAAGTAATTCCCGAATGCGGCCATTTTTATTTTCTGTACATGTAGGGTAAACATTTTTTTCTACGGTTCACATCGGAAAGCCGGACGGGAGATCGGATAGCGATGACACTCAGTCATTGATAGATCCTACAAATATAAAGAAAATTCCGGAAAAAATTCGCGCTAAGTTGCTTTCTGAGTTTTTATAATTTGAATTTTGAATGAATCTGGTGTCTTCTCTTCCTAAAGGTGAAATCGAAATTCAAATTTTCTGACGTTTTTTGCAATTTGCAGGTCAGTGTCAGTGTCAGGTCGTATGTTGATGATTAAATATATTATGATTCGCGTAAGTAACAGGTATGTAGTTACAGAATTATTAAAATCATCAATACAACCCTCTAAGTTCATTTAAACCCCATTGAATGAGTTTTACATGAAATAGTTATTAAATGAACTGGGATAACCCTGGCGCTTCCACCTTAACAAAATATCATAAAATGGTTAAATATGAATCCGTTTTTTTGTTGATATAGATACTACTATACAACTATTATAGATACTTAATGAAAAAATATTTTTATTTGTAATTTATTATTTCTCACGTATAATTCTTGGGTTCAGGCAGGTATTTATTTATTTATTTATTAGGGACATAAAACAGTTACATGCTACAGAAAATACAAAAAACCTTATAAACTAAAGATCACAAACATGTAACCCACACCAATATCCACGTCTTGACAAAAGAATGACTGTGGTAGATTTTACAGAATACAGATCCTTCTGTGACTGCTGTATTTGATGTATCACAAATTAATTTAATTAATTTATTCCCATTTAATTCAGTTAAACTTATCTTAATTTCATTTGATTACATACAAATTATTTTAATTCCATTTTAAATATTTGATTCTATTTAATTTAATTTTGTTCCAATAAATTTAGTTCAGTATATTACAATTATAAATAATTTAATTCAGTTCAATGTAATTCAATTCAGTTCAGTTAAAAATAATTCAAAATAAAATACAAAATAATTCAAATCAATTAAATTATAACCTTCTTTTCGCTGCTTTTTTGTACAAAATATCTGTAATTTTTTTTTAAATGTCTGGTTGGATAGAGTAAATATGTCAAGCTCCATAAGTGTGTGTTGTATATTTCAACAAGGCGACGAAGAGGTGCGCGCATTCCGGCGTTAGTTTTGCACAAGTCTGGTATGGGTGCTTAACAATGAACAAGTTTAGAATACATTAATTTTACAAAAAAAAAATCAGTCACAAAACCGTACAAGCCTCCATTCTATGACCTAAGGTCAAAACGTTAACCCCTTTATCGCATTTTCGGCTTCTAATGAAAAACGACCCTGCCGGTCGATCCAACCCAGGCGATAATAGAACGCCCCGAATAATGACCAATGGCCCCTGCCACGCAAAAATAACGCTAATTTATACAACACCATGATTTATTAGAGCTTAAACGGATTTAGGACACTCGGTGTAAAATCACACAATAGGCGGTTCGTGTAAATAAAATTGATAGCCTCACATGAGAACATTTTCTAGTTGAAAAATGTATTTTTAACTTAGAATGACGCAGGTGAAAATTTGTAAAAGAAAAAATCACCTTTGATTTATGTAGTTCAACTGTAATGTACTAAAATAAAAGTTGGAAATGTAATCTCACTTTTGGCACGTGTTTCTGCGTTATGGTTGCAATGAACATTAAGGTGCTTTTGAGTTCATATATCATCGTAAATACTAGCAGTAAATAATGGACTCTTGGACTAATCTCACTAAATGTATTTTTGTACTTAGTTTTTGTTATTGAGAACGTAAAATTTTGGCTTTTCTTGGAATTCTCGGAGCTAAATTAGCAACTGTATTTGTGGTGGTTCAAACTTCGTTTGAAATACTGTTAGAATAAAGCTCTAATCAGTTTTCACTACAAAGTGATTGTTACGTAAGTCACTGCGGGCCAAATAGTGCGAATTGAGTGTTTTTTTTGCGATTTACAAAAAATCTATTGGTTGGACTAAAAAAATAAAATACTATCATGCTAATATGTTGCTTGTAGAATTATTTGCCAAAAATTTTTTATTTAAAAACTAACGCAACGACCAAAATTCTCTTAGATATTATTATACTCATTCGTTTCTAAACTATTTTTACTACAACATGTTCAATAGCCCGCTATCTACTTACTATCACGTCCATGCAACCAAGTACATCTAAAAAACCTACCATTACCGATGTGGGCCTTTAGAGACCACATCAGCCCACAAGAGCCCTTTTTGTTAACAGCTTCCAACTTTTTCTACCGCATATAGCTAGCTACAAATTGTTATGGCCAGTATGTAGCGCCCGATAACGCGTAGTTACTCCAAACTAGGCGATTCGGGTATGCGAGACAATCCCCAGTAATGACATTTCATATCCTCTAGATTGTGCTAGGAATAGGTGTCGTAAAGACCTTGGATAGGCCTACAAATCATCAGTCTTTGTGGTACTTTTGGAACTATTGACGAAGTTAGTTCTAAGGAGTTTAAATGGATTGTAAGCATGAGGCTTACACCCGTATCTATAAACTCTAAGTGATTAATTGAGTAAAAGTAATAACTTAGGAAACACTTTTTATTCTGTTGTTTAATAATAGGGTCGATGATCAAAAAAAAACTAATTAGTCCGTAAGATAGATTTCCAAAAAATGTTTGACACATATTCTTTCTTTTTTTACGTAAACAAAAAATACAGACAATACAGTGCGTCGAAAATTCGTGTGATGTCACACATTTATTTAGTACATTTTTACTCAAATGTAACGTCACAACGCCCCTCTCACGATCTTTCACACGTTTTATCTTCGTCATTTTTTATTAATTTGAAAAAAAAAAAACACGTATCCAATATTTTTCGATAATCTAACTGACGGACTAAACAGAATCATATTTTCTTTAGTCAGTCATCATCCCTATTGCATAGCACGTACGCCTACCTACATCTACACTTAGGTACAGGGATAACGGGTATATGTTTATGATAAATAGATTCATCGCTCTGGTGAAATGAGTAGGTTTTGATGTATATAATTGTATATATGTATGTTCTCACTGAAACTTTGATACCTTGAATAGCTGTAGTTCTTATACCCAGAACCTCAAATTAGGGTGAAATCGAGTAGTGTTATAGTGTATTCGCGGAATCTAAGTATTTTTCTAAATGTAAAACTATATTACCTGTATATTTACGCTACGTTTAAACTGCTTTATGCATTTTTCTTTCTTAGACATTTCTTTTTGGCATAAAGATCTTTTAAAACTCTTCAACCTATGGTCACTCTGACTGTAGGTCTCTTCCAAATACACTTTTGGCGTTTTTGTGATGCCAGCGGGTATAAATCTTAATCTAAATCGCTTTCTGATCTTAAATAAAATGCGTTCAGCCCCCACATTTAAACAAACTCAGGTAGTTGTACCCCCTCAATATTTCAAGGATCTAAAATCCCATTAACTCGCTCGGAGCACGTGAGGGATGAACGAAAGAAAGGACAAGATTGAATAGGCTATCTATTCTCAACCATTTGCAAAGACATGCGAATGCCATTAATTTTATACCTCGTCGGCACTTTAGGAGTGTCACGTCACAGGTAGCCAATAAATTCGGAGCCATAAATCTTTTTTAACACTAAACTGAGACAGGTCAAAGTAATTTGGTGAAATGTAATAACGTTGTAACGTAAAAGTGCGGTCATTTCGGTAAGAGCCGGTTTTACGGAAGGCTTTTCCGGTTCGGATTGTACCGATTTATCGCAACTATCGCCGTTTTACGGTTTAATGGAACTTAACTATTATTAGGAGGAATTAACTATTAGTAGGGCGATTTGCTGTTAATCGCCTCAGCTGTTTTAAGTTTAAAATAAGCTTGGCTTATAAAAATCAGTGTAAAAGAAGAACGATTACAAATCTACAGTAGGAATTTCATTAGGTATTTAATTAAGTGTGTATATTAATTATTTAGCCGTGTAGTATCCGGCAGAGTAGAATAGAACCAACCCATTACACTCACGGGTGTCGTATAAGGCGACTAATGTCTGAGGCAGAACACCTTGCGCCTCCGTAGACCAGAGAATGGGCAGCAGCGTTTTCTGTTAGTCTTTCATCACTGCGATCTCCAATCCGCCTGCCAAGCGTGGAGATTACGGCAAATTCCTCCCATCATGGGAGAGGCTTATGTCCAGCAGTGGACGTTATGGGCTGTTGTAGTATTAATTATTAAACAAAATTAAGTTGTGTGGTTTTCTTAGCGTGTCGATGGCAATCTAAATTGATGGGGGTGATGGATGAGTTTGGCATTTTCAGTAGCGTCCATCAGCTCCTATGTAATGTACACAACAGACAGGACATGTATTAAGTGTCCCATCATTTGTGGATGGACACCACATCATCATCTGACTAGCCTTTTCCCAACTATGTTGGGGTCGGCTTCCAGTTTTACCGGATGCAGCTGAATACCAGTATTTTACATGGAGCGACTGCCTATCTGACCTCCACAACCCAGTTAGTACCGGGTAATACGATACCCCTCACCCACACACCACATTTTGTTAATTTGTTTGGGAATCAACTGTCACTGGGAACTCTTATAAAAATCACATTCCAATACCTTTTGCTTCAATATCACTATAAAATGTTTTCTTGGTTATAATTATAACGAAGCTCATAATTATGTTAAACTAGTTCTTAAAACATTCAGATGATGAAACGCATTCCTTTTTTTTAAATACTTAATTTTCTTCCAACAACAGTTAAATTCAATTTACTTTCATATTCTCTACTTACGTGACCAACTTCCACGATCTGAGGTGACGACGTCTGACTATACTTTTCAGCCAAAGCATAGTGATGTTCCTTCTTCTTATCCAACAGTCCCAGAGTCGATACCACGGCCAACACTATGCCCATAGCCACTAACAGGAACAGCGAACATATACAACACTTCGATTTCCTCGACACTACCATCGCCATTTTTAAAAGTTTACAGCACTTGTTTTACAAAGTTTCTTTGGCACGAATCAGTCTTTTATTTTGTTACACTATGTCGGTTTTTCACTTCTAAGTACTTACATTTAACTATAATGTTTTACAAGCAAGAACTAAACACTCCAAGGTAGAACCAAAAACAAAAGACGGCCGTGCAAAGGAAAACACTGAATTGAAAAGCGAACGCGCCTTCACCCCGTGAAAACGCGTAGGAAGATTGTCTGTTTAGTCTATTACACGGTATTTAGACTCCTACAAACACATTCTGCAAAATGTCATGAGAGTAAATACAAACGTACCTAATGTTAAAGGTTATCTAACACGAATTTGAAGGGTTGTGGGTAAAAAGAATGGTAGCTAAGAACGCTAAGTTCGAACGAGAGAGACATGAATCGTCGGTAAGATACTAATAGTCAGTTAGACCATAATTTTATGTAAGAAAGTGTCGAAGACTTACTATGTTGTATTTGTACAATAGGGTAGACGACAAAAAAAATATAATTAGACCGTCAGATAGATTTCAAAAAATATTGGACACGTATATTTTATTTATTCACGTTAACAAAAAATTAAAGACGATACAGTGCGTCGAAAACTCGTGTGACGTTGTTCGACATTTGTGTAAATTTTTTACCGAAAAGTGACATCACAAGCCCCGCTCATGATCTTTGACGCGTTTTATCTTCGTAATTTTTTATTAATTTGATAAAACAAAACACGTAAGTATCCAATATTTTTCGATAATCTAACTGACGGACTAAATAGATTAGCAATTTTTTGACAATGTCGTCATGCCTATTGTAAGGTAGAAACCCGATCCAAAACTGCCTTGACCTAGTGGTCACAAACGCGACTGCTGAGCAAGTGGCCCTAGGTCCGATTCCCTGGTCGGGCAAAGTGATATTGGATGTTTCCTTTAGGATTTCTCAGTAGCAGCCACGGAGTTTAAATTTGTACCCGGTTGATGGAAATAAGATCGCCCTCTATGGGTGTACTGTAAATGTATGAACGTTATGTTAAGTAATGTAATGTTAAACCCTATAGATTTTCTCGTCAACATTTTATATCGTCACAACGATTTGTAACATTAAAACCTACAAACTTGACCGAGAGACTTGAACATTCTCCGCCTCCCGATTCAAAGCCAGATACTTCAAATTTCGTCGGCCTCGCTCTTCAAAGCTTATTAGAAGTTTTAAGCGTTGAAAAATTCCAATATTTGTAGTATGAGAGGTTCGCGTACAATTCAGTGAACCTTAGCAATCTATTTTACAGTTTATTGGGTAATCAATGTTTAATTAGCACTGAAAAGGAGATCCTGATTTTGTGTACATGTCTTATAGATAGAAAAAGATGAAGAAAAGGTTAATAAATTGCATTGTTCTTTAAAGAATCTGAGTAATATAAAATCACCCCTGCTATCTCCGATGAGTTAAGCAGAGGTGTAACTAACAGTACTTTTGCCAGTTATGTTAACTCCCATGTAATAAGGGCCGACCCTTTAGCCATCAACCGGTACTAACACTATGCCCGACCTGGTAATCGAACCCAGAACCTCATGTTCAGCTGCCGCACAAGCGATCACTAAACCAGCGAGCCAGGCTAAGATCTTAATATCATGCTAAAACAATCAGCTTGTAATGTTTCTACTGCTGGGATATAGCGTCCGCTCTGTGAGAGAAAATGGATTATTATCCACCACGCAAGCCTAGCGCAGGTTCGCTGATATAACATATCTTTGAAGAAAGAGAACGAAAGAAAGAAAAAGCATTAGCATTAGTCCGCCCAGGACAAAACACACAAATTCATCAATATCTGCCTAGCCTTTTCCCAAATATGTTGGGGTCGGCTTTCAGTCCAACCGGATGCAGCTGAATACCAGTATTTTACATGGAGCGACTGCCTATTTGACCTCCACAACCCAGTTTGTACCGGGTAATACTGTACCCCTTGGTAAGACTGGTTCAATTATAATTATAACTAATAAAAAGTAAACGTAGAGAGAAAAATAAAATAAAAAAAGAAACGAAATTGGTCCTGTGCGAGGCCAAAAGGCTCCTATCTCAGCATGATGCTGTAAAATTAAGGAAAAAAACGTCACAGCGCTGATATTCTGATAGGGACCTAAGTGATGCCCGACCGGTGAGATACGGTCATACGGATAAGAATAAAAAATAAATAAAGTGTAAACGAGATAACAAATATAAATTATGTGAAGTTAATTCGAAGAAAATAATAATAGATTATCTATTTGTCCAAGGATATGCTGATTTCTTTACAACGATTTACTTCATCATTTTGAGAGTAGTGGTGAAGAAATAAATTACATAAAGACAAAATGCCTTCCTGGATTATAACCCACGACCTACGACACCTAGGCTATCACTACTCTTCACTGGGCTTGACTGTGTTTCAATCTGCCATAGTAGTCTTTTTTCTATCCACTTCGCTATGTCCAATTACTACAAACAAGCGTATCTTTTGTCCTTCGATCAATCTGTTTAATGAGATATTTGACCATCGTTCTTGTAGACGTACAACATATTGGTAAAACAATGTTTACTGCAGGTTATCAAAAATAATGACATAGAGTCTATGTCAGTGGTTCCCAACCTTTCTTGGACCAGGGACCACTTTGGTGTCTTGACAGTTAGCAGGGGCCATAAGATCCTAGATAAACATGGACACTGACAGGATTATTTCTATGGGGATGAATCTTTAACTCACGCGATCGAAGTGAGCTCGAAAAAGTTTTTCAATCATTCATACAGAAATAGGAATAAGTAGATTTTTGCAGAAATGCGTATGAATCTTGCAAGAGCGAGCGAAGTAAGCTTAAAAAAAATTAGCACCTTGTCTCTTATAGGTTTTAGGTTGGGTTGAGCTTGCATCTTCTATGCAAGTTAAAAAGTACGAATATTATATAATTTTACCTTTCGCGGACCACATTCGAAGCTTCTGCGGACGGGTGGTCCGCGGACCATAGTTTGGGAACCACTGGACTTTGCTGACGTTATGTTAGTCTATGGCATAACATAACGTCATCATAGACTCAACATCACGCGTGTAATCCCCGAAGTTTCAGGCAGAGGTGTGCCTAATACTACACATACATCTCGCCAGATATGTTTAAATCCCGTAGAATACCATATATTCAATGAATATATGGCATATATTGAATGTCAGTAATGCAATGATGTGGCATAATTAATCTAGAGTAAATACGGTCTGTGTTTGGGTGTATATCAAATAGTGTCTGAATGAAGGACGTCGCTGAAAACAATTCCGACACAGTCTGCCTCGTTGATCAAGTATTCGCAAGTGTGACATTAAACCGGTGCCATAACCCGGGCCCATATCCGGACTCTGTGACTGTTATTAAGAAATACCAGATGGCAAAAACCCAATAACACAATGTCGACGGCATAGCAAAAGATTTATATTTTTGCCAATGGACATTCAAACGTATTGATATAGAAATTAAGATCGTGGCGCGTCTTTCAATACAAATCCCTTTCGGGGCCATGCCATGCCAGTGGATAATTTTAAAGCATAGCAATTTAAGTCGAATTTCTCTATCAATTTGTTTGATTGTCCATTAGTAGAAAAATAAATCCCTTGCCATGCCGTCCCGGTCTGCGTTCAGCTTTATGCTTCTCATGTCTCGCATTGTGTTATTGGGTTTTTCCATCTGGAATTTCTCAATAACAGTCTCAGAGTCTGGATATGGGCCCGGTTTAATGGCACCGGTTTAATGTCACACTTGCGAATACTTGATCAACGAGGCAGACTGTGTCGGAATTGTTTTCAGCGACGTCCTTCATTCAGACACTATTTGATATACACCCAAACACAGACCGTATTTACTCTAGATTAATTATGCCACATCATTGCATTACTGACATTCCTGCTCCAGTCGTGCTAATTCTGTCGTTAATCCCTTCAAACTACATAAGCTAGATGTGCTGGGCTGGAATCCGGATTACGGCCGCACTTCAGCGGGATAGGTTTCAAACTGGCGAATTTCTAATTAAAACCTTCAAAAGGACTGGACTGGTGGAGGATGGCTTGTTTTAAATGTTAGGCCCTATATTTCGGATACTACAAGAAAGCCTTATGGAAGATTATTTAATTAATTGATGTCTTTGATTTGCAGATTAATAATCAAGAGATGCCCGCCGGCCGGCAAGTCATTATGACCGAAAATATGTAACGTCTTTTAACTCGCTTTGACATAATATGCAGACTATCATAGACGATCATGCAGACTTGGAAACATTGCTGAAAATCAAACAAAGCTATGGGTATATCCGACTTCAATAAAAAAACCAGCCATATGCGAGTCGGATTCACGCATGAAGGGTTCAGTACCATCGTAGTAAGGGAACCCCTTTAATATTAATTAATTTTAATTATAATTTATTTTTTGTTGTTTTAACGGCAACAATAAGTGCCTAATACACATTCTGTGAAAATTTCAACTTTCGTCTACCCATTACTGTTGATGAGATACAGCTCGCCGACAGACAGACGGATGGACGGACAGACAAGCAGAGGCTCAGTAATGGGGTCCCGTTGGTTACCCTTCGGGTACGGAACCCTAAAAACTACAAAAGCCTTTTTTCTTGGCGACAGATAGTCACTTTTCTAATTGACCTTTTTTCAAAGACTAACATTCCTTATTTACCTACAACCGACTATATATTTCAACTTGAAAGTGAACACTCTCCCATTGGCCTTCATAGGCAAATACAAAGTTGATCAAGGCAACATTATACAAACTGCTTCAACACAATTATGTCCTATTTCAGACTTCAGTCCGTGACAGCTATTCAGACAGTGCGGTCTACAAAGCTATTCAGGCCGCCTGCACTTCAATGTCAAAGCTGGAATCAATGCTAGGGAGATGAATGAATAAGGGAGAGTAGTAAGGGAGTTAGGTTTGACAGGGGTGTAAGCAGGTATCATTAGGGTGTTACGAAAGGGCTTGTGTAATTGTGGCTATGATTGGCTGATGTAGGATTTAACAATGTGATAAGTAGCGAAAGAAAGAAATAAGTAAACAGTGATTATAGTCGTCCCCTAAAAAATGCAACATAATAACCGACTTCTAACATCATCCACAAAGACGAAGAAGAAAAAAATCTTAAGATAGAGGATAACTCATAAAATACCTACTTATGCAAAATTAATAACATTAAGTAGGTATTATGGGACCGCGCTTCTTCTACAAACTGTAAAAAGAATCACGTAAATCGGACCAGTAATCACTGAGAAATGGTGAAATACAAGAAAAAAAAAAGATCCAGGTGAATACAAAAAAAAAAAAAACATTTTTGATTGAAAACCTCCTCCTTTTTAGAAATCGGTTAAAAATTGTTCAAAGTTTTGCATTTCGTTCAAATATATATTGGAGTTTTCAAGTACAGTATCGCAATTATTGGATTCTAATAATCGTAATTATTCACTTTTCACCAAAGACCATCAGCTAAGGTTTCAAAAAAGTTCAAATTTCAAATTCCCTTTATTGTTTTGTCCAATCAATTAAACACAAGTCTCGTCTACTTTAATATCCACGGTACCTGAATCTAAATTTATTATTCAATTAACATTTTTCAGTAATAATGGCCCATTAAATACTAAATTAACTTCGGTTATTCG
This sequence comes from Xestia sexstrigata, assembly GCA_941918905.2. NCBI lineage: Eukaryota > Metazoa > Arthropoda > Insecta > Lepidoptera > Noctuidae > Xestia > Xestia sexstrigata. The sequence continues at coordinate 7,969,966 of OW799217.2, read as the reverse complement.
ACACCGACGTCGTCGTCGCTCAAAATGGCAAAGCGCCTACTAAAATGTGAAAGGCAATTTAGTATTCCATCAGTGGTACATAGATAAAGTGTAAGGCGCTTAGCCGTTGTTTTAAAGCTGCATAACAAATTGACAACGTAGTTCAATATTCAATTTGCTGTCTTGACCCGAAGATGATACCAAGTACACGTTAAACTGTTATAGTATTTGTAGTGTTTTACTGTAACAGGCTAGGGTAGTGCTTCATTCAAGTCCAGACTGGAAAGTTGGAGGAAAATCAGGAATTAAGGGAGTACGAATTCAAGTCAACGCTTTTATTACAAACTAGCTGTTGCCCGCGACCTTCATTCGCGTAAAATTATTATAAAAAATATTACTTCCCTTTTTGAATCGAATTTTGTTACCAATTTCAAGGGTTTTCTTGTTTTTTGCACGGAACCCTAATTAGTATTTCTAAAATAGCTTAAGTAAGACCTTCGAACATTAGCTATCTGCCAGTAAAAATCTCGTAAAAAATCTGTTGAGCCGTTTCTGAGATTAGACGGAACAAACAGATAGACAGACAGGCAGACCGATAAAAATGTGAGTGTTTTTGTTGTAGGTTAGTGCCGTATATTTATTTTCACATGCATTCAGCAAAAAACTGTTATTTTGATATGAAACCGACACTTTAAATTTATTCATTTTTATAAATAAATCAATTTAATGCACTAATGAATTCTCAGAGTCGGTCACTTAGATAAGTAACTAGCTGCCCATTGATTACAGGTTGCTTATCTGGTGGGGGTATCTAAGTACCTAATTGACAAGTCTCCAGCAAGGTTAGTAATCTACTGTATGTAAGGAAATTATACGTACCTATTGAACATAATAATAATAATACATTTGCACAAGACCCTTTCATTCGACCCATCTAAGCTATATAAAAGACGTAAAAACATTGTGGCTCACTCCCCACGGGTCCGTACGGTATTTGCCAGGCGTCAGTTTAACACCCAATCTACTTATATTTATAATAAATTGAACCTCATATTGAATATTTACCCCATGTTGCGGTATGAATGCAAAAATACTTTATCGGAATGGTTAAAATAAACGTACGATGAAATTGAACTTTTATCAACCAGAATTTGCTAAAGCAAAACCTGTAACAAATTTGAACATACATAAAACGATCAATCATTAATACACACACACTGCATATCCACCTTCCGTACACGCACACACACTCACACACTCACACACCACACACACCCACAAACACTACACATAGGTACCTGAACAATATATAATATAATATAACAATAATTTTGTAACATTCTTGAACCTAAAAATAGCCTATTTTAAATATGTCTCAACATTGTAAACTGTAACCCATGGGAAGTGGCGAGGTAACCCCGACACAAGTATTCTTATAACTTAAAGGGACTGCCTCAATTTTGTGCTGTAGAAATATATTTTTTCTAGTTATGTAGGTAATATAAGGTGTATCTATTCATATACGAAATCTCTTATGGGGTCATTGTACTCATCATTATGAACAACTTTTACTATGGGACCAAACCATGAATCGCGAAAAAAAATCAGCTGTTCCCTCCAATATGTTCGCTCTAACTCGTCAAAATGTTCCTTTTGGTCCCTTAGTAAAAGTTGTTCATAATGATGAGTACAATGACCCATTACATAGCGTACAGCCGTACATAGCTGGAGACTTGTCAATTATGTTCAAGTATATTCTTACTGCGGAATCGTACAAATCAAATCCAGGATGAACATTTTTTTTTTTCTTATTTGTAAAATCTGTGCCAATCTTTAATCTTCAAGATCTGCGACTGTAAGTAATCGAATCCTTATCATCCCACGCGGTTCTAAATCGAACGAAATTAAAAAAGGAATGGTTCTCTTTTATTGTTTTTTTTTTAACCGACTTCAAAAAAAGGAGGTTATTACACGTAAAGGTTAAATATGTGTGTATATCCTAAACATAGGGACAACTCTGTTTAACCTTTTAAGAAAACAGGCGTCAATATAACGTAACTTTATGTTGGATATATGAGCAATTTTAACATACGATATTGTGGTAACATTTTGACTATGGCTAATGCCGTGTCAGCAGCAATAGAAAAAATTAAAATAATAGCAGAAAATTGAAAAATCACTGATATTGTACTTATTGATGATTATTTCCATAGTTACCAACGCCAGACCTGATGAAACGGCCTCTTAGAAAACCATAATGACGCCTTTCAATTATGAGGTTACCCAAACTATCTAACTTCTTATTATTTATCCTGTGGTTAGTGCCTAGTCCCGACTGTAGGTATTACTGAACTCCGAAGTTTAAAATACAATATGTATAAGTACATAAAGTTTGGAAGTCCGACTTACGTGAGTCAGAAGATACGCTATGACGAATTACGTTAATGAGACTGGACTGCCTAACCTGGTGTCAGAGTTTTTAGGCCACCCAGGCTTCTGACTTGGCTTTACATACCGATGCCGTCGAGAAATATCTCTGAGGCATGCTGCTTTGCTCTCAATGTATTCCTTCACCGAAGTGCCTAAGTTATAATATTATACAATACGAATGAATCAGAAAAATCAGAGTTATGTGTCTTGGGTTCGAACTCGACACATAGTAGGTAGGCTGCAGAACTATCTAACTCAACAAATACGATGATTTAATGACAATTTATGACATGAATTCAGTAACAGACTTGGGCTCCAGTCTTCACAACATCATCGACAGTGACAGACACATAGGGATCCGTCAATTTCATTTTCCTATTTCCCATCAATTGAATAGGACTGAATTCTCGTTTGCCTATCTGTATAATCGAATCTTCCCCCCTACATACGTATGTATCTAAGTGGTATTTCAGTCTGTTCAACAATTTTATTACGCAGGTATCGATACATTAAAAGTATCGAGAATCGTGACCCCAATTTCCGAGATTTGGCAAGTGATTGATCTGCACTCAACGATTGACGCATTTGTGACTATTTTAAGACTATCTGGAGTAAAGAGAGTGAATTGGAAAGAAGGCAACTGGGTGGCTGAATTTAAGTCAAACATTTTATAATTTTGAAGGCTGTGAATGACATAAAGGGCCTGCGAAGACGACAGACTATCCGTGACGCACTTTTTAGTCTATAAAAATAGAATCTAAGCAATTATGTGCAGTAACGCATACGACGCGCAAAAAGTCCGGCGGCCAAAAAATCGGTGTCATTCTGGCAGATCGCGCCGCGCCGCACAAAAGTGCGCGAAAAAAAAAGGACGTTTGCTTCAACGCAGACGGCGCACACTTTTAGTGTGCAATCTGCACTAGAATAGAATGATCGAAGATGTGAGTCGTGTGCGTTGAGTCTGCGTAAAGTCCGCGACGGACTTTTTGTATGCCATGCAGACATTTTATGCGCCACAGACTCATCCGCAGAAAAAGTCTGTCGTCTGCGCAGGCCCTAAGAAGGTCGCAACTCAATATAGACTAGATCTACTTACTCTTATGTCACAGACAAATGGCAAAAAAATATTTGAGAGATTTTTTAATATACTTTTTTTTTTATTTTGACTAAAAGATTAATGAACCTTTTAGTCAAAATAAAAAAAGTATAACAAAACTACGATGCGTTGCATAACTTGTTTATACAGGGTGAATTTTAAAGCTAGCGCAGTAAGAGCCCGATGTAGCTACAGAAAAACGTTACAACTGTCAAGACATCTGTCTTTACTAATCCGTCTCATAATTAGTCACTCTGTATACATCATTGGAAATGTATTCGGAACCAAACCTTTACGTTCTTTTTCACACCACCTGCTCGACAATGTCAAATTATATGTCATGCAAACCTAACCTAAAGTAAGTCATTTACGACCTTGAGGTCCAGCGGGGCATTAATATTGTACTGAATTTCATTATGACCAGCTGGTCAGTAATGTGATTTGAATTTGGAACATAAATCGCATACGAATATTTACGATAGGTACCTAGTAGGTACATACTAATTCCATGCATTTACCATTATGATAAAATATTGTAATATAATAATATTTAATTAATATTAATATAATTATTAATACAAAATAATAATACAAAATAATAAATAAATAATAATATAATTGTTAATTAATAATAATAAGTAAATATTAATATAAAATAATTAATAAATAATATTATAATTATTAATTAATAATAATAAGTAAATAATAATATAAAATAATTAATAAAACACTCAGCGCTGGACTCCCTATCCCTTGTTGCAGAGACATGCTGTCTTAAGTCACTGAGACGCTGCGCACGTTCAGCGCTAGATTCCCGAGCACGGGACTGCGATTTTCTCCAGCTTTGGTTAGCAAGCCGCTGTGAACGCTCGGAGCTAGATTTCCCAGCGCGTGCTTGCGAAATATTTTCTCTATTCCTCGAAAGGCGCTCATGATTTTCAAGAGCAGACTCTTCCGTACGGCGTACTCGAGCTGCTCTAGTCTGGGATGTCTGTCGGGAAAGTTGTGACTTCCTTTTAGGCATGACAGACAAGACAACAATCACTGAAACTGTCCGATATCCCAAAAACAGTAATAGCTTCGAATTCGAACTCGAAGAATGAGAACGAAGTAATATTTTTGTTTTAAGAAACCGAACAACCAAAACAATTTATAGACCAACAACATACAACCATCTGCGTACGGCGTACGACTCACCTACCTAACGACGAAAGTTAAATAATAACCGGAGAGGGTCATTAATCCGCGGAAAATCTTAGCACCGCGATTCAGAAAAATGACGTAATTGCACAACACCATCTATGGGTAAATGGATAAAACGTCCGTACAAAGCATGTTCTAATGCGGTTCGTGAATGGACGGCGGCATTTGGCGATTTAGTAATTTTATATTATCTTCGAAACTATTTAACCAATTGACATACTGTTTTGGGCAAATCGTATCTGTATGATGTTCTTGTGATCATGATAATATTTTTTTCGATAAGATAGATAATAATATTAATTTTGTTGTTTAAAAAATCGTCCAAAGGTAAGTACGTCGAAAAATACTTTTTTTTTAACACATACAAGCTACTAAATCTGCTAAAATATAAAAGATACTATATCTGCTAAAATATAAAAGATAGAAATATGGTGTCGCGGACTCTTGTAGAACTATTCAAAGTGGACCAGGTTGCCATACATTTTTTTCAATTATATACAACTGTTAAGGCAGCGCATGCAAATAACTCTGTTGTAAGAGCTATTTTTTCCGCCTGGCTAGACAAAAATCAAGATAGTGCGGCTAATATGCATGATATCTTTATAATTTATAGCCTATATCACTCACGAATAATGTAGCTTTCTACCAGTGAAACAATTTTTAAAATTGGTTCATTACTTCCGGAGATTACCCCCTACATACAAACTTACAAACATAGAAACTGACAAACAAAATGTTACCTCTTTATAATATTAGTATAGAAGTATAGATATAGATTATTATAATAATTATATTATTATTAATTATTATTATAATATTATTAATATTATTTTATTTTTTATAATAATATTGTATTTAATATTGTTATTATCATGATTTATATTTAAATAAAATTTTTGTTGTTTAATTTGTTGTTATTTTAATAAATACTTTAATTCTAGTACTACAGCTTTTATTGTCACGTAGATGGTGTGAAAAGTAGAGTATTCACCTCGAGGATAAAGGTGCCTTCGTCTTGGGCGACCTTGATTCCCACGCTGCACTCAGGATTCTTGTCTTAACTCCCTCGCTATGCTCGGAAGTTAAATCTAAACTCCCTCGCTCCACTCGGGAGTTAACGCTAGAATCCTTCGTTTTGCTCGGGATTCAATACGGCGCCCGCTACATAAGACACTACTTTATTCCCTTGGTGCATAATCTAGTATAAAACAGTTATTGGTGGCTCATGCTGTTGTCCTCACTTGCCAAAAAACAAATGAGTGGGATAGATAAATATTAGGTCATTTTAGAAATCTCCCTTCTATAAAGACTAGCCCAGCGGGCCTAAAACGGCCACTTTAGAAGAATCGTAATTTGAATCACTCAGTATTCTTAAAATGGACCTTATGGTTATGGCCATAAAGTCCATTTTAAGAATTAAAATTTTTAACGTGATTCATAACGGATTCTTATTACGATTCTTCTAAAGCGGTCATTTTAGACCCCCTGAGTCCAGCAGAAATTATATAGGCAGATTGTACTTTGAGACATTTAACATAGACTTGGGTTTCCATTAGGATTTGAAACTTTTTAGAACAAGTTTACTACACGGGGCTTTAACATAACAACAGTTAAATGCAACTTATCTGTATTATTGTGAAAGTGTGCGAGTGTTTGTGAACGAGGAAGACTGATCTGCCGTGATACAGTTTTCACTAGTACGGAGGTCAGTGTGAATCAAGATCGAACAACCGCATAACCTACACAGGTATTTATAATACGTAAATTATAACTGTATATTAACAGACACAAATCACAGGATTGTTGCGATTTGTATGTTAAGGTTGTTCTTTTAATGGTCAATAAACTTTTAATCTTAAACTAAAAAGAAATGTGGGTGTACCTATTATAAAGTACACTTTTGCCTAACTCTTCGGGGATTACAGGTGTTTTTATCTTATGTTATGTGTACATAGACGAATCATGGTTGTATTGCTCTTTAATGCGAAGACAAGAAGCGCGAAAGCGAAGAGAAATTAATTCAAAAGTGAATGTAAGCCCATGAACCACAGTCAATTCTTCGTCAAAATATTAAGTCAGAACACTCCAAGCAAAACTAGTTCCCAAACATAACATACAATACATAAAGTATTTATACATAAAGTCGGAAATATGATGAAGTATTGAATTTTCTCCCGTTGACGGCTTCTTTTCAAGAGAAAATCACAAAGCACCGCCACATGTCGAAATTGTTGACAGATTAAGCCAAAATAGATTGGATTTTACCTGTTTGATAGTAAGGTAAAATAAATACAGAATACCGTCATATTACGTCAAGAAATCAAATCATGTTGACTTTATTTTTTCATGAAAAGAACCAATAAAACCTGTTTGTATGGCTCAAGTGAAAATATATAAAATTCTGGTTATCATTCTGAAGGAATGGGTAGGCGCAAAAGTTCAAGAACAAACCAAATGGTATACTTACTTTTTCAGAGAAAAATAACACAAGAAATGTATGTTTCCAACAATATTAAAAAACCGTAGGAAAACACATGCCTCCCCTTAGCACTCAATCGGACTTTAGCTTATATAATTATCACAGAAATAACCTTATTGGATGTTACGGAAAACACACAAATATGAAGTTTTAAGTAAAAAACGTTTGAAGTACGTAATCTCAAGCTCACTTACGATTGGTTTCAGCCCTAACGTTATGTAGATACTTATAATTATTTTCCCTTGTAACATAAAAGAGCCCTGTGTACCAGCAGTTGATACTAAACAGAATTGTGTCGATACCACAAAATAATTTACACCTTACAGAGATGATGACGTTAAACATGAACATAGAAAGGATGAAACGCGCGAACCAAATTAATTACTAACGCACCTAACACACACAAAGCTCACAATTTAAACCAAAACCATATCAAACGGAAGATACAACCGTCAAATAAGTCTAAGATTCTACCTTCAAAACACTTCTTGAAAAAAAAAAATTTGGAAAACATGAACATAGGAAAAAATTAAACGCGCGAATAAAATTAATTACTAAGCAACACAAAATCGACATAGAATCTACATCAAAACCACATCAAATAGAAGATCCAATCGTCAAATAAGTCTAAGGTACTAATACTTTCAAAAACACTTCCCGAAAAAAAAACGCCCGTGTATTCGACAGCGCGTAACTTCGTTCGAAATCCGCGTGCACGCGGGCCGGCTCCGCTCTCTTGTTACTGAAATCTTACAGCATCAGCTGTTCACATCGATACCGATGGCGTCGTCTTGTCTCCCAATCTGACCCCGTTGTCTGGAAGCCTAGTTTCCGTAACCGAAGAATTGTATGGCGCTTGTTATATAAGGAGTCGATTTGTAAAGTCAGCTGCGATTATAGATTTGTTAGAAAATAGACCATAGCAAGTTTTTAATTATTTGCAAAATACTTAGTCATTTATGGTCAATTTATTTACACAATTTTTTAGACAATTGATTTTGAATTTTGAACTCTATTCCTATAGTGAAACATAAAAATTGACGTGAGACTACCAATCAATCGAGTAAAGTGACTTCTGAAGCATTCTCGAGCATCCTCAAAAAATGCCCGCTACATCGATAAACTAGCCAAAGTAACCGCCGCCCGCAATGTGAATGAATCCCTAGGCTCAAAAAGACGAATTGTTATTAGTGGCAAAGCTTCTATAAGTAATTTAAAAATATTTTGGAAATCATGTTAGAGATTGTTTGCAGCTCGTAATGATGCTCTTTCAACAACATGTGGAAAGGTAAATGCACTTTTCAGAAACGCAAGACCGCATCTGGGTAGCGTTATACTCTTTTTCTTATAAAGCTCCTGTGATGTAATAAGTAAACTATATTACGTAGCTGATCATTATTTAGGGCGAGTGGTTATTTTGATTGATTTAGTAATCAATTTCTGTTTTCTTATTTCCCAGATCATTTGCATTTGCAGATACAGGATAGGAGTCGCTTTCCATAATTTTATGCGATCTACTTGAGTACTTGGTATTCAATAACAGAGGCACCAGTTTGTCTGGCAGGACAGTTCATAAGTCACGCTCTATTTACTTTGATTACTCCCAGCCGGAAAATAGTAACACTGGATATAAAAACATTTTCCTTAGGATATTGATCCTAAGGAAAATGTTTTTAACAAAAAACAAGTTACTTCTATTGAGAAGTAACTTGTTTTTTCTACGAACTTTATCGGACATTTCCTCTTAAAACACAGGTCCGGCAATGCCTTTGTCACCTTCTTTAATAAAAAAAAGTCAGATGAGCTTAAACTATATTATTGCCTCATACTACAAAACATGGCAAAAATAGACTACAACAAAGAAAATTAATGTTTTTATTAAGTGTAATCTTTAGTACTTATACCCGGAACAGCACTAAGGCTTATCTCCAGGTGACGGTGGCAGTCGCTTAGTTTATGGAGCTTAACTCCCTCGGGGAACTCAATTCTAGACCAAGTAAAGGTTCATTTTATAGCAAAATAAAAACAATAAGAATGTTTAAGTTTTGTGTGGGATTTGTTGTGATATTAAAAAATATTTTGGGATTCCGTGACATATATGGTATTTAGCATTTTAGCATCGTTGGGTTATACCCTAACGACCTTAATGTGGTTGGGAAAAGACCAGGCAAATGATGAATGTTCCCACTGCTCGGACACACCTTTTTTTGTGTTTATTACAATATGGGCCTGCTCTTGACCTCGATCACGCCTGATGGAAAGCGATGGATGAGATCTATGATGGAACGAGCCTGCCCAGAAGATGCCTGCCTGCCTCTTCTCTATAAGAAGGAATGGATGTGACTTACCACCCGAACCAGGCCGGATCGGTCATTCATACGAATTCACGTCAAAATTTAAGGCAGTGAATTCGTATGAACAAGTTGTCATCGACTTGGCAACTTGGAAATATTTTGAAATCATTATGACATTACAGAAATGTTGCATCCGGTTAGAATGGAAGAGTGGAAGCGATCTGCCGTTGTTGGGAAAAGGCTATAAGATAATTATACATTGAAAACATCTCAAAAACTTGGATTTGGAAAGGCAATCATAGAAAAACTAAAAAAGCAATGACTTGAAGAACCTAGAAACTAGATGAGTAAATAAAAATAAAATACAACTAATTTGAAGAGAATAATAACAAAAATAAAAGAATAATGAAACAGGGATCAAAATAAAGAGAGAGAGTAAGTAATACCACAGGTAACTAATAAACGAATGAAACCTCCAACATACAAGAATTTAAGCTTTGAAGCTTGGCCCAATATTTTTCCATTAACCGAGACTTATTACCAAAAGGCTTTATTTAAATAATATACGAACAACAAGATGATGATAATATACGAAAAGAAAAGAAAGCTAGTAATATAAATCTTGTACTTTCTTTACTGTTATCATCGTTTGTTGTCCTATGAATCTTATCGCTCAAAAATGGCGGCGCCGCGTTGTCTTTCCTTGTCGATATCACTCAAATGCCTTGTTATAGATGTCTTGGTTCTTGGTTAATAATAAACCTATGTACACTATTGTCTTTTATTATAACATTGGGAAAAGCTTTTATTATTAAAGACCTCTTTTCATCTAGTTTGAGTCTGATTGCTACATTTTTTTTTTTTGACTAGCTGAGTGTTGCCCGGGCCTTTCATCCGCGTGAAGTTATTATAAAAATAGTAATTCACCATTTTAATCGGATTTTGCTAACAATTTCACGGGTTTTCATATTTTGCACGTTACCCTATCCTTTAAAAGTAGTCCTCAGTTACTCCTTATATCATTATCTATCGGCTAGTAACCTGTCCAAATCGGTCCAGCCGTTTCGGATATTACCCGCAACTAACAAACAGACAGACATAAAAAAAAATATCTATATGTACCGTATGTAAATGCAGTCAGTAAAAAGCTGTTATTTTGAAAATACAAACTTTTCAATTATATTTGTTGGTATAGATGTTGAAGTGATCGTCAATTATTTTCATTCCCGGTAGTAAACAAGCCTGTCCATGGTAATTGATTGTTATATTGTAATTTTTTCATTAGTATTCAAACCAACTGGTGGCGCCATCTATCCTCTACAAACATGTCTTCCGTTTCCATTTGTTTACTGATTGTTACAAAAATTGGCTTACTTTTAAACGCTGTTAATATCAACTTATTATTTAGCGCTTTAAAACTAATGTAGCCTCAATAAAAGTCGAAATCTACTCTCCCACATAAATCTTCGACTGAATTCTCGAATTTTAGTGATGTAACTTTGGTTTATTGTTATTTTTCTCGCATACCCCGCACTACGGCGACTAGTCAATAGTCCAGGCGCCTCTCCGTCTGCAGAACTGACCCAGTTATCTCCGAATACCGCAGTGTGCCGACTACCCGCTAAACGGCGTTTTTACATGGCCCCTAGAGTACAGTCGTGTTTATTTATCTGCCGTAAATTAAAAGTTTCAAAGTGAAATACTGCTTTTTTGCCATAAAACGCCAGTAACGTGAGTGTGAGTTAACGTTGTAAACTTTTATTTGTTTCAATTTTGTTTCTGGTGTTAAACACGTGTTCTGTTTTATTGTTCTTAGAAGGTGGCTAACACTAGGCATTTCCTAATGGAATGCCTAAATAAACAGACACTGTTAAATGTAATAATTAGTAGGCATTCATTAAGTTGTCGCTCAGTTTTAGTGAGCATACTTTTTAAGTTTTTCGTAGCCATACTGGGCTACGACAAACTAGTAATGAAATCATTTCACGATCAAAAAATAAAGTTAATAACGTCAGAAACTGTTGTAGCACGTGTAACTTCAATAATAAATTAACGTCATTAATAAAGTTAGTAGATCGGAAAATAATACCTAAGTATAGAAATCACTACGACAACCCTTCAAACGTGGAACTATGAACTATTTTAAGCACCAATCGATAGTCGATTCCATTTCGTATTGGCTATTCATTACTCTTGTTTTATTCAGACATTTATAGAAGGACACCTTTTTTAAAGTTTTCATGTTACTTAAGAGTCAAAATGTAATGTTTACTTCAAAATGAATGGTCCACCTTCAAAACTTTAATTTGTAACTTGTTAAACAACAAACTTTAACAACTGACATTAACTTTATAGTTTATTAACACTTGACAGTACCAAAATTAAAACTTCGCCGCCATTATTAAATCCACAAATTCGAAAAATGGCTTACATAAACGCGGCTAATTAATGCACTCCTAATTTGAAATTCAAAATACGTTCGTAACTGTCATTTCACTGCGAGCCACGTGACCATCATGGCGGACGCAACGGCGTGTCACGCGCATTCGGTTAACGTCACTTCACGTCACTCACGTCAGTGTCACGTCGATATGACACGTAGTCTATGACACTATAACTATGTATATTACGTGCGCGCCCCGCAACCGACCGATCTAGACTGAGATGTAATCCACTTCTCCCGCTATACACTTGCCAAAATATACGTGAAGGATAAAAACGCCATTGTATCACAAACTACGGTACATTAAATTAGGACGAAGTTCGAACGAGGATGGACTTGTTAAGGTAACAAGTTTTGTGCGTTGTCTCTATTTCTGTCGGGATAAGTACCTAGTTGGGTTGATTATGTGCCGAACTGCCCGATTGCTGAAGATGCGGTTGTGGTGAGACCGATAGTGGAAGAAACTATCTTTGGGTGGAGGCAGATCTTATACTTTTGCCAAACTCTGTTATGTAAACAAACTACTTAGTGATAACATTTGCGTGAAGTTACTTCGCTCAAGTTGATGTTTGAATCGAAGTTTAACTGAACTCGAATTTGTTTGAATTTCGAATCGATTTTCAGTATCCAAAATAGATATTTATGCTTACATTAAAAACTGCCTCGAATTTATCGCTAAAACTTATTTACGATAGACTTGAGATTCACACTTATACCATCTAGATTCAGAACATAAAAGTTGTGTCCAAAAGGTACTCGGTCTGTCTTGTTTCCAGTCAGTGTGAGTCCAAATCAAGTTCAGATCTAAACCAACCGTCTATAAAGTTATACTGGAGTAGATAGACTAACTTTTCTAGTTATTGCATTGAGTTATGACTAAACTTTCATACACAGATATGGTAGGTGATGACTTCTAATAAAAACTTTGATCAAATCAACTCTTGAGACGATTTATAATGCCGTGATTTATGTGAACAAGGTTAGTGGCCATTTTGATTAACACAAAGAAACATTAAAATCGACGGCTAAATATTGCTGCAACGATGCGATTTTATTTAAACTTTAATTTACTTCTAAAGATAGGTAAATAAATATCACATAACTGGCATTAAAAATATCTACAGAAAGCTTTAGTTTTTCCTACTTATTCTATTGTAATTTAGACCTGGGGGGTTACCATGACGTCTTAAAGCAGGATTGTTTTAATGTCACTCCAGTGTGAGAAAGTGACGAAGCTATAGATTGTGGAATAAGATTAAAACAGTCCTGCTTTAAGACGTCATGGTAGGCCACCAGTCGTTGTAAATAATGAGAATATCAATAACACGTCAGCGTGTTTTGTGAAAAAGAGAAATATTTCCTTCAGTGCAAGTAACACAAACTACTTAATACTTTATTCTAAGGGGAAGGAGAGAGGATTTTCATTAACTGATTACGAATAAACTAGATTATCGTCTAATCACGGTATTCTCTGATTTCGCACTTATTAGTATTGTTTCAGCTACAATAGTCCGATTAGATTAACTTTTTGCCATGATATTTTGAGCGCCTGGATTCGATACCCAGGTCGGGCAAAGTTTGTGTACCATAAGGCACATCTCTGCCTAATCATTCATAACAAGGCGTGAAGTTATTTCATGTTTTACTGGGACTTTATCCTACATTTATGTTTCAGGTTTTATTTCGATTTCTTTTGTCACCTTAACGAAAGCACGTGCGTTTACGTAGAGGTGACCCTCTTTATCACAATAACATGCCAACTTTGTTCATAAAATTGCTCGTCTCGAAAAGTAGGACCATACATGTTTGATTAAAAGACAAATGAAGAAAAACGAAAAAGATCACCATTGTATGAATTAAATGTAGAAAAAAAAAACATATTATGCTAACGTATTCCAAATTCAAACGTTGAGTTTTAATTTGCACTCGAGCTTTTTAAAGTCATCTTCCAACGTGCCAGCTAGATTTTTTCGTGAAACCTTCGCCACCTGTAGTAATGTTTTACTACGTGTATGAAGCAATCTCGCGCCGTCCAGCTCAGTGTGGTAAATTGGGATTTATTCCCTTTTTTTGGGGGAAAAATCATTCTAGGGGAAATTAAGTCCTTAGAAAAATTTTATGTCGGCCGAACTGTAAGCAGTAAAGCTGAGGATATCAAGAAATATTTTATATCCGAATTAGAAATAATAACTTACGCTGATTGCTTGGTGTCGTGCGTGAACGTGAGCGGGAAATACATCCACAGACGCAGAATTCGATACCAAGTGGTTTAAATCTTAAATTTGTTTAATTTTCTGCTTGAAAAACCGAATGGACTAAAAATTTGAAAACGTACCATTTTAGGGGAAAAAAAAAGATTGAATATGGGGAAAAATTATAAGCTCGATCTAGCAACCCTGGGCCGGCTAGATGGGATTGAATACACAACGAGGGACGAACCCGAATGATTAAAGTAAACACGTCATCGCCCCGTGAAGGACCGCGCTGATTGTAGCCTGAAATTTTTATAATGTTTGGGTTGGACCCCTTTTTCGCGGTAATAAGGGTAATGTGGGTGTTTATTTTGGAAGAGGTTGGGTTAAGATGGCGGATTTGAGATGGTGGAGGTTAGAATCTTATAAAATTCGGCGGTTTAAAAAAACAGCAAATATTTATACACCATCACAACCTGGGTTCATGTGTAATTCAGGTTGTGTATCATAATCATGTCAGCCGAAAGACGTCCACTACTGGACATAGGTCTCTCCCAAGACAGTGTCGCCACATTGACCGGTCCCGTTTTAGTGCTTTTTCTTACTTAGTAGAATACCGATCATGTTGCGTTCCGAAGCACGCACCAAAGACGCGCAACAGTAGAATGCCGCTATTGCGCTCGCGTGACGCGAACTTGACGCGAGCGTGTCTGACAGCGGTAGAGAATACGAAAAGCATTATTTTGATCGAAACTTAACTGCAACTGCACTGCAACAGCACTTCTTTAGTTACGTGAATTAGCCTACTGGTCACACACGCACGCCGGTCGCGATTACAACGTACCTGATCTTTATGAAGAACATCACCAGTGATGGTGTGGACATACACACACATTCTTGGACGTCTTCTGCTTGTGTTTGCTCTCATAATTGCGTTATTATACCTGGCTTAAGCCATGAGAGTTGGCTTTCTTTAGGGTTCCCTACCCAAAGGGTAAAAACGGGACCCTACTACTAAGACTCCATTGTCCGTCCGTCTGTCTATCACCAGGCTGTATCTCATAAACCGTGATAGCTAGACAGTTGAAATTTTCACAGATGATGTATTTCGGTTGCCGCTATAACATCAAGTACTAAAAACAAAAAAAAAATGTAGGGGGGCTCGTATTATACAGCAAACGTGATTTTTTTGCAGTTTTGTCTAAAGTTGTATAGATCCTAATGGTACGGAACCCTTCGTGCGCGAGTCCGACTTGCACTTGGCCGGTATTTTTTAAGCTTTTAAGAATCTTAAGTTTAACACTCATCGTTGAAACAGCAAGGTCGATAATTATCCAAAAACGGAACTTAAATCAGTTAGATTACAGAAAAACACATTACACTTTGTTTGAAAATCAGCATTTGCAATCAACAACACACGTTACGCTGTAAACAGATGTTTACAAACTCCCTTTTTGATCTCACCTTTATAGCTCTTGAAACACTGGCTATTTTGGTTTCCTAAAATACACGTTCAGTATGATCGATCTTGATTTTGATGCCAGTCATTGAGAACTGTGTGGGCATGCTTTGTAATTTATCACTCTAATTGGGGCTCTTAATAGGGTGTGTGTACATGAACATCGTGTTTTATGAGCAGAGATTTTGCATAGGACAAACAAACTGACGATAGCTAGGATAGAATATTGCAGCACTGTTTAGTTATGGTCTATTTATGTCCAGCAGAGGCCATAGTTCTTGACGGCATGTAAAGCCAAGTCAGTGGCAAATGAGCGGCATAAAACTCTGACACCGCATTAGGCACTTACTTAAAGAAGAAGTGGCCAGCGATAGGCTGAGATAATTAATTTGATTTAAAAACAAGCGCAAGTGGAGTCCTTGGTTCGATTCTCAGACCGGGCTTGTTATTGGGAACTTCTCAGCATCAGCCTAGGGTTTGGGAATAAGCGGTGTGAGACACTCGTCATTCAAAAAGCACGTCTACTGTAGGTCCTGCCCCAGTCGTGTGGGATTGCTATCCAAGAAATTTGAAAAAAGAAAGTAAGGTTGTGTTTTGCGCAAACATGTGCGCTGCAATATATCTCGTACGTAGATAACTAGTCTCTGCTGAGATTGACCGACACATACTCTTAAGGAGCAAGTGCCTTCATCTACTGTGAGGATTTCTATGGAATACTTATAATTTCGGGTTTCAATTAAGACAGTTTAAAAAAATTACAACAATTTTTATAAATGTACGTCTAACTATTTCTAATTTGTTAATTTCACGACCATTTCCTTTGTGTATTTTTACCCGACTACGGCGAAGCCAAAAGGAAGGGTTATGATTTTAACAGTCTGTGCATGTATGTTTGTACTTACATAGTATGTACCTCCGCAGCGCCTAAAGTATTCATCCGAATTTTCTTTATCATGATTCATTACTATGGCCCGGGTAATAAAGGCTACATTTTAACCGACTATTACAATAGTAGAGTCGATTTTACCTTGTAAACCCCGAATTTAATTAGAGCGTGATTTTTCAATAGTTGGGTTTTTTAGTTGTTGCATAATAAACCACAAAAATGTAGGTATTCATTCAGACAGTCCACGTCATACGCCGTGTCTACCTTTTTTTTCGGTTGGGAAATCATGAAATGACTCCTCCCGCTCTGGGCGGAGCAAGAGGGAGTGTCAGACTTTTCCTGGCTAAAACCCATCCATGTTCCTTCATCGCCCTTTGTGTTCCGGGGTCACGGTATCTCTTTCGAACAGTCCCGCATATAAACCACAAAAATGTAGGTATTCATTGTTGATAGTCGCTCGAGGCCAAGATATAAAGACAGTCCACGTCATTCGCCGTGTCTACCTTTTTTTTTCGGTTGGGAAACCATCAAATGACTCCTCCCGCTCTGGGCGGAGCAGGAGGGAGTGTCAGACTTTTCCTGACTAAAACCCATCTATGTTCCTTCATCGCCCTTTGTGTTCCGCGGTCACGGTATCTCTTTCGAACAGTCCCGCATATAAACCACAAAAATGTAGGTATTCATTGTTGATAGTCGCTCGAGGCAAAGATATAAAGACAGTCCACGTCATACGCCATGCCTACCTGATCTTTCGCCAGACACACATGAGTCGTTACCCTTAGATCACATACTTGCTTTGCATATTGTGTTCGTAGCATGTGCAAGTTTATTACATTGTTAAGGACACCAGCTAACTTAAAGGTGTTTGTAGCGGAGTTAGGAAACTAGAACAACTTGCTGTAGTGTAGGGTAGTTGATTACTTGTACGAGTGCAGATGGGTGCTGTTTTAATCAGTATTATGTTACGGTTTAACTGTTTTAGTTAGACTGTGGATAGATTTAGAGGAGGGTGGATCATTACTAGAACATTACATTACCATTAGTCCGACATGTTCTCACTGCCTCGGTGGTTGCAAGCGCGACTGCTGAGTATGTCCTGGGTTCGATTTCCAATTCGGGCAAAGTGTTATTGGGTTTTTTCATCAGGAATTTCTCTGCAGCAGTCACGGAGTCTGGATTCGCGCCCAGTTGATGGCAAAAGGCTCGACCCCTATTATGTGGGACATAAACTTAACTGGCGAAATGTGTGTGTACTATTAGGTTTACCGCTGCCTATCCCTTCGGGGATTACAGGTGTGAATGTCATGTCATGTTCCCACTTGGGTCTCCTCAGGGTGTTTTCCTTTGTTGTTTTGAAAACAGTGGTGATGAAATAATTAACACTACTTTGAGTGCTTGTCTAAGTTCAAACCTATGACCTAATTACTCGTCGCAGCCAATGGGTAATCACTTTTTTATAATATATAACCGTTTGGAAACTAATTTGAGGAATTGAGCTCCTTCAGTCTTTTCCCGAAGTTAACTAAAATAGACTGTTACAAATAAGTCAGCAAAAATGTGAATAATTAAATCGGCAACATTAAATTTTCCTGCAGACATTTTTACTTCAAACGGAAATAACTTAAAAATTGCTACGACGACGGTTAGTTTCTCGCGGCATTAGTGCAATTTCCATTCGCTCAGAAATTTTTTCAATACCCTTGAACACCGTAAAATTAATGAATGAATTCGTGTTTCTTTTCTATAAAGTAAGAAGTAAAATATAAAAATAAAAAAAAAACACAAAAAACGGTCTTTTTATATTGGCGTATAACATTTTCCCAGTCTATGTCCATAACTATGCATATAACTAAGCTACAAAGGCCTAGGGACACCTTATAAACAAAAATAATAACAATATATGAAAATATTGCTAAGCATAAAATTTTATGTTAGGACGTAACTTTTGATTTTTTGTGTATTGTTTTTGCTACGGATTTTGATCTGTTATGAAGAGGCGCCTACGTGACCGCTCTACGCCTGAGCTACGAATTATGATCTACGTGCGTGGTTATCACTTTATTGTTCTAAGCGACATTTTTGTTTACTTTTACGAATTATTGGTTAAACATTTTCAAGTTATGCGCTCTAATTTAATTTTGTGGGGTAGGTTAATAGTAGTAAAATTATCGTCTATTCTGTGGTTTTGCACAAGATTTCTGATTTATAAATACATTCTGATTATGATAAGGAGGTGGAGACTCGATATGTAGTGGTCACCCATCCATGGACCAACCTAAAAGCACGGCTTAACCTAAAGATCGACCCGTGTGGCTGTTATAATTTAGCTACGAGCTCCTCAAAAAAATGCATTGTCATGGACCCACCGAAAAATTTAAGTCAATCCTGATGGAAGTCAATGTAGAAATACTAAACGTTTTGAAAACGTTTACTACTCCTGTTGATAACTCAGCGAATTGCAATAAAGTTATCAGAAACTTTAGATACCTAGACAATTATTATTGTGTTCAACAAATTCCAGTGAAATAGCTCTTTAGTATCAATAAAAGCATTCCGACCGCACCTGCGCTTGCTGCGTTGTTATTGAGGCTAAAAACGATTGACGATACAAAGCAAACATCGCACTCTCCCTTGAAACGTTACAGGCGAGCTTCAGCGGTTTACCACAGCGGAGTTAATAAATGGAGTATCGAGTACGCCGTTCTATTTTTTTTTAACAAAGGGCTCTCGGTGAAGTTGTAACATGGACAGACGACTCGAATCTCAAATTTAAATAATAAAAAGAGAAGTTATTAAATGTATTAGCAATTATAAAATTTGGTGAGCCACAAACAAACAGCATTTAAATAATTTGGTCGGCATACAAAGATTTTGTTTGCAATTAAAAAATCATCATCAGACAGAAATCCTTGTTCCGCAAATAATTTTGATAATGGTCAAACATTAAATCATAAATAGGCAGCTTACAATAACATGAGTTTGCGTAATAAACATTCAGTCCGCAAAATAACTACTTGATCAGCAAGATTTCATGATTGATCAGCAGAGAAAACAAGTCTATAAGCAGTATATTTGATTGGTATGCATATTTAAAACATGGTGAGCAAAATAACTAATTGGATTGCGTTTTTTTTTTGAAAAATCGGCAACGAAAAGACGACAAATACAATTATTACCAAATGCGTGCTAGTCAAGCAACTAATTGTGAAGTTTTCGACGCACAATGGGAAAGTTTTGTGTTTGATGACAAACTAGTTTTGCCTAGGCCGACTTGGGGCGCCCCGACACGGATAGATTAGGTTAGAAGGGTCGAATGATCAAGCGAAGCCAGCGAATAGACCCCGCCATACACTTCGTGTTTATTTTTTTATGAACCATTCAGAATTAGGAGCCCCGCGGAGCGCGGCTCCGTCGACCGAGTTTCCCTCGACTCGGATGCAAGAGCATAAAAAAATAGAGTAAATAAATTAAATAATCTTTGCAAGGAATGCGACCATTTTGCGCATGACAAGTAAAGTATTTTTGCTACTTTTATATGCAGCTCAAAATGATTTTTTTGCTTACCCTCTGAGTTCTTAACAAAATTTTATTAGACAGGCAGGAGCAGCTTATTGCAGCTTATATAATTAATATGCTGTACAAAAATAATGATCAATTAGCTATTTCTGTTCACAGATTATATTTTTCTGCTCACAAAAATACGAATACTATGTTAACCAGTTAAATATCACCCAAAACAAAATACATTTAATTCAGACAAGTAAAATAAATAAATAAATATCGCTGGACATGAACACACAGCGCCATATAGTGCCACAGTAAGCAACGAGGCTTGTGACGTGGACACCTGATAGTTGATATACTACATAGATACTTTTTGTTTGTAAATACATACTTATTATACATATAAACATCCCTGACTCGGAAACAAATGTCCATGATATGTTTTTTTTTATATTTATTTCATTATCTTAAGCATCGCCTGTCAAGGTCAATTCGTAGACCGGGTGACCGTCTATTAAATGCAGAATCTTCCGTGCCTCAGAAATATCGTTAAGCAGTGGTCTTGGCTGTCATTTGAAGATTTTGAACAGTCGTTAAGGGTGGTCTTACCAAGGAGTATCTCGTTACCTAGTTACTGGATTGTGGAGTTCAGACAGTCTGCCATGTTAAATACTAGTATTCAGCAACATCCAATTAGAGGCGGATAATGATGATATTGTCATGTTCTTCTTTTCAGCCAATGGCATCTATATTGAATCAACCCAGAGTTTGACCAAATCAGTCTCCATTAGTTTGCTGTTTTGACACTCTGTCATGGGCGAGAAAAACGCTAGAAAATAATTATGAAATTCGATCAAATTATCTACCATGTTTCCATTCGGTCTACGTGATGTGGCTGAAATTAAATTTATTTGTGTGTACAATAACAAACTAAAAATTCGTCTAGTACCCTTTTGAATCAACCTAAAGTTCTCTATGTTCCAAGTCTCTTAACTTCCGAGATCCGCCTAAAGGGCGGAAAAGGGGGGCAACTTTGAAAACTGGTTTTTACTTTTCCGAGCCTCCTCTATACGATTCCGTAAAAAAAACAAAACACGGGTCTTTTTAGTTTCCGAGATACGATAGGGTGGGGAAGAAAGGGGGGCGAAAAGGGGAGGTTTGGCACTTATATATAGTTTCTATTATAAATCTATATTAATGAGCTTTTCATCTTCTAACTATTCTATAACACTTTACTCAACACGTCAACAGCTCTTTACAAGTCAACAAATATATTGTTATTTCTCAAAAACAGGAATCGCAACCTTAATCCCTCAGGTTAAAGTGCTAATTCGATTCACAAGTAGTTTGAGAACTGCACTCAATATGTCTGCATGTGGTGTCGTTATGTACTGTTGTATTGAGTGCGTCTGAGAGTTCGGGTAGTAGTTTTGTGTGCAAGACGGGTGTGTAGACTTGCGACTGAAGGCCGATACTTGCGATAGTCGTAAAAATTGTACTTGAGAATACAAACAATTTTTTTGGAAGGCCTCAACAGAGATAAGAAGATTTTTTGCCAGAACCAATCACGACGTACGATAATTACGTACTACCAGTTTAGTAAATACACGATAAAGCTCAGCTTTAATATGACATGAAATCCCTTATATTTTGTCTTTACTCGTTGGGATTTGAGCTAAAACAGTAAAACTATCTGATAGTTCCAAGTAAACATCAGATACAAAATTCGTCAGTCAGCAATGAAAAGTTTCTGTGTACATACTCTTAACTATTAACTAACGTTGGGTCATCCTGCATGGATCCTTAAAAGATCCGTTTCCTCGTAATTCAGAGAATCTTACAAATAGAATATCTCGAACTAAGAATATTCCCAAATCTAGTTGATCAAATATCACTCACATGGTAAACTAATGAAAGTTATTTTGGCTACCTATCTGCGATTAATCGCACGTCTGCACAGCGGCGGCGAGGGAACTCCCGGCTTTCGTTTGAAAGATACACCACAGTATCGAATGTTTGATTCAGACCGGTGCAGTGGTGCTATAACGAAGTGCGGAACCCACTCGTGTGGTGTTAAAAGGTTTCACGAAACACCTACAGGAGTGTTGCCCTTGACTACCGGTATTTTATTTTGAGTTTTATTTTATTTTTGAGGTGTTTTAATTGATAGCTAGATGAAACGTGACTACTTAAATTTATGGATATTTAACTTTTAAGGCGATAGTCTTGACGTGCAAAACTCAGAAACTCACAGCAAAAACAAAAACACAACATCATGTGTGCGGGGGCCTACCCCTTGTACACCTGGTCGTACTAAAATTATTTGAGATGATGCTAAAACTGCTCTACCTACATAAATTATCTTAAAAAAAGGAGGTATCATATTGATTTACGCAACAAGCGTCAGTTTTATGAACTTTAAAAAATACGTAGTTATTATTTTATTAAGCATTTAATCAAAATTAGGGTGCACTAAAAATAATTACAATTAATTCATAACTTTAGTGAAAAACACATTGTAAACCTGCGCGAATATTTCGACGGGCTGTCAATGTTACAATACTGGGGCCTTAAGACTACTTCTTCTTATAACGAATAATATATCATCTGTACCTAAGTATATACACCTATGGAAAAAAAGTGTGAGTTTATGTATGTATGTACAGTCGCCAGCACATCAAGTTACCACAGACTGCCAAATTTGTCCAAAGGATTTTGAACCATAAAATGTTTCTGGTTAAGTCCAAATTCGAATGAGAAAATTTGACAGTTTCAGTTTCAGTTTCAGTGTCAGTTCTGTACTCAAGTCTAAATAATCGATGTTGTGTATTAATTTGTCAACCGAGACGCACTGTTATTATCGTACTCGTACCCACTAACCGAAAGTTCAGTAATTCTTTGTGAAAATCGATTTCCCGCTTCTTTTCATGGTAAAAGTTCATTAAAAAAATAAGAGATGGAGCCACTAGCACCACTATGCCAGCTGTAAAATATAGATGGCGCTACACGCTACTACACTAAAATTAATCAGGAAAATTGTTTTACGCGAGCTATGTTTTACGTTTAGAAATTGCATACGGCAATGTAAAATTCAAACCAGTACATTTCATGAATTCGTAAAAGTGTTACACATAGAATATGCATGAATTTATTATGTCCGAAAAAGCGAGCAAAATGGATTTTTGTTTTAAAATTTAAAACCTCGAGTTGGCAACATTGTTTTAGTTTTCTAATTAAGTTTAGCATAATCTTTTTAAGGTAGCTTATCTTTAAAATAATGAAGAACTTTTTAACTAGTTTTTAAGGCGAATTTAAGCGTGTCTTTTTCAAGAGTTAAGAGGAGGATATTTTTAAAGATAGTTTTACCTGCTTGATAAACTTTTTTATAAATACGAAGCTCTTACATCAACAATAGTAAAAACATAGTTTCTCTATAAGTGATAACTAAGCCAGTATTTCAGAGTAACTAAGTAGACTTGCTTTAAGTACCTATCTATTAACTGTTACATATTTAAGCTACACACACAAAGCTGCCTGTTGTAACTACTAGTTTAAAAGTTCCAGGAATCTCATTTTCCTAACAAAGTTGGCCATTCTCTTCACGATATAGTTTTCGTATGTTTTCACTTAATTTCTTCTTTCAGTTCCCCGCCGAGCTAATAATGTTCTCAAACATATTTTCCGGCTTACAACCATCCTCATGACTATGTAACAAGACTAAAGCTTTTCAGTTTTACCCCAAATGCAGACTGTGATAACAAAAACGAGTAACAAAAGGTCCACTTTTCACAGTCATTGAAAAGATACCGCTAGAAAAGAATTGAGAATGACGTCTTGTCAATGTCTGCAAAAAATTGAATGTTTTTTTATTACGTACCAATTATGTGACTGCATGGCTCAATAATATAGTTCTATAAATATTCCTTCTCACTTGCAGGAAACCCGGTGCCCCATCTGGGGAAACGTTATAGGCTGGAATTATTATTCTTTGCTTTGTATATGTCCTTTTATTAGGTGTGGCTTACAATGTAGATTAAAAACCATTATAGAGGGGTATAAGTAAAGTGACAGCCTAGCTTAAAGTAATGTGGATAATCAAGATTAAAAGCGCTGCATATGCAGCTGTGTTTTCATGTCTGTCAGTTATCAAGACTGTTACAAAAATTGCAACTCTTTTGTAGTGCAAAAGATTAAACTTTCAATCACTTACCAGTGCGTTCGACTGCTCTATTGGCGTTAGCATGGTGAGTTGTGTTTGTTTTCTGTTTTGTTTATTTAGGGATTGACACAGGACGTCATTTACTTCCATAACTTAATCTTTCTAACCCATCATGACCGAGTTTACTTAATTCCATAATATTAGTTTTCTTTGGTCGATTTATTGTGTTATGCTAATTCGTATCATACTTAATGTTTTCCTTGAATTTAATGATGATGTTGTCCTTCTGTGTTTCCCTGCTCTGTGTCGCGGTTCAGTAGCTTGGCTCTAGGCGGTTAACGGGCACCTCTTCCACATTCACTTGCAGTACATATTTGACTAGCCAAACCACTGAGATGTCGTGAGTGACTTTCTTCGTGTAGCCTCACTTTTTTCTATTTTTCAGGGAAAATGTTGAAGAATAAATTCTAAATCAGTAAAAAGAGACATTTTGTATGTTCCTTGGCTACGTATTTATATCAACAAACAAGATCAGTGACTTCATTTTACGTGGCTTTAGGCTCTGAAGTCTTCAGACTTTCACACATCTATGTTAAAATCCGCTATAAACATATGATTACAAAGGAAAAGAAATGTATACAAAAAAATAGCTCAGAAAAAATGTTCAGAGCCGAATAACGCAATCTGCTGAATGATTTTTCAAATTAAAAAGCTGTCTTTTTGCTAACCTTTCTTTTTTAATCTAATGTTTGTAGATAATTTAAACATGGTTTGATAATACAAATCTACTCGAGTATCACTCACATTCCCGCACTACATCAATGAAACAACCAACCATATCACATGACAGTGCCTCGTTTAAATAAATCAACAAACTGATAGCCAATAACTCTTCCAGTCACAACGATAGTAAACTACGTTCCCCAATTGACTTCTACGACTTACATCCAGTAGCTAATGCACTCAATGTCTATTTAATTCAGACTAACGTGGGAATAAACAACAGAAAGTCGTTAATAATTGGGCCGGGCTAGTCTAGTTCGTGACCTAGTTTGAACGAGGCATACGTCAGTTGCGGCGCAGTTTGGGAGAGCCTTATGCATGTCCAGCACTGAGTGGACAGCCATGGGTTCAGTTGATTGATTGGTGATACATCATTATCAGAGATCAAGAATAGCCATTTGGCTATTTTTAAGGTTGGTATTGGGACTGCTTCGTTGGTCGAGTGGTCTAAAGCGCGACTCCTGAGCATGAGGTCCCAGGTTTGATTCAAAGGTCGGGCAAAGCGTTATTGGGATTTTCATTAGGAATTTCTCAGTAGCGGCTACAGAGTCTAGATTTGTGCACAGTTGTTGTCAATAGGCTCGCCTCCTTTTACATGGGACTTAAACATAACTGGCGAAATGTGGGTGTAGGTACTATTAGGTACACCTCTGACTTACCTTTCGGGGACTACAAGAGTGATGTTATGTTATAATTATAAATTAATTAATACTAATTAATAATTTGTTGTTGTTATTATTTCACTCTTAAAGTTAAGACAAATAAACTATACCTATTCCTAGCTCTTGTCATTATGTCCTTTTGCAGTGGTAACGGCTTCGACATACGTGCCGTAGGTCGTAGATTTGAACCCAGATCAGCATTTTTATAGGAGTATTTCATCACCACTACTCTCAAAACGGTGAAGGAAAACATCATGAGGAAACCGGCATGTCCTAGAACCAAATATTGGAAGACATGACTAAATTATACGACACATCCTCTATCAGGGCCACCTACTGGCTGGCGTGGTGGGCAATGGACTGTGTCCCAGCAGTGGGATTTATTTCCTTCCGAAAACTGTCTTACGGCCATTTTTAATAACTTACCAACAGGTATCGGTAGGTTGCTATCTCTGTCTGTTTGACATTTAGCTTACGGATCGATAGAAACAAAATGTCACAGAAAAGCTTACTTTGATTTTTCTATGAATCAAGTGACAGGTAGGTGACGCGGATAGGATATTTCAAGTCTTTCAAGCTATATTTGTTTATAGAAACACCGATAACTACGAGATATGATATTCATATATTTGTAGTTCAAAGGAAATGGAGTACTTTGGGAATAACCCATTTTAACTGACAGTTATAAGTAAGTAAGTTTTAGAAAACGGCCTTTCGTGAATTTGTTACCAGACACTGCCTTCACAAAATCTCTAAAACAAATTAATTCCAATACATCAAATTCAGCAAAATCTTCAAAACTAAACCAGAAAAATATTAAAAAATAAATCGGAGCGGTTTTACGGAAGCGTTCATCCGAAATAAAAGCGTTGGCGCGTGGTAAAGTCACCCGGTAGCTGAAAGGCACATAGGTACCGCCTTATATACGCCGAATTAATCTTTAAGAGGATTTCAAAAGGAACTTTCGAGTCTAGATTTTAAAGGTAGTGAGAGAGTTTGATTTATTTAAAAGTTATTTTTAGTATTTTGTTTTGGTTTAGCTTTACTCGTGGTTTGTAAAAGTTACCAAGTGCTTCATCACCATCTGCTTAGCCTTTTCCCAACTATGTTGGGGTTGGCTTCCAGTCTTAGGTGCAGCTGAATACTAGTATTTTGCATGGAGCGACTGCCTATCTGACCTCCACAACCCAGTTCGTACTGGGTTATACGACACCCTCTGGTAGGACTGGCTGTCAGTCATTCGGGCCACTGACTACTTATCAACTGTCAAAGATCTACAATGCAGCTGAGACCAACGGCTTAACGTGATTTCCGAGACACGGAGAAAACTCGGTATATAATGGGTGGGTACCTATCCACGGACCAAGCAAATACCCAAATTCAGTGGCCACGAATTTAATTAATTAATTTGGCGCTTTTAACTTCATTATTACGAAATAAATAATAGTGGTCCTTTCGGCATGCATTTTAAAAATTCCACACAAACTTTCACATCCCAGATAGCCCATGTATTTACTCAGTGGCTACCAATTGTACAAACACAGAAGTTAGAACCATCTGGAAACTTCTAACGGAACATTGAACAAGTTATTTTAGTTTTGAAAACGTTCGACCGCTGAATATTTCGTTCATTTGCATCTAATTTAAAATTTATTTCGGCATAAATTTTATAAAATTACTATTCTGAAAACACAATGTTTTGAATAAATTATAAAATTGCAAGCTGTGAAAATAAAATAAACGTTTTTGGTGAAATAGTTTGATACTTTTATATTTGATTTTGACACCCACATTGAAACTCTCTTTTAGTTAAAAATTAGGGAAATAGTTTTGAATATTTATCAAAATTTAATATACGAATCTAACTTGATTATGGATAATGTACGGCTGTCAAAAATTACATGAATTAAAGTTCTCCTAAATATTGCTACCTTGTATTATATTATCTGTGCTACACAACAATTTATTCCTGTAATACACCAATCACACGATGAAAGTTCTAAACCCTCCAGCTCTATCATCAACATCTGCCTACAGCAGTACAATGTTGGGCATAGGCGTCTCTAAATCACATGTCGATCATCTGGATTTTTTGTCATGTAACTGCTAACAGCCACAAAAAGCGAGCCTGATAGGCGAGACGACAAAAAAAATCGAATTAGTCCGTCAGGTAGATTACCAAAAAATATTTGACCCGTGTTTTTTCTTTTGTTACGTAAACCAAAATTGACGAAGATATAACGCTTTTAAAATTCTCAATACGTCACGCCTTGGTATAATTTTTATCTAGTTCTGACGTCACGAGCTCCCGAGTTTTGATGCGTTTTGTCTTTGTCAATATTCATTGATTTACAAAAACAAAAAATACATGTCCATTAATTTCCAATATCTCAACATATAACTGACGGACTAAATAGATTTGCAATTTTTTGATACTGTCGTCATGCTTATTGCCGCTATTTCCTTAAAAAACTTCTTCAAAAATATTACCCCGATGATTCGCAAATCCGGTTCGCATACTCGTATTATAACGGTTTAGTACTAAGTTATGAAACTTGCACGGTGCACGCGACATCTGTAAACTTAACTGCTACATTTGATATGCAAACGTGGCCTCACATCGCCAAACTTTGGAACAAACTTTGGCTACCTGAGTGTAAGTCAGGGCTGCTTGTTGAGACTTTCAGGTTTAAAAATCGAATGTCAAATTGTGGATGCTTTTAATTTTTCTTTCGTGTTAGTGCGAACTTAACGATACTTATATAAACACAAAACCAATGTAATGGTCTAATTGAAATAAATGCTTTTTGTTAAGTGTTTTCTTTAAATACAAAATAATGTTTTTAATGTAAGATTTTTACACACATTTTCAAACACCTCCACGACCGCCGTACTATTCAATCCATCCACCATCACACTGTTTTAAGTGCGGTAGATTAAGTTGTACCGTTAAACGTGATTTTTACTCCAAAAAAAAGTCGTTTCCCAGCAATTTTTTTTTTCATAAAGTTACTTAGTGTAATGTAAAGAATGCTTGGTTGACGACTTCGTGATGAGTCTGTTTACACGCCGTATAGTTTTTGGAGGTAAGATCACTTTTTATACCAGCTCAATCAAGAAAATTAAATGAGTATTAGTAAAACACCAAATATTTTTAAAACTAGCTTGCAAACAGCCCTGATATGACTTAAACTTGGGCGATTATGGCCAAGACGAAGTTTAAGAAAAACAAAAACTTTGGGTAACACGTTCCAAAGTTTTATCTAAAACAACCGCATGCACTTGCATAGCTTGTGCAACTTACAGTTTTAATTATAACTTTTGGGAAGTATCTTTGAAAGAAAAATGTTTAGATAAGTGGAAATTACTGTGACTGGAAATGAATGCTGAATGTTCCAAACTGGCGATCGCATAATATTATATCAGCAAGTGTAATGTGGTACGCCCCCAGCTAGGTAAACGTAAGTTTTGTCGTAAATTAAAAAAAAAAAAACACTATAGTCTGCGCCAGATAAGTAGGAATTAAAGGTCATTGCTCTTTCCTTGATTTCTCTGCGTAGGTACGCGCACTATTGGAACTCGACACTAAGTCACGACAAAACACACTCACAGTATCACCAGGTTTTGTGGAGTCATTATTATGATGCCGGCTGCTACTTTTGAGCATACTCAAAACTGGATTCCACTTACTAGACAATTTGAAGCCATCCTCTCGATTGAAATTTTTATGTTTTCTTATTTCAATTGGTTCTCTTGTCAGCCTAGGTAAGTAATGTTTGTTGTTAGTGTCGAGTTCCAATAGTGCGCGTAACAAAAGACAAAGAAAGAGGGTAGACAGATTTGTCTGCTCCTAACAATTTTTTTTCCATCCACCCGCATTCTCCAGTCAACCCGCGATCATGGCGCTTGCAACGCCGTTGAAATATCGGGAGCTCAAAACTATTAACAATCACGGAAGATATCCCGTAAGTGACAATATACGTTTAATGTAAGATTAATCTTGGGAAACTGATCAAGTTATTGTAGTTAAGAGTAAATGGTGATCAAGGTACAATTCACGAGTGGTCTTTTCTTATCATGATACGTAGTGGATTATGGCCAACTTCCTTTCAGAGTAAGGAACTGTAGTTTGTCCCAGTAGTAGGAACTTTATTGACTGATTCCACTTTTTTGCATCCACGAAATTCAATTTAGCCATTATTACAAATCCACACAAAGCACAACAATATCAGCAAAATTCTTGAAAACAAAAACACAGTAAATAATTCAAGAATATAAACAACATTGATTCGCTTACACAAAATTGAGACGTACAGTCACACATGATTTGTGTTGAAAAATAATCCCATTGTATAGGAGAGGGATCTGAAATATTCAGGAACATAACGGGACTGGTATTTCGGGCAAAATACGATAGCTTAACTGGGCCACTCAGTGTTCTTGTGTTCAGCCAACCAGAAATTAAATATAAAGTTTTGGTTGCCATACAGAATTTATGGTATTCGAAAATGTTTTGAGTTGACTAAAAGAATAGTCAATAAAAGTTTTATCATGTACACGCATAAAGATCAAAAGACGAACACAGTACGATTATTTTTTTTAAATAAAACATTAAGTCAGTGTTAAAACACAATCGCATCTTGTAAGTAGTATGAATGTGGATGGGTTTAAGAGTAGAGGAAGACCAAAGAAACGATGGATGGACTGTATGAAGGGTGGTATGGCACGAACGGAGGTGTCTGATGAGATGACGAGTAATAGAGACATATGGGAGAAGATAACATAATTCTGCGCCAACCCCAAATCATTTTAACAAATTCATGTTGAAAGTGTGTGTTGATGGTTTATTTGATTTCAAGATGGCACCTTTTCGGGCCTGTGGACGGTGGGCTATGGGCTAGCTCGCCGTCCGTCCGTCTCATGACGACAGGCCGTGTCGACGGCGCGTTCGTGTTCCACGCGCGCCTCAAAGAGAGTCAGCAATAGGAAGGGGTCCGCAAGGACCGATGCCTGCCGGGGTTGCGGGACTGTTCGAAAGAGATACCGTGGCCCCGGAACACAAAGGGCGATGAAGGAACATGGATGGGTTTTAGTCAGTAAAAGTCTGACACTCCCTCCTGCTCCGCCCAGAGCGGGAGAAGTCATTTTTGATGATTTCCCATCCGAAAAAAAAAAAAAAAAAAGATGGCACCTTCTAAGTGTTCTATACCGAAGTTTAATAAAAAAATCGTTATTCGTAAAACAAAGTAACAGTATGTCTCAAACATTGTTAACCCAAACCTTAGCGACAGAATTTTGTTTATCTGTCTTCTGTAAAAGCGGCTTTGTTTACGAAGGAACGCGATAAAAGGAAAAGCATGACCTGTTCTTTGAAACAACTTATGTACTATGGGTGCACTTATTTTAGTATTGACTAATTTAGTTATGTTGTTTCTATCCAGGTCTTATGTGGACCACTGGTCTTTGGTTTTGTCCAGCTCGTCCCGCCATCTTCTACGAGGTCTTCTTCTAGAAGTCATGGGAAGAGACCTTTGCCCAGCAGTGGGATAAAACAACACAACAACAACAACAGCCCATAACGTCCACTGCTGGACATAAGCCTCTCCCATGATGGGAGGAATTTGCCGTAATCTCCACGCTTGGCAGGCGGATTGGAGATCGCAGTGATGAAAGACTAACAGAAAACGCTGCTGCCCATTCTCTGGTCTACGGAGGCGCAAGGTGTTCTGTTTCAGACATTAGTCGCCTTATACGACACCCGTGAGT
Organism: Xestia sexstrigata; assembly: GCA_941918905.2. Classification (NCBI taxonomy): domain Eukaryota; kingdom Metazoa; phylum Arthropoda; class Insecta; order Lepidoptera; family Noctuidae; genus Xestia; species Xestia sexstrigata. The sequence continues at coordinate 7,938,631 of OW799217.2, read as the reverse complement.
GTAATGGGTTGGTTCTATTCTACTCTGATACCACACGGATAAAAGTAACAGTATAATTATGTAAATCGGTTGTAACCTGGTTTCTTTTTGCGTACTAATACATATTTTTACGTATAGCATCAAAAAAATACGTATTTAGTAGGTACCTAATTCCAAAATAAAGTGTGGAAAGATCACGACTTCAAATTCACTCTTTATCTCGCACTCCTTACTCGAAGTTATGTCAGGGAAATTGTATTCACTCAGGGATTTGCCCATTTTAAATGTCGCTTTTATCTAGGCTATGATACCAAAATGTGCTTTCGAAACGGACATCAGAATATTGCACATAATTTAAATGTTTATTGATTGGCTCAGGCTTAAGGCGACACTAAGTGCCGGCGTCCTTGAGCGAGTGGGAGGAGCTTGCGCGCCGCGCCCCGCGACCCCGCAACTGCACGCACGTAATTTCGTACGGTAACCATACGTTTCAGATGGTGGGGACTATCCTGCTTCATTTTTATCACCTAGCATTTTTTTTTTTTCATATTTTGTTAATAAATAAATTGATATTCTGATAATTAATTATGATTGCAATCTTATTCTTAAAAAAAAATGCATAATATAATAAGTTGGTTTATACAGAGCTAAAAAAAAGTCCGTTTACCTAATATACCCATTTTTTTTTGGAAAGTGATAAAAAAAGTCATACGGTATTTCTATGTAAATAATGAATGTGTCCAAACATGAAATGGGAAGTACTAATTAAATATGTACGTGGTTAAAATAATAACAAAAGATCTGCTGTTATTATTTTAAGTATTTGTGTTGTATTTATAATGTTTTTCTCATCTGTGAGAAAAACATAAAACAAAATAGATGATTCATTTGTGCGCGTGTGTGACCAGATGTATGAACGTTAACGAAATAAATAGAATAGGTGTGTAAGGATCGTAGCAGTTGGCGTCAATGGGAAAAAGGCGTGAGTTTATGTGTATTTGTTAAATAAAACCAAAAAAAAAACGTAAATTATGAAATATATTTTTATTTAAAATTCCTCAAAATTTAATACTTTCACAAAATCATTATTATGTGTGTGATTATTTGTATCACAAAGTGTCTCTTGGTTGTTTGTATTGTCTTGTATATTTTCTTCCGTCGTTATGGTTCGTTTTTTCCTCTGTTTCATTTTATTCTCTTTTTCCTCTTCCTGAATTTTGAAAATTGAATTTTCATATAGAGCTCACTATCGATCAGCACCCTTGAAAACCATAAAAAACTATTTATCTCTCTCAATAATACAGGATGACTATTATATCACTTTCCAAAAAAATTGGGTATAATAGATGAACAGAGTAGAAACAAATGGCATACTTAGTCTTTTTTTTTTGTTGAGAAAAACAAATTAAAAAAAAATCGAAATTCAAGTCATACGCGTAATGCGTATGAGATGAAATTCGTTTTTTTTTTTTCAAAATTTCTCTTTCTTTGTTCTAATATGAAAAGTTTATTTGAAACTTGTAGCGGTTTTTGATGATGGATCAATTTTTTCGAACCTGTGGAAAACAGAAGAAAAAAAAACTAGGTATGCCATAAGCTTCTACTCCGTTCACCTATAATATACCCATACTTTTTAGAAAGTGATAAAAAAGTCATCCGGTATATGTATAATAAAAATTCGCATGGAGGAGGCATCTTGCATTTTCATTATTTAAATCCAAGATGGCGTATAACGCTTTTTCGTGACGTGACAAATTTCTAAAATTTTACCCCTACTGCAAGCTCCAATAAAGAACGTCGTTTCAAAAATCTTCTGTTAAATGACTATTTTTGAATAACATTAAAATCGGAATAATAAATTAGGTAGGTACTTCTCAGTAACAATGTCCTCATTTTCGGTATCCGGGGTTGCCTTTTTCTCCTGTTCTATACAGCCGGAGCTAAAAAATTAATGTATTTTTAGATAAGTATAGGCAACGGCATGAAAGTGAAGACATGGGCGAATGAAGGAAGATAGTAGTGCGTGACGTACTGTAAGTCCGCCAAAAAATACATTACATCTTCGCAGTAGAGCTAGGTAGTAGGCTCACTACTTCATTATCATCATCATGATGATGATGATGAAGTAGTATGCCCTCGACTGACATACGAGCATACTACTTACGTACCAAGAACAACTATGTCAATAAGAGCATTCAATTATTTATTTAATTCAAACCCGGACTGTCCCTAAATTGAAGTTGTATGGTCATAGTACATTACAAAATACTTACCTCGTCTCTGCATTTACGACTCGAGAATCTTTGCTATTTGGTATTCTCCTAAAACAGAAATAACACAAACATTTAAATAAATTAAAAGTATGTTTACTACAATGAAAATAATCATATACTTATTTGAATATTTTTTTCGGTGCGATAATTTCCACTTTCGACAGAGTTAAATGATTTTGTATTGTATAACTGGCTGGTGTCCGCAACTCCACGTCAAAACGCGTATTTTGCGTGCGGGTGGGAAACTATTCAATCCATCCCAATTCCCCGATAATATAATATGATCAAATGATTTTATTTCGATTAAAATAACGTTACTTACCTCAGTAATCTATTTCTTCCCAAAATAAGGCGTTTCTTTTTCAATAATTTGGATTTAGCAACCATTTTAAAATTGTGTTGTGTTTTCTCCGAGCGTTAGCGTCTACCCGTGACAGTGGTCAGCGATGCACTGCCGCCCGTCGCCCGGAAGAGCCCCGCTTCAACGCGCACCAAGATTATTCGAAAAAACAACCCACCTTAATTTATCAAACACAATTCGAATAAAAGCCGTATACTAAAATATGGGGCATTAAATTGTCTTTGAGATGATCTAAGTTTCATGCAAATACGCTCGATAGATTTTGCGTGATGATCGTTTTTTTTGCCGCGTTAGACATTACTTTACAAATTAATTACACTATGTTATAAAAATATAACTTCACATTTTCACATATCAAATTGGAAAGGAAATAGTCTAGTATAACATATATTTTTTTCAAAGAAATTAGACAAGAAGTTAAGACGTGATGATCACTTCAAAATCATTAAAAGTCATGTATCTGCGCCTTAATTAGTCACAGGCTATTTCGTAATATGAAAAGTCATTTAGCGTTTAGTTGTTTCAATGAATTCAGTTTTATCCGCGTCATTCAGTAATAGGTTTATTCAATGACACGGATACAATATTGAATTTATTTTTCTGCCTCGTTGGTCGAGTGGTCTAAAAGCTAGATAGTTGAGCATGGTCCTGGGTTTGATTCCCGGGTCGGGCAAAGTGTTATTAGGTTTTTCCATCAGGAATTTCTCAGTAGCAGCCACGGAGCCTGGATTTGTGCCCGGTTGATGGCAATAGGCTCGCTCCTGCTTATATGGGTCTTAAACATAACTGGCGAAATGTGGGTATACTATTAGGTACACCCCTTCCTTACCCTTCGGAGTTTACATTATCGTAGAACCTATTTGCCAGTGTAAACAATTTAAGGTAAACTTAATAATTTTTGCATTAAATGGTCGGCTTTCGTTACATGTTTTTTAAAAGAAAGGTCGCATTTAAAACCAGAATATTTGCAGTCGCAAATACCGAAGAAGACTTGTAAACTACACTTAAAGTACTTGCGGGATAATATCCGTGATTTTCGACGTTGTTGCAAGCATCATGATCGCTGGAATACCGCGATTATGATGCTTGTAACAGCGTCGAAATATCGGGAGTTCATAAATAAAGAAAATCACGGATATTATTCCGTAATTACTTTAAGTGTAGTGAAAAACCGTGTAAGTCTAAAACAGTGCAAGACTTGTAAACCTCTTCAGTAGTTTGTTTGTCCCTATAATTACTATTTAAAGTTTTATTGTCTTCAAGACAAATGACTATCTCTCACCGTCTTTTGTTAATCAAATAGTGTGTTTTCGAACTGCAGGTCTATTGTTAATCAAATTGCTCGTTCATTTATTTAATTGGAGTGGCTGGGACTTTGAATTTCATAGAATATTTTCTTGGTATGAAAGTTTGCCTTAATCTTAGTTTATGATTAATTGTTAGGATTAAAACTGATATTATAGTTGAATTTTGAAATATTCTTCGTCTTAGATCAATTTATTTTAGTGTTAGTTTTCTTGAGTCTTGACTTAAGTCTGTGTCTGACTTAAACGGTAATTAATATTCAGTAATGAAAATTCAACATTGAGGATTAAACACTACTTACCAAAAAGAAAAAAATCATTAAAGCTAAATAAAAGCTGTTGGGTTAGGTTTTTCTTTGTCTAATTATATTTTCTCTTTGATGTTCTAACCCAATGCTATTGGAACATTTTTAAAGTTTCCCTTTAAAAATGTTCCAATAGCATTGGTAACCACATAAATAAACAATTTAATATGATGCAGTGGGATTAGGTTAGTAATTTCTAACTCCACGTAACTTTAAGTTAATGGAAAACTTTGTTGGTATTGCCACTAGGGGATCTTCATACCAACTGTTGCAAAGTGAGGGTTGTTTCAAACTGTTTTTAAACGTATTAGAAGTTTTCATTGGTTGTAAAGTGCCAGTATTATTATTTTTATTATTGTATATAAGGTTGTAGTACATATTTAATTTAGTCGGTATTTAATCACAATGAAAGATCGATAAACTGATAGTTCAATAATACTTAACACTAAGAAAACAATTATGACTTCAAGAGCTTAGTTCTGTCAAAACGTACCAACCTACATTTTTTTCATTTTTCCGAAGTAATTTTAATGATTTTGTGAAACGCTGATCAATTTTTAATTTGGGCTAAACGTAATGTTAGAATACTTTACCTTATTTAACTGAATTATTAAGAGATTGCGGGTTGACTCATTTTGTCAAACTAAGTTCTAGTAAGTACTTATACAAAAAAAGGACTGTACATTATCTTTGATTTTAGATCAAATTTTAAGTTCAATAAATACAAAATAATAAAAGGTACTCACGTGAAAAGCGCCTCTGATCAACGGCCCGGCCTGCCCAACATACAACGTAGAAGCAGAATCGAAGACCAGCTCCATTGGGTTCCTCTTTACCACAACAGTATCAAACTCATGGCAATTCAAGAACAGGGTAACATTATCAGTCGTCACCCTTAGCGCAAACCGACTCCATTTCTTCGCAAAAGATGGAACTACAAAAGAGGCTATCGTTTGTGATAACGCGTAGATATTAGCATCAGTATACAGTAGGGATATGTTTGTTAGTCCAGGTCCTGAAGGGATCAATTGCACCCCTAACTGAACCACAGTTTCTAAAGGGTTGACGACTGAGAATAGAAAGCCGCCATCTTTGTTTGCCGGTCTGACAGTTGCTGTTACAGAGTACTCAGCGTATAGTTTCTCAGGCATGAACAATCGGTATGGAGATTTGATGTCGGATCCTGGCATGAGGCCATAGGCAGGGAACCCATCGAGACCTTCGTCGAAGTACTGGGTTTTCGGATTGCTGAATGGAACTCCGATTGCGTGCAGTAGGTCGTATTCGGGGATGTCTGAAAATAATAAAAAATGTCGGTAAAATTATGGGTAACTTATCATTTGGGAAAGATTCTTAAAATTAAGGCCCTTCTAACCCTAAAATTAGCAACTCTATTTGTGGTGGTTCAAACTTCGTTTGTAATATTGTTAGAATAAAGTTCTAATCAGCTTGCACTACAAAGCGGTTGTTACGTCAGTCACTGCGGCCGAATAGTGCGAAATGAGTGGTTTTTTACGATTTACAAAAAATCTATTGATTGGAATAAAAAAGTAAAACACATAAGACCTGCTTTATAGTTAGTTCAGTTAGTATACAAAGTTTCGTGATCTAATTTGAAGTAGTTTTTGAATAGCAGCGGTTTATTGTTCGATTTGGAGGTAACTTTGGAAGTTTTTTCTATCGAGAAAAGTTTATGGAATCGTGTTTTCGTCACACATAGTACTTAGCGTTAATCTTCAACTTTACCATATATTTATTTCAAAATTAATGCTGCAGTATTTTAGGCGTAACGGAGGATCATGCTAAGCCATTTGAGGGGGTATAGGCCCTTAATACAAAGAAAACTTCACCCCAGTTCAAATCTACGAGTACTAAGCAGCTTTGCAATATAACAGCTAAATATCGGTGCTACTATTAGCTAACACAGCTTTTTTTTTTTTGCTAGCCTGAACTGTCCTTCTCCCGGGCAAAGGCCTCCCCCCATTCCTTCTATTTTTCTTGATCTTGTGCTTCTTCTCGCCATGTAACGAGGACGATTATCCTCGTCGAACTGTCTCAGGGCTCCCGTTTTGCGATATGCGGGCCCAGAGCTTTGCCGGTATTAGCTATAATTAGTTAGACACATTCGTTTCTGATTGAATGATAACTAGAGAAATAAAATTAGACCTACAGAAAACAAAAATTAATGAAGGAATTTATTTATATTTACTGTTACCCATCTCGAGTTCAGAAAGAGTGAATGCAACTGAATAAAAGTAAAGTCTACACACTCAGGAAAACCTTTTAGGCATTAAAGAGCATCCTAGCTAAATGAAAAACAAAAACTCCACAACATAAGAACGTTTTCAGAATAGTTTTCAAATAACACACCACCTTTATTAGTTCCATTTTCTTTTAAAATAAATTACCTATTCCACTGTTTAATTCAACTGGCGGTTCAGAAAATGCAACTTGGTAAGTAGACACTCGGTCTAAGTGGTATTAGCGTGGTTCTCTCCGCTATAAACGTTATCCTGGCAACATTAAAAAAGTCTACGGTAAAATGTTTTGAATAAGAAACTAGTTGCTTTAAAATTGTATTAGTAGGCGTCGATCGATGAACGGGTATCTTTTAATGGCGGCTATTTTTAGAAGTGTAGAGGTGAATGTAGACAGTGAAATGGCCACCGCAATGCAACTTATTGTTCTAAATTGCTTTTTGTTGTATTTCTTTCTATTGTCTTTCAAATTTTTTTTCTTATGAAACTTTTTGTATAAAAGTAAGTAGGTTTAATATGCTACATACTTCTCGCTATGTTGAAATATTGGAATACTGCACGAATTACTTATAAACCAACTTAAATTTTACAATTTCGGTAAAATTTAAAACAATTTTATTGTATACTTGTCGCTTATTCCCGTAACCTTTAGTTCTCTATCTTTATCAAAATCTATTTACTTACTTTCCCGTCTTGTCTTTTCAAACAATTCTGAAAAGGTTCGACGTTATTTACTGTTTTATTTTTAGGAACCCTATTAAGTGTTTATTTCCTCACAAAGAGGACGCGTACCCTTTTCTTTGTTTTAGTAAACTAGGAATGTGTGCGAGTCCTAAAATAAATCATTATTAATTGCGCACGGAAAATGGCGTCAACTCTTCCTGCGAAATGCAAAATTAACACAGAATTTACCAATAAACTGTCTCCGTTGGTCGCAAGTGCATGAGGTCCTGGGTTCGTTTCCCATGTCGGGCACAATGTTATTGGGTTTTTTTGCCAGAAATTTCTCAGTAGCTTTCAGTCTGGATTTATGCCTGATTGCATTAGACTTTAAGGCGTATGAAGAACAGGGTCTAAAGTTCTTCAACCCCCATTGAAAAGGGAGGATCCTCCGACCAGACGGGTGTTGTGTCTGGTGGGCCACTGCAATATAGTTGTTATCGGGTTTTTCTGTATACCGGATAACTTTAACTGCGTGATTTAGGAAGTTGATGTTAGTTCTTCATTTGTGTCATAGATGGCGCTGTGTAACTACAAAAAGCTTTTAATTTTAATTCTGACGACATGTGGATGATATTAAAGACACAACTTTACATAAACTTTCAGGAAAAACAGATGTAATGTTATTTCACCAATGATCGTGTTAATTTTGTTAGAAACTCTCTTCGATAGTCGGATTTCTGAAATCAATTACTCATTCTTAGATATTTAATTTGATCATTATTAGACATTCATTATAAGTTATAATTATTATCTGTATTTAAATTTAATAACTATATTTAAATATTGTTTTCATTAATAATAAAATTAAGTGTTATCGCACGCACTACCTGGTCGTACCATCACGTTTTATTATAAATGTCAACCTAGACTGTTTCCGGTAAAAAATAAAATGGGCAGTAGTGCGCACGATCGTTTGCCAGTCGATGTCGAACAGTTGAGGTGTATACAAGTGTGAAGTGATTTTATAGAAAACTTAATTAATAAATATTGTGAGTGATATGACAAATTGTATCAATTTCCCTGGACTTTAATAGTTTGGTAGGTGTTTTCCTTATGAATGAATTCTATTCATTCCCAGTGTATTTTGAAATAACAAACTTTAAAATGCCTTGCCTTGCGAGGGGAATAATGAAGCCCTTACGAACGCGGACCTAAATAATTCAAATGTTTCCGCAAACGGAGCTGTAGTGTTCTTTATGCATGCAAAATATTTTCCGGAATTTTCAAGTCCACTTCACGGAGCTAAGAACAACAAAATATTTGTGTTTACTTGTACTTGTAGGAAGACATGGCTGAAATTCTTTGGTTGGCTTTACGGTTAACTTGATAAGTCACCGCTGCTCTTATGTCACTATTGTCGTGTTGTCTTTGGTTTAAGTATATGGCTATTGCCTACTGTTACCGTGTGGTTCCAAGTTCAAAACATTTGCCGTCATATTGTGTTGTAGATTTTATATTCTGGAATTGCTTTCGGACTTTATTTGAGTCTCACAACATCATTATTTGACGTGTTTCCAACTATGAGAAGGCCAAATTTGTCCTAGATTACTAGACCAACGAGGCAGTAATTTTTCCGGCTAATAAAGGGACATGAACAAACAATTTAAACTACCAAGAGCCCGCAGCAACAAACTGCACGATTAATGAGTCGCAAATGCATGCTATGCACGTAGCTCCCATACATAGGTCCATATATTTGCATACCTTTAGCCGCTTGCCGCCGTTCCTGCACTATATTCCCCTGGGAACCAAAACCTTGTTCCCTGCGTTATGGCACACTCGTTAGATTGGGTCGCAAGTTTCAAACTGAGCTGGTCACATTGATTTAGAAATCCCTAGGGTAGGCTGTTATACCGTCATTGGGTAATAGAAGATGTAGCTGGGGGAAATCGGGCATTTGAAGATATTTGAAAAGGGGTTTAGTGATTGCAATGTGGGGTGCGATGTCAGAAGTCCTCCACGTGTGTCTGGCGGTTGCTGGTCCCTCTCGATACGTCTGGAGGGAAGAGCAGCTGCTGGGCCGGTGCACCCTGGGCGCGGCAGTATCCTTCTCCGGGGAATGAGAGGAAATGAGAATTTCCTTTTATCCCTCGGGGAGAGTTACTGCCGTGGCTAATTATTCTGACATGGGTGGGGTCCTGTCAGGACCACCGGTGCGTTCCTCTGCGTGACCCTCTGTACAGCAGAGGGCATAGCAGAGGAGTGAGGGCGGGCTCGGTGTGCACTCACCCTGCCTCCGAGCAGACAGAGTAGGATGCGTCCTTCTTTGTCACCGTCAGGCTCGTAATCCCATTGTCGAAGTGCTGTGGATCACGTCTCGCGGCTTCGATAGGGACCGAGGGTCTTGGCTTAACCGCCCGGACTGCGAGGTAGAAAACCTCTATAAAAAGTTACCCCGAATCCCAAGCGGCGGCGCACCGCGAGGGGATGCATGGCTGACGGGTGTTCCCATGGAACGAATCAGTCGCTAGTGCTCACCCTCGCCAGGGTACCTGCAGACCCTCTGGCGAGTAATAAATACTCAAATCTGCCCTTCTAGGTACAGGGGTCTCTGCCTAGATTGAGAATATTTCCCCCATACTCGTGGGAACAATATGGAAAAACTAATAAAACCCAACAACACCGCCGGTAACGGCAAGAAAGAGGAGAGGAGGGATGCGGGGTCGGAGTCCGATCTCGTATCCAGCGATGCGAGCGCGGGAGGCTCAGAGAGCTCCCGCCGCGTGAGGGCCGGGACTGCTGCGGAGAACGGCAAGTTCTTCCGCAAGCGGTCCAGAAAGGATGGTGACCAAGCGTCATCATCCGGGGAGGAGGAGGCCTCGGCCAGAAAGATCCCCACCAACAAGCGTGGTGGGATCAGAGGCAGGGGGAGGGGGATATCTGCCCCCGAAAGATCGGCGAGACTGGCCGAAGAGGGGCGCCACCCGGGCATGACTGCTCGCGGGTCTGGCGAAGAGGTGGGTGCACCTGGCAGCTCCGATGCGGAGCGTAAGGCCAGGTTCGCAAAGGAGGTGAAAGCCGCAATAAGGGGCGTGGCCTTGAAGGTGAAGACATCTTCAAAACTCAAGGCCATACCCGTGGCTTCCGCCTCCATCATGGCGGCTGCAGAGGCCAACTTTGCGGGGCCTTCCCCTTCTCCTCCTCCGATAGGGGGAGAAGAGGTGGCCAAACTGCGGGCGGAGGTAGCTCGCCTGACGGCCGCCACGGAGGTTCTCCAAAAGGAGAATGCCAAGCTCCATGCAGACCTGGCCAGTCTGCGTGAGGCTGGCTCCCGCGGAGTGCCTCAGAATGGGGGCCGGCAGCAGCGACTGAGCCAGCCTGCGCCGGTGGAGAGCCAGGTCCTGAACCAGGTTCGGCAGGAGCTGGCTTCCTTCCAGGCGCGGTTCTCCGTCCTGGAGGGAATTGTCCTGCGCCCCCCCCTTGCGGCAGGCAAGGCAGCCATGGGCCCGAAGGCGGCCTCCTACGCGGCTGCTGCGGCCTCCGCACCCGGACCGGGGCCATCCAGCCAGCCCTCTGGCAGGGCTGTGGCGCCCGCCCCCTCCGAAAAACCGGCTCCGGCGAAACCGGCGCCGGCTAAGAAGGGCAAAAAAGGGAAGGGCAAGGCAGCTGCACAGGTGGACACTGTGCCAATGCCAGTGCCTACGGCGAATGGGCCAGTGCCTGCGGCACAGCAGCCGCCGCCACCACCAACGCCCTCCCAGCCCCCTACACCTCCCTCGGCTGAAGCCGGATGGCAGGTGGTCGGGGAGAAAAAGAAGGGGCGAAAGGCGGCCAAAAAGGCCCGAAATGAGGAGCGGCAGCGCCAGCACAAGGCGCGAAAGATCGCGGCTAGGCTCCGCGCCCCGAAGACCGCAGCTGTAGTGATAACACTACAGCCGGACGCGGAAAAGAGGGGCGTGTCCTACCGCGACCTTCTGGCGAAGGCGAAAGAGGCGGTTAACCTCGGTGAGCTTGGGATCACCGGGGGTCTCCGGCTTAAAGTCACAGCGACAGGGGCCCGATTGCTGGAGATTCCCGGTGAAACCAGCGGCTCGTCCGCTGACGCTCTGGCTGAAAAGCTCAGGGCGTCCCTACACGCGGACGAGGCCCGAGTGTCCAGGCCCGTCAGATGCGCAGACCTGCGTATCCTGGGCCTGGACGACTCGGTGACCGAGGAGGAAGTGGTGGCTGCCGTCGCCAGGTCCGGAGGGTGCCCTGCCGATCAGGTCAGGGCAGGCGCCCTTCGCCCGGACTCCACGGGTATGCATACCGTCACGGTATGCTGCCCGGTGACGGCGGCTAAAACTATAGTGGAGGGCCGAAGGCTACTGGTGGGCTGGGTTTCAGCGCAGGTGAAGCTGCTGGAGCCCAGACCTCTGAGGTGCTACCGCTGCCACGTGGGACACCACGTGTCAGTACGGTGCGCCTCGGAGGTGGACCGCAGCGGACTCTGTTTCCATTGCAGTCAGCCCGGTCATGTGTCCGCAGCTTGCTGCGCCACGCCGCACTGCGGTGCATGTGCGGCGGCTGGCAAGCCGGCCGATCACCGGGCTGGGAGCAAGGCCTGCGCTCCACCCACCAAGGCCATCAGAGGCAAAGGTAGGCCCTCCACCGCCACCGCCACCGTCGCCTCCGCCGCAGTCGCAACTGCCGCCGCTGCCGCTGTCGCCGCCACAGTGAGGCCCTCACAAGGGGCCAGGGAGGAGGAAGCGGTAATGGAGTGCCAATAACGGCCCCATTACGCTTCCTCCAAGCGAATATCAACCACTGCGCCTGTGCTCAGGATCTGTTGCTCCAGAGCATGGCGCAGTGGTCGATAAACATCGCTGTGGTCGCTGAGCCGTATTTCGTCCAGCCCAGGGATGACTGGGTGGCGGACCTGAGCGGCTCAGTGACCATAGTGTCGTCGGCCGCCGCCGGTACCCCGACCCTTGAAGGTGTCAGGAGGGGTCGGGGTTGCGTAGCAGCACGGTTCGGGGAGATCGTAGTGGTGGGAGTCTACTTCTCCCCGAATCGAACTTTCGCCGAGTTCCACAACTCTCTCGCAGAGTTGAGTGTTGTCGTCGGAAACCATTTCCTCCCCGTGCTTGTCCTCGGGGACTTCAATGCCAAGAACTTGGCTTGGGGTTCTCGTTGTACAGACGTGCGGGGAAGGATGGTGGAGGACTGGGCTCTGGAGAAGGGCCTGGTCGTCCTAAATCGGGGTTCTGTTCCCACGTGTGTGCGGATGCGGGGCGAGTCGGTGGTGGACATTTCGTTCGCTAGCCCCGCTCTGTCGCCGCGTGTCGTTGACTGGCGTGTCATGGAGGGGGTGGAGACCTATTCCGACCACCGGTACATCTGGTTTGACGTCTCCACCCAGACCTCAAGCGCGCTGGTCCAACAGGCCCCGAGTGGTCCGCGTTGGGCGCTGAAGCAGCTGGACCGGGAGCTCCTCCTGGAAGCCATGATCGTGCAGGCCTGGTTGACATCACCAGACAGGCCTGCCGACATTAACAATGAGGCAGGGTGGTTCCAGGAGGCCATGTCCAATACATGCGACGTGGCAATGCCCCGAGTCCGGCCAGGAAGCGCCCGACGTCAGGTGTACTGGTGGTCGCGAGAGCTGACGTCTCTGCGCGAGGCGTGCGTGGCTGCGCGACACCTGTACGCCAGGCATCGCAGGCTCCGCATTCGTCCACCGAATGCGGCAGCCATCGAGGCGGAGCTTTATGAGGGGTACAGAGCGGCGAAGACCGCCCTCCGCGAGGCTGTCCTGCGGGCCAGGGATCTGGCCCGCGAGGAGATGCTGGGGACTCTCGACAGAGATCCGTGGGGGCGCCCTTATAAGATGGTGCGGGATAAACTCCGCACCTGGGCCCCCCCACTGACGCAGAGTCTCCGGCCTGAGCTCGTGGAGGACGTGGTGAGCACCCTGTTCCCCACGCGGGGAGAACATCCCCCCCCGCCTATGGCTCCGCCACCTGCGGTGCTGGAAGCGGACCACCAGGATGGCGACGACGACACTCCGGAAGTGACTGGGGTAGACCTGAGAGTGGCGGTACGCAGGCTCAGTGCCAAAAATACCGCCCCAGGACCCGACGGCTTGCCTGGCAAAGCCTGGGTCCTGGCCTCGGAGGCTCTCGGGCCCCGACTGGAGGGGCTCCTAAGCGCATGCTTGGAGAGGGGACAGTTCCCGCTTCGTTGGAAGACGGGGAAGCTGGTCCTCATTCGGAAGCCGGGGCGCCCTGCGGACTCTCCGTCCGCATACCGGCCCATAGTGTTGCTCGACGAGGTGGGCAAGCTCTTTGAAAGAGTAATTGCAAACCGCCTCGCCGAGCACCTTGCGGGGACGGGGCCGGATCTTGCGGAACACCAATTTGGTTTCCGCAAGGGGCGTTCTACGGTGGACGCCATCATGCGCGTGAGAGCCCTCACGACGGGGGATGCGGTGTCCCGGGACGGGGTTGTCTTGGCGGTGTCTCTAGACATCGCCAATGCCTTCAACTCCATGCCCTGGAGCTGCATTAGGGAGGCACTCCGGTATCACCGGGTGCCGACCTACCTCCGTCGTGTGGTCGGGGATTACTTGATGGACAGAGCCGTCATCTACCCCGGTCGCAGCGGAGAATGGAAACGGCGAGAGATGTCGTGCGGTGTTCCACAGGGATCGGTTCTAGGGCCTTCCTTGTGGAACATCGGGTACGACTGGGTGCTGCGCGCCGACCTCCCTAGCGGCGTCAGCGTGGTCTGCTATGCAGACGACACGCTGGTGCTGGCACAGGGCACGAGGCGGCGGCCGAAATCATGACACGCGGGGTTGCGATTGTCGTTGAGAGGATCCGGCAACTGGGTCTCGAGGTGGCATTGCACAAGTCTGAGGCCATGTGCTTTCATGGGCCTCGGAATGCGCCACCTCCGGGATCCTTACTCACGGTAGGAGGGGTATCCATCGGTGTCGAGTCGACTTTGAAGTACCTAGGACTCGTCCTCGACAGCCGGTGGAACTTCGTGGAACACTTCCGACGTTTGGCTGCGTGCAGCCCACTACCTGAACGCGCCCCAAAAGGTGGTAGCCGTAAGGCTGGCCCGTGGGTACCGCACGATCGCCCGCGAGGCGGCGTGCCTCCTTGCCGGATTGCCGCCATGGGATCTGGAGGCAATTGTCCTCGCGCGCCTGCACGAATGGCGCGCGGAGGTGCTACGCCGGGGGGAAACTCCGCTGCCGCGGCAAATTGTCGCGCAGCGGACAGACTTCCGGCATGATCTCATGGCGACATGGAGAGAGCGACTGTCGCAACCCCGTGCAGGGCACGCCACGATAGTGGCGGTAAGTCCCCTCTTTGAGGAGTGGCTTGAGAGACGCCACGGCGTCCTCACCTTCCGCCTGACGCAGGTCCTCACCGGACACGGTTGTTTCGGGAGGTTCCTGCACCGAATCGGGCGGGAGGAAACGCCCGGGTGTTTCCATTGCGAGGATCGACCGGAGGACACGGTGGAGCACACGGTGGAGGTGTGCCCCGCGTGGGCGGAGCACCGCCGTGTCCTCGAAGTGGCGATTGGCGGCGGCGACCTCTCGCGTCCGGCCCTGGTGCAAGCCATGGTCCGGAGCGAGACGGAATGGGACGCCGTCACCTCCTTCTGCGAAGCAGTAATGCTAGAGAAGGAGGTGGCGGAACGTGAGAGGGAGAGAACCTCACAGCGTCCCGGCCGCCGCGGGAGACGCCCCGGGCGTCGGGGGCCACCACGTGGCCCCCGGCCACCGTAGGCGCGGGCCTGTGGACGGTGGGCTATGGGCTAGCTCGCCGTCCGTCCGTCTCATGACGACAGGCCGTGTCGACGGCGCGTTCGTGTTCCACGCGCGCCTCAAAGAGAGTCAGCAAAAAGGAAGGGGTCCGCAAGGACCGATGCCTGCCGGGGTTGCGGGACTGTTCGAAAGAGATACCGTGGCCCGGAACACAAAGGGCGATGAAGGAACATGGATGGGTTTTAGTCAGTAAAAGTCTGACACTCCCTCCCGCTCCGCCCAGAGCGGGAGAAGTCATTTGATGATTTCCCATCCGAAAAAAAAAAAAAAAAAAAAAAAAAAAATTGATTGCAATGTGTTGCCGCATTGTTGGTTGTTGGATTTGATGTCAGGGTTGCTCAAATGGTCTTGGGCTCAGAGTAAGATCCAAAAGCATCATGTTTATACAAGGTCTTTTTTAGACGAAATATGCTTGCGTTTGGCCGTAACTCGCCTGATGTAAAGCGATGGCCTAAGGTGAAACACGCTTGTCTAGAAGAAACCGATTTACAGGAGCTTTAAAGAGCTCTGGATTGTAATGATCGGGGAACAGAGAATCTGGCAATGAGTTCCGGTTAACAGAAACTCTTTGATCTACAAAATTTCAAACCATTTAATTTAGGAGACATTTCTATCATTATTTATAGTGCAACAAGCTGTTTTCTCATTTAAGTGACTGGAAACCACTGGATAGCCATGACACAAAACCACCAAATTTAGGGAGATTTGTAAGAGACCTTCAATCAGCATCGGATGGCAAAAGGTTGAAAAAGAAGATGCTGTTATCTTGGTCGGGTTTTCCGAATCCGATTATTTTCAGAGAATTTGTTTTGAAAAAGACGCGACCGTCTAGAAACTTCTTCGTGAAGGTCAAATGTAAGAAGCTTATTCAATTGTATCGTGTTTATAAAATGCTTGCCTCCATTTTCTCGTGTGCTAGAAAGTAAGCTCCCAATACACTTTTTCACTTAATTTCCTGAACAACTCCAAGGTAATGTTCTTGAGCGTTGAAGCTATTTTGTAAATGCTTTCGATTTCTATTAGAGATTGTATTACTTGATGAAATAACGTTAGAATTTTCTACTTCAGTTCAATACAGACACTACGGGGAATATACTCTTTTTTTCCGGATCGTAAATCATCAAATGACCAGTCTGGGTGGAGCGGAAGGGAGTGTCAGACTTTTACTGACTGAAAACCATCTATGATCCTTCTTTGCCCTTTGTGTTCCGGAGCCACGGTATCTCTTTCGAACAGTCCCGTAGCCCCGCAGGCGTCGGACCTTGCGGACCCCTTCCTTTTGCTAACTGTCTTTGAGGCGCGCGTGGAACACGAACGCGCCCTCGACACGGCCTGTCGTCATAAACGGACGGACGGCGAGCTAGCCCGTAGCTCACCATTCATAGCTTCGTCCGCTGGGGGCCACGTGGTGACCCGAGGCGTCTCCCGCGGCGGCCGGCACGTAAGGTTTTCTCCCTCTCACGTTCCGCCACCTCCTTCTCTAGCATGACTACTTCGCAGAAGGAAGTGACAGCGTCCCATTCCGTCTCGCTCCGGACCATGGATTGAACCAGGGCCGGACGCGAGAGGTTGCCGCTGCCGATCGCCGCTTCGAGGACACACACCACAGTGTGCTCCACCGTGTTCTCCACGGGGAATATACTCTAGAGTAAAGGATAAAAATCGAGAGGAAAACCAACCACATGTCTATAATTATCGTTCATTCTCTCAGCACGGACTTAGGACTATGTGATTGGAGACGCAGGTATAGGACGCCATAAAAGCTGCTGATCCTTAGGAAATTCAAGTGCTTGGTACTCCCATCCGGGGTATGTATGCTATCATAGTAGTTCTGTTCTGCTGAATGGGAAATAGGCGTGAGTTAATGTGTGTACACGTGTGAAAACCTGGAGAAAATGGTATGCCAACCTATTAAACAATGACACACCAATCAATTGACATACTTTTTAAGAGCTGTCAAAACACGGTTCTCTCATAGATTTTGTACGGCAATAGCACGCTGTGACGTCACTGTTTGGTCAACTCAATGACTCAACTATTTATTGATTTCAAAGCAACTAAAAATCCAATTTGGCAATTAATTGAAAATAAATCAGGTTTTCAGGTCCAAAATAAAGTCTTTTTTTATGAGTTTGGTCTTGGAATTATTGTTTTACGGTGTCATCTACCCTATTTTAATAGGCAGTGAGAGACTTAAACAAAACCAGTTCTCTTTTTGCACGAGAAGAGTACATTGCTGTGACAGAAACTGTCGAATTCACACAACTGTCTAATCAGCGAAAGTGACGAATCAACGAAAGTGTCGAATTAAATAAAATGACGAGTGAGGAAAACTAACCAGTGTTACGCGGACTCAGTAGTACGTAGGATAACCTTTTTTTACATCATGCTCGAGTTTTTTTTTTCCAGATGACCCATTTAATTTTGATAAGCTTACACAAAGGTTTGCGAAGAAAATGGTGGGACTAGCTGGACAAAACCAACGACCAGTGGTCTACATTAGCCCTGGATCGGAGCAACTGGAAGCCCAAAGAGGCCTTTGACCAGCAGTAGGATGACGCAGGCTATAACAGTATCAGTAAGCTTTTCGAAATGTGATAAGATATTCCTATTGCGGTCATTGGTTGTTGTCATTTCTAGCAGCGTGTGTCAGTCGATCACCACCTGTATGGCTAACTCCACGAAGTAAAACAAAGCTATTTATTTTAGCCAAGCTTCCGACTTTCACCACTAATTTCGATAACGCGAATGTCGGAGTCGCAGTTGGTATTAATTACCAATATCTAATTAGAACAATGATATTGAAAAAGTGCCTACAAACATTTTTATTATTTTACTAAATAGGCTTGCGTTTGGCCGCAACTGGCCTGTTGTGAAGTGATGATGTGGCCTAAGGAGGAGCACGCTTGCCTAGAAGAAACCGATTTACTCGAACTTTGACTAAATCCAGATTATAATTTATTATCAGGGAGCAGACAGCAAAACTTCTGAAATTCTGGAATGGCGACCGCAAACAGGAAGACGTTGCGTTGGAAGGCCTCCCACTAGGTGGACCGATGATCTGGTGAAGGTTGCGGGGATCCGCTGGATGCGAGTCGCATGGGAGACCGCTCAATGTGGCAACACTTGGGGGAGGCCTATGTCCAGCAGTGGACGTCTTTCGGCTGAAATGATGATGATGATCAGAGAACAAAACAGAGACATAAAATCAGAACGATTAACGTCTAGCTCTTCGTATCCAATTAACAGAAACATCTAAACATATAAAGCCGTAAACAGAACACGGGGAAATCCTAAAGGCGTACTCACACGGCCAGTCCCTTAGCAGCCGTATAGTGTACACTAAAACATAAAATTAAATACTCTACAGTATTCCGCGAAACTGGGCACTTTTCATACGGATTGTTTGCAGCGTTGAGACAATTAACGCCCCTCGGTTTTCTCCGCTTTGTACAGTAAATGGCGTAGTTAAAACGATTGCGGTTCTCGGAATAGGGATGAGCATTTCAAACGACGCAATATAGGTTGATCATCTGCGTGTAATTGTGGTGCGCGTCTCTGTGTATTTTGTACGTCTGTGTACGGTTAGAGTGAGTTCTGTTAATAATTTAGTAGGTATCTATGTTTCACGAAATTGGGTGATAGTTTCTGAGTAGTTTTCGAAAGGAATGTTTTGTCTATCGCTACAATCGAGTTGTTGACATAAATACTTAAAAGCTCTGTTATAAAGGTACAGCAAGCCGCACTTCAGCAGTAACTAAACCAGTATAATCAGGCCTCGTAT
Source organism: Xestia sexstrigata (assembly GCA_941918905.2). Lineage (NCBI taxonomy): Eukaryota > Metazoa > Arthropoda > Insecta > Lepidoptera > Noctuidae > Xestia > Xestia sexstrigata. Next base: position 7,919,879 of record OW799217.2, on the reverse strand, counting down.
TCTATTGAAACTCCATATAAGACTAGACCAGCCCAAGGTCGAAGTGTTGCTGCTGCCGGGCGGTCGAAGGTACTAGAATAGATTGAGCATTTTAAACTACGCTATTTAAGTTTTGCGTATCGTGTTATTGCGATGGAGTCTCTATTAGGTAACGTATCTTTTAGTTCGGATTTAGAATAACATTAATGAACATTTGAATAGGTCCATAGAAATTGTGTGAAAGTATTTTCGGGCTATAAAATGTTAGCTCTCGATAAAAAAATCCACTAAGCTTCATTAACTTAGAACTAATGAAACAGAATCGTTATATTTAGTTTTTAAATATTATCTTTTCATATAATGGGGAATGAAAATGATTTTTCTTTTATTATTTTCATAAAAGTTCTTTTTCAAATACTGTAATTCTTTTCATCTAACACGAACTGAATAGATTTACATGTTTTTTTGGTATCTTTTCGACTACGTCTTGTCTGCTCTTAAAACTTTTTCACTGTGATAAAAGGTGATTTTTAAGTTCTGAAGACGGGTAGCTAATTATCATCTGCCTAGCCTTTTCTCAACTATGTTGAGGTTGGCTTTCAGTCTAACCGGATGCAGTTCAATACCAGTATTCTACAAAGAGCGAATGCCTATCTGACCTCCGAACCCAGTTAGTACTGGGTTATACGATAAGACTATAAGACTGGTTGTCAGACTTTTGACTACGTGTAACAACTGTCAAAGATCTACAAATGACAGCCAGTACCAACGGCTTAACGTGCTTTCCGAGGCACGCAGGAAACTCGGTATGTTATGCGTGATCATCTATTCACGTACCGACCAAGGCAAGCACGGTTTCACCTTTTTTTTTTCGGATGGGAAATCATCAAATGACTCCTCCCGCTCTGGGCGGAGCAGGAGGGAGTGTCAGACTTTTACTGACTAAAACCCATTCATGTTCCTTCATCGCCCTTTGTGTTCCGGGGCCACGGTATCTCTTTCGAACAGCCCCGCAGCCCCGGCAGGTCCCGTAGCCCCGGCAGGAGCACGGTTTCACCTTAAGATCAACCCAAACGGCTGTTATTATTTAGCCACGAGCTCCATACACACGGTACCCTCCATAGACACCGCGGTCCTTCCTACACGGTAGCTAAGCATAGTAATCAATTCTCTTGCTTTGTCTGACAAAGGGAGAAAGATGAATTAGACAACTTTCATTATATTAAAATGTATAAGATGATTACGAGTATTAACAACCTCGTTTCACCAATATCATCGAAATGGATGCTTAGTTCATACCAAATCATCTCAAGAATTTTAAGTCAGCATCGTTAATGTCGCAATCAAAGTAAGAATTATGCCCAATATTAGTTTAAGTCAGCTTTATCTTAAGTTTTTGATTCAGTAATGACATTTACAACCGTAATGAATAATAAACGATCTTATAAAGTTGTTAATTCGTGTTACGACGTATTTACTGTAGGCGCATTATCGCCTTTTATGATTTATAGACGAATTAGCTGTTTGAAACGAAATGGTATGGTTGGGATTTATTAGTTTTTTTATGCGATGAAAGGTATTGACTGAATTATGTATTTTTTTAACGTAAATGACACGTGACGATTAAGATAATCAGAGATTTAACGAAGCTATTTAAAGATTTGTTTAGTTTAACTGCACATCCCGCATTCCCACATCATTACACCCCGTGTGTATTGAAAGAGGCTGTTTAAAAACAGAACGACTTTTCTGTTTCTAAAAGTGCAAAGAAAGACGACAAGAAGGAAATTATCCTTCAGTTAGAAGGATGACATGGCATGAAAGGAAGTGTCTGATTAGATGACAAGACGTAATGGAGAAGTATAGAAGAAAAAGACATACTGTTCCGACCCTAAATAAATTGGAATAGGTAAGGGCAGGAGATTGAAGATTACGGGCCTAATCAAAATAACAAAAATAAAGAATTAACATATAATAATAAGAGTTATTACTAGAGTATTATTCTACAACAAAGGCACAATAATAGGAAGAAAGTATTGTCTAAAGCAAAATAAAAAAATAAAAAAATAATTACCAAAAAGAAATGGTTTACCGGTCTGAAATTTGGAGCCAAACATTCCATCGTTAGCGGAGCATAGTGAAGATAGTAGCAGGATCAGGAACCCTTGACATCTGTAAAGAAAAAAACATTTTATTACAAACAATTCAAATATCCTTTTAGCGTGTCGATGACAATTTGAATTGAGTCAGCCCAAAGGCGACGAGTTTGGCTCTTTCAGTAGCATCCATCATCTCCTGTGATGTGCAAACAACAAAACCAAAAAACATAATAATAAGGCTGATAATCAACACTTTTTGAACGTTAAAGTTTACAAAAGACAGTCCCCCAAAACACCCGCCCTTCGAAACTTCCTATTGATTTAGCTAGGAAGAAGAAGTGGCAGAACAAACTCCCCGGCAACATATCTGTTTGTTAGGTTAGAACAACAGGACAGGCAGGCCACGATCCGCCGCGGGAGACTCCCCGGGCGTCGGGGGCCATCGTAGGCGCGGGCCTGTGGACGGAGGGCTATGGGGTAGCTTGTCGTCCGTCCGTCTCATGACGACAGGCCGTGTCGACGGCGCGTTCGTGTTCCACGCGCGCCTCAAAGGGAGTCAGAGGAAGGGGTCCGCAAGGACCGATGCCTGCCGGGGTTGCGGGACTGTTCGAAAGAGATACCGTGACCCCGGAACACAAAGGGCGATGAAGAAATATGGGTGGGTTTTAGTCAGTAAAAGTCTGACACTCCCTCCTGCTCCGCCCAGAGCGGGAGAAGTCATTTGATGATTTCTCATCCGAAAAAAAAAAAAAAAAAAGGCAGGCCACGATATCAAGGGTCCTATCGTTTGCGAGGCACACTTTTACACTCCAGAGTCATCTATGATTCTCCACCTGAATAGGTTTTCCTTGCTTCGGCCAACCTGTGTCCAAACCATTCTGATAAGGCTTTAAGATATAACATAACACCTGTAAACCCCAAAAGATTTGGCAGATGAGGTTCATCTAATGGTACAACTAGATTTGGTCAGTCATTTTGAAGTCCAATGTAATTGGGGCCGTGCCTTTTACCATTTACTGGGCACAAATTAAGGCTGTGTAGCTTTTTATTAGGGCTAAAACACAAAAATTAAATATAAAATTTCAATATCAACGTTCGCGAGGTATTTTGAAACTCAATGTTAGAAAAACGTTCCACTCTCCACAGAGAGTCGTATTTTACTTTTCACAAAGCTAGTTATTTTAAATGGTCACCATTCATTGCAATACGTGCCGAATTTTCTATTCAGCCAGCATTCGGCTCACTAAATAAAATAAAACTGTCAATATTTATCATTTGTTTTTGTGATCGTTTTCAACACAAACCGATCATTAGGTCACATGAATGGCTGAATCCCGAATTTAGGGGCACAGTCCATTCACAGTTTGTTTTACTCCGCCCATGCATCGCTGTCAAAATCATAGCGATCTTAATATTTGTTGCAATAATTATGGTGTTTTTTATATTAAATAATTATCTTAATAATTTAATTGATAATCTTGATAATCCTGTTTTTATAAGTATCTCCCTGAGCAATGAGTTTCTTAGCCATGCGTTATCTCACTGTGAATAAAAGTTACATAATTATTACCTATTTTATATTTTTGTATTACCAAGTTTTACTTAGTCTAATTGTTTTAATTTAGTTTAATTTGTTTTAATTTAGTTTAAAGAATTTATTAAGTTTAATTCAGTGCAACTTTGATAATAAAGTCTGTAAAATCTTTTATGTAAGTAACGACAACGTTTTGTGTGCATGCAGAGTTTACCTGTAAGTGATTGTCACACTTTATTCTGATTTGTTACTTCTGTTTCATTTGCTTATATTAGTGTAAACAATTGTTGGTGAACCAAATAAATAAATAAATAACTTTGAACCCTGCTTTTAAAATATCTTTGTCTTGTATGGTCTTCTAAGTTTTTGACTGTCACAAAATGTGATTTCTAACACTTCGACCTAAATTTAGTTCCGCAGGCATAGTGATCAATGCTCATTCTTTATCTGAGCAAGAAAGAAGATAAATAAGAAATGGTTGCTAGGTCGTTGTTAACGACAAGTCTGTCAAATTAAAGTGATCTTTATCACACAGAGATAAGGTTGCTTTGGACTGTTGCTGTCAGAGGAAAACTAAGTGAGAAAAGGCTATACTGTGTACACTTTCATTTGTCCAAAGCGTTCGTTCAATAAGCAATCTATCAAAAGGACCCATTGGTCCTCAGCAAACTCGCTTCTGGAAACAAACTTGGACGATTTAAGAGGCGCTGAATTTCCAATTAGATCCATTTAGACGTACATTGGGAATGGGAAGAAAAAGTGTGTATTTGCAATTCGAATCGTATTTGAAACCGTTCAGCTGAAGAGGGCTTAATTGATACGAATATTGGCGTCGCTGTCGAATGTAGCTTCCGTTTTTTGAAATTTATTGCTGTCGTTATTTTGGGCTAAATAAATTGACGGCGTTTGCAACAGAAGAAATGAGCAAAATACGACTTTAAAAAAAATAAGTTAGGCTAATGAAAGAAAGAAAGAAACAATATTTATTGGTCGCAGGGACATGCCGTGCATACAATAGGACAAAAAATATAAACAATAAACATACAACGCATAACAAACAAATATTTATAAATACAATAGGACGGAACAAAAAAGTTGACAGCTAACACGTCGTGACTTCGACAAGCAGTTTCCCACTCAGCATGATGCTGTGCTATCCACACCCACAGCACAGTGCTGGTTTTCAGTGGTCACCAGTGAAAAAACGTACGGAAGTCAAAACAGCATAATTCCACTGATGTGGAAACGTCTCTAACAGAAGCAGGATTGGTCAACATATATGGGCATTTGTTTTTTACTTAATCCCGACTGTATTTATTGCTGAATTTCATGACTTATATTTACAGTCCAAATGTAAGTTAGAAGATTATTGCTACTTAGAAAAGTTTAAATAATTTTGCTAAACAGGAATTAATCATCATTTATCTCATCTGGGGTTTAAAAAAAAACCCCAATTGTTTAGTGAGATTTTATTATTATAAAGAGTATTTTTTAAACACCTTGAATTTCTCCTGTATCGTGGATGCGTTTACAAACATTTAAACTCACACACAAGCAGCCAGACCCGGAAGAACTACGTATAGGCAATACAAATATTTGTTCCGTGTTGGGAATAGACCCCGCTACACGCTGTGCCACAGCCAAACGCTCAGCCACTGCGAAAACCATGCCCTCGTAGATACAACATTAACTACACATTTGTACAGCGAATTATTAACGTAAACATTTCGACACAGTGAATCAATATGCATCGTCTAGCTCTAATAGAATTTCTATGGCAGCGGTTTACCCAAGAGGATTTAATGATCACTATAATAATATAATAAATAGTGATTTACTGAACAACTTAAATATTGCTTAAGAATCCTGACCTATTTCCTAAGCTCAATACCCGTTTTCAGCAACTATAAGCGGCACTTAAACGAAGGCCTAATTCAAATCACGCTGTTGGATTTCCATTGCTCGGCTCAGCGCTGTAAGTTGCGCTCTGTTATTTAGGCCTTGGTTTAGGTGTCTGTTGAAAACGATCATAAACTTTAACATCAATATTTTGCGTAGGAAGAAATCTTTTGATGCTCACTGCAGTCATCGTTACTCAATTATTCTATAGCTAACCGTTATTTTATTCAAAATTGAATCCCGCAAAAGCTTGCAACAAACGATAATCTTTTAGATGTTCATTTGCAATTCAATTACACGATTGTAAACTTTGACCTATCATTAAATTTTATAATCATTGCTTATCAAGTCGTGAACGTCAGACATTTAGAATGGGGACTCAATTACTTGAAATACATGTCCTAGTAAATAATTGGTTAAGTTTGAATAATAAGCTTGTCCTCGGTACGGTTCTCATAGCTGAGCAAATATGTATGGGATTACTGAAAAAGGGTATCCCTTAAAAAATATATTAAACTTTATTTTCAGACTGCAGTCTATAGTTTTGCTAGTATTTTAGTGCAAGTAACAATGGTGCTTAAGTAATTTGGTTAGTACTATTAGTGTTTACAACTTCATTATTTATTTAGACCTCTGCCTGTCCCCACCAGTGTCTCTGTGAGGGGCAGTCTGGTTTGGCAGCAATCATCTACAAAATGCTGTTGTCACTACCATGCAGGCGCTGTAGTAAGAAGGCCGCTTTCTTTCGCATGAAAAAAAAAAACGAAAATTGCACTTAAAAACTTCAGCACCGGAATGTTACACTGAACACGTGGTCACTGTTTCTGTATTAATCGCCTATCAGCATTGCCATCCAACGTGGCAATGCTGCCAGCCTTCTGGGCACTTTTCCTGTTGCCAGCGATGTGGACGAATTTTTCGACGCCCTGTAACCTTTTTTGATTTTTTGATTTGTAAAATATTTTTATTTCTTTTATAGAGTTAGTGTGTAAATAATGTAAATATTATTTATCTCCTATCCACCCTGCATTTTATCCTGAACTTTGGAACTAAAATACAATGAATAACCTAAAGTCTGACAACCAGTCTTACCAAGGGATATCATATTATATTTATTTATTGATTTAATTTTAAAGAAAGCTTACAGACTATTATCAATCTTAAATATTATGCATAAGTAGTGACATTTGCTAATTACAAGCTACCACATGTATTATATCTAATTAGTTATGAGTTAGGTACTTGCGTTGACCAGTTACAGCGATTTAACGATATTACCCAGTACTAACTGGGTTGTGGAGGTCAGATAGGCAGTCGTTCCATGTAAAATACGTGTATTCAGCAGTATCCGGTTAGATTGGAAGGCAGATGATGACTTTTGATGTTATTTACATATTTTTACTTTCACTAAGAAAATACGAGCAACGTTACCCAAAAATACTATGACATGTTCGTGAATACACGATCGCACGACACGTTTAGAATACCCTATTACTTGGTAATACGCACGACGAACGGTTAACGTGACAGGTCCAATGCCAATTACCAGTGGTAACTTTTATTGCGACCTATCTACTTTCGATTCAACGGTCAGTTAGTCGAGTTTACGAGACGGTCTCATTTAATGTCCAGTCTTTAAAAGGTAAAAGGAATTCCGCAATCGATTGGAACTAGACGAACTATGGGAGCAAGATTATGGTAATTCTTCTGTCTAGAGGTATTGATGGCATCTTGTTAGTTTGTTGTATCACAAAACTTGTTTTCTAAATATTCAACATATTCACTTTACTAATTACGACTCATAATAAAATGTTGAACATCTGATTTATACGGTGTGTGGCAACGCCGGAAAGGGACACACTAGAAGGACATGCACAGATTTTATTGTTGATCTCCAAAATAGTCAAGTACAGTCGTGGTCTTTTTCGCCTGATCAGTTAATTTTTTTTTCGTTTATATTATGCGGAGGCGGCGAGCCACGCCCCCTTAAAGTTTAGGCCTACTAGGAAAGCGACAATTTTGGCGCGCAAAATAACAATAATCCTCGTTTGGCGTGCGTCGTTAGTGCGCTCGGCCGATAGGTATCTTTTCATTCATTATTTCTATACAAAGTCAACGGGGCGGGGCTAGAGGGCGTTTCTATGTTGAGTTTAAGCAAAAATTAGCTTAGTGGTGATCAGGTGGGAGTGTCCTCGATAGTACATAGTACTCACAACTGGTGTGTGTCATGGTTACGATTCTCCGGCCTCATCCCAATTTATTTGGGATGGGCGCAGCATTTCTTCTCTCATACTTCTCTATTACTCGTCATCTCAGCAGTCACCTCCTTTCTGGACATATCAACCTTCACACAGTCCATCCATCGTTTCCTGGTCTTCCTAAATTCTTATTGCCATCTTCATTCATGCTCAACATTTTTCTCATACATCTTCCTCCGCACGGGCCCGGTATATGTGGCGACACTTGAGCCCATGTCCAGCAGTAGACGTCTTCCGGCTGAAATGATGATCATAATGTTCCTCCGTATCACATGTCCATAACACGAAAACCGATTACTATGCAACTGGCATGTGTGTGTGACCAGATATATGAAGGTGGGCAAGGCGAAAGGTGAACATACAGGGTGTAAAAGACCTCATCACGAAGCCGTCAACCAAGCATTCTGTACATCAAACTAAGTAACTTTACGCAAAAATTATTGCTGGGAAACAACTTTTTTTTTTTTTGGGGGAAAATCATGTTTTGTTGTAGAACTCAATGTAACGCACTCAAAACATTGTGCTGATGGATGGATTGAACAGTACGGGGGTCGTAGAGGTGTTTAAAGTAAAAATCTTACATTAAAAACTTTTATTTAAAAAAAAACTTGTCAAAAAGTTGGAACTTTGACCCCCAATATCTCCGTAACTATCCCAGGTATGGTGTAGAGCAAAAAAATGATCGCAATGACGGGGAGAACAAGTGACTTTCGGCTTCGTTAAGAGGTGTTTTAGACCCTTTATTATGAAAGATAGTAGCAGGAGGCGCTCTGTAGTTTCTGCCAACCCCCATGGGAAGAAGACGTGCCTATGTGTATGACTACTACTTATTACTATGGGTCCACCTTTCAGTGGGTGTGCTTACAAAAATGTACGCTATTTATAGCGTAATATCTAAGTTCCTAATCTAAATACCTAGATTGCAGTGATCCAGGTAGAAAAAAGATTATTAAACGATTGTGTCAATATAAATAATTGTTAATATTATCATCAGCTCCTCTAATCCAAGCGTTAACATAAATATTGCAATGCAATATTGTGAATGTATGTCAATTGCAACCTATTGGTATTATTCATTTTAATTGTGTGAACAAGACTTTATGAAGTCAAAGGTTATCCTTACGTAACATTTATAGAATGCTTTTGTTTATACCATTCATCAAGCCTTTACCTAGCTGTTTCATAGAATGTCACTTACGGGATTTCTTCCGTGATAGACAACCCGCGATCATGGCGCTTGCAACAGCGTCGAAATATCGGGAGCTCAAAAATAATCAATAATCTTGGAAGATATCCTTTTAGTGACATTTTAAGTATAGTTAAGTACCGTGAAAGCTTAAAACAGTGTTTGTTTCATATAATGTTTAATATTCATTTTATCTTGAATTAATCCTTTGTCTAACAAAACAAAACTCGAAACGAATTCGTCAGCTTAAACCTTGCACATATCTTCAAACAAAATATTTCGCTCTACAACAACAATTCCTTGTTAAAATTTTCTGTCGTTCACATTATCAAATAAAACTCAGTTTCAAATGAAGCTCTACTAGTTTCGTTTCCAACGGACAAAGCATTTTCAATGCTCATATTAGATCCACAAACAAAAGAAAGGGAACTAAGTTTGAAGTTTCAAACAGAGGACAGTTTGCATTGAGACTCAACTATGCGTTTATTTTAATTTTAAACAGGAGTTTGGTCCCTGAATTCGCAGCTCGCTACTACCTAATAAACTCGAAATTTGATTTGTCCTGCAAGCTGCACCGTTCGCCTGGAATTTAATTCAAAAACTTTTGTAGTTGAAATTGGACTTTAAAATGTACTCGCGATATTTGATATTGCGTTGTTTCTAGTGTCGATTTTCCTTAAAGCGAGTTCGGAAAATAATATTGCCCTGATTCCCTTTGTAGCTAAAACCGTTTGTCGACGTAAAACAAATTGTTCTTTCTATCAAAGAATGTTTAATTACGCCTCTATCGTTAGACGATGGAAGACAAACAAAATATCTGAAGTAGCTATTACGTAGCTACCTTTATAAGCGAAGTTCAAAGGAAACGTCTTTAATAGATAAACTTTTGCTTTCACTATCATATAAAAGCTGTTTATATTGAGTAGTTCTATTATTAAAGAGTGTGGGAAGCGTTGATTCATTATTAAAGTGTATATATTATTATAGGGGACGTGTGAATCTCACTCAAAGTAATTACTCGCAAGTCATTTGTAATGTACGTAGGCGATCACAGCTGAGTTTATTACACAAGCTAAAAGTGAGCGCATGTTTACCGACTTTTGCCCTCAGACAATATCGTTCGTGCACAATTAAGTGTGGGTAAATAGAGCAGCGAATATGATAACGGTGTGCCGAACGTACGTGTTTTGGGTATTAAAGTCCGGGAATCTTGGTAATTACGGCAAAACTAAGTACGTAAGTTGGCCAATGTCCTGTGGCGGACATTAACGGATGTGAATGGAACGTACACTTTATACGACACACGTACAATGGCTGTGAATATTTACCTACGAAGTACGTGAGAGGAGGTCTCCTCTGCATTCACTAATTGAATGAATATGTATACTACTTCAATGAATGGAACTGCATGCAGTACTTCGGTTCTATTTATCATCTGCGATGACAGGGTGAATAATGTGCAATTTTCCTACACTTCTATCGTCTAATGTGCGCCCGTTCTTATATTATTCAACCTTTGACTGGACACTTTCGTAATACTGCAGGTAATAACTTATAATTTTTATAGACATCATAAACTTAGAGAAAGAACACGTGAAAGACTCGTAAATTACTGTAATTTAATTATAAATAAATTTATGACGTCGATTTTGGAGTCTCATACAAAATTAATCATAATTCCAGTTGATTATTGATCTCCGACTAATTAATAGGAATTGATAATTCGGTAACTACGGCATAATTATATGACCAAGTTGTTTATGTGAAATTATCATGTGGAATATGGAAATCAATTCAAACATCTGGAATTCTGTAAAGTTCCGTATTAATGACTGCACTTAAGTGCATTTAACACAGATTTTAATTGATGTTGATTAAGTTTAATTTGTTAGGAGCTAAGAACTGGTTTGTTCAAACTCATAGATCGATATAATTTATCAAATTCTCACGTTTATAATGTACTTTTGAGACGGTAGGCAAGAGATATGCAGAGTAGATTACTAGTAAGTAATTTATTCAATTATTTAGGTCAATCTGAAACTTTTCCATTACATTATTAGTTTTAAGAAATCTTGAAGATATCGCGACCAGTAACTAACAGTTAACAAAAAGAGAATCCATTGTTAGGCTACCTACACATAAACCTCTCCCATTTTTTACTTCTTATTATATAATTAAATGAAAAAGTATATGTGAGAATGGATGGATGGATGGATGAATGTTTGTTTTTCATGCAAAAACTACTGACCAGATTTGAATGAAATTTGGCAAACGGATAGATTATAACCTGGATTAACACATCGGACATTTTTTATCCCGGTAGTATGATCCCGTGGGATATTTATCGAACTCCACGCGGGCGAAGCCGCGGGCTAAGATAGTACCATATAATAATAAATTCCTTTTCCAAAACAGCCCGAGGGTTGTCACGAATACCCCAAAACAACCCTTTTAGGAAACAATGACGAGACGTTTATAATACAACACAATTCAGTATTATCTCGTTATCATGGCATTGTTCAGCCCTAACATCTGAGATACGGGACTATTCTGTCATGAATGGACCTTGAATTACGGAAACGGTCGAAATTAATTATCACTAGGGGAACAAAAGTCTCGAGGACCAATCCATCAAGGGTGAAGAAGGACGGACAACGGTCCAATTTGTGCACTATTCCGAGAGATGGAACGATGTGTGGAATTTTCAGAATAGGACGGTTTATTTGTTACGTCTGTGGTCTAATTAGCTTTTAGATCTTGTTTTATGAATTTATGAGCACTTATTCGTACGTAATGGTGTTGTTACAATGGGGTAACAGCAGAGAAGGTTTATTCATAGTTAGTCACGGTTTTGTTAGTTTTATCATTTTGCAGTAGTGCATAACTGTATATTGTTATTTTAACGGATTTTAATGCGCTTTAGAGATTTTAATGCGTTAATATTAAATTTTCGTATACTTAAGAAAGATCTGCCTCGTTGGTCTAGGGGTCTCAAGCACGACTGCTGAGCAAGAGGTCCGGGATTCAATTCCCGGATCGGGCAAAGAGATTTTGGGTTGGGTTTTTACATCAGGAATTTCTCACTAGCAGACACGGTGTCTGGATTTGTGCCCGATTGATGGCAATAGACTTGCCCACTATTACATGGGACTTAAATATAACTGGCGAAATGTGGGTGTACTATAAAGAAGTGTACCTAACACACCTGCCTAACCCCTAAGGGATTGCAGGAGTGATGTTATCTCCATGTGTTTTTCAAGTTGCAAAAACCATGCTTACAAAAGTTGCATAGTAAACTTAAGACTTCTTACCCCAGAGATTAATATTAAATCACCTATCTGCCTCAAGAGTAAATACTTAGTCGATTTTGAAAGTATTTTGTATACTGACGATGAAGATAATTAAGTACTTGTAGATTAAGAGAACATTACGCCATGCTGTTAAATGGTATACTTAATTAAAGACATCGTATTTAAAGGTCAATGCCTTAAACCCACCCACTGCGTTGATGCGATTCTGATGATAATATAAATCGCTTTCAAATTAGTCCCTTAGTTAAGGTGGGAGTTTACTTGTTTGAGTATTATCAATAATATTATGGGGCTTTTTGAACGAATAAGACGATGTATTTTAAGGCTTTGATAGGCCGTGACTTTGTTCTTAAACAGGGTGGAACACTTTACATAAACACAGCTTTGATTTTTATTAAATTACCGATGAACAATTACTATCATTATCATCATTTCAGCCGAAAGACGTCCACTGCTGGACATAGGCCTCCTCCAAGTGTCGCCACATTGACCGGTCCCGTGCGACACAACAACAACAACAACAACAACAGCCCATAACATCCACTGCTGGACATAAGCCTCTCCCATGATATTAGGAATGTGCCGTAATCTCCACGCTTGGCAGGCGGATTGGAGATCACAGTGATGAAAGACTAACAGAAAACGCTGCTGACTAACAGAAAACGCTGCTGTGCGACTCGCATTCAGCGAATTCCCGCAACCTTCACCAGTTCATCGGTCCATCTAGTGGGAAGTCTACCAACGCAACGTCTTCGCGTCCCGGTTCGCGGAAGACAAAAAACAAAAAAAAAATACGGAATAATTATTATGCGCCCATAGAAATGTTCGGAATGATGTACTGAATATGTGTTAAACGTTTGTGCGTCGGTTCGTTCTTTCCACACTGTTTAAATTTGATTCACTTACAGCCATTTTCAATAACATACTAGCCGGTTTCGGTAGGTTGCTATCTCTGTCTGACATTTTGCTTACTGACTGGTTAGAGACAAAACGTCACAGAAAAGCTTTCTTTGATTTTTCTATGAAGTGGTATATTCTTTGTTTATAGAAACACCGATAGCTACGGAAGTAGGCATACTAACCAACAGTTAGTAAGTTTTAGAAAACGGCCATTAAACCATAGGACTCTGACAAGAAGTAATTGGTAACACAACGTTTCATATTTTAAATAGGTAGGTACTATTGGGACTTGGTGCCTTAAATTATTTTTTTTAACAATATAATTTATATAAAATTCAAATTTAATTTAATTAATTATTTATATAATTTTAAATTAAAGCTTATCCCTTAATTTTATTTTAAATTTATTTTTATATGTGTTTTATTTTTTATCTTAAATATATATTTTATCAATCAATAATTCATTATTATCATATTTTTTTTTATTAAAATTAAATTATAATCTTACTTACTACTATGAATTTTGTGTGGATGGATGTTTGTTACTACAAAGTTGACTACAAAAACTACTGAACGGATTTGGATGTTTGACCGACAGATAGTTTACAACCTGGATTATAGGATACTTTTTATCCCGGCAGTAGTACCTACTTCCGGGATAAAAAATATCCTGTAAATTCCGTTGGACAATAATTACCGAACTCCCAATCAAGCTTTTTGTTAGCATAAATCAAAGCAATTCATTTTATTTCCATCCTTGCCACTGTTAGAATTATACCTTGTTGTCTTCATGACAAGGTTGGAATTTCTAAACTTACGAGTATATGTTGTAACACTTAAAGATATGTTAAAGATTTCTTGATTATGACACCACTTACGGTGATAAGGGAAGACTGTGTATGTCAACTATCAGTAACTGGAAATACAGAATGGAGCCACATTATAAAAAATGTTCAGCATTGTTAAAGTTTTGTGCATTGTGAAAATGTTACGTGTTATCTTCCTAGAATTTTCGATGTTAACGCCTATCATTAGCTCTCAGTGATTAGAATTAATTAACTTATCACTCACGTCACGACCCCGCTTTTATGTAGGCCGCGCAATTATTCACGTGGTGGGCGTCAAAAGAGCCGACAAAGACATTATTATTTCTTGTGTTGATTATGTCATGTCTTAGAACGTTATTGCCATAAACGTGAAGTTAAAGGAAGAGGTGATTTTGAGGATCAAACATTTATTATCATCATCTGCCTAGCCTTTTCCCAACTATGTTAGGGTCTTCTTCCTTCCAGTCTAACCGGAAGCAGCTGATACCACTATTTTACATGGAGCGACTGCCTATCTGACCTCCACAATCCAGTTAGTACTGGGTAATACGATACCCCTTGGTAAGACTGTTTGTCAGACTTCTGGGCCACTGACTAGACTTTCTGGTCTGTGACGGCTGTCAAAGATCTATTAATGACAGCTGGGACCAACAGCTTAACGTGCTTTTCAAGGTACGGAGGGAACTCAGCATGTAATCACCCATCCACGAACCAATCTAGGCAAGTGTGGCTTAACCTTAAGATCCCAGTTGTAAACGTCCCTTTGTGCCTATTGGCCTTGTTTCGTTCTGTTTCCTGCTGAAATGGAGGGAAGTGGAAATTACGGTTTTTTCCTACTCCTCCACTATACTTTTCTGATTAATTTCGTTGCGGGATCCAAGACAGTTAAATTCATTCTCTGGGACTGTGTCGAGCTTCATTGTCTCGGCGCTTTTCTGGTGGTCGCCACTGTTGATTCTGGCTTTCAGGAGTTACAGTGGTTTGGGAACAGTGTGGCGGGCTTAACCTTAAGATCAGGGTCAAATAAAAAAGTTTGACCCCTTTTGAAAAAAATGGCTATATAACGGGTGATTTTTTTGCTGGTATCTTTTTGGCAACACTGTTTTTGACAGATCACGCGTGAATCGTGTCTTGTGTCATTGTCAAACTTTTTCAGTTTGGTCTATAATTTAACCATGAATCGACTTAAAAACGAACAACGCTTGCAAATTATTGAATTTTACTATCAAAATGCATGCTCGGTTAAGAGTGTTTCGCGCACTTCTTCCAATTTATGGGCAGTTTGGTCGGCCTACTGAGGCAGCTATTCGGAAGCTTGTGACTAAATTTCGAACCCAGTTTACATTATTGGACATTAAACCACGAACACGCATACGTAGAGTGAGGACCGAAGAAAATATTGCGACTGTATCCGCCAGTGTTAGTGATGACCGTGAAATGTCGATTCGCTGCCGTTCGCAGCAATTGGGTCTGTTACTCCACTACGTGGAAAATTTTGCGAAAGGATTTGGGTGTAAAACCTTACAAGATACAGCTGGTGCAAGAATTGAAGCCACACGACCTCCCACAACGTCTAACATTTGGCGAATGGGCATTGGCAAAGTTGGAGGAAGATCCACTTTTTTATCGAAAAATTGTGTTCAGCGACGAAGCTCATTTCTGGTTGAATGGATATTTCAATAAGCATAATTGCCGCATCTGGAGTGAAGACCAGCCAGAAGCATTGCAAGAGCTACCACTGCATCCCGAAAAATGTACTGTTTGGTGTGGATTATGGGCCGGTGGCATTATCGGGCCGTACTTTTTCAAAGACGACAATGGCCGAAACGTTACTGTGAATGGCGATTTTTTTACCCAAAATGGAAGAATTGGACATGCCTGACATGTGGTTTCAACAAGACGGTGCCACATGCCACACGGCACGCGAAACAATGGCCCAATTGAGAGCCGCCTTCGGTGAACAGTTTATCTCACGGTTTGGGCCCGTCAATTGGCCGCCTAGATCGTGTGATCTAACGCCTTTGGACTATTTCTTGTGGGGCCATGTTAAGGCTCATGTCTACAGGGATAAACCAGCAACGATTGACGCACTGGGAGCCAATATTGAAGCATTTATTCGTGATATACCGGCTGATATGTTGGAGAGAGTGTGCCGAAATTGGGCCTTGCGAATGGGCCATCTAAACCGGAGCCGCGGCCAGCATTGGCATGAAATCATCTTCAAACATTAAATTATATTGATCGTTCTATCGATTCCAATAAAAATTTCATCAAATTTTTTGTGTTTTTTTTTTAAATCAAATCCTATACCTCTTAAAAAATCACCCGTGTTTATTAATTTACACGAATTGCTGGAGAAACAATTCTAGAATAGTTAAATAAAGAAAAACAAACCTTCTTGTTTTGAAGAGTTTCTTTATACGATGTTTTTATTAAATAACCAGAGACTTTGAGGTTGGTAGGTAGGTAAGTAGGTACCAAAAGGCCATCATGAAGTAATGATGACAGAAAAGTAAAAAAAAAAATGAGACTGATAAATAACGTCGTTTATACAAGGTGTCGCTTTGCATCCTGATCAAATTCAAGGAGGTATCTATGCAAATAATTCTCGACCCTAATCGATGATAAAATTATTATTATTATTATTATTAATTATTATTATTATTTTATATATTTATTTATTTTTATCAAATTTAAACAATTTAAAATAGCAGCTTTGTTTATTATTTGACCGGGTATCGTAATTTAAATTGATTAGGTATTTATGTATTTTGTGACAAGCTCCTGAATTTTGACTACGATGCAAAACTACACCTTGTCTTGACCCTTAAAATGCCAATCTATTGGGGAAAACCTAAACTCATAACATCACGCCTGTCATCCTCGTACACCTCTACCTAAGTAGAGGTGTACGAGTATTCTAATAGAACATCCACATTTCACCAGTTAAGTTAAAGTCCCACAATAAGGGGCGAGCCTATTGCCATCAACCGGGCACAAATCCGACTCCGTGGCTGCTACTCCGAAATTCCTGATGGAAAAACCCAATAAATAACACTTTTTGCGACCTGGGAATCAAACCCAGGACCTCATGATCAGCAGTCGCGCTTGCGACCACTGGACCAACTAACTAGGCAGATAGTAATTAAATCGAAATCAATATTTCAATAATAAGACCCTTTGTCGCTACAGTACAGATAAGAGTATTTTAATTAATTTATCGGTACATTGACGCCTAAGGTCCGGGGGATACACATTTTAAACGAGTGTATCGCTCAATAGTAGGTCAATAGTCACAAATTGTCGTTACAAACATTCTTTGATAAAAATAATGTGTTTTGTTCTGCTCTATATGTTTTATTGAGATATAGATTAACTGGGACGATTTGTGGCGAAGGGGAAGTTATTAGAATATAAACTCAAACTCAAACTCAAAGCATTTATTTGAATTAGACCATTACGGCATTTTTAAATGTCAAAATTACAAATAAAAAACAAAGCTACAGTCCCAATCACAAGGCATAATAACTTGAGAAAGTACTGTAGTTGCCCTAGCGTAGATCTTTATGGAGAAGAACGGGCAAGAAACTCCATGGACACTCTTTTGAATCAAAATATTGTTACAAAATCTTGGTTACATCATTAATTTTGAAGTTATACTTATATGTGAGAACGATGTAGAAAGACGTGCACATTAAGAGCGTCTAGAGTAAGAAAAGACAACAATTTAACAATAAAGGAATTAAAATGAACCCTGGCAGCTAAAAGATGACCAGTCCCAACTGACAGCGCCCGTTCACGAACATGACGCGTGTATCAGTGCCATTCAACTCAACCATATTGAAGGGAACTAAATGACCCGACACACCCGCCACCATCAACGAGACATTTGAGTGAGCATCACATTCTCTCAGCCACCAAGGCATATTCAAGTCAATGAAAGATAACAAAATGTAAATGGTGGCTGAACAATACAAAGTACTCACACATGTGCTATGCAATTATATAATCAAAATCAAAATCAAAGCATTTATTTCAAGTAGGCCAGTTAGAGGCACTTTTGAATTGTCGAAACAAAGATGAAAACTATAATACTAAGAACTGGAATCTACACAATGCAAGTATATTTTTACAATCTTCTGCAGCTTTCACAATACATCAACATGTGAATCAATTCTTCTTCGTCTTCTTTGCGTGTCGATAGACTCAAATAATGCACGACCGGTACAATCAATTAGTTTGAGATATTGTAACTGTGTCTTGATTTTGTGATTAATTGAACAAAAGGACAAGGCTGATCCTTTTCGCTTGCACAGAAGCAACTACAATCTGTCAAATTTCTTTAATACATTTTCAACTTTATAGCTAAAGCATTAGGTTCAAGGTTGATTGAGAAAATTTGACAGTTTCGGGTAGTCTGTTCAAGACGGAGTTGAAATGACTGAAAACTTCGGGGTCATTGTACTCGTCAATATGCACATATAATGTATTCCTAAAAAAACTAGCGAATCTGTACAATGAAGAATGTCAGTCACAGACGTATGTCACAACGCTTCAGTATAGATCGGAATATTTTTATAAGCGGCGTTCTAGTAAAATCCAAAGAAAAAAGAATTTACTACGTATTAAATTATAGGTCAATCTTTTAGCAGGGCAAAAAAAAGTCCTACGCTCTCTTTCTTTATTATTCATTGTTGTTTATAAAGTGAGAACTGTAAAGAACCTTTTTTCTGTCAAACATTTTTAACCTAAAAAGTCTACTGTTCTTTTTGCATCACTGAACTAAACTACAAGTTTTTGCATGGTTTTTGCTATTGTTCTTCTGAGTGTTCTTGCGTTACGTCTAAACTCCTGGTGCTTCGAGTCGAGCTTAGGTCTCTACGTACTTCAGGCTTTGTGGGCAAAAAACGAGCCATTTTATTATTCCCATGGTTGATCAGCGCCATCTAGTTCGTTCATAAAAATCACTGGAAAATTCTCCATTTACACATTTAACCAAAAAAAAAAATGACTATGGCATTAAGTCCGCCTCTGTACTTTGTGCTTGAAGTGTTAAATAAATAAATAAATAAACCAATGATTTTTTTTTACCATGACTTAATGAGGTTTCTATTTAACACCTGAACCTATTTATGATACCAGAACTAGGTTAAGGTAACATTATGGAGCATTTATGTTAACAGATTTTATGCACGGTTTTATCAATAACAAGGGTTTCGGTTCCCAAATTCGTTGTCTTCGTTCAAGTAGCTCTACTGGTCTAAAACTATGAATCAAAATAACAATTATAAATCAAAATATCAAAGAAAAAATTACTTCTGAACACACCTAGATTCCTCTTATCAGCAACATCAAAATTATTTGTGCTTTTGTAGTTAGTAGCGTTACATCATTTTATTCAAATA
This sequence comes from Xestia sexstrigata, assembly GCA_941918905.2. NCBI lineage: Eukaryota > Metazoa > Arthropoda > Insecta > Lepidoptera > Noctuidae > Xestia > Xestia sexstrigata. The sequence continues at coordinate 7,900,481 of OW799217.2, read as the reverse complement.
TAATAGAAACAAACGTGGTAAATTCTTGATTTATTAAACAGCGGCTGAAGTAAGATAAAAGATGAATTTAAATATTGTGGTAACTGGCAAAAGCATTAATTATGACAATCTTGACCCAGCACCTATGCGCATTAAATTATACGACTTGACTGCTTCCAATAAACCTCATTGAAAGATAAGAAGATCTTTCTCCCATTCTTTTATCACAGCATGACCTGTCAAAATAATATAAAAAAAATCATTAGCGCATTCATGTATTGTTATAAATTCCGTAACAAATCATCCAAACAAAGAATTATTACTATTAATAGCCATTAAGGTGAAAGTTCATAATTTCAATTGCGGTACCACAGAATGGAACAGAAGTTCAACTTGAAGCAAGGAGCGAAAACAGACGCACGCACACGCGTACGTACAGACATTTCTCAGAATCGACCACTCGAAGATGAGTAGGTATTGTCTGAGCATCGGGCAAATGGTTATTTGGTTTTTCATCTGGAATTTCTTAGAACTAACTTCTTAAACATAACTGGCGAAATGTGGGTTTACTATTTAGCCTCTACCTAACCCTTGGGGGATTACAGGCGTGATGTTATGTTATGTTTAAATATTGTGTCATCCATCAAATCACACTGGGTCTGCGTGGTGGATTACCTACAGTCCTACTCGACCTAGACCTAGTCCTGTGTCCCAGCATTGGGAATATCATGGGCTGACTTCCCTTAGTAGCTATAGTCAAATTAAATTAATTACTTGAGTTTAAGTAATTATTAATGCAACCATTTTTATGCAAATAGACAACAATATGAACAAAGTAAGAACGGTCAAAGAAAGCAAAGCTAAGAATTCCAACTTTTGACAGTTCTAACTTCAAGCAATTACTAAACTACACAATGAAAATCGTAACATAAGTAACTGCTTTTACGCAAGTAATCACTTTGACTTGTTTATAAGCAATACGGGTTTAAGTGTTTATGCTTGTGGTTGAATTACATGATGAGTGTCTGTGTGCGTGCGTTTTCGCTCATCGTACGGACCTAACCTTCTGTAGATACCAATCTAATATGTTTAGGTACCTTCGTATTATTTATTATCATTAAGCCCTTCACCGTTACCATTATGGATAATGACCCTAATTCTTATTGACCTTTGACAGACATGTAATCAAGGAACGTTCGGCGGAAATACATGAAGTTATGGTTGTTTTTTTTGGTTGATTATGGCTCTATAGGTTTTATTCGGATGTTCTGATAATAACACTAGTGATGTTAACTTATTTCATGATTCTGCTTGAAGTCCAATTTCCTTTTGTTTGTACGAGTATCAGGTGCAGGTACGATATTGTACTACCAAGTTCACTGACCGTCGATTACTTTCAATCACTTTTCAACTTTATAACTTGAGAGCATAAGTCTCTCAAGTTATAAAGTTGAAAAGTGATTAGCTAAATAATTTTCTACTGCGTCGCGTGCCGCTGTCAGAAGAAAAAAATTTATGGAAATAATTTGACGTTTTGTCGGCGGAATAGACCTGACATTTTTGGTACGATGTTGCCAAATGTCATAGAGATGCGAATAAAACCACCTGTTCCAGGAAATATAGGAGGAATAGTCGATTTTTATTGCAGTTTTAAAGGCGGTATTTTTAAAAAGTTTATGGTTTACCTAATGAACCAGACGCGGTTTCGCGTGTAAAACGGGCTGGGGAAGTAAGTGAACCGAACGCTGTTGAGTGAGGTCCACGATTTTTATTCTACATCACAGAATTTTGATATGCTTAGCGATCTTGCTGGTGAGTTGGTTTCGCCACTTCTTCTACTAGCAAGTGGCGAATGGCATTTTCGGGGACTGTGTCTTGTAATATTGATCACCATCTTCCTGCCCTTATTCCATGTTACTTGGGGTCGGCGCAACACGTTTTTTTCTTCCTTTCTCCCCTGTCAACCGTCACATAATCACACCTTCACTCATACCTTTTTCCTTCATATCATTCCTCACACAATTCCTCCATCCATCGTTTCCTTGGTCTTCCTCTCCCTCTCCGTCCACACTGTGTCTTGTAATATTGGTAAAGTTTAAAAGTTGCTGATTTTTCTGTCTAATTTGTATGAATGATTTTGATTAATTACTTAACGTGCTACTTCAACCAGTTTTACCAAAGGGTATCGTATTACCCAGTACTAACTGGGTTGTGGAGGTCAGATACAGGTATTTAGCTGCATCTGGTTAGACTGGAAGTTGACCCCAACATAGTTGAGAAAAGGATACGCAGTGATGATGACTTAAGGTGTCACTTCAATGGGACGCCGTCACCTCTTTCTGCGAAGCAGTAATGCTTGAGAAGGAGGTGGCGGAACGTAAGAGGGAGAGAACCTCACGTCCCGGCCACCGTAGGCGCGGGCCTGTAGATGGAGAGCTATGGGCTAGCTCGCCATCCGTCCGTCTCATGACAACAGGCCGTGTCGACGGCGCGTTGGTGTTCCACGCGCGCCTCAAAGAGAGTCAGCAAAAGGAAGGGATCCGCAAGGGCCGATGCCTGCCGGGGCTGCGTGACTGTTCGAAAGAGATACCGTGGCCTCGGAACACAAAGGGCGATGAAGGAACATGGATGGGTTTTAGTCAGTAAAAGTCTGACACTCCCTCCTGCTCCGCCCAGAGCAGGAGGAGTCATTTGATGATTTCCCATTCGATGAAAAAAAGGTGTCACTTCAAGGTAATGTCAGAATCTGGTTTTCCTTCACTTAATGATACTTTCCAAAGCACGTTAAGCCTACAATCAGTAACTGTACTTTGTATTTTTCTAAACTAACTATTATCGTCGACAAAGATGGTCCACAGAAGGACGATGCAATGCAAATTACAATAATATTGTGTACCAACAGCATTATTAATGTAAATTACAACGTAACTACATCTAGGTAGCGATAACCCTGTCTATATAATTAATCGTCCGATTGTTCTAGATATTCGACCCTTACTAATGTTCTCCGAGATACCATACTGTCTCCAATGCAATTTGATGCACGATATGCGTCGACAAAACACGACATAGCTCACTCGATCAAAACAAATTGTAATTTTGAGGTAGATTTTCCATTCCACATTGCGTATCCACAGTTTTAGTAACGGTTAGAGAGTAAGGAAAACGGTTGAGATAAAATAAATTAAAAAAAAAGCTTATTATTCACAAAATGGTTTAACGTTTGTAGATCGCTAAAAACGTTAAAAAAATTTAAAAAGATCAAGACATTATAAATAAAGATGGATAATTATACGATAAAAAAAGTAATTATCTTGATAATTTCGAACCCTGGTGAAAACCCAACAAAAAAAAGGTACTGGGATTACATGAATTCAAGTTTGTTTCTACCAAAGGGTCTGTTGTATTTAGAAGATTTTTGTTGCCTAACTTGCTTGTACTTAGACATTGTGACACGCGTCCGTTTTTACTTTGAACGCAACCAAATTGGGAAAAAGCTTGGTGATCAGTTTACATTATATTATGTATATTAAGAAGAGCGGTAACAACTGAGACGATAACTAGTGTACAAACGATTTCAACCAAGGTGATTGGTCAGTTCCCGCACGTCTCCTCTCTGCTCCGCTCGTCTACGCTGTGGCGACTGTGGCGAGTTTCTCAAGTCCAGGCCTTACGATGACACGTAACTACAATATCAACTTGAAATAGTCTGAAACGACCCAAAATCTCCCACGGACCCAAACGCCACGAACTAACCAATCTTATTAACAATTCTCAAGCCCTCAAAGAAGACAGAAACACATCAAAAATAAAAACATCCAATTAACATAGCAATAGAGAATAAACTTATCCGATTGATTTACAACCATTTAACTGATCATTTGCGTACACACGTTAGCTATAAATTAACTCGGGCCAGTCCGCTACCTCCAATCGTATTCATAGTCACGCATTGATTTTATCGAAAGCTTGATTCACAGGGCCCATTGAATTGAAGTAACGGCTGAATGAAAAAGAGTGGGTAGTGAATGGCGGAATTAGTAGTTATATTAGCTTGATTTCAGAGGCTATGAATATGGAAATCAAGTGGTACTTTTGGTTGGTTTCTAAGTTTATTTTTGGGTCTATTATTCTGAAGTTATATTTAGACACAAAAAAGATTCGAAGGAGTACTAAGAAAGTATTAGGTATGTGTGCCCATTGCCTTAGTTTACAAACCTGTAAATGCACCGTGCTGGTAGAAACGACGAGCATCGGGATGACGTCGAGCGAAATGAAGCGTGAAGCTTAAGTTCGTTCGCGGTGGAGGACTATTATTTAGGGGACATAGGATTAAAAGTCCTGTAAGTCATTGCCCTAGTTTTCGTAAAGTGATAACCTGTAAGCCTGGTGTTAATACTGTGAAAGTAGAGTTGGATTGAAGCGCATACTTTAGAGGAGCCCTATGTTCTGATATTCAACAGTGGACATCTTTCCTTTGAAGTGATGATGTCAATGAAAGTGAGGGTGACATTTTAATATTCTTTGACGTGAATCGTTTATGGGCTTAGTGGTGATAAAGTTTTATAAGAAAACAAGATTCGCTAAGTATCAATTACCAAAGGTGCATTGACCGTACGTAAGTATCGTAACTTTCAATACAGTGACACGATCCCTTAGTTCAGCCCTAAGAGACAACGCATCATTGTCGAATGACAAGACACAATGTCTACTTAACATTCGGAGCAGTCGCGCGAGAAATATTCGAGTTTCAATACTCGACTGGGAGTCTCAATGATGTATCGTGTGAAAACGTTTCTATAATAGTCTTTATGTCCTCAATTGCAATCAAAAAATCAACTAACGCCCATTATTTTTAATGCGGCCATTAGATCTTGGGTTAATGGAAAAAAAAACTTAAATATTATGGGCGAATTAATGTCAAAAACGCTTGACAAAGTCGGTGTCTCTGTCTTTGGATGTAGTTCCATAATAAATTGCACTGCATGACGTTTATCGTATTGAACACTTTGTCTAACTGGTTTTTTCTAGGCAGGTGGAAACATAGTGAAATTAATTAGTGTTTTGAAATATGACATGGCACCAACTTGATGCGAGTTAGTAATAAAATAAGTAGCGACGTCGAATGATGCAGTCATACTAGTTTCATTGTCATCAGGTTACAGCAGTCCACTCACTCCTGGACATATACCTCTTCAATTGCACGCATTGAGCTATTACTACTACGTATAGAGAAGACACCGCGAACAAAATCTGTGCTCCGTTCAAATGCTGTCAGCTGGCTGCAATTCACTCAGTCGCTTGCTCGCCACAGCATTATATATAGGTTAGCCGGCCCTCGCGCGCCCCGCAATGCTGCGCTTGTTGCACAGATTTTGTTCGCGCTGTCTTCTCTATACGTAGTAGTAATCGCTCAATGATTACACGCCATTTTGCTCGATTCTCGGAAATCATCGCTCGAACAAGCCTGAAGGCGTCTCATCTTAGGCCCGGTTTCCACCAAAGCGGAGACGGGTGGAGCGGAGAGGAGAAGTGCGGAAACCCATCAATCACATGTAGGTAGTTGCAGGTCTCTCATCTATCTTGTGATTGGTTGAAGCTTGGACTTCTCTCCGCTCCGCTCGTATCCGCTTTGGTGGAAACCGGGCCTTACGCTTGCCGATTCGCGGTATCTACTCAAGAACACGTCAACCTCAACGGTCATCAGTACTACAGCTAGTGCCATTGCCACTTCAGCTTACTTATATTGTAAGCTGTGTAATGCTATGCCATACATTACTGTATCATTTGTCTAATTTTGGGTGTTACCTTCAACAACTTTATACTGTAGGTAAGGATATTTTCGTATGCGAATCGTTTTATCACAATCAAATATGATTATTCCGATATTTCATAAATGATGTTGACAGTTTTCTGTCTTATCGACAAGCTTAAAGTTTTTATTTGCCTAAAATCTGTGGCTTTTCATAAAATGTTAAAATAGGCAACCTCTGTCTTTATTGCTTGACTAATGGAATGTGTTGACCTTTTTCTTTGACAACTGCAGTATGTCTCGTCTCGTGGGTCATGTCCACGTATGATATGAAACGTGTCGATGCATCGCGGACAACAACTTATATGAATAATTGAAAAGTTTGGTTGGCATGGCTTTTCATTGACATCCTTTATGTCGAATGATGAGAGAACACAGTCTAGAAATAAGTAGGTACAGTCGATTTAGGCTGAAGCCGATTGTTTAGCCGAAGGTGCCCGAAGCCGAAGCTTAGGATGGAAACTAGTTTTTGTTTTTGACAAGTTGCAATTTAATTTTATTATACTATCGGGCTTGGGACGAAGGCTTTGGCAATAGCCGAGTAATCGGTTTTGGCTTCGGTAGGACACTAGCAGTGGCTCGCTGATGGTGGCGGGTGGGTCGGGTCATTTAGTTCCCTTCAATATGGTTGAGTTGAATGGCGCTGATCCATGCGTCATGTTCGTGAACGGGCGCTGTCAGTCGGGACTGGTCATCTCTTATGCTGCCACGGATCATTTTAATTACTTTATTTTTGAATTGTTGATTTAATCTTTTACTCTGGACGCTCTTAATGTGCACGTCTTAAAAGTAAAAATGTTGTAAATCTACAATCTGTTTCTTTGAAATAAATTATTATGTTATTATTTTTTGTAGTAAAAGAGTAGCTAGTTACAATTTAAAGTGTTTTAAGTTGTTTTCATGTATTTTAGGCATAAATGACTGAACTTTGACTGAACGGTTTCACACAAGCAAAGACAGTAAGATTCTCTTTACTTTAGCTTCAAAATAAGTCCAGTAATATTCCTGCCTCGCACGTTCAACCCGAACAGAGCTGTACCATTATTGCGAACGTTTGACATAAGACAATGTCTGCTTTGCATTTACAAGTCCTTAGCATACGTGCGTTTTGATGTAGAACCGGGATGCGTGTGGGAATTCATGTACTTGGAAGAATGTGGAAGTGAAAACTGCTTGAAAGTAGAAATATTATTACTAATAATAATAATTATTATTATTATTTCTTATTTTTTTATTGTTGAACATTCTGTAAACCCCAACTCACTAAATGATTTTCATTACCGTCTGCCTAGCCTTCCCCAATTGGCTTGTGTCCTGAAAAAAACTAATTAGTCTGTCAGTTAGATTATCAAAAATATTTGACACGTATTTTTTCTTTTGTTACGTAAACCAAAATTGACGAAGATACGACGCTTTTTACGTCACGCCATGCCATCATTTTTAGTGCGTTGTGACGTCACGAGCCCCCACTCCCGAGTTTTGATGCGTTTTATTTTATCAATATTCATTGATTTACAAAAACAAAAAATACGTGTCCATTATTTTCCAATACTCTATCTGACGGACTAAATAGATTTGCAATTTATTTATGGTGGAAACTAACCTATTATTTTGAGGTAGGCTTCCAGTCTAATCGGATTTTATTATTATTTTACATGATGCGACTGCCTATCTAACCCAAACAACCCAGTTAGTAGTGAGGAATACGATACCCTTTTGGTAAGACTGGTTGTTAGACTTTCGGGCCACTAAAGACAGCTGGGACCAACGGCTTAACGTGCTTTCCGGGGCACGAAGGAAATTCGGTATGTAATGGGTGGTCATCCATCCACGGACCAGCCTAGGTAACCACGGCTTAACCAAAGAAAAAAAATAAAATAAAAGGTCGACCCGAGCGGCTGTTATTATTTAGCCACTAGCTCCTCCTTCTAATAAAGTACTATTAAAAAGATAAGATATCATATATCATAAATCACTTTCAATATTAGTAACATAACGTCTTCCCATTATAAGTAAATTCGTTCAAATTGTGTATTGACAGCATGATCGTCCGTTTGTATTGAATAGATTGAATACATTGTTGGCAAGCTACAGTTTGGCTTTGTACTGATCATGAATGTAGTTTATTTCGTATTTCATGAATAAAAATCATACTTAACCAACACTTAACAATAACCAGTAAAAGCTGGCCTCTTATTTTATTGAAGCTCATAGTCAAATTTATGAACACTGACGTGTAGTCAGCTGTACAAGCAGATAATCGTATATACGTATAATTCTGAATTGGCCCTCTTATCCTACTTCCTATTAATATTATAACTGCGAAAGCTTGTGAGGATGGATGGATGTTTGTTACTGAAATTACTGAACGGATTTGAATGAAATGTGTTTACATACATAATATGTAGGTATGTTTAAGCATTTCATTCGAATCCGTTTAAATTATAATTTCGTTTATATTATACTTTATATCCGGGTAGTATGATCCCGTGGGACAATAATCAAACTCCACGCGGGCATGAGTTAGTGGCGGCATAAGTCCGCGAGTCCGCCTATGTACCACTATTGTACATGAAGTTTAAATAAGTTATTATATGACTAGCAGGTCAGCATCTTCCAATAATATGGCTGACTGCTCTCAGATGAACCCAATCGCAAACCGCCACTCTGCTACCACTGTGGCAACTTATACCATAAATGCTGCTGCACTTTAAAAAAATGGCTCCTCTGTTAGCCAAGCAAGAACATTAAGGTCATTAATGAGCACTAAATACAATATTCGAGAAGGTCCACAAGCTATTTTTAAAGCTCAGGTACACTTTACTTTATTTGAAGTCAAACTTTCAGATTTCCAGCACTATTTTCACAATAATTATGCCTTTTTTGACTGCTTGCTAATATCACAATTTTTAATGCCATCAGTGTGCCAAATAACAACAACATTCATTTATTGTCAGGCAACTTTGGCCCATAGATATATTATAGCTTACAGACTAACAAAAATATGGTTAAACACAATTTGTGTTAGTAAATAGACCCTTAAAACTATGTTAGCACTTCACAAAGCCCAAAATGCTAAACCCTTAAGTTTCAAGAATTTCTACAGATACAGGATGCTGCTATTTTTGTTACGTACAAATAATTCTATTGTTACAAATGTTTCAATCGGATCGCTATTTCCATATTGTTAAAATTATATAATCAAATTCCTGGTTTCTGCCCTAACTCAGTGTTCTATATTCTAGTTAAAACAAATATTTGTGCGAACTGACCGACGTTACTTCCGGGTTTGGACGTACGTGCATGTAAATATCTGTTCCGAATCGGAATATTTGTGTACGTATGTGATTTGTATAGAATAACTTATGGAATTCTAGTGCTGTGCTGTTTGGGGTATTCATTAAATTGTTAAGATTTTGTTAGCAGAAATCTTATTGAAACTACGGTCGCTTCTTTATCGTAGGCATTTTGAAATGTTGGTTCCGAAAATGTATGGGCATGTGATGAGGGGGAATGTGGAAAATGTTGTGAGGAAAGTTTTGATTATGAATATGGATGGATATAAGAAAAACCAATGAAGCCATGGACGGACTGTGTAAAGGATGAAATGGCAAAAAATAAGGTGTCTCATGAGATGACGAGAAATAGAGAAGTATAGAAGAAGAAGACCCCAAATAAATTGGGTTCTAAACAAGAGAACAATGATGGTTCCGAAAATAATATTTTTAAATTGTAATGTGGCGGAAACCTTGTTGTTTTGTTTGTATTGTTAGAAGACAATAGGCATAGTCAATTAAACTTAAAATGTCACATATCTTCCGTGGTTATTGTTTATTTTTGAGCTCCCGATATTTCGACGCTGTTGCAAGCGCCATGATCGCGGGTTATTTTAAGTATAGTTATGAACCGTGAAAGCTTAAAACAGTGTTAGTCAATTAAGTATTAAAGGTTAGGTAAGGCAAGGCAATAGGCTGCGAATCAACCAGTTAAAGCTGGCCTCGTGTTCTATTGAAATTCCATTCTACGCTAGGCCAATCCAAGCTCAGTGTTACCACTAAATACTGTACCAACAGTATTCTTTACGATATTTTTTTGGGTAGCAAAAATTACACTCAAGATCTATAAAATTATAATAAAGATTTTGCTCCAGCCAGAAAGCTAATAAATTAATAAAGTTTTTGCTCCAACAGATACCAACTAAAACTTTACGTAAATATTATATCTACAGTCTAGAATTTAGTAAGTGTAAACAGATTTTGCATAAAATAACACAGACTAAAACGAAAACTTCATAAACTTTAAACTAAGTTTAGTTAAACTTGTTTTAAGGGCGCTTGAAAATAATAATTATTATGCTCGATCAACAAACGATTCTTATTGATAGGCGATTATATAAATAAAGTTTGTTAACAATTCTAAAGTTAGTTAGAACACTTGGTATATTTTTATTTAATTATGAATCGAACGAACATCTTGAATTAACATTGTCCGTATGCCAATGACCGGGCTCTATACTTATTAAATGATATTCCGAAATATTATTTAATAAAACATTACATCGCGCCTGTTTTGCACCGCTTCCCCGAGAGGCAGGTGGTATGGATGGTGTATTATAATTCTAGGTATAGGTACGGTCTTCTAGTAATAAATACTTTATTGGATTCATGCCCGCCTAGTACTTTTCGTAAGGTCATATTGTACTAACACTACTCGATCCCATGTAATGTTTTATAACTAAAAAATACAGTGGATTTGTGCCCCGCACAAAAAAAGAGAAATGGCTCATCCCCTACCTGTAACATGTGTAAGTCCTATAATAAAAAAAAAAACAAGTTTGAAAACATAAAAATAAGAAAATGTTTATTAATTTAATATTTTGCAAAACTTGCAAAACTACAACTGAGAAAGTTACGATGATGAACGAAACTAATTTGTTGCACTCGCTACATACGAGTATAAGCAAAGTTTATTTTAACTCATAGTCTAATTAGCTACAAAATGTAGGGCGATAGTTTTCTTACTCAAATACGTAACAACACGACTGTTTGCCATCTCAAGATAAGCAGGGCAGCTCAGTTTCGATGACAATACATTTTTATGGTCAGCATGACCTAATTCTTTACCCAGGATTGACTCCAGACTTCTCAAAGGTTAACAGCACAAAAGGAAATGTTGGACACGCGTTCAATTATGATTTCTGTCTGGCCTGGCCTGTCTAGTTTGATTTAGCCTCGGTCGGTCGTTGATCAGTTGGTCGGTCTGGGTCGGGTTTTCAGTCAGGTGGGGCCAAACCCCAGGCCCACCACCATCCAGAAAAGAGTCATAAAAGCTTTCTTTTAAAAAGCAACCACCTTACCAAGTACCATAAGCTTAAACACGTTGTCTTAGCAAAATGAACACGTTTTGTATTGACTTGCTATGTTCGTCGTTTTCTTTATTGTAGGAACATTGTTCATGTGCGTATTTAAGTTCAGTTAAGAACAATATTCTGTACCTACGAGTATGTACTTACCTAAGAAATCATTGACGGCACCATGTGTCATTATTTACCACAGCAATTATTATACAGTGAGGCAGGGATCTTTTGGAGCTTGAATTTCTTTTGGAGTTTCAGGGGGCGCTAACGGTGACATTTTTTAATGAAAAATGTGCAATGAAAATCAAAATATCGTATCGTATCGCAGCTATACCATTGCTTACCTACAGACCAAATAATAATAAAATATAGGTACCTACCTACCTACCTAATGTATCTTATTATATTCAATACCCAATTAAAAGCACCTAAATCGCATAACAAACTGATCAATTACATTGCAGAATTTCTATTTTTGGCATAACCATAAACCAAATCAACCAATCCAGTCTAATTCTCTTGTACTTTACCCAATAAACATTGTGCTGTTGTCAATTACTGCGATTGATTGGTGCTCTAAGACGTACTTAGGTACTTACTAATGCCTACTAACATAACTGCAGACATTCCAAGTACCTACTTGGTAGGATTGATTGAATTATTGCTATGTGCAAGCAGTGCATATTTAGGAATGGGGCCACGCAAATAGAGAGTTGACAGTTGACTAACGTGGAGTCGTCTTTCTGTTGGTCATTGTTGAGGATAAGTGTTATTTTGTGCTCATAAAATAATTAGTATGTTCTCTTCACTTTACGTTGCATATATGACGAGAAAAGTGAAAATTATGAATTTGGCTTTAGAAAGATGTAGAAACGATAGCTTCAGAAAAATAAAAGATTAATTATTTATTCTTTCTTCGCAAAGCTGACTTAAAGTTACAAAAAATGTCTCCACCTTTGTGAGAGACTGGTGCCTGATGTAGATTCTTAGGACAAACCCACGGCTAGAATTAGTTTTGGGGAGTAGGAGACAAAATGCATTTCAAAAAAACATATACAGGGTTAGTTTTCAATGACCAAATTTTCAGAAATGGTTAAGAATCAATAATATTTTCGATATAATGAAAAAAAACAACATTTAAAAAAATAAAATTTCAATCCTGTCCACCACTAAAAAGCAAACATGTGGATATTACAACAGCACAATTCAGTTTAACAGCCTAGATAGGTAACAGTTAGCACACACATACATTTGACGGTGCATGCACGCACCCAAGTGCATTGGTTCCTACTAGGTTTATGATTTCGGAAATTTTTAGGACACTTTCAAATGAATGCTATTATTTTGTTTTATATTTTTCGACAGTAATATTTAAAATGCACTTTTAGTTTGATAGCTAGATTTTAATTTTAAATTTTGGATGGTCATTGAAAACTAACCCTGTATATATGACAAATTGTTCAACGTGTGTGTACTATTGACTTGGCTACTTGGTAGAGTAACGAATACGTGGCCACGCCAATTTCATGTTACTTTCTTAGAATCATACTTAGCTGTTTCCGTCTATTAGAAATAGCATGACTTTATGGACGAAAGTAGGAAATGCTCAAATTATATAAACGGATCTCCATTTCTGCTGTTTTTATGGCCGCACTGGTAATGGCAAAACGATACTGCAATAACCAAACATTGTAATAATCAGATCGTTAACCCACATTTATTCAAATACCACTCTTAAGTTTACAATGATAGAGTATATTTCACGTTGCAAAGACGAGAAGCTCGTAATAGGAATCGAAGTTAATTGGCTGGTGAATAGTGCTCATTATAAAATAATTTTTCCAAGACTTGAAAAGTCTTAATTGAGTGTTTCGTTTACTTAAATAATTATAACTAGTTTTGTTATTTGAAGTACGAATACAGAGCTTATTTGTTGATTTTTCTCAGCTCTTCATTAAGGAGCTTTGGAAATCATTTCACAATGCTTTTTGAAGGTGATTTGTGAATTCACTTTCATAGTTAAGGTACCACTTTCAACCTTATTTTTACGACGTAAGGGTGAAAAATTGCAGACCCTCAGTGAACTGGTAGTAAGTTTGGTTTTTAGGCCGTGGGAAAACAAAAGAGATCTATTATCACTTACGTCTGTGTTTAGCTTTTATATCCTATCGTAAATTAATAGTGTGTGTATAATCGGTTGTCACTTTCGCTTTCTATGCGTAGGCGAACTTTGTAGACAATAAAGAAACTTTTACGTGAAACAAATCGTTATTGTAAGCTATCAATTCAAAGAGGTGATTACATTGAAATTGAATGTTTGTTTATGATAGCATTTTATTTGTTTTGTATTATTGTTTACGCAGTCCAGTGTTGGTCGTAGGCGTTGACTTAACCTACAAGTGAGTTTATTGAATTGGCATAAATTTTATAAAAAATCAGCATGGTATATTTAAAAATACCCCTTAGTTCCCAAGTAACTGAGCTGTGGAAATCAGATAGGCAATTCTCCTTGGGAAAATGTATGGCGCAAATCCCGAATGGCGCAGCGGTAGTGAGGCTGCCTTAAGTTCTTAGGGTCCCGGGTTCGAATCCCGGTCGGAGCAAATGTTTGTGTGATGAGCATGGGCATTTGTTTCCGAGTCATGAATGTTTATATGTATAATAAGTATGTATTTACAAACAAAAAGTATCTATGTAGTATATCAACTATCTGGTGTCCACGACACAAGCCTCGTTGCTTAGTGTGGGGCTAGATGGCGCTGTGTGTAATGTCCAACGATATTTTTTTTTTTTTTTTTTATCTAAAAATCAGTTAGCTTCATATGGTTACTCTGGAAGCCGACTTCAGCTCCGTTGGAAAAACGCAAGGCAGATAATTGATGAGGACGTTTAAAAAGACCTTCTGAATCAGATCGTTTGTAATTGACAACTCATCATCATCATCATCATCTCAGCCGAAAGACGTCCACTGCTGGACATGGGCTTCCTCCATAGGAGGGTTTTGCCATAATCGCCACGCTTGGCAGGCGGGTTGGCGATCGCAGTGCGGTTGTTACAAAAGCACAGAGAACGCTGCTGCCCATTCTCTGGTAAGTCCCTTAGTCGCCTCTTACGACACCCACGGGAAGATATGGGATGGTGCTATTCTTTACGTCCGACACCATACAGAACACAATTTACAACTACGACTTACGAAATAATAAAGTACATTTCTATCATATTCTCAAGATTGAAGATTCAATCATTTATTGGTTCACGTTCATTGTTAGACAATTTGATCTTAAAATCAGATGATATTGAGTCAGCACTTTCCAATATTTGATGGTATCTATAATTGAGTGGAGATGACGTCATTTTATTTCTACAGATTTACACGTTTCAACGAAGAGTGATCTGTGATTACGATGATTGATGGTGGTGATAGAGTTATGATTTTAGATTGATTTATTTTCGAAGTGTCACGATTTTTTTCAGGTGATGCAATAACTGAGTAAGAGCACTTGAATTAATTAGTCACCTCATTAAAATACGGTTCGGCAAGGCTAAACGGCCTCAGAACAGAAATGAAGCACTCGTAAAAGAAAATCAGAGTTTTCAATTTCACATCCATCGTTAAAAACGACAACATTCCAGACCGCGTCTAAAGACCGTTTTATTATAAAAAAAAAAAACTAACCTATACAGCTATTAACACCAAAGCCTAAAATCTTATGGAAATCAGCCAGTCTTATTAAAACACGATAGACACCAAGTCAAAAACAAAGGACTCGCGTGCTAAAACCCCAACGTCAAAACAAACTATCGACTCCTTCATGAATTATTAAAAAGAAGACATTTCCCGGCTGGGTAACAAAAAAAGGAAAATGTCACCTCTGCTTGTGAGGCCCTTGAGAGCAATAAGGTTTGTAGTCGCAACCGCCACAGAATAATAGATACCTTCAGAAGGCCAGCTTGATACAGGGAGCGGAAACTCACGCGCACATAGACATGCGTCACGTACAGAGAGTGCAAGCACACTCGCGACTGCCATACGTTCACCTAAGTTCGCACAGGTAATTTTTTTTCAGCGCTCTGGATTTTTAAAGCTTGGCTTAGCGATGAAAATTGAATATCCAACAGTGCACTTTTTAAATTTTCCCTGTATTTACTAGACATCAATAGTAAATACAGGGATTTATTTTTTTTCCATTCAATCAAATAGTCCATTCATCTACAGAGTTCATCAACTCTTTTTACTTTATTTCTTTATTATTTTATGTGATATTTACTGATTTGACATGAATACTTATCTTATTAAGTATTTTACTTTTTATTATCATTGTGACATTTAATGATTTTTGTGATTTTTATTTACATTCATTTTGAAAAGAACTTGTTATTAATTTTATTTGATTATTGTGAATGTGGGGACCATGTGGGTCACATTTTTATTTTTTGTTTATTTTTTCCCACAACTGTCTGGCAGTTTGAGTACTATAAGCGACCTACCCAAATGTCCTTTCTTTGGTATTGTTCGTCGTTTCGTTGAGCTCCTTGAGTTATAAGTCGAGCTACACGATAACTGACAAATGCTTGCAATGACTGGACAGGTCCACTCAAATCTGTGTGGTTCTTTCTTCAAAAGACCATCTCAGACACTAATCTGCATAGTCCTCATGTGAATTGAGCAAGATTATGTCTGGACTTCAAAAGAGACTATGACCTCTGAGTTTGTTTCGGCTGTTTCTTCTCAGAGTAGTCAGGTACGAAACACCGGCCCCATCTAGTTTTAAAAAGTGACGTGTAAAAGTGTTTGTAAAAACCAACTTGCAAAATAAACATAATTTATCATTTATTTTCATTTATCTGTAGGTAGATGAATGTATAAAGGATGATATGGCGAGAAAGAAGAATGAGATTATTTGATATTTTCGCTAGTTGTAAAGAATGGAACTTCTGTTCCTGTCTACTCTGCGCGACCACCGTCTCAAGACATTTGCGTAAAGTACATTGTAACCATAAAAAAGGAGTAATTCAATACGAGGTTTTTTCGTAGGGAGTCGTAAAGTGTTTGGAAGTGTATTGAACTGAAATTAAGCGTGTTGAGGTTTGTTTTGTGGGTTATTTAGTCGCAATGGCGGTTTTCGTGATGCTTGTAAATCCGTAGAGGTTTTATGCTGAGCCTGGGCTTACGAAGAAAGCTCTGCAATCTTCTGTCGATGAAAAACTAAATAAATGTAAGTATTTTTAGTTGTCAAGAAGTTTTAGACAACGCCGTCTTCGGAAACCATCATATTGCATTGTTATTGTGATTGTACTAAAACACTAATGTTAAACTAAACGCCTTGCTCAATAAATCACTGAATACACTAACTTGTTGAAATGAATGCGCTATGCGTATTTAAAACAGCGTTCTGTTTCTGTCAATTGTTTGAAAACAGGTTGATATTTTAAATCATGTTTTCAATTATGTTTAGCGCTCATTGCTTTGTTGAATTGCGGACCTCGGTTTTTGTACTGAATAAACAGAGTAACAAGCGTTTTGTAAAACACATTCATAACAAAATTTTAAAACATAATTGTATAGATACTTTTCAGTAGTCATTGCGAACAATAATTTTAAAATATATTTCTTACAATTCTCTTGCACTAAAAATAAAATACTCGAAGGAAACAAAAATACACGAACGAACAAGAGGAAACATTCACAAAATTCACATTTTGACACTGTCATTGTCCTTCGCGTGTAATTGACCGTGTCGAGAAGCTGCGGAATAAATTTACAAAGCGAAAATGGAATTTCGACGCGTACCTGCAATCTTCTACCGGATGACTGGTCACACTATGAGCTCCATAATTTGTGCGATTTTCACGCGGTGGGCTGTGGTGCCATTAAGAGATGAGCGGCGTTGTGTAGTTTGCTCCAGAATATTATTATTTAGATTTGTGTTTTTGGTCCTAGAATTAAGTGTTTAGACACAAGTTGAAAGAAAACGTATTATAGGCGAGACGACAAAAAAAAACTTATTAGTCCGTCAGTTTGATTATCAAAAAATATTTGACCCGTGTTTTTTCTTTTGTTACGTAAAGCAAAATTGACGAAGATATGACGCTTTTAAAATTCTCAATAAGTCACGCCTAGGCATCATTTTTACCTAGTTCTGACGTCACGAGCCCGCACTCCCGAGTTTCGATGCGTTTTATCTTTGTCAATATTCATTGATTTACAAAAGCAAAAAATACGTGTCCATTAATTTCCAATTCTTTATCTGATGGACTAAATAGATTTGCAATTTTTTAATACTGTCGTCATGCCTATTATGTATTTCACGGCGAAGGTGGTGTGACGATCTGATCTTGTTTGCGGGGCGAATATAGCCAGATATCGCGCAAGATAATAGTGGTTTGGACGGAAAAAGCGGAAAGCGGCCTTTGCTCATCAGTAGGACACACATGACAGGCTAACAAAAAAAAAAGTATTACATCTTATGATCCAAGGTATACCGTCACGCGCGCCTCAAAGAGAGTCAGCAAAGGGAAGGGGTCCGCAAGGGCCGACGCCTGCCGGGGCTGCAGGACTGTTCGAAAGAGATACCGTGGCCCCGGAACACAAAGGGCGATGAAGGAACATGGATGGGTTTTAGTCAGTAAAAGTCTGACACTTCCTCCTGCTCCGCCCAGACCGGGAGGAGTCATTTGATGATTTCCCATCCGAAATAAAAAGAAGGCCTATACCGTAATAACACCTGCATTCCAAGTATATTATATTCTATCAGTGGTGACCACGGCTCATAATATTAACCTTTCAGTCTGAAACTCAATATGACAGAATCGCATAGGTAGTACGAGTATTAGGAAGTTCCGCATGTCCTACGAACGAGTACCTACGTACAAAGGATGAGTTAAAAGATTTTACAAATTCTAGGCGTTTCTACTAGTTGTTTATCATTTTGCTAGCCAAATTCTTCGAATCTACTAAGAACTAACTGGTGCCGTGTTGCTAAACGAATTCGCACAATTCTATCCACTTCGTTCATTACTCGCTCATCTTCAACTGTTAGTTCACTCACAGCGATTTCCACGTAAATGACGCGAAATACGGCCCGAAACATTGTGCCGTTGATTGAAATCTTTTGTTAACTTAAATACTGAAGAGTTTAATCTGTTTAATTTTTGCACGGAACGCTTATTGATGGAGTTGATTGCGTTTATTACTGATTTTAAATTACGCTGTCGGGGAATTGACGAGTCTCCGTTGGGATTGGAGTGGAAGGTCTCTTCATGTTAATTTTGATGAAACATAAAGGTATGTATCTATTACGTTGATTGGAATGCTGCTTTGTTCTCAGAAAATTTGTCTGCTGCCAGCGAGCAGAGGATGAATAGATGATTGCCTACAGTCCAGGATGCACCGGATGAACATGCAAGACCTGATCTTTCTACCCTTCTTCTGCTTAGTATGAGGCGATCAGGTATTGCACCTCCTTACATGTCTCATTCGGAGGCTTTTTCTTGCATACATTAGCAAAGGATCCACCATCAAGAGGACCTTTATCCTTGAGATTTGTAAGAAGCAACTTGCTAAGAGGAACATATAGCAGTGATTGCCTAGTGGTATGACTGCTGGACTCGCAAGTCATAGCTCTCAAGTTAAAACCCAAGGCACGCACCCCTGATTTTTTTATACGTTTCATGGGCGTATTGTATAATTATTACTTACTTCGGTGAAGGAAAACATCGTAAGGAAACCAACATGTGCCTGAGAGATATTTCTTGACGGCATGTAAAGCCAAGTCAGAGGCCTAGATGGTATAAAAACTCTGATACCAGGTTAGGCACTAACCACACGATAAAAAAGAAGTGTCAACATTACCTATTCTGCTTGCAAAAAATTCTTTATCACCAATCAATAAAGAGTCAACTTTTACAGTGATAATATTAAAGCACTATTTTGGACGAATCTCTCCCGGGATAACAAATTGTCTGAGTTTTATGTTAATTTTATTCCGTTCAACACAAAGGCTGGAATGAATGCTAATGATAATATTCGAACAAAAATGTTCTTTAATTTTGATTTTGTAGTTAAAAGTGCGTTTTGAAAATTTGAAAATTTTCTTTTACTCCATTTGAAATGAGATCTCTGCAAAGTAATATTGAGTGAGTAAAAAGTTAATCAGCTCATGTTTTCTCAATGGCAGTTTATTATGTAAATTGGATATATCGAGTTTTTCTTTGGATAAGATCGGCTACCTATAATGTTGATTTTATGTGTTCGCTGGCTATTAATGGTCAAAAATAATTTACAAAAAGACTTACTCGTTGGTCGAGCATGAAGTCCTTGCTTCGATTCCCAGGATTCCCCTTAGGGATTTCTTACTAGCAGCCACGGAGTCTGGATTTAAGCTCGAGTGATGGCAATACCTTCGCCCCTGTTACATGGGATTTAAAACATAACCGGCAAAATGACGATGTACTATCAGGGTACATCTCTGCCTAACCCTTAGGGGATTACAGGTGTGATGTTATGTATGCCTTACACCTTTCTAAAGGTTAAAATTGAGTGAAACACCCCTTTTTCCGTCGTAATAAGTAGAATCATTTACCTTTCATTACATATCAGAAAACAAAAAAAAAAAAACAAAGTAATTTTAGAGTAACGAAGTCATTTACAATGCAAGCCACACTTACATACAGCTGCTAAAAAAAATTAAAACATCAAAAAAGTCGTGTCCACCATTGTTCATTCAACTCGGCTTTGTCTTGATTTCGTGATGGTTGACGCGTCAGGTACAAATATGAATATGTTTTAAATACTTTTGAATACTAATTGGTTCGTTTATGGTCGGCTCATGTTCGGAAAGTAATTATTTGGTGACTTTTGTTGATTGATGTCTCTAACTACTGGCGTTTACGGGTAAAATTATTTTGTACCTAGGTTTTTTTAAAGATACTTCGTTTTGAAATAACTTAATATGGCAATGTCAGTTACAAACTCAAAACTTTTCGGTCGGTCTTTATTCTAATTCTTCTTCTTTTCTTCTTATTTATCGTGTGGTTAGTGCATAACCTGGTGTCAGAGTTTTTTTTTTTTTTTCCGCCAACGGGCCCCAGACTTGGCTTTACAAGCAGTTAAGAAATATCTCTCAGGCATGCTGGTTTCCTTATGATGTTTTCCTTCACTGAAGCAACTGATCATTACACACATGAATCCGCAAAATCAGAGGTGCGTGTCATAAGGTTCAAACTCGAGACCTGCCTTGGTAGTCTGATTACACATAGCTTGTATGAGAGTCAATGTGAAACCAAAACGTCTCCAAATAGTCTTAATGCAACATTTTCTTCTTTTAACGAACTGCATATCTATATCTTTAGATCAAATCAATCCAACCTATTTCTGTCACAGACGGTCACTTAACAAAATTGAGTTATACCAATCGACTCGGATCAAAATCAATTAACATTCCGCGAACGAAGTCGGTGAAAGCAAGTTAAAATTTAATTACGGTTCACATACCCAGTAGTACAGTCACGCGCATCTACACACATCAAAAGTATCTAGGGATCAACATATATTTTTGCAATAACTTTTCTCCTGATTGATATTAATTAAAATTTTCTTTAAGGATTCATCAAATAAAGTGTTTTCGTTTGTCACAGTAACGATAAACCAAGTCACCTTTGCATTAATAAAGAAATTTGCCATTTTCCTAATAAAGGGATTTTTGACATTTGAACCACTAACATTAAAGTTCGAAAAAAAGACTGAAATAACAGTTTTCTTTAAAATTTTATTGGGTAACTTAAACAATTAATAATCCGTGTTTCTACCGCGAACACTAACAACACAAGAACATCGGTTTGGCATACTCAAAATGAGTTCATCCAAATCACGCTGTGGAATGGCCGCCCATGTTCGTTGCAACAACAAAAAAAGGTCTTCTTGCGACTGGATACCCTCCATATTCGGCAGAGCTCTTCTCTGTAGCATATCCCATGCATGCTCAATCGGGTTCAAGTCTGGCGACTGAGCAGGCCAGGGCAGGACATTGATGTTAGCTGCGGCGAGAGTCTGTCTTACAACTCTTGCGGTGTGCGGTCGTGCATTATCATGCATTAACTGAAATAAGGGACCGATTTGCACTTGTAGAGGAACGATGACGTCTGATACAATCGTCTCAGCATAAATTTGAGCGTTGAGGTTGCCTCTGATCCAAATCAACTCAGTTCTTCCGCCGATCCAAATACCCGCCCATACCATGATGGTTCCACCACTATAAGGATGGACTTCCTGGCAGGATTTTAATCGCTGTTGGCGTCCAGGGGTTCTCCAGTGTCGTATACGTCTTGTATCCGGTCTCATACCAAAACGAGACTCATCAGAAAAGCACACGAAACGCCATTGTTCTTCTGCCCAATTTCTGTGTTCAAGAGCCCATTGATATCGAATCCTACGATTGTGCATTGCTATAGGTGGTACCCGTAGCGGTCTTCGGGAATGAAGGTTCACTTCATGCAAGCGGTTTCTGACTGTTTGGTCGCTAATTAAGTTCCCTGAAGAGTGATGAAGCCTCACGGCTAACATCATGGCGGTTATTGTTGGAGCTCTTCGAGTTAAGATTTGAATGTATCGGTCTTGTCTCCGTGTGGTGCAGCGATACCGTCCTCCATGGCGCTCAGCCACGGTACCAGTGCTTCGGTAACGTGTCCAAAGTCGACTGATAACACTCTGACTTGTATTCAGAGCTAAAGCTACAGTACGTTGCCGGGAACCAGCTTCTATCATTCCCACGGCTCTGAGCATTTCTTCCCTGCTTAAATGACGTCGCCGCTCCATAATAACGTTGGTTTTAATCAGTAGTAGGGAAACAGTAGCACTAATAATGTCTTCAATGCGTTGTATGTTTTTATAGGGAAAATATTGACAGCTTATTTTCATCTTTTACTCGAATTTGATTGAGAGTTCCTGATTCAAATTATGAAATGCACCAAAAAGGATCCATATAAATTTATAAAATCATAAATTTATTACAAAGCCACATCTCAATCTCAAGAAATCCGCATAAAAATGCTTGATCCCTAGACATTTTTGATGTGTGTATGTGGAAACTCTTATGAAAATTCAAAAGGGATTTTCTTGAGAAATATCGATTGCGTCGTTGAGATAAGACCTATCTCGTAATAGTCATCGGCATATCTGCCTAGCTTTATCTTACAGTGTCCAGTATTGCCGAATTCAGCTGAATACCAGTGGTTTACATAAAGCGACTGTCTATTTAGCCTTCAGGATCAACATAACTATACATAATAATTTCAAAATAGTTTAGGTTCTATTATCATTCTTATTCTATAATGCACACAAATTAACAAAAAATACACACAAAAACATTCAAATATATAGCTTATGTACAACGTCGAGCTTAACCCAGAATTATGTTTTCTTACAGCAATCATGATGTTTAAATTATTAGAATTAATCTGGGAGAAACTAACAGAAAAATCACATGGGTGCATACATACAAAGGTGTAAACGGACCCTTCACGAAGCTGTCAACCAAGCATTCTGTACATCAAACTAAATAACTTATTGCTGGGAAACGGGTATCTTATTGCTTTTTTGGGGTAGATAATCACGTTTTATGGTAGGAATCAATGTAACACACTCAACACAACACAGTCAACACAACACAGTCAACACAACACACTCAACACATTGATTGTGCTACTGGATGAATTGAATACTACGGGTCTCGTTAAGTAAAACTTGTAATTTTTTCTTTAAACTTGTGAAAATCCGTCTAGTTACGGAGATACCCAAAGTTCCAACAACTAGACGGTTCCCAAGTATGTTCTAGAACAAAAAAAAATCGCATGGTTTGTCGTGGAGAACAAGTGCTTTTCGGCTTCATTAAGGGTACTTTTACACCCATTATGAATGGTCGCGACTGTACACTACACTAGGTTTATTTTAAACGCAAAGTAAGTCTTAGAAATTCAGTCTGAACCACGTTTCTAACATTTGCTTAGGAGGAAAGTAACAGTTATTCGTTTGTAGTTTCCTATGATTGATTTACAACTAATTACTATGTAAATTAGGCAGGCAACAGTAATAGTTAGCGGTTCGAGCGTAATGTAAATCGATGGGTTGCCTTCGGAAGAGGATTACGTTGTTTTACAAATTTTGATGTGTTTTTCAATGAGGTTCGGTTGCATTTTCATTATGGGTGCGTTTGAGGTAAACGCTTGCGGATATGTTTTTAATTAATTACGCATACAAGCAAGACCTTAGACGCTTCAATTTAAATATTAGGTTACAATATTCATCATCATCATTTCAGCCGAAAAACGTCCACTGCTGGACATAGGCCTCCTCCAAGTATCGCCACATTGACCGGGCCCGTGCGACTCGCATCCAGCGGATTCCCGCAACCTTCACAAGGTCATCGGTCCACCTAGTGGGAGGCCTTCCAACGGAACGTCTTCCGGTTTGCGGTCGCCTCTCCAGAACTTTTCGGCCCCATCGGCCATCCGCTCTGCGAGCAATGTGCCCTGCCCACTGCCACTTAAGTTTGGCAATTCTTCGGGCTACGTCGGTAACCATGGTTCTCTTGCGGATGTCTTAATTTCTGATTCGATTGCGCAAGGAACAATATTTTACGACAGGTTACAATATTATACGACTTTAAATAAATGTTGATGGATGGAAAGGAAGAGGAATACCAAGGAAACGATGGATGGATTGTGTGAGGAATGATATGAAAGAAACAGGAGTAAATGCTCGCGTGACCGTTGACAGAGGAGAATGGACGAAAAAACCCTAGTAGGATGTGACACAGGCAGGGAAGCTGAATAATTATCATCATCATCATCATCATCAGCCTATAATGTCCCCACTGCTGGGACACCGCCTCCTCTCAATGAGAGGGAATGGGCTATAATCCACCACGCGGGCCCAGTGCGGATTGGTAGATGTCACATGTCTTTGAAGTTTTGGTTCTAGGACATGCCGGTTTCCTCACGATGTTTTCCTTCACCGTTTTGAGAGCACTGGTGATGAAATAAATTACACAAAGTAATGCGCATGTCTGGGTTCGAACCCACGACTTACTGTTCGTAAGTCGGGGCCGCCACCACTGGGCCACCGCTGCTCTCCTGAATAATCTCTGAATAATTATAAGACTTCTGTTTTGAAGTACGGCTTTATGGCTCTGTGTTTCTTTAAAGACATACCGGATGACATTTTTATCACTTTCCAAAAAAAATGGGTACATATTAGGTTAACGGAGTAGAAGCTTATGGCATAACTAGCTTTTTTTTCTTTTTTCCACGGCTTGAATAAAAATTGATCCATCATCAAAAAACGCTACAAATTTCAAGTAAACTTTTCATATTAGGAAATAAAAATATTTAATTTCGTTTTTTTTTTCGCAAAATAAAAAATAATTATGTATGTCATTGGCTTCCGTTCACCTATTAAACCCATTTTTTTGGTAAGTGGTAAAAAAGTCATCCTGTACAATATGACAATCAGTGTGAAGGGGTGATCCCGTAATACTAACAGAAGTCTTCTCACCATTATTAACATTATCGCCAGCCCTCTTCCACCCATTACTAAGTTTGGATACTTTTACAGTTAGATTTTTAATTTAGATACTTTTGTTCTACGCCATGCCTCTGGGCGTTTTTTTTTTCTTTTATTAAATGGCAGGATTCCATTACACTACACAGTAAACATCAAAACAAACAATTAACATGATCAAACAACATTTCACCATCTGAAAATACTTCGACCAATAAACAAAAGCATATCATCAATGAAACAAATGAATGGTTTCAATGAAGACTGAAGGCTCCATTTAAATTGGTCTTGACATTCTGATGTGCCATCACAATGGAACGATAATGCCTTAGAGCTATTGAGCCGTGGATTTCAAATTCTTAATTATGTATCTGACACGGTTTTTATTTGTTTTAAAAGTTCACTAACCTCTCTGATGATATTCAAGGAACAAGAGATAACTTCTTGGAGGCATTGCGTAGAAGAAATGTATCTAAACTTAGCAATAGGCGGAAGAGGGTTGTCGATAATTCTATTAGTATTAAGAAATTACCCTTTCGCACTGATTGTCATAGTCATTAAAAAAACACAGAGCCATAAAGCCGTACTTCAAAACAGGTCTTATACTGCATCATCATCTACTTGGGGTCGGCGCAGTATGTTTTTTTCTTCCATTCTCATCTGTCAACCAGTATTTTTTTTTTGGGAAATCATCAAATGACTCCTCCCGCTGTGGGCGGAGCAGGAGGCAGTGTCGGACTTTTACTGACTAAAACCCATCCATGTTCCTTCTTCGCCCTTTGTGTTCCGGGGCCATGGTGTCTCTTTCGTACAGTCCCGCAGCACCGGCAGGCATCGGCCCTTGCGGACTCTTTCCTTTCTGCTGACATCTCTTTGAGGTGCGCGTGGAACACGAACGCGCCGTCGACACGGTCTGTTGTCATAAGATGGACGGACGGCGAGCTAGCCCATAGCTTACCGTCCACAGGCCCGCGCCTACGGTGGCCGGGGGCCACCAGGTGGCCCCCGACGCCCGGTGCGTCTCCCGCGGCGGCTGGGACGTGAGGTTCTCTCCCTCCCACGTTCCGCCACCTCTTTGGCTAGCTTGACTGCTTCGCAGAAGGAGGTGACGGCGTCCCATTCCGTCTCGCTCCGGACCATGGATTGAACCAGGGCCAGACGCGAGAGTTCGCCGCCGCCGATCGCCACTACGAGGACACGGCGGGTGCTCCGCCCAAGCGGGGAAAACTTCCACTGTGTGCTTCACCATGTCTTCTGGTCGATTCTTGCAGTGGTGACACCCGGGCGTTTCCTCCCGCCCGATTCGGTGCAGGAACCTCCCGAAACAACCGTGTCCGGTGAGGACCTGCGTCAGGCGGAAGGTGAGGACGCCTTGGCGTCTCTCAAGCCACTCCTCGAAGAGGGGGCTTACCGCCACTATTGCGGCGTGCCCTGCACGGGGTTGCGACAGTCGCTCTCTCCATGTCGCCATGAGATCATGCCGGAAGTCTATCCGAGAATTATTATTACCTAAGCTTTGTTTTCAGCACTAGCCACAAAAAAAGGCATCCAATTTAACCAAAAAATGCATCCACAATTTAACCAAAAAATGACACCTAATACTGCGACTCATTATTAAATGTCATCACGATTCACAATCAGCTAGAAAACACAGCTAAAATAGCTATTTCTAGAACACCCAACTGAACTACTTCGACGAAACAAGCATCCTTAAAACAAAGTGCATTACAGTTATTTCTCACAGCCGCATGATTATTATAAGAGTAATTAAATTTCTTCTTGAAATTATTCCAACAAAGCGAGTTCCTAAGAATAATAGTAAACTCCACAAATAAACTTGTTTAGTTGTTTGATCTAGAAACTGTTTTTTTCTTCTTTGCGTTTAGTTTTCTGTTCTTCGTTTTATGAAAACACTACCGCGCTTAATAAATTGCAAATAATGTGGTTAGAAAAACCTTTCACGTTTAAACTGGGGTTTGTTTTCAAATACGATGGTAACTCTGTTTGTCTGTTTCTATTTCATGTTATAAGATAAATAAGGATATTCATCCGGGTATTGCTTTCCCGTGGTTGGAAATTACCCGACCTCCACGCAAGCGAAGCCACGCGCAATACTTTGTATTAATGTGTAGGCCAATTATTGGAAATTTATTTAAAAACGTTTATAAAACAATTATGGAGAGTTTTTATTGGAAGGTTAATTGGTTTGTTTTATACTTTTGCGGAACTTCTTGTTTGGTATTTATTGATGATTATTTTCCGCAATGAATCCTTTAGAACGCAATATGGAATGTTTTTTCATTAATTCATTTCAGCAGAAAGACGTCCACTGCTGGACATAGGCCTCCCCCAATTGTCGCCACATTGACCGGTCCCGTGCGACTCGTATCCAGCAGATTCCCGCAGCCTTCACCAGGTCATCGGTCCACCTAGTGGGAGGCCTTCCAACGCAACGTCTTCCGGTTCGCGGACGCCACTCCAGAACTTTTCGGCCCCATCCGTTCTGCGAGCAATGTGCCCTGCCCACTGCCACTTAAGTTTGGCAATTCTTCGGGCTACGTCGGTAACCTTGGTTCTCTTGCAGATGTCTTCATTTCTGATTCGATCACGCAAGGAAACTCCGAGCATAGCCCTCTCCATTGCCCTTTGGGTGTATTCTGTTGAGGCCCATTGTGAGCGACCACGTTTCGGTCCCGTGTTTTTTCAGGAATAAATAATTTTACTGAGCTGTTTGTGTTTAGTCTGGTTGAAGAATACTTTTATTGGTTTTTCGTTAAAAAATAACCCGTAGAATTTGACGAAGTGGTAATTGCTTTCAAAGTGTTCCGTCTTATATCTCCATAATTATGACTTTCAACAGGTTAGACGTTTCATAAGATTTTTGGTAAAATAAAATTCTTTTGGAGAACCTCAATTATTATAGCTAAAAGTATGTCAAAACTAAAGTGCGATATATTTATCTACCATTGTACGACAAAACCACAATTTGCAACCAAAACAAAGGACTCTAGACAAATGCACCACAATAATTTCTAATGGTCAAAGCTAAACCAATATTGGCCGTTGGGGACAAACTAGAATCACGTATTAATGTTGTCTCCCCAATATTTGACCAGGTGTTGGCATCATACCTAATTTTCGATGCATTATTTTGATGTTTGAGGTTCAGACAGCTGCTTTGATTGAGTCTCTATCCATAGTTAAATACCTTGGAGAATTTGATATGTCTCGTTATTCCATCATCTAATAAGTAACTTTCATTTGCGAAGTTTTTTTTTAGCTATCAGAAAAATAGTAGCTACAAGCAACCTTAAATGATACTACATAATATTGTGTAGACGGCACGGCTGGCACAGTGGCTATCCGATTGGCTGCTACGCCGCGTGTTGCGGGTTCGATCCCGGCACAGAACTATATGGTATGACGTACAGATATAGTACAGATAGTTGTTCTAGGTCTAGCTTTTCACTCGTGTATGTGAGTTTAAATGTTTATAAACGCACATGCAACACAGAAGAAATTCCTAGTTTAAGACAAAGTATTAAAAAAATAAAGCGTTTTCATTCATTAAATCTATTCACTGAATTCCTTAGTTCTTTTTTAAAATTGCCTTACCGAATTCAGCAAAATGCAAGTTTTTATTAATCAACAATTTATGCCTTTAAATAAAATAGAAAGTTGTTATTAGTTATAGAACTGGCATGGATACCAATTTCTAATCAGCTCCTCAATATTTACCACAGTAAACACGAAATCTTTCGTCGGCGCCTCATAATTTACCCACCCGTAATTCGTAACGCATTACCACCTACGATCCGTAGGTCATCGGCCTACAGATTGTCGTGCAGCTCAACTGTGCCCATTGTTGGCTGGGTGTAACATCTGTAATTATAAGCTAAGTGGGTGCAAATAGCTGGGATGTGAATGCACATCAATATTATACATTTAGACTTTAGAGGATTGTATGTGATTTGCTGGTTTAAGTAGGGTTGTATGATTATAGAGACAGCATAGAAGTAGCTATAGAAGTGCTCAGTTGCCAACTTGTAGAATAGTTCCTTTTAATAATTATTACCACAAAATACTGTCTTCTTCTTTATTGTACGGTTAGTGCCTAACCTGGTGTCAGATTTTTATGCCGCCCGTGGCCCTGACTTGGCTTTACATGCCGTCGAGAAATATCTTTCAAGCATGCTGGTTTCCTCACAATGTTTTCCTTCACTAATGAAGAAACTAGTTATAATTACTCAATACGCACATGTTTCCAAAAAATCAGAGGTGTGTGTCTTGGGTCGAACTTGACATGTGACTTGGCAGTTCAGCAGTCACACCACTGAGCTATCACTGCACACAAATACTGTATTACCCCCTCATAAATTATACATGTGTAGTCTACTAGTCGATTACCAGGCTAATCGGATGCAGCTTTTACAACAACCGATGGAACCTACCTGATCTTCAAAACTCAGTTAATACACTGAAGATATATATGCACGGAAGTGCTTCAATTTGCTAGTTATATACTTACCTAGCTACATAAGCTTATGCTTAAGCTTATGTAGCTATTAATAAGCTTATGAACATAATATGTTCACATACAGCTATCGATGACCGTGATTGATCTCAGGAAAATAAGAGAAGATCGGTTGCAACTAAGTACATAGTTTGGAAAGTCGTTAGCGATATAAATTATATATTAATTTACATTACAGTTAATCATCTTTACTCAGTTTACAATCCCACTACTGTCGGGCTTTTCGGTCTTTTTTTCAAATAAAATGTTTCTTTCTTTTCCACCTATCCAAAGTAAAATAAGAATGATGACAAAACACTGATAAAATCCACACCTCAACACCGTTCGATATTTTTTAGTGTGATGACAAAGTGCGAATCAAAAATCAAGTGAAATCATGATAGAAGAGATTAGAAAACATATACAGGGTGTAAAAGACCTCATCACGAAGCCGTCAACCAAGCATTCTGTACATCAAACTAAGTAACTTTACTCAAAAATTATTGCTGGGAAACGACTTTTTTTTTTTGGGGTGAAAAATCATGTTTAGTGATAGAACTCAATGTAACGCTCTCAAAACATTGTGCTGATGGATGGTTTGAATAGCGGGGGTCGTGGGGGTGTTTAAAGTAAATATTTTACATAAAAACTTGTATTTAAAAAAAAACTCCCCTCAATATCTCCGTAACTAGAAGGTTCCCAGGTATGGTGTTAAACAACAAAATGATCACAATGACGAGGAGAACAAGTGCCTTTCGGCTTCGTTAAGAGGTGTTTTACACCCTTTATAGTTATCTGTTTATTTAATCGTGGTCATCACCATTATATCCTGCTTTTATACCAATTTATTTGGTCTTCTGCTTCCCTACTTCTCTATTACCTACTCGTCATCCCAGCAGTCATCTCCTTTCTAGACATATCCTCCTTTACACAGTCCATTAGTTGTTTCTTTGGTCTTCCTCTACTCTTATAGCCATTCACATGCATATTCAAATGTGGTCGGGGTTCGATTTTGGTAGGCACTTTTCTTTGCATAATTTATTTCATCACCACAGTCACTACTGTCTAACCGGTAACATCGTGGGGAAAGTGGCATAATTATGTACTAGAACCAAAAAATCGAACACAAAGACAATGGCAGCCCTCCACACAATCTGGGGACCACACTTAGAGCTCGCGTACATTCGTAAAAATACTCTCAACTTTTCACATGAGCTCGCGTACATTCGTAAAAATACTCTCAACTTTTCGCACCCGCGTGGTGGATTGTTTACCACTGCCTCCCACATAACAAAGGCCTGTGTCCCAGGTGTGGGATTGTTGTAGGATCATTATATTGTGTAAGTAAATGCAGCTATCTATTTCCAAGTTTATTTCCAATAATTGAAACCATTTTGAATAGACAATATTGCAACATAAAACCGTAAACATGTCTACACTGAGTTGTTTAAATTGTACATGATTACAAACTATACAAATAATGTGTTTCGCTTTAAACAAACTTTGATTAGTGGTTATCATTTACTCGTCATTCATGTATAGTTGGCAAACAAAATGTTTGAAACGATTATGTAAATATTTACTTAGTTTCCGTTTTAATCTACAAAATATAGGACACAAAGTTGCATGGAAACTCATTCGTGTAGACTTCAATCGAGATTTGACTTCCGAAGAAGAGTTTCGGTTCTAAGAAAATATAATCTTTCAGTTTATATCTCAATTCAGTAGAATTTTAGTTATTTGCTGGAAATCAGTCAATCGGGCTTATCAGTCATTAATCTATTCTAAATCTAGAATACGGTGAAATTAAATTTGCCATTGAAACACCGCAGAATTATCGTCAATATGTATTATCGTCTCGTTACGTCTGCGGTGTTCTGCTCTATACACTCGATTGTCCGCCATTGCTCACTCAATCATGGTTATGTCACAAAGGGCCCTGAATTTTGTGCTGTGGGTAACAGCGAACTGACTGGGAATTAATTTTGTGTATGTCAGTTGGTGGATTAGTTTAATGTGACGTTATGGCATTAATCATGGTTATCTATATTTCTAGATACGCTTTAGCTTATCTAGAAATTATATTGCCTCGTCGGTCTAGTGGTAACAAGCTTCAGCTTGAAGTCCTGGGTTCGATTCCCAGGTCGATTAAAGTGTTTTCCATCAGAGACTTCCGAATAGCATCGTCAGAGTTTGGGTCCGAGCCCGGTTGATGGCAATAGGCTCACTCCCAATTACATGGAACATTGCTTAGCCAATCACATCAATGCTGCCAGCACATAAGTAACCACATTTTTTACCAAACGATTTTAAACCATAAAATATGGACGGTTAAGTTCAAAAGTGAATAACAAAATTGGACGGTTTATGGTAACTTACGCTGGCGACTGTACGATCTATTCTACATAACTAATCCTGTGATAAAAATATTAACTGAATTTAATAAGCACCTCGTAACACCTATATTGATGCCCCTGACGATAGAAGCGAGTGGATAAATAATTTAAATCGGTGCACACACCAGGTGTCCATCCTATTTGAAGCTTCGAGTAGTTCAACGTCTCGCTAAAGATCGCATCATTGCAATTATCCGTAGTAATTAATGACGCTCGTCAATCTATCTGCATGCTAATTAAACTTCTAAATCCGCATGCACATTTATTTTAATCTCCGTAAACAATGAGTCGTCTTGCTTTAAATAGTTGACTGAATGAAAAATCCTTAAGGGAACAATCCACACTTGTTGATTAGCAAAAGGAACAAGCATGGTGGAGAGACGCCACAGAGAAATTGTAAAGGATTATGTGGACTAGTTTCTTTTGTCGTTGGAACACCGCTGCGTAATTGAGACACAAACGAAGTGTTATTCATAGTTACGAAAATAGAAAAACCCTTATTTGGATATTAATTTTGCAGCTGTTACATAACATAACATCACGCCGGTTATTTACACCAATTATATTTACACCAACATTTCGACAATTTAGTTTAAGACATAATGTTATAGGGGCGAGGCTATTGCCAACAACCGGGGACAACTACTGAGAAGTTCCTAATGGAAAAAACCAATAACACTTTGCTCGACCCGGGAATCGAACCCGGGACCACGTGCTCAGCAGTCGCGCTTACAGCCACTAGACCAACGAGCCATTTTTAGCAGTTCATTCAACAGAATTATGGTAGCGAATGATGTGACCACAAGGATTATTTTAGCCGTGTTCAAAATAACTCTTAATCTGATCTTAATCACCATCAAAAGCTTTTGTCAACTGCCAGACAATGCATCTTCCCTTTTATGTCTAGCACAAAAAAAAACATATTTATTTCACTCCACAATTACACCACAAAGTCCATTATAAAAGCACTTCTAAGTACCTAAATCTAATTAAAAGAAAAACAAAAACTAACCCAGACTACAGCCATCTGTATTATGACAGACCAACCATAAACTCATTTGATCTTTTTACGCAGCGATTCCCGATTAGATCTGAAGGGGCCTTTACAAAGAGTACACTGTACGCATGCAGTGTGAAATGTCGAGACAAATTAAAGGCAGCTGCAAAGTGCCTGCGTGATTGGCGAGTGCACATTTAGATTTATGATTAAAGTGTGTGAGTAATAAGGTCTGAAGCTCACTTTAGATAATCTTTTATTAAACTTCTTTTTTGCTGTTTTTCTTTTGTGGCTGCTGTTAGTTAGACTGTCCTGTGTTTAATTTGTGATCAATGTGTGTTTGTTTTGGTTCTGTTGGGTGAGTGAGATTGGTATCTGAATTAAACTTTAATAAGTTGAGCGAAATAATTATCCTGAGACCGTAATAAGCTCTGTAATCTATCTAGATTATTGTAGTTAATTTTAAAACAGTGGCCTTTTAAGAGTATATTGAATAGACTGACCAACTTCGGGCTTATGTAAATAGCCTAATTACGATTCCGTACCCAAAGGGCAACCAACGGGACCTTAATAATAAGCCTCCGCTGTCCATCCGTCTGTTAGCGGGCTGTATCTCATGATCCGTAACAGGTAGACACAGGTAGTAAAATTTTCACAGAATCTTGCCGCTTTAACAATAAATCATATTATTTTTTATTAAAAATTATAGGGGCTTATAACGAAAGTACGGAACCCTTCATGCGCGAGTCCTACTCACATTTGCATTTTTTTGAATACGCCTAAAACAGGACACGAATGAATTTACAAGTTTTCCAATCAATGTCCCCTCAAAGATTTCTTAGAAGGAGTTGTAATAGATCAATCGAATGATAAACATGTTACTATGAAAATCCTGACCGCACTATATCTTACACAGAATCAGTATTCCCAACATATCCCAGTAACACATTTGTGCATAAACCGAATTAGGAAAAGAAAACACGCAAATATTCGAAGAAAGCAGTGGATTGAGATGTAAATCAATGTTCCTTTGTAACTCCCGTCACCGTATTTCAATTGTAACAGCACTATACAGACCATCTAATCTAAAAGGGCTTAAGGAAATCTGTGAAAACACGCAATTTTTAACTCTAACGCGTTCTTTTAAATTATATCTTGCTTTTAGCATCATGGTGCTTATGACGTTCTTGGTTAAAATAACTGTGGGTAGTTGGTTATGATTTTGACTAGTGAACTGCATAACCATAAGACGTTAAAGTATTTTTTTTTTGGAACTACTCTCTTTTGGTTTCCAGAATTTCCTCTATCCCTCAAGAGACGTTGCGTGCCATAGTAACATCTATGTTCAGAACATGTTTTCTAAATAAATCGTATTTGTTTCCCGTTTTGGATAGTGTCGGATTTGAATGGATTTTATTCAATAGATTTCAATTGGCCCGTGAACGCCTATACATTACTTGGAGAGGCTTATGTTGAAAGGTTTGAAACTCACGTAAATTGGTATTGCATAGGTTTTTCTTAGTGAAAACATTTGCGTATGTAGGTAATCTTAATTTAGATCTATGAACGTCTTTCTAAGAAGGTCTCGTAGCAAGACCATTTTCTATGAATAATGAAATTGTAAAATAAAATGATGACAGAGCATTTATTATTAGCAAGAGTACCCACAACATCAACAACAACAGCCCATAACGTCCACTGCTGGACATAAGCCTATCCCATGATGGGAGGAATTTGCCGTAATCTCCACGCTTGGCAGGCGGATTGGAGATCGCAGTGATGAAAGACTAACAGAAAACGCTGCTGCCCATTCTCTGGTCTACGGAGGCGCAAGGAGTTCTGCCTCAGACATTAGTCGCCTTGTACGACACCCGTGAGTGTAATGGGTTGGTTCTATTCTACTCTGCCGGATACCACACGGTTACCCACCCACTACTCTTGGTAATAATAATTATACAGGGTCAATATAAATCAGTTATTTTATTTTAGAACGTTGCCATCCTGAGGTTTTTTTTATGTAATGTGAGTGCGATTTATCAAAGTTTAAACTCACATACCTGTCAAAATCAAAATCAAAATCAAAGCATTTATTTCAAGTACGCCAGTTACAGGCACTTTTGAGTTGTCGAAACAAAGATGAAAATTAAATGTAGCTACAGTCCCAGTCACAAGACATAAAAACTGTGAAAGTACTGTAGTTACCCATTCCCTAGCGTAGAATAGATTCTCCGTAGATCTCTATGGAGAAGAACGGGCAAGAAACTCCATGGACACTCTTTTAAATCAGAATATTGTTACAAAATCTTGGTTACATCATTCATGTTGAGATTGTATATTATGTGAGAACAATGTAGCAAGATGTGCACGTAAAAGTGTCCACAGCAAAAACACACAAACAAAAAAAATACAATTCAAAATAATTCATTCAAATAAGCCATGGCAACTAAGAGATGACCAGTCACAACTGACAGCGCCCGTTCACGGACATGACGCATGGATCAGCACCATTCAACTGTACTGTACTGTCCCACTGCTGGGCAAAGGCCTCCCCCAATTCCTTCCATGTGCTCTTTTCCCGTGCCTTCTCGGACCAACCCTCATGGTACGCGTCCAAATCGTCTCGCCACCTTTTTCTGGGTTAAACACATACAACCAGACCCAGAACCTGTGGGCCGGACCTATAGGCTGTACAAATATTTGCGTAATTTTGCAGATCAGTGTTGATCTCACGCCTGCGAAGTTTTGTTAGCTAATTTAATTATACTTACGATTCTATGTATCTAATTACTTCCTAAAAATAGGAGAGTACAATAAACACACTTTTCTTTCAATGGTTATACCAAGAGCTATGTTATAGTGTTGGTGAACAATTAACTATATTCGATCTATCTGTCTATAATATTTTAGGTATTTCTAAAGCATTCCAATCCCTTAGCTCAAACCGTCCTAATCTACCCACATGATTAGGTTTAGCATACCTTATTAATGCATGATCACACTCGATCCGTTCCAATTTAATCTGTTAAATCCATTCATCATTCAAGGACATGTTCCATTTCTGAAAAGGGTTTGTGTTAATTTCAATATCAGTAATTATCTTTTTTGTGTCCCGGTAAGGTTGGTGATCCGTAATCTATTCTAGTACATTTAGAATAGAATAGAATAATCATTTATTCGTCAATGGACAGCAGCAACACAATAGAGCAACACATACACATACATATAACAACAAACAGAACATTTTGATAATGAATAGTGGGGAAACTTTGTCATTGCAGCTGAGGCAGATTTCACACACAAGCCGTCGGCGAGGGTGTCATGGAGCCGAGAACTGCAGTGACAAATGCCCATGTGAATCAAACGACGATTTTTAAAGAGAGTTTAAAAATCGAGAGTTTTTTTTTTTGAGTCAGTTTTGAAGGAAGTGTGTTGAAAAATATTTTTTTTTTACTTCATTCATTCATAAGCTAAATTTTACACAGTTCTGTAAAACGAAAGTAAGGATGGAGGAAAATATTGCAAAATATGAGATGAATGTATAGGTAGAATCTCATCATTTATGCCGACGAAAAATCCGACCTGGAACACGGCCTGTAATTACACTACACTACAAAGCTCAATACACTATTGAACACACAGAGATGTCTCTCCAAAAAGGCTGGCAGCTCCCACAATACCCAATAATAAAACACAATTACAAACCGAAACAATAAACGATACAGTACCACCAAAAGACAAATGGACCAGACAATTAATACCGAGACCCAACACTATCAATGTTTTCGATATTAATCATTAATAAAGTGATATAGATAGACCCTCTATTGTCGTAGTGATGGGCCACCCTAATGGACTGTCATACACACTCTCCTATTGTTCCAGAATAATAGCGACACATGAAATTACCTGTCTTTCATACGGAGTACAGTGACATATTATAAATTACGCGAAAACAATGGTTATGTCACAAAGGGCCCTGAATTTTGTGCTGTGGGTAACAGCGAACTGACGTTTGTGGTTCCCCCTTTGATTTTGATGTTTACAATTACGTGGGGAATTAATTTTGTGTATGTCAGTTGGTGGATTAGTTTAATGTGACGTTATGGCATTAATCATGGTTATCTATAAAAGCTTATCTAGAAATTATATAGCCTCGTTGGTCTAGTGGTAACAAGCGTCACTGTTCAGCTTGAAGTCCTGGGTTCGATTCCCAGGTCGATTAAAGTGTTTTCCATCAGAAAATTCCCAATAGCATCCTCAGAATTTGGGTTTGAGCCCGGTTGATGGCAATAAAACAACTTTAGCTTCAGAAGTCGGTGACTTCTGTGTGTTTGATTCAGTTTCTTTGACTTCTGAAGCAGTTATTTTTCACCTGTTGTGTTTTTGAAGTCGGTTTTATTTTTTGCAAAAAAGTTTTTTGTTCTCTATTGTCATTTAACATGTGCTAGTTATTTATATATCTCCAAAAATCACCACCAGGTCTTTACCAAACTTAAACGGGACCACCGCGAAGTAATTTTATTCCAAACAAAAAAAGAATCATCTAAATCGGTTTACAATTGGCGAAAAAAAGGCTGAATATATAAACAAAAAAAAAACAAACGAATTGATAACCTCCTCTTTTTGGAAGTTGATTAAAAATCACTCTTGACAAGAAGACTGTATCGTCAAATAGTTTCAAAACCACAGTCCATCACTCGCTGTTGGGGCTGCACTAAGGGATTACTACGAAACGAAGAGGCAACGTCTGCTCCAGTAGGTGCCTACATTTTATTCAGCAGTTTAAGTATGTACCTATTACACTAGGACATGTGGAATTACTATCTTAATAAGCAGCGTTGAATTTTGCGATTCATAAGGGCTGGCTTTGAGGGATGGCTCATTTTGTAGCTGATTGTACACTTAAACCACTGTCACTTACGGAATTTCTTCCGTGTTTATCAATTATTCCGAGCTCTGGATATGTCGACGCTGTTGCAAGCGCCATGACCGCGGGATGACAAATGATGATGATGATGATGAGTCATCCCGCGATCATGGCGCTTGCGTCAACGTTAAAATATACAGACCTCAGAATAATTGAAAACACGGAAGAAATTCCGTAAGTGACAGTGGTTTAGTGGCAGTATAAGTTGAGTTATAAACCGTGAAAGCTTGTAACAGTGTTTGATTGTACTTTTCCGAAATCTGTGATTGTGGACTGTCTCCTAGGAACGTTTTCTTGTGTGGCTACAACAGTTGAAGTAACTGAACTTACTGCCCCATCTCCAAAATTCCACCCTGTATGAAACTACTATATTACTTCATAATTATGCTTAACAGAATAATAATGAATAACATGAAGAAACGTTACTTGTTGTTGGGATTCAAAACTGAAACATGGAGTAGGCATTGAGACACTTATGCAAACGTTAGCCAATTACACGCTGGTTACGAATAAGCTTACAGTAACTAGTCTAATTGTCTCACAATGAGCAAATAGTAACGCAACACTTACTAATGAATACAATTCTAAAACAGCCGTGTAACGGATCACAACACCAAAATCTGAAAACAATTTTCAATAACAAAGATCAGAAACGACACTGATTTGTTACACAAATTTAACCAATTCTCTTAAAATGGAAATGTTCAGCACACGAACCCTTTGTTTTATTCTGCACTCGTGGAGTCAATAGTACTACATGAATCACACTTGAATCATAGAGTATGAAAATAAATTGCAGTTGTTTCGCGCGCAGAGAGGGCATACCAATTAGGTGCGATTTCAAAAG
Source organism: Xestia sexstrigata (assembly GCA_941918905.2). NCBI lineage: Eukaryota > Metazoa > Arthropoda > Insecta > Lepidoptera > Noctuidae > Xestia > Xestia sexstrigata. The sequence continues at coordinate 7,862,099 of OW799217.2, read as the reverse complement.
ACACTTCAGCTCTAGTTGAGATGAAAGATGTGGCTGCAAATAGTTCTGTTTTGCCCTTTTGTGAAAGTTAGGAGCGTTATCTTCTAGATTTATGCGCATACTGTTGAAATATTCCTGAGAATGTGCTGAGTTGTTCAACTTTGCTATTCTGAATGTCTTGGCGCACCGTGGCGGTTTAATTTTGGATGTTCTCGTAGACTTGCATAATGAATTTCGTAAGTTCAAGTTCAAAGTACATATTGGATGAGTGAGTAGTTAAGGTTTAATTTGCAATAAATGTTGATGAAACATCCTCTGTGCATGGATAGTTTTATTACTATTTGTTTTTCTAAGTTTATTATTTTACACATAAAATCAGCGTACTAAAATGTCTGAATAATCTAGCTCATCTTAACTTCTAAATTGTAAATAAAGGCACCAAGTTCAGCATCAAGGTGGCGTTAAATCCTTTCTTACTTTTGTTATTTTCCTGTCACACTTGCAACGAACATAAATCTTACGCTTAATTTAATTCACAGCCATTTTTACTGATGCATTACAATATCCATTAATATTGTCGCAGTCCTTTAAAATCATGTCTTTCCCTTTGCCATACAGATTTGGAGACATTCTGCGCAAACGCAGCTGACGCCGATTTATCAATTCTTAGAATCCGCAGGACATAACACACCGTTGTAAATCTTCTAATCTTATGTGAAATTCCCTTTTACTGTTCGCGAGAAACTGTTGTTACCGTATTTGGTGTTGAAGGGTTTGTTGACTCATGAAATGTCAACTGTATTTGTGCCTACGCGGGTTGTAACTCTTACATTGTTATTGTTGGGTTTTAATCGTTTGCTTTATTTCGCCCATTATTCAAAATTTGACTAAATTTCAATTGGTAACATTAATATTGACCTTTGTAATCATCATTCTCCTGCCCCTAACCCAATTTATTTGGGGTCGGCACAGCACATCAGCGGTAGCCATAACAGGGTAGATGACAAAAAAAATTTAGTCCGTCACATCAATTTCCAAAAAACATTGGACACATATTTTTTCTTTTTTCACGTAAACAAAAAATGAAGGCGATGATACAGTGCATTGAAAATTCATGTAACGTCACATTTAAGTAAATTTTTTCACAGGCCCCCACTGGTATCTGGATATCTTTGACACGTTTTATCTTCGTCAATTTTAATTAATTTGATAAAACAAAAAACACGTAGGTATCCAATATTTTTTGATAATTTATCTGACGGACTAAACAGAAACATTTTTTTTTTGTCAGTCATCATGCTTCACACCGTCCATCCATCGTTTTTTTGGTCTTCTTCTATTCTACTATTATTTACATTTTTATACTCAACATTTACCTACCACATTTAACTGATTATTGACTTTCGTATATTGTGACTAATTAGATTTTCCGTTATCACCTTACACATTGCACTTTTTAAAAAGCGAGAGTAAGGAGAAAGAGAGAGTATTAAAAAATCATATCAGGTGAATCCCTGATATGATTTTTAATACTCTCTCTTTCTCTTTGAAATACCCTAGTCCATTTTTAGCTGACCGCTAGTTCAAAATGTTAAAGCTCATTCCTTTTTTGTACCGCCAGCAAAGGCATCCGTAAATGATGTAACGCAATTAAAAGATAATAAATCATAAGGTCTGCATATCTTCCTGTGATAAGATCAGACGCTAATGGTCCAGACTAATAGCTTACTAGCAATATTAATAAAACTATTTTTAGTAAACATTTTAATGCCAACCGAGCGGTGCATTTAACCAACTATAGTTTTTTATCTTCAATAAAAAATCCTGTATTTCTATTTACCCGGTTAGTCTATAAAGTTTTGTGTTGTAATAAAAACAACACAACTGAACGAGTTTATGTTATGAATTACGATATTATGCCCAGTGATCTGGTTAGGTGAGAGATGGTGCACTATTTTAAATTGAACATTATTGTCTAACTTGCTATACCGTTAATGGTTTATGTTTATTCGAGAAATATATTATGAATTTTATGTGTACCTGCCGAGTTATTATAATTTGATGACCTCAGTCATTATTATAACCGTAAATCTTTATTTACGTTGACATCTTACGACAGGGACTTGTTAATTGATGTATACTGCACAATCTTAAATAGAGAAAAGATTCTGAGGACACTGAAGTAAACAAATTTGTCAGTTTACTTATTCATTTGCTCTCAAAGAATTTTTAGAGGCCAAGGTCCACCCGTAACTCCATCAAAGCAAAATTCTCAATCAAAGAAATTGTTAATTCTCCTCAAACTAAAATCTATAAACTGACATTTCACAATCTAGGTTTGCAAACGAAATGTTCGACAGACAATAGACAGAAATCGCAATGAACTAAGCACCATGATATATTGACACAGTACATCATGATGTATTGGTACCGAACGTGTGCACGAAGGGGCCAGTCAGAATTGTCGCCGCGGACCCATGGCAGGTCATACATCAACTTAAGACAATAAAACATGAACGATCGAAGTGGGTATTGCGAATGGAGGGTTATCGAATTCTGCAACGGTCACTAACGCCGCATTAGTCTTTATAAATCATGTTACTTAGATAGGTGGACATGTTTTGAAATTTTCGTTCAGAGTGAATGTGTTTTAAGTCCGAAGCTTTATCAATCTAAGTGTCATGGTATTTCATCACCAATATTTAAGATGCACCCATGAGACAAATCACTTGAAATTTAAATGTTGTGTTATTAAAAGAGACAAAAAAAATGACGAAAGACATGTGACATCTATTTAGATTATAGTCCATACGCAAAATACGCGCTTTGACGTGGAGTTGCGGACACCAGCCCGTTATACAATACAATACAATATTAAAAGAGATTCTAAAGATTAGCGACCAGCCGTTGGTCCCGGCTGTCATATATTTTAGCAGTAAATAAAAACCAAATGTCTGTCAACCAGACTTACATAGGGGTATCGTGCTTCCCAATAACCCACTTATTGTCCTCAATAAGTGTGACGAATGAAGCAAATGCCTATCTGACCTCTTGGTCAGCAGTGGCATCCTCTCATGCTCCATGTTGCAACTGCTGATGTTCAACTGCATTCGGTTAGACTAGAAAGAAGCCAATCACAACATAGTTAGGAAAAGATTAGGTAGATGACGATGAACATTTGTTTGGTCTAAAAGATTAAGAGCCTAAGCAAGTTACAAATGAATAGAATTCTTGACAATATAGGGTACAACACCAGATCTGGGTTTTTAGTCCATTGTTAGTATCAGTGGATCTAAATATTTCTATTGCTCGAGCGCCAACTGGCTGATACGATCGTCTATTGTCTTAGAATTTCGTCATGGTGCAATGCTCGTTTGGGTGTGGTGCATTTATTACCATCTTTGTGTATTAATTAATTTATGCGATATATTTCATGGTATCCAGATAAAAATAACGGTAGATTCTATCAGATGGGTAAGCTTTGATCATTTTTTGTTCAAAATTGAGCTCTGTAACATCAAAATTTAAGTTGCCTCACTGCTGAGGATAGTGACCACATATGACACGTCTCCAAATCAATGCGGTCTTCTGCAGTGTGAACGGTTAGGTACAGGCTGCCTCCATCAGCCCTATTGATCGCGTCTGACCATCTTGCGGGTGCTCTGCCTTGCGCGCGTTTACGTTTTGCCCGGCCCAGTATTATTTCATTGCCTTATACACATACATAATATGTCCGAGAAAAACCTAAGGGCACGTCTCAGGCATATTGTTGAAAGCCGAATTGTATAAAATATTGTAAAGATGACGTTAAACGTTAATGTCAGCAAAGGTTTCAATGGAAATGAAGAAAGCATTATATCGAGCTCTTGACCTACATTGAAAAACAATTCGAAATCACGAATACAAACAAATCACCTAAATTGATTCTTATGAATCTTAAGCGATTTAGAATTTCAACCGAATTTGGCCCGTATCAAACAATACGGCACCGTCCTTCAATCACAAATAACGAAATTGTTATTTTTGAAAATACATTTGCAATACAATAGTCAATTAAACATTCCTAATACCTATAGGATTGTTCTGAAAAGATCCTAATACAATAGCTCTTTGTCTCTGAAGGGTAAGCTTTAGTCTATTACGTTACATTTTGAAAGTTTCCCAACTCCTGAATGGAGTTCTTAGTTAATTTCGGCGCAAATAGACTCCGCTAGAATTATCTCGGAACCATTTTCAGCGTCTCATTTAGTCGTACACATTGATTAGGCTCCGTATGTGTGTTCCGTTCTTGGAAAGCATTCATCGTTAACAAAAAAGGGGTAAGCTGTTGTATTCTTCATGTTTGTGAAACGGTTCCTAGAAAAATCTTTAATAAATTGCTTTGTCATCCGTGAGATCACGAGGATCGACGATTAATTTTTCATAGATAGCTCACGTTATTTGTCTGGGGTTTATTCTTGTTACTGATTGATGGTGATTTTAATACGTGTCGACAACTTTTAATGAAATGAATGAATATAGTCATAAAGTATTAAATAGAAGCTTTAAAAAATATAGGTACACAAACCACAACAAAGAAACAACAATTTCAATAATACATACTATAAGCCCCAGTCTTCTTTCCAATTCCTTTACTTCCATTAATAATATCAAATAAATTGAAGAAATAAATACGTTAAAAGATACTCATCATCAAGAAAAAAGAAGATTTTACTTCATTAAAAACATTTTCGGCCGATACGTTCCATTCGGAAACGGTCCTAATTACTTAGACGTTCTTAAATGCTGATTTCAGACACAATATAGATAGATACAGAAGTTCAGCTCTATACAACGAAGCATCAGACACGTATGTTATGAAGCAAATCAAAACTACAGTACTTTCTCAGTTACTATGCCTTATGACTGGAACTGTAGCTTCGTCTTTTTTGTTTTTGACAATTCAAAAGTGTTTCTCATGGTCTTTTCGAACTAAGTGTTTGTAGGTTTAGATTAATTTTTTACGATTTTTTTCTCTCTTAAATGACATTGACAGTTGATGAACATTCGTGAAATGGTATTGTAAAACCATGATGGTCCGATCAGTTCTGATTTAATTTACATTATTTCATACTGCATGTTGTATGGTCGGAGATCTCAAACTATTCTAAACTAATGAAAGGTGCTTGTGGTAACAATACCACAAGCACCTTTCATTAGTGATATTTGCAGTGAGTACAAACTCACTGTATTGTAAAAGGACTGTGTAACAACTTTGGTGTATTATAAACGTATAAAAAAGTAAAAATATACTCCATCTATCCATGTGAAGTGTGTACAAGTATAACTGTGTGCGTGCGTATTCGTTGTATGAAGCAAACCTTCTGTGCTTAATTATTTTATCCAGTGCAGACTAATTGGATGCCCGTTAATTAGTTCTTGAAATCTCCGTAACAGACTCGTTCCTCAGTGCTAATTAGAATAACAGCTACATCGCCAATTAAATGAGAATACCATAAATTGTTTTCATTTGTATTTATACAGTAGTCTAAGTTTGCTCACCTTTGAGCCTAAGTTATGTCACTTAAGCACGCGACTGTTAGCTTTTGTTACGTACCAACCAACGTTAAGATAGGCTGGCCGTAAACATAGCCATTATCTGGACGACCTTTTAAGGGTTAAGTAAGCAAAGGTCAGACTTAGTTGGTGACATTTAATTTCGCTATCTAATACAGGACAAAGACAAGAGAGAGGTCTATGAATGTAATTAGTATTTGTGTCTAAATTAGGACACCAGACCTTAAGTTTTTACACGCGGCAGCGTTTCTAAGGTTGTCGGACATTACCCGACGACGGGACAACACCACCTCGGAACAAAAAATCCTGTTTTCTAAATCAAGTCATGGCGAATTCGTGTGCCAAATTTCAGTCAAATCGTTCTCTCGTTTTAAAAAAAATGCTATGGATAAGACTTGACGTATTTAGAAAGGGTAACAAAGCAATCGACTGACGTAACGAAACTGATCCAGATATAAATTAACTAATATTAACTGCCGAAATAATAGGCACTGGTTCTTGGTAGTAAAACAAAAGTGTACTAAGTCCATCAAAAAATCATAACCAAACACAGACAAAAGGTATAAAAAGGCTTCAATATATAAAAGCCTAGTGCAGACTTGCACAAATTAATTTGCGTAGAGCTTAAATTAACATAATAATAAGCTCCTAAAATCAGCTTCAAAGATATCTCTCACATTTCCGAACAACGGTATTCTAGAGGAAGCTCTCGGAATAAAACTATCCCAGTTAGGAAATTACGTAATTCTGCAGAGAAGCGAACTTCTAGAAAATACGTGACCATAATGCTTCTGAACTCGGTGGAACAAACTTGAGTTCCTAAGACATCTGGCACTTTGTAATTGATATGCCAACTTTGAGTGATTAAAAGGAACACCTTTTTCCAACAATTTAGTTTTAATACTTGGGTGTTTATTGCTTAGATTCGGTTTCGTGCTAATAAAAAAGCTCTTTGTACGAGAAATGGGATTCCAGGTTTAATTTTGGTTAAGAATTAGACAGTAAATTGAGGGCTGTTATTATCAGAATGTTAAGACACATATAAATTCTATTTGACAAACATAGATTAGAAATTAGCTAAAATAATGTAAAGGAAAACTACAGTAGGTACTAGTTCTTTATAGACACACACATCACGTATAAAATATATACGTATACTACTACTTAACTTGGCTTTATATTCATTATCGCTTAGGTAGATCCACACAGTCTACTATTATACTTATAGCATCACTTTCTAAGCTGGATCACTGTCTCTCAAGATACAGGTTACCTAGTTTGAGAGGCAGGGTTTTCCATATAGTGTACAGATTTCAGTTCCTAGATTGTATTGCATTGTGTTACTCATCATCATCATCAGCCTATAATGTTCCCACTGCTGGGACACGGCCTCCTCTCAATGAGAGAGGATGGGCTAATAATCCACCACGCGGGCCCAGTGAGAATTGGTAGATGTCACATGTCTTCGAATTTTTGGTTCTAGGACTCTGACTTGGCTTTACATGAAGTCGAGAAATATCTCTCAGGCATGCTGGTGTTTCCTCACGATGTTTTCCTTCACCGAAGCAAGTGATAATTTTACTCATACAATACGCACATGAATCCGAAAAATCAGATATGAGTGTCTTGGGTTCGAACTCAAGACCTATGACTTGGCACTCCGACGGTCACACCACTAGACTGCACTATCACTGCTTTTTTGCGGGGTATTAAAAAGCATTGGTAAGTTTTTCAACTACCTATAACAACGGTCAAAGACCCACAAGCACAAGGTTTGTAATTGATGGTCACCCATCAACGGACCGACATTGGAAAGAGCGACTTAAAGCTAATTAGTCGCTTCATTATTTTTTACAACAATATTCGATCTTGCTTAGAACCATTTCCGGCAAATCAAAGGATTTAATACAAAGAACACCTAAGAAGTCTTCCACTAATAAGTTGTTCTGTAAAATAATCTTGTTACTTTTTAGTTTGTAATTTAGTAGGAGAAACTGATTTAGTTGTAGTTTCAAATTATAAATTGAGCTATTGATCAAATCGTATTCGGCACCATCTTCCACCTTAATGTGGAGTGTTATCCCTCATAAACAAATCTTTAGTGTCAACTGCACAATGATAATTACAAATCCCAATTGTCGGAAAATACTTGCTTATCTTAATTTTAACTATGGATTTGAATTTTAGCTAGAGACTTTTGTTTATTAAATTACTATTTGAAACCACGAACTATCTAAGTACTATTTAAGCCAATAGATGGCGCTTAATTCACCTGTCAATTAATGTAGAATAGAATAGAATAGAATAGAATACTCTTTATTATGTACACCATTAAAATTACAGATACAAAATAAAGTAAAACATACAAGGGGTGACACAATGGGCGGTCTTATCGCTAAAAGCGATCTTTTAAAGACAACCTTGACAACCTTGACAATGTAATAATTGTAATATCAAGCAGAGATGGCAGGTTCATCAATATTAACATGGAATAGAATTTATGGGTGTTATTAATTTATGAGTGTTATTAATTAGATTAAATCTTAGCAGATAGAGCCTCTTGCGGCGACATATATAATATGTTAATATTTGAAAATTGTTTGACCGCATTGGCCAGATTGAGAACTAGCTATAGACACGCTGTACACAATTCTTTGACCGACCTTCCTCATTATCTAAATAGACCGTAAATAATACTTCAAACACACACCATAATATTAGTGCCACGTCCGCTGTAAACTCGGTCACAGGTGGCGCCACTTTCCTCTATTCTCAGAGCTTTACACTCGCGTTTAATTTCATTACGAATGCGTGCTTCCTCTACAGTTAGTTCCACTAATTTACTGAGCTCTGTGCAAAGAACGAGCAACTGACCACGGGCGCTGAGTGATTTTAAATATGCATTTTTACCTACATTTTCGGACGAAAATTTAAGGGATTCGGCTTTGCTTAAAAAATAGGAGCTTAGGAAGAGAAACTTTCTAGTGTTCTATTTATATGCTGTGATACCTTTGTTTTACCCCAGCCCTCTTTAATGTTTATTTTGCTTTATTGGATATTTGGTTGGGATTAATGACTGGTTGTTGCTCGTAATTGCAGTCGCTCCATGTAAAATACTAGTATTCAGCTGCATCCGGTAAAACTGGAAGCCGACCCTAACATAGTTGGGAAAAGGCTAGGCACCTGATGTTGCTCGTAATTGTAATATTATCAACTTTAATTGATTTTAAATCTAAGAGCCTAGACTCTTCTTAAAGTCGAAAATTTATAGGAATGACCTAAGCCACCGAAAAACGAATGATGCTGTTGAAACTCGCAGTCGAAACACAAAATTAAAGCGATTGTCTTTTTACTCTAGACTCTCTGTAAGTAGAGCAAGTATTGCTTTTACACGTATTGTAACCTACTGTTAACAGTTCCTTGGGTCGATCTTTAGGTGAAACCGCGCTTGCCTAGGTTCGTCCGAGGATGGCCGGCTACCCATTACATATCGATTTCCTCCGTGTCTCAGAAAGCTCGTTAAGCCGTTGGTCCCGGTTGTCATTTTAAGATTTTTGACAGTCGTTACAGGTAGCCAGTGGTACGAAACTCTGACAACCTAATCATTTACCAAGGGGGTATATTACCCAGTATACCAGCAAAGAATACTCAGAATACCAGCGCTGTGACGATTTTTTTAATGTTACAGCACCATGCTGAGATAGGGGAACCTTTTGGCCTAGTACAGGACAAATTTCATTTCATTTTTTTTTTTATATCTTATATTATCTCTTTGTCTAATTTTTATTAGTTGTAGTGTTAGTTTAACCATTTTTATTTGTGTGTTTTGTCCCGTGCGGGCTAATAAATGCTTTTTCTTTCTTTCTTTCAGTACTAACTGGGTTGTGGAGTTCAGATAGGCAGTCGCTCGATGTAAAAGCCTGGTATTCAGCTGCAACGGTTAGACTGGAAGCCGACCTCAACATAGTGGAAAAAGGCCATGCAGATAATGACATGCATTGTAACTAACTTCAACCCATTTCGAAACATGAGCGTGACACAAAACATACAGCTGTACTTATAGGTAAATCAGAACACTACTATTGGCGTTATTCCAAACTATTTAACCAGTAAAACAATGATAGCACGTAAAAAAGTTCGTGACACGAGAACACGAAGGGGAAATGTTGACAGGAGCCGCAAGACAACTGCTGTCACAGAATGTCCTGTTGTAGGCGTTGTAGATAGTGCTGCCGATGCGGGCCCAATTGTAAGGGGCTTTGTTAGGTCGTGTTTGGGAATGTGGTGGTCAAGAATAGATCACCTAATTGACCCTAAATAAGATTACTGATAATATCTTCATATCCAGCTGTAAAATTGTTTTTGAAAAAAAAAACGTCGTTGTGATGTACTCAAACTGTTGTTCTTTATGTTAAGTTGGTAGTACCTTAGTTACTACCTTATGTAAAATTTAGAATCCAGTCAGTTTTAATCTTGTCATGTTTGCTCCATAATATTAGAAGGTATTAGTCATGATCTGCTGGTATTTTCTTACATTTGTCATTTATTTGGCCGCCATCAACAACCCGAGGCCCTAACACGAGCGCGCAGTGTACTCGTAAATACTCGTTTCACGTAATAATATAATTATTATTTCGTTTTTATAATATTATCGTAATTGTAGAATTTATTCATAACTATGGATGATACTGATTGTGCTTCATCATCATCATCATCAGCCTATAATGTTCCCACTGCTGGGACACGGCCTCCTCTCAATGAGAGGTTGTGCTTGTTGATTATGATTGTGCTTGTTGCAGTTAAACCCTAAAGCTGTAAATTGTATTTTTGATAAAAATATCGACGTATTTACGTAACGTTTACAATGCGCGCAAGTGCCAAGGCCTCTGAACCTATCCTTTTTCGTAATCTAATCTGAATGACAACATTTTCTGTTTACCGTAATAATGAATGACATCTGTCCTATTCTCTGTTTGCCTCTATCTCCAATCTGACGTTAATGACCAAAGCTTTCCTCCCACATATCACGAACCAATTTCTTCACACCTCCTAACTGCACAGTTAGTGCATCTCTAATGTAAATGTATGTTTTACCACACACCAAATGTTAGGCGCAGTCGCCGCATGAAATAGTTCACTCACCACAGCGGCGCATTCAATACGTAAGGCACAAGTCTCACTGCCAACGAAAAGCGACAAGCGAGTGGAGCTAGCAAGTAGAAACGAGTTAGCATGAATCGATTGTCCGGTTCGGATATTTTTCTCGTTGACCTATGAGCTGTGCGATTACTCGCGACCAGACACTAGTTCCGGACCTAAATTGGTCACTTTAGTAGAATCATCACAGAATAATATATAATTACGTTACAATTCGTAAAATGGTCAAAAAGTGACATTTCATAATATTAACTGCGTCTGTGACAATTTCTAAAGCGGTTAGTTTAGGCCCCCAGGTACACATGTGTACCAAGTGAGAATCTCAGCGAGTATTCTGCTCGCCAAGATAGCTCAGTGAGTGGTTGCTTTAATAGTTCTTGTCATTGCGACAAACTATTCGAGAGAGAGTTCTCGCTGTGCGAACATTCAGCTTTCAACTATTCATATAAATTCCTATTTACTGTCGCGGGACCTAAATACATTTTTTTGAGCAAACATTTTATCGATAACTAGTCGTTTCCTCTGGAAGTCATGGGGAGAGGCCTTTGCCCAGCAGTGGGATGAAGCAGGCTAACAGTATCAGTATTAGTCGTTTCCTCGCTACTAGTGGGACAGATGCCTAAAATTCATACATGTTCCAATAATAACCTCGTTGAAGTTTTTATTGTACGAGTATTTCTGACATTTTTGTTGCATTCTATTGCTTGTGTTTACCATGCGGTATTGAAATGATTGGTCTGTTATTATTTAACGATATTATATTTGACTTACACCTGTTTCTTCAAAAGGTTAGTTTGGGATACATTAGAAAGTCTGACTGGTTCTTTGCTTTTGTCTTTGATTGTTAACGATTTTTGTCCGGGATTGTCCAACGGGTTTTAGAGTCAAACGAAGTCACGAGTTGAACTATGTACCCGACCTAATAGGCGAACATGCTGACAAGACTTTACTGTTGTGGTCGGTACTTAGGTACTGCGTAATACTAATAAAAGTAGAGTATTCCTTTCTCCGTATTGCGACATTTCACTCTCAAACTGATGTCATTTGAATCGCATTCATTACGTAATTTAAATGAAGAATGTTTAATCCAAGCGAAATTATTTATTTATTTATTAAAACTTTATGCACAAGTAAAAAAAAATCTGTACAAAGGCGGACTTAATGCCTTGGGCATTTTCTACCAGTCTACCTTAGGGTGATGCAGAGATAATACACAGTAGGTGCAATAAAAGAAAAAATGACTAGAAAATATTTATCAATTTATAACTAAAACATATAAGAATAAATACATATATATACATGAATTTCTTGTCAAGTCCAACAATTTTTTTTTACACTGAAATAGTCTTGCTTGTGGCCGCAACTCACCTGATGTGAAGCAATCATGCGGCCTAGGGTGAAGCACGCTTGCCTAGAAAAAACCGATTCACTCGAACTTTGAAGAGATGCAGACCACAATATAAATATGGGTCCAGACGCAGGTTCGCACAATTAATGTGGAAGCAAAGCGCTTTGTTCGGGTCCGTGGGAGTTCAACCATAAAACGGTGACACTTCGCCGTACCTCTGCTCGTCTGACGAGAAAATTGGGATGGGGGAATAAATTTGTATAATTCCAAAGCCTACTCAGTTCTTATTTAAACCGAATTTCGACTCATGTTTCATACAACTTAAACATTTTACTTGGGCCAATTAGGCCTAGTTACAAACAAATAAACCCGTCTCATAATAATGAAAATTAAATCCAAGGCAGCCTTCGGTACCCATAGCAGCCACTTCTAAATTCAACAGACAAATAACATTATTCAAGTAGCAAAATAAGTTATTCTGTCACTTATAAAGTTAACTCAACGGCTATACAAGGCGACACATCACATCAAGCTATACATTTCCAGTATAACATAAAATTGTAAATACCGTTAGATTATAATCTATCTCGCGAGATTGTAAACTCTCGAAAGATTGTGAACACGGAACGCATCTCGAACGCTGATTGGTTGAACGTCATGTGCCCCACGCCGCCATATTTGTTTGTTAATTCGTTTGTTGTCGAATGTAAACGAGCAGTGTTTTAGTGATTGTAAATTGATTTCCTGTTGAAAATAACTCACAGCTTTACAATTAGTTATATGCAATTGTGGTGGAAGTAAAATGAATCTGTGATTAACCAAAGAAACAAACAGAACGGTCTACTGTAAGACCGACCAATCAGGGAGAGGTTCGCAATCTTTCGAGAGTTTACAATCTCGCGAGATAGATTATAAATAATCTAACGGTATTTACAATTTTAAGGTGACATATAGATTTCCCGTACAATGAGAGATCCGCATAAACTGGTTTTGTATACTTTGATTGGTCGTCGTGTGTACTATAAGCGATAACTACAAATTCACTATTCACGTTCATTCATTTTAATGACTATATCAGGATTTCTTCTAATAATATTAAATTAAAATGTTTACCTTGTATTTGATTGAGTTATACAGTTTAAAATGCGGTCACGGCTCGAAGACCTTTTAAGGGCTCAAATCACCTGTTAACAAATTACTAGTAGAAACTAAACAAGTCTTACAAATAAGTGATTCATTAAGAAGCACGCGAGACATCCTTTAAAAAGATTTATTCGCGATATTGTACACTTGTAACAAACATTCCAAGTACACTACTTAAGACATCCGTGAAGATTTATTCCTTGTACAAACTACAGAATAGAAACTTTTCCCTCGCCCTTATTTCGCTGGGATAAAGTTCAATATCGTTGTAGTAAATTAAGTTAATACAACACATAACGATGCAGGCTTAGTTTTAATACGTTTACTTGGCTGCCGACATTGGTTACGTTGTCACACCAAGATAAATGGCCCACAGACGTTTATATAAAGTGACAACTTCGTCACGACCAATTAATGGATGACAACTGGCGAAGTTCGACGGCTGAGCCACCGGTGTTAACTTTGTTTTATTGTTTGTTTAACTGATCGTTAAACCATAGCTATAATGACAGGTACGTGCAGTAAGGTAAATAGGTATATAGGTTAACAGCCTGTTAAGTCGCTAACTAGTCCTCTGGGATTATTTTAACTCCAGCTAGTTCAGGTAATCCTGAAACAGCTATTTTTTCTTTAAAATTATGACGGGAAAACATCTTGATATACGACCGAAGATTAGTTTTTATGTCTAGCTAGAATTTTATGGCTGGTTTTTAGGGTTCCGTAGTCAACTAGGAACCCTTATAGTTTCGCCATGTCTGTCCGTCCGTCTGTCCGTCCTCGCTTAATCTCTGTGACCGTTAACACTAGAAAGCTGAAATTTGGTACCAATATGTATATCAATCACACCGGAAAAGTGGTAAAATAAAAATTGGAAAAAATGTTTTATTAGGGTAGCCCGCCCCCCTATATGTAAAGTGGGAAGTGATTTTTTTTTTAATTTCAACCCTAACGTGTGATATATTGTTAGAAAGGTATTTAGAAATAAATGGGGGTTTTCTAAAATCATTTGTTGATAATGTCAATAATTTTGGAAATAATCGCTCCAAAAGTAAAAAACAATGTGTCCCCCACCCCTCTAACTTTTGAACCATAAGTTTAGAAAATATGAAAAAATCTGAAAAGTAGCACTTTATAAGGACTTTCTAGGAAAATCATTTTGAACTTGATGGAAACAACAGTTTTTGTACAAAGAAGATTTAAGTTGGGTTACCACTATGTTCGTGCTCCAGCAGCGCTCCGCGCTCCTGCAACTGCTCCAATGGATACGTCGCGCGCAATTCTACATGCGCTCCCCTTTGACACACTTCGCTCCCCTTTGTGTTGTGTTCGCGCTAAAAACCGTCACGAGTCGGAGCGCCTGCCGCGGAGCGTGCAATGTTGCACGCTCAGTGTTCGCGCACGTACCCACTACCGGGAGCAGTTGCAGGAGCGCGGAGCGCTGCTGGAGCGCAAACATAATGGATACCCACCTTTAAACTCATAAGTGGGAACACTTATTGTGACGGACGGGAAACTACGGAACCCTACACTGAGCGTGGCCCGACACGCTCTTGGCCGGTTTTTTGTAGAGTAGAGATTACTATGCAAATTATATTTTGCTGAAATATTCCACTACAGTTGGGTCAGGGTTAGCGCCAGTCAATGTTTATTCAAACAGGTTTATAAAAATACTGGTATAAAAGTGAAAAAATTAACCTGGTGTTTCGATAGGTAAATTTTACTTTCATCTAGAGTAAAAAATAAAGGTGTGACTAAGGTTTAACACACAGCCATAAACCCTAAAAAAAGATTTTAATAAAAAGTTTACAGTTAACTATTATTGACGAATTGACCATTGTTCACTAATATGACGTATATACCTGAAAATTAAGTTCAAAATAAATCATCACTGGGAAAATATGCGTCACAACCATGCAAAATTATTTATTGTAAGTAGTTTAGAGTCCAGAATCATTTTTAAAGTTTAACTAAGATGTTTCCTTATAACCGTTCAGCTTTATTCAGTTTGCTTTTGGCTTTTATATTAATACAAGGGATATTGAAAATGTAACCCTAGGCGAATACGGTTTTAAAATGAAATAATTTTCCCAGCTCGTCACGCTGGCGTTCACTTCGAACGTGTCAAGTTACAGTATACATCGACAAAAGTTGATGGATCGCGTTTTACAACCACTATTAACCTCTCGGCTATAATTGACTCTTACTCGCGACTTACTGTTACGCTGTAATGGACACTTAATTTTAGATTATAAGCTGTTATAATACGGTTTGGGTTGGAGTAGACGGTTAACACTTCATTGGTGGTACATGTTGTGTCGCTTATGATTTTTGATCGAATCAAAGGGATTCATTGGACATTTAAAAAGAAGTGAGTTAAGTTGACAATTCATTGTTGTTGAAAATCTAGACAAATGCAGTTGTGTTATTATCACCAACAAAAGAGTTCTGTTGCAAAAATTACACAGTGGCTGTTCCTTATCCTATTTCCATTTCATGAATTAGATTGGATTTGGAAAAGTCAGTGAATACGATTATACGACCTATGGGGAGAGCTTAGGAGCATTTTTATCAACCTGGTTTTAGGTCTAAAAATGTTCTAAAAGTACAATGCTAAAACAGCTATAGAATATTCTTGAAATACAACATACTAAAACTACTACAAACTAGACTACCTGCAGTATAAATATCGCTTTTAGCGATAAGACCGCCCATTGTGTCACAATATGTGACATGTTTTCTTCTATGAATGCTACTTCTAGGGTGTACATAATAAAGAATACTCTATTCAGTTCTATACTAAAAACAAATATGCGCACCAAATATGGATGGATATAGTATGTTTCTTTGACAGATACATTAAACATTCACTTCATCACAAGCTTATTACTGATTTACAAGTTCTTACGCATCGATTAACTGTAAATCGACCTAAATATCGACTAAGCCATCGTGTTTACATAACAAAAAACTTTTAGTTAATATATTTATGTATGCGGTAGGTAAACGATCTTGTGTTCGACAAATTGCATGGTTGATAATTTAACTGTTGAGCCTGAGAGGTTTTTTTACTTATCTATATGTTGTCATCGCTTTTCTCGAGGTTTAGTGAGATCTATGTATGAAAGTAATATTTTTGTAGCAGTACATTATTGATTTAAGGTTAATTGGTACTATGACGAGCTTATCGCAATTATGTCTAAAAGTATTTGATGTGGCGACGCTTGAGGGACCTATGTGCAGCAGTGGACGTCTTTGTGATGACATGGTAATGATGTAGGTATACTTAAAAAGTTCTTGTGAGATTTGAAAATAAATGCTGGTCCTGCTCCACAACCATAGGGGGGGGGGGGCAAATTAATTGATTGTTTGGGTCGGGCATTATTTGAGTCCATCGACACGTAAAGAAGAAGATGAAGAATTGATTCCCATGTTAATGTTTTGTGGAAGCTGCAGAAGATTGTAAAAATATACTTGCATTATATAGATTCCAGTTCTTAGTATTATATAATTGCATAGGACATGTGTGAGTACTTTGTACTGTTCAGCCACCATTTACATTTATTTATCTTTCATTGACTTGAATATGCCTTGGTGGCTGAGAGAATGTCATGCTCACTTAAATGTCTCGCTGATGGTGGCGGATGTCGGGTCATTTAGTTCCCTTCAATATGGTTGAGTTGAATGACGCCGGTACATGCGTCATGTTTGTGAACGGGCGCTGTCAGTTGGGACTGGTCATCTCTTAGCTGCCAAGGTTCATTTTAATTACTTTATTCGTAAATTGTTGATCTAATCTTTTACTCTGGACGCTCTTAGTGTGCACGTCTTTCTACATCGTTCTCACATATATGTATAATCTCAAAATTAAAGATGTAACCAAGATTTTGTAACAATATTTTGATTTTAAAAGAGTGTCCATGGAGTTTCTTGCCCGTTCTTCTCCATAGAGATCTACGCTAGGGAATGGGCATCTACAGTACTTTCTCAAGTTATTATGCCTTGTGACTGGGACTGTAGCTTTGATTTTCTTTTTTGTATTTTTGACATTCAAAAGTGCCGTAATGGTCTAATTGAAATAAATGCTTTGAGTTTGAGTTTGAGTTTGATTTAATGTTTCTGAAATCTTGAATTTTAAAATAGCTTTCTCAGTCTCCTTCCGAAAGTTTGTGAGGATGTATGGACATTTGTTACTGTTTCACGCAGAAACTGCTGACCGGATTTGAATGAAATTTGGCACACAGACAGTTTATAACCTGGATTAACACGTAGGATACTTTTTATCCCGGTAGTACGATTCTGTGGGACAATTACAATTATAAAACCGCGAGCTTAAGCTAGTGAATTATATCTATAAACATTGAACACTCTCACTTTTTTAAGTTTAAAGGCAGTGCACACTTAGGTTTAAGCTTACTTTCTTTTCGGATCCTACATCCTACAAAATGGTTTAAAGGAAAAGATCGATAATTTTATTTCTACAATTTAAAACACTTTCACGTACATTTCGAAAACTGCAAATTCACACTATACTGCAAGTTACAGCACTGCTTGTCTCGCCTCCAAGCACCTTAATGACCCATAACCCTGTTTGTCTTTCTCAGCTCGCTCAAGCAGAGCTTGCGAACCATAATATTGTTTTGATTAAGCTCCCACGTTCATATGGGAGTTAGCTACGTGTAGTTGAGGAGCCAGTGTATATTGTGTTCTAGTTCTATACGACTAAGAAAACGCATGAAATGGTGAATGAATAATGTTATTTGTAAATTTTAGATTTGACCTGTTTACTGGCTTTGATTAATTTTATTTTGATACTTAGAACCGTTGGTCCCGGATGCATGATGAGATCTTTGACAATCATTATGGATAAACATAGATAGCGAAGCTGTGTGTCAGGGTTATTAACGATACAACAACAACAACAACAACAGCCCATAACGTCCACTGCTGGACATAAGCCTCTCCCATGATAGGAGGAATTTGCCGTAATCTCCTCGCTTGGCAGGCGGATTGAAGATCGCAGTGATGAAAGACTAACAGAAAACACTGCTGCCCATTCTCAGGTCTACGGAGGCGCAAGGTGTTCTGCCTCAGACATTAGTCGCCTTATACGACACCCGTGAGTGTAACGGGTTGGTTCTATTCTACTCTGCCGGATACCACACGGCTAAACGATACAAAGGTTAACATTATCATAGTCGCTCTTAAATACATATTATGCTGCATTTGGTAAGACCAAAAGCCGACCCAAACACTGAAAAAATACAGATTATGAACTTTTAACGAGCCATTCACAGAAACATTTCAAAATACACAACATTTGAAACCTTTACAAATCTTGCATTAATAACAGAGTGCAGTCGTCTATGCTCAGCTGAGTCATATTCGACCGACCAAAGACATGTCTCCCATAGTTTTCTACTCACTCTCGATTACCTGCCAATCAGGCATGAAGGAGTCCGATGGAGTTCATTGCTTTCCATCCATCGATTAGTTCAAATGAATAAACTGCGTTTGGCAACGCCGGGACGCCCAAGAACGACAAACACCGACCTTATTGTGAGGTTCTTCAGAAAGGTCAAGTGCGTAGTACTTGGAACCGGCGTGCAAATATGACCAGATTTGCATGAACGTGAACGAGGCAAAAGGATCGTTGCAGGTGGCATTCTGTGGTTTCTGTCTACCTCCATGGAAAAGAGGTGAGAGTTTATGTAGGTATGTATTGTAAAGTATTGTATAGTCCACTGCACAATAACTTACCTCAATATAAAGCCACCTAACACTCCAGAACTCCAGGTACAAAGACATTAACATCATTATCACCCTCTACAGCTAATCCATATAGATCGGAGATCCCTTTCTACCCATAAGCGCCACTTCACGTAAAATCTCACGACCTTTGCTCCTCTTATCACACTATCGTCCAATCATCAGAGATCTCAAACCTTTAGTAACCTCGTAAAAGTTACATTTATTGCATTCCTATTCCTCGCACCAATGTTATAGTCTTGTTATTTTGTTTGGCGTAGGCGTACCCGTGGGTAGTCTTTTATCGCCACTATTATTTCAAAGGGAACCAATAATTAATTGCTTTTCAATCTTTTCTCTTTAAAGTATTACATTATAAAATTAAATGTTCTTCAATTCATTTGTAATTTGATCGTTTGTTTGTGCTTTCTTAGTTTGTTTATCGATATTGTTGTATTTTAGACAGTTTTAGTTAGTTAATGAAATTGATATTTTAGTTTTGATCAAATGTAATATTGATGTTTGTTTTCAAAAGTAATCTTCATTTGTAATTATGCAATCAAATTGATTGTGCATTTTGTTTTAACACACTAACTAATTGTTAATGCTGTTTAGAATTCATCCCATGATATCCAAAATCTTTTACCCTAACATAAGCATAATCAGCCCATAATGTTCCCACTGCTAGGACACAGGTCTCCTCTCTATGAGAGGAATTGGCTTTAGTGCACCACGCGGGCCCAGTGTGGCTTGGTAGATGTCACATGTCTTCGAAGCAAGGAAAACATTTTGAGGACACCGGCATGTCCTAGAACCAAATTTGTTCTTATGCGAGAAAAATTTGAAACTTCCATCTGTAAGTCTCACTTTTATTTTACAAATTCATCAAATCCATCTTTAACTAGAGTATCTGTAGTTTCTTTAATCCTCTGACGTAAAATATCGTACAATTAATTTCAAACATATTGTCCGTACCTTCACATACCCTACCGCCTTGATCAAAAGCAAATGATAAAGTTCTACTTAATTCTAATCCGAATAGTTATGTTACGCTCGTAAAATTGTAAATGTGAATCGTTTCCTGCTATTTGTTAGCGATTTAGAGTTCAACCTTTGGTAATGATCGTATTATTTAGTTTTATTTTCTTTCCAATTTTATGTTCCGGATTGATGTAATTTGGACAAGCAAACACAGAGATTAAAGGTAAAACAGCCATGAGGCTGTTTTACCTTTAATCTCTGTGTTTGCTTGTGTTTGTCGAGTTCTTGTGAAAGTTACGATATAGATAGGTATGTTAAAGTTTTTTTTTTATGATTGAACAAATGAGGACCGTTAGATGGCTATAACAGTAGAGGAAGACCAAAGAAACGATGGATGAAATGTGGCTAGAAAGGAGATGACTGCTGCGATGACGAGTAATAGAGAAGTATGGAAGAAGAAGACATGCTGCGCCGACCACAAATAAATTGGAATAAGGGCGAGATAATGATGATAATGATGTTGATGTTGGTGTACGATCAAATGAAACTTTAGTAAATCTTGACTATTACATACAGGGTCTAAACAACCTCATCACGAAGCCGTCAACTAAGCATTCTGTACATCAAACTAAGGAGCTCTACGTACAAAATATTGCTGGGAAACGACTTTTTTTTGGGGTGAAAAATTATGTTTTGTGGTAGAACGCAATGTCACGCACTCAAAACATTGTGCTGATGGATGGATTGAATAGTACGGGGGTCGTGGAGGTGTTTAAAGTAAAAATCTTACAAAAACTTGTATTTAAAAAAAAACTTGTGAAAATGTTGGAACTTTGACCCCCAATATCGCCGTAACTAGACGGTTCGCAGGTTTAATGTAGAACAAAAAAATTATCGCAAAGGTTCGCAGGTTTGATGTAGTTTAGGAAAAAGAAAAAAGTCAGCAGGAGCCATATCTGGTGAATATGGTGGTTGCTGGATGGTATTTGTTGAGTGTTTGGTCAAAAATTCGTTCACAATGATAGCCTTGTGCGAAGGCGCATTGTCGTGGTGCAAAATGAATTTTCTTTCCACAAATCTGGCCTTTTTCGTCGAATTTGCTCTCTTAAACGCCGCATAACGCTCAAATAATATTCTTTATTTACCGTTAGACCTTCCGGTAAGAATTCAGAGTGCACAACACCGCGATAGTCAAAGAAAACAGTCAACATGACTTTGACTTTTGATCGACTTTGGCGTGGTTTTTTCGGTTTCGGTTCAGTTGGAAGGCGCCACTCCGAAGCTTGTTGACTAGTTTGCATGTCAAACTCGTAAACCCACGTCTCGTCACCAGTAACAATGCGTTTCATGAATGTTGGGTCCGAACTGACTCGTTCTAGCATGTCCTCAGCGACTTTCATGCGATTGAGTTTTTGGAGAAAATTCATATCTTTTGGGACTAGCCGAGCAGCAACATGTTTCATACCCAAATGATTTGTTAAAATGGTACGGATCGACTCGTGAGATACAGAAAGTTCGGCGGCTATCTCTCTCAGAGTTGAATGGGGATTTTCAGTCACTATTTTCTTCACTGTTGCGATGTTAACTTCAGTTGCAGACGTTGACGGCCTACCAGAGCGAGGCAAATCTTCTATCACATCTCGACCGCTTTTGAACGCTTTGAACCACTCATAAGCACGAGTTTTTGATAAAGTCGATTCACCGTAAGCCTTCTGTAACATTTTCAGTGACTCCGAACACGAAATTCCATTGGCGATGCAAAATTTAAGACAAACTCTTTGTTCGATATTTTTGTCCATTATGAAATTCGCAATACACACTATACATGATATTACTAAAACCAGCACTGTATTTAATATAAATAACATATGCAACTCAAACTCCGCGCCAAAATGGAAAACAGTTCTGCCAATCTAACAACTACAAAAAAACAAAAAATTGAATTTGGAACCATAAACAAATCATCCATTCCCGATACTTTTTTGACTGAATGTATTTACAGCCGGGTACTGTATCTGATTGAAGCTGTGAGCTGTTTATGAATCAATCAACGTATTCTCTTACTTGCCACAACAGCTACGATTCACAGAACTGATTGAATGATTCCATCAATCAATTCAATGGAAGGAAAGAGGTACAATTGCTTTGATAGAAAAGCGATGGGTGGCCAAGTTGTCATTACGTTGAAACGATTCAATTAACTGTGTCTATCATAATCGTAAGACATTTAGTCCTACTTAAAAAAAAAACTCTTTTCTACTTTACTGGTAGGAACTTTTCTACTTGACAATACACATCATAAAATTGGCCAACGGGATCAGTTGACCAATTCAAAAATTCGTTAGCCCTAAAGATCCCGCGGGATCCGCCTGTGTGGGATCAGTTTACTAAAGAGCCCTAATTTGTATCAGACTAGCTTTTATCCGCGGCTTCGTTTGCGTTATGGCCCAAAATTATCCAACGGGAACGTTGTAAATATAGCATGTGACACTCGGAGGTAATGTAGGTTCCCAATCTAAATATATAAAAGAAGAAACTGACTGACTGACTGACTGACTCATCTATCAATGCACAACCCAAACCGCTGGGTCTACAGATTCCAAATTTGGCAAGTAGGTTCCTTGTGTGGTCTAGGGGTGCACTAAGAAAGGATTTTTCAAAATTCACCCCCTAAGGGGGTTAAACGGGGCTCCAAAGTTTGTATGGGGAAACAAGATTAGTTAGACTATTTTATTCGAAACTTCACAGAAGTGCTCCTTTTGATAAATGAGTAGAAACGGGTTTCAGGGTTTTTCAGAATTCAACCCCTAAGAGGGGGAAATGGGGTGACAAAGTCTAAAAATCAATGCACAGCCTAAACCGCTGAGTCTAGAGATCCCAAATTTGGCACATAATTATGTTCCTGAAGTGGTCTAGGGGTACACTAAGAAAGAGTTTTTCAAAAGTCACCCCCTAAGGGGGTGAAACGGGGCTCTAAAATTTGTATGGGGAAACAAGATTAATTTGACTATTTTAATAAAAACTTCACAGGAGTACTCCTATTGATAAATGAGTAGAAATGAGTTTCATTTTTTTTTAGAATTCAACCCCTAAGAGAAGGAAATGGGGTGACAAAGTCTAAAAATCAATGCACAGCCCAAACCACTGAGTCTAGAGATTCCAAATTTGGCACATACGTTCCTTATGAGGTTAAGGGGTGCAATAAGAAAGGATTTTTCAAAATGTACCCCCTAAGGGGATGAAACGGGAGTCAAAAGTTTATATGGGGAAACAAGATTAGGTAAGACTGTTTTATTCGAAACTTCACAGGAGTACTCCTATCGATAAATGAGTTAACATTTGTGTTTCAGGTTTTTTCAGAATTCAACCCCTAAAGAGGGAAATGGGGTAACAAAGTCTGAAAATAAACATCGGTCTTATTGTATGGTGTATCGGGTCGGGTGTATTACAAAAACAACGATTTTAAGATTTAATGTGGCGGACCTGAACACCTTCATTTCCTGTTGGGGTGCGATGGGGTGGGAAATGTCTAAAAATCAATATGGGTGTCGATACCGAGATTATCAGGGGTGCAGATTACCTTACAGCGTCCCGGCCGCCGCGGGAGACGCCCCGGGCGTCGGGGGCCACCACGTGGCCCCCGGCCACCGTAGGCGCGGGCCTGTGGACGGTGGGCTATGGGCTAGCTCGCCGTCCGTCCGTCTCATGACGACAGGCCGTGTCGACGGCGCGTTCGTGTTCCACGCGCGCCTCAAAGAGAGTCAGCAATAGGAAGGGGTCCGCAAGGACCGATGCCTGCCGGGATTGCGGGACTGTTCGAAAGAGATACCGTGGCCCCGGAACACAAAGGGCGATGAAGGAACATGGATGGGTTTTAGTCAGTAAAAGTCTGACACTCCCTCCTGCTCCGCCCAGAGCGGGAGAAGTCATTTGATGATTTCCCATCCGAAAAAAAAAAACAAAAGGGGTGCAGATTACGAAAATGGCATTTATTTTGAGATCCAGAAGATGGCGGATTCGACTTCTATACAGGGTTATTGTTGATTTATTGTGATGATTGTGATAACGATGATGGTGATTGTGATAATGATGATGATGGTGATGATTGTGATTACGATGATGATGATTGTGATTACGATGAAAATGATTGTATTTACGATGGTGATCTTTGTGATTACGATGAAAATGATTGTGATTACGATGATGATGATTGTGATAATAATGTCGATGATTGTGATAACGATGATGATGATTGTGATAATAATGATGATGATTGTGACAACGATGATAATGGTTGTAATTACCATGATAATAATTGTTATAATAATGATAGTGACTGTGATAACGATGATGATTGTGATTGTTATGGTGATTGTGATAATGATGATGATGATGATGATCATGATTGTGATTACGATGATATAGATTGTGATTACGATGATGATGATTGTGATAACGATGATGGTGATTGTGATAGTGACGGTGATTGTGATGGTAAAAGCCATGGTGATAATAATGGTTGTGATTACGATGATAATGATTGTGATAATGATGATAGTAATTGCGCTAACGATAATGGTGATGTGATGGTGATAGTGACAGTGAATGTGATGCTGATAGCCATGGTGATGGTGATTGTGATGGTGATATTGTGATGGTGATGGTGATAGTGACTGTGACTGTGATAGTGATGGTGATTGTGATGGTGATTTTGATGGTGATTGTGATGGTGATTGTGATGGTAATTGTGATAGTGATGGTGATTGTGATGATGATGATCATGATTGTGATTACGATGATAATGATTGTGATTACGATGATAATAATTGTGACTACGATGATAATGATTATGATAACGATGAAGGTGATTGTGATAGTAATTGTGATGGTGATTGTGATAATGGCGGTGACTGTGATGGTGAAAGAGATGGTGATGGTTATTGTGATGCTGATAGTGATTGTGACTGTGATAGTGATGGTGATTGTGATTGTGATTGTGACTGTGATAGTGATGGTGATTGTGATAGTGATAATGGATGTGATTACGACGATAATGATGATGGTGACAGTGATGGTGATAGTGATGGTGATCGTGATTGTGGTTGTGATTGTGATTGTGATGGTGATTGTGATAGTGATGGTGATTGTGATAATGACTGTGATAATGATGATGGTTGTGATAGTGATGATGATTGTGATGATTATGATTTTTGGCGCATAGATGGTTCATAACCTGGATTAACACGTAGGACACTATTTATCCCTTTAATATGATCCAGTGGGACGGTTACCGAACTTTACGCGGGCGAAGCCGCGGGCAACAGCTAGTAATGAAATAATTTTCGATATCGGATCTGTAGTTTGGAAGATTAACCCCAACATCCAAACATACAAACTTAAACAGAGGAGCACGTATTAGTTTACTTAGAATCATAATAAAAATATTTTATTCGTTGAATCTGTAACATAATAATGTTAAACACTATTAAGACATGCTTTAATGACTCAATGAATAAAAAATGAATATTCAAAATGATCTCCCTTACAATTAACCAACTAATTGATAGAAATCAATCAACCGGATCGCTAGAGGGGATAATTAAATCGATTGTATATTACAACCTTTGTCCCAAGCTGATTCAACATTATCCATGTACCGCTAATTATTAATTATCACCAAAATGCCCCAAGCGTCAGTGTCGTCACATAGTTCTGCATAAGGCTGCTTGTCTACTAGAGTGGCTGATAATCCATTAATTGGAGTGAATAAGCGCGGAAGACCGAGGGAGAATCTACAGTTTATCTGTGCTACAGTGGAGCGTTGGAGCGAAGTGTCCCTGTTTACTGAGGCAGAGCGGTGCACAGTTGTAAGAGTGCCACACTAACAATCAATTTGAATCGGAAAAAGAGAGTGGAGTGATGGCTATGTTCTGTTAATCTTGGCCCTGTATAGTCTCGCTTTGAATGAAATGTACAGAACTTAAAGGTTAAATTATATTAGCTAGCAAAATCTGCAGAAGTGATTCATCGATATTTTCTTGCCCCGAAAGAAGTGAAGCCCAGAATAAAATGCGGTTGTCAATACTTAAAAATATATAGGTGCGGTCGAATTGAGAAACCTCCTCCTTTTTGAAGTCGGTTAAAAAAACAGCCAAGGGCGAGTTGAACTCGCGTGGATAGGGGTTCCGTACAATGCCAAAGTCAAATGTTTTTATTCAATTCTGGTATGTTTTACTATAGGTACTACTATTTTCCGTAAGTGAACGTATTATATTGAGTTTACCACCTTATTTTCAATTGATAGAGTTCTTATAATTTTTCCTGTAATCTACAAGCGATGAACTTTATTTTGTATTTTTTTCAAAATTTTAGTCTCAGTATTTTCGGTGGTCAATTTTCGTCTTCTTTCATGAATAAAATCCTTTAAGCGTTTCGTTTTTTTTCATTTTTTGTACGGAACCCTAAAAAACAACAAATTATTACTGTATTTGTTTTATCGTGTTAAGATATAACATCTATACCATCCATCCATAACTTCTCCGAAGTTATAATTCTATCCTTAGCCTAGCTTTTTCCCAATTATGTTGGGGTCAACTTCCAGTTATTTGAGTTGTTATCCGGTTATTTGACATGGAGCCACTGCAGTTAGTACTGGGTAATGCGTAACCCCTTGGGTAAGACTGTTTGTCAGACTTTCGGGCCACTGACTATCTGTAACAACTACCAAATATCCATGACTTCTCTTTGTTAACTAATTTAATTTGATCTTGTGAATTTTTTATATTGGTTAAGTTATGCATTTCCCCGTTTCAATGGACAGGCATCCTAACATTTCTGTTAGCTGAATTAATAAGTCGTACTTGGTTGAGTTCGTGAATTCTCGTTGATATCACGAGGAAATACTACTAATTATACATTGTTGGTCTGCGTCATCTATTTGTGGTTGTGAATTCTGTAGCGATTTACTTATTTATTAAAGCTTTGGTTTATTGGTGGTTTTCATTTCCTGTTTTTGCTATAATTGAGTGTGTGTGTGTGGTATTTGGTCAAATAAAAATAAATAAATATCGCTGGACATTACACACAGCGCCATCTAATGCCACACTAAGCAACGAGGCTTGTGTCGTGGACACCAGTTAGTTGATATACTACATAGATACTTTTTTTGTTTGTAAATACATACTTATTATACAAAAAAAAAAAAAAAACGATTATTGTCCTAATCGAAAGTACACACACTTGATTTCGTGTCCTGCCTGTCCTGTTGTTTGCACATCACAGGAGCTGATGGACGCTACTAAAAGTGACAAAAACGTTGCCAAATTTTGGGCTGACTCAATTTAAATTCTCATCGACACGCTAAGAAGAAGATTGAAAGGTGGAAACACTCCAAAAACTCCCATGTTGTGACAATAATGTGGCTGAATGTCAGTAATTGAGACGAATACATTTCCAATTAAGACCGTGTACTAACCATGCCAAAGCTATCGTAACGCGATTTCAAGCGACCATCGCGTTCATTTAGGTACGCTTTGTCTGACCGAAAGATGCATTCATAACATTCATTTTTAAATAGTAAAACTTTTAGTACCCTTAAAATGTAAAAATAACATCATATCATAGCCACCCAGCTATTTATAGAGCACATACATTGTTAAAAGTAATATTGTAGATGTGAAAGCTCAGAGTTATTACCTGTGTTATTTACGGAAAATAATATATACCCGCTTCATACTCGTACAATAAATACTGGGTTTCATTGTGCTGAGTTATTTGCTCAAAATAAGCTTTAAATTTGCGCGATTACGTTTTGCTGGATAGAACGAAAATCACAGAACACATCAAAATATTCAGTAGAACACCACCACCATTTCAGCCGAAAGACGTCCACTGCTGGACATGGGCCTCCCCCAAAGGGGGTAACAGTAGATCAGTCAATGGAATAATAACATGAATTACGTTACATGAATCATAATTATCCTATTATGATTCTGTTAAAGCGGCCATTTTACGCCCGGTTGACCCAATTTTAACTCTATGAAAATTTGGAATTTTTTATTTTGTTTTTGTTTTTTTTTGTGTCTGTAAGTATGTACTTATAATTACGGATAAACTGACATTTATGATGACCGTTTTCATGGAGGCGGTATGATTATGTAAATGTTACAATTTGTTTCATTGTTGTGTGTATATGGTATTAATGTATTATGCTCATCCAAACACTTGTGTTCATGTATAATATTTTAAGCAAGACAACCAGACGTCTGCCAGAATTTTCTAGCTGGCCAGCTTATGCAATGCAATCAGCTGAACTAGTAGAATAAAATTGACCGGACGTTTCAGAGGCAAGAAAGGCTTCACGCGACACATTTAACGTATTTTAATATTTAATTCATCAGTCGGTCAGTCGCGGCATTTCCACTTTTTGATCCATTTTAGCGGCAGGTCCTAATTACTTAGCAAAGTAATATACACCATTATCATCAACAAACAAAAAGAGACCACCAATTTCCGGATCGCCTCTCCCACCTAAATGAGTCGATCGATTTTGATGAATGAAGTGTCAAACGTATAGCGTAGGAGTGACGACCATTACCTACCTATACAGCGTGTGTCAGAATGGTGTAGTCATATTTCAAGGTGTTGTTTAGATGATGAAACTGAAAAACTTTCTCTATGGAACCTATTGGTTCCACCTATTGGTGAATACGTAAAAGAAATGATCATGTCCACCTGTTTCGCGAATACGATGTTGATTCCACGGAAAGTTCCTCAGTTAGATGGTCTGTATCTGTGCCGTGTGTTTCTGATACAGCCTGTAGACGTAAAGATTTTGGGAACACTCTCTGTTAGTATCGTTTGAGGACAGCCTCATTAATTATGCTTAGTTTCCGTTGCGTTGCAGTGCTCTTCGTTGTTTATGTATCGAAGTATCGGTAGTGGGGAAGAGGACACGAATTTCGACAGCTCTATTTGTAGTTCGCTTATTGAGGTAATGTGTGCTGGAATAATGGAGCTGTTTATGACGTGGCGTAAACCAGTCTTTAAAACAGGTTTTAATTTAAAATTTCAAGCCACTATTTGACTTCTGTGGCTGGTTTGCAAGAGAACGTTAGAATAAATAAATAACAATGTTTGTTTTTATAGTATTACTGGTGTTTAAGGTACAACTATTATATATTCTTTATTTATTTTTAAAAAACTAATTACATTTTAAATATTAATTAAAAACATATAAAAAACATTTAAAATTGTAGCCCACTATCGGGAACAGGGTCTAAGCTACCGAAGGTTAGGGCTCCACCTCCAGAGAGAGGAACCTCCTAACAATATGTGCCTTGTCCAAGAGTACCGCTTACTGAATCAAGCCCTTGATCCAGCTGCAATGCTGTGTGTAGTGAGAGCCTTTTCACGTATTGGTCGAGGCTCTTGGCAATTAAGCCATTGGCTGAAACAACTATAGGCATAATGGCACACTTATTATTAATCCCTCTAGTGGCTGAAATTGTCATTTAACTAAGGGATATAAGTCTAAGCCGTTACTTTTCCCTTTCTCCTACAAAGCTTCAAAAAGATCACAAACACGGAAGGTACATCTCTAGTAACCGCACACCACATAAGCTCCTTAGAACACATGTAAACGATCCACTTTGTGTTCTTAAAATAAACCGTTCGAAGAAAAAAAAAGGGATCCTGTTTTAATCTGTAACAATACACTTTTGGTAACCAAAGAGCGGCGCGTTTTGTCGTACACAGCCGGAAACGCGGGACGCATAAATCATTGCGTGTGGCAATACCTTTATTGTGTGTTGTATCAATTATGGGGAGGACTCATTCGGAAATTTTATTGGACATTAATGTGTCGGGAGCCTTAGAATCGTTCTGAGCCTGTCATCGTTAATATTCCGTAGGGTAAATTATTCTCTGTGAAGCGTATATGGGTACGCACGTGAAGGTTACTTTTTTAAGGCAGTTCTTTAGACGTTATAGCATGGCAATAGCAGTCATTACCCTTTCCCAAAAGAGATTACTCTTTTGACGAACCAAAACAATGAACAATGTATCGTTATTAGTTTGTGAACAATATTTAATTAGGATCACAATAGAAGTTGATTCAGAACTTTAAAAGGTTTTAGTTTTAGTAGTTTAAATGAAGAACACCTATAAATGTAATGGTTTTTTCGGGTGAGAAATCATCAAATGTCTCCTCCCGCTCTGGGCGGAGCAGGATTGGATAGGGATTGTCAGACTACTGACTAAAACCCATCCATGTTCCTTCATCCCCCTTTGTGTTCCGGGGCTACGGTATCTCTTTCGAACAGTCCCGCAGCCCTGGCAGGCGTCGGCCCTTGCGGACTCCTTCCTTTAGCTGGCTCTCTTTGAGGCGCGCGTGGAACACGAACGCGCCATTGACACGACCTGTCGTCATAAGACGGGCGGACGGCAAGCTAGCCCATAGCTCTCCGTCCACAGGCCCGCGTCTATGGTGGCCGGGGGCCACCACGTGGCCCCGGACGCCCGAGGCGTCTCCCGCGGCGGCCGGGACGTGAGGTTCTCTCCCTCTCATGTTCCGCCACCTCCTTCTCTAGAATTACTGCTTCGCAGAAGGAGGTGACGGCGTCCCATTCCGTCTCGCTCCAGACCATGGATTGAATCAGGGCCGGACACGAGAGGTCGCCGCTGCTGATTTCAACATTGCGTCTGACCATCTATCCGGTGCTCTGTTTGGGTGCGTTTTCCTTCTACCCTGCCATCATGAGACTGCCCAGACAATGCTCAGATCAATGCGAAAAAAGTGGTCCTTCGAGCCGGATGTAAAGTGTGCAGAGTGTCTCTGTTAACGTTAGCGAATCGGTCTAGCTGGTCTCACACAAGCGGGTCACCCCAGAATGGTGAAAAAGTACAGAAAGGCTGAAGACAAGGTCTATGTTTAACTTTTGACAGTACGTTATCATTGCGTTTGATTTCTGCGATAAGGGACGGGAATCAAATTCCTGCACGGTAAAGATATTTGTTTGGTCCGCAAATAGTTGTTTCTGTTCTGGGTGTTTGCAATACTATTCAATTCGATTGAGTAAACACACATAAGATACTGAAGGAATTCCAAGAGTAGGGTTACTTATGTACCTAAATGAATCATTCCCAATTTGTCGATTCCCCGTCGTGCGTCGACTCGTGTTTTTTTTTTGTTTTGATGCATTTCCTTATATTTCACCTCAACATTTTGCTTATAAAAAAATCTCCAGAATATCTGTCGAGGTTTTTGAAACTTCTCTTAAAAGAGCATCAGTTTACTTCACACGATCTCATGATCCTTAGTACAGCATATGTAACAGCCGTTGGACCGTAAATTGTCACTTATTGACATACATTAATTTATTTCAATTAGCGGAGGGCGACTCGTCATTGATGATACGCAAAAGACAAGAGCCCAAACGCTTCTTTTATTAAGTGTCGGTCGAAGATTCTGGTACTTAGATACCAAATCTTGATATTATGTAAAATCAATCAATCTCTAAGACACCAAGTGACATTCTACCATCACGCCTGTTCCATTCCTCAAAGAGTAAGGCAGAGGCATACCTAATAGTACACCCACATTCCGCCATTATATTTAAGCTTCATGTAGAGGGCGAGCTAATTGCCATCAACCGACCACGTATCCAGACTCCGTGGCTGCTGCTAAGAAATTCCTGATAGAAAAATCCTATTGCACTTTGTACAACCCGGGAATCGAACCCAGGACCTCATGCTCAGCAGTCGTGCTTGAGGCTACTAGACCAACAAGGCACACAGACGGCGATAATGTTGACTGAAAAATCAAAAACGCATTGAAATGACAAACGTTACTGCAATGCTCATAATCAAAGGCCAGGGTGTTGACAAAGGCGTTGAAGAAATACGAGACTATTTGAAAGACAAACCTTGTCTAAGCTCACAGATTGACATTGAAAGGAAATCAACCTAGAGCAGAAACTTCAAAAGCATGCACCTTAAAGGTAAGCGTCCACCTGTCCGCATCGTACGCGTTGGACGCATTGGACGCATTGGACGCATTCGTCATTTCGGTTGCATTTATTTAACAGATTCGAGCGATCCGTGCGGTGCGGATCAGTGACTTTCTATACAACGAATACTTCGCATCGCATCCGTTTGATGCGATGCGTACAGTAAGTACAGTCGTACGTACTCTAAGTACAGTCACCAGCGTATCAAGTTACTACAAACTGTCAAACTGTTCAGCTAGCAACTATCATAAGAAATAAATTACAATGACAACCATATTCCAAAAGCTCTAACAATGTCTGTGGACATCCTCCAACACTAGATCAACTACTGTGATTTGTCATACACTAACCGTTGCCAAGTATCCACCACTTTACGGTGGCGCCTATCTAACGAGTAAACGTTTGGATGAATCATTTAATGTCGGTGACTCGTGGTTGTGCTCGGTAAATAGTCGTGTGGTTGAATGATGTGTCGAGATATTTTGGCCTTGTGAAGTTATATATCAGCGATAACGATAGTGGAAAAATCAACAGTAATACAAGACATATAAGTAAACTTACAATGGACGAGATAAGCGTACAAAATTATAACATACTTGCAAGGCCAACTGATTATATAGTAACCAAAAAGCTTGTGTCAATACTTGAATGTTGGTGTTGAGAATAGCTTTAAAAAATAGTCTTCTTATCATTCTGGTGAGTGTTATTGATGGGTTTTGTAGAATCAGAATAAAAACCCGGCCGTTGCCTATTCAATGAATGCAGTGACTCCAACCATATTTCGTATGTAATTTCTTTCCACTTCCAGATTATCATCAAGAAATCCAATTTCGTTTTGGTAATGCCTGCATTGAGTATTCTAATTCTATAATTCACAGGATAATCACTGATTCATATGTCAGTCCGTGGATTCTATGGCATCCGCTTATACCGAACCATGACCTTAAATTTGACGTTAAATTGGACTATTTATCAATATCACAGCGGCAACAAAAATAAGTTTATATTTTACATAACAAATAGAGACCCCCACACCTTCCTAAATCTTTCTTATTCAATGATTTTTATCGTATCTGTATTTATTTAGGGCTCATGCTCATCATTATCGATAGTATTGATTACACAGTTTGTATCGATAAATCAGGCGATTGTTTGTTCGAACTAACACTATCGCTTCGATTTTCTTAACAACGGCGTAGAACCGATTATCGATAATCATGTGAGCACAGCAAGAGGCGCTGATTGAAAAATTACCGACAAGATTATCGAGGAGTGCGCATTAAATCATCCGATTGTAACCAAGCTTTTTATCGATAGTCACTGATCAAACGGTTTTCTTAGCTTTCTAATGTCATCGGAATTCATATGGGTTCCACACACTAAAGACCAAACCCACTGACATTTTTGTGTTAGCAACTTTATTGTCGGCGGGTTAGTTGGCGGCTTCAAGTCAAGCCGAAATACTTTGTCGGTGGCACGAGATGTAGAACTTTGTTTTACGCTACAGTTTGAGTATCACTGGGCAAATGAGAGGCTGCCTACCTAAGCCACCGATAATATCAACTATATATATATATCGTAACACGTGCGTGTCGCCGACATAATTCTTTTTATAAAGCTTTGGGTTTGGTGTGTAGAGCGCTTTATACATAGATTATGCAACACGTAATGAGTGTAATGAAAGTACTAGGAATTTAAGTGAGAAAGATAAAGTGATTGATTTAGTGAGCTACTTGATATGCAAGCGTGATAAGATTTCTTAGATAACAATTAATAAAACAGCGGGAAGTGCGGCTAATAAGCTAATCAGTGATCTCTGCTGGATTGACGAGGCGAGTATCGGTGATGCTAGCTTAAGTATTGATGACTAAAATGGGTTGGGGAATCAAGTGCAAGCTAATCAAGTTTAATGAGCCTATGACGGTCCCATCGGTAGGAAATAAATACGCCCTCCACTTTGTACTAACAAAGTGGAGGGCGTATTTATTTCCGGGGGGGTAGTTCGTAATACAACACGCAGTCGCAGTAGGGTTTGGTGGACCTGTGAGTGCCAAGATATAGGTCCCTCTTGAAAACTTAACATACAATGATATAGAAGTACTAGATGACATGGACACATGGAACAAGTGCCGGGCCTGAAAGGTGGGTTGGAAAAAAGGGTCACACAAAAATAACACGTCTAAGATAATAGTGTCATCCGAATCTAAAACTCACTAAAGATAGACCCGTACTAAGCTAAAGTCTTCACGAAATCACCTCCTAACCGTGTTCAAAGCGGTTAAAAGAATACTAAATATCGTACTTCCATTGCAGCAGTTTATTCCTAAGCCCTAACGGTAGCTCTATGTTTCGTATACTCCATTAAGCAAGCCAAAAGCAATGAACGAAACGCAATGTAGTGAGCCTCGAACCGATATCGCGGAACGTTTTCCTCTATACAACATCCTTTAAATAAAAATTCCATTGAAATCTATGTGACTTTGTGGAATCTCCGATACACCTTGTATTGGTGCTGGAACTGAGCATTCTTTCAATTGCTGAGGAAATGATTTTGAAGATGGCACATAGTTTTAGGGTAGATTTTTGCAGGGTACCTACCTAAATTTTTGTGAGATGATAGTTGTGACATGATGCTTTTTATGAATATGTTAAAGGAACTAGATGTCATTGTGTTTGTTCATATTTAAATTGAAATACGAACTTATATACGAACAAATTTAGTGTGTTAATGCCTTAAAGCATGAGTAAAATAATGTGTCACACCTCTTCACTACTGGTGAAATCATGCCCAACAGAGAGATATGTCAAACGGAACAAGCACACAACTTTATACCCGACACGTCTTGTCACAAAAATGAGCCTAGCCGTAAAATGAGACAGACAAATTATGAAATAGGCCATTCGTTACAAAATCGACTTCTAAAATCTCTAAACCACAGAGCTACTGTTTTTTTTTAAAGAAATAACAAGAAGCATCACTCGGTCGTGTGAAGTCGGTATATCCGATTTCATTGCATACTAAAACAATTATAGCGTTACATGAAATCGTGTCAGCTATTTTTATTTCGTTATAAATAGAAGCGCAGTTGGGTCAACTAATGAATGAAAGCTGTTTTATTTGCAACATTACAAAGAATTTTCTGTTGATGATTACTGCTTTCTAGAATTACTGCATTCGTTTGGTAAACTAGAGTCTATCATGACTGATTAAATTTTAAAGTTGTTTTTTGTTCTCTTTTGTTTTGTCCTGTGGGTTATTTCCAAAGTACTTCATTTCCTTTGAACTACCATGATTGATACTTTTTCTTTCTTTCTTTCTTCAAGAGATCCAGGTAAGGTGATCGCTACCTGATACGTTCCCTTTAACAATAAAAAAGAGCTGAACATTTTGATCAGAAACACTTAGACCTTACACTTCCTTGACTTTTTGTAAAAGTTCTATAAAGCTACTAGTCCACTTATCACCTACGTATAAAAACATAATTGCTTGATCATAAATACTTTGAACCTCTAAATAAGTCATCAATATTTAAATATCCACCAGGTATTAAATGAGCTTTTATAACGGAAAATCGATCAGTTAACTATTCGATACTAGTACATCGGATTTTAAATTTTATCGAACAAATGTTAAATAAACTGTAGTTTTTATTGTGATTTGTGATAATATTGTGTAATACTTACACAATTATTTTGGTTGTGTTAATCTACCGCTTGTTAATTACCAGACCGGTTTGTATTTATTGTACATAAATAAATACAAACCGGTCTGATTAAGTAGAAGAAGATCCGTTGATTAAGTATTAGTTATGTGTATCGTTTTTTGAGTTTGTTATGTTTACGAGTATATTAAATTTACAACATGTTGAGCTGTTTCTTCTGACTTCAAAATTGTTTGGTTAAGATTACTATACACACTACACTACACACACACTATTACTATTACACTACTGTTAATTCATGGAAAGAGTTACACGTTGACAAAAGATTTCATATTTATTCAGTAGGCACGTGTAATATCTCATCATAATACCACCACTCCTGTTTTCGAAGGTTTAGCAGAAGTGACCCACATTTCGCCAGATTATAAAATGGAGTGCACGAGTATACTCCGTATTTAATCTACGAAATACATCCTTACAAAATATGTGAGTCTTAAATAAGGAAGTGTATCAAATTAACACGTGAAACTGGCTTTTCTTGAGAAATTATTTTACTCCATAAAATTCTAATAACAACATAAATTAAGACCAAGTCTACACGGTTTACTCGCGTAATTATAGCAAGTCATACGCGGTATTTTGCGGTACTATAAAGAGTCTATTAACGACGCAATGTCGTGTAATATATACAGAACATTATGAGGTAATAACGTAATTTAATTTCCATGTCCACAGTCTGAATTAAAGTTACAACTGGCTCACGAGTATATCGAGGTTGTAAATGGTATATTTACTGGTACTAATATTGGGCTAAATTAAAATATGATTGCGTTAATTAAACGAGCTTTTAGAGTGTTTCCGCACTACGTCCGATCCGAGTCCGAACCGTACCCGTGCAAATTACAAAATCAGATACAAATCAAATGACAATACAAAATCTACAATACAAAATCGGATGACGGAAGCCGGATCTAGTGCGTAAACTACCATAGAAATAGTTCTACGACTACTGCGGACCATATTCGGATCGGACGTAGTGCGAAACCGCTCTTATCCGAGCCTTCAGCTACGTGACGGTCGGGTATATAACAAGAAAACTACAACTGGGAAATTAGTCCCAAGCCAGGTCTACATGTGTGCCAAATTTCATCAAAACGGTTTCAGTTGTTAAGGCGTGAAAGAGCTTTTTCGCATTTAAGCATGTATGGCTTTAGAGTAGGTATCTCTGCAAGCTTAGTGCAGACGTCACGATTAATTCTAAGCCCACACGTGACCAAAACCTAACATACAAAGGGTGCCCAAGAATAGACCTATGAACATAGCGTAACATCATCTCGACTGTAGTGCCTCAAAGCGTTTGGCAGCGGTGTACCTTATAGTACATCCTAAGCGTGGCTGCTGAGCAAGAGGTCCCGAGTTCGACTCACAGGTCGGGCAAAGGGTTATTGGGTTTTTCATTCGAAATTTCTCAGTAGCAGTCACGGAGTCTGGACTTGCTCGAAAGCTTTCAATAAGCAGGTAATTACAGTCAAAGAAAGGAGAAAAGAGTGTTTTTTTCAGAAATTCCAACTTTGCGAAAATATCATTAGTTTTATATGTACTTTTTCTTGATAACAGACTTACTAGTTCTGCACTAATTAACAAGCAACAATGACCTAATTTCTCTTATCTCATTTCTATGTACGGAGTTGACAAAACTAGGAACTTTCCGAACAATGTTCCAAGTGAGATTATAGAAATATTCCACAAAAACATTTCTACTACAAGTTACCTACTCACGGATATTTTGTTATGTACTCTACAATGTAGGTGTGAATGTAAACCACTACGTTCTGAACGAGTACGGGTTTTCAAAAAAATGCAAAAGAACCTCAACTCTATATAAAAGCCACCAAGATATATTTTTTGGATGTAGTTTGATCAAACAAAACAAGAAAGTGATCTTATTATGGGTTCCGTTTTTTCCTTTTGAGGAACCCGGAACCCTAAAAACAAGGAACATTTTAAATTTCCGTGTGCCTGGAAACTACACAATGTTTTGATTCAATTTCCGATAGCACAAAGAAGCGATAGGTCCTTATACTCGGAAAATAACACCAAAACCTGTTCTACTAAAGAATCTATCGAGAAACTGTAGTACCTAGCTAGTTACATAGCGGATGGTATAGAAAATATTTGCTAAACGAGAATAAGTCTTCGAACGATGCTTCCCTCTGGGACTTGAGACGGTAAGCTCCATTCAGATATATTAAAAACCCATCGAACTAGATATTGGCTGTTAATTTTGCCTCGTATAATATTTGAAGGATTTTAATAAATATTTTCTGCATGATAGAGTTTAGTATTTATTTTTTGTGCTTAGTAGGCTGGCGTTTGGAAGCAATGGCGTTGCCTAGGGTTGGAAAACGATTCACTCGAACTTTTTTTTAAGGTCTAGATTATATTGATCGGGAATCAGAGGTTCATTTTACTATGATAGTTTCTAAGCCTGTCTGTATTGTCTATGAGAATTTGATTATGAAATTAATGGGGGCAATCGTTTTTGAGCTCACTAGATCGCGCCACTGTCAAGTAAGGTCTTGTCAATAATTCTATTTTATACTTTAAAGTACCAATAACGTCATAAAAAGTTTATTTTATTACGAATAACAACCCGATAACAACATAGTGTAAACTTCAGATACATATTTACAATATTCTCCCTAAAATTAGCATGAAACATTTAAAAATCATTCTACCTCCAAGTACTAACAAATAAGATCATAGGTTGCTACTTAAAATCTTCAAGTCATAATTAATCAAGAATGACTCAGTCTAGAACACAATCGTCAGTATTAATAAAAAAAAAGTGATAAAAAAGCACGCAACGCGCGAACACTGTATGACATCTGACATTTCGGAAGACCTTAGTCTACACGAACGCCTCTAGCGGCGAATTCATGCGCGATAGCCCCCAATGAGAGCCGATGAGTTCATTAGGATTACAGCGGAGTAAAACATAAAACATTCGCAACCGCTCAACCATACCAGCTGTACCATAAACACTCAGTTAATTGGTTGACATAATTCCTCAACTTCTAATTTACTCTCCAAACCATAATACGTTTGTCAATTGTTTGTCATTGTGACCACAAACCATTGTTTGCTTCTCTTTAAAACCCAAAGTAGGTCACTGAAGCACGCGTAAAGCAGCATTGTGTGAAAAGTCTTTTGCATCAAGAGCGGCCTTTACGATGCGCCCTTCAAAACCAAGAGGAAGGCGTTTTACAACAGTAGAATATAATATATAAAATATATAAAATATTATATTCTACGCTAAGGAAACTGTTAACTAAAATTATGGTGCTTGATACCAGGGTATAGATGTATCGGTTGTGTTGTGAATCCTTGTGGAGAGTGTTTAAAAGCTTTTGTGAGATCGAAAGCAGGAAGACTGGAGGAACTTGTGATCCGGCCCTCGGCGCTATTGAATGCAAGCGAGCGGATCGAATCTCCAGATATATTGGCAACAGTAAATTTTGAAAGCAATTCCTGGAATCCTTTAGGATTTTCCCCGTGTTCCTGATTCTTAACACTGTGGGTTTTAGTGCGCTTGGTGTTTACAAATGGGTCTTAAAATTTTATATTTTTGTTTGGACTGGGTGGTATTTTTGAAGCTTAGGTTGTTTTCAGTGGAGATTGTTTTCTTTAGGTGTATTTTATCTTTTGTTGGAAATATCAGGTATATTTCAAGATCATCATCAACCTATAATGTTCCCACTGCCGCACACGGTCTACTCTCATGATAAGAGGGAATGGGCTATAATCCACCACGCGGACCCAGTGCGGATTGGTAGATATTATCAATTTTTGGTTCTAGGACATGGCGGTTTCCTCACGATGTTTTCCTTCACCGTTTTGAAAGCAGTGGTGATGAAATAAATTACACAAAGTAATGTGCCTGTCTGGGTTCGAACCCACGACTTACTGTTCGTAAGTCCGGGCCACCACCACTGTGCCACCGCTGCTCCTATTTCAAGATTGGTTGTCTTATTTCTCTTTAGATCCTGGAATGATAATGTTCACATTGGCGCAACATTTTGACGATATTAGCTTCTTTATAAGACGTTTTTTCAATTTTAAACTCTGTTTCGAAAGTACAAGAAAACATTTTGAAATTCACCATCCTGCACTTGGCTCTCGTGGTGGAACTCTCACGGAAGAGGGACTGCTGGGTCCAGATAGTGACAACAATATACTTAGGTAGATTAAGCTTACTCTATTGATTTCGAATGGCACATTAATACAGACGTCCAACGGATTTAGGCTCTTATTGACTAAATAGTGATTGCTCCAAAAGCACGTTATACACGGAAAAGTAACATGCATTCCCTGTACGGCCAAGAACTTCCAACTTTCCACAATAACAGTCAGAACACTACAAAAATCGAATAACCTCAATACTTTATACCTCTACTCTATGTTTGGACTTACCCATAAAGTCGGAACAAATCCCCAAGCAGAGACACTATGAGTATATAACAAAACACTTTAAACCGACTTTCTTTAAAATTCTCGACACAATTTCTATTGCAAGGTTATAACAAACGTAGCTGGGACACCTCTCAACTCGATTGTATTGCTCCTTGTTGCAAAAAACACAGTTTCAACAGATCCACATAGCGATATTGTTATTGCAAAACTTTCCCCGCACTACTATCTAGTGTTGTTTGGAATCGTACACAATATCGTTAAGTATTGGTTTAAATTGAAGATTTAGTAAGGGGACGTGGAACGAGTTTTGTAGTGTACTTTCTGTTATAACTCTTACAGTCGTTTTTCAGTGAACTCAAGTTTATATTTCAGCTTTCCTACTTGTTTGGATATTTCCTTTTCCGCTTTCGTTTTCCCGGTATTGATACCCGGGTGCTAAATTCCAGTTTCATTTTCCTTAACGTGTTTAATTGATACCATAAAGTTAAACTTACCTTTTCCGTTTTTGATTTATTTTGTATCGACTGTTTCTTCTTATCATAAAATAAGGCAATTATAGGTAAGCTGTTTACTAGTACGAGTATACGTTCAATGATTGCAAATATTGTTTGATAACACGTGAGGATGTAATTGGCTTTCTGGTG
Source organism: Xestia sexstrigata (assembly GCA_941918905.2). Classification (NCBI taxonomy): domain Eukaryota; kingdom Metazoa; phylum Arthropoda; class Insecta; order Lepidoptera; family Noctuidae; genus Xestia; species Xestia sexstrigata. Next base: position 7,821,403 of record OW799217.2, on the reverse strand, counting down.
ACTATGGTTTGCTTTTTTGTTAGTTTTTATTAACTGTAATTCTTCCATGTACTAATTAAATAAATAAATACGAATGCAGTAATAGACTAAATTATAGAACTTACAGATAAGTGTTGCTGGCAGGAGTTCTCGACATTCTGAAAAGAAAAGTATAAGAAAATTAGACATTGACGTACTCGAACTTTATTTTCGGGTGGTCTTATCACATGAGCTCCTGAAGATAGAGGGCTCCATCGAAGTCAGCCCAGAAAGAGGTAATTAGATGATTTGGAAGCGTACCATTAGGGATAGTTCGATGGTTGTTGGTGAAGGAAAACATCGTGAGGAAACCAGCATGCCTGAGAGATATTTCTTGACGGCATCTAAATCCAAGTCAGAGGCTCATTGACGGCATAAAAACTCTGACACCAAGTTTGGCACTAACCACACGATAAAGAAGAAAGAAAGAAGGGATGGATCGAGATAACGCAAGAAGAGAATTCCTTGAGCATTGGAGAGTTTCTGCACAGAAGTGGGACACAAACGGATAGTTCACAAACAGTAAACTCATGGGGTAACACAGTAGATATTTACATAATTTTTTACTCCATACCTACTCTGCCTCAAAAAATATCATCACACTGACATCAAATAGTTCTGCATTTCTGATAACGTTCTACCTATTACTGCTGAACCTATTTATACCATAACCAACGCTTCTAGTGGCAGCATATCGTTAAAAGAATTTACTAAATATCTACTATAATTTACTCGCTTATGCTTATGTGGAGTTCGGTAATGTCCCACGGGATTGGATTACCGGGTTAAAAAAAATCCTATCCGGGTTATAAACTATCTGTGTGCCAAATTTCATCCAAATCGGGTAAGTAGGTTTTGCGTGAAAGAGTAACAAATATGACATTAGGGACTGCCAAACTGTTGCAGTTTTCAAGAAAAAAGTAAAAGAATATTACATAACCTTTTCTTCATAATTGCATAAGTATTTATTATTAGTTATTGTATTGTATTTATAGTATTGTTAAATGTTTTTCTTTGTATTTATTAGTAGGTATGTATGTATTGTATATTATATCTAAAATAGTTATCTGTTTTATGTATTCTATTTTCTTTTCTTTTTATTAACAAACTATGTCTACATCTCTTTTTAGTATCTCCTTTCGCAGGTATGCTGGAAGAGATTTCTTTTGAAATAAGCATCACCTTTGTACTATTTTCTGTTCCTTTCTACTTTTCTTTATATTTAGTGTGTACATAAATAAATTGTTAAATAAATAATAAATAAATAAACATTCATCCATCCATCTATCCTCACAAACATTCGCATTTAAAATATTAAAAGGATTAGCAGTAATTTCGAGCTAAACTCCATGACCCTTTTTGTGAAGGAATACCTGCCATAATTTCCAAACCCGTCAATACGCAACGTAAACAAGCTTCATACGATTCACAAACGAGCACTTGAAGTTGAAACCATTAAAATAATATCCAACCTGCGCTAACCCCGCAAATGCTGACGGTACAGAGCGTACGAACCATAAACGGGTACTTGCAAATAGCTCGTTACACTCCAAATGAGATTGAAAACGAGCAACGTAAGCAAATATTTGCAAAGCGCCATTTACTGTATTTGTGTGTCATTGTACACCTCATCTGCAATCAACGGGATCGCATTTGCTTCTACGCTAATTGGAGGGTTAGATTTGAAAGCATTTGCTGGTTTTGTTAGCACAAAATTATCTTTATACTACACTTGCATAGTAAGTGTACCAATACTACCCCACTAAAAGGCTTGAAAGCTGTTCATTAACACTTCAAACCTCTATGCGGTAGAGCGAGAGATTTATAACATTCTCTCGCTTTAACACGCGCGTAAGTTGGAACCTGCGAAACGGACCGTTTTTACCTTCTCTAACGTCTTTTGGCGCGAAAACTGTTTGACGCGCTAAAATTAAAAACATTTAACAATTGTAAAAATGTAACTTTTTAATAAAATGCTTGTTTTTGTTATTTTGTCTTTTACTTCTTTGTGCTTAAGTGTAGTATAAAGCAGTATATATCACTCGAGGGTAATTACAGATTACTAAACTCGTGTGGTTCACGGCCCTCCGCTTCGCGTCGGGCCTCAAATGCACACTCGATTAGTAATCTGTGCCTTACTCCCCTTGGTGAATAAATAGCTATTGAATACGACCGGTATTTCCTAATACTAGTGCATGTTTTGACATGAGAACAGTTGCAGATAGGAACTAGGAGTGTGAGCAATTGTGTTATCGGTAGTCACAGTTCTAATTATAACTAGAGATTTAAGAAGATTACATGAGCTAAATAAACAACTGTATTTGTGTTGGTTCAAACTTCGTTTGAAATTCTGTTGGAATAAAGTTCTAATCAGCTTGCACGACAAAGTGGTTGTTACGTCAGTCACTGCGGCCGAATAGTGCGAAATGAGTGTTTTTTTGCGATTTACAAAAAATCTATTTATTGGACTAAAAAAGTAAAACACTATGATACTAGTATTTTGTTGCCAAAAAATAAGAATGATCGCATATATTTTAGTATGGTTTATACTCGTTAAAATAAATTTTTAGAGATAAGTTTGTGATTTTTTTCTATCGAATAAAATTTGTTGTATTATGTTTTCAAAACACTATCGTACTAGCATATATCCTGAAGAATATCATATATTTTTCTGGATATGTTTATTGCAGTGAATCATATGCTTTTTTGCATTATAAAACTCGCGTTTAGCCCATGTAATCGCCCAAAGTCAAGTATAATTAAACATTGGTATTATTGAATAGTACCTAGTATTATTGACTGACTCGTTGATATATTGGTCGCGAGCGTGACTGCTGAGCAAGAGGTCTTGGCTTCGATTCCCGGGTCGGGCAATAGATTTTTCCAAGAGGAATTTCTCAGTAGCAGTCAAGGAGTCTGGATTTGTGATTGCCAGATTGATGGCAGTAGGTTCGCCCCCTATTACATGGGACTTTAATAAACTGGCGAAATGTGGGTGTACTATTAAGCACACCTCTGCCTAATCCTTTGAGGATTACAGGCGTGATGTTATGTTATGTATTATTAAACATGACAAAACGTCGATAAGTTAGGTCTGTAGCAATGACAGGAAACCCTGATTTAATTCGTATCCGCAGATTGATCTATTTTATCATCCCTAACAATTATTATTTCATTATTTAATTTAAGAAGATGTATTCTAAAGTACCTAACTCTACAAGCAGCCAAAAGAACATTTGTCTTAAAAGCAAACCAATTTAAAGAAAGAATACCGCATTCCAGTACCTTCCATTGATGAAATTCAACTTCGAAGAAAACCTTATTCTCCAAGGATTGTGATCGATGGATGCTATACCTCTCGTTCGCTTGCAGTCCAAGGCAAGTACCTCCGTATAAAACCCCAAAGGTGTAAACGTTCGAACTGAGCCAATAAACTTACCTTACAGTTTATTAATGCACTTCTAGTAGCAATATATTGAAACTTGGATTGGTATCTGTGCTGTGGGTAGTGTATATTGCAAGACAGTGTAATTCAGCTGAGAGTTGAGCAAAGATAATCTTTTATTTGGGATTACAAAAAATTTTAGAACACAGCGATGATCAGATTTGATCTCTAAAGGTCCCTTAAATTAAAAAAAACCACAGGAACCAAGTTTTAAATAATAAATGATGTAAATAGCTCTTTGCAAACACTTTTCACGTAATAAAAAAAGAAAATGTTGAGGCTGGTGTTTCGTACCAGACGTGACTAATCTGAGACGAAACAGCCGAATCAAACACAAAAGTCAAAGTCTCTTTTAAGGTCTAGATATAACCTTGGTCAACTCACATGAGGACTCTGTAGATTAGTGTCTCAGATGATCTTTTGAGGAAAGAACCACACAGATATGAATGGACCTGTCCAGTAAGTGCAAGCATTTGTAAGTTAATCTGTAGCACGATTCATAACCGTACGTACCGTTTGCTTCCGTACGTTTTTTCAAGGGTGACCACTGAAAACCAGCGCTGTGCTGTGGGCTCCCCATAGCACAGCATCATGCTGAGTGGTGTAACATGTTTGTCGCACTCACGACGTGCTAGCTGTCAACTTCTTCCTTTTTCCTGTTTCTGTTCCGTTCTGTTATATGTTAAACGTCTTATATGCTTTGTACCTATGTTTTGCACGTCATGTGCCTGCGGCAAATAAATATTTTTTCTTTCTTTCTATAACTCAAGGAGCTGAACGATACGACGAAAAATAACAAAGAAAGGACATTTGGGTAGGTCGTTCATAGTACTCAAACTGCCAGACAATCAGAACTAACGCTGCCATCTTGTTTTTCCCATTCAATGTCCACAAACCATTTCACAGAAATGTTTGTGGACATTGAATGAATATTTACAAACAGCGCCCTCCTGTCAATCTCATTTAAGCATAAGAAGAAACCATGCAGCACCATATATAAATAAATCAGCAAATCACGGCTAAACTACTTCGGCAAACAGCATAAATTGACATCGAATCATTAGCCCTCCAAACTTACGTATATGCAAACTTTTCCGGATTTCCAAACTTCATTATGGGGTTCCCTAATCAAACATGGCGCACTATAAAAAACAAAGTCGCGCTGCCACTTCCGATTACAAGCCGACAACACACGAAAGTGGCCGAACGTCTGCGATAGACCGATACCTACTTTCGTTGCGTTTGAACGAACAAAACAAATATTTACACCGTTTACAACGCTCGTTCCAACTACTTGAAGCGAAACTGTGCAAGTTGAATTTGCGATGGCCTTTTCACTCGTACTTTTGCTTTTACGTGTATTTTTTTGGTGTACTTGGCTTTATATTATTTGGTTTAATCGACATGAGAGCACAGCTGTTTTTTTCAGCAACTAGGTACTCTTATCTTAGGAAAAAGTTGAGTTTGAATAAAGATGGCTTTATGAGTAGAGGATGACCATAGACACGATGGATGGGCTATGTGAATTATGATATGGCTAGAAAGGAGGTACCTGTTGATATGACGTTTAATAGAGAAGTGTGGAAGAAGAAGACATGCTACGCCGACCCTAAATAAATTGAGATAAGGCCAGGAGAATGACGAACTACTCTTATCTTTTCCTCTCAGTGCGTTACTTGCCTAGACCCCACAATATGTATTTTTCTTAAGTTTAATGTCTTTCAACTAAGCCAATCACAGTTCACTGCTAAATATGTGTGTCTGCTAAATCTTTTTTCACTCTATGTAAGATGTTTCTCTAGCAACGCCATTTTGTAAAACAGATTGTCACTGCGTGGAAAAATTGAATGAATACTTAAAGTTACTAATTATGTTTTTCTTTGGTAAAAATACGGTGTTTGAGTGTTTGGTTCTATTTTTTCTGTAAGGAAATTCTCAGTAGCAGACCTGAGGAGGTTGTCAAAACAAATGACACCAGGCTCTCTTTCATAACATGGATGAATAAATGATGGGATAAGAGTGTGATACGTATAATCTTGCTCTATTATTTTAATGTTGCAACACAACATATAATGTATAAATAAACGCATCATTAACCACCTGTACACTTACGATAGCAATATTTAACATTTTTTGCCTTCATATCTGAAGTGTGAGTTATGTTGGCGCCACACAGATTCTGCCGTAAATGGATAAAAATGTGAGAAAAACCATTATAAAATATAATCATGCAAGTAGTTGAAATAACTAGACTGACATACAACCTTGTTTGATTACAGATTGACGATCAAGTATTCCAAGATTTGGCCAACTGTGTCTTATTTGTGTTATGGGAATAAATTGCCTTCACAGGGTAAATTACTATATTGATTCATCATGTTATGGTGTCTGCAATTTGTAAAGAGGATAAAACAGGATATGAGGTGGGTTTTAAGCTTTATCTGTTAATAGAAAATGAATAAAAATTATTACGTGTAGGTAAACTTGTTAAGAAGGATGGAAAAGACTCGAAACCTAAGGAGTAAGTATTAAGAAACCTGTGCGGGGTAGTGGGTCGTGATTGGCTAAATGTATGAAACCTAAGCAATAAGGTAAATTAATGTAAGATATTATGGAATACTAGCGGACGTCACGCGGTTTCACCCGCGTAGTTCCCGTTCTCGTGGGAGTACGGGGATAAAATATAGCCTATATAAAATATAGCCTATGTTACTCGTGGATAATGTAGCTTTCGAATGGTGAAAGAATTTTTTAAATCGGTTCAGTAGTTTTTGAGCCTATTCATTACAAACAAACAAACAAAGTTTTCCTCTTTATAATATTAGTATAGAGACACAATACAATCAGGATACTATAATTTTAATGAGAAAGACGCAGAATGCAAATAAATTAATGACATACATTTTTGTGTTAAAAACGATATAAGTTCACATGATGTAACCTACAAACTACATTTAATAGGAGACCACACAAAGACGAACTAATCAACTCACTCAAAAATTTAAATAAGAATGAACAAGCTGCCAATTCATTGAAAAAAACATAGTCTAAACATCCTCAATAAAACTCTAATCTGCGAAGATTTCCTCACAATTCCGGTAATAAATTATATGTGCGCGTTAGCAATCTCAGAAAGTTATTTGGGTTATCTCCTCCGTGTCACAGTTGGGATGTAGGAGGATGCTCCAGTTCCTTAGTTTGATATGGGACACCTTGATTAATGAATAGTACGTGTATACTGTTTGTATCAGGTGGTGCATGGAATAATGGTTCAGGATTAAAAGGTTCCCCTTGTGCAGCTAGGACCTCAATTACATGGAATAACTGCAATGAGACAACGCTTTATGTGTATTTTTTCGGGGTACAAATCACCGTGCGGTCAGGTTTTTTTCTAAAGCGTCTTCACTTTTTTTGTTTTTGAGAACAGAAAAAAAATTAATCTCTGAAAAAGCTTTTGCTCTATTTAAATCGGATTTTGTTAATGATTTCATGGGTTTCATTTCTTTTGCACGGAACCCTAATTCTTTTTTCTTAAGTAAAAGTAAGCCTTAGTTACTCCTTATAACATCAGCTACCTGCCAGTAGAAGTCTTGTCAAAATCAGTAGAGCCGTTTCGAAGATCTGCCGGAACAAACAGACAGACAGACAAGTACCTACCGTGTATACTTTCAAACGCAGTCAGTAAAAAGCTGTTATTTTGAAGTTACAAACTGACACAAGTACAATTTTATTTATTTGTATAGTTAGACGATATTATTATTATTATTGTGGCTTCGTCATAAGGCACAGTTCCCACTGCATGTGCCATTTAATTTTAATGAGTGTAGCACTTAAATCTCCACCCCACATCCGTTATTTCGCAAGACAGGACACGCCTTTCAAGCAAAATTAACGACCTAAACAAATCCTTCTGCATCGATAAACAATGCAGCCATCCATCATAAAGAGAGCAAATGAACTTTAAGAATTGATAACACAACAACAAAAGACGTGGTTTAATAATATCATTAAAACCTTTTACTGGTATTTAACGGCCCATAAAGTACTCACAAGGGGCACTATTTGTTCGTTTACGGGTCGAAACGGAATCAGCTTTATTTATACTGAAGTTTGATTTTATAGCTCTCTTTTGTTTTTGTTTGGCAATCGTTTTGTTTTAGTCAGTTGAAAGAGTGGAATTCTTTGTCTAATTCCAAGGACGATTTTCTTTTGTTTGTCTTTGAAAGGCGAAATTGAGGTTTCGTTTTAAATTAAATTGGCAGGAAAATGTTTGTGGATTGTTCATTGTTCAATGATATTTTTATTGTGCAATTTTATAAAATAATAAGCCTCTTATAAAATTTCCACGGCTGGGGTGGTCCTTCATTTTGCAGCCAATGGATCCAGTGGTGGATAGCACGTCTTCGAAATGTTTTGTGTTCTAGGTATTTTTCTCACAAAGTTTTCTTTCACCGTTTTGGGAGAAGTGGCGATGAAAATACGTATAAAAACTGCCGTTCCCACATACCCAGCACATCTCTATATACCAAGAATAGTACCAAAACACAGCCTGCCTGCAAGCATTTACAACTAAGTCTAAATATACCTAAAATCAGAGAACATTTTGACTAGAACTCCTAACAAACTCCGGATCACTGATGCTAACCATCCTCCATCAGAGTTAGAACCAAAATTAGATTGGATTCGGCATGTGAATCATCGGTGCAGGGCAATTTGAATTTCATACGTTTCCGCCCGTCTGGCTAATATTTTATTTAAGGCCCAGTAATTCGATTTGCACTTTTGCTAAGAGAATTTCGCTCTACGTTACTTCGTTTTGGGACTAATGGGCTATATTCGTATTTTTCGGATGATTTTGGTGTTTGAAAGTTTTAGGAAATATCACAGCAAACAGATCAATGTCATATAGGACATCAAAACGGAAAAGGAACGGGAACGGGATTCATACAAAACGTTATTAGGAATCTAATCGATGTAAGAGCCCTAGAAGTGGCATTTGCTTTCAAATGGATTCGTATTTATGTAGCGACTTCCAACAGGATTGGCAATTTTGATATTTCGGTAGCTACTATCAGTCTTAATCGTTTCTATCATCTTTATCGTTATCTGAGAGAATTTCATTTTGTGTGAACTCAATACTGCCATGTTGTTTTTTTAGTTAACATTTCATTAGGCTTTGATTGATTGGTGGCCAAGGTTAGGCCAAAAAAACCAGGACCGACCTATAGCTCGTTGGATCGACAATAACGTCAAAATTACAGGAAATACCTGGATAAGGGACGTACAGAAGGGAAGTGTGGTAGAAGAAAGGAAAGGCCTATCGGTCTTCCGCGTCGGCGTCGTATCACCACGCCGACGCGTCGTATCACGACGCCGACGCGTCGTATCACGACGCCGTCTACGTTACGTGAATAGTTTTAGTTTCTTATGGTTTTAATTATATATTAGTTTATTGTTGTTTAATGTTATTTTGTGTATTTTATCTATGGGCCTCTAGTTGCCTGATAATAAAATGATTATTATTATATCCTTTATTCGTTATTTTACATATTTTTAACATTTTTAAATATTTCTATTTAAAACACTATAAAAAACATTTAAAATAGTAGCCAACCAGTGCTGGGAACAGGGACTGAGCTGCCGGTGGTCAGGGCTCTTGAGAGAGGAACCTCCTAACAATACGTGCCGTGTCCAGAAGTACTGCTTTCTGAATCAAGTCCTTGATGAATCAAGGACTGAGCTGAAGCTGCCAAGCGAGAGCCTCCTAAGATGTTGGTCGAGGCTCTTGGCTATTAAGCCATTGGCCGACACGACTATCGGCACAATGACTGCTGTATTCATGCTGTATGATTATTATCTCCTTTATTCATCTCATCTTATTATTTAAAATATAAAAAAATCAATATTAGTCCGCCGGTGTCGGGAGCAGGGTCCAAGCCACCGGTGGTTAGGGCTGCAAAGACAGGAACCTCCTCACAATGCGAGCCGTATCGAGGAGTACTGCCTTTTGAATCAGGCCCTTGATCCAACCGCCTAAAGAGAGCTTCGATAGATGGTCATCGAATAAAATATAATAATCATCTGATTATTATTATTATTATACCTAGCATTAGGTGATTCCGGACTGATATGATGATGATGATGATGATAGTGATTACAATTGTGAAACTTAAGCCAACTAAGCTAGCTCTAGAATGAAACTTGAGTGAGAATAATTATTATATGAAATATTTGTATCATGTTTCTAGCAAACTTTGACAACCATACGTCTGAAATAGTGCCTACATTATTGTACCAACAAATCGTAATGAAGAACCAACATCAAGATAAGTACCTTCCAATAAAACGTTTTACGATACTCGTACATCCATCGCTCTATCGCATTGTTTGCACTCCGCCGACAAATTATTGCCTATTTGTTAATTCGTTGCGTATGCGCCAGTTACAACCGTACTATCCGCCGGATGTCACCAATTACTACTAGCTTCTCTTTCCTGCCTTCTGACATTTTATTTTTACAACGCCAAATTTGTTGTCGCGTAATTAGGAAATTTACGAGCGATATAAATTCTGACAGTTCTAGAAATAGCTTTATTGGAGACGAACGTTGATATAATGGTCAAAAATAGTGGTGGTTTTTTCATACAAGCCCAAAAGCTTGGTTTGCCCATAAAACCACTCTTCCACTACTACTCTTCATGATGTCAGAGTCTGAACAGTGTGCTTGCCTAATGGGCTTGCCGTATTGTTGGCCACTAGTCACGTCACTGGCTCGGAAATATTTAATGTTTTTACATAGACAAGTTGGGCTATCAAACTTAGATTTGGCGGGCTTTTTCGGTTGACAATTAAAATGTGGATATCCACAAACCTGTACTGAGCCCGCGTCGTGGAATACGGTGCTCTAGCTCTTACATGAAGGAGACCTGATACCAACATCATCATCTGCCTATATTGGGGTCGACTTCCAGTTTAACTGGTTCCAGCTGAATACCAGTATTTTAAATAGCGTGACTGCTTAGTTCGTAATGCGTAATACGCCACTTTTTGGTAAGACTGGTTGCCAGACTTTCGGGCCACTGACTACCTGTAACGACTGTCAAAGATCTACAAATGACAGCCGTGATCAACGGCTTAAAGTGGAGAAAACTCAGTTTATAATTGATGGTCATCAACTATATATATCAATATATTCTTTTATGTATGTATTTAAGTATTTATTCTTATAGTTTAGTTGTAAATATTTTCTTAAAGTTGTTTTCTGTTATTGCACCTACAGTGTATTGTCTCTGCATCACCCTAAGGTAGACTGGTAGAAAATGCCCAAGGCATTAAGTCCGCCTTTGTACAGTTTTTATTTGTGCATAAAGTTTTAATAAATAAATAAATCATTGACTAGACGATTATGGGATTCACGGTAGATACTAAATGTTTAATGGGTTGCCAAGAACTGCTCTCAAAGATGGTGTAGTAATATTTCTATTGTCCGAAGTATTTCGGCAAAGTAAAGCTTACCCTTAACAGAAGTTCTCATTATTATTTGTGCCTAATACCCTAATTTATTGGTGCGAATTTACTCCAAAATATCTAGGAGAAGGTAAATTTTCGTGAAAACAAACGTTAAATTATGTATTTGAGATTTAATGGAGCTTCTCTTCTTTGTTTACAGTAATATACTACTGAAATCTTACTTCTTGAATTCAAACATCCTGCAACTTTATTTAAATTCTGACCAATATACCTAAGTACCTATCAGTAGTAGGAGCTCGTGGCTAAATAATCACAGCCGCTCGGGTCAATCTTTAGGTTAAACCATACTTGCCTAGGTTGGTCTGTGGATGGGTGACCACCCATTACTTGCCGAGTTTCCTCCGTGCCTCGGAAAGCACGTTAAGCAGTTGGTCCCGGCTGTCAATTGAAGATCTTTGACAGTCGTCACAGGTAGTCAGCGGCCCAAAAAGTCTGTCAACCAGTCTTAACCAAGGGGTATCGTATTAGAGATACCGTGGCCCCGGAACACAAAGGGCGATGAAGGAACATGGATGGGTTTTAGTCAGTAAAAGTCTGACACTCCCTCCTGCTCCGCCCAGAGCGGGAGAAGTCATTTGACGATTTACAATCCGAAAAAAATAAATAAAAAGGGGTATCGTATTACCCAGTACTAACTGGGTGGTGGAGGGCAGATAGGCGGTCGCTCCTATACTGGTAAAATACTGGTATTTATACTAGCTGCATCCGGTTAGACTGGAAGCCGAGCTCAACATAGTTGGGGAAAGGCTAGACAGATGATGATACCTAAGTCCCTATCATTAGTATCCTGAACATCCAAGCTTCTAGGTAACTATCAGAATAAGGAAGAAAGATAGCTTACGAATGTCTGTCAGTCAACTCATGTACCTCTGTGTATTGAAAACTGGAGGGTCCAGACAATTGACAGTAGGTCTCAAAGCGTTTTTTTTATCCACAACTAATTTTGACAAGATTCACTTACTTACTTACTGTTCACAACTTACTGTTCGGTTTCGGCAGGTTTCTATCTCTCTCTTTTTGACATTTTGCTTACAGATGGTTAGAAACAAAACGTCACAGAAAATCTTTATTTGATTTTTCTATGAATCAAGTGACAGGTAGGTGACGCGGATAGGATATTTCAAGCCTTAGAGGTATATAATCTAAGCAAGTTTCGAGCTAACTTTGTTTATACAAACACCTATAGCTACGAGAGTAAGCATATTAACTGACAGTTATACGTAAGTAAACCTTGCAATGACTACCCACGAAGTCTGGATTTGTGCCCGGTAGGCTCAATATTACGTGGAATAAACAACTATCGAAATGTGGGTGTAGGTACTTTTAGGTACACTTCTATCTAACCCTTCGGGAAACACAATAGAGCCAGTTCTTTATAGATCATACGCATAGATAAAACTGAAAAACTGATATTGACCAATTTTGTAGTCGTATCTTGAAAAATCGACAAAAGCGAACTAACGATGTAAACAGAAATAATTTCTTACCACGCAACCAAACAAAACTGGAAGGCCATAATTACATCATGATATAATAATTAACAATTTCCTACAAGACCACCATGTATAAATTTACCAGAGACCATTCTACATAAAATCCAATAAAAAATCCCACCCATCCTGTACTTCGCAAGTAAGGTTTATTACGGAACACCCTGTGGTTTTCGCAATACGCCATTAAAACCTGTTAACGAATTAAAATTGGAAGTTTGCGGTTTTACCACCAGGGAACGGCAGTTAGCAGACTTCTGGACTACAGGCTTGGGTTTCAATCTTCCATATCGTAAATCGTAAAATCTTCCATATGGGAAATGATACTTTTTTACATTTCGCCAGTCATGTTTTAGTACCCTGTAATAGGGAGCGAGCCTATTGCCATCAAGCGGGCACAAATCCAGACTGCATGACTACTACTGAGAAATTCCTGATGGAAAAACCCAATAATACTTTGTCCCACACGGGAATCGAACCCAGGACCTCATGTTCAGCAGTCGTGGTTGTGACCACTAGACCACAATAGGGAATATGCACGTATTTTTTTCTTCACTTAAATCAATAAAATGCAGTACTATATTAACCCAAAAAAAGTATTAAAAGTTAAGTTCAACAACTGCTTGTCGCACAAAAATAATATAAAACTTCTGTAATTTTCTACGACAGTTCAAACGTCCGTAGCTGTCGCGGCCATGATGTGACGTCATAATCCACAATCTGCCTTGTTTATATCATTTTTTTTTTTTGGCCTTAATCAAATAATTTACCTAATTGTATGTGCTTTATTCAAGTTAAAATTGCAATAACAATATTGTAATAAAATTTTAGTTAAACTTTAAGCACTTTTCAATTAAAAGTGTTTTTTTGACACAATGAACTTTGACGTCAATACCGGCGTTATCGAGGACGATGCGTTTTGAGAGTGCGTTTCGTTTCACCAAAAACATGGTACATAAAACAGTAAATTGTAAATTATGTGATGTATTAGAAACTTAAACAAGTGTACCACAATGTTTTTATGCGCCAATACAAGGTGTTTTTCATAAATAAAAAGAGTTATATATTATATTTAAAAAAACATTCGGGAAACGAAAGGTCAAAACATGAAAAATTCAACCATAGATTTTCAGTTCACATTCAGTTGTAAGTATTTCATTTAGTGCGGTGACAGTGGAATACCATAAATTGAGTTTAGTCTACAAATCACTGGTTTTCAGCTAATTGACTCCTAACGTGTTAACGAATATATATATATATATAATATATGCCAAAATAATAAACGGTTCTTGAAATTCACAGTAATTTTAGGCTGAAGTAATTACAAGGTTTGGTAATTTTTTTCTTGATATTGAAATACGATTTGAAGCCAGTTTTGGTCAGGTTAGTGTAGTTTTGTAGATGCCCTGAGTCTCTGATTGCCAAATTGGATTATAGAGTTTTAAATCTTAAACCATAAACCTACCAAATATCATAATACACATTTGTTAAATTAATTTTAAAAAAAAACAATATCTGTGAAGACAAAAACTGTTTCTTGTTTGGGGTCCCCTTTTCACTTTGAACTTTATTACTATTCTTTTATTTCTCTTTATTTCTGGACACTATCATCATCCTAGCCTAGCCCTAGCCTAGCCTTTTCCCAACTATGTTGGGGTCGGCTTCCAGTCTAACCGGATGCAGCTGAATACCAGTATTTTACGTGGAGCGACTGCCTATCTGAACTTCACAACCCAGTTAGCACTGGGTAATACGATACCACTTGGCAAGACTGGTTCTTGGTGGACTCTTTGTTTCTGCTGACATATTTAAATATATAATAATATAAAAAAAAACAATAAGAAATATAATGTCATTTTATTATTGTTGCTGGTAAAGCGACCATAGTATTAAATTCATTCATTCATTAATTCTATGAAAATTTCAAATGTTTACTTATTACGGATCAAAAGATACATCCCTGTTATCGACATAAAGAGTGTTTGCAATAGGGTCCCGCATGCAGCCTTTGGGTACGGAACCCAAAAACGACAGTGAACATCTTTAAAATTGTAAAACAAAACATGTGGTACAGTAGACCAGATAAATTGAATAAAAAACTTTGTGCACTCACAACCTTAATATGGCTTTATGCGCTATGAATATTCATAAATCTCTTTCAATAAAGGTATCTGTGGAACAATTTACAACTTAAAACGCAGGTACTATGTATTTGCAAAAACACACACGTTTGCTTTGTAGGTTTCGCTTTTTTATATTAAGCTTTTATTGTTTTATTTTTTGATGATTTAAATTTCAAAATAAATGTAGTGGGTAATCAGAACTACTGATCCGATTCCGAAAATTCTTTCAGTAAAGGGAAACTACTTTATCGACGAGTGCTACAGGTTACATTTAAAACGTTCCCGTGCGGTTAATTTCCTTACATAACGGGAGCGAAACCGCCAGCAAAAGCCAATCGTTTGATAAAGCTAAAATTAAAAATGTGGCTATGGAAAACATTCAGGAATCATACACTTAGACCTGACCTACCACCTACCTACCTTTTGACCAAAATCAAAAACAGGAAAACTAGATTAGTACATAACTAGCAATATTTACGATTCTCTGAAAACAATAGATAATTATGTCGCAGCCAAATAGCCGTTCAATCAACAGCCTAGCGGCCGTTTAACTAGGCTGCTAGTTAAACGGCCGCTCTTTAGTAAAGAGGCTCTTTACTAAAGAGCGGCCGTTTAAATAGCTGTAAGGTTTCCTAATTTTGGGGTGCGATGTCAGAAGTCCTCCACGTGTGTCTGGCGGTTGCTGGTCCCTCTCGATACGCCTGGAGGGAAGAGCAGCTGCTGGGCCGGTGCACCCTGGGCGCGGCAGTATCCTTCTCCGGGGAATGAGAGGAAATGAGAATTTCCTTTTATCCCTCGGGGAGAGTTACTGCCGCGGCTAATTATTCTGACATGGGTGGGGTCCTGCCAGGACCACCGGTGCGTTCCTCTGCGTGACCCTCTGTACAGCAGAGGGCATAGCAGAGGAGTGAGGGCGGGCTCGGTGTGCACTCACCCTGCCTCCGAGCAGACAGAGTAGGATGCGTCCTTCTTTGTCACCGTCAGTCTCGTAATCCCACTGTCGAAGTGCTGTGGATCACGTCTCGCGGCTTCGATAGGGACCGAGGGTCTTGGCTTAACCGCCCGGACTGCGAGGTAGAAAACCTCTATAAAAAGTTACCCCGAATCCCAAGCGGCGGCGCACCGCGAGGGGATGTATGGCTGACGGGTGTTCCCATGGAACGAATCAGTCGCTAGTGCTCACCCTCGCCAGGGTACCTGCAGACCCTCTGGCGAGTAATAAATGCTAAAATCTGCTTATCTTGGGTACAGGGGTCTCTGCCCAGATTGACTTTTATTTCCCCCATACTCGTGGGTTCAAATATGGAAAAACAAAATAAAAACAAAACAACCACCGCCGGTAACGGCATAGAAGAGGAGAGGAGGGATGCGAGATCGGAGTCCGATATCGCATCCAGCGATGGGAGCGCGGGATGCTCAGGGAGCTCCCGCCGCGCGAGGGCCGGGACGCCCGCGGAGAACGGTAAGTTCTTCCGCAAGCGGCCCAGGCGGGACGGCGACCGGGGGTCGTCATCCGGAGAAGAGGAGGCCTCGGCCCGAAAAATCCCCACCAACAAGCGTGGTGGGATCCGGGGCAAGGGGAGAGGGCTCTCAGCCTCAGTGAGGTCGGTAAGGCTCGCCGAGGAGGGGCGTCACCCGGGCAATGCTGTACCCGGGTCTGGCGACGAAGCAGGTGCAACTGGCGGCTCCGAGGCGGAGCGTAAGGCCAGGTTTGCTAAGGAGGTGGAAGCCGCGATAAGGGGCGTGGCCTTGAAGATGAAAACTTCATCTAAACTCAAGGCCATACCCGTGGCTTCCGCCTCCATCATGGCGGCAGCGGAGGCCAACTTTGTGAGGCCTCTACCACCTCCTTCGCCGGAGGGAGATGTGGCCAAACTGCGGGAGGAGGTGGCCCGCCTGACGGCCGCCACGGAGCTTCTCCAGCAGGAGAATGCGAAGCTCCAAGCGGACCTGGCAAGTCTGCGTAAGCCAGGCTCCCGCGTGGCGCCTTCAAACGGGGGCCACCAGCACCAGCAGCAACGACAAGGCCAGGCCGTGCCGGTGGAGAACCAGGTCCTGAACCTGGTTCGACAGGAGTTGGCTTCCTTCCAGGCGCGGTTCGCCGTCCTGGAGGGAATTGTCCTGCGTCCTCCCCTGGCGGCAAGCAAGGCAGCCACGGGCCCGAAGGCGGCCTCCTACGCGGCTGCTGCGGCTAACGCACCTGGACCGGGGCCGTCCAGCCAGCCCTCCGGCAGGGCTGTGGCACCCCCCTCCCCCGAAAAGCCGGCTCCGGCGAAACCGGCACCGGCTAAAAAGGGGGGTAAAAAAGGAAAGGGCAAGGCGGCTGCACAGGTGGACACTGCGCCAACGCCAGTGCCTACGGCGAATGGACCAGTGCCTGCGGCACGGCAGCCACCGCCGCCACCACCGCCCCACCAGCCCCCTACACCTCCCTCGGCTGAAGCCGGATGGCAGGTGGTCGGGGAGGAAAAGAAGGGGCGAAAGGCGGCCAAAAAGGCCCGAAAGGAGGAGCGGCAGCGCCAGCACAGGGCGCGAAAAATCGCGGCTAGGCTCCGCGCCCCGAAGACCGCGGCTGTAGTGATAACACTACAGCCGGAAGCGGAAAAGAGGGGCGTGTCCTACCGCGACCTGCTGGCGAAGGCGAAGGAGACGGTGGATCTCGGGGAGCTCGGGATCACCGGGGGCCTCCGGCTTAAAGTCACCGCGACGGGGGCACGCATGCTGGAGATCCCCGGTGAAACCAGCGGCTCGTCCGCTGACGCTCTGGCGGGAAAGCTCAGAGCGTCCCTAAACGCGGACGAGGCCCGAGTGTCCAGGCCCGTGAGATGCGCAGACCTGCGCATTCTGGGTCTGGACGACTCGGTGACCAAGGAGGAGGTGGTGGCCGCTGTCGCCAGGTCCGGTGGGTGTCCTGCTGAGCAGGTCAGGGCAGGCGCCCTACGCCCGGACCTCACGGGTATGCATACCGTTACGGTATGCTGCCCTGTGACGGCGGCCAAAGCTATAGTGGAGGGCCGTAGGCTACTGGTGGGCTGGGTTTCAGCGCAGGTGAAGCTGCTGGAGCCCAGACCTCTGAGGTGCTATCGCTGCCACGTGGGACACCACGTGTCAGTACAGTGCGCCTCGGAGGTTGACCGCAGCGGCCTCTGCTTCCGCTGCAGCCAGCCGGGTCACGTGTCCGCAGCTTGCTGCGCCACACCGCACTGCGGTGCATGTGCGGCGGCTGGCAAGCCGGCCGATCACCGGGCTGGGAGCAAGGCCTGCGCTCCACCCACCAAAGCAACCAGAGGCAAGGGTAGGCCCTCCGCCGCCACCGCCACCGTCGCCTCCGCCGCAGCCGTAACTGCCGCCGCTGCCGCTGTCGCCGCCACAGTGGGGCCCTCACAAGGGGCCAGGGAGGAGGAAGCGGTAATGGAGTGCCAATAACGGCCCCATTACGCTTCCTCCAAGCGAATATCAACCACTGCGCCTGTGCTCAGGATCTGTTGCTCCAGAGCATGGCGCAGTGGTCGATTAATATCGCTGTGGTCGCTGAGCCGTATTTTGTCCTGCCCAGGGAAGACTGGGTGGCGGACCTTAGCGGCTCAGTGACCATAGTGTCGTCGGCCGCCGCCGGTACTCCGATCCTTGAAGGTGTCAGGAGGGGTCAGGGGTGCGTAGCAGCACGGTTCGGGGAGATTGTAGTGGTGGGAGTATACTTCTCCCCGAGCCGAACTCTCGCCGAGTTCCACAACTCTCTCGCAGAGTTGAGTGTTGTCGTCGGAAACCATTCCCTCCCCGTGCTTGTCCTCGGGGACTTCAATGCCAAGAACTTGGCTTGGGGTTCTCGCTGCACAGACGTGCGGGGACGGATGGTGGAGGACTGGGCTCTGGAGAAGGGCCTGGTCGTCCTAAATCGGGGTTCTGTCGCTACGTGTGTGCGGATGCGGGGCGAGTCGGTGGTGGACATTTCGTTCGCTAGCCCCGCTCTGTCGCCGCGTGTCGTTGACTGGCGTGTCATGGAGGGGGTGGAGACCTATTCCGACCACCGGTACATCCGGTTTGACGTCTCCACCCAGACCTCAAGCGCGCCGGTCCAACAGGCCCCGGGTGGTCCGCGTTGGGCGCTGAAGCAGCTGGACCGGGAGCTCCTCCTGGAAGCCTCGATCGTGCAGGCCTGGGTGACATCACCAGACAGGCCTGCCGACATTAACAATGAGGCAGGGTGGTTCCAGGAGGCCATGTCCGATATATGCGACGTGGCAATGCCCCGAGTTCGGCCAGGAAGCGCCCGACGTCAGGTGTACTGGTGGTCGCGAGAGCTGACGTCTCTGCGCGAGGCGTGCGTGGCTGCGCGACACCTGTACGCCAGGCATCGCAGGCTCCGCATTCGTCCACCGAATGCGGCAGCCATCGAGGCGGAGCTTTATGAGGGGTACAGAGCGGCAAAGACCGCCCTCCGCGAGGCTGTCCTGCGGGCCAGGGATCTGGCCCGCGAGGAGATGCTGGGGACTCTCGACAGAGATCCGTGGGGGCGCCCTTATAAGATGGTGCGGGATAAACTCCGCACCTGGGCCCCCCCACTGACGCAGAGTCTCCGGCCTGAGCTCGTGGAGGACGTGGTGAGCACTCTGTTCCCCACGCGGGGAGAACATCCCCCCCCGCCTATGGCTCCGCCACCTGCGGTGCTGGAAGCGGACCACCAGGATGACGACGACGACACTCCGGAAGTGACTGGGGTAGACCTGAGAGTGGCGGTACGCAGGCTGAGTGCCAAAAATACCGCCCCGGGACCTGACGGCTTGCCTGGCAAAGCCTGGGTCCTGGCCTCGGAGGCTCTCGGGCCCCGACTGGAGGGGCTCCTAAGCGCATGCTTGGAGAGGGGCCAGTTCCCGCTTCGTTGGAAGACGGGGAAGCTGGTCCTCATTCGGAAGCCGGGGCGCCCTGCGGACTCTCCGTCCGCATACCGGCCCATAGTGTTGCTCGACGAGGTGGGCAAGCTCTTCGAAAGAGTCATTGCAAACCGCCTCGCCGAGCACCTTGCGGGGACGGGGCCGGATCTTGCGGAACACCAGTTTGGTTTCCGCAAGGGGCGCTCTACGGTGGACGCCATCATGCGCGTGAGAGCCCTCACGACGGGGGATGCAGTGTCCCGGGGTGGGGTTGTCTTGGCGGTGTCTCTAGACATCGCCAATGCCTTCAACTCCATGCCCTGGAGCTGCTTTAGGGAGGCACTCCGGTATCACCGGGTGCCGACCTACCTTCGTCGTGTGGTCGGGGACTACCTGACGGATAGAGCCGTCATCTACCCCGGTCGCAGCGGAGAATGGAACCGGCGAGAGATGTCGTGCGGTGTTCCGCAGGGATCGGTCCTAGGGCCGTCCTTGTGGAACATCGGGTACGACTGGGTGCTGCGCGCCGACCTCCCTAGCGGCGTCAGCGTGGTCTGCTATGCAGACGACACGCTGGTGCTGGCACAGGGGGGGTCGCACGAGGCGGCGGCCGAAGCTATGACACGCGGGGTTGCGATAGTCGTTGAGAGGATCCGGCAACTGGGTCTCGAGGTGGCATTGCACAAGTCCGAGGCCATGTGCTTTCATGGGCCTCGGAATGCGCCACCTCCGGGATCCTTACTCACGGTAGGAGGGGTATCCATCGGTGTCGAGTCGACTTTGAAGTATCTAGGACTCGTCCTCGACAGCCGGTGGAACTTCGTGGAGCACTTCCGACGTTTGGCCCCCAAACTGGAACGGACTGGGGCTGCCTTCAGGCGGCTCCTGCCCAACCTGGGGGGGCCGAACGCCTCCTGCCGGAGGCTCTACGCGGGAGTCGTGCGGTCCATGGCCCTTTACGGGGCCCCGGTGTGGGCGCGTTCCTTGAGGCTGCGTGCAGCCCACTACCTGAACGCGCCCCAAAAGGTGGTAGCCGTAAGGCTGGCCCGTGGGTACCGCACGATCGCCCGCGAGGCGGCGTGCCTCCTTGCCGGATTGCCGCCATGGGATCTGGAGGCGATAGTCCTCGCGCGCCTGCATGAATGGCGCGCGGAGGCGCTTCGCCGGGGGGAAACTCCGCTGCCGCGACAAATTGTCGCTCAGCGGACAGACTTCCGGCGGGATCTCATGGCGACATGGAGAGAGCGACTGTCGCAACCCCGTGCAGGGCACGCCACGATAGTGGCGATAAGTCCCCTCTTTGAGGAGTGGCTGGAGAGACGCCACGGCGTCCTCACCTTCCGCCTGACGCAGGTCCTCACCGGACACGGTGTTTTCGGGAGGTTCCTGCACCGAATTGGGCGGGAGGAAACGCCCGGGTGTTTCCACTGCGAGGATCGACCGGAGGACACGGTGGAGCACACGGTGGAGGTGTGCCCCGCGTGGGCGGAGCACCGCCGTGTCCTCGAAGCGGCGATTGGCGGCGGCGACCTCTCGCGTCCGGCCCTGGTGCAAGCCATGGTCCGGAGCGAGACGGAATGGGACGACGTCACCTCCTTCTGCGAAGCAGTAATGCTAGAGAAGGAGGTGGCGGAACGTGAGAGGGAGAGAACCTCACAGCGTCCCGGCCGCCGCGGGAGACGCCCCGGGCGTCGGGGGCCACCACGTGGCCCCCGGCCACCGTAGGCGCGGGCCTGTGGACGGTGGGCTATGGGCTAGCTCGCCGTCCGTCCGTCTCATGACGACAGGCCGTGTCGACGGCGCGTTCGTGTTCCACGCGCGCCTCAAAGAGAGTCAGCAAAAAGGAAGGGGTCCGCAAGGACCGATGCCTGCCGGGGTTGCGGGACTATTCGAAAGAGATACCGTGGCCCCGGAACACAAAGGGCGATGAAGGAACATGGATGGGTTTTAGTCAGTAAAAGTCTGACACTCCCTCCTGCTCCGCCCAGAGCGGGAGAAGTCATTTGATGATTTCCCATCCGAAAAAAAAAAAAAAAAAAAAAAAAAAAGGTTTCCTAATTTTTTGTATCGAGTAGCGCTGCACAGTCCTCGCAGTACTGCGCGATCACAGTAGTTTTCGGGGTTTTTATTTTTCTTACACTGGCAACACTATGAGTTTACCCGAAAAAACCAAGGTGACTTGGTAGGTGAGGGCATTCTTCGTTGGACGTTTTGAATCGTACGGTTGTTTTGGATTTCATCGAGTTTTTTTAATCGGTTATATGATACAATTGGATAAATTGGTTATTTAACTGTTATTGAGTTTAAAATAAGTTTTGGTGCTGCAATAAGTTTTGATCTATTAAGTTTGGATTCGGCTAATAAGTTTAGAAAATATAAGTTTTGGTGGTGATCCGTGGTTTTCTTTCTGAGATAATTTACATCTCAGTAAGTGGGATAAGCAACAAAAACTGTAAGTACACGCCTACATATTTATTATACTTCTTCTTTAAAATGTAGCAATCGGTTGTTCTATCAAACGACCATTTCTGCTAATGTCGTTAAAAGCTGTCGGAAAGTTGCAGAATTTCAGATTTGAAATATGCCTAATTAAAAGTGTTGCAATTAACGTGCTTTGGAAACCGTTAATGTTTAAATTATAAGGATTAACTAACGGAAAAAAAGAAGTAAATTATAGAATACCTACTTAATCAGTTAATCATTTTTGACATTTTTTTTTCTCAGGCACATGAATATCATTATCATCAGCCTATTGCAGTCCAGTCCAGTCCTTAAATATAACTTTTACTAATTTGGGGTTCCATTTAAGGTTAGATATTAAACACTTTACAGGAAGTCATAGGAATCTTAGGATGATGATGATGATGATGATGATGATGATGATGATGATGATGATGATGATGCTGATGATGATGATGATGATGATGATGATGATGATGATGATGATGATGATGATGATGATGATGATGATGATGATGATGATAATGATGATGATTTTCTGATAGTATTAAATTAATTAACGGGGTCTATAAAACGGGTAAATTTTTGTAGTTTTTCTCTAAAACGTACGGTTTTCGAGATATTTACGCTTTTATAGTTTTCCCTTTTTATTGTTTCACTTCCATTTAATTTTCGAATCCTTCGGCTTATTGGAGATTTGCAAATAAAATCTAATGTTTGGAATTTTGCTGCGAGTTTCAGGATATGAATGGAGATGAAAATATGCCTCGGAGTCTCAAAACTCCTCGGCATAGTCGAGCACGCTCTCGACGTACTCCCAGTCGAAGGAGTGCGCATAGATACGACCGCAGCCGTAGCCGGAGTAGCAGATTGCGTGAGCGAGAACAGGCACTTGCACTGGCAGAAAAAGTGCGTGTGATGGAAATAGAACTGCAAAAGTCACGTGATGAAGAACAACGTCGCCAGCGGAGCAGACAGCTCAGCGAGCACACGGTGGCGAGGAGACACGGGAGCCGCAGCCGTAGCCGCAGCCGCAGACGGAGCCACAGCCGTAGCCGCATCCGCAGACGGAGCCAGGTGACCGAAGCGGGGAACAGGAGGCATCACCGTTTAGACAGGTCATGTAGCCCTACTTTTTCTTCTAACGATATTGTTAAAATTATACAGAGTATTAAAGAAGTCCTGCCATCTCAACCATCAACCCTTAACAGCTCATCAGTGAGTAATAAAAATATCATACCCGAATTTAATCCTTCAGAAAAAAATCAGCGCATGGATGTTTGGCTTAAGAAAATAAACGAATGTGCAAAGGTGTATGGTTGGGATGAAAGGACGACAGTACACTTCGCCATGCAAAAACTGTCAGGGTTAGCCAAGACATGGTATGAAAGTCTTGGTTCCATTTTGTTTACATGGGACGAATGGCAAGTTAAATTGTTGAATGCGTTCCCGTGTGAACAAAATTATGGACAAGTTCTTGAAGACATGTTGAGGCGAAAGAGTAGACCTAACGAAGTCATTGAGAATTATTTTTATGAAAAGTTGGCACTTCTGAATCAGTGTGAGATTACTGGCAGACGGGCCGTAGACTGCATTATTCACGGCATTACCGATAGGACTATGCGTTCCAGTGCTTTAGCATTACGATGAGAAGAACCTGATCAGCTGCTGAAATTTTTGCTCAGCAACAATAAAGAGGTTTTCACAGCACCTCATCAGGGTCACAGAGAGAAACATGTTAGCACTGTTGATGATAGGGCAAGTAATAGATCGAGTCTTAGGATCGGTTCAAGTTTGTATTGCTACAACTGCAAGGAAAAGGGACACCCATTTTCAAGGTGCACCAAACCTTTGGTTAAATGTGGGCATTGTGATAAAGTTGGGCATAAGTCGGATCAATGTCGTATAAAAAAGGACACGGGGACAACTAAGACTGATACAGCGGCAAAAACTATGCGTATTTCAACTTCTAATTTAAATAACAAATTTATAAAAGAAGTGAACGCAGAAGGTATGTTGCTGGAAGCCTTTGTTGATCTTGGCAGTGACGTGACCCTTATTAAGAAATCCAATTTTGAAAAACTTGGGCTTCCACATGACCAAACTCCAACTTTTATGAAGGGTTTTGGAGACAGCCTTGTGAAATCTCTAGGCTCAGCAAAGTTGAACTTGGTTATTGATGATGTAAGCGCTACTGTTTCATGTAGGGTTGTAGAAGACGAATTGTTGGAAAAACCAATGCTTATTTGTCAAAGTTTCTCTGAACAGCCCCATATAGTTCTTTACAAAGATGTTAACAAATTACAATTTTCACACGTCAGTAATGAAATACCAAATTATAACATCAATGAAGATAGGGAACAATTACAGAGGGTAAGAATGGTGGCACACAATACATTATTTGGCACAGCTAGTGTCAGGGCCGTAACAGAAACACTATTTACTGGTAGTGTAGTGCTCGATACGAAGATTGTGGGGAAACCAAACGAGCAGTACATTGTATGCGGGGGAGTTTACGAAGTCAAAGATGGTTCATTCTTTGTTGTGGTAACTCCGTGCTCGGTGCCATGTTGCCTCCAAGAAAATTTCGTTTTTTCACGGGCCGAAATGGTAGACCTGGTTTATAGACTTGCTGACGTAAATGTTCTTCCAGTAATACACCCACAAACTGACGTCTCTTCAGCCAAACGGCTTGATGAGAGTCAAGTGCAAATAGGTGAAGACGTACCTGGTAGTGACAAAGATAAACTTATAAGTTTACTCCGTCGCTATGAGGACTGTTTTGCACAAGATTTAACCGAACTGGGTTGCACAAATGTGACAGAGATGAAAATCGAATTGAGCAGTCAAAAGCCTGTAGTTTACAGACCATACCGTCTTTCTCATCACGAACGTGAAAAAGTACGAGGAATGATAGACGAAATGTTGCAGACAGGCATTATAAGGGAATCGACGTCTAACTATTCCAGCCCAATTATTCTTGTTCGGAAGAAAGACGGCAATATGCGGTTGTGCATTGATTTTAGACTGCTCAATTCGATCACTATTAAGGAAAGATATCCCATACCTGTGATTGAAGATGAGATATCGAGGTTATCTGGGCAGGCTTGGTTTATAACCCTCGATTTAATGTCGGGGTACTACCAAGTACCAATTGCGGAAGACAGCAAACATTTAACGGCGTTTGTCACACCGGACGGCCAGTACGAATATAACCGTATGCCGTTCGGCTTGGCAAACGCACCTGCTGTCTTCCAGAGGATGATGAACCATGTTTTGGGATCGGCTAGATTCAATAAAGCCACTGTTTACATAGACGACCTATTGATTTTTGGGAAAACAGCTGCAGAGTGCATGGAAAGGTTAGAGGAAGTTCTTGGGTTGTTACAGCGAGCAAATCTCAAGCTGAATCTCGTAAAGTGCAGTTTTTTGAAAAATAAAATA
This sequence comes from Xestia sexstrigata, assembly GCA_941918905.2. Classification (NCBI taxonomy): domain Eukaryota; kingdom Metazoa; phylum Arthropoda; class Insecta; order Lepidoptera; family Noctuidae; genus Xestia; species Xestia sexstrigata. Next base: position 7,796,022 of record OW799217.2, on the reverse strand, counting down.
GATTACCTTGGATACGAGATCAGCTCAGAAGGGATGCGGCCAGTTAAAACAAAAATCCAGTGTGTAGAAAATTTTCCTCGTCCTGAAAATGTTCATAGCGTACGCCAATTTCTGGGCCTTGTCAGTTATTTTAGGAAATTTATTTATTCTTTCGCACAATTGGCCCATCCCCTCACAAAATTGCTGAAGAAAAATGCTGTATGGGAGTGGACAAATGAACAGGTAGAGTCGTTCAAAGCTTTAAAAGGTAAGCTATTAGACAGACCTGTTCTCGCCATATACGACCCTTTAGCAGAAACAGAACTTCACACGGATGCTAGCAGGATTGGGATTGGTGGCATTTTATTGCAGCGTCCAAGGGGAAGTGAAGGCGCCTTTCACCCTGTTGCATATTATAGCCGCCAGACGACGCCTGAAGAGAAAAATTTCCACTCATATGAGTTGGAAACTCTGGCCGTTATCTGTTCTCTTAAAAAGTTCAGAGTTTATCTCTTAGGGAAAACTTTCAGAGTGGTCACTGATTGTAGTGCACTACGTTCAACGTTTGAGAAACGTGACCTTATCCCTAGAATCGCTCGCTGGTGGCTGGCTTTGCAAGAGTTTGAATGTTCTTTAGAGTATAGAGCAGGGTCCAAAATGGGTCATGTGGATGCTCTTTCCAGAAATCCAGCTACTGAAGTAGACTCCTACGACCTGGTACCATATCCTTCAGTCATGGTCATAAACGATCAAGATTGGTTGCAGACCCTTCAAATGGGAGATACCGAATTGCGCAGAATTCGAGATATTCTCAGTAGCGATTTGGATCCTAAAGGGATAGAATACATAAGGGACAATTATGTCGTGAAGGATGATAGGTTGTTTAGGTGTGTAGACGGTGAAAAAGAAAAACTAAGATGGGTGGTTCCGAAGGGTGCAAGGTGGCAGCTGTGCAAGATGAACCATGACGACATAGGCCACGTAGGATTTGAAAAGACTTTAGAACGAATGAAGAAAAATTACTGGTTTGCTAAAATGGCCCGTTTCGTAAAAAAATATGTAAGTGCTTGCATAGACTGCGCGTATGCTAAAAAGAATACAAACCAACGGGAAGGGCTACTACATCCTATCGAAAAGATCGGGATACCATTTCACACCTTGCACATCGACCACCTTGGACCCTTCGTAAAATCAAAGAGAGGATTCACTCATATACTAACTGTTGTAGATTCTTTCACAAAGTTTCTTTTTATTAAACCAGTTAGAAATACGAACACGCAAAATGTGGTGAGAGCTTTAGAAGACATTTTTGATACTTTTAGGAATCCTGACCGGTTAGTAAGTGATCGAGGGTCCTGTTTCACTTCAAATGCTTTTAGAAGATTTTGCTTGGATCGAGGGATAAAGCACGTGCTTAATGCAGTTGCTTGCCCAAGATCTAATGGGCAAGTTGAACGATATAACAGGACCATACTCGATTCACTAACTGCTCAGAATTTAAGAGACGACGAAAAGAACTGGGACGATAAATTAGGCAGGATTCAATGGGGCTTGAACAACACCTTGCAGAAGACGATAGGTAGATCTCCAGCAGAGGTGATGTTTGGAACTACAATGAATAGTGAGGTTAATCCGGCATTGAACGAAATAACAGAAGAAACTCGTGAAGTTTCAGATTTGTCATCTATACGTGACGAGGTAAAGGAGAAAATTGATAAGGCTCAGGAATCACAAAAGTTTTATTACGACCAGGGAAGGCGACCTACTCGTGTTTACAATAAGGGAGATTTAATTAAAATTACCAAAGTCACTTTCCAGAATGATGGTAAAAGTAAAAAGCTTTTACCATCGTACGAGGGCCCTTTTAAGGTCGAAAAGGTATTGGGCAACGATCGTTATAAAGTAGCTCCCATTGCAGGATTTGAAGGGATGAAGAACAAGCGTAAAACGACCGTTGCCGCAGACCGAATGCGCCCTTGGATTCATGTGGCCTCTCTTGAAATAGAGGATAATGATGAACATTATGTTGACACCATTGATAATGATCTCGTTTCTGAGTAGTAAAACAGATAAATTACTTGTAAACCTATCCTAAACTAGTCTTTTTATTGTATTTTTATCAAAATGCTGATACAGATTGTTTGATAATGCTACAGTTTTTGTGTATACATTATAAAGTATTAATCACGCCTTTTGCATTGTTTCAGGTCAAGTACGAGCCACATTCACGTCGTTTTAGACCTGAAATCAATGCAACAAGTATTTAACGTTAAGATATTTGATTTAATATAATCATAATGTACCTTATAACGTAGATAAATTATATTAGTAAGGATAAATAGATTGATAGACAATTAATGTTATAAAAACTGGCGATTGTATAATATTGGTTCATTAAAAACTTATACTTATTTATATTAGTTAGATACTATTCATTAATACTATGAAAATCGGTGTTTGTTTAGTAATAGGAAAGATTGGGTTACTCAAACTGTACATAATATAACATAGCTATACTTAGTTATTTAAGATATTATTTATAAACATAATTAGTAAAGTTATTTGATGAATTTCAGATGGAATACTTACGTATTAAGTTTTGCGCTATTTTAAAAGTAATACTGATGTTTATATTATACATACATACTAACGAGGAATGCCTCGTTTGCCGAGTGTAAGGTTCCACCTGGTACGTGTATGAGGTCATACACGTCATCAGGATGGTCGAGTGTAAGGTTTCCTAATTTTTTGTATCGAGTAGCGCTGCACAGTCCTCGCAGTACTGCGCGATCACAGTAGTTTTCGGGGTTTTTATTTTTCTTACACTGGCAACACTATGAGTTTACCCGAAAAAACCAAGGTGACTTGGTAGGTGAGGGCATTCTTCGTTGGACGTTTTGAATCGTACGGTTGTTTTGGATTTCATCGAGTTTTTTTAATCGGTTATATGATACAATTGGATAAATTGGTTATTTAACTGTTATTGAGTTTAAAATAAGTTTTGGTGCTGCAATAAGTTTTGACCTGATAAGTTTTGATCTATTAAGTTTGGATTCGGCTAATAAGTTTAGAAAATATAAGTTTTGGTGGTGATCCGTGGTTTTCTTTCTGAGATAATTTACATAGCGGCTTGAAAAAAAACAACATTTAAGTTCGGGACTTGGGGGTTAGGTTAGTTAGGTTCCTTTAAACCCTGCGGACAAAAATAGGATCCCCGCGAAGCGGGGCTACGTCGGCTATGCTTTTTAAGCGTATATAAAGTGTTTTGAGGTTAGGGCACCCCGACGTTAGGTTAGTTTCTTTAAAGTAAAGCGGTTGATTGAACGGCTAATTAAACTAGTTGGCTGCGACAGATACATATTTGAAAGTTATATACCTACATAAAATGAACGCTACCCAATACCTATATTAAGGCAGTAAAGTAGGGCTTCCAAGTGAAGGAGTTATTATTAAGTAAAATTCCGTGAAAAAGAAAGCTGTATAGATTAACTGAACGGCTATTACGAGAAAGGCTTGTTCAATAAACGAAATCTTACGAACAAAGAAAATCTTAAAGAATCTTATTGAGCAAACGCTTTTAAATTTAAATGAGCAGTGAAAATAAATTCTACAATCTATTTACATAAATAGTATGGCTATTAGCCGTGTCTGGTAGGAATATCTCAATAAAAACTCTAGTTAAAATCTCTAGACTGGCTCGGCGGTTGGAACCGCTGAGTTTAAAGCCTGGGGTTCACTTCTCAGATCAGGCAAAGTGTTCTTGAATTTTTCTATTGGATTTTTTTCGGCAGGGCTCTGCAGTTAAAACAGTGTTAAACTAGTGTCCGATTGATGGTAATAGGTTTGGCCTTTAGATATTAAATGGGATTTAACCGGCATGATAATAATTATGTTTTTCTTTATTACTAAATTGCCAGTAAAAATTAAGTTACCAATCCTTAGGAATAACTGAATAAAAAAAAATAAGGTCGAGATCTATAAATGTTAAGCATGTTCTTTTACCAATCATTACTGACAGGGAGTCCTAAGGGAGCTAAGTGCTACTGTCTCTAAATTGTCAAACTACAAGATGCATGAGCGAGCACAGCATGAGTGAAACGGGAACATGACTCATTCTAAGTAGGGGATAACTAATGTTCATAGACCTATTCTTGTTGTTTTTACTTAGATTTAGAAAAAAATTTCTCCTTTACATTTTATCTTCACCTCGCCATTGAAACAATACCTCCAAAGCGTTTACGAAGCAATCTAAAACAGAGCTTGACCAATGAAACAAACGATTTGGTCCCATTTATTTCGCTATTTGTTGTTCCCCAAGCATAAATCTCCTTGCAGACCGATAGTCGCGATAAAACAATTTCTATCCGTGACACTTTGGCTATCGAGGACTACCCACACACACTTTGTATCAGGGTTGCTAGATCTGGTGTCTGAATTTGCCCCAAATTCAATCTATTTTTTAATCGACTTCAAAAAAGGAGGATGTTATATGTTCGTGTGTATGTTTTTTTTTTCATGTATTTTACCTGATTTCTCCCCCATTTGTAGACCGATTCTCTTTTTTTTTTTATTTGAAAGAGTATACTCCTGAGGTGGTCCCATTTAAATTTGGTGAAGATCTGATGCTGGTCTTCGGAGATATACAATGGACTCTTCAAAAATAGACGGCAAATCTGTCATCATTGCTGCAATTGCTTGGATGTTTATTGTTTATACAACATCATGACGTCACATCACGCGTGTATGCTCTGAGGAGGTACGCAGATGTGTACAATACACCCAGATTTTGAAAGTTAGGAATGTTTGCATATGGACAGACAAAGATTTTATTGGCATGTCAGAAGTATTGTGAGAGGAATTTATGAATGTGTAAACCTTTACTTTGTAATTTTTGTATATTTTAATTTTATGTTATCTCTTACTCTTTTAGTTCTAGTTTTAGTTACAGTAATTAGTTTAATTAAATACAACCGTTGTAATTAAATAAATAAATGTTAAGTTCCATTAATTGGGGATAAGCCTATTACCATGACGTGTGTTGTTAATAATGTAGAATAAATTCATGGCGACTTGTTTGGGAACAACTAAAAATGGAAAAATAAATAAAAAACTTTTTTGTGATTTTCTTTTTTTGCGTTTGTTTTTTTTTTAAGTCGGTTTTATTAATTTTTTTATCTAAATGCTACGTTTTGCTATTTTTTTCCCCAATCTACTTTGAAAACAAGAAATGAAAAAAAAACAGGGAGATACTATTATGTTCATCCACAAAAGATTCCACTTGGTATTGAATTGTTGTGTTTGTATAAGTAGTAGGTACATATTGCCTGTCCCCGTTCAACGAACGACTATACGTAATTCGCGTATTGCAAGCAAGTTATTATAACAAATAACTAACATGGCTGAAAAATTTCTCCAGTTTTATTTTGTTTTATTTAATCATACCTTATTTTTACGGCTCCAAAGATTTAATTTTTTCTAGATACATTTTTTCCCCCAAAAAAGGGAAACGATTCCAAATCCACCAACACTGCATTGTATTTAAAACGATCGGGTTGACTGATATGGATTGCATGTTATTATTGCAGAAAGTTGGGAGTAGAGATTCGATATCTGTGCGTCATGTTGCTTGATTAAAAGGATTAGACCTTGTCCAGAAGAAGCGAATTCGTCGCGAAACGTTTCGCGCGAATTCATTCGCGCGCTATTGAGATACTAGGCACGAATACATCGCGTCCACAAGCATCGCGCGAATTCAAAATACGCGCGTAAATCGCGTGCATAACGCCAGACCCTCGACTCGCACGTGATTCGCCCTTTCTGGACAAGCCCTTAGTTAGTGATAAATTGATAATACAAAGGTGGTAAATGGAGATTTATTTTAAGATACATAATGTTAGCCGATTAGTAAAGTGAGATCAAACTTAGGACTTTATTCCTATAGAACGATGAGCTAGTGTAGCTTGTAATATATAGAACATTACCTTAGTTGTCTTTTTCCGAAAAAACCAGACAATATAGCGGAAACCCAAACCGATGCTAGATTTACTTAAATGTATTTCGTTATATAGGTATATCAAGTTGCAAAAAGCTGTTGGTCCCCGCTGTCATTTGTCCATCTTTGACAGTCGTTATAGGTCAAGGCCCAAAAAGTCTGACAACCAGTCTTAGCTAAGTGGTATCGTATTACCCAGTATGAATTAGGTTGTGGAGGTCAGATAGGCAGTCGCTCCATGTAAAATACTAGTACTCAGCTGCATCCGGTTAGACTGGAAGCCGACCCCAAAATAGTTGGGAAAAGGCTAGGCAGATGATGATGATCAAGTTGCAAAAAATCTAATCCATTTTGATTGAATCATGCATTCGATTTTGAAATTTATTAATACTATGAAATTATGTGAACGGAAAATCTATGAAATCACGACTACTTCAGACGATCTAATGGAATCGGTTACATCGAGAGATTAGTTATTACTTAATTCGATGCATTCGGGTAATACATAGATCGAGTTACCAAGTAAATTATAGCAAGTGTTAGTTCGAATTCACTCACTTTAATTATAACTGGCCAAGTGCGAGCCGGTCAGCACAGAGTAATGTGTGATTAGTTTCATTCCTTCAAGTATGTACTCTAAGCAGTTGTCAAAACCAGAGATTCGTTTTTCCACCTGTCCGTTGCGATTCGTTTTTCCACTCGTCCGTTGCGATTCGTTTTTCAACTTGTCCGTTGCCATTCGTTTTTCCACTTGTCCGTTGCGATTCATTTTGTTTTTTGTCTGTCTGTCTATCTGTCTGTTCCGGTTAATCTCCGAAACGCCTGGACCGTTTTGACGTCTTTTCGGGACTTTTTACTAGCAGATAGCTGTTATAAGAAGTAGCTAAGGCTACTTTAATTTTAGAAAAAGCATTATGGTTCCGTGCAAAAAAATTAAAACCCATGAAATTGTTCTAAATCCGATTCAGGAAGTAATACTTTTATAATAATTTCACACGGACGATGACAACAGCTAGTATTTTTAATAAAATAAATAATACTTACTCAAAAATATCACATGGTTAACTGGATCCCAAACAGTAGTTGATTTAAATAATACAATAAAAATCTGATGGACAGGTAGAAAACCGAAAATTCCGTAATCGTCAAATTGGGAAAAAAGATTCATGATTGCACCAAGTAAGCATTCAAGTTATGCTTATTACTATATTATTATTAAATACGAAATTTAATTGTTTCTCACAAAATAAATAAAAATTGCAAATTAAAATCATGTCGCCTACACCTTGTGTCATGCCGCGCTACTCAATAATTCATAGCCTTTTTATTACTCATTTTAACATTGAATAATGGTGAACATACCATAATACAGGTTCCGAGAAAGTGGTCGACAGAAATAAACCAATAAAAATTGATAGTGTAATATACCAACCGGGTTTATTTTTAGCTGGGTGACGCGAGGAACCTTACCTTTTTGCTAGGAGTGGCTGAGGTACCTACGTATAAGTCCTATTCAGAAAGTTGTGCTTTGAAATCGAGCTAGAGCTTTATGGACATCGAAAAAAGGTGATGAAAGTGGCTGACATAGTCGCTCTTAAAGTGGTTGCTCCAACCAGCCCGCGAAATTCAAATTTTCTTACGTTTTTTGCAATTTGCAGGCCAGTGCTAGGTTGCATGTTGATTAAAATATTGCTCCCGACTGTAAGACGTAGGTGCAGGAATTACTGTTACTACTGCTGTCGCGGCCATGATGTGACGTCATTTACCACAAGCTGCCTTGTTTACATTATTTTCTTGTCCTTAATAGAATAATTGTAATAATTGTATGTGCTCTAGTCAAGTAAAAATTGCAATAACAATATTATAATACAATCTTAGTAAAACTTTAAGCACTTTTCAAATAAAAGTGTTTTTTGACATAGACTTTGACGTCCGACCCCAAGTAAATGGGATAAGGTCTAGGAGGAAGAGAGAGAGACTTTGACGTCACTACCGGCGTTATCGAAGACGTTTTGAGAGTGCGTTCCGTTTCATCAAAAACATGCCACATAAAACAGTAAACTGTAAAACAAGTGATGTATTAGCAACTTAAACAAGTGTACCACAATGTTTTCATGGGCCAATACAAGGTATTTTTAATAAATAAAAAAAGTTTTGTATTTCATGCATATTCCCTATAATTATTGTTCTCTTTTTTTTTTGTTAGCTTGAACTGCCTCACTTCTGGGTAAAGGCCTCCCCTCATTCCTTCCATTTTTCTCAATGTTGCCCCTTTTCTCGTCAATTAATAAGAAAGCCAGTCAAGGCATCTTTTCCCTCTGTCTACTCTCGGACTCCATCTAGTTGTCTCAGGATTTTTTCTTAGATGATTTTATAGTTACTAAAAATAAAAGTAGGTATCTTCAAACCACACGTGTAACTACTAAAAGTTCTACATAATAAAACACAAAAGAAGCGTTAAGAAATATAAAGTTAAAAGGCCAGCCATAGACAAGAACAAATTTTAATTTTACGGCACTGAAACTGTCGGTTTCAATTATGAACTCCGCAGCATAAAAATTTTAAATATCAAAAAGGATTATAATATCTTTAATTTTTAATAAGCATCTCTGAAAATAATTTATGACCGGATTGCCAGAGTTATAAACTATGAAAATGCATAGATTTTCTTTTTTGTACGGTATGCATTCGGCTTTAGAGTATCATGTAGCTTTTTAATGGGTAAAAGGTTATAGTATTGAATTACGAAAGAAAAGATTTCTTTTGATGATTTCTCAACGCGGTTATGAGATCCAATTCTTCAGATTTAATGTTGTGAAGGAAATAAATCTCAAAATCCTAACAAGATTGTTGATACACAAGATAATGCGAATGTCAAAACAAGATAACATTTTGTTTGCAAACGAATTTCATGTTTTACAAGCCGCAGCGACGTTTGAAATGTATTATGTTTTGTTTTTTTCCGTAAGATAAGGAAATTATTGTTCAATGCTTTATAAACGATGGTAGGTTCACAAACTAAACCTTTGTGCTTTTAAATTGGCAATACAATTCTAAAGGGAAATTAATGGGAATCTCAAAAAAGAGTTCTAGAACATGACATTAATTTGCATAATTATTATGAATTACTAGCTTTCGCCCTCAGCTTCGCCCACGTGGCGTACGATAATTGTCCCACATGATAGTATTAATAATATAATAACACCAGCCTATTACTGTCCCACTGTTGGGCAAAGGCCTCTTCTCAACAGAGAAGGCACGAGCATTGATCACCTCGCTCAAGATGGGTTGGCGATTTCAGACTTATATTAATTATAAGTCCAGGTTTCCTCACGATGTTTTCCTTCCCCGATGTCTGTGATGTCCAAGATAAAGTAGAAAGTACATATAAATTGAAAAAGTCACATTCGTAGGTACTTGCCCGGATTTGAACCCACAACCTCATGCATGAAAGGCGAGGTCTTAACCTCTGGGCCATCACGACATTCGAAATATAAAAAGTATCTAAGGTGTTAATCCTGGTAATAAACTATCTGTGTGTCGATTTTCATTTGAATCCGGTCATCAGTTTTGCGTGAAAGAGTAATAAACATCCATCCATCCATCCAACTTACTTTATACCTGTGTGGGATTAGTTGACTAAAGAGCCATAATAGGATAAGTCACAGACATTCATGCGAAATAATAAGTGAAATAAAGTCTACACTACTATAATTGCCCAAAGATATTAATTACCCTAGATAAGATAATTATAATTTTTGTTTTTGACAATTATTTACAAAACACACTCCCTCATAGCCACAAACTATAAATTCATACATTTTCTGCTAACACATTAATAAAACAACTGCTAATCTCCAAAGTGATAGTTCAAAATCGTAATAAAATTAGAACCCTTCATAATCTCGTTATTTGTGTTACAATTGAATGCATAGACGAGGCCGAAAGGGTCACGTTTAGTAGAACTTAGTTCATTTACATACTAACGATTATTATTTTACTGTGGCATGTGTTTTGAATATGTATTACATTAAACGTTTAATTCAACGAAGCAATTACTTTTGGACAGCGTTTTTTTTAACTTTTTTTGAAATATTTTTAATTGAAGTGAAGCTTTATTTTTTAGATGGATTCTTCAAATAAAAATGCTTAATTGTTGTCTAGACTGAATTAAAACAAAGGCCATCAAATGTGTATTTCACAGGCACTGTTAAAGACTATTTTTAATGGACTTCTAAAAAGTAGGAGCAACTTTTTATTTTTCATGTATTTACGCCGATTTCTTCGTGGTTACTGGTCCGTTTTAAGTGTTGATTTTTTGAAGTCGATTATTTATTTTGTCATTGATCTTCAAAATCAGTACTAACTGGGTTGTGGGGGTCCAGCCTTTTTCTAACTATGTTAGGGTCGGCTTCTTCTAACCGGATGCAGCTGAGAATCAGTATTTTCCATGAAATGTCTGCCTATCTGATCTCCACAACCCAGTTAGTACTGGGTACCGTTACGGTATGTCATGGTCGGTCACCCATCCACGGACCCACCTAGGCAAGCGCGGCTTAACCTGAAGATTGACCCGAGTGGTTGCTTCTATTTAGCTTCGAGGTTCTCCTAAATTAAAACTTTAACATCATGTTAAAAACATAGAGACCATTTTTTAAAAGCTGTTCAAATTCATCAAAATACTAAACTATGACTGACTTCATTGCATAGATATTGAAATTCCCAAACATGTTTACCGTAAACATCAAATAGTTTCCGTAAACAAAAGCTTATACAATGTTTCAGAAAAATGTTCTATTTTCAAAACAAACATTACAACATCATTTTACATGCCCACAAAGTCTCTATTACATTGAGTAACGCTGACCGAAAACTACTTCTAAAGAAAAGTAAAAATAAGTAAATCGTAAAACCTAAAGTTTATATCTTCCGAAACAAGTCAATCGACTGACTTCGACATAAATAAAGGTTTGATTCACGCGAGACAAAACATAAATAGGGACATAGAATAATAAAACTATAGAGAAGCGAAGCTACAGGCTGTACCTACATAAACATTCAATTTTAAGCTCGCTCGCACTATTTTTTTTGTTAGCGTGTCAATTGTCTCAGCTTTTTCCCGTTTCTCCTCATAAACCTCTCTATCTTGTGCGATATCTGACCTAAGCATTATTCTGTCTTTATCATTTTCCAACGATAGACAGCATCAGAACAATGGTTTTAAAATTTTAAATACGTTTATAACAAGTTTGATTTTACAGAGCATCGCGTCGCCGTTGTCGCGTGTCACTTACACATATTGTCATATTTAACGCCCGGGTAGATGTTGTATTTAATTTTTTCTTGTTCACTGCCCACCGACACACCAGCGAGCTCGTACGAGCCAACTATTTTGGCTCGTACGAGCTCGCTGGTGTCTGGTTGTCATTTCTATAAATGATCAAACTTAAAAGCGCAGCACGTGACGAAATAATCCTCAAAGTGCTGAACGCAACCTAAGTACGCCTTGATTGCAGCCGATAACAGCGGAATGAAAGTTTCGCTTCTATAAATTCTTACTCTATGACAAAGCTAACACGTTGCCTCGATCGGGGTCGATAGTAAAGATTAGAACGATCGAGTTTAATTCACTCCGGCTACTTGTAATGCATTGTCCTGTTTTGTATCACTATAGGATAGATAATAGTAAAATAAACTATGGTATTAATAGGTTGCCTGTCGGTTGTGGACGGAACGTTGGTTCTGTTGAGTTAGGCTTTGTAATGTTATCGAGGACTTTGTGGTCAATGATAGACTAACGAGACTGCTTTGAATATCGCTTTTCTGATTATTGATTGTGGGTTCCTGTTTATTTGAGTTTAATATCTCCGTTCGCAAGATCAATGATGGTAAATCGGTGCGCGATCTCGTTGCGTGGCCAGCTCGATATTAAAATATGCCGTTCCTTCGAGTAATCCCCAAGAAAATACATAAGTAGAACCATCAACAATACACCAACTAGCTATATTTCTAAACGTTGCTTTAACTTATGACAAGCTTAAAGCGCAGGCCACACTGTCAGCTAGCGAGCGAGCGAGCGAGCGACCGAAGCGGACGAGGCATCGTTTCACCTCTTTTCATACTTTGGTTAACACCGCGAACTATCGGAAGAGCCGTACAAAGCATGAAAAAGGCCTCGCCCGCGTCGCTCGCTCGCTCGCTCGCTAGCTGGCCGAGTGGTCTGCGCTTAAACGTCAAATTAAATGTAAATATGTTCACACTGACATATTTTTAAACAACGTTTATAAATAAAGGAAAAAACTTGTGAAAGAATATGCAAAAATGTAAATAACTTTTGAAAAAAATGACATAAAAAAGGAATAATCAATTTCGAAACGGCTTGAATTGTTCGCAAAAAGTGATCCGGCCAGATTTTTTCACATCGCAGAAAATATTTTTCCTTTTCCTAAATAAAGTTTTCAACTTTCATGCAGGGCCGGTGTGCAGCTTATATTTTTAAACCGTCAATTATAGCGGCACAAATGACATACTAGGAAGCGATGTTAACTAATGGATGGATACCGGAAAAAAAGATTAGTGGGCGTAAATAACAACTGAGTTGATGGTTCGTCGCGCGACTTGCGAGAATGGAAACACTGGGTTCGTTTTTAGTAACTACCATAAAACTGTATGAGATATTTATAATTTATTGGTTACTAGCGGACGTCACGCGGTTTCACCCGCGTAGTTCCCGTTCCCGTGGGAGTACAGGGATAAAAGATAGCCTACGTTACTCACTGATGATGTAGCTATCCATTGCTGAAAGAATTTTTAAAATCGGTCCAGTACTTTTTAAGTTTATTCGTAACATACAAAAATACATATTTTTTTTCTAATATTAGTATTGATTGGTGAATTTTAGAGAGATTTTAGAGATCACCGGTATCCCAGCCCCGGACTTACAAAACAGTAAGTCGCGGGTTCGAAGTCTAATCCAGGCAGGCGCATTACTTTGTGTAATTTATTTCATTACCACTGCTCTCAAAATGTTTAAGGAAAACATCGTGAGGAAACCGGCATGGCACGATAGGTATTTCAAAATTAGAATGCAAAAACTCAGATCAAACTTTCTGCTTATGGGAACCAAATAGCAAAACCATGTTTTCTTATCTTATAACAGTGAGCCTACGAAATATACAACACAAATAAATTCAATTGGAACATTATGTTTACAAGAAACATGTCGAAGTATAATCCGTAAAGACGATAAAATCAACCGCCGATTGAAATGCAATTCATGAATTTCTATCATATCAGCCTGTTATGTGAAGTATTTACATAAAATAAACCCACGCAGATATTTGGATCTTATCTTGTTTCTTATTTCCAGAAGATATTCGTGTTAAATATTTGGTGGACTTTTAAATCATAAAAATCTGGATGTTTGATGATGAGTTATATTTTTGTTTATTTAGTGGACCAAACCGCGGAACGGACGAAATCGCGAAAAAAAACAGCTGTTCAGTACATTTTGACCAGATAAGCGAGGTCAAAATGTACTAAACAGCAGTTTTTTTTTTTTTCGGTTTTTCATATTTGGTCCCATAGTAAAAGTTGTGACGTATGCCACATTGGGCACCCACTTTAACGGCACCTGAGGTAATGATACCTGAGGTATTCCACGTACCGGGGCTGCGGGACTATTCCGGGGTTGCGGGACTGTTCACACCAGGGTTGCGGGACTGTTCGAAAGAGATACCGTGGCCCCGGAACACAAAGGGCGATGAAGGAACATGGATGGGTTTTAGTCAGTAAAAGTCTGACACTCCCTCCTGCTCCGCCCAGAGCGGGAGAAGTCATATGATGATTTCCCATCCGAAAAAAAAAAAGAAAAAAGGCATTCCACGTACGGCACTTATTAATATTTTTCGCAGGTGCCATTAGTGGAATAGTTTATAATTTAAAATTTTATTCCACAAACAGCACCTACGGATCAGTAGTACTATCATGAGTACAATCACGTGTTTAAGTATCGTACACTAATTACCAGTCACTCTATATGCTATGGCCAGTAAGGTAGGAGGCCTCCCACAAGGTGGATGCTAAGAATCTGTTAAACGCGAAACGAACAAGATGGATCGTTACGCAGGGTCGGTTTTCTTTATACAGAGTGTTAAAGAAATTGAGTGCACATTGCTTAGGGGTAGGTTCAGTATCGATAAAAGAAACCAGGAAAAAAAAAACATAAAAACATATTGCAAGATCAGCCTAATTTAGTACTTTTTAGTTTAAAATAGCAATCGTTTAGAATTAAAACGAACAAATCCTCATACTGCGTCAGATAATTGAGAAGGCCAGAGAGTTTAATTCAACCCTCTACATCTGCTTTGTGGACTTCCGAAAAGCATTTGACACTGTCATTTGGACACACCTCTGGAAGATAATCGCAGAAATGGGTGTACCGCCTAACCTAATAGTTCTTTTGAGGTGACTATATAAAGACGGTACTGTAGTGGTACGAGTAGACAATACCCTTTCTGGGCATTTTAAAACCGAGGCCGGTGTGCGACAAGGATGCATCTTATCGCCGTTGCTATTTAATACCAATACAGAATACATCATGCGCATTGTCTTGGAGGAATGGGACAAAGGTATATCAGTTGGGGGTCGCGTGATAAATAACCTTAGATACGCTGATGATACAACCCTTCTCGCACAGTCCAGAGAAGATATGGAAAATCTTCTGATCCGTCTCGAGACTACCAGCCTCAATTTTGGACTTGCCATCAACCGAGACAAGATAAAGATGATGATAGTAAGCCGGGCTGAAAAAAGCCGAGTTAATGTACAGAGTATGGCTAATTGCGAAGTTGTACAGAGCTATATCTACCTCGGCTCTACTATCTCCAATACTGGGGGATGTGGTGACGAGATAAAACGACCATGCGCCATCACCAGGTCAGCAGTGGAACGGCTGGGAAAGATTTGGGGGGACAGGAGGATTACCAAAAAGACTAAGGTCAGACTGATGAAATGCCTTGTCTTTCCGAACTTACTCTACGGTGCCGAAACTTGGTCTCTGCGAATGCAGGATCGCCGTAAAGTCGACGCTTTGGAGATGTGGTGCTGGAGACGCCTCCTAAAGATCCCGTGGACAGCGTTTCGCATCAATGTTTCCATCCTCAAGGAGCTTCATAATAAGAACCGGCTTTCGTCTACTGTGCAACTACGAATATTAAAGTTCTTTGGTCACATCACTAGAAATCAAAATTCCATGGAGAGACTGGTGGTTCAGGGCCAGGTGGAGGGCAAGAGATCACGCGGCCGATCACCAACTCGCTGGACTGACCTGATCAAGAAAGCTACTGAGTTCACCATGGTCCAGTGTACTCGCAACGTCTCCAATCGGCAGAAATGGAAGCACATCGCTGAAAGGGCAATCCTCGGGGAAGTCAACGACCCACCGAACGTCTCTCCGTGTACCTCGTCTGTACAACCACGACCACTCTGACAAGAGTGTCTCGACTAAGAAGAAGAGAATTAAAATTATTTAAAGGTATTTTATTTTAAAGTATTTTTTTTACGTGTTCCTTTATCGATAATGAACTCACCCTGAAGCTATGGCACGCAATTTCTTTAGCAACCCGTATTTCGGCGCCATTCACTTTGCCAGTACGCATTGTCGTATGTAAGGCCAAGGTTTTGCTTGTCTTTCCGGACATTTCTCATCTTAGTAGTTTGCGGTCTCATTTTTTATTTTTTGTAGCCACTTCTTCACGATATGGTCATCACCTGATATGATAATTACGTACACAGTATCAATTACTTTAAACCAGTAACGACAACGCCATTCTGTCCTATTTCAAAAACACCGGCCACTGATAACCATTTCTTCCTGAAAAGCATCAACAACCAATCTGTTTCAAACAAATCTCTTGCAAACAGATCCTCTTATGTTAAATAAAGCAGGAATAAATCAGCACAGTTAATTATCCTGTTCATCAATGTCAATCTCATTAGCATAGTGTCCTACCTTGTGTCCTACTTTAAAATAGATTGATAGTACTCCGATAGCGGCCTCTGATTGGTTTTCAATGTTCCTTTTAAATTTAAAATTGAATCAGAATTTGAAGATATATTTAAAACAGACGGAGTGGTTGATTCGGTAAAAGGTTCAAAGCTAATGGCTGTGGTATCGATTTTCTTGGAAAGGGAATTTCTTAGTACTGGCTTTAGTGTTAGTGTTAAAGCCATTTTGTGTTCTAGGAACGGATTGAACGTATTGATTCTCGTCGTTCTTGTCATTGGCCTCTACATCTCAAATTATTTTAGTGTCACCGCAGCATTCCTTATTTTTAAACACCTATAAATAACTTTTTAAGCCAGTCACTTTATTTATCATATATTTTCCAGCTAAACACCTTTCACGCAAAACATCTATTGTTGCTTTGAATTTGCTTCATTACTCGTTTTACTCCTTTCAATATTCATGTTCGACAGAGAAATCTTGCAAATATTTCCTAGGATATAATATTAAATAAAAAGCATTTTATTTCCCACCTAATAACTAATACATTTAACATTGATCAGTTGCTTATTGTGGTTTAGTATACAAATAATATAATTAATCAATATAATTAAATGTGGAAATGAAAATAATCATGCATTGCATTGTACATTTTAAATATTTTTAAATTTGTGTTATTTGTAAATTATTATTATTCCTAGGATATAAATACTTTTAAAACAACGTACCTATTCACTCAACGAACGAAGAGCTCAACTAAAAAACCATTCGCTTAGCATCACTATCACGATAGCTGGAGCTCAAGTTTAGTAGGACCGGGTTTTTATCTCACCTAAGATATTCCAAAAGCTTTTAGATTTTAAAAACGGGCTCACACAATCTAAATTTATGCATTTCCACGCCAATCTTGGTGAGTCTGATCTAGGTAGTAAAGTTAGTCGAGCGACTACACTAGCAGAAATCAGTGTGCATACTTTTTTCAATTTACAGCTGCCAAAAATTGCGTCTTGATGTGGAGAAAGAGTAGCGAAATTTCCGGCGGCAATTACGCGACGGAAAATACGCATTCTTTATTTTCTATGAAAACTACGCACCATATTTTCGGCTTTATGTGTCACTGGTATTTCAAAAGACTTATCACTTTGCGTCGCATAACTTTGGTCAGTGTAATATAAAAGTGGATACTGAATATTTACAAGCGTGCGAAAGCCTGATATTCACTTGCCGAAAATTCGAAATTCGGTGCAGAAAGTGCACCGAATTTCGAATTTTCGGCAAGTGAATATCAGGCTTTCAGTACCTATTTTTAGTAAGATAATTTCTGAATAAGTCATAATGTTTCCCCGTTCATGTTGTCTGGGTTATCGACCCGAGGTTGAAGCTTGAATAATTTATGTCACTAGCAGTAGTAAGTGCATTTATGTATGTGTTGATCGAAGATCGGAATTGGTAGAGTATTTTAGCTTAAAGTTCAAGGAAGTAAGTTATTTATTATGAGTAATACCTCCCTAAAAAATCCCCAAATTATGTTTTTATTATTATTATAAGCCCATATTATTGTCCCACTGCATAGCAAAAGTCTCCCTTCCCCTTCTACATTTCGCGATCTAGAGCATTTGTAGGCCAATCCTTTGCGAAAGAGTCAAGCTCATCGCGATATCTCCTTCTGGGCCTGCTACGTTGTCGTATCCTGCCACTTGGTAACCACTGAGTGGTAATTTTGGCCCATTGTTCTTCCGACATGCGGCAGACGTGACAAGCCCAGGTCCACTTCAACGTAGCAGCTGTAAGTTTAAGTTTCGAAATAAAGTAATTAAATTAAAGGGCGTGAAGACAAAGAGGCATTTATGAGAGATTGGCCGGGAAAACCTGCACAGAGAGAAGAGTGGCAGTGAGTGGAGGAGACCTTTGCCCAGCAGTGGGACTATAAAGGTAAAAATACTCTACCTATTCCGCTCTCTGATAATGATTAACCATTACTGATACGTTCGGTTATTACCTGCAATCCGGACTAGCTTACATAAATGACAGCCAGTGACCCGTTGAACATTGTCGTGCATTTTTTATTTGGTTTCAAACTGTCCGTGGTTTTGTGAGCGGGAAATTTAGCTGTTGGAGTTTTGACCATGTTCTGGTATTTTGTTGATCGGTTGTTTAGGTGAACATTTTTAGTAACAATGATTA
The DNA here is from genome assembly GCA_941918905.2 of Xestia sexstrigata. Taxonomy (NCBI): domain Eukaryota; kingdom Metazoa; phylum Arthropoda; class Insecta; order Lepidoptera; family Noctuidae; genus Xestia; species Xestia sexstrigata. The sequence continues at coordinate 7,777,861 of OW799217.2, read as the reverse complement.
AGAAAAATTTAAGAGATAGCTTTGAAAATAATACAAAAAAATATATTTTATAGTCAAAGAGATTTGTCTTACTATGCCTTATTTCATGTATGGCGTCCATTTTTTTTATCTAAGCCACATCTATTTCATTCATGTAACTTTCATTCATAGTTGTTTCATTAATAAAATTAAATACATTACACATCTACAAATCATTTAAAACTATCTCATAAAACGTAGCTAACTAATTGCTTTCATTTACCATACTCTGCTGGTTTTTAAAAGAAAACCAACTTAGATGCCAGCAAGAGAAAAAAGATTACAAGCAACTCGTTTAAAATTGCTTATAATTATAAAACTGTATTCCAAAGTGAGCATTACTTAGCATCTAACTCCGAAGCTAGTTAAAATAAAGCGGAATATTTAAACCTCTTTTAAGAAAACTTCTCAAGTAGGTACTACTTTCTTGGAAATTAATGTAAAGTGTAGATTCATTACACCAGCTTTTACCTTAACAAGAGCTGAGCGATAAATAATGAAAATATTGACAAAACAAAATGTTGTCTTCCAAAAAGAACATTTTGCTTTCTCGCATTAAAAATCAGTTAGTGGAAATAAAAAGGGATTTTGGTTAAAACAATAATGGGTTTCAACTAAAAGTTAATGTATTATGTGAGTTTCTGACTCATTACGTCAGTGTTTTTCAAGCTGTGGGTCGCGAACCCCTAGGGGGTCGCGAAGCGTCTATAGGGGGGTCGCAAGAGGTCGCAAAAATTACCTCAATAAACAACAATAAAGCCTAGATTTAATAAGAAAATGAAAGGATAAGATTATAAACATTTGTATGCTCATACAAATTAACAAAATAAAAACCTATTAGTACTCATCCATCCATTACTACATTGAGAATTAAATTAAATTCAAAATATAATTTAAAAAAAAATGAGTTGAATATCTACATACGTAAGTATATTTATCCGAATCCTAATTAAGCAAATGCATAAAAAATGGATTTAATATTTGTAATATAATAATATAAATGAAGAAAAAAAAGCGAAGGGTCGGGGGTCGCCAAATATTTTTTCATACTATGGGGGTCGTGTCGTGAAAAAAGTTGAAAAACACTGCATTACGTAATTCGCTTAAGCGGTACTGAAGACTAATTTCGAGACCGATCCGTATTCTGCATATCAACTACGGAAGATCAACGTAAACGATATGCATGGTGCGTACTACGTACGTAATTGCGCTGGCTTTCATTTTCCGAGATCATTAAGATTAATGTTGTTCAGTTGATTGGTATAATGTATCTTTGCTTGAAACTGCTATTGTTTAGTCTACTTATGCCATTTCATCATGTAGCTTAAAACATAATTTGTTATTTGTTTGTAATTTTATTTTCACAAAATGAGTATCTGATGTCATCTCTCTATCATCAGTCACTCTCTTTCTATGCATCTTTTATAAACTTTGGTTAAACGATGAGACAACTACGGCAAATCGCAATGCCCGTTTTTGAAGGTCTAAATCTTTTAGTGAGCTAATAGGCATTAAACTTAAATCACAACCATGAGATCATCAACTAATTGAAATTCATGATTCTACAAGACTACCCCAGTAACCATAACTAATTCTTTGACAAAAAGCCATCAAGTAAACAAACCGGTTATTTACGTTCAGCTACTAATAAAATAGCGCATTAAACAAACCTTCTGCGCGCACTATTCATGTAAATTAGGCTGAAGGAGCTCCCCATAACGGCTGGGAAGACGGCTCGAACAAAGGCTCCGTTGGCTTTTTAGCCTAAGTACAGAATAATGAAAATGTGGGCGAGAGGCATCGAAGCGATGAAAAAAGATGAAATGAAGAAAATTGCTGATTTCAATATACGAGTTCGGTATTATGGCCTTTTGTGGTTTAGTGGGCTGTGTAGTTTCAGCTTTGTTATTCATAATTTATAATTGGAAACTATATGATTATCATGTATTTTAGTTTACGTTCTTCCTAATTTCGTGCTCCTTAGTATGCATCTTGAGATTTTCTTTTTAAAGCTGATGCAGTCATTGTTGTAGTTGTAATTCAAGGAATAGGGGATTAGATTTTTTTTTTAAGTTGCCCCTCTATCGTGGGTGCGATTAGTTCAACTTTTAGCATTTTTCTGCAGATGAACATGAATCAGTTCTTGGAAATAAATTCAATAGAGATCTATTGAAAGTACTTCCAAATAACACTATTTTACAAAAAGTACAACGCCAAGAACATGGGAAAAGTAGAAGTAGGTAAATGCAAATTGAGACTTGTAGTCAATAAGAACATCAAATCACGTATTATTAGTACTAATATTCACAACAATGTAACTCATTCGACTATCGACACGATAAACAAAGCTAAACGTGAAGCTGTCAATGAAACCATTAATGTGGCTTCTGTTGGATTAACAGCACCTTGCATAACCGGTTTGAATACTGCAGCAGACAGAGCAATTTCGTACGCATTGTTAATGATATAATGATAAATTTTGCAGCCAAAGTGAAAATAGATAGGAATTTGTCACTTACGTGGGAAATTGTTTTAGTTCTAGCTTAGATACTGATGTTAAAAGTTATATTTACAAATACAACCAGCTTTATTACTAATAACACTTGAAACCGTCTATTCGATAAAATGACAGTATTTCACATTTTACAATACTAGTAAAAACTTATGCTTATTTTATTGCTATATCTATAAGAACATAAACATATGATTTTACAAAAAATAAAGCGTCTAGACGGTATAAAAGGAGATCCAACTACATCAATAAATCATGATAGCCGATAAATCAACAAGCGATATTCCTCGGATTGTTTATAAGGGGCCACAGTACTGACAGATAAGGTTAACCCTGTCATTTCTTTAGTTCACGACGAACAGTGAGAGACACAAGACATACCTGACACGGTATTAGCGTACTACTATCTCCGTTTCCATATGTTCCTGGTAACCCCAATAAATAAATTCAAGTCCGTCAGTCGTCTTCGATTCAAAGAAAGAACCTGTTGGCAATCGGCCAAGTTTTTGCGGCTTCCCTATAAAGGGAGAATCGAGAAAAGAGTTTTTTTCTTTCACGCGTCTGCCATCTTTGACTCTTTCGCACGGTTGGCGACCGTGTTTTGTTTTAAGGGCTTTTTATCTATCGTTGGTTACACGACCACCCACTGTAGTTAGTGGTGCCTATTTACGATCGGTTTGCGCAATGAAATTGATAACGTGGCTTATGGTAGTAAAAGTTTATAATAGTCTAATCTATGTAGTGAGTCTGGGTTGATTGTAATAAAATTCAATGCAAATTACATTAAAATGGTAGGGACGGTCGTTGTCTCTTTTAACACTATCAATATTTTGATGTCCGTTGTTCAGAATGTTGGGAACTGTTTTCACATTATACCCTCTAGGATTTATTTTATTTAAGTTCTATTTTCAAAACCCGGATTTGAAATACTCAACATTCCCTTTCGCATATAAAAGTTTGTTTTTGTCCATAGGCAAGCATCCTAACTTTTACGAGTTCATTCATTTGGAACATAACGAGTATCGCCTCCTTGTTTGGTTTTTTACATTTATATCCGTATAAACACGCACAACGTTCAGCGAGCAATAAACTTTGATCTACGATGATCCGTCCTCTAACTCACAGTGATCCAAAAATAACATCATTGAGCGAGGAAGTTGAACAAAAATAGATCGGTGAAATCCTAATGACACACTTCACTCGCATCCTATGTTGTTTTATTATTCGTGGTACTATTCTACGAAATTGCCTTACGGGTGGTCGACTTAATCACTCTTTAATTTATTGTCTTCGTCAGATAAAGATAAACTACCTAACGTACCTAATTTTATCGCCGTTATTAAGATTAATCGACGTCGCCACTGAATTATTCATTGATACATGCATCGGAGCGATCATAATAATCGATTTATTCGTGTTACAAATGTTAATACAAGTTGTTCGCTAATCGATGTCCGTTGTTCAGTTGCCTGCAATAACTCATACTGATATAACAATTCAATAATTTTATTACGGTTATTCATAATTTGTTGATGTCGGGAAGTTTATCGTTGGAGTCACTGACCTTCGCATTATGTCAGTGGCACGGATCGATAGTATCAATATTGGCGATGAACTACGAGTGACTACATCACTATTCACCGCGCGTACGGTATCAGATTCATTGATATTATCTCAAGTAAATGTAGATATATCTGCCATTTGGCTGCAAGATTAAAATAAAGCTGAACTTGTTGAAGCTCGCCCATGTTTTATTTACTCTCTTCTCTTAGCATAAAATATTAAGTTTTTAGCTGGCACATGCTTTAGTCGCCGCAAAAAGGGTGGGAAGGTCCGACTGACGCGTCTCTAGGCTTATTTACATAAAGTGGAATAATTAATTGCAACTTTAAAGACAAAGAACGGCCGCTCGTTCGCTATTCATGTAAATTAAGTCTAGAATAGAGCTCTATATTTTTGAGCATGGCGCACAGATTTTAGTTGAAAATGGTATATTATTATGCAACTTTAGCCACAGGGCTGTTTATGTAATCTGTAGATATCCTTGGGGAATGATTTACACTACAAACGGTTTTGGAGCTTTGGTTATTCCGGTACCTAATAGTGGAGGTCCGGATATTAAAATAGCCGCAAAGGCTGTCAGAGTACCTGTTTCGAAAACTAATACCCCTCCCAATAACATTAAACATTTGGCAATACAAGACGTGTCCAGCATTAAAACAGTCAGCGGAATTTCATTAAGCGAAACTTTGAAGACAGACAGACGATTTGTCTTGTCATTCAAGCAGTCATCATCTTGAGAACTAATTTGAATTTGTAATGTAACCACAATCACGATTTACTGTAAAATATGAGCAATAATCTGTCCTAAACGTGATTAAGGTGGTAGCGCCAGGGTGGCTCGCGAAATTTAATTTGTTCTTACGTTTTTTGGAATTATCAGGTCAGTGTCAGATTGTATGTAAAAACTGGTTAAGTGCGAGTCGGACTCGCGCATTAAGGGTCTGTTACCATCGTAGTAGGAGTAGTATTATTTATTGTTATAGCGGCAATAGAAATACATCATCTGTGAAAATTTCAACTGTCTAGCTATCACGGTTCATGAGATACAGCCTGGTAACAGACAGACGGACAGTGGAGTCTTAGTAATAGGGTCTCGTTTTTACGAACCCTAAAAAAATTAATTTCGCTTAGTTTTTCCAAGTAATTGACAATAACATTACAACCGCATCATAAAGATTCATTATGGGCCAAAGAAACGACTTAGTAACACATTTCGTCTATCTGTAATTAAAATTGAACATACAGATCTTTGTTTACTTAAAACACATGGTGTGACGTCAAACGAAATGAGTAATCAAGTACTTCTAGTTTTAAACTTTCTTTTTTAGAGTTTGTAGTAAATTTTTTACTGTGTTCTTTGTAATTGATATTATTATCATATCCTATCTTTGACGATATATATCATAGCTTTGACGCTGACGCTTGCTGGCACAGATTCCAAAAAATATTTGCTTTGTTCGAAGTTCGAAAAAAGTATTTAAATTAACGCACTACATTTATTGTGTAAATAAAATTCCTGACCACATATTTCTTCTGACTGATGTTCGAACTGATCCGATCCATCTGGTCTGTCCGAATACCTTTTTATTGTTTTTATATTTTCTCCATTATTCCGTTTCCAAATTTTAGAGGGCTTTTTTATTTTCATTCATTCTTTTTAGTTTTTCCTTGTTCTGTTATTATGACATTGACTACTGTTTTTCACTGCCTCATTGGTCTAGTAGTTGCAAGCGTGACTGTGGACCTGGATTCGATTCCCGGGTCAGGCAAAGTGTTGTTGGGTATTTCCATAAGGAATTTCTCAGTAGCAGCTATGGAGTCTGGGATATCGTAAACGGTTAATGGCAATAGGCTCGTATCCTATTACATGGCACTTAAGCATAACTGGTGAAATGTGGCGTAATGTGGACTATCAGGTACAAACCACAACAACAACAACAGCCCATAACGTCCACTGCTGGACATAAGCCTCTCCCATGATGGGAGGAATTTGCCGTAATCTCCACGCTTGGCAGGCGGATTGGAGATCGCAGTGATAAAAGACTAACAGAAAACGCTGCTGCCCATTCTCTGGTCTACGGAGGCGCAAGGTGTTCTGCCTCAGACATTAGTCGCCTTATACGACACCCGTGAGTGTAATGGGTTGGTTCTATTCTACTCTGCCGGATACCACACGGCTTACTAGTACTAATTATTAGGTACACCTCTGCCTAAACCTTTGGGGATTACAGGCGTGATGTTAGGTTACTACTGTTTTAACCTTTACATATCTAGATTCTCTCTTACGTGTGAATCATTTGCTCAAATATCTAATGTCATAAAAAGGGCAAATGTGTGCCAGCGTGATCCCTATGCAAATCCCAAAGGTTACGTTACGCAACAGACGAACTAAACCAACAGAGTAACCGAGTCCCACGTAATTAGATGCACAATTTTCAAAGTGAAACTGTGTTGGACTGTATGCTGTAGCACTCTGTTCGCGAGACCTTTGTAACTCATTTGAGGAGTTTAAATTAGAAACTTGATAATATATATCCTAGAGGCTGTTTTATGTGTGTTTAGTTCGGGTAATTTGTTTTCATTAGTACACACTCGAATCCCTGATAGGACAAACGAAAATTATATCGTTGTTATTTTAATTAACTAGCTGCGAATTCATCTGCGTGGACTTCATAATTGCATCCATTTACCGGGATAAAAATAATCCTATGTTCACGTACAGGTTTGTAAACTATCTCTATCATTATCACTAAAACAGGATATTTACCATGTTTACTATTTATTTTGGGTCGCCGAAATTCGGGCGCTGTTATAACAGCGCCATTTTTAGTGTTAATAAAGTGTTAGTGACCATGTCAGTTCAAAAACTTGTGATCTATCTGTGTACCAAATTTCATCCAAATCTGTTTAGCCGTTTTTCCATTGAAAGTATAAATCGTATTGTGAAAGACAGATAGGCAGTCGTTTCAACCTAAATACTGATACTCGTATTCAGCTGCATCCGGTTAGACTGGAAGATGACCTCGACATAGAACTGGGAAAAAGCTAGGTAGGTTGAAGGCGCTTCTCGTTTTTCTAGAACTTTTTCTCAGTGGGTCACAAAAGTTCTAAAATTTACTGTTACATTCTAACGCTGCAAGTGCAGTTTGGAATTTAGATACGAAATAATGAATATTTATAAAAGAATTTTAATTTCAAATTCAGGTTTCTCTGAAAATTACTGACGCGAATATTTTAAACTAGGTGTTTAAAGAATCTATTTTCATTTTGTGGCTAACAAAGTGCTAAATTATTTCAAAGAAAACAAAACAAAACAAAACAAAACAATAAAACTTCTTTATTTGATTCAGAGACAAATTGGATGAGGAAATACAATACCAGTGTGTAAACCCCGCCTCCTTCTCTGCCCATACTGTACAACCACCTGTACTTTTCAGGACTTAAAAGAAGTCAAAGATAGACCTTGATGATTTGAATCCATCGACACACAAAGAAGGAGAAGAAACGAATGAATGCACTAGAAATACTCTGTCAATTAAATAAATCTGATTGATGTCCACACTGACTAAGTAACATAACATAACATCATACCTGTAATCCCCGAACAGATATGCAGAGGTATACCTAACAATACACCGACATTTTGCCAGCTATGTTAAAGTCCCATGTTATAGGGGATGTAATAGGAGCTCGTGGCTAAATAACAACAGCCGGTCGGACCGACCTTTAGGTTAAGCCGTGTTTGCCTAGGTTAATCTGTGGATGGGTGACCACTCATTTACATAGCGAGTTTCCTCCGTGCCTCGGAAAGCACGTTAAGCAGTTAGTCCCGACTGTCATTTGTAGATCTTTGACAGTCGTTATGTAGTCAGTGGCTCAGAAACAACCAGTCTTACCAAGGGGTATCGTATTACCTAATTCTAACTGGGTTGTGGAGGTCAGATAGGCAGTCACTCCATGTAAAATAGTGGTATTCAGCTGCATCCGGTTAGACTGGAAGCTGACCCCAACATAGTTGGGAAAAGGCTAGGCAGATGATGAATAGGGGCGAGCCTTAGACATCTGGGCACAATTCCAGACTCCGTCGCTGCTACTGAGAAATTCGTGATGGAAAAACCCAATAACACTTTGCCTAACACAGAAATCGAAATTCAGGACCTCCTGCTCAGCAGTCGCGCTTGCGACCACTGGACCAACGAGGCAGTCTGACTTACGGCCAGTTTCTTCATCCAAGTAGCAGCTAAACAGTCAATTGAGTTGCTACTTGTATGAAGAAACTGGCCGTTAATCATTTAATTATAACAGGTTGCTTCACCCAATTGATAAAAAATGATTAAGTGCATCTTACTAAACCAAACTAAAAGTCAATTGAGTTGCCAACGTCGTAATTTTCCTAAAAAATCGGGGAGAGCTTTATTATACATGACAGCATCGGAATATCAAAAAAGCTCTCCACGATTTTTGAGGGAAATTACGACGTTTGTGTAGTGGCAACTCAATCGACTTTTAGTTAAGGTGCTGCTTGGATAAAGAAACTGGCTGTTAATCATTTAAATAAAACAGTTGCTCCACCCAATTGATAAAAAAAAACATGGATTTAATTAAGTGCATCTTCATTATTATAATCATCAGCCTAGAATGTTCCCAATGCTGGGACACAGGCCTCCTCTCTATGAGAGGGAATAGGCTACAATCCACCATGCGTGCCCAGTGCGGATTGGTAGATGTCACAAGTCTTCGAATTTTTTCGTTCTAGGACATGCCGGTTTCCTCACGATGTTTTCCTTCACCGTTTTGAGAGCAGTGGTGATGAAATAAATTACACAAAGTAATGCGCCTGTCTGGGTTCGAACCCACGACTTACTGTTTGAGTCGGGGCCGCCACCACTGGGCCACCGCTGCTCTCAAATGCATCTTACTAAAGATAAAATGTCCTCTGCATTCTTATCTAAGAGCACTTTCTCTCGCTAATTATGTTGGTAAGCAAAAACAGTGGTACGATCTTGAAAATCTCGTTCTGTCGGTCCTATTAGCAACTTTTGTGCACTCAAACTCGCTAATGTGTGGAATTTGATATTGCCTGGCGAATGGTGACAATGTTTGTTTGAAATTTTCGAATATAGCGCTTTTGTTGAAGTTTGTAGCGAAATTATTTGGTTAACTTTCAATGGAGTTTCTTGTTTATTTTTGAAGTGACTGTTTTGTTCTAGTACGTAATTGGTTTATATTAATAATGCCAGTGTTGCCTTTTGTATAAACCTTGCAAGTTACAGTCATAATCATCTCAATTTTTGGCCTTTTCCCCGTGTTACTTGGGGTCGGCGCAACGGGTTTTTTTCTTCTATTCTCCTATGTCAACTATTACGCTATCATTGACTCCTATTTCTTTCACATCATTCCTCACACAATCCATTCAACGCTTCTTTTGTTTTCCTCTCCCTCTCCATCCATCAACATTTATATTCATCACTCTTTTAGTCACATGCGATTCTTCCCTCCCCATCACATGCCCATACCAAGACAGTCGATTCCCTTTCAACTTTTCTGTAACTGGCACAACTTTCAAACTTCCTCTAATATACTCATGCAACTTACAGTATAATGAAGTTAAAATTTCATTTTGTTATTGTCTTGAAATTATAGCTTCAAATCTGATTAAAAGCGCATAGCCCACACAAGACACTTATGATGTTCAACGGATAAAGGAAGTTTGTAGTTAGTATATGAAAAACACTAACATAATTCATTAATTAAGAGAGCTTTTTAGACGTTGAAACGCTTGGCAGTTAATAAGAACAGTAGCAAACCTTATTAAAACATATTTTATAACAAGACTGCCACATTGGTCAAGTTGTTGCAAGTTCGACTGCTCAGCAATAAGGTCCTGGGTTTGATAACCAGATCAGGGCAAGTGTAATTGGGTTTTCCATCAGGAATTTCTGAATAGCAGCCATGGAGCCTGTATTTTGATAGCAATAGACTCGCCCATTATTACATGAGACTATGATACAGCTGGTGAAACGTCTGCTTATCCTTTTGGGGCTTACATGCGTGATGTTATGTTCATAACAAGTTAAAGTCAAGTCACACAAAACATAACTAGAACAATAAAAAGCAAACAAACGAAACAGCTCATAAATATCATTTTATTAAACAAAAAAGATGATGTAAATCTGAATCAGAGAATAAAATAGGAGTCTGTGAAGATCAAAGGCGATGGTAATATCGCTCACCTCATTATATTTATACTAGTTTTTGCTCGTGATGTCGTCTGCATTTGATTTAGAATCTCCTGTTTCGTTTGAGATGAGGCATCGTACGTTAGGTAAAGGAATGACGCTTAAGGTTAGGTTGTGCTCAAATAACCGAATATTTTTCAGCAAAAACGTTTTCTTGGTGAAATAAATTAGCTATCGCTTTTTAGGGTTCCGTGTAGCCCACGTCTAAAACTGAACCCTTATAGATTCATCCTGTATGTCTGTCTGTCTGTCCGTGTGTCACATTTGTGTGCACAGTGCCATTTGATTCCGAGACTGTTGGCACCACACAGTTGAACTTTGGTGTCGTATGTCTTTTAAATTACGAATTAATTACAATTACTTTTTAAGGCATTGGTTGATGAGATATTTGCGGTTAAAGCCGTAAAAATTGTATCCCCTCTGATTTTTAAAATGAGACGACAATTCCAAAAAAAAGACTAGGTTTGTAGGACGTAAAAAGAACATTCAACGAAAATTGGTTTGAACAAGATTTGATATTGAGCTTTTGAGATAAGGGACTTTTTTGTAAGACTGCAGTAGTAGTTTGTTTATCATTAACCTATTTTGAAAAACTAAATTTAGTTTCGCTTTTGTGTGTAAATTAACCTATGAATGAGCGTTAAAAATACTGTTATTAAATTGTTTGGTGCTACGGAACCCTTTCTCTTTGATTCCGACTTGCACTTGGCCGGTTTTTTGCCATCCACTTAACGAAAAACAAACAATGATCTCATTTCACATTTTTTCTTCTAAAACGCTGTCGAAAAGTAAAAGTTTTAGGTTTATTTTCAATAAATATGCAGGAATGCATTAACCTTTCCATTTCCAACACATGCATTGTTTGGGGAGTGTAGTAGAAAGAAGTCTTCGTTCTTATCTCGCCCACGTTAGAACACCTGTGGGCCCTAGCGAGAATGCACGACGTAAATTAATTTAACGCAAATTCGAACACATATTCGTTTCGCACATTGTATTTATTTAGTTGTTACTTAAGCCCGCGGTTTCTATTGTGTAGGCGATAATTGTGTAGCGTCTTCATTAATTATTGATTCATTTTATAGGTATTACTTTAGTGAACTTAGTATATAAATAGTTTTTAAGTTAACTCTAAAGTACCGCTAGCTTTAGTTTCTCGCGGGAAGCCCACAGATTTTTTATTTCAGGTTGTATCCGAGGATATAGTTTAGTTTGGGCCTTGCCCAATCTGCTTATTGTTTATATTAGCTTAAGGAATTTAGAGTAATACCCGTGAGAATTTTGTTGAGATGCTTTTGTAGAAACAATTTTACAGTTTGTAGTTTGTAACGTGCCGCTCCGACCGTATCCCAACTTTTCGATAATTGTCATATCCGGGTTCGATTCTTGCTCCTTGTCATTTATTTTAATAAACTTACTCCTTCACTAAGTAAATCAAGTACCTATTTTGCGATTCTCATAACGCCGACACTAGGTAACCGACCTATGTGCGCAAAAATTATTCCAAATTACTACCGAAAAAAAGTATCCTATGTATTCATCCAGGTCATAGACTATCTGTGTGCAAAATTTCATCCTAATCCGTTCAGTAGTTTTTACGTGTAAGAGTAACAAACATCCATCCATCCATCCATCCTCACAAACTTTCGCATTCATCTATAGATTTTTTTTATAGCAAATGCCGTTCTGCAGTCTCTGTAATATATATCTACTTTTAATGTTGAAGAAAATGCAATAAAATTGTTGTATTTTCGATTCGAATTCGTTTGATTTTACGTTACGTTTACTTCGTGTGCTCGTTCATTCGTCTCTGATGTAACGTTGAAAGTATTAATTCATCCATTCAATTATATTTCCCGTCATCAAATTCGACTCGGCCCGATAAGACGCGTGGGATAACACATTTGACACACTTCGGCTTTTTCCATCTAACTTTAGACGAAGTTTCTTGTCTCTGGTCTTTACTTAAAAACTTATTAAAGAAATGTTTTAACCGCCAGCTCGATTTTACAGTTTTTTCTCAAGAATCTAGAACATCTTTGACAAAAAACTTAGCTTTATAAAAAAGGTTTTATTAAAATTCTGTATAAATGAAGACGAATTCTTTGGACAAGGTTTATGTCAGCGTCGTAGTTTTCAGGTATTTCATTAAAACTTTTCCCATCTCGATTTATTTGGGCCCAACTTCATTGAAAGTGATAAAACGAGAGAACCAGAACCATCAAAACTGCATCATTATATGAATACTAGCAGCATTTCACATGTGGCTTAGTCTGCAAAAATTTTAATAGCCTATACAAGGTGTAGTTTTGCAACCTAGTCAAAATTCAGGAGCTTGTCACAAAAGACATTAAATTGTTTCGACAGTATTTCAGAATAACATGAAAGTAATAGAAGAATCACCCATCGCGCGACATGTCTCTCTGTGCGTTTATTTGTGTGTGTGAAAGGGCCAGTTACAGACGGGCTGGGTATTAATACGGATGGTTTACACTTGCCGATTTACGTAATTAAGAAAGAAAAAAAAATCTACTCATTTTACTGCGGGTCGAGAATCATTTGATTAGCATAGATACCTCCTTGAATTTGACCAGTGACACCTTGTATGAATGATATAAATATAATCTACAGCCCATAGAACCTACGTACAATGTAGGTTTCTGCCAGTGAAACAATTTTTAGAATTGGATCATTACGAGTCGTACGTGGCGGAGAAGCGCTGACGCTTCTCCTCCACGTTTGTTATACGCACAGTCAAAGTGTGGAACTCTTTTTTCCCTGTTCCCATCTGTATTCCCTCCCATATTTAACTCATCTGTCTTCAACAACTGCACAACTGCACAGGCATCTGCTGAGCACGCTCGTAACATCATAGACCTCATCCATTGCTTTCCATCAGGCGTGATTAAGGTCAACAGCAGACCCATTTAGCAATATAAAATATCGACTTCAAAAAACACCAAAAAGAGAAAAGTAACTTTAGCTTCAGAAGTCGGTGACTTATTTTTATAATTCAGTTTTTTTTGGCTACCGACTTCTGGACCGAAAATATAAAAATTTGTTCCTGAGATTACCCCTTACATACAAACATACAAACGTTTACCTCTTTTTAATATTAGTATAGAATTGTAGATTTAATGAATTGGGGGCATAAATAGTTTCGATAAAATATTTCAATACAAGTTATTTGCTGAAATAAGCTCTTTAATTTGAAAATAAATGACTCATTCATTTTCTATTTAACCGTTCGCGCAACTAGCGATGATACCACAGAATCACGAAAAGCAAAGCTGCATGAAATCAACGGAGCCATTGACCCGAGTTCAGTAATTAAAAAGTCATCAATGCATTCGCGTCATACGTCTGCTTGTGGTCGTTTTGATGGCCGCTATAAAACTATTTCGCAGTGTTTGTTCGTTCACGGATTTTGTTTGTGAAAACGAAATTGATGATCGCTGAAAAAGTGTTAAGTAAACAAATAGTAGTTTTCGACGTGCAAAATACAAACCGCGAAGCTAAACATTGTTTGAGTTTTATTTGTGGCAGCTGAATATTCTGTGCGGTTTTCACTTAACATCACGCCTGTATTCCCCCAAAGGGTTCGGCAGATGTGAACCTAATAGTACACCAGCATTTCGCCAGTTATGTTTAAGTTCTTTTTTATTTGGGACAAGCCCGCCACACTGTTCCCAAACCACTGTAACTCCTGAAAGCCAGAATCAACAGTGGCGACCACCAGAAAAGCGCCGAGACAATGAAGCTCGACGAAGTCCCAGAGAATGAATTTAACTGTCTTGGATCCCGCAACGAAATTAATCAGAAAAGTATAGTGGAGGAGTAGGAAAAAACCGTAATTTCCACTTCCCTCCATTTCAGCAGGAGACAGAACGAAACAAGGCCAATAGGCACAAAGGGACGTTTACAACTGGGATAGGCCCAGTTGCCTAGCACCACGGATAAATATTAACATTAATGGGTCCTAAGTTGTGAGCTGTTATATTTGATTCCAATAATAGGTATGGCAAAAACGCTTGAACGCACGGAAATTTGTTCTAGTTTCCACAAGGTCTGTATAGTAAATAACTCCGGATGTAACCTGTAAACTATCCAACATAATGTTGCGTTCATTCTGCCAAAGACTGCACTCCCATAAAATGTGATGTGCTGATTGTTCATATTCGCAGTCAGATTGACAAAAAGGCGAGTCAACAAGCTTGAAGGAAAATAATTTACTCTTAAAGTTACCATGACCGGTGAGAAATTGGGCAACACAGTGATCAACATCCAACCATGTCCTGGCCAGCCGCTCACGAACGGATGGAAAGAACTGGTGGAGGTGTCGGCCCTTGATGGAATTATCCCACCTACCTTGCTATTCAGACAAAAGTTCCTCCCAGACGTCGGTCTGTGGTTTGAATAATCTAGCAATCTTAACACGGTCACGTAGGGTTAAAAAGTCTGCGTCCGCGGTCTCACGTGCGTTATAGTACATTGCAGCCCGTCGCTGCTCTTCAAGATCAACTGGAAGTACACCTGCAAGTACCGGTAAGGCTTCAGTACTAACTGTCCTATACGCTTTGCATAAGAATATCAAAGCCAAACGCTGGCTTTGAAGCAATTTACGTCGTGCCGCTCCTATGGTGGCCCTATCGGCCCAGACAGGTGCCCCGTAGCACATACACCCCAAGTAAGTAGCCCCATAAATGGTCTTTAAAGTTATAAATGACAGACCCCACGTAGATTTTGATATTCTCGTTAAGGCATAAAAGTTCTTTTTAGCTTTTTCACCGACAGTTTTTATATGATCTATGAATGAAAAATTTCTCTCTAAGACCAAACCAAGGTAGCACACGGATTGCTTTCTTTTCACGGGAACGTTATTAAATTTAATACTAGGCCACGATTTAAGATTACCTTTTAAAATTAGTTGAAAGTTTTTTGCGGTGCAAAGGTCAGACGGTTTCGATCGCCCCACTGAGATATTAATCGATGTTTAAGTTCTATATGAAAGGGGGCAAGCCTATCGCCATCAACCAGGCGCAAATCCAGACTCCGTGGCTGCTACTGAGAAATTCTTGATGGAAAAACCCAATTACACTTTGCCTGACCCGGGAATAGAATCTTGGACCTCATGCTCAGCATAGCAAAAAAAAAAAACCTTAAATTCACGTCTTTAGTATGTTTTTTTTTAAATAGTGTTGCACTGTGTTTAGGATTTTTTGCTGTGCCATAACAAGGTACACGATTTTTGTTAGTTTTAAGTTTCTATTACCCCACTTATTTACTCACGGTGGAATGTAAATAAAAGAATATGACCTAGCTGTGATGTGTGAAAAGGTGTTTGATGATATGACGAGTAATAGAGAAGTATGGAAGAAGAAGAGATACTGCGCCGAATTCAAATGAATTGGGAATTGCCCTTAGGCAAGAGAATAACGATGGTAATGACATAAGGTGTATGTGATCGGCCAATAGGCCGCCCCATATCCAACAGGGCAAAGTCTAACCTTTAATCTGAATTAGCACACAAAGGACTCCCAACTAATCCCTCCGTAGTCCTCTTGTTTGCCCGTTGATCTTTATTTCAGTTCGTATATCCTGTTCTTTGTAACATTGTACTATAATTTCCGCTACGGACGTACGGGTAGGAAATGTGTCGTGGAAGTACCCGACACCCTTTTTGAGTCAAAATCGCGAGGCATCTTCGTTATACTGTATTTTCTTCTGCTACATAAACTACTCAGGGATATTGCTTGTGTATTTTTAAAGAAAACAAATAGTTTATTTTGGTTTGTAAACAAACTATAATATAGCGTCTGTTTACACGACGTTCGCTTCCTAATTTATCATTTCCTTTTCAGTTGCTTCGGTGAAGGAAAACATCGTGAGGAAACCAGCATGCCTGAGATATATTTCTCAACAGCCATGTAAAGCTAAGTCAGAGGCCCATGAGCAGCATAAAACTCTGTCATATCCTGTCTGATCCGTGAAGATAGGGATTTTATGCTTACCAGGTAAGTCACGTAACACACGATAAAGAAGAGTCTCTATTCAAAACAAAAGAAAATCTATTGTTAATTGCAGTTTTACCTTATTGCAACAAACAATAAAGTAAGTGATTAGTAGTAAGCTAAACTGTATCTAATCTAAGAGCCACTTCCTTCATTATCAGTTATAACCTAATTTTCTATTTGTCTATTAACAATATTGTTTTACTTGTCATTTAAAATGTAATAGTAGTAATAATTTTACTTTGCACGCCATTAAATTTTAGAAAGTAAGATTAAACCGGCAACAAAGAACTTAGACTAACATAAGTCAAACTCAAAGCATTTACTTCAATTAGGCCATTACAGGCACTTGAATGTCAAGAAAACAATGATAGCCAAGCTACAGTCCCAGTCATAAGGCGAGAGGGAGAGAACCTTACGTCCCAGCCACCGCGGGAGACGCCCGGTGCGTCGGAGCTATGGGCTAGCTCGCCGTCCGTCCGTCTGATGACGACAGGCCTTGTCGACGGCGCGTTCGTGTTCCACGCCTCAAAGAGATGTCAGCCAAAGGAAGGGGTCCGTCCGCAAGAGCCGATGCCTGGCCCCGGAACACAAAGAGCGATGAAGGAACATGGATGGGTTTTAGTCAGTAAAAGTCTGACACTCCCTCCTGGTCCACAAAGAGCGGATAGAGTCATCTGATGATTTCCAATCCGAAAAAAAAGGCATTATAACTTATGAAAGTAATGTTTAACGAAAAATCAAAATAAAAAAAACGAATAAATGAAATTATGTTCCAATTTACTTGTTGTGAAAGTTATGTTGCTGATTTTGTCGATTGCAAAATAATAACAAAAACTTTCTGCTACACAAATATAGACTTGGCTATCGTCGCGTTAAATTACTTCCTTCTATACCTAAAAATAGAATCAAGTCCATAACTATTTATAAAAACCTCTAATTAAACAAAATGACAATGATCCCATAGCAAACGGAAAAGAAAATACACACACTGGAAAATTATGCAAGTCGCGATAATTTTAATGAGAAATCTGATTTATATCAAGGACTTATTACTTCCTGCCGGAGAAGGGACTAGTGTGGTCCCATCTAAGGGTAACCAAACACCATCAAGCTATACTATACAAGGATCTTTCGGCGCTCGAATGATGTTCATGTAGAGCAGTGGCTCCCAACCTTTCTTGGACCAGGGACCACTTTGGTGTCTTTATTGTTAGCAGGGGCCTTAAGGTCCTAGATAAACATGGACACCGACAGGATTATAGGTATCTAGGGGGGTGAATCTTTAACTCACACAATGCAATATTGGAAAATGTGATGTGTATTATTAATAATACACATCACATTAACAAGTAATACTATTAGAAAGTGAAAGATACAAAAACGATCGAATCAAGCTCAATAAATTTAGCAATAATTCATACAGAAATAGGAATAAGTTGATTTTTGCAGAAATGCTTATGAATCTTGTAAGAGCGAGAGCAACAAGCTCAAATTTTAGCACCTCGCCTCTAATAGGTTTTCAATTAGGTTGGGTTGAGCTTGCATTTTCTGTGCAAGTACGAATAAAATTTATTGTACCTTTCGCGGACCATATTCAAAGCTCGCGGACCATAGGTTGGAAACCACTGCTATAGAGGGACGCTCTTAGTGACCATTTTGTGATACGTATTGAAAAAACAAAATGGCGGCATTAGTTCGAACTTTGGCCCTCACCAAGAGATTTTTGTACAGCCTTGTCACCGACGAGTCGCAGCAATTTGAAATGCGCGTAATACATAGATGGGAGACCGAACTGGAAGCCAGGAGGTGATGAAAGAGAAAACATCATCACGTTATCCATGATGAGTTTTAAACAAACAAGCTAACGTGTCAGTGGAGTTTCAGTCATCGAAAGATTGATTGCTATATGAGCAGAGCAGTCATAAAGAAAAGAAGAAGTATCGACGACCTTGACAGATTACACGGTCTTTGTGACACTTTGTCTGCCATATGGTGGATACGGATAACCGAGTTTTAGAGTGGCACAGCACAAAAAAAATAAAATAGAAAAAAGCCTCTGTCCAACTGCTGCAGTAGACTGCTATGATCAATTTTTAGTCTGTTTATATTTTTTTTTTCAATCAACTAATGATTGGAGAAAAAAAATGATAAATAGAGTAGAACAAAGTACAGCGCAGCACAGCGCAGCACAGCGCAGCACAGCGCAACATAGCGTAGCGTAGCTTCATGTTGATAAGTCAGCC
This sequence comes from Xestia sexstrigata, assembly GCA_941918905.2. NCBI lineage: Eukaryota > Metazoa > Arthropoda > Insecta > Lepidoptera > Noctuidae > Xestia > Xestia sexstrigata. The sequence goes on along the minus strand of OW799217.2, from coordinate 7,759,275 downwards.
GGCACGTGCTCGGTGACGCGATGCGTCGTTTGTAAGCGAACTGATTCACATCGTTAACTTTGCTTGTTATAACTTTACGTGTCTCCAGGGTGCACGGAATTTAAATTAACTCAATAGAATTACTAAGGGATGAATATTACTTGAGATATGAATATTTGAGTATGGTCGAGATAGTGTGAAATCATATGTGAAAAAAATGTTTCTGATCTTGTTAATTGAATTAAAGAAATCGTTGGATTGTGTTCGTTTTATGCATTCCAATAAATATTGTTGTTTTAAAAGGGGGTCAGATCTCCTGGATGATACCGCGGGATGGTTCCAGGTGACGCGGGATAAAAACTGCTGGATAGTATTAGGGAAGGACTTTCCCTAGCAGTGGGACAGAAAAAGCTAATAAAAAAAACAAGAGTTGCCATACCAATAGCCGGATGAAGGAATGGCATTCAAGAGATTGCGGATAATATTACCTGCTTGAGACTCGCATAGACCAGGGAAGCATAGCACGAAATAAAAGAGCACGAAATTAGCAGTGGGTGAAACATGGCTACCAATTAGGATGATGATAAAGAAATAGAAATACAGAACTAAACATACATAAGGAATACACCAGCAGAGATGCAGATGTGCAGAAATGTACCACAACCACCAACATTTCGCCAGTTATTTTAAAGTCCAATGTAATAAGGGGCAAGCATATTTCCATCTACCAGATACAGATCCAGAATCCTTGGATGCTTCTGGGAAATCACTGATGGAGAAACCCAATACCCACTTATTCAGCAGTCGCGCTTGCAACCACTACACCAACAATCAATACGTAACTAACAAATTACAGATTTACCACAGTTCATTAAGCACCAAGTAAAGTACTCATTCATTAATATGCATTCAAAATGCAGTAAAAAATGCATGATCGACTTAACGTTCAAGTTCAATGTCAGGAGAAGCGTGTGCAGTTGAAATACAAAGCGAATTCTCCGCCCGACTTATCACTCACTGCCAACTCCAAGATACGACTATTAAGACAACGCGAACCTTACGTGGCCAGTTTAAACATAGTTCAAGCAAAGGTTCAACTTGCCTTTTTACCAGCGAGTGTATGAAATTGGTTACCTGATAAAAGTTTCGAAAAGAAAGAGAATTTATGTTTTTTTGCATGAGAAGAAAACTTTTTGTGAATAAATCAAGCATTTATCCTCGAAGCAGATACTAAGATGTCAAAAGCAACAAAATACCACATTACTCAAACGCGAAAGTAACAGATACATTCCATAAATTATCACTCAAACATCACAAAGATATTCTCACAAAGAAAACAAATTGATTAACGGCATTTGGCCTTGCTCTTTGTAATACACTTAAAAACTTCCGTATACACCCCAGGCTTTCGAAGCGTACATCAAATTCTCGAAAGTTCTCCGCGGGATAAAGGCATTCTCGTCACGAAACCGCCAAACCGCTTGACTCATCCAGGGCTCCAACGCTCTACGATAAATTTGAATTCTTAAGACGACACTTTCTGGAAAATGAAGGAAATCTCGTACACTAACTTTTTCCCGCGGCTTCGGTCGGAAATTATCGCACCGAAACTTTCTACTGGGATAAAAATCACCCAAGTGCGAGTCAGACTCGCGCATGACGGGTTCCATAACATCGTAGTATGGAAGCCCCCTTTAATTTATTTCAATTATTTGTTGTTATAGTGGCAACAGAAATATATATTCTGTGATAATTTCAACTTTCTACCTACTAAGAATCATGAAATACAGCTTGCTGACAGACAGACAAACAGATGGACAGCGGAGGCTTAGTAATAGAGTCCCTTTGGGTACGGGACCCTGAAAAATAACCCAAGGTCATAGTATATCCCTGTGTCAAATTCCATTAAAATCCGTTCTGTCGTTCAGCCGAAAAACAAATGGAGGAACTTTTGCATTTATAAAATTAGTATGGGGGGCATACTCGTAAAAGTAAGGGCTCAGATGTTTTCTCATAGATCATGCGGGAAGGCACCGTGTAGGTAAACCTGTGATTTAGTTGGGAGGTGTCTCCTGCCTTTCACGGATCCAGGTAATCCCCAAATCTAGGTAGGTAAGCTAGGTATCTACCAACCTGAAATTGTTTTCGGAACTATCGAGATTTTCATATTCGGGAACTTTGAGAATGAAGTAAAGAGATGTATTATATTGATGTTAAAAAGGACGAAATATTTGAGATTTCTCAGAATGCCAGTAACATAACATCACGCCTGTAATCCCTAAAGAGTTAGGTTAGGTTAGAGGTGTATCTAATAGTGAAACCACATTTCGCCAGTTATGTTTATGGCAAGGCAAGGTAGGGGGCGAGCCTATCGCCGTCAACCGGGCGCAAATCCAGGCTCCGTGGCTGCTTCTGAGAAATTCCTGAGTTCCCAGAATTCCTGTAACAAAATTGTACCAAATTCCATTGCTCATACCTTTTCTGTAACAGAAGAGGTCTTTGCCCCATCACAATTTTATGCTGGTATTATGAAATCTTAACCTATAAAACCATATTAATGATACATGATAGTTGTTTCCTCTACATTTGCGACGTCATGTTGTTTTAGTAGTTTGGACTTCACTTGTTATTGGTTTGAGTCATCATTAAACTATAACATACTACTGGACAAGTTCCGTCAGAATTACTGGACGCACTGGTTCGCGAGAGGTGGAAGGAGTGAAGGAAATCCTTTGCCCAGGAGTGGGACAGAGAAGGCTAGTAAAAAAAAACATTAATACGAAAACTTAAAGGCCGGCTTTTATCGTAAATAGGAAAAGTAGTAAAACGCTGGATTCATATAAAATTTACAAAGACAGACACAGATTATAATAATATAAATATTTCTAAAAAATATACCAAATTTTATAAAACCATGCTTGTAACTAGTATCAAAATAAGATTCAATCCTAAAGATGCTCTGATATGGCCATTATTAGCAATAGTATCATAATCAGCATCATCGCTTAAAATCTGGTCGTAAAGCGGACAAAAGCGTGCCACAATCCAATAAAAAATATAATTTCAAAATAAAAAAGCCCTTTTTTTTTTTTTCGGATGTGAAATCATCAAATGACTTCTCCCGCTCTGGGCGGAGCAGGAGGGAGTGTCAGACTTTTACTGACTAAAACCCATCCATGTTCCTTCATCGCTCTTTGTGTTCCGGGGCCACGGTATCTCTTTCGAATAGTCCCGCAACCCCGGCAGGCATCGGTCCTTTCGGACCCCTTCCTTTTTGCTGACTCTCTTTGAGGCGCGCGTGGAACACGAACGCGCCGTCGACACGGCCTGTCGTCATGAGACGGACGGACGGCGAGCTAGCCCATTGCCCACCGTCCACAGGCCCGCGAAATAAAAAAAAAAAAAAAAAAAAAAAAGCCCTCAATATGAAATCACCTCACTTAATTCGAGTATAAATATGTATGCCATCGAAGCTCAAATTGAAAACAATAAAACGTTCAATAGTCTCGTTGAAATTTTAAATGCAGTCTCATCTAACAATAACTCAATAAAAATACCTTTGAATAAAAATGGAATTGTGCTATTTACTCAGTAACAAGATTTGTTACGAGTTTGTACTTAAGAAAAACTCTTTATTATACAACCCACGTTTACTCAATCACGCTTATAAAATGGTGTAACAAGAATTTTAAGTTTAAGTAACAGTAAAGGTTAACCCAGCCTTGGGAAATGAGAAGACATGTCCAATAGTCATTTCGAATTTTTGTTCGTTCGCTCTCGTTCGTTTTATGTGCGATTTGACCTTCTTTTAATAAAAAGTTCATATAGTATTTGATTACACTTCCACCGCTTCATTCATAATTTTTAACTGGTTGGTGATATATTGAATATCAATGCTTTGGTGATTTACCGTTTTCACGAGTATTGCTTTACGTTGTTTATTGGTGGGTAGGGCTGGTTTTGAATTGGATTTTGAAGTTAATAAATCTTAGGTTAATTTACCTTTAAAGTGAAAGTCTTCTTCACAAACTTAAGATTTTATATTAAAAGTTTCATCATCCACCATTCATCATCATATGCCTAGCCTTTTCCCATCTAGGTTGGAATCGGCTTCCAGTCTCACTTGGTGCAATTAAATGCCAGTATTTGCCAAGCATAGGAAGGCCCATGAGAAGATAGGACGATGAAATTAAAAATATCGCCGGTCCGCATTGGACACAAGTAGCCCAAGACCGAGACCTTCACCTGGAGGAGGAGGCCTTCACCTGTGAAGACGGGGTTCTTGCATAAATTAACGAATAAATAATAATAAAATCTAACACTAGGATAAGCAAAATGTAAACTAACCAACATATAAAAAAACGAAAATTGTAAAAGTGCATGCAAGAAATAAAAGGCTTTTTTATTTTTATTTTGCATAAAGCGGCTAGCGGTAGTTGTTCTATGCGAAAACCCTTCGTCAACCCAGAATCTGGTGAGCAAGATACCCCCTGGAAAGACTGGTTATCAGACTTTCAAAGCTTTTACTACCTGTAACTGCTTTCAAAGATTTGCGAATGACAGCCAGGACTATCTGCCAGGAATTTCTTGTAATATTAATAAAAACTAGTGGAGCTCGTGGTTAAATAATAACAACTTTTCGGGTTAATCTTCAAGTAAAGCCGCGGTTGTCTAGGTTGGTCTATGGATGGGCTACCACCTATTACGAAACCCTCGGAAAGTACGTTATGCCGTTAGTCCCTGCTGTCATTTATAGATCTTTGATAGTCGGTACAGCTAGTCCACTAACTGGCCCAGAAGTCTGACAACCAGTCCTACTTCTTGTAGAATACTGGTATTCAGCTGCTTAGGCAGCAAAACTGGAAGCCGATCCCAACATAGTTGAAAAAAGGTTAGACCGGTGATAACACACACACATCACATCACACACATCACACTTTGAACTAGAATATCGAGTACCATAACTGCTCTTAAAATACTTTCCTTGTTTAACATCTAATCGAAAGTTCCCTCGCTTCTATTTCTGTTATTTTCTCACTAGCACGTGTCACATACGTATTGTGGGCGTAAATCATTAGCAAAGCTTTTATCGGAACTGCGCGGGCGCAAGAAAACCGTTAAATTTCAAACAAGTGTTGATTTTTCCAATGATACAGGCTGTTTTGAATTTGTTTTTAGTCAGAATCGGGTTGTGTGGGTTTAATGGGTGATTTTATTAATAGTTGTTATCATGACAGACCATGTATTTTATTTAAGAATAATGTAGTAGAATTTTAATAAGTCAAAGGTGTGAAATTGTATTGAGTTATCATTAATACTGGAAGCGGGTTATTTACCATGTTTACTATTTGTTTCGAGTTCCCGGTGTGGGTATTGGTAGTTTTCACACAGCTGAGCTGAACTGAGTATTTTACAAACTATTTTTGTAAGCTATTTCATGATTTCTTTTTAATCTTATAGATATTACCACGACTTGATTTTGTTTGAACAGACGAATTCCCATTAACACTCTGCTATGAAACGTTTTTAAATTGACCTCGTTTTTAAAATTTTTCATTACACACTCTGTATTAGAAAACATCACAGATCAGATACAACTTTGTAGTTGATTACAATATCACGTCAACTACAAACTTTGTAGTAGTGGACATGACAAGACTTCTATCATCCATTTTATGGCCAGTTAACGAAAGTATCATACGCAGAACTGCCTTTGACAATATTGCTAAATTAAACTGCTGTTGCACTTCATATATTCTACCGCCGGCTTTAAAGTCATCGTCTGGCTATGCGCATGGGCACACTTTTATGCAGCATGTGTCACACTCACTGATTTGTATGGGACTGTTATAGTTTAGTTATGACAGTACACAGCTTTTTATGAATTGTAATTGTGAATATTGTGAGCTGGTGAATGTCCTTCTGAAGGACGTAATAATAAGTCATAGACTCATAGAATGACAATGGTCTAGCGCTGAGATCGTACTTTAGGTTTATGTTTTACCAAGCAACCTCATTATTACCCCCTATATCTAGGGGTTATCGTAGACGAATCTCGAACAATAAACTTGTTTCTAAATGAATAGTAACTTGTGACACATAGTTTATCATTTTCTTTTACATATATCTTCGAAATATGTTGCTTGTCCGAAATAAACGTTATTAATTAGTTTATTAGTTAGTTTAGTTTATTTTAATAAATTTGTAAATTGTAAAATAAATTAAATTGTAATTAGTTTGTGAAATAAATAGTTATTTATTATAATTTATTTTTTTGTTATTATTTAAAGACAATGCAATATATACTTTTTACCTGTTACTGTTCAGCTGTATCCAAATCATTTCAGAAAAAAAAATCTATTAAATCTAAGCCATATGTATTCTGCTTTGAGCACGACTAGAGTTTCAAAGTATACGTAGTTAGCGTCCCTATGTACATAATTATAATTATTTAGCAACCCATATCACACGTAGACCGGTATCAAATTAATAAAATTTCAATCATGGTTACATAAAGATAAAATTTTAAATAGTTCCATCGATTCATACCGGGAGACGATGTTTCCCGTCTGTGACGCGTCCCCGTTTCCTGATACGAGTTCTACAAAGTATATTCAAAAGAACGTGACGTAATTATGAAGAGTTAAATATACCGTGAAATCGTTCATTAATTATCTTGGTTATTGTTGGAAACTGACAGGAGAGATGAGAATAGAAGCGATTTATATTTATGTTTGGGGAGACAATTATAAAGTGAATAGTTTGGCTCGCAAATTAACCTTATGCATAGAGAATCCAGGAATAAATGGTCAATCAGCTCTAGCGAGAAGTGGATATTTATTTAAAACTTTTGTAGGACACAATCATAAACTGAATAGTTCTCTTCGGAAATTAACCTCAAAGAAAGCCCATAAATAGAAGGTCAGCTCGAGCCGGAATTCAATAAGAACTTCCCGTATTAAAGTGCCTACAGATTTTTTGATTTTTGCTAATCAACACGTGGTTTCTTTAGTACTCTCTTCTACGCCATGAAGGGCAGACGAAGTAAGGTATTAAAAAAACATTTTCCGATGTAAAGGAGCATTAGTATTACATAATAATTTCACATTACTATATCCTATATGACACACTTAAACGCTATAAACCAGATAATAGACGCAACAACATCTACAAATGTCGTCCCACTGAAAATCAATCTAAACATTGCACCGAGCGGGTCTATTATTGTCACTCTGTATATCACTTCGGTCGCTAGCACATTGCCCTCATTCATAATTAGGTAACGTGTTTAAAGATGCGTTTCACCAACCACGATAACCAGCTGAGTTGTTACTGTAAAACCCAGTTTTACTTTATCAGCTGTCCCTAAACTATGCAGTTGATATATTGTCACTTAATTAGGTGCATCAGATGCGACAAGAGAACGTTAATTTCACACTTTAATTTATAAGGGCCGTCTAATTAGTAGGGGTCTAATAAACCGTGTTAATTTATTTCCGTTTTTTGACTGGTTTTTTGAAGCGTGTTCAGTCGTTATAATTTTATTATTAGATACAATTGTGATATCATTGCCATTGATTACTTTCTTATCAAAAACATATTTGAACTATTCATTTAATACTTATTTTATTTCGACACTGACAGATTTAGTATCTTCTTTAACGTGTGGCTAGTGCCTACCTAACCTGGTGTCGGAGTTTTTATGCCGCCCATGGGCCTCCGACTTGGCTTCACATGCCAAGATTTACGATTACCGCGATACTTATAATTAACGATATTCCGAAATTTACTGACTGTTAACCGATTGTAAATTTTACTAACCCGAAATTTACACGTTTGAACCGTAGTACTAAAATGTGAAATCAGACACCGTTAAGATAACATATAAAAAGACACTGGTTACCCATAAAACAGTGATAATTTCTGTAGGAAGCAAAACACGTATTTCACAGCATAATATAACCAATTAGAAACGGTAATAAATTAAATATCCGATATATTGGCGCGACGCAATATAAACGTGCAGAGTAATGGCGTTTGCGCAACAAATGCGTGACTGTAGCAAAATGTCAAAGTTTTATGATACAAAATGCATAAATCTAATATTGAAATACTGCCAATAGGGTCAGTCTTCTATTTAGCTAGAGGAAGACAATAAAACATAAGATAACATCACATAAAATTATTATTTTTTGAAAATTCTTCTTCAGTTCCAACATTCTTTTCAATGAAACGTCTTTGACCTGCATCAATGAGATTTTCTTTTTGTTCTTCTGTAGGTACTGATGATTCACTATCTATTTCAATAATTGCATGAGTATTGTTTAAGAAAATTCTTCGCCACAATTCTTTAGTTACAAATCAGTTCATTCTACCAAGTCCTTTTCTTCTTCGACCCTAAAAAATTATGGGAGTAAATTTTCCATTGATATTAACGATAGTTAAATCATGAATGATGGTAAATCAAGGTTCACTGAGGTCACAAGGTCATTCACTGGTTAGTTTATTCTGGTATCGTCTGATTTGCACGTTCCGCGTTTGATGTTTATTGCACTTGAATGTTCATATTTGGAATGCTCTTGAGATTGCATACTTATGTCTACATAAGTATTGATATCAATATCAAGTAGTACATCAGTGTAAATTTTATTTTTATTGTGATATGCGATATGAAAGAGTTACGTTAAGCGATTCAAAAGCGTAGATAACTAAAGCTTTTGTTAAACTAAAAAGCTACTTTTCCAACCAGGTTCTTCTAGTGAAAAAAGATCATTATCTGCGTTACATTTTGTCATCTATGTTGTGGTCGCCTTTCAGTCTAACCCAATGTAGCTGAATACCGGTATTTTACAAGGAGTCATCCAAAACTGTGTTGAAGAAAATATTTATTTTGATAATTGCTATATTTCGTCCAATATCATAACTTCCAGGAGATAAGTGATTCATTACTAGCATTTCTGTTAGCCCCTCAAAGTCAGCTGATGGTCACATATTTGCATTAACATTCTTGGCAAAATGGGAATGGGAAGTCAAACCTCTTACGATAGAGTCTAAACAAATTTTGACGAGTCGATAAACATTGCTCAGTAGCTAATGTGCTTTGACTTTGCGATCTGATGCAAATTCTCGAATAATTGGAAGCATTATGCGTTGTCTAGTGTTCTATCTTTATATATATTATACATAATATACTACCAATAATCGTCTTCTACGATGTCCTACTCACCGCTCTGGTTTTCTCAAATCTTCTTTTCCTGTCCAGGCGGTTTTCCTTTGAAAAGCTCGCGAACACCTACATAAGAAGTTGGCAAACTTGTCCCATAATTAATTAGTTGTTTTTCATGATCGTTGTATATTAATCTCTCTTGACTTTGTATATTTTGTTTGTATGTATGTATATATGTATTTATTGTTTTATTTTATTATATCTAAATATATTGTCTTTTTTCTTGGAAATTTTCTGTACTTGCACCTACTGTTTTGTCTCTGCATCACCCTAAAGTAGACTGGTAGAAAATGCCCAAGGCATTAAGTCCGCCTTTGTACATTATGTGCATAAAGTTTTAATAAATAAATAAATAATAAAATTATATCAGTATTCTCTATTCTATCTGTCTCTCTGCGTCACCTAGCACATTAGAACCATCGTTTGCAAAAAATCTCTAATACTCTTTCTTTTTATAAAAACGGATTCTGGTAATAACTACGAGGAGACGAGGAGGAGCTCGTGGCTAAATAATAACAGTCGCTCGGGTCGATCGTTAGGTTTAGCGTGGATGTGTGACCGCCCATTACATACCGAGTTTCCTCCGTGCCTCGGAAAGCACGTTAAGCCGTTGGTCCCAGCTGTCATTTGTAGATCTTTGACAGTCATTAGGTAGTCAGAGGCCCAAAAAGTCTGACAACCAGTCTTACCAAAGGGTATCGTATTACCCGGTACTAACTGGGTTGTGGAGGTCAGATAGGCAGTCGATCCATATAAAATACTGGTATTCAGCTGCATCCGGTAGAACTGGAAGCCGAACCCCAACATAGTTGGGAAAAGGCTAGGCAGATGATGGATTCTGGTAATAATTACCTATACTACCACTAATGTTGTTGTTGTTGTTGTTTTTGTTTGTTTGACGACCCGAATGGCGCAGCGGTAGTGAGGCTGCCTTACGTTCTTAGAGTCCCGGGTTCGAATCCCGGTCGGAGCAAATGTTTGTGTGATGAGCATGGGCATTTGTTTCCGAGTCATGGATGTTTATATGTACTCGTATATTAAGTATATATTTACAAACAAAAAGTATCTGTGTAGTATATCAACTATCTGGTGTCCACGACACAAGCCTCGTTGCTTAGTGTGGCACTGGATGGCGCTGTGTGTAATGTCCAGCGATATTTATTTATTTATTTTAATAATTTTGTCTGATTGTCTTGTATAAATAGTATTTTTTATGTCTTGTATTCATTGATTTTTGTCTAGACTGCGAGTGGGATGACTTCTAATAGAAAAGTTTTGAAGACTTGTTTCGGCGATCCCAAATGAATTAGGGGCAATATAATGAAGATTTTATTGAACAGTGATAATAAGTCTAATAATTCATCGCATTATTTCGTATACGAGTACCCTATACAAATTGTCAACGCCCAATTATCAACGGGACTCAATATTTAGTATTTTATGTCTAAATACAAACAGGAAGATACACCAAAGAGTGATATTTCAGAATATTCAGAGGCCGTAGCACGCTAAGCTTGGCGTGACGTTTCACGGTAAAACGTTTACACGCGTTGTCACGCTATTAGCACACAGCTTAAACGTTTTGACACACCTCTAAAAATTCAAGCTACAATGTAAAAGCTGTATGTTTACTACTTGCGTAAACCTCTAAGAAATATGCTTCAAACAATTACTGAAAATCTGTGGAGAAACTTTATTATTATCACCCTGCTCCTTCTCTAATTTGTACATATTTTTTCAGCGCTTTGCATTTTTCTTTAAATACATTTCTATCACCCATTATATTCTCAGTGTTCAATTCTTAACTAGTTAAAAAAGTAAAAAAGTTATCATCAAAGAAAATTAACACAATCTTTTTATTATGACAGAAATCATGTTTTATTCAGGTAACATGATGCCTGTAATCTTTATAAACTTCAGGTAGAAGTGTATACCTTAGAGCGCACTTACATTATGCCAGTTACTTTAAAGTCCCATGTAATAGATGCCAAACCTATAATTGCAACCAATCGGGCACAAATTCAGACTCCGAGAATGTTAATGTTACTGGGAAATTCTTGATGGAAAACAAAATAACACTTTGGCCGACCCGGGAATCGAACCCAAGACCTCATGCTCAGAAGTCGCGTTTGCGACCACTAAACCAACGAGGCAGTCTCATTCTAGTCAATAGGTATAAGTATAATATCGTCTTTCATCATTCTTTAGTCATTTGGTCTAACTTTAGGATTCCTCTGAACTATGACTAAACTTGACTAACCTAATCGATAAACTAGAATCCCCTCCAAAGTATCCGATACCGGCTACCGTTAGGTATTAGCGGTTGAGTTAGTCACTCCCTTAGGAGCTACTAAGTCGAGTATCGATTTCGCGAAGAAGCCGCGCGGGGCTTGTTTAACCGCGCCAAACTTACTTGTTTGTTGGACGAGCCATTTTTGTACAATTTTCGATAAACTGCGGTAATGTTAGCGGGTATTTTGTTTTATGTTGGTTTATTCTTTAGTGAGAATAATAAGTATTAGTTTGAAGGAGGGAAATTCTCGAATAGGGCTAGCGGAAGACAATAGAAACGATGGGTGGACTGTGTGAAAGATGATAATATGGCTAGAAATGGGTGATTATTGAAAAGAAGACTGATAGAGAGGTATGTGAGAAGAAGGCATGCTGTGCTGACCCCAAAGTAATTAGGCAAGAAAAGGCCGAAGACAAAAAGAAAAACTCACAAAACATAGAAAAAATTCAGCCGAGTTGAGAAATCCGAATCCTTGTTAGAAGTCGGTTCAAAATCTTGGCGTTTGATACGTCCAGTTTTATATCTGTACGAAGCGGCTATCCTTTTTCTGTGGAGCACATAAGTATTAGTTTATTCTTATCTAAAACGTTGATAATAATTATTTGTAAAAGTAGGTACGATGGTAAAACATCCAACAGACTGTTTTGTAAAAACATCGCAATAATCCCTCTTGATCAGAAGGTCTAGGTAGCAAAATGCAAAACAGCGCAAAACGTCTAATGAGCAGTAAGTCTAATTAGCAAAATGTTCATGTAGCAAAACGTCTAACTATTAGATGGTCTGTATAGCAGAGATATGTATGTAGAGATAACCCTTCGGGACTACAGGCGTGATACTACAAGTGTTTCTGTTACGAGTACCATTCCTAGGCGTATTGAGCAAGGTCATTTACACGCCATTAATTCTAAGAAACCAATTAATATCCATCCTTGCAACACGATGCTCAAGCGCACCATGATTCGAATAAATTCACGCATGCGCGAAAGTAATATCGATTACCTGCAACAGTGATTGAGAGATTTTTGCACGTAATTGATACCCACTTAGGAATAATTTAAAACGCTTGGGAGGTCCTATCATACTTTCAGTGCTCGGAAAAGTCCCATTATTATGTAATCAAGTATGGGCTTTGCTCGCGTAGATGTCGGGAATTATCCTCGTGTCCTTAATCTAGGTCCTGGTCGGTTCGTGTGCCAAATTCCATACAAATATCTTCAGCCGCAAAAGGTATGATCCATATAAATGTATTTTATTATTTCTGTCTAAAAGGGTAACAGAGAAAGCGAATGACGCAGTTACTTTCGCATTATTAATGCATTAATTAAGATAGTATAGATGCATGATAGAAGTACAAATGCGACAAATTCTAGCGTTCCCACTAAAATATTTAAGACAAGCTTTTGCTCGCGGCTTCGCACCCGTTATGTACGGAAATTAACCCACCCCAATTAAAGGTAGCCTATCACACTTGGGGATAATGTAGCTTCCCGTTAGTGAAAGAATTTTTGGAATCGGATCAGTAGTTTCGAAGAATACCCCCGACTTATAAACTTACAAACAAATTTTACCACTTTATAATATTAGTATAGAAAATTTAAAAACCGAACGATTCTACAAAACGACAGTAAATGCTGAAAATTTTAACAGAACTGCTAAAAGGCACTACAATAGCGGCCATCTTTTTTCGTAACCGACAAACGCCACCACTTTGAAAACAAAGGGAAGTAAAACACTCCATTATTTTAGTACGTACTGGCCGCTTTGTGAAACGAATAAATAGCTGTCGTGAGAATTATAGCAGGTGAAAAATAATTGGTACTAGTGGTTCTCGAATACAGGGTGCATACTCGTTTCCTGTCTAGACTGGAACTAGCGCATATTGTGATTATTTTGTTAATACATGAGCTGTGTGTCTTAAGCCGTTTGTGCCGGCTGCCATAATGTACATCTTTGACAGTCATTCCAGTTAGTCAGTGGCTTATAAAGTCTGACAACCAGTCTTACCGAAGGGTATCGTATTACCCAGTACTAACGGGGTTGTGGAGGTCAGATAGGCAGTCGCTCCATGTAAGTTACTGGTATTTAGTTGCATCCGGACCATACTGGAAGCTGACCCCAACATAGTTGAGAAAAGGCTAGGTAGATGATGACGTGAGAGTGTCAGATAAAAGTAAGTCGTGAACTGTCAAACGTGAGACCGATTTCTAACCGTTGTACTATGTGAACCCTAGATATTTTATGATTTTTACGTGTACTATCAGGTAGGTACAAATTGACTATTTTTAGTTTTTTCGCATTTCTACGTAAATAAGTACCTGGGAGAGGTCAATGACCATTATTGCCATGGTAAAACGCACCAACTATCCTAGTTTTTTTTTTTTTACTTATTGGGATTAAAAAAGGTAATACTTTTATGTGCAGTCCCCTTTACCAGTAAGTAACAAAAAGATATAAAATAATTCAGATAAATGTAGGTGATAAATACTCAACATTTACTGTAATATCCGCCAGTTATATACTAGGGTCATTATCCGATGATGACTTACCCTTAGCTACAGGCTATGCGCAAACGCATCAAGTTAGCTACCCATAAACAACTAGCGCTCTTTGCTGCATAAACTTAATGGCTTATCAATTTATGATTATAGTTATCAGCTGATAACAGTTAAGATACAGTACTGGATCCACCAGTGTTTGCCAAACATGATTCATTAGCATGTGTTATAAACGAACCGATAACAGTACAGTAGTATTTCAAGTCACTAACACAAAAGGACATGTTTTTAGGGTTCCGTAGCCAAATGGCAAAAAAGGGAACCCTTATGGATTCGTCATGTCTGTCTGTCTGTCTGTCCGTCCATATGTCACCGCCACTTTTTCCCGAAACTATAAGAACTATGCTATTGAAACTTTCTAATATAATTTTTTTCTAAACTGAATAGTTTGCCCGAGAGACACTCCAAAAGTGGTAAAATGTGTCCCCCTCCCTGTAACTTCTAAAATAAGAGAATGATAAAACTAAAAAAATATATGATGTACATTACCATGTAAACTTCCTCCGAAAATTGGTTTGAACGAGACCTAGTGAGTAGTTTTTTTTTAATACGTCATAAATCGTAAACCGCAATTTATCTGTCATTCAATAAAGTTTGTGCGGAACCTTTGGTGTGCGAGTCCGACTTGCTCTTGGCCGGTTTTTTTTTACACTAAAGACTTGGGTTTGGCCGCAACTCACCTGATGTGAAGCGATAATGCGGCTTAGGGTGGAGCAAGCTTGCCTAGATAAGAAAAAATAATTTTGTCAAACTCAAACTCAAACTCAAACTCAAACTCAAAGCATTTATTTCAATTAGACCATTACGGCACTTTTGAATGTCAAAAATACAAAAAAGAAAATCAAAGCTACAGTCCCAGTCACAAGGCATAATAACTTGAGAAAGTACTGTAGTTGCCCATTCCCTAGCGTAGATCTCTATGGAGAAGAACGGGCAAGAAACTACATGGACACTTTTTTAAAATCAAAATATTGTTACAAAATCTTGGTTACATCTTTAATTTTGAGATTATACATATATTTGAGAACGATGTAGAAAGACGTGCACACTAAGAGCGTCCAGAGTAAAAGATTAGATCAACAGTTTACGAATAAAGTAATTAAAATGAACCTTGGCAGCTAAGAGATGACCAGTCCCAACTGACAGCGCCCGTTCACAAACATGACGCATGTACCGGCGCCATTCAACTCAACCATATTGAAGGGAACTCAATGACCCGACACACCCGCCACCATCAGCGAGACATTTAAGTGAGCATGACATTCTCTCATCATCGAAAGCATCTGCGGAGTTTCGCTATCGAATTTATTTTGACATTGTCGTACAGAAACAGAAACTATATTCTATCGATAAGGTTTAGTCAGTGTAACAGGTGTGCATAAATATTTCGATACGATTTGATTTTTAAAACGGACAGATTCAATATTGAATATTTTTTGTGCCTGAGAGGCAAAACTCACAAAGTTTTCACTTTGATATCAATAGTTATTTGCTACATTCCAATCACGCAAGATCTCCTAGATATGATACGGTAGGAATGTCGCAAAATAATCCTATTATAATTATAATTGTCGTTTATGGAAATACCAATCAATATCTAGAGTTCATTCGAGTTTAATAGGACAACAAGTTATTTGATTCATAGATTGGCAAGGATTTAAATCGGTAGAGGTGTCTTTATCCAACTTGTCGCGCAAAAAAGAATTCAAATTATCAGCATAAGTGAGCAATACGATACCATACAAATGTCAATGTCAACGAACCAGAAACGTCATCATTTTTCAACGAGCTATAGTTAAACGAATCTAGTGATTGCAATCTATGTAGACTGGTATTGAAACTTCATTATCACCAGCCTACAACAGTCCACTGCTGGACATAGGCCTCTTCAATCCCACGTCACTTAACTCGATTCTCGGCAACTCTCATCCAGTTGCTACCAACCACCCTGCGAAGATCGTCGCTCCACCGAGCCAAAGGGTATCTCACCTTACGTTTGCCGATTCACGGTCTCCACTCACACGTTTCTACGGCTATTAAGGCCGGCCCATTGCTACTTCAGCTTACTTATTCTGTGAGCTATGTCGACGACTGTGGTTCTTCGTCATACATCATCACCTCGTTCCGGATGCAATCCCTCACAGAGACTCCAAGCATAGTCCGCTCTATAGCTCGCTGAACAACCTTGAATTTATGGACCAACCGTACCGTGAGTGTCCACGTTTCGACCTCACAATGAAACTTAAATAGCTCTATTTTTCGATAATTTTGTCATGTTTGGGAAAAAATAATAATCTTGATAGGCATTTGTTTTATGATAACATCGTACTAATAGTCTTGTTATAGATTTTTTGATAAGCCTAGTTGATAGCTTTTTTATGTAAATTAAATAATAAAATATCATAATAAAAGCAATGTCGATTTTATGTGTGCATAAATTATAAGCGAAAAATAGGTGAGATGTTATCAATGGTAATGAACAAAAAATTCAAATAATTAACGTTATAGAATGCTCCATCTTTATCGCGCTGAGTTTTAAATTTTTGGTTAATTTCTTTCCGTTTAAAAACAATGATTGATCGTTTTCAAAGAGCGTTAAAGGTAATTAAATTCTGTTCGCCATGATGTATTGACAACTTTAACAAAAGAATATTAATATTATAGTAATTTTATAACTGACCTAAGCTGTACTATTTAATTTTTTTTATATAATATTTTTTCATTATTGCTCGATGTATCTACAAAGATACCTATTTGTATAGAACAGACAATAAATAGTGTATTTTTATAGATCCATAAACAGGCACTTATACAGCATCAAATAAAGTACCTATAGTCGCGATACAAATACAATATTATTTATACATATAGAACATACTATTTATATGTAAGTAGATATAAATACCTACTAACTGTGGGATAGTAAACCGCTGCCAAATCCTTTGAGGATTATACAGGCTTAACGTTACTTAAGTATATCTACAAACTTATAGGTATACACACCTTAAGCGGAAGTAACTAGGATATTATATATTCAGTTGAAGTTTTCAGCAATATTACAATACTAACTTAAGCCCGTGGCTCCGCCCGCGCCGAGTTCGGTAGTTATCCCGCGGGATCGTCCTACTAGGATAAAAAGTATTCTATATGTTAATCCAGGTTAACAAATTTCATCGAAAACCGTTTAACCGTTTTTGCGTGAAAAAATAAATCCATAAATCCTTAAAAGTTTCGCTTAAGTTTTTATAATATAATATTACTAAGATATTATAATAATTATGTACGGTCGAACAAGCTATTTGGTTAACAGTTAAACCAACAAATTACATTGTAAAATGTAAACCAAATAGTTTGTTCGACCGTACAAGCAATCCTTGTGTTGCTAACCGCGCCTGAAAAGCAACACTGAAAATGCTAAACTAAATCAACGTCAGTTAAAAACAAGAACTAACAATTAGGTTCAAAGACTTTAGTCTTAATATAACAAAAGATGATGTCACAGTTGAACGCACCAGGCATTTCTAAAGCTGACACATGCCTACAAAAATAGTAAACGAAGAAACAGACAATGTGAAAACTCTTTCACAAAATATCTATTAGCAAGACGGTTTCGCAGACCCATTAATATTCAAGTACACACACACATACACACTCGGTGTATATGTACATAGTTTGTTGACATAGTGAGGAGCATGCGCAGAGGTGACGTTATACATAAACAATGAATTTAATTTGTCGCAGGCCGTTCTATGCGCAGCCTTACCTAAGGACATGACAGGACATTTAATCTGGAAACTGAATTTGAAACTTCGTTCTAGAACCCCTTTGCTAAAAGCAATTTAACTTCTGCCCCTTCCACCACAATATATGGGTCTGTAGGTTATAATTATATTATGAATTTTGATGGCACCATACAAGGGTCCTCCGAATATTGATACCTCGAATATCGAGAGGTATGACCGATACGGGTCGTTAGTTACTCAAATAAGGGCGAGTCAGTGCCCTCACTAATCAATCATCGTCTCAAAACCACTATAAATACACTCAACTCCGATTCAACCTATTTACTTAAATTTCCAACAAAATAATATGAAACAAATATTTGCCAACCAACTTCGAAATTAAATTAATCCAAGATACAGATCCTCAATCAAAAATCTCATTAGCGACTTACCGAAAACACTCCATAGCCGGCGGAAATTGGGCCAAGTAATATTTTATAATCATCCTTGATGTGGCGTCCCTCGATCTTACAACATCTCTATATATCGACGTTCATTCACGTAAACTGTTATCAAAAACACTTTCCCTGTCGCTTCAGTTCGCGCACATCGCACTGTTGATAAAAGGAAATAAAAACGAGCCGGCTTTTGTGAACGATTCGACTGTCAAAATCACGTGGAGAGGCAACACTCACACACGCATCACTGCTGGGCGCAAGCGAAATACGCTTTTTCGCGGCGAACGCTTAGCGCATGACATTCAAGGAACATTATATTCATGTAGCGGACTAACCTCCCACACAGTTCGTGAAGAACTAAGCGCAAGCAGTCGAGGTGCACGTGGTCCGTAGCTTACGCGACGGCCGCCCTTCCAAAGTGGCGTCCACACACTACGAAAATCGACTTTCGCTCGAACGGTAGACGACACCATTTCGCCCAAAAACGGCACGAGCCGGCGAGATGAGCCAGAATATGGGACGTTACACACAGAGTATTTCCGTACTGTCGTTAACAGTGTGCGTACGTTGCGTACATGTACAACGGAAGAGAAAAGTGCATTGTGTTTTTATTTTTGCGAACCCCCGAATCGTGGGTATTCTTTTGTGAATAATTCGATTGGGTATAATCCGGCAGATAAATCGTTACGGTTATCCGGGGAGAAATTTGATACGGAATTTATTCCGCTAGCGGAGAGAAAAAAAAAGCTCCGGCCATTGTTGTCGAGGATATTGAAAATGTTTCTAGTCGGTGTAACGAATAACGATGGTTTCCTTTTGTTTTGTTTTTATTAAAGGATTATTCGAAACTTAGTGGGCAGTCCGTTTAATCTTCCCCTTTTGTTGGGACATGACTTGATCTTTTTAAACGATACTGTGTTTTGTTATTCGAGTTTCTTTTCGCTTTCGTTCTTATATTATATGCGAGTACAGGCGAATAGAAAAGTTTTAAAGTAAATATTGACGTAACTCGTCAAAGTGTGAATGGTTTGGAAAACATACGCATAATATTAAGCGAATGTGTGACCCATGGGTTAGTAAGCCACGCGGACTTACCTGTCAATACGAGCTATTGTCGATTAAAAATAAATATGATATTTGGTGTTATAATCAATCTTATCTTTCGTACTTTTAACGCGTTACTTAATCAACTCTTTGGTACTTCCGGATTTAATAGATAGTAACATCGGGTTCCATGGATTTAAAGGTGTTTAAATATTCTTGCGTTTGCAGCAGGTAACACGTGACGTCACGGTTTACGGCCATAAGTCCAGCGATTATCGTGTTAAACCGGTAGCGATAACCACATTTCATATGCCTATGTATGTATGTCAAGAAAGATTTTAAATTAGTCTCTCAAAGATTTATAACAGAAATTAGCATAAACTTCTAAATTAATTAAGCTTTAGACCATTTTAACGGTCTTCTTATGTTAAGATAACACTTCGTTAAGATGTATATTTATCACCTAAGCAAGTGATTATTTGAACAAATACATTTTATTGGTCGTAAAATTGGTCACACATTGATAAACAAACTTCGAGCATTGCACGTTAAGTTATTCAAATAATAAATATTACTTTAGCTATGTAAGTTGAACGTTAATTTGCTGATCAAGTAAATATTTAAATAAAAAACTAAACTTATAATTTTTATTAAAAAAAAAAAATGTTTTTGTATTCACAATTTTATAGATAGGTATGGAACGCATTTGTAATAAGACAAGTTGTGACATAAATTATTTATTAAACTACAAACTGGATTCTCAATGGCGCTTCTCATCGGCAAAAACATTGACCTTCTTACTTTGCCCTATTTAACCCCTAAACAGGGTGTAAACAACCTCATCACGAAGCCGTCAACCAAGCATTCTGTACATCAAACTAAGTTAACTTTACGCAAAAATTATTGCTGGGAAGCGACTTTTTTTTTTGGGTGAAAAATCATGTTTTGTGGTAGAACTCAATGTAACGCACTCAAAACATTGTGCTGATGGATGGATTGTATAGTACGGAGGTCGTGAAGGTGTTTAAAGTAAAAATCTTACAATGAAAACTTGTATTTAAAAAAAAAACTTATCAAAAAGTTGTAACTTTGTAACTGTGATCTCCGTAATAGAAGGTTCCCATGTATGGTGTAGAACAAAAAAATGATCGCAATGACGGGGATAACAAGTGCCTTTCTGCTTCGTTAAGAGGTTTTTTACACCCTCTATAGGAGAGGAGAAAACTTTATTTAGTAAATTATATGGTTCACCAAAAATAGTGCAAAAGTATTATCAATAAAAAATAAAAAATCCTGCCGCTGAATTCAAAGCCGCACTGTTACTCCGTATTTACTTTGAAAATTATTTACACCATAATTTCCCTCATAACTCGTTCTTGTGACAGTTTGCCTACGGTTCCTATATTTATCGACATTTTCTAATTCCCCTGTAAACGTTAACATTAATAGATCACTTTCAGTTAATTACTTAGATGGCTACGTAATATTGGTATAACGGGTGCACAATTTTATTTTATTCAAGATGGCGTTGATTTATTTAATCGTTAAAATATGGTTTATTTTGCTAGGTACAATTTTTTAAATTACTCTCTTCACGAAAATTGAGTAGCATTTATCAGCAAAATCCATTTTAAAGAATAAATCAATGTCTGACGAAGAATATGATAAAATAATTTTATGACAGTAACCATAACATGGCATGGCTGCTGTACGATCAATCGCTACTAGTTAGGGTTAACAATTTGACAGTGACAGCAACCATGTGTCGTAGCGGTTAAGGGGATTTTTGGGCGTGTGGTTGACAGTATGTACTATCGAGGGCCGCCTGATCACCACTAAGCTAATTTTTACAACATAGAAACGCTCTCTAGCCTCGCCCCATTGACTTTGTATAGAAATAATTCATGAAAATATACCTATCGGCCGAGTGCACAGACGACGCACGCCAAACGAGAGTGGGGGCGAGGCTCGGCGTCTCCGCATGATTTAAGCGAAAAAAAAATTAACTGATCAGGCGGTAAAGACCACGACTGTACCTCGTATATACTGTTTTATGCACACAGCTACTGTTAAAAATAAGAGCTAATATAAGTCATAATATAAAAGTTATCTGTTAAAGTGTCCCACAGTCGGACAATAATAATATAAAGCCTTAATTGTTTCACTGCAGGGCAAATGGCCTCTCTTCTCCTCTCTACTTTTCTAGTCTTAGTGCGATTGTAGGCCAAGCCTTCAAAAATTTGTCCAGCCCAGCCCTCCATCTCCTGACATGTTGTCGTTTCCTGCCAGTTGGGATCCACTGTGTGGTTATTTATGCCCCTTGCTTTGCTCCTTCAACATGCGGCAGATATGACCAGCTCAGTTCCACTTCAATCTAGTAGCTGTGTTTGTGAGCGAGAAAAGTATGTAGTTTCTGATGAGGTCCGTAAGTTTGACACCCAGTAGAACTAATTCAGTTCACAAGAAGACCTGGTCTAAGTAAGGAGGCCAATAGCATAAATAAGTACATTAAACAGTGACACAGTGACTCATTCTGGATATTTAATTAACGTTCTCTTGAGTTGTAGTTCAATACTGATAATAAAATGATAAATACGAAGCGGAATTTATTGATTTCCTGAGAAATGATACAATAACAAGTACTCGTATACAACAAGAAACATGCACATTTATTTACTTATAATTGGTCAATAAATACAATAAAAATATTGTTTCCTATCATTGCTTAAATTACGACAAGTTAAATATATTCTATTTAAAAGAAATTAATGAAATAAAAAAAAGAGGAGCTCGTGGCTAAATAATAACAGCCGCTTGGGTCGATCTTTAGGTTAAGCCTTGCTTGCCTAGGTTGGTCTGTAGATGGGTGACCACACATTACATACCGAGTTTCCTCCGTGCTTCGGAAAGCACGTTAAGTATCCCGGCTGTCAATTGAAGATCTTTGACAGTCGTTACAGGTAGTCAGTGGCCCAAAAAGTGTGACAACCAGTCTTACCAAGGGGTATCGTATTACCCAGTACTAACTGGATTGTGGAGGTCAGATAGGCAGTCGCTCCATGTAAAATACTGGTATTCAGCTGCATCCGGTTAGACTGGAAGCCGACCCCAACATATTTGGGAAAAGACTAGGCAGATGGATGAAATAAAAAAAAACTCGAATTGCTTATAAAATACACTTACAATCACGGTTTAGGTGCTAATAAATCCCTTCAATCTGAAACGTCTCGGAAATATATACTAATACTATTACGAGGTACAGTTTCAAGTACTCACTGAAACTACTTAACCAATTTCAAAAATTCTTTCACTCTGTGTCAATGTGATTTTACGCAGAAGAGGTCGCAAGTAGAAAATACTTTAGAACATTTTCATAGAAGATTCATTCCAGCCGATTCTAAGTATAAAATCGAATACGTCAGAGGTATTTCCCGGAACACTACATTTCCCACTAGCCACCACAATGAACAATAAAGCGGTCACGATACCGAAAACCATTTAAATCGGCAAAACAAGGTCCTAATTAGTAATCCACCTAAAACACACAAAATTATTGTGAACCAATTAATGTTCGGAGTTCAATTAACCGTTAAATAGGTAGCCGCAACAGAGAACTCGAAGCCAATATCCAACACCGGGTCACACTATGGAATAGGATGTTTAGTCTAATTTCCGAAATTCGGATCTAAAATTGCTTTTTGACCACCGACTGACCGCGAGCGGCTGTTCTGGATAACAGGATATATTTTAGTAGATTCATTATTGGGTTGAAAATTCAAAAAGTTATATGTTTGGCGGTTTTTATTGATTTTATTATTTGTGTAAGTGGTTTAGTTCATGAACTTTCCTGCCCGGTCTTCTCTGTGAAAATCTACGTTTTGGATCGAGCAATTAGTTTCAACAGTCAACTTTATGAGAAAGAGTATCTGTAAATGGTTTGATTCAAATAATTATTTATTTGATTACAATATTACCAATCCGCACTGGGCCCGCGTGGTGGATTATAGCCCACTCCTTCTCATAGAGAGGAGGCCTGTGTCCCAGCAGTGGGAACATTAATAGGCTGATGATGATGATTACAATATTATATTATGCATTCATAAATTAAAGTAACTAACTAAACAATAAACTAAAACATGGCGTCAAAAAACTCCTTTCCAAATAATTGCGTAAAGTTTGAGTTTTTCTCTGTTCTGTGTCTCCGTCTATAGTATTTCCGAAAATTATGATTCATCAACATTTGCCATAAAGATAAGGGAACTTAAGATGTAAGCGCCGGCGCTGAATTCCACTTTAAAATGGCTCCCATAATTGCTTTAATTTGCGGCAGTCTAAACTATAAAAATGTTGTTTAAGAAATAGGACAATACAGTTAATAAGGAACGAACAGACAATCGTGTGAAATAGTTGTGTTGTTTTGAAAGTACCCGACGCTAGTAAATCTACAAAACAAGGTCAATGT
This sequence comes from Xestia sexstrigata, assembly GCA_941918905.2. Taxonomy (NCBI): domain Eukaryota; kingdom Metazoa; phylum Arthropoda; class Insecta; order Lepidoptera; family Noctuidae; genus Xestia; species Xestia sexstrigata. The sequence goes on along the minus strand of OW799217.2, from coordinate 7,735,536 downwards.
TTGATCCTGTTTAAGTGAGTAGAGCCCTTTCCTTTTGCTAAGGGAAAGAGTGTTACCAGGAAAAGGTGAAATTGCATTGAATTGGTGAATAGTAATACCAACTTGCAATTTCACCTTTATGTACTCCTAAGGAACCCATAGATAAGAAAATAAAAAAAATATCAGGAGTTCAAAATATATAATTTCTAATCACGAAAGATATCCCGATTTCCCTTAGCTGACAATGTAAGTTTATCTAAGAAAATGAAATGGAATTTTATTTTTAAACTAACAAGTTTAGTTTCTCGTTTTCTTCTACAGATATAGGCAGATGATAGCGATAAAAAATATTCCCATTAGTTATATCGTAGAACTGGTTAGTAGCACTAGTGGGAATGAACCCATATTTCAGCTGAACATACGATTTGCCTAAGCCTAAGCTGCACGGCATTCTACTAACAACATACACGTAAAAATACTGTACGTCAAGTTGGTAAAACTGTAAATGCTAGTAGCAATCAAGTACTGAAATCAAGCAATGCAACTACAAGTCAATTGTAGACTAATTGTAGGAAACCAAACTGTAGAAGCCGTCATGATGTTGGAGAGATGTAGTTACAAGTTGTAGTTAATAGTTTAGTGGAGCTGAATGCTGAGAAACTACTTGGGAAGCATGTGAACTGTCTGTAGGCAATTTGGTTTGGAGAGCTTGGGATGTGTAATTGTTGATGGCAATCATTAGGAAGATTTTCATCTGTTCATCTGTAACCGGTTACGAAGAGATAATCGCTTGCAGTGTTTCGTGTTACTACAGCTATTTTCAACTGTGTTGACCACATGTGTTGATAGATGTTTTTCGGTAGCTTATAATCAATCCATGCGAATGGCTGGTTCGAGGTGGCGCTCGAAAAGTGAACCTAGAAAGATATGGCGAATGCATTTGCCTAGAAGTGGGCCATTAATGGCGAGTTAAAATATACTTTTTAACCTTTAATTTAATTTATTGTTATCTCCGATTGTCATTTGATCTACTCGGTACATGAGAGCTTTTCAAACAAGAGAGATGTTTAGCAAAAACCAAGCAACAGATTCTACAATTAACATGCTGAACAAAAGTTCTTAGTTATTATCCTAGATATACGTAATAATTACTCAAGTTTTTTTTTAAACATTGCTCCTCTAGGAATTACTCCTGTTTCATGGGTGGGTTTAAAAACATTTAGCCTTTCGTGTGCCAGAACGTAGATCTACACGAGACACAATACCTTTTAATTGTTTTTATAATTACGGCATATGAGTGGTTAAACTCACATTATATACAAACTCCCACCCTGTCAGCCAACCAGCCAGTAATAAAAACAAAGCACCATCTATAATAAAACAATATAAAAACATCATCAAGCGCCGTATATCACTTTAATTTATATTAATTACAGCAAACCTACTTATTAACTTTTTTGTCGCCTTGCTTGCAATGGACTGCATCCAATAAATTTGTTCATAAATTAATTAAGATCTGAGAATGAGCAACTCCATTTTTTATTGACAATCCAATATCCCTACTAGTACTTGTATTTCCTTTGTCTTAAGAACCATCGTAAGTCGTCTAATCAAGCAGTATCGTGGGAATTAGATAAATAGGTTGAAATCGTTTTCAACTGCTCTAGTTCTGGTTCTTTATTAATGTGCTACAGCTGTAGATATCTCCTCTGTGTGTATGGACTTCAAACGGAAGCCGTGACGTCATTTATATCCGTCATAATTAGTACTGATTTGTTAAAGAGATGGCTATCAAGATGGTGCGTTAAGATATGAGACAGAAAAATATTCTTCTAAACATTTTTCAAATTCATTCAAATTTTTAAAATCAAATTAAATTTCAGAGGTCCATATATACTAACGCCTAAAACATAAATCGTTATTTCTGGTTACTTTTTTTCTGATAACCACAGTTAGGTATGAATTTTAAACCCATTTTAATATTCTTTGAGAATTTTTAACTTCAAAATCAAATCAAAATCAAAATCAAAGCTTTTATTTCAAGTAGGCCAGTTACAGGCACTTTTGAATTGTCGAAACAAAGTTAAATGTAGCTACAGTCCCAGTCACAAGACATAAAAACTGTGAAAGTACTGTAGTTGCCCATTCCCTAGCGTAGATCTCTATGGAGAAGAACGGGCAAGAAACTCCATGGACACTCTTTTAAATCAAAATATTGTTACAAAATCTTGGTTATATCATTCATGTTGAGATGGTATATTATGTGAGAACAATGTAGCAAGATGTGCACGTTAAAAGTGTCCATAGTAAAAACAAAAAATACAATTCAAAAATAAACATACAAATAAGCCATGGCAACTATGAGTTGACCAGTCACAACTGACAGCGCCCGTTCACGAACATGACGCATGGATCAGCACCATTCAACTCAACCATTTTGAAGGGAACTGAATGATCCGACACACGCGCCACCATCAGCGAGACATTAGAGTGAGCGTGACATACTCTCAACCGCCAGGGCACATTCAAGTCAAGAAAAGACGTAGGATTTCAGTGAATGATAGCTTTCTAGTACATAGTACTCACACAATATGGGCTGTGCGATTATATAATACTAGAGATTGATTCTATACAATGCAAAGACAGTTGTACAATCTTCAGCAGCTCCAACAATTCTATTTAATACTATCAATTTATGCGCCCCTGTCCAGGTGGAGCAGGACCAGCATTGAGCCACGCATTTTTATCTGCGATATAATCGCTCAACTTGTAATAAGCTTGCTTACATAGTGTGCGTTTGATGCATGTTTTAAATTTCGTCTCATTCAGTTCAAGAATACTTTGTGGAATTTTATTATAGCATCTCAAACAGTACCCCATGAAAGATGAGTCCACTTTAGCGAGTCTGAAGCCTGGCTGAACTAGTTGGTCCCTATTTCTAGTACTGTAATTATGTCTATCACCTCTTTTACCAAAAAGATGCAGATTTTTTCTGACGTACATTATGTTTTCGTTCATGATCGTTTGGATAAATATTTTATACTTACTTCATGCAGTGTATGACCCCAGGTAGAAAAAAAAAACACAAAAATCTTTTAAAATGACAACTATAGTTAGATTCCCTTTTTCCTGTGATCATTATCTTAAAAGCAAACTCGTGTATCTTCTCTAAGGACTAAATATAGATAACTCCTAGTGGTCCAAAATCATCGTAATTAACGTTTTTATTTTCAGTCTGCTTCCACAAAATGAGGAGTGACACGTTATCAAAGAACCTATTAGCTCCAACATTCGAGTCTTGCAAGGACTGTCACGAAAAACTTCTCCTGTGTAAAAAACTGTTTAATTTAACATGGATCAAAAGGCAATTATATTTTTATCGAGAACCTGAAATTGTGAATTTCATTTTTGGAAACTGAGCTTTCAAATTATATTTTTGTAGGTACCTAATGATGGTCAATGATGAAAATTAATAAACGTTATTAGTATGTTGATTGAAAATTATAATAATAAAATTGGTGCGAAAAGTTATTATAATTTCATTATTAATAGAATACTTATACTGTACTGTACGGTTTCTAAAATATCAAAGTCTCATTTCGTTTATGGATTTAATAGTGGTATTCATAAAAACATCAAAAAAACATCAGCAGATGCATATTTTTTCAATGAAATATTCACCATCATCTGCCTTGCCTTTTCCCAATATGTTGGGGTCGGCTTCCAGTCTAACCGGATACAGTAGAAGTAAGTAAAACTGGTTGTCAGACTTTTTCAACGAAAAATGTTACAGGGTAACATCAACATCAGGATTTTATCAATAATTTTTCGTACTCATGCACACACTTCACACTTGTGCAACATTGGTTAGTCCTGCATCATTGGTTAGTCTCCTCTGCGCATAGCCTATATGACTGAACTTCGGTCTAGTCGGAGGACTATACTTCTGTTTCCAATCTTTATTATCAGCAGCCCACAGCAGTCCACATCACTGTTGGACATAGACTTGCGAAGATCGTTGTTCTTTACCACTGTCACCTTATACTTGCCGATTAGCGGTCTCCTCCACCCAAAACACGATCCCACAGTGAGACTTCAAGTATAGCCCGATCCAATATTATTATCAAAAAAATAAACACATTTCCGATCAACAAAAATCCCCATACAAAAATACATTTTGCTCATCCCATATCCCTGGAAAATACAGCCGATCGGCTCACGTAAATTTGTCACATGAAAGGACGTTTAATTTGCTGTTTCACTAGTTGCTAATTACAACTTTGATTGCCGTGGTCATAGCGAAGCGTAGCACGGACAGTTTGGCTCTGCACACCGATTGATACGTCTTTTATGGTCGAAATTTTGATTAGCTTTCCTATATCAACGTCTGTTTCAGGGATCGTCATTAGGGCTGTCTGTGATTTGTTAGTGGGGTGTTTTGGTATGGTAAATGCTTATGGTTTTGATAATGGCATATTTGAATACTAGGTAAAACGTGCAACTTCGTCTGCGTCACATAAAAGAGAGAGTTTTAGTTTTAGTTTTAGAGAGAGTGGATCGTCGGCAGCTTTTTTTTTTTTTTTCGGATGGTAAATCATCAAATGACTTCTCCCGCTCTGGGCGGAGCAGGAGGGAGTGTCAGACTTTTACTGACTAAAACCCATCCATGTTCCTTCATCGCCCTTTGTGTTCCGGGGCCACGGTATCTCTTTCGAATAGTCCCGCAACCCCGGCAGGCATCGGTCCTTGCGGACCCCTTCCTTTTTGCTGACTCTCTTTGAGGCGCGCGTGGAACACGAACGCGCCATCGACACGGCCTGTCGTCATGAGACGGACGGACGGCGAGCTAGCCCATAGCCGACCGTCCACAGGCCCGCGCCTACGGTGGCCGGGGGCCACGTGGTGGCCCCCGACGCCCGGGGCGTCTCCCGCGGCGGCCGGGACGCTGTGAGGTTCTCTCCCTCTCACGTTCCGCCACCTCCTTCTCTAGCATTACTGCTTCGCAGAAGGAGGTGACGGCGTCCCATTCCGTCTCGCTCCGGACCATGGCTTGCACCAGGGCCGGACGCGAGAGGTCGCTGCCGCCAATCGCCGCTTCGAGGACACGGCGGTGCTCCGCCCATGCGGGGCACACCTCCACCGTGTGCTCCACCGTGTCCTCCGGTCGATCCTCGCAGTGGAAACACCCGGGCGTTTCCTCCCGCCCGATTATCGTCGGCACCTATAATACAATTCTAAAGGAGCACAAACTTTGTTATATCCACGAACCACTTGAGAACCATGGAACAAAATTTGATAAAAATTGGTATCTATATTGCGAGCTAATATTTCCTGAGATTAGCGCGTTCAACCAAACAAACAAACTCTTCAGCTTTATACTATTTGTAAAGATAAAGTTAGTTAAGAATTAGCTGTGCCTAGAATAACATCCGGGTAGTCATCGAAAAAAGTAACAGTACCTATGACAATGTAAAGGTTAGAGAGCTAAAAGTAAAACGGCCAATAATATTAAAACACGTAAAGAAAAATTTCCAGGAGATATACAGCTACAAATAAAAAAAAACATATTAAAGTAGATGCTAACATTACCGATTCAGAAAACAAAATTGTAATAAAACAGTACTTGTATAAAATTTTAAAAACAAGTTGGCTGCAGGAACTTAGCAGACGGAAGGAAAGTTTAATTCAAATCAATTGACAAAACTGTAACACAGATCTCTTAAATAAATTAAGAAAACACTTTTCTAGTAAATAAACGATACCGATCGAGTTTCAAAGATCTCAGATATAGATATCTCGACGCAAGTAAATGAGTATTTCTAGCAATTACGCTCTCCTCTTTGGTTTGTGATAAATTCAATGGAATTCTCTTTGTAAATAAATCCTGCGATCCCCAGATAGGTAGTTAGGGGTAAATCCAGGCTTTTGGTTTTGCAATGAATATTACAGAGAATCGGAGAAGTGTGAGTCTCTCTGTTTTTTAACAATTGTTTGTAATGATCTTGTAGCAGTGATAAAGATTTCTGGGTGGCCTCTAGAAATTTTACTTTAAATATTCATAAATAGACTTCACATTGAATCGCAAATCATAACAAAGGTCCCAGATAAATTGACATTACTATGATTAACATCAGCTACTGAAAAGTGACTCCTGTTGAATGCCGTGCAAAAAGGGATTAACCTCGTCTAGGTCTTCGGATCAGAAAGAAAAAAAGGACATATTAACATAAGAAACATAACATCACGCTTGCAGCCCCCGAAAGATTAGGCGGAGTACACCCACATTTCGTCAGTAATGTTAAAGTCCCGTGATCGAATCAGGAATGAAGACATCCGCAAGAGAACCAGGGTCACCGACGTAGCCCGAAGAATTGCCAAACGTAAGTGGCAGTGGGCAGGGCACATTGCTCGCAGAACGGATGGCCGATGGGGCCGAACACCGATTACCTGGTGAAGGTTGCGGGAATCCGTTGGATGGGATTCGCACGGGACCGGTCAATGTGGCAACACTTGTGGGAGGCCTATGTCCAGCAGTGGACGTCTATCGGCTGAAAGTCATTTCAGCCGAAAGACGTCCAACCAAAAGTAGACTTTTGGTTTGATATGTAGATCTTAATTTTAAATTTTGGCTGGTCATTGAAAACTAACCCTGTATAGAGAAAAGGAGAATTATTCTGTTTTCCATTTAGGTACATAATTTTGATTCTCTCCTTCAAAATAAAGCTTAAAATGCGGAGGAGTGACCTAGCCCCAACCTTTATTTTCAGTTGCGAATGATTTTAATTCAAAGCGGGAATGGGATCAAATAATCCAATATTATTTTTCACTCTTCCATTCAACCAAAATACGATGTAGAAATCAATCTAAACGAATTTTATGACTGTATATTGATGTCCGGAAGCGATTAATCGCTATACATGGTATCTTTAGATGCAATTACATTTTATTGATTCGTCAATCTGGCACTTTGCCATCCTCTGTACCTACTTTTTGCTATGTTTATGGGCTATATTTCGGATGGTTTAAAATAAAAGTGCATTTGGTTTATTATCCGATACTTCTAGGTCGACTCACAGCAATGAATTGAACGCGCCGCAGATCTGAACTGCGTTCACGGAATGCTAGCTTACAGCCGCGTGATAGTTCGATAGTTATCTCACGGGATAATACTACCGGGATAAAAAGTACCTTATGTGTTAATCCAGGTTATAAGCTATCTTGTTACCAAATTTCATCCAAATCCGTTAAGCCGTTTGAGCGTGAAGGAGTAACAAATATACACACAAACAAACTTTCGCCTTTAGAATATTAGTGTGAAGTGTGATTGACACTGGTGTCGATTCTGTTGTGCACAAACTAAACTTAATTTAGGCTATTGCTATCTTTTTCTCTCTAATGAAACGAGAAAGAGACGGACGTAATTTAGAGCTGTCAAATTTAATTGGAACTAATATTTCCATACAAATGAAGGGTGCACGTAAAAACATGTCGACTAAAAACACGGTGAAGTGCTAGGCATAAAAAAGTTTGACATCTCTAACTTGGTTCATAGCTATAGCCGCAAAAGATAGCAATAGCCTAAATTAAGTTTAGTTTGTGCACAACAGAATCGACACCATTGACTGCTCTTGAACGCTTTTTATCTAAACGGTGCGATCAGCTCATCTGACCTGATCGCGTTCAGTCACATTAATGAAATCCACTCTTAGTCTAGTAGGCACGTAAGAGTGGATTATGTCTTTTTATAACCTCTTAAGGCGATTACATGAGCTAAACGCGAGTTTTATAATGCAAAAAAGCAAATATGATAAAAAAGAAAAATATATGATATTCTTCAGGATATATGCTAGTACGATAGTGTTTTGAAAACATAATACAACAAATTTTGTTCGATAGAAAAAAATCACGAACTTATCTCTAAAAAATTCTTTTAACGAGTAATAACCATACTAAAATATATGCGATCATTCTGATTTTTTGGCAAATAATTCTATAAGCAAAATACTAGTATCATAGTGTTTTACTTTTTTAGTCCAATCAATAGATTTTTTGTAAATCGTTAAAAACCACTCATTTCGCACTATTCGGCCGCAGTGACTGACGTAACAACCACTTTGTCGTGCAAGCTGATTAGAACTTTATTCTAACAGTATTTCAAACGAAGTTTGAACCAACACAAATACAGTTGCTTATTTAGCTCATGTAATCGCCTTATGGGGTTGTTTTATTCAACAACAAACTTTGGATAAGTTAGGAATTACATAACTAGCATATTGTAATTTCAAACAAATTATGTTGCATTTTATATCATTATAATGTGGTGCTGTGTCTATGAGGCCACTCTAAAATTGGCTGTGGTTTCTTTTGGTTCATTTGGCTCAGCAATAAAACTTGTCAGAAAGAGAAGTCAGTTTCTCCAAGAATGATGTAAGAAATGAATCACAAGCTAAATATTTATAAAGTTCCGTTATTTTTCTTTAATGTGGTGTAGATTACGTTTTGGCTCACAAACCACGTACCGCAACAGATTCAGATGAAAATTACGTATTAAAAATTATAAGCGAAAAACATAATCTACGAAAATAATAACCTCGCGAGCAATGACCGTTGACATAGAAATAGTTGAACAAAACATGTTGATAAAATACTTGCTGGCAACATCGCATAATGAAAGCCGCGTAAACCGAGAATTACTCTGCTGACATACGGTTGTACTGTTTGTACGTCATAAACTGCAGCAACGGAATAAACGTCAACTGCCATATATAATAGGTAATACTTTGCCATATTTTTTTTGGCATACAGTTTATGTTGGCATAATTATTTTGAAGGCTAATTTGTTTCGGTATAAATTCGATTATTGTTTGTTTTTTATTTATTGTGGTTGTTTGTTGTTCTGTGTAATTAAATAAACATTAATTAATTAATTCGAAGGATTAAGCAGAGGTATACCTAAGAGCTTACTGCCATCAACCGGGTAGAAATCCAGACTCCGTAGACATTCTAAGAAATTCCTGATGCAATACCACTTTGCCCGACCTGGGAATCATACCCTGGACCTCATGCTCACTAGTTGCGCTTACGACCGCTAGACCGTCGAAGCAGTCGTCTCTCTTTACGGTTTTAAAATCATTTTGTTATATTTCTCCTTGCTATTTTGATATACATTTCAACGTCATTTGTATACTTGTAGCTCTTTATTTTCATGTATTAAATTCCTTTTTTTTCTAAACAAGTAAAACCTTTACTCTAAGACAATACTTCCAGTCTTCGTTCACCTGCTTTCGTAGACATTCGTTTCAGTTCTTTTTTATAAACTAGGACGTTGCACACGTTTCTTCGTCGCCAACTGGAATTTAATAAAGTTTATCATGAAACTGAGTAAATACTCAGAGAAATACCTTGATTTTAAAGTCTCCCACTTTCAATTCTCTAGTTGCTGTAATACAATCTTTTAGTTGACTATGACATTTTTCACATCGCTAGATGTTCGTCTCAGTTTTCATCCTTAACTTTAAGGAGTATTGTTGATTTTATTTAAATTGTCGTTGTTCATCCCACTACCAATACTTAGACTTTTCTCTCCGAATAATCTTTTACTCATGGGAATCCCTTCTAAATCGTCTTATCGTCACTAATATTTTATCATCATCATCTTCCCCATTAAACGTCTAATGGCGTACTACACAAGTAGAAGCTACACGTGAGTCGTAGGGAATACGATACTTTTTGCATTGATACTTCTATTTTGAGCCAAAATATTGGAGTATTGCGATATTTTGTAACGATACTGTATAGTATCGAATCTTACATCACTAACAGTTAAGTTATATTTTGCTCTAGACCTGGTCTGACACAGTTAGGCGTTTCAATAGAATGCGAGGCCAGCCTATGTTTACTGATTTCGTTATTACTGGCATGCGGCCTACTGGTCAAAAAGACCTGATCAGCCTACAGCAGCCTTTCATTGCACGTCACTTAGCTCGATTCTTGACCACCCACATATAGCCATCGTCGTTCCATCTAGCCGACGGCGTCCCATCTTACATTTTCTCATTTGCAGTGTCCACTCTAGAACACGTCTACCCATCGTTTCTACGACTAATATGGACAGTTCATAGCCATTTTTGTTTTCCATTCATAACAATCGAAATCTTATTCATAATATCTTTAGCATGAACATGAACATGAAACAGTAAAGAATTTAAGAGACCATCTACAAAAATTAAGCTCTTCAACACTATAGTCCGTCCAATCTTAGAGTATAGCTCAGTGGTATGGAATCCGCATTACGATGTTTATACCAAGCGATTAGAGAGTGTCCAAAAGCGGTTCCTTTACCATCTGTGCTACGGAGATCACTTGGCTAAACAACTGACTAGCTACTCTGATAGGTTGAAACATTATCATTTGGATACACTAGCCAGTCGTAGAAGGAAACTGGACTTCACTATCCTTCACAAAATATTTAGTGGAACAATAGATTGTTGGAACAATATTTATTGATTTTGAGCTCATTAGAGATTAAGATTCCATCTCGGACTCCTAGGCATAATACATATGAGTTATTCTACATTCCTGGCTCGAAAACCAACTTAGGTCATTTCGCCGCTTTGCCAAGACTTTGTAGGCAATATAACATATTATCTAAGAACACCAATTTTGACATCTTTGATTCTCTTGCAAATTATAAAAAATGCCTCAAAAAATTGTCTAGTTGTTGATTATTTTATTATATTTTTTATTATTTCTAATTTTATGTGACCAATTTTAATTTATTTTGATTTTAATTTTAATTTCTCAATTGCCATGACATTGTTAATTTTATTTCGTTCTTTATTTTATTTTTCCAATTTTGTTACCTAATGTGTTTGATTTTGATTTTGACTTTAATTTCCCAATTGCTACTACGACATTGTTAATTTTATTTAATTTTTAATTTTATTTCTCCAGTTTTGTTGTTTGATTTTAATTTAGATTTTGTTTTTAATGCGACTAATTCTTTGTTAACTTAGTTATACATTTTATACTGCATCCTGTGGTCTCCTGTAAGTGAAGGAGTACACCTACGAGATACTTTTATCGTCCATAACTCATTTAATGTGTTTGTGTACATCCTTTGTTGGAGATCCTAAATAAAAAATAAATAAACATTAATGTAGTTTACAATCACTTCTAAATCTCATTCCTCAAAAGTTTATCTTTTACATCTATTTATATACCAGGAACTATTTACGTTCTTCATCCAACATGGAAGCTCAATCAAGAAGCACTCAAGTCGTGAAGTGTCGACTATCGCGCCTAATGCCATGTTTTATTTACTGATTCCTTTATCTCGAGATAAGTTTCTTTTACTGCACTTAAAGCAAACGTTTGTTTGAATACATAGTATTATCTAACACTTTCGAGTTCTTTTGTAGAGACAACGATATGACACATTGCATTTCCAGTACATACTGACCTCTCCTTGTTGATACGATTATTTTTTTACTCATAAATACTTCGTACTCGGTTTTCTGCCATATGTACGGTAGGCCATAGGTCAGTGGTAAATATCCGGTATGAGATGGCCTCTTATTCTATTGAAAATCTATACTAGGTTAGGTAGGTCACGGGTAAGTGTTACAACTGACCAATTACAGTTAACTGAAGGTTAAGCCTAGTACAATGCGAAATCAGCTTATACTGGAACTGTGAAGTTCTAAATGCTGTTGAGTGTACATGAAATATTTTCGTTTGTAGTCTTATGATGACTTTGTTGAAGACTGTGATTATGAGCTGTTAGTGTTTTGTGATAAGAAAAGCCATTGTTTTTGAAGATATGAGTTTACTTAAAATCCCAAAAACAAATACTTTTGGGCCTTTGATAAAAGAAAGCTTTTACAAATATTATCTTTTTCATTCAAACTTGCATTTACGCCCGCTTTGGTCTACATCATCACTTGTCTGGCCTTTCACCTTTTGTTTTGGTCCATTTGAAACGTAAAGATTTATATTATGTAAAAAAACAAACATAAACTGCCCGGCTACCCTTAGCCCGTAGTCAGATAAAAAGCATCACTAACAAAAATCTATAATCCAACCATCCATTCATTTAATAATTGTGTTCCAAAAAAAAAAAAATTCATTTATCGAACATAATTATTTCATGTTTGCAGCATTTGTTGGCTTACCAGTTGGCAATTCTTTACAAAAATATAAAAAAAATAAAAAAATAAAAATAATAAAAAATAATGTAAAATAGCAAAGAATCCACTATAAGGCCGTGAAATAAATTGCGCGACCTTAAACTTTCGTGACCCTATCACATTTCAACATAAGTGCGGATAGTCATATTGCTACCTTCATTTACACAACTTTAAGCACAACAGACGTACGGTGGACCAAGCTATTTGGTTTACATTTTAACATGCAAATTACATTGTGAAATATAAACCAAATAGCTTGGTCGACCGTACAGTGCAAGAAACGTAAATATTTATCAGTATTGTGTAAGTAAATGTCATTCCATAGATCTGCCTAGCCTTTTCCCAACTGTGTTGGGGTCGGCTTCCAGTCTACAGGATGCAGCTGAATACCAGTATTTTACATGGATAGACTGCCTAACCTTAGCCGTGTGGTATCCGGTAGAATAGAACCAACCCATTACACTCACGGGTGTCGTATAAGGCGACTAATGTCTGAGGCAGAACACCTTGCGGCTCCGTAGACCAGAGAATGGGCAGCAGCGTTTTCTGTTAGTCTTTCATTACTGCGATCTCCAATCCGCCTGCCAAGCGTGGAGATTACGGCAACTTCCTCCCATCATGGGAGAGGCTTATGTCCAGCAATGGACGTTATGGGCAGATGTTGTTGTTGTTGTTGTTGACTGCCTAACTGACCTCCATAACCCAGTTATTACTGGGTAATACGAGATCCCTTGGTAAGGTCAGAATTTCGGGCCACTGACTGCCTACTACGACTGTCAAAGATCTAAAGATGATAGCCTGGACCAACGGCTTAACTTGCTTTCCGAGGCACAGAAGTATCTCAGTATGTAATGGGCAGTCATCCACCACATCCACGGACGAACCTAGGCAACCTGAAGATCGACCCGACGCGGCTGTTATAATTTAGTTATGAGCTAATACTATGTTTTTTGAACCCAAGCCTTTAACGAAAACGCAAAGTATTGTCCACAAATCTAGACATATTGCATAGATCAACAATAACTTAAACATGCTTTATTGAGTTTCCTTTCTGTTTCCACTCTCGCTCTAAAAATACCGTTTCCGTCATAATTTCCTTCGACATTCTATCCACATAATATCCGAGCCACTGGAGCATGTCTCTTTTCATTTTTGCACCGACCTTTCCTTTCAAATAACTCAATAAAATGTTCCTATGTTAAATCAAAACCAATGATTCCGAATTTAATCTTCTTCATGTTTCAATTACGATGAATTTGATTTTTGTTCGTAAAGGATCCTCTCCTTTATAATTTCGGGTATCGTTATGGATTTCCTAAATGTACTTGGCTTGATTATAATACTGTTATGTAGATCAGGACAGATCCAATTCAGCATTTAACAGGTAATGGTTTTTTTCTTTTGACAGTCTTTACCTTACATCTTTCTGCTGAATTTTCTTCACTTAAGAAAGCATTATCTTTTATTATTTGCATTATTTTGTATTAGTTGAATTATACTAGATACAATTATCTGTTGCAATTCGACTACGAAATTTTTCTTTATTAAAGTTTTGTCAGCTTTCAACAAAATGTTCTCAGAGTCTTTGCACGATAGACCTTCTTCTTTGAGTATTAAAAGTTTTGCCCCCAATGTGTCCAGTGTCCAGTGTCCACAGAAACAGTGTTCCATTATTTCGTGACCTACATAACGTCGATAATTATTGATAATTAATGACTCCAAACAATTGTTTAAGTATTTTCTCCTACGGCATTAGGTCTTAAAACCACTTCATTTTACGAACTTTTGGTTATTCCTGGATAACGTCAGACAATACTCTCTTCCCCAAGACAGACGTCACGAATTCAATTCCTTCCAATTTGAACACTGTCGTAACAAGTTGAGCACCAAAGTCAAATAAAAGTTACTGTGTTTGGTAAACTCTAGGACGAGTTGGTACAACGTGAAAGTTAGACATTTTCGTCAGGAAGTACCAGCAAATTGTCACATCAACGACATTTTATTTTTATTATTAAGACGCATCTGAAATGGCATGTAGCAGTGTAATGGAAACAGCGCGTAAGATGTGTCAAGGTGCAAGTCAAAACATCTTACAGATTTTGTATCATACTTTTTATTCTCGTCGTTTCACGTTTTATTTTTATCGGTCTGTTTTCCACTATCTGCACTGCAGTTATGATCTTAACAATGTATAACAGTGCTGACAAAAGAAATCAGTCCAGTCAGCCTATTGCAATCCTTTGCTTGACAGAAGCCTCTCTCAAGTTCCGCCACGATGCCTTGTCGTCCATCTTCTACATATGTAGTCTGACCCTGCCACCATTTTAAAGTCATTGGAGGCAAAATTAATAGCATCAGGAATATTATTGAAATCATCATTTTTGTTCATGCGACTTTTTGAATTTTTAATCACGTGTCCCTTTCCCTTTCTGTGCCAGATCTATTAATTTCTTTGATTTGATTTGCAAATTTCTTTTGCCTTCCATTTTAATCCGTTTTTGATTTCTTCTTGCACCAAGCCACATCACTCGCGATAACATATGTACGAGTGCGAAACTCGTAGTAGGTACATAAGTTCCTTGTGCGAAACAACGCAATTTCGCGTCACTTTTACGTAACACGTCGTTTTATCAAACAACAGCTGCTGGATGATTCGAGCTTTATGAGATATTTCTTTCTTTAACCCGATGATTATGGAATGTAATGTACTTGTCTTTCTTTGTTCCTGTTATCCCTTGTTTCACGTTTGTGTGCGTGACTAAGTGGAATTCGAATTGTGTTTACCTTTTTGTTCCTACGAAGTAAAAACGAATTCATTTTCTTGGATAATTTTCGTCTTTCGACAATGTTTTGTTTTTAACCATAGACCAATTGGCTTTCAATATAGGCATTTGAACTGATATTTTGTTTTTATTACTCTTAATATACATAATGTTTTTTTTTTTTTTTACGCTTTATATAAATTTTTTTATTAACGTTCTCAAAGTATATTTACAATTTACAAATTTATTAAAGTAAACTAAACTATACTAAATAACTAACTTAACTAAAAACTTAAAAAATGGCGTCAAAAAACTCCTCCTCAACACTGTCAACTTGTAATGTCCCCAAGAAACTGGCGGCGTTACCACGCTGTAAAGACGTGTTTAGTAGATTGATCTGAACTACTCTGCAGAGCGGCTCGTCCCACCGTCTCTGGGAAAATGGGTAGTCGGGTTCTTCAGAATTTGGGCAAGCGAGTTTCCAGGCGTTGATAGCCTCGGAGTAACACGGCACATCAAAATCAATCAGTGTGGAAGCCAGGATTTTCCTGATTAATTTCTCAGTGTCGTGGACCGAGGATATGTAAGCCGGTAAACTAATACTAGAAATTTTGCGGACGCCGAGCCCTCCAATGCGAATGGGAAGAGTAGCTTGGGTATATACATAAATAATTATATACTTTTTCTAGAAATTGGAAAACCAGTTGCTACCTCGCACATGAGACTACCCAGTCTTGTAATCAAAGCAAAAGATAGAACACGTATGAGGCAATTTATCTTTGATACCTAAAAAGTCGATTGCATGAAAGGGGTCAGAAAAGAAAGGGGTCAGGGTCATCCCACTCATTAAATAGTTTTACTAAAAAATTGCGTACGTACAGTCAAACACACATTAGTAATATTATTAACAGTGATTTTTATCGCATCAGAAAATTCTATTTCCGTAGTGAAAGTATTGCGATTGAAATGCGATTGACTGTATCCTATGATACTGAAATCAGAATAACTTAAATAATTATTTAGGTTTAATAATACTTTGTGGTTACTGTCCCAGTTGTATTTAATAATCGCAACATATTTGTGGGAACAACTGCTGTAAACTCTCATATTACGGTCCGTACCTTTATTAAATTCCCAGACAAATAATTTACTCAATAAAACCGCATCCATAAATCGATGAATCCAAGCCTAAGATAAACAATTGGCGACGATTCATAAAACAATTAAGATAAACCGAAGAGAATTGATCCTGATTTGAATCTACGAGGCCCCCGGTATCGGAAACCAATCTATTGTGCTGACACAATCCATGTCCAGTGCACCCTCATACGGTGAACAAGCAAGAGGAAATTTAACACCAAAGACCACATACCTTCATGTTATCATAGTTTATTTCGCACGCTGTTACCAAACACTACATGGTATTCCTCCCAGGAAATTCCGACCCTCCTCCAGAGCAAAATCTCCTCTATACCACCCGTGGCAAAGTTCAAATTGCCAGTAATTGCAGGCCATCTTACTTTGGATAGTCGTTGGCTTGTGCTAAGGAAGCGTAGTTTTATGGCACCCACTGTGACCGCATCGTCGGCACATAGTCGTTGCTCGATTTTACACAACACCCAACTTTGTAAGCTATTAAGTTATTTGCGATGCGTTGATCTTCTCACTTTTAGCTTCGAAAGAGGTGAGTGGTTTAAATGAAACTGTTGAATTAGTTGTTTGAAACATTATAAAAATAATGAATGATACTTATTTCTGAAAGTGTATGGATTGTGTGAGGAATGCATTGAAGAAAAAAAAACGTGTTGCGCCATCCTCAAAATAATAGCCAGAAAGATAATGATGATGATTTCTGTTTCTGAAGTTGGTTTAAAGACCACTTTTACACGTCAAAATATTTTTTTTAACTACATAGATAAGGTCGGTGTTTCCTATGTGACTACTCTGAGAAGAATCAGCCGAAACAAACATAATCTTGGTCAAGTAACATGAGAACCATGCAAATATGTATCTGACATGGTTTTTCAAGAAAGAACAACATTATTATATGATTTCCCTTCCATGATTGAATAGCATTGTAGATGAAGACAGAGATATCAATACAAACACTGCTAACGTGCCTTTGCAACGTCTCTTTGATTTCCCAACGGACTGCAACAGTCACAGCGCTTCTGCTACGTTTAGCATCAGAAAACCATCAGTAGATAGGTATTTAGATAGGAATATAAAAACAATAAAACACAGTATAATAATAGACAAAGAAGCTGCGGGATAACTGTAAAACTCTTACAATGGCAATGGCTTTAATTTTTTACAATACGACAATATTCATGATTAAAGCAATTGATTTGGAACCTAAGATTTAAGAAAGATTGATCAAAATTAAGTTTTAAAGTTCTCTCTTTCTCCGTACCCTAATTATAAGGTAAACATTGTGAAATGCAATAAATGATTAGGTAAGTACCTACTGGGCAATTTCCTTCAGAATCCTTCGGATTGTAATAGAAAGTGTGTACGCAATTAGGATGCTGGTCATGACGTGTATATTAGTTTAATAGCAGAAATAAGAGAAAATAAAACATGATCAAACGAAAATAATGACATTGGCAGGATTTCACGCAAAGCGAGCGTTCGAATTGAATGTGGCGTTATCGGTAATCCGTTTAACATACAATAAGCTGCACAAAAGAAAATGTTTAACAAGGAAAGTTGATTATTTGCTCGCGATGTAATCAAAATAACGTGTTATTTCAAATTATAGAAACGATTCATATGCAAGCAAGCTTACAAAAAGTATGTTAGTGTGGTGAAAAAAATATAGAAATTCGCCTAAACGGTCGTTCTGTCTTGTTACTTTGAAGTTGGGGATGCTCCATCATTTTAATTTATTAGTAGTGCTCAGTAACATGACGTGTTTACATAGGTAAGACAGTCTCTATATTGACAAATAGTCTTGGTCTAACTGAAGCTACTCCTCAAGTATGACATTCTTTGTTGAGCTTAGTTACTTCTTTATCTTAAACAATGTACTTATTTATTTTCTTCTTTGAAAATATTTTTTAATTATATTATAAGTAGGTACATAAAATAATGAATAAAGTCGGCTACTACATCTAGGTGATTTGTTTCAGAAAGTTCCCAGAGTAGATAACAAGAAATATTGGCTTCTATCAACAACCATCACAGACTAGTCAATCCTGCCCAGACTGGAATTGTAGACTTAATTACTAAATAAATAGGCAGTCATATACTCTGTTTTAAGATCACGTAATTAAATGCCACTGCACTAGTTGCGAGGACATTTATTATTGTAATTACTAGAACATAACTAATGGGTGGTATGTTTCGACTAATCTAGGATTAAAGAAAACAAATATTAGAGTGGTTCAACTGATTTATTTGTAGGATACGAGAGGGGAAGATATTAATCTGTTGGTAGATAAAGTGGTTTGACATTATCTGGCAAGGGAGTGGAAATGTGTAAGCGCATCCTGCAATTCTGAGGTAAGGTCGTTGGAAGAAATCTATTCGGCTTAGTATTCTACAAAGATTGCTTCGTTTTTCTCGAGGCTGCTCAACTTCTACTACTGAACATGAGGTCCTGAGTTCGATTCCGAGTTTGGGGACAATGTTATTGGGTTTTTGGTAGCCCATGGCAATATACTCGTCCCTTTTTCATCATTATGTATTATGGCACTTCTTATTTTCCAGGCGGAGCGACTTCATAGATTAAGATTTTGTCCTGTTTAAGATATGTGGCAGACATTTCAATAATTTTGAAGAAAAGGAGTACATACAAAGCAATTCATTAAGACGTGATTGTAAAGACATAGAACCTTATTCCTTTGTTCTACCAAATTAAACCAAACAAAGGATCGCCTTTGAGTGTCGGATAATGATAAATTACATAAAGGTAACTTTATCTGAATTATCAACAAAGAAGGATTAAATAACCAATACAGAAATGTAAAACTAAAAAAATCCCGTAAACTTTAATAAAACGAATCTACACTTCACATTCAGTTCATGTCACCCAAATTGACACCATGATATTCGAGTTAACGTTAACGCTGACAATGTAACAGCACCGTCTGAAGAGAATAACTGACATTTTCGCACTTATTACGCTTTTCCAGTCGACTGACAACGCGAATTGTGTTGTAACTACGGAAATCTATACTAATATAAAAAGTTGAAGTTTGTTTTATTTTTCCAGTCCAGTACAAATTTTACTACTATTAGAAATTAAGATGGATGGATGTATGGATATTTGTAACTCTTTCTCGCAAAAATTGGGAAGAGTGAACCAAGCATTGCTCATTATCTCACACACCACACAACCTCACTTTCACACTCACACCCACACTCACTCACACACTCACTCATGATACACATACCACACACGTGCGATCTGGCCTTTTTCTACATAACGCTCATTTATCTGCAGAGCTGTTTGTATAATTTTTAAGTTACCCATTTATCATTTATTTTAATTTTTGTTTAGTCTTTTATGTTTACACTGTCTACATTTCAATTGCAAATGACAAGTAGAAGTGCGGAGTCTCCTAATACAAGCAAATCCTTGCGTAAAAGGTGATCTCCAATAATATGTATCGAAATACCTATTGTAATTAAAATAAACGTTTTTATTTTATTTATTTATTTAAAACTGCTGACCGGATTTCAATGAAATTTAGCAAATAAATAGTTTATTACCGGATTGACACGCTAAGAAGAAGAAGAGGACCGGACAGGATACTTTTAATTCCAGTAGAGCGATCCGTGGGACAGCGCAGAAGAACCAGCAGGCATAAGTTAGTAGGCAACATAAACAACACTCTACGACCCCAAGAAGCTCAGCAAAAAGAAAAAAAAAAGCCAGATACCGATGAAATCGCGAGGCACAGCTAGTATACTAACAATTTTGTGCCCGATGCTTTCTTTGTTGAGTTTCAATGGCTGATTCAGAACAAGCTATTGTTAAAAGTGCATGTTGCGGGGAAATCGGTTACGCGGATGTGACGAATTGTGCTGATAGAATACTGCGTAAGCTTTCGAAGTTGTGTGTGACAAGTGAGTTAGTGACCTATTGAGTTGGAAGCAAGTTATGAGGCAGCCTAGTTACTGGGTACGATGCATTGCATTGTATTTTAGGTACTGATTATTTGACAGGTCTTTAGTAAAGAATGACTCTCCAAGTTATCAACATTGCCGTCCAACGTGGCAATGCTGCCAGCCTTCTGGGCACTATTATTCCTGTTGAAAGTGATGTGAATGAATTTTTTGACACCGATTAATGCTTTTTCTTTTTTATTTATGTACACATAAGGTAGATTTCGTCAGAAATAAAATTACCTATTGGTCTTGCACTTAAAGTCGACTTTTCCGAAAATTTCACCATAGGGGGTCTAGTTATGACCCCTAGAGCCCAAATCAACCGCCGGTTAAAAAGTTTATCTAAATGGATATGTATACGTATGTATGTGGGGCGCAAAGAAAAATTTAGCCACACTCTACAGGTCGCAATTATGCACCGATTGCTTTCAAACTTGGCCAAAAAATTAAAAGAGTAAAAACTTAGGTTAAGGTCGTGAATGGGCGGAACATGAACACACAGCGTCCATGGGGGGCGGCGGGGGGCGGTTTTTCAAAAATCATTTTAAATTTAAACTTTTATGATGCAACCCCTAACTTGGGGAGGGGGATGAAATTTCCAAAATTTTTGGAAAAAAAATATATCTCCGAAACGGTAAACATTTTACAGTAGAATTTTTTTTTTTTAAATCAAATTGTTTACTTTATAAATTTTGGTTCTAAAGTTTAGCGATACAAGTAAAGGTTATAGTTTTCGAAATAAAAAATTATAGCAGAAAAATTGAGGGCGTTTCCTTAAAGAACTCTTAGGGGAGGATTTTAAAATTTATGATAACCATTTTTTAGATGTAAAACCATCATCAGTCCGTTAATTAAAGATGTTAAACATGAACAAAAAAAAATTTGTTTTGGTCAATGGTTTTGAAAAAAATATGGGTGGAAACTTCTTCGAAATCTACCTCTTCCTGCGGCTTGCCGAAGGGATTTTATATAAGTTTTGTTGTAGATAGTTATGTAAACTGTAAAAATAAAATTTATGTAAATTAGTTATAGTTTGGACGTCTTTTTCGATTTTTAAACAACCAAATCTGAAAAACTGATGAGGGCAAGACAAAGCAGTGTAAGACCAATGGCAAAATCTCACCAAGAAGAACTTTTTCTCGTAACTGAAGTTGTTCAAAATGATTCCAAGAACACGTTCTATTAGATGCCATAAAAGAGCTTTGATAGAAAAGCCAATATAAAAACTGCTTTAATATTTTTCTCTTTTCATTGCAGATATCCAGCGAACAGTTGTCGAAAAATTATGAAACGAAAACTGAATTCCCGAATCTGTTCAGATGACGAAATTAATTTATTATCATGAGAAACGAATGGTTGACACAATTACTGACGGACGCCCGTTCGCGCCAACGGATTAATTCTGCTCGTAAAATTTATACTGTGGACTGTGCTTATTAACCATCGTTTTATCGCGATGACGCTACGTATTGTACTGTTTGATATGTATTTTGCATATCTATTATATGGAAATTGTAGGTAACAGGCTATAAATATTAGATTTACGGTTATTCCCTGAGATTTGAACATGAGTAAGCCTACCGATCACAAATGCTGGGCATAGGCTTATTGTTGGGAATAAATAAAGCTACGCATGTTTACTAACAACTTATTACGAAACGACTTTGGTAGACTGCTGTGAGGAACTTGTAAGATATTGTATAAGTATGCAGTTATGCACGGTGAACTCAGTCTTCGATAAAATTATGCAATGAAAGGTCACGCGCTCATGGCTTGATTACTTTTCAGGGTTCTGCTGTTCAGAGTGGCTACTAATGTCTTCTTGTTTGGAATTTTATTAACCATTAATGTAACCAAACCTACTACCAGGGCCGTAGGCAATTAAGGAATTTCTAAAATGTTGGAAATCTAATTAAAAGACTCATTACCTGTAGCTACATCAGCACTCCAGATACTTCATACTGACACTTTACAATTGACGGGTAAAGGTTTGATGGGCTTTCTGAAGGCTGGACTCCACCGAAGCGGAGGCTAGACGAGTAGAGAGAAGATGAGTTGTTAACCACCAATAGTATTTCATTATTTACAGTTCTCGTCTCTCGCTTTAGTGGAAACGGTTGAGCGGAGAGGAGAGATGTGTCGTAATTGTTTAGGCCAGCGAATATGAGAAGAGACGTGAGCAGTGAGCGGTGAGCGGTGAGCGGTGTTCTGTGAATGGCGTGCGCTGCTTTGCTCATTGCAACTTCCCTCTTCTCCGGTTTACATAATATCTCCGTTTTGTTTCGGTGGATACACCCTAGGTTTTACGTTTCTCCTCCCCCTTCGCTTCGTACATCTCCGCTTGTCTCCGCTTTGGTGGTGGCGGGGCCTAAGACAACTCTGTCTCAAGTATCTTTGTACTGCTGCCCAACCAACATTGTAGCCAACTACCTTACAGACATAGATCGCAACTTTTTAGTATTTTTCCAGTGTTTAGCTCTTCGACAAAACCCCAACACATTACGTGAAATAAACTCTATACATTGTAACAAATTAACTGAAGTGTGACAATTGCCAACAGTTTCACGTATTGCTATCGTTTTATTGTTTCCGGATCATCGCTGGTTTATTGCTTCTGGTTTAAAACCCTTTGCAACTTAGCAACTAAGTATACATTGATTATTATTCTAATCGAGGAAGAGTTTACAATGATGTATTGCTATTCTAAACGTTTTTAAATTTGCGTCAGTAAGTTAATGAAACATTCCTTTATTTTCAAAAATAAATTAATGTGCATTCAAAGATTTTGAAAATTCGCTAGCCACACTTGGGAATCGAACCGGCTACTTTTATGGCACCAATCGACAGGGTTAATCATAAGGATCAAATCTCTCTAACAAACATTATCAATTAAATGAAAGGAAAACCATGAAATCTAAAGTTATAAATTCAATGGGATTTATTCAATGCGATAAGCACTTTTATTCAATGGAAAACAAAACCTTTACAGTTGAAGAAAGATGATTGCAATTTGCACGTGTTTGTTTGTGCAAATTGCAATCTTCCTATCTAAATAGTTCTTCGTCATTTTAATCAATAAATGTCGTCAAAAGATAATTGTTTATTAGGTTCTAACATAAGTAATTGGATGGACTTTTGAATAAAAGTGCTTTATGTTGTCCCATTGAATTTATAAGTTAAGATTTCACGGTTTTCCTTTCATTTAATTTATCATGTTTGCTAGAGGGATTTGATCTTTATGATTGACCCTATCGTTTGGTGCCATAAAAGTACAGGGTGTTATTTTTTTGGAATTTGGCCGGTTCGATTCCCGAGTGTGGCACGCGAATTTAAAAATCTTTGAATGCAGATTAATTTATTTTAAAAATTAAAGGAATGTTTCCTTTGAGTAAAATTTGCTATCTCCGATATTTAGAGTACTTTCCCTCCAGATGGCATGCAAACATTCCGCCCTGTATACTTACACAATACTGTACTACAACTGTCACATAGGCGTATATGTATATGCAAAATCATAAGCACATTGAATTCTCAAAGAAACTAATTCCATAATCGTCATCGATCATCCATGCCATCAGCTTTCCGTTGGATGCTACCGTCCATGATGGAATCCCAAACCCACATTACTATAAGAGCGGAGTTCCCAACTTTAGTCACATAATTCCTGGTTTCAAAATAATTACGTGTATATTGAAATTAAGAAAATTCTTTTGTCGTTCAGAATCGTCATTTCATCAGGGAATTGGACGCTTTTTATGTTAGATAGCCTTTTTTTTTCGGATGGGAAATCATCAAATGACTCCTCCCGCTCTGGGCGGAGCAGGAGGGAGTGTCAGACTTTTACTGACTAAAACCGATCCATGTTCCTTCATCGCCCTTTATGTTCCGGGGCCACGGTATCTCTTTCGAACAGTCCCGCAACCCCGGTAGCCTTAAGAGCTGTTTGGTTGCCAGAGACGGACTCAAAATCTAAAAACTTCTTTAAAGTTAATTTGGAGAACTGATTGATCTGATCTCAAAAGATCCTTAAATTATGGATAATAATAACCAATAACCAGCCTTTAAAGTTTCCAGTGACTAATGATGTTTCCATAAAGAGGAATTCTGTATGAGAGGGAGTGGGTTGTTATACACCCCGAAGGCCCAAATGAGACCATGCTCCCAGGTCAAAGACATCGAGACGATAAATAGATGAGACTAGAAGACGATCGTCGTGATGATTAATTATAGGAGTACTCTATTCCTAATTAATTAAGGGCATTCATTAGGTTGATAAATGATTTCTAATATTGTGTAGGTATAAATAAATAGCTTCTTAGTAAATGATCACTTCCCGTGGGTGTGGTTTGGAAAGATGACTAATAGATGGTCTAATATGGTTTCGGGGGAATGGTTACAGAAATACAGAAGCAAAGCAGTGACGTGGGTCTTTGCAGAGAAGTTTTTTCCAACGCACACTTTCTCCTCCGTAGCTAAAACTCTGGAAACTGGTAACGGAGAGTTTTTCCATTGGGAATTTCTCAGTAGCAACCACGGAGTGTGGTTTTGTGCCCGGTTGATGGCCATAGGCTCACCCTCTATTACATGGGACTTAAACATAACTGGCGAAATGTGCGTGTACTGCTAGGTAGCCTGCCCTGCCGCACCCTTCGGGAATTATGGGTGTGATGTTATGTTATTTCAAAAATGTCTACTATTACTTTGACTTTAGCCATTAAAATGGCGTCTCATACTGACTGGATGAAAACTGTTATGGCGAAACATTGGTACCATGCCGCAGTGGTATTTTGACGCAAACCGTCCGGCTTTGGGATTGGCTGAAACGACAGATTGATTGATTTATGTATTAAACTTAGAGTGACTAATGCCTTGTGATAAATGTTACATATTTGTTTCGAGTAGAGCCAGATTTCCATTTAAAATTGTGCTTCAGGAAGGAGATACCGCAGGAGTACAAGAACAATCTTCTGAGTTGGTGTTAGGTGTGTGGGGTGCCTCAAGATACACAAAACTGACGAACTTCGTTCTTTTGTTTGAGTTCGACCGCAAGATCGAACGAAAAAGACAAACGTAATTCTAAAGATCCAAATAGCAAAATAAATTGTAATAGAAATAAGTCATTAACTGGTGTTAAATTCTAATAACTGTCTCAAAACTAAGGCAACAATAACGTTGATTAACGATCCTAAGAACTAATTTCATTTTAGAGGTCTGCTGTTAAAAGTTGTGCGGAGTCTTAAACGTTTCATTAGTTTATCTTTGAAATAATCTAGGCCAATGAAATTTTAAGTTGTTTATAGAGTTGTTTCAAAGATTACGTTTTAGCGGTAGGATTTGGGGATGTAAGGAAGCTTCAATGCTCAAATCTTCTGACATTATTTCGGTGTTTTCGTTTTGCGCTTAAAAAACGAAATAAGGCATTCTTTCTGCTATCTCACAGTTAAATATTAGTTAAAAAGTAACTAAATAGTTACGTATAAGTGCATGAAATGTTGATTGAGTATGATGCAATTTGATTAGTAATAAGTTTGTCTTTTTGATTTTCAATCACAGGCAATTTTTTAGGGCAGGCAGAATAATTTAAAATCATTAAAACATTATGAAGAGCGCTATGCTCGTTTAAAGTGAATGTAATGCATATTTTCTCCTTATTCTTACTATGTATTTGTGGTTGTGCTTAAAATAAGCATACGTCACAAGTCATATCATCATCTGCCTAGCCTTTTCCTTACTATTTTGGAGTCGACTTTCAGTCTAACCAGATGCAGCTGAAAAACCAGTATTTTACATGGAGCGACTGCCTATCTGACCTCCGCAACCAAGTTAATACTGGGTAATTTACTACACCCATTGTAAAGACTGGTTGTCAGACTTTAGGTCCACTAACTACCTGTAACGACTTTCAAAGATTTACAATTGATAGCCGGGAACAACGGCTTAACGTGTTTTCCGAGGCACGAAAGAAACTCGGTATGTAATGGGTGGTCATCCATTCATGGTGGACCAACCCTTGGTAAGACTGCGTCACATTTTAAGTAAATACACGAATTTTCATTCTTTCTTCATTATTATTTCCATTGTAACTGAATGAACGTGCTTTCAATCAAACGATGATGTTAATAAATGCAAATAACGAAAGTTACGAATTTAAGATAAACTTAGGAGTTGGCACACAATATTATTATCACTGTTCTCTCGGCAGCCATCTTGGATTTCCCCCAAGGAGCAACTTTACTGTGATTGATCCATAACGTGGTCAATTTAACACCAAGATGAAGAAATATAGGGTATTTTGTTTTAGTTATAGCACAGGCATGGGTTCAACCAAATAGTTCAGGCAAAAAAGCAACTAGCCATGTGTCTATTCTATTTGTTATGATATTTTATTCTAAATGAGCTAAATGATTTAAAAAATTACGATTTATAGTTTTAATGCTACTCGGGACCGGTGGACCAGAATCGTCAAGCAGTGGGTGCCAGAAGACGGGTATTATCGCCGTGACAGGCCTAGAAACCCTGCTGTGACGACTTTAGAGGCGTTTGTGAGAGATGTGCGTAAGAAAACCACACGGAGAGAAGAGTGGAAAGCTATGGGGAAAGCTTTTTCCCACCTGTGGGACCATATAGGCCAAGGAAAAAAAATCTCAGGGGATATGATGTCAGGCGAAACCAGCTTTCGGTAATTAATTTTGTTACTTATTTTTCGATCATTTTTTGCCAGAAATATGCACAAATAATGACTGAACTGCATTGTTGGTAGAGTAGTCGCGTTTGATTCCGAGGTCGGGCAAAGTGTTATTGGGTATTTCCATCAGAAATTACTCAGTAGCAGCCACGGAGCCTGGATTTGTTCAGGCCCTATTATATGGGATTTAAAACATAACCGGCGAAATGTGGGTGTACCAATATGTGCACCTCTGCCTAACCCCTAAGGGATTACAGGCGTGATGATATTTTATGTAATGCACAAATTATTCTAAACCGAATAACAAACAAACTCAAATCCTAGTCCTAACATTACAGACAATACCTACTAACGACCTTAAAAACTGACAATCCAACAAACCGGCGAACTGTAATCGCTAAATAAATTGCTTCGCTCCCTCACAACGGCACAACCTATGTTAATAATGATGTAGGATATTACCTCAGCTCCCATTATTGTTTGCCTAGATTATTTCAGGCCTTATTTCATGAAAACATCGCAATAATACCCCGTATTATGAAACCCGAGGATATAATCTGGTGGAATGAGAAAACTGACAAAGCGGAGATCTTATCGAGTGTCGGATAGTCAACGTGTGCTTGACAATGCATAAATTAATGTAGTGACGTGTCTGGGAATAATCTTTGTGTTCGTTGTTTTCTTATTATGTTAGAGATTTTATGGATTTTTCTTGGAGGTTCTTTTGGAAATGTGTTTATGCATTATGTAAGGTTAGTTAAAGATTGTAAAACTGGTTTTATTGATATCTTTTCTGCCTCAATAAAGCAATTGTATGGATCGTAATTAATACCAGTTTGCTCGCTACAAGAATTTAGTTTTTTTGGGAAACTATAACTTTTTTCGGTGGAATAAAATTAACGTGAATAACTTTTGTAAACGGGCAAAATTATTCCCCAGATTAACACCAACTGATTTATCTAACGGGCATTAGAAACTTCGACCTTAAAACTCATTACAACATGAGAGTAATAAAATACGAGGTTACGATTATGTGACCAAGTAAATAATTATCTAGAAAACTACTTTCAGAAATGACAGGCAGTAACATTCAGAATGATATAGTGTGTGTAAAATACGGTTCTTTAGGCACTAGATTGCAAAAGGATTTGACAAAATGTCTGAAATTTATGTGCATAAAATCAGTTCATGCTGCCAGGTAAGTAATCCGTTTACGATTCTTACTACTCTGTTGAAATAAGCTATATTACTGACTGAAACCGTCATTAAAATGTGCACGTGTCATTGATTTGAAATAAGGCTGAGCGCAGACCTAGTCAACGGTCTTTGAAAACGGGGTGCACAATTGTAACTTTGAAATATTGACAGCACTATTAGTCGATAAACGTCCTGCAAAGACTGCCTACTTTTAGAGGTTCCACCCAAAGTTAACCGTCCTTCGGTATCTTTTCAAAATACTCGTTGGGTCACACACTAAAAAAGAGATCCTTGTGCTTCGGAGAGCATGTGAAACTGTTGGTCTAGCTCCTGATCTCTCCCAGGTCGTGTTAGATGGCTGTCTTATCAGACTATGAGGAGTTGAGTAACAGGGAATGCACTCGAGTTAGCGCATACGCTTGTGCATTATAACATTTTCTGCGAACTTTTAATCTCCGTTTCAATTCGTTCGGGAGGATAATATAGTGTGCTCGATGGACTCGATGTATTGGTTAGTCAGAGTTTCAAAACGTAGTAATAACTGTTTTGATTACCTTTTTCCTATTCCTCCACTATTCTTTTCTGATTACGTTACGTTGTGGGATTCGAAACAGTTAAAATGTTTCTATGGGACTTCGTCGAGCTTCATTTTCTCGGCGATTTTCTGGTGGTTGCCACTGTTATTTCTGGCTTTCAGGAGTTGCAGTGGTTTGGGAACAGTGTGGCGGGCTTATGTTTTTATAACCAGATGAAAACGTACAAAACTTAAACCATGGAGTTTCTTACCGGTTCTTTTCCATAGAAAACGACCAACTCGACCCGTTCACCTATCTTCAAATGTTTCATAAGTACTCATGCAGGTTTTTGGCAAACAAAATCTCATGATTTTAGATATCTAAACAGTGTGCGCATAGCCTGAAATGACGTTTAGTTTCAATGTTTCTGCGCAATTACACGATCAAAATTTATCAATTCCATTTGCTAACATAACCCGAAACGAATTGCTAGTAGCCTGTGGGTAAATTCTAAATAGATAATTCAAAGGTAATCAATATCAGGGTTTATCGAATGCGTGTTTATGTTAGTCGTGCAGTTGCGATCTAGTTTTGACAAGTCATTGACAACTTATTTGATACCTGCGTTTTTTGAAGAAACGTATTAGGATTAACTTTATCTACTTTGGTAGATGTAAATCTATTGGTGAACTATTAAGTTATCTATTAATACTGCTGATCTTATTATGAACTGTTTTGCTTTTCTGAAGTTTGAGCTGCAGTTATTTGATTTCGGCATAAGCTTTTAAGTTGAAATGCATATTTTAAAACCGCATCATCATTTAAACCAAAAAAAGTGAATTAAAATATCTTCAGAGAAATTTTAATTTAACAAAAAATATGTGAAACTTTTATTAAAAACGTGAAGTAAAGTTAGTCAGTCTACCATGTATATTTTCTAGGAAAAGGTTTACCATAACTTTATACCATATAATATAACAATAAGGGTGGGTGTCCTTTCCAATTCTATTCTCTATTAAGCATGACATAAGGACTTTATTCCAGATTATCGACCTTATGACATCCAGATCCATATTTATCCATAATATGTATTTACAAAAAAAAAAGTATCTATGTAGTATATCAACTATCTGGTGTCCACGACACAAGCCTCGTTGCTTAATGTGGCGCTAGATGGCGCTGTGTGTAATGTCCAGCGATATTTATTTTATTTTTTTATTTGTGTTAGTAATTAATAAGTACTAACACACATAGTCAATGTGCACGTCTCTAACTGTGATTACACTTTTTTCTGTGCGCTGGATGGATTTACCTTCTAATAAAGTAGTTGGTCGGACAGGGCTTAAAAAAAACAATTTTTTTATAAAAATAATAAACTACACAACGGGCTGTGCCGTGGGGAAAGAGCATTCCCCAATGCACAACTATTTGTGCCATTCAGTTGGTCCGTGGGGAAGCAGTCTTGTTGTAAACCACAAAAAAAAACAAACAAAATCAGACTAACTTGTGGAGTGCAATGCACTGTTTATCAAACGCACCGTCTAGTCTGTCCGCTATTATTGAATAATTCTGTTTTTGTGGTTTTTATAAATATGTATGGTAGTCTGTAAGATATCCGCGACAAATTGTCGCGCAGCGGACCGACTTCCGGCGGGATCTTATGGCGACATGGAGAGAGCGACTGTCGCAACCCTGTGCAGGGCACGCCACGATAGTGGCGATAAGTCCCCTCTTTGAGGAGTGGCTTGAGAGACGCCACGGCGTCCTCACCTTCCGCCTGACGCAGGTCCTCACCGGACACGGTGTTTTCGGGAGGTTCCTGCACCAAATCGGGCGGGAGGAAACGCCCGGGTGTTTCCACTGCGAGGATCGACCGGAGGACACGTTGGAGCACACGGTGGAGGTGTGCCCCGCGTGGGCGGAGCACCGCCGTGTCCTCGAAGCGGCGATTGGCGGCGGCGACCTCTCGCGTCCGGCCCTGGTGCAAGCCATGGTCCGGAGCGAGACGGAATGGGACGCCGTCACCTCCTTCTGCGAAGCAGTAATGCTAGAGAAGGAGGTGGCGGAACGTGAGAGGGAGAGAACCTCACAGCGTCCCGGCCGCCGCGGGAGACGCCCTGGGCGTCGGGGGCCACCACGTGGCCCCCGGCCACCGTAGGCGCGGGCCTGTGGACGGTGGGCTATGGGCTAGCTCGCCGTCCGTCCGTCTCATGACGACAGGCCGTGTCGACGGCGCGTTCGTGTTCCACGCGCGCCTCAAAGAGAGTCAGCAAAAGGAAGGGGTCCGCAAGGACCGATGCCTGCCGGGGTTGCGGGACTGTTCGAAAGAGATACCGTGGCCCCGGAACACAAAGGGCGATGAAGGAACATGGATCGGTTTTAGTCAGTATAAGTCTGACACTCCCTCCTGCTCCGCCCAGAGCGGGAGAAGTCATTTGATGATTTCCCATCCGAAAAAAAAAAAAAAAAAGTCTGTAAGATATATATGATATGGGTCTTTTGTTACCCGAATTAAATTATATATTATTATTATTATTTCCTTTATTTATTTCTTTACAAATTAAATGATTCAAAATTAAAAAAAATATATTAAAAAATTATCAAAATAAAAAAATTATATATCAAAACATTTAAAAATATAAAAAATTGTAGCTGTAGTAACAGGATCATTATTATTATTATTACTTTTAGAATACACATTTAGTAATGTAGCAAAATATTTCAAAGTACTGTCCGAAAAGCAATAAAAGGCTTTTCTTTTTTTTTTTTTTCGTATGGGAAATCATCAAATGACTCTTCCAGCTCTGGGCAGAGCAGGAGGGAGTGTCAGACTTTTATTGACTAAAACCCATCCATGTTCCTTCATCGCCCTTTGTATTCCGGGGTCACGGTGTCTCTTTCAAACAGTCCCGCAACCCCGGCAGGTATCGGTCCTTGCGGACCCCTTCCTATTGCTGACTCTCTTTGAGGCGCGCGTGGACCGGGGTTGCGGGACTGTTCGAAAGAGATACTGTGGCCCCGGAACACAAAGGGCGATGAAGGAACATGGATGGGTTTTAGTCAGTAAAAGTCTGACACTCCCTCCTGCTCCGCCCAGAGCGGGAGAAGTCATTTGATGATTTCCCATCC
The DNA here is from genome assembly GCA_941918905.2 of Xestia sexstrigata. Classification (NCBI taxonomy): domain Eukaryota; kingdom Metazoa; phylum Arthropoda; class Insecta; order Lepidoptera; family Noctuidae; genus Xestia; species Xestia sexstrigata. Next base: position 7,703,966 of record OW799217.2, on the reverse strand, counting down.
GAAGAAAAATAAAAAAAAAAAAAAGGAGCGCGTGGAACATGAACGCGCCGTCGACACGGCCTGTCGTCATGAGACGGACGGACGGTGATCTAACCCATAGCCCACCGTCCACAGGCTCGCGCCTACGGTGGCCGGGGGCCACGTGGTGGCCCCCGACGCCCGCGAGCTGTCGCCGCCGCCAATCGCCGCTTCGAGGACACGGCGGTGCTCCACCCACGCGGGGCACACCTGAACCGTGTGCTCCACCGTGTTCTCCGGTCGATCGTCGCAGTGGAAGCAATAAAAGGCTCAAATACGTATACCATTATCATTCTCCTGTCCCCATCTCAATTTATTTGGAGTAGGCCTTCGATCAACAGGGTAGGCGCAGCATGTCTTCTTCGCCCATACTTCTCTATTGCTCGTCATCTCAGCAGTCACCACCTTTCTAGCCATATCATCGTTCACAAAGGCTCAAATAAATTCAACCCAACATTATTACGACAACTCACCAAAGAACAGCTAAACACACAGCACCCATATAAATGTCGAATGACCGGTATACAATTACATCTCCGTATATCCCCTCGACAATTACAGCTACGTTTTAGTGAATTCCAGTTATTAATGACGCCCCGAATGATTAGTAGGTGGGAAGTAATGCGGTACCCGATCCGTCGATGGCCGTCATTAGGCCCGTCCGTTCCGAATTACATACGAATGGGTGACGACCAAGGGATGCCTATTAACTGCACGATATTTGTTTACGGTTGTTTTAGTGACTGGTTATTGAAGTGGCTTTTGGATTTAGTCGTTGTGTACTTTTGCTGCCTGTTTGTAAATAGACTTTGATCTGCTCTCGTTTGCAATTAACATTTAGTATAATTTTCCTCCATCCAACCCGCAACATCTATTATAAGCTTGCTCTTTTCTATGTTTGGGTCGATTTCTTGTGTAACCGTAATTTTGAGCGATAGCTTAGTTTACTTCCAAAACTCAATTACTAGGTTAGTTAGACGATACCTTCTTGGTATGACTGGTTGGCAGATTTTCAACCATCTGACTCGATTCATCTCTGATTTTCATCCATTAACAAAGATTTAAAACAAGCCGTTACCAACAGCTTCACTTAGTTTCTACAGCAAAGAGAGGTCTCGGTATGTAAGTAATGCAGGGGTAACCCATCCGTGGAACCCTCGATTTTGAAGGTTACTTCTCCTTTAAGATAAAGCCCCTCAAAAACTGATATTTTCTTTTCGAGATCCTTTAAATTTGTCAAAGATCTTACGAGGTCTTTTTTGACCTCAATAAGATATTTGCCTTTACACATTTGATTAAAATACAAGCTATTTGGCTGAGGAGCTCGTGGCTAAATAATAACAGCCGCTCGGGTCGATCTTTAGGATAAGCCGTGCTTGCCTAGGTTGGTCTGTGGATGGGTGACTACCCATTACATACCAAGTTTCCTCCGTGCCTCGGAAAGCACGTTAAGCCGTTGGTCCCAGCTGTCATTTGTAGATCTTTGACAGTCGTTACAGGTAGTCAGTGACCAGATAGTTTGACAACCAGTCTTACCAAGGGGTACCGTATTACCCAGTACTAACTGGGTTGTGGAGGTCAGATAGGCAGTCGCTCCATGTAAAATACAGATATTCAGCTGCATCCGGTTAGACTGGAAGCCGACCCCAACATAGTTGGGAAAAGGCTAGGCAGATGATGATGACAAGTTATTTGGCTAAAAGCATTTTATAAGTAATGTGTACCCTCATTTGAATTCCAAGCAGAGAATTCCCAGTTTTTTTTTTTTTTTTGCTGGACATTACTCACAGCCTCATCTAGTGCCACATTAAGCAACGAGGCTTGTGTCGTGGACACCAGATAGTCGATATAATACAAAGATACTTTTTGTTTGTAAATACATACTTATTATACATATATAAACATCCATGACTCGGAAACGAATGCATGCTCATCACACAAACATTTGCTTCTACCGGGATTCTAACCCGGGACCCTAAGAACGTAAGGCAGCCTCAGTGCCGCTGCGCCATTCGGGTCGTCAAATCTCTCTTCATAAACTTAAGTTAAAGATGGTAAGCTACCCTCTTTTGCTTTACGTAAGTATTACCTATTCATACAATGAATTACAGGAGACCGTTTCTTAAATGATTGAATTACAAGCACACGACTCGGTGGGTTTTTCCGTAGACAAAATTACCGATCTTCCAATATAATGGAAGTTCGGTAATTTTGCCCACGGAAACATTTCATCATTACCATCATCATATCAGCTCGGAATCACCCACTATTGGCTTCCTCTTTCTTCTGACATACTTTATGGTACTGTGCATCTCTTAGCCAGGTCGACCCAACGAGCTTTAGGAAGGATCTGTTTTAAAATCTTCTATAGTGCAAAACATTTTCATGCTTCTAGACCCAGCCGTTTAGCCTGTGCGTTATTTGTTCAGCGTATGAGTGAAATAATTAATTTAAAAAATATATCAAGTAGGAGATTCTTCGAAGCTCATTACCATTTTTACTGCACACCACATAACTTCTGCCTATCTACCTAACATTTCTCTTAGCTACCTGTTACACGTGACACAATATTGACACACCAAGTTACTTGAATCGGAACCGATTTAACACAAAAACAAATATTACGAACCTTCTTCGTTATTGTTAGGCACAAAATCATCAAACAGTAAATTGAAGGCAACATAAACAGTCGCTCCCACGTCTTGTTATTGTTTATATGAACTTTCTCAGCGAATCAACATAAAAATTAATTCAGTTTGCTACTAAATAGGGCACGTTATATGGGAGTTATCTATTAAAGTTAATTTATTATTTCTCGAGGCGTCACTGCGCCTTTTAAGAGATTGATTGATGGTATGTGTGAATGACTGTTGGACTTTCATTGTGTCTTTAAAAAATTGTAGTGTGGCAATGTATGGATAAGACAATAGAATTATCATTTCTATTAATTCGAGTATTCCTGATTCAAAACTGTGAGTAAAACTTACGACTATAGCACAAACAACACAACAAATAACGGCGGAGCACTATCACAACGCCATCGGCAAAAAAAATAAAGTTTTATAATTAGCCTGAGTAATATTAAAGCGTACAGACCTCCACTTTGGCTCATAAGAGCTAAAAGCACACGTTGAAGCACTGCTCCCGGTCGGCACCACCTGACCTTATTTTTGATAGGTGATCCCAATCCAAGCCATAGTCGTTACGGTGCTTATAAAGTGTGCGTTGCAGTATGGAGTTTCATAGAAAGAATTCTAAAGGGTTCAAGTTGAGACTATGCGGGTCAGGACTGATTTGTGCTTGAGCGTAGATGTGCATTCAATATGCACCAGACAGTTCAGAAACCTGTGCTTGCTTTGCATTAATTATACTATATGTTATATTATCTCTATAACTTAGGTGGCTTAGGTTTTACGCGTATCCCGCGAGTAATACATACTTGTTACTTGCACCTTTAAATCCTCAATTGCTCAAGTGCTTCCACCGTGCATACGAAACAAATGACAACCAACTCAACCTGTACTCTTTACAATTTATCTGAAAACTATATATGTATAGAAATATTCCCCTTTTGTACTAAACAAAGGCCCTACAAAACAGTAGCTTTACAGCCATGGCTCTGTTCAAGTATTCAAATAACACCATTATAATCACTTCATTCCATGTCACCCGGATCTCAATACCCTTTACTATGAATTACCAGCCTCATTACTATTAATAAGATCTGTATACAAAATCAAAATCACGTATTGCGCCAAATACCAGCTCATTCTGCGCTATCGGCTACTTGTGAGGTGATGTCATTGTCTTAAGTTTATGGTAAATACTATCCAAGCACGCACAGGAAAACTTTAGTTCAGTGAAGAAAAGTAGGCACATACTATAGATGTCATGATCGATAAATAGGTCTAATCCACTGCCTATACAATACTCCCAGATCTTCTTACAACACTGGGAAAATCTGGAAGTTTTGTGTAAGCCGTTAGCTGAAAGATGTTCCTGCTCCACGAAAGCTTCCGTCTAGCCTCGTCACGTCAACTGGCCCTGTGTTTTTTACATCCAGCCGATTCCCATGGTGAAACTAAAGTCATGGGTTCCCCTGCTTGCTCCTTTTGGTACCACATGGTCGCCTCCGGACTCCTGAATGTTTCTGCTTCCGCGGCCATCTTTCCTGCGACCAATGTTCCTCGTTCACTGTCGAGTTTTGCTTTTTTCAGTCGTTAACAAGGTTCCCTTGTGGTTCTCTTTATTTCTGAATACTTATGACAAAAACTACATAAAAATAGCGCAGAAACGCCAACCATAGCCTTCGTCACACCCTTTGAGTGACTTTCAACCTTCTAATGAGGCCCATTTGTAAACGACGGCTATATGTTTTAAACTCTCTTCTTGGTTGCCTAAAAATTGTAACACGCACGAAATCCACGTTTAAACAAACAGGTTTGTAATAAAGCCTTTCGCTTCACCGCTGCGTCAATCAAGCCGTGTGTATACCAAGCATACAGACAAACATGCAACATTTTCAGTATACAGTTGTTAATATGTAGCATTGAAATTTAGGAAGAGATTGTCATAATTATACAGGCTGGAAGAGACGCCGACGCGTTCAGTATATCATTATAAACCCCCTTTTTTTTTTCGGATGGGAAATCATCAAATGACTTCTCCCGCTCTAAGCGGAGCAGGAGGGAGTGTCAGACTTTTACTGACTAAATCCCATCCATGTTCCTTCATCGCCCTTTGTGTTCCGGGGCCACGGTATCTCATTCAAACAGTCCCGAGACCCCGTCATTCTAAACCCCTTCACATGGAATCATCGTTGGCGTTTAGAATGATATACTGAGTACGTAGTAACCATTTGTACGTCGGTGCCTTCCACCTTGTATGTGACAGAGATAACGCTCTTTACGGCATTCAAAATAATTTTTTAAAACTCGATACGAATATATTAAATATAATATTAAAAATTTATAATAATAAAATATTGAAATATATAAATGCAAATAAAACAAAATTAAGCACCATTAGCATGTAATGTTTAAATCAATCAGCCGTAATTTAATATGATATAAAAAATTATTCTTATATAAAAAAAAATGAAATAAAACAAATTAAAAGATTTTTTTTTCTAGCCTGTTCTGTCCCACTCCTGGGCAAAGGCCTCCCACCACTCCTTCCACTTCTCGCGAACCCGCGCGTCCTCCTTCCAGTTCGGACGGAACCTGTCCAGTTCGTCCCGTCATCTCCTTCGTGGCCTGCCGCGACCCCGCCTTACTGTGTCAGGGCACCAGTTTCCCATTAGTTTGGCCCACAGGTGGTCCGGCACAGGCCACGTCAGCTATATTTGTTTTCGAGCGCAGTATTGTGTTTCAAACTGGATCCGTTAATTTAACACCTAGTATACTGCGCTCGTTGGCAAACCTTGAGTTTGGACTTCTGGATGTTTGTCAAAGACCAAGTCTGTGCACCAAAAGTTAAGACGGGGAGAATACACATGTCCATAAGTTAGCGTTTCAGTGCCATTGGCAACTCACCTTTGAATAGTTCCTTCATAGACCAGTAGCTCTTCCAAGCGTTTTCTGTTCGTCTTGCGACTTCTTTGTCTTGCCTCGCCTGAAAAGAGACTACTTGGCCCAAGTAAAGGTATTCCTGGACATGTTGTATTGTTACCCCGTCTACTTTTTATAAATAATAATTCAAAAATTAATTTTAAATTCGTTTATTTTTTTTTATTTTTTTTTATTTTTTTGTTTTTTTTTCGGCTGGTGTGGTTGTTGCTGCTTTAACAACAAGTTCTCCATGGTTGTGGTAATTAGCTGCTTGATTGACAAATAGACTTCCTCTGCCTTATCAAAACAGTTTTTACTGAAGTACACATGGTTAAATTCAGAAAGTTCACAGCACTTTCTATGGTTGCGTTGGTATTCTCTCCAATAATTTTCTAATATCTCCAACTTCCGCTTGCAGTAATCTATGGTTTTTCGCTCAGCTCCATCTTTCTTGATGTTAGTTAGAAGTTTAACCAAAGAGTCGTATACCTCCGTCTGGCTGACTGCTAACTGCTCCATAATTCTCACGAACAATTAAATACGCAAGTCAAAATAAAGTTTAAAATGGTTTGGTCTGACCTTATATGCTCCTTACGCGGCAGCTGTCCAATTTCCTCCAAATTGATTTCACTGCCTATCTACTTGCCCTACAAACTGGTAAAACACAAAACACTGGTTGCAAGGTCCCGGCGCACAAACACTTCACTGTACTTCGCGAACCGAGGCCCTTAAGGCTCGAAGGACCATGTAGAATTTAGGGCTCGTTTGGTTTAGCTCTAAATCCTGGGTTGGTTGATATTTAGTTGATTGGTTATGGTTTGGTTGTTGGTTTACGAATGGTTAAATTATACGAAATTATAGGGTTTAAAGTTTATATTGAGACTGGTTATAAAATGGTAAATCTAAGCTAAATTCGCACTAAGATGGTTTGATATGGTTTGGTTGAGTTACGCGATTGGTGTCCAAACACGCACTAACTTGGTAATACTTGCGATACATGCATTTATGGAAATGCACGGAGGCAAAAGTGCTGAGCTGTTCGGTTGCAAGTATTGTACCGAACAATATTTTTACTACACTTAAACTAACTTGACACACTTAACTTTATATTTTTGTCTTGAAAAGATCATCATCATATTCCCACTGCTGGGACACGTTCTCCTCTCGTGATGAGAGGGTATGGGCTATAATCCACCACGCGTGACCAGTGCGGATTGGTAGATGTCACATGTCTCCGAATTTTTGGTTCTAGGACATGCCGGCTTCCTCACGATGTTTTTCTTCACCGTTTTGAGAGCAGCGGTGATTAAATAAATAACACAAAGAAATGTGCCTGTCTGGGTTCGAACCCACGACTTACTGTACGTAAGTCGAGACCGCCACCACTGGGCCACCGCTGCTCACCTTGAAAAGATAACAATAATAAATTATTGCCAACTTCCAAACTCCAGGCTGCTTGCTGTTCACAAAAAATATCCTAATGAAAAAACCCAGTGATACTTTGCATGACATGAAAATCGAAAATCGCGCTTACAATCACAAGACCAACAGCAACCTAACAACATAATTCAGATGCAATAGAAAATAAATGACGTCATCCAAACACCTGCATTAAACCAGCATGGATTGAGAGTGCAACATAAATAAAACATAATACCTCCGTGATTTGAAATGCGCTTTGGCTAAACAATTTAATTCCCATGGTCTTATCCATGTTATTGCTTATGCATTTATGGTTTCATGTCAATAAAGAATAATGAAATTAGTGGACCGAGGTTCAAATTTAAATACTGCAAGACTGTTTAGGAGTCTTGTCTGTACGTTGTGTATTATTTTATCAGATTTTGAAACTGGAAGTTATTGAATTCATTTGATATTCAAGCCAATTCATTACAGTTAGATATTCGTCATTCTAAACTTATATTGCCACTTACGGGATATCTTTCGTGATTACTATTTGTTTTGAGCTCCCGATATTTCGACGCTGTTGCCAGCGCCATGATGCGGGTGGATGGAAAATAAATTGTTAGGAGCAGATAAATCTGTCTACCTTCTCTATAAGTTTAGTTCTAAACCGTGAAAGCTTAAAACAGTGTTATTCGTCATTCTGTTTTTTGTTGAAATCTATAATTTATCGGTTGAACTTTAGTTGTAGATTATCTAAGAAGCTTTAGTACTGTTAAACGTTAAAGTGTATTACGAGATTCACTGTTTTAGACTTTCACGGTTTTTCATTATACACTTATAGTACTTACGGGATAATATCCGTGATTTTCTTTGAGCTCCCGATATTTCAGACGCTGTTGCAGGTGGGTTTGCTGGGTGCAGGTGGGGCGTAAATTATTTATTATGAGCAGACAAATCTGTCTACCCTCTTCACGGAAAATCACGGATATTATCCCGTAAGTACTTTAAGTGTATTACGAGATTGTCTAACACCAAATGAGCAAGCACTCTTCGGCGTCACAGACAAAGATACTGAAGCTCCTAAAAAAATGATTATGTCACAAGCCTCACATACATACAAAACGCCTGTAATCCCTGAAGGGTTAAGCAGAGGTGCACCTAAAAGTTCACCCACATTTCGCTAGTTATGTTCTGAGTCTCATGTAATAGGGGGCAACCCTATTGCCGTTAACCGGGTACAAAGCCCGTGGCTGCTTAGATAAATTCCTAATGGAAAAATCCAATAATACTTTGCCCGACCCGGGAATCGAATGCAGAGTAGTCGCGTTTGCGATCATACTAACGAGGCAATCAAGTCATAAGCCTCAATACCGAGGAATACGAAGAGGAATATTTTAAGGTAGCCTTAAGTAGGTTTAGAGCTTTGGTATTGCCTTGGAGGACTGTTAGGTCTCAAGTAATTATTGATGATTAAATATGCGGCTAATTGTGGGTATACTATTAGAAACACCACTGCCTTACGCTTCTGAGATTACAGGCGTGATGTGATGTTTTGTTATGAACCAAAATAAACGAACTACTAAGCAATATAGCAGCGAGAGTATAAGAGCAGCGGTGGCCCAGTGGTGGCGGCCCCGACTTACGAACAGTAAGTCGTGGGCTCGAACCCAGACAGGCGCAATACTTTGTGTAATTTATTTCATCACCAATGCTCTCGAAACGGTGAAGGAAAACATCGTGAGGAAACCGGCATGTCCTAGAACCAAAAAATTCGAAAACATGTGTCATCTACCAATCCGCAATGGGCCCGCGTGGTGGATTATAGCCCATTCCTTCTCATTGAGAGGAGGCCGTGTCCCAGCAGTGGGAACATTATAGGCTGATGATGATGACTAAGCAATATTGAAATTAATTCAGACACAGACGTGTTCAGCTGCTAGTCGCGAATTAAAATCATTTTGCTGTCCCATACAAAATAATGCGTCACGTCCGATGCATCATGGTGTACCATTTAATCGACGATTTGTGACCAGGGTCGGTAATGCAACGTATAATGCGTAATTTTAAACGACAATCATTGCACATTCTCCTTTATGGCAACATTAGGCGTCTGTTCATCCATAAATATTGAAATTCATGTCAGATTATACTTTGAAGCGGTTTTATTTGGCTTAATATGGATTGTGGATGTGGTCCTGTTTGACAGTAAGGTAATACGACTATTTTGAGATCGAATGAGATACATTGATCTAAATCATCCGATTGGACACTTGCATATTATATTCTTTTTTTTTCCATATCATTCCTTATTAAATACATCCCACCCAAGGTGGGTGGGATGTTCTTTAGTCTGTCTCTCCTTCTCCATCCATGAACATTAAAATTCATCATTATTTTAGTCGCATGCGATTCATCCGTCCCATTTTATATTTATCTATAATGTTTATTCAAATTCTATAAGTTTTAAGAAATGCCGCGATGGATAGCGAACATAATCGTAATGCTCGACGAAGTTGAAGAGGTTTATAGAGTTACTATAAAATGAGGTCAATTTAGCAAACCTGAACATGACTTTATAAGAGCACATATTTTATGGAAATGGTTGAAAACATGAAAATGTTATTCATGACATCGAAGATTGACTTATCTCCGTTTTATCGATAGCTGGTTGTTAAACACTACAAGGCTTAAGCCTAAAAATGTACATAATTTTATATTGAATAAGATGTTCGTGATGAAAACTAATGTCTGTCTTTAAGGTATCTAAGTAAAAACAGGCTTTGTTCAGATGTGACTATTGAAATTTGGAACGTATTGCGAGGAGAACATAATAAGCTCTTAATAAGCATAATATGTTTATTAAGAGCCCGAAAATCCGTTAGGTACCACGATCTACACAAGTGTCTAGTGAAGTAACGCAACTTACAAATATTTGCCATAGTCGACGATGGAGTACAAATGTAAAAACGAGTCGGACTCGCACCGAGGGTTCTGTACAAACATTTTAAAGGACAAATTTAACTAGAATTGTAGAATTGCCAATTTTTTTTAAAAGCAAGTTCTTACAGCACAAGTAAAGGGAAAAGTTCGAAAAATAAAAAACAAGTTTTCGCGAAAATCTAAATTTGCCTATATCTTTTTATAATGTTGACTCAGGACCTTGATTTTTATACACCTAATAGGGACTACAGACCTCAGTACCTGGTATACAACTATACAACTAGGTTCACCTGTTCCTGAGAAAATCAGTGGTGACAGACGGACAGACAGACGGACAAGAAAGTGATCTTTCATGGGTTCCGTTTTTTCTTTTTGAGGTACGGAACCCTAAAAAATACTATCCTACCGTGTCTCACTACTGGCCAAAGGCCTTTCTCCTTCCATACCTCTCTGTTTTATGCTATCTCTGGCCATGTTACCCCAGCAAATATGATCAGTCACGCCACCTTCGCCGCGTTCGAATTGGGACATGCCTTTTTGTATACGTTTTAAGAAACACGCATCTATAACAACTGAAAATTGTAAGATATAAATGGGATCCACCAACCCGCACTATGACGGAGTGGAGCGAGCGTCCCAGCTGTGGGAGAGCATTTTAGAGAGCGAGAAGAACATTTTGTTTAACCCAGTTTTGTATGGGCTGACTAGGCTAATTATCATAATGTCGCAAAAACAACAAAATAACATGAATATATAGCACGTTCACTGCAACACCCGACGCCAACGATGAACCCACACGAAGCTTCTATTGTCTACGGAAGTCTAAAAGGAACAAAACGGGCGGCTAGACACTGCGCACATGTCCCGACAACTATAATTACGCAACAGTGAGCAAGCCTGTTATACATCACAATACATCTAATAAGACATATTTAAGTTGACCTGGTGCTCGATTCTGGAATCGCTCGTCTTTGTAACCCATTCGTGAAGATAGATAAATAGAATATAGGTACTACAGTTATTTTACAATATTGCTAGTTTTTTGGGTGCTGACGCGATCTTTACGCCGATAGCGATGTCGTCCAGACAAGTTTTGGTAGTTTTTTTTTGTTGCTTTTTTCGAAACTAGTCGTAAGTAAATTCACCTTCTTAAGACACATTCTTTGTTCTTTCTTAATAATAGGGGTAGGCAAAAATCACAGAACTACACCTGCTACGATCCTTGGATACTCTTCTCTACACGTCTTGGTTGGATCTGGGACTTTTGCTCTGGCAGGACACTTGCGTGAATGGACATTTGCGCTTCTTTTTCATCATGAGTGTCATTTTCATGGTTTTCGGGGTCACTGATAACCAAAATGAGGTCATATGGTCAAATGAAAATTCAAAATGGCGCCGACGAAAATTTTCAGTTGTTCCTTCATGGGTGTTGTTTTCCTGACTTTCGGGGTCGCTGATAACGAAACTGAAAACAAAATTAAAATTTAAGATGGCGCAATCGAAAACAAATGAAGTATTCGTCATGTTTTAACTTTTAAACAAGTCAGTTATGTCTTTAATCCCTCTACAACCATTTTAACTGTAATATCAATCGAACAAAATAAAGTTTTAAGCACCTTCTCGCGCATTGTGGGACTCTTAATTATCTTGGCATCATATCATAGTTTTGTGTCAGCCAACAAGATCTTCTTTTACTTGGTTGCACCCAAAATTAAAAATAAGTATACAAATTCCAATAAAACCTCTGCTTTCGTTCCAGGCAGACCTCATTTTCGTTAACAGGGACCCCGAAAACCATGAAAACGACATCCATGATGGAAAAGTCGCGCAAAAGTCCAATCGCGAAAGTGTCCATTCGCGCAAGTTTCCTGGCGCGCAATTTATATTTATAATATTATACTAGAATGTGACTATGATCATTAGAAAAATAACAAATCTATAACATTAACCTTTCAAAGATAAACTAGTTTTCTTCGGAGTGTTTTCATAATTGAAACTTGTAGAGACATTTTAAAACGTGATTTTTCGAATATCAACGAAACTCATTTCGAAAATATTCAAATATTCATAGATACTCAGATTTTACTTGAAGTTATAAAAAGCTCAAATAATTCACGATCTTCAATTTTACAATTCAAGTCTTCATCTCTAGTCTGCGTAATCACTCTCGCTTTTACGATTGCAAATACTTTAAGAATCAACCCCATGGGGTATAAATTTTCGCATTAAAATAACATTAGGCCCCTCGTGTGCATACATTTAAACGTTATGAATTATGATTTGATAACACTCAGTATGCGAAGCTTGTTTCTTATCACTGGGGATTTTAGTCTGCCTCGGGAATGAATGCGGTTCGCGTATTTTCTCTAGTGTTTTTATTATTTTGATGTATGGATAAAGTTTGGGTTTTATATCAGTTTTTGGTGCATTTGGAGATAGGTACAACTGCTGTTTTAAATATGAATAAAGTTTTCGATTAAAGATAGAGCTTCGTTGGTAGAGTGGTCACGCGCGCCTGCTCAGCATGCTTCTGGGTTCGATTCCGTAAAGTGTTATTAGGTTTTTTCATCAGAAATTTTTCAGTAGCAGCCATGGAGTCTAGATATTGCCCTGTTGATGGCAATAGGCTCTCCCCTTATTACATAGACTTAAAACATAAGTAGTGAAATGTGGCTGTACTGTTAGGTACACCTCTGTCTAACCCTTCTGGGTTAACAGGCGTGATGTTACGTTATGTCGTTGGTCTAGTTTTTTATTTCCGGGAATGTTATTGTGACTTTTTACTAGGAATTTCTTAGTAGCAGCTCGGAATCTTTGTGCTCGTTCAAATGTAGGCGTACTATAGTGTATACGTCTGCCTTATTCTTCATGAATTATAGGCGTGATGTTAAGTGTTATGTTATAAGTGTTCTAAAATCTTTAACTACCTATTATAACCCACACAAACTTGTAACATTATAAACTTTAAATGTCAGTTTAAACACAATAAATTAACCGCAATTAAAACTTCTCCACTAAACCAATCCTAAGTGCTGACCATATAATTATAATGACTGCATAATTACACACGTAATTAAAGTAACTCACGATAATAGTTGACGCCATAAATTAATATAATTAACCAAAAATGTTCCACACTTAATTAAATCGTGCAACATGCAAAGATTTAAATCAGTCGGTGGCACTTTTGAGACACGAAAAAGTGTCTGCATTGAGAAAAGTCAGTGGTGAGTAAGAGGAGCTCGTGGTTCGTGGCTACAAATATAGTTTCATCCAATGATATTCTAATAAACAGATATGATAAACACCTACAAAACCACTGAAATAAGAGTCCCGCGGGGCAGAGCCAGCTCACATACACGCAGTGACGCAGAATAAAGGCAAATGATCCAATCGGCCCGTTTTCGAGTCTTCACGATTGTGCGCTCACAACATTTATTTATTCACACATTTATTAAAATATCATTGGTTTCATCTCAAAGAGATGTCAGCAAAAAAGGTAGGGGTCCGCAAGGGACGATGGCTGCGGGACTGTTTGAAAGAGATACCACGGCCCTGGACCACAAAGGGGTAAGAAGGAACAAGGATGGGTTTTAGTCAGTAAAACTCTGACACTCCCTCTCGCTCTGCCCAGAACGGGAGGGTCATTTGATTAATTCCCAACCGAAATAAATAGGCTGTGCGATCTCACTTTTCTCAATCATCTGCCTAGACTTTTCCCAACTATGTTGGGGTCGGCTTCTAGTCTAACCGGGTGCAGCTGAATACCATTATTTTACATAGAGCGACTGCCTATATGACCTCCACAACCCAGTTAGTACTGGGTAAATTACTACACCCTACTAGACTGGTTGTCAGACTTTAGGGCCACTAACTACCTGTAACGACTTTCAAAGATTTACAATTGATAGACGGGACCAACGGCTTAACGTGTTTTCCGAGGCACGAAGAAAACTCGGTATGTAATGGGTGGTCATCCATCCATGGTGGACCAACCTAGGCATGCGCGGCTTAACCTGAAGATTGACCCGAGCGGCTGTTATTATTTAGCCACGACCTCCTCAAGGTCAGTGTATGGACTTATTAATTACGATTTTAAATCCTTGGCAACAAATATTCATAGCTAGCAACTCCATTAATTTAGTCTCAACTTCTCAATCTATTAATTACTTAGTGCTTATTTGCTTAGACACGATCTCTCACATGTATACATGCATAAGTTTAAGTATTTACATATTCAACGACCTATGGGCTAGGCTTGGTGCACAATAGTTTGGCGAACGCTCGCGAATTTCGCAACTAAATTCATTAAGGTCCAAGTTTTAATGTACAGTTAGGATTTTGGTTCAGGTGTATAGCTAGCCTTAGGACTTTTAATGAAAATGTTGGTAGCCAAGGCTGTTTAGGAGTAGCTATTAATTATCAAAGTAAATCCCCGAAGAGTTAGGCAGAAATGTACCTAATAGTTTACCACATTTCGCCTGTTATGTTTAAGTTCCATGTAAATGGCAAGCCTTTTTTCATCAACCGGGCACAAAGAGACTCCGTGGCTGCTACTGAAAAAAAATCCTGATGGGAAAAGCCCAATAACACTTTGTCCGACCTGGGAATCGAACCTCATGCTTAACAGTCACGCTTGTGACCACTAGACCAACGAGGCAGTCTCGAGGCTGTCTAATTTTATCAAAGTAATTGCTCTTAGTAATAATAATTCTCACCTCAACAGTTTTACTTGATGAGAAAGCAATTCAGTAATTTTTTCGCTCATTTGATGTTTTTCTGAGGAATTCCTTCTTGAACAGGTTTCTTGGTAGTCGTTTACCCGATACCGACACCCTATTTTTCAGAATCGTACTTGTTCGAGTGAGACTTTATAGATGTTTCGGATCGTGAAGGTGCGGCTTTATTATAGATAGTATGCTTCTGTTTTCAAGAGCAAATTCTTACTGTGAAATAAGACCACCAGGGGGCCTAAAATGGCCCCTTTAGCAGATTTCTTTACAAGCTATAATAATATGAATGACGTTACGATTCGTAAACTGGTCACAAAGTGACAATTTTTAATATTAAAAATTTAAAAATGTTATCGTGGCCATCTTAGGCCCCCAGATGATTGATATATTAAAAATATCTTTAATATTCTCTGAGGTCGAAAATACCCTTTTTTTAGGGTTCCGTAGCCAAATGGCAAAAACGTAACCCTTATGGATTCGTCATGTCTGTCTGTCTGTCTGTCCGTCCGTATGTCACTGCCACTTTTTTCCGAAACTATAAGAAGTATGCTGTTGAAACTTGGTAAATAGATGTATTCTGTGAACCGCATTAAGAAAAAAAAAATTTGGGGGTTCCTTAAACTAGAAATAAAACTCAATTTTTTTTTCATCAAAACCATACGTGTGTATATCTATGGATATGTCCTTAAAAATGATATTGAGGTTTCTATTATCATTTTTTCTAAACTGAATAGTTTGCGCGAGATACACTTCCAAAGTGGTAAAATGTGTGTGAAAATTGGTTTGAACGAGATCTATTTTTTATTAATTCGTCATAAATCGTAAACCACAATTTACCTTTCATTCAATAAAGTTTGTGCGGACTCGGTGTGCTAGTCAGACTCGCTCTTGGCCGGTTTTTGTACCTAGTGCCTTTTGCTTTCCTAAGTTACCACAGTTTAAAATACGTTCCCCATTTGCACTACTAAAATATCCCCCATCATTCACGACTAAAATAATACGTGAACCGTTCAGACCTCTCTCCGCATTATTTGTCTACCGC
The DNA here is from genome assembly GCA_941918905.2 of Xestia sexstrigata. Lineage (NCBI taxonomy): Eukaryota > Metazoa > Arthropoda > Insecta > Lepidoptera > Noctuidae > Xestia > Xestia sexstrigata. Next base: position 7,688,277 of record OW799217.2, on the reverse strand, counting down.
CGTCTGCCTCGATGTCCCAATTGCATCGCAAACAGGACGTAACTCCATCCATTACAGGACTAATGCATGCATCGTCTTTGGCGCACCTTCTATTATTCAACAGCGGAACCACTCTAATTACTTGTATGCGATCGCTTGAATTGATGTTAATTAATTATTTGATAGATTGGTTTGTTGTTTGAGGAGCTCGTGACTCGTGGTTAAATAATAACTGCTGGTCGGGTCGATCTTCAAGTTAAACCGCGCTTGTCTAGGTTGGCAGTGGCCAGATCGTCTGACAACCAGTTTTACCAAGGTTAATGGTAGTACCCAGTATACCGACTGGATTGTGGAGGTCAGATAGACAGTCTTTCCATGTAAAATACTGGTATTCAGCTGCATCCGATTAGACTGAAAGCTGACCCTTACATTTTTGGGAAAAGGCTCGGCAGATGATCATGTTGTTGTTTGTGATAGCTGAAAGGATCAAAGGATAATGTTTGAAGCCATGCTAGTAGAGATAGTGTTACATGATGCAGATGTCAAGATCGCATTGTCTCTATGGCAGGTATTTTTATTTTTATTTATTTATTTCTCATTTAAACTGCACTCATAAAGACTTGTCGGATCTGGTCATGAGTACGGACGGGCGAATGGAACAAAAGCAACCAGTGGTGACATCACGCGACCTACTTACCAGTCTACCACACCATGGCGGCTTTTACAAAGTCCTGATGTTAACACTTCGTGGCGTGGCGGACATTCTGGGTCTGATCGCAGAGGAGTTAAGACGTCTTGAAACTGTACCCGATTCATTGTGCCCAGTGTTATTGTGTGGTGTGAAAGTGTAATGTCAAGTAATTTGTTAGTTCACCCAGTGTATCTGTTTGAAAAGAGTAACCATAGAGTTTCTTGCTGGTTCTTCTTCTGGTGCAATGTGAAATAAAATAGTGTATCGCATCCAGTGTGTTTTCATAGCACGAAACCCGTCTTCTGCCCACAAAATGCGCGACCCTGGCAAAATAAATCCTGACAAACCCGACATACTTATGAATTCAGGTCTTAAGTGATTGGTCTGTTATGGAATACATCCGTGACAGCCAGATTTTTTGTACCGTATTTAATATCTGTTATTAGACTTCTGTATTTCAGAGCAGACTCGATCGAATTGGAACATTGGATTCCGTATAAGGTAGCTAAAGCACACCACAGGAGGTCCAGAAACATGTTTATTCATCATCATCATCATTTCAGCCGAAAGACGTCCACTGCTGGACATAGGCCTCCCCCAAGTGTCGCCACATTGACCGGTCCCGTGCGACTCGCATCCAGCGGATTCCCGCAACCTTCACCAGGTCATCGGTCCACCTAGTGGGAGGCCTTCCAACGCAACGTCTTCCGGTACGCGGTCGCCACTCCAGAACTTTTCGGCCCCATCGGCCATCCGTTCTGCGAGCAATGTGCCCTGCCCACTGCCACATGAAACATGACAGAAACATGACAGAAACATGTTTATTACCTTTATGTAAATAATGTAAGACCGTAATATTCTCTAGAGAAGTATTTATTTACTTCATTTAAATAATTGAAACAACTTTGGTATATAGAAAGCCCATCATTACGAGCGAGTAAAGCACGCTGCATAGCAATATAAGGAGCACGCTTTTGCATAATTGCTTTAAAAATAAACTCGTCAGGGCAATTTTAATGACAACAGCGCAACCCAGTAATGCTGCCAGGATCTCTGGCTTAACGTCCACAGTCAGGACAGAAAATACCATAATTGACATACAATTTATTACGAGATTAAATCATATAGCAATTTCAGTACCACTGAACTGTTTAACCTGAGGCAGTGAGGCAACATTATTTACTACGATGTTGCCCGTTGATAAATCCAGAGCAAGCTCAATTTCCCTGTCAGTACAAAAATAAACAAGAGCAGTGGCGGGTTATAAATCGCGGCACGTGATTGGCTGCATCGCCAATAATTATTCACATATTTTTAATAAATATTTATTTTTGGCCGCACACGACTATCGGACGTTGACGAGTTGACAACGTGTTGCTAAAAATGATGAATGCAGGATTTTTTCGTGTGAATTTTAGATAGATTGCCTATCGAAATATCTAGCCGAAATATTTTTATGCATATTGAATGCGTATCAAACGCTGTTCCGGGAAATCAAATTTTAAAATGCAGAGACCTACGAGTAATACGACTGCCTGCTGAACTATGGAAGCGCTAGGATGCCATGTGGATTTAGTAAAAATCAAATGGTATACTGTGATGAGAGTTTGTAGTCGAGCCCATCGATGGATTGGTATAAAAGCTGTATTAAAACTACATTCTGGACGAAGTTGGCATAGGAACGTGGAGATTATCACAAGAAAAGAGATTCATTCATTCATTCATTTATTTCATAACAATGTTAACATTGTGTCGAAAATTCATTAAAACTAACACAACGCGGATTTTAATGTTTACAGAGAGGCCTATACCCAGCAGTGGGAGAATTAAGGATGTAGATGATCATGAAAACTACATTCTTAATCAAAATCATACGGGCCTTCAAACTGCTTGAAGATTCATAACAGGCTAGTTTCCACCATCAATAAATTGCAGATCTATTTAGTCCGTCAGTTAGAGTATTGGAAATAACAATAATAAAAAAAATAACAATATATTTGGTATTGGAGGAGCTCGTGGCTTTATAATTAGTCGATCGTTAGGTTCAGCTGTGCTTGCCTAGGTTGGTCTGTGGATGGGTGACCGCCCATTACATACCGAGTTTCCTTCGTGCCTCGAAAAGCACGTTAAGCCGTTGGTCCCGGCGGTCATTTGAGATCTTTGACAGTCGTTAGGTAGTCAGAGGCCCAAAAAGTCTGACAACCAGTCTTACCAAGGGGTATCGTATTTACCCGGTACTCACTGGGTTGTGGAGGTCAGATAGGCAGTCGCTCCATGTAAAATACTGGTATTCAGCTACATCCGGTAAAACTGGAAGCCGACCCCAACATAGTTGGGGAACGGCTAGGCAGATGATGAATGATGAGTTAGAGTATTGGAAAATAATAGACATGTTTTTTTTTTGTAAATCAATGAATATTAATAGATAAAACGAATCAAAACTCGGGAGTGGGGGCTCGTGACGTCAGAACGCACTAAAAATTATAGCACGGCGTGACGTATTGAGAATTTTAAAAGCGTCGTATATTTTGGTTTACGTAACAAAAGAAAAACAACGTGTCAAATATTTTTTGATAATCTAACTGACGGACTAATAACATTTTTTCAGGACACAAGCCTATTATCTACATGCATTCATAAATAAATAGAAGCTTTTTATACCAGACCTTTTTCAAGACAAGATATACCTATAACAGTTTACGGCAGATTTCCATAATATAAATGATAAAATATCACATCAAAAAGGTCATATTGTTGGTATAGTTTTCAATGTTCTTTATCAGCAGCTACCAGGTGTTTAGCCACAGATCCGTAATCCCAACACGAAATAAAATAAAAACACATAAAAATGTTTTCGACATTTCGGTGTTCCATGCGGGACGCTGTATCTAACTAAAACGGTCATGTCTAAAAAGTTTGGCCATAAAAAAATACCTAGAGCCCTGCCATAAAATATTTCGCAATAAAAAAGTTTAACAAAATTCCGAAATAAAAGCGTAAAAATTGTTAGACACTTCTTTAAAGTATTCAAACAACTTTCGATGACGGAAATAGCCAATTTATGAGGTTATTTACTGTATGTTCCGATAAAAAAGAGGTGCGTACCTATTTTATTAGCTTGTGGTTTTTAATTATTGTGCTGTTAAAATCCTTTGGGTATTTTTATGAATCTAGATGATATTATAAGACTGCTTCGTCCGTCTAGTGGTCATTAGCGTCGTTTTTGTACATAATACCTTAATTTTACTGGTGCGAATTTACTCCAAAATATCTAGGAGTACGTTAAATTATGTCTTTGAGGTTTATTTTAGCTTCAGTTCCTGGTTTACAGTAATATAGCAGCATAGCAGTGATAGTCTAGCGGTGTGACCATCGGACAGCCAAGTCATAGGTCTCGAGTTTGAACCCAAGACCTCTGAATTTTCGGATTCATGTGCGTATTGTAAAATTATCGCTAACTTCGGTGAAGAAAAATATCGTGAGGAAACCAGCATGCCTGAGAGATTTTCTCGACGGCATGTAAAGCCAGGTCAGAGGCCCATGGGCAGCATAAAAACTCTGACACCAGGTTAGACACTAACCACACGCCTAGTAGTAAGTAATATACTATTCAAATCTTACTTCCAGAGTACAAATATTCTGCAGTCACTACGTTATTTAAATTCCGGCCAATAATATCTAAGTAACCGTTCTTTCCAGACTGCTGAGGTTGAGAAACTGGGTTCGATTCCCAGGTCGGACAAAGTGTTATTGGATTTTGCCATCAGGCATTTCACTGTAGCAGCCACGGAGTCTGGGTTTGTGCCTGATCGACGGTTGTCGCTAGGTGATCGGATTTCCTTGGGATTTGGCGCACAGGTAGGCTACGACCAGGCTTTTCCTTGTGGAACATCGGTTACGACTGGGTGCTGCGCGCCAACCTCCCTAGTGGTGTCAGTGTAGTTTGCTACGCTGACGACACGCTGGTGCTGGCACAGGGGGGGTCGCACGAGGCTGCGGCCGAAGCTATGACACGCGGGGTTGCGATAGTCGTTGAGAGGATCCGGCAACTGGGTCTCGAGGTGGCATTGCACAAGTCCGAGGCCATGTGCTTTCATGGGCCTCGGAATGCGCCACCTCCGGGATCCATACTCACGGTAGGAGGGGTATCCATCGGTGTCGAGTCGACTTTGAAGTGCCTAGGACTCGTCCTCGACAGCCGGTGGAACTTCGTGGAGCACTTCCGACGTTAGGCCCCCAAACTGGAACAGACTGGGGCTGCCTTCAGGCGGCTCCTGCCCAACCTGGGGGGGCCGAACGCCTCCTGCCGGAGGCTCTACGTGGGAGTCGTGCGGTCCATGGCCCTTTACGGGGCCCCGGTGTGGGCGCGTTCCTTGAGGCTGCGTGCAGCCCACTACCTGAACGCGCCCCAAAAGGTGGTAGCCGTAAGGCTGGCCCGTGGGTACCGCACGATTGCCCGCGAGGCGGCGTGCCTCCTTGCCGGATTGCCGCCATGGGATATGGAGGCGATAGTCCTCGCGCGCCTGCATGAATGGCGCGCGAAGGCGCTTCGCCGGGGGGAAATTCCGCTGCCGCGACAAATTGTCGCTCAGCGGACAGACTTCCGGCGGGATCTCATGGCGACATGGAGAGAGCGACTGTCGCAACCCCGTGCAGGGCACGCCACGATAGTGGCGATAAGTCCCCTCTTTGAGGAGTGGCTGGAGAGACGCCACGGCGTCCTCACCGTCCGCCTGACGCAGGTCCTCACCGGACACGGTGTTTTCGGGAGGTTCCTGCACCGAATCGGGCGGGAGGAAACGCCCGGGTGTTTCCATTGCGAGGATCGACCGGAGGACACGGTGGAGCACACGGTGGAGGTGTGCCCCGCGTGGGCGGAGCACCGCCGTGTCCTCGAAGCGGCGATTGGCGGCGGCGACCTCTCGCGTCCGGCCCTGGTGCAAGCCATGGTCCGGAGCGAGACGGAATGGGACGCCGTCACCTCCTTCTGCGAAGCAGTAATGCTAGAGAAGGAGGTGGCGGAACGTGAGAGGGAGAGAACCTCACAGCGTCCCGGCCGCCGCGGGAGACGCCCCGGGCGTCGGGGGCCACCACGTGGCCCCCGGCCACCGTAGGCGCGGGCCTGTGGACGGTGGGCTATGGGCTAGCTCGCCGTCCATCCGTCTCATGACGACAGGCCGTGTCGACGGCGCGTTCGTGTTCCACGCGCGCCTCAAAGAGAGTCAGCAATAGGAAGGGGTCAAGCAAGGACCGATGCCTGCCGGGGTTGCGGGACTGTTCGAAAGAGATACCGTGACCCCGGAACACAAAGGGCGATGAAGGAACATGGATGGGTTTTAGTCAGTAAAAGTCTGACACTCCCTCCTGCTCCACCCAGAGCGGGAGAAGTCATTTGATGATTTCCCATCCGAAAAAAAAAAAAAAAAAAAAAGGCTACGACCAGGCTTAGGATAAAGGATAAGTTTTATCTCAGTATTTCAGTAGTACAATTCCGTTGGATATTATTTTTCAGCCTCTACGCGGGTGACGCCGTGAGCAAAAGCAAGTCATTTTTGATTATCTTTAATCTAGTATACTATGTGACCTAAAGCGTCGCATGTTCGAGCAGTATGTCCTCCCAGTCGTGATATACGGGGCTGAACCTGGACGTTAACCAATCACACTATCCATCGCATGCAAGTTACTCAGAGAGCTATGGAACGAGCCATGTTAGGCATCTCCCTCTATGACCGGGTGAAAAATACCGAAATACGGAGACGAATGAGACTCACGGACATAGCGGAAGTGATAGCAAAAAGGAAGTTGACGGGCCATATATGCCGTAGATTGGATAGAAGATGGGGGAAGAAAATACTGGAGTAGAGACTACAGGACGAAGGAATGTGGGAAGACAACTGATTAAATGGACTGACGATCTCACTATAGTGGCCGGAAGAAACTAGATAGCCATGACACAATACCGCCAAAAGTGGAGAGATTTGGAAGAGACCTATACTCAGCATTTGGTGGCCAATGGTTGAAAAAGAAGAAGACTATGTGACTTAATTGTAAAACATCGTCCTCCATAAAAAATCCCTTGAAGCCATTAAAAAAACAAACAGTTTAGTAGAGTAGTTATTAAAAATGCTATCTTCATTGATTATAATGAAGAAATATAGCTTTTTATTATTAGTCGGCGCCCTTTTAAATTAATTCTGCCCGTTGAACGGTTCTTACTTCGTTTTAGGGTTCCGTAGTACAAATAAATAAAATCAAGATGTTTTGATTTTTCAAGTCTTTTTTTTTCATTTTGGACCAACCTAATCTAACATAGATCAATTTCTATCTTCTGCTCTTAGATGAATCCATACTTACATTCTAACTAGTATTTTCGTGGGTGCGGTTTCGTGTTTTTGAGAAGTATTCTTCCCCTTATAAAATTTTTGAGAATCCATAGGAATCCTTAAATTAATTGGAAAATACGTTAAAACACAAAAAAAAAAACATTACCCTAAAGTTTGCTTGTCGTCCCCCCTGAGTTACGCTGCACCCACTCAACCTTCAGGACCTACCTCCCACCGGAAACACCTATTGGCTATCTCTAACCGTTATGAAGTTACAGCCCTTTCAATTTTAGGGGAGCTTGGGGAGGGGAGGGTATAGAAAATTTAACGCCCCTCAAAAGTGTTAGGTAAGAATCAAAAGATTTTTAAGTAGTAAAAAAAGTGGTGAAGAGAAGGGGAGGTGAAGGGGGAGAGGGGAGTTTTGAAAATGATTGTGATTAACGCATTGCCCCTTTATATGAATCTGAAAAAAAAATGTTCCAAGTCTCTTAACTTCCGAGATCCGCCTAAAGGGGGTGAGAAGGAGGGCAACGGGGTCAAATTTTGAAAACTGGTTTTTACTTTTCCGAGCCTCCTCTATACGAATCCGTAGAAAAAACAAAACACGGGTCAGGTCAGTAAGTGAGTGAGTGAGTGGTAATTGAACTTTATCTATATCCTTATATTCTAAAGAGGATAGATTCGATTTTTTGTTTGTTTGTGTGTTTGTTACGATTTAACTCCAAAACTCTCCGACCGATTTAAAAAAAAAAATCATTAGAAAGCCACGTCTTTACTGAGTAACATAGGCTATATTTTATCCACGTACTCACACGGGAACGGGAACTACGCGGGTGAAACCGCGTGACGTCCACTAGTCTAGAATAAGTCGGAAGACAACAAAGTTAAGTTAAGATTCGTAGATTAATAAGTTGATACATCATCATCATCATTATTCTTCCCTTTATCCCAATTCATTTGTGGTCGGCGCAGCATGTCTTCTTCCTCCATCACGTCACTTCTCTATTACTAGTCAACTCATCAGAAACCTCCTTTTTGCCATAAATAAACATTAATATTCTTGAGTCTTCACAACATTCGATACTGTGCACGCCACAGTGTGCACCCGCCACACTAATATTAAAAACCGAACGCGGCACATCACTATCTGCGCTGGCGACTCATCTGGCAACACTGGGCGACGCCCGTCATTATGTTTCGACAACAACCGGCCCGTGCGATGAGTCCAACTTGTAAAAATCTATGCTTGTAAATGCAAAACTAATAATTAATAAAAAGTTGATAAAAAAAGAGGATTTTCATGTAATCGCCTTCAGATACAATACAATTTTCGAAGATTTACAGGATGATTCTCGTAAGGGTTTGAATAGACTCGAATCTGGAAATAGACGTCTATTTCTTGGAGCTCACTCTAAGCCAGCATATAAATCGTGAATAATAAAAGGCTCTTTCTTGCTCACAAAATGCCTCCTAATGAGGAAGTTGTAACAATAATTATTTTATTCAACTAAATATTAATAGACAAGAAGTATCTTCTTTTCTGTTGTAAAAAATGGCTACTAGGCATGATTAATACTTCTAGAATTACTACTAAATACCTTTCTATTTTTAGTTAAAGTAAACTAATTAATTACGGTATCTTCGAAGATTCTTAAGCTGTCTCTATTGTTGTTTTAACAGTTTCAGTCTTATGTTTCATTTAGACACTGTTTTGTATAGATTTAGGTGAGGTTTCTCAACTTTCAATAGCTATTTTTGAGCTTGATAAAAAAAAAGATCGCTTGAGAAGCATTTAATTGGTCCATATTTAAAACTACAGTAATTCCAAATTGATCGTTGACTTTATCGACGATGTCAAGGGGTGTTGTTTATAAAAAATATGTATAAATATGTATGTTAGTCTGTAGGTATATATGATATGGGTCTTTTGTTACCTGAAGTAAATGATATATTATTATTATTATTATAAACATTTATGTGAAATGCTCATTACTGTCCTGCGCTTATTCCAATTTATCTGGGGTCAGCGCAGCATGACATCTTCTTCACACACATTCATCACAGTCCATCGTTTCTTTGGTCTTTCTCCACTCTCCATCCACAAATCCAAATTCATACTCAAAACTTTCCTCACAACACTTGCCTCATTTGCGTATCACCACACATCCCCCTTAGCATTATCATCTCCTTTCATTCATCCGTTTTGTGGCTCAACATTTCGATCTTAATACAGCAGCTCTAACCATTGTTTTATAAATCTACCTCTGAAACATGTGTGAAATCATTACTTCAAATTGTATTGAAAAAACAAAATGGCGGCGTAAGTTCTGCCACGCGCCTATAAACGTACATCTTAACTTACCAAAACCGTAGCAAAGCTGTATTTATGTATAGCTATAAATAACTACTCAAACACGAAACCCAAGAAAGCTACTTGGATAAAATAATTAAAACCCACGGAACCTCAAACCAAACTAAAATCCATCCTTCACAGCTAGTTGTAAAGAACTACCGAGAAAATTGAGAGCGACGCGCTACGACTTTTATTACTTCCGTCTCAGTATTCTGTCATTGAGCAAATCCGAAATCCCTTCTGTACCTACAGAGTTATATTAAACTCTGGAAAGCACTCAGGAATAGTAATTTAATCGTAGCCACTTGTTCGGTAAATTAAATTATATTGTTACCTGGGCAACGGGTGTAGGTATACCTTCCAGAAGTAACAGAACTGTAAGTTATATTGACTTGGTGTAAATATTTAGCTTATTTGAGTTGATAGGTGTTTTAGTTTAAGTTGTGATAGTTTGGTAAAACATACATATACAGGGCGTCCCACGGATATGCCACATGGAGGGAAAGTACCTTGAATATTGTAGATGGAACATTTTATTGAGAATTGATTAATTTTGTGTTAAAAATGTTAAATTTCATGGTCTTTCTTTTATTTCTGACACTATGTTATTTAGCAAAAAATAATCCTTATGATGAAGCCTTTCAATCGGTATGATAAAGCTACAGAGTGATTATTTTTCTCGTGTAACGGGTTCGATTCCCGGTTCAACCATGTAATTATTTAAATATCTATGAAAGCAGTTTAAATTGTTTTTTAAATTCAAATAATGTCTTCTTTCCGTAAAATGTTCCATCTACAATATTCAAGGTACTTTCCCTCCATGTAGCATATCCGTGGGACGCCCTGTATATGGGGTACCTATAATTTAATAGCCCTCAAGAGTGGCTTTTCATTTGAGTGTATTTCATGATGCCCAAGAAGTAAAAGCTGATAGGTTTAAACCTGTGCAAGCACATAACTTCGGATATTTTAACCAACATCAAAAAATTAGGTAATTGTTCGTCTCCACTGCTCTCAAAACTTTGAAGGAAGACATTTTGCTGGATCACGGACAGCTCCTTCTCACAGGTAGGAGGCCTGTATTCCAGCAGTGGGACTTTATAGGCTGATTCTTTACAGGCTTATAATGGTAAATGTGGGGTGTGCTCAGGTTAAATCCGACTTTAATAAAATATTTAAGTAAAAAAAAACAAAAAAAACACGTTATCTCGATTTCAGCAAACTTTCATTTGATACCCATACCATGGGAATGCAGCTCGTGGCTAAATAATAACAGCCGCTCGGGTCGATCTTTAGGTTAAGCCGTGCTTGCCTAGGTTGGTCTGTGGATGGGTGACCACTCATTACATACCGAGTTTCCTCCGTGTCTCGGAAAGCTCGTTAAGTAGTTGGTCCCGGCTGTCATTTGTGATCTTTGACAGTCGTTACAGGTAGTTAGTGGCCCAAAAAGTCTGACAACCAGTCTTACCAAGGGGTATCGTATTACCCAGTACTAACTGGGTTGTGATGGTCAGATAGGCAGTCGCGCCCATTATAAGTGACTGACATAACACTCTAAAAATACTATTGCCGATTATACTGCACATAAACAAAACAAAATATCATCATTATCATAATACAACTCATATCAACATCATTATTATAATGCAACGGCTATAATGATGTCCAAACGGACCCTTAATGGCCTTAAAAAATAATTGGGTCGCTCAAATCAAACCTAAGTTGTTCGCTTCGGAATACATAAATCACACAAAATTACATTGTCAATACGTATAGGGACTTTGGACTGTTTACATAATACTTTATTTACATTCGTAACTGTTTTGCGTTTTCTTTTCTTCATACAAGGACAATAAGCTCAAGCTATTACTGGTCTCACTTCAAAAAGGAGGGAAAGGTCAGTGGCATAGCTAGTTCTAGTAGGGCCCAGTATCAACTTTTTTTGAGGGCCCATGCCGCACTCGGGTTGAGTGGCGAAGCCCAATTAAAGGAGAAAATCATTAATGTCAAACAAATGAATAGGCGAGACGTCAAAAAAAAACTAATTAGTGCGTCAGTTAGATTATCAAAAAATATTTGACCCGTGTTTTTTCTTTTGTTACGTAAACCAAAATTGACGAAGATATGACGCTTTTAAAATTCTTAATACGTCACTCCTAGGTATAATTTTTAGCTAGTTCTGACGTCACGAGCCCCCCACTCCCGAGTTTTGATGCGTTTTATCTTTGTCAATTTTCATTGATTCACAAAAACAAAAAAATACGTGTCCATTAATTTCCAATACTTTAGCTGACGGACTAAATACACACATCAACACGGTCTAGGGATATTTCATACTCAATTAAATAACTCGAAAAGTACTGGCTGCATTGGAATCTTTTATACACCGATTTGTTTGTAATTTATCTCAGACTAATTCCAAATTCAAATTTTTGAAAATTCTTTTGTTTCGGTGGCATAAAAATGTCTTGATGTATAGGAGAGGGAATTTTCATTTGTGCGAAATTTAGAAAACAATACGAATTACGTTTAGTTACAGTTTTTTTTCATTTTTAAACGAAAGATAAAGTTAAAATTGAGGTATTGTAGCCATGCAACGCCGACATTTGACGAGGGCGGAGATGTTACGAGCTGTGGGAATGCTGGAAGCTGGATCTGTTCAGCGTAATGTTGCTGAGGCCATAGGGACCCAACAAAATGTAATTTCAAGATTGTGGACACGCTATCATGCCACAGGTGAAGTAGCGGAGAGGCACCGGGGGCCAAGTCGCATCACTACCCCCAGACAAGACCGATTTTTGCAAATTACTGCGCGAGCACAACCAAATGCAACGGCGACTCAATTGGTCCAAAGGCTGCGAGTGGAACACCAAGTGCTTGTGAGTGACCAAACTGTAAGAAGGCGACTGCATGAAAGCAATCTACGCTCTCGTAGACCACTCCGGGTCCCACCTTTACGGAGAGGCAATCGTGGACGACGATTAGAATGGGTTCGGAACCACGTGGACTGGGGCCGTGACCAATGGTCCAATGTGCTGTTCACGGATGAATCCAGGTTCGGCTTCCATCCAGATTCACGAAGGACGCGTGTTTGGCGAGTTCCTGGACGATGGAGCCGTCTCCAGAACCCTCAGGAAGTTCACCCATACCAAGGAGGAACAATTATGGTTTGGGCAGGAATTCGTCTTGGAGGACGGACGGATCTCGTTTGGGTGCGGGGCAATATGACGGCAGAACGATACGTCCAACAGGTGCTGAGGCCCGTAATCTTGCCCCACAGAACACAAATGGGGCAAGATTTCCTGCTCATGCACGACAATGCCCGGGCACACACGGCGAGAACGGTAGCAGCTTGGTTACATACACATAATGTTAGGGCCTTAGACTGGCCTGCTCAATCGCCAGATCTAAATCCCATTGAGCATGCGTGGGATATGCTGCAAAGAAGAGCTCTGAAGGAAGTTCCTGAAAATCTGGCTACAGAAGATCAACTTTTTGCGCACCTCAGAAGGACATGGGACAATATTCCGCAGCAAGACATTGACAACCTTGTTCTGAGCATGCCGAATCGTTGCCGATGTGTTATGAACATCATGGGCGCTTTCTCAGACTACTTACTTCAAGTTTATAAACACAAATTAAATGATTTTTCTATTTTTTTCAGTTTTTACTCACAAATTAAAAGTTCATTCATTTACGGTTTCCGTCTATGCTTCATTTTTTTTCCATAAAATCCTGAAATTTTAATCTATACCTTAACCATTATTAAAAAATGGTAGAATATTAAATAACGTATCTTTTATATATATACATGTCATATAAATAATTAACACATTGATAGTAATTCGCTTTTTTAAAAATATCCCTAGACCGTGTTGATGTGTGTAGATTTACAATTTTTTGAAACTGTCGTCATGCCTATTTTGCAAAACTAAAAAAATTGCATCCTAACAATTGGAGCTTTCTGGACCGTGATAAGTTATATTTTTATTTTATCTTTCATCATGAAGAATATTTGAGGTTGTGAGAAGATTTTGTGTTATATTTTTTCTCATCAGTTGTTACTCGGGGGCCCCGTATCATTGATACGGATGATTCAGCGGTAGCTACGCCTCTGACAAAGGTGTACAAAACTTTTTGGAACACACATAAAAATATACATTTACTCGCACTTTTTTTAAATCCTTATGTACTTCACTTTTGCTTCGTCCACATTAATACATCTGGTACATAAGAGTGTACGCTGCGCTGGTTGCGAGCTACTACGCTTTTGATCTCTCTGCAGAACTTCTGCTGGTACTGGTGTGATTCGTTGCTGAACTATTATATCTTCTGAATTATGATCTGCTCAGCCTTTTCCGGAGCTGGGATCGGCTTCCAGTCTAACCGGATGCAGCTAAATACCAGTATTTTACATGTAGCGACTGCCTATCTGATCTCTACGACCCAATCAGTACTGGATAATGGGTAGATGACACCACAAAACAATAATTCCAGGACACCAATCTCTAAAAAATACTTTATTTTGGGCCTGAAAACCCGATTTATTTTCAATTACCTAATTGCCAAATTCGATTTTTAGTTGCTTTGAAATCAATAAATATTTGTGTCATTGAGTTGGCTAAACAGTGACGTCACGGTTTGCTATTGCCATACAAAATCTATTAGAGAACCGCATTTTGACAGCTCTTAAAAAGTATCTCAATTGATTGGTGTGTCATCTACCCCATTGTAAGATTTTCGGGCCACTTTTAGACAGTCAAAGATGTATTAAAGACAGCAGGAACCAACGGCTTAGCGTGCTTTTGGAGGCATGGAAGAAACTGCGTATGTAACAGACGGTCACCCATCCACAGACCGACCTAGGCAATCGTTGCTTAACATTGAAGATCGTCCCATGCGGCTGTTATTATTTAGCCACGAGCTCCTCACAATTCATTTCTACTGTACTGAATAATTGTTCAATATAAATGGATTGCAATTTAAGGAACGGCTTTACCACCTGTAGGCTATATCTCGCTCCTTTAAGTTTAAGGTATAGGCAGGTACTATTAATAGTGGACCTAGGTAATGATTTGACTTAATACTAAATATCTAAGTCATTAGAATGCTTGTGGGTGTGATAGTTACACGTTGGTTCGTGTCGCTTTGCAGATTTATGTCTGGGAAAATTAATGTTGAACGTGACTTTAGCTGGCTTAAAGGTCTTTTAGTGGGTTGGTTACTATAATATTTATATTATACCTGTACAAAATTATTCGGTAATGTTGTAGAAGAAAATTTAAGTCTTATTCGTCATAGTTTCATCAAAATTTGTATTTGTGCTTTGCTAAGAAGAGTAAATGCAAAAAATGCATCGTAGGGATTTGTGTTCTAATTTAGATTAAAACATGTCGAGAGCAACTATGTCTCCTGATGGCGTTTGAACTTCTTTGTCAAATGATTTCCATTTTTCAGAACAAAACGTTAACCAAATCTACCAAGATTTAATTTTTTTTATTTTAAGAAACCGACTGATTTTGATACAACCTGTCCTAAATAACGAGCGAGTTTTCAAAAAATGATTATGATAGTAAACTTGTAATAAATTTCGCATAATTATGGCAAAACGCAGCGAGAGAGCAGCGGTGGCCCAGTGGTGGCGGCCCCGACTTACGAACAGTAAGTCGTGGGTTCGAACCCAGACAGGCGCATTACTTTGTGTAATTTATTTCATCACCACTGCTCTCAAAACGGTGAAGGAAAACACCGTGAGGAAACCGGCATGTCCTAGAACGAAAATTTTCGAAGACATGTGACATCTACCAATCCGCACTGGGCCCGCGTGGTGGATTATAGCCCATTCACTCTCATTGAGAGGAGGCCGTGTCCCAGCAGTGGGAACAATAATAGGCTGATGATGATGATGATGATGATGGCAAAACGGTTTTTTATGGCAGAGTGTGTGTCTCTAGTGATTACAAACGCGACTGCTGAGCATAAGGTCCTGGGTTCAATTCCCGGGTCGGACAAAGTGTTATTATCTCGATGAATATTCAGGAAGTTCTCAGTAGCAGCCACGATTTCTGGATTTGTGGCCAGTTGATGGCCTGAGACTCACCTCTAATGCATGGGACTTAAGAATTACTGGCGAAATGTGGTTGTACTATTTGGTACACTTCTGCCTTACCCTTCAGGGACTACAGACATGATGTTACGTTGATAATAGTACATTACTGCAGCAGGCATTGATGGACGAACGCATAAATCCATCAATCATGTAAGTCCATCAATGCCTAGTTGTGACCAAGGCTTGTACAGTACTTTTTCAAATAATGCGAGGAAATTAAAACTCTCGCGTTGAAGAGTTCATTTGTTTTTTTTTTTTCAATAAACCGCATTCTATTTGCAAGCCAATTCGAAATTTTAATAAAACCTTTGATAAGTTACCTCCTTGGTTGCCATGTTTCAGAGTAAAAGATCGTTCCATTTTTAAAAAACACAACAGATATGAGTTAACTGTGTCATTTATTTGGCCGCTAAACACGACAGATATGGATTTTCATACAACTTTTGCCGGCCGCTGGTCACATAATATCTGGCCAGTACAGCAATTTCGATTTATCACGAAGAAGGTTGTCAAAATAATGCTCAAATTTCCAAGCATGTTTGAGAAAAATCAACTTCACCTTCCAATCACATTTTTGAGAGCAATTGCTTCAAAACTGTCGCTTATACAGTAATTGTTTTTTAAACGAAAGTGCTCAATGATTTTATTGTGTTATAACATTGATTTAATGTTTTCGTGCTCACAAACAAGCCAATTAATTGGTCTACACGTGCATGCAGTAGATAAAGTAGTCGAGATTACAGTAATTAATTTTGATTACAATCTGTTGCCTGGGCGATTTTAATCGTTTAACTGTAACGTATTAATTTATTCGAAAACTTTTTTTATGTATGATGTCAAAATAAATGTCGATCTCAATTTAGTACATTAGCAAATTATTTTAAGTATTTGTTTCAGACAAAAATAGTTCACGCTATTGTTTACATTGGCTGCGCTGTATTAAGAGCTTTAGGGATTATATTGGCTTGTGTATATAGTATCCACCTGCGTGTGTTTGCTATAATAGTGTATATTCTATAATCAAATGCTAGTAGTGACAATGACCTCTTAATAAAGACGTCTAGAGCTAGTTGTAGGCTTTCTACGGTCCTTTTGGACTATAACCAATCTATAGAAAACTGTAGTCTAGATTCTTCTATATATGAAGTAAACACGTACGAACGTAATCCTCCACGCGGTCCCAGTGCAGATTGGTGGACGTTCATCTGCTTAGAAGGGGACCATGTGGTTTCTTGTGCGTGCACATCTTTCTACATCGTTCTCACATAATGACTCGTACCATCTCAACAGGAATGATGTAACCAAGGTTGTGTAATCTAGTTTAAAAGAGTGTCCATGGAGTTTCTTGCCCGTTCTCCTCCATAGAGATCTACGCTTTGGAATGGGCAACTACAGTAGTTTCACAGTTATTATACATAGCGACTGGGACTGTAGCTTCATTTTTTTTGTTGTCTTTGTTTCGAAAAGTGCCTGTAACTGTCCGACTTGAAATAAATGCTTTGATTTTGATTTCTTAAAGGAAAGATGTCTTAAGTGGCGAAGAGCGACGATGGCAATTTTTACGGCTTTTTAAATTGAGCCGCAGTCTGTAAATGAGACTCATTTCCAGTCATAGTCATTTGATTACAGACTGACATCATAAGTATTTTTGTGAATTCATCATTATGCAAATTTTCCAGTGTAATAAAAATCTTTACTGCTGGAAAAGTTCAATGAACGCTCTCACATTAAATATTCTATTTCCATCAAATTTACGATAAACTGATAATATTCCAAAGACCGCTTCGCATACTGTGCATTACTGAAACCATCGATACTGTTGTACTTTTTATGATCATGTTTTGTGTTATTTTTAGCTGACAGCTATCCCTTACTATGGGGCTTAAGATTGGATTTCTATAAAAAAAAAACTAAGGACTGAATTCTTAACATTTGCTTTAAGACACTGTTAAATCTAATGCTATGTCTTTCTTTAACAATTTGGAGCAAGCCCAACATTCTATCAGTAACAATATCAATTGTTACCTAACACATTTATTGACAAGATGCAAACCTGTGACATTATGTCATCGCGATGATACTTGTTTAGGCTTGTTGGTATTAGGCGACTTGAACGCCAAAGCCCTATTTTGCGTTGCGTACCTCGCTCATTCAATACAGTAGGAAATATTTTTTATTTTGATTTTCATCAACTCGTCGCAAATGGGCCGTAGGCATGTGAGACCAGTTGATGAACGACTCGAGAAAAAACAAAAAAGTCAACGTCATTTTTACGTGATAGAAGATTCTAACGATAATGGTTCAACAATTGGATTAGACCTCCCTCCCTTCACCTTAGCGTTATCTATGTATAGAATTATCTGTGCTTACTATAGTTAACCCAAACTACAATTTCCAGTCCATCTGTCCTTGGCTCGAAGCGCCCCAAGCTATGTTTATTTATTTAACGCACGTAGTTTTCAGGGTGTGAGGCGAGCGCTAAGCTGTACTAATTCGGGGGATTAGAGATATTAATAGTTGAGTGATACGTTAAGGTGGTGTGTGGTGGTGTGTATTATTTTGAGGGTATGTGTGGTAAATTATTCGTACTTACGGGGTGTGTTTTGGGTGCAATATTATGACTGCTTGTGTGAAATGTGTGTAGTTGGTGTTTTGAGTGCAATATGACTGTTTGTAGACGCTGAGTTGCTAACAAGAGTTAGCAACTCAACGTCTATCGTTATATACAAAAACAAGCTCCACCTAAAGATACAAGATCATTTCACACAAACAGTCATATTGCACTCAAAACACCAACTACACACATTTCACACAAGCAGTCATAATATTGCACCCAAAACACACCCCGTAAGTACGAATAATTTACCACACATACCATTTTCATTTGTAATGAGTACAAGAGTACTCATTACCTACTTGTGGCCGATAAGGAAATCTTTGAACAGACTGTGGGCTTAAGTTGGTCGGTCGGACAAACTCTGAGTCATGGTTCGAGAAGAAGATCTACTTCGTGATTTCGTGACCTCCTTATAGTCGACCTCATAGTTATTTTACTAGCCTAAAGATGTACCTATGTGTGATTTGAAACATACTTAAAAAACCTCCCAGTAAATTAAAATTTCACTATGATTTCTACTATCTATCTAAAGTAATTATCTATCTCAATTTTTTGGCCAAAGAATCAGCATTGCCATCCAACGTGGTAATGCTGTCAGTCTTCTGGGCACTTTTCCTGTTGATAGCGATGTCGACGAATTTTTTGACGCCCTGTAACCCTTTTAATACTCTGTCCTGTACATATTTTTATCATTGTGATAGATCTATAAATTGTAGTTTGTAAATAATGTCTATCTTAGTGATGTTTCAATTCACTGGGAACTTATTATTCAAAATTGGTGAAGCACTACCGTAAACAACTCTTGTACATCTCAACTCTTGGTCATTAACCTTCGAAAAATACGCGTGTCATAATTATTATTTCCAGTATTATAAATAGCCTTATTTAAATTTTCATTATTTTAAACGCTCAGAATGTCACTACCTATTTTGAACAGCTGATTAATACGTTACAATCACGACAAATAACTTTGTTCGACCATTCTCAACGAATTTATCATGACTCCGTTATCGCGTGAAATCTCGAATGGTTCGCGTGAAAAGTGATCGTAAGCCAATGGTTTAGGGTCGAAAAAACAAAGTAGATAGTGTACAGAAGGATGGTTTGACGCTTAAAGCATAACACACCTAACCATTTCCCACATACTGTGCATATTTAAAGAAGACAATTGCATGAATATTAACAATTCAGCCGGTACATTGCTCACGCATTTTTAACCGACTTCAAAAAAGAAGGAGGTTCTTAATTCGGTAGCATTTTTAAAGTTGTAACCTCATACTCCTTCATTATTACATAACTCCTCAATTACCATAACCATAACTATTCATAACTCCTTCATTTATATAATTATATATATTCTGATTGGTCCCCTAATCTTTAAAATCGATTTATTAGGTTGTTTTTTTTCTTCTTGGCCTATGACATGGTGGTCCTTAATAACTTCTATTTACAACGTAAAATTGATTTATGATAAGAATTTGTGTTGTATAATACAACAAAAAAGGGTAAAATATAAACCCTTTTGCAATAAAAAACCGACTTCCAAAAAAACACAAAAAAGTCCAAAATAACTTTACTTTCGGAAGTCGGTGACTTTCGTTTGTTTCATCGTTTTTTGCCACCGACTTCCGAAGTCGATTTTTTGTGCAAAAATTGTTTTTAGCGTGTCCAATCGATAAGTTCACCGCAGGTACGGCGTCTATGTGAACTTAAGCCTGTGTTCGGCCATTGAATGGAGTTAGCCTTCTGTAGTTATTTATTCTGTGTCGAAGGGCCCGATTAAGTCGCATCCGACAATGTTGAGATTATAATCTTTTGATTAAGGCGCTTGTAATAATAGAGAACGGTTATTTATGGAAGCTCGTGCTAAAATTACACACGATTCGCTTACCCATATGATCATATCTGTCGGTTAAGGAATTTTGTAAGTATGTTTCAATTTGATTAAGAAATTACTTGATAAGTTTCGATGTCAAAGGTGTTTCGAAAGTTTATTGCCGAACTAGATTAACTTAGGTTTTGAACCCAGAGATGTCATAAAACTGTGGCGCTGCATCTGGAGCACCTGAGTAGTAGCTCTAAACGGTTCAGATAGTAGAAAAATTGATAACAGTACCTACAGTTTACCAGTTTGGTTGACGGCGGAAGAATGATTGCATCAGCAATCGTCAACAGTCATCAGAGGTCGAGCTAGAAGGCATACTGCGCACCCACCAACCAGCATCAGACTAGCGTGGGAAATAGGCTTCCTACTTATAAAATACAAAAGAAGTCATAGGGAGAGGCCTTTGCCCAGCAGTGGGATGACATAGGATATAGTAACATAAAATTTTCATTCGACACAATAAGATAAAAAAAAAATTAACACTTGACCGCCAGAACTTATACAATTTCACCTACCATTTTGTCAGACATTTGATTATTTGTGTCGTTTTGCGTACATACAGGGCACGCGCTTGCTTGTCACGTATATGTGACTATGGCGGTCAAAAGGTTAAAGAACGATGGCTTCGATGTAAGTTTGATCGAATTTTATTTAAAACCCTTCTTGTACGGTCAACTTGAGTTATCCATCAAATACAGTTTGGACTAGTTTACGGCAAAACTTGACTTAGGTATTATTATTCTATGGATAGTTTAATAACTAACCTAAGTGCTTTGTTAAGGACATTTATTACTACCCCATCAACACGTCATTAAATTTAGGGTCTTGCCTTTAGGCGCTTCGACACTTGTCTTCTAAAAGCGGTAAATTATTTTAGCCGATAGCTTTTCACTTAAGTTTTCAACAAAGATGGCCGAATTGAATGTATGAAAAAGGTAGGTTCCATCCACGTATTAATTTTTCATCGCAAAATCAGTTATTCCATACATTTTGACCACTTAAGTGTTACATTTTTGTATGAAACAGGAGTTTTCATAGGTATTAATAATAAAAAACAAGTACAAGTACATGCTCTCTTTGTTTCAAGTACCTGAAACAGAGAGAGCATCCGACCACGGTACGCAGTCAAATTGCTTCCCCCTCAGAAGCCCCATAATATGCGCGCGTGACGTTTTCATTAATGGATTGAGTCCATCGCATGCGCGACACATTTCCACCGGCAGCGGCTGCTCGGGGCCTGTTGGCCTCGAGGTCCCAAGCCCGTTGGTGGCCGTCCTCTTCCTCGTCGTCGTCCTCGTCATGGTGATAGTGGTGGTGTCGACGGCGGGGAGAAAATATCGTCGCTCGAGCTCGACGCAACTGCAGCGACCGGTGACACGGTGCTCACAAGTGTGGCGCGTTCCGGCGGCTACGAGGCGGAGCTGAGCGACGAGCCTGGAGATGGTGGGTGTGCCTCTTTTTGTAGTTTGGCCCAGTGCCTTGTCAACATACGTTGACATTTCGATTATTTTGATGTGGTTAAAAATATGGTAAAATTCAGAACGGGAAAACTATGTCTAGTCAGTTTGACACTCGACCACAGATTAGGAGGCTCTCGCTTGGCAGCTGGATCAAGGCAGGGCTTGATTCAGAAAGCAGTACTTCTGGACACGGCACGTATTCCTCTCTCAAGAGCCCTGACCACCGGCAGCTCGGACCCTGTTCCCAGAGCTGGTGGGCTACTATTTTTATATTATTATTTATATTGTTTTTGTATTAGGAATATTTAAAAATGTGACGATATGTTGTAAAATGAATAAACGATAATAATAATAGAAGCCTATTACTGTCCCACTGCTGGGTACAGGCCTCTTATCAACAGAGAAGGCACGAGCATTGATCACCACGCTCAAGACGGGTTGGCGATTTCAGACTTATATTAATTACAAGTCCAGGTTTCCTCACGATGTTTTCCTTCACCGATGTCTGTGACGTCCAAGATAAACTTAGAAAAGATAAACTTTTTTTTATATTAGGTACCGTTGAAAAATGTCTATGTGCTCAAAACGCGGCCTAGTGGTGGCGGCCCCGACTTACGAACAGTAAGTCGTGGGTTCGAACTCAGACAGGCGCATTACTTTTTGTAATTTATGTCATCACCACTGCTCTCAAAACGGTGAAGGAAAACGTCGTGAGGAAACCGGCATGTCCTAGAATCAAAAATTCGAAGACGTGATAATCTACCAATCCGCACTGGGCCCGCGTGGTGGATTATAGCCATCTCATTGAGAGGAGGCCGTGTCCCAGCAGTGGGAACATTATAGGATGATGATGATGATGATGATGATGACTGCCTATCTGACCTCCACAACCGAATTTGTACCGGATAATATGATACCCCTTAGTAAGACTGGTTGTCAGACTTTTTGGGCCACTGACTACCTGTAACGACTTTCAAAGATCTACAAATCTTATTTTCATAGGTTTAAGGGTGAGTATTCCTTAAGCAAAACAAAGTAGGGTTACTAGGTAGAGGAGGTGGAGTTGGTATTCAGTTCCTAGAAATTGTAATTGGATCATATATTTTCGTGTTCTGAATTTGGCTGACAAAATTCGTGGAAAAATAAATTTTGAAATGTTCACACCGCCTGTTTTAGGGTTCTGTACCTCAAAATGAAAAAACGGAACCCTTATACGATCACTTTCTTGTCCGTCTCTCCGTCTGTCCGTCTGTAACCACCGATTTTCTCAGGAACGGGTGGACCTAGCAAGTTGAAATTCATACCAGGTCCTGAGGTCCTTAGTCAACATCATAAAAGACATGGGCTAATTTAGATTTTCGCGAAAACTTGTAAACGTACTAAAATTTAATTTAATTTTCCACTTTTTTTATTGTTCAGACTTTTTCCTTTACTTGTGCTGTAAGATCTTGCTTTTAACCGAAATTGACAATTCTAGGTCAACCGGAAGTACCCTACAGGTTTTGGGTCGAAAACCTAGGTATATGGTAGTTCCCGTTGACCTTGAATCACTAAATTGGCAAAAAACAAGGTCGTACAGCACATGTAAAGGAAAAATATGAAAACCGTAAATATACATATAACAAAAAAAGCAATTTTACTATTACCAACTTATTATTGCGGTTGGTGCAATAACCGTTTCATGGGATCGAACAGCAAAGTTAAGTTTGTCCTTTAAAAAGTTTGTACGGAACCCTCGGTGCGCGAGTCCGCCTCGCTCTTGGCATATTTTTTAATGTTTAAGATACACACAGTAAAAGTTATGATTATGATCGATTTCAAAACCACTTTATTTTGAACAAATTTTTATGCTGTACCTACCTAACAAACACGGCCCTTATAAAAATTCTGTCACATTGTTTTATTTATTAAACTTGTAATTTAGAAAAAGAAGTTGAAGGAAGTTGATTGTTTAAATCAGCCAAAATACTACCTAAATATTCTTCAAGAATATCAATAATACCTATAGTTTTATCGTGCCCTGGAATCAAACCACGTACCTCATGTTTTACCCACGTTCAAATTTGGTAGTAAATAAATTATACTAAATATTTACGCCATGAACCCGCACTGTAAGGTTTCGCGGGACATCGCGACGTATATAAGTTCCTTGAGTTTGCAATAGATGGCGCTGTAAGTTGCGGTAAATCCGTACACTGTTTCCAGACAAATGCTACGAAAACAATGGTTTTCATAAAGTCTCTATTCTTATTCGTTTTTGATAACACAATGTATTTGAAACGACCATTCAAATAAATCACAACGCCATTGAAATATGTTAGTCGATAGGAGAATAGTTTAGTCTGTATGCTACTGGAGACAATAGTGTAGTAAATAGGAATCCTGTCCCCTCCCAAAAACAACATTCCGACAAAGATTAGGCAGAGGTGATCTATACATCATCAGCCTTTCGGCAGGTTTGAGAACCATTGGGCCTAGCCTATTGCAATCAACTGGCTCTAAGTCTCTGGGCTGCTATACAAAATTCGTCATGGAAAAGCTAATAACACTTCCCCGACCTAGGAATCGAACCCTAGACCTAAAAGCTCAGCTGAGCTACTAGACAAACGAAGCAGCGAGCATATCCCTTCAAATACCTCATCAATTTTTAAACCGTATTTAGTCCATTACCAGGCTTTGAGCTGGCAATATGTCATATTTAGTGTAGTTTTATTAATTTTAACTCACACATTTGTGCCAAATGCGGTTTCAATTAGAGTATTGGCACAAAATACGAGTACAATTACAACGCAACGCGCCAGATATCAATCTATTAGTTGAAAACATAAATAAAAGTGGTTTTTATAGAATTAAGTATATTCATAAAACATGGATTAACTTCTTGAGGATAAACGTCACTCACTTGCACCTTTTTTTTTTTTTTTTTTTTCGGATGGGATATCATCAAATGACTTCTCCCGCTCTGGGCGGAGCAGGAGGGAGTGTCAGACTTTTACTGACTAAAACCCATCCATGTTCCTTCATCGCCCTTTGTGTTCCGGGGCCACGGTATCTCTTTCGAATAGTCCCGCAACCCCGGACTCACTTGCACCTCAAAATGCACCCTATAAAGAGTATTAACACACCTTTAAAGAAGCCTAAAGGCACGCTTTTTCCCATAGTCGTTGCGACATTTTTTTTGTTCTGGACCATACCTAGCCTTCTAGTTACGGAGATAATGGAGGTGAAATTTCCAACATTTACACAAGTAATTTTTTTAAGTACGATTTTTTTTATGTTACTACTTAACTAACTAACTAACTTTACTTTAAAAACCTCCAAGACCATCCAATGCATCCATGCAATCCATCAACACAATGTTTTGAGTAAGTTACTTTGAGTCCAATATTAAAACGTGATTATTAAAAAAAAAAAGTTCCCATTCCCATTTTTGCATGTACTTATTTAGTTTGATGCACAAAATGCTTGGTTGACGGCTTTGTGATGGGTCCGTTTACACTTTGTGTGTTAGTAAGATAATTTAAACCTGATGGGTATAATTTACTGAAAATTGTTGCCAAAAATAGTAAATCAATCAAAAGGACTATTAGGAATAATTACGTAATTCTCCTCATCGTGTGGGCTCAGTCAACAACATAATAATTAATTATATAAACTGATTTCTCAGAACTTGTTTGTCATTTCGTTCAATACAAAAGTGCGACATTTATTCCCACGCGAGGGACAAACAAATAAATAAATTAGTTCAAAGTGTTTTAGTAAACATGTATTGAAAACAGCTTACGTTTATCTACAAAAGAGTAGGCAGTGTGTGGGCATGGTATTGAATCCCATTTAATAGACCTTGCCTATTAAATGGAAAAGGATCCTACCGATCGTTTTGTGAGCTGATCTTTATTTTTTTGCTTTTAATGAGTTCTTCAAATATGTAGTCAATGAAATACAAAAATATAGAAGTGAGCTTTGCTCGTATAAAATAGGTAGACCTTTCTTTAAAGCACCTTGAGAATCCACTGGTAACAAGGTACCGTTGACCGTTACTGTTATGTAAAACTGCTTGACCAAAAATACAACTTTGTAAGTCAAAAATAAAACAGCCAATAAAGGAAGAGACCTTTACTTTAATTTAATTAAGGAGATTAGAGGAAAGGTCAGCCAATTTTTTATTTTTTATTTTTACATAACCTGTGTTTGTGTAGCTGGGGAGTTGTTCCGCCGCTTCTTCTCACCTAAAACACTAGGAAACGGCGATGAGCTGGCATTTCAGGGGACTGGCTTTTGCTTTTGAACTTTGACGGTCCAAAAGTGCTGAATATCAGAATAATTTGAATAAATGACTTTTGATTTTTGACTTCATAATTTAAATATCAAACAGATTAGCATCAACACACAGTCGTCTACTGACTAAGTAGTCAGTAGGATTGTTATCAAGGAAATTCCTTAAAATAAACAAATTCATGAAAATGTTTCCATTTTTCATTTCAAATACCGTTGTGATGCTAACATAAATAGTCTGGAAATAAAAATTCAGATTCCATTCTTGCTTATTGCGTCGTTCGGTTAGCTTATCATGCATACCACGAGGTTGCATACTTACAAACACGACCAAAAAGATTACACCTGCAAATAATACCGTCGCGTTTGGTAAGGTACCCTAACATTATAGCTGGAAGCACAACCAAAGCAAAACATTTTGTTAACCTTTAAAAGAAAGAAAAAAAGATTAAAGATAAGTACAAAATGCCACGAGAATGCTAGACACGCTAATTAGATTTTCGCGAAAAGTTCTGTTTATTTCAAATTAATTGTTTTCTTTGAAGTGAGCATGAAAATTTAAAGAGATTTTTTTTGTTTGTATTACTATGCAGTTGACAGCGAGAAAGTGAGACCAAAAGTTTTGTAGGTTTTAATTCTTTATTTAGGGAGTCCGTGTCTACACAGTAAGACAGTGGTTAGGGGCACGGGCTGTCATAAACCGTCCCTACATGTGCGTAGTGTGTAAAACTTTGTGTATTTAAAAGCAAGATAATAATCATGGTATTCAAGCCATTATAATGTGTATTTCATAAGGTCATGTTGACCAATACTAGTACAACAGCACATAACTTCCACTGCTGGACATAAGCCTCTCCCATGATGGGAGGTATTTGCCGTAATCTCCACGCTTGGCAGGCGGATTGGAGATCGCAGTAATGAAAGACTAACAGAAAACGCTGCTGCCCATTCTCTGGTCTACGGAGGCGCAAGGTGTTCTGTCTCAGACATTAGTCGCCTTATAAGTGTCGCCCGTGAGTGTAATGGGTTGGTTCTATTCTACTCTGCCGGATACCACACGGCTAAATAACCAACCAACCTGACCAATAATAATGTGTGTATTACCTATAACCTTATTATCGATACATAAATGCTATGAAACCGAATCATTTTGTGGTAAATAGAAATGTAGGTAGGTATTTTATTTTCAATGAATTAATGAATTGTATCTACCCTATTGTGTCCTCTACGTGCAGTTTCAATGACAATGAGGCTTTGCAATTTGGTCGCAATTGCGATGCTGATCATGAGGCTGTGTATTCGATTCTCGGGCCGGGCTCCTATTACATGGGACTTAAACATAACTGTGCGAAATGTGGGTGTACCTACTGTTAGGTGCACCTTTGCATAAAAACCCTTCGTGGAATTCAGGCGTGACAAAGTAGACCAGTTTTTTAATGTTTTATTGCTATCGAGTTTGTCTAAAGCCGTATGGTTAGCAATTTTCTTTGACGTGAAATTACTTTCTAAAGTGTTAAGAACTTTAATTTCCTATTTTACGAAACTAAGGGACACACTAACGATTGGATTAATATTGTTATACTGTTGGAACTTCAACTCTACAAGCAATGCGCTTTTTATTAAGACATTCTAACATTTTTTTTTATTATTTTTATTTATTTATTCAAAATCTGATAACATATAAAAAGTCTGCCAAACTGCAAAACAGTTTGTCGGCAGTGCAAAACATTTAGGTCCATATATCCCTAAGAGTGATTATATCCAACACCTGTCATAATATACCTGCCATGCTTCATTGCAAAAATAATAGAACGTTGCAGAGAAGTTAGCTAAACAAACTGTTTTTCTTACATTGAATAGAACCACAATAATGATGTACCTTAGCATATTTATAGATAAGTTATTTACTAGTTAATTGTTTAAGGAATTATAGATAGGTAATATTTAATGTCTAAGCGCTTGAGTGAGTTACCTTTTTTTTTTTTTCGGATGTTAAATCATCAAATGACTTCTCCCGCTCTGGGCGGAGCAGGAGGGAGTGTCAGACTTTTACTGACTAAAACCCATCCATGTTCCTTCATCGCCCTTTGTGTTCCGGGGCCACGGTATCTCTTTCGAACAGTCCCGCAACCCCGGCAGATGAGTGAGTTACCTGAGACGGGTTTATTCCTAGTTCAGGTAGAATCCAATTATTGTATTCATACCTATAGTTTTTAAGGCTATATTGTAAATATTTTTGTATTTCAATTATTTCAATAAACAATTTCATTTCATAAACAATTTAATTTCATAAACAATTTAATTTCATAAACAATTTAATTTCATAAACAATTTAATTTCATAAACAATTTAATTTCATAAACAATTTCATTACATAAACAATTTCATTTAATAAACAATTTCATTTTCATATAGTGCTGCTAATAATGTCCTCACGTGTTCATACGAATCGTGCTCCTAGATTTAACTACGATAACGATCTTCTTAGTATTACTAATATTGATTAATTCTGTACCCAGATAATTTGCAAATTCAACCACTCAACTAGACATGTACCAAATTAATCCGCAGTTTCTAGTCAATCTTCATGACAAGTTGACCCACTTTGAAATATTTCTATATGTATAGATACTGTCTTTAAATAACTTAAAAGTCACTTTTAGTGTCTGTCTGTATGAAACAATGAATATCCGATTCATACGTTTTTCACTATCGTCTAAGGTTTGTGTGTATTTGACTTAGATATATATCGTGACGCTTGTAATCCCCAAAGGGATAGGTAGAGTTGTAGCCTAATAGTTCACCCACATTTCGAGAGTTGTGTTTTTTAAGCACCATTTCATTGGGAGGCAAGCCTATTGCCATCTATCGGGTACAAATCCAGACTCCGTAGCTGTTACTGATAAATTCCTGATGGACAAATCCAATAACACGTTGCCCGACCCGGGAATCGAACCCAGGACCCCATGCTCACTAGACCAACACGTCGAGAGACATGGACAGAGGGAGTTTAACTTAGAAATAGCACAGAAATAAGTTATTAGTATGAACGTGAATGGCTATAAGAGTAGGGGTAACCAAAACACAATGAACAGACTGAGTGTGAGATGGTTTGGTGATAAAAGGGTTGGCTGCCTATTGAGAAAATTACTAACACCAAAGTATAGAAGAATAATACATGCCGCATAAGCATAGCATGAGCAAAATCAGCCTATAATGTTCCCACTGCTGGGAAACAGGCCACCTCTCTATGAGAGAGAATAGGCTATGATCCACCACGCGGGCTCAGGGCGGGTTGGTAGATGTGACATGCCGGTTTCCTCACGATGTTTTCCTTCACCGTTTTGACCCCAAATAAACTGGTAAATAAAGGTAGAATAATGATGTTAATGATGAGGAGCTCGTGGCTAAATAATAACAGCCGCTTGGGTCGATCTTTAAGTTAAGCCGTGCTTTCCTAGGTTGGTCTGTGGATGGGTGACCACCCATTACATACCGAGTTTCCTCCGTGCCTCGGAAAGCACGTTAAGCAGTTGGTCCCGGCTGACATTTGTGATCTTTGACAGTCGTTACAGGTAGTCAGTGGCCCAAAAAGTGTGACAACCAGTCTTACCAAGGGGTATCGTATTACCCGGTACTAACTGGGTTGTGGAGGTCAGATAGGCAGTCGCTCTATGCAAAGTAATGGTATTCAGCTGCATCCGGTTAGACTGGAAGCCGATCCCAATAAAACTTGGGAAAAGGCTAGGCAGATGAGATGAATGATGATGTTAATGATATCACAGGACACTCCATGTTTCATCATCATCATCAGCCTATAATGTTCCCACTGCTGGGACACGGCCTCCTCTCAATGAGAGGGGATGGACTATAATACACCACGCGGGCCCAGCGCGGATTGGTCAATGTCACATTTCTTCGAATTTTTGGTTCTAGGACATGCCGGTTTCCTCACGATGTTTTCCTTCACCGTTTCGAGAGCAGTGGTGATGAAATAAATTACATAAAGTAATGCGCCTGTCTGGGTTCGAACCCACGACTTACTGTTCAAAAGTCGGGGCTGCCACCACTGGGCCACCGCTGCTCTATGTTGGTAAGTCGGGGCCGCCACCACTGGGCCACCGCTGCTCTCTGTTCGTAAGTCGGGGCCACCACCACTGCTCTATGTTCGTAAGTCGGAGCCGCCACCACTGGGCCACCGCTGCTCTCTGTTCGTAAGTCGGGGCCACCACCACTGCTCTATGTTCGTAAGTCGGGGCCGCCACCACTGGGCCACCGCTGCTCTCTGTTCGTAAGTCGGGGCCACCACCACTGGGCCACCGCTGCTCTCATGTTTACATTACACCCGCACAAAGCAAAGGCAGGGCACTAGTTCAGAATAAAATGATTGGTTATGCCAGTTCAGTTTAACTGTGATCTGGGATTGCCTCACAGTTAAGAGGTAGTGTTGATTTAAAATGTCAAATCGAAGTGAACGTAAATCATATATTTGTAATATCTAGGTGTTTGAAATGTCTTGTATATTAACTTCTAAGAAAATAGAGTCTTGGTGGGAAATAATAATTGTGTTGCCAACCGATTAAATGCAAGAACGAGCAATAAATCCTGTCACTGTCAAACTATTTGTGCACAAATTAAATTTGTGATTGCTAGGTGTCAATGCTCTAATCAAAGGTACTTTTCCACAACTTACGAAATATAACTGGGTATTATTTTTTGCTTTGTTGATCTAGCAGTCATAAACGCGAATGATATTTTTTTTTTATGCTCAGAGGAAGACACATAACATCACGCCTGTAATCCTGAAGGGTTAGGCTGATGTGTACTTAATAGTACACCTACATCTCGCCCGTCCCACGTAATATTGGGTGAGCCTATTACCATTAACCAGGCACTAATCCAGACTCCGCGATTGCTACTAAGAAATTACTGATGAAAAAAACAAAATGCTTTGAATGCGATTGCAATTTGTCTAGACTTCAACATAAATGTTTCTTTTTTTTATGTGTTCACCTAGTATCAATATTTTTCCCATAATGTCGAATTACTAAGATTTTCTTAAAATTATTAGTCGGGACGTAAGTCCAAATTATGTTCTATGAAATTCCAGATGGAAAAAACCCAATAACACTATGCCCGACCAAGGAATCGAATCGGCATTGTTTTGTACCCATTATCAATATTTTTTTTCCTAGTGTCGTATTGTTGAAGTACAATTTTTTTCTGAAAATGATAAGGCAGGTAAGTTAAGGGCTAACTCCAAATTCTGTTTTTTTTTAATAAAACCTTTGGAGTATCTTAGCTATCCTTTGTTAGTGGTTAGTTGACAGCCACAGTTCATCAGATAACGTGACGTTGACGTCAAACGCTTTGTTTGTTTTTTCGGGATGAGTTCTCAAAGACTTTCGTGTATTTCAAACTAGCTGGTCGTCTTTCGTCAAACAAAAAACTAAAGCACCGTCTTTGCTTTTTCAATATGCAAACTGCATCGGCCTTCTTATTTCTCTAATTCTGCTGATTGACTCAAGATATCAAGTAGAAGTACTTTTCACTATACACGTGACGTGACTGCCTCGTAGGTCTAGTGGTTGCAAGCGGGACTGCTGAGCATGAGGTCCAGGGTCCGATTCCCGGGTCGTGCAAAAAGTAATTGGGTTTTCTATTAGGAATTTTGCAGTGGCAGCCACGTAGCCTGGATTTGTGCCCAGTTGATGGCAATATGCTCGCCCTCTATTACGTGGAACTAAAATATAACTAGCGAAATGTGGGTGTACTATTAAGTACACCTCTGCCCAACTCTTCGGGGATTACAGGCGTGAACTTTAAAATTTTATCAGTCAATTAGAACCACCCACTAAATCAGAACCACCACCACTATATCACCAAGTACAACGATCCGTCATCATTACACTTGCAAAAACACCATAACTTTATCATTTCGGCGCGAGCTCGCATTTACATAGCCCATATAAACCCAACGATTAAATATGATTTATGTGCCGTGACGTCATGATATCGTAACTCCTGACTCCGAAGGGAACCATACGAATACCCCTCGAGGGAACCACAACGAGCGTGAAATTAGTAATTAAAAGTCACATGCGACAGAGCCAAGCTCGGAAAATCTTTGCTCCCAAAAGGCATCTTTGGGGAGACTTACTGGTTCCTCCGAAGGTATATTACCGGGTAATATTTTTGGTAATGGTGGAGTAAAGCCATTTTCTTAGGCGCAGTCGTTCTTCATTCAGTGGCGGTTCTAGGCTTTTAAAGTTCAGATGAGGGGTAAAACACGCGTTTATAATACCGACATCTGTTTCATAAAGCGTTCTTGTGACATCGCGCGTTTTATTAGAACGTTTTACACGTGTGATGGCGTCAAGAGACTGTTACGTAAATGTGGCTTTATTTACGACAGTAGAATCATGCTGAGGTTTTGTTGAATCTCGGTTTTCCTCAAACAGGCAAATTAGAAGACAATTTAGCTGCAATTAACCTTTACAGGTATAACAAGGCTGAATACCAGCCAAGTGCGAGTAAAATTTCAACTGTTTACCTATTACGGATCATGAGATACAGCCCGCTGACAGACAGACGGACGGACGGACAGCGTAAGTTTAGTAATAGGGTCTCGTTGGTATCCTTCTTAACCCTAAACACAATGTAAAGTTCTAGGAGTTGAGTTATCTGGGATCTCAAAATTCTTGCTAATGAAGCTAGTTATTTTACTGAAAACTAGACATGCAGAGTTACTAACGACTGAATACTAACAAGTTCAATAACTAATCTCCCTAGCAACCGAAACGTTAATCGAAGTCAATCGAATTCTCAGAATCAATTTGCACCTAGATTTCACCAGACCTATAAATATAAATTTTATTTACGAAGAATTTTAGGAACACGTTACAAACGGTGCAGCTAATAAGAATGTCAGTATGTACGGTCTACAATCAAGGAAGATTAATATGGGACTTAACGAAACCACACTGCTAACCCTTTGACGGTTCCCCAAAGGAGAGCAGTGGGAACGATAAATTTTAATCTATCGTTAGCTAATCGTCAAAGTTGAACGATTAACAGTCAATTCCAAACACTGAGGGGTTGAGTCGGTACATTCTTCAATTGAATACGTGTTTAAGGGTTGTGAGATTTGGCCATCAATTGTTAAATGAAAGTTTAAATGTTCGTAGAAGTATTTTGGGGTAGGGCTCAATTTTTTTTTTTAACTGAATATATTTTAGTTTCGTTTAGTTTAATACGTCCAGGAGCCGTAGGGATGAGCCCCTGAATAAATAAAAACTGTATATTTCCAACAGCCGAAAACAGATTTAAATCTGAATGTTTTTGTACTTTGCAGTGTTCCAAACATCCTAATGCACAATTTTTATAGAGAGAACTAACAAAAGCTAAAATATAGCTGGGTGTTATTTGATTTTGTAATCTGGATTTTTTCAGTAGCTGCCAGAAACTGGATTTGTTCCCGATCAATAGGATCGGTCATATTACAAGGGACGAAAACATAACTGACGTAACCTGGGCTTCCTTTAGATACACATCTGTATGTAACCCTTCGAGGAAACAGGTGTGACGCAATGATCAAAGATTTTTTTATGTCCCTTAAAATACTTCAACATGCTTCAAAAGAACATGTTTCCAACATCTTTAACTAAAACAAAGTCATAATAAATCGATAAAGTATCAAAGACTCGTGTTATTTGAGGATACTCGATTCCATAACGATGTTTCCTTATAGAAAGGTGAAAATGTCAAACACAAAAACGGCTCGAATTTATGCTTTGGACGTGAGTGTAAAAAAAAACACTTATTTATTTTACGTAAAAATGTTGTTCGATACTTGTTTCGGGAGGGTTACTGGGTATTTTCGGTGTTACGTGTGTTTTAAGATGTAAACTTGGGAGTAACTTTTTGTAAGTAAGATTTTGGTGGGCCAATTTATTGCATCGACTTTTGAACATCGCCATGTTAATTTTATCTTATGAAACTCTCATTGTTATAGATTGACTCTTAGCTGGACGATCCGTTAAAATCTATGAGTTTGTATTATTTTCTTTTTAAAAATCCATCTCAGACAGTAATCGACATGTTCCTCATATGACCAGACCATGATTATTTAGGGACTTAAAAAGAAACTCTGACTTCTGAGTTAGTTTCGGAGTTTCTCTTCTCTTCTCTCGTCCCACGATTACTGTATCAAACCAAATAAATACTTATCTTGTAACTCTACTAATTGTTTCCTTAATCCCGGTCTTCCTTGCCGCAACCTGAACAAATAATTAACTGCCAATTCCGTACAAATGTTGTTATAAATTTCTCATTGCCCAACTTTGGCAATAACGTCACAACGTCTACCGGCCAGTAATGACAACATTAGCACAAATGACACACCTAAATTAGGAAATTTTACCCGAATCTTTGGCCAATAACCGGTCAAAAACTCTTAGGACCTTAGCAGACGTGCTACTTTTAACACCGGTATGGCGATCAGCAGTTCCGTCCCTTTTCGTTAGCTCTTTGCAACAACTATAACTGAGACCAAGAACTGGATCAGCTTTTCTTACTATTAAGAAAAGCTGATCCAGTTCTTGGTCTCAGTTACGCGACGCGACTAAATCACTGATTACTATTCTATAATAGTAATCAGTGATTAGTGATTAGTTGAGTGATTTAGTCGCGTTTAGAAAATTCTCCAGTACAGTTGTATTGGTGTCATCTCGTTTTGAAGTCACGCTGCAGATCAAATAGGTCTTAATACCGCAACCGTAAGTCACCAAAACGCGAATCAGTATCGAAGAAAACGCGGCAACAGCCAATTGTAATCGAAGGAAGTCTTCGAAGGATCTTCTAAATGTAATGCAAAATCGATAAATCTAGAAGTAGCAAGTCTACAATCGCCCTTTTATACTATAAGTTTTACCAAAAATTTTAATAAAGTACTCAGGAAATTTACGCCGATGTCCACGTTTTCTGATGAACTTAATTAATTCATTACAAAAGTTGTGTGGCATGTTCGCTGGCCCAATTTAAACCGAATGGCTTTTGAGGTAAATAGTTATTTATTACCTCATTAAGGCATATTAATGTTTCGTAGGCACTAAGGTATTTCAGTGCGCGTCAACGGTTTAATTTTGTGTACTGGTTTGAATGGCTCTCTAAGACATGAACGTGTTACAGGTACTGGAAATATACATGGTTACGATTTACTCATCACTTGTCAGCATCCGTCAGGAGGAGCTCTTGGCTAAATTATAACAGCCCTTCGGGTCGATCTTCAGGTTAAGCTGCTCTTGCCTAGGTTGGTCCGTGGATGGATTACCATGCATTACAAACTGAGTGTCCTCCATATCTTGGAAAGCAAGTTAAGCTGTTGATCCCGGCTGTCATTTGTAGATTATTGACAGTCGTTAGGTAGTCAGTGGCCCAAAAATCTGACAACCAGTATTACCTAGGAGTATCATAACCCAGTACTAACTGAGTTGTGGAGGTCAGATAGGCAGTCGCTCCATGTAAAATACTGGTATTTAGCTGCATCCGGTTAGGCTAGAAAAAAAAGGGTAGGCAGAATTATGATTACGTCATCATCCGTTGAGGATGTGATTCTACCCGTAATGCTAAAAAACTTTTGCCATTCAACTTATACACGAATCGCGAAAAAAAAACAAATCTATATACAAAGACAAAGTTAAAACGCCGTTCTGGAAAAACCACATCACGCCGTGCTTTATTCCAGTAAAGTTATCCATAACAGAAATTAATAATTCAACTCGTTAATTTAAATTAATTGCCCTTACACTAAGTTGTAACGATAAACCAGAAACTTAACTCAAAACTAATTACCCGAAATAGTTCCAAACACAAAACAAAATCATTTACAAGATTACCAAACTTTTTTCACAGATTCTCAATTTTCCAACAATACATCTTTATGAAGAAACAATTATGACATGGAACTCTCCCTTAGTTTGCCATCGTGACGTAAAACGATCTGTCATCTTCCAAAACTCCTGATCAACAAGTTATAATCCCATAAATCCTTAAAACACTGACAGGAACAATAAACTTTATAGCTTTGAACATTTTCTAGGACAAGAAAGTGGAACAAATTGCTTAGGTGAAAACCCTGCGGTGTCGTAAAGATCCAAGCTTAGTTTCCTTGGCGGGGTGTTTCGAAAATGTGTTCCTCTTGGGGACTTACAATCTTTCGGACCAGGATTGGTCCTGCCCTTTTTAAAAAAGTTTTAGTTTGTTTAATTGGACTGTGTCAGATAAGGTAGTTTCACATTAGCATGTATGCAAAGTAAACGTAAGGTAACATCAAGATTATCATCTTCCTGATGCCTTTGTCCATGTTACTTAGGGTCGGCGCAACACGTTTTTTTGTGCCATTCTCTTTTGTCAACTGTCACGCCATTGACAGCGTATGCGTTGCGTTGCGTTGCGTATGCGTTGTTGCGCATTTACACTTTTTCTTTCATATCATTCTCATCCCTCTCTATCCAACGTAAGTTACATATCGAATATATTTTGGTTTATGATATCCCATATAAAAAAAAAACGTAAAACTAAATAATGGCAAATGTTATTTACAAAGAAGTTTTCATTTTATTTTAGTTTAGTCTCACCATTCGCTGAAGCGGTCATACGTATGCCACATTGGGCACCCGCTTTAACGGCACCTGAGGTAATGCCACCCGAGGTATTCCACATACGGCACCTATCAATATTTTTCGCAGGTGCCATTAGTGGAATAGTTTATGAAAGGTGGGTCATGCGGGGAGCCGGCGCATAAACATTAAAGATCGGAGCCATACGAGACATCCAACTGTGGAGATTGTCTGCTGCGTAGAGTGCTGAAAAGTAAACAATATTATGTGCAAAACAACTTTTTTGTTTATTTTAGTATCATTCGAATTTACGCTATGTTTACTCCACGTTTTTGAGTCTTACGTTGTTTTATTATTGTTTCTGTTTTTATACTCAAATACAGACAGGCTTACCGCATCATCACTTCACATCAAGCGAGTTGCGGCCAGTCGCAACATGTCCTTTATTTATAGTTTTCCCGAAACCTTAATATAACGAGACTAAACTCAAACCAATCAACAGTTTACTAGCAACGCACAAGAAATCATAACGCACACAAAAATATTGCAGGCGCTATGCGCTTGACACTCATGTTTCCAAACGTTGCTATAACATTACAAGCAGGCGCTCCGCTTAAAATGAACCGTCATCACCCTATTTTCCGGCGTTATTTTGCACAAAATATGTAAAATAAACTACATAAATAATATAATACTAAAACGTAAGTACTAATTACGTGTGTATGATCCGAATTTGGCTCGGTGCTGTGTTGTTTTAGTGGAAAGCCCGTTTGGCAAATAGACTAATGAGACCCCCACGAGTTATGTGACGTTCACCCCAATCAGTTTCACAGATGTACTCTGTATGGCTTCTGTTTTATTAATGTCAGCATGCTGTGTTTCCAGGTCTTTTGATAGTTATAGGCTTGAGTTGGTTCGGGAAAATAATTTAAGTCGTACTGCAGGAGAAAATAATATTTAAGTCATGGGTTACAATTTGGCAGTAGACCACAACGCATTTTTACTCTCTAGATACCCTCTGTATGCAGCTTTTATCTGTCACAAAAGTCATCGTCATTCATTTCCTAGCTATTTGCCCAACTATGTTGGGATCGGCTTTACTTGGAGCGACTGCCTATCTGATCTCGATAACTCAGTAAATGGGTATTACCATGATAACACTGGTTGTCCCTCAAACTAAGTGTAAACCAAAAGATTTCCAACTATGTTGGGATCGGCTTTACTTGGAGCGACTGCCTATCTGATCTCGATAACTCAGTAAATGGGTATTACCATGATAACACTGGTTGTCCCTCAAACTAAGTGTAAACCAAAAGATTTCCAACTATGTTGGGATCGGCTTTACTTGGAGCGACTGCCTATCTGATCTCGATAACTCAGTAAATGGGTATTACCATGACAACACTGGTTGTCCCTCAAACTAAGTGTAAACCAAAAGATTGCCAACTGTGTTGGAATCGGCTTTACTTGGAGCGACTGCCTATCTGATCTCGATAACTCAGTAAATGGGTATTACCATCATAACACTGGTTGTCCCTCAAACTAAGTGTAAACCAAAAGATTTCCAACTATGTTGGGATCGGCTTTACTTGGAGCGACTGCCTATCTGATCTCGATAACTCAGTAAATGGGTATTACCATCATAACACTGGTTGTCCCTCAAACTAAGTGTAAACCAAAAGATTTCCAACTATATTGGGATCGGCTTTACTTGGAGCGACTGCCTATCTGATCTCGATAACTCAGTAAATGGGTATTACCATCATAACACTGGTTGCCCCTTAAACTAAGTGTAAACCAAAAGATTTGACCCCATTGTTTTTGTACTAATAAAAATTAGTGGAGCAGGTACTACAATTAGAACTATAAATAATTGCAAAAATAAAACTAAAAGTAAGTACCTACAAATATACAACTACGTCAATAGGACACTTATGCGTCAAAGAACTCCACCGGATCGCTGCCATCTAGAAACGTGTCCAGAAGCCAAATACTTAGACCAGTCGGTGAGAGATTTCTTTAAAAAGGAGACGCGTAGGTACTCGGGCCCCATGACTCGGGCGTTTCGACCCCAAACGGCAAAGATAATTTAATTCTGCATATAGCAGAGCACGATAATCGTTTCTAATACCGATCTATCGATGTTATATTTAGGTACCATTAATTTCTCCCTCACAATATAATCAAACTAATCATCATCAGTACCTACCTCCAAAATCATAATTAAATTCAACACCAAACTTCATCATTTTCACACCAAACCATTTATCCACTGCAACGTGTCTTAGAATTTCGTTAATCAAATTATATCAGCTTAGATTTCAAGTAACACGGTAGGTGCATTAACCACTCTTGATATAATTAATATAGATGAATTTAATTAGTCAAGAGTGAGAAATCTTGTTATATAGTCAAGACTAGAAGATCGATACGATGTATTTTCGGTACCAATTCGATAGTTTCGGTACATAGAAAGGCACTTGGAGTATGTGCACGAAATAGTTATGTTTAGAATACCTATTACAATATGGATGCTAAGGGTAAAGTTTTGTATACTGTGCTGAGTTATGTGTTTAAACACGAAATGAAACCTATTTAAAGGTTTACAAGATAAGCTTTATGTGCTGCAATAGGTAGTCACCTGAAAAAATCCAACAAACATCTTAAGGTCATTCAAATAGATTTAGTACACATTATTGCACATTTATTGTGCGAACCTCCACTCTTATACAACCAGTTTTTTTTTGATATCCCATAACTCTAGGGTATGATTGAGACCATATCAAAGAATCAACTTGTATATGAATTATGTTTCAATCAACCTTTTTTTTTAATTTTTCATACATAATTTTTCGGCAAAGTCACGATTATTAACGTGAAACACCTTTACGTGAAATATGACGTAGCATTTTCTTAGCTTTAAATACCAGTAGGTATGTCCCCGGCCGTTCCCGAAAGGGAACAGAACATTGTTATTTTAATTGTGTCTGTAATTGCGGGTAACTACAGGTTAAGAATGTTTGGTTTGAATTAAAATGAATTACTC
This sequence comes from Xestia sexstrigata, assembly GCA_941918905.2. Lineage (NCBI taxonomy): Eukaryota > Metazoa > Arthropoda > Insecta > Lepidoptera > Noctuidae > Xestia > Xestia sexstrigata. The sequence continues at coordinate 7,648,920 of OW799217.2, read as the reverse complement.
GTATTTATCAATGAAACTTAGATACATATTCTATAATTATGATTGATGATATCTCCGAAACTATGCATTTGTGGATCACCTATTCTAGGAGTTTTAGTATTATTTTTACCTACAGAATATAACCCTAGACTTATGGGATATAAAAAAAACAGGTTGTAGTGTTCACTGCTGGCTTTTCTGTTTCCCGATCATTATAATCTGGACCTCTGCAAAGTGTCTTCTGGGCAAGCGTGCTCCACCCTCGGCCGCATCATTGCTTCAAAACAGGCGAGTTGCGGCCAAACACAAGCCTATTTAGTGACATTTCTTCTTATATATTTTTTATTATCCATATTTTTTTCTACCGTATTGCACTCTGGTGTTGTTGGTGGGTATAGTTAACCCACCAACAACACCAAGAGTGCAAAAAATCAATCTGAAATAAAAAATCTCAAATTGGATCTTAGTGACACAGGAATAAATCTAGCAAGAAAAGGAAGAACTGTACCATCTGTAACAACAAAACCATTTCCTCAGAGCTATTCAATTCCTGAAGAAAGGGAACCTTAGCAATACGAAATATTACTTACATTTATTTCCCGTTGAATCTTTCTTGTATTCTCGTATAACAAAAAAATTGCTCGATGTTTTTCCGATATCAACTATCATTCCGACATCCAGTGTCGTGTTTTATATTCATAAAGACTATTGGAATTCTGGATATGATTCTGTCTGGTTCTGATTCATTGTTTTAGTTATTCCAATATTATGGTTTCAGAAACATTGCTTTTGGGAAAAATAAATCAGTAAGAATAAAACGGATTACAAGTCCCGACTTTCATCTCAAATATAATTTAATGTGTATTCTTAAGGGTTTATCTTTTAAGCCGAAAAATAAAAAAAAGATCGAAATCCGATAAGACAATTATTAAGGTTATGAAACCCAGATTGTGTTGTATATTTTTTTTAAAACCTTACCTTTCGCACTAAAACACTATGGTCAATAACTGCCTCGTTGGTCTAGTGGTTGCAATCACGACTGCTGAGAATGAGGTCTTGGGTTCGATTCCTGGGTCGGGAAATTCGTTATTGCATTTTACCAACAGGAATTTCTCAGTAGCAGCCACGGAGTCAGGATTTGTGCCCGGTTGGTGGCAATAGGCTCGAGGAGCTCATGGCTATGTAATAACAGCCGCTCGGGTCGATCTTTGGGTTAAGCCGTGCTTGCCTAGGTTGGTCTGTGGATGGGTGACCACCCAGTACATGCATACCGAGTTTCCTCCGTGCCTCGGAAAGCACGTTAAGCCGTTGGTCCCGGCGGTCATTTGTAGATCTTTGACAGTTGTTAGGTAGTCAGTGACCCAAAAAGTCTGACAACCAGTCTTACCAAGAGGTATCGTATTACCCAGTACTAAGGGTTGTGGAGGTCAGATAGGCTGCCGCTCCATGTAAAATACTGAATTCAGCTGCATCCGGTTAGACTTGAAGCCGACCCCAACATAGTAGGGAAAAGGCTAGGCAGATGATGATGACGGCAATAGGCTCGTTCCCTATTATAAGGGACTGAAACACAACTGGCGAAATGTGGGTGTACTAACAGGTTCAAATCGAATCCTTCGGGGAGTACAGGCGTGATGTTATGTAAAACACTATGGCTATATTCGCCGTAACTAGTCAAAACAGGAAAAGCACTCAAACCGTTAATGACCCGGTTTCCATTTACACGCCAACACTAATAAAACAGTCCCAAACAAGATGTCTTCCCTTCCCATTATATAGTTTCCCAACTAATCAAGCGTGAACACAATATCCAAAACTTCATTAGAAGCCGCAAAACATTTTACAAACTCGATTATTATGCCCATAACGGTTCAGCGTCTTTTTATGGCCAATAAAGGACATGTTAATATTCAATACGAAGATTTTATAACAAAACTTTTCTCGTTAGTTTGAAGTTTCCGACGGCTTGGATACAAGACTTGGGTTCCGTCGCTGCATACTGCATGGTTCCAATAGCAGTTTTTCTGCAGACGGTGACATGGCCATGTTTTTGCAAACGAGTCACATATTGCCCGCAGTACGGTGGACTAGCGAGTAGTCTAATATGGGAATACCTTCTGTAAGCTGGTTTGGTATTCAATAAGTAGGTTTGATATTTAGACTAGTGGGTTTACCGTAGCTGATAGTTTTACTTATTTTTTATAAACAAAACCGGCAAGAAAGTCTTAACAAAGTGTTGAGGCAAGGCCACAAATGGCCAATTGATGACGTTGATACCACAGTGATCTATGTAACATTTTTACCAATACTGAAATTATTGCACAACTGCATAGAAAAATCATAATTCTTCCATGCCAAACTGATCTATGCGCTCTTCAGTGCGTTCTTCCTTGAACACAACATGTCTATGCCATACCACACCGATCTAAGTAATGAAGTGTACTTACATACTGTTCTGCCCTAGATCACTCTGGTTCCAACGTCGTCAATTCTTCTTTGTGACTGACTGACATTTAGTTTAGGAATATTAATTACAATTAGCAAATCTCAAAGTAGAAATGTCTGCCGAACACACATATGCAGACCCTCCCATATAATATACAGTATGATAGATACTAGACACTTGATTTAATTATATCCAGCCAAAGGACGGAACGTCTACGGTGATGGACGTGGAGGAATTTAGGATAACGGTCCTCCATTTTACCCAAGCTCAATTTGTTGTATAATGTACTTTATTATCCGTTGAAGGAGTTTAAGTAGTTTTTAATACCTCGTTACGGGCTTTGTTTAAATCTAGGATCTTGGAGAAACTGCATGTAATACCTTTCCTTCGTAGAAATTCTTCAGGAGAAAATTCTTTGCGAAGAAATTGCTAGCTCAGTTACTAAAGACACTGGCGGAGATTTTAAAATTATGGGACGGTTAAGTTGATCGATCATTGTTTCAATGAAGAAAGCTTTAAGACTTGAGGGAAGAAATTTCTAGTTACACGGTTTAAAAACGCTGATAAAAAAATAAAATGAAAGTATGGACCTGTTTTTCCAATAACAAGTTCTTCTAAAGTGCGCTGTTGCCATGAAACGCGCGAAGAAAACATTAAACCACAAAAAAAAAAAATCATCAACATCTGGCTTTTTTAGCAACACATTGACGTTACAACAATGGCATCTAAAATCTTCAGAGCAACATTCAAAATGGCTTCCGTTAATCATGATAGCTCCTGAAATTTTAACCACCCATTCATCGGACATGCGTAAATCGGGATTAAAATATATCGGTCCACAAATTGGGCTTCAATTCTGTAGGCAGTTAGCGTAATCCGTCTTTGTAATTGGTTTTGCGGGTAGTTTGCAGTAAGAGTTAAGTGAATGTTTGACACTTCTGTGTTTCGTTTTAAATTACATTTTTAGGTGCTCCCGAAAGTTCGGGAGTGGTAAGTTTTGACACGTGGATTTTCAATTTCGCGTTCGTAATACTTTTTCTGGTGCTAGGTGGTTGTTAAGTTACACTTTTAGTTGTCTGCACGATACAATTTTGTTCGGTATTGACATGGTTTATGAAAAGCTGTTCCTATCAGAATTTTCCCATTGAATCAAATTAGGTTTAGGAGTATTTTATTTTTCGACAGAGGCTAATAATAATTCCTAGCCCATTTTAATTAATAATCTCGAGAATCACAATCATTCTCTTTGATCAAGATGTAAGAACTAAGTTCCCGGGATTTCGCTTGACTAAACTTTAGCCACTTCTTTGCTAACATTTGAATTGTAAGACAAAATTCCGAACTCTTCACATCTGCGTCCATATTCAATACTTGTTGTTTGATTTGCTAATTGTTTTGAATAATTTATTTCAATTGACGAGTAATTAAGGACTTTGTTAGGGAGTGGGTACTTTTATGTTAATACTATAGAAATTATACTGGTTTAAAGTACATGATCAAAGTTCTAATACCTATGTAGATGCCTTCACTGAATATGTATGGGATTGTACTGGCATTGTTTCTATTTGTTTGTTTTACTGATTATATAGGGATCAAACTTATAAGAGGCTCTTTGTTTATTTATCATAACGTTGGATTCTTAGGTATTTACTGCTGTCTACTTTGGGTGTTTGTGAAACTGACAAGGGAATTTTACTCTGGGTTTAATTTATTAAAATCTTTGGCTTACGTGTTTATTTAAAGCATGCATTGCTTTATTTTAATAGCTATTTATTCACCAAGGGGAGTAAGGCACAGATTACTAATCGAGTGTGCATTTGAGGCCCGACGCGAAGCGGAGGGCCGTGAACCACACGAGTTTAGTAATCTGTACTTACCCTCGAGTGATATATACGTCTTTATACTACACTTAAGCACAAAGAAGTAAAAGACAAAACAGCAAAAAAAGCATTTGATTAAAAAGTTATATTGACATTGTTACAATTGTTAAATGTTTTTAATTTTAGCGCGTCAAACAGTTTTCGCGCCAAAAGACGTTAGAGAAGGTAAAAACGCCCCGCAGATTTCAACTTACGCCGTACGCGTCTGTTAAAGCGAGAGAGTGTTATAAATCTCTCGCTTTAGCGCATATAGGTTTGAAGTTTGCCAGCCATATCGGAATGTATGCTACCTGCTTTAAAAGTGCTAGTGGCCAGTACTTTTTATGGTAAAATTAAATCGTTTGATTGCCAGTGTAATCAAGACTATAAAAAAAAACAAAACGCGTTAGTAATGGATTACTACCCTGATTTTCAGGGCAGTAATGAAATTCCAAACAATATTACTGCCTATATTTTTGAAAAGGTAAAATGAACAGTTTTCAAGCCTTATAATGGGGTAGTATTGGTACACTTACTAAGCAAGTGTAATATAAACATAATTATTTGCACCACTCAATAAGTTGCTGATATATCTTGTTTAGTAGTCAATTCAAAAAATAATACTTCCTTTATTCCATTCCTTTATTAAGTACTGGCAGCCTTATAAAAACCACACAAACAAAAGAAAACTAATGCGGATTTTCTATCCATATAGAGAAAATAACCACTGTAATGAGAATACAGATCAAACATAGAATCTGTCAAATCTAGAATATGATGTCAAAAGAAGAATCTGTCAAATGTAGACTAAACGAGAATACAGCACATACCGACGCTTTTTCCAGTTTACATATTAGGTCAATTGGACAATACTGCAACGGATTAAATTGACAGACTGACATCGATTGCCAGGCCGCGATGCACGATGTGATACATTCAGTATTATAACCACAATGGAAATTCGTTTCGCGGTATTTGCATACGCCGCTGAATATCACCCACTTTTTGCGACGTTACAGCAATATGTATAAATTAAATGTAGATTTTTTTCAATGTAAACCGTCAATGTAAGTACAGCTCCAACATATTTAAAAACACTCGACACAAATTAAAAACCGCGCAGGATTTAAAAAATAATAAAAACAAGAACACAAAAGCGAAAAAAAAAAGAAAAAACACGACCCGAATTGCTGCTTTTAAGCTTAATATTAAAATGGGGTAAGCACAAAGCATGGTGATTACCATGCTTTGTGCTTACCCCATTTTTGTAATTTTATTTTGAGTTCGCATAACCGAACTGTCATTCCTAGTGACGCCATATAAATGAACTGAAGGTGACTTGCTATACCCAATGATGGATTTTTAAATGTTAGCGACACTGTAATGGGGTAAGGGTAATTTATGGGCGTTCTGAAATACTTTGAGTACCTGTTTATGTATAGGAAATTTAGGAGAAAATTCGTATGAAAAGAGTAGAGCATTTTCTGTTAACAACGAAATTCTCAAGTCATTTTCTTGTACATTTGACTTGAATGTGCTTGGGAGGCATTTTGAGAAGGTATTTGAATGGAAAGGCTTATGTGGAATACATTAGGTAAACTACGTGATGGTTTATTAGAATATTCCTAAAACCAGGTTAATGTCTTAATCCAGTAACGGATATTAAGGCAGTGGTTTAATACCTACTTTTAAACTTTAAGTTTTAAGTTCTAGAATTAAAAAATAAAACCGACTTCAAAAATACAACAAAGTGAAAAATAACTTTAGGTTCAGAAGTCGGTGAATTCTGTGTGGTTGATTCAGTTTCATTACCACCGACTTTTATTTTTGAAGATTACCATCAGATCTTCACCAAATTTAAACGGGACCACCGCGAAGTATATTTTTTTTTCCAAACAAAAAAAGAATCATCGAAATCGGTTCACAACTGGCGAAAAAAAAACACATAAAAAAAAAAAAATTGACGAAATGATAACCTGCTCTTTTTGGAAGTCGGTTAAAAATAGACTATAAATCTACACTCTAAATTACCATCCAAAGTTGTTATATTTGGTGAGTAATTAAGAACTCATCTAATTTAAAGTAAACACTCAACCTGCAAAAATCTGTGAGCGCTGGGAATACTTGTTAAAATTGGTACACTGGTCTATGAGTTTATTGGAGGTATCTCATAAGTTTGTATCAGTGTACTCAATTATTGGTGAAATTAATAAAATAAAAATAATGTATCAAACTAGCAAAGATACGCTCTCAAAGTAGAATTATTATCACTGTTTGAATATTTTAACAGTATTCCAATAAAATAACTCCTCTGTTTCCCTTTCGAAGCTCATTTACAATACACAAAAGAAAAACCATTCAGTCCTCTAGTTACAAATTCACTTCGCAAACTGTTAAAAGATTCCCATCAAAAACTACTCCTAAGCTAAGTGAGCGAAATCAAAAAACAATAAGCCAGTTATAATAAACGGGAAACAATTTATAAAACTTGAACCGGGGGCATGGCATTCAAATCTGCTCCAGCGCTCTCGACTTTTCAAAGTCACCGCCCGTAATTCATATTTCTGCAGTCTCTGTAAGAATTTCTTTCTTAAAACGAGTGTTTTAAGAAAATTTTCTATTTCATACTCCGTAGAGTACGGCTTGGGGCACAATTCGGTATCTGTTTTATTAACTTTCTTTAGTTCCCTGAGCTGATGTCATGGATGATGATATAAATGTTAAAAATGTTGCGTCATATTATTTTGTTACATTTTCTTTTATGCTGTAAGTTTTATATTGCTTTTGGTTTCACGAAGCCCGGTAGCTACCTAGATTTCTGTGACACTGGCCGGGTAGAATGTTTGTAGAGTACATAATGTAAGACATTGTAACGCTCTTGTTACTTTTTGCTACAATTATGAGATCAGTTCAAGATTGTAACAGAGAATCAATCTAGGCATCATCATTATTTCAGCCGCAACACGTCCACTGTTGGACATAGGCCTCCGCCAAGTGTTGCCACATTAACCGGTTCCGTGCGACTAATAATAATAGTAATGACTCGCCCGGTCTGGGCGGAGCAGGAGGGAGTGACAGACTTATACTGACTAAAACCCATCCATGTTCTTTCATCGCCCTTTGTGTTCCGGGGCCACGGTATCTCTTTCGAACAGTCCCGCAACCATTAATTTGCTCCCTTAATGAACATTAAAATAACATTTTCTCATTAAATCAGCCTTATACTACGCATCATTACATTCACACATCAAAGTCAACATAATCTAAGAAAGTACATAAATTCAAAATACATCCCAATTAGTGTTATTAATATCACCAAGTAATACCGATGTTGTGTCTTATAATATTACTTTTGAAAACTTCCATAAAATGTACCTACAAAGTTGAAAGACTGTTTACCATTTTCGATTCTAATTTCAATAGAAATGAGGATCTCACTAATCACGACTCTGAAATGGATACTTTGATTCCGATCTTCATCGGTATTTTGAAATAATGAATTCTTAAAACATTGTATCCAGGATTCTGTATTGATTGAGTTGTTGAGTTGGCTGTATCAAGTATAATACAGGTTGTAAACAGACTCTTCACGAAGCCGTCAATCAAGCATTCTGTACATCAAACTAAGTAACTCTGCGCAAACATTTTTGCTGGGAACGTTTTTTTTTTGGGTGAAAAATCACGTTTTTCGGTCGGACTACGTACGGGGATCGTTAAGGTGTTTGAAATAAAAATCTTACATTAAAAACATGTAAGTACCTAAAAAAAACTAGTGAAAAAGTTGGAACTTTCCCCAATATCTCCGTAACTAGAAGGTCCCCAGGTATGGTCTAGAACAAATGAAAAACTGGCCAAGAGCGAGTCGGACTCGCGCACCGAGGGTTCCATACAAACTTTTTAAAGGACAATTTAACTTTGCTGTTCGATCCCTAGAAACGGCTATTGCACCAACCGCAAATAATAAGTTTGTAATAGTAAAATATTTTTTTTTTGTTATTAACCCACATTTATTTACTATTTTCAGATTTTTTCCTTTACATGTGCTGTAATACCTTGCTTTTTGCCAAATTTCGTGATTCTAGGTCAACGGGAACTACCATATAGGTTTTCGACCCAAAACCTATAACCGTACATAGAATTGTCAATTTTGGTTAAAAGCAAGGTCCTACAGCAAAAAAAAAGGTAAAATTCGGAAAAAAAAAGTTAAAAATTTAACAGGTTCACTGTCCAGGCTCCAGAGTGGGAATGGTCCATAAGTCCAGTTATGTTTTTATCGTTATGATGTGTCCTGCCAAGTCCGCATTAAATATGAGACTTTCTCCTCACGTCCACAGCATGAAATGGCTTAGAAATTGTACGGGCGAACATACCACATACGGTCTGCGGACTGATATGGAAGTCTCTCTACAGACTGTATGTGGTCTGTGTATAAAATTTTAGTACCTACCTACAAGTTTTCGCGAAAATCTAAATTTGCCCATATCTTTTGATCGTGTTGACTCAGGACCTTGATTTTTATACACCTAATAGGGATTATAGACCTCAATATCTGGTATAAATTTCAACTTGCTAGGTCCACCCCTTCTTGAGAAAATCAGTGGTGACACACGGACAGACAGACGGACAAGAGAGTGATCTTATAAGAGTTCCTTTTTTTACCTTTTGAGGTACGGAACCCTAAAAATAACTTTTTTTTTTTTTTTTATAAATTAAAACAAAATACATTGTTTTTTTTTTTAATTGTTCCAATCGTTTTGAGTTTGATGATCGAATTTATGGCTTTCGGTTCCAGAACGACATTAACCGTGTATTCATGATTGACTTATTTATATGCATATACAAGGTGTAAAAGACCTCATCACGGAGCCGTCAACCAAGCATTCTGTACATCAAACTAAGTAATTTTACGCAAATTTATTGCTGGGAAACGACTTTTTTTTTTTTGGGGTGAAAAATCATGTTTTGTGGTATAACTCAATGTAACGCACTCAAAACATTGTCCTGGTGGATGGATTGAACAGTACGGGGGTCGTGGAGGTGTTTAAAGTAAAAATCTTACATTAAAAACTTGTATTTAAAAAAAAAACTTCGAAAAAGTTGGAACTTTGACCCCCAATATCTCCGTAACTAGAAGGTTCCCAGGTATGGTGTAGAACAAAAAAATGATTGCAATGACGAGGAGAACAAGTGCCTTTCGGCTTTGTTAAGAGGTGTTTTACACCCTTTATTTTTTCATTATATTGCAGGTACCTCTAACTCATATAAAAATCCTTAAAACTATTCTGTAAATCGATTAGATGGTCGGTCGAGAATTGATGTTCCAAGATAATGGCCTTCGCGCTGCCGATGATTAGAGCTTATAGTTATTCGAGATTTTGATGCATCGAGGTAGTGAACTGCCGAGCTCATTATTAATCGATTTCAAGCACGGTCGAACTAGCTATTTGGTTTACAGTTTAACCAACAAATTACATTGTAAAATGTAAACCAAATAGCTTGTTCGACCGTACTATCGAGTAAACGTTTTCGAGCAAGTGTTATTCGATCCCACGTGATTTGATAACATAACATTTTCAAGTTTCAATATTGTTACTCGTTTGTTAACAAGCCTAGAGACGCGGGAAAGCAGCCTGTGGCGTGATCTTTGCGGATTTGTTATAAACTGAGTAAAATGATTCATTGGCTAGAAGCGCTAAACGCGAAAACGAACGTTTCAAAATCTTTCTGGCTTACGTTTCTCTTAAAACTTCAGCCAGAACGATTTTGAAACATTTTCGAACCCCAAACATATTGATTTAACATGAATTAACAAAAAAATCTGGAGGACCGAGCTTTGCTAGGTTTCTTTTTTCTAAAAATGAAACCTACCTAGATCGATTTATCGGTCCCGAAACCCCCAGCAAACTAAATTTCATGAAAACCGTTGGAGCCGTTTCCGAGATTCAGATTATATATTATATACATATATATACAAGAATTGCTCGTTTAAAGGTATTATATTATAGGTATAGTTTTCTATGTTTCTGGAACTCCACTCTATCCATCTTATGTGAGAGGCAAAATACAAACATTTCGTGAGGATCCCGGTAAAGAATGTACTCAATTACTCCTCGAAAACTTCCATGACAGAGCAAAAATCTGAATGGCACAAACTATGCATTATTCCGACACTAAATTTCGTACTTGTATTCAGCGCCGTATTTCCTAGCCACAGTGACACAAGGTTCCTGCTTCGAAGCAAAATTACTGGCGCACCCAACCCAAACGAAAATAACCTCTAAGTTAAACGAGCTAAGAGTTGAGTAGAGTTTTGATGTTAAAATTGCACTTCATTATTTGACAAACGATTTAAAGGTGACTTGCAAAATTTATCGCGGATTTTATTTTTGCATCCCCACCGTTGACAAAGAACGCAACGATAAATTGCTAAAGGGTTCACGGTTAGGTATTTTTCGATTAAATACAGGAATTTTTCATCTACAGGTGCTATGTGAGACCTGCATTGTGCTTTGAAGTATTATTAATATGCGAATAATGCTTTTACAGCTTTGAATTCCCTCTTCTCTCGGTGGTAAATCATATTTTACATTACACCTATTTTCTGTTATTTCAGATTTGAATAAATATTTTTGAATTTATTTTAATCTTCGACTACTGAGGAAAAAGAGACCTAAGAGAAAAAAGGAGTATGTAAGAATCGCCTTACATACTATTTTTTTTCTCTTGGGTCTGTTTGTGATTTTATGTTTTTTAGCAACCCCTTCAGAAAATGGCGTGAGTGTACGTAACTTTGTTTTGAAATATTTCTGCTGTGGGCCAAAATATCAGGATAGTGGTGCTCTGACACAGTGAGCGGGGCCGCGGCAGATCACGAAGGAGATAGCGGGACGAACTAAACAGGGTCCGTCAGAACTGGTTCGCGAAAAATGAAAGGAGTAGAGGGAGACCTTTGCCTAGGAGTTTGACAGAGCAGGCTGGAAAAAAAGTACAAAAAATGTATCTCTTCGACTGTGAAGTGTGACTATACTACATATTATACTTGAGTAAACAATTATGGAGATCCTGCTACAGGCAGATGCTGGTTGTAAACTAGGTAAAGTTCAGCCTCGATCGTGAATGACTGATCGTAGATTCGAGTCGTCTAACGCGCCAGTTGCGGTGTCTTTAACAAATATAGGTAATTTGCTTGAGTCATGATGAAAAACCATAGTGCCGTTTTTAAAAAACGTGGAAAAAAGTTATAGCCTAGTTACCTTCCGATTTAACAATTTCTTAAGGTAAAAAAATATGAAGGAACTAACGGTCTTTTTTGTGAATGCTGGTTAACCTGTAATTGGCGACTGTTGTAAGTCTAAGACTGTAAAACCTACGTATACCTAAATGCTGTACACAGAAGCCGTTGGTGAACCTATATTAATAAATAAAGGTCTCAGGTCCAAAGTCGTAGGTAGGTAAAGTGTCATTGGTTGGTTAGGAATTCTTCAGTGAAAACCACGGTGTCTAAATTAGTGCCCGGTTGATGGCTATAGGCTCGCTCCTAATTAGATGGGACTTAAGGGCCTATACTACCTCAAATGGCTTAGTATGATCCTCCGTTACGCCTAAAATACTGCAGCATTAATTTTGAAATAAATATATGGTAAAGTTGAGGATTAATGTTAGGTCCTATATTTGGCGAAAACACGATTCCATAAAATTTTCTCGATAGAAAAAAAAACCGAAGTTACCTCTAAACTGAACAATAAACCGCTGGCAATCATAAAATACTTCAAATTAGATCATGAAACTTTTTATACGAACTGAACTAACTATAAAGCAGGTCTTATATTATTTATTTTTTTAGTCCAATCAATAGATTTTTTGTAAATCGCAAAATACCTCTAATTTCGCACTATTTAGCCGCAGTGACTGACGTAACAACCACTTTGTAGTGCTAGCTAATTAGAACTTTATTCTAACAGTATTTCAAACGAAGTTTTAACTACCAAATATTGAGTTGCTAATTTGAGGTAGTATAGGCTCTTAACCATAACAGCGAAAATGCGGGGTATACAAAGGCAAATTTACCTTACATCTCTGCCTAAACATTTAGGGATTACCTACGTGATGTTTATTACAAGTAAAACCAAAAAATGCACCAACTTTTGCTACCACGCAACACTAAAAACGAAAATAGACATTGAATTCTGAACGCTTTGAATACAGAAATTCAACTCGATAAAAATATTCTTACCGTATTACGAAGGAAACGTCTGGAATCTGTGAATTCTGTAAGTGAATATTGAAAGATACATAACTCAGACACGTATCTATTTTCCGGGAACATTTCTATTACTGTTATGTAAAGGGGAAAGTAGGATTAGAAATTTATTTGTTGTGTATACACGAGGAACCTGAGGGCCTCGGCCAATTTCAATCGCTTTCAATGCGAATGCGATCATATTTCTGCATCGACTTTCAACCGGATTGATATTATTTTATGCGTAGCATCGTGAATCGCACTAAAAAGTAATGAATATAAATGGTGATAGATGGAGAGAGAGAGGAAGATCAAAGAAATCATGAATGGATTGTATGAGGAACGGTATGAAATAAAAAGGAGTAAATGATAGCGTGACGGTTGACCGAGGAGAATAGAAGAAAAAAACGTTTGCGACGACCCCAAGTAACACGGGACAAGGGCAGGGCCGGCAGTCTCGACAGAGATAACGACAAAATCGCAAACTTTTGATTTTTAATTACTAACGAATATATTCGGTTGCGAGTAACACAAGTCTCTGCATCCAAGATGCGATTCTCGCAAGCATCGTTATTGCAACCAAATTTATTCGTTAGTAATTAACAATCAAAAGTTAGCGACTCTGTTCAGAAAGGTGATGGAAGGTGATGATAGCAAGTTTTGACTTTTTCACTGTTAGAATGTGACTGCCGCAGTCCTTATATGCGTGTTTAGTCATATACGGATCCTGCGAGTTCGAAGACTTAATATTACCGTGGCAAAAAATTATATATGTTATTATTATCAGGTACGAAAGCAAATGTAATGACGGTTTACAGAAAATTAGTGGTTCGTATTACGTTGTAACACACAAATATAACGTTGCTGTCTATTTTCTTGAACAATACTTTCGGGTAAAAAAATACTAAGTATAAGCAAGTGAACTGAGATCATTTTTAGCACAATCGATGAGGAAAAATATGTCATCATATTGTCACAGAATCAAACATTCGAAGACATGAGCCAGCAATAATTACCCACCCCACTTCATAAGTCCCACTAGTAGGAATGATATAGGATGATCATGCTATAGCCAGTCTTGTTTAATGTTTCCCAATCATGTTTGACGATAAGCACTTTAATATGCATAAGCAAGGTCTACAACGAACCTTCAAACAGGAAACAATTTGTCTCCCTTATTAAACGCCTACAAAAGCACCTAATCAGCAATATTTTTACTCTAAAATCACGCGATAACAACCTACTTACCCTCTTAAAGGCTTAAGATCCCCGTGTCGTTGACGAAAATTGATCTACAGAGGTTTCTAGCAAAGTTGAGATGGAAATTCTAAAATTAATGTTAAGGTTTGGGTACACGACGACAGTATAGGCGCTATACAAACTGATTTCAACGAAAGTATAATAATTTTATGAGTTCGGTACCTAATGTCCCACGGGATCGTACTACCGGGGTAAAAAGTATCTTATGTGTTAATCCAGGTTATAAACTATCTGTGTGTTAAATTTCATCCAAATCCAGTCAGTAGTTTTTGCGTGAAAGATTATCAAACCTCCATCCATCCGCACAAACTTTCGCATAAATATAATATTATAGTAGAATTTTGTGACGTCTAATTGAGGATTGTTTCTGTAGTTTTGTTGTCAGTCATTACCTACTGTAGGGACAAGATGTACTATTTGGTAACCCAAAATTAGTCTCTGTTAAACTACTGCGTTTTAATTGAAATACTAAAATCGCAAACGTTACCATTTTAACCCATCACGAAGGAATGTACGGCACTAAAATTGAATCTCAATGTCGCTACTTGTATCCATGGAGATAGATAGAAAATACAATTGACTCCACTGCGAGCCGGGACTGCCAACGTCGACAAAAAAAATCGCATGTCGAGTCCCCACCGACACTTACGTCGAGTATCGTCAGTGTATCCTTGCCTTTAAACTCGCACGTAATCTCGCCAGCGCAAAATGTACGTAACACCTCTTACAATGGCCTGTCCCTTCATATTAGGTCGGCCTTTCGCTTCCCAGGATTATATGGCCGTAGTATCTGAGGTCTTAGCGCCTTAAGTACTATGTCGTTGCAGAATGAAGCGAGAGAATTATGTATTGATTAAATCATTCAGTTTTACGATGATGTTATGTGGTTTATGCGAGTAACTCAACAACGCAAACGTCTTTGATAGAAAAACGGTAAATGATACAAAGAGTCTGCAGGTTCATCATGTTACTGCTGGAAGAGTTAAATGAGTTTGAAATGATTGTCTGAAGTTGGGGTTTTGGCATTAGCATTATTCAGCCTATAATATTCCCACTGCTGGGACACAGACCTCCTTAGGCCCCGTGCAGCTTGGTAGATGTCACATAATTATGTATCTTCGAAGTTTTGGTTCCAAGACGTGCCGGTTTCCTCATGATGTTTTCCTTCACCATTTTGAGAATCGAATAGAATTTTTACATGTAACACAAAATGAATAAACTATCAATAATTATTACAAGCAGGTCCGTATCTGTTTCCTACTACGCTTTTCCTAATACATCGTAGGTATTCCCGAGATCTCTGACGGTTTGCCTCTATTGACCTTTATGCTCTAAGTAATAAGGTTGAAAATTGGTCAACCGTCAGTGAACATGGTAGTTGATACATAATATTTCTTTCTTCAATGGAGTAGGTATAGTTAGAGAGACCATGACACTAAACCTTGTTCGATAAGACTCCCAGATGATTTAATATATAATTATTCACGTTATTAATGGGGGAACACGTAATGACGATGCTGCAATGCAAAAAGCCTGGAGGCGCTATTAAAAAAAAAAAAGACGATTTCTAGTATGATAAGACTCCCAAGTTTCGCAAAATTATTCGTGGTACGCGTATTCAATCAGTACAAATCGAAAGGAACCGGGTGATTGCTGACAAAACGCCGAATCCAGCAGCGCGGTGGGCGACACGACTTTCAATCGCTACAGCAACCACTTTCTCCACTGTTTGGAAGGTGCAGTAGTGGTTTTTCTTACACAGAAATTGATGATCTTTTTAGATGAGTGTTGTTTTTTTCAGGAGATCGATCATACAAGACAGGTACTTAAAAATCTTTTTTTTTAATAGCGCTGCCAGGTTTATTGCATTGCAGCATCGCCATTTCGTGTTTCCCCATTAATGACGTGGCTAATTATAAAGGGTGTAAAACACCTTTTAACGAAGCCGAAAGGCACTTGTTCTCCCCGTCATTGCGATCATTTTTTTGTTCTACACCATACCTGGGAACCTTCTAGTTACGGAGATATTAGGGGTTAAAGTTCCAACTTTTTGACAAGTTTTTTTTGAAATACAAGTTTTTAATGTAAGATTTTTACTTTAAACATCTCCACGACCCCCGTACTATTCAATCCATCCATCAGCACGATGTGTTAAGTGCGTTACATTGAGTTCTACCACAAAACATGATTTTTCACCCCAAAAAAGAAGTAGTTTCCCAGCAATAATTTTTGCGTAATGTTACTTAGTTTGATGTACAGAATGCTTGGTTGACGGCTTCGTGATGAGGTCTTTTACACCCTGTATACGAGTATGTATTATCTGCGAGTCTTATCGATCATGGTTTAGTGTCTTCGGCTCTCTAACTAGCACTTTTTTATGTTATTTTTATATTTCGAATAATGCCTACTTCAAACAGTTTTTAAGGAAAATATCTGTATTATTAGATACTTAGAGTAACATAATACCATCAGAATAAAACACTCCTACCCAATTACCATAATGGCATCAATAATTTTTGAAACGAAGTAAAAAAGTTTGTGTCAATGAGTATGGATATGACAAGCTATATGGGTGATGATCGGGAATACGAATAAACAGTACAGCTCCACTGGTAGGCAGCTGGTATCTGAAGGTAAAAATAAATGATATTCATTATTTTTCTACTCATAGCCCAATTTATTTGAGGTTGGCGCATCCTTTTTTTTTTTCGGATGGGAAATCATCAAATGACTTCTCCCACTCTGGGCGGAGCAGGAGGGAGTGTCAGACTTTTACTGACTAAAACCCATCCATGTTCCTTCATCGCCCTTTGTGTTCCGGGGTCACGGTATCTCTTTCGAACAGTCCCGCAACCCTGGCAGGCATCGGTCCTTGCGGACCCCTTCCCCTTGCTGACTCTCTTTGAGGCGCGCGTGGAACACGAACGCGCCGTCGACACGGCCTGTCGTCATGAGACGGACGGACGGCGAGCTAGCCCATAGCCCACCGTCCACAGGCCCGCGCCTACGGTGGCCGGGGGCCACCACGTGGCCCCCGAGGTTGGCGCATCCTGTCTTCTTTTTCCATAGCTTGTAGTCGTCTTCTAATGTGTTAATTCACCTTATTTATAGCCTCTAGCCTAGATATTTCACACAACCACCCATTCTCAAAGTGACATTTTGTCGGTCAAAAACGATGGAAAAGTGAAAAATTTAGGTATCGGACTGACATAAGCAGTTACTTATTACAATCCTGTTCAAACCGGTGCATACTTACGAAACCTTTTCAAAGTGATCGCGTTTTTTTTTCAGCCTTCAGTTACAGAGTACACAGTACACACAGTACAGTATTTTATTTTGATTCGTGATTTCACATGACTTGAAAAGTTGATATTTTTAGAACAAAATACAAAACAACCATTTCTAAAAATTTCAACTGTGTCGTGCCAACAGTCTCGGAGTAAAATGGCTGTGACATACTGACTGACACATCGGACGAATCTATAAAGATTCCGCTGTTTCCGTTTGGAAACGGAGCCCTAAAATGCTTATTATTTTCACATAGGCTTTAGGTACAAAGCAAATGCTTTTTCTTACTATTATTTTCCTTATTCATTGTTACCTTTGACTTGATTTGTCTGCGTAATAAAGCCTTGTATATATCCTGGATTAAAACCACTCACTTGACACAATCAACAGTCAAGCCGCTTCCTGAAACATCAAAGAAAAACTCCTTGACGCCTGAGTAAGCGAGAAGTTCAAGAGTAAAGATAAGGATTTTTATTTCCTTGTAGGTCGGAAAAATCCTAAATATAGAATCATTTCAATGGATGGTATTTTCTTCTGTGGTTTCAATGAAATGGAGCACGGAACACGTGGAGAATGCTGCATTGTATTATAACTGATAATACGCTAAACTTGGGAAGGAATGAATATAAATATAATAGGCTAGTTTCCACCATCAATATATTGCAAATCTATTTAGATAGAATATTGGAAAATAATAGACACGTATTTTTTGTTTTTGTTAATCAATGAATACTGACAAAGATAAAACGTATCAAAACTCGAGACTAGGGGCTAGGGACGTCACAACGCACTAAAAATTATAGCACGGCGTGACGTATTGAGAATTTTAATGTTTGTATCTTCGTCAATTTTGGTTTACGTAACAAAAGAAAAAATACGTGTCAAATATTTTTTGATAATCTTACTGACGGAATAATTAGATTTTTTCAGGACACAAGCCTATTGAGGAGATTGGAAGAAAAAAAACGTGCGCCGACGCCTAGTAACATGGGACAATTGCAGGAAGGTGATGAATATGCTACACTTGGGTGAGGAACTCACAAAACCGAGAAGTATGGTAAAGGTAAGAGAAGGCCCCTATCCAGCAGTGGGTGATTCCGAACTGAAATGATGAATACACTACATGAAATTGTTTACAAAATACTGCAGCTTTTTCATCATCTGATCACCTTGACATTGATTTAATTAGTCACGCAATTTATTTCCCCATTCCCATGTCAATTTGTGTTCCATGTAATATTATGATACTTCTCACTTTCGTTTAAAATCGACTGTTGTTCGTGAATTAATGCATTGTATAATATTCTAGCCCGTATTGTCTCACGGCTGGGATGAGGTCTCCTTTCGTTCCTTCCAACTGCAACAGTCAAAAATCTGCGCTATTTCTAATTCAAGATTCTTTTATAATCTCGCCCTTCATATTCGATGTTGCATTATTGTAAAGCAATATTTTTTTTATCCTGCAATTCTTTAGAAGAGTTCACATACAAGCCAATGTTTTGCACGTCTTTTACTCACAAATCCATTAAGCGCTAGGGTAGTCTGTGAAATTAATTAATGAATCCCATTACATGACTATTCCATGAAAAAAACGTTCCATGGGATTAAATGAACTTAGAGGATTGTATCGATGATTTTAAAGATTAAACCCTGTAAAGCCATATTTGTTATGGTCACCAATCATATTTTAATCAGCATACAATCATACACTGCCATGCATATTGCAAAAAAAGAAAATTTGAATTTCGCAAGCTCCCCTGGCGCCTAAACCTTAATACCTCGTCTTATTAATACCCCAGTGTGTATGGCAACACCATCCAACATGGATAAACAAACATATCTTACAATTTGTTTACTTTACATTACAATAATATTGTGATCCGTTTTATTTCTTGAAAGATGTATCCCTTTGTGTGTTCGTATTGATTTGGAAATGCCTCCTAAACACTTCAAAGGCCTTTGTTATGCGAGAGAATGTCGATGGTATTATGGTTTTTATACTAGTATTGAATTTAATGATTGGATGTTTTTTTCTGAGGATTAAAAAAGGTAAATTGCGTGTTTTTTTTTATTGATACCTACTTTTGCGTGAAAGCTCTGCCTCCTTGGTCTAGTCGCAAGTACTAGTAGGACTTGGTTCGATTTCAGGTTGGACGAACTGTTATTGGGGTTTTCCACAAGAAAATTCTAAGTACCATCCCGGAGTTGTTTTGAAATTTGAAAGGAAGTCGTTTGTCTTGGTATGGACTAAAAGAGGAGATGCAGAGGGAGAGGAAGGCCAAAGAAAAGATGATTGGATCGTGTGAGGAATGAAATAGAAGAAAAAGGAGTAAATGATGCCTTGACGTCTGGCAGCTGAGAATGGAACCCCAAATAGAATGGCATAATGACAGAAATATGATGCTGATCCCGGAGTTGTCTTGGTTTGTGGCAATAGTTTCGTCGCACAGTAAACTTAAACATAACTGACAAAATATGGTACACCTCTAACTTATTCTTCGGGGAGAAGAATAACAGGCGTGTTTCTATGTCTTGCGTGAAAGTGTTGGAGTGAGCTGTGGGCTAAAGGTTATCGTTCTTTAAAGTGCAAAAGTTCATATCTACCTATTATATCTATTTTATGCTCCATCGCGATATAAAGTCATACATTGTATTACACATCGCAACGTTCGTAGCAGTTTGCTTCACAGAAGAACTTAACTTGTTTACAGCTTTGTTCATGCCTTGTAACACGTAAGTGCTAAAGTTTTTGTATAGAGATGGTAACATGATCTAAGATTCCATAAATTTTAGACATAGTTTTACTTTGTAAACTATAAATAAATCACAAAAAAAAATATTATCGGATTATTCAGACTCGAAAAGCTTAGGTACTAACTATGTCATAGTTTAAGAAACCTGTTTTACTCTGTCTGTGAGACTGCTTAGAGACATTAATCCGAAAAAAAAAAATCGGATAGTTTATATAGATGTTACTAAGGTAAAGCACAGAAAACCCCAAAGTTTTGAGATGTTACCACTAGATCAACGCAAAGTAGGGGCCGATTGCTAGTTTATACATGTGTTTAATTGAAATTCAGACACAATTGCATACTAATATTATATCAAACGCAAACACTAACCTACTTACACAAAATACACGTAACAATTTGAATTTCGACCAAATGTAATTCGAATTTTGAACCGGAGCCACGGGTCAGCCGCGCTGACCGCTTGGCACTCGATGGTACCGTACTTTATGCCCCAAGTGACGAATGGCACTACCTACACACGAACCATTTACGTACCTCTATGCTAAGAATTTATTACCAAGTGTGACTTTTCAGCGGTTGAAAACTGGGAATTTCGGTAGGTACGCGAAATATTTTTGGAGTTCTGATATAGTGTGTACGCAAATCGGCTGAATCATGCGGTCAAAGAGCGTGCGGTCAGGGTTCCATTTTCGAAACTACACACATCAAAAGTATCTAGGGATCAACATATATTTTTGCAATAACTTTTCTCCTGATTGATATTAATTAAAATTTTCTTTAAGGATTCATCAAATAAAGTGTTTTCGTTTGTCACAGTAACGATAAACCAAGTCACCTTTGCATTAATAAAGAAATTTGCCATTTTCCTAATAAAGGGATTTTTGACATTTGAACCACTAACATTAAAGTTCGAAAAAAAGACTGAAATAACAGTTTTCTTTAAAATTTTATTGGGTAACTTAAACAATTAATAATCCGTGTTTCTACCGCGAACACTAACAACACAAGAACATCGGTTTGGCATACTCAAAATGAGTTCATCCAAATCACGCTGTGGAATGGCCGCCCATGTTCGTTGCAACAACAAAAAAAGGTCTTCTTGCGACTGGATACCCTCCATATTCGGCAGAGCTCTTCTCTGTAGCATATCCCATGCATGCTCAATCGGGTTCAAGTCTGGCGACTGAGCAGGCCAGGGCAGGACATTGATGTTAGCTGCGGCGAGAGTCTGTCTTACAACTCTTGCGGTGTGCGGTCGTGCATTATCATGCATTAACTGAAATAAGGGACCGATTTGCACTTGTAGAGGAACGATGACGTCTGATACAATCGTCTCAGCATAAATTTGAGCGTTGAGGTTGCCTCTGATCCAAATCAACTCAGTTCTTCCGCCGATCCAAATACCCGCCCATACCATGATGGTTCCACCACTATAAGGATGGACTTCCTGGCAGGATTTTAATCGCTGTTGGCGTCCAGGGGTTCTCCAGTGTCGTATACGTCTTGTATCCGGTCTCATACCAAAACGAGACTCATCAGAAAAGCACACGAAACGCCATTGTTCTTCTGCCCAATTTCTGTGTTCAAGAGCCCATTGATATCGAATCCTACGATTGTGCATTGCTATAGGTGGTACCCGTAGCGGTCTTCGGGAATGAAGGTTCACTTCATGCAAGCGGTTTCTGACTGTTTGGTCGCTAATTAAGTTCCCTGAAGAGTGATGAAGCCTCACGGCTAACATCATGGCGGTTATTGTTGGAGCTCTTCGAGTTAAGATTTGAATGTATCGGTCTTGTCTCCGTGTGGTGCAGCGATACCGTCCTCCATGGCGCTCAGCCACGGTACCAGTGCTTCGGTAACGTGTCCAAAGTCGACTGATAACACTCTGACTTGTATTCAGAGCTAAAGCTACAGTACGTTGCCGGGAACCAGCTTCTATCATTCCCACGGCTCTGAGCATTTCTTCCCTGCTTAAATGACGTCGCCGCTCCATAATAACGTTGGTTTTAATCAGTAGTAGGGAAACAGTAGCACTAATAATGTCTTCAATGCGTTGTATGTTTTTATAGGGAAAATATTGACAGCTTATTTTCATCTTTTACTCGAATTTGATTGAGAGTTCCTGATTCAAATTATGAAATGCACCAAAAAGGATCCATATAAATTTATAAAATCATAAATTTATTACAAAGCCACATCTCAATCTCAAGAAATCCGCATAAAAATGCTTGATCCCTAGACATTTTTGATGTGTGTATTTCACATTCTTATTCTTTCTTATCGGAATGAATAGATACCATAAAAAAAGCCGATGGCGTGGTGTACAACAAATAGTCAGAAAGACAGACCTGGCATCTGATGACACATTGACTTGCTAGATTTTACAACAGTTACAGTTTTAAGTCCATAGATTTGACACACACACAATGTTTGTACTTTAAAGGATACAAAAAATCAGCAACTCTAACTAAAGATGAACCGGCAAATCACACTGTTCGGCTATTAAGAAGTCTGTTTCTTATGCCGTGTTATCAAGAGCTTTGCTAAAATTATTACACCAGAATGATATGCCAGTAAGATTGGCAGCCTAAAACGAACAAAATGTACATTATCTACATTTACGAAGCAGACACAATCACAATGCTTCGTTGATGGCTTGTGAAGGGTCTTCTGTAGTGTCGAACCACTATTCCACAAGTATTGGTCGCACTAGCGTGATGTCGAGATTCAGTTTGTCACATTAGCGTGATGTCGAGCTTCAGTTTGTCGCACTAGCGTGATGTCGAGCTTCATTTTGTTGCACTGTCGTGATGTCGAGCTTCAGTTTGTCGCACTAGCGTGATTTCGAGCTTCATTTTTTCACACTGTCGTGATGTCGAGCTTCAATTTGTCGCACTAGCGTGATGTCGAGCTTCATTTTGTTGCACTGGCGTGATGTCGAGCTTCAGTTGGTCGCACTTGCGTGCATACGAACTATGGTGAATCGCAGTACACTTTTGTCGCACAAGCGTTAATTGCACATCAGACGACCTCACGTGGTGCACTCATAGGTGTTTAAAACCCATGAATTAAATATCACTCACATAGACTGACAAGTGACAACTTCATTAGTAATAAAATAATATTCTTGTAAAACGAGTTCCAAAGCCCGCACGCCATCGCGTCATCAACTCTTTAAAACAATACCTAGATTTACGTGATATTCCCAATGAAAACATACTTAGTGCTGTCATCATTTTTAATAACCGTAATACGAAAGTAAACAAACAGAAAAACTCCATACAACCGATAACTAGTTTCAAAGATAATTACAACATAGTTTTCGAAGTATCAAACTTTTGCGATGGCCGGCGAAGGAAATAGTATAACCTAGATTTTCTTTTTTATTTATTCGGGTTTCCGCTTAGCTTTCAGCTATCGTTATTACAACGTCTAAGCTGAATTATTATTGATTGATGAAGGGGATCACGTTTTTCTTTGAGTATTATTCATGAAAAAACAAAAAAAAAATCATCTACAGTATTTGTGACAAAAACTGCTCATAATTATCTCAATATATCAACCTTCTATTTAATTTGGCTATTTTTTGTTCACAAAAAGAATAGGTACAATGGCAGTCCACTTTATAAAATACATTATGTGGAACATACAATCATACAGAAAATAACCAAAAACATGGTTACATCACTTTTGCATTACCGTTCTCAAATTACGTTTTTGTTCTCTTGTAAATGGGTTACATATAAACTTACTGCGTCATTCGTTTCAGTCATGTGTAAATGATTAATGATAATGCTATACCTAATAGCAACCCTACACGGTTCAACTTTGCCTTTACATTTGGTTGAAGCAACCAAACTGAATCGTGATGTGAACATGAGGTTTTCAATGCGATTTTTGTCTTTTAATTCTGTGACTTTCTAACAAAGTCTTCTTTTATTATGTTTTTTTTTTTTAATAGTTGCCCGTTATAAGTTACTAGTGTTTGGTATCGTTTTAATCGACTACTGTCAGGCCCCAGAGACAAATCGTTTGCAAACGACTTAGAGCCTTATGTAAAGTAAAACCAAGGTTGGAATTTGCTGGTTGCAAGGTGCCGTGATTCATGCCAGCGGAAAGTTCGGTTTGTGGTATGAATCTCGGCACCTCGGTACTGAGAGGAAGATCTCACGTTTGAGCGTAGGTACAATATTCTTATTATTTATTGCAAACAATATAAAATATACATCTACATTACAATAATAAATAGCTTAAACAATGGCGAGCTTACCCCGGGATTGGGTTTTCTTACAGTAAACCTTATTTCGACTGCGAAATTTGCAGTAGAGGGTATCCTCTACTTCAAAGGATATCCTTTGTGCATTAGCAGTACATTTTATTACTTAAATTAATTATATACTATGATGATAATTAGGGCGAAAGGAAATCTATAGATGAACCAACGACCTTTAGAAGGTTATTGAGACAGATTGGAAGAGCGGAAGACGGTAGACTGAGCGATGTATTGCAGCTTGGGAAAGGCCTATATCCTCTGAATTGCGATTGGCTGAGTTTATTGAGGTAAATGAAGAAGCAGTCGACGGATGGCACTTAATTGCCAATTGTTTTTGTGCAAATATGACAAACCAGTTTGGTTGAATCGTGTATTGACACCTTAACACAGTCAAACCCATAGATACTTATGGTATGTGGCAAAAGGCTGTGTACCTGTATCGTTAGCAGAATCGATGGTTCATAGAACGTGAAAAGTGATTATGTAGGAATGTTTTCAGTTGAATTTTTATGTGTTTCAGGGAATTATAAATATGACGTGATGGGCTCGTCATGCATAGTGAATTCTAGGTTGGTCAGTGGGAGTCGACATGGGAATTTAGTGGTGAATGAGTACTTCATCGGAATTTGGTTTTAGTGTGGGTTGTAAATAATGCGACAGTCACGAATTTACAGCGGTCTGAAATGTGAAAAGTAGTATTTATGTAACGAGGACCATAAAATGTTTTAAATAAGAAAGACAAATTATTGGAAAGATGATGGCCCTAAAACCTCTGCTAAGAGTAAATACATAATTATCATCTTTACATATTGCAAAGTCCAACTTGTTTGATTTTTCATCAATCTTAAAACTAAATTGTAAAGGTTCCCGTTTTGCCATTTGGCTATGGATTTCTCTAAGCACTGCATACATGAAAAAAAGCTTATGACATAGTTGGAGCACGTCACTTTCAATTTCTTTACATTGTAACGATAATTTAGAAATATCGGGAACTCAAAATAGATCGATTGCAGAGGAAACGGAGCGGATTGGAGCAGCGGTGGCGCAGTGGTGGCGGCCCCGACTTACGAACAGTAAGTCGTGGGTTCGAACCCAGACAGGTGCATTACTTTGTGTAATTTATTTCATCACCACTGCTCTCAAAACGGTGAAGGAAAACATCGTGAGAAAATTGGCATATCCTAGAACCAAAAAATTCGAAGACATGTGACATCTACCAATCCGCACTGGCCCGCGTGGTGGATTATAGCCCATTCCCTCTCATAGAGAGCAGGCCGTGTCCCAACAGTGGGAACATTGTAGGCTGATGATGATGATGATGATGAAAATAAATAGTAAACATGGTAAATATCCCGTTTTTAGTGTATGACTTTTTATTTCCACAAAATGCAATATCTACTGCCTCGTTGGTCTAGTGGTCGCAAATACGACTGCTGGGCAAGAGGGTTCGATTCCCGGGTCGGGCAAAGAGATATTGTGTTTTTCCATCAAGAATTTCTCAGGAGCAGCCATCACGGAGTCTAGAATTGCGCTCGGTTGATAGCAATAGGGTCGCCCCGACTTAAATATAACTGGCGAAATGTGGGTCTACTATTAGGTACACTTCTGCCTAAACCTTCAGGAACTGCAGGCGTGATGTTATATATTATGTTATGCTATGTAGAATGCAATATAACTCTACCTTTTTCAACAATGTCGAGTCATTTAAAGTCAATTTAAGGGTCTGTTAAAACTAGTTAAGTACTGGCTCTGGCACGCGACAAAATATCTTGGAAGATCGATTGGTTACAAGTAATAACGTTAACTTTGTACTGAAACATTTTTACAGAAAGTTGGAAGGCCCTTTGTGTGGGACATTAGGGTTTGTGCAGACGACTTGCGATTGAGAAATAGCATTTTGGTTGGAAATAAATAATAATAAATAGATATCGCTGGACATGAACACACAGCGCCATCTAGTGCCACACTAAGCAACGAGGCTTGTGTCGTGGACACCAGATAGTTGATATACTAAATAAATAAAAGAAAGATATATTATTCAACAGCAAGGTGGGCAGACGCCAGTTTTGTTATCGGGAGGAAAACCAGGATGAAGCTAGCACAGGAACGTAGAGATTAGCATGAACAAAGAGAAGCCTATACCCAGTTGTGTATGATTGATAATAATGATGAAAAACAGACTCGATTTTTTCTATCTTTCCCTTTCCTTTTTACACTTATAATATATATTACAAAGAGGAAATATTTGTATTTTGTATGTTTGTAATGAATAAACTCAAAAAGTACTGCGCCGATTTCGAAAATTCTTTCACCATTAGAAAGCTACGTTCACCCTGAGTAAAATAGGCTATTTTTTCCCCGTACTCCCACGGGAACGGGAACTACGCGGGTGAAACAGCGTGACGTCCGCTAGTTGTTTCATAAAGAAACGGTCGATTTTGTCTACCTTTTATGTCTTTGGTGTGGGTATATCCCTTTCCTATTGTTTAATAAAGAAACATAAGAAACAGTATTTGTTTGACTCGCACAGGACAAAGCAATATACAAAATTAAATAACAAAAAAAATACACTTAAATTAAACTGGTCCTGTACGCATCTCAGTATAGTGTTATAACATTTAAAAAAAAATCTGTAATATGTTTTGTACGATCCACAGCCAGTCGCCCTATTCTTCTTCTTTATCGTGTAATGTACCACACCCGTATTTAGTATTAATTTGTTGGCCCAAAACTTTAAAATTGCCCATTAATATAACACACTGACATTTTGTTTTTTATTCAATACGTAATGGCCCACTGCTGGGCAAAGGAATCCCCCATTACTTCCACTTTTCACGATGGTGTGCTTCTTCTCGCCAATAGGGAATTTGCAAGAAATACAAAACTCTTTTTACTTATTAAAAATTCCTTGTATTGGCGCATAAAAACATTGTGGTACACTTGTTTATGTTTCTGAAACATCACTTAATTTAAAATTTATTGTTTTATGTAGCATGTTTTTGGTGAAACGGAACGCACTCTCAAAACGCGTCGTCCTCCATAACGCCGGTAGTGATGTCAAAGTCTATGTGTCAAAAAACACTTTTATTTGAAAAGTAGTTAAAGTTTCATTATGATATTATTTTAATATCGTTATCGCAATTTTTGCTTTGCTTGCTTGAATAAAGCACATATAATTAGTATAATTACTATAATAAGGCCAAAAAATTAGATTTAAACAAGGCAGATTGAGGTAAATGACGTCACATCATGGCCGCGACAGTCACGGACGTTTGAACTGTCATAGAAAATTGCAGGAGTTTAATATTATTTTTGAGCAACAAGCAGTAGTTGAACTTAACTTTTAATACTTTTCTTAGGTTGATAATACTGTATTTTATTGATTTAAGTGAAGAAAAAAATTCATTCATATTCCCTATTCGCGAGGAAGAGCCATCCACGGCATCCCGCCTCTTCATCCTCCTCGGTCTGCCGCCACTCCGTCTAGCTGTCTCAGGGCAGGCACATTTTCATGGAAGGTAAATGTGGTGAAATTATTCTGCTTTTTAAATTAGAATGATTTTGAAGTATTCGTTATTTTTATAAATCCTGTTGTAATGCATTGCCACCACACAAAACTGCAAACTTAGCACAGTTCTGTAACATTTGAAAAACGATTTTTCACTCTTCGTTGACATAATTATAAACTAGCACAACTCATAAGCAAACATTCTCGTAACAAATACTAAACTAAACTAAATAGACACGTGATAAAGTTTACAGTATAAACAGTCAAAAACCTTGTATTTAGGAATACAAAACAACTCACAAATTATGTGAGAAACCAAGCTGCTATATCTATTTCTCTTTCATTTCCTATTTAGCATAGAAACTTAATTAAAATTACAATAAAGTGGCGTTATCTCGAAAAGACCGGGAAGCTAACACCGGCTGTTACCAAAATGATAGAGTATAAAATTTATTTACGTAATAGAATTGGTTGACTTTGAGCAAAATTGTGTTGCATTATTTTTATACTGATAGATGAAAACGTTATAGAGGAAACTTATAAAAGCAACTACTCAACATTTTCTTTCTTATAGGTAGATGTGACATTTACCTAGTTGCGTCAAACACTACTATAAAAACTCATGCTATTTCATGAAATAGCGATGATTAATATCAGTAAAAAACGGCCTGATCAAACTTTGCTGTTGATTTTCATCTCGATGAGATACGAGGCTTTAACCAAAATAATTTAAACAGTTATAAAAAATTACCATATTCGGCTATACGTTACATTACAACATTACACAATTATTTATATAAATTAAAATCACGTTACTACCTTAATAATAGACTAAAAAAACCGGCCAAGAGCGAGTCGGACTCGCACACCGACGGTTCCGCACAAACTTTATTGAATGAAAGGTAAATTGCGGTTTACGATTTATGACGTATTAAAAAAAAACTACTTACTAGATCTCGTTCAAACCAATTTTCGGTGGAAGTCTATATGGTAATGTACATCATATATTTTTTTTAGTTTTATCATTCTCTTATTTTAGAAGTTACAGGCCCCTCCCCCCCTGTTAACACACATTTTACCACTTTGGAAGTGTCTCTCGCGCAAACTATTCAGTTTAGAAAAAAATGATATTAGAAACCCCAAGACCTATCCATAGAAACCCCACACTCAAATTTTTTTTTTCATCCAACCCATACGGTTTGATGAAAAAAAAAATTTTGAGTTTCAGTTCTAAGTATGGCGAACCCCCAAAATTAATTGTCTTTTTTTCTATTTTTGTGTGAAAATCTTAATGCGGTTCACAGAATACATCTACTTACCAACTTTCAACAGCATAGTTCTTATAGTTTCGGAAAAAAGTGGCTGTGACATACGGACGGACAGACAGACATGACGAATCCATAAGGGTTCCGTTTTTTGCCATTTGGCTACGGAACCCATAAAAAGGCGACAAAAACCTCCTCAACGCTGTCAACTGGTAATGTCCCCAAGAGATTGGCATCCTTGCCACGTTCTAATATGGCAACGCTTACCCTCTGGCCAAGGTAGAAGCCAACCCTTGGGTCACGAGCAGTGTCAACTAAGAAAGAATAGGATCTCCTTTTACTTTATTAATATTTCGCAATTAAAATTGAGTTGGTAATTTTGTATTTTTTTATTATTTAATAATTTGGTAAAATTATTTAGGACTTCCCCTTGAAAAAGACACCAGTAAAGGATCAGATGCTAAGTCTGATGCACTGTGATCGCGTCCCAATGTTTCCTGGCCGTTGTCGCCGTGTCGCTTGTACTCAGTCGTCGCACCCAATTTGCTTATGTAAATACGCAGTTTCCGTTCTGACCTGAATAATTCATTGCCCAACGTGAACGGTTGACTCCCGCCAGTTTTGAAAATCAACAGAAAACGGAACGTCTACACAAATACAAAGGAGTCAAAATTATAAAACTTTCTTTGAAATTAGAATTCGAACGGTCCTGCGAGTAGGTACTTCTCATTTGTACGTTTGTTTATCTTCAATTTGAATTTGGAAATTGTTTTTGACCTGTACCCGTAGATAAATAACTTTTTAATAAATTGCAAGTTTATTGGCAAACTCGGACACGGTATTTGTATTCGTTGGCTGTTTCGTATTTACCTTTTTTGTTACATTTTTTTATTTATCTTGCAGTCATTACGATTGTAATATCTTT
Organism: Xestia sexstrigata; assembly: GCA_941918905.2. Lineage (NCBI taxonomy): Eukaryota > Metazoa > Arthropoda > Insecta > Lepidoptera > Noctuidae > Xestia > Xestia sexstrigata. The sequence continues at coordinate 7,619,125 of OW799217.2, read as the reverse complement.
TCTTTGTTCTGATTTTACGTTTATTGTATTACGTTCTTGTTTTGGAAAGGAGATCGTTTTGAATGCAAATATTTCTTAAATAAGTAAATAAATAAATAAATATCGCTGGACATTACACACAGCGCCATCTAGTGCCACACTAAGCAACGGGGCTTGTGTCGTGGACACCAGATCGTTGTAAATAAAAAAATAATAAATAAATAATAAAACCAGTTTGTGATGAACTAAATAACACAATCTCTCGTTCTGTACTGCAACTGCAACACTTCTAATATGATAAACTCCACCACCTAACTACCAACATCCTAAATTGAAAATCCGAACGAATTTTGCATTTCGTCCTCACGAATGTTTCGCACTAAACGAGCGTTTAAATTGGCGCCGAAACAGATTCACAACATCATTCGTTCTGAATATTGGCATCACGTAGAGAAAGCCCTTAGGGGGATCGCAACACGAGCCAAGGGGTTCGACAAAATAAAATCGCTGCCTCCACTAGCGTCCCCAGACGACTCAATACAGGTACCTTAGTAAATTGGGCCTTTAAAAATACGACTTATTGGATTCATTTTTTGCGTTGGTTTGTTTTGGCTCTGCAGGTGTTTTTTTTCTGGTGATGTAGATTAATTGTTGCCAGTTTGACGATTTGTGTAAAAAGTTTTAGGCTTGTCAGTAAAGATATTTAGACTAAAGAGGATGAGCAACCGATGCGACAAACCGTGTGTGTGTAGAATTGAAATAGAGATTAACAAAACATTTATTAAATGGATCAAAAACACAACATACAAAATTTTCAAAATTTTCATTATTTGTTTTTGTATAGAGGTGGACCTGGACGACCGAGCCCTGCTCGGGTGAAAATAGAGAAAACGACTTTTCCCAAAAATGAGACCTAGCTTTATTTGGTGCCAGTTAAGTTGAGAATAGTGGTCATTACCATTTCCCTAATATCTCTTCGTACGAACTAAAACAAATAAACTACATATCGTTATTCATTACAAAAAATGTTGAAGATCACGATAGATGACGATTCCAGACTTGAACAGGCTTATTTTTGGTTTTCAAAGTGAAGAAGGTTAATAAATGTAGGTGGGTCAATGACCGCTATTCTCATCTTAAAGCAGCTTCACTGCTTCAAATATAATTATTTAAGCAAAATCTATTTGTGTCAGCCTAATCATGTTTGTGCGTAAGTTTAACTTGTAATTTCGTAATTGTTTGCGTTTGTGTTTTAGCTTATTACATTGAGAACGAAATCTCGTCGTGCTAGACGAACAATAAATCATGTGTTTCATCTGGCAGATTGAAATGGCTTACTTTATCATAAAGTTACCATAAATGATAGATATCTTCTACACATAATATACCTATGTTTTAAATGTTAAATATAGGTACAGACACTAGCACATCAACCTACCCAAAACTGTAAAATTTTCCTAAACTTTAAACCTTTTGTGATACGGTTAAAACTCTAGTGCCTTGATGTGCAGCTGGCGAAAACGATGAAAGAAAACATTGTGAAGAAAACGACAGGTCGTACGAGTAGAACCAAACAAATTAAATCAATCAGACATCTGGCATCCTGCCTTGAGCCTCGTGGTTGCTTTGACCTCTTTCATAGTAAAGGTCAAAGTTTTTTCTAACAGTGATTATTAGTCTAATTACACTACACTACACTACAACAGCCTATAACGTCCACTGCTGGACATAAGCCTCTCCCATGATGGGAGGAATAGTCTAATTATGCTAAAGTAAAAGCTTTACTGAAGTATAGTGAGGACCTGTATTTTAGTTCAAACAAATTATGGTCATAAAATAATCTGCCTAGCCTTTTCTGAACTATGTTGGGGTCGGCTTCCAGTCTTACCGGATGCAGCTGAATACCAGTATTTTACATGGAGCGACTGCCTATCTGACCTCCACAACCCAGTTAGTACTGGGTAATATGATACGCCGTGGTAAGACTGGTTGTCAGACTTTTTCGGCCATTGACTTGTACCTAACGACTGTCAAAGATCTACAAATGACAGCCGGGACCAACTGCTTAACGTGCTTTCCGAAGCACGGAGGAAACTCGGTATGTAATGGGTGGTCACCCATCCACAGGTCCATTCCACATGGTCCATCCACAGGTCCATCCACATGGTCATCATCTTGACTAATATTATAAAGAGGTAAAAGGTTGAAAGTTTGTACACACATCAAAAAAAGTTTGTAATCACTAGCATAAATAAGCAGATACTATTTTTTTTTAAATTGAACTTTGTCAAGAAATAATCTTTCTTGTGTGTTTTCTTTAAATAGAAATACCCTGTTCGAAATTTAAAAATAAGCACAATAATAAATAATAACAAGAAGAATAAATCTTATTATAATCTACTGTAACAAAAACGATTTCGATTTTTCAAAGTGATCTCAAACTTTTTTTTATGTGTGTATGTAGAGGGTTATCTTCGGAACTACTGACCCGATTCCAAAAATTCTGTCATTGACGGGAAGCTACATTATACTTAGTATAATGGGCTACATTTAAAATGTTCCCAAAGGTTAATTTCGTACATAACGGGAGGAATTCCGCGAGCATAATACCTAGTTTTCTATATCTTTATTGTCTAGGAATGCTACTGCTAAACCATTTTTATTATAGGCACTTAAACCACGAAAAATGTAACCTACAAACCTAAGCTTATTAAAAACATTCCGCGAATTTCGATTCAAACTATCCAAGCACGAGTGTTGAAATGCTAAAAATTTTGCACACGACCTAATTCTGGAAAGTTCCCTTTGCGTTAGTCCTTTGTTTACTTTGGGTAAATTCCTGTCCCAGTCACCGTTACGCAGTAAATGTGTAGAACATGTTAGCAAAGGAAGGATATGGAATAGGGATACATTTCGGTGTTACAAAGGAACAATACCGTACGGTAACTTGGTTAGTGCTACGCCAAGCTTGTCTCATTGCGCCTAATTTCGCTGCAGTTTGGCCTAAATTTCTTTACCTCTAGAACCCTGCTCAGGCACCCAGTCAGTTATTTAAAAGTGACGATATTTTTGAACGTGTTACAAAACAGCTTTGTTTTTTTTGCTTTGCATTTTTCATATCATAGGTTACAAACATATTCAGCTTTAAGTTGCAGAAATATTATAATTATTACAGGGTGCTGTAGCATCCATGTGTAGGAAGAGTCGATATAAAATATGGGTAGGTTTAATGTAGGATAAATTTTGAGGCATCAAATAGAAGGTGAAACTACGAATGGTGCCTAGAACTAATAAGGTATCTGCAGGTGGGAGACAAATTGAAGCATTGCAGTACAACCGAATACTGTAATGATCAATCCATTCGCTATGACATTGGCGATTTGAAATGTTTTTTCTTGAACTACAGTGAAAGCAAATTGACATGGAGGTCCCCTATTTTTTTTCATATTTTCACATCATATAGGTATTTGAAGCGATTCATAGACGGCACCTGTAGGGCTATTATGAATCTCTGTTGACAGCTCGAAATGATAGTAACTGGGCTCAGTGTCCATCAAATAACTGTCAAAAGGCTAGTTTCGTATTATGTATGACCAGTCGCGATCAAATATGACGTCATTGGTGCCCATCGTGGTTGATAGTCACCGTAACTCATTTTGACAGACGCTTTCGTATCGATACTTATATTATTTCGATTATGTAAGCATAGTGGACAACAAATTGATGACAACTGAATTTGAAGTGGCTTTCGTGAAAGACGTTACACCGTACCCGGGCTGTTAGTCACCGTAAAGTGATATCCACTCAGTGCGATACGTAATACCAATATTATGACATTCTCGGTTGTCATCAAAGTTCGGTGTACAACCGAAGCTTGATAGTCACTGGATATCAGAAAGATACGTAATAGGCCTACTGTTCTTCAAATTTCAACTGTGTGGAGTTAGTCTCGGAGTAAAATGGCGGTGACGTACGGCGGACAGACAGACAGATGGACAGGATGAATCTGTAAGGGTTCTGTTTTTGACATTTGGCAACGGAACTCTAAAAGGACCCCTTAATGATCCAGCAATTTATATTTGCGGTGTAGGTTGAATAGAATAAGGCAATTAAATTTTTGTATACTTTATAATTTACAGAATTTGAAATCGTCATAACAATTTTATGTGAAATTGGAATGTATTAATATTCCCGGACAAGCACGATTTAGATGAACAATAATTGAATTCAAATACAAATCAGGTCCTAAATGTCCAACACAACTCAATTCACGTAAAGCATCAATTACATCGCATTTAGTACCATTGTTGGATAATTCTATTGTTTTCATCAATGATCAAATGCCGAATCGGTCAGACTGTGAATTTTGCACAGCGTATTCAAATATTGATACTGATCATAGATTTTGCCCCTCTCTCCAAAGTTTACTCATAAAAGATTGAAAAAAGAACTTCTTTCTTTTCTTTCTTTTTCCGGGAATCGGAAAATAGCCGAGCAATCACAATTTTAAAGGAACAAATCTCCATTACTCCTGGCTCCATTTCTACTTTGGCGAAGTCGATGGCAAAAGCTTGCATGTAATAAAACTTTAACATCAGAGGTCCTAGCACGCGTTTTGCCGTTTTTCGCATCAAAAATGCAATTATCTTAAATCATTTTAGTTAAATTGTTTGCAACAAGCACAGTCAGTATCATCCGTAGATATAAATAAATTCTTAGAATTATGGAAATATTATTTGTGAAATTGGTATTTTTAATTTTAAAATCGACATATTATTTACGATACAAAAAAAGTAAAAACTCGTGTTAGGGCTCAGGCTCAGGAAGTGACCCTTCTCGAAGTTGGTACAAAATTTTAAAAACGGAACACTTTCTAGAAGGCAATGCGACCAATTTGCTTATGTAAATGTAAAACCATAGTGTTGAATAATACAAGGCACAAACACCTCCGTGGAAAATCAACAGTCTCCTTTGTGAATCATGTATGAAACGACTGGCCCTCCGTGTTATTTTTTTTGTTTACATTTGAATTTCGAAATTTTGTCATGTCATTTTTGATAGTTCCGTTAATGAGGTTTTAATTACAGCCAAGTCCCTTGTTCTATTTGAAATAAGCTTGATAGTAGTAAAGTGAGTCGTTGCGTCGTTTAAAGTTTCAACAAAGAAAACGAATGACATCAATTTTGTAGAAATAGTCTTCTGAATAACACAGAAAAAGTAGCAGACGATTTTAATTTCAAACTACCTGAATTTTAAAACGAAATCTATTAGAAGTATTTCGATGTAGTTTTTAAACCTATAAATATGACTGCTAACGAAATTATGCAGGAGTTCAATAATAAAACGAATTGGAACGAATATTTACCGAAATGGACTCAGTTAGACCACCGGTCTACCCAATCATTCGCCATTCTCTTGTTTCAATTGCGCCGATAAATTGGATTCCACGTCAAAAGACTATCGTTTGAATGATTCAGATTTCGCAACTACAAGCGTTTTATTCCTATTCAATTCCCGGTTCGATTCTAAAGAATTTTTAATCATATCATGTCAGTGCTACGTCAGTAGATATACATTGAAATATTCGGGCCATTGTTTTATTAAATTACGTATTTACAGGAGAGTGCATTATAAATACGGGTAAGGTAGGGTAAATTGTTGATTTTTCAACCGTGTTCTGTAGTTTCCTCTAATATTACAACAAAAATGAATATAAATTCAAAAGTTGTGTCAGAGAAGGCAAATTGGAAACAAAATTTGAAAATTATCTCCCATGGTCCCACTGCTGGGCAAAGGCAGAGCAGGCTGATAAAAAAAATAGTTGTGGGTTGTTTCGGGCAATTTCGAGGTAGTCTATTTATTTATTTTCACACCACCTGCTCGAAAATGTCAAATTATATGTCAAGCAACCTTAACCTAAAGTGAGTCATTAGTGGCCGGGGGCACAGCCGGTCAATAATGTGATTTGAATTTGGAATCTCACATGCTCAGCTAAATTGGCAGTATAGTACTAACAAACACCCTTTGGTGCCAGAAAGAGGAAAGCTATTCTCGATACCCTTACTACACGTGGATGATATTCTCGATTTCCTACAAAATCATAACGACTGCTTCTTCATATCGTTGCCATGTTTTTGAAGACATAATATTGTAAGAATAATTAGATAACTACGAACCATTTTTTAAAAGGAATGAAATAACATTAAAACTGGCATTAATAATAACAAATACCGTACCGCGCCGTAATACCGTAATAGTAATTGGCTGTAACATTAGTTAATTATTCTTACTATTTGTTTATTTAATAAATACTTTGTTTTTCGTACTATGGCTATTATTTTCTCACAGTAGGTGTAAAAAGTAGAGTATCCTCCTCTGGGCTAAAGGTGTCTTTGCCTTGGGCTAGCTTGAATCCCTCGCTGCATTCAGGATTCTTGTATTAACTTCCTCGCTTCGCTCATGAGTTAAACTCTTAACTCCCTCGCTGTGCTCGGGAGTTAAATCCCGAATCCTTCATTGCGCTCGAGATTCAATATGACGCCCGTGACATAAAACACAACTTTAGCCCCTCGGTGCATAATCTACTATTATTTAACACTTCAAGCACAAAGTACAGAAGCGGACTTAATGCCATAGGCATTTTCTACCAGTCAACCTTCGTCTATCGCGCACTTTTAACAGTAATTCTCAAGTTGAAACTTCACCTAGGTTAAAATTATGGTACTATCACATAGACAAGTAGAACTTATTGGTAAGACTGTTTGTCAGACTTTCGGGCCACTAAATACCTGTAACGACTGTCAAAATCTTAAATTTTTGACAGTCGGGACCAACGGCTTAACGTGCTTTCCGAGGCATGGAGGAAAATTGTGTATGTTATGGGTGATCACCCATCCACGGACCAACCTAGTCAAGCGCTGTTTAACCTGAAGATCGATCTGATCGTCTGTTAATATTTAGCCACGAGCTCCTTAATTTCAAAGTCGATTATACCTTCGTAAACTATAACATTTTTTGAAAAAAATATCGTTGACGTTTGATTTCTCTCAACTTTACGGACTTACGGGTTGACATCAAAAAAGAAAAACCTCTTACAAGAAGTATTAACGGTCGAAAGTAAAATTTATCTAGTAGCCAAACATTAAGTATGTCATATTGGTTTATCACTGTTTGTACAGGCTTCATAAAGGTCAGTTTTGCTTCTCGCGGCCGTTTACTGGATTTGAAAGGTTCACAATGGCCTTTGAACGACGAGTTATGGGACGTTCAGAGTTTTTTCGCAAACATTTGATATGTGGTTCTTTATATCATTCTTTTGGCTGTGGTGACCGGATTTATGTTTTTTTTCTAGCCCTCTTTATGTAATGTAGTCAGAAAAGCACATTGAAGTCTAAGTGCTAATTTATGGAGACGCGGCGCGTCTGGTGGCTAGTTGCGCGACGCATTTGTCGGTTTTTTTTTGTTAACGGAGAGGCAGCGCGTGCAGTGATCCGCGTTATCACACGCCCAAACACAAACATATGGCAAAGTACGATGTTGTTTACGGTGACGCGGCGCGTGCTGCGGCGCGTTGCCCGCGGCGTCGCGTTATGTCATCATGTCACGTCATGACGGGTGTCAAACAGCCATAAGCTCTTTGTGTTCTTCTTCTCGCGAATAAATAAAAATACCAGTCTAACTCGCATAAGTTTATTGAATAAATACTTCTGTCAGTGCAACTTACGAATAACATTGTTAACTAGTGTTTATGTGTTTATGCCCGCCGCGTTACCCGCTGCGGTGGAGACCACGTTGGTGGCGTTCGACGCTGCATCTCAAGCAAACGCGCGTAAAAACGCTTTTCCGTAAACGCTCTCATACATTGTCATATGTTTGAATTTAAAGCGGCTCGCGCCGCCCGACGCGACGCGCGACGCGCGACGCGCCGCATCTCCGTAAATGAGCCCTAAGATGTAGCAGGTAAATTTCCAATCGGAATCAAGCTTTTGTCATAAGCCCTAAAACATTCTCCACAGACTGCAGACCACTAGTAGTCTGCGACTTTAAAGAAGTCGGGTCGGTTTAGTTGGGGCTTATGTATTCGGCGCATATCTTTTTTTTGGCAAAAAGGTGAATCAAATAAACAATAATCACCTATTTATTCATTTTATTATCATGCATCTTAAGGCCCATGGATAAAATACACAAAATTACATTACAACACAAAAATATACACTAATACATACAAAATATAACTAATCACTTATCACTTATCTTATATTATTATCTAGCCCGCCCTTAAGAATGTCTGAATTGTTTACGGTTTTTCAGAACTTAATTTTTTCATTACCTAGGTATTATTTAGGGCCTATTTACCTAGGTTCTATCTAGACATTATAATATCGCCTTAAAAGCCAACTTGCTTTACGAGCTAAAAGCGAAATTTCACAATACATAAATATAAAATAACACCCTTCCTTTGAAACGGCGTATAATATACAGTTATGTGTTGAATCTCGTACTTAAGTCAGCGATTAATAAAGTTTGTGCAAACATTTATAACGCGGGTATAGTTGTTAGTTAAATAAACGGCGCTTAAGCCTTAATTCCACCCTTGAACCACTGTGTGATGTTGACTAGTTTGGGGATTCTGTTTTGAATAGATATTGTTTTATTAATATTTATGGGTAGTTTTCAGTTGGCGGTAGTCTAGCTTGAAATCTAGGTTTTTTGATGTCAATAGAATTTATCTTATTACCTGGTTCTACAAGATTATAGAACATGTTGTGCTAGTTGTGTTTGTTGAAATGAAAGATACCGTTGAGTAGACTTGGTTTATTAACACGAGGCACACATATGTCACAGACGGGATCAGACAATGGTTTGTCTGATCCCGTCTGTGACATATGTATGAAGCGTGCATCTAGCTGAAGTGACAGGTAGAAACCGTAACCATAGATAATATCTAGTGGTGTGCACACTAATTACATACTAAATAGTGATGTAACAACAGCGCTGACCCCAAATAGCTGACAAGGACAGAAAGGTGATTGGTGGTGGTAATTCTTCAACATTATCATTATTTTCATGCGCTTATCTCAATTAATTTAAAGTTGGCAGTGTGTCAGCATGTCATCTTCTATACTTCTCTTTTAATGGACATCTCAATTCAAAAAGTACAAGCTATTTTTAACACTAACATCTTTCACACAGTCCATCGTTTCGTTGGTGTTCGTTTACTCTTGTAACCATCTAAATTCATACTCAAAACAATTTCCTCACGATATTTCCCTCATTCGTGGGACCTCAACATAAATTACAAAATGCAGCATCTCTGCCAAGCCCTCCCTATGCCTATTGCATAATTATATCATATAGGCGTTATGTATAAATTGCGTATAGGTTTATGGGAAAACTGTGTTTAAATTTATTTCTTCACTTTGTTTCCTATCCCCATAACAAGAAATTCCCATGAAAACTCGACCTCTATAAGCTACATCCCAGTTTTTGGTCTATTTGCAGTCGGGTAAAAGCCAAAAAAAAATCGTAAGTGAATATTGCAGAGTTAGATTTGCGTACATCTGACTTTCACCTCTAGTTTGTGCTACAGAATAGATCCGGTATAATCACTGAAAACCATCTGGTCTGGCATGATCATCGAATCGTATCTGACACGGATATGGATCGAATCTGTTCGTTACAATCTGGGTAACAGCGAAATGAATCTTACTTGCATTGTTACAATTGATTTAATATTTATTTTTTTTACCTTGCTGATTTAGCAAGGGGTCTTGTGTTGGAACTTAGGTCGCGCAAAGTGTTATTGAGTTTTTCCATTACGTATTACTGGATAGTGCCGCAAGCGGGGTCGCAAGCGCAAATTTTGAGCCTAAGGTCCTGGGTTCGGGTCCCGGGTCGGGCAAAGTGTTATTGAGTTTTTCATCAGGAATTTCATTATTAAGTAGCAGCCATGGAGCCTTGGACTTGTTCCCGGTTAATGGCAATAAGCTGGCCCCCTATTACATGGGACTTAAACTTAACAGAAGTATTGTGGGTGTACTGTTAGGTACTTACATCTCACTTCGGGGATTACAGGCATGAAGATAACTATGTGAAGTGCATAAGCAATGTGAAATAGTTCATCATCTGCCTAGCGTTTTTGACCTATGTTGGGGTCGGCTTCCAGTCTAACCGGATGCAACTGAATATAAACATACACATACCCACATACACACACACACACACACACCCACACACAACACACACACCCACTACACACATACACGTACACATACACATACCACATACTCACACATACATACACACTCCACATACACCACCACCACCACCACCACCGACCGACTACCTTACTTACATTATTTTACATGTATTCACTGCATAACTGACTGCCACAACCCAGCTAGTAATACGATACCCCTTGGTAAGACTGGTGGTCATTCTTTCACGCCACTGACTACCTGTAACAACTGTCTAAGATCTACAAATGACAACGCCATAAGGTGCTATCCGAAAACCTCGGTATGTAATGGGTAGTCCACGGACAAACCTAGACCAGCACGGCTTAACCTGAAGATCGACCCAAGCGGCTGTTATAATTTGGCCACCAGTTAAATAAATATAACATTATAAAGACTACTAAACTAGTTAGTTTATGATTAAATTGTACCTAGTCTTTATATATTTCATGGTTTTTAATTAATTAAGTACATAGTTATTGTTTAGTACCACACTCGTTTCCGAACGCGGTTTGTGACGTATTGGGCAGCTGTCACTGTCATGTCTTTTTTGTAATGTCATTGCCGTTAACTTTGATATTCGCACGGATCGTTATCATTGAATTTCTTTTGAGAAAAATTGTAAATCCTTTTGAATCCGAGTTGTTTTCGGACATATTGTTTGAAATTCGAGCTTATCGAGCCTAACACCCCTTTTGCGCGTATTTACCCGGGATAGTTTGTGCATTGGACAAACTATTGAGGTTCAGTTAACCACCCCGCGCGTGGAAGCATAGTTCCTTTTAAGATTTTTTTGGTGAGGAGTGTGAACGATTTAGTTCAGGCCCGGAGCCGCTTGTGATCTTCTTCAATAATTGTTGTGGTGCATTCTGAGCCATTACACGCTGTAAGGACCAACGCCCTTTGGAACATCGTTCGGATCTGACATCAAACTTCCCACTCATTACACAAACAAATACACATACATTCATACACAGAAACGACGTGACCTCCAGACAAGACATCATCCAGCGCTAGGTAAGTACAATAAGGCAAGAGTATTGTTAATTTGGCTCCGCGATTCGCGGACATTCGACAACCCAGAGCCCTGGTTAGGCGTCGAACAGTTATGTACTTAATTAATTAAAAACCATGAAATAAACTAAAATAAATAAACTAACAACAAACTATAAAAGGGAATCGAAAAACTCCTTCTCAGTGGTGTCAGCTGGTAATGTGCCCAAGAGACTAGCAGCGTTGCCGCGTTGTATGGCGACACTTAGCCTCTGGCCAAGGTAAAAGCCAGCCTTTGGGTCACTGGATGCGTCAACTAGGCGTTTAGAAATTTCCTTGAACAGGCTATGGGCACTCGGACCCTAAGGCCCTAGAGTTTAAACCCCAAACGACTCGAAAATATAGTTACCATAAAGGTTTCTATATTTACGGCAACGCCAGCACAGCACGACGAGCTTGGAAGATGAGATGGCGTAAGAGTATTGATACATGTTGCGTACAACACTAAAGGCCTAACCATCTTCCAAGGAGACAAAGACATGCCGTCCGGTCTCTTGCCATCGTCGCTTGCCAAGGTACAATTACCTGCGAGAAACCTCAGGCACTAAACCAACATTCTTTAAGTCCACAAAAAGTACTTGATGGATGATGCCCAGAAAATATAATAAAATATTGAAATTATAATAAACTTTTCTCAGATTTGTTAGCTTAGGATTGAATTTATAGTCACATTTAGATGACACATTTGTTTATAGAATGTAAAAGTACCCTCATTTCGAATGAGGACCCTCGTAAAATGTGGGTGATAAAAAGTTTCGGTTTAAAAATGGTTTTTGTTTAATTATGTGTGCGAAAAGTTGTAAATATTGTTTGTGGTAATTGAGGCCGCTTAAAAACAGCACAAGGTAAGTAGTAGTAACACTTCTGCTTTTCTGAAACTAGAACTTTTAATCGTGTTCTACTTTACCAATGGGCAAAAGTCTCAACGCGATGGGTGCTTGAGCATGGATGAGCTAGAAAGAAGTGACGAGATGATCTAGACGCGAAACACAAAAGCCGGTTCGATGTGGCGCAGGAGAAGAATACCTGGAAGGATATGGGGGAGATCTTTGCCCAGCAGTGTGACATACAAGGCTAATAAAAAAAGATCTGTTTTAGGTGTAAACTTCTTACACACTGTGAGGAATCTAGATTACATCATGCCTGTAAGCCGAGCTGGTGTGCCTACAGCATTAATCAAATGTCTCGCTGATGGTGGCGGGTGTGTCGGGTCATTTAGTTCCGTTCAATATGGTTGAGTTGAATGGCGCCGATACACGCGTCATGTTCGTGAAAGGGCGCTGTCAGTTGGGACTGGTCATACGGTTCATTTCAATTACTTTATTTTAAAATTGTTGATTTAATCTTTTACTCCGGACGCTCTTAATGTGCACGTCTTTCTACATCGTTCTGACATACGAGTATATCTATAATCTCAACATGAATGATGTAACGAGTTTGAGTTTGAGTTAGTACACATTGCTCCAGTTATGTTTAGGTCCCATGTAACAGAAACCAAAATTATTGCCTTCGGGGCTGCTTTTGGAAAATTACTCATGGAAAACAACATTTGCCCATTCTGGGAATCGAACCCAAAACTTTATGCTTAACAATAGCTACGACAAGACCGATCAAAATACATCTACTTCTAGATACGTAACTGTGAAACAAGTTTCCATCACATCATCCCCTTATCAGATAACACAATACCTCTTCAATCTAAAGTTAGAAACACGTTTTAATACCATACAAAGTACGATAACCGGCGTGTGTAAGAGATTACCCATGCAGCCGCGGCGCCAAACTTTGTAACACAGCCGTTTGGTATGCAGAACTTACGTTACCAAACTTATCTCAGAGGTCCTATTATATTTTGTTTGAGATACTTACTGTTTTGTTTGGTTGCTCCACGAATATATTTTTTGAAATTCAATAGCGGTGTTACAGGACTGTATTACTGAACTTCGAAGTTTAAAACTCCTGTGTACGTTATACAAAATGTTCGTCATCGCATAGTATGTTACTCCAAAAGTACGCTGTGACGAATTACGTTTATTCAGAATATTCATTATCGCGAAGTACGTTGCTCCGAAAGTTTGCTATGACGAATTACGTTATTCAGAATGTTTATCATCGAGATGTACGGAACTCCGAAAGCTTGCAATGACGAATTACTTCATTCAGAAGGTTCATCATCGCAGGACCTACTTTTGTACAAGTGATTATTTTACAATTTTTTGAAGGGGATGGACACCGATGGACAAACGATTACCTCGTATTTAGTACATCATTTTGACTCCCCCCCACATGGACATTTTTCATAAGTTAGTAAAAAAAAGAACTGTTTCCTAAAAAAGTCTATACGGTCAAAATGTATGGAACAGCTGTTTTTAGCGTTCCGTAGCTCAAAAGGTAAAAAAGGAACACTTATAAGATCACTTTCTTGTCTGTCTGCTCGTCTGTACGTCTATCCGTCCGTCTGTCCGTCAATCTATCACCACCAATTTTCTCAGGAACGGGTGGACCTAGCAAGTTGAAATTTATACCAGATACTGAAGTCCATAGTCCCTATTAGGTGTATAAAAATCAAGGTCCTGAGTCAACATCAGCATCATAAAAATATATGGGCAAATTTAGATTTTCGCGAATTTCGCGCTTTACTTGTGCTGTAAGACCTTGTTTTTAACCAAAATTGACAGTTCTAGGTCAACCGGAAGTACCCAATAGGTTTTGGGTCGAAAACCTATTGTTAACGTAACCTATAGTTCCCGTTTACCTTTAATCACGAAATGTGGCAAAAAGCAAGGTCTTAACAGCACATATAAAGGGAAAATTCTGAAAACCGTAAATATGTATGTGGTTTAATAACAAAAAAAAATAATTTTACTATTACAAACTTATTATTTGCGGTTGGTGCAATAGCCGTTTCTAGGGATCGAATAGCAAAGTTAATTTTGTCCGTTAAAAAGTTTGTACGGAATCCACGGTGTGCGAGTCTGACTCGCTCTTGGCCAGTTTTTTTTCTATGTAATATGTAAAAAAAAACCCTGTCCATTCCGAAACGGGCGTCCTCTCAACAGCGCTAAACCACACCTGTTGCGCGAGGTGTTCTTCAGTTGACAGCGCTAAACGCCTTTTGTTGCACGCGTCTGTTTGAAGATATTTTAAAAAAAAAAACGAATAAAACGTGTGTTGTCAGTCTGTTTTAGGGTTTATTTCCAATATCTATAACATTTCCGAACGACTCACCAAAAGTCCCAGCTCTATTCCATTGACAAGTTGTCAAATAATATAAACAAAGTTGCGTCAACACTCCGCGCCATTTCTTGCGTCATCGTGTTATCGTTAGCGTCACATTTCAAGTGATTGCGAGCTACGGATTTGTTATTGTAATATAGTGTTATACCTTTAAATGTTCGTGAGAAGTTGTACTATCGTGTTATGATAACGCAAATTAGGTTTCGAATCGCAAAGTTGCAGTATTTCGCCTGTGAAAACGCGTAGGTATAAATACCTATAGTGATTGTGAAGTGTGAAGAAATACGTGATTTAGTGATTAAAACGTGTGTGAAAGCTTACAGTGAGTGTTTAATTAGTGTGGTGATTAGATAGTTTAACTATTTACACCAAAAAAACAAGTGATTTTGTGTTTTTTTTCAACCGACCGCAGCTGAGTCGTCGGATCACCCAGATGTAAACAAACAGTGAGTATCTAGGTTGTAATGAATGTTTTGATATGATGCTAATGAGATATTAATGAGATTGTGGTCTTATTTGAAAGGTAATATAATATAGTTTATTTTAAAATAATAAAAAATGGTAAAAAATGTTAATAGTTTTTGATAAAATTAATATTTTAATAGCAACATATCCGTTTTTATCGCTGTTTTTCAAGTTCTACATTATGTTTGGAATATCAAATTATAATTGTAAATCTTGATATTTAGTTTAATAGTTTTCTTATCTATTCTGCTATTCACTGTAAATTTTATAGAGCTATAACTCTTGTAGTTTGCGATCGACAAGTGTTTTTATAAAAAGTGTCAAATTACGTGCAAATTTTCGCGGACCTCCGCGGTTGGCCGCTGTTGGGGGTACAACGGAGCGCAGACGACGCTTGTGAAATACGCTTGTGTATACCAATGAAATTACCGAATAAAATGAGATACTTACATAAAATATTCATGAAATTAAACATATATTACTGAATTTTAAAACGCCATATTTTGTGCACAAATTACCACCATTTCTCTAAAAACTTAAAACGTGACAACACCTATAGTTGCTGCCAGTTAGGATCGCAATAGCGGTCATTGCCCTTTCCTTAATATCTCTTCGTACGAACCAAAACAAATGAACCATGTATCGTTTTTCATTAGAAAAAAAGTTGAAGATCACGATAGACGACGATTCAAGACTTGAACAGCTTATTTTTAGATTTCGAAGTTAAGAACTTTAATAAATGCAGGTGGGTCAATGCCCGCTATTGCGATCTTAACTGGCAGCAACTACATCTTCGGCATTAGTGTGTTCCATCGTAAATAATGTTTGTTTATTACGACACTACTCGAGAACTGGCCGGAATGTCGCCGCCCCCGGTCCTGTGTTGCCATTAACGTTTCCTTATTTTAGTACATTTTATTATTATTTTTTCGGGGTATTTTATTTTTACTTGTTATCCCTAAAGGACTACATAAATAAAATCTAATCTCGGTACCTAATACCCTTACGGATCAGACAAAGTTTTTTTTTGTATAGTTCTATACATAAGAAAATATTAAAGTGAATAGTTATTTCAAAAGATCGGATAAAAACAAAAGAGAAACGTTGAAATAGATTCTACGGAAGCCAGATAAGTTATTTTCCGTAACGATAAATGTGGTTAGTTCAATGAGATTACTTTACGTACAAAGGTATGTGAAACGATTTGAACTAAACCCCCTTGGAATTTTTGACATTTCTGATTTCAATGAAGTGACTACCAGTCCTTTGACAGTTATTTTAAATTAAAGATAACAAATAATTTTGAATAGATTGCGTGTGTTTAAAGGACTTAATAACTGTAATCTATTCACTACTCGTATTCTAGAGGGACTTTGATAAAAGTTTTACACGTGCCGGTCGTGGATAAGGCAATATTATCGTTAATCTCATTGGCCAGTAACTCCACAATGTATGCAAGTATCTACGAAGGCACGTCTACGGATCTAGATCCACGTACCGTTTACGGGCTTGAAATAATTAAACCGCAAAGGCAATTTATTCATAATCAATCTTCTTCTTAGCGTGTCGATGACAATGAGGGATTTTCTTTTTCAACTCTTCCCTAGTCGCTGGATAGATGGCGCTGAACTTGGTATGTTACTGCAAGGAACGGAACGTCACATCATTTCACATGGATGTAATGGTTGTATTCGGAAGCTTGCAAACGAAAGTGTCAGTCATCGAGCGTACGTGACGTGACGCAATGTTTTTTTTTCCAAGCGTTTTGGCTTTGACACCTAGTAACGTAGTCAGTTCAACGCCATCTTCCGAGTTCTTGGAACCTATATTTTTTTAATACTCAAAAAGAAAACCTCTCATTCAAATGAAGTCGGCCCATATTTGACGATGAATTTGGCGCTTTCAGTAGCGTTCCTCAGTTCCTGTGATGTGCAAATAACAGGATAGGCAGGACACAATATCAATAGTCCTATCGTTTATGGAACACACCACATTTGCTCTCCTGGGCAGAGTAACTGGTGAGAGACTGGTGAGATTAACTGGTGTCATCATTATCTGCCTAGCCTTTTCCCAACTATGTTGGTGTCGACTTCCAGTCCTTCCAGTCCTTCCAGCTGAATACCAGTATTTTACATAGAGCGACTACCTATCTGACCTCCACAACCCAGTTAGTACTGGGTAATACGATACCCCTTGGTAAGACTGGTTGTCAGACTTTTTGGGCCACTGACTACCTGTAACGACTGTCAAAGATCTACAAATGATAGCCGGGACCAACTGCTTAACGTGCTTTTCGAGGCACGGAGGAAATTTGGTATGTAATGGGTGGTCACCCATTCACAGACCAACCTAGGCAAGCACGGCTTAACCGAAATATCGACCCGAGTGGCTACTAGCACGATCGGCCAACCGTAGTCCAGAGTCTATTTAAAGACTTCCAGGTCAACCATGGCAACTCCTGTCCAGACGGGAGGTTTTCGGACAAATGAGTTGGTCGCTATAACAAACCAATCATAAATAGACTGTCTCGTGGGTTAGTAGTCGCAAGTGCGACTGCTAAGCGTGAGGTCCTGGGTTCGACTCCCGGGTCAGGCAAAGTGTTATTGGGTTTTCCATCACGAATTTCTCAGTAGATGCCACGGAGTCTGGATTTGTGCCCAGATGCTGGCAATAAGCTTGCCCCCTATTACAAAGCACCAGCTTTTTAAAACGTTGCCCCACTCTCAGGAATTTCTCCTGTATCGTGGGTGCATTTACGTTTCTCCCTTCTTGGTATGTATAATAATATCAAGTTTCATATAGTATTAAGTTTCAGGGAACGCTAACATTGAGGGAATCATGCGTCTTTTACAGGCGTCTAGGGCTTTCATGGAAAATGAAAATCACACGCAGGATCAGGATATTTGTTTACAAAGGTAGTGCTCGCAAAACATACCAATCCTGCTAGTACATACTTGTAAAACCAAAGCTCTCTTGTATAGGTACTAGGTGGATTCTCACACAAGGTGTAAAATGACCCTGCACGAAGGTGAAGTGTATTTTGTTCTCCCCGTAATTGCGATAATTTTTTTTTTCTGGACCATGCCTGAGAACCGTCTAGTTACGGAGATATTGGAGGTAAAAGTTCTAATTTTTTCACAAGTTTCTTTAATTAAAATAGGTACAAGTTTTTAATGATCGCCGGTTGACAGCCCGCGATCATGGCGCTTGCAACAGCGTCGAAATATCGGGAGCTCAAAACTAAATCACGGAAGATATCCCGTAAGTGACAATATCGATACTGGAAATATGAAATTACGTAAGGGACATTTTGTCGAAAATGAGTTATATATATCGTTGGTTTCAGAATTTTTTGCTCTATCGATTGGTATATTTAAAATCTCGATATCTTAAAAAAAATATCCTTTACATCACATATTTTCCGTAGGCCTAAACCATTTTTTTCTAGAAACTGGCTGTATATGACATTTAAATTATTATTTTTTATAAAAAATAATGTAAGTCTCTTTACTCACAGTATTTGGTATTTACATTAAATCAAAATCGAGTACATTTTACAACATGTCACATAAGTTATTCCATAATTTGAGATGTTTTATTATTGTCTTATACATTAGTGTTCCCTGAGAAGGTACAAATACCATGTCCCTTACATTAAATTGTGACTAAACTATCATAATTATATTGACCTGATAATACATTAGTCGTAGCCAGCTTTGATCTTCCAAAAAGTTTTGGGAACAACTTACGGTGAAAGTATGATGTTTATAATTTTACTGTATACGAAAGCAGAACACAGAACGGTTATTGCTACACATGGGGAGAAGCAGATGGCAAACGTGGAAGCTGTGAAATTGCAACATGTCTGTTTATTTTTTTTTATTCTATTGTGATAACTGTACGGGGCAGAATAAAAACAAAGTGATTTTCTCAATGTTAAAATATTTTTTGGAACGTTCTGCGAATATACAAACGATTCAAATAAATTACTTATTAGCTGGACATACATACATGCCAGTAGATAACATGCATGCTATCATTGAAAGGGAGGTTAAAAAACTGATTGATTGGGGACCTTCCCAGTGGCCATCATTTATGGAATCAGCCAGAAAAAGACCTCATGCTTATCGAGTGAATGTGTACATCAGGATTTCTTTGATTTCAATGATTTTGCTGAATCAGTTTCCTGCTACTCTCAAAAACAAAGACCTGCATTTCAAGAAAATTCGAAAATTCGAAAGATCGAACTTAAAGATAGTGGAAGTAAAATATACAATGTTAGAAGATGGCACAACTCACAAAATAGAACTCTGCAAAGAAATGCAAACTGGAAGAAGGACAGTGAAGGGTAAAGGGAAGGGCAAGGGCCTTGCAAATAATGATCAGTCCAAATTAGAAAGTACCAGAAATCTTGCTGTGCCCAGTAGCATAGACAGCTTACCATTTCTGTATAAGGAAAGACTGCCAATTTCAGTTCCAAAGTTTAAAGATCTCAAAAAATTATGTGACAATGGTATAGTTCCAAATAGGTTTCACAATGAATAATTGAATCTTCCTAATTAGAGTATAATTAAAGATAGGCTCAATGACACCGACGATGATGACACTGATAAAGAAAATGACTAATTTTTGAATTTAACTGTAGGCTTTCTATTAAGGAAGAAGTTAATTTGTTTTGTTTTATGTTTAATGATTACTATTTACTTAAGAAGACTGATTTGTTGATTTTGTTTATTTTTCAAGTGAATTTTAGTTTTCTTTTGGGACAATGAGTCTAATTTTAGTAAGCAAAAATAGGTATTTTTTATTGTGATTTAAAAGAGAATTAAATAATGTTATACTTAACATAATTTACGAGAGTACCTAAATTGCGTTTATAAAAGAGGATTAGTGAGCACAAATAAAAGTTTTGATCTATTTTATTCGTTTATGTTTTATCCTTAAGAGTCAGCAAGTAGTTTTAAACTATGTGGCGTAGGCATAGTGGGTCACGAATGTATAAAATTCTATTTTTTATATTTTTGTTAACAGCGTTAACAATATAGAGTGTACCATTATGAGACCTTTACTTTGAAAAACTCTAAATGTTTATTTCCTAAAGTGTCCCATACATCAATGCCGTTTATTTACATTCAGTCAAAAAAGTATCGGGAATGGATGATTTGTTTATGGTTCCAAATTCAAATTTTTGTTTTTTTGTAGTTGTTAGATTGGCACAACTGTTTTCCATTTTGGCGCGGAGTTTGAGTTGCATCTGTTATTTATATTAAATACAGTGCTGGTTTTAGTAATATCATATATAGTGTGTATTGCGAATTTCATAATGGACAAAAATATCGAACAAAGAGTTTGTCTTAAATTTTGCATCGCCAATGGAATTTCGTGTTCGGAGTCACTGAAAATGTTACAGGAGGCTTACGGTGAATCGACTTTATCAAAAACTCGTGCTTATGTGTGGTTCAAAGCGTTCAAAAGCGGTCGAGATGTGATGGAAGATTTGCCTCGCTCTGGTAGGCCGTCAACGTCTGCAACTGAAGTTAACATCGCAAAAGTGAAGAAAATAGTGACTGAAAATCCCCATTCAACTCTGAGAGAGATAGCCGCCAAACTTTCTGTATCTCACGAGTCGATCCGTACCATTTTAACTAATCATTTGGGTATGAAACATGTTGCTGCTCGGCTAGTCCCAAAAGATCTGAATTTTCTCCAAAAACTCAATCGCATGAAAGTCGCTGAGGACATGCTAGAACGAGTCAGTTCGGACCCAACATTCATGAAACGCATTGTTACTGGTGACGAGACGTTTACGAGTTTGACATGCAAACTAGTCAACAAGCTTCGGAGTGGCGCCTTCCAACTGAACCGAAACCGAAAAAACCACGCCAAAGTCGATCAAAAGTCAAAGTCATGTTGACTGTTTTCTTTGACTATCGCGGTGTTGTGCACTCTGAATTCTTACCGGAAGGTCTAACGGTACCCCGGTCGCAGCGGAGAATGGAACCGGCGAGAGATGTCGTGCGGTGTTCCACAGGGATCGGTTCTAGGGCCTTCCTTGTGGAACATCGGTTACGACTGGGTGCTGCGCGCCGACCTCCCTAGCGGTGTCAGCGTAGTTTGCTACGCTGACGACACGCTGGTGCTGGCACAGGGGGGGTCGCACGAGGCGGCGGCCGAAGCTATGACACGCGGGGTTGCGATAGTCGTTGAGAGGATCCTGCAACTGGGTCTCGAGGTGGCATTGCACAAGTCCGAGGCCATGTGCTTTCATGGGCCTCGGAATGCGCCACCTCCGGGATCCATACTCACGGTAGGAGGGGTATCCATCGGTGTCGAGTCGACTTTGAAGTACCTAGGACTCGTCCTCGACAGCCGGTGGAACTTCGTTGAGCACTTCCGACGTTTGGCCCCCAAACTGGAACGGACTGGGGCTGCCTTCAGGCGGCTCCTGCCCAACCTGGGGGGGCCGAACGCCTCCTGCCGGAGGCTCTACGCGGGAGTCGTGCGGTCCATGGCCCTTTACGGGGCCCCGGTGTGGGCGCGTTCCTTGAGGCTGCGTGCAGCCCACTATCTGAACGCGCCCCAAAAGGTGGTAGCCGTAAGGCTGGCCCGTGGATACCGCACGATCGCCCGCGAGGCGGCGTGCCTCCTTGCCGGACTGCCGCCAGGGGATCTGGAGGCGATAGTCCTCGCGCGCCTGCATGAATGGCGCGCGGAGGCGCTTCGCCGGGGGGAAACTCCGCTGCCGCGACTAATTGTCGCTCAGCGGACAGACTTCCGGCGGGATCTCATGGCGACATGGAGAGAGCGACTGTTGCAACCCCGTGCAGGGCACGCCACGATAGTGGCGATAAGTCCCCTCTTTGAGGAGTGGCTGGAGAGACGCCACGGCGTCCTCACCTTCCGCCTGACGCAGGTCCTCACCGGACACGGTGTTTTCGGGAGGTTCCTGCACCGAATCGGGCGGGAGGAAACGCCCGGGTGTTTCCATTGCGAGGATCGACCGGAGGACACGGTGGAGCACACGGTGGAGGTGTGCCCCGCGTGGGCGGAGCACCGCCGTGTCCTCGAAGCGGCGATTGGCGGCGGCGACCTCTCGCGTCCGGCCCTGGTGCAAGCAATGGTCCGGAGCGAGACGGAATGGGACGCGGTCACCTCCTTCTGCGAAGCAGTAATGCTAGAGAAGGAGGTGGCGGAACGTGAGAGGGAGAGAACCTCACAGCGTCCCGGCCGCCGCGGGAGACGCCCCGGGCGTCGGGGGCCACCACGTGGCCCCCGGCCACCGTAGGCGCGAGCCTGTGGACGGTGGGCTATGGGCTAGCTCGCCGTCCGTCCGTCTCATGACGACAGGCCGTGTCGACGGCGCGTTCGTGTTCCACGCGCGCCTCAAAGAGAGTCAGCAATAGGAAGGGGTCCGCAAGGACCGATGCCTGCCGGGGTTGCGGGACTGTTCGAAAGAGATACCGTGGCCCCGGAACACAAAGGGCGATGAAGGAACATGGATGGGTTTTAGTCAGTAAAAGTCTGACACTCCCTCCTGCTCCGCCCAGAGCGGGAGAAGTCATTTGATGATTTCCCATCCGAAAAAAAAACAAAAAAAAAAAAAGGGACATGCTATCTTTGAAACTGTAGGCTTTATTGATTTTTTACTATTTTAGCTTCAAAGAATGAAGAAATCTAAGAAACTTTGTCCTAGACACTTTTTACATAAAACATATAGTTAAAAAATTATTGCCAGTTTTGTAAGAAAAATATCTTATTTTTGCTCTCCTGAAAACCTTAGTTTTGTCCCTTACGTTATTTCATATTTCCAGTATCGATATAAATTTAGTTTTAAATCCCGTAAGTGGCAATATAAGTTTAGTTTTCAATCGTGAAAGCTTAAAACAAGTTTTTAATGTTTTTACTTTTAATACTTCCACGATCCTTGTACTATTCAATGTATCAGCAATTATTTTTGCATAAAGTTACTTAGTTTGATGTACAGAATGCTTGGTTGACGACTTAGTGAAGGATCTGTTTACACCTTGTATGAGAATCGAACAAGTAACAATACAGGAGAGCCTTGATTTTACAAGTACGTACTAGCACGATTTCAAAGATGTTTCTTAGAATCTGAACATTGTTGTATCAATTTCCCAAACATAAGATATTGTTCAACATACCTCCTTGTTTCCAAAATATTCAGCGATACCTCATTAATTTTCTTGTTTACATTGTTATGATGAACTAACATTTGCTCACGGCTTCGCATGCGTGGAAGCCGAGAATAATCCCACAGGAAAGAACGGAAAAAAATCGGGTCGTACGTTAGGCGTTTAGCGTGACATAAAAACTAACATTTATATTATTAATTACGATGGGGTTAAGAACACTAACACTTAGATTTAGCCATAATATAACCCAATAATAACACGTAATGTTTTAAAAATAAAGGTCACAAATCGGAATAAGAAAAAAATATAGCCACGTTCAATAACTTATCAATAAAAGTAGGTACTTTCGCAAACAAAAGTAAGTTTGTAAAAGAACTTGTAAAAATTAAATCCATCATGACTTTTCTATCTTTGAGCGATCTAAAAATTCATTCACGTATCACCGATACACTGCCGTGCGTAAAGGGATGTCGTAACAAATCGTATTTTCTTTTCATATCCGTTTCTATTGCAACTGTAAATAAAATTGATGTTTGGAAAATTCTATTTTAAAAAGAAAATCAAAAAAGCGTTTCCATTCTTATGATATTGTAGAAACAATAGTTAAAAAATAGATTTGTACTCTATCAATTTCATCGTTACTTAGCTGTAGTACCTAGTAGTAAAATTAGTATATTAATTTTCGTGACTGTGTACTTGAGATACTTGCTCAGAAAATGGTGTTAACATTGCTAAATACAGGACTAAACAAAAATAATACTAAAATTACAATATTTTCCATCGACACACAAAGCAAAAAAAACGCTGTGTTTACTTAAAAGAAAAAATATTGCCAGCCTTCCAGTCCATAGTTTACTCGACATAATAAATGCAAAGTGCATAAATTAGTATTTAATAGAGAAAGGGCGGATATTGCATAGACTAGAGCTCGGTTAAGAGGAAAAAGAAAAGTATTTTGTACTTAGAAAGTTCAAAGCATTATAGAGCAAAATTCTATAGCGTTTATTGAATGATTCGAAGATTTCGAACGAAGTACATACTGTTCGAATTTTTACTTTTTCTAATAATTAATCTATTGTTTGACCGGGCACATTCTCGTGGTTTCGAAAGGATGTAGGAGAATCATTAAAAAAACTATTCTCCTCCTCAAGTCGTATTCCTCATCATAACTGAGGATCGTGATTCCTCTGACGTGAAGCAAACTTCTGCTTTACGATGTTTTACCATCTGTGGCAATCCTTGGCATTGTGAAGGGCGTCGAGGAGTTTTAAGTCCAGCGATGAGTGAATTTGTTCCGTCCATCTAAGTAAACTACGACCCCTCGCTTGCTATCAACTTTGCCAGTGACCATCAGTTGTTTTAGGTTATGGCCATAAAAAAAACTATACAAACTATTTATTGAAATCTCTAATGTAAAAAAAAAAACAAAAGCAAAAGTATGAAAAGCCAATGGTGCTCCCACTGCTGGGACACAGGCCTCTGTGTGATTGTCACATTTGCATTAGAAAAAATATGTAAATTGAATCAATTTTATTATGATTTCAACAACTGTGTCTAGAGAAACTTCAAATAACTTTAATTGATTTCCAAGCTTTTGTATCTGTTATAAGAAAAAATATTTATTGTATGTTGCATTGTAACTTGTACATATTTTTTTTGCAGCTATCAAAAAGTCTACACCAGCGTTTATTATCAAGTGAAGTCAATCGTTACCTTGTTTTCTGCTCCTCAAATTTGAGTTGAGCGAAAAGCTATGAGTAACGACGGTCTCCAATTTTTATTATTACAAATTGACGGCCAGGCCGCATGTGTTGTCCGGAGACATAAGTTTTATACACGATATATTTCATCCGAAATTTCCTTTTAACTACGTTGATAACGAATGTACCTCTTACTAAATAATGGTACCAGCAGTGGTATAGGCCTGTTTGGTCTATTGGGCTTAAGTCTATAACAGATGAAATATGGATGATTTTATGTTTACTTGCTACAAGACTTGCCCGCTTCAATAATAAGATTTCGTTACGGAATAGAAAGATTTTTTCTCATTATTTTTTCCTTTTTTTTAGATACCTACATACTTCCACGCTTTTAAGTTAGCCAGGTTGAGGAAAAAGCTAAAGGGGCACGCATGTTTGGATCTTGCTTGCTTCAAGTTTCCAACATGATTCAAAACAAGCGAGCTGGGCGGTAATATTACATGTATATTTTGCATCCTGGCTGAGTCGAATCACCCACCACCCGCTTGACCACCAATAGTGGACAGTGACACCATTTTTTAAATAATTCTCCGTATCCACAATCTACTGGACAGCGAGAATAATTTGAATACTTACTTTTTATGTATTAAAAATGTTCGTACACAGTAGGTAGTAATAATGAAACAAAATCTTATTCTAAAAAAAACGTATATCAGACTGATCCGAACAAGTGTATGGTATGCTTAACTGGAAACACGATTCTTCATTATCGTGTAGGTAACGTTATCAAATAACATCAAATATGTTGATAACATAAATTACCTGAAGTCCCAAAATTTGCCGATATTTTGTAATAACACGCATCACCTACATACAAGCGCCATAAAATAAATAAGCCTAACATTGTAATTGGCTCCAAATTCCACGGATTGACAAATACAGTTACAATATTACCCGATACGCGATATATTATTTGAATGAAGGTGTGTCGAATAATTTAAGAAAGAAAAAAATTAAAGTGATCCATCAAAGATGAATCGCTTTACACCTCTGTTTTTACACAATTTACCTCCAGGGAGACTGTGGCTTGCTAGATTTTTTTACCTATCAAATAATAACTAGTTCAAGTGGCAATAGGCAGGGCACAACGGATGGACGATGAGGCCGAAAAGTTCTGAAGTGGCGACCGCTGATCGGAAGGCCTCCCACTAGGTGGACCGATGGCCTGATGAACGTTGCGGGAATCGGCTGGACACGGGGTCGGTCAATGTGGTGACACTTGGGGAACGCATACGTCCAGCATTGGGCGTCTTTCGGCCATTCTGTGACGAACAACAAGTTTAATCAAAATCCGTGAAAAGGTAACATACGGACAATTAGTTCTGGATTTGTAAAATTTGTATGTAAGTTTGGACACTGCCTCTAATTGGGATTCTGTTGGATGCGGATCCGATGATAGCAACTGAAAAAAACCAGCCAAGTGCGTGTTGGACCACGCAGTGTAGGGTTTCGTAGAGCCCGTTATATTTTAGATTTTGTTTTTTAATGGAAGTCTTAACCCGTTATAAACAAAGGATTTATTCTAAGGATTTTGTATTTGGTACAAAATTATCCAACACCCAAGTTCAACGACTGTTACTGCTAAACTAATAAAGTTATCTTAACCGCTATAGTTTTCCTTTAAAGTTCATAAAATGCACTATCATTACGATTTTTTCCAGATTTTTCAATCAAGTAGTTTAGCTTTTAGAGGGGGGGGACAAAAATTTGTACTTTAAAGTTTAATATTTCGTAAATGGAGCATTAAATCGAATAAAATAGTACTAGCAATCCCTAAGTCATTTTAAAAGACCTATTCAACGATACCCCACACAATGGGGCAGATGACAAAAAAATAATAATCGCGACTTCACATGTAGGGGAGCTAAAAAAAATATTTTCCAAAAAATTATTTCACCACTTTGTCGGCGTTACTGATACACATACCCCTATACAATTACAGCTTTCTAGTACTAACAGTCTCTTAGCAAAACCTCGGACAGTCAGACAAACAGACAGACAGACGGACATGACGAAACTATAAGGGTTCCTTGTCAGGACTACGGAACCCTAAAAAAGATAACCCTAACCGCTGGGATGACCTGCTCCGACATCGGCAGTCATGCATCAAACATCGTATATCTCAACCCAATTTAGATGAGTTCAACGCCCCGTAATTTAAATATATCGATTGAAAACCCATTGATATTCTGTCAGCAAACTAAATGTTATCGAAAATATTTCGACAGCATTTTCAAACAATTTCATTATTCACTGCAATTCTAAAATATAACAGAAACTAATAAACTGTTTGTTTTCAATAACAAAATAGCTAACGTGATTTGAATTTTAACGAAAAATGATTTTTAAAATTTCCTCGTCTACTATTTTGACTATGACATAAAAGTTGCACTATCCATGCGGTACCTACCTATTTCAGACAAGAATTTAAATATAACGAGCTTATAAATTACGCTTCATTGCTTCAATAAAGTCTTATTGTCAAAAACCTTTTCAGAACTGGCCATGCAAATTAGGCAAATTTTCCTTGTTCTTTGATGGCACTAAACACAAAAATACAAAGGAAACTGACAATACTAGTGTTCTATTGTATTTTTGCTTTTAGTGCTTTTTTAAGACTCCTCCATAAATGCAAAGTTAGGACAATTCAACATGATGGAACTTCCTAATTCATTTTAAATGTTTTAACTAGAAAATCTGAACCGCAGCGCTGCAATTTAAACAGAGGCCAGTTTACAAGTGTCATTACCACCAACAAGAGCACTCAGTTACCTACACAACGATTTTGGCAACCACCTTACTTAAGCACTTCCCCGAAAGTTCAAACTCTCGTATATCTTGGTTGTAAAGTTCAAAATCGTTTGGCAGGAATCTGAATGATATGCAAAATAGGAATTTGCAGTTTTTTAAATTCAGAAAATTCCTGTGACTCCCAGTCAGGCGGGCGCATCAGTGTGAAAAATGCATGAGTCACTGCGCTCGAAGCCAGTTGGAGGGAAAGCGAGGGCAAGCCTCATAAACTTTACATACCAAACCGTAGGTGAAATATTCTTCGGTACGAATTGTAACATATTTGCTTTAATTTTTATCTCGACGTCTAAGCTTTATGTATTGAGTTTGGAAATATTGCTTCGCGTCTTCAGTTTGTACGTACTATTTCTATGTCGGTTAAACTGGTCTTGGTTTTCTTTGAGGTATTTTATCTCTGTCTCCTTTTTGGATATAACCTTCATCATAAATATACACTTATACAATCACGTGGCAAATGGAAAATAAGTTATCATTAACAAGGTGATCAAAATTTTGCTTTATACATAATTAAATTTCAACTAGGCAGTTTGTTGGTACTATTTCTGTATCAGTTAAACTGGTTTTGGTTTTCTTTGACGTATTTTATCCGTCTTTTTTGTATAATATATTCATCTATTCATCATAAATATACACTTATGCAGTCACGTGGCAAATTTATAAAAAAAATCTGTATTATCAATATAATCAAGCAGGCTTGATTTTTCGTCGAGACTTTTTTCTTTATCCATGTCTTTTGAGACACTGGATCTTTTACGAAATGGTTTTCCTTATTGGAAGAACCCGTTGAAATATCGAATTACTCAATGAGAATTCTTCGAAAACAAATAACTGTAGGGAAGTCCTTAACAAAAAAAAAAAAAAAACAAATTATCACAAATAGGTTCGAAAATTATCACGAAAAGGCGCGAACGGAGGGGAATGCATTTATCTTGACTGTAACTATACCTATTAAATAATGGCCTCATATAAGTCAACGTCACGCTAAAGTTTTCTCTAACACAATAACAAAAGGGCTTCCAAATAACACCAATTATGTAAATACCTTTACGGCGATCACAAAGGATTTTTCCGTAAAAAAAAAATGTTGATGTTAATTTCGTGCACGCGCCAAAAGCAATCAATCATGGATATGTATAGGATGATTTATTACTTACAACAGCTTGTAGAATTTTAGTAACAACTCTTTTCTTTCATAGTTCCCATGTTTACGCGTTCTTTGGAAGTAAGAAACTTCCAAAGAACGCGTAAACATGGGAACATGAAACATGACACGATGATATATTTTTTTCCTGGCAGGAAAAGTACTTGTACAAATACAGTACAAAATACAGTCCCACTTGGTCATCCGCTCCAATGAAACCAGCGCTGATGGCGAGCAAAGCATTAGAGAAACATTAAGCGGCCTAGACAAAGCGATTTGATAGACATATAGCGGCACTACTCAAAATTGGCGCAGCGGTAGTGAGGTTGCTCTACGTTCTTAGGGTCCCGGGTTCAAAATTGTGGACATTTTTGTTTCCGAGTCATGGATGTTTGTAATTATTCATAATAAATTTGATGTATTTACAAAAGAAAAGTATTTATGTAGTACTAGCTGTTGCCCGCTGCTTCGCCCGCGACAGATTATTTACTAAAACCTTCCTCTTGAATCACCCTATATCTATTAAAAAAAACCCGCATCAAAATCCGTTGCGTAGTTTTAAAGATCTAAGCTTACATAGGGACATACAGACGCAGCGGAGGACTTTGTTTTATAATATGTAGTGATAGTGATGTAGTGATATCAACTATATGGTGTCCACGACACAAGCCTCGACTCTTAGTGTGGCAATAGATGGCGCTGTGTGTTATGTCCAGCGATATAAAAAAAAAAAAAAAACAATAGCAAAAGGTAGGTAGGTTAAAGGTAACATTCCTAATAAATACCCGTTTCCATATGTTGTGTAATGTGTTCTGATCGTGAAAGTTTAAAAAAGACAAACTACAGCAAGGACATGACGTGACTACGGATAAATAAATTAACCATAATCACACAGCGGTGTGTCAATTTGCTGTGACTATAGATCGGTCATGCAACCCACCAATACACAAATTAAGATCTAAAATCAAAATCGCGTTAATAGAGTTATCTGCGACTTAACAGCAAGAAAAATCTATTTTTTTTTTGCGGTTGAGAAATCATCCAAATACTCCCGCTCTGGGAGGAGCAGGAGGGAGTGTCATCATCCATGTTCCTTCATCACCCTTTGTGTTCCGGGGCCACGGTATCTCTTTCGAACAGTCCCGCAGCCCCAGCAGGCATCGGCCCTTGGGGACCCCTTCCTTTTTCTGACTCTCTTTGAGGCGCGCGTGGAACACGAACGCGCCGTCGACACGGCCTGTCGTCATGAAACGGACGGACGGCGAGCTAGCCCATAGCTCTCCGCCCACAGGCCCGCGTTATAGAAAAACCTGACAACAACTTACAGCAATTGGGCAGTAGCCCACCTGACCCAATACCCGTCTGGTCGGAGGATCCTTCTTTTTCCATAGTAACACCCTGTTCCTCATACCTTTTCAAACAAGTCAGAAATGTGTATTGGTTTGATATACGCTACCGAAAAGCTTATGCCAAAGCTGAAGGTCTACCTCTAAGCACGAAATCCGTAGTTTCGGCCGAAGTTACGGTCGTTTCCTACTGCGTATCACTTACGGACATAAGATTTGTTAGGGGCCCAAACTAAAAATTAATGACAACACAATCGTGTAGTGTCGTGTCGTGTCGTGTGACCAATCGGTCAACTGTCCTTAATCCCGAAGTGTTTTCAAAACTCATCATTCTCTCTTCTCAACTCTCAGTTCATTTCAAAGATAAGCTACTTTCGGACGGGCCCCGAAAAATTCATTCAGTCCGTCAACGAAGATATCTTCGTTGACGCACTTAGAGAGTAAGAAGACCAGTAATATGAAACAATTTTGAAGCAATTGTCACCTTTTCTAGGTCTTGTTCCAAATAATGTCATCGGATCTGGTAATCTTGTTCCCACAAAATTAACCACTTTAAGGGTGTTGTAGAAGATGAAATGGATTTTTTGAAAGTTTGTTGCAAAAGAGGTTGTTCGTCGCATGTTCACAAGTGAAGTGCGAGTCACGCTATGTCGGTTACGCATAATTAAAGAGAGTTTATTGTCATTAGTAACGTAGGCAGACCTACGTTTATAATTAGCTACGTGAACTTATATAATTGCTTTAGGATGTGAAATCGGATATTATTTTCTTGTTACAAAGTATGTATAGCTATTGGAAAAAAAAGGAAGCGTATATTTGCCACGGAAATTCTGCTAAAACTTTATTTTAGTTTTCGCGGTCTTAATTATGTTAAAGTTCGTTTATTTACTAAAACTTTGGCATTACCAATCAACGTGGTTGACAGTTAACATGGATTTTATTAACGTCGAAGGCTTCTTTGTTTTTGGGGATAGACTCAGCTCATTGGTTATTATGAATAGTTTAGACTGACTGACTTCGTCCGTAAAAAGTGTTCATTATATAAAAATAATGTGTAGCCTAGAGTACCCACGAACAATTTATGTAACATTCAAACTTCAAACAAATACGTCTTAATAATATTAGTATATATATAGTTGACAAAAATATATTCTTACTGTTGTATTCTCAAGTATTATATGTTTCCTTAAAAGTACAAACCACAGAACAAGAAATAAAAAATGAAACCGCAACAATATTATTAAGCCACTCTTTTTCACATCGTTTCATTGAGTTTCAATGAAAATATTCGCCGTATTTTATCCGTCCGCCTAATGTTTCTTATTAATCTCAGTCGTTAAGGGCCGCGTGCGTTATTTTGTTATTTATCGGATGGTCGGACGTTATTGCCACCTTCATTAATCTCTTGGATTCTTGAAGGAAATCCCGCAAAAAGCATTGTTACCCTTAATGATAAATGTTGGGTACGGTCCTCCCCTCTCCTTTCTTTTTAGAGAATGCACACATTTAGCGATGCGGTGCGACAGCCGTGAGTTGATGGGGCTATTGGGCAGTGATGAATGACCAATCACGTCACAGGACTGTTATCAATTCCTTTTCTCGGCCTCGAAATTGTGTCATGTCCGTCTGTCACTCTGTGCGACTGTCTTTCTATCTGTCTACTATTGAGACTATTATTTTGCAACTATAAAAAACAAATATAGAGGAGTAAAAGAAAAGATATGTCACCGAGGAATATTGCATTACCTATTACTAACTGGGTTTTGAAGATCAGATAGGTAACTGCTTCATGTGTAATACTGGTATTCAGCTGCATCTGGTTAGACTGGAATCCGACCCAAACGTAATTGGGAAAAGGCTAGATATATGATGATGATAATATTGTGTTAGTGAGGGATGACAAAAGAAATTCAATGCACTTATGTCAGTTCAATCACAGAAATGTTAATTTACGTCATGAAGCTTGAATGTGCCAGTCAAAAAACTCAAATACGTATCTGAGGTAATAAATCGCAGTAAGCGCAAAAAAAAAACGCTAAATGTGAAGCCACTCTTATACTGTCCCGTTCACAGCTGCGTTTTTAAGGTAAGTGTAATTTATCTATGAATTGTTCGGGACAGTTTTATCTTTTTCTCGAGATGAGTCGGACGATGAGGGGTGTTCTGTTTCTTAGCTGGACAGGAGACACGTTTTACAAGAGGGGAAGGACGCACCCCTGTGAGTACTTAGCGATATTTCTTTGGTACATATTTTATCAAAAATATTGTGGTATCAGTAATTTATTCTTGGTGTTGCCTGTCCGTTGCCTGAATGAGATAATTTTCTCAAAGAATTAATGAGGAAATGTCTATTGTTTTAAAAGTAGACGTCTAATACTGCGGCAATAAGTTGGGAATTAGAACAAAGGCATTCAAAACTCATAAAACTGTTCCCGAAGTTTGGAGTTTTTTATTTCTAGTTGTCGAAAACATTTGAGCTGAATAGGAAATTTTCCTATTTCCTTTTGTTCTGGAAGGAGTTAGTAACATGATTTATTCCTTTTTGCTATAAAATTGGCAAGAAGTTTTTCCGTAGTTTTTACGAAGGGTCTTCAGTGAATGATCTAAGGATTTAGTGGTCGGATTGGAAAAGTACTAAGTAGATGTATTTTTGATGTTTATCTGAATATTTCATAGTCAGTTATGCTTCAAAAATACCTCTAACTACTTAAATTTTTGCGAAAATGCCCCTTTTTTTACAAAACGATTTATTTATGCCTTAGTTTACATTCTCTGATAATGATAACCTTTCATAAAATGTAATTACCAATAAAAATAAAAATAGGCAAAGAGGCACGGCGTGAAAGAATTTGAAAACTCTTCAAGCGAATTTTCTAAAAAATAACAAGGCTCATTAATTCTAGGAATATTTTTTTGGTCGATCATTTTGTAGCGTCGTGATGACCCCGCCTCTCATGCCGCGTGGGTTAAAAACCGGGCAATATTCAAAATGACTTTTTCAGCTCACACACACATATCGGTGAAGGAAAACATCGTGAGGAAACCTGGACTCTTAATGAATTTATGTATGAAATCGCCAACCGGTCTTCAGCAAGCGTGATGATATGAAATATGCTCGTGCCTTCTCTGTATGAGAGTAGGTCTTTGCCCAGCAGTGGAACAGTAATAGGCTGTAATTATTTTTTTATATTTTATTGTTTTCTGGCCAAAATAAATTATACAAAAGACGATACCTTTGTATTATGTAATTGTGTTCCACACATACAATCAATGTTTTCATGTATTCCCACACCCCAAAAGTAATACTATATAAAAACATCCCCCTCTTTTGCCACGGTGCCATTTTTTAACAAATTCCGACAACCGTACCGGGTCATGTGTGTTCTTGATTATGGGGCTGCTCCATGGCTTCCCATGGGTATCGTAAACAGCGACCAATTCTTGCCTGCGTGGTGATTACGACCAAATTCTCACATATTGGGGACAGTCCACAAGGATGTCTTTTGGCTGAAATTGGTTGTTATTTTTTCTGAATAAGTGGTTGTATAGGAGAACGACATAATACCCCGATTATGTAGTTCCTAGTATTATTATATTATTATTAGTATTCTACCTACCTAATTTTGCAAATCAGGGCCTCCCCTTTTTTTTTCTTTTTTTTTTTTTTCGGATGTGAAATCATCAAATGACTTCTCCCGCTCTGGGCGGAGCAGGAGGGAGAGTCAGACTTTTACTGACTAAAACCCATCCATGTTCCTTCATCGCCCTTTGTGTTCCGGGGCCACGGTATCTCTTTCGAACAGCCCGCAAAATTAGGTAGGTAGATTTTCTATGTAAAGCCAAGCCAGAGACATAAGGGCCGCATAAAAATCCTGACACCAGTTAGGGCACTAACCACACGATAAAGAAGTATGTTGTATTTCAACTTACCATAAGCTCCAAATCAGTTCCTTAGATTACTCTGAAAAATGTATCATCGGTTAATTTTTTTTTTTCCAAAATGAAAAAACATACAGACTAAAGATTCAAAATTATTCACAACAAGCTTGTATAATATCAACCAAAATCTTCCTGTTACTGTCAAAAGGAAAACCACTCTAGAGAAAACAAACAAAAACATTGTATAACCACAAGCACCCTTAACACAAGCCTCCTGAACAAAGATATTCACCAAAAGAAAAATCCGTATCTCAAGCAACACACCTCAATTTCTTCACCACTTCCTTAATTACGCTCTCATGCTGTGACGAACGTTCTGCGGTCTCTTAACAATATACTCATTAACTTAATCGTTGGCCATTTTCCTTCCGAATGAGACATTACAAATATGTAGCTGGAACTTTACGATTTTCTCGTGCAAAAGACCGATTTCGTTGAATAATTTGCCGTTTTTGTGTTCCATGTCGAGCAGTGCTGTAATTTTCAGCGATTTGCCTTGCCGATGATGATTTATTTTGTTGGCGCGAATGCGGATATAGTTAGTAGGAGTTCACGTTATGAAAGTATAGATTAAATGGCCAATTCTTTGGGCAATTAAAGCAATATTGAAACAGTGTCAGTCGGGCTGTTGACGTGAATCCACGCCTGGCATAACAGTTTGGAGATCCTCATTATCTGCTTAGCTTTTTCCGACTATGTTGGTGTCGGTTTACAGTCAAACCGGCTGCAGCTGAGTACCAATATTTTGCATGGAGTCACAGCTTATCTGGCTTCCACAATCCAGTTAGTACTGGATAATACGATACTCCTAGGTAATGCTGGTTGTAGGGAAGCGCGGCTTAACCTAAAGATCGACTCCAGCAGCTGTTATAATTTAGCCACGAGCTCATAAAC
This sequence comes from Xestia sexstrigata, assembly GCA_941918905.2. Lineage (NCBI taxonomy): Eukaryota > Metazoa > Arthropoda > Insecta > Lepidoptera > Noctuidae > Xestia > Xestia sexstrigata. The sequence goes on along the minus strand of OW799217.2, from coordinate 7,584,112 downwards.
AGTTTGGAGATAATGGTCTATCTACGTAGCCTTTCCTCAACTATGCTAGAGTTGGCTTCCACTTTAACCGGATGCAACTGAATACTAGTATTTTACAAAGAACGACTGGTAACCTGACCTCTTCAACCCAATTACGAAGTGACACGATACCACTAAGTAAGACTGGTTGTTAGACTTCTTTATTTTTTTTTTTTGGGACTAGCCCGCCACACTGTTCTCAAACCACTGTAACTCCTGAAAGCCAGAATCAACAGTGGCGACCACCAGAAAAGCGCCGAGACAATGAAGCTCGACGAAGTCCCAGAGAATGAATTTAACTGTCTTGGATCCCGCAACGAAATTAATCAGAAAAGTATAGTGGAGGAGTAGGAAAAAGACTTAGACTTAGACTTCTTTAGTAGGAATATTGGAGAAGTCACACGGTCACAGTTAAATGAAATGGATAAAATAAAATAAAATGTTTTCTTTTTTTAAAACGTTGCCCCACACTAGGAATTTCTCCTGTACCGTGCGTTTATAAACATTAAGACTCACATTCACAAACAGGCAAACCCGAAACAACTACCAGTAGGTTATACAAATATTTGTTTCTTGCGGAAATCAAACCCGCAACACGCGACGCAGCAACCAATCCCTCAACCACTGCGCCAACCATGCTGGTTGAAAGGTCTTTTATGTATTCGGAGCTGCGTCAGAAAGTAACATTGGGTAAGTAGGTACGTGTTTACGGTAAGGACATCAAAGTTTTAAATTCAATACTTTTAAGACTTGTATGTAGGAGCCTACGGAAAATTCTTTAAAATTTTATACATTTATGGTTTACATGAGGCATAAAACAATATTTATAGTGTACAGAACTAAGCATTTCCACTCGTATAGACTAAATGACTGCCTATGTATTATTGCACTGAGTCTGAACTCTCGGTGCTGAGTTGATTGGTCATAGACAATCCATCAAAACGCTTCTTCTTCTTATTTACGTGTCGTTAGTGCCGTGCTGGTGCCAGATTTTTTATGCTACCCATGGGCCTCCGACTTGGCTTTACATGCCGTGCCGTCGAGAAATATCTCTCAGGCATGTTTGGCGCAAAAAAGTCCTTATAAACAGGCATTAATTTAGGTGTCGCTCGCTTGGCCATTCGATTTTCAACTTTCTGTGCTAAGCTGAATGTTGATAATATAGCGCAGTTTTATTTATATTTCACACGTGTCAGTGAAAACACACAATATAACAGTAACACTGCAGCAGAAGTAGGCCAAGGCCAAAATTATCCCATTAAAAAAATAAGCACATCTATCTCTGCGACGGAAAACACACTTTGTGTTCACTTCGGCTCACCGCATAATGTGTGAGCGCGTGTGATGAATAGAACCCTCTGATATAATCTCTTAATCCCCTAAACCCCATGGGTGGGGGGCGATTAAAGCTTTAGAGGGATGGGCATCAGCACACATCATGGTGGCAGCAGACTAGGTAGGGATTAATAGGGAATATAATATTATAAAGAGGTAATTTTTGTATGTTTTAATAATTTTTGGATGTAGGGGGCAATCTGTGGAATTATTAAAAATCTTTTACTAAGGATGCGACATCATCCTTGAGTGTAGTAATCTATATTTAACGTTTTAAATATAGCTAATTACACTCAAGGATGATGTTGATGTTGTTGAGGTTGGAGAATATAATATCGTTATATTATATATATAATATGAATACTGCATTATTTAAGAAAAGCCTAAAGAGCCTTTTATTTAATAAATGTTACTATAAATAACTTGTATGACTTCTTAAACATTTGCATGTCATTTTTCCATACTTAAGACCTCGCAGTGACATCAATTAATAACAATTATTATATATCTTTAAATAATGTAATAATTTTAGATCTACTATGACATTGAATTAATTGAAATATTACTATTATTAAATAAATAACTAATCTGTATGACATGCATTAATTTAATATCTTAAAATATTATAAGATTGTTTTTATTTATTTTTATTTATTGTACATTTAATTAGCTGACCTTATATTTGCTATTTGTATTCCATGACTGTATAGATTTTGCATGCCTTACGGTAGAAACACTTGAAACATGTAAATTTTTAATAAGACCATTGTAACAGTGTTTTGGCAAAAATAAATGATTTGATTTGATTATATTCTCCAACCACGGTCGAAAATTATCCCACGGAAAATTTTGCACAGTGTTTTGACGAGATCGATGCCGCGGGAAATAGCTAGTAAGAAATAAAATACAAACATGATGGTAATGGAAATTTCGTGTTTCTTTTAAGGATTTATTATAAGTATGTGGTTGTACGTAGAAGGCTTATTTGTGGAAATAGTTTTAATTCTGTTCAGTCATAACAAAGAAAGCTCAGTATTAGCTACAGAAAAATTCCTGATGACAAAACTCAATAACGTTTTTCCCAACTACCATACAACCCAGGTCCTCTTATGCTCAGCAATCAGGCTTGCGACCACTTAACTAGACCAACAAGGCAGTAAGTAAGAGTTCTCCATAATCCACCACTCTGGTGCTGCAGTGCGAGTTGGTCACATCACTCATGAGCTACAAACTCCTTGGTCACACTAGCTCCCAGCTGCAAGCACAAACTCCCGCTTAATAACATTATTTACTTGCTTGACAAACTGTCCAAAGTCTGAATAAAGTTTCTGTAAGGGAAACTTAACGCCTGTAAAATTCTAGTAATTAACGTAATGGTAGAAGATTGTTTTCCCTAATCTTTTTTGATGGGGAGATTGCTTGGACTTGTTAAATTGTGATAAATTTTATAGAGATTTCAGTGGTTTAGGTTTACTGCTCTGTGATTTGAAGTATTTCTACGTAATTCCAGTAAATTCATTCTTTACTATTTTTACTCACTACAAAAATTTGCAATTTCGTTTCGTATTTGAGCAGCCGCTGTGGTCGATTTTCAGGTTAAGACGCGCTTGCCTAGGTTGATTCGTGGATGGGTGACCACCAATTACACACCGAGTTTTTTTGAGTGCCTCGGAAAACACGTTAATTATTATAATAATCGTAGATAGATCTAAGACAGTTGTTACAGGTAGTCAATGGCCCGAAAGTCTGACAACCAGTCTTACCAAAGGGTATCGTATTACATCGTATCGTGGAAATAACTGGGTTGTGAAGGTCAGATAGGCAGAAGCTCCATGTAAAATACTGATAATCAGCAGCTGCATCAGGTTAGTCTGGAAGCAGACCCCAACATAGTTGGGAAAAGGCTAGGCAAACATAAAAAAATGTACTTCTTAATGAATTTTGATTTTCAGAAATTTCAACATTATTTAGAGAGAATTATTTTATTTGGGGAGGTCTGTGTGTATTATGAATCTATAAACTAAAGAAAAAGATATACGTTTCGACACATCGAAAATAAATACCTTTGCGAAGCAGAAATACCATGGCATAAGTAGTACTGTTTTTTTACATTGGTTATAATAAAAATTTCCAGCTTAATTTGAAGTTAAATTTAAACCAGTAATGTTTAAAATCGTGTAGGTAGATGAAAGACGATATATAATTTTAACCAGTAACTCCACAAAAGATCTGAAGTTTTCGAAATCTACATCTTAAAAGAACATTATAATGATTTTTTTTCTAAAAGGGTTAAATTAGTATTTACCCTCTGTTTGCTGCTCCCAATTAATATCTACCCTTTTTAAATTGAAAAAGTTTTAATTCAAAATTTTCAAACCTCCCCGGAAGTTCGTTCCAATTTTAAATAAATCGATCTAGTGTCGAATATCATAAGAAGCATCCGTAACTTTCTTCATCTGAGTAATTTCACTGACTTCGATTTTGTTCAGTTCTATTAAAAAAGTTTTTTTTTGTACCAACCAAGTAATTGGTAGAAGACTCTCGTTTCGGGAACAGATGCCTTAATGTAAAATTAAAACTTTTCTTGCTCAAATTTTAGGGCCCGCCCACTTTATCCTAATCGTTAATTACCTAACAACAACTCGTAATCTCCTTTATAGTAGAGGCTCAAAGAAAAAAAAATTATAAAATTCGTTCTATAACGTAAACATTTCTATTGGGTATCATTAAAAGTTAGCTAACTTGTAAACTGTTTTATAACTTTATAAGCTTAGGTTGGTAGCGCAACTAGAATTTGTGTACTTTAAGTTTAAAAAATCAAGAGCTGTTTTGTGTTGCCAGATTGTACTAGGGAGGTTTTAACTGCAATTACTTTTGAGACCGGAGTGGCTATTAACAAGGTTTTCAATTAAATGCATTCGACCTTTCAACGTTCGGCTAAACAAATGGTACTAAGCGGGAAAAGAAACAAAGTTTTATTTTAACTACGATAATGAATCCTACAGGGATTCAAAGATTTCTCACTGTGTCTGGTCGTCCTTATTTTGTCACCAACATAGGATTATAGCCTCTTTGTATTTTTTTGTCATAATCACCATCAAGAATCACCTAAAGAGGTCCACAGCTGGGAATGGGCTTCCCTCAAAGTTTAGTTCCTTATGAAGTTTATCTTTGACATTACTGACATCAGTGAAGGAAAACATCTCGAGGAAAACTGGACTCATAATTAAGGTAGGCCTAAAATCGCCAACCCGTCTGGAGCAAGCGTGATGATCAATGCTCGAGCCTTCTCTGTATGAGAAGAGGCCTTTACACATTAGTGGGACAGTAGTACGCTGGCATTATTAATATTCAGTGTCGATAAGTGTATTTTCTAAACCTAAATCCTACTAATATCATAAATGCGAAAGTTTGGATGTTTGTTATTCTTTCACTCAAAAACTACTGACCGGATTTGGATGAAAGATGGCACACAGATAAGTTTATAACCTGGATTAACACTTATGATACTTCTTATTCCGATAGTACGATCCCGTGGGACAATTATGGAACTCCACGTGGGCGAAGCCGCGGGCATGAGCTAGTAAGGCTAATAGGCGAGACGACAAAAAAAAAGTAATTAGTCCGTCAGTTAGATTTTCAAAAAATATTTGACCCGTGTTTTTTCTTTTGTTACGTACCCCAAAATTGACGAAGATATGACGCTTTTAAAATTCTCAATACGTCACGCCTAGGTATAATTTTAACTTAGTTCTGACGTCACGACCCACTCCCGAGTTTTGATGCGTTTTATCTTTGTCAATTTTCATTGATTCACAAAAACAAAAAATACGTGTCCATTAATTTCCAATACTCTAACTGACGGACTAAATAGATTTGCAATTTTTTGATACTGTCGTCATGCCTATTATGCTACCAGCAAATAATATAAACTGCTTCTATGAGGTATTGTGTAGCTAGAAGATTAGAATAACCATTACGGTCACATCAGGCGAACTATTGATCATAATAGCATATTACATGTTAATCATGCATCGGTTACTAAGCCTTGAGTTGACAGCCTGTTGCATCTTCAGACATTCAAGATATACATTATGTAATACCTAATGCAATATTGAATATAAATAAACCCAAAGCACTTAGCAATAAGAATCAAATTAGGCATTGTAGTTTGCCTAGAAAAAGGAGATTATTTTAGGAACGAACACAATGCAACTTATCACAATCAAAATATTTTATTTCACTTATGGCTACATGGGCACTTATAAATCGAGAAACGGTGCACGGTTCGGGGTGGTCGTTTTCGTTTTCGTTGGAGAAGAACCGGCAAGAAATTCCATGATTACTCTTTTCAAAAGAAATTACAATCGGAGAGCTAGGCTAAAAAAAATCCATCCAAATTAATATAAACTTATAGTAACATTCCAAATATAAACATAGAGGTAAGTAAACTATTTAGAGCAAAACCTTTAAAAATATAGCTTAAAGGTAATCCTCTTCCTAAAGAATTCAAACTTTTCAAAGTAGCACAGGTCAAACTGTACAAAGCTTTCTATCCTATCCTAAGTTACATAGCTCCGCTTACCTCAGATTGAGTCAACCCACGAAGTATTCCTTTGGTAAATATTCCGGAATCCACTCCCTAACTAAAGGGCTTATTAATTCCGAGGAATTCTGATGTCCTCACTTTGAGTAGACAGGTAGCAAGAAGGTCACACAAAGGGCCATTCATTTATATTGAGAGCTCTCCTCCTGTTAGCATAAATAATTTCGTCAACAGATGTAGGTACTTTTGCGTAATTGTTGGGAATTAAGAAAGTAAACGAAGGTTGTCAAGGTTTAAATATAAATTGGGATGTTTGAAACGGCAGGAAATGTTTCTTTGTGGGCGTGGAGGGGAAATTAGAGAAGTTTGAACGAAAACCGTTTCTTTGTAACTTTTAGAAGAGGACACCGTTCAAGATGTTGTCTTTTGGCGCTCTTTTACAAACTCACAACATACTCACAAACTCAAATTAAAAACGCTTATTAATTAGCTGCTATTTCAAAAGTAAAACAATGTGTCTAAGATATTTCTTAAATCTTGAATTCACTTCAACTAGCTTCAAGTTATGACTATCAAAAACATAAATCTTAACTTCACCAAGATAACTTCAACAAAATATGGCCTAGATCTCTTTAGAATACCAATTACCCCACAAAAAGTCATATATACCTTTTTACTACAACGACCTATAAAATTTTCCATTTATAAGCTCATTTTGCACGTAACCACACTACTTTCCGATCAAAACTTTCGCTGTACCGAACACCAATTAACTGACACAAAACCATTTAAAGTACATAGGATCATTATTGGTTTCAGGTTGACCTGCCAGGATTTATTTATAGCCCATTTACGATAATAGTCAGGGAGACGGTGATAAAAATAGTACTTGATTTTGTTTTTTGTAAATTAATTTGAGTAATAAATTTGATATCTTGATCAGACACGAAGAACTGTAGTTTTTTTCTCTCAATAACTCTGTATCAATCAGATCAACTTAGCCTACAGTAGTCCATAGCTGGACATAGGCCTCTCCCAAGCTGCGCAACAAGTCTACAACATACCGTCTTCGCCTTTTACATCCATTCATTCCGAATGCTAACAGCCTTTAACCTTATGCGAAGGATAATAGACAAAAAAAAATTATTCATTGAAAGCTGTATAATCTACCTCCTAACATTATGATTTTTTTTTCACAAAAGGGAAGCATATAATTTCCAAGCGCTTAGACTATATTTTAAACGTTCTTGTGGACAATTTCCAACCATAACCCGCGCAAAGCCGTGGGCTAAAGACTATGAACCGCAGAATTTAATATATGAACACTGCGTCTTTTCAACAAGTCCTCAAAAATAAATAAGTCAGTAAAACTCAATCACATGACTGTATTTCCGAACACACTGGCTCCCAGTCCACAAGGGTATAGTTAAATTGGGATTTAACTTTGATATCATGTACTGTGCAGTTTTAACAATCAATTTCCTGTGTTTATGGCCGGGTTCTTCCTTTGACGTTGACCGGTTAAAGTTGATTTCCTGTCCCATCGTCTTATGGGAAATTGGTTTCTCGAGCATGAAATTATATGAAGACGGAGTTTGAAGGGAACTTCAGATTTAGTTGTATGCCAGTAGATTTTTATTTCAACTCTGTTCTCTTAGTTTTGTTTTATTTATTTGATAGTTCATATATTTCAACATAATTGTCCTAAATCAAATGCATTCATTCAAGGATTGGACTTTTCAGTGTTTTATAAATACATATATATTTAAGGTTAAAATTATTAGGAAATGTTTTTAAAGTCTTTTAAATCCAAAACTGAATGGATCATTCAAGATTTTTTACCTATAAATCGTGCTTGTCTCTGCAATTTGCTAATTAAAGAAGTCCCCTAGGTACACTAGACTGACGCAACGACTTTTAAAGGATAAATTAAAAAACAAAAGCGAATTTAAAACTAATTTTAAAATACAATGAACCTAATTTTATTTTTCACACAGTTAGGCATATCCATCTAAATTATGAAAAATGAATGTTTCAGAATTACATTTGCATGCATTAGAAATTGCGTTTAATAATAAATGAACATAAAGCGTCTCTGCTTTATCTAAATAGGTACTTTGGTTCATAATTTGAGAAGCATTTACTGAATTCCAATTAAGAACAATTTTCTAAATATTTTTGAAAAGATAATTATTAATTTAATATATTTAACAAATTTAAATGGCCAAATGAATATTTATAATATTGTTTCTTAAAATACTAGAATTTGCTTTTTTGTTAAAAGTTATCTCAAGCAGTTCTCTTCACGTACCTACTTGAGTTTAGAGTTTATTAACTTCGTAGAGAAACCTTCTTTTACCTTGTCAAAAAATACAAAATAAAGCGAGCTTCAAATACTTGGCTACTGTGTACAAGCGCAGATGACGTTTTTAGACCACTACAGCCAAGACTGGTCTCTATGTAACACTATAAAAACGACAATAAGCGATAGTGTCTCCATTTACGGAAACTTTTTTCATAGGGTGAAACAGTCGGGTCTTTCTAGATTTGCACTGGTCGATGACAATAGGCTCGCCCGATATTACATAGGTCGGTACTACTAGGTAGAACTTCTGCCTAACCCTTTAAGATTACAAGCGTGATGTTATGTTATGTAGGTAATACTTGCAAAAAATTCTTCAAATCCAAATGACTAAATAAATCGAATACCCATCCACGATAGCTCGTATTTCAAATTCATAAATTGTCTGGAGCTCCACAATCAAAGTTTAACAGATTCTTGTAAGCGGGTTCTATAAACATGGCTGTGTTCGTCACGATATATTGAATATCAACTGCTTTTAGACATGCGAGGTTGGTATGTGTATGTTTATGTGTGGACTTGGTTTTTGCAGGAAAATTTAAGTTATTGGCATGATTTTACAGATAATTTGTAACAATCTTGTGTATCGATTTTCATATTCAGGCAAGTATAACCGATGTGCCTTTTTCATTTCATATATACTACTAAGTTATTCTCGAACACCACTGACGTCGGTGAAGAAAAATATTGTGAGAATACATAAAGTTTTCAATTAAAGGCCAATGCGACTGGTGATCAATAGAGGAGCTCGTGACGTAATATTAATAGCCGCTCGGGTAGAGGCTTGCTTGCCATGGTTGGTCTGTGGAAGGGTGACCATCCATTACACACCGAGTTTCCTCCGTACCTCGTGCCTGACTGTCATATTTTGTAGATCTTTGATAGTAGTTATAGGTAGTCAGTGGCCCAAAAGTCTGACAACCAGTCTTAGTAAGCGGTATCGTATTACCCAATACAAGCTGGGTCGTGAAGGTCAGATAGGCAGTAGCTCCATGTAAATTAATGGTATTCAGCTGCTGGGTTCGCCTGAAAGCTGACCCCAACATAGTTGGTAAAAAGCTGAAAGGACTAGTGAAAACGGGCATCAATGGATTTAATTAATTAAACACTAAACTTTATTAAGCACAATCCTAACAAATATTTTTTTTCATAAATATTTTTTTTTCACGTTAAAAATAAATATTTCACAATGCTTTTGTCGGCCGGCTATCTGCGCGGACAGGGAACAATAGTGAATATAAATATCATTCATAATGAATTTAATTGGATTTAAAAATACGGACTGAACTCATGCTCTATTAATAGTATTTGGTATTTTTTATAAAATACGAGACATATTAGTTGTTACTGTTTAGATTACAGACCTGATTGCTTTCATTTAATATAGTTATGTAGAAACTAAGTACATCAAGTCTTTAAAATTAAATTTATAATGATTACAAAGAGCATTTTGAATGTGGTGTTTGCCTGTAATTGGTTGTGCAGTTAGATTTAAGACACAATTACTTGTATGTTCCTATCTGTATAATATCTGTAACAACTGTTGGTGAACCTTAATTAAATAAATTACGAATTCTGACAGCTAACGAATTGAACTATTTGTGAACATCCGGTGTCCACAGAGGATCCGTTTCCGTTCCGTTCTTACTATATTCTGGTGTTCACTTCTCTAATGACTTACTGCCATTTTCAATAACTTACTAACAGGTTTCTATCTCTGTCTGTTTGACATTTAGCTTACGGACTATATAAACAAAACGTCACAGAAAAACTTTCTTTGATTTTTCTATGAATCAAGTGACAGGTAGGTGATGCGGATAGGATATTTCAGGCTAACTTTGTTTATAGAAACACTGATAGCTACGAGACGTATGCATATTAACTAACAGTTATACGTAAGTTATAGAAAACGGCCTTTTATCAAACAACTAAACTTCATTTTAATTTTCAAGTTTCTTTCAGACTGTGGATTCCCTTCGAAATATTTTTTCTAATCATAGCAGCTACGCGCGTATCACCATGACTACGCGCTGCGTAGCATTATATTGCCGTAGCAAGCGTATCACTCGCATAATAATACTATACTCAGCGAATTTGTGTGACGTCAGAAGAACACTCTGATCTCGGCTAAAACTGGAGGCATTTATTAATAAATCGGACAGAGGACTCAGAGATTTCTAATCCGACTCAAAATAGTGACCCATTCTTGTTACTTCTTATTTAAGAGGATTAATCCTTAGCCGTCTTTTTTTTACCTCTACTATGACTATTTAGGGGACCTTTATTTTGTACAGAAATACGTAACGTACGTACGTTTTTTGTAATATAGTTCGTGCAGATTTTCATCAAGAGCGAACCTCAAGTTTACGTTATAAAATTAAGGGACACCAAAATAACTTGCTTTATTGAATAAAACCCTGAACATTGGAAGTAATAAGTTTTGTAAAGAATTTACTTAACATCGGGAAATTTCTGAGCCCTGAAGGAACAGGATTAAATATTTGCGCAAAATAACTTTGTTTAACCTTTAAAATTGATTCTGTGTTTTAATAAAAGTATGTAAGTACGTACTTATTTTTTTATAAAGTTTATCCACAGATATTACATATAATATTAAAGCTTTTGGATTTTATTAAATTTGCTTTTTTCACAATGCACAGTGATATTATTTGACGAGCAAAATCCTTTGTCATACAAATGCAAACATAAGCAAATACTCAGCTCATATTGGTTTTTTTACACCATTTAATTAAAGTGAAACAAAACATTACATTTTGGTCCGTAAATATCGGGATATATTATATTCAATTTTTGGTGAACTCATCAACCAACGCTACGTGGGAAATTGAGACTGGAAATAAAAATATCCAATTAGTGGTCAATGGACAGCTGAAAATGTAATTAGCGGTAGGTGGTTGCTGGGCTGTGCGAAGAGCGATTGTGGTCGCTACCATCGAGGACCGTGTAGTGTGGGAAGAGAATATTTTAAAATGCTTTTTAATTTTATTTTATGCCGTTTTGTATACGATGTGGCAATAAAAGGGTTAAAATTTAATCAGTATTTAATAAAATATTACAAAGTATTCATAATCGTATTTTTTTTTTGTACAATGTCCCAAAAATATCTCGCAGAGAAATAAAACAAGGGTGTCCAGAGTAAGACAAAACTTTAATATATAACGTACCGAGGAGGTCATACCTTGCATGAAAATCTTAACACCGCGATCTACAAATGTGACGTCAAGGCACAACGCCATCTGTTATCGAATAGCGATACTAAACTAATGACAATGTTGGTTTTCGACTTAAACAGATTAGACATTCCGCCCACTATGGACGGCTCTGTCCATAAACCTTACATGGCAATACAAACTTAAATATAAGATTGGTTGTTTGCTATCCACTACCTACAACTTATACCTAGTGCCTTATGTCTACGATTAATTCAAACCATAGGTAAATAAAAGTTAAACAACAGTAAAACACAGTTAAAAAATGGAAGATCATTCAAATAAATAAAAGTTAAACTTAAAATTTGGTAAACACAGTAAAAAAAATACAAGTTTATTGAAGTAAATACGCAAAACATTTATAATGCGTAAATAAAACTAAATCTATTTATATAAAATACATCAATAAGATGGTAAACAACTAAGTGTTCACAGGTAAAATAATTAATTTAGACACAGGCCTTTTAATCTCATTATTTTTACACCGTATGGTTACAACGCGAGTAATATTGTCCAAACCTGGATGCTTATTTGTAATAAGCCCATATAGCCATCTAGCGGGTGGAAGACCATCCTCCCTCACCAGAACAATGTCTCCAATCTCAGGTTCAGGCTTAACATCTGTCCATTTATATCGATGCTGCAATTGAGTTAAGTACTCTGATGACCACCTACGCCAGAAATTTTGAAGCATTTTTTGTGTGAGATGCCACCGCTTCAGATTGCTAATGGATGAATTTTCATAATTGGCATCAGGTACAGTTACCAAAGGTTCACCCACGAGAAAGTGCCCAGGCGTTAAAGGACACGAGTCCTCTGGATTGTTAGAAAGCTGAGATATCGGCCTTGAGTTAAGGCAGGCCTCGATTTGAGCCAGCACAGTTGTCATTTCTTCAAATGTCAATGTGCTGGTGCCTATAATTCTTTTCAAATGGTGCTTCGTGGACTTGACACCAGCCTCCCACAATCCTCCAAAGTTTGGAGCATGGGGAGGTATGAAATGCCAAGTCGTACCATTCATAGATAGGAAATCAGCTATTTCCGAAACTACCATCGACCTTTCAGCGTTGAATAGCTGTCGCAATTCCTTTGCACTACCAACAAATGTGGTCCCATTATCACTCCACAAGTCCAATACTCGGCCACGTCTGGCTACAAAGCGCTTAAAAGCCGCAAGAAAACTCTGAGAAGTCATGTCACTGACAACTTCAAGGTGAATAGCCCGAGTGGACATGCAAACAAACAAACATATATAACCCTTAGTGGAGTGATGACCACGACCTTTAGAGGTTCGGATGCTGATTGGACCTGCGTAATCTACGCCACTGCATTGGAAAGGCCTCTGAGCAGACACCCTGGCCTTCGGTAATTGGCCCATCATTTGTTGGTGAGTTTGTTTTGAGTGTCGAACACAAATTACACACTTATGAACATATTGCCTAACGAGAGTCCTAGCATTGAGTATCCAGTATTTGGATCTTAAGTAATTAAGCATTAATTGTGGCCCGCCATGCAATGTTCTCTCGTGAGCCTCCGCAATCAAAAGATTGGTGAAGTGTGATTTATGAGGAATTAAAATGGGGTGCTTCATATCCTCATCAATAGAAGCTCGGTGCAAGCGACCGCCAACCCTTAAGATTCCGTCATCGTCAAGAAAAGGACTCAACGAGGTAAGTTTACTATCCTTATTTAATTTACGGCCTTTTTTTACAGATTCTATTTCATCACTAAAGGACTGGAGTTGGCAGAGTTTGATACAGGTAAGCACAGCTTCATTTAATTCCTTAGTGGTTAGCCAAGTAGTCATTTTGTTTTCATTATGTTTAATTCCCTTCATTCGTAAAAATCTTCTACAGTAAGCTATCACTCTTATTAACCTACTGAACCTAGAAAATCTAGTAAATAGACTATCATTACCATCTACCGCAGTTGCATGACATTTTGTTTTAATTTTTCTTTCTTCTAGTGTAGTTACTTGTATATTTCCCCTTTTATAGTCTATTTTTTCATTCTGTAACCATACTGGGCCTCTTTTCCAGAGCTGCATATCGTTACACTCAGAAGGGCTTGCTCCCCGAGATGCGCAATCTGCTGGATTTTCCGACGACGACACATGTGACCACTGACTTCTATCCATGATGTTAAGTATTTCGGAAACACGATTCGCGATAAAGGTTTTCCATCGACTAGGGTGGCTGCTTAACCACGCCAATACGACGGATGAGTCTGTCCACGCATATAAGTGCTGTTTGGGAACTTCGAGAGTTGAAGCGACTTCCTGAAGAAGCTTTGCTATTAAGACAGCTCCACAAAGCTCTAATCGCGGGATTGATACCTGTTTGACAGGAGCAACCTTGGTTTTTGAAGTCACTAAGGCTGTGTGAGTATGTCCATCTCTATCAATGATGCGGACGTATACCACCGCGGCGTATGCTACATTGGACGCATCTGAAAAACCATGCAATTCTAGAAGCCTGTTCTCCTTGCTAGAGTTAATCCAACGAGGCAGACGAAACTTAATGAGGTTACAAAGGCTCTTCCGGAAGTCAAGCCACTCTGTCAGCAATGGTGCAGGTAATTCTGTGTCCCAATCGATCCCAGTCATCCATATTCTTTGAATAAACACCTTTGCAGTGATGATTGTCGGTGCTAACCATCCAAGGGGATCGAATAGTCGCGCTATGTCCGAAATAACCTTACGTTTTGTCACTGGTAAATCTAGATCATTAAGCTGGATAGTGTAAACGAACTCGTCATTGTCTTTGTCCCACGTTAGACCTAATATTTTCGAAATTTCATCTGTTTTTAGTTCCATGTTTCCTTGTGTTTGTGATATTTGTTCACCGTCTTCAATCAATCTAAGTAATTCTCTGTCGTTAGTCGCCCACTTTTGGAGCTGGAAACCTCCACGTTTAAGTAACTCCGATGTCTGTTTAAATACTTCTACTCCTTCCTCTACGGTTTGACAACCCGTCATTAGGTCATCCATATAGAAGTCGGAAAAGACACGGTTCTTTGCTAAAGGAAATTCGGCACCTTCGTCCTGAGCTAACTGCTGCAATGATCTCACTGCTAGGTAAGGTGCTGATGATGTTCCGAACGTTACTCTTAAATGACGTAACACTTGAATTTCGTCATCTGGATTCTCACGCCATAATATCCGCTGAAAATCTGTGTGATCATCGCATACTTTGATCTGTCTGTACATCTTGACGATGTCCGCTACCAGACAGATGGGTTCACAACGCCAACGCATGATAATATGACGAAGTTCAGGTTGTAGAGGAGGCCCCACCATTAAATCCTGATTAAGAGATACCCCGTTGCTACCTACACATGATGCATCAAATACGATGCGCAACTTCGTTGTACTTTTATCGTTACGGATGACGGCATGATGAGGTAAGTACACGGAACCTTCTTTGTCCCTATCCTGTACTATATCCATGTGATTAAGAGCTATATACTCATTTATAACTGCTGAATACTGAGCTTTGAATTCAGGATTCCTTAGAAATCGCTTTTCTAAGGTTAAAAAGCGTTTAAGAGCGATGTCTTTCGATCCACCATGTTTACAAGCAGGATCGTTTGACCTAAAAGGCATGTGCACAATATAGCGACCAGATTCGTCTCGTTTAGTCGTGGCCTTAAATATGTCTTCGCACTTTTGTTCTTCTGGGGTCAAGTAAACCTTATCGTAATCGCCCTTGGGCTCAGATTCTAGTTCCCAAAACCTTTTAAGGAGTGTATTCTCATCTATATGAGTGGAATGCAATGTAACTACGGTATTGTGGCATGTCTCGCTTTGGTTGATTTCACCTACTTGACCAGACAAGATCCACCCTAGTCTAGTATTTTGTGCGATGAGACGACCAGGTGGACATCTGATTAAACCTTCTAACAAAATTTGGCTATAAACTTCGGCACCTAAAAGCAAATCAACCTTGTTCGGAGTATTGAACGAAGGATCTGCTAAAGCCAAAGACGAGATTGACGTCAAAACATTTGCCACGACCTTCCTTTCCGGTAAAATACTCGTTAGTTTCTTTAAGACATAAGCCTTAACAGTGTAAATGAAACTAGGGTCGACGCGTGATTTTACTTTAATGAGGACCATCGAATTTAATGAAATCATTGATTGGCCTTGATCACAACCTATACCGGAAATTGAACCTTTAGTTGGTATTCTTTTAAGACCTAAGAGCTGGACTGCGGACTCCGTCACAAAGGAAGCCTGAGACCCCTGGTCTAACAGAGATCTTAACACAATAGCAGGACCGCTCTTTGATTCCGCTGCAATTAACGCAGTGGCCAATAATATTTGGCTATGACTATTAGCAAAACAACTTACAACATTAGTGGAATTACTCTGGGTTGAAGTTGTATCAGTAGAACCGCTACTTTCTGCAACTTGATCAGTTTTGTTACTATCACCAACTGATTTGGAGACATTCTTGAGATGAAGAAGACTATGATGCTTCTTTTTACATATATGACATCTGGTGGACTGGCGGCATGCATATACGGAGTGATTTGCTCCTAGACAGTTATAGCATAACCCATTTGTTTGAACAAAGTTACGACGCTTATCCATATCGAGACCGGCGAACTTTTTACAATTAGCAAGCTTATGGTTATCCTGACAGCAAGCACATGATGTAGTTGACACATGGAGTGATTTGACTGGCACATTACGATTGGTCTGATGACGTTGACTTTTGTTATCTAAAAATTCCAAAGAGCGAAATCTTTGTTCAAGAAAAGATTGAAACTGATTCATTGTAGGCCAGTCATCTGAACAATCACTAATCTTCATTTCCCATTGTTTACGGGACTCAGTGTCTAATTTTAAACTCAATACATAAAGAACCATAATATCCCAATGCTCAACCATTAGGCCTAAATTTTTCAAAGCATGTAAGCATTCGTTAGAAGTATCTAATAATTCTTTAATTGCACTGGAGGATTCGGTTACAATGTTTTTTTGACTCATAAAACGTTTCATTATACAATTCGCTAAATATTTTTTATTATTGTACCGGTTCTCTAATTTAGTCCAACAGGTTGCATAATTACTACTAGTAATAGGAATGTGTCGTAAAAGACCTTCAGCCTCTCCAGACAAATGTGATTTCAAATAATGCAGTTTCTGAACATCGTCTAGTTGTGTGTTGTTATGAATTAAGGATTTAAATAAATCTCTAAAACTAATCCACTCAGAATAACTTCCGCTAAATGTGGGCAACTCAATCTTTGGCAATTTTACAGTACATATTTCTCTAGAACCTTTCGCAGAAGATTCAGACACTTTACCTAAACTATCCGAACATACAATTTTCTTCAATGCTTCCCTCAATTCTGCTTTATAATCAGTAAATAATTCTTCCGTGGTCTCATATGTATTTTTTATGTAATAATCCGATTTTTCGAATTCATTAGACTTAACCGATGATAAAATTTTTATATGGGTTTCCGAAAATGTTGACCAGTTAGCTTCTAAATTCTCTAATCTAGCTTCTATGTATGAACTAGTTACTCGTTCCTTTGGTGATTTCTTATAGTTGGACCTTGCTCTACTGATAGCAGAATGCAGATTAAACTGTAAATTACTCAAAGCTTCCATGTTGAGTTTATTTAAGTCTTTTAAATAAACCGTTCTAGGACGCTATGCCAAGTTCGTGGACAACACGTGAAAAATCACAAGTCTTTGAACTTAATACTCCTCGCTGCAAAATCGGGCATAGGTTCCCCGTAGTTCACTTTTTCTTGAAATTATTCTAAGTCCATGCACACGTTAAAGTTTCTAAGTCCAAATTGTTAATTAAATTTTTCTAAGTTAATAAGGTCTAAATTTGCTTGTAATTATTAAGTCTCAATGTTGTATTAATAAAGTACTCACAGATTATCCTCGTAACACAATCACTTCACTGTCACTCACTTTAGCGTAGCTCGTCGTGATGATATGCGGGGTACTATCCCCCGCACCGCAGCTGCTGCTTACGCCAACATGAACTGTCCATCAGCACCAGCGCTGACCGTTGTGTACCACTCGTACATATACGCTTAAGCGCCAACCTTGTACGATCCGCCGATGCTGCTCACCACTGACAACACACTCGCAGCAGGTTGACCATTCAACCTGACTCCACCACACCAGTGACAATGCACACCAGTCCTTAATCCGGTTGCGAAGGACCACTTTGTACAATGTCCCAAAAATATCTCGCAGAGAAATAAAACAAGGGTGTCCAGAGTAAGACAAAACTTTAATATATAACGTACCGAGGAGGTCATACCTTGCATGAAAATCTTAACACCGCGATCTACAAATGTGACGTCAAGGCACAACGCCGTCTGTTATCGAATAGCGATACTAAACTAATGACAATGTTGGTTTTCGACTTAAACAGATTAGACAATAATGTTGTTTATTTTTTTTAATGAAAACGCGTTTAGTGTCATTGTTAAACTTTAACATTGAGAATGTCTAATATTTTTTGTTTTTAATATGATAGACATTCCAAGATATAATTAATTGAATGTCTAAAGTTAAGCTTTCTACTTAGCAAGTTAAAATTTAATTCTGTAATTAATTAAAAAATAACTATTAATTTAAAATATTGCTAACCCTTCAACTACCTAAAGTTTATATTTATTTAAATCTTTTTTAGAAAAACTAATTAAAAAGCATTTTATTTTACTGCATTATTGATGATCCAGCATCAATTGAAGCGTGAATTGCAATCAGTGATGTGGTTAGTTCAATTAGCTAATGTGGTCGCGAAACAAAAGAGAAAATGTTTAATATTGGATTTAAGGGTTATTTTTTTTGTAGTATTGTGGTCGGATTAGTTTTAAATACGTTACATTCAGACAAATCGTTCGTTTTTGTTATATTTTGGTGTAAAGAACGTTTCAAAAAGGCTTAAAAATACTTTATATCGACTATCCACCAAAAAGCTGAACGCCCGATGTATTTTTCCACCGACATAAATTAAAAACTTCCATACAAACTATCACCCGCTCATAGTCTGTCTGGCCTTTACCCAGTTATGTTTCAGTCGGCTTCCAGTTGAACCAGATGCAGCTAAATACCAGTTTTTTACATGTAGCGACTGCCTATCTAATCTCCACTACCCACTTAGTACTGGATATACGACACCCCTTGGTAAGACTGGTTGTCAGACTTTTGGGTTACTGACTAGGTACTAGTAACACCTGTCAAGGAACTGCTAATGACAACCGGGACCAAATGTAACAAGCGATCACCCACCAAACAAACAGCCAGACAAATAGCGTTACATGGAATATTTAATTTTCAGGAAAATTATTTTGCATTTGAGTTTCATTTCATATTGATAAACTGTAATTTTCTAGATAAAGACCAAGTTAGTTTTTAAAGGCAATATATTTGTATTATTTTAAGATTTTAATCATTTAATATATCGTTGAAATTAATGGCGAAACATTTAAACGTAAGTAAGATAATATAGACACATTAATCATAAATTTAATTAATTTTACAAGATTCATGTATTGTTATTAAAAACTATGACATTTAACTGCAAGAGACAAAGCCTCAACCACTTTGAAGATAAGAAAACCATTTAGTATAATTAAGATAACTTCAGTTACAGGGGTCACTTGAGAACAATATATTTAAGAAATCATAAACAATGGAGGATCTTTGAAGTTAAGACTTTTGTTTAACTTAATGCAGTCTTTTCATGATTATTTAATTATGCGCACTTTATAAGGATGTACCTATGTAAAGGTGACTATTAAAACTGTAGAAAAATCTCAAGTCCGTTTCGGAGAAAAACTCATTCTTTCGCAGTATTTTCGACTTTTGACAAAAGGCACTGTCGGTGTCAGCCAATGTCAGACATCAATTCAAATTTTGACAGCCTCACGCGTCTCTAGACAAATTAATCAGGGAAATATTTTCCGATTTTCCTTGCTGGAGAAAAAAACCCAGAGTTAAGAAGTAAAATTACCTTTTCGTTTCGTTTGGTTTTGGTCTAACTTGGTGTCAGAGTTTTATGCCACCCATGGGCCTCTGACTTGGTTTTACACGCCGCCGTTGAGAAATATCTCTCAGGCAAGTGATAATTATTATACAAGACCCACATGATTACGAAAAATCAGAGGTGGTGGCCAGTCTTGGGTTCAAACTCGAGACCTACGACTTAGCAATCCGTCGGTCACACTACCATCACTGCTTAATCAAAAAAATCACCTGGCTCAACTTTTATTGCATTTCAAATTAAATCTAAAATCGTGACGTAAGCACACAGGAACTAAAAATCTTATCTAAAGTTTAATCACATTATAACCCAACAAATAGCGATGAAACCTTTCATATACCTGGCTGGGTTACAGAGAAGTAGCGGGATTATTCCCTGTTCCGCCTGAATAAGCCATAGCGATATTGCGCCATCGGGTGCTGGGAGCAAAGCCATTGTACTAGCTAGTATTTTATTAGTGCAGTAAGCAAGTACTGGCATGTAACGATAATGGTTTAGGGTGGGGTTGGGTGGTTTTCCTTTTTCGTAAAGGTGGTGATGTGTAAAAGGTTTTTAGAAGCGGCTGTGGTCTGGAAAATTTACATTACAAAACGACGTTTTTTGAAGTGTAGTGTGTTTTTTTTACAACCTTTCTGGTCTTGGCTAGAGTAATAATGAAGTATACAATATAATTATGATACATATCATGACAAAAGTCTGATTTGACCGAAATCAGAATAAAATTGACGCACCCTCTATTACATCAACATTTGCCTAGCTTTTTCGTAACTATGCTGAGGTTGGCTTCCAGCTTAATTGGATGCAACTGAATACCAGTATTTTACATAGAGCGACTGCCTATCTGACCTCCACAACCCAGTTAGCACCGGGTAATATACTCGCCCCTATTAGATGGGACTTGAAACATAACTGGTGAATTGTGGGTGTACGATTACGTATACCACTGTCTAACCTTTCGGGGATTACAGGTGTAATGATGAATACATTCTTTTTTTTTATATTGTCGTAATAAAAAATGAGCCAGGTATAATCGATAACAGGTAGGCGTTATGCTTAAGCTATAAAAGTTAAATCAAATTCCCGAAGCAAGTAACATTGAGCAATGTTACTTGACTCTGGTAATAGTTGACGACAGCCAATCAGCGAATGCTTTAGAAATTTTCAATTAACTGTCCTACCGATGCGATTCTAATCGACTATTTAAAAAAAAAAACTTCAAGCGAAGTTGACGCATCGCAACTACCAATTGAATTCTGTCGGTCCGTACGTCCGTGTTGGTCAAACAAAAGCTACGAGTGACAACGTGATCGCGTCACGTACGTCACTACGGCGTAGTTTATAAACATGGGAGTAGATTTTTGTGATTTTGTTTCTGGTTTTATGTGGATAGGCTGTGGCATTTTTAGAGGAAAAAAAAATTATGGCGTGAAAGCACTCATTTTTCCACAAAACTTTGAAGGACAAACGATAGAATATTCGAAAGCAGTATGTAGATAAAGAGAAAGAAAGAGATACGTTTTTTTCCTTCGGCGTGTCACAACAGAGAATGCTTTCCACTAAATCCTGGAACCACTCGAGTGCACTCTTTACGTGTTTAGAAAAATAGCATTTTTGAATTAATGTCCCACAAAATTTGAAACAGCAAATCGATCATAATTATTCTTTAACGTCCTTCAGTCATTTACAATAACGATAACAATTTTCTAAACCTTATTATAAAACGAAATTAAATATTCCGAAGGTATCTAGATAATTTCACAAAAAATAATAAAAACCAAGCAACTAATTAACACAAAAAAATGGGAACACAGAACACACAATCTTAATTAATCAATTTAATCATCGCACACACACACACGGCACGACCCATTCACATACGTCGTACAGAAGTAGGAACTCGTGACCTACACCTGTACGGCTTTCATTGTTTATTTTTATTGCCGGGACCAAATTCACGCCCAAATAAATGTGAAGTAAAACCTCCGGGACGTTAATTAAGTTCTTGGCTTTTACGGCCCCTTTGCAGCCTGCGGTGTTACTCGTAATGAGTATTAGGGGGTTAGAGAATGGCCCGTATCGGATGTGTGGCTAAGACATTGTGACTGGAAACCAATCGGGCTTGACTCGCGTTTGGGAGACCACTGAGGGGATTAAAGCTTTTTCTGCTGTGGGCTTGCCAAAAGGATGATTAGTGGGCGTGTTTTTTGTTGATAGGGTTGACTGGGTCTTGCTCATTTTCTGTGATGGTCAGTGGAGTAATTTAGTCTCGTGTTTAGACTCACTCTTTTTTCTGTTGTGGCTGCAGTAACTTCAGAACGCCAGTTGCTACGATTCTTACAAGTTTTCCTTTTGCGTCGTCAATGTTCGTACAAATTGGTACATTAAGGAATGAAGTTATACAAGTATGTTGCGGTTTCAAAGAAGATGTAGTGTCAAAAATTAAAAGAGTATGTTGTTATGGTTTGGTCATGTGGAGAGATTGAGTGAAAGGCGACTAACAAAAGGTATTTACAAGGCAGATGTGAATAGCACCATAGCAGAACATACACTGCCACCTTATTGATAAGGTTCTTCAGAAAGGTGCGTAGTACTCGCTACCCGCGTACAAGCCCGCCACACTGTTCCCAAACCACTGTAACTCCTGAAAGCCAGAATCAACAGTGACGACCACCAGAAAAGCGCCGAGACAATGAAGCTCGACGAAGTCCCAGAGAATGAATTTAACTGTCTTGGATCCCGCAACGAAATTAATCAGAAAAGTATAGGGGAGGAGTAGGAAAAAACCGTAATTTCCACTTCCCTCCATTTCAGCAGGAGACAGAACGAAACAAGGCCAGTAGGCACAAAGGGACGTTTGCAATTGGGATAGGCCCAGTTGCCTAGCACCAAGGATAAATATTATCATTAATGGGTCCTAAGTTGTGAGCTGTTGTATTTGATTCCACAAAAACGCTTGAACGCACGGAAATTTGTTCTAGTTTCCACAAGGTCTGTATAGTAAATAACTCCGGATGTAACCTGTACACTATCCAACATAATATTGCGTTAATTCTGCCAAAGACTGTACTCCCATAAAATGTGATGTGCTGATTGTTCATATTCGCAGTCAGATGTGGAACATTGACAAAAAGGCGAGTCAACAAGCTTGAAGGAAAATAATTTACTCTTAAAGTTACCATGACCGGTGAGAAATTGGGCAACACAGTGATCAACCTCCAACCATGTCCTGGCCAGCCGTTTACGAACGGATGGAAAGAATTGGTGGAGGTGTCGGCCCTTGATGGAATGACCAGATGTATGGACGTGGACGAGACAACACCAGATGTATGAAAGGATTCTAGCAGGTGACGTTCTGAGGTTTCTGCCCAACCCCATAGGAAAAAGGCATGAGTTTATGTATGTATGTAGTATGTTCATACATTCACCATTGTTTATAAAACCTGATACGGACTAGACCTTTATGAAGGTCATCAATTAAAAGTGAAGTTAGTTGGCTAACAATGACAATGTTCTATGTTTATTGTTGTTAAAATAAAGTTAGAAACAGGCCAGGCCACAACCCCATTTTAGCGTCAATATTTCCAATATCGTTACGTGACCGCACCGAAAATTTTGTCGATATTTTTCCGATATTTTTTTTGGACTAAATTAGGTTTGTATCGGCCTCGATACCTAGTATTATTTTTGTGAATTTTATATTGGCTTTTTATATTAAATTGTATTTATAAGTTCTATTTTTGGATAAGAGATGATAAAAATATCCTGAATGACATTAGCCGTTTTTTTTATTTGCTGTTTTCGTGCTTTGTTTTTTCAATATGTCGACGTTGAAAATTACAAACGTCCTAAAGGATATTGAATAATAATGTCTTTAAAATTTCTACCGTCGCGCGTCGATATCGTTTCCAAATCTCACTAGAATGTGTACATTGGTGAGAACTGGAAATGATATCGAACGGTAGAAATTTTAGACTAGGAACAGCGGTTGTTGTGAGCGATACAAATATTTATTTGGAAATTGAACCTGCCACTCTAGTAGAAGCCAATCACTTACTCGTAGTTACGGTGACCTTTGCGTTGTCGATCAATTGCTAAAAATGCTTGGATGTCATAGTGGTCTCTATCGATAATTAGTTACTGATATTATTACGGTGAATTTTCTTTCATAACTTATATGAAAGAAAGAAAAAGTCTTAAGCACAGTCATTTGCGTCCAGGTGGCCTACCATGACGTCTTAAAGCAGGATCGTTTTAATCTTGTTCCAGTGTGGGTAAGAGACGAAGCTATAGAGGCTGTCTAGCGCCATCTTTTTCCCACACTGGAACAAGATTAAAACGATCCTGCTTTAAGATGTCATGGTAGGCCACCTGAGGTCGAAGTGACGAATTGATTTAATTTTGTCAATCGAATATAAATGTAGATCTTCTTCTTCTTAGAGTGTCAATAGGTCAGAATTAACCTACTAGCTTGGTGTCTTCAGTAGCGTCCATTAATTCCTGTAATGAACAAAAAACAGGACATGCAGGACACGATATAAAGTGCCCCATCGTTTGTGAAACAGCACCACATTTACACTGCACGAATGAATGTAGATATACTTTCTGGAGCAAGCCTTACCAAGAAGGATAGCTTTACTGAAATTGTACTGAACAAAATTTAGTTAGGTTAGATGACAAACGGAGTTTACCGACTGGCACAAGTTTGCTACAATCGGAAAGAAATCCGAATATGTGTAGTAAATATGCTCTGTATCGGCTTTGTTATAAAACGTATACTGCCAAATCCAATCTGCCGAATCCAAGAAACTGTAGCACCTCTAAAAAAATTAAAAACCTTAACATTCACAGCAATATCTTACATACGTTTCAACAATACGTTGACACTAGCGATCAGTTTTGCTTATCATAAGCCTGGTCGTAATCCTTTCATAACAACATTCAATTATGTTACCGGTAACGTACCATTCCATTAACATTAACAGGTCAAATGGGACCACATGACGTACACATTTCAATCTGCCCCACAGTTTGCAACCAACATCAACTATTAGCTGACCACATGTTGGAATTAACCTGTGTGTTTATTGTTTTTCGCGTAGCAATTTTGGTGTGTTGGTTGATATTGGTGTCGATTCTGTTGTGCACAAACTGAACTTATTTTAGGCTATTGCTATCTTTTACTAAAAGGCAGTGCGAGAAAAGGACGGCTATAGCTATGAACTAAATTAGAGATGTCAAACTAGTTTATGCCTTGCGCTTCACCGTGTTTTTAGTCGACATGTTTTTACGTGCACCCGTCATTTGTATAGAAATATTAGTTCCAACTAAATTTGACAGCTCTAAATTACGTCCGTCTCTTTCTTGTTTTATTAGAGAGAAAAAGATAGCAATAGCTTAAATTAAGTTTAGTTTGTGCACAACAGAATCGACACCATTGTATTGGTTTTGTGTAGTTCTACATGCATAAATTCACAACTTTTAGGCAGAAACTACAGATCACGACCTGCTACAAACCTTTCATACTTATTGCGCCAAACTTTTCTGAAAAACTTCACTAATAAGGAGAAGCATTTTATTTTTAATAAGACCTTGTTACCGAGAAGAGTTCGTGGCTAAATAAAGACAGCCGCTTGGGTCGATCTTTAGGTTAAGCCGCGCTTGCTTAGGTTGCTCCGTGATGGGGTACCACTTAGTACATACCAAATTTTTCCGTGCCTCGGTGTTAAGCCGTTGGTCCCAGCTGTCATTATGTAAATCTTAGACAGTCGTTACAGGTTTGAGTTGCCCGAGAGTCTGACAACCAGTCTTACCAAGGGGCAAGTTTACCTAGTTTAGCTGGGTTGTGGAGGTCAGATAGGCTGCAGTCGCACCATGTTTTATACTGGTATTAACCTGCATCTAGTTAGACTGGTAGCCGACCCAAACATAGTTGGGAAAAGGCTAGGCAGACGAAGAAGAAATTGTTACTTATAGCAAATCTGCAAACAAAGTCACAATATCAAATAAGGATCAAGTGTGTTATATTTTCACCTCCTTTCAACTAATTCCAGGAAAAACAAGTGACTGTGTAAATTAATAACCCGGCACAATACCGTTACATCCACCAGGTGTTACCAACTCAACAAAACAAACACAAAACTACAGTTACGACGTCCGCTCTCTTCCGCGTCCCAGATGTTAATGACATTATCTAATGCCCTCACGTTGTGTTCGCTACTTCCGTGTAAATGTGACAACTACCCGCATTTGTGCTGGGTACAAATAATGCTATAGCTAAGAGTATGTTTTCATGGATAGGTATTCTTTTTTTTATATATTTCTGCCCAGTACATTCCCGGTGCGGGGGGACACAGGCATCGTCTCATTGAGCCTTAGTGGGCCATAACCCGCCACGCTGGCCACAATCAACCACGTGGGTTGGGGTGAGTCACGTGGCATCATTTTTTTTCTCCGACAAGTCTGCTTTTTTTCACGGTTTTGACAGCAGTGCTGATGATATAAATTACACAGAGCAAAATGCCTGGCTGGAATCGGACGTACCACTGCTTCTATTCAGTATTCATAAGTATCTACTTTATTGTTGATTTTTAGTAGAAAATAAAATACGTCTGGGTATTCAAAAGATCTGGAAACCTATTTATTGAGAGACTTTGAAGTGAGGTTGAAATAGGCAATTTGTGGGGCTAATATTCTATTCACAAGGCTGATATAACAGACTATTTTTAGACCGAACCCAATTATCTTACCAAATATTATTTTGGCGAAATATAATGTTCTGTAACGTCAAGTAGATGCTTACAAGTACCTAGAGCAGTGTTACTAGGTATAATTATTTGAATACTAATAAAGTAATGAAATTCCTAACTGGTTTTCACAGTTTTCTTAATTATCTAGGAACTGATTAATTTCTAGAACATAATATTCGATGAAGATTTAACATAATAAGTTGGTAGAGATCTTAGTGTTGCCAGATGAATGGCAGAAAAGGTGGGGGGAAGGTTTTATACTATGTCGTTACCTATGTGCAACTTACAAAAGTTGTGATGTAACGTAAAACCAGTTGTAAAGACTAGTTTTATACAACTGAAATGCTTACTTCAAAGGATCAAAGTTGCGAAGTTTATGAAATGGTGACTGAATGGTGAATGGTGGTGGTGGTATTTTAACTTAAAAATGAGAAATTATGGAATACTTGAGAATATTATACATTTCATTGAAGAAAGTAAAAGGATGTTTTATTTTCTTTTCCGGGGTGAGTTAATAAAAAGTAAGTTATTACAGATAGATAATAAAATAATATAGGTATTTAAATTCAACCTACGGCCACTCAATGTAGGGTGTCGGCACGAGTAGGTTGCTTCCAAATCACAGCAATTCTGACCAAGACACAAGCCAACACAACCACATAGTAAGGCTAAATAATATAATGTGCAGCGCATAACAATATAACTCAAAGGCATACCAATTCTGAATCACTTCGCTGAACGTCACAGGCATCCGAGGAATTTCTCGTCACTATGATCCGGCCCTTGCATGTTACTTGACATTCTTATGTTTTCTAAGAAGGTTTACGGTTTATGAAAATATGATGTAGTGGTTTCTAAACGCTTTTTCAAATAATGTACTTAATATTTATATTAAGCTTGGTTTTAATATGTTAAAGTAATAAAAGTATTGCAATATTGCAAGTTTGTGCGTTCTTTGTGAAGCTAGTTTAAAAGTATGGTTAACTTGATATTGAAACAGTGGCTTTAATTTAGTATTGACTAAGCCGAGGAACATGTGTCTATATGAATTAGTTAATTACATTTTCTGATTTTGGCACCTTAGAGCTAGTTTAGTAGTAGAAGCAGGAAAATGTACTACGAAGAGGTAAATGTCAGCAGTACCCATATGGCCCAATGCTGGATCAATATTGTCTGTATAGTATTGTTTTGACCATACATACACTACACTTACATTTCACTTAAAACTCATGTGTTCATCTCATGGTCATCACCATCTGCCTATCCTTTTCCCAACTATTTTGGGGTTGGCTTCCACTCTAACTGGATGCAGTTGACTGCCTGTCTGACCTCCACAACCAAGTTAGTATACTTACCTCTTGGTAAGACTGGTTGTCAGAGTTTCGGGCGACTGACTAGGTAGCCAGTCGTTACAGGTGTAACGACTGTCAAAGATCTATAAATGACAGTCGGGACCAACTGCTTGACGTGCTTTCCGGGGCACGGCTAGTAAACTTGGTATGTAATGGTCGATCCACGGAACAACCTAAGCAAGGGCTTAAAGTAAAGATCGACCCAAGCGGCTTTTATTATTTAGCAACGAGCTTCTCGCCTGTCTGTCTTTATGTCTTCATCCCATGGTGTGAGGGAGAAACGACAGAATGTCACATGCTACGGTCCATACATAATTTGCCTTGTCCATGTTCATAAACGTAGGCGGGTTGGGAGGGCTACGCTACTGACCTAAACTAACTTACGGATCATCAAAAACGTCAATATCCTCCTAAGGTGTATCGTCATTAGAAACTCCCTTTTCATTATATTTTAAAACACTATACAAATAAAACACTGCCTCAAATAAAACCACACGAAAAAAACCCACTACACTCACGATAACGCAAAATATCTACAGCTTTTTTGTTCTGTTTGCCTATTAACATGGCGCAAGCAATTTGTTTACGAACAACATTTTAGTCCTTTCAATGGTCCGGTGTAATCCAATTTGGTTGTATCGGCACGCGTGATAGCCGCATCTCACCGGCCGAACCTCGACGATACATCGGGCGAACCTCAATGATTTACCTACACATCGGGCGAATTTGGTTTTTGATTCGTTTCGTTTAGACGTGGTGTTGTTTTGTTTTCGATTTGGCTTTTGTTTTTTTTGTGATGTAAGATTTTTGGTCCAGGCTTTTGGGAGTATGTTCCATGATGAGCAAGCATAGATGGAACTTAATGTGTAGCGAGGATACTCAACTGATCCACAGCCATTTATTGACTGAGAGTGACCATAAAAAAAGAACGTACCATTGTTTTTGAAAGGGAATAAAAATATAGCATCAAAATAATTATTTCCAACTTGCAAAGTTTCAAAATAGAATGCCCGTACATATGAAGTGTCTTAGTAGACATCTGAAACTAAAATAAAAATCGTATTTAAGCACTAACAGGCACTTTAAAAGTGTAGAGTGTCGTTCCAGCAATATCATATTTTTCTAAAAATGGTAAAGAAAAACTGCCTTGCTAGTAGTTTTCCAAAAATATAGTGGTTCATACAGTGGACTGGTCTAATTCAATCTGGCATGTGCTGTCAGAAATAAAAGCCGGATCTCACTGAGCCTACCTCAACAATGTATCTATATAAAGCTATGTATTTATAGACCTGTATCCGAACAGTGGCCGTTTGATTTGATTCCATTTAGAGTGTAGCGTGTTTTCTTTTAGCTGTTGAACCGTGTGAATGTTGAAATTGTGTAGGGTTTTTGTTGCTGTGCTAGTAGTAATGAATAAAATAAGGAATTAATAAATAAGAGGAAGTCTGAAAGTGGGGCTGGTGACTGAAAAGTTGTATGGTAATCCGTTTTCGTGGTATGGACTTGTGATGATTTTTTTGAGGAAAGTGTTGAGGGTATACAGGTGGAGGAAGACCATAGAAATGATGGATGGACTGTGTGAAAGATGATTTGACTACAAAGGAGGTGGCTGCTGAAATGACAAGTAAAAGAGAGGTATGGAAGAAGAAGACATGCTGCGCCGACCCAAAATAAATTGAGATAAGGCCAGGAGAACTATGATGCTATGCTGACGTACAAATGGTTCTAATTTTTGAGAGCATAATATATAACTAAGTTATATTTCTGCTATTATTTGGGTACAGCTTGAGTTTTAAAGCTCATCGTTCAGGAGCATTGGGTAGAATGGCTTCCTTAGAGAAATCATAGCTTGTAAACTGGGTAACAAGATCACTCTAGTTACACTCTATTGAAATCTATTGGAAAATCGTAGTATTTTGACATTTTAGTTTTGTGCTTATCACTATTCTTTAGAAACTGGGTAGTAACTAGCTCAATATAATATAACATAACATTACGCTTGTAAACTCCGAAGGGCTAGGCAAAGGTGTGTACCGTAAGGTGTAGACCGGGCCCAAATCTAGACTCCATGGTTGCTACGGAGAAATTTCTGATTAAAAAAAAAACCAGTTACAATTTGCCACACACGGGAATCGAACCCAGGACTTCTCATGCTCAGCAGCTAGACCAACGAGGCAAACTCAATATAAATCAAATCAATTTGCCACCAACACGTATAAAGAACTGAACAATAAAATTACTTTGTAACAATTTGTACCTCATATCTCTCAGACACAAAAAGCGTGGGAGCTACAATAAAGTTTGACACAATTCCGTTACTCCAATCCTTTCGGCAGTCGTCGGCTTCCTACCGCCAGTTTCTTACTTGTCGACGGCACGGAATAAATATGTATAGAAAGACGGGCAAATTCAATCGGTGAAAAAGCAAGCACATATAGACACGCGTATTTGGGACAAGCTCGCAACACTATGCCCAACTACCAAACTTCTGAAGGCCAAAATCTATATTGCCGACTATCAGAGAACGCTGACGCAATGCAGCTTGACCAGCTCCGAAGAATCGAATTATCTGGTTTGGATTATGAAATCAAATAAATGAGAAAATAGCAGCGAAGAAGTAAAACAAAACAAATTCTCCTTTATATATACCGAGTGTAGAAGTATACAGATGCTACACTAAGTTCATGCTCCCAGCAAGCTACCACAACTTCGTCGGAGTCGATTTTCAGTCTAACCGAATACCAGTATAACGGGATAACAATTTTTTACATTGAGCCACTGCTTACCTGTCCTACAAAACCCTGCCACTAACTAACACGGTATACCCCATAACTAGCATGATTGCTTCTTGCAAACCAACACATGGCCATACTGACTTAACTGTTACTTGTACCAATACATTACTCACCAAGCGTGTCAAAGTGCACTCGTAAGTAGCATTTGTTCGACAGTTTGGTATTCATTGGGACCCGGCGTTCTGTATGTTTCTATTTACTCTGTGTCTACGACTTGTGAAGATATTACCTCGTTCAGGTAGTCGAAGCTATTTGGATTATTTGGAGCACTCTGTACATTCGAGTATTTATATCTGATTGTAGATTCTCATACAGTTGAAGTATTTTAGGATTGGATATAGTCTTCACACGTGTGCATAGTTAATCCTGGCTGTTTCTGACTGTAGGGCTGGAATATAATAATGTAATACTAGCCTAATTTTCTCATACAAAAATGGCCATCATCTGTCTGGCCTTTTCCCAACTATGTTGGGATTGGCTTCCAGTCTGACCCGACGCAGCTGAATACTAGTATTACATGGCTCAACTGCCTTTCTTATCTCCATAACCCAGTTAGCACTGGGTAACCGGTAAGACTACAGGTGGCCAGACTTTTGGGCCACTTAATACCTGTAAAGCCGTTCAAAGATCCACAAATGAAAACAAAAAAATATATCTACAGCTTAAGTTACTTTCCGCGGCACGGAGGAAAGTCGATATTTGTAATGGATTGTCACCCATCCACGGACCAACCTTGATACGTCAGGCTGTTATTATTTAGTCACGAGCTTCTCCTTTGTTTATCTTCCTAAAAATAGATAATTCTGTAATGGTTTTTATTTTGCAGAATAACCGTATATGGAAAGGATCTTTTCTATTCTCTTCCTCGAAACGTATTGAAACAATGAACGGCTGCAAAATAATCAATCACAGTTCTAAAAATTTACAAAATATTCCTAGCTTTTGAAGTTATTTCCTGGAAAAAGCTAGGGGTTTTTAAGGATTGCACATTAAAACATAAGCCTTCTGTAGCTGGTGCAAAAACTGTTCAATAGCAGACTGTATGTGAATCCTGAACCTCTTTGAATTATAAAACAAAGAACCTCAAAAAATATCTTTGTTTAAACAATAGTTACATGAATACAATTTCGAAATACAAAAAAAATAATATGGCTACAATATTTGGTACTGACTGGTAAAAAAAACCCACGTGTAAGTCCGTATCGACAGTCATCATTATCGGCCAAGTCTTTTCCCAACTTTGTTGCTGAGTAACACAAAGTCTGCTTTTCCAAGGAGTCTTGACAGTGCAGGCTTTCGAGCTTTCGAGCTTCTGACTACCTGAAATGACTGTTGAAGATTGCCGAATGAGAGCCGAAGCCAACGACTTCACTTGTTTTCCCAGATACGAAGGGATCGTGGTATGTAATGGACGGCGGACTTTTCGGGAGGCCTATAACCAACCGAGTGGGTGATACCGGGCTGAAATGATGATGATGATGATGAATCAGTCGCGTGCCTATGGGTAAAAAATACGGTAAGCCAGAAGGCAAGCAGACTGTTTAGACACCCTTACTAACATCATAAGAATAAGAAAAAAATATTTAGAAAAGTGTACATTTAGGTGCAGTAGTGTTTTTGTGTTGTTTTTTTAGGTGTAGTAGTAGATTATACCACCACCATGATGAATGGACGGTTAGTGGTCACCCATCCACGAACCGGCCTCTGAAAGCGTTAAGATCTATCCGTGCGGCTACTATTATCAGCAAGCCCGTTAAGCCATATGAACGTTGAACCAAAAAGCACAGCTTAGTCCGTATATTTTACCTTGTCAGCATTGTTCGAATTTTCCCTGTCAGTAAATATGAGAACATTATTTTAGCAGATTATTAGGTTGAACGAGGCTTGGGAGATTAGCGTAACTATGAAATATTAATTAATAACTTATTACGATACTGATGGTAGGTACACTAATTAATATCGCCTTGTGTTTTATTTACTTAACTAGGTGACCCGCGCAACTTCGTCTGCGTCACATAAGAGAGAGAGAGAGTGTGAGTCAACCTTAAAAGATACATGCTATAGAGGACTTTTTTTTAGAACTTTTTAAGAAGAACCTCTATATATGATTGTTGAGTAACTTTAACCATTTACGCTAACCGTTGCCGCACGCAACGGAATCTCCCAAAAGGAATATATTTTCCCTGTATTTGAAACCTTTTTATTGATACTCCGCTCCTATTGATTGCATATAATATTTGCATTCATCGCTAAAATATTCTACAACATTTATCCAATTAGAGGCTTCCCTCGACAGCCTTACGTTTTCATCCTAAGACACTCGATGGCAGTCATACTCTAGCTAGGTCGAAAGTTCTCATCAAGGTTGAGCCCAAACACGTTATAGCTGCTGTAAACTGTTGAGGACCTCTTGCAACTACCTTTCGTCTCCATCGTCAGATCTTCGTTTCGATAACAGTCATACTCCAGGCAGGTCTTAAGTTCTCATCAAGGTACATGAAGTGAGTCCAAACACGATTTTTCAATTTTAAATGAGAACAACGCTTTCCCTTTTACGCTTTTCCCAAAAAAAAGGATCATGCGTATCGAGCCACGGCTACAAATTCAATGTATAGATAATATAGAAACTGGATTTATCTGATTATATAACTTTGTTGTTAAGGGCGGACTTTTTTTTTTTTTTTTTCGTATGGGAAATCTTCAAATGACTTCTCCCGCTCTGGGCGGAGCAGGAGGGAGTGTCAGACTTTTACTGACTAAAACCCATCCATGTTCCTTCATCGCCCTTTGTGTTCCGGGGTCACGTATCTCTTTCGAACAGTCCCGCAACCCCGGCAGGCATCGGTCCTTGCGGACCCCTTCCTATTGCTGACTCTCTTTGAGGCGCACGTGGAACACGAACGCGCCGTCGACACGGCCTGCCGTCATGAGACGGACGGACGGCGAGCTAGCCCATAGCCCAACGTCCAGAGGCCCGCGCCTACGGTGGCCGGGGGCCACGTGGTGGCCTCCGACGCCCGGGGCGTCTCCCGCGGCGCCCGGGACGCTGTGAGGTTCTCTCCCTCTCACGTTCCGCCACCTCTTTCTCTAGCATTACTGCTTCGCAGAAGGAGGTGACGGTGTCCCATTCCGTCTCGCTGCGGACCATGGCTTGCTTGGGCCGGATGCGAGAGATCGCCGCCGCCAATGGCCGCTTCGAAGGCGGACTTTGATGTGCATTTTGAATTATAGTTTTAAAATTCGTTGGGGAAGAAAACCTCTAAGTCATCTTTAAAAACGTCTTCTTATTTATATTAAGCCTATTACCAGAAACATTATTTATGTGTTCAACCTAGGTAGTAAGTAACTTATAAGCGTATACAGGGTAAATTTTTCAAGAGGGTGTGGATGGCCAAATCCAAAACTATGAGGGCGAAAAATACTTAAAGAAGTTTAGTCTCGAGCCCAATATTGATGAAAATTAAACTACGAGTACCTACATTATTATTATTTTTTTTAATTACTAATCCAGTCAGGAATCAAACCCATTGATTTTAGGAAAAACACACACTGTACTATTACACCATTCGAAACTGTCGCTACTAAGAATCAAATTCTGGGAAATAATGGCATACGGCAAACTTAAGAAAATGTTAAATATGATGTCTTTTGGCTACTAACAAAAAAATACGGCTCCAGCCCAAACTATTTGTTTTCTTAGTTGTATGTCTAATTACTTTTCTCTTTCTCATAGCAGGAAGGTTTATTTTTGTGTTCATTGTTTTAGTTTTTAATGTTGTAAATAATACCACCTAATTTTTTTTCAATTTTTTACTTTTTATTTAAATGTTATTAATTTTTAAAAGTGTAGTTCTATTATGTATTATTGGAACTATTTGTTTAATTACTTTTATTCTCATGGCTTTATTTTTGTGTACATACATTGCTTTAGTATTTACGATAAGTTAAAAAGAGATAAATAATACCGAACAGTACCTAATTGTTTTTGTAAGTTAGTAAGTAAGTAAATGATTTTTCTAGTAGTTCTCCTGAGAGCTGACTTTACTTGCCGAACAAAAAGTTTACCAAATGGGATTCAATGTATGAAGATCAAAATAGTTACGAAATGGGATTCAATGAATGAAGATCAAAATAGTTACAAAATGGGACTTTTGTGATGCTATTTTGTTTAGTTGTGGAAATGGGAAAGTTACGAGATGGGCTGGAGCCAAAAATACCACTCAACAATTTAAAAAAAAACAACCACAAAACCATTCGCAAAACCTCTAAATTTTTTATCTACCCACAAAATACTTTCCCATTCAAATCACTTAAACGTCAAACTTGGTTATTCCTCTCACCCCTTTTAAAATAGGCACGTACGATGGGCTATTTTATCGCGGTCCCTACCCAACAAGCAATTTAAGATAATCTACTTGCCTTCAAGCCGGACTGAAGTTATTTACAATCAATTTCCTCGGCTATTAGAGGCTTGAATAAATGTTATGCATGTAACGTGCAGGCTCTGTTAGTTATTGTGTGAGGGAACTACATACATATTATGTACTAAACGCTCGCGTTAATTTAGAATTTGATAATCAATTCGGGTTGTACTCTGCTTTAAATTATTATAATTCAATCATGATTCGAAATATACGTGGTGCCATCTATTATGAACGGTGACCGGCCAGTTCACCAAAAATTATTTAAAAAACTTTTACTTGACAAGCAACGATTGGAAAAACATTATTTGTCATTTCATCATTATACAACAACAAGTTTACCAAATAATTAGCTTAGCAAAATAATTATCCGATAAACTTTTATTTACTTAATAACGTATTATTTGACAAACAATTCATTATTTTTTCAATTTATCTTATAAAAAAAATCACTTGGAATAAAGACTTTACACATATTAATTGTGACTTTTTTAAAAAAAAGGGACAATAAAAAAATGAATGTTGTTTTCTATATAAAATCTATGAATCTGTATTCAGCATAAGGAGCAGGTGGCTTTAACGCCCGCCGCCGTGGCTGAGGCTGGCAAGCCGAAGCTGCAGTGGTGAGCGTTAAAACCCTCTGCGACGATAAGCTCGCGTGGGACCGCCGGAGCCCAGCAGCGCCGGAGCTGTGACAGAAACCATGCCTGCTGCATGTTGCATGTTTCCATGCTTGCTGTTTGCTTGCTGCATGCTTGCTGCTTGCTTGCCGCATACATGGAGTTGCATGCTTGTTTGCATGTTGTGAAAAACCTATGCATTTCCTAAACTTTTTCTAAAAAAGAGTAATAAAAAAAATACTAGCCTGTAAATTATTTTGTAGAAACGTGATTTATCCAAATGTATTCAGATAAGAAATAAAAAATGTAAAAATGATTAAATATCATCTGATGCATTTGATAAGAGAAGTGTTTGCCAAATAAATGTTTGTAAAACGTGTGTTTTTAAAATGAAACAATTGAAGAAAAAGTTGTTTGCGAAATAAATAGTATACGAAACGTTGGTTGTAAAATGAATATTTGTCAATGGAGTTTTGGTGAAAGTTTAGTGAACCATTATGAACTTTATAGTTCTTTTCTTATGGAACAGTCCTTTTTTCCGGATGAAAGGTACCCTTTGTACGTTTCTGTACACCGGGCTATGTTTACGATAAATTTCAGGATGATCGGTTCAATGGTTTAGGCGTTAAAGGTAACAAACAAACAAACTTATTTTCGCATTTATAATATTTTATAGCTAGAAAGTTTGGATCATGACCCGAATGGCGCAGCGGTACTAAGGCTGCCTTACGTTCTTAGGGTCCCGGGTTCGAATCTCGGTAGAAGCAAATGTTTGTGTGATGAGCATGGACATTTGTTTCCGAGTCATGGATGCTTATATCTATAATAAGTATGTATTAACAAACAAAAACTATTGTAGTATATCAACTATCTGGTGTCCACGACACAAGCCTCGTTGCTTAGTGTGGAACTAGATGGCGCTGTCTGTAATGTCCAGCGATATTTATTTATTTATTTTATTTATTCGTATTATAAGGTAGATTAGGTTTTTAAGTACGAAATTGTGGTTAGGTATAAGAATAGAGGAAGACCAAATAAACGATGAATAGACTGTGTGAAGGAAATGGTAAGAAAAAAGGTGTCTGATGAGGTGACGAGTAACAGAGAATTAAGGAAGAAGAAGACGGGCTGCGCCGACCCCTAATAAATTGGGGTTAGGGCAACAGAATGTTGAATATGGTAGATTGGGATTTATGGATTATTCTTAATTGAGAATGAGTGTATAAGAGGGAGCTTATATACCTATAATCTCCCTCATACACTCATTCTCAATTGCAACCGCAAAAGAGACTGAGATTGAGTAGCAATTGGTCATCTGAATGTAGACATTTGGACAAACTTTATATCTTTTCCACCTTCCAGGTCCAGTTGAAAACCAGCGTCGGTCATTAGCTGCGTGGCAGTTTGCTGAAGTGGGCCTATTTGGCACGGCCATGAGACGTACGTTTTTTTCTGTTTATATTAAAGCATTTGTTTTTTTTAGTGCACTTTTGGCATGTGAAAAATGAATAATGTTTTTTTTCTACTTTAAGATGGCCAAAGTGCGTGTCGTCATCACGTACAATGGAAGGTTCCTTTATTAGTAAAATGGCTGTAATCATAAGGATCACGATCCTTATGATTTTGTTATGTCGTTTGTCTGTCTGTGTTATTGCCATTAATCACAGCTACATAACACTACTAGAAACAGAAGAATTATACAGGGCGTCCCACGGATATGCCACATGGAGGGAAAGTACCTTGAATATTGTAGATGGAACATTTTACTGAAAGAAGACATTATTTGAATTAAAAAAACAATTTAAACTGCATTCATAGATATTTAAATAATTACATGGTTGAACCGGGAATCGAACCTGTTACACGAGAATAATAATCATCCTGTAGCTTTATCATACCGATCAACCTGTAGCTTTCCATGTAATTATTTAAATATCTACGAATGCAGTTTAAATTGTTTTTTAAATTAAAATAATGTCTTCTTTCAGTAAAATGTTCCATCTACAATATTCAAGGTACTTTCCCTCCATGTGGCATATCCGTGGGACGCCCTGTATAAAAAGCCGAGAGCTTAAAACGAAGCCTAACATGTCGATGATCGATTTTAACAACGACAAAAAAAATGCATAGAACTAAAAATTTCAAAATCTAAAAAAATTAAAGAAGGTTTTAAACAACCCAAATTCCTGAAAAGCGTTGCTAGAATTCGAAAATGGAAAATTCCAAGCACAACCGCATTGCGTTGGAGACTATTGAAATTCACGACAGAAAGTATCTTGTGTGGACAAAGTCAAGTATGAACTACCTAGTAAGATAGAATCAAAATCAAAATCAAAGCATTTGTTTCAAATAAGCCAGTTACAGGCACTTTTGAATTGTCGAAACAAAGATGAAAATTAAATGTAGATACAGTCCCAGTCACAAGACATTAAAACTGTGAAAGTATTGTAGTTGCCCATTCCCTAGCGTAGATCTCTATGGAGAAGAACGGGCAAGAAACTCCATGGACACTCTTTTAAATCAGAATATTGTTACAAAATCTTGGTTACATCATTCATGTTGAGATGGTATATTATGTGAGAACAATGTAGCAAGATGTGCACGTTAAAAGTGTCCACAGTAAAAACACACCAAAAAAAAATACAATTTAAAATAATTCATTCAAATAAGCCATGGCCACTAAGAGATGACCAGTCACAACTGACAGCGGCCTTCACGGATATGACGCATAGAAAGAAAGAAGGCAAAAAAATCTAGTAATATTCAAATATTACCTACTGGTATGGTGTACACAATATAGAAAATACTATTCTATCCCGCATTCAAGAACGTTTTCATCTCACAACGTAAAAAATATAAATTTCTACACGCTTACCATGTGCGTTAGTGTGCCTTTAAGAAGATATTAAATTTTTATACAGGTGACTTTTTTATCACTTTCCAAAAAAATGGGTATAATTAAAGGTGAACGGAGTAGAAGCAAATGGTAAACTTAGTTTTTTTCATTTTCCAAAAAAAAAAATTGAAATTCAAAACATACGCATCGCGTATTATTTGAAATTCGATATTTTGCATTTTTTTTTTCAAAATTTCTGTTTCTTTGTTCTAATTATGAAGAGTTTACTTGAAATTTGTAGCGTTTTTTGATGATAGATCAATTTTTTTCTAAGCTGTGGAAAAAAAAAAACTAGGTATGCCATAAGCTTATACTCCGTTCACCTAATATACCCATTTTTTTTTGGAAAGTGATAAAAAAGTCATCCGGTATAACACTAGTTTCCACCCGCAGCTTTGCCCGCATAAACTCTATGTTTGTACACAGTACTTAAACAAATTATAACTTTCTTGTTATTTATTCTGATATTCTCTTCTTATGCTCTGATATTCTTTGCCCCGTTGGTCTAGTGGTTGCAAGCACGACTGCCGAGCATGAGGTCCTGGGTTCGATTCCCAGGTCGGGAAAGTGTTTTTAGGCTTTTCAATCAGAAATTTCTCAGTAGCAGCCAAGGAGATTTGTGCCCGTGTGATAGCAATAGGCTCACCCCCTGTTACATGGGACTTAAACATATTTTCGCGAATATTTTGCCTTGGGGTGTTTGCGATCACTTTGAAAAACTAAAATCTTTTTTGTTACGGTAGATTATATTATGATTTCTTCTTCTTGATATTGTTTATTATTGTGCTTATTTTTTTAAATTTCAAACAGGGTATTTCTATTCAAAGAAAACACAACAAAGACTTTTTCTTGATAAAGTTCAATTTAAAAAATTATATCAGCTTATGCTAGTGATCACAAACTTTTTTTGATGTGTGTACTTCTTACTCATATTCGAAAGAAATAACATAAGCGTATTAATAATGATTACATTTAAACGGAATTTCGTAGAAAAAATACTGTAAACATCATATTAAGTCCTCGGCAGACAGATGTCTTTCTGCCGAGGACTTTGACCTTTCATTTCTACACTATAATCCTATATCAACAATGTTATTTTCCAACAAATATTTTGATTGAGTCTCACGAATTGATTTCGTGTTCCAGGAACTTTTGCCAATTCAAATAACTTGTGAAACTTCTTCTATTATGTATTATTGAGATAGTACGTATAAAATGCTAACTTTTTTTCCAGGAAAATTCTGCTGATGTTCAATTGCAGAAAATGGCTTCTTTGTACAGTATTTTATTATCATCATCATCATTTCAGCCAAAAGACGTCCACTGCTGGACGTAAGCCTCCCCCAAGCGTCGCCACATTGACTGGTCTCATGCGTGTTGCATCCAGCGGATCCCCGTATTTTT
The DNA here is from genome assembly GCA_941918905.2 of Xestia sexstrigata. Taxonomy (NCBI): domain Eukaryota; kingdom Metazoa; phylum Arthropoda; class Insecta; order Lepidoptera; family Noctuidae; genus Xestia; species Xestia sexstrigata. Next base: position 7,544,360 of record OW799217.2, on the reverse strand, counting down.
ATTCTTGTGCATAAGTTCGAATAAATACAATAGGTTGTTAACTAAAAGATTATTTTTCTATTGACTCTCAAGTCATGCCCACCTACATTTGCCTCTATTTATTATTCTCCTCTTTCTATAACCGAAAACCCTCCTGAATATAAAACTACGCCATTATTCCGAACTACACTGTCTTTCAATCTACCCGCATTACATATTCATTGTATAACACATCCACCGAATCCTAGTCCTTTAAAAACGTTCCAAGTCACGAACATGCATCCAAGCAAGCGGCCATGTAAACGATTTAGCTTCAAGTCTTGTGGCAAATAGCCTTGCATCAAAACACGTAATAGGTGTACTAAGAAAACAAGTCGTAGACCGTGCTCTACAACCTTGTATAACATCACGCCTGTTAACCCTAAAGGTTAGGCAGAGGTGTACCTGTAGTACACCGACATTACGGCAGGTTAGCAATTATAAACTAGTGGTGTGACCGTCTCGAGGTCGAACCCCAGACTTCTCGGATTCATATGCGTATTCTGCAATTATTACTTGCTTCTGTGAAGGAAAACATCGTGAGGAAACCAAAGACGCATGCCTGTGAGATATTTCTCGACGATATATAAAGCCAAGTCAGAGGCCCATGGGCGGTATAAAAACTCTGACACCAGGTTAGGCTCTAACCAAAACGGTGGGTACATGAACGGTGTAAAAAGACTCTTAACGAAGCCAAAAGGTATTTATTTTCCCCTTCATTGTGGTTAGTTTTTTTTTTCTAGACCATATCTGGGAACCTTTTAGTTACGGAAATATTGGGGGTCAACGTTCCAAATTTTTTTTTTGAAATACATGTTTGTTATGTAAGATTTTTACTTTAAACACCTTCACGACTCCCGTACTATTCAATCCGGATGGATTGAATAGTACGGGAGTCGTGGAGGTGTTTACCAACACAATATTTTGAGTGCGTTACATTGAGTTCTACCATAAAACATAATTTTCCCCCCCAAAAACAAAAGTCGTTTCCCAGCAATAATTTTTGCGTAAAGTTACTTAGTTTGATGTACAGAAGGCTTGGTCCCACAGTCCCAGGTAAGAAAGGGCGAGCTTATTGCCAACAATCGGGTACTGATCCTGACTCTTAGCTGCCACGTACTGAGAAATCCCTGATAAAAAATACACAATAACTCTTGCCCGACCAGGAAATGGACACTAGGACCTCATTCTCAGCGGTAAAGCTTGTGAATAAACCAACAAAGCAGTGCTTTACTAACCTACCTACTACCATGGCGCCTGTATAAAAAATCTATGAAACTTGAGTACCTTTAGTAGGTTTCTATTTCAGGGTTGTGCCGTCAAAACGAAAAGCGAAACACGCGAACGATAATGTCTATGGCATATGGTTACTGGCATGGTCCGTAGTGGATACTCGGGTTGTCTATAAAGGTAATAAAATTCGGACAACCCTTTGGTAATGTTTATTGACGGTAGTTTTGGTTATGTTGAGTTTTTGGTGCGGGAAATGCAAGTTGTTTTTTTGTTTGTTTTTTTTTTTGTGGACTGTTTGTGCTATATACTTTTAAATGTGTGTTCATTCTGGTTTTATGTAACATTATCTTTTATCTGCGGGATCGTTTGCGTGTAGATCTAAAAGCAGTCTACGGGAAGGTAACTATTTTCGATGTGTAAAGTAGACTGTCTTTCTCCAGAGGCCTTAGCACGGGTGCGTAATGTAAATACGTCTATTTTTTAATCAAAAATAAAAATTTGAATCAGATTGTGTTCAAAATATCAAGGGTTTTAATTTTTTCGCACGGAACCTTAATTATTTTTCAAAAAAACAAAAATGTGATTTGCGAAAGTAGCCTCCTTATATTATCAGCTATCTGCCAATTAAAGTGCCGCCAAAATTGATCCAGCCGTTTTGGAGATTAACCGAAACAAACGGATAGAAAAAAATTGAAAACAAAAAGGGGTTTTTTATTATAAGTGCCGAATATATTTTTATATGCATTCAGTAAAAACTGTTATTTTAATATTCCAAACAGAGACTTCAATTTTATTTATTTATTTTGACGTCTACCGGCTTTGCTTTTCCAAATGTCGACTCAAAGTCAATGCCAAGGTTCACTTAAAAAACACCCAAAACACAAAAGAAAAAAGCAAATGGCCGCCCTTGAATAAAACATTTTACACGGGCCATTAAAATGGTGACATAGCTTGTATATAGCACAGACTATATATTTTATGACCGCCAGACATTACGAGAAATATGAATTATTATTATTGTCTTACCTATGCTGCGTCGAATCGTAAATTTCAACCAATAAAATTAGTATGCATGGAATAGTCTAACATTTGTATACGGCTATCATAGTAAACTTTATGTTCATAGAGTTATTGCTGAAAATCTTAAGATTTTTACTGACAGCTTTTATGTCTATGGACTATATAAATGTGTGGGTAAATGTTTTTATGGGCTTGCTATATTTAACGTTGATTTTATCAACGTCTAAAGTTTTTATTTTCATTTCGTTACCTTATGGAAGCTTTTACAAAATATCATCTAAGATTTTAGAGGCTGTCACCTAATTTACAAGTATATCTTAAAATTTTAATTTGTCTTAATGGGTTATTTCATACACGAAACTAAATACATCAATATGTTAGTAAGTGTACTTTCCAAACAAATCTTTAGAAATAAAATATCTTTGACGAGAACTGATGCGATTCTTAACTTAAAATGCAAATACTTTACTAGGCATCTACTTTACTTACCCTTACCAATAACAACACACTTTGCCAAAGCCACGTCGCCATGAAATACAGCAATGCGTGTGCCCTGAACGATGGACATCTCTTTGCATCGCTAACCACCATTTGCATTCAACGACAAACTGCAGATACGCCACATGCCTGTACGGTCAAACAAGCTATTTGGTTTACAGTTTAACCCACAAATTACATTGTAAAATGTAAACTAAAAAGCTTGTTCGACCGTACATAGGCTCTAGATGACTGAAATTTGTTTGTTGAAAAACGGTGTTTTACATACATACGTAAAAAAATAATTTCCCGTTTTTTTCCCATAGGGTAGGCATCAGAAACTACAGAACTCCACTTGCTATGACCCTTCCTTTTATCATACTCCTTTTACCTCTTCCGCGTTCATATATTGGAATTCGACTGCTCGACTCGTTCGTGTGCGCAGCACAAATAACGTTGTCCGTGTTTAATATTCACAAAAACTATTTAATAGTGTACATATAAAGTCAGATCCCGATACTTGTGTGTTAGAATTATCCGAATTTTCTATATTCCTGTTTCCATAAAAAATGGTTATTGTAAGTATTACTTAATGACTCGCTTTACGATGGGTGACGGTTGCTTTAATGTACGATGTACTTTAGATAATAATAATTATGTTCGCCTAAACACTTTTACCTCCGAACTCTCCACACTCACAGAGCTAATCACTATACTCACCCCTAAAAATCAAGTTCTACATTTAAGCAACAGTTTCTCATACTTACTGTTAAAAAATCAACATAATATCTACAAATCATTCATCCAGTTATACGCTCACTCACATCAGACACACGGCAAACTCCTTCCCAAACACACTGGTCAACGCGACCAATTCTTTTTCTCTGGCACAAAAGCGGCAACAAACTCCCCTAAACCTTATTTCAGTGTTTTTACAATGTTTTTAGATAATGGATAAAGTTGATATATCAGACGAAATCGACGAAACGCTTACGATAGCTTGCCGCATCATTGATAGACCAGAGTTGTGCCGAGATATATTAGCGGTGCACGATTTTAAAGTACTAACTTGCAATATTAGAAGCTTACAGAAGAACTTTCCTGAACTTGTAACGGTACTCCATCGCCTCGACTGCCAATTTGATGTAATAGTGCTAACAGAGTGCTGGCTTAACGACAACTCTATGGTCAATCAGTTACCAGGATACAACTGCTTTCACACTCGGAAAGTTATGAACAAAAGTGGTGGAGTAACTGTATACGTGAGAGATACCTGGCCAGTTACAGTTAGCGAGCCGAATTTTGATGACGCCAATTGTCTTGCTGTCAAAATTAACACAAATATGACACTTCTGGGAATCTACCGCTCACCTTCATTTAGTAATACAGATAGATTTCTGAACTCATTAGAAAACTCGCAAACCGGTCTAAATAGTCCATGCGTGATTGTTACAGGGGACATAAATATAAACCTCCTTGATAATAACCCCAATGCCACTTGCATCGCCTATCAGTGTCTCCTGTCGGAATATGGATTCCTTCCTACAATCACTAAACCAACTAGAGGCGAAGCTTGCTTAGATCACGCGTTTATTAGAAGTAAATGCTCAACTCAAGGAGTAGTCTGTAAATCCTCGATAACGGACCATGACCTTGTTATCTTAGGCACAAACATGCTAAAAGTTAGCAATCCACCACGCAACAGATTTAAAATAAAAATAGATTACGCTAAGATCGCCGAAGATATTAGTAAACGCGACTGGACCGAAGTTACGTCTAAAACCGAAGTAAATGACGCGACGCTACTGTTCAACAAAATATTGACAGAGACCATAAACAAACACACGGAAAAAATCAAAACTACCCGCTCTAAGTTTAACTTGAAGCCGTGGGTCACTCCCGGCTTGATTCGGTGCATGCGCCATCGAGACACGCTGCATGCTCAAGTGAAGGCGCAACCATCAAACCTACAGTTAAAAGCCGTTTATACTCGATATAGAAACCACTGTAACGACATCCTTCATAAACGCAGGGTCGAGTTTGAGGGTAAAGAGTTGGAGAATCACAGTAGCCAACCCAAAAAACTCTGGCGAGTCTTAAAAGACATTTTGTGAATTCCCTAGAAAAATCAACGACAATCAAGAACTCCTAAAGTCGGCAGAAAATGGCAACTCATCCAACAACTATTCAACTTCTGCAACAGCCATTTCGTATCGGTAGGTAAGAGCTTGGCACTCAACATCTTAAACAAACTCCAGACTACAGAGAACAAACTCTGCTATGATGCCACTCTTGCAGACCGATCCAGGGACTCTCTATTCTTTCACCCAACAGACAACTGTGAAGTTGGCAGTCTCATTACCGAAATGAAAGACGACAGCGCACCTGGATCTGACGGGATCCGTCCACTCCTTCTCAAGCACATCAAACCATTTATACTGAACCCCCTAACGCATATCTGTAACTTGAGCATGTCAACGGGTAAATTTCCTGACTGCTGGAAGGTCGCCGCTGTAACGCCGATTCACAAGAAGGGCGAAAAAGACTGTCCTGACAACTACAGGCCTATCTCTCTACTATGTGTACTCTCAAAGATCTTAGAGAAGCTCGTTAACAACCGTGTCATCAGCTTTCTCGAAAAGCACAGCCTTTTGTCCGAACGCCAGTACGGCTTTAGACGCGGGAAATCCACAGAGCAAGCCGTAGGGCTTTTAACTGATATTGTCTCTTCGAAGGTTGATGGGGGAAAACGGGCAATTGGTGTCTTTCTTGACCTGGCCAAGGCATTTGACACAGTTTTCATTCAAATACTATTAAAAAAGCTAGATCGCCTTGGCATTAGAGGCATCGCGTGGGACTGGTTTAAAAGCTATTTAATGGATAGACAGCAGTATGTTGTGATCGCGGACAATGTCAGTGATAGCCTTCCAGTCACGTTTGGGGTGCCACAGGGAAGTGTCCTTGGGCCGACATTGTTCACCATCTACATGGATGACATATTGAGGTTAACTATCCCACGGTCAGATATGATTTGTTACGCAGATGACACAGCAGTCATATTTCACGGTGACTCATGGGAGGACACCACAGATGCCGCAGAAAGTGGCATGCGTACTATATCTGACTGGCTCGATAAAAATCTCTTAACCCTAAACGTCGAAAAAACTAATTTTATAACGTTTTCCATCAGTCGTTCCTGCTGTCCGGAGATCGATCATATCAAAATTCATAACATCCACTGTAATGCAAACACTAGCTGCTGTAACAATATAGGCAGAGTCAAATCAACCAAATATTTAGGTGTCACAATTGATCAGAATTTGTCTTTTAAGGAACATATCTCGTCACTCTCTAAAAAAATCCGTAAGTTCATTTATATATTTAAATCCCTACGTGCTAGTGCCCCGAAAGACATATGCAGGAAAGTTTACCAAGCACTTTGTCAATCGCTGCTGCAGTACTGTGTAGGCGTTTGGGGTAGCGCGGCCAAGTCCTATATGCTTGAACTAGAACGTGCTCAACGGGCTGTTCTTAAAGTTTTCCTTGGAAAACCGCGTCGTTACCCAACAGACTATACAAAGAAGCAGGCGTCTTGCGTGTCCGACAGCTTTATATCCAAAAGTCCCTTCTTAAACTGATTGGTGCACCAGGGAGTCAATTCACATACATCCAAAGAGGTAGGATAGGAGCTGATAGACTACCAATCCCAAGAATTAGAACGGTTTTTGCTACGCGCTTTTCACTCTTTCTCCCTATTCGAGTCTTTAACACTGTCAATAAATCCACACTAAAGATCCCTGGTAATATACTCGAAGCCAAAATTACTATAAAGACATGGCTTCAGGACCTGACCTACGATGAGACAGAAAATCTCTTGTGCCCCTTGAAATAACTAGCACTCAAACGGCACTCACATAGTCAAGACCTTTCCCTGCCCCTGTCTTAAACTAGCCAACACACACACACACACACACACACACACACACGCGCGCACACGCACGCTCACTCTGGCACACATACTTGCCATCATGTTTGCAATGATGATTGATTTGAATTTGTGATTTGGATGATTTTAGTTAGAATTATTGAATGAATTAAACAATTTTTAATGTTTTTTTTTTATTATTATTAATTATAATTTAAATTATTAATGGTGATTGATTTGAATTTGTTATTATTTATTGATTTTAGATAATTTTAATTTCAATTATTTGAATTATGTTTGTTCATCTTCTTGTTTATTTTATTTTATAATCATTTATTGATTTAGATAGATTGATATTATTATAATGTAAATATATATACCTGTATTTATATATTTATATTTTTAATTAATAATTTTCAAAATTAACTGTCACTTGTGTCTTGTTGTGCTGTGTCACGCTGAAGAGCCAGTTACTCAACCTGCCTTTACTATCTGTATTGGGCCACCAAGATACAGGCTGCGCCTAGTTTGGGGCCCACGGTTTCGTCTTTGTAGTTTTGAACTCCTTTAGGCTCATTGTTTTTGTTTTCTTGTTTGTATAATTTGTAACTTGTGTGTGTCAATAAATTGATTTATTTATTTATTTATTATATTTATTTACATCTGATCGTACACACTGCTTGCGAGTGAGTACTACGCGCCGGATTTTTCTGGAGAATATCAGCACTGCACAGAAGTCAGTTTTGGGTTGATTATAACCGATGCTTTCTAAAGAGCATACTGTTTTTTTTACCATCCAAATACAACAACAACAGCCCATAACGTCCACTGCTGGACATAAGCCTCTCCCATGATGGAAAGGAATTTGCCGTAATCTCCACGCTTGGCAGGCAGATTGGAGATCGCAGTGATGAATGAAAGACTAACAGAAAACGCTGCTGCCCATTCTCTGGTCTACGGAGGCGTAAGGTGTTCTGCCTCAGACACCATCCAAATACAATACTACCAAAAGTGATAACAACAATCAGTGCGACTATTAGTATGTTTACTAAAGCGGCATCGGGGTTTACTACCGTAATTATAAAACCTTTCTTTTTATTATACTTTCTCCATTAAATAATGTTACTATTGACTTACTAAGAAATTGTTACGTTTCATGTCTAACTATATAGTATATTTACGTCCTCATCCTAACATTAAAACGTTTATAACTCACATTTTTGTCATAAAACTGCATAATATATAGACTGTTAAACGGAACACGCGATACGTTGACACGCCTAGGAAGGTTGAATGTAGCTAATTTAAGCCTCTTTTCTATTGCAGCCTGGATGTCAACTCGACCCGTCATAGAAACCCTTGAAAGACGCCTTTACCAAGATAGACACCAAACTCGGTTGTGTGTGTGGTGTGTATAAGATACAATTCTGAAGCAGTGACTTTTGGGCTGTCACCGACGAAGCTGTAGAAGTGTTTTTTGGACAATAAAATGTAATATCGTGCCAGCGTTTAGACATTATTATCTATATATATATCTACTATATATATCTCTTGCACTTATCCCAATTCATTTGGGGTCAACGCAGCATGTCTCCTACTTCCATACTTCTCTATTACTCGTCATTTCATCAGACACCTCCTTGCTTGCTATATAATCACGCAGTCCATCCATCGTTTCTTTGGTCTTCCTCTACTCTTATACCCATCCACATTCATACTCAATTCTTTCCTCACGACATTTGCTAATGACACGACGAAGAAGGAAAAGTGTCATCGTCAGAAAGAGATAGGTAGATACGTCTTGATATTTCATATTTGTGAATGTTACTTTAATACATAATATTCATTTTAACAACACACAATCAGTTTGATGAGGTTACAGAGTTAACGAGGCCAAATTATGCCATAACCTGAATAACTTTATAATCATTCTCTAGTACGTCGTCAAAGTAAAAGCATAGTTAAGTATATCAACTTAATTGCTTAAAAGGCTCTGTTATTATATTTTTGTGATAGAAAAGATGTGTCTTCAAGAAGAAGTGACATCAGAACTTCTCTTATTGACGAATAGGTATCACCCAGTTTAAAAGCTATATAGCTTTTTGCATAGCGTGGGCCTCGCATAAACGAGTGAAGTAAATGTAACTTAAATTCAGTCGTGTGAGAATCGCCTAAGACTTTATATCTTTAGATCATACATACGTAAGGAGTCTGCGCAAAAAATACAACCAGAGAACCCCCCGAATTCAATATTGCATACATTATGTACCAACATACATAAAATCGTGCCTTTTTTCCAGTAAACAACTACAGAACACCACCTGGTACGATTCTTACATTTACATTTGTACCACGTTCAAAAATCTGAAAATATACCCACGCATTATTTAGCACGTCGGGTATTCAATACTGCAACTGCTAAATAATGACAATGGATAGAACGAGGACGATGCGACGGCGGCGTGTCACCGTTGTAATGGAAACAACTTTTAACTTATGGCAACTGCATTGTGTGTGTGGTGAGCTACATTATTATGTTCCTGTATTTCGTCGTTAAAGTTCTAACGCCACGTTAATCAAAAATAGCAACATTACGGGAGATTGAAAACCACTGAAAAGATCATCTTAAAATTTTGTGAATATCACCGTAAAATACCGTTAGATTATAATCTATCTCGCAAGTTTGCAAATTCTCGAAAGATTGTGAACACGGAACGCACCTCGCGCGCTGATTGGTTGAACGTCATGTACCCCGCGCCACCATATTTGTTTGTTAATTCGTTTGTTGTCCAATGTGCAAATGAACAGTGTTTTGGTGAATTGTAAATTGATTTCGTTTTGAAAATTACTCTTATGAATTAGTTATATGGAATTGTGGTGGATGTAAAATGAATCTGTGATTAACCAAAGAAACAAACAGAACAGCCTACTGTAAGACCGACCAATAGGGACAGGTTCACAATCTTTCGAGAGTTTACAATCTCGCGAGATAGATAATAATCTAACGGTATTTACAATTTTACGGTGACTTACATACGTTGTCAGGTGTACAGAGACTATGTCCGTCTCTGTATACCCTTTTTTCAGAATAAAATGTACCCAACCTTTCGTTCCCAAGGAAAACAGCAATAACGTTCGTATGATAATAGTTAGCGCCACGTGCCTTCGAACCATGATTGAATTACAAGCAGAGTACAACCCGAATTGGTTGTCAAATTCTAAATTAACTCGAGCGAAGCAGCGGGTAAAAGCTAGTAAGTTATAAAACCTTTCCTAGAATTTGCTCTAATACCACACACGCTCCTTCTAGTCTACGTTGAATGAATAGAAACGCTATTTGGCTAGGTCCATCATTTAGTGAATTCAATGCATAGAGACATTTTCAGAATCTCGTATTAGGTGTCCGAGAATTGAATTGCAACATCAACGATTTGAGCAGTTGCAACCAACGAAAGGAGGGGTCATTTAAGTCCCTCTCTACCTAAACTTTATTTGGGTAGTATGGATTTTGGGAGTGACTACATTGTCGATGTGGAATCCGTTTGAGCCGATCACGTATCACCACATTTTTCACTATTTGTTCAGCAAGTCGTATCCAGACGCGTTGTCCAAACTGAAACGTCTCAAATGTCACCTTTCTATCATACACATTAAGCTCTTTCTATCCGGCTCTAACTGATTTTGATAAGGTCCCTTTAACACTTTATTTTTTAGGCTGTATACTAACAAAATTGCTATAGTAAGGTTCATAACTGTATATTAGTTTCAGAACAGTACAAAATGATATCCTTAAAACCAATAATCTTGTTCAATTTACACATAATAGTCGGGGTATAACATAAACTTTTGGATTTACAGGTATTAATAAAATAAAATACAACAAAAATGAACAATATTGTGAGATTTTTACGCAGCTTACTTTATTTAATTAAAGATCAAAAAGAAAACAAGATTGTTATCTTATTTCGGTATCTTTATTGCAAAGAAACTTTTTGCATTAGCAAAATTTGATTTTCGTCGTAACTGACCCACTGGATACAAATAAAACATACCAAGAAAGGTACTATTATTTTTGTAAAGATAAACTTTCGAAAATATAATATTACATTTCAGAGAAGAAAACAGATTTTACTCAAAACATCCAAAATGAACTAGACAGCAGACGGACTAAATAAAGAACAATAAACTAGAAAATGTGGTCAAATAAAAATCTAGAATTAATCTAATGCGGACGTTAAAGTAAATGACATCAAGTCTAGACATTGTTTTTGTGAATATACAGACTAGGGAAAATTGGTAGGTAACAAAAATTATTGTAAAACCCATTTAAGCAAAGCAAACGTTTCAGGACCTCAATTTTACAAAATCTAATACCATTATCGTTACTTATGGTAATTTTAAAATGTACATAAAGGGTAATATGCGTACGCAAGAGAACTGAACCTTTGGCTAAGCAATACGAAATAAAGCCTCTACTCCATATTAAAATTCACATTTCCATTACGAAATCCGAGGGTACCACTTTGGACGAATATCTAACACCTTTAATTTACTTCAAATCCCCTTTAATTCAACGGACGGCACGTTCCCTCGTACATTTCCATGGCCCCGTTTTATTGGATAGATTATTTTAACACATGCTCTTACTCAAAAACTGACAACTTTATTCGAAATGATATAATGAGCGTTACCTCACTTCAGACCAGCTGCTCCGCTGTTCCTGTCATATTAAAGTTTTATCCACTTGTATATGACTGCATCTAAGTTGAATTCTATCTCTTATTGCTCTAGTGATAAGATCACATTTTGTATATCTGATAGCAAAATGTAAGTTGGTTCCATGGATGTTGCAGACGCCTCCTATACGTGTTTTGACGTTTTTATCTTGTTTAGTGTGGGTTGGGATGGTTTTGCGTGTTTTTAGTATTCCATTTATTCTTAGTGTTATTATGGTTTTAGTGTAAAATCTGTTTTGTGTATGAAAGAAGTCTTAATATTAATATAACATGTTTATTGTCATGAGTTATTACAAGTTCAGCAACATTATAGGTTTTCTATTATACGTCTAAATTATCAGATAATTTCGAGATACAGACACTTAAAAGAGATAACAGGAATATTATAATATTGATATACTTAGTCACAGATTATCTTTGTGAGCAAAAAATATCGTCTTATTTAATGTCACAGTAAACCCACTACAAACGATTTCGAAGATAATCTCTTGTAGGTAATAAATAATCCCAATCATATTGAACCTCTACTACTATGTAGTTTAAGTTCTACGAATGAAAGGCGCACCTTTAGAGTGAATGCGAAAATGCAAAAATCACAAGAAGGTAGTACTAGCACTAGTAGCTTCATACGACTTCTGGCTCCTTCAGTGAAATCGTATTAAAGCACCTTGGATTCCGTACAACCAGCATGAATAGCGAAAAGGTACTCTTGAACACCGAACGCCCAACTGTATTTTCCAATTGCGTAAGCGAAAAATACCTTTTACCATTTTATTAGAGTTTCATAAAACTACAACAAGTGCGCCTACTAGCTGGCATGCATGCATTGCCTACCAAAGCGACCCATTGCCCTCAATTGACTTTTTCTGCAACAAATTTGCATGTGATAGGGTTTTTGTTTTGCATTCTTCTATAGTTATTCGGTGCAATTTTATATCTGAAGGTTTTTGTTAAAAAGGTGTGTGTGTAGGAAGAAATTTAGGTTTTTAGCATATCATTTCCCTGTGTTGCTATCGATAGTTTTTCTCCAAATCTAGAGGTTGTGTGTGGAATAAAAAGCAGGGAATAAAAATATAATACTTACCTAACACAGGGTGAAAGTGAAACTCGACCTATTCCTTGAAAAGGGTTAAACTAGAGGTCACTAGCAACAAATTAAGTCCAGTTAACTAGGATTCAAAAGTGGATGTGCAGCTGTGTCGGTTCTTCGATTTCTCAGAGTTGTTTCCCGTATCTGTAATACATGGCAAATTTAGTTTAACTCCAGTTATAAAAAAAAAAACAAGTTTTCACGCAATAGGCATGACGACAGTATAAAAAATTGCAAATATATTTAGTCCGTCAGTTAGAGTATTGGAAATTAATGGACACGTATTTTTTGTTTTTGCAAATCAATGAATATTGACAAAGATAAAACGCATCAAAACTCGGGAGTGGGGGGCTCGTGACGTCAGAACTAGGTAAAAATTATACCTAGGCGTGACGTATTGCAAATTTTAAAAGCGTCATATCTTCGTCAATTTTGGTTTACGTTACAAAAGAAAAAACACGAGTCAAATATTTTTTAATAATCTAACTGACGGACTAATTAGTTTTTTTTTTGTCGTCTCGCCTATTCAAATCATGTAGCCGAAAAGAAAGTAGTCAAAGAAATACAAGAAAGTCTCACTTTCGTTACAAATCTTTTTAATGAAATGTAGGCTATCGACCGCCTCGCAAAAAGGCGTCACTGCTCATTTTTATGACGAGACCAATGTAATAAATGGGTGAAAAAAATAAACCGCGATGTCATTCCCGAACCATCTATTAGGGAGAGTCGCCAAACATAGCTGGTTATTTTGTAAAACAAATTATTGAGAATTAGTTTTGGACGTTGACAATGTTTGGTATGAAACGTTGCCAAGGTGAAAAATAAATGGCGATGTTGGATAGTATAGTATGGATATAATTACTCGGTACTACGGAAGATGAGTTGAAAAAACAAGAAGTAATTAATGTTAGCGTGACGCTTGACAGAGAAGAATGGAAGAAAAAAAAACGTGTTGTGCCGACATCAAGTAACATGGGACAAGCGTAAAAAAATGACGACGGAAGAAGAGTGTTCTTTTATTATTTTTTTTCTACATTTGTCTGGCATTATTTATTATTAGTATGAGGAACTCGTGGCTAAATAATAACAGCCGCTCGGGTCGATCTTTAGGTTAAGCCGTGCTTGCCTAGGTTGGTCTGCGGATGGGTGACCACCCATTACATACCGAGTTTCCTCCGTGCCTCGGAAAGCACGTTAAGCAGTTGGTCCCGGCTGTCATTTGTAGATCTTTGACAGTCGTTACAGTCAGTGGCCCAAAAAAGTCTAACAACCAGTCTTACCAAGGGGTATCGTATTACCCAGTACTAACTGGGTTGTGGAGGTCAGATAGGCAGTCGCTCTATGTAAAATACTGGTATTCAGCTGCATCCGGTTAGACTGGAAGCCGACCCCAATAAAACTTGGGAAAAGGCTAGGCAGATGATGATTGTCTGGCATTAAGTGATCTTAAACTCAAACTCGGTTTAAACCACGGTTTTAAAACGCCGATTTGATAACTTTTCATTTATCACTTAAGTGACAACTTACGGGATATCTTCCGTGATTATCAATTATTTTGAGCTCCCACACGGATAATCACGAAAGATGTAAGGGTAAAGGTTTTGACCTTAAACTGGTACAAGAAATAGAGATTTTAAATAATACAAAACTCTAATAACTACTTCACCCACATGTATGGAACATCAGATTGTTTTTTCACGATAACGATGTTGATTCCATGGAGAAAGCGGTTCAGTTTGATGATCTCATTCACATCCTTAAATAATATTATGAACGCTCCCTTCAGATACACGCCGTATAACACAACAACCCAATTTTTGCAAAAAAAATGCAATAACATAGTACAGGAGCTACATCTTCTTCCTTATCCATTACAATCACCCATTTCGCCTCTTATAATTTTCCTATCTCCCCCACTTAATCCCGTAAACGATCCATGCATATATTCAGTCGTGCGGAATTGGGATCATAACGTCTGAATTTCGGCAAAATTTATAGCTGGCATAGGGCATGACCCTAATCCGGAATATGAATGAAAATGTTCAGAACTTTTATTTCCTGTATAGTCTTAGACATAAAAGGAGATGAAGGTGTAAAATGTTTCATATGCAGCATGCATTTCCAAAAAAGGCACGCACTGATAGGTGCATTTCTTAGCGCTTAGAATCTAATGACTAAACATTTGGTTACTGAGCGCGCAGTGCAGCCGGATGCGAAAATTCTATAGATTGTTTCACTTTACTGCTCGCTAGACGACTCGCTAGGCTCTAGGCGCTAAGCAAGGCACCTATCAGTGTGTTCTTAGATTAAGAAATATCTTAAAATCTAATTCAAAAGAAGCTCGGAACCAATTTTGTAAAAATCCAAACCAAATTCGATTTTTGAAAAATATGAACCGTTCTTGTTTCTTACGAGCAACAAAATGTTCTGAAAAAACAAATAATGGGAAGGATTATTTTTAACTGTTCAGTTTTACTTTCATCAAAACAGACTCAAAGATTTTTTTCAGTACCTACGTATTTTTCGCTTACGCAATTGGAAAATACAGTTGGGCGTTCGGTGTTCAAGAGTACCTTTTCGCTATTCATGCTGGTTGTACGGAATCCAAGGTGCTTTAATACGATTTCACTGAAGGAGCCAGAAGTCGTATGAAGCTACTAGTGCTAGTACTACCTTCTTGTGATTTTTGCATTTTCGCATTCACTCTAAAGGTGCGCCTTTCATTCATAAGATAATCTGTGACTAAGTATATCAATATTATAATATTCCTGTTATCTCTTTTAAGTGTCTGTATCTCGAAATTATCTGATAATTTAGAGATACAGACACTTAAAAGAGATAACAGGAATATTATAATATTGATATACTTAGTCACAGATTATCTTTGTGAGCAAAAAATATCGTCTTATTTAATGTCACAGTAAACCCACTACAAACGATTTCGAAGATAATCTCTTGTAGGTAATAAATAATCCCAATCATATTGAACCTCTACTACTATGTAGTTTAAGTTCTACGAATGAAAGGCGCACCTTTAGAGTGAATGCGAAAATGCAAAAATCACAAGAAGGTAGTACTAGCACTAGTAGCTTCATACGACTTCTGGCTCCTTCAGTGAAATCGTATTAAAGCACCTTGGATTCCGTACAACCAGCATGAATAGCGAAAAGGTACTCTTGAACACCGAACGCCCAACTGTATTTTCCAATTGCGTAAGCGAAAAATACGTAGGTACTGAAAAAAATCTTTGAGTCTGTTTTGATGAAAGTAAAACTGAACAGTTAAAAATAATCCTTCCCATTATTTGTTTTTTCAGAACATTTTGTTGCTCGTAAGAAACAAGAACGGCTCATATTTTTCAAAAATCGAATTTGGTTTGGATTTTTACAAAATTGGTTCCGAGCTTCTTT
Organism: Xestia sexstrigata; assembly: GCA_941918905.2. Lineage (NCBI taxonomy): Eukaryota > Metazoa > Arthropoda > Insecta > Lepidoptera > Noctuidae > Xestia > Xestia sexstrigata. The sequence continues at coordinate 7,528,451 of OW799217.2, read as the reverse complement.
TGAATTAGATTTTAAGATATTTCTTAATCTAAGAACACACTGATAGGTGCCTTGCTTAGCGCCTAGAGCCTAGCGAGTCGTCTAGCGAGCAGTAAAGTGAAACAATCTATAGAATTTTCGCATCCGGCTGCACTGCGCGCTCAGTAACCAAATGTTTAGTCATTAGATTCTAAGCGCTAAGAAATGCACCTATCAGTGCGTGCCTTTTTTGGAAATGCATGCTGCATATGAAACATTTTACACCTTCATCTCCTTTTATGTCTAAGACTATACAGGAAATAAAAGTTCTGAACATTTTCATTCATATTCCGGATTAGGGTCATGCCCTATGCCAGCTATAAATTTTGCCGAAATTCAGACGTTATGATCCCAATTCCGCACGACTGAATATATGCATGGATCGTTTACGGGATTAAGTGGGGGAGATAGGAAAATTATAAGAGGCGAAATGGGTGATTGTAATGGATAAGGAAGAAGATGTAGCTCCTGTACTATGTTATTGCATTTTTTTTGCAAAAATTGGGTTGTTGTGTTATACGGCGTGTATCTGAAGGGAGCGTTCATAATATTATTTAAGGATGTGAATGAGATCATCAAACTGAACCGCTTTCTCCATGGAATCAACATCGTTATCGTGAAAAAACAATCTGATGTTCCATACATGTGGGTGAAGTAGTTATTAGAGTTTTGTATTATTTAAAATCTCTATTTCTTGTACCAGTTTAAGGTCAAAACCTTTACCCTTACATCTTTCGTGATTATCCGTGTGGGAGCTCAAAATAATTGATAATCACGGAAGATATCCCGTAAGTTGTCACTTAAGTGATAAATGAAAAGTTATCAAATCGGCGTTTTAAAACCGTGGTTTAAACCGAGTTTGAGTTTAAGATCACTTAATGCCAGACAATCATCATCTGCCTAGCCTTTTCCCAAGTTTTATTGGGGTCGGCTTCCAGTCTAACCGGATGCAGCTGAATACCAGTATTTTACATAGAGCGACTGCCTATCTGACCTCCACAACCCAGTTAGTACTGGGTAATACGATACCCCTTGGTAAGACTGGTTGTTAGACTTTTTTGGGCCACTGACTGTAACGACTGTCAAAGATCTACAAATGACAGCCGGGACCAACTGCTTAACGTGCTTTCCGAGGCACGGAGGAAACTCGGTATGTAATGGGTGGTCACCCATCCGCAGACCAACCTAGGCAAGCACGGCTTAACCTAAAGATCGACCCGAGCGGCTGTTATTATTTAGCCACGAGTTCCTCATACTAATAATAAATAATGCCAGACAAATGTAGAAAAAAAATAATAAAAGAACACTCTTCTTCCGTCGTCATTTTTTTACGCTTGTCCCATGTTACTTGATGTCGGCACAACACGTTTTTTTTTCTTCCATTCTTCTCTGTCAAGCGTCACGCTAACATTAATTACTTCTTGTTTTTTCAACTCATCTTCCGTAGTACCGAGTAATTATATCCATACTATACTATCCAACATCGCCATTTATTTTTCACCTTGGCAACGTTTCATACCAAACATTGTCAACGTCCAAAACTAATTCTCAATAATTTGTTTTACAAAATAACCAGCTATGTTTGGCGACTCTCCCTAATAGATGGTTCGGGAATGACATCGCGGTTTATTTTTTTCACCCATTTATTACATTGGTCTCGTCATAAAAATGAGCAGTGACGCCTTTTTGCGAGGCGGTCGATAGCCTACATTTCATTAAAAAGATTTGTAACGAAAGTGAGACTTTCTTGTATTTCTTTGACTACTTTCTTTTCGGCTACATGATTTGAATAGGCGAGACGACAAAAAAAAAACTAATTAGTCCGTCAGTTAGATTATTAAAAAATATTTGACTCGTGTTTTTTCTTTTGTAACGTAAACCAAAATTGACGAAGATATGACGCTTTTAAAATTTGCAATACGTCACGCCTAGGTATAATTTTTACCTAGTTCTGACGTCACGAGCCCCCCACTCCCGAGTTTTGATGCGTTTTATCTTTGTCAATATTCATTGATTTGCAAAAACAAAAAATACGTGTCCATTAATTTCCAATACTCTAACTGACGGACTAAATATATTTGCAATTTTTTATACTGTCGTCATGCCTATTGCGTGAAAACTTGTTTTTTTTTTATAACTGGAGTTAAACTAAATTTGCCATGTATTACAGATACGGGAAACAACTCTGAGAAATCGAAGAACCGACACAGCTGCACATCCACTTTTGAATCCTAGTTAACTGGACTTAATTTGTTGCTAGTGACCTCTAGTTTAACCCTTTTCAAGGAATAGGTCGAGTTTCACTTTCACCCTGTGTTAGGTAAGTATTATATTTTTATTCCCTGCTTTTTATTCCACACACAACCTCTAGATTTGGAGAAAAACTATCGATAGCAACACAGGGAAATGATATGCTAAAAACCTAAATTTCTTCCTACACACACACCTTTTTAACAAAAACCTTCAGATATAAAATTGCACCGAATAACTATAGAAGAATGCAAAACAAAAACCCTATCACATGCAAATTTGTTGCAGAAAAAGTCAATTGAGGGCAATGGGTCGCTTTGGTAGGCAATGCATGCATGCCAGCTAGTAGGCGCACTTGTTGTAGTTTTATGAAACTCTAATAAAATGGTAAAAGAGCTAAAATTAGGGTTGGAATGCTGTCATGGTGACGAGAGTGTATGAGATGTAAGTGTGAAGAATAATAATATAATAATATGCAGATTCACACGGGCGGGGCCCGTGTGAATCTGCATATTACGATACAGACCTAGGGACAGGGTTGAACCTATTGTACATATTTACCTAATGCTGAATTAAGAACTTTAATCTGTAAACAGTGCAATGTACTCACATGAACTTTGTGGTAACAAATAACTATTTTTTTCTTATTTAAGAATAATTGCTGAGGTTGTGGTTGGCCTCTTTGGTCGGATTTGATATTACAATGGCTTGAAACGCAGTTTGATTACCACTATCAGTAACATTTTATTTGTTCATCTACTTGGGTCTTTTGGAGCATGGCACTGATCAAAACTAACAAAGCCGTCTTGTTTTTTTCAATACAAATTCACAAGTGTTTACCAACCATTTCTTAATTTCTTCTGTTCATGTAATTCATGCGCCGAAATAGTCATGCAGCACTGAAACTTTTAGTTTATTCTGGTAGTCAAACTATCCTTTCGCATCACTTTAATTTAAAAAGAATATTTGTTACGTTTATGTGGAAAGAACTCCAGCTAACCATTGGTAGTAAGTATGGTTGATAATAGTTAAATACAGGGTGTAAACAACCTAATCACGAAGCCGTTACCATAGCATTCTGTACATCAAACTAAGTAACTTTACGCAAAAATATTGCTAGGAAACGACTTTCTTTTGTGGTCTAAAATCATGTTTTGTAGTAGAATTCAATGTAACGCACTCAAAACATTGTGCTGATGGATGGTTTGAATAGTACGGGGGTCGTGGAGGTGTTTAAAGTAAAAATCTTACATTAAAAACTCGTATTTGAAAAAAAAAACTTGTCGAAAAGTTGGAACTTTGACCCCAATATCTCCGAAACTAGAAGGTTCCCAGGTATGGTGTAAAACAAAAAAATGATCGCAATGACGGGGAGAACAAGTGCCTTTCGGCTTCGTTAAGAGTTGTTTTACACCCTTTGTAGGTATATTTTTATCAACCATACTTACGCTTAAGTATATCCTCCCTACGCAGAATAATATTTACTCTCTCCTTGGACTGCTGGCACGGCAGTAAACTCTACCCATGTTCATCATCATCTGCTTCATTCATCATGCGGCTTCCAATCTAACCGGATGCAGCAATACCAGTATGTCTAGTATTTTACATGGAGCGACTTCCTTACTGACCTCTACAACCCAGTTAGTACTGGATAATACGATATCCCTTGGTAAGACTTGTTGTCAGAATTTCGGGGCTTACTTAATTCAATTAAAGAATTAAGTAAGCCCCGAAATTCTGACAACAAGTCTTTAGTCTGACAACAAGTTAAGTAAACAAAACTTGACATAATCAAGATGTTTCTGACCAATACGCAGCTTGAAAAGTTCAACGGAATATCGGTGATTACCATTAACTGTCTTCTTTCTTTTGAGTACTTAGGAATTCTAATAGTTTACCTACTCATCGCATGTCTGACTCAACTAAAGCAGTTATGGCATGCGTGTATGTAACAATATTTACATAAACGCATTGTAATAAACTTAAGTTACATACAATTATTTACTTAGAATTATTATTGTTTGAATTTCATTCCGCATGTTGGTAACTTTTATTGTAGGTAGATCTATCATAATTATGTTATAAACTTACGTGGCTTTTTGTTTAATGCTTGTTATATAGGATGATATGATGTGTTCAAGCAAAGTAACATAAATCTTAAATAAAAAATTGAAGGTGAATAGTGTGGTTTGTTTTGGCTTACGCCTCTCATGCAGAGGAGGCCTGTGTCCCAACAGTGGGAATGCTATAAGCTGATTATGTTTGTCTTTTTCTATGTATCTGTGTAGTGACTGCCTCGTTTGGTCGGGTGGTCGCAAGTGCGACTGTTGATCACGAGGTCCTGGTTTCGATTCTCGGGTCATGCAGTGTTATTGAGTTTTTCCATCTAAAATTTCTCAGTGGCAGCCACGGGGTCAGGATTTGTGCCAGTTGATAGCAGTAGGCTCGCGCTTTGTTACGTGACACTTAAAACATAACTGGCGAAATGTGGGCACCGCGTAGGCGCGTACTATTAGTTACACCTCTGCCTAACCCGTAGAAGATTACAGGATCGATGTAATGTTATTTTATGCTGTGTAGTGATAGGTAGTATACCGTTATGTTCAATAAATGGGGGCTATCGTTTTTGAGCTCACCAGATGGCACCACTGTCGAGTAAGGTCTTGTCAATAATTCAATTTCATACTTTAAAGTACCAATAACGTCATAAAAAGTTTATTTTATTACGTATAACAACATAGTGAAAACTTCAGATACATATTTACAATATTCTCCCTAAAATTAGCAAGCATGAAACATTTAAAAATCATTCTACCTCCAAGTACTAACAAGATCATAAGTTACTACTTAAAATCTTCAAGTTATAATTAATCAGGAATGGCTCAGTCTAGAACACAATCGTAAGTATTAGTATAAATACGTGATAAAAAAGCACGCATCGCGCGAACACTGTATGACATCTGCCATTTCGAAAGACCTTACTCTACACGAACGCCTCTAGCGGCGAATTCATGCGCGATAGCCTCCATTGGGTTGAGATATTTTTGGGAAAAAAGAAACAAATCAATTAAAAAACCTTCATTTATTTTCAAAACAATCTGTACTTATTCAGTACAATAAAATTTTACCTAGCGTTCGTTTTTTTAACAATGAAAAATTACAAGGTCCTTACGATTATTAGTTATATTTCATTTTCACTTGACACTTATAATTTGATGCGTCTATGAAATAAAATAAAATAAACTTTATCGGCTAAATAATAGAGTCGACATTTATGTTATATTGACTTATCACAGGGAGACTGTTCTCATGTTATGCTGGGCATCCAAAAGTTTTAAGACACAAGGATAACTTTGTACAAAATATTTGGGTAAAAATGATATGTGGATTTGGGATGCCGTTTTGGTCAAATAACTTTTGTATTCTACTGGACCAAGGAAATTATTAAGGTGCTAAAATGTTTTTTTTTTTTTTTTTTCGTCTTTACGTCATTGTCGATATTTTGCACGACGGACGGATCTTAAGGATTTATTATATTTTTTTATTAAACATACCATGAGGACAGTCCCAACATTAATACACAAAAAAAATATATACAGAGAAGATACAACGCTAAATGTAGCTATTATTATATTAACATTTGATTTTATTACATTTATAATTCATAAATTAGGCTTCTAAGAGGAGGCCGTCATTTAAACTTATTAATTATGAAATAACACATTTAGAATTAATTTATTCGTTCAATACAATTTCAAAAATTTTATGACAAATGAATATACAATTAACAATAATATTCATTCAAAATTATTGTTAGAAAGTTTTGTATAAACGCATTTATAATAAAATTATTCAGAAATATTATGTACAAATTTATTTACAATCGATAGTTATTTAATTAGAGACAGAATTATTGAAATCTGTTATTTACAAATCTACGGAATTCTAGTTGAAATCAAATGTTATCATGCTTTTTCTAAGTACAGTGACGCCGATTGTACTTTTTTATGATTTTTTTTTTAATGTGGCAAAGTCGCTCTGTAGAAAAATCACTTTTCATGTTAAGGTGGAACCGCCAGGATAGCTGGCGAAATTCAAATTTTCTTAAGTTTTTTGCAATTTGCCAGTCAGTGTCAGATTGACACTGACTGGCTGACAATATGTATGTTAAACAAAATAATGATTAGCGGCCGTAATACGTATGTATTTACAGAGTTATAATTATGAATGCGACCCTCTTGAGTTCATTTATTTTAATCCCATTGAATGACTATTTGACGAAAAAGTTAAACCGCTAATCATATTTCGTTCAACATACAGCCTGACACTGACCGACAAAAAACATAAGAAAATTTGAATTTTGCGGACTATCCTGGCGCATTCACCTTAAGAACATTCATATTTTTTTAACGTTTATAAAAAAACAATCATGAATACTGGGTGTTGTCATAATATCTTCCCAAAAGCTCGCTGTTCTTTTTACAAATTCTCAGAATGCCTCGCTTCAGAATTCCCAATAGATCTTATTGCTACAGTAAAAAAGTACATCGTACCACTGCCATCAGAAGAAAAACATTACCTAAAGCAAACAGTGTTCATTCATTTATTTGAGAATATTGTCGATATGTTCCACCAGAATCATTGCTTTACGAAAACGTATTTATCTACATACAATAAATTTATTTACAGTCTTCACATTTTTTTTCACTTACATTCTAATAAAAATACCTAGTCAACGTCTATAACTTTCGCCTAGTTTCGTTTCTTTCTTCGATATCGTTTAAAAATTGCAATTTCTCTGATGCGTTGCGATACCTGTGTGAAAAACAAAAACAGATTTTAGAAAATATTATTTTAACAATTTGCTTACAGATTATCATCAACACCTGAAGCAGTCTCTTGCTGGCCATAGGCGTTTCCAATCCTCGTCATATAAATGGAATTCCGGAAACATCCAGCTACTATCATCCTGTGGCATGGCTAGGGGCCAACAATACGGCAAGCCCCTAGAGCAAGTAGAGTGTACACACAGAAACCCTTACATCATGAAAAGTTGTAAGTGAGTGGTCTAAGGGAAAGTCAAGCTTTTAGGCTTGTATGAAAGTACCAAGTATATGCACCTTGCGAAGACCTTCGCTCCACCTAGCTGGAGGTTCCTAAAGGCCTCCTAAATTACATTTGCCGATTCAAGACACTTCTACTCCAACGATCAACGGTGCTACTTCAACTTTAGTTCTCTGGTAGGTCATCTTCTTATACACACACTTTTTACCACACAACTATTGATGGTCGCTACTTAGGTACAGATACCAGCTCAAAAAGCCATCAAAATACAATATGTCAAGTTTATTTAATAGATTTTCAACTTTATCGCTAAAGTATTAGGGTCAAGATTGATTGGGAAAATTTGTCAGTTTCGGGTAGATTGATGTGCTGGCTGCTGTACTATAAACTAGAGTTTATCTATTCGATGATGTTAGTAGTTCCAATGTATTTCGATAAGTAGGTACACAGCTTTTCTGAAAACTCAAAAAACTTCGCCATTTCAAGATGTTTGTCTAACAGTTTGTCGTAACAATAGCTATTGAAAGCTTATCGAAGGACCCCAAATACTAGACTGGAATATTATGTGTAGGGTTAAGATAGTTAAAAAAAAAGAACTGACTTTTTCATGAAGAAACAGTAAAACAGTATTATAACGCAAAGTTATAAAGAAATTCAATGAAGTAAAAAGAATCCTACTAAACGAAAATTATTTTAAAATTGTACAAAAATGCAGGTCTGCAGTAAAAGTTTGCTTTACCAAGCTGCAAATACTATGGAGATTTTGTTAAAATAGTAGCAAGAGTTTTTTAAATATGAGTGTTTACTTACTTGGATCGTTTTTTTCTTCTAACTGTATCTACTGGCGTTGCTTCCACGCATAAAACTATAAGTCTACTACTGCACGAATATCTGTGGAAAGAAAAATAATATTTCAACCTTTTTCAACAACTCTCGCCTAACGTTAGCATCGCTACTGTTTTGACCCAAACGCGCGACTACAGCAGTCGCGCGTTTGTATTTTGTGTTTGCGCTCGAGCGAGTCAATCATGCGACTTTTTCTTATGTTTATAATCTTTAAATAAAGGGTGTAAAAAGACTTAACGAAGCCGAAAGGCATTTGTTGTCCACATTTTTTTTTTTTCGGTTGGTAAATCATCAAATAACTCCTCCCGCTCTGGGCGGAGCAGGAGGGAGTGTCAGACTTTTACTGACTAAAACCCATCCATGTTCCTTCATCGCCCTTTGTGTTCCGGGGCCACGGTATCTCTTTCGAACAGTCCCGCAACCCCGGCAGGCTTGTTGTCCCCATCATTGCAATATTTTTTTTGTTCTAGACTATACCTGGGAACCTTCTAGTTACGGAGATATTGGTGGTCAAAGTTCCAACATATTCACAAGTTTTTTCAAATAAATGTTATTAATGTAAGAACTTTACTTTAAACACCTCCACGACCCCCACACTATTCAATCCACCAATAAGCACAATGATTTGTGTGCGTTACATTGAGTTTTACAGTAAACCGTGATTTTTTACCCTAAAAAATAAATCATTTCCCAGCAATAATTTTTGCGTAGGGTGACTTAGTTTGATGTACAGAATGCTTGGTTAACGGCTTCGTAAAGAGTCTGTTTACACCCTGTATATTTGGCCCAAAATTCAATTATGCGATCTCGCTGATGCAGTCATAAGATAATCAAGTGCGCAGGTGTCAGGGCATGCAGCGTAAGATGGGATGTGGGCGTTAGGCCATTGTCTATGGAGACACGCCACTTACACACTTGAATCTGAATCTTCCATGAACTTCTATCTGTAGAGATTGTCTGTGCTACGGCCAATTTGGGTTCGGAGTGTACCATTCATATTATTATGCGTTTCTGTATTGATGCTGTAGAGCAACAGCATTGTGTCAGTAGATAATTATATAGAATCGTGGTTACGTGGGCGAAGGTACAGAGCCAGATACAGCGTCGCGACTGTATCCTGGCCCTTTTGCGTTTGTATAGCTACAAAAAAGTCACCGTAGGCAAGGGCTTTAGTTTAGTAAAAGCTTTGAAGAAATAAGTTGTTTTTACTTTACAAATCTCACATTAAAGTATGCTGTGCGATTTGATCAAACAAAGTCAAACCACAGTAGTTTGCCTCAACATTCATTAAAAAAACCAAACATATTATTTTAATTAGATAGATAAATTATGTTACGAAAATAATGATTCTCCATCGAGCTCCTATTTCTACAAAGAAAAATATCGAAACCACTTACGTTTCTTGGTCTAAAAGCTTATTGGAGCGAAGCGAAGACGCGAGTCCGAACTTGTCCGGATTACTGCTGTGCCAAGCATCGCAGTACGCATCCATTGCTGGCTCCCCATTCGGATTAGCGCCATGCCACACTGCCTTTGTAGGCCTAAAGCGCAATGTATAACATACATCATAAAAATTGTCACAGCCAACGTAATTTCGTAGATGCTCTTTGGAGATATTGGTTTTATCAGACGCAATATGAACGTAAATATTACGAGTATGTAACACAAATTCGATAAGCTTCAGATTTCATAAAACTGACAAATAAGGCTTGTTAGATATTTCGAATTTATTGATGAAACCATTAAAGATAATGCGAAATAATTTATAAGGATAATGTTGGATGGAAAATGTATTGAGTAATGTGTCTAACAGGACATTATCATGAATAATGAAAGAATGCTATAATTACAAAACTCATAGACAAAGTTTAGTCATAAGCTACATCACGATATTTAGCAGACTAATTATTGTACTATAATTACTCCATTAATTGTCTCTCGTGGCCTAGAAGCCAGTCTTTGTTCAGTTTAAATAAATACCCATTCTGTTGTGGCTAAATTAAAAGTCAATTTCACTGTCTTCGATATTTTACAATTAACTGCCTTTGTCAGTAAAACATTGTCTGGGAACTCTAATCACCCATTTATAAGTACATATTTCTTTGGTGGGATTACAAGGATTATCTGCGTAGAGATTAAATAAATTGATAGGAACCCTCTTTGGGACTAACGATTATTTTTAATTAGAATATCTGGTTTTTGGTAGACGAACATTTTAAGTACTTGACGCAACGATTTTAAATACGCTAAGAATTGGTGCTTGATTAAGTATAAAATAATTACTTTAAGGTCAATAAAGGAGATGGGCAGACGACATAGTTTCCAATGGGGGAAAAACTTAGATGAGCCTGGCACAGGAATGTGGAGCTTAGCATAAGAAAAGAGAGGCCTATGACCAGCATTGGGTGAATTCGGGATGAAGATGATAATGACATTATTATTAGTGAAGACCGTTGAAATGTTCGATGAAAGTTACTTACTTTTAGTCGCGGCAAGGAAATTACCGTTATTTCGCGCGGCCCTTGAGAGGTTAAGATGAAACTTAATCTAAAAGTAGGTACTAATAGGCAGGTAGGCTGGCTGTAGGTAGGTAATTGTACTTTGACAAGTACAATTTGAATTCGAATTGCGATACTATTTGCAATAGAACCAATATGTGGTAGTAAATACAAATAAAATAAACGTAGGTGGGAAAACCAATAAGATGCCAATGAAACCAATCCAAGTCTCGGCAATACCAAGAAACCTGAACCGTTTACACTTTCATTTCTTGAAGCAAAGGCAATACAATATCTGAACCTTGGCTAACTTGAGTGTATTGGGTTCAAAGATTGAAATACGGTAAGTACTCATACCGCCAGTCGTTTCCAAATTGCCAGAGAAAATAAGGCAGCTTATTTCTAGGTAGAGTCTACAATAAAGACTATATTCCTTTTGCTCTCAATTTTCTTTCGTGTTCGATTTGCCATCGTGTTTCTGGACAATCAGTGTAAATAATTTCGTTTTTAAACAAACATGCCATTCAAAATTAGACTTTAATGATGAATGATGATTTTCAGAAAGGTCATTTCCGAACCGTCGATTTTGACATTCACCCTACGAATATCCAATGTTATCACTATTCGATTTGAATGAGTGTCGAATTTCCCAGCGGATGATCTTTTAATATGACTAGCAATGTGATATGTAGAATTGTCAAACTTTTGCTCTGATTTGTTCATAAACATGGCATTAACAATTCCTACAAGCCGAAAACAAAATCATAACAAAACTAAAAATAAATTGACTTTGGCTAAAACAATTCGTGGACAGCTAAAGATACATACCATCCAGGATCCATAAGGACATTCTGTCCACTGAAGCTGTAGATCCTGGGTGCATGGGCGAAGAGTGCTCCTGAACCATCGAACATCTCTCCCCAAGAGTTGAAGAGCACATCGCCCCTCGTGTTCACTACTGGGATCTCTCTGTCTACCCAACTTACTATGGAGTCAATTGTTTGAACCCTGCGAACAAAGAAACTATTTTAGAAACCGTTTAAGTCTACCACAAAACTTATAAGTGTGCTATGTTTTGAGACTAGTAGATAGAAACAAAAACAAATAAAAAAAAACGAAAACAGAACAAAAAAAAAACAGCGAAACAAGCAAGAACAAAAAAAACAAAAGAGTGAATTGATATCATGACTGAAAAGTCTAACGGATATTTATACAGCTTTCTATGGCAAAATATATGAACGAAAACTTCTAAATTTTCATTGGCCCAAATTAAAAGCCTTTTAACCTTTGAACCCTCCTATAAATACTGTTAGCTATAAAAAGGTTACTTACCTTGACGATATAAAGGCTCTGAAAGTACCATCCATGTTGGCTCTCTGAGACTGTCTTCGACATTCGTAGTTACTGCTACTGACCCCATGCATATCACCTGTATGCGGCTCGTTTAAGGCTGCTAGGCGTAGCTAAGGAACAAAAAAGACTATTGAAAAAAACCGACCAAGTGTGAGTCAGACTCGTGCATGAGAAACACACATTCTGTGAAAATTTCAACTGTCTACCTATTCACGAGATACAGCCAGATAAAGACAGATGAATGGAAGGACGGACGGATAATGAAGTCTTAGTAATAGGGTTTCGTTGGTTACCCTTCGGAAACGGAACCCTAAAAAGTAGGCAGTTCAGGTCCTTTGAATGTCGCATTAAGAATTTATTAAACGGATTTGTCATCAAAAAAGTAGTCGACTTCGTTTTCTATGAATACCTTCCCTGAATCAACAGCGATTCCATTAGGCTCAAAGAAATCTAGTATGCACAGAAAAAAACTGTCAGGACTTGAAAATTATTAATGTCACCAGAACAAAAAATGGTTTCGCAAAGTGCTAAAAGATTATTTCTTTTAAGCCTTGAGATGTTTTCAGGCTGGCAACGGTTGTAAAATGCCAGGTAACAAAGTTCAAGGTTACACAAGTGCTGATTCATCAATTTCCTAAGTATTACACAATCGGGTGTTTTGCATAGCGCCTGGCATTTTTAGTGCAGCGTTACATTGGAAGGTAACTTTATTTTTTGTTTTAGGGCTAATGTTACACGACATATTATCATAATCTTGGTAAAAAACAAAAACGGGACATGATAAATGTTTTTTTTATTTGTTTTTTTTTTTCGATGTATGAAAACTTACCACAGGCCCTTCTACAGCTGGATTCTTATGGTGAACTAAGCTGGAAGTTTCTAGGATGTTTTGCAGAGGTGTCCGAGTGGGACCTCCTGCTGGAGGCGTATGGATAGCTAGTAGGGAGCCCATCTAAACAAAAGATATTACGTTATTGAATGTTACATAAAATAAAATGAAACTGTTTTCGTCAAGCAATACAATTTTTACGGGTAGCGTTTCTAACTTTCATTTCCTTTGTCAGCTACGGAAATGAGAAATCAGTCGTTGACACAAAACATGGATAGGGAAGCTTCAACTGTAGATACCGCTAAGACTCTCATCGTTGATATTTTCCCCAATTAATTCTGAGCTTTACCCACCGACTTTAAGATTCAAATTTAAATATTTTGAAATTAGTGAAATTGTTAACTCATTCAGATGTATATCCAACGGGAATAGGAATAAGTTTCGTTCAAATAACAAGACCCGAATAAAGGCGAAGTTCCTTATTCCCAATTGGGTAAGGAAAAGAAAATTTTCTTTATTATTCATGAATATTTAAGGTCTGAAATCTCGTGGTAATAATATTTAGAAATCAAGTTTCTTTCGTCGATGACGGGGAATGTTTTAATCCAAATGAACAGGCCACTGGGGTCAGCGGGGTGGGGCACAAAAGTTATGAAACAATTTTGATTGAATATTCAATAGCCCGTTGTTTCAATAAACAAAATTTCTGGATGGATGCCACGTTTAGATTATATTAATCTGTGAGTAATTCAACATTTTCTGATTTAGTCGAAAATGAATTTCATATTGTATTTTTCTTTTCAATTACTTAAACAGTCTAATAGCTGTAAAGTACACATTCTAGCTTGTTAATAATTCTATGTTTCATTTCATATTCAGTTACGTGTCGTGTTAAAAGCGGGTGTTTCAAATTATCTAACCACAACCGTACATTAACTACCACGCACCCCACTTCACTGTATTGGCAGAGAAATTACTGAAATTAACCCCTATATATGGAAATAGACATAATTATAACAATAAATAAATGGCTTAAAAAATTAAAAAACAAATTTTTCATATAAAGATATGACCAAAGTGTTCTAGAGGCCTAAAATGGCTGCTTTATCAGAATCATAATATAAATCAATTGAATCATGTTAAAAATTTAAAAATCTTAAAATGGACTTTCTGGTTATAACCACACAGACCATTTAAAAATTAAAAATTAAAAAAATGAACTATAAGGTTATAAACCTTATGGACCATTATAAGAATTTTAAATTTTCAACACGATTAATATTATGATTCTGATAAAGCAGCCATTTTAGGCCCCCTAGGCTATCCACCAGATAGGCGAACACAACAATCAATAGGACAAAACACAACTTTTGTTAGCAAAGTAGAGATCCTACTTCAATGAACAGCTTACTGATACTATATTGAACTATAAGACAGTTATACTCGAGACGAACAATGAAAACCTAACCATGAACGTGCCTATAGGAAAGGTAGATTGTATAAGACCCGGACGATGGTTTTGTCTACCGAAGCTATGCCTATGGTCAGGCCTGTTCTCCCTATCAATGCGATAGTGATATGGAGATATTGTTATGGATTTCAATAGGAGCGATGCACCCGTAGGTACTTCTTAGTGTGGTGGTTGGGGCTGAATAACAATTAGAGGTAAGAGCCATTGAAATTATATTAGACTAATACATTTATCATGTATTGAAGGAGACGCCTGAAGCATTCATTATTGACATAATGTATATTTGTAGTAGTTTTGTTTGTGTTTAGTCTTACCAAGGGGTATCGTATTACCCGGTACTAACTGAGTTATGGATGGAGGTCAGATAGGCAGTCGTTCTATCTACAGTAATATTATAAAAAGGTAAAGTTTGTGAGGTTGTAGGGGTAATCTCTGGATCTACTGAACGGATTTTGAAAATTCTTTTATCATTAGAAAGCCACGTTATTTGTGAGTGTCATAGGCAATATTTAAAATGTTCTCGTGGGATAAACTCAAACTCAAAGCATTTATTTCAATTAGACCATTACGGCACTTTTGAATGACAAAATTACAAATAAAAAACAAAGCTACAGTCCCAGTCACAAGGCATAATAACTTGATAAAGTACTGTAGTTGCCCATTCCCTAGCGTAGATCTCTATGGAGAAGAACGGGCAAGAAACTCCATGGACACTCTTTTGAATCAAAATATTGTTACAAAATCTTGGTTACATCATTAATTTTGAAATTATACATATATGTGAGAACGATGTAGAAAGACGTGCACATTAAGAGCGTTCAGAGTAGAAAAAGACAACAATTTAACAACAAACGAATTAAAATGAACCCTGGCAGCCAAGAGATGACCAGTCCCAACTGACAGCGCCCGCTCACGAACATGACGCGCACATCGGCGCCATTCAACTCAACCATATTGAAGGGAATTAAATGACCCGACACACCCGCCACCATCAGCGAGACATTTGAGTGAGCATGACATGACATTCTCTCAGCCACCAAGGCGTATTCAAGTCAATGAAAAATAACTAATATATAAAGATAATTTTCGAACAAACCGCGAGCGAAGCCGCGGGCAAAAGCTAGAGAAAAATACTTGTGCTCAGCTGCATCGGGTTAGACTGCAAGTCGACCCCAACATAGTTGGCTTGCTAGGTTGATGATGACTTGCAGTATTTTTGATAATTTTAAAACTTGCTATTCCAGTCTACGACTATTTCTGCGTGCATTTATTAGTAAAAATGCAAGGTGAAGTAACATTTATAACGTTCTCTAGCTAGCTATCGAAAACTTACCTGAGTAAAATGTATTGTACCATGCATTTTATTGATAAATTGTTACCTATATCGTTCTCTAGCTAGCTATCGAAAACTTACCTGAGTAAAATGTATTGTACCATGCATTTTATTGATAAATTGTTACCTATATCGTTCTCCAGCTAGCTATCGAAAACTTACCTGAGTAAAATGTATTGTACCATGCATTTTATTGATAAAATGTAACCTCTATCGTTCTCCAGCTAGCTATCGAAAACTTACCTGAGTAAGATGTATTGTACCATGCATTTTATTGAT
The DNA here is from genome assembly GCA_941918905.2 of Xestia sexstrigata. Classification (NCBI taxonomy): domain Eukaryota; kingdom Metazoa; phylum Arthropoda; class Insecta; order Lepidoptera; family Noctuidae; genus Xestia; species Xestia sexstrigata. The sequence goes on along the minus strand of OW799217.2, from coordinate 7,512,510 downwards.
AAATTGTTACCTATATCGTTCTCTAGCTAGCTATCGAAAACTTACCTGAGTAAAATGTATTGTACCATGCATTTTATTGATAAATTGTTACCTATATCGTTCTCCAGCTAGCTATCGAAAACTTACCTGAGTAAAATGTATTGTACCATGCATTTTATTGATAAATTGTTACCTATATCGTTCTCCAGCTAGCTATCGAAAACTTACCTGAGTAAAATGTATTGTACCATGCATTTTATTGATAAATTGTTACCTATATCGTTCTCTAGCTAGCTATCGAAAACTTACCTGAGTAAAATGTATTGTACCATGCATTTTATTGATAAATTGTTACCTATATCGTTCTCCAGCTAGCTATCGAAAACTTACCTGAGTAAAATGTATTGTACCATGCATTTTATTGATAAATTGTTACCTATATCGTTCTCCAGCTAGCTATCGAAAACTTACCTGAGTAAAATGTATTGTACCATGCATTTTATTGATAAATTGTTACCTATATCGTTCTCCAGCTAGCTATCGAAAACTTACCTGAGTAAAATGTATTGTACCATGCATTTTATTGATAAATTGTTACCTATATCGTTCTCCAGCTAGCTATCGAAAACTTACCTGAGTAAAATGTATTGTACCATGCATTTTATTGATAAATTGTTACCTATATCGTTCTCCAGCTAGCTATCGAAAACTTACCTGAGTAAAATGTATTGTACCATGCATTTTATTGATAAAATGTAACCTATATCGTTCTCTAGCTAGCTATCGAAAACTTACCTGAGTAAAATGTATACCATGCATTTTATTGATACAATCTGCAGCTAATAAGGCAAAACCGGAGGAATGATTGTTGATCTAGTATTTGAAAAGGTTTTTAAAACAAGTTACTCACAGCTACATACTGCCAGCCGTTGTTGACGCGAACTAGTAACGCTTGTTCCTGGATGACGTACGCCAAAGTGCCCAGGGGACTGTTTGTTCCGAGCTGTCGGGGAAAGTAACGTTTATTTCTTGGTAGTTGGCGATCAATACCGTGACAATTTGTTTAAAGGTGCGCCAAGGCTGTAAATATGTGCTGCAAATGCATATGCAATGCGTATTTTTCAGATCATGCCTCAGCCTAGGGTATGCTTCTTATGGTGGCGTACCATTTAAAAGTCGACACAAAGAAGTTGGATACATGCCTCGTACTATCTCGATGCACCCTAAGGTGAGACAATATTTCAGCAAAATACCTGGAGAATCTTTTACAGCGTTTAAAACTGATCCCGTAAAAGATGCCCAGATCGTTAGGACAGTATAAAAGTTTGCATTAGCAGAACTTACACGAATCAAAGAATCTGTAGTCTTGAATAAAATAGTCCCAACAATGGCCCGTCCATCTTCATCATCATCAAAATCGCCATTATCTCCAAGAGGATCCAACGGATCGCGATATGCTGCAAAAAGCCATTTTATTTAGTAAACTATCCATACCCAGTGCTTGACTCTGTTAAAGTTTAAAGCAATTTTTTGCAACATTAAAAATGTAAATAGGAATTTTTCAACTCGGCGAGTTTCAAAGTTTCTGCTGTATAAGAAAAACAATTCTGACTTATTTCTCGGTAAAAGTGTTTGTGAAAAACTATTGCGTACCGTACGGCTCCTGGCGGTATTGTACCAGATGGTTTAAGTTTCTTAAAATTTGTAGAGGATCGCGTTGTTTTCCTGTTGAAAAAACAGAAATGTTTTTAGGTACGGTAAATTGTTGAGGGTATAAGATTTCGATATCAACTTCATTTGAAAAAAAAAGAATCGGAGGCAGTTTAAGACTTTTTTATCTTTAAAGAAGTAAGCTCACTGCTATAATACGTTTTAAGGGCTCTTTTTGACCAGTCTCTCTCAATTATGATAAGTATTTTGTGTCCTGAGTTGCTAAGAAAATAATTTAAAAACTGACGAAGATTTAGAATACAAGACTGTAAATACATTTTCCTTAAAACCTTTTATAATAAGAAGTGCAACTATCCAAGTAAATACATTTTTCGCACTTTATCATCAAGTAACACTTTTACTCACCTCCGCTAGGCTCAAGGCGATTAATCCCGGGGCTATCGGTCAGTGTATCTGGCACTTCGTTGGGGTAAACTCCTGGGGGACCCGGAGGGCCCGGGGGTCCCGGTGGCCCCGGTACTGTCATGTATTGGATGTTAGAAGCGGGACTCCCTGGAGGTCCGGGCGGACCTCTTGGCCCATCTTTGCCGGCCGGACCTGGCGCACCGTCGTATCCCCGATCGCCTTTCTCACCTTTCACCTTAATTTACACAATAGTGAATATGCACGTAATTTTTTCTTCACTTAAATCAATAAAATACAGTACTTTCAACCCAAGAAAAGTATTAAAAGTTAAGTTCAACTACTGTTTGTCGCTTAAAAATAATATTAAACTCCTGCAATATTCTACGACAGTTCAAACGTCCGTAGCTGTCACGGCCAAGATGTGACGTCATTGACCACAATTTGTCTTATTTACATCAAATTTTTTGCCCTTACTAGAATAATTTTACTAATTGTGTGCTATCAAGTAAAAATTGCAATAGCAATGTTAAATTTTAGTGAAACTATAAGCACTTATCAAATAAAAGTGTTTTTTTGACACATAGACTTTGACGTCACTACCGGCGTTACCGAGAACGACGCGTTTTGAGAGTGCGTTCCGTTTTACCAAAAACATGCTACATAAAACAGTAAATTGTAAAATAAGTGATGTATTATCAACTTAAACAAGTGAACCACGATGCTTTTATGGGCCATTACAAGGCATTTTTAATAAATAAAAAGAGTTTTGTGTTTCATGCATATTCCCTATTTCGTTGCCTTCATATTCTTTTACAGTTTAAAAGGTTACGTAAGCAAACAAAATTGAAATATATCTCATTGTAAGTACTCCAATTCATACTACTCCGATAAGTACCAAAATAGTTTGAAGTGACGTCTTCATTATAAACTACTATTTTAGATAATATTTTAATTCTGTTGGTCTTTAGATTTCATAGAAAATTGCCCATTGTTCTTTATTTTTGAAAACTATTTCAATTTGCTTATACTTTAGTTTCAAGAGTATGAGCAACGCAAAAATGCAATTCAAAGAATCATGGAGGAACTTGGAGAGAATCTTTTTAGTTTTTTTTTTCGTTTTGTTTCTCGCAACTTCGGTGTTTTCTAGGATGTTTGGAAAAGATTAAATAGCTTCTCGTGGTTCGTGCCGCTTTTAGTAAAGTAGAATTACAAAAGCGTTTATGAGTTGCTGCATCATTTGAGCGTTTTAGCGCATAGATACAACTGCGTTTTCAATTACCGAGGGTATATTCAGCTAAAACTGGTTTGGTAATGATGAACTCATCTTCAGACACGAAAATACAGAATAGGATATTTCAGAATTTTGTGCAACCAATTTTGCCATCCACTGTAAAGAATCGAGTGGCTACGGATATACATACCTACATATACGTACCAAGAGCCAAAGGCTCGTATTAGTCAATACGGAACAAAAGCGGATTGTTGGCCACATGCGGGCGCAGTTTACACTGCATATTCTAGTCCCTATGTTGTTTTTGGGTCAGAGTTTTTTGATTCGGGTTTCCCCTACAGAATACCGAATAGGATATCGGCAAAAGAAACCGTTATTGTGTAGTCAACAAAGAGATAAGTTAGTTTCTCTGAAATAGTAAAATATTTGAATACTTTATTTCTAGTTTACCATTTAGTTCTGACGTTAGATTTCTCACTACAAAAATTGCTTTAATCGAAACATTTTTAAGAAAAATACTGAAGCTAATTCGATTCTTTGAAAGCATTTTGTACAAACACACCTCTTCAGTTGTATCATTCGGAGTACTACTCTTCATAAAGGAAAAGTAGAAAGGAAAAACATACATATTCAGCCGTCCAATTAACCTGGTATATGGCATTACCTTTTCTAAGTCAAGTGGGGTCCCGCCAGGATCTCCTTTTTCCCCTTTCGGCCCGGGAGCACCCGGCTGCCCGACGGCACCGGGCGGGCCCTGTCAAATGTATAACTGTAATTATGGTTGATCCGGAATGTAGGACAGAGGAGAATTTAATATGAGCGTTGGGCCATACTTACTTGAAGATGTTTTTACGAAAATAGATTGGAATTCGGCAAATGTATTTAAAGGTAACTTGTTAAATTTTTTTCACCGCTGTAGTAACTGGAATGTTTCGATAATGATCGTTAAAGTTTTTCAGAAATGATTCGTTGACGTGTTCGTAGTATTTTCGTACTGCAATACTCGAATGGAGTACATTCCATAATTTTTTGAAACGGTGAATCGAAAAGCTGCAGCTCGAATTTTGACTGACCTTTTTCCAAGTCGGACAAATTCTTTTAACTTGTTGATAAAATTTAAACTGTGAATAAATTCTGTACCTGAAAAATCTTTGGTACATATTAAAAATGTTGTTGCTCACCGTCCATCCAGGTAGTCCTATATCACCAGATATTCCATTATTTCCCGGGGTCCCTGGTGGCCCGGGTACGCCTGGTGGGCCCCTAGGTCCAGGAGGGCCAGGATGTCCACGTTTACCTCTTGGCCCTGTATCGCCTTTGTCACCCTGATTAACAAAGTTTTGATACTTTGAAACTCTAGCTCGACTTGCTAATATTCTAGTTAATCTATAAACATGTAAGTACAAGATTTTGCGCTTAGCTTTGAATATTAATCATGTGCTGTATTAATTAATATATTTGAAACAATATACGAACTCTTGGCGTACCATAATCATTCTGAGACTTAGACTACATGACTGGACTTTGTTGTTGGAATTGTTTACAAAATAGACGAAACTTTTCATTTAAAATTAATTCAAAGTTAGCAAAATAACGTGAAATCGTAAAACATGAGTTTCATTACTTACCTTCGTCAACACTAACGCTTCATCTCTTGATATTGCGACAGGTCCAGGTGGGCCGGCATCCCCTTTGTCTCCCTTAGGTCCATTTAGACCCGTTGGACCTTGCGTGCCTGGTAGGCCGGATGGTCCAATATCCCCGCGTTCACCCGGCTTGCCGTCAGTGCCCGGAAATCCTTGGGGACCTTCCATACCTCTGATTCCCTTTTCACCCTAAATAAAGTATTGAACTTTAGTATTTGATATCAGCACGTTTTATAACTTTTTTCATGTTCGGCGATGTTTTTTAGCATATTTATTATAATAAATTGGGTAATGCTATTATTTTGCATAATTTTGTAGTAAGTTATAAAATTAGTATCAAAAGGGATCAAGTAACTGGGAAAATATGTTGATAAAGATTTGTACTTCGGAATCATGGAATATTTTTTTAAATTATTTAATAACTAGAGAACAAAACAAAATATAAACAGAGAGAATTGGACATTGTACATTCCTCCCCACAATACAAGACCTTTAAAAAAGTAAATCCTCTTACAATTCCCAATTAAAATTCATATTTGGGCACATTACCAGCTGACAGCGTTGTTAGTTTATTTATGTTGTTTTTTTTTTAATAATTTTTAATTAATAACTGTATAAATAGTTAGTTTACTTTACTAAATTAAAAAATAAACAAAATTCATAATACACAAATATTCTGTTGATTTCTAAATCGAAAATCCAGAAGACATTTTACTGTTTACAAATATTGTGCCTTTTCCGAAAAGCCATTTTTATTTGGTTGTATAATTGCCTTATAAATACTTATATATATATACCTTGTCTCCTTTTTCCCCAGTGTCACCTCTCCCACCTTTCAGTAACGCCGCTTCTGTGAAAATATTATTTGATTTATTTTCAGTGTGTAACGAAATACACGAAACAGACGTTAAGACTTATGAAAGGAGATTATAATTTGCGTTAACGCCGGGCTCGAAAGGCATTATGATAAAGAATTTGATACAATAGGCTGTTTGTCAGTGGTGATGAAACCAGTATAAGCTGGCGTCTTTTCTATTGAAAGTTCTTACTACGCTAGACCAATTCAATATAACAATAACCTTTTCCAACTGTGTATCAACGGCCTATCTTAGCTCCACAACCCAGTTAGTGCTGGGTAATACGATACCCCTTGGTAAGACTGGTTGTCAGACTTGCCACTGACTACCTGTAAAGTCTGTCTGCCAGCCGGGACCAACGGTGTAAGGTGCTTTCCTAGGCACCGAGAAAACTGTATGTAATGGGTGGTTACTCATCCCCGGGTCAACCTAGGCAAGCGCCGCTTAACCTAAAGGTCAACCCGTGTGACTGCCATGTTACTATTTAGCCACGAGGTCGACTGTATTTCTAACAAACTCTTTATACCATCTCTTATTTTTTATATCTTAGCGGCTAAGTTGTTCTCTTGTACAACTATAATAACATAATAAAAGGACCGTATCGTACTAGAATGTTTTATCACACATAGCTAACTTCTGCAATGTTTTAATTTCTACTCTTTCATCTCTTCTGTCAAATAATCCAAGACTTTATGTACTCAGCAAAAGCTGTTCCTCCTAAATTCCCCCTCAAACTCGCTCCTTGAAGCACTCCATTAGAAGGGAACTTAATTAGTGACTTAGAAATTAATGTTTGAGCGTTTTGTCTACTTGTATGAGTTTTCAAGTTTTAACAGTAATTATTTTTCGTGGCCTTCATACGAACTTATGATGGAGTGAAGTATCGTTTGTTTTAAATAATTACGGGTTAGCCTGATGTCACACTAGGCGTATTATAGTCAGACGGCGACTTTGAAAATTTATGAAAAACAAAGAATACTAGAATAAGGTATATTATGCATGATTTTTTATCACTCTAAACAAAGCGTATTATCATCAGAAATTGCAAATTGAAATTATTTTTTAATATCTATAAAAAATACTAAGTTACAAGCATTTGAAACTGCTGATTAGACAGAGAGATCCGATACAGCGAATGACGTCATTTGCTCCATCGACATACAAAATCCATACTTAATTCCGTTTATCTAGAAAGAGATAGAAACAAATGTTTAAATGGTTATAACTTTTTTGTTATTTAGCCGATTTATGTCTTGTTTTCGCTTTTTGTCATTATTTTTATAGTACTTTAACATTCCGTATCGAAATGAAAAAAAGAAAATTTATGGATATTCCCTATTGTAGTGAACTGTGGCTCTGTGCTAAACAAAAAATATATTTGCTGGAACGAAACTTTAACATATATACTTTAACATATACTTTTTTACCCTTAAATGTCTGTTTTGAGATTAATATCTCAAAACAGACATTTAAGGGTAAAAAAGTATAATTGTCTATACTTAAACCCTACTCCTAACCTAAATCTAGTGTTTTAGCTAAATGTCACCCACAAATAATTTTAACGTATCAAAAACTATTTAATTACTTTGATTTTGCTACTTTAGGTTTAAGACAGTCTCGTTTAGTTTATATTCTAACTAGCTGATGCCCACGGCTTCACCCGTCCGCAAATTATATTCTTAAACCTTCCTCTTGAATTACTCTATCTATTTAAAAAACCCGCATCAAAATCCGTTGCGAAGTTTTAAAGATCTAAGCATACATAGGGACAGACAGACGCAGCGGTGGACTTTGTTCTATTATATGTAATGATAGTGACTACTTTATTAGTATTTCGTTTAGAAAGCAAAACAAGAGAACCAATCACATAGCCTGACAATGACAATAGCTTTATTGGAAAATGTTTCAGCATCAGCTTGAAATCTAGTTCTTCTTAAAATAAGATCTATTACCATTACACAAGGTTGCCATTCGCTTTCAAATATTGTTGCCTCGAGAATTCGTAGACTTTAGCTATTTTCACAACATAGCAAACGACTGTCACGCCCTGTTTTTATTCATTCAGTTTTCACTAAAACCAATTGTGTCAGTCCACGAAAGACAGCAAACACTATTTATGTTAATTAATGCGCAGCTTTATCTTGCTCTAGTTTTGGTTTTCTAATTTTGTGTAAATAAATAAATATAGCTGGACATTAAACACAGCGCCATCTAGTGCCACACTAAGCAACGAGGCTTGTGTCGTGGACACCAGATAGTTGATAAACTACATAGATATTTTTTGTTTGTAAATACATATTTATTACACATATAAATATCCATGACTCGGAAACAAATGTCCATGCTCATCACACAAACATTTTTTTTTACCGGGATTCGAACCCGGGACCCCAAGAACGTAAGGCAGCCTCACTACCACTACGCCATACGTGTGCGTGATTACAATTTTCTAAGCATTTGAATTTTGTAAGAAGAATTTCTTTGGCTGGTTTGGTTTTGTACTAGTGCATAACTCAGTATAGTCTTCCCATTCCATAATCATCAGCTTTTTCTCAACTTCGTTGGGGCAAGTTTCTGGACTAATTGCATAGATAACTTTTTAAACTGACCTGGTCAAAAATACCAATATTTAATCAAATTCAATATCGGGACCTCAAAACAAATAGTAAACATGGTAAATATCCAGTATTCAGTGATAATTGGATACAGGTAAATACCAGTATATTAAATAGAAAATATATATTCAAAACAAAAATTCTCTGTAAAACGTTTGGTAAAACTAGTTGTCAGATATTCAGGTTTTTGGCTACTCGTAACGACTGTAAAAAATATACAAGTAACAGCTGGTGGACCAATGTCTTAAACTTTAACGTTAACTTTAACTTTTGTCCTGGATGTTAATCCAGGGCATGGAACACTGGGTAACATAATACCTCTTGGAAAACCATTCCAATTCCAATGTCATAAAATATCAGGGAAGACCTTTGATCAACATAAGGGCCAAGGGACGATGGCATTGCAGGCATTATGAAGAGATATTCACTCTGTGGGCCCAAACTACCGTTAACATGGACTTTATTGTTTTGCTTCAGATAGAGTGGTATTATAAATGCATAATATTATTCTTTTCGATTTTATAGCATCTGCAATCAGATTTCCCCTGTTTTTATTTATGTTCATTTATTACGAGTCGACCCAGGGTACAAATCTTGTTCTTTCATTCAAATAGCGGTAACAAATCATTAGAATAGAATAGAATAGTCATTTATTTGCTCGGAATGTAGGTATTTACAATAAGCTGGTTACAATAATATTAGAGAATCTTTGTACATTCTATCATTTTGGCATGCAAACATTGATGCAGTTCATCATCAAACATACAAAAATTGACACACAACTAGAATGTATCATATAAAAAATCCGAAATCGGTCCGAATCCGAATAAGTCTCTTACTCTTAACTCAATTTATTTGAGTTTAACTCAGCAATTTTGCTCTTCTTTCATGTTTCTCTTCATTATGCGTCATCTCAGGAGCTACCCACGTACTAACCTAATATATTTCAAACAGTCCATCCGTCGTATCTAGTCTCCCCCTTCAGTATTCATACCCGAAACTTTCCTTATGAAATTTTCCTCATCGTAAAAAAATAACTGCGCAAATTGCGTTTCAAATATTGCGTGATGCGTCTAAATAGTTTTTACTATCAGGTTCACTCCCATAACTGTCATCTAACATCTCCAATTTGATTACAGCTACATCTATACAAATAGGAGGAATAGGAGGAGGAGTGAGGAGCTCGTGGCTAAATAATAACAGCCGCTCGGGTCGATCTTGAGGTTAAGCCGTGCTTGCCTAGGTTGGTCTGTGGATGGGTGACCACCCTTACATACCGAGTTTCCTCCGTGCCTCGGAAAGCACGTTAAGCTGTTGGTCCCGGCTGTCATTTGTAAATCTTTGACAGTCGTTACAGTAGTGGTGGTCAGTGGCCCAAAAAGTCCCAGTTGGTTGTGTAGGTAAGATTAGAAAAGGTTAGGCAGATGATGACATCTATACAAATATATAAAATTGAAGTGTCTGTTTGTAATTTCAAAATAACAGCTATAAGCTAATTGCATAAGAAAGTATTTACGGTACTTATAACAAAAAATGAGTCTGTCTGTTAGTTCTGGCTCACCTCCAAAACGGCTGGACCGATTTTAACGGGTCTTTTATTGGCAGAAAGCTGATGTTATAAGGAGTAATTAAATCTACTTTTATTTTAGAAAAAAGATTAGGGTTCCGTGCAAAAAAAAACAACGAACGCGAACGAAGCTCGCGGACAACAGCTAGTTCAATACTAAGTCTCAATCCCTAAGCTCCTCTATATCTAGCAGATAGAAACGGACCAACCAATATTATGGATGAGCTAATATCCAGCCATTCAATATAAACTGATGGTCTCGCACGAAGATGATTAATGACTAACGATCGTAATAGATTAGCAGTTAGCTTATCCTCGGATAGTGAGGACCGAGCTCATATACCGTTTCGTTATCAATTGCATTTGGTTCGACTTTACGTTTATCAATCTCATCAGAATTTAAAGCTTTACGAGTAGTAGCTATTGAAACAGGCTTTTGAGGTGCAACAATCCGATTTCGACTCGATCAGTGCCCTTCTATTAGCAGTAAACAATTATTTTGTGTTCTTTCTTTCTTTGTGTGTCAGAGTTTTATGCCGCCCATAGGCATATTTTTTTTTTATCGGCGTTGTAAAAAAAAAAATTCTTAAAACAAAGTGTTGGTTAATTTTCGTTTAATTATAAGTAACGTTAAAACGTGGGACTATTATATCTTTCCTACCTCATAATCAAGATCTGTTTCTTCTAATAAGACCAGAGGGCTTTCACAAATAGAAATCTTCGGTTCTAAAGGGACAACGGGCGGGGGGCGGGGTGTCGGGGTTCGGTTATTAGTACAACGTCCTTTAACACTATTGACAAAAGCTTTTCGGTACATGACAACAATTGGTATTACATTTTTTACTGTTCACATCGTCACTTTCTTCGCCCTCAGATACTAAATCTCTGTCATTATCACCTATTGAACTTATTTCACCAATTTCATCTTTCCATTTCAACAGCTGTTTGTCTTCAACAGTACTCCTTCCTACATAGCCACAATACCCACCCAAAACAGTCCCCACATACTGTTTAGAAGGTCTGTCCAATGATTAATTAATTAAATTGATCTAATCAGCTGATAGATTGATTGGTAATTGTCTGGTGCCGTGTTAGCTATTAATTAGTTTAAGCGGACACAAGTGAACAGTTTCCAAAGTGGGACAGTTCGTAGAAAATATATTTTGGCTTTGTGTATCACAAAACTACGTAGTAATTGCTTAAGTATCATTGAATGGTAAAGTTTTTTTTATCATGATAAACCAGTGTTCCACCATGATCCTGATTCGGAAGAACAGAAAGTCATAACGCCTTTGCCAAGAAATGGGATGAAGCAGAGTATGGTAAAAAAGAAGATTTTTGGTAACGTAAGCAAAACACTTGAGTAAGTATACATTGTAGAAATATAAAGATTCATGACAAAAAATCTTCAGTAAGGACCTATCTAAAAGTATTGTAATGATACAGGTATAAAAACAAACACATACACAACTAAGGTAGACATGTGGGCGGTCAAAGACAGATTCACGTAAACCGAAGTAAATATACAGAACAAATGACACAAGTAAACAAATGATACGACTGTCAAAGAATGTTCCAGTTGACTACATAAACTATGTTGACACACCGCTTTGGTAAATCGTTATGAATCAAAGTATCAATCAAATTGTTGTAACACGATTTTGAACTTGTATTCTAGATAGTGTTATTCAATCATCGAAATGGAAAAAAAAAAAAAAATGTTTTAATGCTTCCGAAAAGCTGCAATTATGTTGAAAGTCATCATCTGACTAACATCAATTAAGTTAGGGTCGGCTTCCAGTCTAACTGAATGCAGCTGAATACCAGTATTTAACATGGAGTGACTGCCTATCTAACCAACACAACCCAGCTAATACTGGGCAATACGATACCCATTGGTAAAACTGGTTGTCAAACTTTCGAGCCACCGACTACCTGTAATGACTGTCAAAGATATACAATTGACAGCCGAGACCAATGGCTCAACGTGCTTTCCGAGGCACGAAGGAAACTCGGTATGTAATGGGTGGTCACCCATCCACGGACTAACCTAGGCAAGTGCGGCTTAACCTGAAGGTAGTCCCGAGCGGCTGTTGTTATTTAACTTAGGTAAGTTAAATAACAACGGCCGCTCGGCTGCCAATTGAAGACCTTTGACAGTCGTTGCAGGTGTAAAGACTGTCCAAGGTCTTCAATTGGCAGCCGGGACCAACGGCAAAGTGAAAGTCATTGTAGCAAAATGATGCGCTTTGAAGTCGATTGCCACTCGGAGAAACCCTGCTGGTCAATAATGATCAAGCAAATTACAAACAATAATTGGTTTAATTCGTAGAACTCATAAAGGTATGACTTCCATAAAATAATAATATAATCAACTAATTGATTTTCCAGATACTTATTAAAGGTATGGAATTATTAAAATTAATTTTAATGGGTTGATTAGAATTCCCCAAGTATGATGTTGTATGTGAAGTTTAATCACATTAGCTAACACTCTACTAGTAGTTTCTATGATAATTGACTGAGTATTTCAGTATTGTCATAACTAAACTACTGTACCAGGCTATTTTGATTTTCCTTGATTTCTAGGATTACCTTCTTGCACTTGAACTACAAAGCGCTTTTTTTTAAAGCGGTTCGAATTTTAAACATCATTCTATTTCTTTTCATCATCATCATCATCATCAGCCTATTAATGTTCCCACTGCTGGGACACAGGGGACCTCTCTATGAGAGGGAATGGGCTATAATCCACCACGCGGGCCCAGTGCGGATTGGTAGATGTCACATGTCTTCGATTTTTTGGTTCTAGGACATGACGGTTTCCTCACGATGTTTTCCTTCACCGTTTTGAGAGCAGTAGTGATGAAATAAATTACACAAAGTAATACGCCTGTCGGGGCCGCCACCACTGGGCCACCACTGCTCTGCTATTTCTTTTAGTCGTTTGAATTTGTCAATGATATATATAGAACGATGTTTTAAATAAAATGTTTAGCGCAAAAATGTACCTATTTTGGTTCCATTCCACAGTACAATTCCTTAAAGCCATAATGAGTTCTGAACAAAGGCATTAATAAAAAAAAAACTATAATAAAATCATTTTTTTTTTCGGTTGGGAAATCATCAAATGACTCCTCCCGCTTGAGAGGGTGGAGCGGGAGGAAGTGTCAGACTTTTACTGACTAAAACCCATCCATGTTCCTTCTTCGCCCTTGGTGTTACGGGGCCACGGAATCTCTTAAACTTAGAAAATTCTAAATACTCTACAATGAAAACAGTACATTCAAAGTACAAAAATAATGAGTTAAAATTCTTACCAGTTCTTGTGACGTCAGTAGAAATAGCGTTTTCAGATATAACAGGAATAGCAGGCCCTGGGGGGCCGGGTAGACCTTGAGCACCTACGATGTATTAAATATAACATATTAGTTAATGTAAGCCAAAAGCGTACCTTCGGGGAAATGAAAAACATTTGGGGATTTGCAAATAAATTGAGACGTAACTTTTTCTGAAGAAATTGTTGCCAAGAGAAAACTTTTGAGAAAGAAATGAAATTCAAATAGGCACAACGGTAGGTATTATACTTCCCTTTTTTGTGAATGTTTCAATTTATACAAATGGACCCCATAAAATACACCTGTCCGATTTCCCAAACATTTATTTCAATATGTTAACTTTACGGACAACCCAAAAAAATAATACCGCCAAAACATCCGATACAGAAATAAAACAAAACTCTCAAGACGATCGTAAAAAGTAACAGCAATAATAAATAAACTGCGTGCAAGCACTCGAAAACCAATCCAAAGGGTTCACTGCGCGAAGAAATAAAGATTTTCCAAATCGTTACTATAAGCCCCTAAAAATCTCGCGAACGCTTTACCCGAGTATAAATATGGGTCATAGAGTAACATAAAATTTGATGGTTGAGTTAGTTTGTACCTTTTTCCCCTTTTTCGGCGGGGCGTCCGTGCGGGCCTGGTAGTCCGGGTGTTCCATCGCGGCCGGGCAGACCCCGCTCTCCCTTCGCGCCATGTGGCCCTCGCGAGCCAACATAGCCCTGTAACACAGTTATGAACTCACGGGTCGAAGGTACCGTAACATAACGCAACGTTACGAGGGTCAAACCGTCACTTATTGCGTTAGACCCAAGTTTATTATCCGAATACCTACTAATTTGGCGACGGGGCCCGTGTGATTTTATTTTGATTTAGTTACACTCGTAAAGTTCTATGGCTGTTTTCGTGTTGTTCTCTTTAGTACGAGTAACATGCTGTAAAGGAACCCTTTGTTAAATTAATGTGAAGGAAGTAGGTACGACATGGCATGTAAACAAAGAAGGTAAAACAATATTATTTGAGCAGGTAACAAAATGGAAATTTTCTATATTTCGTTTTAGTAAGTTCGCGAGCTCATGTGGTGCTGTTTTTATCAACAAGCTGTATTTATCCGGTTATTATTAACCGCTTCAAAAATACATTTAACTGATTTTGCAAAATATCAAGTTTTGCAGAATTTTCGCTACGACTTTTTTGTGAAATCATGATTTCATTGAGTCTACGAATAAATAAATATTATATTCGTTATTCCTTTTATTGGTTTCATTGTAATCAATTCTTCTGAAAAGCTAACAGATGAAACCGTGTGTGCAATGGTTTATATTTTGTGATGTAATACTAAAATCACAAATAAAAAACTAAAACGATCATCCTTCTGGGCTCCGTCGCAGTCGGACTAAAATTAGGTTATAATAAACACGCATAGTAAATACAAATCTAAAATCCATCATAATTATTGTTAAAATTCTGAACAAGATTTTGTGTAGGCACCTCAACACATATCGTTCCGTGTGAATCAACGTCAAGCTCACAATATCATATTTAGATAACACCCACCCTTTCGCCTTTGTCACCCTTAGGGCCATGTAATCCTCTCTCGCCTTTATTCCCTTGATATCCTCTTTCTCCTTGAGGACCCGGCAGTCCCATTGGACCCCTCTCGCCAGTTGGTCCGAGAATCCCTGGATTACTTGACCCGTATAATCCCGTTGATTCCTGCGTAAGACATGGTGATTAGTAATGTATTAAACAAAAGTTGGATGAACAAAATGTTGGTGATGCATTCTTGTGGTGGGATGTTAAAGTTCTATAGAATAGTGATGATAAGGCTTGGGTCGCCGGAGAATGGTTTGATCTCATTATTTCTATTACCTAATTAATGTTCGATGGCTGTAGTTTCCAAAGATCTTTAGGTGCAAATTCAAAACGAACGGGCTAACACTGGTAGCGTTAGTCCGTTAGTTCAGATTTTACCCTTATTTTTCATAAAATAATTTAATTAATGCCCATCAACAGTGCCCCTCAAATTCATTAGAGCGCCAAAAGATTTGTGTAGCATGTAACTTATGGTGACGTCAAAGACTAACTAAGCTACACAAACCATTTAAAAGTAATTCAACACATAGCTATAATGATGAATGTCTAGTTTCATCCATTACCAAACACACAGTTAGATTATGTTAAATTTTCTAAAAACACGAAATCGAATAAAAAAGTTATTGTTGTTGAATAACTTTTTCATTTTCCTACTCCATAATAAGACCGAGGCTTTATTCAAACCAAGGCCAAAATTATGTCAAATTAACAAACTTCTTGTTTACTATGCTTCCTAACGCCTAACAAGTTTGTCGATACATAAGTATCTTGAGCCCGGACAACGATAACTTATCGAAGATTCGGGAGGTTCTAATTACATATCAGACTTGAAGTTGATATATGAGAAGAACATACACTGATAGATGGCCGGATTATATTTACATGTTCGCAGTGTTGTGTGTTGGAGATACTAATACTACAAACTAATGCTGAGATCTTTAAATATTACTTAGCTCGTACTTTCATTTAAAGAAAGAAATAAAAGAAAAAGAAAAAAAACGATCAAATTAACAGAAAAACCAAATTATTAAAAAAAAAACAAGAAAAATTAAACAAACGAAATTAACCCTGTACAAGGCCAAAATACGCAGCATATCTCAGCATAAAGCTGTAACATTAAAAAAAGTCACAGCGCTGGTATTCTGATGGGATTAAGCGTTATATCTATCACTATCACACATCTGTCAAACTGCAAGTGGAAGACAGAGACGGGGACATATCTAAGTAAGCTCTATAGATCCTGACCACAGACTCACAAAGAGTAAGAATAGATAGTTCATCAAAGCAATGACATGGATAAAGGTCACAAAATAATATGTTGATCGAAAGAGGACCAGGACCACAAAATTGTCCACATAAAACTAAAAACTAATGCTTTGGAATACAATCTAAACTACCATAGCGAAACCACTCCTACAACAAGTAAATTAGTAACTTAGACACGTTACCACTTTTTCCTTTAAAACCCTACTTTAATAAAAACTACACACGCTTCTTGTAACAAGAAACACTTCTATTTTTTAAAGAAAATTTATTATAATAAGTAAGAAACTCGCTGGAAGCATAGCAGCTCATGGGTCAGTGTCAGTGGGTGGTTAGAACTAATTACTGTAGGTGAAGTCTGCTGGTATTTAGCACGCAACTCAGTGGATGGTTCACTGCAGTTATTTGTACCTGTTCCAGTCTAGGTAAATAGAATGAAACCTTTGAACCTAGTGCTAAGTAATTGTTGGAGATAATTTAATTTGTTTTATTACATCGTGCTGACTGTTTTATTTATTGAAGTCTATAATAGGGTTTGTCCACGCTATTTTGTTTTTTTTTTTACTTCTTATCTCTGAATTTTGTGAAAAAATCGTCTTAACAAACTGATTTTAATTTGTTCACTCCAGTTTCTTTAGTGTTGTGTGTGTTTGTGTGTGTGTGTGTGTTGTTGTGTGTTCTCATATTTGTTTTTTAAAACAAAGTTTTGTTCATTTTCAAATAGAATGATCTTTTTTAAAATAATATTAACTTATTTGCAAATTTTCGTCCTGATGCAATAAATTTCCATAGGGATTTAACATTATAAGAGAATTGCTTTATTTCGTTATTATATGATTCATCGATTCGACGTTCATTGAATCGAATAGAACAGGACGTTATGTTTTAATCTATCCGAGCAACGCAGTATGTATAAAAAAAAATATCAATGATATCAAAAGCAAATGTACTTACTATTAGAGCTGACGTCATTGGCCCAGGTGGGCCGGGGGGACCCGGAGGTCCTTGCAGTCCAGGACTGCCATCAGAACCAGGATCCCCTTTAGGCCCAAGCTGACCCTCAGGCCCAGGCGTGCCAGTCTCACCTCTCTCTCCCCTATCCCCCTTAGGCCCAACAGGCCCAGTCGGCCCTGACTCGCCCATTTGTCCCTGAAACAATAAATTTGTGAATTTCGAAAAGAAACTAGAACCTAAATAATGAGAATCAGATAATGATGTCGTGTTTATAAATCACTACAATTTGTTGTAAGACACTGAAAAACTGCTAATCACGATGAAGATAATTTGGAGTAAGTTAATCAATACTGATTTGTTACATAATTTATTTGCTTGGAAGAATAATTACTCGCTAAAGAATTGAACATAATAAAATACAGTTATATTTTATTTAGATAATGATTTTGTAGTTTTAACGAACCCAAATAACAGTATGTCGTCAATGATATCAAAAGTAACGAGATTCGGTAACTCACATACTTCGCAAGTTAATTTAAAATCAAGTATCATGCAATCTGATTTATCTATACAGCAATAAGTTTATCCAAACATCTAAATCTCTAAAGGCAACGTACTCATTAATTTAGCTAAAACAGCGTAATTTTACATCATTAGTGAAAACAGCGTGGCATATAACTGAATCTTAATTACGTATGTAATTTTAGTATAATGGTATTCATTACCGTTGAGACTTAAGTTTATAAAGCTTACATGGAAGGTAAAGGTAAAGCAAACAGCGGTAGCGGAATTCATAATAATATTGAATCCACTGCCTTACTTGATAAAATGACGTGTTGGATCTACGAGTTGCATTCGATACGCTGTGCTGAGCATTTCAATTTTCTTTTACACATTTATTTTATTTCCTTGATCAATCAAATAGCCAATAGAGCAGAAAAATAAGAACTGACAGGCTTTTAAATTTTGAAGTACGGACCAAAAGTTTTTAATAGCTAATACTTTAAACATAAGTGTTCCCCTAGGGCCTATCTTGGATCACGTTTTGACAGCTTCATTTCAATTTGTTTTTGGGTCACAAAGTGAAATAAATGTAGAGTAAATGCAGTCATATAATGTCACCTACTATAATTGAAAAACGGACACAATATTAATACAAAATATTACTTTCATTTTGACTGCGCTGTGTTATATTCCGTGTAGCCAAATAAAAATATAACGTTCTAAGGATAAACGGGATCCATGAGAATCTATATTAATACTGTTCGGGTCCGTTGTGTTATATAGCGTAAATATTTACGAAAAATGTTCATTGAATGTGAACGTTTTTCTTTGGGCAAGTTTCGTTTACGAACATCGTATACTAATAGAATGTGATTTCTGAAATGTAATAAAAGTTTAACATAGTACGAGTTACTAGAACTATTTTAATACCCTCGTAAAAGAATACCAAAAATATTTTACTTCCAATGACGTAAGTAAGATTAGGATTTGCTTAGGAACAATTAGATTTGGAGCTTGATTTCTATTTTGGTTTGATTTAAATTTAAATTTAAACTTGTAATCCGCTACCGCCTCCACTAGGTTCACTGCCTTACAAGTGTACGCCTTGAGTGTAATCATATCTTTTATTAACCTCATATTTTAATCCGCAAAGTTCCCAAGACGTCTTAGAGAGCTAGATTTCCCTTGATAATCTCCAACGTTAATGTCAGCCAATAAATAGCTCTGAGAGTGAAAGTATCCAGTCTTTTGCATATAATTTTGCTTATTCTGTAACCACTTCTCTTTCATTTTTGTATAATGTTGGAAAATGTTTAATATTCGTGTATGTTTATTTAATGAGTTTTATTTCATCGTTGCTAAGTTGATAGCGAGGTCATGTGAAAGCAATAACAGCTTAACCTTCTAGCTTCTGTCTAAAAACGTAATGAAATCCTCCCTTTTAATATCTAGGTAATACAACCTTCCTCCTCTTACCGTTTTCCCGGGAGCACCAGTAGTTCCATCAGCTCCTGTAGGTCCCTGAGGTCCAGGAGGACCTTTCAGCTCTGGCATCACCTCCAAAATTTGGGAGATATCGTTCAAACTGCATCTGCATTGTCCTTGACCCAAAACCTGGCAAAAATACAAACTATTAAATTCTCGTCAACCGAGCATGAAAATGTATGAACGGTTCCGGCACAGTTTTTATATTGTTATTTTATTCCGGGAATATGAATAATCTAACCACGTAAATCTTTTTTATCTCTTGTGACATTTTCCGTAATATTGTTTTATAATAGTTTTTTTTGTGATATCAAAAGTATCTTGGGTATAAAATGAGAAACTAGCTGGGTGGAAAATAGTATATCATCATAAGGGTGAGTGTAATGCAAAATATGTAATGTGTATATACGTTTAATTTATCTTTTGAAACGGTCATAAAATCATGGAAGAACGGCAACATTAAGGTGTAAACTGCTACAATTAGTTCTCATAAATGAGTATTTAAAACGTCGAGTAAGTTTTCAAATTCCTTTTTTATTGCCTCTCTCTTAAAGTTTCCTTTGTCAGTAGTCCGTGTCACTGCCTTTCAAGTCGACAATCAAGACAAGTCTTAGTATTTACTAATGGAAGAAGTTTTATTACTCCAAAACTGTATTGCAGTAAAATAGTTTTTTTAGTATTCGTCGCTAGTGAAGGGTTAATATAACAGGATTGTTTTACCTATCAAATGGAAAGGGACCGTGATCACTATTACGTATTCTCAAAGCGCCTCTTACATCATTCAAAATATTCAACAATACGCCTAAGTTGTAGTAAATAGAATATAGTCCTAACGTAACTTGGCCCCTTTTACGCCGCCTTTTAAGCAAATGCTCACAATCTCATCATTCACACTGTCCATAAAGAACGAACCTTGTTTAAACATAACAGTTTGCTGTAATGCCTAATAGCATCTTCCCCCTTTTATTAACCCAATTCCACTAACAATTTCAGTTCACGATTGTGCAAAACACGCGAAATTTACTACATATCGATGTAAAGAGGTACGTGACCTGAGTTATAACTTTCGTCAAACTCAAGCTAGGTAGAATGACAGAGATCCCTCGGATTAGTGAAATCTTGCCCAACTCCTGTAAAAGTTGTTCCAAAACTTCACAAAGTCTTCGGATTGTCCGTAACAAAAGTGTTTGTTTCGAGTGAGTACTTAAGACGTAGTTCTGTTTTGTTTGTTGTATTCATATAGGTACTTACGTTTTCTCCTTTCTCTCCTTTGTCACCAATGAAAACTAGATCGGGGAAAATTGTGACGTCATTAGTTCTATAAAGAGTGTTAGTGTATTAACAAAGCAGATAATTATATAATCTTACAAACTTAGATGATCAGATTAGATCATTATCTTTATTTTCATCTAATTTTACTAAATTAAACGGGATAATATATAATTATATAACACGAATTTCTTGTGAAGTATATCAGTATTTCAAAATAACAATCAATACACGTGCCATTATTTGAAGGCTGTGTTAACGTTATGTCATCAATGGCAGGTATTATTATTTCAAGAGTTGACATGTATTGGACAACCAAATAAGAATAACATCTCTGTAATCAAAGTCAAAATCACAAGCTGAAAATATTGAGTTTATATCACATAATCGTAAAATCTGTTAGAAATAAAAAATCAAGTCGAAATACAAAATCGATGCAAAGAAAAACCACCTCCCGAATAACTCCGTATAAAATATTACACGAAAGAAATGAACCCAGTGCCTCTGAAGTCAAAGCAGAGACTTACGAAAATACGTCAAGTGTGATTGATGTATTGTGAGGAATAAAATCCACTTACACGGCGATGTGTGTGACACGACAGCCAGTCTGTTCTCATCTGGGTTTACCTGTAAAAAGAAACGTTTATTTATGTACTAAATAAGCCCTCTTATACTTTCATAGAGACTTACTTTTCTTGTGAGGGATCAAGACACATCAAAGGACGAAATGACAGACTCCAAATTGTATGTTGATGATTTCCTTTGACGCGATAAAAGCAAGTTGTAATCGATTTCTATGAACGTATCGGACACAGTTAAACGTTTGGAGTGACTGTGAAAGTGTTGAAAATAAGGACAGGATGGCCGGCCAGCGCCCACGGACAGCTTACTGACCTAATTCGCGCGTCGGCTATTATTCCTCTGTATACCAAGGAAGTTATATATTATGTGTCTCTTTGCTGCAAATTAGTCCACTGCATACAGACTGTGTATATAGTTTGTTTTACAGATTTTTCGAGAAAACTTTTTGTTCCTGAAAGAACACAGACTACCACAATCTCGGAATTGACATTAAATAGATATTAATGATGGACTAAATCTTGCTACGCCTAAAATAGAAAGGGTCCCTGAGTCAATAGGCAACCTAACGTGTTTTTGTCGAAAAGCTTAAACGAGATTAGAATACAAATGCTTACACAGAAAGAGGTCGGGTTAACTACACGGCTCACAGTCCACTTAGCTTTGAAATGTACCAATTTGCAAGCGGTAGTTTAGGCTTAAAAAATTACAGTCCCGCAGTATGAAACAAATTGCTAGAACGAAGTCAGAATACCAAAATAATAGTGGATATTTTTTGACACAATGTAGATTAGTCATCGACGCTTAATATCGATGGCTTATACGCAAAAAAAGTTCCTTGATTGATGTCGTAAATGGTCAGCTATCGTGAATTGTGTTCTATAGGCTTAGATGAAGGGTCGATGATCGCTTGAACAGCTATTGTTACAGTAGCTCTATATAAGCGTGTTGTATGTGTTTGTTAATTACATTTTTAGGGCGATGACGTAATTGGGGCTTTGTCAGGGCCACTTGGATCTGATTACATAGCTGCCTGAAGCATTCAGCTTCCCACTTGTTCCTCCTTATTGACCAATTCGTGACATTAATTTACATGAATTCCTTAATAGAAATTACGCAATGAGTATAATGAAATCGCTTCGAAATTTGATATGACAACAATAGCATCACATTTCGGACGTTTTAATCATAAAAAGGTTTTCTATTGTGCTCAGAAAATATACTGGAAAGGACTCTTAAAAAGATTATTTCAGTACTTGTTTATTTTTTGGGTCGAGATTATCTTTTTACACCAGTTTCTACCGTTCATAATGAAAATTGTTTTGCATTTTACTAGAACGCGTAGCGAAAATCGTGAGCGATGACTATCAGGCTTCACCACACTACGTCTCTGGCAGGAAACCGCACGAGTTTCAAAGTTTGCGAAATAAATAGGAACATTAACACGTAATCTAGTTACTGCGTTAAGTTTTTACAACGGCGGTAATAAGGTCAGAGGACTGTGAATGTACGAGTTGGCTTAAGCATAAAACTTTGAGACTAATCAGGAAGTAGGGAAAAGAAAAACGTAGGTAGAGTGCTAGTGAGTTTAAATTTTTCTATAAAGATTTCGTTTTTTAGAAGAGCCCTCATAGCACTTAGGTCATAAAAAGAGTTACCACTATTAAAAATAACCTCGTACATCTCTCATGGAAGGAGAGAAGCAATTTTCAAAAATCGTTTGATTGTCAAAGAAAGAGTAATCATGTTTAAACGTGGTAGACAGAATTGAACGGTTAAAATAGTTTTTTTTTCCTTTATTGTGAGACGTAGTGTTACGAAGGTTGACAATTCTGACAAATAGTAGTCACTTTAATTGACACGAGGCTATTAAATATTTACTTTGCGATAGAGTAATTAGAGATAGAGAAAATGGTCATAATGGTTCATAATATTGGAGATAAATAACTGTTGTTTTAGCTACGATCTAAACTGCTCCCTAATAATCATTTAATCCACCACTCATCGAAAAACATCGGACATCCCCGTTGGGTAGAGAAGGTAAAGGTAATTCATCCCTTAAAATAATTTTAGCCTATGGTAAATCCTGTCGGGGTTGTGCTGCTATAAAAGTTTCAAGAAGTATTTTAGTAACAAAGCTCAACTGAAGCTATAAAACAGTCTAGCAATATAAATAATGTCAATGTGTTTATAGCAACCATAAAAAAGTTTAGAGTAGCCCATTGTCTTACATCATCAACCATTGCCCCAACACGCAAAGCGAATGTTCGTATCGGTACCAAGAATTTCAGTTGGCATCAAGATGCAATACAAAGTGACTTGTCATGTTTTATGTTGGTTTGACATTTTTTTGTGTTTTGTATCTTGCTTGTTGCCTACGCAAGACAAAAGGTAAACTGCAATAAGTGTATTAGTTTAAAACTTTACTATGTTTAATTTAATTCAAGTTTATTATGACTAGCAAATCTTGTTTTTTTTTTACTCAGAGGTTTATTGATAGTGCTCTCAGTTAAATATTCACAATATTCATAAAGGCTATGTTCTCTTTGTTCGTTAGTAATCAATAATTTCACATTTTGTTTAATTTGGCAAACTGAAATAAAATTAAAGTGGTGCTTTTGTATAAAAGAGAATAAAATATATATTTAGTAACTTAAGAATACATACACATTTTTTACAGTTAAACCTCATGACGATAAGATACCTACCTAAAGGTGCCGAATATAAAATCAAACTCCTTGCTACCTTAATAGATATTAGTACTGAGTTCTTTCATTACTATTCATATAATGAGCCATAGTGAACTAACAAAAATAACGACCGACTCAACACTTTATCGATCAGAAATATATAATTTACATCATTTGTTTAAGCTGAAATTTCATCATTACAAGGAAGAATTCATTTGCAATTCTCGCTACCGGGAACCTAGCTGTAATTACACTTTGGGGCCGCGAATAAATTGTATTTTGTAAATGAATGTCGCTACTTTGATCCTGAAGCGAAACGGAATTTTCTGTTATTAATTATTTTATTTGTTCTGGCTCACCGATCTGGAATCATTATCAACCTTATTTTGTGTCTGTTGGGAGAATCGGGAGCATTTTTATTGTAAAATAAAATTAGCTTTATTTGATCCACATTTAAAAACATAATTATTACTAGCTGCATGTTGACCGTGACTTTCGTTCTCGCGAAATTATTATAAAAATATGACTTCTCTTTTAGAATCGGATTTCGTTACCAATTTCGAGGGTTTTCCTAATACTTGTTCTAAAATAAAAGAAAACAATTACTTTAGTTACTCCTTATAACATCAGCTATCTGACAGTAAAAGTACCGTCAAAATCGGTCCAGCCGTTTCAGAGATTAGCAGAAACAAACAGACGGACAGACAAACCTTAAAAAATGGAGTTAGTGAGCTGTTGACTTAAACACAATCTTTAACTTATGTAACTGAAAAATGTAAGTGGAACATAATAAAAAATATTGCTTAAAAAAAGAAAGTGAAAAAAAGTACAAAAAATTACATATCATAAATCTACTGTTAAGTTATACAAAAAGATATCAATAATAAATTTATATATCTACCACCTTCATATACAAACAATATTAGACACCTATTATACCTATTTACTTTTTAACTGATAAAAGAAACTCTGTATCATCATAAGTCAAAGTTAATAACAATACAAACAGACCCTTCTATTTTATTTATTTGTATAGATTAAATCGAAGCGGGCTAAAATTACTTAATGTTATACACTCAATTAGCGAAGAAATAAGGTAGAAATTCCTGCACCTATTCTCAATTAATTTGAGGTCAGCGCACCGGTTTATTTCATCTGCATGTATTCTGCAAATATTTGAACA
This sequence comes from Xestia sexstrigata, assembly GCA_941918905.2. Taxonomy (NCBI): domain Eukaryota; kingdom Metazoa; phylum Arthropoda; class Insecta; order Lepidoptera; family Noctuidae; genus Xestia; species Xestia sexstrigata. The sequence continues at coordinate 7,487,675 of OW799217.2, read as the reverse complement.
CCAGCACTTTGATTAAAGTATAATTGGAAGTATAGTGATGTCACCGTCCTCCCACTAACGAATATCGATATTCGTACCGATACATCTTTTGTGGAGGAAAATATTTTTACGAAATCGATTTTGCCTACTATTACTCTAGTCTTTCAACACAGATACCATTACCATACCACATTACCAACCATTATTGGTTTATTGATACCATTCTCTTATGAACAAACTAAGAAAGCATTCGTTCAGCCAACTCAAACAATATGGCTGAATGGCAGACAGCTGACACCCAGATATTTTTTTCTATCCAAAAATCAGCATACAAAGTCGAATATTGTTAGTAGAGCAAAATAAATCGATTCATATTACGTCATATTTTACTTGACGTAGCACAGATTGAAATCTGATACGTATCGTAAAACAACTGTACCTATGTAATCTAAATAATGGAACTTTCGGATTGTGGAATGGATTTCATGTGGGTAATTTAGAAGTATTAAATTATTATAGTTCTAAAGTACATGAAAGTGTTCTGTGTTCAAATCATAAAAAAAAACCTTATTCATTTGTTTTTTTTTTCATGTCAGCGGTGTAGTGGTTTAACTTTCTATGAAACGTAACTGTATGTGCCTAGGTAGATACGTATTTATGTTACTAAGCAGCATTGCTGTTTCGGTTCGAAGTTTATGGGCGACGGTAAAATTAATTTCTACATGAGGCTTTCCGACTTTGTCCAGAAGTTTGTCGACTCACCACTTTTGGGTTTATCATAATTATGTACAGGTGGAAGTTGAAAATATCGAAGTATGTACAAGGGAGCAACAATTTTGAAAAGTCACTTAGATTGTCTGAAGTTTTAGTTTTGAGTATGACTGTGGATGGGTATAAGAATAGAGAAAGACCAAAGAATCGATGGATGGACTTTGTGAAGGATGATATGGAACGAAAGAAGGTGTTTGATAAAATGACGAGTAATCGAGAAGTATGGAAGAAGAAAAACAAGGAAGAACATGTGAGGAAACCGGCATGTTCTAGAACCAAATATTCGAAGATATGTGACATCTACCAATCCGCACTGATTATAGCCCATTCCCTCTCATTGAGAGGAGGCCGTGTCCCAGCAATGGGAACATTAATAGGCTGATGATGATGATGATGATGATGGAAGAAGAAGACATGCTTCGGAAACCCCAAATGAATTGAGATAAGCGCAAGAGAATGATGACTTACATAGTCTGTTTTGTGAAAATATTGTTCTGAAATCTTTGCGTTTTTGCCAAGAAATCGTAATACAATTTTTGTTAGCAAAAAAATAAAGATTGATAACTAACAACCCAAGCCATTAATCCTGACTGAAATTTCGCCAGATAAGTATCGACATCTTTGCTTCCCTCGCCATCAGGACTCCATTAGTATCTCCTGTCTTAATTGCCTTCGCATTTAGCGATTACAGGAGTAAGAAGACGATTATGAGACTAGATTCTTCTTTGGTTGAAATAAAAGTTACGGGGATTGAAATTGTGTACTTAGAAACTTACTTTTATCTTAACCGCAGAACAGAGCTCAGATCTGAATGAAGGCAGGATTTATCAAATATAACTTAATGGTGTCTGATGAGATGATGAGTAATAAAGAAGTATGGAAGAAGAAGACATGCTGCGCCGACCCCAAATGAATTGGGATTTGAGCAAGATAATGACAATGATAATGATGCTTGAAATGTTAAAATGTTCTGCAGTATTTTCAATAAGATACCTACACAAATATTCTTTAGTAAAAGGCATTTCTTTTTTCAGTCTTTCTAGGCTGATCTCTAAACGACCGTAGGAAGAGATTTTTAATAATGGCTTACTACAACAAAAAATACATAACGGTACATAACATCAAGCCGGGAATTACATGAAGAAGGGCTAGGCAGAACTGTACCCAGTTATAGTATACCCAAATTTCGCCAGTTATGTTTAAGTCCCTTGTGATAGGGGGGCAAGACTGCCATCAACCGGGCAAATGCAACAAATCCAAACACCGTGGCTGCTACTGAAAAATTCAAACTGAAAATTCCTGATGAAAAATACAATAGCACTTTTCCCGAACTAGAAATTGAACCCAGGACCTCATGCAGTCGCGCTTGCGACCACATAGAAAAAACATACACACTGCTGTTTTGCATAAAACAAGTGCAATTTTCATTTTCACCTTGTACAGTTTGAATGGATCTTAATACTTGGCGACAAGGCGTGTCTAACTTAAAGTTAGATGGGAAAAAAACAAATCTTAATGGTGCTTACAAGAGCTGGCCCACCGACCTGTCACCGTTCCGCCTAATCTTAACTAATGGAAGTCGGATTTGTTTTGTTTGGCATCCAGCTTTTACTGAAAAAAAGTGGTTGGATTCGTACAGGCGTGGATTATAGTGAGAAAAAACTTTGAAGAGGTTTAATAGAATTTTCTGGGTGCGGTTCTTGGCAGGAACGTGACCAATGAGAGCTGTTGGTTTTTTAAATGATCGATTGATTGAAAAATTGGATGTAAGAAAAATCATGATATGACATAACATAACATCACGCCTGTAATCCCCGAAGGATTAGGCAGAGGTGTACCTAATAGTACCCCCACATTTCACCAGTTATGTTTTAGTCCCATGTAATAGGGGGCGAGCCTATTGCCCGTCACAAATCAACTCTGTGGCTGCTACTGAGAAATTCCTAATATCAGAACCCAATAACATTTTGCCCGACCTGGGAATCGAACCCAGGACCTCATGCTCGGCAGTCGTGCTTGCAATCACTAGACCAACGAGGTAGTCATAGGATATGATGATATTATTAGACAGTAAATTGCAAATGGTACTGGAAAACAGAGGGTCAAATGTATTTTAGGTACTACAAAGCACTTAGAGTTGTTCAATCTAGCTTAAGTTGGATTTTAGTAGCTAGGTTCCGTACAGCCTAATATTTAAGATCTTGCATGAAATGAATCTTCTCTTTTAATATAATGTCAGTCATAACTATAAATAACCTACTGTTCAATCTAAAATTGGGCCTTAAACGTTGCATGTTGTTTAACTATTAGAACAAAATGCCTCCAAAACAAACTTGCCCCATTAATTAACTGTCAATTTTTGAACGCACAATAAATCATTCCTATCAATGTCATTGTCTATTTAATAAAACATGCAAATGAAAGAAATAAATAGTGCTTTGGTTGAGAAATAATAATGTAACAACGTTAATGATATTTGTATTAATTGCCAGTCTTTAGTAACTGCCATCAGAAGTGGGATATGAATACACCATCCAAAATCCAATTATCATTCAATAACGCTCATATATCAATACGATAGACTTTCTTTCTTTTAGCAACAAACGTTACTGAAAATCTGTCTAAGTTCTTAATAATAATCCAAAAAGTTTAGACTACAACGTGCTATTGTGGTCTTAGTCTACAAGACTTTATTATTTTTCAAGTGAACTTTTACTAAAGGTTCATATTTGATTGTTTCTCATATTATGAGAATCAATCAAATGTGAACAGGGTGTAAAAGACCTCATCACGAAGCCGTCAACCAAGCATTCTGTACATCAAACTAAGTAATTTTACGCAAAAATTATTGCTGAGGGAAAATTCTTTTTTTTTTTGGGTGAAAAAACATGATTTGTGGTAGTAAGTAATGTGACGCACTCAAAACATTGTGCTGATGGATGGATTGAATAGTACGGGGGTCGTGTAGGTGTTTAAAGTAAAAATCTTACATTAAAAACTTGTATTTAAAAAAAAACTTGTTAAAAAGTTGGAACTTTGACCCCCAATATCTTTGTAACTAGATGGTTCCCAGATATGGTGTAGAACAAAAAAATTATCGCAATGACGGGGAGAACAAGTGCCTTTCGGCTTCGTTAAGAGGTGTTTTACACCCTTTATATAGGTCAGGCAATGTTATTGGGATTTCCCGCAGGATTTCCACAGTAGCAACTCGGTGACAGGTTGATGTAAGGCTCGCCCCTTATCTATAAGTGGCAGAATGTGGGTGCAATATAGAGTATATCTCTGCTTAACCCTCGGGGATTGCAAGCGTGTTTTCTAATTAACATTTGTACTTTAAATATCTATGAAACCATTTGTTTCATAGGATGACATTGAATCCATACATGATAATGTTACCTATGCGCAATGGTGTACCTTTAGTAAAAGTTCACTTTAAAATTAATAAAGTCAGTCATAAAATAGATAAACAAAAGGTCCGCAATTAAATGCAGACCATTATTCTGTTATAGTTTTAAAAGACAAACTATAATTTTCCATAACAATAAATAACAATCAAAGGGTCTTTTATTTTCCAATCAAAATCATAGCTAACAGCAACTGTTAATGACTTTTTTCCGTGTCCAAAAGTAGTCAGATTTGACTGTTATAGTATTTTTTTTACGTAAAACGCGGGTAAAACACTTTAATATGATAAGCCTATTCAATATTTAATAGAGTACTGTTTTAATCGATGTTAAATTATTATTTTATGACTTCCTGGTATACATTTTTGATGAGTGAAGAGTATTTTATAAGTAATCGTTAAACGTGACTTGTAACTTTTGTTATGAGCAAATAAGGCTTCCCAAATGGTGGACCTATGAACTGGTAAAGGCCACAACCCGTTGAATGCCGGAGCCACAGGAACGGTTAACGTGGCGTAGTTTGGGAGAGGCCTACGTTCAGCAGTGTACGTTTTGACTATGAAAACGGTAGTTCAGGAAAAACGGCCTCCACGAACGAGTTGTAGGTTATAAGCTTTAAGCCAGTCAGGTAAAGTGCCGCCCATTCTGTCTGTATCTATGGAAATTATTTCATTACCTGATCTAAAACCAGTTTAAGAAAACATCGTCAAGAAACCGGCAAGTCCTAGAACCGAAAAATGAAGTCATTTGATATTCGTATGATTTACTCGATATATATTTATTGTCACCATTTATTTATATATTATGTTTGAAACTGTTTTCTGTCTGTCACTAACCCTCAAGGTTCATTGGAAGACCAGCGTCAGACAACATCACCTGTCAGGCATGAATGCTGAAATAGACCTTTTTGGCGCACAGTACAGTCATACTATATATTTTCTCTTTTTATGTAACCTTTTTAATATCATTGTGTGTGTTTAATGTACTGACGTCAAATAAACATTTTTCTTTCGTTCTATCTATTCACTAAGGCACACAGGGTGCGCGTGGTAGATTATGTTGAATTCTCTCCCACACAAATGAGGCCTCAGTGTCCCAGCCGTGGAAACGGTAAAAGCTGAATTTACTGAAGCCTCATCATCTGCCTAGCCTTCTTCCAACTATGTTAGGTCAGCTTCCAGTTTAACCGAGTGCAGCTAGATTATTATATTGTATTTTATAATATGGAGCGACTACCTATCTGACCTCCACAACCCAGTTAGTACTGGGTATACCCCTTGACTGACACTGACTACCTGTAATGACTGTCAGAGATCTACAAATGACAGCTGGGTCCAACGGCTTAATTTGCTTTCCGACGCATGGAGGAAACTCGGTATATAATACCGAGAATAAGATCGACCCGTTCAGCTGTTTTTATTGCTATCACTACGTATTTTAAAACAAAGTCCCCCGCCGCGTCTGTCTGTCCCTATGTATGCTTAGATCTTTAAAACTACGCAACGGATTTTGATGCGGGTTTTTTAATAGACAGAGTGATTCAAGAGGAAGGTTTCAGTATAATTTGCGGGTGGGCGAAGCCACGGGCATCAGCTAGTATTATTTTAAAATGCTAAAATATTTAAATCGAGATTTCTGTGTCCTGCTTTCAGAACTCAATTCCACTACATCATAGATATTACTATCAGAAACTTGTAGTTTATTTGCTTGTGTACATTTCTATTTACGTACAAACCATTTAGTCTGTACGCTCAATCGAATAAACTGTTTGTTACATTAATAATGCAGTTGACAATTGGTTAAACAACCGTTTCAGTTAACAACATTGTGTACTGTGTAATTTTGATATATTTTTTAATGGTGAACACGATTCGTTTGAATGTTAACCTGAGGTCAATAGACGGTTAACATCATTGTGTTATAATTGGCCTTTTATGTCTTGAATTAATTATTAGAAAATAATTATAAAATTAACGATTTATATTTTATCATGTGTTGGATTTATGACTGTGCGACTCGTCCTTTTCCCAGATGCTCAAATATTAAATTGAGAGTTGGAATATATCCAAGTTAAATGTTAATTCACGGAATGATGGAGATAATTACATCAATTTCTATTTAACAATTCAGAAGATCTAAGCAGACTCATAGACACGTAACTCGGCCTAGTTTTGTAACAATTTGTTGACAATACAATTTTGTGGATATCTGATTACAAATGTCGTACCTTAAAGAAACAAATAGTAATGGATGACGCACGCTAGACCGTGTCGGATCCGAGCCGAGTGTCGGCCGTAGCACAATCCATTGTCCATTGCTCGGTAGCGGCTCGGAAGCGTGAGTGTGTCCATACAAATTGCACGATCGACACTCGGCTCGGACCTGACACGGTCTGGCGTGAGTCAAGCTTAATGCAACCTTCTTATCATTAACACTGGAAACGAGATATTTACCATGTTTAACTGTTTGTACAACCATCTTCTCAATAAGTGTATGGTTTTGAAGTGTAGAAATAAATCAAGGAAAATCAAATAAATCCAGGAAAATCAAATGCCTTTTACTTATCAATAAACCACATCAAACGATAATCTATCAAATTCATACGTTTAGCCATCGAATCTTTATAGGCAGCAATAGAAACTTTATTGTTTGTTCCGCTTGTAAACAATCATATCCGGCCATTACATTCGAGTAGAATACGCATTAACGTCATGCTAACAGAATATTATCGATGGGATTTAGACGTGGGCCTTGAAATACGCGAATATTTTAAGCCATAAATCAGAGATCGAAATAGGTACAGTATATTTACCTATACTTTACGAAACAAGTAGGTAACATGTGGATAGTAAATATCTTCAAAAATACTTAATCTTAATCCACATGTTACTTACTCTTACTTCCTTAAAATTTAGGCAAAGATGCTCTACTTAGACGGATATCTCGTCGCTTCTTGAAAAATATTCTGACGGACGAAGGTGCGTCCGGTTATACTGGAGCAGACCCCAATATAATTGTTAAAATATATTATTATGCAGAAATTGACGATGATTCGCAATTTAATATAATGTAAAGGTAAGAAACAGTGATAGATTTTAACAACCAGTTCAAATGAATCTCAATAACAACTGCTGAAATGAGTAGTTATTTAGTTGTTGGTGAAATAAGATTTAAATTGTCAACAATTTGCAAAATTTTGATGCAAAATCGGAATTAAAAAAAAATGTCTTTAAAACTGTTTCGTCTTTGAAATTATTTTCTTTTCATAAGTAAAGTTTATTTCGTGCAAGCTACGAACATCAAATTATTTATTAAAAAAACAAAGTTAAGATTAAATAATAAAGAAACTTAAGCAAACCAGCTGCAAGTAAAAATAACAATCTACATATGAATAATTCTAAAAGAAAACGCTGGCACACCAAAACATAAATTCAAAATATTACAAGCGTTTTTATTTCACAAAAGTTTTAAGCTTAACTCCGGCCGTTCGCTGCATTCGTGGCCACAACGAACATGGCTGAAAACGTTGTACTGCGATCGTAACTTTGACCAGTAAACGTTGTGTGATTGTGGTTGCAAAATATCATCCGTTGTTTAGTTGCAGTTTCAGTTATTTTTAGGGAAAAAGAAATATTAGAAAAGAGGGTAAAAATATTAAAGTGAGGTTAAAATTCGGGACTCTTATTTTGAATGATAAAGAATTTCTACGCAAAAATAACTATTATGAGTAGGTATATTAAAAAAGTCCTGACTCACTATCTCACTGACGAACTCATTAACGCCCAGCCCAAACCCTTGGACCGAGAAAATTAAATTTTTGATGTAAATAAGGAGTCATCAATTTCGAAATTCCCGCGGACGGGCCAACTGCTACTGAACAATTATTATAAGTTTTAAGGTTTAATAAATTGGAACTATAAGAAAAGCAGAATAAAACCAGTGTTATTTAAAATAAAGCAAACACGTTTTCTTTTATCTGAAATTGAAATGAAAAAAAATTCAATGGAATTATTTATAAAGTACAGGTCTCGTAGAGTACTCGTATTATCGAAAAATCCTTTATGCCAGACCCAGAGATGAACTTCATAAAGAAATATAATTTTTGGCAGCAAGCCATTTTTATTATCCTATATGGGAAGAGAAAAATTCAGCCGGGCCAGTGGTGTTTTTTTTCACTATTTAGCAGTGAAGATCGGAAATGCTTGGAATTATTAATTAGACCTGGATTTTTGCTGCAACAATGGGCCATTTTTTATACACCTCCTAGAAATAGAAGATATATTTATATGGAGGCAAAACTGATGAAAGTATTTTGTACGCGTAGTTTTTTTCTTTGAACGAATATTACAATATTTCAAATTAACCCCGAGGCTCGAGGTAAAAGCACGATATAACATAAATACCGTAACATGAAATAATAGGAACTCTTTACAAACATTTGTGATTAAAGCGTGTTTTCAAACTCGCCCTATTTATCAAGTAATTCTTACTTTATTCCCATACAAAATTATGGCAAACAATAAATAAAACCGTTGTACAATCAAAAGTTTAATTTCCGATACCATTTGGAAAGTTCTAGAACCATAAACTGCGGTTCATGACTCGCAGACATTTTCTCGAAAACGGTTGGTTTCGTGACTGTGTTATATCGTCGGTGCAGTCAAACCTTTACATCAAACTGTATCATTTGTGCTTATTTTCTTTTATCCTATCTTTGTGCATGCTTTGTTATTTTTTTTCGCGTGATTAAAATAATGCTTGCTTTAAAATGATACTGGCAACCTCGGGTAAATTGTAGAGGGAGAAATTGGACGAAAAATAAAGCGGAACATATCAAAGTCAAAGGTACAGTGAAAGGATTATTTTGTTGCCTGAATGACTCTGGCAGGGTAAATGTTTGAAAATATTTGTGAAATCGTACTGTATATACAAAATACCGGGGTTAGTTTCGGTTTTTGATCAAAAAACCTTGTAGGAACAAAAATTGTTTCGCCGTTTATTAAAAAAAATGCTGTTTCAAAATGTATGGAACAGCTGATTTAAAACAAATTACAGATTTAAAAAAATCTATGGGGCGGGGGAGAGGGTTTCAGGGATCTGTCGATAAATGTCAGATTCTAGAAATGCCAGACGAGTTTATAACGCCAGATTCTATGAATGGCAGATTCTACGAATGCCAGATTCTACAAATGTCAGATTCTACAAATGCTAGATTCTACAACTGTTAGATCCTACAAATGTCAGATTCTACAAATGCTAGATTCTACAACTGTTAGATCCTACAAATGTCAGATTCTACAAATGTCAGATTCTATAAACGCCCTGAATACATGGTAACCATTTTGGCGTCGGTGTCCCTTCCACTTTGTATATTTTTTACAAACTCCTAAGAAGGTAAAGGTTTGAAAAATAGTAGGTACATTCAAGGAAGTTTAAAAGTGCAAGCATTGTGCAGGAAAAGCTGTGTAATAAAATAGTAAATGTTTTAAAAAATAAGATTCAATATTTACAATGTAAATAATAACATAATAGTTCAGGAAAATTTTTTGGTAAGTTAAATTATTTTCACATACGAAAAAGTTGGTATCCGCAATTACGTATGTGTTAGGTATTACTTTTATACCCAAGGTCAAAGATCACCGCCATTTGACCTCTGTCATAAAAACCCACTTAAAACAGCCTATATTAAAATAAATACATGCATAATAATATCTAAAATTGCTATTTAACGCCTAAAAGCCTAACCACACGACGTTTCAGGTTACATTATACCCAAGTTATACGAAGTGACACATTTGACCTTTGCCTCGAATTTCTAGAACTGTCCCTGACCCTTGTCGTCACAATCAATCACATAAAGTAGTGCTTGTATTAATACTAAGAAGTGTAGCACTACTGTTGAATATGCATGTCACTAGTATAATCGTAGTTTAGTAATTCTAAAAATAAAATTAACTAGTGTTGGTGTAGTGGTAGTTAGCGTGTAAGCTGTATCCATCATCACATGCTTTTTAGGGTTCCGTTGTCAAATGGCAAAAACGGAACCCCTATAGATTCGTCCTGTCAGTCTGTTTGTCTATCCATCCGTATGTCAAAGCCATTTTACCTAGAGACTAAGCAACACAGCTGAAATTAGAAGCGGTGTCTGCCTGGTGTCTTTTGTTAACCGCTACACAAAAGTGATGTGAAATTACTTAAAAAAAATAGGGATGGCTCTCTATATACAGGGTGTAAAAGACCTCATCACGAAGCCGTCAACCAAGCATTCTGTACATCAAAGCAAAAATTATTGCTGGGAAACAACTTTTTTTTTCGGGGTGAAAAATCATGTTTTGTGGTAGAACTCAATGTAACGCACTCAAAACATTGTGCTGATGGATGGATTGAATAATACGGGGGTAGTGGCGGTGTTTAAAGTAAAAATCTTACATTAAAAACTTGTATTTTAAAAAAAGCTTGTCAAAAAGTTGTAACTTTGACCCCCAATATCTCCGTAACTAGAAGGTTCCCAGGTATGGTGTAGAACAAAAAAATTATCACAATAACAGGGAGAACAAGTGCCTTTCGGCTTCGTTAAGAGGTGTTTTACACCCATTATGTAACAGAAAATGGAAAGGCACGAGAAGCTTGTGGCTAAATAATAACAGCCATTCGTGTCGATCTTCAGGCTAAGCCGCACGTGCACAGGTTGTTCTGTGGATAGTTGACCACTCTACATACCGAGGTTCCTCCGTGACTCAGAAAGCACGTTAGCAATTGGTCCCGGCTGACAATTTTAGATCTTTGAATGTCGTTAGGTAGTCAGTGGCCCGAAAGTCTGCAACAAGTTTTACCGTTTTAGGGTATTACCTAGTACTCGCTGGATTGTGGAGGACAGATAGCAGACAGACAGGATAGAGAGATTGCAGGACAGATTGCAGTCGCTCCATGTAAAATACTGGTACGAGTATCTAGCTGCATACGGTTAGACTGGTCCCCATTAATAGTTGGCAAATACTACACAGATGATGACGAGAAATACGGTTAACCCCTAATATAAAGCCCCTAAAGTGTTCTCCATTTCAACTACAACTATGCATTGCATATGCATCGTATTAAAAAACAGAGAACTACCTGGCGATTGTGACGTCATAGTTTTTCAAATAACATTTAAAATCGTATTGTGCCAAAATATCAAACCTGATGAATGAAATACCTGATGTCAAAAACTAGCTCACGTCAAATGCAGCTGGAAACCGTTTATAGCACCTACGTGCGTTCACACAACAAAATTTTTAATGGTAAACGGGATGTCAAAATTAAAAAAAAAACTTCATTCTATTTTCACAATAGTTTGATGCGGGTTAGGATCGGCTTCCAGTCTAACTAGATGCAGCTGAGTACCAGTACTTTACATGGAGCGATTGCCTATCTGACCTCCACAACCCAGTTAGTACTGGGTAATACACAGTATCCCTTGGTAAGACTGGTTCTCAGACTTTTTGGCCACTGACAACCTGTAACGTCTGACAAAGAGCTGCGATGATAAGACTTGTCACTAGCAGACAGGTGGAAGGAGCTCTCCATTCCCTTCACCTAATCAAAAAGCCACGTTAACTCAATTTTTTTCTGTAGAATATACTTTTATCAGAGTTCGTACTTAATTAAATAGCTGGTTAAATTAAAATGTGATAGCGGTAGCTCTCTTGTACGGAAGAGATAAAACTGAGATTTTCCAGTTAATCTTAGTTTTATTCACTCTGATAAATCCTTTTGGTTTATTTTACCGACCAAATCCAAGAATCCGGGCTTTTAATTTATTGCTACAAGCCTTAAGGAAAGTACCTTTTCATTAACGATTGCCAAACTATTTTTCATCACCACCGTCGCCTGTAATAAAGTTTCCATTACTGTTAGCCCGTGTCACCCCACAGCTGGGCAAAGGCCTCTTCCCATGACTTCCAAATCCTTCGATCCCGGGCCAATGTGGACTACTGGCCGTTGGTTCTATGTAGCTCGTCCCGCCACATTGTGGGCCAAAATAACCACTATGTGGAGCCCTGAGATGATTTTGAAGGCAACTCGGTAGACCTCGCAGGAGATGGCGGGACAAGCTAGACCATAGTTGAGTTAAGTTCAATAAAGTAAGCCTTTATTATATTACTGTTTTACACTGTTTGGAGTATTTACAATAAACATGTTTATTTATCTTAGACGATCGGTTTTAGTCAACAGCTTATCCTTCGACAAAGGTCTCCTCTAAAGATTTAGATTTCTGCCTGTCTATCGCTGTTCTCGTCCACTCTGGACTTGGCTTCTTTTTTCATTCCTAGGATACCAATTTGTTTTTATTTTAGACCATTTCTCATTCGTATCTCTTCATTTTTCGTTCTGTCTATCTAAAATCCAACATAATAAACTAACCACGTTTAAATAAACTACATGAAATATTCTTTTAGAATGACCCGTAACTTTCACCCACAGTTATATTATCAAAATGCATGAAAAATTAATGATTTCAGTCACGAACGCTTTCCGCTGAAAGCGGTCGTCATAGTGATGAATAATGAATTTGTGCTGAAATAAAATATTGTATATTCTTTTTTTTTCGTCATGATGAGTTTTTTTTTGCGAATTGGCCAAGGGCATCACGGACTTTGTCGTTTAATAAAATTGGTAATTGGATATACAGGTAGGTAGTTAGGAGCGTTGTATAATACCTTGTTATCCTTGTTTGGCGATCGGTATAATAAATCGTAATCTTTATTATTTGTCAAGCAGGAAAATGTGACGAAAGTTAACAAGGTGTGAATAGACACTGTTAGAAGTTTGGACACCATAATGACTCATTATCTCCGTACTCTTACAAACTGTGAGGACTGAGTATTCATTTTCATCTTTTTCTACGTTTACGTTTTTGTACGTTTACTTTAAGGCATGCGTGCTCCACCCTAGACCACGTCGCATCGTAGTCATCGCTTCACATGAGGCGAGTTGCGGCCAAACGCAAGCCTTATTATAACAAAAAAACCTCAGTCAACGTCCAGATAGAGAGATAGGCCTGTTTTAGGTACAGGTTTCCTCCAAATATATCCTGAGTTAAAAAAATATTTCTTGAAAACTTTAAATTCAAACGAAGTCAGCATTTCAGTGAGTGGAATCGCCAAAAGAATTTCAATCACATTCTTAACATTCACGAAAATAACATTTAAACAAACAGGAATCAAACAGGATTAGTTTAACTTCAAATCGAAGTACCAAGATTTGAACTTTGTAATGTCAATTTAGGTATAGTGGCTGTTATATGATTGTGCCTCTTTAAAGGGTTAGTTTTCAATGACCGGCCAAATTTTCAGAAATGGTTTAGAATCGATAATATATTCGATATAAAGAAAAAAAAATGTTTGAACAGGATTTTCTTGCTTCGGTGATAAACAGACTGGATGGATCTAGTAAGCACGCACAGATTTCAAGACCCACATATGGCTCACATATGTTCCTATGATCGTTAGCTTACTTTGCAAGTAATGGTCTTAAAATTCATTGATATGTTCTTAGTTCATTAATATTAAAATTCTCATTCAGCTAAGTTTTATAAAATAATTTTTCCCTCCGCCAGGGTTAATTGGATAGAATATTTTAACGATTTATTATTTCCTGTGAAAATTATACTCCACCTTTTCCTGTCCTATCCTATATTACCTAGGCACAGTTTTATTATTAAAATAACCCTTTTTCTATAGAATTTAAATTAGAAAACTTACGCAAATATTGGATAAAATAATGTTTTAGGATACCTACTCGCGTTTGCCCCGATTACAAGGGACTCGAACATAATTGACTGCGTCGTTGGTCGAGTGACCGCAAGCGCTGAACATGAGGTCCTGGGTTTGGTTCCCAGCAAGTGTTATAGGATTTTATGAGGAATTTATGGTTGATGACAATAGGCTCTATTACCCAACTAACTAAACACATAACAGGCGAAATGTAGGTGTGTACTATTAGGTAGGTACTCCTCTCAGCATTCGAGGATTTCAAGCCTGGCAATTTCATCAACAGCGCTTATTCCATGACAAAATAAAGCCGTTAATCAATATTAACGGCTTTATTTTGTCACGGAACAAGCGTAGGAGTAGGAGCTTTGGAGTATAACTTCAAATCGCAAGTATTAATGTGATTAAAGACCAAAGAAACGATTGTTGGACTTTGTGACGGATGATATGGCAAGAAATGAGATGTCTGATGAGATGACGAGTAACAGAGAATTATGAAAGTCAAAGACATGCTGCGCCGACCCTAAATAAATTGGAGTAAGGGCTGGGAGAATAATGATAAAATCAAAAATCAAGCACAATAAACACGAACCCAAAATATCATCCATCACGTTTCCCTCGTGACCGAACTAAACACAGTCGAACCGAATTCATGATGTAAATGACAAATACATATTCCAATGTAAATTACCAGTTTAGAATACAAACAGTGGAACCTACTCAATAATTGATTGGGTACGTAACTTGATGCTCGAGGGGGGTACCCAGTGTTGGTAGATTGGGGGTTTTTCCCGTTTTTGAGGGAAAAATCGCACGACGGGAAATTTTGGTGAAGCATTTGGGGAAAATTTCAGCAATGTAGAAATTTAACAAATAATATAATAATAAAAATTAAGGTAAGATTTAGGAAATCAATAAACATTTAACAGATATATTATTAGATAGAATAACTTGCATAGTTAATAGATACACCGATTGCAACGTTTCCTGCTTCAACGGGAACGGGCAATACATACAATGACACAAATTTCAATACCCAGTGGTACCTTTTGTTAATGAACATAGTGTTACAATATGGAAAAAACGTTACAAAACGTATAATTTTGAACAAAAATAAGACTGAATACGGGGAAAATTTAGAAATTCGATCTAGCAACCCTAGGGGTACGAGGGAAAGTTGGGTCAAGGGCACACGATCGAAAAATCATTTAGGATAGCGTTTGAATGAGTAGTTTGGTGAAAATTAGTTCTGAAACTGGCGGCAGGGATTGATTTTTCGCTTTTGTTTTAAATGTGTTCTAGCGTGAGTAGGGTCTAAACTCTGAAGCTTTGTGATTCGAAGAGTGGGTTTAATTTTAATCCATGTCAATGCCTTTTTTTTGTATTTTTTTTTTCGAATGGGAAATCATCAAATTTTCGAACAGTCCCGCAGCTCCGGCAGGCATCGGCCCTTACGAACCCCTTCCTTTTGCGTATATCTCTTTGAGGCGCGCGTGGAACACGAACGCGCCATCGACACAGCCTGTCATCATAAGATGGACTGACGATGAGCTAGCCCATAGCTCTCTGTCCACAGGCCCGCGCCTACGACAACGTGGCCCCCGACGCCCGGTGCGTCTCTCGCACTGGCTGAGACGTGAGGTTCTCTCCCTCTCACGTTCCGCCACCTCCTTCGCCGGACGCGAGAGGTTGCCGCCGCCGATCGCTGCTACGAGGACACGGCGTTGCTCCGCCCACGTGGGGCAGATCTCCACCGTGTGCTCCACCGTGTCCTCCGGTCGATCCTCAATCCTTTGTCAATGCTTTACGTTAATATTTCATTATATTGTCTTACAGACTAATGATTCCAAGTTTCTATTTGACTCTCCAAAATTTTATAACATGAACGAGCAATAATACAATTTAATTTTAGAAGTTCGGTTAGGGTTTTGTTTTACTCTATGATTATAATGATGCCTACATTATTTTCGAAAATTTGAATCATGCATACATAGACCACATTTGACACTTCATCAAAATACACCAACGAAACCTTGTAACGGCTGGCATAAAATATTATTTATTTCTTCGAAGTTACAACAACACAGTTGCTTAACAAATTTTCAATTACGATAACATGTTTATTGTAATAATGACAAAATAAGGTAACTTTTAAATGTAGTAGTACTAAACTGACAGATGTCAAATGTGTTCCATTAAATTGGCATAATCCCAATAAAGATTGTAAAAAGACTCTTAAGGAAGCCGAAAGGCACTTATTATTCCCGTCATTGCGATATTTTTTTTGTTCTAGACCATACCTCGGAACCTTTTAGTTACAGAGATATTGGGGGTCAAAGTTCCAACATTTTCACAAGTTTTTTTTTTAATACATGTTTTGAATGTAATTTTTTTACTTTAAACCATGACGCCAGTATTATTCAACACATTAATTAGCACAATGTTTTGAGTGCGTTACATTGAGTCAAACCGTAAAACGTGATTTTTCACCCAAAAAAAACATCGTTTCCCAGCAATATTTTTGCGTAAAGTTACTTAGTTTAATGTACAGAATGCATGGTTGACGGCTTTGCGAAGAGTTTGTTTACGCCCTGTATTGGTGATAATTAACGTAATTTTCCTTTTATCTAGGCGTTAAATCTACAGCACACAAAACTAGCTGAATGAGTTGTTTCCTACAGCGTCTGATTGTGCTCAACTCCGACAAAGCCAGAAGTTTTTCAGACGGAAGCTTTGTATTGTTGAAAGACAGACAGTATCTGACTATGGTGCCAGCTGTATAAACAGTTGTAATGTTAAGCAGTGCACTACAATAGGCTTCTAGTTATCAAAAGATACTATAATTCTTTTATTTACTATTATTTGTTTTGTGTCGTCGTTCGTAGGATAAAATGTATCCGAATGAACTTAGTGGTTTTGAGGGTTCCGTACCTCAAAAGAAAAAATAGGAACCCTTATAAGATCATTTTCTTGTAGGTACGTCTGTGCGTCTGTCTGTCTGTACGTCTGTCTGTCCATCTGTCACCACCGATTTTCTCCAATTTTCTCATATTAGGTTTAAAATCAAGGTCAACACGATAAAAAGATATGGGCAAATTTTGATTTTCGCGAAAACTTGTAAGTACCAAAATTTACCTACTTGCGGCTTAAGCCAAATAAATATGTTTTCTTTCTTCTTTCTTACCTTATTTTCAACGTTTTTTTAAATTAACAATTCTAGGTAAACCGGAAGTACCCCATAGGTTTTTGGTCGAAAACCTATATGACCGTTGACCTAGAATCACGAAATTTGGCGAGAAGCAATGTCTTACAGCACATGTAAAGGGAAAAATCTGAAAACCGTAAATATGTAGGTTAATAACAAAAAACAACCGGCCAAGTGCGAGTCAGACTCGCGCACGAAGGGTTACGTACCATTAAACAACATTTAGATGAAACGGAAAAAAAAACACGTTTGTTGTATGGGAGCCCCCCTTAATTATTTATTTCTAAAGTGAATAAACAACTAAATATTACAAACTATTACAAACTTATTATTTGTGGTTGGTGCAATAGCCGTTACATGGGATCGAACAGCAAAGTTAAGTTTGTCTTTGAAAAAAGTTTGTACGGAACCATCGGGGTTATATAATCAAATTAATAATTTTGTTTTTACTGGCGTACATTTTGTGTGACTTGACACAACACCGGGATTGTGTATCAAAATGTAAGTGTATACTAATTATTAATCTTTATTACAGGAACTGATGGAAACTAATGAAGGCGCCAAACTGATAAACTCAACAGATGGATTAGATAATGTTACGATCATTGTCTGGAAAATTCTAGGCTCTCTACCGCAATAACGAAATTAAACGTAGCTAGATATCGATTGACGCAGTGGCCGAGTGATTAGGCCTAGTAGTACACTTTGGGGTACTATATACCCTGTTTTGAACAAATATTCGTCAGACTTAAGGATTTTAGACATAACAAAGCACATTATTCCATTGTGCATACTACAAATAATCAACTTGAGTAACATGGTTTTAGTTTTTCACAGAATTTTCCCTGAAAAATACGTCAAAAACAGATAAAAACCAAATAAAAGAAGCCTTCATACATTCCACAACTCATCCGTTCCACACACATCAGCCTAGCAGTCATTAAGCCACTACCCGCCTTCTAGACAGAAAAGCTTTCAGATCTTAAGCAAAAAACGAGAAACACTCTCGAAAAAAAGGAGGAATATTCGAGAAAAAAAAAGTAACATTGTACATCGTATCGTTGGATAATGTAATTCCGTGCGAAGTTGTTGATAGGAGTGAACGAGCGAGTAGGTAGGTACCTATGTTGGTTAAATCCTGGCTCCCTTTCAAGGATGGGTATTAAGGGGAAGTGGGAGAACCCAGCTTAGCTTGTATGAAGGAAAATGTAATGGGAGGAGACAAGTGCATATTTTCATGTGTGTTTACCTTTTAATGGAAAACCATGTACCTACCTTTAACTGATTAAAGGGTTTATTCCTTTAGACACTTCAAACATACAATTTTAATTGGTGTTTATACTTATTGGTAGGCTAGTTAATATGTGTCTAAAAATAAAACAGTAATTTCTTTATGAATAATGAAGCTAAAATTACTGTTTACAAATAGTAGCCCGCGTTTTTTATGAAAGCTGTGATTACGAGAACAATACATATTTAGTTTATAACATAATTAGTTTTTGTTAAATGAAAATTAGGTTTATCAAGCAAAATTGAATGCGTTTCCGTGCCATTAACCAAACTATGGAATGCGTATCCGTGCCATTAACCGTTGAGGAGTTCTCTCGTGAGGAGGCGATCCTGGTTGCAGGATTATTTATCATGTCTGTCATGAAAATGTAACCAGATCCAAAGGTGTGTGGAAAATTTCAGCTCAATCAGTTAGAGGAACTGGTTTGAAATTTAGTTGCAAGATTAGAGCACAACAAACAATCTAACTGACAAGGCAAGTTCAATAAAAATACCTGAAATTACTGTCAATGTTTCACGCAATGATGCCTACCCGAACCGAACACTATTTTCTATTCGTTCCACCACCCACTACTTGTACCTATTTAACAATCACGTAAGCAAGAATTATGAGCACAGATCGTTATATTGTCTTAATTATCGGATCGCGTGCACGTAAGCAAACGTTTTTAATTTCCTTCGCACCTTCGGTCAATGGCATGGCTATAAATTAAGCAATTAATATTATTATATTTACGAAAACACCATAATATGTAATTGGTGCGTACCTAATTATGGACACAATAATGTTGAATATTTGCAAACAAATTGTGTATATTCATTGTAAATGGAGTGTTATTATTGAGGATTGTGATAAAATTTAATGTCAATGATAATTTCCAATGGTCATTTTTAATTAAAGGGGAGTACCGTATTTCGTGTGGCTTGGATTATGTTTTGTGTCAACAATAATCGTAATTTCTGTGTTAGGACAAGCCTGGGGTCGATTTACCGGATGTTTATTATCGAAAATGGTGTAATTTGCACCGAATACCGTAATTAGAATCATGTTTCATGTATCGCTTTTATCTGGAGCTTTTTTTGCTTCGTTTAATTTTAGTTGTAAAAAAAAAATCTTTTAATTAGTAAGCGAATATGATACTTGCAGCATTAAGGAGTACGCAAGTTAAAATATAGAAACCATGTTTTAATATTATAATGAGACCTCTGCCCTATTTTTAAAATAAATTAAAAAACAAAACAAGAAAACAAAATGACGGAGGGTAGTGATTTTTCACACTATTGCTTCATTTACTGTTTAAAGTGTCTCATAAACACAGTTTTCGTTATAATATTTACATAATAAGGAAATTTGAATCTTGATATAGTTACGAAAATTACAGTAACAAGCTCAATAACACTAAAATAACAAAGGATAACAAGTACAAAACCTTCATGTTTTTATTTAATACCCGGATTAGGCTTCAGGCAATTCACTTTTCTGTATTACTCGTAGCAAAACCGTTTACGTATAAAAGCAACATCATTTTTAAATCCACCCAAATCCTATTTGCATGATTACGTACGATACACTATCGAGCTTCGCCTTAAGAGGTGCTCCCTAAAAAGTATATACGAAAGCGGATTGTTTCAATATCGACTCGTATCTATTCGTATGAATTATTTATATGTATCGCTGCGACTGTATACCTTACTATGCTCCAGCCGAGTGCTCCAGGGCGTGACTTGACTGGAGCTATCAAATGGTTTCTACTGAAATCTATTGAACGGGCTCCAAACTCAGACCCTGACGGACAATACCAATATACTCGCTGTTTTATCAGCTAAACCTTTTCGTATAATATATACACTTATAGATCTCATTTCGATACAATTTGTATGAGTTTTGAGTTGTATCAGCTTTTCACTCCGGGCGCGCGGGCGGTACGGTACGGGATAAAATGTTTGTTGCCCATCTCCTATTTGGGTTCTTGAAAAATGGAAGCGTTTTTGCATTTAAGGTGGAGATGCTTCAAGTGCCTCGCATCAAAGGAATTTTCGATAAATCAAGAAAAGCGTGCCCTTAAGGAAAATAGGTAGAGCGATACATACATATTTAAGTATACCTATGTAGAATGCGCCACAATATAACCCAGTTATTTTGAGAGAAGCGAAATGCTTGTGCAAAACGAAGCCGTATCAAACTATAAAATTATATGAGAAGTGTTATGCCTTAGAAGTACATAAAGGAATCCATACTAAAATCTAAACGTACAACAATTTTTAGTTTATAAGAATAGACATTACGCGTATTTGAGCTGGATCAATGTAATGGAGTTGCGTAATGTGTATTCAGCATTTATATTACCATTAAACGTTAATGGAATCAATATTTACTTCCATCACATGAATATGTTTCAAAATAAAATCTCTGAGTATTTTGCAAACAAAAGCTTTTTATTGTAACAATCATTAAAGCATCAGATTATTGTCCTAAAATATGAAATTCTAATTACATTTTGGGACACGCTAAATCCAATCCAATTGTTCGCCCAAAAATATACCTACACCTCAAATCTCTGATTAAACAAAAATAAAATCAAATTATGCCATCGTCAATACGTGTTGCGGTACAAAATTTTTTAAACTCTTGTGTTTTATGTTAATTAACGTTTGTTTTTATTTGAAAACGGTCCGCCATTTTGCGGGTGGCGGGTAAAATTTAACTTTTTAAATTTGAGCACGGTCGAGGAAAGGGTTTTGCTTTCGCTATCTTCTTTATAATCTATGAAATTTGTCGACCTACGTTCACGCGGGCCCACACTCGCATTACGGAATCGTGAACGTTTTGTGAGTACAAGAGCAATTTTAATGAATTTTGTGTGGTCGTAATTAGGTGACGTCTGTGCCAAAAGGCTTGGTTAAGTGTTTTTGTGTGAAATTGAGTTCGCTCAATTCAGAGCCTTGATATGGGTGGACAAGAGGGTTAATCACCTCTTTAGGATCACGGTTCTCCGGAAATCCACTTTCAAGGACCATGGGATTTTGTTCCTGCGACAACTTTTTCAATGCCATGTATATGTGTTGACTATCGCTGATTCAGTACTAATTTATTTACATAATAATTGTTGTTTTTTTAAATATATTATTGCTAAATCTATCACTATAATATAGACCATCATATTTCAGTTTTTTCAGTGAATTCTGCCTGCCTGTTTGCAGATTAGCTTCTCGACAAGTAATTCTACAAAGTTTATGTCAGGCAACAAAATCTAGCTCAAAATGTTTCTAAGCGAAAATGTTAATGCTTTATACCTAAAAGATTCCACCTATTCTGTGGTTTATAACCTTACTGCCACACATTTTTGCGCCAAACAAACGGTCTAAGTACAAAAAAGAAAAAAATGTCGAAACAGAATGTTGTTTTGAAAAAAAATCTGGGGAATGCTCTGACATGTTTTTGTTAGAGGATTTTGAGGGCTTACTTGTAAATGACTGCGCATCCGTCACTCCCTCTGCTTCTGTTTTATATCCTCTCTTTGTGTTAGAAGCTCTTTGTTTTTGTTATTCTTTAACCTTGGGAAAACATAATCATTTGACGCGGTTTGCTTAAAATATGTTGTTTGTTGTTATGACAACAACGTTTCGTAAGTTAAACAGAATTCGGAGCGGTTCTACAGTAGAACAGAGTTTTAATATAAGTTCCTCAGTCCATATTAGCTGTCTATAAATCAAAGTCCTGAGTCAACACGATAAAAAGATATGGGCAAATTTAGATTTTCGCGAAAACTTGTAAATACCAAAATTTTCCTTCATTTTCAACTTTTTTTATTTTTCAGAATTTCCCCTTATAAGACCTTGCTTTTAACCAAAATAGACAATTCTAGGTTAACTGGAAGTACCCTATAGGTTTTGGGTTGAAAACCTACATGGTAGTTCCCGTTGACCTAGAATCACGTAATTCGGCGGGAAGCAATGTCTTACAGCACCCGTAAACCGTAAGTATGTAGTTTAATAACAACAAAAAAGCGATTTTACTATGACAAACTTATTATTTGCGGTTGGTGCAATAGCCGTTTCATGGGATCGTACAACAACGTTAAGATTGTCCTTTAAAAAGTTTGTACGGAACCCTCAGTGCACGAATCCAACTCGCACTTGGTCGGTCTTTTTATGAATGCTACTTGTATGGTGTATGTACACAATAAAGAATATTTTATTCTGTTAAAATCGATCAAAAATATTTGTATGAAATCTACACACATGCGGTATCGCAATCGTGTCGTACACTCTAAGGCGATCATGCAGGTAAGAGTAAACGCAAAACTTCATCACGTCGAGACTAAAAACGTACGTGAAATTCGTTTCGCTTTATATCATCATTCTGAATCTAGCCTCAAACAAAGCTAGACGAATCTCTATTATCCACAAACTTTTTTAAAACAGAAACATTAAATTTTTCCGCGTCAACATTCGTGAAATGAACCTTTTATCTAAATAAATGGAAAACTGAGATAATTGGAAAAGTTTATAGATAACTCCTGGTGCAACGCAAATTGTCAGAAATGTGAGTTCGTAACGGAAACGGAGATGGCGCTGTTGAGTTTTGTAAACTAATTTATTAATGATGTGGAGTTTGGAAAAAGTATTGTGGGGTTAAGTAGCATACTTTATTACATAAAAAACTGCGCATCGCGTCCAATACAATGAAGCATTCAGGGTGCTGATGGTGTTGCCTCGGTACTGCAGCGCATCGGGGATGTTTGCTGAAGCTCACGTAGATTGTTTCTACACAGTAATGCCAAAACGGTGCGCATCTTTGGTCCGTAGGGTGTGGGGCAGCGCCAACAGCATCATGTGTCTATGATTGCAAGTAAGCTTGATTGTGCGTTTGTGAACCACTGCTGCAAGGTCTCAGCTGGGTCGGTCATCTTGCAGCAATAATATCACAATCTGTTTTCTGTTTTTATTTAAAGTGTTTTACTAACATAGTTTGTAAGTATATTGTTACTAACACTCTATGAGTCTTGTTGCTCGAAATAAATGATTTAGTAATTAATAGTGACAGGATTGTTATAACCATAAATGAGTTAAAATAATGTCATTTTTGATTTTATTTAAAGTGTTTTACTAACATAGTTTGTAAGTATATTGTTACTAACACTCTATGAGTCTTGTTGCTCGAAATAAATGATTTAGTAATTAATAGTGACAAGATTGTTATAATTTTAAATGAGTTAAAATAGTGTACTTTTTTTTTACTAATGAATCCATTGTTGCAATGTCTAACTTGTAATTCAACAGGGTCTGATCTAAGACCCTTATTTATTATAACTTTATATTTAATATATTGTAAGGAAACCTAAGAGGACACAGACAATAAAGACTGTCAAAATCCAAAGATAGATTTGACAGAACGATCTTCAGTAACTTTTTGCTGGGGACAGCTTGGCGTACGGGCACATCACTTCTTTTGTATCGTATTAAATTGATTATTATTTAGTTGTGTAGAAACCAGAAAACAATAATTGTTATGTTTGCTTTACTTTAATTATAATTTTTTAATTTTGTAAGAATAATTCTTTCATTTTCTTTTAATATTAACTAATTCGTAAGTGAGTACACATTCAACAATCGACAGTTTTAATTAGTAAAACAGTTTACCCTTGATGCTCTGTAGCTGCTAGGTATACAGGGTGAATTTTTCAAATGGCGTGGATAGCCAAATCCGCGAAACTATGAAGAATAAATAGTCTTGGACTCGATTTTGATGAAAACTAAAAATGCATCATTGGTTTTTTGCAAAAATCAATATTCCTGGCCAGGAATAAAACACGTTGATATTTGATACAAAACACACACTGTATTATTATACCACTTGTTAGCGTCACGTATAAGGATCAAATTCTGGGAAGTAGTAAGAAAATATTTTTTAAGACTCAGTTATATTATCAAGACAAGATAAATAGTGGAACGGCAGCAAAAACTGGAGATACTTCAGTAGTATTAGTGTAAAGGTATCTGTGACCGGAACCGCGTCAGTAATACTTAAGTTTAGGGTTGAGTATTAATAGTAATAATACTCACGGCACGATGTGTTACAAACGACGTCCTCCCTGCCTGCCTGGCGCTCACTTTAGCTGGAGTATCCTCATCTTCTCTCCTTGGATCAAACCAACCAACTGCTGCACCAACAACTAGGACAGCCCCAAGAATCATCAGCGCTAAGAATCCACCAATAGCAGCCTTTGTCGTCTGCGATATAACCATCGCCATTTTGTTTTTGGCACCTATCACCTCATACTTTGATTGTCTCGTGATCACTTCACTAAGTCCGTGGGTTATGTGTTCTGATTGTTAGTTTACGTTTCATAGTATTTTAGGCTGTTTTTGGAGTGCATCTGGAACAAAAGAGAATATTTGAATTATCATTCTGTGATATCAGGAGAAGTGTTGGTCGTCCGGTGGCAAGGTAGGCAGAAGATATTGACGCTACTACGAGAATATCCTGGACGAGGCTGGCACAAGAACGTAGAGCTTGTCACAAGCAAAGAGAGGCCTATCTATACCCATCAGTGGGTGAAGTCGGGCTGTAGATGCTAATGATGATGACATTAATACGGGTGTTTCTACATCCATTGTAGTCATAAAGTACACAAATTCATTAGGTTAAGATTCTTTCACAGCACTTTGTTACTTTGTGACAGTGTCTGTTTTAATCCTTTTAACATAGTTACAAAGTAGGTAGATAGTATACTGTTGTATTGGAAGTTGATAACTATGGGCATAAAATTTTTGCTCAAAGAGCACTCCTAAATCCAGTCACTCTCCATAACATTCAGGAAAATGTCATCAAATGTTTAGAAAGCACCTTTTTATTCAACAAGAAATTTTATCGATGCAGTAAAGCTACATTGATTGTCAATCCTCTCCGCGTATGGTACTAAAACAACTTTTATACGACCAATCAATACAGTTACTGCAGTATTCTGCCAGAACAAAAAACTTGACGGAGCAGACGAAAACATTTCAGAGAAACGAGCATAAATACCTTTACTTATTACATTTCCGTACCAAGAAAATCTAATAAATCGCTACACTACACGACCGATATTAATCGTAAGCAATACAATGCCTGTTATAAATTGCTTTATGCAAATTGTGTCTGAACATAATATTCAATGTACCTGTTGTCAATACAAAGGTACGGGATCGGAAGGGAGGGGACAGTCTGTCGTCGCATTGTATGTAAGGAGCTCGATAACCCATATACTAAGGTAAATAGGGTAAATAGTTATATCGTAACAAAGAAACGTTGCTAGTAATTGTGTGTTTATATAATACAAATGATATGGGTCATTGTTGGGTTCGGCTGGCACCTAATCGTGTGTGAAGGTGTCGGAATTTCGTCGAAAATATCTTTTCGTGCCGAAGTTAGAAACTTTGTGAATAGAATGCGTGACTTATTACGGATTACCTGAAGGCTTTTTTATGTGTTTATTTTAGCTTGTATCTTTGGGAGGACATTTTGTTAATTCATTCTGGGTCAGAATGATTTTGATGGACAAACTTGTCCCGATTCCAGGTTTTGTGGACGATGTTCTGTCTATAGCCGCATCAAATCTCATCATGTCCTTGTCTGTATCGTGGTTTTGTCTTTTCTTTTTCCACGCATCTTTTTCAGTCAATACTCAATACTCTGCATCACACCAAAACTGATTTCCAAACCACTTCTACATCTGCCTGATACTTTACGAGTGTCACAAAACTGGGTGATTGCGTTTGCCACTGACGCTTTCAAACTCATAATTTCATATCTCCATAACACTAGCGTACTGAATAAAACAGAATGGTAAAGCACAAAGCGCAGCGCTAGTAGTAAAATTCAACCACGGTTTTTATTCTGCTCTCAACATCCTCCAAAGCTTATTCTCGTGTCTTCTTCTTCTAACATACCTAGCTATCTCAATCATCCGTCATCTCAGTTTTCACCCTTACCCACCCGGTATCAAGACACTTGCGCGAAAGACATTTGCGCGAAGGACACTTGCGCGAACCCGTTTGCGCGAAAGGACAAATGCGCGCATGGACTTTTGCGCGATTGGACTTTTGCGCGAACGGAATTGTGCGCGCCAGGACACTTGCGCGAATGGACTTATGCGCGAACGGACATTTGCGCGCCAAGACACTTACGCGAATGGACTTTTGCGCGAATGGACACTTGCGCGACTGGACTTTTGCGTTACTTCATGGCCATGTTATAAACATAACATCACGCCTGTTATTACTTGAATGTGGTTTTTTTTTTGGTTTTTCCTTCAGGGATTTTCATTTTGACCTCATTTTCATACTCAGCAACCCCGAAAACCATGAAAACGACACCCATGATGGAAAAACCAAAAAATGTCCTCGGCGCCATCTTGGATTTTCATTTTGACCACATTTTCGTAATCAGCGTCCCCAAAAACCATGAAAACGACACCCATGACGGAAAATCAAAAAATTTTTACTCGGCGCCATATTGGATTTTCATTTTGACCACATTTTCGTAATCAGAAACCTCGAAAACCATGAAAATGACACCCATGAGGGAAAATCAAAAATTTTCCTCGGCGCCATCTTGGATTTTAATTTTGATAACATTTTCGTAATCAGCACTAACAACTACACCCTTGACGGAAAAACAAAAAAAAAAACCACCTTCAAGTAATAACAGGCGTGATGTTATGTTTACTCTACAGAGTTAACCTCAGTGGCCATGAACTCGCGCAAAAGTCCAGTCGCGCAAGTGTCCATTCGCGCAAGTGTCCTTTCGCGCACAAGTCCATTCGCGTAAGTGTCTTGGTGCGTAAAAGTCCAATCGCGCAAAAGTCCATTCGCGCAAGTGTCCTGGCGCGCACAAGTCCGTTCGCGCAAAAGTCCAATCGCGCAAAAGTCCAACCGCGCATTTGTCTTTTCGCGCAAACGGGTTCGCGCAAGTGTCCTTCGCGCAAATATCTTTCGCGCAAAAGTCCCAGATCCCCCCTTAAAAACCATCGTCTTTTATACTGTTTATAATTTGTCATATCTATCTTCATTATGGGTGTAAAAGTACCTTCCAATCTTTTTTTTTGTTATCAACTAGACCTGAGAATCTTGTAGTTCTGGAGTTCTGTAAATATTGGGCTTCAAAGTTCCAACTTTTTCACATTTTTTTAATGTCATAACTTTACTTTAAATCAAACTCAAACTCAAACTCAAAGCATTTATTTCAACTAGACCATTACGGCACTTTTGAATGTCAAAATTACAAAAAAATAAAAACTACAGTCCCAGTCACAAGGCATAATAACTTGAGAAAGTACTGTAGTCGCCCAGTACCTTCACGACCTTAAATACCTTCACGTCCCCGTACTATGCATCTATCAGGACAATGTTTTGAGTACGTAATATTGAGTCCTATCGTAAACCGTAATTTTTCACCCCAGAAAAAAAGGCAAAAACGCAATAATTTTTTGCGTAGAGTTACTTAGTTTGCTGTACAAAATGCTTGTTTTTTAGACTTTGTGAAGGGTCCGTTTACACCTTGTATAATCTTGTAAGTACTAACAATAGTTTTATCCTTCTTCCATATCAGATTATTACAGCACTATAATTACAGATGTCCAAACAACTCCCACAGACGCCTAATGAGTTTTCAAACATTTCAACGATTTCAACGTGATCAAAGTAATAATTCCTTATCTTCATAACACCAATCTACTGAATAAAACAGAATCGTAAAGCGTAAAGCGCTTGTCAACGCTAGTAGTAAAAATCAAGCGCGGTATTATTCTGTTGTTCGGGTGCGATGGCCTAGAAACCGGTTACCTGTGATCTTTTCCAACACGGCAGTGTTGCAATACTCCGGAGGAATATCTCGGAAAATGTGGAGTTACTTTGAATTTTAAGCTTTTAGCTGTAGCGAGAGAGACGCGGTCTAACAATAATAGACGGCTTTTGAAGGGGTTGTTTTCTAAAACACCTCTACCAAACCCTCCGAGGACTACAGGCGTTATGTTATGTTATGCTTCCTATAAAAATACAGTTCTGTTTTTAACTCGGTGGATGTCCAAGGTTATTTGTAAATTGGGTGCATTTATTAAAATGAGTTTTAAATATATGGATCCGTTTACTTAGGGTCCAAATAAGATAGTTTTCGAGCTTTTCAACTTTTTTAAATTTTCCTCTTTCCGACTAACAATTGTGTATTATATTGCTTAGAAAAAATTAATACGTTCTGGATGATAAAAATACTGTTATTTACACGCCGTAGAATGATTGTTAATTATCATTATGGAGCAAAACCATCAACGCAATTATTTATTTATTTCATACAATACTTCTGATACAACTGACTTAAATATACAAATAAAAATAAATAATATTCCCGTTCACCTTGTATAAGCTTTTCAGGAAAAATAAAGTTTATAACCGCAGAAAACTCATTAAACCGTACAGAAGTTTTAACGAAATGTTGGTAAGCATTGTGCCTATACATAAAACATACTGTATGTACGAGTATAATTATGAAACTCAACGTTTCTCAGTATTTTTCATTTTAAACGAACGTAGACCCAAAATTAATACGTCAAGCACAGGAAACTTATATAATTATACCATTTATTTATTTTCTCTCGCAAAGTCATAATAAACCTATTTTAAAAGAGAAAATAAAATACTGCGTAATAATTTTCACCGTTTTCATCATAATTATTAATGTATGGCAGGATTTAATTTTGCGTTGAACGTTCTATTACGGATCATGTTCTAAGTTATAATAGACGATTTCCAGGAATAATTTCGGTTTGAACTAATAAAGTTGTTTGAGAAGTCAAGTTTGGTAGTTTTCCATAGTTTTCCAATTACCTACACATTCAGACTGTTCCAGTTTTCCTCCCGATATTTTCCTTCACCGAAGTCAGATATGTCCAAAATAAATTAGCAATGGAAAAATACTTGCTTGATGGCAAGAAAAATAATGAACGAGGCAAGTATCTGTGTATATCAGTTATCCGCTACGACAGCGTAGCTCCCGTAGCGCGTAACCGTGACATCATTGTGTCAGCTACGCCGTAGCAACACAACAATCCTTTTATTGTAGTTGGTGAGGCAATAGACACCCTTTGTATCTAAATACGTAACGCCAGATGCGGAGGCAATGTCCTCAGCTTACATAATATCGTGGGGGTAATGTTGTTATAAAATGTGATTTAAGCGATACACATAAAGCCATGATAAGAATTTCCTAGCTTAAAATTAATTAAAATTCATTGAAAACCGTTTTTTTACTAGTGATCTGTAAGGTTGTCATCGATATCTTGCTAAACTTTAGGTGGTTTTTAGGGTTCCGTACCCGAAGGGTAAGCAACGGGACCCTATTACAAGGCCTCCACTGTCTGTCCTTCCGTCTGTCCGTCCGTCTGTCTGTCAGCGTGTTGTATCTCATGATCCATAAGATAGACAGTTGAAATTTTCACAGAATGTGTATTTATGTTTTCGCTGTAACAACAAATAATAAATTAAAAATTAATGGTGCTCCCACTACTACACTGGCACAAAAGAAAAAAAAAAGCGCGAGTACGACTCGCACTTGGCCGGTTTTTTCTTCTTTTTATCTGTCCTGCACAAAAAAGAGGTCATAATTATAATGAACGCAAACATGGTCACACCAGCATAAATAATTGGTCATTCGCTTCCAAAACCCCTTTAGATTTCATGTATAAATATAACAGTAACATGCTTCAATTTCTGGACTGGCAACATACGCCTGTCGCAAAGCCCAGGTGTAATTTGGAACCGTGTTACCGTTTACCGTCCGTGACAAAAATGAGGCAGGAGAGACTTAGCGTATGTACCTGGGCCTTAGGTAAAGGTCATAAAGAGCTTTGTATATGACCTTTGGATGTTACCGGTAATTGGAACGGGTAAGTCTGGTTGAGCTTTGAGCAATTTGTTTTTGCATGGGGGAGCTTGATTGGCAGTGGGTAAGTGATTAACTTCAGCACTAAGTACGGCGCGGCGTTTGGTTTGGAAAACTAATGGCTGATGGATACATGTCTGAGTATTCTGACCACACATGGTTTTGATTTTGATCTAGGGTATTTTCTCAATATACTTAGAAA
Organism: Xestia sexstrigata; assembly: GCA_941918905.2. Classification (NCBI taxonomy): domain Eukaryota; kingdom Metazoa; phylum Arthropoda; class Insecta; order Lepidoptera; family Noctuidae; genus Xestia; species Xestia sexstrigata. Next base: position 7,457,149 of record OW799217.2, on the reverse strand, counting down.
GATTACATTGATTTTGTTATTATGTAGTTAGGTAATGCAAAGTCATAGATCTCACTCATATTATAACTTACTTCGGTGAAGGAAAACATCGTGAAGAAACCAGTATGCCTAAGAGATATTCCTCGATAGCATATAAAGCCAAGTCAGAGGCCCATGGGCGGTATAAAAACTTTGACACCTGATTAAGCAGTAACCACCACCACGATAAAGAAAGAAGTAATACTTTTTGTCATGTAAGCCTACTTATCACTGTACTACATAGATAAGTCTGGCTTAAATCTGAAACCGGACCAATCATCCAGCCACACTCAAAGATATCACTCCACCTAGCCTAAAGGTATGTGCTGATCAACGGTCTCCGACTCTATTTAACGTTATCTCTACTTTATTTCCTTCCTATTCTGAAACCTGTCTACCGCACACTATACAATACATTATCATAGTTTACCAACTATCTCATAACTCTCTCTCTCTCTCTTTTAAAAAAACACTAGTTAGGGTTTAGAATAATGGGCTAGATCGCCGTCCGTCCGTCTCATGACGACAGGCCGTGTCGACGGCGCGTTCATGTTCCACGCGCGCCTCAAAGAGAGTCAGCAAAAAGGAAGGGGTCCGCAAGGACCGATGCCTGCCGGGGTTGCGGGACTGTTCGAAAGAGATACCGTGGCCCCGGAACACAAAGGGCGATGAAGGAACATGGATGGGTTTTAGTCAGTAAAAGTCTGACACTCCCTCCTGCTCCGCCCAGAGCGGGAGAAGTCATTTGATGATTTCCCATCCGAAAAAAAAAAAAAAAAAAAGGGTTTACAATAAAACCACCAAATTATCAGTAAGTAGATGAACTACCTTAAGGGTACGTGCACTCGCTGCCCGGGATACGTGGGGACTAGTCGAACGACGGAACCTTAAAGCTCGCGCTACGTTTATTAGTATATCAAAATTAAATCAACTAAGTCACCTTTTTCTTCTTTCGTGATAATGGTACGACTGGTTTATATTTCTTGGGCCCAGCATGTGACCACGTTAATCGTGGGGGCTTTGGCGTCTTCTAAGTCCACTAAAGTGCAGTTGTTGGGACACTTTGGACACTCCAGCAACTGCGACATCGTCTATTCGCTAGCACTGCATTCGCACTGTGTGTCGAAAGGAGTCTGAGTCACCTTGGAATCAGTATTCTCCCAGGAAAACGATCACCCGCAGGCTTATTACCCAATGCGGAACTGCTACTAATTGCGTAACAGTTTGTCAAAGCGTCTGTGTCTCGGCACGGTGTTATTACGAAGCGAGCAACATCGCACTTTGCATTTCATTATGTTCTAACATTATGCTTGTTACAATCATTAATGTTAGAACTTATAATTCATTTTTGCACACTGATATCGATAGCAGTTGCAGGTGTTTGTGTAGTGTGATCGAATTCGGATTCGGTGGTTATATGTGATGGTTTGTACGACTATCGCAAGCTGGGTTGTCGATCATAAAGTCATGTCTAATCCCCGGAGATTCCATACTATTCGACGTCAATCCTATATTGTATATTGTATAACGGGCTGGTGTCCGCAACTCCACGTCAAAGCGCGTATTTTGCGTAAGGGCTATAATCCACCACGCGGGCCCAGTTTGGATTGGTAGATGTCACAGGTCTTCGAATTTTTGGTTCTAGGACATGCCGGTTTCCTCACGATGTTTTCCTTCACCGTTTTGAGAGCAGTGGTGATGAAATAAACGTCGTCAATCCTAATTATATTCCAGAAATACAACCAGTGTACCTCGATTTTGGTCAACATGACAATTCATCATAAGTAAATGCCTGAACAATTAAGACGCGTCGATTATGGTAAAGCAATCGGTGAATAGAAGTATGTAAAAAAAAAAACAAAAAAAAATGGTTGAATTTTGTATTCGTCTAACATAAGTTGTTTCACGTCGGAGAGATCCAAATTCTAACCCTGCATATACTGTACTCGCATTCCATTGAAACACCGCACTACGCTAGAACAACTAGAGGTCAAAAAAAGATACTGGCCGAATTCATCCTTTTTTAGTAGTCGGTTAAAAATTATGCCACCGCCATACAGTCTACTGTACTACGAAGAATGTTAATGAACTGTCAGTAACATAATAATTATAAACATTGCTCTTGCGTTTACTTTTAAAACTTCTCCTTTAATTGTAAATGAATTTAATTTGCGTCAGATTTTCCAGGGAACTTTGCGTATTGTTGTACTAAAGAGTAATTAGTATAGATGCAACTTACTCTTTTATAATTAAAATAATTCACTTATTTTATAGTTAATGTAATTGCCTTGCCACTTTCAACAGTAAAGGCCCATTTACACGATGCAAGTTTATTGCCTGTTGCATACAATAATATTGAAGCAATAAATGACTAGCATCGTCTGAGCAACATGTCACATTCTTGCTCTACCATGCAATGTTTCCATTCAAAACTGTTTTTGGTATAAACAGCACGTAACCGAAACCAAACAAACTATTGTCTTTTGTTATTGTATTGACTGCATCGTTGATCCAGTGGTTGCAAGCGCGACTACTGAGTATGAGGTCCTGGTTTCGATTCCCAGATCGGACAAAGTGTTATTTGTGTTTTTTCATCAGGAATTTCTCAGCAGCAGCCACGGAGCCTGAATTAGTGCCTGGCTAATAGCAATAGGGTCGCCCCCTATAACATGGGACTTGAACATAACTAGGGAAATGTGGGTGAAGTTGTATTACGTACCTCTGGCTTACACTTCGGGGATTACAGGCGTGATGTTATGTTTATGTCAAACTATTGTAACTACCATAAATTCTAAAAAAAAAACATCGTTTTGTGACGTACGGTCGAACAAGCTATTTGGTTTACATTTTACAATGTAATTTGTGGGTTAAACTGTAAACCAAATAGCTTGTTCGACCGTACAAGTAATAAGTATTTAACGTGTAGAAATTACGAGTTTTACAATACCAGGTCTTGTTTTCCTATTCGGTATTTGTTTTCTTTTTGAAGTTCAATCTCAAACAACACTGGTATTATCCAATTAAAACTTTCGATCAAACGTACACCCCTAAAATAAAGCACAGAATACACAACAAAAAGAAACCGACATAAAAAAGAAAACTCTCAACAGTACTTGCAAAAGAAACATGAAAAACTTCAATTAAAAAAAACTGACTGAGATCCCTTCGATCCACTTGAACCGTCTACAGATAAGAGCTTGGGGTGTAACTGTGTGTCTGACACTTTACCCCGACGACACTTACACTGACACTTAGAGTTCTAGGCACATTATACACCCCGAGGTGTCGCTTTGACATTGAATGCTTTGGCTCTAGTATTTACAGTTTTATTGTTGCAATGGGCCTAGCACGATCACCAGTGTAAACGATTTTAGAATGCTCGTTTCTTACATAATATTTACTTAGTAAATAGAAATTGTGTGGACCGATGACCTGGTGAAGGTAGCGGGAATCCACTGAACGCGAGACGCACGGGACCGGTCAACATGGCGACACTTGGGGGAGGCCTAAGTCCAGCAGTGGACGTCTTTCAGCTGAAATGATGATGATGATTTGGATTTTAAAATCTCGAATGCAGCTGAACTGTTCCACCTCACAAAGTACAAAGAGAAATATTAAGAGATAAAGGCCAAACTACAGTAATTGAAGACGCACCAAAAAAGAAAGAAAGACTTCATACCTATGAACGCATTGTCGCATGAATTACAACCAAAACGCAGCAGAAGTTTTATTTTCTATTCAAAAATCATTCCAATTTACGTTACATTATCGTCGCGCGATCGTGCTAGGACCTCTGTTATATAATTTTTATTCGGAAGGTGGTAAAAATAATGAGAGGGTGGGATTAACATTCGGAGTAATCAAGCCGGATTTGTCTAGTGGTTTTAATTCTGGCGCCTGAAATAATAAAAGACTTAGAAACACAGTAATAATGAATGCTTCCATTTTTAGAAGACTGAGTAAATCCTCGGTAATATGACACTGGTGTGCGGTGTGTGTATGATCAGACATAAGCAGATAAGAAGCAGTGATAGCTTAGTGGTGTGACCGTCGGGCTGCCGAGTCATAGGTCTCACCTTTGATTTTTTATCACTTGCTTCGATGAAGGACGTTTCGTGAGGAAACCAGCAAGCCTGAGAGATACATATTTCTCAACGCAAGTAAAGTCAATTCAGAGTGGGCTATTCAAAGGTGTGTACGGTGCTACCGCACTTTCTGCAATTCAGCAGTTTACGCCACATTAATTTCAACTTGTAATATTTAGTTCAGTTCGCGTTGAGCTATCAAGTCAGCCAGGCGTTCTCGTTACAGCTAACAAAGGCCGCGTCACTCACGTCATTTACACATCAGCAGTTCATTAAGGTGAATGCTCCAACCAGCCCGCGAAATTCAAATTTTCTTACGTTTTTTGCAATTTGCAGGCCAGTGCTAAGTTGTATGTTGATTAAAATATTGTTCGCGATTGTAAGACGTATGTATTTACAGAATTATAATCGTCAAAATCATCAATACAACCCTCTAAGTTCATAAAGGTCGAGAAACGATTTTTTCAAGGTCAAAGTCATTGCTAGACCTTTATGAACTTAGAGGGTTGTATTGATGATTTTGATGATTATAATTCTGTAACTACATACGTCTTACAATCGCGAACAATATTTTAATCATCATACAACCTAGCACTGGCCTGCAAATTTCAAAAAACGTCAGAAAATTTGAATTTCGCGGGCTACCCTGGAGCATCAGCCTTAAGCTCATTTTACTTAAGTACCTTTGAGACAATACAATAATGTTTCGTACTTTACTTTCTTTTATTCCATTCACCTATCATCTAAAAGTAATGTCTGGTCCAGCAAGGGATCATACAGGTGAGTCCACGTATTTCAAGAGTTGGTAGGTACTTCAACACCGAAAACTAATTTATTACTGCGACCAGATATTTCTTTTGATTTTATTCAAAACGATACCTTGATGCTTTTTTGAGAGAGAACATTTTACACGCCCACAAATCACAGTTTTCTATTTATTTAACAGTGGACTACCTCACTAGTTTTTCCACAGAAACATTACTGTTAATAAAACATTTACATGCGTGCGTGCATAAAAATGTTCAATAAATCAAATTCTTGTTGCAATATTTTAGTGAAAAATATTTTCGCGATACGTTTGCTGCGCTGGAGCTGGGGGTCACAGAGGTCGCTTTCATGACAACGCATATATCTTCATTTTGTCGTATCAAATAGCGAGCGCACTTTACTGGGTCATTGTACACTCGTGCTAGAATCTACGGAACGAAGGTAATGGAATGTGATAGTAAAGTTCAGCTTTATGAAATTCAACCGCTAGTTCGTTTATGATCTGCCTGTAAGTGAGTCGCGGTGGTTTTTTGTTTCAGTTATTTGGTAGTTCGTTTATTTTCTAACATGATTGTGTTATCAACCTACTACTACTACTACAACAGCCCATAACGTCCACTGCTGGACATAAGTCTCTCCCATGATGGGAGGAATTTGCCGTAATCTCCACGCTTGGCAGGCGGATTGGAGATCGCAGTAATGAAAGACTTACAGAAAACGCTGCTGCCCATTCTCTGGTCTACTACGGAGGCGCAAGGTGTTCTGCCTCAGACATTAGTCGCCTTATACGACACCCGTGAGTGTAATGGGTTGGTTCTATTCTACTCTGCCGGATACCACACGGCTGATCAACCTATAATGTTCTAATACCTTCACTAGTACTGAATACCGAGCGCACTTTACTAGGTCATTGTACACTCGTGCTAGAATCTACGGAACTGAGGTAACGGAATGAGTGGAATTTTTTATAGAAAAGTTGGAGTTTCAGCTTTATGAAATTCGAACGATAGTTGTTTGAGTGATCCGCGTGTAAGTAAGCTGGGGTGGTTTATTTTTCAGTTATTTCGTAGTTAGTTCAATGTTTTCTATCATCATCATAACATCACGCCTGTAATCCCGAAAGGTTAAGCAGAGGTGACCTAATAGTACACCCACATTTCGCCAGTTATGTTTAAGTCCCATGTAATAGAGGGGGCATGTAATAGTCTACTACTATGAACTGGGCACAATTCCAGACTCTGTGGCTGCTACTGAGATAAACCTAATAACACTTTGCCCGATTAAGGAATCGAATTCAAGACCCCATCCTCATCCATCGCGCTTGCGACCACTATACAAACGACGGTCGACCTATTGTTTTAATTAAAAGACCTTTACCTGTTACGTAAGCTTTAAAATAAACACTTCAATCGCCCTCAACGCTCCAAGGCTTAATGAGGTTTATTCGCAACAGACAATATTTACACTATTAATATTAAAAATTCTTATAGATGGCAGTACCTATTGACCAATCTGCCCAGCCTTTTCACAACTAATGTTAGAGACGGCCTGTAGTCTTACCAGATACAATGCAGCTGAATACCGGTATTTTCTAGGAGCAACTGCCTATCTGACCTCCACAACCCAATTTATACCGGGTAATACGATACCCCTTGGTATGACTGGTTGTCAGACTTTCGGGCAACTGACTATTAACGACTGTCAAAGATCTACAAATGACAGTAAGGAAAAACGGTTTAACTGACTTGTTTCCGAGTCACGGAGGTAATGGATGGCAACCTATCCAAGGTCCTTAGGTTGGACCGTGGATGGGTGGCAAGCACTGCTTAACTTTGAAGGTGCGGCTGTTATAGGTAAATTCTCCGGATTATTTCAGCAGCAAAATAAAACTAATAGCTTTAGGAAATATTTAATTCATATTGTTTTAAGGGCTTGTCCAGAAAGGGCGAATCACGCGCGAGTCGAGGGTCTGGCGTTATGCACGCGATTTACGCGTGTATTTTGAATTCGCGCGATGCTTGTAGACGCGATGTATTCGTGCCTAGTATCTCAATAGCGCGCGAATGAATTCGCGCGAAACGTTTCGCGACGAATTCGCTTCTTCTGGACAAGGTCTAACATAACATAATTATATTAATTTAAAAAAGTATGCTTAACATAATTAAATAAAAACTATTATATAAACGAAAATAAATAAACTAACAACAAAGTTTAAAAGGGCATCTATTATTTTTTTAATTATAACACCTTTACTTATTACGTAAGCCCAAAAATAAATACTTCAATCGCCCGCAACGTTCCAATGGATTCATTTCGTTTTCGCAACAGAGATACCGTGCGGATTCCCCGGCACGTTTCAGCATTTACACTATTAATATTAAACATGCAAAAACATCTCGTATTGAACATTTGTATTGTTTCCAATGTTTATTTTTCAACCCTTTCGGTACGAGTATAAGCATTTCCATGCATATCTTATGTAAGAGTATTGACAGAAGCCCCTCGAACCTCTGAACGGCTTTTAGTATGTATGTTTGGTTCGTTCTAACTAAATAAATAAATTAAATAAATAAATATCGCTGGACATTACACACAGCGCCATCTAGTGCCATACTAAGCAACAAGGCTTGTGTCGTGAACACCAGATAGTTGATATACTACATAGATACTTTTTGTTTGTAAATACATACTTATTATACATATAAACATCCACGACTCGGAAACAAATGCTCATCACACAAACATTTGCTCCGACCGGGATTCGAACCCGGGACCCTAAGAACGTAAGGCAGCCTCACTACCGCTGCCCCATTCGGGTCGGCAAAACTATATATTAATTTTCGTTAGAAATGTTATTTACTAGCTATTACCTGCAGTTTATCTTGAATTGCAAAATTATTTCACAGGAGCGTGCTGTCGAGATACTCGTAAATAATATATAAAAATACAAGCTTTTAATAAAAAGAAAATTAGGTGTATCTGTCAACATTGAACGTGTTTACAAAGTTACGTGTTTGTGCTATTCACTGTTGGGGAGTTCTCTTGTGAGGAGGCGATTCCAAGTCATGTCGGTCATAAACCGAAAAAAATGTTGAAAATAAACGAAAGGGAACAGAACATTGTTTTTTAATTGTGTCTGTAATTACGGGTAACTACAGGTTATAATACGGATTATTGAACTTTAAGTTATTTAAACTTTAATGAATAGTTTTGTTATATTCGTTTATTCATTTTCTTATATAATATTATTAACATTTTTAAATATTCCAATATAAAACACTATTAAAAAACATTTGAAAATAAAAAAAAATGTAGCCCACCAGCGCTGGGAACCAGGGTCCGAGCTGCCGGTGGTCAGGGCTCTTGAGAGAGGAACCTCCTAACAATACGTGCCGTGTCCAGAAGTACTGCTTTCTGAATCAATCAATCAAAATCAAAGCATTTATTTCAATCTACACAGTTACATAGTTTTGTAATATGCAAGCAATATATTGTATTGTTGTGTTTATATATTGTTGTAGTATTATCTACAATTTAGCAGGCGCTTGCGAATTTGACAACCAGTATTCAATTATGCTCTAAGAAAAATATTGTTGAAGATACTTATGTTAAACAAATTATAGATGATTGTTTAAAAGATGCCAGACATCATTTCGTTTTAAATATGACAGAAATATTAGGTATATCAGTTGTTATCGTAAAAACAAAGACTCAAACTCAACATAAAAAGAAAGTTACAAATTATTCTATTATATGACACGATCCATTAATTTCCATGTCTCAAAACCACTTTACCAAAAGCCAAAGGAAAACTGAAAAATTAAATGAAAAATTCCCACAATATTTCAACATTAAATCGAAATACCTAATTACGTATTCCGTCAATGTAACACAATATTCCGTAAGTACTGGCACGGATGACGTAATGAGCGTAAAATGAGTTACCCGTTTATGAGTATGAAGTTACAGTATTTCCACAGTAGACATACCTAGTAATATTAACATACAGTATTTCAACTAGGAACAAATGACACTCGGCTTACATAATGTGAAGCGTTTACATGAAATAAGCATATGATTCGAGGCTGTCGCATCGAGGACAAGTGGTTACCTTTTTATATATGTAGTGCAACATGATAAAAAGTTTTAGTTTAGTTAGAAAAAAGCCTAGTACAGTATAGTTCTTTTGGAGCTAGAATGAAGTTATCAGGAGGACTTTTTTAGTTTTTACTAATATTATAAAGAGGTATAAGTTTGGATGTTGGGGATAATCTTCGGAACAACTGATCCGATTCCGAAAATTCTTCACCAAATGGGAAGCTTCATTATCCGAGACTAGCATAAAACTACTGACTTACTTAACTGAGACTTTATTTAAAACATTCTCTCAAGGTAGTGTTCGGCTATTACAAAACCGAAGCCGCGGGGAAAAATTAGTAGACAATACGTAAAAAAATCTGTGTAAATTATTTTGCAAAAATAAGATGGCGGCTCTTGCTTTGACTATGGCCACGCGCCAAATGCAGCACTATAGTTGGTTCACTGGTTATCTTTATACAGTGGTATTTCGTATAATGAAACATTTTTGTGTCACTTTTATTCGTAGCTGTAAAAACACAATAGAAGAAACGACGCCATGTTTATAAGTGGCGGTATTTTAAAAGTAGAATTAAGATGGCGTCGTAAAATGTAATAGAATGGTTTGTTTTTTGTTTAAATGTCTTTTTTTTTTGTAGGTTTTACTGCATTTGTTTTAATAGGCTTTTAGCTTTCATAGACTACAACTTGGCCCACGGTTGGATAACGTTCTAAGACCACGTCCTAAGCAAAACGATTGTTTCTCTTATAGCAGTATTATTTGTATTTTACTTCAGTGTCGGTAGGAGATGGAGCGAAACGTCCTCCGCTCTACCGCTAGCTCTATCTCTTTCCCACAATTAAGTGACATTAAAATAATTCTGCTATTTGTAGTGGTCGTACAGATTCTGAACATTGATCGTGTTAATTTTGTCCGGTGATCTTGAACGTTTTCCTGCAAATAAGTGATGAATACGAACACGACAATCGTAGATTTCCCAGACCAATAGTTATGATTAGTATACGGGGTAAGATGAGTCAATGCAATTTATAGCTAATTTCATAGTTTATGCTGGGTTAAAAAGAAAATCCAATCACGGAAGATGTTAGCCGGGCTGACTGTTCAATGTGCGCCAGAGAAAAATACCAGTATTGCCAATCATAGAGACACTTTACACCACGATGGTACTAAAGGAACCTCCGCCAAGATGGCCTCAGTTACATCCATCCTTCGCACTCCTATATCTGCAATTGTTCGTGGGACATCATTATCATAATCATCAGCCTACAGTAGTCCATTGCTTGGCATAGGATTTGAAAACAGAACGCCACTCAGCTCGATTCTCGGCAACTCCCATCCTACTGGTACTTAGCCACTCTGTGGTGATCAAACGCGCACCACCTAGCTGGACGCATCTACGCTTGCCGATTCGCCGTTTCCACTCAAGAACACGTCTACCCAAACGGTCATCGGTTCGACGACTAATATGGTGCTAAATTCTGTGAGCTATGTCGACAAGTTTGGTTCTCTGTCAGATCATTTTGTTCCGGACTTGATTCCTCACAGCTGTTCATCTCTGTTCAGCTGTTCATCAGCTGGCTGCCTAGTCTTTTCCGAAATATGTTGGCCCCAACAAGTCTAACCAGAAGCCACTGAATACTACTGCCATCTATCTGATCTCCACAACCCAGTTAGTAATGGGTAATACGATACATCTTGGTTAGACTGGTTGTCAGACTTTTGGGTAACGACTACCAAAGATTGACAGCCGGGACCGGAGGCTAACGTGCTTTCCTAGTTTCCGGGACACGAAGGTAACTCGGAATGTAGTAAATGGTTACCCATCCACAGACTAACCTTGGCAAGCATTGCTTAACCTTGAAGATCGACTCATGCGGATGTTATTATGTAACCACGAGCTTATCCTTAAGCGTAGCAGCAGTTATGCTTATGAAAAACTTCTGCTTATTATCACAAGCTTATTCAAACTGTATTAATCTCTAATGACCAACAATTTTGATGCTCAAATAAACTATAGAATTAAAATCGTTTACTGCAAAGCAAAATTACTAGTTCTAAAGAAATGTTAATAACTTTGTCTGCTTTAATTTGGCTTTAATCTTCTAGTTTTGATTGTTTGTCGGTGTTTTAATGAGAAACAAGATATTTGCTTGTTCTTTGATGTAGGTAGATAATTAATAGTAATTCAGAATAAAGTCCTATTCTGTATTGGAAAAAAATACTTAGAATACGAAAATATGTAGTAATTTTTATAAACGCCAATGGCAAAAGAAAGAAGAGAGAAGTTGGTGGCAAAAAAAACGAAATCAAACAAACAAAAGTCACCAACTTCTGAAGCTAAAGTTATTTTTCACCGTTTTGTGTTTTTGAAGTCGGTTTTAGTTTTTGTAAAATAGTTTTCTGATGATTATGTTGGTGTTATTAATGTTTTCTGGTACTTATTTTGAAATAAAGATGTTAGCAACCAAGAAAAGTGCCCATTGGGACTTCGTCATTGACAAAAATGGCGAACTATCATACAAACTTCCATTCCCTATTAAACTTCTTACTGAAAATTTACCCCAAAACTTTCAGAAATCCTTCGACCGTAAAAAAAAATCTTTTTGGCACAATGGTTTAGTCCACGTTGTCATTCAGCAATAGATTTTCTTTCTTAGATTTAGTACAAATAATAATATAATAAAATAATTATTTTATTTCAGAATATGATGAATCATCTATATAAATTGTTATTAAACATGAACATAAAAAAACCAAGTTAGTAAAAGATATATGTTTGACAGGAAATGCATAAACGGGCAATCAAATTTCCCCGCACTGACATTGAGGAGACTGTTTGAGCTGCCTCGGACCCTCTGCAGTATCGACGCAGCACGCTTACGTCTGATAGCTAAGAAGCTATCAGTACAAAGCCAAGTCTAAAATTTCTTCAACTATAAATTATTTCTCCCAATGAAATCATAATCACTTTATCAGTGACCGTGAGAAAACAAATGGATATAATTTGCACGAAGTATCAGACAACTGTCTGTTACGAGTGAATTATAAGAATCGAGTGCGGAAAATCGATTTATAATGGCACAGTCAGACGTTTATTCTGAATCAATTTCTACTATTTTACTCATAGCTTTCAGTAAATTGTTTATTGCGCTATGCGAAAAGGCCGTACTTTTCTAGCATTTTTTCTTCTTGACTTTAAATTTCATTCAGGGGGTGAAACGCTTCATGAATATGAACAATTATTATTGCTATTCGACAAAGTTATTTTTCACTCATTGATTTTTGCTCACAAAAATCAATGAACAAGTGTCTTTTCTTGAACAGCTGATTTTTAATTCGTAGTTAAATTTTAAGACCTCTCTATAAATAACACAATAAACTCTAAACCGTCGATTCATCCAATCTTAACAAGCTACCAAAAACTAAAAAAAAAAACAGTTAACTCAATGCATCGTCCATCACTCAACGTAGTCCATGAAATGTCAATCGTACGTGCGTGAGTGATAGATAGTTTAAAAAAAGAACCGCCGATAAAAAAAAGAAAATTCCTTTCCTATTTTTCTTTTCTCGCATACAAACTCCTTGTTTGTGTATCTTCGAGAATGTTCGGAGCAACCGTGCTCAGATTGAGGCGGATAAGTTATCACTCAAGTAACCCTATCTTGTCAAACGACATGTGTAATCTGGTTCAGGTCACGGGTTTTCGGAAGTGGTTACACGATAGTGAACGGGAGTTTGTGGGTGGTTCTGTGGAGTTCAACCCCACGTCAAGTGAAATTGATTTAGTTTTATGTGCCCAAGTTGTAAGGATGAGTATATCAAGGCTAAACTAGAGAAATTGTATACATTGAAGAATAATTGAAATTCGGTTTTTTAAAGATTGTTAAACTTAATGGGTACCTTGACTGTTCATAAAAATATGTAGTTACTAGCGGACGCCACGTGGTTTCACCCGCGTAGTACCCGTTACCGTGGGAGTACGTGGATAAAATATATGTTACTCAGTAAAGACGCGGCTTTCTAATGGTGAAATTATTTTTGAATCGGTCGAGTAGTTTTAGAGTTAAATCGTAACAAACACACAAACAAACAAAAAATCAAATCTTTCCTCTTAATAATATTATATAGAAGTATAGATTATGATAAATGGTAGGTATTTTTAAACAGACACCACAACGCAAAAATAGAAAATAAAACGTTTATATCTGTTCCCTTTTGAAAATATTTAAACTGCCGGTAAAGTTTGTTTACGTAAGGTAAACACGGGTATTTCCTGTGCCGGCGAGGATTCTAAATGCGGGTTCCTGAAGCGAAATACCCGAAGCACAAAAAATATACGCAGCATTTGTGATTACACTTTTATAGTTCTTTCAATAATTTGCATACAAAATACGACGGAATTATCAATGAAAGTGAAACAAGGAACTTTTGGCGCTACAATAGCATTGATAGCGGGGCGGTTCTTGTAAATAATTGACAAATTGGACTGAAAAAAACAAAATGGTAGCGTTAGTTCCGATTTTAAACACATACCCAACAATTTACTCGTAGGAATTGTAACATGACCATGACTTTATCATATTCCTTCCCGTGTCCCATGTTACTTAGGGTCGGTGCAACATGTTTTTTTAGGGTTCTTATGGATTCGTCATGTCTGTCTGTCTGTCTGTCCATCCGTATGTCACAGTCACTTTTTTCCGAAACTATAAGAACTATGCTGTTGAAACTTGGTAAGTAGATGTATTCTGTGAACCGCACTAAGATTTTCACACTTTAAATTTTGGGGGTTTCCCATACTTAGAACTGAAACACAAATTTTTTTTTCATCAAACCCAATACGTGGGGGTATTTATGGATAGGTCTTCAAAAATTATATTGAAGTTTCTAATATAATTTTTTTCTAAACTGAATAGTTTGCACGAGAGACACTTCCAAAGTGGTAAAATGTGTCCACCCCCCTGTAACTTCTAAAATAAGAGAATGATAAAATTAAAAAATATATGATGTACTTTCACCGAAAATTGGTTTGAACGAGATCTAGTTATTAGTTTCTTTACAAATACGTCATAAATCGTAAACCGCAATTTACCTTTCATTCAATCAACTCAAATATAAAAAGAAAAACAAACATTTAATTTCATAAACATAAACCTTATGCATAAACCGTGAACCATTATTTTCTAATAATAAACCCTTCATGGGCGAGTCCGACTCGCATTTGGCCGCTTTTTTTCTTTCTTTCATTCTTCTCTGTCAACTATGTTCATCACTCTTTTATTCACATGCGATTCGTCCCTCCTCATTACATGACCATGACAATCGAGATTAAATCTTCCCCTTTTAATTTCAATTCAACCAACTGTCATAAAATTCGCCCGTAGCCAACCCAACAAACAATTTTCTGTAAGTTGATTCGTTCAAAAGACGATTTCCTAAAGTAAAATTAAGTGAAGCTATCAAAAGTTTAAGGTAAGATAATTGCGTTTGCCGTGGTAGGTCTCAAATAGGAAATGTTAAACGAACATTATAAGTTTGAAAAGAAAATTAGGGAACTTCATTCCATTTGGAAACATTACTTTATTTGAGTTAATGAAGTACCTACAAAAACGAACGGAATCCAAAATGTCGCGCGAGAATTATTTAAAGTGAGTTGGTATTTTGACAATTTTACCGGCACACGATATAAAAGGCTTTACCTTTTAAAAAAATATGCGTGTCATAAATCTGTAAGATCCCCAGTTTGGATTAAATAACTATTCCTAACTAGGGAGGATCAGCAAAAACTAAATTGTTAGAAATAGAGCGTGCACAACGTGCTCTGATAAAAATAATGTATTTTAAGAAAACGAGATATCTTTATAACTTAAGCGAATTACTCTCCGTAAGAAAACTAAACACAAGAAACTTTTTTTTTTTTTTTTTTCGTTTGGGAAATCATCAAATGACTTCTCCCGCTCTGGGCGGAGCAGGAGGGAGTGTCAGACTTTTACTGACCAAAACCCATCCATGTTTCTTCACCGCCCTTTGTGTTCCGGGGCCACGGTATCTCTTTCGAACAGTCCCGCAACCCCACAAGACCCTACCTTACAATGCATCTAAACTAGCAAAACGAAGAAAGCATGCCATTGCAGAAGCCCCCAAACAAAAACTTTGGTTGCCTCTATGCAATTTAATACACGGTCTGCTCGGTTATATAATAGAATAAATAAAGAAATATGTTTATATAAAACCAATATTATGAATGCAAAAATATACTGAAATGGATCAAACCACTTACTTATAAGGAAACCGAAGAGCTCTTGAAATCCACGACATAAGCTATATTCTCACACAGGCACACAAAACACACACACAAAACTATAAAGGGTGTAAAACACCTCTTAACGAAAACGCAAGGTACTTATTTTCCTCGTCATTGCGATCATTTTTTTGTTCTACACCATACCTGGGAACCGTCTAGTTACGGAGATATTGGGGGTCAAAGTTCCAACTTTTTGACAAGTTTTTTTTTAAAAACAAGTTTTAAATGTAAGATTTTTACTTTAAACACCTCCACGACCCCCGTACTATTCAATCCATCCATCAGCACAATGTTTTGAGTGCGTTACATTGAGTTCTACCACAAAACATGATTTTTCACCCCAAAAAAAAAAGTCATTTCCCAGCAATAATTTTTGCGTAAAGTTACTTAGTTTCATGTACAGAATGCTTGGTTGACGGCTTCGTGATGAGGTCTTTTACACCCTTTACATAAGCCAATTTTGTCTACTTACCTGTGATAAAATAATGTTATTAATATTTTTCTTTTTGTTATAGAAGCGCGCAGTCTTCTAATACGAGTACAGGAATTGTTTGCTTAAAAGAAGGCTCCAATCACAAACTAAGTGTTGTAATCTTGTTAAAGATATAAATTATTTTAAATTTTTGAATAACTTCAATGTCAGTGTTGGTCATGACACAATGACAATAATGATTAGCTAATATTTAATCAGCTTCGTTGGTCGATAGCTGAGAATGAGGTCCGGTATTGATTCCCGTGTCGGGCAAAGTGTTTTCACATCAGGAAGTTTTCAGTAGCTGCCACGGTGTCTAGATTTGTGCCTGGTAGATGGCAATAGGCTCGCCCCCTATTACATGGGACTTAAACATGACTGCCGAAATGTGGGTGTACCCTTAGGTACACCGCTGCCTGCGGCTGAAATAATGACACGCGGGGTTGCGATAGTCGTCGAGAGGATCCGGCAACTGGGTCTCGAGGTGGTATTGCACAAGTCCGAGGCCATGTGCTTTCATGGGCCTCGGAATGCTCCACCTCCGGGATCCTCACTGACGGTAGGAGGGGTATCCGTCGGCGTCGAGTCGACGCTGAAGTACCTGGGAGTCGTCCTCGACAGCCGATGGAACTTCGTGGAGCATTTCCGACGTTTGGCCCCAAAACTGAAACGGACCGGGGGGCTGCCTTCAGGCGGCTTCTGCCCAACCTGGGGGGGGCAAACGCCTCCTGCCGAAAGCTCTACGCGGGAGTCATGTGGTCCATGGCCCTTTACGGGGCCCCGGTGTGGGCGCGTTCATTGAGGCGGCGAGCCGCCCACTACCTGAACACGCCCCAAAAGGTGGTAGCCGTAAGGCTGGCCCGTGGGTACCGCACGATCTCCCGTGAGGCGGCGTGCCTCCTTGCCGGATTGCCGCCATGGGATCTGGAGGCAATAGTCCTCGCGCGCCTGCACGAATGGCGCGCGGAGGTGCTACGCCGGGGGGAAACTCCGCTGCCGCGGCAAATTGTCGCGCAGCGGTCAGACTTCCGGCATGATCTCATGGCGACATGGAGAGAGCAACTGTCGCAACCCCGTGCAGGGCACGCCACAATAGTGGCGGTAAGTCCCCTCTTTGAGGAGTGGCTTGAGAGACGCCACGGCGTCCTCACCTTCCGCCTGACGCAGGTCCTCACCGGACACGGTTGTTTCGAGAGGTTCCTGCACCGAATCGGGCGGGAGGAAACGCCCGGGTGTTTCCATTGCGACGTTCGACCGGAGGACACGGTGGAGCACACGGTGGAGGTGTGCCCCGCGTGGGCGGAGCACCGCCGTGTCCTCGAAGCGGCGATTGGCAGCGGCGACCTCTCGCGTCCGGCCCTGGTGCAAGCCATGGTCCGGAGCGAGACGAAATGGGATGCCGTCACCTCCGTCTGCGAAGCAGTAATGCTAGAGAAGGAGGTGGCGGAACGTGAGAGGGAGAGAACCTCACAGCGTCCCGGCCGCCGCGGGAGACGCCCCGGGCGTCGGGGGCCACCACGTGGCCCCCGGCCACCGTAGGCGCGGGCCTGTGGACGGTGGGCTATGGGCTAGCTCGCCGTCCGTGCGTCTCATGACGACAGGCCGTGTCGACGGCGCGTTCGTGTTCCACGCGCGCCTCAAAGAGAGTCAGCAATAGGAAGGGGTCCGTAAGGAC
The DNA here is from genome assembly GCA_941918905.2 of Xestia sexstrigata. NCBI lineage: Eukaryota > Metazoa > Arthropoda > Insecta > Lepidoptera > Noctuidae > Xestia > Xestia sexstrigata. The sequence goes on along the minus strand of OW799217.2, from coordinate 7,439,731 downwards.
CGAAGCCTGCCGGGGTTGCGGGACTGTTCGAAAGAGATACCGTGACCCCGGAACACAAAGGGCGATGAAGGAACATGGATGGGTTTTAGTCAGTAAAAGTCTGACACTCCCTCCTGCTCCGCCCAGAGCGGGAGAAGTCATTTGATGATTTCCCATCCGAAAAAATAAAAAAAAAAAAAAACGTACACCGCTGCCTACCGTTTCGAAGATCGAAAGCGTGTCTCAAAAAATTTGGTCCAAAAGGTTCGCCATTTAAATTTCAAAGCGACCGTCACATATTTTGGGCGAGGTTTGCATAATTTCTGTCTAAAAAAGGGATGAGACTATGTTGTGTAAATGCTTAGATATAGCCAAATACACCCTCGAAGATTCCGATTGCTGGCGACGGCAATATTTGCAAGGGCGAGAGAATCGTTTGCTTTCTTTTTACGGAACCCACTTACAGAAACTTTGTTCTTTTTATTGCGTATACAACGACCATATGTTTTCTCGACTCCCGCTTTTTATTTTGCCAGCATGTAGGAATTTCTTGTTGGTTCTTTGTCGAGAATTTTAAACTGAATGGGCTATTCAATTGAATGTTTGATAACTTTCATGTTAATTATATATTTTACTTTCGAAGTTGGCATCGAAGAAAAAAAACGTCGTGAGGAAACCTGAGCTAATAGTTAATCCCACGTGTATGAGAATGGTTTGGTTATAATTAAAAGGTGGCACAGACCATCAAACTGATTTTTTTTTTTAATTTCAGGAATGAACATTATAAAACATTATAGTATTACTGAAAGTACAAAGGTACAGCTTACTTAAAAAAAAAATATCCCAGCGGGCATGCGAAAGTAAAAAAAAATGTAGACAGTAGTGTAAGGGAGCAGGAAGAGAATAACATGTACTATTAAATACTAGTATTATGTCTTTCTGTTTCTCTGTGAACTAACATCGTGATAGCGAATTACACCTTTCTGATACATCATCATCATCAGCCTATAATGTTCCCACTGCTGGGGCACGGCCTCCTCCCAATGAGAGGGAATGGGCAATAATCCACCACGCGGGCCCAATGCGGATTGGTAGATGTCACATGTCTTCGAATTTTTGGTTCTAGGACATGGCGGTTTCCTCACCGTTTTGAGAGCAGCGGTGGTGAAATAAATTACATAAAGTAATGCGCCTGTCTGGGTTCGATCCCACGACTTACTGTTCGTAAGTCGGGGCCGCAACCACTGGGCCACCGCTGCATGTTCCGATACATGCTGTATAAATCTAAAGTCAAAGAGCAAGCATGGCAATCTATGCTCATGCCTTATCTTTATGAAAATTGAGAAGAGGCATTTGATCGGAAAACATCGTGAGGAAACCGGCATGTCCTACAACTAAAAAATTCGAAAACATGTGACATCTACCTACCAAACCGCACTAGGCCCGCGTGGTGGATTTTAGCCCATTCCCTCTCATAGAGAGGAGGCCTGTGTCCCAGCAGTGGGAACATTAATAATCGGATAATGATGATTTGATCTGCAGTGGGACATTCTTCTGTTTTATTGTGTGGTTAGTGCCTTACCTGATGTTGGAGGTTTTATACCGCCCATAGCTAGGCCTCTGACTTGGCTTTACATGTCGTCGAGAAATATCTCTCGGGCATGCTGGTTTAGACAGTAAAAGGTTGATATTTAACTTTGTTGTCGCGTTTATTGAATCAAAATACTTACATAACTAATGTAAGTATACTGTTTATGATAGTTTTGATCAAATAAAGCTAAATTGTATTTGAATGTGCACAAACAATATTTTGCCCATGCTAATAGTATTAACAGACATTCCAAACTACACACAATGCAATTACCCAGATATGCCATAATCCCGTATTAAATACCGACCTAACTAATTTAATCATTGCACAATACCTGCTAATAATACCTACAAGAGGCGAGACGACAAAAAAAAATCTAATTAGTCCGTCATTTAGATTATCACAAAATATTTGACCCGTGTTTTTTCTTTTGTTACGTAAACCAAAATTGACGAAGATATCACGCTTTTAAAATTCTCAACACGTCACGCCTAGGTATAATTTTTAGCTAGTTCTGACGTCACGAGCCCCCACTCCCGAGTTTTGATGCGTTTTATCTTTGTCAATATACATTGATTAAAAAAACAAAAAATACGTGTCCATTCATTTCTAATACGCTAACTGACGGACTAAATAGATTTGCAATTTTTTGATACTGTCGTCATGCCTATTAAAATAGTTCTATATACAACGACAACCAACCCGACCTCTGACGACTATTTCGTTGGTCTAGTGATTGCAAGCGCTAATGCTGCGTGGGTCTTAGATTCAACTCCTGAGTCGAAGCACAGTGTTAATGGGATTTTTCCATAATGAGTTTCTCGGGCAATAGACTGCCGTAGTCTTACATGAGACTTAAATATAATTGGCAAAATGTGAAGATAACATGGTATACCTACCTGCCTAGCCCCTCGGGAATTACAGGCGCCATATTATTTGTTAACACAAACCTATTTCGGTCTTAGTACGGTCGAACATGCTATTTGGTTTACAGTTTTACCCACAAATCACATTGTAAAATGTAAACCAAATAGCTTTTTCGACCGTACAATAGTATGAGACCCCTCTCGACTGTGAACAACGGCTAAAGCCCTCGTATCATCAGCCACCCTTATTACTCCATATCATAAACAGCTGACACAGTTTATTTGTACCTAACTACTGGGAAAGCAATATAAAAACCACTCTCGATGTAGTTTTATGCTTTATGACAAGTCTGCAGAGTGTTTGATTTCTGCGAAGTTTTTATGTGTCTTCCACTATCATTCGGCCAAAAAACCAACATAAAAAAATATGTAGTTGCAAACGAGATCAAATAAAATCTGAAATTAATTTTAATTTAATTTCTGATAAGTCTGAATTTTTTATAATTGTAAATATAAATATATCACTGGACATTAACACACAGCGCCATCTAGTGCCACACTAAGCAACGAGGCTTGTGTCGTGGACACCAGATAGTTGATATACTACATAGATACTTTTTGTTTGTAAATATACGTATTATAATAATATTATTTAAATGCAAAAGTTTATTTATTAAATGCAAAAGTTTGTAAGGATGTATAGATGTTTGGATTTTTGTTCCTACAACTAAAACTAGTGACCAGATTTGAATGAAATTTGGCAAACAGATAGTTTATAACCTGGATTAACACCATAGAATACTACCGTGGGACATTACCGAGCTACATGCGGGTGAAGCCACGGGCATAAGCTAGTATCGCTATAATTGTTGAGATGAGCTCAACAACAATCAATGTCAAAAACTTACTTGTACCCGAAAACTGTTGTCGGACCTCTAAACTCCCAAAACTTCCTGGATCCATAAGTCCTTGGATTCCGTATATTTACATTCGAGCTTTCAACTGTCTGTTTCTACTAAAAAAAATCGATAGGTAAACTGTCACCATTCCGAGGTCAAATCCATCGACTGCCGTGATTACTAACCTATTTAGTACTATTTACTCTAAATGTAAATTATACGGCTTCTAAGAGAAACGTTGAGAAGCACTTATACAGCTTACGATCAGTTTACACCTACACGATTAGTTTCCCTTTATTCTGTTAGTTACTAAATCTCCGTTTAGCGTGTAGACGTAGATACATACTATAGTTTTTGCCCAAGGTTCCAACAAGGGGTTATTGAGTTTTTTCATTTGGGATTTCTCAGTGCCAGCCACGGAGTCTGGATATGTGCCCAGTTGATGGCAATGTAGGCTCACCACCTTTTACGTTAAACTTAACTGGCAAAATGTGGGTTTACTATTAAGAATAATGCTGCCTAACGCTTCTTAAAAGGCATGATAATTATTATGTGTTCCAACTATGCAATGCAGTCCATCAAAATAGTTAACGGGGCGTTTAATGACTAAAACAATTGGTGAAATTGGCCTATATGCATGCTTCTCATCATCTGCCTTTTCCCAACTATGTTGGGGTCGGCCTCCAATCTAACCGGATGCAGCTGAATACCAGTATTTTACATGAAGCGAATGCCTATCTGAACTTAACAACCCAGTTAGTAATGGGTAATACGATACCCTTTGGTAAGACTGGATGTTAGAGTTTCGGGCCACTGTCTACCTGTAACGACTGTCAAAGATCCACAAGTGACAGCCGGAACCTACGGTTTCCGAGGCACGGAGGAAACCCTACTGAATAGCTAATCGAATTCTCCTTTTTTATGTGTTCAAGTTACCGTCAAAAGTTTAGACGTAAACTGGGCTACATACAGGAAGTTTTTACGTGTTTTAAAGCGTGCTAGTGTAGCAGTTTTTTTTGCGACGGTTCGACGCGCTCTCAATAAGGTCGGAGGTTTGAAATAACCTTTTTCCTTTTATCCTAGCGGTTTGGGTGTCTATTTTCTGATTCCGTGTTGGTTTGACATGGGCGGCCGGTTCGTAAATATTCTTTTTTGTCGTAGGTAGATTTTTTGGTTGACTTGAATTGGAATAAGCCAGTATCATTGTTGGAGTGGTTCTTATAGGTAACTATGTTTTTTGATAGTTTTCTTTGGTATTTATAACAAAATTTTGCAGTACTGTCCTTAAATTGCTATTTTTGGTACTCCTTGTTAAGAATGGTTGTTAGACTTTCGGGCTACTGAATACCTGTAAATACTGTTAAAGATCTGAAAATGACAGCCGGGACCAACAGCTGTACGTGCTTTCCGAGGCACGGAGGAAACTTGGTATGTTATGGGTGGTCACCTATCCACAGATAAACCTAAGTAAGCTCGGTTTAACCTGAATATTGATCCGAGCGGCTGTTATTATGTAGCCATGAACTCCTAAAATTCACGAGGCCGAATTCGCGGATAGATGCCAATTAAGAATATTCACAGATCATTAAACCGCTTTACAAACTGAAACAAGACTAAAGGTGCACATTTCACGAAAAGAAAGTACCAGGAAAGCATATCACAGCACAAGTATCCTATCACGCCATCTCCATTCGCAAACGTAATCCTCTTTACATTTTTAATTACGATTCCTTTTAACAAAAAGCTCGTAGCTCGGGGCAAACGCTCTCCGTTTCCATTTTCTCAAAATGTACACAGTGACAGACAGGGTGACAACTCTAATAGGCTTTCTTTCACCGAGGCAGCTTGAAAAACCTAATTGCGATGCGTTTCTTCTGAATTGTCTGTTCAAGAAAATGGTTAATTGCCCCGAAATGTGATGTCGTAATTTTGTTGGAAATGTTTCTTAGGAAGAAAATGTTGTCTGCAATTTATTTTCAGTTTAATTGTTATTCTTTAGGGACAGTTTTGGATTAACAGACGTGATTTTGCTGACACGGTGCCGATGCACCGTGTCAGCCAAAAATGGTAGTGATATCCTGTACAGTTACTGCTGAACTCGGAGTAATTATTAAATGGACAAGTTCCATTCATCTCCACTCATGGTTTTCTGAACGCAACAATTTTGCTCTCATTTCTGCTATGCATGAGGTGTTGATATCCTGTACAGTTACTGCTGAACTCGGAGTAATCATTAAATGGACAAGTTCCATTCATCTCCACTCATGGATTTCTGAACGCAAAAATTTTGCTCTCATTTCTGCTATGCATGAGGTGTTGATATCCTGTACAGTTACTGTTGAACTCGGAGTAATTATTAAATGGACAAGTTCCATTCATCTCCACTCATGGTTTTCTGAACGCAACAATTTTGCTCTCATTTCTGCTATGCATGAGGTGTTGATATCCTGTACAGTTACTGCTGAACTCGGAGTAATCATTAAATGGACAAGTTCCATTCATCTCCACTCATGGATTTCTGAACGCAACAATTTTGCTCTCATTTCTGCTATGCATGAGGTGTTGATATCCTGTACAGTTACTGCTGAACTCGGAGTAATCATTAAATGGACAAGTTCCATTCATCTCCACTCATGGTTTTCTGAACGCAACAATTTTGCTCTCATTTCTGCTATGCATGAGGTGTTGATATCCTGTACAGTTACTGCTGAACTCGGAGTAATAATTAAATGGACAAGTTCTATTCATCTTCACTCATGAATTTCTGAACGCAACAATTTTGTTCTCATTTCTGCTATGCATGAGGTGTTGATATCCTGTACAGTTACTGCTGAACTCGGAGTAATCATTAAATGGACAAGTTCCATTCATCTCCACTCATGGATTTCTGAACGCAACAATTTTGCTCTCATTTCTGCTATGCATGAGGTGTTGATATCCTGTACAGTTACTGTTGAACTCGGAGTAATAATTAAATGGACAAGTTCCATTCATCTTCACTCATGGATTTCTGAACGCAACAATTTTGCTCTCATTTCTGCTATGCATGAGATGTTGATATCCTGTACAGTTCTGCTGAACTCGGGAGTAATCATTAAATGGACACGTTCCATTCATCTCCACTCATGGATTTCTGAACGCAACAATTTTGCTCTCATTTCTGCTATGCATGAGATGTTGATATCCTGCTGAACTCGGAGTAATCATTAAATGGACAAGTTCCATTCATCTTCACTCATGGATTTCTGAACGCAACAATTTTGCTCTCATTTCTACTATGCATGAGATGTTGATATCCTGTACAGTTACTGCTGAACTCGGAGTAATCATTAAATGGACACGTTCCATTCATCTCCACTCATGGATTTCTGAACGCAACAATTTTGCTCTCATTTCTGCTATGCATGAGGTGTTCTGCCCATCGTCTCATTGTAAATCAATTAAAATTAATACTCGTTTATGTATATTAAGCTCATTGGTCTAATGGTTGCAACTGCTGAGCATGAGGTCCTGGGTTCGATTCCCAGGTCGGGCAAAATGTTATTGGGTTTTATCATCAGGAATTTCTCAGTAGCAGCCTGGATTTCTGCTCGGTTGATGGCTATAGGCTCGCCCTCTATTACATGGGACTTAAACATAACTGGCGAAATGTAGGTGTACGGTACACCTCTGCCTTAACCTTCGGGGATCACAGGCGTGATGTTATGATAAATTATGCTAAGAATCAGAACTTCAACTTAGAATTCAACAAAACATAAGACAGTACTCCACAACTTCTTAGTATTTCAGCTGGGCTGACTACACGACTCCAACGCAGAGTGGTGGAGGTAAACATCCCTGAAGTTGTTGGCAGACTTCAATAGAACACCCATATTCTGTCAATTATGGAAGGGATTCAATTGAGAATTTCCATTACTTTCAGACCAGTCATGATCAAAATAGCTAAGACGCTGTGAGAGAGTGATCCTGCTTACATCTTGTTACTTCGACCTTTTTAGGCCGATATCAGACGCTGTACTCGAGTGAATGGTTCAAGCAAGTAACTATTCATTCATTTTTGTTTCATTCCACGTTCACACGACACCGATAAAATTACATAGAAATGCCAAGTGTCGAAATCAAACACCGTTGGATTGATTTGCTATGAATTGTTTTTTTTAACCATTGATGAAACTGGGGTTCAGACGTTTCAATTCCAGTGAAAGGAAGGAAATGAACTAAAAAAATGAAGAGTCTAATTTTGGTTTAGGAGATGCTTCTGCCGTGGAACTATAAAAACAAACATAGTACGTAATCGTACTAAATACACAACATCATTAAACCCACAACACAAAATTAATACAAAGAGGTAATACGCAAAACATTTGAATAAATTGATCTAATACTCAACAAGTAATATAGCTGGAACAACGCTTGCATTGTTGACCTAATTTGACATTGTTGGTTTTACGATTAACTAATGCAACGTTGCCATTTAGCATGTAGTGCATAATTAATAATGATGCGTATTTAAACTTGTATCTGTTTACAAAACCCTCGCAATGGCAAATTTCCCAACTATGTTGGAGTCGGCTTCCAGTGTAACTAGGTGCAGCTGAATATCAGTATTTTACATGGAGCGACTGCTTATCTGACCTCAAAAACCCAGTTAGTACTACTACCACGTAATAGGATACCCTTTGGTAAAACTGGTAGTCAGACTTTGGGTCACTGACTGCCTAGTCGGAACCTACGGATTGAAACGTGTTTTTCGAGGCACGGAGGATGGGTGGTAACCCATCCACGGTCCAACTTAGGTAAGCGCGGCTTAACCTAATGATCGACCCGAGCAGCTCTTACTAGGTACGAGCTTCTCTTTCTTCTACGAAACAAACCACCCACTACAAACAAAAATATCAGCCTCATAACGCATCTCACAATCGTAAGACCGACTTACACCATACGGGCACAAATCGATTGTCGTCGACTATCGTTACGGTCAACATCGGGCAATAATTTAGTTTCTTATCGAATGTCCGATCTGCTGAGTCAAATCCGTTTGTATTCGACTATCCTACACGGAAAGAATATTGGGCTATTTTCTAGATATAAGATTTGAAAAGGGATTGGCTAATGCAAATATTTTGGTTGTATGTTCAGATAAAAATGGTAGGAAGTAGTTTGATATGAGAAAGGTTGTGTGTTCAGGTTAAGAATATCTAAGAGATATAGTGGAAAATAAACTGGGTTGTGGAAGGCAGATTGGCAGTCGATCCATGTAAAATATTGGTATTAGCTGCATCCGGATAGACTTGAAGCCGATCCAAATATAGTTGGAAAAGGCTAGGTAGACGATGATTATGATTGTGAAAAAAAGCCTTATAAGCAGCATTATGTTGGGAGTCGTATCCTTATGTGATTGTGGATACCTGCTCAGTTAGATCACGATTTGTCCATTAAGATATCAGTGCCACAAATAAGCTTGCTAACAAAAGTTTTCATAGCAACAGAGAGTAAGAAAAAACAACAAGCTTCCTTTGATCAAATGTCTCAAATAACAAAATAAAAACAGTAACACAATATGAGAAAGGCGTTTTAAACCTAATTTCACGTTTCGTTTGCTACACTATAAGTGCTAATCTGATAAAACGTTGTAATTGTGCGAACTACCGCGTCCATTAACAAAGTTATAACTGACCAACACTCAGCGTTTATTACCACAAACGCTTATGTAACGTTTCTGTCGACAAAATGGCATTTTTGACACCAAATGAGAAGCTAACGATTCTCATGGGGTCTCTCCTTCACCATGGATGGGTGCATTTACAGCACCTATTTATGTAAGCCCAGAGTGATTATTGTCTACCCATTTGATCCAACAAATTGTATTTGTAAGGCAGATGAGAGTGGCAACGCCAGAGGAAACGCCCTAGAAGGACATCACTGACTTTATTGGTGATGGTCTTCAGAAAGTTCAGGTACGTAGTACTCGCAACAATTTTAAGGTTAAGGTTTTAGGTTTTAATTTTTTGGCACAGAACTATAATCATTTTATAAAATCATCATTCATTATCATTTCAGCCGAAAGACGTCCACTGCTGGATATAGGTCTCCCCCAAGTGTCACCACATTGACCGGTCTCGTGCGACTCGCATCCAACGGATTCCCGCAATCTTCACCAGGTCATCCGTCCACCTAGTGGGAGGGGGTTTTCTAAAATAGTAAGTCAAAAAACAAGTTACTCTTTATAGCAATAGCTATCCAGCCGTTTCGAAGATTAGCCGGAACCAACAGACAATCACTCAACAATTACGTCCTACGCCACTAAAAATGAATTTCAAACCAAGTAAACTAGCATGCAGATTACCTTAAAAGGTAACAACCAAATTCATGACTTCTGCCAAAATCCAGTTTATAAATTGCCAAGAAATCGCTAACAAGCATCGTAGAAACTGCTTCCTTTAGTGCCCTTAACAATTTGTAGGTAATATACATATATCCGATACACAGTAACATGCACCCTAAATCAAGTGTTGGTGGACAGTCTAAGTTCTTGGCAACTAAACTGGGTACAGTGTACCGGTAGTCCTAATTTTGGAGGTGGCATAATTTAGTTCGGCCGTTATCGCAGCGTAAACGTGTAGTCTTGTCCACACTTGGGAACATTCTGTAGTGATAAACAATCCTTATGATAGAATAGATTAGAATATTCTTTATTGTTCAATGAAATTGAAACACAGCTGTTTAACAATATTGCTCATTCAATGATTACAATGGCGGTCTTATCGCTGATAGCGATATCTTCTAAACAAACCTTTAGGTGGACTGTACGAACATAAAATATAAAGGAGGGTTGTCAGTGGTGTACTGTTAATACTATACAAATATTAAAAATAATTCAATCTATTCATGCCAAGAAAAGAAGTGTCTGATGAGATGACGAAAAATAGAGAAGTATGGAAGAAGAAGACATGCTGCGCCAACCACAAATGAATGTATTGGGATAAAGGGAAGAGAATGTTAATGGTAACTTCTTTGTATCTCGCAATAGATACGTGACGGCATCGAGTATCGGGTAATTACGTAATGAAGTAAAGATGTTTCAAATTTATCATCATCATCTGCCTAGCCTTTTCCCAACTATGTTGGGGTCGGCTTCCAGTTTTACCGGATGCAGCTGAATACCAGTATTTTACATGGAGCGACTGCCTATCTGACCTCCACCACCCAGTTAGTATCGGCCCGGGTAAAACGATACCCCTTGGTAAAACCGGTTGTCAGACTTTTTGGGCCTCTGACTAGGTAGTCACGTTAAGCTGTTGGTCCCGGCTGTCACTTCTAGATCTTTGACAGTAGTTAGGTAACTACTGTCAAAGATCTAGAAATAACAGCGGGGACCAACGGCTTAATGTGCTTTACGAGGCACGGAGGAAACTCGGTATGTAATGGGTGGTCACCCATCCACAGACCAACCCGAGCGGCTGTTATTATTTAACCACGAGCTGAAAGCTGAAGATGTTTCAAATTGTTTTCACGAAAAGTTTTGTGATATTTGTGCTAGTGCGAATCCTACTATTCTTTCCTACAATAACTATAGTAATATAGTATATACTGTATATATGTACTTTAGTAATATGTATAGTAAGCGAAGATGCGAAAGTTTGTGAGTATGGATGTATGGATGTTTGTTACTCTTTTATGCCAAAACTACTGAACGGATTTGGATGAAATTTTGCATACAGATAGTTTATAACCTGGATTAACACAAAGGATACCTTTTATCTCAGTAGTAAGATCTTATGGGACAATTATCAAACTTCACGCGGGCGAAGCCGCCGGCAGAATCTAGTGAGACATAAAGGTTAATGATTATAGATAAGAAAAGTATATTGACAAGTTGGCTTAAATTACAACGCACTAGTGTCTATTTAATGTGGCCAAAAACGGATTAAAAGGTTTATAAAGCGTATTAAGGCCCTTCACGTAGCCGTTTACCACGCATTTTGTACATCAAACCGAGTAAACACTGCACAAAAATTATTGGCTGGGCAACGAATTTTTTTTAGTGTGAACATTCAGTTTTTGGATGCGCTAAATGTAATGCACTTAAAACATTGTGCTGTTGGAAGCATTGAATAGGAAAGGGAGTTATGGAGGTATTTATCATTCAAAACAATGTTTTTTTTAAACGTATGAAAAATTGAATTTTGACCTTTAATATAAATTGTAATTAAAAAAATCTCAATGACGGGAAGAATACGTGCTTTTGTTTTAGGAGTTATACACTCGTTATTTAGATTAAATAAAAAAAATAAGAAGAAATGATTTTTATTGCACTTTTCGATGTAATTTCGAAACCTGAAATAAATAAATAAAAATACTCTATTAAAGCGCTTTATTGGAAAATATATTAGTAAATAAAAGGATTTTATACTGATCGCAAGTTCTGTAGTTTGTTTCTACTGAAAATTTCAACGTAGTTTGCGTGAAGTGATTGGGGCTAATAGGAAAATAAGTGATGTGTATGTCGGAGACATTTTAGAGGCCGTAAATATTGATGAGCCAGAATTTATTGTCAACTAGCACTTTACCCGCGACTTCGTCCGCGAAAATTGTGATAGCTCGGCTAATTTGCATGACATCAATATAATTTATAGCCTATGTAACACGGTGAAGATGTAGTTTTCTAATGGTGAAAGAGTTTTTAAAACCGGTTGAGTAGTTCTTGAGTAAAATCGTAACAAACAAACAAATAAAAAATCAAATCTTTGCTCTTTATAATATTAGTTTAGATTAGATAAAATATTAGGCAAAAACAGATTTGTTTTCCTGAGATAGTTTGATTGAAGCTTTGAGCTTAATATACGCTTTCAATTTAAAAAAAACTGTATAGACAGTGGTCGAGGCGGGTCGTTGGCGTGACGACCTAGAGGCGTTTATGAGAAATTAGCCAGAGAAAACTGGACGGAGAGAAGAGTGTAAGGCCAGGCTTTGCCCAGCAGTGGGACATAACAGGCTAAGTAGAAAAATACAAGCTGGAAGGAACATCGACGTACAAACGAACGACGTACAAAATATATTCAGAACATCATTCCGAACCCCCCACAGAGAAATTTAAAAGCTGTTTCCTGCAAAAGTGGTCAAAATATATGAAACAGCAGATTTATTTTAAATTCTTTGTGCGTTTTTTTTTTTTCGTGCGTCCATAAGATTCCACTCTGTATAAAAGTTCAATCATTTAAAATCAATTTTTATTTTTCAATATAACCAAAATCATAAAAACGTAAATTCAAACATCGACACAGGCACAACATCGTTTATGCCCCAACTTAATTTAACAAATTGAACCAGCACTTCACCGCTTTAATTCTACTAAGCCAGAAAATACCGCATGGCCGTTCCAGCTAAGCAGGCATTGTTAGGCCAGACCCGTATTTCAAATGCTAAGGCCTTACCAGGCGGACCAATAAAATTCTGTCCTAAAATGTCAGCACTATTTCGTTTCAAGCTAGCGCTTGTACCTACTTTTCTTCGGAATAGATTGCCAGTACTTAAATTGTGTGGATAGACTGTAAGAATAAGGAAAGTTATGTGAGAACTGGAATGGTTTAAAGCCGTGTTAGATCTTTGTGGGGATGAGCGTCAGTTATTCTAAACGAAGTTAAAAGTCTATTAGTAAATGACATCATAAAAAGTACTATTTCTTCTTTTAAATAATTTGGAAAAATCTGTATTTATAAATCACGCCTGTAATCCTCGAAGGGTAAAGCAGAGGTGCACCTAAAAATACACCTAGGTTTTACCAGTTATATTTAAGTACCTTGAAATAGGGGGCGAGCCTATTGCCATGAACCGGGTACAAATCCAGAATGGCTACTGCTGAGAAATTCCTGGTGAGAAACCCAATAACCTTGCCTGGGATCGAACCCAGAATCCCAAGCTAAATGTTTTCCAATCAAAATGTTTTCAGTGTACTTATTATTAATAATTTTGATGATTACAGCTTATTGTTGATCTATCTTCTGCTCTAAACGTTATCCAACTAAGATACCTACTGCTCAGTACATATCAATGCCTATAAATTAAGTCTACCCAAACTTCAGATCTTTGATCCAACTTACGCAAATGTTCGCCCATATCTTTACGATCTCCCAAAATATTGCGCATAACACCCGCGGTTGAAGAGGCTTCTAAAACTAAATAGAGATGACAAGTCAAGTTAGAATATTTTCAAGATAGCCTTTTGTGAGGCCAGACCGCACAAAAGGCTATCTTGAAACCTTGTTTGAAAACCAGAAGAAAACCACGACTAGTTAAAACTAAACAATACACGTGTAAATACGCTTTATTTTTATCCCATTTTAAGTCCAGACAAGAAAAACCTTTTTTCTTTATTCTAAAGACTGCTCAACTTAATTGTTTTTCAAATTCAGCATCTTAACATTCTCAAGCAGACCTTTTTGCCTTGATTTTTCTTTTGTTTTCTCTATCAAGATGGATTCAATTTCATTATCTTTTTACTAATAGCTATTAGACCCAACGTTTTCTATTAAATGGGTGGATCCAATTGATGCGGGTAATATCTGATAGAAATTACCTCCATTAGTGCTTACAAGGGTAATTGGATTATTACCTTGAAGATAAGAAAGAGGCCATCAGTGTTTTTATCGAAAAAGATTGAACTAAACTTAAGATATACACAGAATCACTGCACTGCCTAGTGGTTGCAGGTGCGACTGCTCAACATGAGGTCCTAAGTTCGATTCCTGGGTCGAGCAAAGTGTTAATAGGTTTACCCATAAAGAATTTCTCAGTAGCAAAAACGGAGTCTGGTTTTGGGCCCGGTTGATGGCCATAGGCTAGCCTTACATGGTATTTAAACATAACTGGTTAAATATAGGTGTAGATACACCTGTGTCTAAACCTTCGGGGATGGGCCTGATGGTATGATCCGTATGTCAATCCATATTCCAATCATCGTTAAAACTGTTATGAAGTACAGCATAAAGCTTTCAAACGCTGAATTAAAATCTGTATTTTTAGTGCCAAGCCAAATAGAGGGGTAGACGGAAACCCAAACATATGCATGCTACGTCATTCATACATGTCGCCTAGATCGTTGACCTCTCCACCTAGATTTAGAACTAAAACTAGCATTAGAGCTTTTGAAGAAACGTAAATATTTCAAGAGTTTTCTTTACTGGAAATATTTTTCTTTTCTTTTCTTACGAACATTTTTATGGCGGGAATTATATGCATTAGATACGTAATGGGGTTTACGTGAGGTTTGAAGTTGCACGTTTTATGGGATTCTACGTTTGTTTCCTTTATTGTTACTTTTATACTTAGCTCGTTGGCTAGAGAGTACACGTACTTATTGTAAAATGCGAGATACTTTCTGTTTTTTTTTATAACTTATAAGTTTATAAAGACATAAAATCGTTTTTTTAATCAATATTGTTCAAATTATTTTATATAAAAGATTTGAACAAAAGATGGACCATGTCCTGAACTAAACCATAACTGGATACATTAGATGCACAAATAAGTTCCTTAAACGGTATAACTAATTAAATGCTTTGAATATTTAAAGTATTTTAGCGCTGAAAGTCTATGTACAGTCGCACTAAATCGCAAAATTCGAACCTCATGACACTTTAATTACACAAACGCAGATATTGTATCTCTTGCTGTGTGTACATTTATTTCCCTTTTTAATTTAAAACACACCCTCCACCAAACTCCCTTATCAATAAATATTAACTGTACCTACACAATCGAATTGCCTTTGAGGAAAGGGAAGGCTGAATAAAATAACAATGCATTTGACATATCAAACACACATATCTTGTTAACTAGAAGGAACATCGTGATATTTGCTCCGGATAACCAAATCATGGCATATTTAATTGACGGAAGGTAAATAGAGGTTGGTTTATTTCGAACTGTTTGGGATCACCTAGAGGTTATGGCACACTATACCGACACCGCACCAGCACCGCTCTAACCCAGCAATTAACTTGCCATTCAAATTAAAACATTAAATCGTGTGTCGTATAATATATTTCATAATGTCAATATAAAAAGCCTACGGCGAGCAGTCAGCGTGCTTGCCGCTACAACTCAACTCGCAGCCCGCGCGCTGCAAGCGAGCGGACCGCATGCTTACAGCTCGCTAACAGCGTGCTTACGGCGCACTGGTGGCTATCCGTAGCCTAAATTCGAGGCGACGCCGTGCTACAGCTGTGCAGTTGCAGTCTGTCTGTCTGTCAGTCTCATACTGTGCCGTGACCTTAAGTGTACCGCAACTTTGCTGTTCGAGATTTGATTTTGATTTAGTGTGACAGGGACGCGTGAGTGGCAAAACTTATTGATGTATTTGCTTTACCACTTTAATCAAAAACTCTCAATAAAGTGAAACTTTGACAATTTTGAAATAAACTGTCAGACTAGTAGTGTTAAAGCAAATAGATCTTGAAAATTGTACTATGATATTCGTCCTTAGACGCGGTCGACTAAACCTAGTTCTACTACCTGATCCCAAGACCTCTTGCCCAGCAGTCGTGCTTTCAACCATTAGACCAACTAATAAGAAAAATTGGCTCATAACTCGTGGTTGTGTGGTTCTGGTCGAGAAAATTCTTAATTCTTTCATTGTTGAAGAACAGACGAGAAACTGTTGAAGCCAGTAACTAGTAACAACAACAGACTACGCCCATCAACGTATCAGTCGAGCAAGGTTATAGCAATTTTTCCTTTTGACCATTCATTGGAGTAGTCATTGGGGAGCCATGTCCAACGTTATACGAACTGATAAAATTATAATAAACAAGCTGTTGTTCGCGACCTTCGTCCGCGTAAATTTAATTTAAAAATATTACTTCCATTTTTCAAAAGGATTTTGTTAACAATTTCAAGAGTTTTAATTTTTTGTGCACGGAACTCTAACACTTTTTTCTAAAATAAAAATAAACCTTAGTTACTCCTTGTAACATCAGCTATCTTCGAATAAAAGTCCCAACAAAATCGGTTCACCCGTTTAGGATAATAACCGAAACAAACAGACTAAATAAAATAAAAACGTTTTTTTGTTATAAGTACTTTCAAAACTGTTATTTTGAAATTAAAAACAAACACTTCCATTTTGTTTAAAGGGTTACTCGCCGGCGATGGCCAAACGAAAAATAGCTCATGCCATGATGAAAGCTTGGTTTAGCTTCAAAGATTATCTAATACGTAGATAAAGAATAGTTATTCTTGGTATTAAAACAAATAAAAACTCTTTTAATCCTAGGTTGACGCTTTAAAACTTTTCGTAGAAAGATTACATAAAACATAAATATCAGCACAACGGGGGATTGCCCTTTTCCGCAAGTTGTTCCCTTCAAAGTTTTCGGGAAGATATATGGTCTGGTCCTATTTGTTTTGTCGACCTTACTTTTTTATATAAATAAAAAAACTTCCAAGGGTGTAATTCCAGTCGTATATTATGCCGCCCTAAAATGACGATGTGAAAAAAAAACTAAGTGGGAGTGACGTAATCAGATTTTCATGGGGCTGGAAACATGGGTTTAAATGTACGCTCTGTAGCCCAAATTATCCCCTAGATGGCTGTTCAGCAAATTAAAATAAGCTTTAGCGAGTGAATTTTTCAGCGATAAAAATAACTTCTTCGTGGGATCAGTGCGTAAATCACGGAGCAATTGTAAAACTTTTTTTTTTCAGTTCTTTATTTTTCAGGATGGTGTAAATGTTATGGGTGATACGCATTTAAGAAAGGAAAATCTTTCGGACTATGTCATTGCGAATTGTTATCTTCTTCTTCTTCCTTTTAGGTTTATACTTATACAGGGTGTAAACAACCTCATCACGAAGCCGTCAACCAAGCATTCTGTACACCAAACTAAGTAACTTTACGCAAAAATTATTGCTGGGAAATGACTTTTTTTTTGAGGTGAAAAATTATGTTTTGAGGTAGAACTCAATGTAACGCACTCGAAACATTGTGCTGATGGATGGATTGATTAGTACGGGGGTCGTGGAGGTGTTTTAGAAATTGAACATTAAAAACATGTATTGAAAAAAAAAAACTTGTCAAAAAGTTGGAACTTTGACCCCCAATTTCTCCGTAACTAGAAGGTTCCCATTTATGGCGTAGAACAAAAAAAATATCGCAATGACGGGGAGAACAAGTGCCTTTCGGCTTCGTTAAGAGGTTTTTTACACCCTTTATCACAAAACACAAAAACACTACAAAAATCTCATAGCAGAGAATAATACTTTCGTTATCAGGCTGATGTACAAAAGGTACCCAACGAAACGTTCAATGTAAAATAGGGTTTCTTTGCATCAAGATATCGAACAGCAAATTATAATTTCCTGAAGTTTTCAAGGGGAATTCTAGTAATTATTTGACACATTATTAAGTGGCTAATTATTGCTGAGGCGGGGTCAAATAATTGCCCTCTTAATTTTAAATGGTACTTAAAGGTTAACCCAAGGCTATCTAAAGAGACACCTACATCCATAAAAATACAACATTATATCACGGGTTGACAACTTATAACCCAGTGTTACGGGTTAACCTACCATACTGAGAGAAAGGGTTACCCTACTAGTTACTACGCGAGACCTCAAGTGAACTACATAAAATAGTCGTAAAAATAATCTAAATAATTATGAATCCAGTTAATACAAGGCATAACAGCTTTCGTCACTTTACCTGGAATAAATTATTATTTAAATAGCCCGACATTATTATTGTATTAACCCACATAGGTAGTGACGTAACAAAGTAGTAAACACTTTTACTCACTAGTATTATAAAGTTGTTTACGGTATTTGTGTTTTGTTTTACGGTACGGCTAGGTTATTTAGCGCTGGGAATGGTAATTTATATTACTGAGCGTATGAATATTTTGCTAAGTTATGCTTGGTATGGTGGGAAAGGATTAACATTGTTTTCTTTTATTAGATTGCTGAAGGTAAGTTAACTATAACAATATTTTTATTTTTTGTTATTTTTATTTAACTTTTCAAAGTGTATCACGTATGTGTGTGTGTATAACTCCTGAAAAAACAATAAAGCTAATTTTATATTAGAGTTACACACACAAGGCCCTAATTAGTTTCTTTTCGTCAACATTTTTACCAGAACCTTCTATTGAGTAAATAAATCAGAGACCAATCTGTTTTTTATCGTGTGGCTAACCTGGTGTCAGAGTCTGAGCTCTGGTGAGAAGTCGGGAGGATGTTAAGATAAACCAGAATATTTTGGTAATTAATTATTTTCATTTAAATTTGAAGACATTGTGACATCCATTTACACTGGACCCACTGGGTGGACTACGGCCCAATCTCTATAACAGTTTGGAGGCCCGGTTCCATGCAGTGGGAACGTAACATGTTGATTAGGTTATCATCATCTACCTAGCATTTTCCCAACTACGTGGGGGGGTCGGCTTCCAGTCTTACCGGATTCAACTGAACACCAGTATTTTATTTGGGGCGACTGCCTATCTCACCTCCACAACCCAGTTAGTACTGGGTAATACGATAACCCCATGGTAAAACTGGCTGTCAGACTATTCGGCCACTAACTACCTTTTAATTACTGTAGCTTAACGTGCTTTCCAACGCACGGAGGAAACTCGGTATATAATGAGTGGTCACCCATCCATGGACCAACCTAGGCAAGCGCGGCTTAACCTGAAGATCGACCCCCGAGCGGCAGTTATTAGTTAGCCACTAGCTCCTCTGCTGATTATGGTACTCTACAGATTCATTTTAAGTACGTATTCATTAAGGTGTAAAAAAAACAAACATGCATTCATTAAACACGTACCTTGATGTAGGCCAAATTGTTTTTTTTTCACTCAAAAATGAACTCTATCCTCACCCGTTTCAGAACAATTTTTCAATTTGAAAAATTGAAATTTCTCTTTGACTCTCTCGAATTGATTTGAAGAATTTACCTTTAAGCTCACAAAGCTACGAAATATAGGCTTCTTTATTACTTGATCTAACGTGAAATAAAAAAATATTAAATTTTCTTTTTATAAAATGATATTGAGGAAAAAGATATAATATTATTTCTAGAAATTGACTACTATGAATTGACTAGGCTGGTTTATGATTACATTCGTTTCAAAAATGATCCCACTTATCACACTAATATAACAAATGCGAAAGTTTGGATATATGTTTGTTACTCTTTCACACAAAAACTACTGAACGGATTTGGATGAAATTTAGTGTGGGACAACCATCGAAATCCACGCGGGCAAAGCCGTGAGCAAAAGCTAGCAGAACGTAACATAACACCTGTTAAACCTGTTTCTCTCGATGGGTTAGGCCAATCTGGTGTATTATCTATAATAAACCCACATCTTACTGGAAACTCTGAAACATGCTAAGTTAAAACCTGAAATCTGCTTACACACAGATTCTATAAAAGTTCAGGGACTAAGCGTCACCGCCAGTAAAAAAAAAACTAAAAACAAACGAGTAGCTAATTACGAATCGTATGCGAAAAACGAAGGTAGATCCTAACCAAACAAACCTTATGTGCTAAGGACGGTACTGTAGTGGTTTTAGCCAGTAACAATCTGAGATAACCTTCGAATGAGCAAAAATTCCAATGAGAATTTCACAAAAAAAAAAACGGGGTTGATTTTCGTCCTACCCTAATACAGATTAAATCATGCAATAATATTTTCATGGGTTTTCTACCATAGAAAATAATGCGGCCTTGAGGTTTCTATGCTAAACCTTTAAACAACAGTGTGGATTCGTAAAAAATACTCATTAAGCAAAATTCTTCAAACAAAACCTGCTACCCGCACCCTGTTTTCTACTACCAGGTACCTACCAAAACTTTGCTTTTATTTTTTTCACGTTTTTTCTGTTCATTTTACAAGGCAAATAAAAAAAAACGTGTAAAATAGGGGATGAAAGTTTGAAATTTTTGCCTAGGAAAAATCTCATCAAACACACGGCTTGTTATGATAATTGCGTAAACGTCCATAAAAGGAACAACAGTGCACAGTTTCTGTAACATATACTCTTTATGAGAATGGCGAACAAGATCCTTCTGCCAAGAATTAACCATCGCATACCATCGTTACTGAAAAACAGGTTGACGTTTGTAACTGGATAGTTAAGCGAGTTTGCCTGTCGAGAGGATTCTAGACGTAACCCCTTTTTTGAAACGAGGACATGGTTTATATTTCTGGCAAAATAATTGTACTTTGCTTTATGATTCGTTGTATTTTATATGGTGGAGAAAAGTATACTGATGACCTGGTCAAAGGAGCAGGAAAAGAGCTGGATGCAGGAGGCCCAAGACCGGGTGAAGTAGCTTGTAATGGAGGAGAACTATAACCAGCATTGGGTGGAAAAAGTTTGAAGAAAAGAGAGAGAGAGCTGTGTGACCCATTCTGCGCCATGACTCAAATAAATTTGTTAGTATTTTTCTGAAAGTAATATTGTTTAAGAGCCGCAGCGTAATAAATAAGTATATTATTACAAAAATATGCTTTTTTTATGTATTGAAATAATCATTTAAAAAATCACTAACAGTTTTTACAAAAACTGAAATGTACTAACACTGAATATACAAATAAAACAGAACGGTAAAAAATACAAATAAAAGTCAATTTCCTAAAATAGCTGTAACGCTTTCATTTGTCTGCTAAAAATGTTGTAGTATTCAAAAAAGCTGTTAGCAAGCTGGTTTTCAATTTGAACCGTTTGTATTTAATACAAAAAAAAAATATTTAACCTTCTATTAATATTCAGTTTAATAAAAGTAAAATACCATTTTAATAATCGAGATAACCGTTTTCAAGATAATAAGTAACGGTTAAAGCCTTCCCCCTACTGTTATCAATGACCGGCTCTTTAAACCGGCTAATAACTGTACTTCCACAAAGCTTTCTTATCTCAACGGTCCATTAGTTACCGGCGCTTAACGTTTAACGTTCCCGTCTGAAATAAAACCTAGTACTGGTACCAAAAGTGGTACAACTTAAACCTATTTTATTACCAAGTAAAAGGATTTTACCTGTGAAACGTATTATTGAGAAAACATATAACACGAGATTAAAACACAAACACGTTCACAGTTTAGTCACTACACTAAGTCGGATCGAGTCACTCGGTCCCGACTGTGGTACGGTTGGGTCGAGTCGTAGCGGTGTAGCGGCGTAGCAGCGTAGCGCTACACGTCCGACGCTCTACGACGTCGCGGCGGCACTGGCTACGCGGGCGCGCTACAATCCTCGAGTTACAGTTCGGATTATTGCTCGTAGCACAGATTCCACAATCAATAGCTTTAGATAAAATAGTGTATTAATTTTAACAACATTATTTTGAATTCTAGTTTCAATAAATGAATTTACTGAAGAAATGCTTCGGTCTTAACGTTCGTTGGTATTGCTTTTATAAGGTAAAATTTAACTGAATGGTTGAATTTATTAAAATAGATGTTATTTTTTGTTTGTAATAAATGAGAGTTAATTATGCTATTGACGCTTTTGAGGGTTTATTAATATGTTAAATAAGTAAATGGCGCTATTTATTTCCATTCAATGCTTTGTCTAAAATTCCAAAGAAGTGTACCTTTACTAGAAAATTTAAGTTTTGGTGAGTAATCTAAGTAAGGTTTAAGTGACTATAGGAAGCATTTAATTGCAATTGTTTAAGAATATAAGCTGAGGAGCTCGTTGGTCCGTGGATGGGTGGTCACCCATAACATACCGAGTTTCCTCCGTGCCTCGAAAAGCACTTTAACGGACCTGGTTGACATTAGTATATCATTGACAGTCGTAACCGGTAGTGGCCCGAAAGTCTGACAACCAATCTTACCTAGGGGTATCGTTTTACCCAGTACTAACTGGGTTTTGGAAGTCAAATAGGCAGTCGCTCCATGTAAAATTCTGGTATTCAGCCGCATCCGATTAAACTGGAAGCCGACCCCAACATAGTTGGGAAAAGGCTAGGCAGATGATGATGTTCCAAGCAAGTCGAAACGGTTTAATCCACCTTTACGGGTGCCATTTGCAAATACTAACTATAGACAAAATTCGTACATTGTGCGTGTAAGTAGGTATTTTAATAAGGTGTGCAAACAGTTCGACTTTGATCTTTCCGAAACAAGTATGACCTCGGCAAAAAAGTGCTTAACAATGAATTTCTTTAAAATATAAAATCTTTAGACTTTGGTTTTATTAATATTTTATTTTTCTTTATTTAATTTTAACATCTTGGTTCTCAAGGTAAATAACCTGTCGCAATAAAATTATTATATTAATTTTTACATATTTTAAGTGACGATCTATTTACATGTTTTCTTTAATATCTTTTGGCATTATTTGGCAGTGTGTAAACTTTGTTCCACAGTATATTTATACCAGACAAGCTCTAGACGTGAAGACTTGTAATTGGCTGTCTGATTATCATACTGTTATTTATCACTATTGTATTTAGCTGTAAGTCTTCCAAAGTCTCTAAATAAATAAATAAAAAAAGGCAGCAGTACTCTATTGTTTCCTTTAAACATTATTGCAATAATTTGCGACACTTTCGTAAGTTGTGAGCCACTGTAGCAACCACCTATTCGTACTTAGAATCATAGGACAACCAGTCTGTTGCTTACTGTACAACAGTATAACAACTCAACAGTCTTTTGGTATAACAACTTTCGTCTTTGTTTGCACGTCATATCCCTGCTACAAATATTTTATTTTTTATTTTTTTTAATATATTTTATCTTTCTTGTTTTTTTGTTAGTCCAAACCATAGATTTACTGTTTTCTCGGTAGATATATCTTTCACGGGTTTGCCTCATTTAAGATCTCATACAATTATGTAGTTACATAATATGACAATTTGAGTGAACATGAAAATTACGAAAGTACAAGTTACGGAAGTTAAAGATACTTAAGTAAGAATCTAAGGTGGAGTTTTACATTTTCTACCTACACCTATGAGAAAATGCTTTATTATATGAATGATGAGAGTACCTACATCAATAACTAATATGATTAAAACAGTTTTTAATTACGTTGAAGGCATTCAATTTGCTATTTGTGTATATTGCGTTTCACACACGACACGAAAAATCATCAAAAGAAAATCTGTGCTGGTGTAAAAACAATTTATACGAAGTTACGGTTCAACCGTTCACCTCGCGTTTCCGGAAAAAATATTTTTTTGAAAACCGTTTTTTTTTTGTCGCCTCCAATTTGCGGGTTGACCCAACCGAAGATTTATTTTTCCTGTTGATGTATGGATCAACTACATATTTTATGGGTTAGGTAAAACATAGAACTGTTTGTAATTCACACGTGTGTACTTTATCCATAACATCACGCCTGTAATCCCTGAAAGATTAGGCAGAGGTGCACCTAAGAGTTCACCCAAATTTCGCCAGTTATAGTTTGAGTCCCTTGTAATAGGGGGTGACCTTATTGTCATCTAACGGCCACAAATTCACTCCGTGACTGCTACTGAGGAATTCCTGATAGAAAAACCGAATAACACTTTGCTTGACCCGGGAATCGATCCCAGGACCTGCTCAGCCGTCCCGCTTTCGGACACTAAACCGACGAGGCAGTCCTGGTCCAGTATGGTGGTCATTACTGATGATTTTGACTTTCAAGAGTTGCAGTGCTCAAAATGAAAAATCAAAATATTTTATTTCACGTAGGCCTGCATGGGCACTTATAAAACGCCGAGGAAAAGGTGCACGGTTCGGGTTGGTCGTTTCCTATGCAGAAGAACCGGCAGGAAACTCAATATCTATCCATTTCCTGTCACTCCATCTAAAAACAGAACTAGGGCCGAGATACGGTTCAAGTTGTACCCGCAACAACTACCTTCAATATAATAATGCCAGGATAAACTTCTAGATGGAAGTTGTACAGTAAAATCGGCTCCCAAAAACAATTAGGGCTTTGCCGCTAAATGCGAAGCGACTGCATCAAACTTTAAAACGGTCCCAAGTTTCGGTACCCACGGACGATTCAAAATAGGTTTCGGAGGCTATTTAAGTGAAATCCGTTTCTCGAAAGTTTTGCAACGCTTAAGAATTATATTCATTGTTTAATGGTAAGATTTCGAACGTAGATTTTAACGAG
The DNA here is from genome assembly GCA_941918905.2 of Xestia sexstrigata. NCBI lineage: Eukaryota > Metazoa > Arthropoda > Insecta > Lepidoptera > Noctuidae > Xestia > Xestia sexstrigata. The sequence goes on along the minus strand of OW799217.2, from coordinate 7,415,277 downwards.
TTGTTATTGGATAGTAAGGGTTTTTTTGCTTTATTAGGAATGATTAAACTAAACTGCTTGTTTCTAAAAGCCTACCAACCACACCTCTATCAAATACCAGCGCTGTGACATATTTTTTAATGTTCCAGCCCCCTGCTGAGATATGGGGCCTTTTGGCCTCGTACAGGAGCAGTTTAGTTTAATGTGTCTAATTTTTATTTTACAATTTATGTAAACAACACCGAAACGAGTACTCGCACATTTTCGTATGTTTAGTTTTTACATAATTTAGTTTTATTGTTAATTAAATAATTTTGTTTTCTGCCGTGCGAGATAAATAAATAGTTTTTCTTTTCTTTTTTTTTTTCAATTAGATCACAACGCTCAGTCATAATGTCATTTCAATAAGTCATCTGATATTTTTTATTATTACGTAATAGGCCTCCTCTCTCTTCCTTTTTTGGATTGATTGAGCACTGAGTAACTACCCAATGCATAAAGAGTTTCCAGAAGTTGCACTTAATACAAGAATTAAGTATATGTTTAAACCTAATAGGATAAATTACAAAAAAGTCAAAAAAAAATATATTTGACCCGTATTTTTTCTTTTGTTACGTAAACCAAAATTGACGAAGATACGATGCTTTTAAAATTCTGAATACGTCACGCCATGGTATATTTTTTTAGCTCACACCAGAGTTTTAATGCATTTTATCTTTGTCAATATTCATTGATTTACAAAAACAAAAAATACGTGTCCATTATTTTCCAATACCTACTCTGAACTGACAAACTAAATAGATTTGCAAATTATTGATGGTGGAAACTAGTCTGTTATTGACAAACAAACATAACGTATTATTTATATTTGTTTATCATATATTCGTCTAGGTAAATTGCCGCTAATTTCCAGGAACGAAAAACCTATTGGGAGTGTAAAACACTACTAACAGCGACCTTTTCACTTCAGTCACCTCACACCCACAGTTTAAAGTGGGTGTCACATCACTTCGTACAAAACAACATTTCTTACGAAACTAGCAATCTTAGAGAGATGCCAAAATGAGTTGACAATCATCTTTTATGCATAACCAAAATGGTATACCTACTTATTTATTTCAAAGGTTACCTTTAGAAAGTTGTGGTTTCTGAAAACTTCATTGAGGAATAAAGAAAATCAAAATGGATATTAGAGGTGAACTGAATAAGGTCGACTTTCAGATCTTTTGTCGTCGGTGTTCTGTTTTACGACCTACTCAGTACAAACTAAGTGTTGTTAGTTACAATTCTATTTATTTTGGGTGACCATACGTGGTCGGCAATGTTGTTGTCTGTTTGAGCTAGTTGATATTGATATGATTATAATCAAAACATTTTTTTTCACATAGGCCTACATGGGGATTTATGAAACGTTAAGAAAAATTGCTCAATTTAATTTGGTCGTTTCATATGGAGAAAAACCGGCAAGAAACACCATGGTTACTTTTTTTAAAAGCTAATCCAACTCCACCCAATTCATATCAAGTTATCAGGATCATTAAAAAAAAAATGAACCTTAAGGGTGATGGGAGCTACGGTAAATATTACAATCTTTTTGCCATTTTAGCTTGTTTATTCAATAAGCTGTATCAACAAATTTGATTCTACACCAGATTAATATTTGTAAAAGAGCTTACTATCATATTTTTAAATTTTTATATTTTACTGTTTTTATATACCTATCCAGATCCAGAATGAGTTCACATTGAACAGAGCTCTCACAAATCCATGTTATCGATTGTAAGAACAAAACAATTTATTTATATAAGTACCGTGATATTATTATATGTTTATAATCCATCTTCTTTTCCTGATACGGAATATATCAATGTCTTACCCTACAAGAGCGTATCGTTAAATTCGGTAGAGCGTAAAAGGTTATCCAGCACTTGTTGGAGATTGGCTAATGGTTCGTCCTTATCTAGACATTGGGTTTGTATCTGCCTAGGTTGAAAGGTTGAAGTTTTTCTTTTGATGTTTTGTGATTTTCTGTGTCAAGAATTTGCAATTTTTGTCAGGGAGTGACACAATAATAAATAATGTTATTTTTTGTTAGGCTATACTGTCTCACTTCTGAGCAAAGGCCAAATAAAGTTACAGGAACAAATTAGTAATGATTGCTGCACTCGGTGTATTGATGTCAAGCGCGACTGCGTGAGCGTGTTGTATTGGATTAAATTTCCATTATTTGTTAGGTCTTCAAATAAGAGTATTTCTGCAATACCTTGGAGTCTGAGTTTGTAGCTTATAGGGTTACAAATTATTGTTAGAGATCTAAACTAATAATTATTATAATTAATAATTATTTTAACCATCGAAATGTTTAGTGCAGATAGTATACACCTACTTTATTTTCGGAAATGCTGCAGTAATTATATGATTTTTATTTTAGTGTTTTTAAAAGTAAAGATTATTACAGTACTGACCAGACAGTAGTAGCAGTCAGGTAGTGTGACTGCCAAGTCATAGGCCTCGAGTTCGAACATGATTTTTCGGTTTCATGTGCGTATTGTATAATTATCTGAATAGTGAATGACTTCTTCTAAGAAAATCTCGTTAGAAAACACCTACATTGTTATTGACTATCAAATTAATAAGAATCCATCCTGTAAACTAAATTAGATTCGAAAACAGAATGTGGGAAAAGTCGAAGTAAACCGAAAATAAACGAAACTACCAAAAAACTAATCATTCACATCGGACTCCTCTGTAAAAAGTTATGTGTAAATAGAAAAATAAAAATATACGCGTTGAACTGTAAACCTACACCTTTTTTTGTCGATTAAAAAATATATAACACTTTATCTTATTCAACATTGTGTCATACTTACTTTTAAAGAAAAAGGGACTCCGTCCATCCCACAATTAAAATCCTGTCTTAATCTGGCAAAAATATTCTTAAAACCTACTTTCTAAGGAGACTCGTTCGAGCAAACTTTACTTATAAAAAGAAAAAAAAGCACGATATTTTTATCTTTAACATCGTTTTAGAAACTCGAGAATGTAGAAAGCGGAGTCAGTCGCCGACAATAATACTTTTAAAGGCAAACGCTCCAAAAGAAAAAGGGAAACCTATCACATTAGAAAACATGCTCTTACAATTTTCAAATAAAATTAAAACTTTAACAAACGTTACCGCTTTGGTAATCATTATAGCTGAATGCAAGATGGCGGATTTAAAAAGAGCGGGAATTCCTGATGGTGCGCCCAAAAGTGTTAAGCCCGGTAATTTAAATGTTAAGACTCGACTTGAGACAGGATTCCGCGTGGAAACGTTTCATTCAAACGGCTAGCTTTTAAAAGTTTAGATGGGGTAATATAATTTGTTTTGCAGTGTGCAATGAGGACGTGGACTCTTCTTTAGTGTACACTTTTTTTCTTTTTGAAAAAGAATTGCGAGAATACCAATGCAATGTCTGGTTTTATGGGAATGTAATAATTTTGCTTTACTATTTCGAGTTTTTCTTTCATCTTAAGAAGTATGTATTTTCATCAGAACTCAATAATAATAAATAAAAAAGGACTAAATAACATAACATCACGCCTGTAATCCCTGGAGGATTAGACAAAGGTGTTATGTTTTTGTTTGCCAGTTATGTTTTAAGTCCCACGTAGTAGATGACGAGCCCATTGCTGGCCACAAATCCAGACCCCGTGGCTGCTACTGAGATATTCCTGATGGGAAAACCCAACAACATTTTGCCCGACCCGGGAATCGAACCCAGGACCTGATGCTCAGCAGTCGCGCTTGCTACCACTCGACCAACGAGGCGGTAAATGTTATTGGTCCAAACGCTACTTTTACTAATAGGTATCATAGTATAGGTATTGAAATCGTCGTTGACTATAGCAGTTGACATGTATCACATTAGCAGAGTAATCAATATCATTAATTTACCTATGCACTCAGTTTGGATATGTTTGCACTGGCCTGCCCTCTATCGTCGCATCAATATGCGACTGAAGCTAGTCTCTGTCAACATACTACTTGAATTTATAATTGAATGAGATTCGATTTGATTCAACTGGAGTTGAAGTTGCAGTTTGTTTAAAGAAGCTTGAGAATAACAGGTAATTTTTTTGATATTGTAGTTTCGATAAAACAATCGTTGCATTTCTTTCTAAAATAATACACAGCATAATATGAAAGAAGCCAGGTTTACTAAAGTTTCACCAAAACTCCATTGACAAATTTTCATTTTACAACCAAAGTTTCGTATACTATTTATTTCGCAAGCAACTGATTCCGCAAATGTTTCATTTTAAAAACACTCGTTTTACTAACATTTACTTGGCAAACATTTCTCTTATCTAATGCATCAGATGATATTTAATCATTTATACATTTTACATTTCTTATTTTTGGATCAATCACGTTTCTACAAAATAATTTACAGGCTAGTATTTTTTTAAGAAAAAGTTTAGAAAATGCAGTTTTTTCATAACATGCAAACATGCATACTTCATGCATGCAGCAAACAAGAGCAAGTATGCAGCAAGCATGCAGCAAGCAAGCAGCAAGCAAGCAGCAAGCAAGCAGCAATGCTTGCTGCATGGTTTCTGTCACAGCTCCGGCGCTGCGGGGCTCCGGCGGTCCCATGCGAGCTTATCGTCGAAGAGCACCGCAACTTCGGCTTGCTGGCCGGCCAGCCTAAGCCGCGTCTCTTTTTTTTAGAAATGCCACAGTTAATATTTATAATGTCTTTATTCCAAGCGTTGTTTTATGAGATAAAATGAAAAAATAATGAATTGCTTGTCAAATAACGTTATTATATAAAAGTTTATCGGATAATTATTTTGCTAAGTGAATTATTTGGTAAACTTGTTGTTGTATAATGATGAAAAATGTCAAATAATGTTTTTACTAATCGTTGCTTATCAAATAAAAGTTTTTGAAATCATTTTTGGTGAACTGACCGGGCACCGAGAAGCCAGTTAGCATCTGCCGAACAATTTGAGAAATCGTTCAGGTTAGTGCTCAACTGGTGTCAGAGTTTTTTTATGCCGCCCATCTTCTGACTTGGCTTCGCTGCCGCTGACCAGCATGCCGTCAAGAAATATTTCTCAGACATGCATGCTGGTTTGCACCAACCTATAGGTGTAGCAATAATAATAAGTTAGCAGACTGATGAAAATACGCTACACTGCTACTTTTTGTCGAAAGAAAAGAAACAAAGAAAGAGTTTGTTTTTGTCTTTAATTTTTTTGTTTTTTTTTTGTACATAAAAGAGGATCGTGGACTCCACTAGGAATTTGCCAGTAGCAGCCCAATGATTCTAAGTTGGTGGTAAACACCCTCGTGCCTGGCAAAGCACGCAAGGTCTTTGGTCCTGTGCCTGATCTCTCCCCGGACGTGTCGGATTGTCGTCGCATGGGGCTCTCAAAGAGTTTCATTTATGAACAGAGAGTTTACCTGTATACACTCACACACTTGTTCACTATAGTTATCTTCTGCGTACTTGACTTGCTTCCGGTAAGATTAATCGTGTAGACCCAGACGTCGTTTCATCAACTTTGATAAAACCGAAGTTTCATGTTTATTATTTTTATTCTAAATAAATACGAGTTGGACCTACTCATAGTTACGAAAAGGTTACTAAACAAAGAATATAGCAAAATGAAGTTTTCTCATAAACCAGTTAGGTATGTCCCCAAGAAAATTCTATTTTTACTTCAATAGTACGTCGTCAATAAATTGTTCTTCGTGGTCCATGAAATCACTTCCGACAAACAGGAGGAAAAAGGACAGACGTATACAAACATCCATATGTTTGAGAAGGAGAGGGTTAGGCCGTGTTGTGGCGAATTGCCTTCTCTCCCCGGGGACAGAATTTAATATCATAAACATTATTCTAAAATAACAGAAAGTCTTGCCTCAACAAATAATATATTTGCGCTTTAATAACTTTGACAACGGAATACTGTATTGAATAAAAACAATGTCTTCAGCCTCGCTTACTTTGCTTACATTTGCGTTTTGAAAACGTCGGATTCGTGTTTTCATAGCGAACTTGCAACTTCGAACAGGCCTTTCTGTAATATTTATGGGAGACTAGCTTTTGCCCGCGGTTCGCTCACGTTAATCTAGAACTTGACAATCGATGCGGGTTGTACTCTGCTTGTAAAAATATAATTCAATCATGACTCGAAAGTCACGCGGCGCTATCTATTATCGTAAGAACGTTCATGTTGTTTGCTTCGGGAACAGTACTTTTTTTTCGGGATGAAAGATACTCTATGTCCGTTTCTGTACACCTGACTACGTATATGCAAAATTTCAGGACGATCGGTTCTTCTTGCTTTCGCATTTATCATATTAATTATTATAGGATATTTAAGGAGTCAATGGGTTGTAGGTAGTGACATACACTACCTACAACCCATTTAGGAAGAGAGGAATGTGACTTTCAAATAACTGTCAACGTTTTGCTGTTAACTATACCAGTATCAATAAATTTATTTATAAAGGAAAAACGTTTCGGTTAAATAATATGATTGACTTTTTTTTCATGCATGTTGAAAATATTAATACTTAGCCCGGTTCTTCCCCACTGCTCAACCAGATTGCTGAACTAGTTGAGAAGTTGAGCTGTAGGACATTGTATTACCGAATATTTTATGCTTTATAGCTCAACTTTTTGTTCAACTTAGTTTATCAGTAGTCATATTGTTATTAAATCAAACATATGCCACCATTAATCAATATAAATCAATCTGATACCAGAAAATCATTTACAAAACGGTTTCCGTGATAGGTATCTTGACAAAATGGTATTGACGATTAAAATCAGAATCATTAATACCATAATTACTGGAACATAGAAAAATACTTTGGACATATTCTGTAATTATGACAATACTTCCTAGACGAAGTTTTAAAAAATGAAGTACTTATCCAACTCTCTAATACATCACCAAACCATCAGACCTACAAATATACGATACTGCATGCTTATTAACTAAGTAGCTATTTCCTTTTTTTGATTCCCAGGTGGGGCTAAGTGTTATTGGGTTTTTCTATTAGGGATTTCTCAGTAGCAGCCACGACGTCTGGATTTATGCCCGTTTGATGAGAAATAATAATAATAATAATAATAAATGCTTTTTTTTCAAGTTTACAATTTAGCAGAATAGTATATACTACGGGTAATACTATCTTTACCAAATATATAAACCTAAAAATTTTAAACACCACTGAGTTTAAACCACCCAAGGTAATTCTATGAGTGTGTATAGATGTGAGTGTGTGTGTGTGAGTGAGTGAGTGTGTGTGTGCGTGTGTGAGTATGCGTCGTGATACTGTATAATATATTTGCGGTATAATGTGGAGTGCAAGAATATAAATCAGTACTTTTAGAGTAACTTTTCTGTCTCTTCATACATAAGAGCCATGATCCATTTGCTCGCTATCTTTTTACACTCATTATTTTTTTACCATAATATATCCCACATTGTTAGTTTACTACTACTACAATAGGCTCGCCCCTTATTACATGGGCCATTAACATAACTGGCGAAATATGAATGTATTATTAGGTACACCTCTGCGGTAAGGCAGAGGTGTACAGGAGGGGATTACGGGCGGATAATCTGGGTTATTTTGTTCTCTAGTAAGAACCAGCGCACCTAAACTCATCAGTGAGTCTCACTAAAGAAAAAAACAGGGCAATTGTTATGGTATCATACTCTACCTAAAACTAATTTACCTATTATCAGCCTCTGTTGATCTTCTGTTAGGCAAAGGCCTTTCTTTCTTTTGCTCTCAACTCGATCCTGAGCCAATATGGACCAATCTTACCTAAGGCATCAAGATCACACGGCCATCTTCTCCTGGATCTGCGATGTTTTTGGATGTTTTCAGGGAACCATGTTGCAGCGGCGGCCTTAGCTCAAAATGCATCCGGCATACATGGCCTGCAGATAATCCTCTCCGGTCAAGTCCTACTTGAGCTTGACTTGCTTTTTGGATGACCTCGGTGATTTGTGTCTCAACGAGCTACGAGTATCTTGTTCCATATCCCAATTTATTTGGGGTCGGTGTAGCATGTCTTCTTCTTCCATACTTCCCAGGTAATTTAGACTCCAAGGATAAAAATCTAACCCTACAAAAAACCGAAAATTCACGAATAAAACCGTCGCCCGTATCTTAAACGGCGACAACCGGCGGATTCTAGCCATTAATGAAGATTTAACGAGACCACAGACCACCAATTAAGTTCCAGCTTTGATCTTCTGCATAATTGAATCGGTTCGAACTACAGCTAGATAGCTGCGCGTTTGCTCCCGACACCCGTTATAGGGACATTTTTTGAGCTTAGCTTACTGATTGAGAAAATAATGGAGATATGTGTTTTTTGGTGCTAGTGAATGGTTGTAAGACTGTGATCAGCCTTTTTTTTTTCGGATGGGAAATCATCAAATGACTTCTCCCGCTCTGGGCGGAGCAGGAGGGAGTGTCAGACTTTTACTGACTAAAACCCATGCATGTTCCTTCATCGCCCTTTTCGTTCCGGGGCCACGGTATCTCTTTCGAACAGTCCCGCAACCCCGGACTGTGATCAGCCTGCGGTGTCTACTGACTTATTGTGGGGATGACGATTATTGACGTTGTCAGCGATACCAGCGGTGATAGTTTAGTGGTGTGATCGTCAGACTGAAAAGTCATAGGTCTCGAGTTAAGCCCAAGCAAGCACCTCTGATTTTTCGCGTATTTTGTGCGTATTTTAAAATTTTGCTTCGGTGAAGATAAACATCGTGAGGAAACTAGCATGCCTGAGAGTTATTTCTCAACGGTATGTAAAGCCAAGTGCTTACGCAAGTTTCTGTAGTATTTTTTTTTTAAACTATATTAACATATCCGCACGTGGTATATTTCATTAGGTATTACGTTTCCAACGCGTCTCACGTTATATTTTTTCTGTCATGTTGCCAACTGCAGTTTTGAACTACCCATCTCCTTCCTGCCTACTACGCTCCCATGCGACAGAAAGAGAAGAAGTACCGCCGCCGGCATCCAATGAGGCGCGCTTCTGAGGTGATTTTGACAGGAACCACTCCATGATTGAAAATACTGTCTAGACGCGAAGAATCGACCGCTCCTCTAAATCCGCTAATAAAGCAATATTTATGCTGTTCATCTAATGGCAGTACCGCACCGCACCGCTTTCTATATTACCGAATCGCGCCGCTCTGCTCTCTCACTTCGATCCGCAACGTCAACCGTTTAACACCGCACCTCACGTTATACCGCTTAGCTTTGCGGCGCGCGCCGCAAAATACAACAAACCGCATTAATAACTACTCTAAGACAATCTGTGAGTGTCGGAAGTGCAGGAAGAAACCACCAGAACACGCGCTGGGCTTCGACAAGGCACACTCCAGTGGCATCAGCCATCTTCCCAGGCGATCATCCAAAGCTTCCAAGTAAATCCTCGTTTCCCTATCTCAAAACGGCGTGTCAACAACATTCCATCCCGCATACATTAATTTCTCGCCAAAATTGCAATCCCGCGAGGTCCTTTGAGCAACCGCTATCCCAACTTATCACCACCAAGTTAGAGGTCCATGGGTGGCATAAAACTCTGATACCAGAATAAGGTTAGGCACTAACAACGAGATAAAGAAAGAAAACGATACAAGACCGGATCAGAGGTCTTTTCTGAATAAAGTGAGAATTTAAAGAATGAGATTTTACCAAGGTCTTTGCGTGGTTTCATCGACCCCTAAACACTTTTGAACTTTTGCAGAACATAAGTGTCCGAGTTTAAGAATATAAAAATATATTGAATGTTATTTTGATATCGCAAAAGCTATCAATTTACCTACAGGTGACAGGAATCAATACACGAAATGAATGCACGGCCAAACAATTGAGGTTGTAATATTAATCAAGCATTGTTTTGTGGGACATAAAGCACCGATTTTGGGAAGGTATCTTTATTAATTAATAAACATAAATGGGAAAATAACTCTGTCTGTTATCTTTATACGTAGCCAACGACAGAGCTGTGCAGGTGACAACATACTGGTCGGGTATTATTTGAGTCTATCGACAAGCAAAGAAGAAGAAGAACCTTTATACGTCTTTACTGCTGAGAAGATTTGTATAAAAGGCACACAGATAGACCACGGCTGCGTTAGGAAATATAAAATTTCCGAACTCTATTCTATTTAATAGAGACAATTTTCACTTACCGTATCTAACATATTATCTAATAATGAATCCTTAGTTCAATAATTTATTTTATTTTATTTTTTACTTTATTATTTTATGCTGTGACATGTACTGATTTGACATGAATACTTTTTTACTTTTTTTTAAATATCATTGTGACATTTAATGATTTTTGTGATTTTTATTTACATTCATTTTGAAAAGTACTTGTTTATTAATTTTATTTGATTATTGTGAATGTGGGGATCATGTGGGTCACATTTTATTTTTTGTTTGTTTTTTCCCACAACTGTCTGGCAGTTTACTATAAGCGACCTACCTAAATGTCCTTTCTTTGGTATTGTTCGTCGTTTCGTTGAGCTCCTTGAGTAATAAGTCGAGCTATACGATACCTAACTGACAAATGCTTGCACTGACTGGACAGGTCCATTCAAATCTGTGTGGTTCTTTCTTCAAAGACCATCTCAGACACTAATCTGCATAGTCCTCATGTGAATTGAGCAAGATTATGTCTGGAGTTCAAAAGAAACTATGACCTCTGAGTTTGTTTCGGCTGTTTCTTCTTAGAGTATTCAGGTACGAAACACCGGCCCCATCTAGTTCAAAAAAAATTACATGTAAAAGTGTTTGTAAAAACCTACTTTCAAAATAAACATGTTTTATCATCATATATCAATCAAAACTAACGTTACAAAGAGAAAATCTTATTTGTTTTGTGTTTTGTTGTATTTTGTTTTAACCTTGCAAGCTTTGCATAAGCAAGTCAACTTACTTATATGCATTCTCAACCCCTGCGATGGTAACTAATTACATAATACGAGTAAGAGGGAGTAAGTAAGTGCGGCTTATTTACTTAACTTCACTTTCATTCCACTTCACGGGGACTATAGGGGTGTTGGGGTGCTAAGTAGGTTCTTTGCTGCGGTAGACGCTCGATTGCTTGGACTGGTTTCAAGGAGTATTCTGTCACTTAGACATATTTTTGTAGTATAAACATAGAAATAAATAAAATTGAAAAGTGTGTTTGTAATTTCAAAATAACAGGTTCTTACTGAATGCATATATGTACAAGTATTTACCGTACTTACCTATAACAAGAAAAAGACATAAAAAAAAAATGTGTCTGCCTGTTTCGGATAATCTACGAAATGGCTTGACTGATTTTGACGGGACAGTTACTGACAGATAGCTGATGTTATAAGTCTAGCACATTTAATCAGTTGAGTCCTATCGGTTGGGTTGGGAGTAACTGTTTTAAAAAATAATTGCAAGATTTGAAGAATTTTGCAAAATAAAATAAAGTTTTGGTGAAGACATATTGTCTACATATCTAGTCAATGGTACCTTGTTTTCCATAAAATTATTTGTAATATTATTGTTTTGTATAATCGTCCCCCCTCACAATATTTACTTGCACTATTATCATTTATACTAATAACGCTTGTCATAGTAAAAGGATTAGGTATTTAATTTAGTGTTAATGGTTTTAAATACTGTACTAAATAAATGGATGAATAAATAATAAATAAATTTCAACTTATTAGGCATAATTTTTATTTGCCATAAAATAAGTTTCTATAATAACATGTGTTATAATCATTAGTTTCTTTAGGTAACACATTACAATCATAATGATTTAAGCTTTGATTGATTGATTTTCTGCCTTTTGACTATCGATGTGAAATGTATGCCTAAAGAAGATTTGAACTAGCATTATTGTGCTAGTATGGGCAAATGAATATTATGGTGAATAAATGTTATGGAAAACAACATTATTGAAAATGAAAAATATAGCAAATAAATTTACTTAGGGATTAAAATTATTATGACACTTGATCGATTATGACCAATGAAATTAGTGAAAATGATTTTATGTAATTTCACGATTATGGCAACTGAAGCGTTATTTCTAATGAAATTATGGCAAATACAATTATGGTATATAAAATTATTGCATTTTAAATTATGGCAAACATTAATAAACCCTAGTCAATGATTCTCCTTCTAACAGTGAGTTCATTATCCACTTAGGTAGACGATGGGGTTGGCACAACGAAACTATCGAATAAAATAAACTGACGAGTGAGGTAATCTGACTAGTGTTACGCGTACTCGATAAAAACGCCCTTTTTGTTAACAAAGAATAAAAAAATAAAACAAAAAAAGTTAAATAAACACCCTTCCAAAAATAGCATATTCAGGGCGTGACTCCAGTCAAAATTAAAAACTTTCTGTCTATTCTATTCTATTATCAGAAACCGTATTCAAATGGATGGATCTTTTATATGGAAATCAACAAAAATATAATAATACACTTTTACATTCGTTACCAAACAAACCGACAATACAAGATCTTAACAAAACATGGCAACAAATTACAAACTTTATCTCAAACATTTTTCCTAACAAAATTACGATTTAAAAGCAGAATCTTGAAACAATATTCGTAGCTCTAATAAGCGAGTAAGAAACAGCTGTTAATTTTAATAATTCCTCTTATCTCCGTCCTGGTGCGGCTCCTTTTGATAATCTGGCGGTGGTCCCTTTTATAATTAACGACAAATAAGAAGCCTTCTGAATAGTTTAGATGTTCGTATGGAGATTAGTGTAAGTGAATGGGTTTTAAAGTGAAAGATATTGATTCGGGTATGTAGCAGTTGAAGTCTGTTTAGGTAGGTCTGACTGAATTTACGTACAAGGAAAGAGTTAATTTATTTAATACGGAGCAAATATACTCGTCTATGCAAAAAAATTAAATTGAAGTGTCTGTTTGTAATTTAAAATAACATTTTGTTTATTATATGCATATATTATGAAAGTAAATTATACGGTACTACATATAACAAAAAAAAAACATTATTCTTTATTTTTGTCTGTTAGGTCTGTTTGTCTATATATAAGAATTTTACTGGACAATAACTGATGTAATAAGGAGTAATTTAAGTAATAATAATAACAGTAAAATTAGGCTACTACAAAACCCTTGAAATTGTTAACTAAAAAAAAATTTTTTTTTTTTGCCCTACTACCGTTGATGGGAATGACAACATAAAAAAATACTGAATGCTATTGTTTGTTTTTTTTTTTTTTTTTGAAACTGGCCTGTTTTCATTTTAAATAAATAGTTTGTCACTTCGATATCTCCCTGATATCATCAAGTTATGTGCTCAGAGCGTTGTCATTAATTATTTTAGTATCGGTTATTCGTGTTTCATCATCTGCGTAGCCTTTTCCCAACTATGTTGGGTCGGCTTCCAGTCTAACCGGATGCAGCTGAATACCAGTATTTTACATGGAACGACTGCCTATCTGACCTCCTCTGTAAGTAGACTCCTGCGTACCTACTGGGTAATACGATACCCCTTGGTAAGACATATCAAAGATGTACAAATGACAGCCGGGACCAACTGCTTAACGTGCTTTCTGAAGCACGGATGACACTCGGTATGTGATGGGTGGTCACGCAAGGCTTAACCTAAAGATCGACCCGAGCGGCTGTTATTATTTAGCCACGGGTTCCTCACGGTCCTCCATGGTCCTCGGTTATTCCTGTTAATTGATTCTAAATACATCCACTTAGCTTAAAATACCTAATTTATGTGTTTCAAACGAAGTATTTGCTGTGTTTAACAACTTGTAATGGAGTATTTCGCAGCGCCGTTTCCCACAATATACGTTTACCATTTTATAAGGCTTTTATAATTTTAATACACAATAAATTCTAGCAATATGAGCCACGCGTAGACTGGGTTAGTTAATCAAGAGATTTTATTAATCCTTAAGCAAATGTAATGGAGAGGGCGTGTGGGTCTCAAGCTTCTATTAGAAGTGATTAAATGAAAAAGGAGAACCTTATACTCGTAATATCAAGGTTGATGTTAGCTCTACTACATAATATCAACATGGACTTTTCTTTGCATACTTTTATTTGTAACTGTTTGTGCTGGAATGTTACTTTATTTTTCATAAGTTTTTCGAGATAGGTTTCACGAGAATGTCTATCTTTCTTTCTCGTGTTGTTAGTACCTAAACTGATGTTAGAGATTTATGCCACCCATGGGCCTCTGTCTTGCCTTTTCAATTGAAATAACTGTATATTACAGCTTAAGTGGGAGATCTGCTGTATTGTATGGATCAGGATGTTGGGCCGCAAAACCGATGAATTTGCATGTGACTGAGATGAGAATGCTAAGGGGGATGTGTGGTGTTACGCGAATGGATAAAATATTGGCGATTACTATTGTTTTTTTTTTTAATATTATTATGATAACCCGTGGACAGTGCTGTGGGTTACATTATTAGCAAATTGCAAATATTGTTATACTAGTTTTAAGTTTAAATAATGTAACTGTTTGCTGTTCCTTAAAATGAAAAATTAACGAATTGACGTCGTGTGATGCGGAGGGATGAGGAAATTGTCGAGAGATGAAAGTTGAGGAAGACCAAAGAAACGATGGATGGACTGTGTGAAGGATAACAATGACACGAAAGGAGGTGTGTGATGAGATGACGAGAAATAGAGAAGTATGGAAGAAGAAGACATGCTGCGTCGACTCCAAATTAATTGGAACAGAGGCAAGAGAATGATAATCACCATAAAATATCAGTGAAAAATAACCCAGTGTAAGAAAATGTCCCACTGAAAATGCAATAAAATATCGGTACACTTCAAGCGTGGAAGGAAATAACCCAATAAAGTAGATAGGAAACAAGTCAATCATTTTATTTATAAAAAGCATCTCAAGTCGTGGACCAGAAACCAATTTGTTGAGGTACCGTAATGCGGCCACTAACCACATTTTTCCACCCTTATTGAGAGAATTAATTAAAATTTCATTATTCAAGAAAAGATTATAACTTCCTTTTAGTCATTTGCATATTTGACTGAAATATTTAAAGAAATCCTCTTTAAGAGCCGTCTTATTAAATTTGTTATAAGCGTTTCGTTTCGAGTTCGCGTTCCTCGTGAACTTGTACATATTTCTTTTCTTTGGCCCGTAACTCCGAACTGAGTTCAACCCAACTTTTTTTTGGGTACAAATGAATTTTAAGCAGTCTATGTAACTGCTTAATTTCATGAATTATTTTTATATCCATCAGGCCGATTTTATGAATAATTTGTTCAGTTATTTTTTTCTTTTGGTTACTTTTAGCAGTTTTGTTGGACTGAAACCGCGGTTTTTAAATTATTTTAAAATCCCTTTTTCTCTTCCAGTTTACTATTTTTTGGGGTAACTTTTTCATAAATGTTTGTTATTTTCTAGTTAAAATATAAAAATACGCGTGTCGATAACAATTTAAACTGTGAATTTGGCCATGTGATCTGTTAGCTAGGATTATCATCCTATATCATTCTCAATGTTGGGAAATAGGCCTAGTTACTACTAGATGCTCTCATCTCGTAGTAACTAGGAATGGGCTATAATCCACCAGGCGCACTCTAAGCGGGTTGGTATGTCTTCGATTTTTTGGTTCTAGGACATGCCAATTTTCTTACGATGTTTTCCTTCACCGTTTTGAGAGCAGTGGTGATTAAATAAATTACGCAAAGTAATGCGCCTGCCTGGGGTCGAACCAACGACTTACTGCTTGTAAGTAGCGGCCACCACTGGGTCATCGCTGCTCTAATCTGTTTCTCTAAGCACAAGGAAATTAAATTCCATACAAGCAAACAATCTATCTTTTCAAAATATCAAATTGATCAATCAAAACCTCACCCACACACAATATCAATCACCATCATCAATACTTACTTTATATCGAGTAGGTACAAAACACATCTCAATGTTCTATCAATTTATTCTCTCAGAGAAACTTTGTGAGGAGTATCAATCATACGCCGGAGGTGCATGATTGTAGGGAAAATCGTCCACAGATAGGTAAACATGTACCGCAGAAGTTTTTAAAAGACTTGTCATTGAAGAGAATGATGAATGCGTCGATTGTGGGACAAAGTGAAACTGTCATCTGTATTGGGAGAGTTATGGCTGGATTGTTTAAGGGATGAATGAGTGAGTCTGTCAGAATAAGAGGTTCATTTTCTATAAGATTTTCATTAATTCCTTGCTAACAATATAACATAAAAATCACGTCTTCAATCCCCGTTGGGATAGGCAGAGGTGTAACCTAATAGTACACCTACATTTCACCAGTTATGTTTAAGTCCTATTGCCATGTAAGGGGGTGAAGCTTATCACCAGAAATCTTCAAATTTGGGGGATCCGGGCAAACTATAGTGTTAAAACACCTAGGCTTGGTAAACACCTTGTTGATTTTTAAAATACTATAATAATACTGCATCTGGCTAGAATTGAAGTCAATCCCAAAGTTATAGTACCAATAGATGGATTGATGGATGTTTGTAACTCTTTGACGCAAAAACTACTGACCGGATTTGGATTAAATATAGCAAGAAAGATAATTTATAACCTGGATTAACACATAGAATACTTTTTATCTCGGTAGTTTGATCCCGTGAGACAATTATCGAACTCCACGTGGGTGAAGCCACGGGCATAAGCTAGTCTTTAATAGTATGCTACTGGGTCTCAGTATGTTCAATCAGGCAATATGCCTTACAGATGACTTCAAAACAAATACCCAGATTCCCAATAAAAAAGAAACTGTTTTTCCTAAATCGCCAATTAAGTACAAAGAAGGGTAGATAACAGCAATTTTCAAGCTAAAACTGAGGGCCGCTGTTATAGCAAGCTTGACTCGAAAACGATGAATAAAAAGAAGATAAAATAAAAAATATATTAAGCGCCATAAAGCCGTTGCGAGCAGACTATGAATGTTTTATTAGTTGAGAACTCGCAAATCTATTTTTGAGTGCATGTAACTTATATTTCGTTTGTGTAAATGTTGTATCCTTCCAAATTATTTCATATTGTTTCGTTTTAGACGATGCTTTTGCAGCCACTATTTTTATTTAAAGCTGCTTTAGGTGTGTTTTTTGATGTTAATTATTCAACGGTGCTTTTTATGCATGGATTAAAAAGGCAGAATTTGTTGTTTTACGTGTTTTCGAACTAAAATAAAAGGAGCTTAGTAAGCTCAAAATTATTCATAATAATTGTGATACAAACGTACGAATAATATACCTACGACGTAGAAGTGATCAGATAGGCAGTCGCGCCATGTAAAATACTGGTATGGCATCCAGCTGCATACGGTAAGACTGGAAGCCGACCCGAACATAGTTGGGAAAAGGCAACAAGATAATGATAATGACGTGGAAGTGGAAATGTTTTGGCCGAACAAAATTTAGACAACTTTCGTGCTTGCGACATGAAGAGGACGACAATAATTTTATATCAATGAAAAATCTAAACCTATCACAGACGCTTACTGGGATCCGAACAAATTAACTCCACCGTGGTTATTCTCTCACATTATCGTCGTTTGATACTTTTTTTTTTCTCAAACACAAAACAAAAAGCAAGCAGTCACAACTACGGTCACAAGTACGCTCGTAATCAAAAGAGCAAAACACCCCAAGTTACATTGAAACAAGTTCAATGTTTGCGTAACATGTTCTTGTTCGTACCCAATAATTTCAGCTACATCCTAAAGGAAACATGTTATACCCCCAAGCATATTTCACATGCGCAATTACTACATTCAAAATTTATCGCGCAATAACGATATAATGACGGAAATGGTAGCGTCGTACAAGACGTATATATTAAAATTAACGTCCGGGCTACGATGAAGGGATGCCCCGGGATAAATTAACCGTTGCATATTGTTCGTATAGTTGGAATGTCTGTGTGTTGCTTTATTTTTGTAGATAAAATACAGAAACAATTTTTCAGTATCCAACAAACCAATCTTCACTGGATAGATCACGGTCCATCCTTTCGTAGAGATAGGGCCTGTGTCCCAGCAGGTGGGAACAAGGTAAATTCAGAGTGGAAGGGACACTGACGTACAAACGGTTATGTAACACGTATTCAGGGCTCTTTAGTCATATCTATGTTATTCCGAATAATAAAAAATAATAAAAATAAATAAATAATAATAAAAATAATAAATAAAATAAAAAAAAAAAAAACATCTGTAAATTAAGAAGAAATCAGCTGTTCCATACATTTTGACCGTGTAGGTATTGAACTTTTGTACGAAACAGCAGATTAATAAAGGGTTTATTGCTAGTGGTACCATCAGTGTTACCACCAGTAGCCCATCAAGCGATCCAGTGGTACCACGGGAAATATTTTTTTTTACTCGTGGTACTACTGGGATTGGTAGATCAACAATCATTAAAAATCTCATCACCATAAATCTTAACGATTCAAAATCTCAACACTTTTATATATCAAACGTTTAATAAATTAACAAGTTATAATCTCAACATATAAATACTTGGATTTTATTTCCTATTTATTTTTAAAAATTATAAAAAAAAAACGAAAATCCGGTTTTTAAAATACCGATGAAACATTTTCATGTGGTGACCCCCACGACCCTCACCACATGAAAATGTTTCATTGGTATTTTTCGGTAATATCATTCTGACCCCCGGCCCCGGTCAGAATCGTATACTGAATACGTGGTGTTTGTTTGTGCGTCAGTTTCTTTTCCACCCTGTGTAGGTAAAGAATGGTATAAGTCTGTGGCCGCCATTGTGTGAAGTGGACGACACAAAAGAAGTATAACGGAAAGAGTGTTTATTTACTTGAACGTGGTAGTGCAGTGTTTGTATTCACGTAAAGAAGGCTTAGATGCAAGCGGCTCACAACAGATCGCTTTAGAAAGCCTATAATGATGATGCGAAATACATAGAAGAAAACAAAATCATCGCTTTTGTAAATCAAGAAGAAGATAAAGTAAAGTTCTTACTATACCGGTGTTCGTATTATACCGGTGTCGTGTCAGTTATCGGATATCATCGTCTGCCTTTTACCAACTATGTCGGTTTCAAGTCTAACCGGATGCTGTTGAATACCAATATTTTACACGGAACGACTGCTTATCTGACCACCACAACCCAGTGAGTACTGAGTAATACGATACCCCTTGGGTAAGACTGGTGCCAGACTTTCGGGTCACTGACTACCTGTAACGACTATAATTGACAGCCGGGACCAACGGCTTAGATTTCTAAAATAGATAACTTTGTTTTATTCACAAAACAAACATTACTTAATCATAACATAACATCACGCAGGGAAGTTCTCGGATACTCATTATAAATTAATATTATTTATTAGAAAATCTTAACACAAAAACAAGTTTAGTCAGGCGTGATAGTTTCGAGGAACCAGTCAAGTCTAACAGCCGTAAGCATTTCGAAGAAATTCACGTAGAGCGTTGTATATTGTTCAAAATAATTTAGTCATAAGATTATTTAAGGGAGCAGTGGTGGCCGGGGTTGCGGGACTGTTCGAAAGAGATACCGTGACCCCGGAACACAAAGGGCGATGAAGGAACATGGATGGGTTTTAGTCAGTAAAAGTCTGACACTCCCTCCTGCTCCGCCCAGAGCGGGAGAAGTCATTTGATGATTTCCCATCCGAAAAAAAAAAGGGAGCAGTGGTGGGCCAGTGGTGGTGGCTCCGACTTACGAACAGTAAGTCGTGGGTTCGAACCCAAACAGGCGCATTACTTTGTGTAATTTATTTCATCACCACTGCTCTCAAAACGGTGAAGGAAAACATCGTGAGGAAACCGGCATGTCCCAGAACCAAAAAATTCGAAGACATGTGACATCTACCAATCCGCACTGGGCCCGCGTGGTGGATTATAGCCCATTCCCTCTCATAGAGGTTAGGCCTGTGTCCCAGCAGTGGGAACATTAATAGGCTGATGATGATGATGATGAAGATTATTTATTTACTAAAATAGAAGGCAAGATACGTAGGCAATATAAATAATGCATATAAATAGGCAATAAAAATATAAACATATGGAAACGGGTAGGTATTTATCGCGAATTTTACCTTTAATATAAGAAAAAAATTTATATAAAAAATTGCGATAAATACCCGTTTTCATATGTTTTAAGAGTCTTCAATTTCATCATTACGATTTTCAGGTCGTTGAACCAAATTATGAAGACAATATTCTTAAAGCTCATTTTGAATCAATCGCATTACAAATCAAACTACGCAGTTCGTATTGTTTTAGAGCTTGATTTTATCCAAATTAAACAACTCAATTAAAAACCAAAGGGCAATGACCTTTTTTACCATAACAGCACCTTTTTCAAGCATATTCAAATTCAGGTCGGCATTTTGGGTAACCCAAAATAAAATTGCTCACCCAACCATATCCTGGTCCACAAGCTAGTAAAGATAACCCTGTTTTGTTCATATAATTATGTTGTATTCATGTCGCGTTACGAGGGATCCAAAATTGAGATAGATGCCTGACGTAGGTGTGAAATTAACGTCTAAATTATTTTTTGGTAATTTATCAAAGTCCGTGATTAGGTTGTGTAATTGTGTATAATGAGGGTTTGGGGTAGTTACGTGCTGGTATCCCTTGATTTCTATTAGGTAGATTTTCTCTATAGAACGTGTTTTACAACTTCGACACGTAATACGAATGTTGCTTGTAGGGACGGATGGGTGCCGAACTTATGTGATGAATTCTTAATGTCACCTGCTTTATTAGGGAAAGAAAATGTAGTTGTTATTGCTGGGGAACAACACTCAATTTCTTTGTGAAACTGACTGTGCCATAGCCATCCACAACGCGGGTCTAGTACGTAACGGGTTGTAGGATCTATGTTGTATGTCTTCGAATTTACTTACGTAAAACAAGGTGGTCCCCTAACAAGCCACAAGAAAAAAAACTGGCCAATGCGAATTGAACTAGCGCACCGAAGGTTCCGTATAAACTTGCAGGTATTTTGTTATTAAACTAAATATGAGTCTTCTTTCTTCTTCTTTTAGAGTATATTAATTTCAACTTTTAGAGTATATTAATTTCAACTCGAACAACCACGAGCAAGAGAATCGCGGCGATTCAACGTATTTCTAAACTAAAATAATCGCCGCGATTCTCTCGCCCGTGGAGGCGGCCCCTAAGAAAAAGAGTCTTAACAGACAGACAAAAAAGTGATTCTATAAGAGTCCCGTTTTCTGACTGAGGTATGGATCTCTCTAAACAAAACAATCTCTAACTTTAGTTACAGGCGAATATTTACTTCACAAGATGAATCAAGTTATAAATCCACATCAAATTATATCGGAACCGTTCGGCATATGGCCATAATTAACACCTGTCAGAGAACAATAGAGAATTGACAGGTCGCTACTACAATGTCTGTGTCTAAAGCAATTCGTCCCCTCTGAGACTCGGCGAGATGGTTATGTCACTCCAGTTATTGGGGGAGTAAATTATTAATTTCTGTACCAGATGACATTTCTGTATTTTGTTGTTCTTTGATATCTGTGAAGTTTACTGCTCAGAACTCAGCTCTTCTTTGCATTTTTCAAGGATCGGCACGTAATATCGAGGGCTTTAAAAAAAAAAACACCTGTTTCATACAATTTGACCGCGACGGTATGATACGTTTGTACGAAACAACATTTTTTTTCACGTCGCGTAAAATATTTGCTCTGACATCAGTTTCGAGGCATCCATCTAGAACACACAAAATAAGACAACACTTTTAAGTTCCACTAAAAGCACACTGGATACCATGGCCCCGGAACACAAAGAGCGAAGAAGGAAAATGGATGGGTTTTAGTCAGTAAAAGTCCTGCTCCGCCCAGAGCGGGAGGAGTCATTTGATGATATGCCATTTAAAAAAAAAAAAGACGCGACGCGACGCCTTGTGAACTGACTGACGCTTAGCAGCTTTTAATGTGTAACAGCTGGGGCAAAGGCCTCCCTTTATATCCTTCCAGGTACTCTTCTCCTGCGCCACCTCAAACTTTTTTAAACTATCGATATTTTCAATCAAAATCAACGTCCCTTTGCAAGTGTGCGCTTTGTGGAATACTTTTCGTGCTCTTATTTTGTGTGCTCTGCAAAATCCTTATAATAAGTGTAAGTGCACGCATAAAACTCAAAAGTTTCAACTGAACCTAGTCATTTTAATTTAAAAGTGACGTATACCGAACAGTGAATAATTTACCACATTTAGTATACACGTGTAGGTAAATATTCCAAGTAATTAGAGATCATCCCGGCTAACGACGTCGCAGCTTATTTGATTGCGTTGCTAAATATTATCTTGTGGCATTTCTGTTCCGACTCCCCTTTGAGGGTTGGTTTCGCAACCTTATCAAGAGTGGGTTAATTGCTCGATGTTTCCGTAGTGTGTAGGTGTTTCATTTATACTTAAGTATTCTATTAGTGAATTGAATGAAATATTATTATATTCTTCTCTTCTCAGAGTAGTCAGGTACGAAACACCGGCCCCATCTAGTTTAAAAAAAAAAATGACGTGTAAAAGTGTTTGTAAAAACCTACTTGCAAAATAAACATCATTTATCATATATTTTTGTGTCGATTTTCTTCGTCGAGAAACAGATGATCAAGTAAGTTTCTTGTATTATCATTGCACTTCGTCATAATGATAATGTTTTTAGTAGCTCCAACGGAAGCCCAAAGATGGTGAACTAGTAATTTATTTTGCACGCCCATTATACTGGTATCAAATAACCATTAACCAAAATGAGAGTTTTCTGAGAAAAATCCAAAAAAAAACCGTCACACTTAGTTTTGAAAGCTGTTTTAAAAAATATGTTATACGAGATCACACACACTACTACACATCTGACCTCTTACGCCTCGTATTACCATAAGCTACTTCTTTCAATAATCAAATGAAAGCAAGAAACACCACCTCCGTAAATGTCAAAAATCGATAAAAAACAAAACGATCATAAAGGGATAGATCAAAGATCTGTTTTTATAATAGAGCAAACTCCAAGAAGTACAAATTAATAATAGAGGTCTTATGACAAAGCTCACTGATCTCGTTGAAGGCACTTTCACGAAAGTTATATTGGATACACGTGTAACCAATAAAGTCGGTAATTGACTTCGTTCGTTTTGTATTTTTTTTTATTTTCCATTTCGAATTTCTTTGATGAAATATTAATTGTTCTTTTTTGGGTTTATCTTTAAAAATCGCGCATAAAGGGTTCCGTAACACCAACAACGACGCCAAAAATGTTGTGTAATAAGAAGTGTCATTATATTACACTTTTACATATTACACTAAAACAGTTTTCATTCCTGTATTCATTAAAACTAGGAGACACCTTAATACATGCCTAACTAAAAGTAGTTGCTATAGGTTGTGTACTGAGAGTTGAAGTTATAAATGTTAAGTTTAGTGCAGTAACAATAAATTAGGCTTTCATTAAGGTGTCGCTTAATACGTAAAATCGGCAAAATGACTGTGTGTTCACGGCCAAAATGACTATGTATTTAGCCACTCCACAAGTGGACATGGACTTATGCAAATATTCTCATTATATTGACACGGAAAAAGAAAAAGACAAACTTACAACAACCAACAAAGCTAAAACTCTGATACCAATAACTCCATTTTTACAACGCAAATACACGCAATTACCTCAAAACACGAGCATTACCAAAAAACGTCGCTTTAAACAAACGCATAACATGGTACTTACACCCACGATTGGGTATAACACTCGTTGTGAACGTAAAGAAACGAAAACATGGCGGATAGATGGATATGATTACGGAGTGTAAAATAAAGACGACCTGGAAACGGCGGTTAAAACAAAAGACGACTGAATAAGAAGTAATCGTGGAATAATTTTGAATTAACTAAAATCTCTTTTGTTTTCTTGTGTTTACAGATCATAATCAGCCTTTACTGGAGGAGATTTGTTCAGACTTAGGGTCGGAATACAACGAAGCGGAGACATGACGAGAGGAGAGGAGATACGAGTATATTATAAACCACCAATAGAATTTCGTTATTTTCTTTTCTCCTCTTCGCTTTGTACTTCAGCGCTCGTCTCCAATTCGGTGGTGTCCGGGCCAGTTTGGATGTCCAGAGTCCGATCCGTGATGTGTCAGTACAGATTTAAAAGCATCTTTAGTTAAGAGAGTACCTTCAATAGCTCTACTATTTTAGTCAGTTCAGTCTTTTTGTAGTGAAACACTTCTGGATTCAACTGTATTTGGATTGCTATTAAATTAGCATTAGGTGATAAAACTTTCGTTTTTCCTGAAATATGTTAATGCTAGTATTAAGGTCCGTTTCCCTTGTACTATGCAGTTAGGTTTACTATTGCTAAGTGAGATGAAGGCACTTAAAATACTTTAAGGTAGTGAGAGAAGCATTAACAATATTGTTGCTAAATTTTTCGATCATACAAAAAAAAAATATCTTCCCAGCAGTATATTTTTATTTAAAAAACCTCTGTTTCAGGTAAACAGAAACCCGCGCTAGTTTATAAATGAAAAGGGCACAATATCTATACTACCGGCCCGGTAAGCATTTTTTGATGCGTTTTCAACCTCACGTATCTTTGAACAGCCCAATACGAACCCTATAGAAGCACTTGATACATTTTATGTGCTTCGTAAAAATGATAGCATCAATCACGGTAGTCATAAGATTACATCTGTCCCTTTCCTTCTTACAATTTTTTTGTAAAGTTGCGTTTTATCTCCCTTTTGCTTGCACTGTATTTTCAAGTCCTGAAATATGTAAGTGGTGCTTGTGTTGACGGATGCCTCGAAGGATGTTTTGTTGGTAAACAAGACCTAAGAGGCACACAAGACTGGCATGGCAAATATACGCTCGACACATTCTAGGTTTCCGTTTAGTTGGATGGTACCATTATGCATACAGGGACATGGTGTTTACAAGCATTTAGACTAGGAATCTATGTATGTATGCCGTTCAGAGACTGTGTTAGTACCAAAAAAATGTTTATTATTATTTTCTCATGCATATTGTGACCCATATAGTCTGGCTTTAAGGTTCCCACTGCTGGGACATATGCTTTCTCTCTGTGAGGTGGACTATAGTCCAACTAGCGCGGTGTTTTCATTCACCATTTGCGTAGTAATTTTTAAAATAAGGACCTTTTAATTTTAACTATGACCCGTAGCAAAAACAGTAGTTTAGGGTTAACAAATACAAAGAAAACAATACAGTCTATGCGAATAAAAAAAAACAAATTAAGTAAACAAAATACAACCGTACCAAAAATAATAACCTGAAAAGTAAACAATGAAAATTATTGACTTCAGCGACATAATTGCAAGTACACATTTACATTGCCCCATTAATATAACATACAAACAAGCAACTCCGTACAAAGCAAAACATGTATGAGGGTTGTAAATTAAACTCTAGAAACTGCAACGCAGTTTGTTCGCAATCCGAGGAACTGTTAATCTCGGTTTAAGCCTCACTAACTACAGTTGTTAAGTATGTGACTTCAATATACAATGTTGCTTGAGTAACGTGTCTTTAAATAAATAGTGCTCTAAGTAGGTTGTCTGTGGTTGTTTGTAAATAGTACTTTCTGAAACACACAATAGGGTTGGTACTTGGTGCGAAAAGACTATAAAATATTGTCTTTCTTGTGGGTCTTCTAGAATCTTCTTATAGGTTGGCAATCACGTTGTTGGTTGGCTTGGTGTTGGTATTAATTTTAGTAGATTTGATGATTTTAGTCTAAATTATGGTGTAATTTGGACTGAAAATAACTTTGTTTGAACCTGCCCTAACAACAACATCGTCAGGAGATCAAAACAGCATGCCTGAGACATATTTCTCAACGGCATGTAGAAGCCAAGTCAGAGGCCCATGGGCGTCATGAAAGACACCAGGTTACGCACTAACGAAACGAAAAAAGAAGGTGAAAAGACTGTATCAAAGATACCAGACTGTATTTTTCACATTCAGTACACAATCCAAGAATCTTCGTGAAAAACCGTGACCATAGCAAATTGTCTTTTTAACCGTCGACTGCTATGTCACGCGAAGCCATCGCAATGTCTGACTAGCATAGTGTTTATGTCTACCTAACACAGAACTAAAATAGCACCGTATACAGCTTTATTACTCTGTGTAAAACAGTACCTAGAGTAGGGGTAATAAGAATTTAAAAGGGGTAGTTTGAATTGCATTAGGAAGAAAACAACTGTGTAGGAAATCCATTCATCTATTATTACTACGTATAGAAAAGACAGCGCGAACAAAATCTGTGCACAGTGCGGGGCGCGCGGGAGTGGCTTACCCCGTATATATAATGCTGTGGCAAGCAAGCGACTGATTGAACTGCAGCCAGACGACAGCAGATGAACGGAGCACAATTGTTCGCGCTGTCTTCTCTATACGTAGTAGTAATAGCTCAATGAGGAAATCTGTACAAATCCAAGGAACCCTAAACTTTCATATCGTATCGTATTTTTAAATTTAATGCTCATAGCAAAAAAATATTGGACACATATTTGTTCACATAAACATAAAATTAAGACGATACGAATATAGTGCGTCGAAAACTCGTGTGACGTCACATTTGAGTACATGTTTTACTCAAATGTGACGTCACAAGCCCCCACTCGTGATCTTTGACACGTTTTATCTTCGGCAATTTTTATTAATTTGATGTAACAAAAAACACTTATCTAATTTTTTTGATAATCTAACTGACGGACTATACAGAATCATATCTTTTTTAGTCGGTCATCATCTAGCTTTACTACAAACACTGTTACTAAAATACATGCCACCCAATGTTCATCATGGGGAAATTACGATTTCAAAGATTTTTACAATTTTATTTTTAGGTGAAACCGAAAGAATAAACTGCGAAATTGAAATCTTAATTATTTTGTAATTTTCAGGACATAATCAGGTTGTTTTTAATTATTATTGACGGATTTTTGACCGTAAACTGAAAAAAAAAAAGTTCATAAAAAAATCACTGCTACTATCATATTATTGCAGCAATATTTGATTAGAATTCAGTTATAGTCAGTTAACCATTTCCTTAACTAAGCCGTTGAGTTTTTGTTCTGAACAGAACAGTTACCAACTGTTTAACATTTATGTTCAACTGTCAAACTGCTTACTAGCGATACGAATTCAGGTGGTGTACTCCCTTTTGGGCTTGGTGATACTTCATAAATTGTTTTTCCTTATTAAGGAGTTTGTAGGAGTTTGTTGAGTTTGTTTGTTTGAGTCATCGTGAGTGTGGGAGCTTCTACACAGGGTATGCAGCAACAGTAGCAATAGAGTATGAACATGGGAAAGTAATTAGTCATTTTTATCCAGTTTTATTTTTAATAAGAGTTATTACGTAAAATGATAATGAAAAATTCAATATAAAATAATGAACTTTCCACAGTCATCCCAAAATGCCTGAAACTTTCACATAAAGTGCCAATTCAAAAAGTTAATGTTTCCTTACCAGAAACATTAAGTTTTCAAGAACACATGCAGTGTATGTACATGTTCCTTACGTTGTACTTGGTTATTTTATTCGAAAACTTGAGATTCTTACCTTTGGGTATATAAAAAAGGCGACTGACAGACTGAAAGAATAATAGGTCCGTAAGGCATTGTTTTTTTTTTCTTTTTTGAACTAAGAATCCCAAAGGGTTTTAACACTTTCCTATACCTATGTTTTGTAACCTTTTTATAGCTTGTTGAACTCTAGACAATGTAGCATTTATCATCTCGTTCTTTGACGTCAGATTCTTTATTACAAGATTTTGATCTTTAAGAAAGATAGTATTTTGAATGTATTGCAATAATTTATTTATATGTTGTCTCGTTGGCGGGGTGGTCGCAAGTAATACTGCTAAGCATTAGGTACTGGGTTCGATTCCCAGGTCAGGTAAAGTGTTATTGGGTTTTTCCACCATGCATTTCTACAGCTACCGGTGTTGATTTTGTGACCATAGCGTGATGGAGTTATATATATGTCGGTTTGTCAGGATTTATTTCGCTAGGGTCGAGCTTATGTGGGCAGAAGACGGATTTCGTACTATGAAAACACACTGGATGCGATACACTATTTTATTTCGCTTTGCACGGTTCGGGTTGGTCGTTTCCATGGAGAAGAACCGGCAAGAAACCCCATGGTTACTCTTTTCAAACAGATACACTGAGTAGACTAACAAATTACTTGACATTACACTTTCACACAATAACACTAGGCACAATGAATCGGGTACAGTTTCAAGACGTCTCAACTCCGCTGCGATCAGACCCAGAATGTCCTCCTCGCTGCGAGCTGTTAACATCAGGACTCTGTAGAAGCACGCCATGGTGGGGTAGACTGGTAATTAGGTCGCATGATGTCACCACTGGCGCGTTTTCGATCCATTCGCCCGTCCGTACTCATGACCGGATCCGACATAAACGTAACTGGAGTAATGTTTGTGTGCTATTACACCTCTGCCTACTCGTCGGAGATTACAGGCTTCATGTTATGTTATGTTGTGCATTATTTTGTAAATTAATTGCCGAGGTTTTTGACAACCATGTCCATCAATTATTGTGGTACTGAACCAGTTTTCCACACAGTTTAGGTAATGAACAGGCCGTTTTAAATGAGAATGATAGTATTAGTGATCATGTTAGTTTAAAAAGTCATATGTTTAGGATTTCTGGCATGCGTATATTTTTTCTTGCTACATTTAACACTACTTTTTGTAAAACTTTACTGGAAAGCCTTACTTCTGCAACAAAAACAGAGAAAATGATACCAATCCACAATAAATAGGCTATCTTTGACGCAATCGGAGCGCACCGTTCAAACAGGAACTAACTATAAGCTTCCACCACAACGAGATTATTCTATCCCAAGGTTTATCTATAGGTTGTGATGAGAAAATCATGTTCTGGTTTACAGATTAGGAACAACTGAGTTATCAGTCGCGTTGGAGCGCTGCCATAGTGTGGTTTATTGAATATTCTAATACATTTAGTAGTTAATGAATGAAGTGAAAAGTGTCAGGTGTACATGTGTGATTGGTTTTATTGATTAGTGGGAATTTGGGGATTGAAATTACTGAGAGCAGCGGTGGCCCAGTGGTGGTGGCCCCTACTTACGAACAGTACCTTAGTCCTGGGTTCGAACCCAGACAGGCGCATTACTTTGTGTAATTTATTTCATCAAAACTGCTCTCAAAACGGTGACGGAAAACATCGGCAAACAACGGCATGTCCTAGAACCAAAAATTCGAAGACATGATGTGACATCTACCAATACGCACTGGTCCCGCGTGGTGGAATATAGTCCATTCCCTCTGATTGAGAGGAGCCCGTGTCCCAGCTGTGGGAACATTATAGGCTGGTGGCGATGATGATGATGATGTTTGTCGAGTTTGGTTATTGGGAGAATTTTGGATTTGTGTGATTATGCGTGTTTTTAACTGTCAGAGATTAACTGGACTTATAATAATTATTCACCTCCACGAGGACGGCATATATTCTAGTGCACAAGTATGTGCGCTGGCACAAGTGCAATCTCTCTTCCCTCATGCTCATAGTCCGATGGGGAGGCAATCCGACACGACCGTAGAGATCAGATGGATGGCTAACGGCTTAACGTGCTTTCCGACACGTGCACGGGAGTATCGTTAAGCTGCCAACTTCCAAATCCGGGTTGCTTCTGAGAAATTCCTAATAGAAACCAAAATCACTTTATGCCCGACCCGGGAATCGTACTCAGGACTCGCTAAGCAGTATCCATTTGCAATTCTCTCGACTCGACTGCTCGACTCGTTCGTGTGCGCAGCACAAATAACGTTGTCCGTGTTTAATATTCACAAAAACTATTTAATAGTGTACATATAAAGTCAGAAGTTATACCAGTGTGAAGCTCAAGAAAAGTTCTGTGCTCTGTGATAGTGACCATTTAAATCGGACCCATATTACCGAAGATATCACAATAATAAGTGAAACCAAAGTCAGTAAACACTGATCAGCTGCTTGTCACGGGTGAGTCACCGCATGCGCCGACCGATCTACCGGTCACACTATCGCTGTCGCAGCCGCTTCTGTGCGTGCGGACTATTGCTACGCTGCTCGCTCGCGCACCACGCACCTCCACGCACTCTACGCGTGTACAGCTTGCCAGTATAGCTAGTGACTCACCGCCTTTGTTTACGAACGAGAACTTTATTTGCTGTCTTTTAAAATGAATACAATCTGTGATGCTTGTAAACAAGATATTTCTTCGAACAGATCGGTTAACTGTACTCTGTGTGAGAAAAACTACCACCCGATTTGTGTAAATGTAACACTTGACTCCTTAAGGCAAAAGGAGAACTGGGTATGTCCTTCTTGCCGCTCTAAAACACCACGGACTGACAACAGCAACACGCCTGTCTGCCCACCTGCTACATCTGCTGAGCTTGACGTCTCGCGCGTCAACACGCAATCTCGCGCTTACAAACGTATGGCTATCGGTTCACCCAGCCGGGATGGCATTGAAGGTTCCGTTTCTTTTTCTGAGCTGGTTACAGAAATTCGCCTTATGCGCTCGGACATGGCAGAGGTCAAACTCACTCTAGAAAAATTGTTTGATGGAATGGATAAATGTAATGCCCGTCTAGACCTTTTTGAGGAGCGCATCGCTGCGCTTGAACAAAACTCCACTCAAGTCGCTGAAATGACCGCAACGATATGCTCATTAAAGGACCAACTGAATCAGCAGTCGCAAACGGGCATGAGAAATGAAATTGAGATCATAGGAGTGGAAGAAACTAACAATGAAAATCTTCACCATATTGCTATGGTTGCGGCAACTAAGATTGGGGTCAATTTAGCCATAGAGGATATCGACTGGACCGCCCGTGCAGGCCTGAAGAAGAAAGGCCCAACGTTTACCCCTGACTTCAATTTCCCCCGACCAGTAATAGTCAAACTTCTGCGCCGAGCAAAAAAGGACGAAATTATTAAAGCATTTAAAACAAGGCGCAATTTATCATCCCAGGATATTGAGATTCAGGGCCCTATCAGGAAGATTTTCATTAACGAACACCTCACTAAAGAAAATCGGATCTTATTTCGGGAAGCTAGAGTCCGGGCTAAGAATGCTGGATTTAAGTTTTGCTGGACGAGCAGAGGCCAAGTACTCGTTCGTCAAATAGAAGGGAAGACAGCTATACAAATTAAAAACAATAGAGACCTGGACCACTTTCTTGGCACAATCCCCTCAACTTCACCTCCCTTTCCAGATGTCTCGAATTGAACTCTGTGATTGTATAAAGTCCCGATACTTGTGTGTTAGAATAATCCGAATTTTCCATATTCCTGTTTCCATAAAAAATGGTTATTGTAAGTATTACTTAATGACTCGCTTTACGATGGGTGACGGTTGCTTTAATGTACGATGTACTTTAGATAATAATGATTATGTTCGCCTAAACACTTTTACCTCCGAACTCTCCACACTCACAGAGCTAATCACTATACTCACCCCTAAAAATCAAGTTCTACATTTAAGCAACAGTTTCTCATACTTACTGTTAAGAAATCAACATAATATCTACAAATCATTCATCCAGTTATACGCTCACTCACATCAGACACACAGCAAACTCCTTCCCAAACACACTGGTCAACGCGACCAATTCTTTCCCTCTGGCACAAAAGCGGCAACAAACTCCCCTAAACCTTATTTCAGTGTTTTTACAATGTTTTTAGATAATGGATAAAGTTGATATATCAGACGAAATCGACGAAACGCTTACGATAGCTTGCCGCATCATTGATAGACCAGAGTTGTGCCGAGATATATTAGCGGTGCACGATTTTAAAGTACTAACTTGCAATATTAGAAGCTTACAGAAGAACTTTCCTGAACTTGTAACGGTACTCCATCGCCTCGACTGCCAATTTGATGTAATAGTGCTAACAGAGTGCTGGCTTAACGACAACTCTATGGTCAATCAGTTACCAGGATACAACTGCTTTCACACTCGGAAAGTTATCAACAAAAGTGGTGGAGTAACTGTATACGTGAGAGATACCTGGCCAGTTACAGTTAGCGAGCCGAATTTTGATGACGCTAATTGTCTTGCTGTCAAAATTAACACAAATATGACACTTCTGGGAATCTACCGCTCACCTTCATTTAGTAATACAGATAGATTTCTGAACTCATTAGAAAACTCGCTAACCGGTCTGAATAGTCCATGCGTGATTGTTACAGGGGACATGAATATAAACCTCCTTGATAATAACCCCAATGCCACTTGCATCGCCTATCAGTGTCTCCTGTCGGAATATGGATTCCTTCCTACAATCACTAAACCAACTAGAGGCGAAGCTTGCTTAGATCACGCGTTTATTAGAAGTAAATGCTCAACTCAAGGAGTAGTCTGTAAATCCTCGATAACGGACCATGACATTGTTATCTTAGGCACAAACATGCTAAAAGTTAGCAATCCACCACGCAACAGATTTAAAATAAAAATAGATTACGCTAAGATCGCCGAAGATATTAGTAAACGCGACTGGACCGAAGTTACGTCTAAAACCGAAGTAAATGATGCGATGCTACTGTTCAACAAAATATTGACAGAGACCATAAACAAACACACGGAAAAAATCAAAACTACCCGCTCTAAGTTAAACTTGAAGCCGTGGGTCACTCCTGGCTTGATTCGGTGCATGCGCCATCGAGACACGCTGCATGCTCAAGTGAAGGCGCAACCATCAAACCTACAGTTAAAAGCCGTTTATACTCGATATAGAAACCACTGTAACGACATCCTTCATAAACGCAGGGTCGAGTTTGAGGGTAAAGAGTTGGAGAATCACAGTAGCCAACCCAAAAAACTCTGGCGAGTCATAAAAGACATTTGTGAATTCCCTAGAAAAATCAACGACAATCAAGAACTCCTAAAGTCGGCAGAAAATGGCAACTCATCCATTAACTTCTGCAACAGTCATTTCGTATCGGTAGGTAAGAGCTTGGCACTCAACATCTTAAACAAACTCCAGACTACAGAGAACAAACTCTGCAATGATGCCACTCTTGCAGACCGATCCAGGGACTCTCTATTCTTTCACCCAACAGACAACTGTGAAGTTGGCAGTCTCATTACCGAAATGAAAGACGACAGCGCACCTGGATCTGACGGGATCCGTCCACTCCTTCTCAAGCACATCAAACCATTTATACTGAACCCCCTAACGCATATCTGTAACTTGAGCATGTCAACGGGTAAATTTCCTGACTGCTGGAAGGTCGCCGCTGTAACGCCGATTCACAAGAAGGGCGAAAAAGACTGTCCTGACAACTACAGGCCTATCTCTCTACTATGTGTACTCTCAAAGATCTTAGAGAAGCTCGTTAACAACCGTGTCATCAGCTTTCTCGAAAAGCACAGCCTTTTGTCCGAACGCCAGTACGGCTTTAGACGCGGGAAATCCACAGAGCAAGCCGTAGGGCTTTTAACTGATATTGTCTCTTCGAAGGTTGATGGGGGAAAACGGGCAATTGGTGTCTTTCTTGACCTGGCCAAGGCATTTGACACAGTTTCCATTCAAATACTATTAAAAAAGCTAGATCGCCTTGGCATTAGAGGCATCGCTTGGGACTGGTTTAGAAGCTATTTAATGGATAGACAGCAGTATGTTGTGATCGCGGACAATGTCAGTGATAGCCTTCCAGTCACGTTTGGGGTGCCACAGGGAAGTGTCCTTGGGCCGACATTGTTCACCATCTACATGGATGACATATTGAGGTTAACTATCCCACGGTCAGATATGATTTGTTACGCAGATGACACAGCAGTCATATTTCACGGTGACTCATGGGAGGACACCACAGATGCCGCAGAAAGTGGCATGCGTACTATATCTGACTGGCTCGATAGAAATCTCTTAACCCTAAACGTCGAAAAAACTAATTTTATAACGTTTTCCATCAGTCGTTCCTGCTGTCCGGAGATCGATCATATCAAAATTCATAACATCCACTGTAATGCAACAACTTGCTGCTGTAACAATATAGGCAGAGTCAAATCAACCAAATATTTAGGTGTCACAATTGATCAGAATTTGTCTTTTAAGGAACATATCTCGTCACTCTCTAAAAAAATCCGTAAGTTCATTTATATATTTAAATCCCTACGTGCTAGTGCCCCGAAAGACATATGCAGGAAAGTTTACCAAGCACTTTGTCAATCGCTGCTGCAGTACTGTGTAGGCGTTTGGGGTAGCGCGGCCAAGTCCTATATGCTTGAACTAGAACGTGCTCAACGGGCTGTTCTTAAAGTTTTCCTTGGAAAACCGCGTCGTTACCCAACAGACGAACTATACAAAGAAGCAGGCGTCTTGCGTGTCCGACAGCTTTATATCCAAAAGTCCCTTCTTAAACTGATTGGTGCATCAGGGAGTCAATTCACATACATCCAAAGAGGTAGGATAGGAGCTGATAGACTACCAATCCCAAGAATTAGAACGGTTTTTGCTACGCGCTTTTCACTCTTTCTCCCTATTCGAGTCTTTAACACTGTCAATAAATCCACACTAAAGATCCCTGGTAATATACTCGAAGCCAAAATTACTATAAAGACATGGCTTCAGGACCTGACCTACGATGAGACAGAAAATCTCTTGTGCCCCTTGAAATAACTAGCACTCAAACGGCACTCACATAGTCAAGACCTTTCCCGCCCCTGTCTTAAACTAGCCAACACACACACACACACACACACACACGCGCGCACACGCACGCTCACTCTGGCACACATACTTGCCATCATGTTTGCAATGATGATTGATTTGAATTTGTGATTTGGATGATTTTAGTTAGAATTATTGAATGAATTAAACAATTTTTAATGTTTTTTTTTTTTTATTATTATTAATTATAATTTGAATTATTAATGGTGATTGATTTTAATTTGTTATTATTTTTGATTTTAGATAATTTTAATTTCAATTATTTGAATTATGTTTGTTCATCTTCTTGTTTATTTTATTTTATAATCATTTATTGATTTAGATAGATTGATATTATTATAATGTAAATATATATACCTGTATTTATATATTTATATTTTTAATTAATAATTTTCAAAATTAACTGTCACTTGTGTCTTGTTGTGCTGTGTCACGCTGAAGAGTCAGTTACTCAACCTGCCTTTACTGTCCGTATTGGGCCACCAAGATACAGGCTGCGCCTAGTTTGGGGCCCACGGTTTCGTCTTAGTAGTTTTGAACTCCTTTAGGCTCATTGTTTTTGTTTTCTGGTTTGTATAATTTGTAACTTGTGTGTGTCAATAAATTGATTTATTATTTATTATTATTTAATTGGTTATTTCAAAGCTTAGAAGTTTTTCAATCCAGGATTTTTTGAGGAATTTCAATAGGTACATCTTTCGAAAGTGGAAGAAAAATAAACATTTGTTCCTACCAAAAATACCTTCGAACATCCTCTGTCGTTGTTCACCTCAAAAGTTAACTTCCCGTTTTTATGTGTGCACAGACAGAAAAATCCCGTTGGGCTCATAAAATAAAGTGAAATATAAAATGCACAGTTTTAGGACCAGCACTTAAAGTCGGCCATGATTTACTTTTATATCACAGAAAAGACGAATTTAAAATACTCCATTGGTTTACCTTACGAAGTTGTTTTACGAAAATACGTCCCGTCGTCGAAGTGGTTGGGTTAAGTGCTCATTTTTTTTGAGCAGCGGTGGCGTAGTGGTGGCGGCCTCGACTTACGAACAGTAAGTCATGGGTTCGAACCCAGACAGGTGCATTACTTTGTGTAATTTATTTCATCACCACTGCTTTCAAAACGGTGAAGGAAAACGTCGTGAGGAAACCGGCATGTCCTAGAACCAAAAATTCGAAGACATGTGACATCTACCAATCCGCACTGGACCCGCGTGGTGGATTATAGCCCATACGCAAAATACGCGCTTTGACGTGTAGTTGCGGACACCAGCCCGTTATACACAAGTGCTCATTTATCTATACATGTTACAAAATCGTAACGAAGTCAAAACTTCAGCTTTTCTTTAGGATTAGTTGGCTAAGAAAAGCCGGCGCTATCAATCGTAAAATTGAGTAAGAGTGAAACAAAGATCCATGGTCCTTATAGCCCTTCTAGATCGAGTGCGTCACACTGAAATCCGCCGTCGGACGAAAGTCTACGTCGGAAACCGGGTGGTGCGCTTCAAGTGGACTTGGGTAGGATATCTGGCTAGACACGAAGATGGCCGATGGAGCAAGGCTTAGACAAAGTGGTGGCCAAGGTTAGGTCAAAAAAAAACATGCGGGGCAGTCTTTGGGGATTGCCGATAGAAGTGAAAACTAAGTAACTTGTGAATTGCATCGTCGAGCTGTGTGTGTGAAATTCTTTTTATTTTTTTATTTGTGTGTTAATTTTCTATTTTTATACCTCCCCCCCCCCCTTCCCCTAAGAAGTGTTTACTTCATAAAACCAGGGCCGTCCTAAAGCTCGTTGGGTCGACGATCTCTTCAAAACTGTTGTTGGTGTTCTGCTGTCAGACGGAAACTACACACATCAAAAGTATCTAGGGATCAACATATATTTTTGCAATAACTTTTCTCCTGATTGATATTAATTAAAATTTTCTTTAAGGATTCATCAAATAAAGTGTTTTCGTTTGTCACAGTAACGATAAACCAAGTCACCTTTGCATTAATAAAGAAATTTGCCATTTTCCTAATAAAGGGATTTTTGACATTTGAACCACTAACATTAAAGTTCGAAAAAAAGACTGAAATAACAGTTTTCTTTAAAATTTTATTGGGTAACTTAAACAATTAATAATCCGTGTTTCTACCGCGAACACTAACAACACAAGAACATCGGTTTGGCATACTCAAAATGAGTTCATCCAAATCACGCTGTGGAATGGCCGCCCATGTTCGTTGCAACAACAAAAAAAGGTCTTCTTGCGACTGGATACCCTCCATATTCGGCAGAGCTCTTCTCTGTAGCATATCCCATGCATGCTCAATCGGGTTCAAGTCTGGCGACTGAGCAGGCCAGGGCAGGACATTGATGTTAGCTGCGGCGAGAGTCTGTCTTACAACTCTTGCGGTGTGCGGTCGTGCATTATCATGCATTAACTGAAATAAGGGACCGATTTGCACTTGTAGAGGAACGATGACGTCTGATACAATCGTCTCAGCATAAATTTGAGCGTTGAGGTTGCCTCTGATCCAAATCAACTCAGTTCTTCCGCCGATCCAAATACCCGCCCATACCATGATGGTTCCACCACTATAAGGATGGACTTCCTGGCAGGATTTTAATCGCTGTTGGCGTCCAGGGGTTCTCCAGTGTCGTATACGTCTTGTATCTGGTCTCATACCAAAACGAGACTCATCAGAAAAGCACACGAAACGCCATTGTTCTTCTGCCCAATTTCTGTGTTCAAGAGCTCATTGATATCGAATCCTACGATTGTGCATTGCTATAGGTGGTACCCGTAG
This sequence comes from Xestia sexstrigata, assembly GCA_941918905.2. Taxonomy (NCBI): domain Eukaryota; kingdom Metazoa; phylum Arthropoda; class Insecta; order Lepidoptera; family Noctuidae; genus Xestia; species Xestia sexstrigata. The sequence continues at coordinate 7,377,679 of OW799217.2, read as the reverse complement.
CGGTCTTCGGGAATGAAGGTTCACTTCATGCAAGCGGTTTCTGACTGTTTGGTCGCTAATTAAGTTCCCTGAAGAGTGATGAAGCCTCACGGCTAACATCATGGCGGTTATTGTTGGAGCTCTTCGAGTTAAGATTTGAATGTATCGGTCTTGTCTCCGTGTGGTGCAGCGATACCGTCCTCCATGGCGCTCAGCCACGGTACCAGTGCTTCGGTAACGTGTCCAAAGTCGACTGATAACACTCTGACTTGTATTCAGAGCTAAAGCTACAGTACGTTGCCGGGAACCAGCTTCTATCATTCCCACGGCTCTGAGCATTTCTTCCCTGCTTAAATGACGTCGCCGCTCCATAATAACGTTGGTTTTAATCAGTAGTAGGGAAACAGTAGCACTAATAATGTCTTCAATGCGTTGTATGTTTTTATAGGGAAAATATTGACAGCTTATTTTCATCTTTTACTCGAATTTGATTGAGAGTTCCTGATTCAAATTATGAAATGCACCAAAAAGGATCCATATAAATTTATAAAATCATAAATTTATTACAAAGCCACATCTCAATCTCAAGAAATCCGCATAAAAATGCTTGATCCCTAGACATTTTTGATGTGTGTATATCTATGAAAAGACTGAAACTAGTACTAGGAGTACATATACGATACGTACAGGTCTCATCAACCCAATCGTACTTTTTCATTTACTTAACTAACTTCCGTCAGAGTTACCTTTGTTGCAGCAGTAGTAAATATTTGTTCCACTTTTAGTACAAATCTGAGACTAACGCAAATATTACAATTAGTACGAATAGCGTTTAAGTAGAGTTTTCAAAGGGGAATGGGGAAGGCCATTTTGTTTAAAATAGGGAATTAATGATGTAGGCCTTAAAATAGAAGTTCAAAATTTATTATATATTATTGTTTTAGTATTATATTTTATTGTTTTAGTATGAATTATCATTGCAATGTTATTGTATTAGTATAACCAATGAATTACTAGCTTAGTCCACAAGTTCTTTCGTGTCGAAGAAATAAATAATTATATGAAATTATAGTGTAGTTTCAGAAATAGTTTTTAATTCGGATGACTATCGGATGGCTTCGTAGATAACCTCCAACATCCCAACTTAAAAGCTGTCATCATCATCATCATCATTTCAGCCGAAAGACGTCCACTGCTGGACATGGGCCTCCCCCAAAGGGGGGTTTTGCCATAATCGCCACGCTTGGCAGGCGGGTTGGCGATCGCAGTGCCGTTGTTACAAAAGCACAGAGAACACTGCTGCCTATTCTCAGGTAAGTCCCTTAGTCGCCTCTTACGACACCCACGGGAAGATATGGGATGGTGCTATTCTTTACGTCCGACACCATATACAGAACCTAAAAGCTGTATAATTATTAAATACCTCTTTATTGCGAACGCAGGATTGATTGAAACTTCTTACTCGGTTACTATAGTCAAGTATCATCTCAGGTGTCTTGATCAACTCGTGTTATTTCTGAGAACCAATAACGGTGGTAAATGTTGACTGATCGTAGTCTCGATTAAACTAATAGTAACGGAGATTTTGCCATTATGATAATCTATTTATAACGTAATAATATCCATTCCATGAACCCGTAATATTAGAGGAGCTTGTGGCTAAATAAGGACAGCAGCCGGGACGAATGGACCGGGCCGGGACAGATGGGTCGAAATTAAAGGTAAAGTAGCGCTTGCCAAGGTCGGTCTGTGGAAGGGTGACCATTACATACTAAATTTCCTCCGTGCTTCGGCAAGCACGTTAAGCTGTTGGTCCCGGCCGTCATTTGTTGATCTTTGACAGTCATTACAGTCATTAAAATTAACAGTCATTTAGTAAAAAAAAAATCCCTTCGGAAAGCCGCAGGTAGATTCCGAAGAAGGTTCCACCCATATTTATTCTGGAAATTCAGAGGCTATCCACAGCTGCGCTGGCCGATTTTTTGTCAGTTTTTTTTTTGTTTTTGTTTGCAGTACCTCCTTTATGAATACGTCAGATGCCAAAAGACTTGGTCGTCATAGCAACGACTTTGTTGACGTTTGACAATTAAACGTTAATGGTTATAAATGGTTATCGTAAATTTTTAAATCCTCCCATTAGATTTTAGCATGGGAACGCCCTTAATTTTTCAGTTATTATTTTTTTATTTCGAAAACTATAAGGTTTATCGCTAAACTTTAAAAGTAAAAATTGTAGGATAAACAATTTGCATTACAAAAAATTAAAATTGCGACGGTAAAAATGTTTACCGTTTCGGAGATTTAATTTCTTTTCTAAAAATTTTGAAAGTTTCAACCCCCTTCCCAAGTTAGGAGTTGCATCAAAAAAGTTTAAATTTTAAATTATCCGTATTCTTTTACTCTGAATGATAAAAATATTAAACGGTTCAAAATTTTTCCAAAGGAAAAAAGTTATGGCCAAAAAACTGATTATCGAAAAACCGCCCCCTCGCCGCCCCCCACGATCGAATTCCGCCCATTCACGAACTTAACCTAAGTTTTGACCCTGTCAATTTTTGGGCCAAGTTTGAAAGCAATCGGTGCATAATTCCGACCTGTAGAGTGTGGCTAAATTTTGCTTGGCGCCCCACATATATACGTATACATATATTATATATATAAACTTTTTAACCAGCGGTTGATTTGGGCTCTAGGGGTCTAGACCCCCTATGGTGAAATTTTCAGAAAACTCGGTTTTCGATCAGTCTTACCAAGAGGTATCGTATTACCCATTAACTGGGTTATTGAGGCTAGATAGGCAGTCGCTCCATGTAAAATACTGGTATTCAACTATTCAGCTGTATGCGGATAGACTAAGCGGCGGAAGCCAACCCAAACATAGTTGGGAAAATTCGAGGCAGATGATAATAAACCGGTAATACAACAACAACAACAACAACAGCCCATAACGTCCACTGCTGGACATAAGCCATAATAAGCCCATGATTGGAGGAATTTGCCTAAGTCTCCACGCTTGGCAGGCGGATTGGAGATCGCAGTGATGAAAGACTAACAGATAACGCTGCGCCCATTCTCTGGTCTACGGAGGCGAAAGGTGTTCTGCTTCAGACATTAGTCACCTTATACGACACCCGTGAGTGTAATGGGTTGGTTCTATTCTACTCTGCCGGATACCACACGGCTTACCACGGCAACCGGTAATAACTGGAATCATTTTATCAATGTACCTAGGACATGTACCTATCTGATCACATATTTTTTTAGAAGATTTTTTACAAATGTCCATCGAGCATTGAACTTACTGGATCTTCATCAAGAATGTCAGATACCAACGTCGACGTAACATTATACCGCGCGAGGTTGATTTCCCTAAGGTTTTCAAAAGGTCACATTTTTCATATTACGAGTATGTTCCATGGAAAGCATCTTTAATACTTTTACTACACTCTTTTTCGAAGCAAAAATCATAATATCACGCCTGTAATTCCCGAAGGTTTAGGCAATGGTGTATAGTATTATGCTATACTTACACTTTATATTCATCATTTATAATACTATTTATCATCCTTTTTATTTGTTTATATTTTTACACTAAACAAATCGATGTAATTACGACTCAAACTTAAAAATTGCTGAAATAAAATATCATAATTTTCATGTTGTGACACGCCAAATCATCGCCAAATTGTCAAACTGTCAATTACTTTTTAATTCTCTTCCTAAATTAGTCTATGATGATTTTTGGTTTATAAAATTTAAATATTTTTATCAATATGTGTATAATAGCTATTGAATTATAGAGATTATTACGATTGTTTACTAAATAACTTAAAATTAAATTATACTTACTTAGTATACCTACATTTTGTCAGTTATGCATCAGTCCCAAATAAGTAGGAGACATGCTCCGAACTCCGTAGCTGCCTTCGGAGTCCGGAGCACGCCTCCTACTGAGAAATTTCTGATAAAAAACCCAATAACACTTTGCCCGACCTTTGTCGCTCTATGTAAAATACTGGTATTCAGCTGCATCCGGTTAGACTGGAAGCCGACCCCGATAACACTTGGGAAAAGGCTAGGCAGATGATGAACACTTTTCCCGACCTGGGAATCGAACCCAGGACATCACACTCAGCAGTCGCTCATGCACTAGACCAACGTGGCTGAAATTTTTTTAATTAAAAAAATAGTTTTATAAAAGCCTTTTTTGTAGTGTTCCATGCGACTTTATCATTATAATAATTCATAATGCGAATACGCCATTCTGTTACAAAGTTCCGTCACTAGTGACGCGAAAAAAAAAGTACATTAAAAAGTTACGCCCTAAAACTCATTTGCTTTGTCCACTACGACCCAGATAGTAAGTTTGCTAATTAGTACTGGTAGGAAACATGTATGAAACTTCTGCCTCTCCAATGTTAACAAGTTGCCTCTTTTTACTTGTGTAAAGTTAAAATTACTGTGCAGTGCTTTTTTCATGCTCTGACTTGGAAGTGGGCTCGAAATATGAATTTTACGAGATGTTTTTTTCAGTATAGTTGTTATAAGTGATAAATTATAAAGAAAGTTTTAAAAAAAGAACAATCGTCGTCAGTGTTTGTGCAAACAGTTCTGATATGTTTCTCTATGATCGTGGCTTGGAAAAGGTTGTCACCTGTGTTGATATCATGTACGTCCCTATCATTTTTATGGAACATGCCTGAAATAGCGTTCAGTATTTGAAGAAAAAAATTCCTCGAATCACCGTCATTCAGTAAAATCCTCTTTTTCATATTTAATGAGCTAAAGTTAAATGAAAAAAGAAACGAAAAGAGAAGAAGATAAATTAATAGCTTCAAATCATCAAGAGAGCATTTTCAAAAAATACAATAAGAAAATAGAAGCACCTGGTATTTCACACAACTATTTTAGAAACATATAAACTAAAACAATTTGCGTAACAAACCGATCATGTCCTGCTGCACTGGGTAGCATTTTCAATTTAAACTGTTCCCCTGCACCCCTAACCGATTCTTACCGCACCACCTATCCCTTTCCACCTATATGCAAAAGAGCGAGAGAGATAGATGCTTTCGGGTTGAAATTCAAGTAAATTTACTCGGCAAAGCACCACAGCTGGTCTGGGGTGTTAGTGCAAAAGCAAAAGTTTAGGGTAAAAGCCGTGTGCGGGCGACAGTCTCGTAATTAGACAGTGTACCTAGGAAGATGGTTCAGAATTAAATCCTTTGTACTTTGAACTGTACATCGGGACACTCTGTTTCGTTAATGCCTGGTTCAAAAAAGTTCGATTCAATGTATGTTCGGCGAAGCGATGTATTCTTATTCTGTTGTGTGATGGTATTTTGCAGTGCGCTTTGTTGGAATTTCGATTTGAAAGTACTTAAATACATTTTAAGTACACAGTAGATGCATCAGTACGATAGAACTTCAAAGTCTCATTGGCAAAATTTAAAGTTCTTAAAAGTATTTCGAATTGAGTTTAATTTAACATTTTAAAAAAGGTTTGGTCCACTGGCCTCCAGCCAGTTTCCAAAGTGACAAAACAAGTCAACACTTGCACGTTAGAAGGCTTAAAACGCCACAAGCTCCGCGATTAACGTAGCAATATACTGGGCCCAAGAATATGTCGTACCGTCGTCGATGCGAAAGAAAGAGAAGATGGTTCAAGGTTTCGTGCCTCCTAGCCTAGGCTAGCAAAACTAAGCAATATCAGGTATTTACCTACGTCTTTGGAACTTCTTTGTGCCTAGTCAGTCATCGTCTGCCTTGCCTCTTCCCAATTATGTTCGGGTTGGCTTCCAACCTAACCATAATATGCCGTTGAATACTAGTATTTTACATGGAGCGACTGCCTATCTGACCTCTACTACCCAGTTAGCACTGGGTAATACGATACCCGTTGGTAAGACTCGTTTTCAAATTTTCGGGCCATTGCCTACCAGTGACGACTGTCAAAGATCTGCAAATGACTGATTAAAAGTAAAATTTCTGGGTAGTCGGCTCTGTTATCTTCGTAATCTAATTACAAACTAATTTTCAAATGACGGGGAAGGGATTGTGGTATATTCTGCAACAAATCAGTCAGAAATAAAATGTCTTTAGTTGCATTTAAGACTACAGATACAATACTAACATTTTGACAATTTCAAGACAAATAAAACAGAAATCTATCAAATTAAACTACGAGAAGAAAACTTCTAAAGCTAAAATAAAAATAATGTATAAAAGTCAACATCCACCTCGAAGCTGAACTTTAAACTTAAAACTTTATTTATTTTCACGCGAAGAATCCAGTCAACATTCAAGCAGTATTAGCTGAAAGGATCTCAACGAACAAATGGCCAGTACTTTTGCAACACTCTTTTACAAGACCGTAGTTCGTTGTTTCGGCAAAGATAATGGTACTACTGGTTATAAATCTTATGTAATAGCTTAAAAATAAACAGTCTAGAAACAAATGCTTGCGCTAGTACCTCGAGAAGGACGTTCGAAAATTTAAAATTGAATTCTTCGATCCATTGCTTTTTTTTAGCTGCCAGTACTTTTTTACTCTTGAAGGAATCCCGTAATGGATGGCCAAAGAAAATGTTGTTTAACGGTTTTCCCCTTTTGTTAGTGAATAACTTCGTCTGTATACTGATTGTGGTCTTAATGCTTAGTTTTGGAAGCTTATAATCCTCGTGGCGTGGTAATAAAGCCATTTTGAATAAATCGGCATAGGTAATGTTCTAGTATTTCCGAGTGAGCCGCATTGTATTTTAATGTAATGCCTTGTTATGAAAGTTTGTGATACATTTTTATTTAAGTATATAGCACCGTCACTACAATTTGATGGTCTAGCTGATAGTTTAGTTGTCAATGACTATAGTTTTTACAAGTTTTCCCTGAGTATTTAATAGAACCTTAACTCGTAGTTATGTTAACTTTTGAGCAAAAAGGAAACAAACCACTCTTTAGTCGTTAAAAACCCGAAAAAATTAAAAATAGAACACATTAAGTTTTAGTAACTGCTCTCTTACACACAATAAACATTTTAGACACAATATTAATACTGGTTCTTATTACAGCCAACCATATACTGCACATTTTGGAATTACTCCCAACAATCTAAGTTAAAAGTTAAAAGTTTTGAAATGGCATGCCCTTAAAGTAGACAAGTCGTGTTTTTGCTCTCCTGTAAAATTTGCTTTGAACCACTTACCAGGTTTTGATTTTGACAGCTGTTCTGTTACGACGACGAATCATACAGTTTCATCTAAAACTGGTTTTCTGTCAAAATATATCGATCAATACCTATTATTCACAACATTCTAAAAGTTCATAACCCACATTTGCTATGGTAACAAGTTATAAGTAACAAGTTTTCTTCTGCATTTATGTGCAACGTTATTATTAGCATTTACTCACAAATATAATACAAAAAAGTACTATTGCAACACCCGGTTAAATCCATGATAAAAAAAACAGTGCAAACCTACCGCCACCACGCGTTACATCCGCGCGACTTCCTGACTTGTCTCCGCTTCGTTTAAAAACAAAAGCTGGCTATGAACACACTACCTGACATACCCAATAAAAATGGTGAATAAACAGCTTTCGTGTTTTTGTGGAAGTTATCATTCGACTTTTTTATTTAGCCTAACATTTAAGATTGAAAGAAAGAAAGAAAGAAAATACATTTATTTGGCACACGCCACAAGTGCACACAGTATAAAAAAATAAACAAAAATTGCAATGATCTTTGCTTTACTTGTAGTTAAAAGCCCAAAAGTCTAACAGTTAGCCTTGAGTAGGACTCCACCGAAGCGGAGACGAGACAATCGGAGGATTTATTCTTCATTCGTCCCGAAGTTTTGTCCCACCACATTCCAAAAAATTCTTAGTTCGTCCTACATCACTATGTGCTGTAAACTACTAATAGAATTTCGAAAATTACATTTCTCGTCTCCGCTTAGCTTTAGTGGAAACCGTTTAACAGACAGGAGAAGAGTTGTCTCGTAATTGTTTGGGCCAGCGAAGATGAGAAGAGTGGTGTGCGGTGTGCGGATAGCGGTGTACTGTGAGCGGTATACCGGTGAGCTGTGTGCGCGCGGCATGTCGCTTTGCGCATCTCCCCTTCTCAACGCTTTGCACATCTCCGCACAGCGTCGGTGGATACACCCTTTTTTTTTTTTTTTTTTTTCGGATGGGAAATCATCAAATGACTTCTCCCGCTCTGGGCGGAGCAGGAGGGAGTGTCAGACTTTTACTGACTAAAACCCATCCATGTTCCTTCATCGCCCTTTGTGTTCCGGGGCCACGGTATCTCTTTCGAACAGTCCCGCAACCCCGGCAGGCATCGGTCCTTGCGGACCCCTTCCTATTGCTGACTCTCTTTGAGGCGCGCGTGGAACACGAACGCGCCGTCGACACGGCCTGTCGTCATGAGACGGACGGACGGCGAGCTAGCCCATAGCCCACCGTCCACAGGCTCGCGCCTACGGTGGCCGGGGGCCACGTGGTGGCCCCCGACGCCCGGGGCGTCTCCCGCGGCGGCCGGGACGCTGTGAGGTTCTCTCCCTCTCACGTTCCGCCACCTCCTTCTCTAGCATTACTGCTTCGCAGAAGGAGGTGACCGCGTCCCATTCCGTCTCGCTCCGGACCATGGCTTGCACCAGGGCCGGACGCGAGAGGTCGCCGCCGCCAATCGCCGCTTCGAGGACACGGCGGTGCTCCGCCCACGCGGGGCACACCTCCACCGTGTGCTCCACCGTGTCCTCCGGTCGATCCTCGCAATGGAAACACCCGGGCGTTTCCTCCCACCCGATTCGGTGCAGGAACCTCCCGAAAACACCGTGTCCGGTGAGGACCTGCGTCAGGCGGAAGGTGAGGACGCCGTGGCGTCTCTCCAGGCACTCCTCAAAGAGGGGACTTATCGCCACTATCGTGGCGTGCCCTCGGTGGATACACCCTTGCTTTTACACATCTCCACTCATCTCCGCTTTGAGTCCGGGCTTTAACAATGTGTATCATGTAATCCATTTACTATATTATCGGCAGTCGCTGTACGTAAACTATAGTCTTCAGTTATATTCGGTAAGACAAGAAGCCGACCTCAACATGTTTGGAAAGGCATTATTTACAGTTATGTAAAATCAAAGTGGGAAATAAGTGTGAAAGGACTGTAATATCAACCGAAAAAAATAAATCACTCAAATCAATTCAAACCAAACTAACAGTATAACATTTTGAGTCAAAAAGTTCACCGCTCTAAAATAGTTGAACTCATTATACTAGTAATATATATAAGTCTCATCCGAACACCAAAGTTTTTCGTTCGAAAGCTACGGGCTGCATGCGAAACTTGGCGTACCATCTGCCAGGCTTCTTCGCAAGTAATTATACGTATTTTGAGCTACGTAGTCTGCGTATCCTTTCGTGTTATTCGTCGGATTTGGAGATTACATGGAGAAGACATTTTAGGTTGTGTTGTGATTGGTTAAAGGGTAAATTTTCGAATATTTAAGTTGCGATTTCATTGAGCTTGTCCTTATGCTTTTAAAATATTCTTGAATCGACAATCATTTCAGATCACAAGTAAAAGAAAACACAAGAATTTCAGAAGAGTTACTGTTATGTGGTTGTGATATCAGTTCGTCTTCAAGGACCCACTCAGTGAACAACTAGTAGGTCTTGGGAGACACATCAGTATTCGGAGACCCACCGGTGGATCTGCTTGGTGGGTCCTTGAAGACGAAGCTAGTGATATTGGGTTTGTTGGAATTTATTTGTAAAAACAGCCAAGCTGAAGTGGGAGTGGGCTGGCCAAGTAGTACGAATGCGTCCGGCGAGATGGGCAACTATCGTCACTCATGAGGAAATCGCCGTCGAGGTAGACCACGGCGAAGGTGGTATGACGATCTGATCTCGTTTGCGGGGCGAACATGGCCAGATATTGCACAGGACAGAGAGATTTGGTAGGAAAGGGGAGGTGTTTGCCTTGCAGTGGGACACTCCAATAGGCTAACAAAAAAATAATGCACGTCGATCCACCAATATCTGTTTAGAAAATATAGGCTACCATGTTGTAGTGCCACACATGGGACGTTTGGTTTCAAAGATTTTGCTCTCTGGTTTAGTTTCACCTGAGTGGTGTCCTACTTGCAGCTAGTATGAAAATTAATCAAAATCCACTTATTGTCAAACTCTGGCTGTGTGTAATATGATAAAACAAAGGTTATAACATTGTCATAATAAATAAATTCACCCCTTTTACCACCTTTTTTACATTCAATTATCTCAAAACCCATTACCACCACATGTAAAACATTCTAAAAATGACATTGAACAAAACACCGCTGATAGAGGTCTCAATTTATAGGGACCATTATCGGAACAATTCTTGCATTTGCCACGATTCAGCCAACCAGTCCCCAGAGCCTTTCGGGACAATTGCCGATCTGTGACGAAGATAGCCGAAACACAAATGGACCATTTCACATGGCATTTCCTTTGTTCTTTTAAGATAGGTACAGAAATTGTTTACTCAGCAAAACTAGTTAATAAAGACAGAAATGCTGATGCAACGGTTATTGGGAAAAAATAAGATCTGTTTTGATTAAATGGACGGTAAAACTAACGGGATATTGAGCAATGTACTCATGGTTTGCTGACGTAATGAGATCAGTAGTTTAGTTTTATAGGTTGGATTTGTTTTGGTGACCCAAGAATCACAAATCAGCTTTTGGACCAAGGTCAAGGTCGAGGGAGAAGGAAAATGACTAAATGAAAAAGTGTGTGAGGAAATCTCAATTGAGAGGCCTGGCAACATGTAAACGAAAAGGGCAATTTTTTATGTGAAACACAACGACACATGCCGTGGCGGCGCGTCGCCAACAGTCAAGTTGTCAACCCGGCCCGAACAATCCCGAACATTACCAACCTGTTGAAGCAGCATAAGATCTACATATTCGCCACGGTTTACAACAAGCCAGCTGGTCTCGGGGCAGAGCGCTGTTTTACAATCTCGTAACTTCGAGTTCTATCCCAGCATATGGATTTTCTTTTTGTGAATCGAGTCAGTTTGTTTTTATTTTCTTTTATTCTATTTTATGTGTTTGTTTTTTAAATACACTTTTTAAAATAATTTCGATGTTTCACATCGGCCAGGCGTCTCGTGACGGCTCACTTTTTTGTTATTAATGCTCAATATATTTTTTCAGTTGAATTGATGTCTCATGGATTTTTTCTTACAATATTTCTAATCAGGAAACTTGTTTGTATTTCCGGTATCGTTATCAGGGTTCGAAGTGATAATATCAAAGAAAACAATTATTTTGATAATTTTATTACGAACCCTGATGATAATAGAGATTGACCATTTATGGACGACGCAGTCAAAACAGTAAAACGGTCACAAATAACTTTCGAATTTCATAAAATCCTTTTAAAAATCAATATCAACACATTTAATCGGTACAGATAGCGCATTCTTTTATTTTAATAACAGTTTTGACTGTAACACACAATAAGTACTTCGTGTTATTTTTTCCCGAAGTATTTCTCACTGCACTCTTATAACCTTTCTGTAAGAGCTCCCCAACATGGATACACATCCCAACAGTTTATAATATATTCCCCTTTCTTTGCCATTTCTGGTTTCCGCAATACATTACACCTTCAGCCGTCGTATCACCAACTTCACCCATATTTTATAAGTTTTCGAGTTTCCTCCAATATAACTTAGTAAGGGAAAGTATATTTTTCGACTCCGTATGCTTTTCTTTTTATGTAGATTTTTAACGGTATAGTACTGTTGATTTCTGATGGTGTTTTTGTCGTATTTTTTACCTTATATTTACTATTAAAATCAGAGGTAATTAGTTCGTCACGTATAATTTGTATCAATGTCTTAAGTTTACACTTTAGTGGTCATAAATGAAGCCATGTTAGGCGATGACTCATAAGTTATTTTTCAATTCAATTCTTTTCTTTGTTAAATATTTCTTCTGTATCGTGGATACGTTTACAAACATTCAAACTCATATACAAAAACAGTTAGATCATATAAATATTTGTTCCCTGTAATGATCGAACCCGCGACACTACTTCTTCCACGTCTACTTATAATGTTTGCATGCTTAATAAAAGGTACATTGTAGTTCAAGAATCAATATTTATGTGGGAATGTAAGGTGAGTTAAGTGGCAACACTGATTGAATGAGGGAATGTAAGATGATGGAGTGACAACACTGTATGTCAAGGAAAGATGCGCAGAAAGCATTATTAGATGTACGACGGACGACGAATAAGAAAGATGGTAGACGTAATGTTTTCAGAAGAATATTATAGAAACTAAAGTTTGCTTGCTGTTTTATTTTGGAATCCCACAAAACACTACATTTATATACCTAAACTCTAAGCCCTTTAATGATAATACATAGAATTTTGATAATTCAACTTCATGCTACGACAGTTTACGATATTTTACATAACATCGCAATACTGTCACAGTAACTAATCGAAACACATCACAGCTATGTAAGCAAAGTTTCCGCAGTTACGTAATTCTGACACGTGTTCCTTTCCACGTGTCGGTCACATGAGTCAAGAACCTTGACAGCTCGTAGGCTGCTGTTAGAACCAATTGCTTCGGTACCGGAGATGTGTAGGTGTACTGTGATTTAGTCTACTCTCTCTATTTTTTTACACTGCTTCGTTGGTCTAGCGGTAGCAAGCACGATCGCTGAGCATGAGGTCCTGGGTTCGATTCCCAGGTCGGGAAAAGTGTTATTGGGTTTTACATCAGGAATTTCTCGGTAGTAACCTCGGAATCTGAATTTGTGCCTGGTTTGGCCAATAGGCTCGCCCCTATTACATGGGACTTAAACATAACTGGCGAAATATGGGTGTACTATTAGGTACGGTCGACCAAGCTATTTGGTTTACATTTTAACATGCAAATTACATTGTAAAATGTAAACCAAATAGCTTGGTCGACCGTACACCTCTACCTAACCCTTCGGGATTTACAGGCGTGGTGTTATGTTATTCAACAAATTTTGTCACTGCTTTCTACATCCTCACAACACTTACATATCTCCTTTATATCCCAAAATATCCTCAAACACATCAAAACCTATTATCCATTCATACTGAACTTCTGAAAATAGAACACCCAGAAATACTTCTGTTTTCATGTAGAAAGTCAATCACAGCGCAAATTATTCGAGTCGGCCATTATATTCGTGAATCTATTCTTGTAATATCAGAATGGCGAGCACGTAGTGTCACGGAGCGACGAGGACTCGGCTCAATTTCCTTTAAAGGTACGTCCACATGGTGTAGATAGATGGAGTAGTTATTTTTAAAAGACTGTGTGTCTGACTGTGTGTGTGCGTGTCTGCGTGTTTTGTAGGCTGTTTTTTTTTTTGTTAAGCTGTTGGTCCCGGCTGCCATTTGTATCTTTGACAGTCGTTACAGGGTAGTCAGTGGCCTTAAAAGTCTGACAACCAGTCTTACCAAGGGGTATCGTGTTACCCAGTACTAACTGGGTTGTGGAGGTCAGATAGGCAGTCGCTCTATGTAAAATACTGGTATTCAGCTGCATCCGGTTAGACTGGAAGCCGACCCTAACATAGTTGGGAAAAGGCTAGGCAGATGGTGATGGTATTTTGATATGTCGTGGCAAGGGATAAAATGTCGGGCGAAAATATTTTTCTAAACAGCCTGTGCAGTTTGGCAACCGTCTTAATTGTGAAAGTACCAGCAGTTGCGCGCAACTTTGATTGCGAACTAGAATGAAAGGAACCCTACGTTCTCTCCATGTAATTTTGCAGAAATCGGTTTAGTGGTTTAGGTGTGTAAAGTATTACTATTTTTTTCATTAATTATGTTAGTCTGGATTAGTTTCTGTCAATATTCTAAGGATCGATTAAACAACTTGCCATTAGAACTAACACGATTATAGTTTCTTTCCTCAATAACTATATAATAGAGTGTACCGCAGCCAGCGAACCTAATATAATGTTGTAAAAATATCAAAATGAATCCCGCAAAACGAATACTTACATCCTTCCTCTTGTTACTTGACTGAAGCGTTCACAAATGTGACCTCAGCTTTAGAAACTGAGACAGGCAAGCGATTACTGCGATGTGAATGTGTGTCAACAGACGGAAAAGCTTTAACAAAGACGTGAGCCAAAGGACTCATCAGCAAACCAATTTAGTTTCGCCCTTTTGATTTGGACATCAAAGTTTCTTGAGGTTTCCGAGTTTCAGGTTTTCCGGGGTGAAATGGATAAACGTTGTGTGTGACGGGCTTAGGAATGCTAATGTTGTTTTTCGTTATTTATCGGTGGTGTGAGGAGCTCGTGGCTAAAATAATAACAGCCACTCGGGTCGATCTTCAGGTTAAGCCGGGCTTGCCTAGGTTGGTCCGTGGATGGGTTGCCTATGGTTGACCTATTACATACTAAGTTTCTTTCATGCCTCGTAAAACAAGTTAAGCCGTTGCTCCCAACTGTCATTTGTACATCTTTGACAGTCGTTACAATTAGTCAGTAGGCCGAAAGTTTGACATCCATAAGTCTTACCAAGGGGTATCGTATTATCCAGTACTTACTTTGTTGTGGAGGTCAGATAGGCAGTCACTCCATGTAAAATGTATGTATTCAGCTGCATCTGGTGAGACTGGAAGCCGACCCCAACATAATTGGTAGTGCCTAGTCAAATGATGCTGTGTAGTTTGACTCTGAAATGGAGTTTGGCCGAACATTTGGCTAGATGTGGAGATTGGCAGGTGGAGTAATGCCTCACTGCATATATTTACTCCAAGAAGGTAGAAGGATTTTTGGCAGACCGATAGCCAAACGGGTGGATGATTATCAAAAGATCGCAGCTTAGACCTGGTTGAGACTCCCAGGGCAGCATGACGCAAAAAGAAGGAGGCCTATTAACTCAGAAGTGTGAAACATGAGCGAATTAATTTCCCTGCCTTCAAAATACCATACTGTGTCATATTTGTTTATTCCAAGATCTTCAACTTTCAGAAACCAGTCTATGTGCTAATTCATTCTTTTAATATTAGTTTTTTAACACAAAATATTGATTCATGCGGGTCAACAACAACAAAAATGTATTCCTCGTATAAATCTGAATACAAAAACTTAACAGAACGCAATATTAATGTGTTTTTCAATCAAAGATATCAAATAAAGCTAACATAAAAAACGATTCAACGTTTTTTTATAAAAATAGAACCCGAGCAATTAAGAAATAAAAAGCAATATAAGAAACTCGCAATAACGAAATCGAGATTTAATAAAAACGTAATCGCCCTCGCCGTAATAAAAATGGCGTCATGTAAGAGCGAAAAATTAATAAAAAAACTTTGGTCTAATCGCGGAAATTATAAATTAGAGTAGCGAATGGGACCAGTGAGCGCATGGCACACTCTGAATAAACCAAGAGATCTTTGCAATTTGCGGACAAAAACCGCTCTACGCGACTCGAATATAAAGTAGGCCGTTTTTAATTATTTTCCTGGCCATTTAAAAACGCAATTATTAATGTGGTGTCTGGCTATACAGAAAAAATAGCGGAATGTTTTTTTGTAGATAATAATTATGTTATTCTTTTATTAATTTCTGTATCCAACGCTACGGTTGAGTTATTACTCAACCGTAGCGTTGGATACAGAAACTGGCCCTTGAAGATAGGAATAAGATTAAATTTGAAGAACTTGAGACAGTTATAGCAAACATTATCATCATCATTATGGCTGGGGGCCTTAAAGTCATTTTTGGCCACCACAGGATAGTCCGGTTAAGCAGTCAAGCAACCTTAGCGAGTTGCAACTGCGAGGGGTCAATCATAAAAAAAAAAAACATTCTCCTGACGTTATCATAATTTATTTGGGGTCAGCGCAACATGTCTTCTTCTTTTTTCCTACTATCATATCAGCGGTCGCCTCTTTTCTAGCCATATCATACTTCCCTGGATACAAAGCTGACCAGGGACAGAGATAGCCTGCGTCTGATGGCGGGGACCATCACTGGACACTGTTCACTGAATAAACACTTCCACACCCTAGGAATCACTGACAGTCCCCTGTGCAGAGCATGCATGGAGGCGGAGGAAGCGGTGGCGCATGAGCTCCTTGAGTGCACTGGCGTTACCAAGATTCGCGAGGAGACCCTGGGAACACCAAGATCCCTTGCGGATGCGCTGAGGAGACCGGGAAGTTTGATCTGCTTCTGGAGGGAGGTGGGATGGTTGGAGGAATCGGCCACCATGGCTCACGCACAATGGACCACTTCAAGGACTAAGTGCGGAAACCTAAACCCCATGATAGATCGATAGTCCATCCATCGTTTCTTTGGTCTTCCTCTACTCATAGAGGCATCTACATTCATACTCAACATTTTCCTCACTAGATTTTTATAAATACTGAATATGAATCAAAAAAATCCACACCTAAAAAAATAAAACATAAAATTTGAGACACTGGTTAGTAATTGTGGCTTTACAACAATTACTTTGATCCAGCAAAACTTTGTGGGCCCGAAAACAAGTCCCTCATCAACAAAACACTAGTTAACAAACGCAAACAAAGCCAAACTATGGCGTTTTATGGAAACATTTTCTGCTATTAAGACGAACCAAACAACGGTAAATTGGCCATTTCAAAATTCCGAATAAGCGCCCATAATTATAGTTTAAAGTTCTACCCTCTATAATTTCTCGTTAACCCAGAACTGTTTAGATTCTGATTTTGTGAATTACTGCAAAATCTAGTTTTGCTGAAATCTGAAACTGTAAATATAACAACATGTCAATGTTTGTGAATGTTCATATTAAAGTAATAAAAACGTAAAATAATTCAATACTGGGGAAAGAGAGAGAAAGAAGAGAGAGAGTAAAGTTATTTTAGACTTTATATTGGAAGTCGGTTTTATTGCAAAAGAGTTTTTTATTAGTATAATATTTGAGTTGACGTTTCAACAGATAACCTGATGCTTGGATTAGAAATAAAGACGTTGCATGAATTTTCCGATTTATAAAAAATAATTATATAATTATGAAACGATATTATATATACGTCATGGGTACTTATGAGACAGTTTTACACACTAGTGTGTATGTTGACAACGTAGCTGACACTAGGTCGACTGATCCCGCGGGATCCACCTGTGTGGGACCAGTTTACTAAACACCCAGTTTAACGGTCCAAAGCAAACAAAACAATGGCTAAAAACTTCTTGGCCATACATCCATTTAAATTCAAAGAAACTGCAGAAACAAAAATAATCCTTCTACAAGTGCACCAAGACCTAGAATAATAAAATCGCTACGTTGCAATCTCTGTTCTGCAACGTGACAGGTGCCCGTCCCATAATATATGTAGATTATTTCTTCTAGCCCAGGCTTACGACTGCACAGCGAGATAAAGTCAATTTATGCTTTTCTCTCTTTTCCTCGCTGATTTTCTTAAATAATTTAGTTTTCGCCGTCAGTCTTGATTTTCTTGTCTCACTCTCGCATTTTGCTGTTGAGAAAAAATTACTACTTGCTTCTAGATTTTGTTTCGAAATTCATATAACTAAAAATAAATTCCATTTTGTTTAAACACCGGGTCCACCGAAATATGGCAGGTTCAGCTAACTTCTTATGGTACATTCGTAATCAAGCTCTAACGCATTTTGACAATCTGAAAACCCGATGCTGGGCTGCAAATCAATCCAGAATACATTAAATAAAGAATATGTTATGATCATAATTCCATGCAAACGAAGGACATTATTATTATTGCGTTGATTCCAGTTTATGTAGGTAACTTTTATCATTGATAACTACGAGTAAGTTGTTTAATCATTTAGGTTCAACTACTCTAAATGTTTTAACATTCGTCATCATTCTCTTTTCATCATTTCAATTAATTTGGAGTTGGCGAAGCATATTTTCTTCTTCCTTACTGCTTCTCTTACCTAAATTAAAGACGACAAAACACGTGCACCCTCTGTAATTTCCAATCTCGACATCAAATAAAGCGCTTTCCGAACACAATTGCATTTTCCAACTACTTTACACAGTGCGCACACGTACCAATTTTATAACGGCAAAACAATAAGTTTTTAATTTTCCAACACCGTGTCGTCACGTTTTCGCAACCTGTGCCATCGTGTGTAGGAAAAGAGGAAAATCACTTTGCAATGAAGTTAGATGTGCGCAAATAGCACCAGTGGACCGTAAAATTAGTTCTGAGTTTTCTTAAGATGTGTTTTCACTTGGTGTTCTGCGAGCAAACAATCGTAGGCACAAGAAACAAAAATACGTTTGTTCGTCTGAATGGGCTCTATGTAACAAAACCAAAAACAATATCAACGGTCTAAGGTCATCGGTCTACACATCATGTTCGGGTCGCCGTGATTCGGCAAAACCAAGGATTTCAAAGACTCGATTTTTCCACCGTCTTGTGCAACCCAAGAAAAAAAAAGTAATTTATTTACTTTCTAATGACGAATTTGAATAGTGACTTTCGGGCATGAAAAGATAATAAATAAGAGTTCAACCAAATAGCTTAAACAAAAATGGTTCAAAGCAAATAGTTTGAGAAAATGCTCAGGGAAAGTGGTTTGGACCATAGCTACTGCAGTAGAAACATAATTATGTTCTAAACGTACACAGAAGAGCTGGCATCTAATTAGAGCAAACGTGCGTTCAAAATGCTCAATGTAAATGCTTCTTTACGCAAGCACTATGAAATGTAAACTCCGTTGGCTTTTTGAATTTCCAATAATTTTAAATTAGGTCCGGAATATAAAGTCTGGTGACCTGTGAGGTAGTTTCTTAAGTTTTTGTAATTTGGTTTTAAAACTATAGTCTGCGCCAGATAAGTAGGAATTAAAGGTCATTGCTCTTTCCTTAATTTCTCCGAGTAGGTACCACGACAATTCATTATGAATCGTTTTTTATTACTAGAAAAAGACAAGGATCACGATAAAGGTCGTTTCGGGACAAGTTTATGTCATTATTTCTGTTTTCGGAATTATGTATTTGAATAAATATATGCGGGTTAATGACCCTTAATTCCTACTTATCTGGCGCAGACTATAGAATACTTGTGTCTATCATTGCTTTGACAGATTTTTACCGTTCCATGATAACTATAGGTGACAAAAATTAAACAGTTTCTTCTAGGCAACCGTCCCCAGGCCAAACGTAAGATTATTTAGTAAAACTACCACTCAGCCTTGGCAACAAGGCAGTCGAGGCAAGATTTGCCTCGACTGCCTTGTTGCCAAGGCTGAGTGTACCTAGTGGCCACAAGTGTGACTGCTTAGCTTGAGATCATAGGTTCGATTCCCAGGTCGGGCAAAGTAATGACAATAATATTTTTTTATTCTTTCATAAAAAGTGTTACAATAAGATGTGACACTGGATCCTGCACTATGATACCCTGTGTCGCAAGTATTATTGGGTTTTTCCACCATGAGCTTTTAGCAGCAACTGTAGCCGCGGCAGTCTGGATTTGTGCCCGGTTGATCACAATAGGCTTGCCCTCTATTACATGGAACTCAAACATAACTCACGAAAACCCACATTTTGCGAGTTTTGTTTAAGTTCTATAATAATTGAGTGCACCAATACCTTACTTAATCCGAGGGGATTACAGGCGTGATGATAATGTTATGTGTGATTAAGCTAAATGAAATCGATTATTAATTCTAATCTGAAATTGAGTCTATTTAAAGTGAACATTGTTTCATTTATTTCGTTTATTAGGTCGACATTAATTTTGTCTACATCGCAAAACATTTAGTAAAGGTGATCTGCCGACATTCATATAACTTTTTATGTCTTTACCATCATATTAGTTGGCAAATAGGCATTATAATTCTTGATGTATAATGATTCTAAGTCTAATACACGGATCAAACATATAACAAACAAAAACTATTTTACAAACAAAAAATATTATATAAAAACACTTAAATAAGTACTGAATGTAATAAATAAGCCAAAGCCTAATAAAATAGAAGAAAAAAAATAACGCAAAAACAAAGCGAAATAGAAAAAGACTTCACCTCGTTCGCACAAACGATATTTTTTAAAAGAAAAATTATGTGAAGGTCTGATGTGACACGAATACTGGGACTATTACTCAAGGTGTCATCTCATTTCGGGCTAGGAAACGGGAGTGACGCTTGTTTTCCTCCTCCTTGAAGGTTGGTGCAAGTTAGAAGCGGAAAGCGAGCGTATTTTGTTTTTATTTGAACAGAAAAACTTAGGTATGTCAACATTTTACAAACACTAACATTGACACACATACAGGATTCAAGATAATAGTTGTCGTTAAATAAACACTCATCTCCACTGATATGCGCCGTACCACGGCTAAATAAAAACACAGTTACCTGGACGGTGCAGTACGGTAAACCCGACCGCGATTTATTCCAATGCTTTATCCATGAAATTAAGCCTACCTGTCTCATTTTTGTACCTATATATCGTAAAGGTCAAAAGTAATTATGTTGCTATTTAGCTAATAACCTTCAGCATCTGTCGAACAAAACCATGTATTAATACGTGATTTTTACATGATAAAAAAAATGAATAATTAATAAACCTTTAGTTTTTTAGGTAACTTAGGTAGACTGAACGATTGTGACTGGCCGGAGACTTCAAGATATCTTGAGTCGAACAAAAGCGATCCAGCTGTCCGCTGCCAAGGTTTAGTGGTTGCATTATAAAAGGGCTTTTTCGGCAGATAGAAAAACTAAAATTACTTAATTAATAATCTTATTATATTTACTTTGTGACTCTTCCGCGTAGAGGTTTATTTGAAAATCAGCGTTAGACAGCATTAGTGGTATGGCACTATTTCTGAAATTAACGTAACTGGCGCAACCGTGAGGCAAATGTAATCTTATTTTTTCATTTTATTAAAATGTATGGGCTGCTTAAAATTACTACGTAAATTATACATTTTTACTTTTACCTCTTAAATATTTTATAAATCGCTTCCCTCTACAAACTTGGGCCACACCGTTACCGACAAAACGAAGGTATCTCGAGTTGTTACTTCGATGGTACAAATTAACTGACAGTTATTTTATGGCTAGAACACTTTTACGATTACACTTGGGCACTTTACCTTTTTAATTTTTTTCATTTGAATTGAGGAAAATACCTGATGGCGTCGTAGTATTTTCTTTTATTACCTGTAGTCACCGAAGTCGAGGAAGGATCGGTGCTTATAACCGCTTCATTGATGTAACAATTTACCTGATTTTCACCGAAGGTAGATTGTGTTTTTCAATGTGGCTATTTTTACGTCAGGTTTTTTCTTGTTTACTCATGTGTATCGGTCACCAAACTCCATGCTTGTACAGTAGAGGGTGCTTAGCTATCTCTTGTAAATCTATCTCGGAAAAGAGATTGTGCGTTTATTCGGACAAGTTTCAGTATGCAGAGTAAGTTACTTGATAGATGAAGAAGCAAGCCGAATAATTTTGGTCCTAGGATTCCTCATAATGAATCCGCGAAGACTTGCTGAGCAAAAATAAATGTGAAGCTTCTGCTCGTATTCACTAACACAAAACGTCATCTTAATGAATGCCTAAATAAAAAGGTGCTGTTGGATTTTCAATTCTCAACTTAGCTCTTTGAGTCATTAAGGCTGTCATTGCAGTGTCAATTACAAAAAGAAATGGCTAACTTTACAATTTGTAGGTTGGTAATAAACCATAGGAACATGCAACGTTGTAGGTGATTCCAAGACGCATCACTTTACAATTTAGCAAGCTATAATCCACTCCTATGATTATAGTTATCGAGGAAACTAGTGTTCTCGGAAAGGCAAGTAATACCTGGATTTTGTCTAATGCAATACTTGTATTTATTAATGCTAGCTACCTATAAAATAAAATAAACTGGCGGAAAGTTAGGTTGGCCAAAATATTCAAACCTCTTTGGTCAGTATTTTTACAATCATGTCCACGAGTAAGTTTTTTTTTATTTTTTATTAAAAATCTTAGGAAACAAAAGAAAAAATAAGTTCTATAGAAAAACGATCAAAGGCTCCTTTCTTAGCTCCTTTAGATCTGAACTAAAAATATAACATGACGGGAAAGTTTTCTTTAAGGCTAAAAGAAAACTTTACTTCGGTACAAAACAAAAGAATAGCGCAAAGAATATTCCAGAATTAAAAACTCCTAAGCAATGAGAAACTATAAGGGCTCATTTACGGAGACGCGGCGTGTCGCGCGTCGCGTCGGAAGGCGCAGGCCGCTTAAAATTCAAACATATGACAATGTATGAGAGCGTTTACGGAGAAGCGTTTTTACTCGCGTTTGCTTGAGATGCAGCGTCGAATGCCGCGTCAGACGCAGTGGTGCACGCGGCGCCCAACGCGGCATCCACCGCGGCGGGCAACGCGGTGGACATAAACACAAACACATAAACACTAGATCATCATCATCATCATCATTTCAGCCGAAAGACGTCCACTGCTGGACATAGGCCTACCCCAAGTGTCGCCACATTGACCGGTCCCGTGCCACTCGCATCCAGCGGATTCCCGCAACCTTCACCAGGTCATCGGTCCACCTAGTGGGAGGCCTTCCAACGCAACGTCTTCCGGTACGAGGTCGCCACTCCAGAACTTTTCGGCCCCATCGGCCATCCGTTCTGCGAGCAATGTGCCCTGCCCACTGCCACTTAAGTTTGGCAATTCTTCGGGCTACGTCGGTGACCCTGGTTCTCTTGCGGATGTCTTCATTTCTGATTCGATCACGCAAGGAAACTCCGAGCATAGCCCTCTCCATTGCCCTTTAGGTGACTTTAAGCCTTCTGATGAGGCCCATTGTGAGCGACCACGTTTCGGTCCCGTATGTAATCACTGGCAACACACACTGGTCATAGACTTTCGTCTTGAGACACTGTGGTAAGTAGGACGAGAAGATACCGCGCAACTTCCCGAACGCTGCCCAGCCGAGTCGGATTCGACGATTGACCTCTTTCTCGAAGTTAGACCTACCTAAACACTAGATAACAATGTTATTCGTAAGTTGCACTGACAGAAGTATTTATTCAATAAACTTATGCGAATTAGACTGGTATTTTTATTTATTCGCGAGAGGAAGAACACAAAGAGCTTATGGCTGTTTGACATCCGTCATGACGTGACATGATGACATAACGCGACGCCGCGGGCAACGCGCCACAGCACGCGCCGCGTCTCCGTAAACAACATCGTACTTTGCCATGGGCGTGTGATAACGCGGGCTACACGCGCCGCCTCTCCGTAAACGGAAAAAATGCACACCGCGTCGCACGACGCGCCACGCAAGTCACCGCCCGACGCGCCGCGTCTCCAGAAATGAGCACTTATAAGACGTGTGACCCGTAAGTTCTTATAATCTTCGAAACGGATTTTGATGCAGTTTTCACCTTCATTTAGATAATTTATACCAAAAAGTTTGTGTGTACTTAGATCTAAATCTTTGTTCTCATTTAGGAATAAACTCTGGCACGTTTTAAAGAAAAAGGAAATTAACAATGAGGTTTAAATTAGAGTAAAAAAAAACTAAGATATCTTAGCCATCTAAGCTGTCTCAACTTTTTTTATTTAATGTAAATTCCATACGCTGAACATACGCTGAACATAATATATTCAAAAACAAAATCACTAAATCATACAGCCGATCCCAGTACAATACATCGATATTAAACTTACATACACACCTAATAATGTAATCTTGATGTTTTTTCAAGTCAAAAAAACCGCGTGCATCAATGGTTGAGAGTCGCTAGTTTCGTATAAAAGAACATTTGCCTCAACGTGCACGGAAATAGGTCAATAGAACAAAAATATCTAACGAATCCAATAAATACGGGTAACAGCCTTTATCCCATTGAATTGCAAATTAGATCTGTCAGCGAAATGTATAAAGTAGCCAGTTCCCTTGATCAGGATACTGAGCTGAAGCTACTAATTTGTAATACGATTTATTATTGACTAGCGGACGTCACGCGGTTTCACCCGCGTAGTTCCTGTTCCCGTGGGACTACGGGGATAAAATAGCGTGGTGAATGTAGCTTTCTAATAGTGAAAGAATTTTTGAAATCGTCGCAGTACTTTTTTTAGTTTATTTATTACGAAAATATTCATAATAGGGATTAAAGTATGAAATTGCCGTTGTATTGTAATAGACACTTCGAATTGACATAAAATCTTCATGGTGTGAGATTTTTGTATGAAACTTTTTCCACGTGATACCTATGAGGTTCTTCTTTTAAAAAATGTGCAATATTCGATTTTCGAATTTCAATTGTTTTTTTTATTCAGCTTAGACGTACTGATGGATACTTCGAAAATCCGAGTTATTTTTGAATACGAGTTCAGATGCGGAACTAACGCGGCAGAAACGGCTCGCAATATCAACGTTGCGTTTGGGGAGGAGACTGCTAGTGAACGTGCGTGTTTGTTTGAAACGCTTTCGTAATGGAAACTTCGACTTGAAGAACGAACCACGTGGTAGACCGCCCACACAGGTGAATAACGCTGAATTGAAGGACATCGTAGAAGCCGATCCGAGTCAAACTAGCTAGGAATTAGTGGCATGGTTCAATGTTACACTACCTACAATAAAATAGTACAGGAAGCAGTACAAAATGCTTTCACACAGTTTGTCGAATCTAGATCCTCAGAGTTCTATCGTAAAAGCATAAATGAACTTCCGTTTAGATGGCATCAATGTATAGATAATGAGTGTAAATATTTTGATTAAATAAATATAAAATAAATATCTTGGAAAAAAAACGAGTTTCAATTTTTCAGTACAAATCGGCAATTTCATACTTAAACCCATAATATTTAATGTTTATTATTGATTGATGAACGAAGACTGTTGGACTCGGGACTTTTTCATGCTCGCCAATTTTATTTGTAACTGGGTAGTGTCCGTTACTTCGTCAGTGTTTAATTTGTTATTCATCATTTTTGTTCCAGGTGCATTTATCTTGGATAAAATTAGGAGTGGGACAATTAAGGCTAATAACAATAAAAAAACATAATACAACATCACGCTTTCTAATCCCTGAAGGCTTAGGCAGAGGCGCACCCAACAAGTACTATTATTACTATTATTACAAGTACATTTCGCCAGCTATTTTTTTTAAGCTATCAACGGGGCACAAATCCAGACTCTACGGAGTCTCAGCAGTCGCGCTTGCGACTACTAGACGAACGAGGAAGTCCGAAAAAACGTCGTCGATCAATTACTAACAGAACAGTAAGAGTACCTACCTAAAGAAACAGTAATAAATCACACTTAATTCGCCTTTTACCAACATTACCACAAAAAAGAAACTCCAATCAAGTAATAATCCCATTGCATCAGTCGCATGCAGAACATTTCAGTCCATTTTATCAAACCACAATCTAAATGGATGTATTCGGGCACGCCCGTATATAATTTCAAGTGACGTTTTTGCGAAATAACGTGAAGAAAGCCTATAATCCTCTTCCATTTAAGCACTTATTGTATGGCTGATCCCGCCGCTCTTTTACGAAATCATTTTTTCATGATTAAACAGTCCCCTTTTGAAGTGAATTGTATGGGTAGGCCGATTAAAAATTCGATGTTCGACGATTTGTAAATCCTTTTGGATTGCTCATGTCGGTGGTGTGTTGCTGGATTGGGCTCTGAACTGTTTTATACTGATTTATGGTTGTAGTCGAGTCAAAAAAAGTTTTCGGAGAATCTAAGGTCTGTATCTTACCTTAAAAGGAGAAGCACAGTCGCAAGTGCTAATGCTGAGAATGAGATCCTGGGTTCGATGCCCAGGTTGAGTACAGTGATATTGGGTTTTCCATCTGGAATTTCTTGGTTGCAACTCAGAGTTAGGATTTTATGCCCGGTTGAAATGTGGGTGTATAGGTACTTACTCCTCTGTATTATCCTTAAGGGATTACAGGTGTGATGTTATGAGATACTAGGGTAACGTGGAAAATCATTTTGCAGCCCTCTTTTCCAAGCATTTGGCCTTCAAATCCACTGTAAACCTTGTGAACTTACTCTTTGTGGTCAGGTATGTATAAAAAAATATCACGTTCAATATTTTCAGAAAAAACTGCGCGTGAAATTAGATTTAGTGTTATGTCTTGGCAATTCCAGCACGAAACACTATTAAAACCGTTCACATTCGAACACACTATATGGACTCCGTAATAAATACTCCTCAATATTCCGACAAAGAGAACTAGTTGAACCAAAATACGGTCATTTCGCAGCAATTTCAAGAACTATTCAAAGAACGGACTTGTGATCGGTGTGTAGGTTAGTTTATTGTACCGTTCATTTCGGCAAAGAGTAAGAAACAAAAATGAAGTGCACTTAAATCACTTTCTTTTTTCTAAAATAAATAGGTTAATGGGACTCGGTGGTTCACGTGTCAGGGTCAGGACAGATGTGTTTTGACCCCTCCTTGACACCCTGCGCCCTGTGTGACTACTCCGTCCCATCGGCCAGAGTAGTCACACAGGGTGCAAGAAACGCTGGCGTGACGGTTTGGACTCGTTCCTGACTGATTGGCTAGAGAAGGCATAAAACCGAAAGAGTTGGAGAAGCATGTGAGAGGGTTTTGCCCAGCCGTGGGACAGAACAGACTAAATAAAACAAAAACAAAGTCCGTCTGCTCTAGCGGTTGTTACGACAGGATGCACCAGATTGAACCGAGTATAAACTTGGTTACTAGACAAATATTGAGGCGTGGTGATGGTGACTTATTGTCAGGTTGTGGCCGGGTGTTATACTGATTGGCAATTTAACTGTAGAAAGAAAGAAAGAAAAGTATTTATTGAACTTACACAGGACACAACAGAAACAAAAAGTAAACAAGAGAAAAATAAAAAACAATCAAAATAGTCCTGTGCAAAGCCAAAAGGCTCAATCTCAGCAAGGTGCTGTGACATTTAAAAAAAAAGTCACAGCGCTGGTATTCTGATAGGGCCCAAAGTGATGCCACGTTCTTACACAAATATAAATTTACTAGCTGTTGCCCGCGGCTTCGCCCGCGTGAAGTTCGGTAACCATCTCACTGAATCATACTAAAGAGATAAATAGTGTCCTACGTGTTAATCCATGTTATAAATTATCTATGTTCCAAATTTCATAATCATCACAATTATTACCATCACAACCACCATCACTATCACAACCACCATCATTATCACAATCACCATCATCGTTATCATCGTGATTACAACCATTTTCACTATCACAATCACCATCACTATCACAGTCACAATCACAATCACTATCACAATCACTATCACAGTCACAATCACTATCATCGTAATCACAATCACTATCATATTATCACAACCATTATCATCGTAATCACAACCATTATCATCGTAATCACAATCATTACCATCACAATGTCCATCCTCGTTATCAAAATCATCATTATCGTTATCACGCGCATCATCATCATTATCACAAACACCATCACTGTCACAATCACCATCACAATCACAATCACTATCACCATCACTACCACAGTCACAATCACTATCAGCATCACTATAACCGCCACTATCACAATCACCATCACAATCTCTATCACAATCACCATCATCGTTATCATAATCTTTATCATCGTAGTCACAATGATTATCATCGTAATCACAATGATTATCATCGTAATCACAATCAGCATCATCACAAACACCATCATCGTTATCACACTCATTATCATCCTAATCCCAATCATTATCATCGTAATCACAATCATGATCATCACTATCACAATCACCATCACAATCACCATCACAATCACCATCACAATCACCATCACTATCACAGTCACAATCACTATCACCATCACAATCACCATCACAATCACCATCACCATGGCTATCACCATCACAATCACCGTCACTATCACCATCACAATCACAACCACCATCATCGTTAGCGCAATCACTATCATCATTATCATCGTAATCACAACCATTATCATCACCATCATATTTACAATCACTATCACAATCACCATTACAATCACAACCACCATCATCGTTATCACAATCACTATCATCATTATCACAATCATTATCATCGTAATCACAATCATTATCATCGTAATCACAATCATTACATCACAATATCCATCCTTGTTATCAAAATCATCATTATCGTTATCACGCGCATCATCATCATTATCACCAACACCATCACTGTCACAATCACAATCACCATCATCGTTATCACAATAATATCATCGTAATCACAATCTATATCATCGTAATGACAATCATGATCATCGCAATCATTATCACAATCATCATCATCATTATCACAATCATCTTCATCATCATTATCACAATCACCATCACAATCACAATCACCATCACTATCACAGTCACTTTACCCATCACCATCACAATCACCATCACCATCACAATCACCATCTCCATCACCATCACTATCACAATCACCATCACAATCACCATCATCGTTATCACAATCAGTATCATAATCATCATCATTATTATCACAATCATTATCATCGTAATCACAACCATTATCATCGTAATCACAATAAATGCCATTTTCGTAATCTGCACCCCTGATAATCTCGGTATCAACACCCATAATGATTTTTAGACTTCAACCCCATTGCACCCGCACAGAGGATGATGATGGTATTTCACGTCCGCCACATTAAATCTTAAAATCGTTGTTTTTGTAACACACCCAACCCGATACACCATACAAAAAATACCGGTGTTGATTTTCAGACTTTGTTACCCCATTTCCCCCTTTAGGGGTTGAATTCTGAAAAAACCTGAAACACAAATGTTAACTCATTTATCGATAGGAATACTCCTATGAAGTGTCGAATAAAACAGTCTTACCTAATCTTGTTTCCCCATACAAACTTTCGACTTCCGTTTCATCCCCTTAGGGGGTAAATTTTTAAAAATCCTTTCTTATTGCACCCCTTAACCTCATAGGGAACGTATGTGCCAAATTTGGAATCTCTAGACTCAGCGGTTTGGGCTGTGCATTGATTTTTAGACTTTGTCACCCCATTTCCCCCTCTTAGGGGTTGAATTCTGAAAAACCCTGAAACCCGTTTCTACTCATTTATAAAGGAGTACTCCTGTGAAGTTTCGAATAAAATAGTCTAACTAATCTTGTTTCCCCATACAAACTTTGGAGCCCCGTTTAACCTCCTTAGGGGGTGAATTTTGAAAAATCCTTTCTTAGTCCAACCCTAGACCACATAAGGAACCTACTTGCCTAATTTGGAATTTGTAGACCCAGCGGTTTGGGCTGTGCTTTGATAGATCAGTCAGTCAGTCAGTCAGTTTCTTCTTTTATATATTTAGATAATACAAAATAATAGTATTATACAAATATAAATATTTAATGTGTTATAAATGTAGGTTAGAAAATAAAAATATCACAATTTTATCTACACCCAACGTCACCACCCCTGTAAGTGACCACCTCTTCTTGTCTGATGGTGGCATAGTCATGGTACCGTGGCGTCGTTGAGCTCCTTGAGTTATGAGTCGAACTAGACGATAACTGACAAATGCTTGCACTGACTGGACAGGTCTACTCAAATCTGTGTGGTTCTTTCTTCAAAAGACCATCTCAGACACTAATTTTCATTGTGTCTGAATCATAAAAGACACTATGACCTCTGAGTTGTTTTCGGCTGTTTCTTCTCAGAGTAGTCAGGTACAGAATATACCGCCCTCAACAAGTTAGAAAAAATCGGTAAAAGTGTTTGTAAAAAACTATTTACAAAATTAACGTCATTTATCATTACCTACCTAAGTAGTTCCCCATCCAAGCTGTGTTACTAGTTTTTTAACCGTACCACTATCCATCACCGCTATAATTTTAATACTACGCTCGTTTTTCACCTGCAACTCGTCCACTTAACACTCCATTAATAGTCAAATTTGTGTAAAATTCACTGATTTCCGTATACCAGAGCGATTCGTTTTAATATTGATGTTGGGAAGGAAGTGGCCCGCGGTTTACGTAGCTGTTTATCGTTGGTTAATGAATCGATAGGTTTTCTGTTCAGTGTTCATTTGGTTTTACGTTAAAAATTCATTTTGAAACTTTAATTTTTTTCTGTAGTTTTATACCTTGATCGTATTTTTTGCTAGTTTAATGTTTATGCCTTTTACATTGACAATGTTTTCAGTAGCAACGTTTTAGATACGTGTTGTATTTTCGGAACCCAAAACTAATTTAAACTTGTCGGTTTCATTGGAAACTCTCTTTATTATAGTCATAATTAAGCACTATTATAATTATGATATTATCTTTTTTAAGTTGATTGTTGAAACAATGCTGTGTGCATTATATTGTAATGAATAACATAATATCACGCCTGTAATCCGAGAAGGATTAGACAAAGGTGTACGAATATTTTGAAATGATAAAAAGAATAAGTATACAAATACACATTTAGATACGAGGTCTGTGTGTCTGAAATCTATACTCTACCAAAGTTCGCAGTTTTAAAACCCAATGACCTAGTATTCAAACTTTAGACACTCATTTATAAAAACTAAACACAGAAACAAACAATGTACATTTCTTTAGAGCAGAATATAACAGTCCTTTCCGCGTTACACCTGAATGGATTGTCGCAAAGCGCAATACATTGTTTCAAACAATAATAATTCTTACATGTAAATTACAAGGTTGCTTATCTAAATAATAAGTAAAAGGGTCTGTTTGTTCGTCTTTCTAACAATTCTAACCCTCTTGATAACAATCCTGTTGAAATTCTCGTAATTATTGTCTAAACATTGGAGAGAATCCGGGAAGATATTCCGTTATCATTGTATTTATTTGTACACTTCTGGAACAGGTGTTAAGAAGTGGTAATTTTATTGTTATTGATGTATATAAATAAAGCACTTGATTACATGATTAACTGTTTTTATTATATTTAAACATATTAATACTAGATAACAGATTGACACGCGTCACGGAGCCGGTGAAAGAGCACGTAGACACCAAAGAGCTTATTAAGAGAGTAAAGGTAGTATTATAAAACCATAAAGCGTTAACACACATGCGTTCATATATTATCAACAGTTATCTTGAATTGAAAACAGAGTTAATTTTTGATGGTCTAAGTAATCGCAAGTGGAACGATCGTAACTGATGAGTTAAAAAATAGACTCTTAAAATTGCATGCGTTGGTCTGCTATTAGCAAAGCTCTACTGCAGAACCTGAGGTCATGGGTTTGATATATAATAATATAATAATAATAATATAATAATAAATATCGCTAGACATTGCACTCAGCGCCATCTAGTGCCACACTAAGCAACAAGGCTTGTATCGTGGACACCAGATAGTTGATATACTACATACATTACATGATTTATCCCACTTACAACTTCAATCCGCAAATGTTTACCGGTCAATGCTCTGACCTCCAAAAAGAGAAAAAAACAACTCAAAAAGAAATGAACAACATTAACAAAACCACACAAGCGGAACCAAGTACGGAATCATAGTATTTTCATGTTAATAATCACGAACAGAACAAAGGAGCATTGTCCTACCGTGTAAGAAGTGGGCTGCAAATGAAAGAAACTCTTTTGTTTTGGGGTCATCCGAAAGAAGTCGTTTTTTTTCTAGGTTTTTCTCAGTTGAAAAGAAATGGGATGAACGATGTTCCTGCTGCCCTGGTAGGCTTTATTGCTGTTTGTAATTGCAGTGGGAAGTTGTTTATTTATTTATTTACATACTAGCTAGGGGCCCGACTCTGTTTCGCACGATTTAATTAATATAATTCACAGGATTATTTTCTTTATTATCATATCATCAACTTTCTTAAGTGTAGCAAAGGTTTCTGGAATATTTACTCTAAATTAGGGGAAGAATCGAATTGATATAGTGGTTTTCTGACAGACACAAGAACCGACTTTAATTAATAATATGTATAATAGACTAGACACGTTTCTAGGATGAAGCCGGATAGACGGGCGAAGATAGACACAGTGAGTGCTTGATGGCCGTCGTTGCCGAAGCAGGCCCAAGAAACGCTGGCGCGACGATCTCGGCTCATTGTTAATGTATTGGTCGGAGAAGGCAAATGTTAAAGAAAATTGTAAAGCCATCAGGTCAGCAGTTAGATGAAGCAGGCTGATACAAAAATAGATTTGATGGATCATGGGACTTACTGTCCCATTTTAAGTTCTGTAATCAAGAACACAATATGTAAAAGTCGCTCCATGTAAAATACTAGTATTCAGCTGCATCCGGATAGACTGGAAGCCGACCCCAACATAGTTGGGAAAAGGCTAAGCAGATGATGATGACGAATCAAGAACACAATATCATGCCAATACCGATACAAACAACACATTCCAATAAAAAACCGCGACCTCAACTTTGCTAAAGTTTAAACTAAAATTATATATGAACACATTACCAACAAACCCAACCACGATCTTTCCATTTAAAAACATTTTACAAATCCGTCCGAAACAATGAATTTTCCGCCAACAATACGTCTAATTTAGTATTTACGTTTAAAACAGGTAAACTCAAGGATTTGTCGTCCTCAGTATAATGTAATTAAATGTGTTATTTAAACAATTATGTAAATTCCAGTGAAATGAAATATTTCTAAGGTTGTTTAAGGGTACTGTAAGTGCAGATACGAAATGTTTATAGAAGGTGAGAAGTCTTGTAGGGTTTATTTTTTGGGATTCGATTATAAGTTCAACTTCCTATTTTTTTTTAATACCCTTGTATGTCCCAATGCTGGGCAAAGGCCTCCCCCACATCCTCCCAGGCACTCTTCTCCTGCGCAACCTCGAACCAGCCTTAATGAAATGATGAATGATTTGATTTGGTTTATTTTTAATCCACTCTAAGGTTTGGCTACCAACAAACAGAACATTTTTCACTTTTATTCCTATAGTGTTTGATATGATTACTTTTTGGAGTTCCGTACCCAAAGGGTTAAAACGGGACCCTATTTCTAAGACTCCACTGTACGTCTGTCTGTGTTTCACCAAGCTGTATCTCATGAACCGTGATAAATAGATAGTTTACATTTTTAGAGATGATGTATTTCTGTTGTCGCTATAATAATAAATAATAAAAATAAATTAACTAATTGGGGTTCTCTACTACGATGGTACGGAACCCTTCACGCGTGAGTCCGACTCCCACTTGGCCGGTTTTTTAATACTTCGAACGCAGATATTTGAAAGCAAAACACTAATCATCATTTTCATGTTATTCTCTTTGAAAGAAATGTTTTATTTTAGCAACATAACAATGTTTAATGAAAACCGGAAAAGTTGGTCAAATGACCAGAGTAAATGGGTCCATTTGGTTTGTGCCTCCTGACGTGGGTGAGGACAAAAAAGTAAAAGTATTTATATGAATGGATAATAGCACACACTCATGTTTGATGTTAAAAGTTCAAACAGCTGTGGGACACGCTTGTGTGCCTGATTCAGCAGTACTCGTAGATATGAAATGTTACGCCAAATATTTAGTTTCAATTCTACGTAAAAGATCCGGGCCTAGATGCCCGCAAGAATTAAATTCGCACCCGAGCTGTCGTCGAGTAAGCTCACCTCCGGTTGATGCCTCATGCAGGGGCGAAACACGTGTTGAGGACAGGTTTGGGTGCATGGCATGCTAATTATTATTGTTTTTTCTGCACGTACATTTTCTTGTGGGTTGAGGGCGGTGCTGCATCCTGTATCCAGGCCTGGATCTTTTTTCCGAGATTTATAATCGTAACTTAGCACGTACTGTTGCTAAGCGATATTCGTGTCACTGTCGCGAAGCTGTCAAATTGCAAGTTCATGGAACAGGTGACAGGTGTAAGTCAAAGCGAGAGCTAAGTATGGTTTACAGATCTCGGCTTGAGTGTATGCGTGGCAGGGAAACGTCTCGCTCTGAACGCTTCCTAAGCCTTTAATAGCCGTTGCATCTGACATTACGTTGCTCTGATATTTCAGAGAGTTATCTATGCCTAAGTTTGGTACCTCCTCTCACAGAATCTTGGTAAATTAGGCTCCGCACAATTCGAACTAAACCGAGTGGCTTTTTCCTGAACACAGTCATCCACAAATTATTCGATTTTGTCGCACCACTATGCATATTAATTTAGCATACTGTACTCAAAAGTTTTGAGGAGCTCGTGGCTAAATAATAACAGTCGCTCGGGTTGATCGTTAGGTTAAGCCGTGCTTGCCTAGGTTGGTCTGTGGATGGGTGACCACCCGTTACATACCGAGTTACCTCCGTGCCTCGGAAAGCATGTTAAGCCGTTGGTCCCGGCTGTCGTTTGTAGATCTTTGACAGTCGTTAGATATTCAGAGGCCCAAAAAGTCTGACAACCAGTCTTACCAAGGGGTATCGTATTACCCGGTACTAACAGGGTTGTGGAGGTCAGATAGGCGGTCGCTCCATGTAAAATACTGGTATTCAGCTGCATCCGGTAAAACTGGAAGCCGACCCCAACATAGTTGGGAAATGGCTAGGCAGATAATGTACTCAAAAGTTTGCCATATCTGGTCTGAACACATAGGAACTGATGCCGACGTTAACAAGTACCCAGCACGCCTTAGAAATAAAGGTCCTAGAAATGCGACGAACCGGAAAATAGGAAAGGCTATCTAAAATATGTTAAAGGTCGCGGGGAACTTTTTGATTAAGGCAAACCACTTGACGTGGAAATCTTGAGCCTATATCTACCAAAAAGGACTAAAGGACAACGGAAGGACTACACTGACTGACTTACGATGAAAATGATAAAAACTTGGTTCTTTCCACAGAAGGGAATGTCCCTTCTGGAAAGAACCCAGTCGAGTCGAGTCGAGTTTCGATTATCAAAACATCGAAATAATTACGTCATATACTAACAATCGCGATGCCTTTCATTTTGACGATTTGACTATAAGTATTTATTGCGTTATTTGCGAATTGATGATTCTTTCAAAATTCTTTGGATTTTGGTTGAAAGTATGCTACAAAATAGGGGTACTGAATAGATTTAAAGAAACCGCGACGATCTGTTTCTCTATGTTGCATGTTTTTAAATCATTTACCTATTAGACTTCACATAAGAAATCTGAAAAGCTCGTGGCTAAATAATAACAACCGCTCATTTCGATCTTTAGATTCCCTACGTCGCACTTGCCTGGGTTGTTTCGTGGATGGGTGACCATTACATACCGAATTTCCTTCGTGCCTCGGAAAACACGTTAAGCCGTTGGTCCCGGCTGTCATTTGTAGATCTTTGACATAACAGTCATAACAGATAGTCAGAGGCTCGAAAGTTTGATAACCAGCCCTACCAAAGGGCTTACCCACTACTAATTGGGCTATGGAGGTCAGACAGTCGCTCCATGTAAAATACTGGTTTTGAGCTGCATCAAGTTAGACTCGAAACCGACGCCAATATAGTTGGGAAAAGGCTAGGTAGATGATTACGTCAGAAATCTGACGTAGCAAACTGCTCTAAGGCTAAGTATACAGCAGAAGAAAAAACAAATGAGCTCCATGAATCAGCACACTGTCTTGATCTTCCAACTGACTGGCTTAATAGCTGATTTTTTAGCTTCCTTCTCATTTGCTTGTTTGATTTATACGTGATATCACTCAATTTTACGATTTCCGAGGAACGTTTTTTCATTGAGATTAAGGTAGAAAAATGTGGGTAGGAACGCAAATGTTAAAGAAAAGTTAATGAAGCCATCTGATACGTATGGAAGGTACGAATAATGACGCCATGTTTTTAACGGTCTTTGTTCGAAATTACTTTAAAAATATCGTATTTTTTATGGAACTTTTTGGTAGTATTGAGTGAATGAGGGAAGGAAAGTTGTTCTATTTATGTATATTTGGCATTTAAAAGTGATGGTACCTTTCCTTATTCAACATAAGTTTGGCTGTACTTAATAACTAATAATTTAAAGTAGCTGTGTATCAATTTTGGTGTACAATAAAGTATTATTCTATCTATCTATATAATTATCATGTAACTAAAAATTAAACAAACATAATCGGTTCATCATTTCAAGAGCTATGATGCTAATAGACAGACACATAGATACACACTTAAAACTTATAACACCCCTCTTTTTTGGCCGGGGGATAAAAGGAAGTTACTTATGTATCATAGCTATCTATTACTGAAATCGAGTTTTATAATGAGAAAAACGAAAAAAAAAAAACAACATTCTTGAAAGCATATTTTCTTTACGAATTGATGAAGTTTCCTGGAAACCGTCAGATTTAATTTTCTAGTATTTTAGTATTTATCTTATACCCAGTCAATCTGAATGTCCTACCCAGGTTCGTTCAGATTGACTGCCTCAATGTTTTAATTTATCATTTTCTCTTTTTGTTTTTTTTTTCGTTTCTCTCATTACGTCTATGATAGTATTTTATGGAACAAGACTTTTTCCATAAAATACTATCATAGCCAAACCTAAGGTTGGTTATTTATATTGACTGCCTTGTTGGTCTAGTGCTCGCAGGCGCAACTGTTGAGCATGAGGTCCTGGGTTCAATTCCTAGGCCGGGAAAAAAGTTATTGGGTTTTTCCAATAGCAACCACGGAGTCTGAATTTGTGCCGAATTGATGGCAATAAGCTCGCCCCTTATTAAATGGGACTTAAACATGTCATAGCTGGCGAAATATTTTGGGTGTTTAGGTACACCTCTGCATTTGGAAATAGGCTTGTGTACTGAAAAAATCTATTTAGTTCGTCAGTTAGATTATCAAAATATATGTGACACGTATTTTTCTTTTGTTAAGTAAACCAAAATTGACGAAGATAGACGCTTTTAAAATTTTCAATACGTCACGCCGTGGTATAATTTTTCTGACTCCCGAGTTTTGACGCGTTTTATCTTGGTCAATATTCATTGATTTACAAAAACAAAAATACGTGTCCATTATTTTCCATTATTCTAACTGACGGACTAAATAGATTTACAATTTATTGATGGTAGAAACTAGCCTAATAAAGGCATGATATTATGTTATGTGACATCCACACCTATATCATACAAGCTACTATGTCCTTATCTAATATTATCTCTTAATATAGCGTTCTCTCATTTCAAAACCGTCCCAAAGAATAATCACTCAAACTTATCAACTAATTTACTTTCAAAGAACTCCGCAATAACTCCCCCAAATTGACCCATACATCAAGGGCAAGTCCTCAACGATGCATTGAACTCACGTCACTCTATTTCCACTTCTAATTAGGAAAGTTTTTAATATCCCCGCCTTTTTTATTGTCTATGCCGGCTGGCCATTGTTCACGACGAAGTAAATTTTACAATTCCCCCCATCCCGACAATTATAAAAGTTTTAATTGCTCGTACTTTTCTAATTACAAAAAATACAGTCTCATGAGCGAAGGGAATAAAAAATATAAAGGAAAAAACTTGAAAAAAAAAATTCTCGACGTTATTTTCGCGTACGAATGGGAGGAAACTTTGAAAATTTATTGAGCAATAAAATCTTAAATTATATAATGTTA
The DNA here is from genome assembly GCA_941918905.2 of Xestia sexstrigata. Lineage (NCBI taxonomy): Eukaryota > Metazoa > Arthropoda > Insecta > Lepidoptera > Noctuidae > Xestia > Xestia sexstrigata. The sequence goes on along the minus strand of OW799217.2, from coordinate 7,340,129 downwards.
CATTAAAATGGAGCTTGCGTTTTTCTTTTGGACTGAAATGCATGCATAAGTTATGCGAGGATTAAAACTAAGTGAACGGAACGGAAAATAATATTGAAACAATAACCGTGTGTAATTTAATTTTTATTCCAATGAGTAATACTTCTGTATCGTTAAATCCTAGAGCTTTTAATACTAGTGGTTCGCTTTTATTTGTAGCCTATTATTTTGCAGTCTTAATTACAGTGGATTGGATTTACAGAAAGCTTTATTACACCACTTAATACACTTTTTCATGCCTAATTCCTGTCATGAATAGAATATTCTTTATGTCTAAAATAATATCATCCATTGGTCAGACTGGAAAAGGCAGACTGGCAGGCCAGGTAGATAGTGATGATGATGTTTGATCACACAAATAACATCATAACATCATTTTTGTTAAAGTTACATAAGCGAAGATCGAGTACTGATTTCCTAGTCACTCACTTGTAACGCGATCACAGAACGGATCCTACAACAACGACTTAAAAAAAAAACAACAATTTTATAGGTAATTATTTCTAACAACATACGAAAACTTAATAAAAAATTATAACCAATGAACTTCCATTTAAAAACTACTAAAACGACTATAATTTGCTCTTTTATATTACCATTTAAATAAGTTATAATATGGCATTACAAGTAACTGTTATTATACTCCCTAAACATTTAATTAAGAAATTATATTTTGTGGTCATGCAATGTCGATATTGAGGAAAAATATGTTAATTGGAATAAACATTTTGGTTGAACTCTTTTTACAACAAGTTAAAGCTATTTTATTTCATAATTAAAGTTACTTTTTTATTACTTCAATATAATTTCAAGGGTTTTATAATTTCAAGGGTTTTGCACGGAACCCACATCCTTTTTCCAAAATAGAAGGAGCTTTATTTACTCCTTATAACATTAGCTAATGTTATATCTGCGAGTTAAAGTCCCAGCAAAATCGGTCTATCCGTTTCGGAGATCAGCTGGAACAAGTAGGTAGACGACAGAAAGACAAACAAAAATGTTATAAGTACCGCACTTTCAATTAAAAGCTGTTTTTTTTTTAAATTACAAACAGACACTACAATTTTATTTATTTGCACGGATGTATAGATTAAAAATACTTCACAGTACTTTGGTTTAATAAAATAAGTTAGTACGAAATAATATCATTCCACCGAATATACCAATTAAAGTTAATTAAGACAAAGAGATGTTATGTGTTTTAATATGAATAAATGAGCTCCTGTGTAATTATCATTATCACTTAAGTTGAATTTTTCTGTTACACTGACATTTTTTTTCACGTGAAAATTACTGAATCTACATAATTTCATGTAATCGTTGATCTTGTGATCTTGCATATATCACCGAGATTCCCAAGACGGTTAAAATATTGTTAGATTTTTGCATTAGCATTTCGTAGTCTAAATTTGTGCCCGGTTAATGACCATAGGCTCGCCCCAAATACACGGGACTTAAAACATAAACGAAATTTGATTTGTATAATAGGTACACCTCTGCTTAACCCTTCGGGAAATACAAACAGGACTTTACGTCATAATGTCACATTAAATGTATTTTCGTCTTCTCATTGTACGAAGAAGTTAAAAAGGAACTCTATCCTTTGGCGACGAAACCTCCTTGGTAAGGGTTGTTACAGACACAGCGTTTAACTACTGCGTTTATTAAAACTCTAATACTATAAATGTTTATAGTGCGTGAATCAGCCGATATGATTCTGGGCTTTTGGAACCGTTTATTGTTTTTGTAAGATCCAAAAAACGTAAACGAGAGTGAGGACTGCCGCGAGTTTTAGCTCGTCACAAGTTAAATATTTAACGTTAATGTTTGTTTTCAAACAGACCAAACGGTGAAGTTACATGAAGAATGAAGATGATGGAAAAGTAAAAAGTGTATCGGACTTACACAAGCTACTGAAAGCTTTAAATTTCAATCCTGTACAAAATCGCTATAAAATAATATGAAACGCTTTGGAATTTATTGCTACTTGTTTAGACCACTCTGGTAGTTAATCAATGCTAAAGTTTTATTTTGTTAGTATAATTGTTTTGCCCAAGGCTTCGCTCGCGGCAATTTAGAATTTGACAATCAATTAAGAGTTGTACTTTAGTTGTATTATTATAATTCAATGATGATTCAAAAGACACGTGGTGCCATCTATTATCATAACAACGTTGTTGTTTTCCTCGGGAACAGTACTTTTTTCGGGATGAAAAGTACTCTTTGTCTGTTTCTGTACACCTGACAACGAATATGCAATATTTCAGGATGATCAGTTCAATGGTTTGAAAAGGTTCAGGCGTGAAAAGGTAACAAATAAACAAACTTACTTACACATTTATAATATTCGTAAGGATTAAGATTCCAGCTGTATTTACACGATGGGATATAATATTAAAATATAAAACACATTAGGTTTAGATAGACACAAAAAAAATAAAAAAATGTGTACTTAAAACCAAAAATGTTTGACCGCGTTCTAACCGCCATACGTGACGTCACCCTAACTGAAACTGAAAGAAATCTGAAAGGGTTAGTGAAGTTCTTTGAGACGTTTGTCGACGTGTACTGCTGACGCGTTTCTCATTCTTAGTGACAAAGTCGCAACCTCTGTGGACCCGTACTTATGTCGAGTGAGATTGTTGGTACTTGAGATGAAGTTGGGAAAAAAATATGGTAGGTTTTCGGAGAGATTTGTTGAATTTTAACTTAAATAATTTGAGATAGTGATTTCTTTGTAATTTTATTGTACACAGATTCGAGCACAGTCCCAAACACTTTCATTTGGTAAAACATTGTTGCAATATGTTTTAATAATTAAAAACAACTAAGGTATTTGTAGGCCATTGTAAAAAATATTTAAAATAATACTGTTTGATTCTTACAGATAATACCTATCGATAGTTCCTTGTACCTCTGTGTGTTGTGCTATGTATTTTGTGTGCACTAAATAAATGTTTTATCTATCTATCTATCTAAATATTATAGTAAATGCCGGCAGCTTAATAGGTACATAGGAATCAATTTGAATATTGTAATGCTTTCTCATTTAAAACACACAACTACAACTACAACAGCCCATATCGTCCACTGCTGGACATAAGCCATATATGATGGGATGAATTTGCCGTAATCTCCACGCTTGGCAGGCGGATTGGAGATCGCAGTGATAAAAGACTAACAGAAAACGCTGCTGCCCATTCTCTGGTCTACGCAGGCGCAAGGTGTTCTGCCTCAGACATTAGTCGCCTTATACGACACCCGTGAGTGTAATGGGTTGGTTCCATTCTACTCGGCCGGATACCACACGGCTGGCTGCCGGATACCACACGGCTGAAAACACACAAACTAACAAAAATCACTGAATTAAAATTGTCACGGTTAAAATAATAACAAATCACCTGCCAAAGAAAAAAAGATAATATACCAAAACTACGAAACATAACATGCCTAATGTAATAAGAGTATACAAAAAAGGTAATATTAAAGTAACACTATGTGTTGTTGACGATAAACAAAGTAAAAGATCATTAATAAGTTCAAATATAGAATAAGAATGAATTCAAACACAACAATAAAAATCTATAAAACTTTTACTAGAATAAACAGAAAACGAAACCCATGCGGAAATCTCTTAAAGTTATAATACACGAAAAACCACAAAAACTTAACCAAACATTGAATCAAGTCTCGTGAATCTCAATACTATCGGAATCCCCTCGCTGCCCGGCCATAGATTTATGAAGAAATTAGAATTGGGACGTGACCGAGTACTTGATATTCACAAGCAACGTCCACAAAAGGCAAGATGCGTTTGCGTTCAGAATTTAGACCACGTACTGAGAGAGAATGCCTCGGGGAGTCTATTTCCACAAATATTGGACTGCACTGCTCTAAAGATTGTAATAACTATGTAGATATATAGTTATGTGAATTGGTATGGAATCTGTGAGCGTCTATTTAACTATGGACGGTAATTGGGGCGTTTGGCTGTTTATAGTGATGATTTTACAATATGGAAATGTGGTTGTGTTTATTTGTGAGTTTTATCTGGTTTAAGAAGTTTCTGGGAAAAGGTTTTAAACCAGGGACTAGACAAAATTACATTATTATTATGAAAAAGTCAAAAATATAAATATATGGGAAAGGTGTCAAAAAACTTAAGTCAAGTGGAAATATGAAAAGCTTAGAGACTGATTGCTACTTGTGATAGTTTTTTTGCTACACTAATATTTTTTGGTCCGTTACGTTGCTAAAACAACGGAATATATATTAGTGTTTATACATAGGTACATAAAAGAGTTACCTACATTGTAAATTACCTTTTGCTTTGATAAAATACTTTGCCAGAACTTTTTAATTTCAGCTATCAAGGATCCTTTATAGCTAGACATTTTGTAAAAATATGTATATCAGTTATCAGCATTTACTAATCCTACCCTAATAACTCCTAAAACAAACTGATACAGCAGTAAAACCTTAAAAAAAGGACTCCAGTTTCCAAACAATAAAATTAATTTAATTTTCATTTCATTACCGGGTGCGCGCCATTTAATAAAATTTACGTTATATTAGTCGCCTGAAGAACGTTCTAGATTCATGTCTCAACGCCAGTGAAGAGTGAGATAGCGAATAAAGAGAACAATAATAATTTTAATCAAAAACAATGAGATTGCGCTCGACGCAAATTGGTCTTCTTTTGCCATTAACATGATGATGGAGCGCTGTGATGCTTGGTCGAGGGAGGTGTTAGCAGGATACTATTACACCGTAGTGTAAAGATTACTTTGATTTTTAGGTTGACAACATAATATTACACTTAACATAAATTATCATCCCGTATTTTTCCCTACAGGGTTAGGAAGAGGTGAATTAAAAAACCGAACACTCATCCAGTCTTCGGGCTTCTGAAAATTCTGCTTTATCCGATCTGAGAATTGGACCCAGCACTTCATAACTATGCAATAGTACTTACATATTTACTTAATTTTCATAAATCTTTAATCCTAGGACAGGAGACACTAAGTAAGAAGTTACAGCTAAAGAAAATCTTAGAACTCGTTCGAGCAATAATGACTATTTAAATTCAACATTTAAATTTACTGTAGTAGGCAATCAACGGTCAAATATTTATTCAGTTTTGAATGGTTTACGCTTGAGTATTTTCTAGAATTAAAACCTAAAATTGAAACAGAATCGTCGCCTACCACCTGCATTGCGACAACAAAACGAGCTTTAGGCATCTAGGACATTTGTTCGTCTCTTCATGACCTCAATTTTAAGCTGAAAAGGACATTTAAAGAGTTTTGAGGAAACTTTAATTACATTTTTCATTCTATACAAAGTTGACCCATTTAAAATTAATAGAAGCCATCCTAAAAAGTTTAATGGCTTATGTAAAAGTTTTTACTTCAGTTAAACTGTCACTTTATTACACTACGGTGTCACAGGCGGCCGTTAAGGGAAATGTAGTAAATCAGGGTTTAGCATAATTCCTTTTTTATTCGACCTGACATAAAAATCGTAAACTTGTTTAGAAGTGGGTGTTCCTTAGTTATTTTTCTTTAAAACACGGTACATCATTAACGTTGTTTGGCGAAAAACGGGACACGAATTTATGATTTTTAGTTATGAAAACGAATTTCATCGAGGGTTTTGTTGAACTGTTATTTTCGAGGTCTAAATATCAGAGGTACAGAACTTCTACATCATCATAATTAAATACCCGTCTACTACACATCTGGTGAAATAATATCCATCTTTTGTTCAATGAAATGTGGCTCGAATTCGGCTTGACTTAAAACGGAATAAACCTATTATTTTAGAATGTTAAAAAACCATTTAGCCAGAAGGTTGTGTGTTTTTATTCGATGGAAAAATAATTCTATTTCAGTAATTTTTTGATAGAAAAATAAACCGTTAGAATCTAATCTCTATTGAACAAACACGAGAAAAAAATCAAATATTCCATTTAAATATCGAATTCAAATTCGACTCCCTTACATTTTAAACAAACTCTTTCACTATTTGCATAGAAAAACAGTTTTGTGAACGTTAAATCTAAAACAAAAGGTGCAGAACGAAAAAAGGTGAAAAAAAAAAGAAAAATGGCGCGTCTGTCGACCTTTCAAGAGGCGTCTAGCACTTGAAAGTACTTTGAAGTATGCTACAGGCGAAAAGGTGTAAGACTTGTATGGATCACGTGAAATGCGTACCAACGTTTCTTTAAGACGAGGTTCTTTGGTTTGAAAAACGACTTAGATTTTTGAAGCTTCTGAAGAGCTAACAGATAACGTCATGAACTATGTATTTTAAAATCTCTTTATTTTAAAATACCGTTACTGCCTTGTTGATCTATTGGTCACAAGCGCGACTGCTGAGCATAAGGTCCTGGGTTCGATTCCCAAGTCGAGCAAAGTGATATTGGGTTTTTCTATCAGGAATTTCTTGATGGCAGCTACGGAGTCTGGATTCGCGATTGATAGCAATAGGCTCGCCCCCTATTACATGGGACTTAATCATAACTGGTGAAATGTGGGGTCTTATTACATATTAGGTACACACATCAAAAAAAGTTTGTGAGCCTAAGCTGATATAATTTTTTAAATTGAACTTTATCAAGAAAAAATCTTTGTTAGGTGTTGTCTTTGTTTTGGTTTATTGTTGTACGAGTATATTCTAAATCTATATTTTTAAATAAAGAATCTAAAAAGAAGAAGAAATCATTATATAATCTACCGTAACAAAAAAGATTTCGATTTTTCAAAGTGATCACAAACTTTTTTTGACGTGTGTACTACTCACCCTTCTGGGATTAGAGTCGCGATGTTATGATCTCTATAATATAATTTCCTTGTCGTTATTTTGGACCTTCGTCCTATTTTGAGTTGAAGGGCAGAATACCTGCAGGCCTGTGGACGGTGGGCTATGGGCTAGCTCGCCGTCCGCCCGTCTCATGACGACAGGCCATGTCGACGGCGCAGGAGTGTTCCACGCGCGCCTCAAAGAGAATCAGCAAAAAGGAAGGTGTCCGCAAGGGCCGATGCCTGCGGGACTGTTCTATACCGTGGCCCCGGAACACAAAGGGCGATGAAGGAACATGGATGGGTTTTAGTCAGTAAAAGTCTGACACTCCCTCCTGCTCCGCCCAGAGCGGGAGGAGTCATTTGATGATTTCCAATCTGATAAAAAAAAGAGGGCAGAATACATTTATCTTACCGTTTTCTTCAACATTTTATTTGTAAAGGCAATATAAAGGACATGGTCGCCCGCAGTGACTATCTTTCCAAAAATAAGTACTCACTACTTTACCTTCTCTAAATTATTCACGAAGATTTCTTTTCAACTCCTTTGTAGGAAAGAATGTCCGTGATTTATATTGGAAATATATTCAATTGAACTTAAAATAGTAGCCGCCAAGTATTTTAAAAGCATTTGAATGTATTTAAAATGGCTTTAAAGGTTTCGCAAACAAAACGAAAGGTCGGTAGTTAAATTGGAAATCCTTTATTGAAATTGCGAGTTAGTTTGTAGTTATTTTTGTTAGTTCAAAAGATGCTAATAATAAATATCCTTTTAATAACCGATATTTGAATTTTGTTGACTTAGAAAGTTATTTTCAACCCACAGTCTATATTCGTTAACAGAACTTACATTCATTAATAAATACAAGTTAAGATATTTGTATCGGTAGGTCTAGTTTTGATAAGTAATCTTTATTTTTGTTCAGGGACTTTTTAGGTCGCCTTTATACCTGTTAATCATCATCTGCTTAGCCTTTGTGGGGCCTTTGTTGGGGTCGGCTTCCAGTCTAAACTGATTTAACTGAATCCCTGCAGTATTTTACATGGATCGACTGCCTACTTGACCTCCACAGCTCGATTCGTTCTGGGTAGAGTAGGGACAACATTTTCCGCACTTAGACTCTCATTCGGTCCGTTGTGCGTAGGTGTCCTGGCTAAGTTAGCCAGCCTAGCTCCGTCCAGAAGCACAGAAGTTTCCTGGGATCTTCACAGGCTTCGCGGAGCGACCTCACCGTTCCGACGATTTGTTTGCGTTGGGTAGCCACGGCCTCGCATTCCAGGATGACGTGGGCAGCTGATTCTTCGGCGTCAGAGCAGCCGATGCAGAGTGGGCTGTCCGTGGCGCCTATGTTAAAGAGATGTTCGTTCTGGGTAATACGATACTCTTGGCAAAAGCAGTAGTTGAATTATCCAAAACCATAAACTTAAAAGCAAGTTATTTAAAAATTTAAGTAAAAGTAGGAAGTTTTACTTCAATTTAAATAACGCGGTTTAACCAAAAGACTGCCTCATTGTTCGATTGATCGCAGCGTGACTTAAGCAGTCGCGCTTGCGACCGCAAGGGGTTCTGGGTTCTATTCCCGGGTCGGGCAATGTGTTATTGGGTTTTCACATCAGGAATTTCTCAATAGCAGTCACGGAGTCTGTATTTGTGCCCAGTTGATGGCAATAGGCTTGCCCCCTATTACATGAAACTTAAACATAACTGGCGAAAAGAGTACGAATCTGATTTACATTAAAGGCTGATTTACATTGATCCAGTAGCTGGATCCTGCTTCACTGGATTCCAGCACTGGATCGACACTGGGTTAATGTAAACATGTTACAATCCAGTACAGCGTCCAGTATCCAGCGCTGGATCGGAATAGACTACGTTCCTATTTTTTAACCCAGTGACCTCCCACGTTGGGTACGCCGCGCTCCACGTGCCAGTAGCCCTGGATCCGTTATTACCCCAACAAAGTAAGACTGTCTGCAGGACTGACTGTAAACGGCCTGATGGTGAGTCAATGCCAATCAATCCTGCGCTGGAATCCAATGAAGCTGGATCCAGCTATTGGATCAATGTGAATCAGCCTCAGCCTAACCCTTTGGGGATTACAGGCGTGATGTTATATTACCCAAAAGTCTTCCAACACAATCTTTTGCGATAATCTAAAAACCAAACTAAAATTCTTTTCTTCAAAATTGTAACTCCCAAAAGAATTTGGCAGAACTTTTATGACTGTACCTAAGTTACGTTTCAGGAATTCCTACATTTCGTCCTACTTTATGAATCTTGGACTTCCCAATGGGCCTCGGGAAAAATTGCTCAAAATGTAATTCTACCAATACGTTTTGGAATTCGAGTTTGCTTTGCAGTTTTTCGCTTATTTCCATTAAAATTCTCCAAGTTACGATCTGTATTCAATTTATTCTGTTGCGCGTTACAGTCCAATCGTAATTATTTTAACTCTGACGACAGCGTTCAAGTAACAACCTTATTGCAAACGTACTTAAGATCACTGTACCGTGCCTCGGAAAGCACGTTAAGCCGTTGGTCCCGGCTGTCATTTGTAGATCTTTGACAGTCGTTACAGGTAGTCAGTGGCCGCAAATCTGACAACCAGTCATAACAAGGGGTATCGTATTACCCAGTACTAACTGGGCTATAGAGGTTAGATATGCAGTCGCTCCATGTAAAATACTAGTATTCAACTGCATCCACTTAGACTGGAAGCCGACCCCAACATAGTCAAGAAAAGGCTACTTAAGCAGATGATGACTTGAGATCACTGTGATTTAGACCAACTTGTCAATGACGATAACCTAACAGGAACCTTTTACAAACGATAATAAAGATACTGTGTATGGAAAATGATGTCAAATATGTGGGAATATAACTGTGAAAGAACTGTAGAACTATTTGACGTTTATTCACGTTTGTTCACAATTTCAATTTAAACCTTTATAGAATGTTTTTGATTTGGTAACATTGATCTTAGGCGCCTCTTTTTAGTTTTATTTCTATTTGAAATAGTCACGATTTGATTTTGTTTTTTTTTTAGTGTTTAGTGTTGAGTTTCTATTTTAGCTATTCGTTTTACTATTTTTATTTTGGCTTTCGGATACTTTGGTAATGAGGGATTTTCTTTTTCAACTCTTTACTAGTCGCTGGATAGATGGCGCTGAACTTGGTAATTTACTGCAAGGAACGGAACGTCACATTATTTCACTTGGATGTAATGGTTATATTCAAGTTTCAGTCAACGAGCGTATGTGACGTGACGCAATGTTTTTTTTTCCATGCGTTTTGGATTTGGCACCTAGTAGGGTTTGGGTCCCGAGACGTCTCGTGTCTCGAAGTCCCGGAACTTTTCGTAATTTTAGTTGTCTCGAGTCCCGGGACTTTCGGTTCAGGACTCGAGATGAGACAAGATTAGAATGTACACAATTTATTAAACCGACATCTGTTGAAAACGAGAGAGTGTTCTCTTCGTCTGGTGGCATTATTACAAAAATCAGACACAGATTGTCGGACAAAGCTGTTGGTCTCAACGCTCTGATTTTTTTAAAGCCTGTTTTATTAAATCAGCAAAGAAGTAATTAATGTGTTAGTTGTTTATATAAAATACTGATTTATAAGTCTGTTTTATTATTTATATTTAGATTATTTAATTATGAAACAAATCTGGATTATAAGAATTAACAATGTTGTAATTATGACCAATGATTAGATACTAAAGTTACTAGATAATAGTAAAACTTATTAACAGTTAGTATGATTTTTAACTAAGTTCGTTTTATAACTACAAGATTTAACTGCTTAAAAGTGAATCTGTGTGTGATTAAAAGAAATAAAACAAAGCAATAATTAAGACAAAAATTAACGTTAAAGTTATTGAGATTTAATTTTCTGTTTAATAAATGTTGATTTTGACAAATAATTGCATTTTATACGTTTCACCAGAAATTAACTCAATTAAAATCCTTAAAAAAAGGCCACTTTAAAAAAATGTTCTTAAAAGTCTCGAAGTCTCTGATTGAAGGCTGTCTCGCGTCCCAGGACTTTGAAATTTTCGGGAATACCCAAACCCTAGCACTAGTAACGTAGTCAATTCAACGTCATCTACAGAGTTCTTGAAAACTATTTTATTTTTACATACTCAAAAAGAAAACCTCTCATTGCTACACGCTGAGGTAAAATAAAGTATGTAAGGTACATAGTGACACAAACTAAATTCTAGTTTCATATATTTTCACCAAGTAGGGACTTCATCATCCACAGCCCGACAGTCCCACTGCTGGGTAAAGGCCTCTTTTTGCTTGTGCCAAGCTCCACGCTCTTGTCCCTCATCCAGGATATTCCCGCAACGGCAACAATGGTGTCGATTCTGTTGTGCACAAACTAAACTTAATTTAAGCTATTGCTATCTTTTCCTCTCTAATAAAACAAGAAAGAGACGGACGTAATTTAGAGCTGTCAAATTTAGTTGGAACTAATATTTCTATACAAATGAAGGGTGCACGTAAAAACATGTCGACTAAAAACACGGTGAAGCGCAAGGCATAAACTAGTTTGACATCTCTAACTTAGTTCATAGCTATAGTCGTCCTTTTCTCGCACTGCATTTTAGTAAAAGATAGCAATAGCCTAAATTAAGTTAATTTTGTGCACACAGAATCGACACCAATGTCGTCTGCCCATCTCGCCGCCGGACGACCAACAGCCTACTACTAGTAGAGACTTACCCGGTTATAGTGGTATGAAACTTCCGTCTTTTTTAACTGTAAGTTTATAACACCATGTGCTCTTACACCATGTTAACCATACCCAAGCTTAATAAAATAGTTAAATTAGATCTCCATTTTTGTAGGCAATAAAGAGTAAACGAAAGTACACCATAAAAAACTTTGTTGGCCAACGCAAGTGAATGCACAGCAAACTTGGCATTAAAAATTTGATAACCAGCCTAAAGTGGCTGTTAACGAGTATTCTGTTGTAAGCCTGAAGCAAAGAATCCTTTCAGACATAAAACGCCAGTTAACGTCTTAAATGAGGTTGTAAAAACATTCTAGTTGCTACAGCCCGTTGGATCCGCGGGAAATATTCTAGAATAACAAAATTTACGATTCGTGAGAGGAAATCGGGAAAATCACAACCGGCGTCGTTCTTATTCATTGTACCATGTTGACGCACCACAATGTTTTAAGAAAGGAATTTATGAAAAGGGTCGACGTGACGTGAATGTGTTATAAAGCTGGCCCCTCCCTCGGCGTCGACGAAAAAATTAAAAAGAATAATTTTTCGCGAACCAAGAAAATAAATGGCGCGAAGCGTTTATATGAGCGGACATGACTGATATGGCGACAATTTACTTAAAAGGAAAACACGTTTTGTAAGACCCGTCACTTTACGTTGAGATTTGTCAAGATTTATAAGTGTACATTTTTCTTAAAATAAAAAGAAATAATATTAGAATGTTTTCACGAGTTACATATTTTGTGAGACGTGTGTGGTACTAAGTTGAGTAAAATTTCGATTTATAGTCTTAGACAATAACCAAGTACTTATTATGTAAGGTTTGTAGCATTAACCCAATTAAAAAAAAAAACCGTTAGATTATTTGAAACTATTTGGTTCTGGGTTCGATTCCCATGACTGGCAGTGTTTTTAGGTTTTTATATCAGTAATTTCGCAATATCAGCCACAGAGCCTGGATTTGTGCCCGGTTGACGGCAATCGGCTCACCTATTGCATGGGATTTAAACATAACTGGCAAAATGTGCGTGTGCTATTAGATACACCTCTGCTTAACCCTTCTGGGGTTACAAGCGTGATGTTATGTGTCGTATATTTAAAAAAAAATACAACATCCAGTCTATTTTACGTATAGTAAACACACACCCATGTTTCACAAGCTACACACATCAAAAATGTCTAGGGATCAAGCATTTTTATGCGGATTTCTTGAGATTGAGATGTGGCTTTGTAATAAATTTATGATTTTATAAATTTATATGGATCCTTTTTGGTGCATTTCATAATTTGAATCAGGAACTCTCAATCAAATTCGAGTAAAAGATAAAAATAAGCTGTCAATATTTTCCCTATAAAAACATACAACGCATTGAAGACATTATTAGTGCTACTGTTTCCCTACTACTGATTAAAACCAACGTTATTATGGAGCGGCGACGTCATTTAAGCAGGGAAGAAATGCTCAGAGCCGTGGGAATGATAGAAGCTGGTTCCCGGCAACGTACTGTAGCTTTAGCTCTGAATACAAGTCAGAGTGTTATCAGTCGACTTTGGACACGTTACCGAAGCACTGGTACCGTGGCTGAGCGCCATGGAGGACGGTATCGCTGCACCACACGGAGACAAGACCGATACATTCAAATCTTAACTCGAAGAGCTCCAACAATAACCGCCATGATGTTAGCCGTGAGGCTTCATCACTCTTCAGGGAACTTAATTAGCGACCAAACAGTCAGAAACCGCTTGCATGAAGTGAACCTTCATTCCCGAAGACCGCTACGGGTACCACCTATAGCAATGCACAATCGTAGGATTCGATATCAATGGGCTCTTGAACACAGAAATTGGGCAGAAGAACAATGGCGTTTCGTGTGCTTTTCTGATGAGTCTCGTTTTGGTATGAGACCGGATACAAGACGTATACGACACTGGAGAACCCCTGGACGCCAACAGCGATTAAAATCCTGCCAGGAAGTCCATCCTTATAGTGGTGGAACCATCATGGTATGGGCGGGTATTTGGATCGGCGGAAGAACTGAGTTGATTTGGATCAGAGGCAACCTCAACGCTCAAATTTATGCTGAGACGATTGTATCAGACGTCATCGTTCCTATACAAGTGCAAATCGGTCCCTTATTTCAGTTAATGCATGATAATGCACGACCGCACACCGCAAGAGTTGTAAGACAGACTCTCGCCGCAGCTAACATCAATGTCCTGCCCTGGCCTGCTCAGTCGCCAGACTTGAACCCGATTGAGCATGCATGGGATATGCTTGAGAAGAGCTCTGCCGAATATGGAGGGTATCCAGTCGCAAGAAGACCTTTTTTTGTTGTTGCAACGAACATGGGCGGCCATTCCACAGCGTGATTTGGATGAACTCATTTTGAGTATGCCAAACCGATGTTCTTGTGTTGTTAGTGTTCGCGGTAGAAACACGGATTATTAATTGTTTAAGTTACCCAATAAAATTTTAAAGAAAACTGTTATTTCAGTCTTTTTTTCGAACTTTAATGTTAGTGGTTCAAATGTCAAAAATCCCTTTATTAGGAAAATGGCAAATTTCTTTATTAATGCAAAGGTGACTTGGTTTATCGTTACTGTGACAAACGAAAACACTTTATTTGATGAATCCTTAAAGAAAATTTTAATTAATATCAATCAGGAGAAAAGTTATTGCAAAAATATATGTTGATCCCTAGATACTTTTGATGTGTGTATATTTAAATTCCACGTAATAGGGGAAAGCCTGCTTGAGGAATTCCCGGAGGAAAAACGCAATGATACTTTTCTCGACCTGGAAATCGAACTCAGGATCTACAGCTCTGCCGGGGTTGCGGGACTGTTTGCCGGGGTTTCGGGACTGTTCGAAAGAGATACCGTGGCCCTGGAACACAAAGGGCGATGAAGGAACATGGATGGGTTTTAGTCAGTAAAAGTCTCACACTCCCTCCCGCTCCGCCCAGAGCGGGAAAAGTCATTAGATAATTTCCCATCCGAAAAAAAAAACAAAGATTTACAGCTCAGCAGTACACTAACAGCCGCTAGAACAACGAGTCAGTAAAAACGCAACAAGAAATATAAAGCATTAAATCCAAAAAAACGTCTTACAATCAAAAGAGATACGAACCAAAAAGAAGTTTCCCGAATCAACTTAGATCACGCAAAGACAAATAAATACCAATAACAAAGAAAATTCAAGGCCCACATTAACGTGCCAGAGATAATCAGTTCAGGCAGAACTCTTAGAAACTACAACATTAACAACAGCCCAAAGAAAAAAAAAAAACTTTTTTCATTACACTTACTTCCAAAACGCCGTATAAAAAGAATACAATCCAAGAAGATTCGAATTCTAAATTACTAAGCCTATTTATTTTTCAGGAACGAAGAAATTACAGAATCCTTTCGTGGCAAAAAGTTTAAATGGCCTCTTAATGCGATTGGGTTCCGGCAAGAATTTCGTTAATGTTAAACGGAATCTGCACAATCTGATTGCTTCAATAAGTTCCGGACAGTTTCCTTTCATGCTTTAATACTTCGGAATTCCGGACGCTCCTTGCTTTGTACGGAGATTTTACTGCTGAACTTTATAAGATTCCGTTGAAAACTTTTTTTTTTTCTTCGATCTTTATGTGGACCATTTCGGGAATTAATTAGCCTCGTATGTAAGGAGAAAAAGTTTCAATAATAAGAAGATAGGCGAATCTGAGAAGGGGATGATTGTATCTCTTTTGTCTGAAAAACTCAGTGCTGAAATAATTTCTCAGGATTCTTGTTTCAGTTTGCTGGGAACTTTAAAGTGGTGGGATGAAGTAGACGGATTAATTAGGTATCGATCCACGTTGCGTCTAGACCTAATTGAGGTTACTCTGATAGGTTTTTTACTAGAAAAATAAACATCTAAACAAGCTTTACAGACTTAATTAGAACTTTAATTAATACGAAACACTGGATAGTACTTATTGTGTAGACATAAACAGACTAGAAAGCCTTATTTTTTCGTCTTGTTTGGTCATAAAATGGACGCCAATAAAATGCTATTTTTTTTTACCAGTCAAGACATAAGGAACGTAGCCTTAACGGACAAAGTGTTATTCGGTTTTTCTATCAGGATTTTCTTCAGTAGCAGCCACGAGGTCTGGATTTGTACCTGGTTGATGGCAATAGGCTCGCCCCTATTACATAGGGCTTAAACATAACTGGTGAAATGTGGGTGTAATAAAATTGGGTACACCTTTTTCTTTCAAACAGGGCAACAGTGCAGTGCAAGAAGTCAGTGGTTCACCACAGCTTTGAGAATTTATTGTGAAAGGTAAATGTGTATAAAACATTTTAAAAACAATTAAGAAATCTCAATATTTTGTCCAAAACCGTGCGAAGCAGGCGCGGCGTGCTTGTACAGTATACATATTTTGTAAAGGAGTTGTAAAACACGACGGGTTCTCACTGTGGACTTTAATTCACCGTACTACACACACACACACACACTATATGTTACTTACTACCTGTATCAACACTGCTGAGGTGTCCTCAGTGTTGATACAGGTAGTATAAGTAGCAAGTATTCCAGGATTTCCTTTAAAGGGGACCCTCTAAAAATAGAATTGTCTTTCCTAATATTTTTTGTAGTTCCTAGAGTAGGTACATTTATTTTTTTGTCTTATTACATACCTTTTCGTTTCCAAGGCATGTTATTTCAGTTTTTTCAGCCGGTCTGGCAGTAAAAGAAATACATAGAATTTATAGTCTGTTTATCATGCCTGGCTAGTCGTAAAAGTAGGCTGGAAGTAAGGATTGCTATAGTACTTGTACGCCTAGGCGTTGAACAGGCAATGACGGTCCATAATTTAGTTTTATTTGTGACCGTTTTTTTGGAGTCGACTACCTTAGTTTTAGCTGGGTTTATTGATTTGACGTACTTTGACCTTGCTGTAAAAGAAACATAACAGTTTCTGTTTTATTTGGAGTCGTAAATAGCTCTCGACAAACTTGGTTGCTATGCCATGTTCTGGGAATATTTTCTCTATGGACTTTTGAGAAAAAAACAGCAGTCATAGCGCACAGTATTGATAGTCTAGTGGTGTGACCATCGCGCGTCGGACTGCGAAGTCATAGGTCTCGAGTTCGAACCTAACACACGCATCTCTGATTTTTCGGATTCATGTGCGTATTGTATAATATTGAAATATTTCTCGACGGCATGTAAAGCCAAGTCAGATGCCTATGGATAAAAACTCTGACACCAGGTTAGCCACTAACCACACTGTAAAGAAGAAGAGAAAAATAAATCACACGTTATTAAGTAGTTCAGTTTTCATCTGCGATACTATGCAACTTTTTAGGCTAAATCGTTTGACGGACATATTTAGCAGGCACTCAAAATTCTAACCACGTTACCCAAACACACGATTTGACCAACAAGACACCCATACAACAAAACTTTTTCAATTTCCTCACAAACCCGTACATTAAAATAAGACGAGGTCGTAATGGCTGAGCTCGAAGACGCATAAAGACGCATTCTTCACGTTGCCCTTGTAGAGTTAACGAATTGTTGCCATAAATTTGTGGACCATTCTTGCGAAGCATTTGTCCGGCTGACTGTTGGAATTGCCAACTCTTACTGTTTGCTGGACGGCAAAACCTAGTTTGGCAACGAATGGTTTATTACACGTAGTTTATATGTTATGAGAATATCTGTGTTTTGGGATCTTTTTGTTAGAGATTGAAGCAAGTGGTGGATGTTGGTGTTGATTCGGAGACATTTGAGATCTATCAACTCACGCTGGGTGATGTTGTTTACAGCCCACTACTTTTTGCAGAGAGGAGGCCTGTGTTCCAGCAGTAGTTAGTCACAAACAATCTAAAACAGGTGGGGTATTAAAAAAAAAACAAAAAACGTCTACCATCCTTCATTTTGGCAGACGTGAAAGGCCTAATAGTTTTTTACCATTGTAGGTTAAAAATACATTTGAACAGTAAAACGGACGCAAAGACCTTCCTAAAACAAATACTTAGTAAATTATCGATCATTGTCCAGTTTCCGCAATTTATCCATACCATTTTCACCGATTCCTTACACGAGATCATGATCATTCTGCCGCGGAGCCACCGTCTTAAAAATCGATCAATTATATCTTAAAATGATGTACGTCAAACGTTATGAAATGAAATGAAATGATGTTTATTTTTGCAAGCAGGTTCTTACAAACACTTTGACACGTCATTTTTTTTTTAAACTAGATGGGGCCGGTGTTTCGTACCTGACTACTCTGAGAAGAAACAGCCGAAACAACTCAGAGGTCATAGTCTCTTTTGAAGTCCAGACATAATCTTGTCAATTCAGATGAGGACTATGCAGATTAGTGTCTGAGATGGTCTTTTGAAGAAAGAACCACACAGATTTGAGTGGACCTGTCCAGTCGTCGTGTAGCTCGACTTATAACTCAAGGACTTCAACGAAACGACGAACAATGCCAAAGAAAGGACATTTGGGTAGGTCGCTTATAGTACTCAAACTGCCAGACAGTCGTGGGAAAAAAATAAAATTAAATATGTGACCCACATGGTCCTCACATTCACAATAATTAAATAAAATTAACAATAATTTACAAAACGAATGTCAAAAAAAAAAACATTAAATGTCACAATAATAATAAAAAGGTAAAATACTTAACAAAATCAGTATTCATGTCAAATCAATACATGTCACATAAAATAATGTAAAATAAAGTAAAACATAATAAAATACTGAACTACACTACGTACATCATGTTATCGTTATCGCTGGACGTGTATTAGGTAATGTTATAATAGAAATTGATTGTCGCTCTGCTGGAGAGTATACTCTCTAGCAGAGCCACACAAAACATCATTGATGCAATGTGGCTGTGTGTGGGAATGTGAATGTGTTAAGAAATCATTAGAGAAGTTGTCAAAGAGTCTATTCGATTTTTCATAAAACTATTCTCGATATTTCAAGGCACCAACATAAAACTACAAATTTTATGACGTCATATCTCATAAAATGAAACTACCTCCAAAATAATTTTATCCAGACTATCCTCCACATTCGCTTCCCATATTTTAATAGAGTTACTTATCTGTCTCCGAATCACACAATTTCGTACCGCAACACACCTGACGGGGAAATAAATTAAAATATACTCCCGCTGCAACACTTGCAACGAGGGAATCTTATTTTCTATTTGTGCAAAACAACGTCCAATAAAGTGTCACGTCAATTATTATTATTATAGAGGAAAATGTGTGCAGAAACTTTGAAATGGAGAAAGACATATTTATGAATTTATTATATGAATACACAGTGTGTTGCGTGGAAGTTAATTCCAATTTTTTTTTTTTTTTAACGGTTGCCTTGAAGTATTTGCGATTATTTTTATTTACGAATACTGGGTCAGCATATTATCTTTTTACACCTTTGTGTAGCATTATCCCAGTGCTGGAACTCAAGTCTCCTCTTGTTGAGAGGGTTGGAGCCATATTGAACCATGCAGCCCTCCGAGGGTTGGTGTCTGTAACATTTATCTTCCAATTTTCAGTTAAAGGACATGCTGGTCCTCATAATCTCTTCCACATCGCTTTTACCTACCCTTCTTCGACATTCAATGTATTCAAAATGTATTTTATCATTGCTATTAACACTGAAAACTAGATTTATCATTAAAACTGAAAACTTGATATTTACCATGTTACAACTCTATTACCATCCACTTTTACCATGTTGTAACATGATAAATATCCGTTTTCAGTGATAATGATAATGTTAGTGACCATGTTAGTTTAAAAAATTAAATTCTGGATTCGTATAAATTTTCTTCGGTAAATTAACATGAAACTGTTACAAAGAATCTAGAGCCTGCCCAGTAACAAAGGGGCAACAACTCAAAACCATTCAGTAAACATCAAACGTCCCATCAACTACACATTAAACTGCCTTCATTTCCCTCACAGCAATCGATTTCTGAGGAACCGTAACTGAACGGCCAAATCTAAGGCCTGTTTTGAACTGACCGCAAGAGTTAGGAGCTTGCAACTAAATGCCGAGCTACCGAACGGCGAGGTGACCACAAGACCTGTCAACGTAAAGCAAGTCAATGGATGGTGGATGGTGGTCGCTTAGCAAATCAGTCTGAGTGTGGTGTTGAAGTGACTTATAGGTACCTACTATAATTATAAAGCGGTGTTTGTTTAGATGTTTTGCGGGGGTGGGGGGGGGGGAGTTTTTGTGTTTTTTATACCCATTTTTACTCGACCACGGCGAACCCACAAGGACGGTTCATGATTTTAGCAGTCTGTGTATGTATGTCTGTATTTACGTATGTTCCTCCGTAGCCTAAACTATTCATCCGATTTTGATGAATGAGGTGTCAATCGATTATTATGGCCCGGATAACATAGGCTATCCGTTTTAACCGACTTTAACAATAGAAGGAGGGAAAAGGGTTTGCTGAGAAAAATTGGAAAAATTAAATGACGCACACCTATATTTAGCTTGTTTTTTTACTATAAGCTTGTTATAAGTCGATTTGAATACTGTCACGTGATACTCACAGTGATCTCTGCCTACCATTTTCCCAATTATGTTGGGTCGTCCGTCACAAACCTAAGCAGATGCAACTGAATACTACAGCTGTCAATAATTGTATGATTAAATAATACCTTGGAAAAAAAATGCTATACCAAAAAACATAAGTAGTTTTTTAACTAAAAAAGTTAACCTTTTAAATTGCCTCACGAATCTTCCAGCATTTTTATCGGTTAACAGGCTTTCAAACTTTCTATTCATATTGGTTTTCAATAGAATTTTACAACATGTTTACTATCTGCCTCTAGTCAATGTCATTTATGTGAAAAAAATAACTTTTAGCTCTATTTATAACAAAACACCATAATAAACAAGTTCATAACCGTATTGGCCATTTTCTATTCCGCTCCAAAACTCTAAACCGCATTCCAAACAGCCAACAATACAGTATCGTCTTACAATTTGTTTCTCGAACATTCTGTTTATAAAACGAACCGCGTCCTGTTAACCGTTGGAGGTAGTTTATGGACAACGTGAGGAGAATCCAAGTTGTAGAAAATTCGCTTAGCAATTAACAAGCTATGTTTACTTTAGAAGTCGAATGTTAATGTAATTAAAGGACTTTAGGAGTTATGATGGGACCGTATTGGGTGGCTGAGGATAGCGGGATTGTGTCGTACGTTGCTTGGAATTTGAGAGGATATTTTGGGAAGTTTGTTTTGGAATTATTTTGATTCATGACAGTCTTCTCTTATGTGCTTTTCAGGGAGGTGACTGTATCGTTTTTGTTACCGTTGCTGTTTATAAATTTTATTAAGAATTCGTCATCATCTTAATTTCAGTCGACCAGTCCTTGTCTCAACCATTTCGGCATAGCTTAGCTTTTACGAGGACAAATTAAATGCCCCCCTATCTCAGCATACTTAAGACGAAGACCAGTCGGTATTTGCGTTATTGACTGTTTGCTATTAAAGATCCAAACTTTCGAATTCATTGACCTCCCTTCATAATACGACTACTTTCAAACACACAATTTACGAGTATTTTATACCTTTTGACAAAAAAGTTCTTGCTCCACCCCTATCACTAATCTCATACATTAATCACTCCTTCACACCTACAAATTCACTCCAATACATCATTCGAGATACAATCTAGCACTCCATGTCACAGTAAATCAAATTGGGGCCGGACAGGCCTCACGTCACCGTATCGGAGACCGATTGACACGGTGACATCTGCTTAGTTTGATTGCTGGGCTGGAAATATTGTTGGGAGTCTCTGGTTTAGGGGTATTGTGATCTTGCGGTACCTTGTAACAAAGGCTTTAGGCCACAGAGCCGTTTGATCAAGAACGTATGACGAATTGATGACGTTTTACCTTAAGCTTCTGTCAATAACCTTAAGTTTTTGACAATCACTATTTGTAGTTGACAATTACTATTGGATAGTTGTAATCACTGTCAAAGATTCCATATTCAGGCTAATGTAACTGGAGAAACCTCGACCCCTGTCGTATTATACAGGCTAGTTCAGGGGTGATATTGGGGTTCATATTGATGTTTTGTCTACTGAAGTTTTAGAAATAAATAAATACCGCTGGACATGAACACACAGCGCCATCTAGTGCCACATTAAGCAACGAGGCTTGTGTCGTGGACACCAGATAGTTGATATACTACATAGATACTTTTTGTTTGTAAGTACATACTTATTATACATATAAACATCCATGACTCGGAAACAAATGTCCATGCTCATCACACAAACATTTGCTCCAACCGGGACTCGAACCCGGGACCCTAAGAACGTAAGGCAGCCTCACCACCACTACGCCATTCGGGTCGTCAAAAAGAAAAGAAAGAAGGATCGACGAGGAGAAATAAATGTATCAATTATTATGTAAAAGTACCAAATTAGCAGCAGTTGCTATGTTCAACGGTTATCCTAACAAAACGTGCAACGTCTATGTATGGTACGCGTTCGATATGATATTTTGCGACAGTTAGTTATAGGTGGCGATAGGTACCTACCTATCGTTTTCAATTGCGAGTTTTTGGTACAAGTTGATATCTGCTTGCTTTGTCACTACTATAGTAAGGTGCAAGTTTTTTGGTCTATTTTAGATTTATCAAACGAGCTGTGCACAGTTTTAATGAAATTAAAACAAGTTAATGGGTGTTAATGGGTATAGAAGGTCAAATTAAATAAGCTAGCGGAACTTCTGAATTCATATCTAAACATGAGAAAAGAAATAAATAGTAGTTAGTTGATAATCATCTCACTAGCATTATACTGGCGTCTTTGCTTGTTCCCCTGTACCTCACCAAAACTCTCAAGACTAAAGTAATTGTCTATTTCGTCTTATGAATTAAAATTCCACCCGGGTACTAAATGGTATCGGTAAACAGTTAAGATCGCATAAAAGTGAAAAAAAACAGGCAGTATCGATTGCCCAGCTAAACGCTCAAAGACTATGCTGAAATATATTTTTTATTTCTAGCTTAGAGACTGAAAATGCTTAAACTTTTTTGCACGCCAGAAGGCGAGGCAAGTTAAAAATGGAAGGATCTCTGGCGCTGACAGACTGTTCGATGTCTACAAAAACGGTGTATTTCATGAAGACAAAAGTCGGTTTATTTTAAATTAGGTAGAAAATTTCAAAGGAAAATCAATTTGTTTCTTGTATACGGGAAATTGCATGAAGAAAACTAGTTTCCTGCTTCACCGATGTGAGCAAAATTCACCTTAGTAGTGTCAACTTCAACAATATAATATCATTCCTATTTCTCGAAGTTTTGCACATACTTATAATACTTACAGATAAAGTCAACAGCGCCACGTACTATGATATAAATCTGGTAGAAAATGATAAGCTTGTTTAATATATGGAAATTGCTCGTAGCGAGAAATATAATAAAAAAAAGATTGTGTTGATCCAAATCTACCTAACCGCCGGGAAGTCTTGTTATTTTATCCTAAAGAGACAGTACCTACGGATAAGGCGTCCTTCACACATTTTATAGTCAGCCGGAGCCGGTACAGGCCGAACCGAGCATTTAGATAATGGCCATCTTACTAAAAGAAAACCCAGAAACATCATCATCTGCCTAGCCTTTTCCGAACTATCTTGGGTTTGGCTGCCAGTCTAACCGGATGCGGATGTTAGCCGTGCGGTATCCGGCAGAGTAGAATAGAACCAACCCATTACACTCACGGGTGTCGTATAAGGCAACTAATGTCTGAGGCAGAACACCTTGCGCCTCCGTAGACCAGAGAATGGGCAGCAGCGTTTTCTGTTAGTCTTTCATCACTGCGATCCCCAATCCGCCTGCCAAGCGTGGAGATTACGGCAAATTCCTCCCATCATGGGAGAGGCTTATGTCCAGCAGTGGACGTTATGGGCTGTTGTTGTAACCGGATGCAGCTGAATACCAGTATTTTTCATGAAGCGACTGCCTATCTACCCTTCACAACCCAAGACACAGCCGCACAAAACGTAGCTATCTATCTGTTCCCACATAAAAGAGACGGAGAATAAAAGGCATATGGAGGCAAGACTAAAATTTCCAAGTCGCTGCTCTGGGGGGGTAACACTATACCCCTTGGTAAGACTGGTTGTCAGATTTTCGGGCCACTGACCTGTAATGACTGTCAAAATCTACAAATGACAGCCGGAATCAACGGTATAACGTGCTTTTCGGGGCACAGAGGAAGCTGGGTATGTAATGGGTGAGTCACCCATCCACGGAGCTTTGGCAAGCACTGCTTGAAAAATATTTAATTTTAATTCTATTTCGATCTAAATAACTAAAATTATCATTAATCCTTCTAACTGAACGATAAACTAACAAACGTTATCGATAGATTCCTTTCACTTCAACTTCCAATCGATACGTGTTAGCTAGTTGTATACAAGTTAAGATATTACGTTATTACGTAGAAGTGTCGAGAAAACTTATCTAATTGCACGAACCTATACTTGTGATCAAAACCGTTCTGACGAGTGAGTTATTAAGTGTGGATTAGGTAATATGGAATACTTGGCAACTTGGGAACTGCTTTTTAATGTGATTTGGTAATGTATGTAATTATAGTTATGTCATAAATATGTTGTTTAATGACGTTATTTCTTCCCCTCTGCTCTTAAAACGGTAGTGGGAGATATCGTGAGAAAACTTCTATAGACATAATTTTTGTCTTTACATTTTGGATGCCCGTGTGTCCGTTATTTGTGGATTACTGCTACTGATTACGGCTGGTTACAATCCCTCTCACAGAGTAGGCTGCAGAGGAGTTTCTGTGTTCTTGTGGTGGGAACAAACTTATTAGGCTATGCTAAAATAAATCATGTCTTCTCTATTTGTACTTCTTTAATTCATCAGTGGTCAGGTGATATCATCTTTCGCAAAGTTCATCCATCAATATGCTAAGACAAATATGCACGACGTATTTGTTAACCTGTGGTTTTAGAATTTAATTTCCTTGTTGATGTGTCCGTCTAGGGATATAGGTACGATTACCTATTTACACTGTTGAGCCACATTGTTAATTGCGTGGAATAATAGACACATAGGACTTTTTACTACAGTCGCTAAGGTCGTTTTTTCTGTACCGTTTTGTCAGAAGACATTGTGTACTCGTTACATAAATCTATTCCTAAATTAGAAGTAAAATTGAATATGTAGCTATGTTAATTGGTAAACTTTTAGTTTTTTGTAACAACACGACGACCCGAATGGCGCAGCGGTAGTGAGGCTGCCTTACGTTCGTAGGGTCCCGGGTTCAAATCCCGGTAGGAGCAAATGTTCGTGTGATGAGCATAGACATTTGTTTCCGAGTCATGGATGTTTATATGTATAATAAGTATGTATTTACAAATAAAAAGTATCTATGTAGTATATCAACTATCTGCTGTCCACGACACAAGCTTCGTTGCTTAGTGTGGCACCAGATGGCGCTGTGTGTAATGTCAAGCGATATTTATTTTTTCAACATAAAAACCGCTTTAGTACAGTACCAATACTAGTTGATTTCCTCACGATGGTCCTGACATCCCGTTCGCGTTCATGGCAGCAAATTTTAGTAGACACTTATAGCCATAGATCAAGGAAATATCATAGAGTGCACAAACAGCCTCACTCTCATAGCCCGACAGGACGGTAAACCGACACGACCTGAGATCAGGCGCACAGAACCGACTGTGCTTTCCGAGGCACAAGCATCAAACCAAATTCCGGGCTGCTACGGAGAAAATAGAAAAACACAATAACACTACGCCCAATATGGGAATTAAACTCAGGACTTCACGCTCATCAGGTAACCACAAGACCAACAGCACAATTATCCTCAAGAAAACTCATCCTCCTCAACTTTACGACAAAAAAAAATCCCCTTTGGAATTTTCCGAAACCCACAATAATCAGCAATTCCTATATTAGTCCCGTAATAAACCTTTGATCTTATTAGCCTCGGGGCACTTGTCTGAAATGACGGATAGAGTGTCCGCACGTGATGAAATATGGACAGCCACACGATCAACGTTATTAATATTTAACGTCTGTGCCTTTTATTTTTCCCGGATATAATATTCAGCTAATATATGGTAGAGTACAAATTGCTGGATTACGATAATTTGTTTCTGGTCGCTTGAGGACTGGTTTCAAGTGATTTTTGCACGTTGATAAGGGATCAACGGTTCTTTGCAAATTGATTTGTTTGTTATTTTGGATTGGAAGGTCTGTCAGGGCTCATTATAAAAGACATGAGCGTAGTCACTAAGTTTCAATCTGATTTATGACGTCAAGATATTTTGAAATATAAAATGACATTAACAAATTCAACCAATGAAGCTGCATGGAATTGGCTATTACAATTTTTAATATGTAGTTCATTTAAAAACAAATCTGCTATACATTTTGACCGTAGGTATAGGTATTGCACTTTTGTAGGAAAAAGCAGTGTTTTTTTTTTTAATTTTTATTACCGCTGATAACATTTCTATATACGTGGTGATCGTTTGTGCATCGATGATCCTTCCTTAAATGTTTTATTATCAACTGATAGAATTGCAATAATAGGTGTAATAGAACCCTTAACGAAAACGAAAGGTACTTGTTTTCACCGTCACGTCATTGCGAGAATCTTTTTGACCTAGACCGTACCTGGGCACCTCGTTACTGAGATATTGGGCGTCAAAGTTCCAACTTTTTCATAAGTTTTTTTAATAAATTAATACAAGTTTTTAATGTTATAACATTTCTTAAATAACTCCATGACCCCTGTCCAATTCAATGCATTCATCAGCACAGTGTTTTAAGTGCTTTACATTAAGTTCTACCGTAAAACGTAATTTTTAACCCCAAACAAAAGTCGTTCTCCAACAATAATTTTACGCAGAATTACATAGTTTAATGCACAGAATGCTTAGTGGTAGGATTCGTGAAGGGTCCGTTTACGCTCTGTATAATATCTCTTTGGAGAAACACGAGCATCACATTTTACTCTTGAAAAACATAACCCTCCTTCTGGCGCAGTCGGGTAAATATTTTATTATTTGGTTTCCACTCAGATCAAAGACATTAAAATATATTACTAGCTAGTCTTTTAAAATCTCTTTGACTCAGATCTAATTTAACCCAAAGCACGTCTCTGACTCGACCTCGAAAATTATTACACAACACTTTTTAACCCCCAAAATACCAAATCCTAAATAATAAAAGAACAAAGCCCAATAAAGTCAAAACATTCCCAGCCTCCCATTTTCACGCTATGATATGTACGTTAACAAATGAGTCTATGTACGTGTTAATATATGGAATGACAAAGTGTAGGAAACGCGTAAAAGACAGAGAGTAATGGAGGAGTGTTGAGAGCAGTCAAAGTCGTGGTTGAGGAAGCGAGAGGATCTTGGCTCGTGTATTTTGAAAGATCTTTCTTATTAGGGGTTTGGAAATAGTACATTGTTACCCTAGGGGTGAAAGTAACTTATTTAGTCCCGGGGTTTGGCGTTCGAACGTAGCGAGGATGCCAATAGTTCGAGGGACTAAATAAGTCTTTAACACGAGGTAAATACTGTGATTTTTATTACGAATACAAGGAAAATAAAATAAAACATGAACCAACTCCAAAAAAAAACCGGCCAAGAGCGAGTCGGACTCGCGCACCTAGGGTTCCGTACAAACTTTTTAAAGGACAAACTTAATTTTGCTGTTCGATCCCATGAAACAGCTATTGCACCAACCGCAAATAATAAGTTTGTAATGGTAAAATTGCTTTTTTTTTATTAAACTACATATTTTCGGTTTTCAGATTTTTTCTTTTACATGTGCTGTAAGATATTGCTTCTCGCCAAATTTCGTGATTCTAGGTCAACGGGAACTACCATAATTATAGGTTTTCGACCCAAAACCATACCACCACCACCACCTACCACCTAGAATTGTCAATTTTGGTTAAAAGCAAGGTCTTACAGCACAAGTAAAGGGAAAATTCCGAAAAATAGTTGAAAATTAAGGTAAATTTGGTACTTACAAGTTTTTGCGAAAATCTAAATTTGCCCATATCTTTTTATGATGAAGACTCAGGACATTGATTTTTATACACCTAATAGGGAATATAGACCTCAGTAACTGGTATACATTTTAACTTGCTAGGTCTACCCGTTCTTGAGAAAATTGGTGGTGACAGACGGACAGACAGATGGATAGACGGACAAGAAAGTGATCTTATAAGGGTTCCTTTTTTGCCTTTTGAGGTACGGAACCCTAAAAACAAATGAAGATAGGATTGCCGCTTTCCCGCCTATTTTTTTTCTGTAGCCGGCCATTATTTTTCATTTTCATCATTGAAAAATGGTAAATATTTTGGCCAATTCTATGTTACTACTCGTATAAAGAAATAATTGAAACTAAATTATAATAAAGTTATTAAAAAAATATAATTATGTTCTTTAATTAATACTTGACCTAATGTTATTTTAAATGGCGCTGTAATTGAGTGGCTGTATAGAAAGTTGGAACATGGTTCTACAGAAATGTGAAAATGGAACTAGTTTTTTTAAATAATTTGACAGCTGTCAGTTGAAAACGATTCCCTAGGGCTGAAAAGTATTACTTTCAACCCGCTCCTCAGGCAACGTCAGACCTACTTTCCGAGCATGTGTAATGAAATAGTATTTTATAACACAGCAGTAACCCTTTGCATCACACTGACATTGATTCTCATGTATACTTACGGGATTTATTTATTTTACTATAAACAAGCTTATTTCTTCTTGCTTATTCTCTCTCCTCTCCTCTTCTCACTTCATTTTTCTTTCCTTCTCTCTTCTCTTCACTTCTTCTTATTCTACATTTTTGAGCAGGTTTTTTCTCAATTTGCTCCCGGTTTACAGCAATAGACTCGCCCCTATGACATGGGATTTTATTTACTACATAACGGGCAAAATGTGGGTGTACTATAATTATTAGGTACACCTCTGCCTAGCCCTTTAGTGATTACAGGCGTGATGTTATGTTATGTTTTTTTTTAATCAAAATATCGGGACCTTATTTTGAAGGTTTCAATAATTTTGCACGTCTTCACCAACAATAAGCGATACGTAAATGAAAATTCACTCTGGATTTTCAGTTCTCGACTCAGCCGAGATTTAAAATTCCAACTGTGCAATAATATTTAAGCATTTCTCTGTGTCGCTTAGTATTACGGAAAACGGGCATAAGACAAGCGACTTTGAATCTAAAGGATCCTCTAATAGTCAAATACAAACTCTACACTCTACAAACTAAATATAAACTCAAATAATTCACGTCTGCTGACGTGAATTCATTCATTTTAACTATTAGAGGAAAGACCTCACTTGTTTTTCTACTCTCATATTTGTACGAACATATAGGTATGGTAACTCGTGGTGAATATTTTAACACACGAAAATAATGTCCGGTATAAATAAAACTTTAGTTACCCAGAATTTGGTGCCAATGAGAGTTTTTGCCAAACAACAATGACACGGAAAATACACGAACATTTCATTTGAATCAAACAGGACACGTTTAAGCTGTGCCCAGTCCATTCCACTAAATAGTTTCAAGGGAGTTTATTTTTCGCATTACGTTAAAATTCACTGAAATTCCGAATTCCTGGCGAAAACTGAGTCATAACAAAAGCGTATGACGCTTTTCAACGCAGTTTCATTGTACCGTTACAGGAAAATACAGAAGGTTCCCTTGCTTACATGTTAGATTGTGCGTTGATGAAGGTCCTAACAAATATTTATGGTACCAACCAGCAAACTGAATAACTTCCTCATTGGACCACCATCGTTATCAGAAAAAAAAATTATGTGCCCCATACATTATAAATGTATAACTGTTTTTTATGTAACACCAACGCCGAAAAGGGCTAAAACTAGGTTCGTTTTTTTTTGTTCCTTTTGACCAAATGCAACTTTCCGTAACTTTATTATGGTTCGAAAATCTAAACAAAAAAAAAAGCTGTTCCACCCTGTTGTGTAAGGCTAGTTTCTACCATGAATAAATGTACTTATTACATCATTTAGAGCATTCGAAAATAATGGACACGTATTTTTTGTTTTTGTAAATCAATAAATATTTACAAAGATAAAACACATCAAAATTCGGGGGCTCGTGATGTCAGAACGCACTTAAAATTATACCACGGCGTGACGTATTGAGAATTTTAAAAGCGTCGTATCTTCGTCAATTTTGGTCTACGTATCAAAATAAAAAATACGGGTCAAATATTTTTTGATTATCTAACGGACTAATTAGATTTTTTCAGTCACAAGCCTATTAAAATTGAATTTTATTTACTCATGTAATAATTACGTCTGGGCTGGTCATGTCTACTGTATGACCGAGCTGTGGGCCAAAATAACCACGATGTGGAGCTTTCACACAACCAGAACACGACGCGGTAAACCTCGGAGATGAATGGGACGAGCTGGACAGAACCAACGACCAGTGATTCTTATTGGCCCTGGATCGAGGATTTAGAAGTCATGGTAAGAACCGTGGGCCTTTGCCCAGCAGTGGGATGACATAGGCTAGCAGTAATAATACGTGTTGTCTATAACATTATAAGCAATTTAATGGTCCTTCTCCACATTTTCTTTTTTCTGCCACGTTCGTTGCGTTCCATGGAATTTCAAGCAACGCAGCCCCAACTTTGCCATACACTACGCCACACATGTTTAGCCCGCACCTGCGTACGTGTATGTTTATACGGTTCATCTAGCGCACTAACCGTTGAAGTAAAAACTTGCGTTCGCCGCTGTACGTAATCTGTGTACTCAGCTGTTTATGAGAGAGTAACGATGTGCACAGTATTACGTAATTTTCGCTGAACTTTGGTTGAAGCATGAAGTTTTGTTCACAGTTTTGTTAAAGTACCTAATACTGGAGGTTCTTATGGAAGAGCTGTTTCCTGGAAAATACCTGCATTCACCACACGAGCAGTGACTTGTTTTCAGTTTCATGTTCTTGAATGCTCCATGAGGAGCTCGTGGGTAAATAACAACAGTCGCTCGGGTCGATCTTCAGGTTAAGCCGCGCTTGCCTTGGTCAGTCCGTGAATGGGTGACCACCCATTTTATACAGAGTTTGGAAAGTCCCGGCTGACATCCCGAAGGAGTCAGCTCGAAAGTCTGACAACCAGTCTTACCAAGGGGTACTGTAAGTATTACCCAGTAGGTTATAACTGGGTTGTAGAGGTCAGATAGGCGGTCGCTCCATGTAAAATACTAGTATTCAGATGAATTCGATTAGTCTGGAAGCCGACCCCAACATAGCTGAGAAAAGGCTAGGCAGACGATGATGTGCTTCAATACATCAGAGGCATTTGCTAGTTAGTTAGTTTTACAATATCATTAATCGCTTATAAATACTCCATAAAACAACTCATGCAAATACTCCAATTTGAGCCAGCAGATAATCAGGGTCAGTCTTATCCCTCACCCGAAATTATTCGCATACATTGATGCCCCGAGTTCAACGCTAACCGACGGTTTATCTAATTATGCAAAACAACACCGAGTTTGTACGTAGTTTACCGTGTACCAACCGAAACGGAGAGGCAACGGTGAAATAATAAACGAAAAGCCTCAACGAAGGTAGAACCACGGAGTAGATAGAACAGAATGCCGGGTCCGTATAAAGGCCGAAACTATTTCGGTCAAACTGGTATGGAAGATATTCAGAGAATTATCTGTCACATCTCTGTGACAGATAATGTTCATGTGTCACATCTCTTCAGAGTCGTGTTCGCAATTTGTCCGTATTGGTTCAACATTAAAGGCGCGAAATACGTGAATAGGTTCGTAAAGGTCGGTTTAGACAAAACGAGCGAATGCACTTTCTATACCCACTATACGAAATTCCATGGTAAAATGACAATAATAATTCTCTTGCTCTTGTTCTATGTTTTGTTTTGCAAACTCATTTATGAAAGCTCTGGGTGCTCTTTCACTCATTGTATGTACTTACTTACACGTCACATTGTACTAAATATGCGTAAGGAGTTGATCTTCTGTACTTATCTATTCTGTGGTAAAACGCTAGAAAGATCCAAATCAATGAATATTAATGTGAAAACAAAATTTATTTAAAGCTGGGAATAGACTTCTGTTTTGTATTTTAAAGTCTGATAAATAGTTTGAGCCATAACAAAGGGTTTGAAAGTGGATGTGATTGCCTTTATGCGGTGGACTTGGGTCTGACAAGCTGCCGTTTTTAAAGTAGGTGAGTGATCATAGAAGCTCCACTTATAAGCCACAGTCACTAGCACAATTTAATAACTTCGGCATATTTCTTTTATGATCTATTTTCTAGTAAATTTTCAATTTAAACTTTGCGAAAAGACCCATTTCGTAATAGCATTGTTTTTAAAAAGGCTATGTTCGTACCACCATCAAACTATTAATAATTATTAACACACAAGGAAATCCTTTTGCATAGGGTGGTCACCATCCACGGCAACCCAGGCTTAGCCTGACGATCCGAGCTGGCTGTAAAGCTGTTATTATTTAGCCACGAGCCCATATATATAATCGCGAAAAAATAATCCGATTTTTCATACAAATAGAAGTAGTATCTGTTTTTTAAAATACTCTCTAATCCGTCGTATGTCACCCAACCTAGCAGGTACGCGTTGGGTGACATTTGTATTGTATTGTATAACAGGGTAGTGTCCGCAGCTCCACGTCCAAAGCGCGTATTTTGCTTAGAGGTGCAAAAATTATTCAGTCCATCCTAGTTCCCTCGTTTATTTATTTATTTAACAATTTATGTACACACTAAATATAAAGAAAAGTAGAAAGGAACAGAAAATAGTACAAAGGTGATGCTATTTCTAAAGAAATCTCTTCCAGCATACCTGCGAAAGGAGATACTAAAAAAGAGATGTAGACATAGTGTGTTAATAAAAAGAAAAGAAAATGGAATACATAAAACAGATATCTATTTTGGATATAATATACAATACATACATACCTACTCATAAATACAAAGAAAAACATACAATACAATAACTAATAATAAATACTTATGCAATTATGAAGAAATGGATAGGTAATGTTCTTGTACTCTTTTCTTGAAAACTGCAACAGTTTGGCAGTCCCTAATGTCAGGCGGACGTGAATTCCACAACCGCACGGCGTGGACAGTGAAGGAGTAGGAGTAGAAGTCGTTAGAGTGTGGAGGGGATTTGAGGAGGTTCCTAAGATGCGTCCTGCAAGGTGCATCAGAGGGACGAGAGTAGGAAAACCGTTCCCGCAGATAGGATGGCGTTTTAGGGTTGTGAAGGATGTTAAATAGCACACACAATATCCGAGAGTTGCTGCGAAGTCGAATTGGGAGCCACTCCGCCGCCGCCTCGGCCGTTCCTAGTTCTAGGTGTTTGGTGACATAAATAAATAAATAAATATAATAAATATCGCTGGACATTACACACAGCGCTATCTAGTGCCACACTATATAAGCAACGAGGCTTGTGTCGTGGACACCAGATAGTTGATAGTACTTCATAGATACTTTTTATTTATAAATACATACTTATTATACATATAAACATCAATGACTCGAAGAAAAATGTCCATGCTCATCACACAAACATTTGCACCCCAAGAACGTAAGGCAGCCTCACTACCGCTGCGCTATTTGGGTCGACATACTTTACATCAAAAATTAGAAAACCCACTTGAATGTGAAGACGCAACCCAAGCTGCGAACTTAATCATCAAATACAGAATCGAACCCAATAGCACTAGTTTCTTTAATTGAAGGAATTCCCGTCGAGGCACATATAAATTACTTGGCAATTGTGTACTGCATTTGTTACTAGAAAATGGCGGTGTTATTCTGTAAAATACGGAGTAGCGTAAAATAGTATTCTTTGCTCCATGTGTGTTTAAACTTGCTATGTTCTGTCGTGGAATATTAAGACGTAAATTTAGTTATTTTTTCCTTTGGAAATTTAATTTAATTTTGAAGAGTTATTTTGGTAAATATTCTCTGTAATATAATGTAGCTCAGATGTCTGTACACATTAGAGACTTACAAGTTTTACAGAGCATAAACACAATTCCATAAGGATAAATCGCACATTTTGTTGATGACCGTGAAATTCCTGATAAATAAATAAGCACGTGAAGTTTAGGAACAACACCCAACCACAAAATAACATAATTATTATGTTATTTTGTTACACAAGAAAACAACAACATAATATTATGTTATTATTAGTAACATATAATATATTGTTTTTAACTGGAAATTACCTATATTATAGATAAATTGCTTTTCCCGCGGCTTCGCTGGCGTTAATTTAGAATTTGACAATCAATTCGGGTTGCATTCTGCTTGTAGTAATAAAATACATATTATGGATTATTATTGGATTTATTGGCAAGGATTTATTTATTGGATTATTATGGATGGCGCCACGTGTCTTTAGAATCATGATTGAACTACAGTTTAATCATGATTCTAAAGACACGTGGCGCCATCTATTATCATTAGAACGTTATTGTGGTTTTCCACGGGAACAGTAGGTACCTTTATTGGGATGAAAGGTTATGTCCGTTTCTGTACACCTAACAACGTATATGCAAAATTTCAGGATGATCGGTTCAGTAGTTTAGGCGTAATAAGGTAACAACAAACAATCAAACTTACTTTCGTTACGAGTAAGTTATGGATGTAGGGATTTAAGGATATTAATACCAATCGCTCCTCCTCAGAATATAATCTCATCAACGTTATTTATTCGAAAAAAGTACATGACGAAATTATATTCAACATTTAAACTTTTACTAACTCATAGGATACCGAATAAGCTATAATTATAAACAAGAACAACAGCACTAAAGATTGCAATACACACGGGAAAAAACATGGACGTACCGACCCGCGGACTGAATTTCAACAACATTGGTAAATTTGCTTGCATTTTGCCCCAAGTTTCTTTTAAAATCCTAGTAAATAATCTAGGTGAAAAATGAAGAACATTTTTGTATCCGTTGCCGTATTTTATAAAGTTGGAGACCTGACTTTACTATGCTACGAGTATATTTATATTAATATTATAAAAAGCTAAAGTTTGTATGTAGGGGGTAATCTTGGGAATTACTGATCCGATTCCGAAAATTCACTAACGGGTAACTACATTATCCCCGAGTGTGATAGGCTACATTTAAAACGTTTTTGTGGGTCAATTTCCGTACATAACGGGAGCGAAGCCGCGAGCAAATGCTAGTTTTGTATAAAATGTGATAATCTAACGGGGTTTATTAAAAAAAATATTAATCCCCATTTGATTAACACATTTTTTTTTTTCTGTAGGCAGACATTGGTTTACAAAACACGCCCAATTTGTAGTTTTAGTCTTCCAGTGTCTGCTTTTAAGATACTGATAAGTCCACAGCATAAAATAACTTCCTTATAATAATATTCTGATTTATTTATCAAAAATAGAGTAAATAGATATCGAATAAGGGTTTTTCAAAAGAGTAATAACCTCGGCGATTGGTAGACATAGCGGTACGTTCACCACTACTTCAGATTTCAAAGAATTTATAACCTTCAACTTTATTTTGTTAGCGTCTTTCATAAAAGACAGTAACTGAAAAGGTGCCTTTTCCTTTAATAGAGAATAAATACAAAAATAATTTATTAAAAACCAAGTAGATTTTATTCCAAAAACTAGTAAATACATAATAAGGTATGTTTCCTTAGCATTAATAAGGTATCTTCTAAAGATAAACTTAAATATTACGAGCTATCTTATTCCTCAAACCAGGATGAAAAGCCTATTTTATGTAAAGAAGTATTTAGAGATAGTTCCCTTTTATTCTTAGAAACCTCAAGTTTAACGAGATATTAAAATTTGATTACGACCCCTAATGGTTTTTTTTTACGTCTAGATCATTAATCCGTGTTTTTGGAAGTAATCTTTAGGAAAAACTCACTCTTATTAAATTCTACTGAATGGTACAAA
Source organism: Xestia sexstrigata (assembly GCA_941918905.2). Lineage (NCBI taxonomy): Eukaryota > Metazoa > Arthropoda > Insecta > Lepidoptera > Noctuidae > Xestia > Xestia sexstrigata. Next base: position 7,304,482 of record OW799217.2, on the reverse strand, counting down.
CATCTTGTAATTTGTAATCTTAAAAATACTTCGCTTTTCTAAAGTCTACGGTTTATTAGTACATAATTGAGACATTGGTGAACCAAAATAGAACTCAAACTTATAATAATATTTTCCTGGAAAAATCAAAAAAATACTCTTAAGAAGTGTAATTTTGAACAGCCTCTAGACTGGTGAACGCATTTAATTATAAAAAGGTATTTGTTTGGAAGTTTGTATGTATGGGTAATCTTCGGAACTACTAATCCGATTCCGAAAATTATTAACTACCACTACTACAACTAAATTACGCTAACGGAAGCTACATTATCCCCGAGTATCAAAGGCTACATTTAAAACGTTCGCGGGTCATGTTATTTGTATTTGCAACCGAAACAAAAGAGTTTTTATTTAAACTTCATGCACGTACAAAGTAGAGACGGACTTGGTTTTTCATAAAATGGAGCATAGTTTAAATGACTACTTCAACTGAGGGGGAATTAATTCGGTCTCACCGATAGCCACAACAAACTTTGTAGGTATGTCTAAATATTCGCGTGACTTATTAATCATTAAAACAACTCACGGGCTCAGCCCACGCGGGCTTAACTCGAAGTCGAGCTTAAAACTGAAGGAAGCATATCTAATAAGGTTCATTGTGTGAATCCAATCAAAACACTGATTTCAATCAGTCCCTTTAAACTTCCAATCATTTTTAAATAGAGGTACCGTCGTAAATCATTCAGCGTCGAGGAGTTTCATGCCTTCCAATCGGGTTTTATATCAGCTTTCACGGTACAAAAGGCGATAACATTTAGTGTTTTCGATAAAACAAAGGCCCTATAGGTAGTTGAGTCATAAAATTATTTTATGATTTTACTAAGACCTGTAAATACTAGCTTCAGGACCAGGCATTGTGTGGGCTAGATTTATTTTGTAGTGTATTTTAAAGTGTTATTGAGTTTTCCAGCCACAGAGTCTGGATTCGCGTCCGGTTGATGGTCCGATGTCCGGATTGCCTTCAGCAAAAGTAAGTCAGTTCTAGCGGTCTTTCTTGACATTGACAGTGTCCTTCTTTCCGTACTCAGGGTCTTGCCTCTTATTACACGGGACTTAAACATAACCGGCGAAAACTGGGAATGCTATTTGGTACACGTTTGCCTAACCCTTAGCATGGCCGACAGGCTGCAGGATGTTACGTAAATAATTTATCACAGATTGTCTATAACACCTCTAAGTTACATATAGCCGGAATATAATATATGAAGATGTTTGTCTTCACCCTTAGAACAGCTGACTGTTGAACTACAAAACGATTTAATGGCTCAATGTATTTAATATTCTTATGGGACGTGGAAAAGTCCTATTTTATCCTAGGCTTATGCCAGCCAGACAAAAAAGGAATAAAGTAATCTGTTTTAAACGATATTGTTTTACCCTTTCTACCCGCTGAGGGCTTTTCGGTCGGATCGGTCCGTTTAGTTAGTGCAAACTGTATGCTCTGTTTCAAAACAATTTGATGAATATGTTAACAGTGTCAGAAAACGGTTTTTTGGGTAGCGAACTTAAATATATTTTCAGTTTCAAATTGTGTCTTTTGCTTTTAAAAACTTAAATTCGAGATTCTGAAATATTCTAAAAATCTTGTCCGAATAGCTCCTTGCTCTACCATACCTCCCTGCGGTCACAGGTTTATAATACTATAGGTAAGCCGTCGTCGAGAGGATCCGGCAACTGGATCTCGAGGTGGCATTGCACAAGTCCGAGGCCATGTGCTTTCATGGGCCTCGGAATGCGCCACCTCCGGGATCCTCACTGACGGTAGGAGGGGTATCCGTCGGCGTCGAGTCGACGCTGAAGTACCTGGGACTCGAACTCGACAGCCGATGGAACTTCGTGGAGCATTTCCGACGTTTGGCCCCCAAACTGGAACGGACCGGGGCCGCCTTCAGGCGGCTCCTGCCCAACCTTGGGGGGCCAAACGCCTCCTGCCGGAGGCTCTACGCGGGAGTCGTGCGGTCCATGGCCCTTTACGGGGCCCCGGTGTGGGCGCGTTCCTTGAGGCTGCGTGCAGCCCACTACCTGAACGCGCCCCAAAAGGTGGTAGCCGTAAGGCTGGCCTGTGGGTACCGCACGATCTCCCGTGAGGCGGCGTGCCTCCTTGCCGGATTGCCGCCATGGGATCTGGAGGCGATAGTCCTCGCGCGCCTACATGAATGGCGCGCGGAGGTGCTTCGCCGGGGGGAAACTCCGCTGCCGCGACAAATTGTCGCTCAGCGGACAGACTTCCGGCGTGATCTCATGGCGACATGGAGAGAGCGACTGTCGCAACCCCGTGCAGGGCACGCCACAATAGTGGCGGTAAGTCCCCTCTTTGAGGAGTGGCTTGAGAGACGCCACGGCGTCCTCACCTTCCGCCTGACGCAGGTCCTCACCGGACACGGTGTTTTCGGGAGGTTCCTGCACCGAATCGGGCGGGAGGAAACGCCCGGGTGTTTCCACTGCGAGGATCGACCGGAGGACACGGTGGAGCACACGGTGGAGGTGTGCCCCGCGTGGGCGGAGCACCGCCGTGTCCTCGAAGCGGCGATTGGCGGCGGCGACCTCTCGCGTCCGGCCCTGGTGCAAGCCATGGTCCGGAGCGAGACGGAATGGGACGCCGTCACCTCCTTCTGCGAAGCAGTAATGCTAGAGAAGGAGGTGGCGGAACGTGAGAGGGAGAGAACCTCACAGCGTCCCGGCCGCCGCGGGAGACGCCCCGGGCGTCCGTCCGTCTTATGACGACAGGCCGTGTCGACGGCCCGTTCGTGTTCCACGCGCGCCTCAAAGAGAGTCAGCAACAGGAAGGGGTCCGCAAGGACCGATGCCTGCCGGGGTTGCGGGACTGTTCGAAAGAGATACCGTGACCCCGGAACACAAAGGGCGATGAAGGAACATGGATGGGTTTTAGTCAGTAAAAGTCTGACACTCCCTCCTGCTCCGCCCAGAGCGGGAGAAGTCATTTGAAGATTTACCATCCGAAAAAAAAAAAAAAAAAAAAAAAAAAAGACTGCATACGCGGTTGTGCAAGGTCTTGGGGTCGTAATATATCGGGAGCTCAGAATAATTGATAATCACGGAACATATCCTGTAAGTTCCAGTGTGAGTTCAGTTATAAGCCCTGAAAGCTAAAAACATTAGCAGTGATAGCCTGTGATGTGACCGTAGGACTGCCGAGTTATAGGTCTCGAGTTCGAACCGAAGGTCTCTGATTTTTCGGATTCATGTGCGTATAATAGGGATTATGCATAAATTGTATTGTTTTTATTTCGATACGGAATGTTAAACTACTATAAAAATAATGATAAAAAGCGAAAACAAGACATAAATCGGCCAAACAACACAAAAGTTATTAAACTTTAAACTATTTAAACTTTTGTTTCTCTTTTTCTAGATAAACGGAATTTTGTATATATTTTGTACGTCGTATCCTGTATCGGATCTCTCTGTCTAATCAGCAGTTTCAAATGCTTATAACTTAGTATTTTTATAGACATTAAAAAATTAATTTCACTTTGCTATTTCTAATGTTAATACGCTTTGTTTAGAGTGATAAAAAAAAAATCATGCATATGGGTATATGCATGTTTTTTTTTATTATATATTATCACTTGCTTCGGCGAAAGAAAACATCGTAAGGAAACCAGCACGCCTGAGAGATATTTCTTGACGGCATGTAAAGCCAAGTCAGAGACCCATGGGCGGCTTAAAAACTCTGACACCAGGTTAGGCACTAACCACAAATAAAGAAGTGTTTAAAATCACACAAAGTACAACAACAAGAAGTCCTGAACAGTTCCACAAAGTATTGGTTAGGAAGTGCAAGTTATACTACGTACTAATATCAGCTATTTTCAATAACTTACTAGCCGGTTTTGGTGGATAGCTATCTCTGTCTGTTTGCTTACTGGACTGTTAGAAACAAAACGTCAAAGAGAAGCTTTCTTTGATTTTTCTATGAATCAAGTGACAGGTAGGTGACACGGATAGGATATTCTTTGTTTAGCGACATCGATAGCAATGTAAGAAGGCACATTAACCAACAGTTAAACGTAAGTAAGTTATAGAATATTTCTGTACGACTCCAGCACAACTTCTACGATTCTTGCACCATAGAACCGTGAAATGTTCGCATTTCGCGGATAAATGGGATTTTAATGGTATTACTTGTAATCCTACTAATGCCTTTAGTTGAGTGTACTAATGGATTAGTTTCGAACCCTCCACTGTACAGTATCTCATTACTAACGGAATCTGAAAATAATTGTAATGTAATGAATTTTGATTATAGTTGCTAAATAATTTCGAGAAGGTACGTGTTTGTTGCATTGTGAAAACTATTCTATGTTCTTAGGGAAATGGTTTAAATTTGAAGTCAAACCAACAGTACGGTTTGACTTAATTTGATTTTGATAGATATTGTATAAGTACAATTTTAGAGAGTCTATAGTTGTTTGTACAAGCCTAAGGAAGAACTGAGCCCAACAAAAAAATATTTTATTGATCATCAACAGCCCATAACGTCCACTGCTGGACATAAGCCTCTCCCATAATCGTAGGAATTTGCCGTAATCTCCACGCTTGGCAGGCGGATTGGAGATCGCAGTGATGAAAGACTAACAGAAAACGCTGCTGCCCATTCTCAGGTCTACGGAGGCGCAAGGTGTTCTGCCTCAGACATTAGTCGCCTTATACGACACCCGTGAGTGTAATGGGTTGGTTCTATTCTACTCTGCCGGATACCACACGGCTAACGGGTGGCGATTTTATTGATAGGTAACACAAACCAGCGAAGTGAGAAGCTCGTTGCAAAATAATAACAGCCCCTCGGTTTGATCTTTAGGTTAAGCTGTGCTTGCCTAGATTGGTCCGTGGATGGGTGAATGGGTGAATACCCATTACATACCGAGTTTCCTAGGAAAGCACGTTAAGTCGTTGAGCTTTACATGTTGTCGAGAAACAACACATATTATGTTTTCCTGCACCGAAGCAAGTTATAACTTAAATACACACATGAACCAGACAAAGTTCCGAGTCTAGGATTCTAACTCGAGACCTATTACTTGGCAATCCAGCGGTCTCACTACTTACGCTATCTAAAGGGTGTAAAAAACCTCTTAACGAAGCCAAAAAGCACTTGTTCTCCTCGTCATTGCGGTCATTTTTCTGTTCTACACCATACCTGGGAACCTTCTAGTTACGGAGATATTGGGGGTCAAAGTTCCAATTTTTTGACAATATTTTTGTGGTTCTTAATATTATTTCTTTCTTCTTAACGATTCTTAATATTAGATTTTTATTTTAAACACCTCCACGACCCCGTACTATTTGATCCATCCATCAGCACAATGTTTTGAGTGCGTTACATTGAGTTCTACCACAAAACATGACTTTTCACTCCAAAAAAAAAAAACCCAGCAATAATTTTTGCGTAAATTTACCTAATTTGATGTACAGCTTCGTGATGAGGTTGTTTATACCCTGTATAACAATATGCAAATTTCTATTTTAAAGGTAATACTCACTCAGTTAATTATTGATAACTAACATAGGTACTTGTTTAAAATTACAAGTATATCCTAAGGTCCTAGGAAAACAAGGTCCTAGGAAAACAATTTATGCTTCGGTAAGAAGCTTATCTATACTGAAATAATTATTAGTTCTAGGACCTAAATTTAGGCTTCCGTCCTAAGCTTGGGCAATGTTTTGTTATCCCTTACTAAGTAGTAGGTATTAAGACTCGACTGGGTACCCCTTGACTTAAGTTACTCAGGCTTTTGTTAATACGATTTATTAATAACAAACCGTTTAGTTTTCCTATTAATGTTACTGTTAGCCTGCGTCATCCCACTGCTGGGCAAAGGCCTCCCCTTGACTTCAGGTTGTTTCGATCCAGGGCTAATGTTGTTAGTTTGTAGTTTTCCTGTTTATAACCGAAATCATGATCTTCGACTGCCTGCATGAGGTCCTGGATTCGATTCCTTGGTCGAGCAAATTTTTATCTGGTGTTTCCATCAGGAATTTCTCCGTAGCAGCCACGGATTTGTAAACGGTTGATGGCAATAGGCTCGCTCCTTATTACATGGGATTTTAAACATAACTGGTGAATTGATGTGAAACAAAGAAAGAAAGAAGAAAGAAAACAAGCAAGCTTAAGCAAGCTAAGCTTAAGCTTGATTTTGATGTGTACACTTGCGTGTACACAACAAAATCAAAATAAGAATAAAAAAATAAAAACTTAAAACTACACAATAAAAAACTTAAAACTAAACAGAAAAATTAAGCGAAATAATATTGTGTCTCACGGCTGCGCCAAATAGGCCCAGTTCAGCAAACTGCAGCTAGTGCCCGACGCTGGTTTTCAACGGACTTGAGATACTGATGTTACGGACATAAAACAGTTTTGTGGTGTGCGTGTTCTAATAAGATATGTGTTTGTGTATGTAAGAATAAATACTTAAATATAATAAATGTGTGTCAAGTAATATCAACTAAACTACATATGAATAAAATATCGAGAAAAGTGCAAGATAAAACAAACAACTTAAGGTGCTTAAATTAAAGTTGTAAAAAATACTGTGTCATAAATCCGTGCACTTCGTTGCTCAATACGCTGCAAGCAGTCGAGCGCGATGGACTAATAATAAAAAGTAAAGATAAAAAAGAAATATATAGTATATGGGTGTACTATTAGGTTTCTCTGGCTAACTCTTCGGGGATTACAGGCGTGATGTTATATTATCATGATCTTTGTCATTTCAGAGGGCCCAGACTGGGTGACATCATTCATGTCAGCAAGAACGGTGATGGGAAAATCTTTTGTTCTTTTTTTTTCACGAAACGTTTTCCCACACTAGGAATTTCTCCTGTATCGGTGCGGTGTATCGGGTGCGTTTATAAACATATAAACTCAGCAACATAGACCATCAGCCAGACCCGGTACAACTATCTGTATGTCATACAAATATTACGTACCGTGCGGGAATCGAACTAGAGACACGGACCGTAGAGCATCGGTCAAGCTCAGCCACTGCACCAACCGTACTGTCACAAATTTATGAGACTGACATACGATACCAAGAGGCTAATATCAATCCTGTTGAAAGTTATTATAAAATTATAATACCATCTTATCAGTGCAGGCCGGAAAACGCAGAACTAAAATAAATGGCTTATTCGTCAACTGGCGATTGTGAAACTTGCGACTGCGCGCGAGTTGGCACCTACCGATTTTATTTTATTTTTGTCGTCAACTCGCTCGCACGTTATGAATTACAGTCAAATGAAAATTATTTTATTATATTTATTTTAAAGTCAAGTCGTATAAAATATCTTATACATTTAAAGTGGTATATTTTATACATTTTGTAAGAAGTTTATGTAGCTGACTGTACATCTGACGGATTTTACGTCAGAAGATTGAGCGAGATGAAAACAAAAAAAAAAAAAAATCGGAATTTGCCAAATCGCGTGCACTCGTGAGTATATCACTCGCCAGTTGACGAATAAGCCAAATAAATGTACCAAGTTTGTCATATCGATGCATTTTTTGTCCTTGCTGCCTTCTTTCAATGTTCCTATCCTTTTCTGTCGCTCAAAACCGTCATTTGTTTGAACGAGAAATAGAGCGTGCTGCCGATCGCATCGTCAATATACAGCTGCGTGCGAGAGCTGATATATCCTATCTCACATAAACTGAGTGGGAATCCGCTCAGTTTAAGTAGGATTGGAGCATGGAAAGTGCAATTCCGTGAAAAAGATAAGGTTCAAGCAATGTTTGATTGAATTTTCTTTTCATAGAAAATGTACGTGTTAGTAACATTAATATTTCCTTTAGTAGTTACATAATATTTCTCCTTTAAACATAGCTTTCATATCCATAGAGACAAGTTTAGGAAAATTTATGGCGCAAATTAGCCCAACGTCGGCTGCGATAAATTTACATATGAAACTCATAAGTTAAAACCCTTGGCTTGTGTGTTTATTACTAGAAACGGTACCCGTGCGCTATAAAGCGTTTACCTGTGCCAAGCATTGCTGAAAATTTTACATATTGTGGTAAAAATTACCTAACTTTATGAAAATGTTTCATAAAGTTTTCTGCAGTATAAAAGTGCCTAGAACTACCACTTGATTATTTATTCAAAGTTGAAAATATAAAATTATGAATAAATATTAAAAAAAATGCTTAGTGCTGAAAGTTTACACATTAATCTTTTTATGAGGTTACAGCAAAAAAAGAAAAAGTTTTTATAATTTTTGTTTTGAGTAGATTAATTGATTAAATAAGTTGAGTAGCTTGCTTATCCATTGTTGGACATGAGCCCCTCTCAAGCTTTTTCAACAACTTAAAGAACGATTTTTCACAGGATTGACAAGCTTTTTTAACTAATGCCAGTCTAATTAGCTTGTCTTATCTGTCATTGTTATCACTGACAGAATGTCACTGGTCCTTAAAATTAACTAAAAAAAAAAAAAAAAAAAAAAATCAATGAATGAATTTAAAATGATAGCAGCCAAACAAGAGTGACTAGTAGGTGAGGTCATATCAATAATAACACATCACATAGGTCACATAAATAATTACAGTACGTAGAGATTAGGTTGAATTAAATTAAACTATAACAAATAAACATAACATATTAAACATAAAATAATCGGCTAAATTTTGTACATCCTGACAGCTGTCAAATAATGAAGTTCAATTTGAAGGCCCTCATTACCTGCAAAGAAACTATTTAAAAAAACAAAAATCAATGTTATTAATTACGACTTCCTCTTCATCATCATCACCAGCCTATAATGTTCCCACTGCTGGGACACGGCCTCCTCTCAATGAGAGGGAATGGGCTATAATCCACCACGCGGGCCCAGTGCGTATTGGTAGATGACACATGTCTTCGATTTTTTTGGTTCTAGGACAAGCCGGTTTCCTCACGATGTTTTCCTTCACCGTTTTGAGAGCAGTGGTGAGGAAATAAATTACACAAAGTAATGCGCCTGTCTGGGTTCGAACCCACGACTTACTGTACGTAAGTCGGGGCCGCCACCACGACTTTCTATACAAGCTTAACTTATCTAACCACAGAAAATACAATTCAATTCTACCAAAAAACTATTCAATTGACCCTCCTTCCAACGAATGAAATCCAAGCACATAATATCTTTTACTCAAGTATTGTCACTTCAATTTTGCTTAAACCTTTTTCCTCCAACCTAACAAAAAGTCTATAAATATTAAGGGGTACTATTTCCAGAATTTTGGCTTTATAGCCTTTATATCTCATTCTGTGTCGTCTACACAATATACTGCTTTACTGTACTCAGTCAACTGGCGTAATATTTCTTTTGCCCAATCAGGGGCGAAAGCTTTCTTATCTTTACTGTCATCTTATTTTGGTAAGAAACTTAATATATTAAAATGTGAACAGTTCATATCGCGATTTCCCTTTTCCTTTAGATTTTTCTTCACATCTATTGCAGGATTATAGTTTGGATTGGATTTACAGCCGCGTATGACGGGACGCAGAAAAATTTAAAAAGAAAATATAAAAATCCTGAGTTCTGACTTAACTAATAAAATAAAATAAAGTAATGTGAGAAAAAATGGGTGCAATATTGCACGCTTCTAAACTCAGCGGTTTCGCTTAAGCGTTTTCTGTAAATAAATCAATTAATTTAAGTCTTTGCAAATTGTATTTGAAAATAATCTAAACCCAGACCCCTGACCAACTTTAAATGAAGATGCCACTTAAATAAAACAATGCGTAATTAGCAGAGCTATCTCTTTTATTTAAGTTTAGATAAATTCAAGGCTAGGTGTGTCTAACCTTGAATATATTCGCTTCTTTTATAGTATTGTCTTACCTAGACAATAGACAAACATTTAGGCAATCAGACGAATCCTATTAGTTCCAATTTGTCTAGATTGGTCTAGCCATTTGAACTAATTTCGGTTACAAACTGTAAAAGGCAACGATTAGTATCAATAAACTGGTAGTTTGTTTTCTTCATCATCATCTACCTACTTGCCCTTGTCCCATGTTACTTGGGGTCGGCGCAACGTGTTTTCATATTCAATTCTTCCCTGTCAGACGTCACGGCATCATTTACTCGTTTCTATTTCATATCATTCTTCACACAAACTATTCATCTTTTCTTTGGCCTTCCTCTCTCTGTACATCCATCAACACTCATTTAGTCGTATGCGTGTTATCTTTCCTCTTTTCTTTGCTTGTCTTTTGTATTTGTACGTTAACATTGTTTATAAGTGATCATGCACTAACATTTAGCTATGGAATTTTATTCTGAAATAAAGAGATTTTTTATTTATTTATTTGTAACATTCCATATCAAGACAAACAACTCCCTTTCATTTTTCCTTTTCTGTAACAGGCACTACTTTTACACTTCCTCTAATGTTAATGTATTCCTTCCTTACTTTATTCATTCTTGTTACTCCACACATCCATCTCAAGATTCTCTAAATTAGTACCTAGTTTAATTTATTCTTCATTATTATTGACAGATATATGACCATTGCCATAAAAAACTCAAACATGTGGGAATATTTGAGTTTGATTGCTGGGACACAGTTCTCCTTTTTATTAAAAGAAATGGGTAAGATATTAGGTCCATGGATGGGTGAACACCCACTACATACCGTTTTTTTCTCCTACTTTGAACATACTTACATAAAAAATACAAAAATATCATCAGCCAGACTCGAAATCAAATAATACTGCTACAAAATAAGCATATTACTTGCGTATAAGTTTTGGCTATCAATAATAATTACCCCAAGATTGATGATACAAAGTTCCTAAGCTAATATACTTCTAAGTTATTCAACCTAATGCTTATCTCGAAAACAGTACTGTGGTCTAACTTTATACTTGTATTTTGAGCTAAGAAAATGTATATAACAATCCTTCAACCCAGCCTATCACAATTCACCGATAGACTTGGCCTATACACAATTCAAAATTACTTACTTAACCCAAGTAGGCCACTGTCACCACAATTTAGCAAGATGGGGACTTAAAGATCCTTCCACCTTACAGTGTGAATGCGGCACTTGCTGGAGTGTCCGGTCCCAACACCTACAATTTAGAGGATTTAAAAGACGCTACTGGCGTGCGATTAACGTGGCCACTTACTAGGCCCAAGAAATTTAAACAAGTCGTACCATGTACACGAAAGAAGGAAAACTAACAAACACAATACCATTAAATACAGAGTTAAATTGTTTTTAAATAATTAGTATCAATGGTCAAAAAGATTAATGAACGACTAACCAAATTGGTAGAAAATTATTCGAAATGACAAAATATGATCGCTCTTCCTTCGTAAAAAAAAATCAAAGATTGCACGAACAAAGAGATAAAAATAAACATACAACGTCATTTACAAGACATATTCAAAATTACAAATACTCAACATCATGTAAATACATCGGGCGATAAGAATTCGAAATTACATTCATGTCATACACATCAACTTGGAGGAGGAAAAAGCTACATGTATGTACACAACTCTATATACAAACGTACATTTTCTTTCTAAATATCCCCAAGGGGTGGCACGACACAAATATGGAACATTTCCAGTAAAACATTACATCTTTGTTACAAGCCGTATGTAATCACATGTTTACTGTGCGAGCCATATTGCAATTTCGGTGTCGCCGGCGCATTTTCCTACGTGGCAACCCTGACGCAATATGTGCCGCCGAACACATGCAATAGTGATGTGTTGGTCCGTCGATAGTTTTGATAATGTGTGATTTTGTAATGAAGCGACTGGTGTCGTATCTTAGCCGAGATTTCCGTGTTAAATATCAGTTTGACATAGCTTAAATATTTAATGCACCGAGTACTTAACGAAAAAAAAGGCACCTAAGTAAAAGACTACAACAAGAAAGTAATAGAAAACATTGTTCTGCCTACTTGAAAATAACAAAAAAAAACCTATGAACTCTTGCTTTTAGTAACAGTGACTTGATTGTGTTGTTATTTGTCATTCCGTTAAAATGCAGTATTTGTCGTTTTTCCTAACGATTAAAATAGTCTTACTTTGGTCCTTGTCGGTCTAGTCGGACAAAGTGTTATAGGGTTTTTCGATCAGGAACTTCTCAGAAGCAACCATGAAGTCTGAATCTGTGCCCGATTGATGGCAAAAGGCTCGCCCCTTTAACAAGTGACTTGTGAAATGTGGGTGCACTATTTATATTCCCAACTCTGCCCTTAGGGAATTCAGGGGTGATGCTTATGTTACTTTTCGTCGATAGATTTCAACGACTCGCTAACTCCTTTACGATACATTACAATTCGATACACCTTCCAGCACTAAATGCTAATAGTTGACATGAAAACAAGGGTAAACGTGAGTGCCCAAGCTATTAATGGCTCCATAAAACTATATTAGTCAAGTTAACGACTTTTATTTCTTTAATTGCTTATTTTGCGACCAACTTATCGACGTGGCTGGCAACTGAATTGGATTTACTTAGATTTGTTTTGTTTCTGCTTAGATTTCAGGTCGTACTTGACATTATGGCTCGCAAGTCGAATAGGTCTAGTGGTCGCAAACTACTCCTGCTGAGTTTGAGATTTTGAGTTCTAATACCAGGTCGTCCAAATAGGCTTGTGTACTGAAAAAAACTAATTAATTCGTCAGTTAGATTATCAAAAAATATTTGACCCGTATTTTTTCTTTTGTTACGTAAACCAAAATTGACGAAGATACGATGCTTTTAAAATTCTCAATACGTCATGTCGTGGTATATTTTTAGTGCGTTCTGACGTCACGAGCCCCCACTCCCGAGTTTTGATGCGTTTTATCTTGGTCAATATTCAATGATTTACAAAAACAAAAAATACGTGTCCATTATTTTCCAATGCTTTAACTGGCGGACTAAATAGATTTGCAATTTATTGATGGTGAAAACTAGCCTTACAAGTAATAACCGGGGGTCTAGATTTGTGTCCAGTTGATAACAGTCGGCTCCCTTTTTAGGGTTCCGTAGTCCTGACAAGGAACCCTAAAAAGGCCTTTATTTCGCCAATTGTGAACCGATTTCGATGATTCTTATTTTGTTTGGAAGAAAATTACTTCGCGGTGGTTCCGTTCAAATTTGGTGAAGATCTGATGGTGATCTTCGGAGATATGCAATGGAACTCTTCATATACAGCGTGGAGATTTCAATACGACAATAAATTAAACTTTGTGTACCTTAGGACGTTCCCAGTCTACATACAAAAATTCATTTGAAAATATCCAGTAGTTTAGTCACAGGAGATTATTTTTCATTTTTAACATTTGCTACATGATGTTTCTGTTATTAAGGAAGCACTGACAGGTTAACGACCCTCGCATCGGTAACATCAAAACATTAAAAACACGTTGCCAACTAGCTACTTAAAACCTTTCGCCAAATTAGTGAACATTTGTTTCCAGTTTTATGCCATTTAGTTTGTTTTTTTTTTTTTTTAATTTTGAAGTTGGGATTTTTTTAATTTGATGGTTTAGAATTATTCCTATGAACTAGTATTGTCCGTGTTTTCATTTATTGTCGTATTATCGTCTCCACTCTGTATAGACAGCAAATCGGTGTTGATTGCTGCAATCGCTTGGATGTTTGTCTTTTTCACAAAATCATAACATAACATCACGCCTGTATGCTCTGAGGGGGTATGCAGATGTGTGCAGTACACCCACATTTCGACAGTTCGGTCTGTTAGGTTCCATTTTATTGGGGATAAGTCTATTAGCATGACATGTATTGTTACCAATATGAAATAAATGACTGCCTCGTTGGTCTAGTGGTGGCGACTACTTAGCATGAGGTCCTGGGTTCGATTTCCAGGTCGGGCAAAGTGTTATTGGGTTTTTCCATCAGGAATTTCTCAGTAGCAGCCACGGAGTCTGGATTTGTGCCAGCGCTCGCCCCCTATCACATAGGACTTAAACATAACTGGCGAAGTGTGGGTGTATGTCCTACTGGGTACACCTCAGCCCAAATCTTCGGAATTACAGGCGTGATGTTATGTTATGTTAAAATAAATGTATAGCTAATATTTGTATAACATATTACAACTAAAAATGGTAAAATAAAAAACTTTTTGGCAAAAAATAAAACCGACTTCAAAAACACAACAAAGTGAAAAATAACTTTAGCTTCAGTAGTCGGTGGCAAAAAAACTGAATCAATCACACAGAAGTCACCGACTTTTGAAGCTAAAGTAATTTTTCTCTTTGTTGTGTTTTTGAAGTCGGTTTTATTTTTTGCCAAAAAGTTTTTTATTTTACCATTTTTAGTTGTAGTAAGTGAAGTAAAGGAATTAATTACTGAATGGGTAAATGATGAAATTGTTATGAAGGTCATTATTTTACGAAAACTTGACTGCCTCGTTGATCTAGCTAGAGTGGTTGCAATCGCGACAACTGAGCATGAGGTACAGAGTTCAATACCCGGGTCGGGCAAATTATTACTGGGTCTTTCCTCCAGGAATTTGTCAGTAGCAGCCAAGATTTGAGCCCGATTGATGACAATAGATTCGCCTCCTATTGTATGGGACTTAAACATAATAAGTAGCGAAATGTGGGGGTACTATTAAGTGCATCTCTGCTCCAACCTTTTGGGACTACAGGCGTGATGTTATGTTATGTTTGGTATTTTCCTTCATAAAAATTAATTTTATCAACATCTCTTCTACGCTACACACGATTTACCTCCCAAACAAAGCTATCCGATAAGTTATGTGAGAGACAGTCGCCACAATGGCTCTATCGACTATCATGAACCCAGTCTCGTGACCTCAGTTTAGCTGATTAGAGGTTGTCTTACACTGAATAATTAATTGACAGATCTGGGATGTATTACAAGGCATATCATGTGTGTTTGTATGGTAATCCGTTAAGGCCATCTATTTGAATGGTCAATATGGTTTCGCATGTCGCTTGTAGTATTTGGTGGTAACAAGATTCGATGAGAATTTTGATGCGATTATTGTAGAATTTATGATACTTTACGAGTATCTAGATTCAGGTTTTTATTGGGCCTAGCCCATTTACTGTTAAATTAAATTGTCTGAAGAATCTGTAAGTATTACATTTTAATTCGGTTTAACAAATTAAGAAGATTGCTGAAATTCTTTCTGTGGTATTGATATAACGGTGGAATAGATTGCCTATGCTGAGTTGGTAAAGAAGATTCTATGTATAATGCAATAAGATGACAAGTTGACGCAAGTACTACCGCGCCCACTGACGGTCGATGAATTTTCATCTTAGGATATACTTGTAATTTTAAACAAGTACCTATGTTAGTTATCAATAATTAACTGAGTGAGTATTACCTTTAAAATAGAAATTTGCATATTGTTATACAGGGTATAAACAACCTCATCACGAAGCTGTACATCAAATTAGGTAAATTTACGCAAAAATTATTGCTGGGTTTTTTTTTTTTTTTGGAGTGAAAAGTCATGTTTTGTGGTAGAACTCAATGTAACGCACTCAAAACATTGTGCTGATGGATGTATCAAATAGTACGGGGTCGTGGAGGTGTTTAAAATAAAAATCTAATATTAAGAATCGTTAAGAAGAAAGAAATAATATTAAGAACCACAAAAATATTGTCAAAAAATTGGAACTTTGACCCCCAATATCTCCGTAACTAGAAGGTTCCCAGGTATGGTGTAGAACAGAAAAATGACCGCAATGACGAGGAGAACAAGTGCTTTTTGGCTTCGTTAAGAGGTTTTTTACACCCTTTAGATAGCGTAAGTAGTGAGACCGCTGGATTGCCAAGTAATAGGTCTCGAGTTAGAATCCTAGACTCGGAACTTTGTCTGGTTCATGTGTGTATTTAAGTTATAACTTGCTTCGGTGACACGTTGACTAGAAAGTAAACTCCAATAAATACTTATGTGCTACTTAACTGTGATAACGCATTCTCACAATGTTGTAAAACTTGTGGTATATAAGACTAAAATAAATATTACACATGCAAAGCTTATTATTAAGTAGTGTTAATAATGCAAATAAACAGATCAGATTTATAAAGGGTGTATAACACCTCATAACGAAGCCGAAAACTACACAATAAAAAACTTAAAACTAAACAGAAAAATTAAGCGAAATAATATTGTGTCTCACGGCTGCGCCAAATAGGCCCAGTTCAGCAAACTGCAGCTAGTGCCCGACGCTGGTTTTCAACGGACCTGAGATACTGATATTACGGACATAAAACAGTTTTGTGGTGTGCGTGTTCTAATAAGATATGTGTTTGGGTATGTAAGAATAAATACTTAAATATAATAAATGTGTGTCAAGTAATATCAACTAAACTACATATGAATAAAATATCGAGAAAAGTGCAAGATAAAACAAACAACTTAAGGTGCTTAAATTAAAGTTGTAAAAAATACTGTGTCATAAATCCGTGCACTTCGTTGCTCAATACGCTGCAAGCAGTCGAGCGCGATGGACTAATAATAAAAAGTAAAGATAAAAAAGAAATATATAGTATATGGGTGTACTATTAGGTTTCTCTGGCTAACTCTTCGGGGATTACAGGCGTGATGTTATATTATCATGATCTTTGTCATTTCAGAGGGCCCAGACTGGGTGACATCATTCATGTCAGCAAGAACGGTGATGGGAAAATCTTTTGTTCTTTTTTTTTCACGAAACGTTTTCCCACACTAGGAATTTCTCCTGTATCGGTGCGGTGTATCGGGTGCGTTTATAAACATATAAACTCAGTAACATAGACCATCAGCCAGACCCGGTACAACTATCTGTAGGTCATACAAATATTTTGTACCGTGCGGAAATCGAACTAGAGACACGGACCGTAGAGCATCGGTCAATCGCTCAGCCACTGCACCAACCGTACTGTCACAAATTTATGAGACTGACATACGATACCAAGAAGCTAATATCAATCCTCTTGAAAGTTATTATAAAATTATAATACCATCTTATCAGTGCAGGCCGGAAAACGCAGAACTAAAATAAATGGCTTATTCGTCAACTGGCGATTGTGAAACTTGCGGCTGCGCGCGAGTTGGCACCTTCCGATTTTATTTTATTTTTGTCGTCAACTCGCTCGCACGTTATGAATTACAGTCAAATGAAAATTATTTTAGTATATTTATTTTAAAGTCAAGTCGTATAAAATATCTTATACATTTAAAGTGGTATATTTTATACATTTTGTAAGAAGTTTATGTAGCTGACTGTACATCTGACGGATTTTACGTCAGAAGATTGAGCGAGATGAAAACAAAAAAAAAAAAAAACGGAATTTGCCAAATCGCGTGCACTCGTGAGTATATCACTCGCCAGTTGACGAATAAGCCAAATAAATGTACCAAGTTTGTCATATCGATGCATTTTTTGTCCTTGCTGCCTTCTTTCAATGTTCCTATCCTTTTCTGTCGCTCAAAACCGTCATTTGTTTGAACGAGAAATAGAGCGTGCTGCCGATCGCATCGTCAATATACAGCTGCGTGCGAGAGCTGATATATCCTATCTCACATAAACTGAGTGGGAATCCGCTCAGTTTATGTAGGATTGGAGCATGGAAAGTGCAATTCCGTGAAAAAGATAAGGTTCAAGCAATGTTTGATTGAATTTTATTTTCATAGAAAATGTACGTGTTAGGAACATTAATATTTCCTTTAGTAGTTACATAATATTTCTCCTTTAAACATAGCTTTCATATCCATAGAGACAAGTTTAGGAAAATTTATGGCGCAAATTAGCCCAACGTCGGCTGCGATAAATTTACATATGAAACTCATAAGTTAAAACCCTTGGCTTGTGTGTTTATTACTAGAAACGGTACCCGTGCGCTATAAAGCGTTTACCTGTGCCAAGCATTGCTGAAAATTTTACATATTGTGGTAAAAATTACCTAACTTTATGAAAATGTTTCATAAAGTTTTCTGCAGTATAAAAGTGCCTAGAACTACCACTTGATTATTTATTCAAAGTTGAAAATATAAAATTATGAATAAATATAAAAAAAAATGCTTAGTGCTGAAAGTTTACACATTTATCTTTTTATGAGGTTACAGCAAAAAAAAAAATGTTTTTATAATTTTTGTTTTGAGTAGATTAATTGATTAAATAAGTTGAGTAGCTTGCTTATCCATTGTTGGACATGAGCCCCTCTCAAGCTTTTTCAACAACTTAAAGAACGATTTTTCACAGGATTGACAAGCTTTTTTAACTAATGCCAGTCTAATTAGCTTGTCTTATCTGTCATTGTTATCACTGACAGAATGTCACTGGTCCTTAAAATTAACTAAAAAAAAAAAAAAAAAGAAAAATCAATGAATGAATTTAAAATGATAGCAGCCAAACAAGAGTGACTAGTAGGTGAGGTCATATCAATAATAACACATCACATAGGTCACATAAATAATTACAGTACGTAGAGATTAGGTTGAATTAAATTAAACTATAACAAATAAACATAACATATTAAACATAAAATAATCGGCTAAATTTTGTACATCCTGACAGCTGTCAAATAATGAAGTTCAATTTGAAGGCCCTCATTACCTGCAAAGAAACTATTTAAAAAAACAAAAATCAATGTTATTAATTACGACTTCCTCTTCATCATCATCACCAGCCTATAATGTTCCCACTGCTGGGACACGGCCTCCTCTCAATGAGAGGGAATGGGCTATAATCCACCACGCGGGCCCAGTGCGTATTGGTAGATGACACATGTCTTCGATTTTTTTGGTTCTAGGACAAGCCGGTTTCCTCACGATGTTTTCCTTCACCGTTTTGAGAGCAGTGGTGAGGAAATAAATTACACAAAGTAATGCGCCTGTCTGGGTTCGAACCCACGACTTACTGTACGTAAGTCGGGGCCGCCACCACGACTTTCTATACAAGCTTAACTTATCTAACCACAGAAAATACAATTCAATTCTACCAAAAAACTATTCAATTGACCCTCCTTCCAACGAATGAAATCCAAGCACATAATATCTTTTACTAAAGTATTGTCACTTCAATTTTGCTTAAACCTTTTTCCTCCAACCTAACAAAAAGTCTATAAATATTAAGGGGTACTATTTCCAGAATTTTGGCTTTATAGCCTTTATATCTCATTCTGTGTCGTCTACACAATATACTGCTTTACTGTACTCAGTCAACTGGCGTAATATTTCTTTTGCCCAATCAGGGGCGAAAGCTTTCTTATCTTTACTGTCATCTTATTTTGGTAAGAAACTTAATATATTAAAATGTGAACAGTTCATATCGCGATTTCCCTTTTCCTTTAGATTTTTCTTCACATCTATTGCAGGATTATAGTTTGGATTGGATTTACAGCCGCGTATGACGGGACGCAGAAAAATTTAAAAAGAAAATATAAAAATCCTGAGTTCTGACTTAACTAATAAAATAAAATAAAGTAATGTGAGAAAAAATGGGTGCAATATTGCACGCTTCTAAACTCAGCGGTTTCGCTTAAGCGTTTTCTGTAAATAAATCAATTAATTTAAGTCTTTGCAAATTGTATTTGAAAATAATCTAAACCCAGACCCCTGACCAACTTTAAATGAAGATGCCACTTAAATAAAACAATGCGTAATTAGCAGAGCTATCTCTTTTATTTAAGTTTAGATAAATTCAAGGCTAGGTGTGTCTAACCTTGAATATATTCGCTTCTTTTATAGTATTGTCTTACCTAGACAATAGACAAACATTTAGGCAATCAGACGAATCCTATTAGTTCCAATTTGTCTAGATTGGTCTAGCCATTTGAACTAATTTCGGTTACAAACTGTAAAAGGCAACGATTAGTATCAATAAACTGGTAGTTTGTTTTCTTCATCATCATCTACCTACTTGCCCTTGTCCCATGTTACTTGGGGTCGGCGCAACGTGTTTTCATATTCAATTCTTCCCTGTCAGACGTCACGGCATCATTTACTCGTTTCTATTTCATATCATTCTTCACACAAACTATTCATCTTTTCTTTGGCCTTCCTCTCTCTGTACATCCATCAACACTCATTTAGTCGTATGCGTGTTATCTTTCCTCTTTTCTTTGCTTGTCTTTTGTATTTGTACGTTAACATTGTTTATAAGTGATCATGCACTAACATTTAGCTATGGAATTTTATTCTGAAATAAAGAGATTTTTTATTTATTTATTTGTAACATTCCATATCAAGACAAACAACTCCCTTTCATTTTTCCTTTTCTGTAACAGGCACTACTTTTACACTTCCTCTAATGTTAATGTATTCCTTCCTTACTTTATTCATTCTTGTTACTCCACACATCCATCTCAAGATTCTCTAAATTAGTACCTAGTTTAATTTATTCTTCATTATTATTGACAGATATATGACCATTGCCATAAAAAACTCAAACATGTGGGAATATTTGAGTTTGATTGCTGGGACACAGTTCTCCTTTTTATTAAAAGAAATGGGTAAGATATTAGGTCCATGGATGGGTGAACACCCACTACATACCGTTTTTTTCTCCTACTTTGAACATACTTACATAAAAAATACAAAAATATCATCAGCCAGACTCGAAATCAAATAATACTGCTACAAAATAAGCATATTACTTGCGTATAAGTTTTGGCTATCAATAATAATTACCCCAAGATTGATGATACAAAGTTCCTAAGCTAATATACTTCTAAGTTATTCAACCTAATGCTTATCTCGAAAACAGTACTGTGGTCTAACTTTATACTTGTATTTTGAGCTAAGAAAATGTATATAACAATCCTTCAACCCAGCCTATCACAATTCACCGATAGACTTGGCCTATACACAATTCAAAATTACTTACTTAACCCAAGTAGGCCACTGTCACCACAATTTAGCAAGATGGGGACTTAAAGATCCTTCCACCTTACAGTGTGAATGCGGCACTTGCTGGAGTGTCCGGTCCCAACACCTACAATTTAGAGGATTTAAAAGACGCTACTGGCGTGCGATTAACGTGGCCACTTACTAGGCCCAAGAAATTTAAACAAGTCGTACCATGTACACGAAAGAAGGAAAACTAACAAACACAATACCATTAAATACAGAGTTAAATTGTTTTTAAATAATTAGTATCAATGGTCAAAAAGATTAATGAACGACTAACCAAATTGGTAGAAAATTATTCGAAATGACAAAATATGATCGCTCTTCCTTCGTAAAAAAAAATCAAAGATTGCACGAACAAAGAGATAAAAATAAACATACAACGTCATTTACAAGACATATTCAAAATTACAAATACTCAACATCATGTAAATACATCGGGCGATAAGAATTCGAAATTACATTCATGTCATACACATCAACTTGGAGGAGGAAAAAGCTACATGTATGTACACAACTCTATATACAAACGTACATTTTCTTTCTAAATATCCCCAAGGGGTGGCACGACACAAATATGGAACATTTCCAGTAAAACATTACATCTTTGTTACAAGCCGTATGTAATCACATGTTTACTGTGCGAGCCATATTGCAATTTCGGTGTCGCCGGCGCATTTTCCTACGTGGCAACCCTGACGCAATATGTGCCGCCGAACACATGCAATAGTGATGTGTTGGTCCGTCGATAGTTTTGATAATGTGTGATTTTGTAATGAAGCGACTGGTGTCGTATCTTAGCCGAGATTTCCGTGTTAAATATCAGTTTGACATAGCTTAAATATTTAATGCACCGAGTACTTAACGAAAAAAAAGGCACCTAAGTAAAAGACTACAACAAGAAAGTAATAGAAAACATTGTTCTGCCTACTTGAAAATAACAAAAAAAAACCTATGAACTCTTGCTTTTAGTAACAGTGACTTGATTGTGTTGTTATTTGTCATTCCGTTAAAATGCAGTATTTGTCGTTTTTCCTAACGATTAAAATAGTCTTACTTTGGTCCTTGTCGGTCTAGTCGGACAAAGTGTTATAGGGTTTTTCGATCAGGAACTTCTCAGAAGCAACCATGAAGTCTGAATCTGTGCCCGATTGATGGCAAAAGGCTCGCCCCTTTAACAAGTGACTTGTGAAATGTGGGTGCACTATTTATATTCCCAACTCTGCCCTTAGGGAATTCAGGGGTGATGCTTATGTTACTTTTCGTCGATAGATTTCAACGACTCGCTAACTCCTTTACGATACATTACAATTCGATACACCTTCCAGCACTAAATGCTAATAGTTGACATGAAAACAAGGGTAAACGTGAGTGCCCAAGCTATTAATGGCTCCATAAAACTATATTAGTCAAGTTAACGACTTTTATTTCTTTAATTGCTTATTTTGCGACCAACTTATCGACGTGGCTGGCAACTGAATTGGATTTACTTAGATTTGTTTTGTTTCTGCTTAGATTTCAGGTCGTACTTGACATTATGGCTCGCAAGTCGAATAGGTCTAGTGGTCGCAAACTACTCCTGCTGAGTTTGAGATTTTGAATTCTAATACCAGGTCGTCCAAATAGGCTTGTGTACTGAAAAAAACTAATTAATTCGTCAGTTAGATTATCAAAAAATATTTGACCCGTATTTTTTCTTTTGTTACGTAAACCAAAATTGACGAAGATACGATGCTTTTAAAATTCTCAATACGTCATGTCGTGGTATATTTTTAGTGCGTTCTGACGTCACGAGCCCCCACTCCCGAGTTTTGATGCGTTTTATCTTGGTCAATATTCAATGATTTACAAAAACAAAAAATACGTGTCCAATATTTTCCAATGCTTTAACTGGCGGACTAAATAGATTTGCAATTTATTGATGGTGAAAACTAGCCTTACAAGTAATAACCGGGGGTCTAGATTTGTGTCCAGTTGATAACAGTCGGCTCCCTTTTTAGGGTTCCGTAGTCCTGACAAGGAACCCTAAAAATGCCTTTATTTCGCCAATTGTGAACCGATTTCGATGATTCTTATTTTGTTTGGAAGAAAATTACTTCGCGGTGGTTCCGTTTAAATTTGGTGAAGATCTGATGGTGATCTTCGGAGATATGCAATGGAACTCTTCATATACAGCGTGGAGATTTCAATACGACAATAAATTAAACTTTGTGTACCTTAGGACGTTCCCAGTCTACATACAAAAATTAATTTGAAAATATCCAGTAGTTTAGTCACAGGAGATTATTTTTCATTTTTAACATTTGCTACATGATGTTTCTGTTATTAAGGAAGCACTGACAGGTTAACGACCCTCGCATCGGTAACATCAAAACATTAAAAACACGTTGCCAACTAGCTACTTAAAACCTTTCGCCAAATTAGTGAACATTTGTTTCCAGTTTTATGCCATTTAGTTTGTTTTTTTTTTTTTTTAATTTTGAAGTTGGGATTTTTTTAATTTGATGGTTTAGAATTATTCCTATGAACTAGTATTGTCCGTGTTTTCATTTATTGTCGTATTATCGTCTCCACTCTGTATAGACAGCAAATCGGTGTTGATTGCTGCAATCGCTTGGATGTTTGTCTTTTTCACAAAATCATAACATAACATCACGCCTGTATGCTCTGAGGGGGTATGCAGATGTGTGCAGTACACCCACATTTCGACAGTTCGGTCTGTTAGGTTCCATTTTATTGGGGATAAGTCTATTAGCATGACATGTATTGTTAACAATATGAAATAAATGACTGCCTCGTTGGTCTAGTGGTGGCGACTACTTAGCATGAGGTCCTGGGTTCGATTTCCAGGTCGGGCAAAGTGTTATTGGGTTTTTCCATCAGGAATTTCTCAGTAGCAGCCACGGAGTCTGGATTTGTGCCAGCGCTCGCCCCCTATCACATAGGACTTAAACATAACTGGCGAAGTGTGGGTGTATGTCCTACTGGGTACACCTCAGCCCAAATCTTCGGAATTACAGGCGTGATGTTATGTTATGTTAAAATAAATGTATAGCTAATATTTGTATAACATATTACAACTAAAAATGGTAAAATAAAAAACTTTTTGGCAAAAAATAAAACCGACTTCAAAAACACAACAAAGTGAAAAATAACTTTAGCTTCAGTAGTCGGTGGCAAAAAAACTGAATCAATCACACAGAAGTCACCGACTTTTGAAGCTAAAGTAATTTTTCTCTTTGTTGTGTTTTTGAAGTCGGTTTTATTTTTTGCCAAAAAGTTTTTTATTTTACCATTTTTAGTTGTAGTAAGTGAAGTAAAGGAATTAATTACTGAATGGGTAAATGATGAAATTGTTATGAAGGTCATTATTTTACGAAAACTTGACTGCCTCGTTGATCTAGCTAGAGTGGTTGCAATCGCGACAACTGAGCATGAGGTACAGAGTTCAATACCCGGGTCGGGCAAATTATTACTGGGTCTTTCCTCCAGGAATTTGTCAGTAGCAGCCAAGATTTGAGCCCGATTGATGACAATAGATTCGCCTCCTATTGTATGGGACTTAAACATAATAAGTAGCGAAATGTGGGGGTACTATTAAGTGCATCTCTGCTCCAACCTTTTGGGACTACAGGCGTGATGTTATGTTATGTTTGGTATTTTCCTTCATAAAAATTAATTTTATCAACATCTCTTCTACGCTACACACGATTTACCTCCCAAACAAAGCTATCCGATAAGTTATGTGAGAGACAGTCGCCACAATGGCTCTATCGACTATCATGAACCCAGTCTCGTGACCTCAGTTTAGCTGATTAGAGGTTGTCTTACACTGAATAATTAATTGACAGATCTGGGATGGCATATCTTGTGTGTTTGTATGGTAATCCGTTAAGGCCATCTATTTGAATGGTCAATATGGTATCGCATGTCGCTTGTAGTATTTTGTGGTAACAAGATTCGATGAGAATTTTGATGCGATTATTGTAGAATTTATAATACTATACGAGTATCTAGATTCAGGTTTTTATTGAGCCTAGCCCATTTACTGTTAAATTAAATTGTCTGAAGAATCTGTAAGTATAACATTTTAATTCGGTTTAACAAATTAAGAAGATAGCTGAAATTATTTCTGTGGTATTGATATAACGGTGGAATAGATTGCCTATGCTGAGTTGGTAAAGAAGATTCTATGTATAATGCAATAAGATGACAAGTTGACGCAAGTACTACCGCGCCCACTGACGGTCGATGAATTTTCATCCTTATAACTCAGGGCATAAGAGTAAAAAGTCGACCTTCAAGAGTTCCTGATTTTGAATGGTTTCACTGTGATATTCCAGTAGCTCTGTACGAATAGTTGAGAAAATACAGGGTGTAAAAGACCTCATCACGAAGCCGTCAACCAAGCATTCTGTACATCAAACTAAGTAACTTTACGCAAAAATCATTGCTGGGAAACAACTTTTTTTTGAGGGTGAAAAATCATTTGGCAGAACTCAATGCAACGCACTCAAAACATTGTGCTGATGGATGGATTGAATAGTACGAGGGTCGTGGAGGTGTTTAAAGTAAAAATCTTATATTAAAAACTTGTATTTAAAAAAAACTGGTTAAAAAGTTTTGACCCCCAATATCTCCGTAACTAGAAGGTTCCCAGGTATCGTGTAGAACAAAAAAATGATCGCAATGACGGGGAGAACAAGTGCCTTTCGGCTTCGTTATGAGGTGTTATACACCCTTTATAAATCTGATCTGTTTATTTGCATTATTAACACTACTTAATAATAAGCTTTGCATGTGTAATATTTATTTTAGTCTTATATACCACAAGTTTTACAACATTGTGAGAATGCGTTATCACAGTTAAGTAGCACATAAGTATTTATTGGAGTTTACTTTCTAGTCAACGTGTGCTTTAAATTTTGTTCTCGAAAAGTGTTCCTCGTGTCAAATCTTAATATTTCTAATATAATAACGTTTTATAACGTTGTGTTTGAGTATTAGACAGGGCACATTTCAAAAATATCGTATAATGTCCAAATTATTGTCTTTGAAGATGGTCGATCTCTCTCTAGAATCTCTAGATAATTATGGAGTATATTTACAAAAATCCTTAATTTTTATCGTGCCTATTTTGAAGGCACACAAAATTAAAGTCAAGTGAAAGTCAAAATTATTTATTGTATTATAATTATTAGTGTGGGTTGGTGAATGTCATAACATGTCTTAGAATTTTTCCTTTGTCCCTCCAGTTTCCTCTCACTTTTGATTGATTTAAAATAAACTGTGTGTGTAGAAACATGTGTGTGTTGTCGGGTTTGCCGACGCTAGGGTGGATGACTTCAACGCTATAATGCGCAAAAAGTCAGTCTCACTAATTCGCCGAATTAGAGGAAGTGGCAACGGAATTAGGATGATTGCAGAGAGACCGAAGAGTGAAAGATATGTTATAGGCCTACGCCTATCACGTTTCTTTCTGATATCCAGTGACTATCAAGCTTCGGTTGTACACCGAACTTTGATGCAACCGAGAATGTCATAATATTGGTATTACGTATCGCACTGAGGGGATATCACTTTACGGTGACTAACAGCCCGGGTACGGTGTAACGTTTTTCACGGAAGCCACTTCAACCTCAGTTGTCATCAATTTGTTGTCCACTGTGCTTACATAATCGAAATAATATAAGTATCGATACGAAAGCGACTGTCAAAATCAGTTACGGTGACTAGCAGCCACGATGACAACCAATGACGTCATATTTGATCGCGACTGGTCACACATAATACGAAACTAACCTTTTGACAGTTAATTGATGGACACTGAGCCCAGTTACAATAATTTCGAGCTGTCAACAGAGATACGTAATAGCCCTACTGAATCTGCAGTTGTAGGAAAGCTTATCAAAATGCATGTTGTCTTAGCTATTTTTGCTGGTGTATTTTGCATGGTGGACATTTTATTAGTCTGAATAAAATGCATTTTATTTTATTATTTATAAAAAGATTGATCTAATTGTGGTCAGTTGAACCCAAAGGCATTACGTAATTTTTTAATCTTTTTAAAATCCGTCTTTTTCGTATTCTCTTCTGGAAAGATTCTGGTGTTGTTATTTCTGAGTACATCATTTTAAGATTTTCTAGTTCGTTTTCAATTTCGGTTTTCTCCTTTGTTAGGAATTCAATCGTCGATTTTTGAATGTTGTATCCTAAAGCCCGTTTACTTCTTTCGTTTGCATAGTGAGCTTGGCTTTCATTTCTTAAAACCTGAAACATTTCAAAATAGGTAATAAACAAATTAATTGGAAAAAAAATCTGTGGATTTCGAGATGGACTCACGCAACAAGGACATAATAATTATTACTATTATTTCTTAAATTTTTGTTTTAGTTCAGCGTTATAAGAATTACTAAAAGTTTAATAAATAATTGAAGCCAATGGATAAAATGTTATTAATTCAAATAATATTTAATCTTAAAATCTTCAGACCCCTTTTTTAATACTGTCCGACTCACACTTGGCCGGTTTTTCAATTACAACTTATCAAAAATTCCGCTAAAATAACACATTTAATAATGATACAGTTAATGGGGTCCCGTGGATATACTTTGGATAGGTTAACAAAAAAAAAATGTTTGACGTTTTACCTTGTCGCCGATAATTGACATTAACGTGTAATCATCTGCATTAGTATACAAGCTTATATCTTCAATTAGACCCTGAAACAGATAAAATATTTTACTAAAGAGAATTCGACATAAAAAACAGACGGACACAGTTCCTTTTTTTACCTTTTAAGGTACGGAACCCTAAAAAACAGAAGGATCAAGATGACTTTACGAACTTCTAACTCAATTGAAATGCGTCTTGGTGATTTATTATTTGATCGTTTTTTTTAATTTATAAATCGACAAATATAACCCTATGCCTTAGACAGACGAAGCTGATATCAGAGCTTTTTCAACATCAATAATTCACGAGACATTCCCCCAAAACGGTTTCATTCTCCAAAAATAACATACCTAACATAAGATCAGGCCTTTAATCCCCGAATGGTTAAGAAAAGTTGTACCTAATAGTACAACCCAGGACCTCATGGTCAGCAGACTCTAGACTAATGGGGCAGTCCAAAAATAAATAAGACCATTATGTGCGAGCACATAGACATTTAAGTCTTTAAATTCTCTTGCGGTGCTGCAGCTCCCTCACCGGAGCTTTCGCCTATAATGTAACAATCCAAGATTTGATTATGTAAAGAAACAAGTGAATCTGAAAGCATACATTACGGCGGCGAAGTTCTACCACACGTAAGTCAAAAATGCAAATTTACACTAAAGTAACAGTCCACAACATTTTTTTTAATTGTGTTCACTTCAAATTAGATAGTTGCTGTTTCTGATTGGCTGAAACAATGCGTCCTCAGATTCTCTAGCAAGCGGCATCAATATGTCGAAACCGCCAAAAATTTACTTACGTGGTGTTAGAGTTTCAACGACGATAACAGGCGAATGCTCCCTACCGGTCAGGGAGCGCCTTTTGCTTACTTTTACTCAAATATACATCGTTCAGTAGTATAAGTACCAGGTGAAGAAGAATGATACCCAGAATTAAAGGGGTTGCTCAGTGTTTTCCTTTATAAATACTTTTATTTTATTTTATTTATTTAGGGACAAAAAACAGTAACACGTTACAAGGTATGTAACGGAGCTAAATATGTTCATTTAACAAACGTATAACCCACACTGTTGTCCACGGATAAAAAAAAAAATACTAAAAAGAGGAAAGGACGGACGGTCGCATAAGTAAATTATTAATGAAAATAAGAAAGGAAAAGAAAAGTAAATTATGAAAGGTTGTCGGTAAGTATGGGCAAAGCCATTTTTTAAAATCGTGCAGGAGAAAACGCAAAAATATCGGTATCAGCAAAGTGTGTGTTTATAAGTGGCTCCGGCCCATCTGGTAACTTTCCCATTTCGACAACTAAACAAAAAAGCATCACAAAAGTCCCATTTCGTAACTATCTTGATCTTCATACATTGAATCCCACTTCGTAACTATTTTGATCTTCATACATTGAATCCCATTTGGTAAACTTTTTGTTCGGCAAGTACAGGTATCTCTCAGGAGAACTACTAAGAAAAATCACTTACTTACTTACAAAAACAATTACTGTTCGGTATTATGTATTTCTTTCTAACTTATCGTAAATAATAAAGCAATGTATGTACACAAAAATAAACCTTCCTGCTATGAGAATAAAAGTAATTAAATTTATAACTAAGAAAAGAATAGTTCCAATAATACTTAACCTAACTACAAAAAACTACCAAATCGTAACAGAACAGTCTTTTTGGTGATGAATACCCAACCCAAAGTACTAAGTTTGCATCAATTCAAGGTGGTATTTATACTAACAGTTCCGTCTGTTCACACAAGTTCAGGGCGGAACCTACTTACGATAAAAGTACTGGGCTTCATAATAGGATTTCTGTTATTGGAATTTTGTTAACACCAAACGGAATGGACAAGTACTGTTTGCGCGCCGGATATCAATATTACAAACCAATACAATAATTAAATAAACTTTCTACATGCCAAGTTGTACTCCAGTTTACATTAAAAAAAATGAAGTAAAACAGGCAATTGTTAAGAGCAAAAAAGAATCTGTGTAGAGTTAAAACCTGTACCAGCTTTGTGCACTGAATAAACCTTAAAATTAAAAGATGCGGGGTTTGAATATACCAAGGACTTACCAAAATATGCGGCACTCAATACCAGCAGCAGTTGAGATACCCATAATTTTTAATGATTACATTGTTCGACGACACTGAGGACGAAAGCCGAATTATAGTGTTCAGATCAAAGACTGCAATCAATATTTGAAAAAAGTTCATCAGTTCCTTGGTGCTCTTGCTCATCAGTTGTTAAAAAGTCATGAAGAATGGAGATATCCCGATCCCCTTTTGTAAGTCTGGTAGTCGGTAGTAGTAGTAGACTGGTAGTATTGTCGGCCGGACTAACATCTTCTTCACGATTCTGTTCTCCTAGTACTTATTGTTGGGTTTTTATTAAAAAGACAATTCAGCGGCACCAACATCTCCTTCTTGATTCTGTTCTCCTAGTACCTACTTTCTGTTAAAATTCAAAATTGAGTTCTCTCGTAACAAACCTTAGTGTGCCAGAGAGATACAAACAATAGCAACATCAACAAATGGTTTCCTTGTAACTTTGGGAGCTGACTGTACTGTACAAAAAACAGTTGAAATTTATGGTTGACGAAATGGGATTCAATGTATGAAGATTAAAAAAGTTACGAGTTGGCACACTTTTTCACTTTTTTCGCACGTCTTTTGTTTAGTTGTCCAAATGGGAAAGTTACGAGATGGGCTGGAGCCTTATAAGTTACTACAAGGCGACGGAGAGGTGCCCGCTCTACGGCGTTTGTTTTGCACTTCTCAGTGTGAAACAGACGAGGAACGCGCACCTCCCGCCATATAATACGTCTAGGTACTACGTAACATAACTTATTGGTAAGTTCATTACAATCAAACTTATTATTACAATTGCCATGCAGCATCATGACCATGAGGAGCGTACGCCTGGACTCCAAACTCAAGAGATTGTGCTGTTTGAGTAGTTCTAAATAAGAAATTCTTGAGTGATAAAATTTATACTGCACATTACGTAGGTTTTTTTTTTTACCATTTCAAGTCTATATGAGTATTTGTCATAGAAAGGACTCCAAATAGGAACAGCATATTCTTACTTTCTTATTTTTAAGTCCTTGGAAGATCTCATGACGAAACCATACATCCGAAAGGCTTTATTAATAACATTATCGATATACTTGGTTATAAAATCGCAATTGACCTATTGTGACCCTATTTATGATGTCTAATTTTTTTGTTAAACTTTTAACATGTAGGTCTGATGTACATAATAAAGAGTATTCTATCTATCTTATTATGTATACAATGTACATGTGTATAATGTTGATAGAAAAACCCTTAAAGCTGGAATAAAATTCAATTACTCACCTCAAATCCTCTCTCCATTAATGAAGTTCCTGAATAAGCCAGTTGGATCTTCATATCTTTGGTAAGAACCACATCTGTACCTTTTAACAGAGTTAACGCATCGCATTGCTTTACACCGTTCAGGTACAAGTCTGCTGTATCACCTCTGACATAAACGACAATTTTAAACCATTTATTTTTGAAATTCTCATTGATTAGAGAATAAATTGAATTGGAATACAATTCAGTATCCAAAGTGATTTTTGAAATGTCCTTTCCAGCAGCTTGTATGCACAGACTCATGACTGTATGTTCGTTTTGGGTTATGGAGAACAGGCAAGATGACTTGCCGGTTTCCGATTTAAAAATGGCCGTCACGATGAATGGGGCCGATAAGTTTAGGCCAACAAGGTCTGTGGCACTAGAATCCACTTGCACGGGTTCTCCGCTGGTAAACCTGTATGAAGACCTGTCAGGAGTGTAAGAATCTTCAATCAGTTCTGCATCATCATGTGGTTTAAGTAGGTTATGTCTTACATCTGAAAAAAAAGTAAATATATCTCAATTATTGTTAAAGGAAATAGAAAAGATCATTGGAGATCTAAGGAGCTTGATGACGATTACAATTTAAAAAATTAAAAACCGGCCAAGTGCGAGTCGGACTCGCACACGAAGGGTTCCATACCATTATCTATATAACATTAGACAAAACGGAAAAAAACACGTTTGTTGTATCGGAGCCCCCCTTAAAGATTTATTTTATTCTGTTTTTAGTATTTGTTGTTAAAGCAGCAACCGAAATACATCATCTGTGAAAATTCCAACTGACTAGCTATTACGGTTCATGAGATACAGCCTAGTGACAGATAGACGGACAGTGGAGTCCCCTTATAGGGTCCCGTCCTTACCCTTTCGGTACGGAACCCTATAAAAGAGGAAGATGTACAATATACGTATCACATTATGAACGTAATATACGTTTATTTACGTTCCCAGAGAACTCGTAGTTGGTGTGTAGCTACGGGAGCCTTTGGTGTTCATCGGTATAAAATATAGAGTATCATACTTAGTCAATTTACCGTAAGTTGAAGCAGTTTCACTAGGAGGTAGAAATACGTTTCCTCCTGGAATTCCAGGCGGTCCTGGTGGTCCGGGAGGACCTGCTTGACAATTACATATACCAGGCAGTCCTTGTGGCCCAACTGGACCTGATGTTCCAGGGTCACCTGTGACTCCCTTGTCTCCTTTATCGCCTTTTAACTGAAATATAGTTTCCTTTACTATTTAGATAGCAAATCAAGCAACAATTTTAATTGTTTTTAGCAATAATCTTTCTGTCGTGGGTATTTTATAGTCTTTAGTCGTTACGGGTGATCATTAGCCCGAAAATCTGAGCCACCATTCTTACCAGAGTTTATCAAAACTTGATAGGGAAAAGGGTGGCAGATAATAAAGGCTCTCTTTGTTTAAAAAAAAAACTATAATAACGGATGTAAAAACCTCATAATCATGCCAAAAGGCACTTTTTCTCCCCGTCATTGCGATATTTTTTTTTGTTTTACACCATACCTGGGAGATATTTAATGGAGTTTTCTTAAAAACAAGTTTTTAATGTAAGATTTTTTAACACCTCTACGACCCCCGTACTATTCAATCCATCCATCGGCACAATGTTTTCGTAAAGGTAAAGTTTGATGTACAGAATGCTTGGTTGACGGCTTTGTGATGAGGTTGTTTACACCCTGTATTTATTAAACTCACCTTGGATAAATCAATTTCTGGTGTACTTCCTTTTTGACCTTTTAGTCCCATATTTCCTGGTGGTCCCCACGGTCCCTAGATTAAAAACATAAAATTACAATTTTGACCGATATATAATACAAGCTTTTTCCCTTAATTGCTTTCGCTTAAATGTCGCATAATATCCCACGAGAACATTTTAAATACCCACATTACATAATATGTATTTTCCATCATTTATTGATAGTGACATGTGAGGATTACGATGTCAAATATGGATTTGTTTAAAATTATTAAGCCATTATGTGGTATTCGAGTCCGGTAGTGATAGATGCCCAGACCTACACATCTAAGGCTTGAAATAGTTACGCTGACAGTCGGTCGCGCACTTGACTTAATACGGCTGGGCTGTCGGTTGCCGCTGACGTCAGTGGCGCGTATTAAGTCAAATTTGAAATTTATTTCATCGCTGGCGTACGCGACCGTATGTAAATAACGTACAACAGGGTGAATCAGTTGAAAATTATCAGAAGTAGACGGATGGGTATAAAAATATAATTGCACGAAGACACTTTTTGAGGCTACCAGTAGAATCAAGTCAAAATATTACGCCATCTCGCAGAGATATAGAGAATAAAAAATTTCAATTGTGTAATATATATTAAACCATCAAGATATTGTTTTTTTTTTACTCAATAATCAATGTGTGGTTTCCATAACATGTGCTTTTCCCCTAGACCTTTAGAGCAAAACGAAGAAAATGTTTTTTATTTTTTTGGTGGCCACTAACTATTTAACTAACTTACCTAAGTATATCGTTATATAAGAGAAATAAGTACTTTATCAAATATAATATTATGATGGTAGTTACCTGGTTTCCACTTTCTCCCTTAATACCAGGATCTCCTTGAATACCGGGTATGCCTGGTATTCCCAACGGCCCAATGAAGCCCTGTGGTCCTTGGGGACCTGCTTGGCCTTCATCGCCCTTATCGCCTTTTAGACCCGACAGGCCTTGAAGTCCCTTTTGCCCAGGCATTCCCACATCACCTTTAGCACCTACCGGGCCTTCAAATCCCTTTTGCCCCGGCATGCCTATTTCACCTTTATAGCCCTTAACCCCTTTCCATCCAGGCATTCCACGCTGCCCCTTCAAACCTTTTGGTCCTATTGGTCCAATAAAACCTTGTTCACCTTTAACACCTTCATTCCCTTTCCAGCCTGACATTCCATACTGCCCCTTCGAACCTTTTTGTCCAGGGGTACCTTGCAGACCTTGTTCACCTTTATCGCCTTTATACCCTGGCAAACCTGGTGTTCCAATCACTCCCCTCTCCCCTTTTGGTCCTGCGAGACCTGGCCAGCCTGGATCCCCCTTCTCGCCATTTTCACCTTCCCATCCAGGCTTTCCATCTGGCCCTATCGAACCTCTTGGTCCTTCAGGTCCTATAAGACCTTGTTCACCTATACCACCTTTAATCCCTTTCGTGCCTGGTAGTCCACTCTGCCCCATTGTACCTTTTTGTCCAGTGGTACCTCTCAGACCTTGCTCACCTTTATCGCCTTTATACCCTGGTATGCCTGTTAATCCAATATGCCCAATCGAACCTTTTGGTCCTTCGGGACCTGGACAACCTTGATCTCCGTTCTCGCCCTTTTCACCTTCCGATCCAGGCTCCCCATCCGGCCCTATCAAACCTTTTGGTCCTTTCGGTCCTATAGGACCTCGTTCACCTTTACGGCCTTCATTCCCTTTCTTGCCTGGTATTCCATCCTGCCCCATTTTACCTTTTTGTCCATCGGGACCTCTCAGACCTTCCTCACCTTTATCGCCTTTATTTCCTGGCTTGCCTGTTATTCCAGTATACCCAATCGAACCTTTTGTTCCTTCGGGACCTGGCCGGCCTGGATCCCCCATTTCGCCCTTTTTACCTTCCCATCCAGGCTTTCCATCCAGCCCTACCGAACCCTTTGGTCCTTCAGGTCCTATAAGACCTTGTTCACCTTTATCGCCTTTACTTCCTGGCTTTCCTGGTATTCCAAACTGCCCCATTGAACCTGTTTGTCCAGTGGTACCTCTCAGACCTTGTTCACCTTTATCGCCTTTATACCCTGGTATACCTGGTATTCCAATTCCCCCAATCTCCCCTTTTAGTCCTCCGCGACCTGACCAGCCTCGATACCCCCTCCGGCCTTTGACACCTGGCGCTCCTGGCATTCCAATATTCCCTACCAAACCATCTAGTCCTCTAAGTCCTGTGAGACCTTGTTCACCTTTGTCACCTTTATTCCCAGGCTCGCCTTGTATTCCAAACTGCCCAATCGAACCTTTTGCTCCTTGGAGACCTCTGGGACCTTGACCACCTTTCTGGCCTGTATACCCTTGCATGCCTGGTATTCCCAACTGCCCCTCCGAACCCTTATCTCCTTTGGGACCTACGTAACCCCGATCACCTCTATAACCTGGCATGCCTGGTATTCCAATCTGCCCAATCGAACCTTCTGGTCCTTGGAGACCTGTCGGACCTTGATCACCTTTAGGGCCTTTATCCCCTGGCATGCCTGGTATTCCCAACTGCCCTTCCGAACCCTTATCTCCTTTGGGACCTTCGTAACCCCGATCACCTTTATAACCTGGCATGCCTGGTCGCCCCATAATAGGCCGAAAGATGGTTTGTCCTGGCATCCCAGGCGGTCCTGGTGGACCGGGAGGACCTACTAAATAATTACATGTGCCAACCGGTCCTTGTAGCCCAACTGCACCTGGCATCCCAGGGTCACCCTTGATTCCCTCGTCTCCTTTATTGCCCTTTATCTGCAATATTAGTTTCCTTTACTATTTAGGTAGCTGAATATTGGGTTTTTTTTATTCATAATAATCTGTGCCGTGGACCTTTGTTAGGGATCTAGGACACTTGTTTATACACGATGCGCGAAAAGACATTTGCTCGCATGGGATTTTGCGCGAATGAGCGTAATTATGCAAAAATGCGCGATTAGACATTTGCGCGACTGAACACTTGAGTGACTTATGGACCCGTGAGATTCCGTTTTGACAAAACATTGTTATGTTTTGTCAATTAGTAATATCAGGCGTGAAACATCACACCTGATATTACTTGAAAGGAGGGCTGAGTTGTAACTGTGTGTGCTAAGTTCCAGACAAACTGAAAAAAAAAAAAGTTATTATCGCTGTTTTTATTTCTTGAGTTTATATGGCGGCGATGAAAATTTTCCGTCATAGATCTCGTTTTCAAGGTTTTTGGGATCACTGATAATGAAAATGAGGAAAAACTAAAATTGAGGACAGCCGATGAAAATTTTTGGTTTTTCTTTTATGGCTGACGTTTCCATGGTTTTCGAGGCTCTGACAGGACTGTAAATTGTCAAGATAGTTATTATCTTTAAAAACTACCATCATACCGGATTACTTTACCGCATTACCGGATAACTAGGAGATAGTTTATTCACGCTGATTAGTAATTTGATCTATTTTCGTTATAAGCAACCCCAAAAATCATGAAAATGACACTCATGACGAAAACAAGAGATAGATTTCATTACCGCTGTCTTTCGTTTTGAAAAACACTACAAATTACAACTAATCAAATCCAGAATGAAAAACAGCGATCTACTACTTCCTTCCCAGTCAAGTCCTTCAAGTAATATCAGGCGTGCGTGATGTCATCAGATCAGTCTGTTCGGCATCCCCCGGTCTATTAATTCGCGCAAGTAACAGTCGCGTAAATGTCTATTCGCGCATAATATATTATGTTCATTCGCGCAAGTGTCGTGTTACCCAGTAACTGAGTTTACCCACACATAGTAGAGAAAAGGGTGACAGGTACAACGGCTCCCGTTTTGTTTCTAAAAAAAATCTACATCATGCATAAAACTCACCTTGGACAAATAAATTTCTGGTAAACTTCCGTTTTGACCTTTTCGACCTTTTAACCCCACAGGTCCTGGTGGTCCACACGGTCCCTAGATTAAAAACACAAAAATGACACTTTTGACCAATACGAAATATTTGCTTTAAGCATAATTATGTTTTAATACCCATGTGTGCGGGTCGCTAGTTGGCAATAAACATTAAATGATTTGTAGGTACATAACAATTTTAGACAAAAACATTTTCTTGTTTCGTGATTTTTCAATAGTCCGGTTTTAGTTTTTGAACTTATTTTTTCATATCGCTATGTACGAGTAGGAGAAAGTAATATAATATCATCACACTCTTGCCCTAATCCTAATTCATTTGGGGCCGGCGCAGCAAGTCTTTTTCTTGCATACTTCTCTATTACTCGTCATCTCATCTGACACCTCCTTTCTTACTAAGGCAAGAAGAAATCCTTCACAAAAATAAAAACATAATACTCGTATTATCAAACATAATTTTGTATAGAAAAAAAACTCAAAACTCAGGCCGAACTATGCTAAATTAATTTAAGTGCGTGCATTTGGTAAATTGTGGACAGTGAAATTAAAAAATTACGCACGGAGGAAACTCGGTATGTTATGGATAGACCCATCCACAGGCCAACCTAGGCAAGCACGGCTTAACCTAAAGATTGACCCGAGCGGCTGTTATTACTTAGCCACGAGCTCCTCTCAAAAATTAAAAAATAAATACAAACAATGATAATAGTTTGATGTTTGTTACCTGATTTCCCTTTTCTCCCATATTACCAGGATATCCTTTATTACCTGGCATGCCTGGTAGTCCAAACTGCCCAATGGAGCCCATTGGTCCAACGGGACCTACCTGGCCTTCATCACCCATATCGCCTTTTTGTCCTGGCTGGCCTTGAAATCCCTTTTGCCCCAGCATTCCCAAATAACCTGAAGGACCTGGCTGGCCTTCATATCCCTTTGGACCCAGCGTGCCCATTTCACCTATATTGCCTCTATCTCCTGGCCACCCAGGCATTCCATACTGCCCAGTAAAACCTTCTGGTCCTGCGGGACCTATTAGTCCTTGTTTACCTTTATCGCCGCTAGCACCTGGCCATCCGGGCCATCCAAACTCCCCAATCGAACCTTCTGGACCTTCGGGACCTCTTAGACCTTGTCCTCCTTTATCACCTTTGTTCCCTAACTCGCCTGGTATTCCAAACAGCCCCATCACACCTTTTGGTCCTTCGGGACCTAGCCAGCCTGAATCCCCTTTAGGTCCAGGGCCACCTGGCCAACCGGGCATTCCATATGGCCCTATCGAACCTTCGGGTCCTGTAAGACCTTTCAGACCTTTTTCACCTTTATCGCCTTTAGCACCTTGCAATCCGGGCCACCCAAACTGTCCAATCAAACCTTCTGGACCCTCGGGACCTCTCAGACCTTCTTCACCTTTATCGCCTTTATTCCCTGAATCACCTGGTATTCCAAACTGCCCAATTACACCTTCTGGCCCTTCGGGACCTGGCCAGCCTAGATCCCCTTTAGGTCCAGGGCCACCTGGCCATCCGGGCATTCCATACGGCCCTATCGAACCTTCCGGTCCTTCAGGACCTATCAGACCTATTTCACCTTTATCACCATTAGCACCTGGCCATCCGGGTAACCCAAACTCCCCAATCGAACCTTCTGGACCCTCGAGACCTCTCAGACCTTCTTCACCTTTATCGCCTTTATTCCCTGAATCACCTGGTATTCCAAACTGCCCAATCACACCTTTTGGTCCTTCGAAACCTGGACGGCCTGAATACCCTTTAGGTCCAGGGCCACCTGGCCATCCGGGCATTCCATACGGCCCTATTGAACCTTCCGGTCCTTCGGGTCCTATAAGACCTTGTTCACCTTTATCGCCTTTATTCCCTGAATCGCCTGGTATTCCAAACTGCCCATTCAAACCTTTTAGTCCTTCGGGACCTCTCAGACCTTGATCGCCTTTATCGCCTTTTTGTGCTCGCCCTCCGGGCTTCCCATAATCCCCAATTGAACCTTCTGGTCCCCTGAGACCTGTCTGACCTTGATCACCTTTATCGCCTTTTTTTCCTGGCCATCCGGGCATTCCATACCCCCCAATAAAACCTTGTGGTCCTTCACGACCTCTCAGACCTTGTTCACCTTTATCGCCTATTTCCCCTGGCTTGCCTGGCAATCCAAACTCCCCAATCGATCCTTTTGGTCCTTCGAGACCACTCAAGCCTTGATCACCTTTACGGCCTGTATCCCCTGGCATGCCTGGTTTTCCCAACTGTCCCTTTAAACCTGCACCTCCTTTAAGACCTATGTCACCTTGGTCACCTTTATAACCAAGCCTGCCTGGTATTCCAACGTGCCCAATCGAACCTTTTGGTCCTTCGGGACCTATCAAGCCATGATCCCCTTTAAGGCCTGTATCCCCTGGCCTGCCTGGTATTCCCAACTGCCCCTTCGCACCCTTTTCGCCTTTGAGACCTGTGTCACCTCGATCACCTTTACAACCTGGCATGCCTGGATGTCCTAGCGGTCCCAAGGGTTCTATAGCACCCTTTTGTACAGGTATTGTAACGGTTTCAAAATGTATCTTCTCCTCTTTTTCTAAATGACTGCTGTTGGCAGGTAAGGTATTTGCCTCCTCGTTCTCCCTCTTCCTCCTTAGCTGTAAAAAATATAAATAAATTTGAGATATACCTATTCAATTCAATGTAAGGGACATTGACGCGCAATCTGTTGCCATAATTTCAGTACGTCATTATTATGTAGAACTACTTGTGAGTTAAGTACTTAGGTATTGAGCCTGTGGTAAAAGTTTATTTCAAGATATCCGTTGCACCATGTCTCAAACGCTGTGGGTTACTAGTTACATGTGCATAGTGTGTAAAACTTTATGTATTTAGAAGCAAGATAATAATCACGGTATTCAAGCCATTATAATGTGTATTTCATGAGGTCCTGTTGACCAATAATAATGTGTGTGTATAACCTATAACCTTCATCATCATCATCATCATTAGCTTATAATGTTCCCACTGCTGGGACACGGCCTCCTCTCAATGAGAGGGAATGGGCTATAATCCAACACACGGGCCTAGTGCGGATTGGTAGATGTCACATGTCTTCGAATTTTTGGTTCTAGGACATGCCGGTTTCCTCACGATGTTTTCCTTTACCGTTTTGAGAGCAGTGGTGATGAAATAAATTAAACAAAGTAATGCGCCTGTCTGGGTTCGACCCTACGACTTACTGTTCCTAAGTCAGGGCTACCAGGGCGCCACAGGGCACGCCACAATAGTGGCGGTAAGTCCCCTCTTTGAGGAGTGGCTTGAGAGACGCCACGGCGTCCTCACCTTCCGCCTGACGCAGGTCCTCACCGGACACGGTGTTTTCGGGAGGTTCCTGCACCGAATCGGGCGGGAGGAAACGCCCGGGTGTTTCCACTGCGAGGATCGACCGGAGGACACGGTGGAGCACACGGTGGAGGTGTGCTCCGCGTGGGCGGAGCACCGCCGTGTCCTCGAAGCGGCGATTGGCGGCGGCGACCTCTCGCGTTCTGCCCTGGTGCAAGCCATGGTCCGGAGCGAGACGGAATGGGACGCCGTCACCTCCTTCTGCGAAGCAGTAATGCTAGAGAAGGAGGTGGCGGAACGTGAGAGGGAGAGAACCTCACAGCGTCCCGGCCGCCGCGGGAGACGCCCCGGGCGTCGGGGGCCACCACGTGGCCCCCGGCCACCGTAGGCGCGGGCCTGTGGACGGTGGGCTATGGGCTAGCTCGCCGTCCGTCCGTCTCATGACGACAGGCCGTGTCGACGGCGCGTTCGTGTTCCACGCGCGCCTCAAAGAGAGTCAGCAAAAAGGAAGGGGTCCGAAAGGACCGATGCCTGCCGGGGTTGCGGGACTATTCTAAAGAGATACCGTGGCCCCGGAACACAAAGGGCGATGAAGGAACATGGATGGGTTTTAGTCAGTAAAAGTCTGACACTCCCTCCTGCTCCGCCCAGAGCGGGAGAAGTCATTTGATGATTTCCCACCCGAAAAAAAAAAAAAAAAAAAAAAAGGGCTGCCACCACTGTGTCACCGCTGCTCTATCCTCTACCTGCCTATAACCTTATTACCTTGTTATTTCTTTTTTTACCACTGCTTATCAAAAAGACGGCAATTATCGCAAAAACACATGAAAAAAAAAAACAAATAAAACATGTAATAATTTTGAAATGTTAGACATTTTTCCTTATTGCACGTACCTCATAGCAAATATACTTTAATGTGTCATCGTCAGCATTAGTGTACAAACTTGCTTCCTCAACGAGGCCCTGAAAAAATAACACAATTAAATGGGCTGTTTTTTAATTACGACAAAATTTTTCATAATTATGATTAAATAATAATAATAAAACCTTTATTTTCAGGCTGCTTTGGTCCATAGATAAAGACCTTACAGACTTACATATATAATTTATATTAGTAAAGTGTGTGTTAATATATAAACTTAAAAACTATGTTAGTAAAACACACTTCACTCGACTACTTTCTTTGTGCGATCGTGTAGCACTTGTCCTCGAAAGCGACGGAACATTACACCTTGCGGCCAAAAGTCCTCTGCCATGACGAGGTGCAGGTAGCATGTAGGTACTCGCACCACGAACGCCTTGAAGTTGACGTTGCGGCGCGATTCAAACAACTGCACTCTCGACCTGTACTTGGTCTTTTGGCATACGTACTCCACTATGTCCTCGGCCTTAGTGGTATAGTGTAGGTTTTTTTTTTTTTTTTTTAGGAAGGATCACTCGCAATTGCAACGCGCTAAGGTTGCTTTACTGCTTAACCGGACAATCCTGTGGTGGCCAAAAATTACTTTAAGGCCCCCAGCCAGGGCTTACAAACTAAGGATTTAGATTAAATGAACAGTCACTAAGGGCACCCCCTGTGGGGTTCGGGCCTCGGCTTAGTGCGTCATTGATAAGAGGGCAGCAAGGGACAACAGGCTGGGTCGGATCATTATAGTGTAGGCGGGAAATAAATTAGGTATATATATGGGAGTGTTCGGCTGGGCGGCTCGAACAGGGATGTAGGAGCTGTGCCGCAGCGGTTCTTGTTGGTTCTTTGCCGGCGTTTCTTCCTCTGCACCGTGATTTGTATCACCACCCATATCAGGTATTGTTGTAGAAATATTCAGTAAATAATTCGGCGTAGTGCGATCATTAGCTTTGAATAGTCTTTATCTCTCTCTAAAAATACTGATAATTCATTCAAGTGGAATAGAAGTAGAAATCTTTTAGTATTCTTTCTAGAACATGGTTATTTTTAATCGGCTTCCAAAACGAGGAGGCTAACTCTTAGTATTTTTTTTTATGTACGAGCAGGGTTTGATATTATCAATAAATTATTCTCTTTGATATTATCCATGCTGAATCATAACTTGATGTCTTTAATTATTGACCTATAAGTGATAATTTCTAAACCAGTGATAATTTAAATGTTTTTTTAACTACTTTTGTTTTTTAAAATATATAAAATTAAAAAAAAAAACATGGGGAAACAAATAAAGTTAGGGGCTTTGAATAATTTGGCATGCTTAACTTCTGTCATTTTATTTTTAAAATATCGACATCAATACAAAAAAGTTTTGTTAAACAATTTTTATTTTTTTATTTTTTTGTAACTTTTACGAGAGAAGATATTCAAGTTCATTGTTTGTGTTAATAACAGCTAATGATTAATCCAGGTTTTTTGCGAGGTTGCTATGTTGAAAATAAAATAAAATGGCGGAAGTTAGGCAGACCAAGCTTCGTCAAAAAAAAAAAAACAAAACCTAACATCACATTTGTATTATCTTATGGGAACACTGTTTTAAGCTTTCACGGTTTACAACTAAACTTATATTGTCACTTACGGGATATCTTCCGTAATTGGTAATTTGGTCAACCCGCGATCATGGCGCTTGCAACGGCGTCGAAATATCGGGAGCTCAAAACAATTACCAATCACGGAAGATATCCCGTAAGTGACAATATAAGTTTATCTTATGGGAATGTGTACAAATACTTGTCCTAGTATTTTCTTTAATATTTTAATTATTTGTTATTGTAA
The DNA here is from genome assembly GCA_941918905.2 of Xestia sexstrigata. Lineage (NCBI taxonomy): Eukaryota > Metazoa > Arthropoda > Insecta > Lepidoptera > Noctuidae > Xestia > Xestia sexstrigata. The sequence continues at coordinate 7,261,821 of OW799217.2, read as the reverse complement.
ATATTTATTTTGACTGTGCAATAGGTTTTCTTGAATAAAATAATTTCGCCAGATAAATTTATGTAAAATTTTATTGGGGATAAGCCTATTACCATGACATGCGTTATTCACACCGTTATCATAATAAATAGCATGAACGCCTAGGAAAACTAAAATTAAACTAAAATTATAATATATAATAAATTAAACTAAAACTATACTAAAATTGGTAAAATAAAAAAACTTCTTTGCAATACAAACAACACAATAAAATAGTTCCGATTGCCGAAGCTAAACTAATTTTGCACTTTTTGGAGTATGTTAAAATAAACTATTTTAAATAAAAATAGTTTATTTTTAGTTTTAACTACGCCGAATAATTTGACAGATCATCATCATTCTCTTGCCCTTATCCCAATTCATTTGGGGTCGGCGCAGCATGTCTTCTTCCTCCACACTTTTTCGTCATCTCATCAGACACTTCTTTTCTTGCCATATCATTCTTAACACACAGTCCATCCATCGTTTCTTTGGTCTTCCTCTACTCATATACCCATTCACATTCATACTCAAAACTTTCTTCACGACATTTTCCTCATCCCTCCGCATCACATGCCCATACCACGACAACCGATTACCACACAACTTTTCAGTCACCGGCGCCACTTTCAGACTTCCTCTTATATACTCATTTCTTACTTTATCCATTCGAGTAACACCACACATCCCCCTTAGCATCCTCATCTCCGCGACATGCAAATGCCTTACATTCATCCCTTTTGTGGCCCAACATTCTGATCCATACAAGACAGCAGGTCTAACCATTGTTTTAAAAATCTTCCCCTTAAGTTTAAGGGGAATGCGGGAGTCGCAGATTGTTCCCGTGACCTGCCGCCATTTCATCCATCCCGTGTTAATTCTGTGCTTTACACTACGATCTATTTCGCAATCGCTTTGCACGAGTGAACCGAGATACCGAAAGTCGGAGCAGACAGGAAGAGACGCGCCATCTAACGCTATGGCTCCAGAACTGGAGAGACCGCCAAAATCGCAGAACATGTATTCAGTTTTACTTCTGCTGATTTTCAAGCCAAACGTTCTCCAGTTTCTGTTGCCATTTCTCCAATCTGCTCTGGATCTCAGGTCCATCTTCACCAACAAGAACAATGTCGTCAGCAAACAGCATGCACCAGGATGTCTCTTCCTGGATGTCCGACGTTAAAGCGTCCATGATCAACAAGAAGAGGTAAGGATTTAAAGCCGACCCTTGATGCAAGCCTACAACCACACTGAACTCATCGGTGTTGCCTGCAGCTGACCGGATGTAGGTACAAGATTGACTGTACATAGCATGAATTAACTCTACATACTTCCCAGGTATACATTTCTCTTTCAAGGCCCACCACAACACATCACGAGGTACCCTATCATACGCTTTCTCCAGATAAAACTAAAATTACGACATTATAAAAAACAACTCGCCGTATTTTCATAAAAATATTGAGTTTGTGTAGTATTTTTATCTTAAAAGCACTCGCAGAATTTAGCCATAATTAGGTACATTTAGTGATTAAAAAAAAAACTCGATAGTGTAGATAGGTATTATGAGATAAATTAATGTCAGAATAGACGATTAGGAACGTCTAAAATTATTATTTGTTTCAGTGACCTTAGAGATATATATTTAATCATAATAAGGGTTATCAAGTTAATGTCGCGAACAGATTTAGAAAACCGTTTTAAACTAAAATAAGTTATTCAGGTTGAAAAGATATTAAACCTTGATCATCTACTTTTTTTTTTTTAAAATGTATGGCGTCTTTTGTTCAGTGACAGTTTGGGTAAGGGTTACTACTGGAGCTTTTTCATGAGGAATTTCTCAGCAGCAGCCACGGAAAATGAATTTAGTAGATGGCAATAGTAGGTTTGCCACTTGACTTGTTCAAAAAAAAAATACATCAATTTTTTAATGTAATTTAAATCTTTATCATAATAGTTATATATGCAACTGTTATATAATGAGGGGTATTAAAACACGAATATGGGTTTATTACACGAGGCGAAGCCGAGTGTGATAATAGTATCACATGAGTGTTTTAATACCTAATTATGTACAGTTGCATAAAAGACTTTATCTACATCCATGATATTAATCCTCCATAAAACGTTCTGAAACCATAGGGTGTTGTAGTGTTGTAAGAAGTCTATGTAAATTCATGGAAAGTTTAATTGCTGAGTATTTAATACAAACAAACCATGTATAGGTAATAATATAATTATTTACATTTTGAATTGTACAAATATTAAAATGCACAAAACTTGTATCACTCATTTTTGTAAAAAACAAAGTGTACGTACATAATGCAATACTAATATATATACAATATCGAACAATTAACCTATAAGTTTTTTTTTTATTACGGCGCTGTGGTAGTGAATCGCACGTGATAGACAATGTTCTTTTTTTAAAACGAGTTGCATAATGAAATTTAGTACAACATTATAACACCCGTTTGTATGTTATAATGGTTATTGTGACACTGGCTGTTTTAATGTTGGCAATAAGCTAACTGTTTCAGATACTTTTATAGAGGATTTATAGCATGGGTGTAGATAAACGTTATTAATAATAGAAGCGAAAACGTCTTAATTCTTTTTTTTTATTATTATAAACAATTTAAAAATAATAAAATTTTGAAATAAGTCATGTGCCTTAAAACGCGCCAAAATCGGTCGCCATGTTGGCTAAGTCACAATGTTAAAGGAATTGCTTAACAATACAGTGTGAATTTTCGTGAACTTTCAGCATTAGATTTTATAATGAAAAATATGTCACGGCAGCTGTTTCATACGATAAGTTTGTAGTTAATATCTACAATAACGTGTTGAGGTCGGTAAAACGACATCAGTATAATGCCAAATATGTGTAAAATACATATTACTACTCTCTTCCAACAAGTAGGTAACTTATATGCACTGGAAATATTGTTTTATTAGCAAAGGAGAAGCTAGTTCATGAACTAGCTTCTCCTTTGCTAATAAAACTCGAAAGGTCAAAATGAAAACAGTAACATTCTGTCTGCGTCCTTATTTTTGTCATTATTCATACAAAACACAATCAAACTCTTGACAATATTACAAAAAAAACCATGTTGCAACATAACACTTCCTATAATAGTGCTGACCGCAAACCCAAGTTTCGTCGTCACAATTAAAAAGTTGCATTCAGCCTAATCGATACTCGCATTGAAATCAAGTCCGGAAAAAAAGAGTTGATACTGAATACTGAAAACTCCTTGTTATAATTTTAAATAATTACTTTAAACTATTATTTTTTTAAAATTTAATTGAGTAATTATTCGATGCTTTTGGTTGATTTCAAGAGAAGGAGATTCTCTAATATAAAAAAAAAAAAACAAAATTTTCGCGGCTACGGCTAAATTCACGTCAATTTTTTTAATTCTAAATTTAAATTAGGAATGCGCAATACACATTTTATTTTATGAGTATTTTTATTAACGACACTATTTATTATTGTGAATTTTGTTTTGTAATAACTTAAGGTTGGATATAGTGCGCCTAGGATCTTGGTTGGCATAGTTTTGATTGATCCACCATCATCATCTTCCTGCCCTTATCCCATGTTACTTGTGGTCGGCGCAACACGTTTTTTTCTTCCATTCTCCCCTGTCAACCGTCACACAATCATTTACGCCTTTTTCCCTCATATCATTCCTCACACAATCCATCCATCGTTTCCTTGGTCTTCCTCTTCCTCTCCATCCATCCACATTTATATTCATCACTCTTTTAGTCACATGCGATTCTTCCCTCCTCATCACATGCCCATACCAAGACAGTCGATCCCCTTTCAACTTTTCTGTAACTGGCGCAACTTTCAAACTTCCTCTAATATACTCATACCTTGTTTTATCCATTCTTGTCACACCACACATCCACCTCAACATTCTCATCTCCGCTACATGCAATCTTTTTTTCATCCATCTTCTTCACAGCCCAGCATTCCGATCCATACAGTACGACAGGCCTCCCCTTTAACTTGAGGGGCATCCGTGGGTCGCAAGTTGTTCCAGTGCCCTGTCGCCATTTCATCCATCCTGAGTTGATCCGGTGCGTTACGTCACGGTCTACTGCACCATCCCCTTGGACAAGCGACCCGAGGTACCGGAAATCGGAACAGATCGGTATGGGCGTTCCGGCAAGAGTTATGGGCGTAGAACTGGAGAGACCGCCGAAATCACAGAATAAGTATTCTGTTTTGAACCTACTTAATTTCAGGCCAACATTCTCCAGTCTATGCCACCACACCTCCAAGCTGCTTTGGACCTCTAGGCCACTTTCGGCAACCAACACAATTTCGTCGACAAACAGCATACACCAGGGAGCCTCTTCCTGGTTGTCTGACATAAGTTCGTCCATTATCACCAGGAAGAGGTACGGGCTTAGTGCAACCAACAGCCACATTGAAGCTGCCGGTAGTGCCCGCTGTAGACCGGACTTGGGTACTACATCGACTGTACATCGCTCGAATCAACTGCACATACTTGCCAGGCATACCTTTCTCTTTCAGGGCCCACCACAAACTGATTGATCTACCAAAGATAAATAAATATTATCAACTCTAAAACCTCAACAGATTTTACCATATCTACCAAGATCCTTGGCGCACTATATCGAACTAAAAAATAGTAAGTTTAAATACAATGTAATTTTGAACAGCGAGTGCATTTCTAATTAAAATTTTGATTTGGAAAAAATCGGCGCAAATTTAGCCATAGATCAATCTGTGCTGTTTATTGTTGGGTTGGTTTTAGTACCTACAATGCACAGAAAACTATTAAGATTACCTTTATAAAAGCTTAAAACTTTTTTTACGCTTAAAATAAAATTATTTTAATTTCCATCTGTCGATTTTTAAATTCCTTAATTTAATTACTCGAGATAATACAAATTAAAAAAAAAATCGTTTGGAATATTCGCTTTCACACAAAACAAAGATTTAAAAAAAAATGGTCGACATTGTCATGTCGTCAACGTCGATATCGAATACAAATTGAGTAGTGGAAATGAATATTACGTGTTATTGGTCCTGTGTTAGTAATCTACGCTAAGATCTGGGTATTTTCATGTTGTTTATAATATTTGGAATGATATTTGTCATATTTGTTATCGAATCTATACGCGTCTGTGATATCTGTGCGTCTGTGTGATACAATGTGAAAAATAAAAATGTAAACAGGCAAGATTGCCGCGAAACTTCGACGTAAGATTTCAAAATTCATCACTACCATTACTTATTTAAATGGAGTTAGGGATGAATTCGACACATAATTAAATAACGACTTAATTATTCTCAACATAGTGGAGCTTGGATGTCCGAAAACTACATTTTTTTATGATTTCTAGCCTCGGCTCTCAAAATGGCGATGACCGTATTTATGCACTTAGATTTTATCAGGGCAAATTAAGAATCTTGCGCGCTAAATATATAACTTTTAATGGCGTTGACACATGATCCTTTTATCCAGCTCTCTTAATTAACGCACACTCATAGTATTTGATAATCAGAATATTAATAATAACAAGAATTAATCGATGATATGTCAAAATACTGTATCAGCTGTTTGTTAAGATGAGTAAAACTTAACATTGTGACATCACACACGCGCTCGTTTTTGTCCGGGAACTGTCGGTGTGTTTTCGGTACTGGGTTCAAAGATTTTATTTAATTTAATATATCTTTCTAATTAGAGCGAAAAAACAAAAACTAAAAATTATTTGTTATAAAACTTATTTATGATCTTTAATCCATATAAGACAAAAAAAAACTAGTATAATACTAAATTGTCTTGGCCCTACGAAATTGTACTAGGCAAGGTTTGAGGTAGCACGGGAAAATAGTTTCTGAAAGGATTTAGGGAAAAAAAGGCTTAAAAAAACTTACCTGAAATTCAGATTTAATCGGTAATGAAAATACCAAGATATCGTCGAAAAATTTGATGTTCAAAGATTTTGTCAGGTGCACGTCTTTACTATTTAAAAAAGAAATCTTCCGACTTTCTGGCATCTTCTTGCAGTTGTGGTAAAAAACTGTAGAATTTTCTCTCACTTGCACAATAATATTATGCCATTTATTAGGAAGATTTTTGTTCCACTTTTTGTAGTCTTTCAATTTATATCCAAAATATGACGAATATATTGAATCCCAGTAAGTAAACAGATTGACTTGCCACGACCTGTTAATACAAAGCCTCATAGCGAAACGATCGTCTTGCTTAAGAGAGAAAAAACACAATGGCAAGGTTGTTCGTAGAGGTTTAAATGTAAACACCATAATGAATGGAGCTGACAAGTTTTGGTCAACAAGACCCGTGGTGCTGGGATCCACTAGTATAGGCTTATTGACGTGAAACTTATAAGACAGTCGTCCAGGAGTGTAGGAGTCATTTACTGTTACCACATCTTCCGGTGGTTGAAGTAGATCATATTTTAAATCTAAAACAAAATTGTGAAATCAAAAAAAAACCTGCTAAAATTATTGATCTTGATTACAAATTTGGTTTCAGAACTTTGTCATTTGAGTGTGTCACAAAGGTGTTCAAGTCTAACCGGTGATAAAATATGGCAAATGAAAATTTAGTAAAGGACTATAACATACAGACCGTATTAATGATTTAGATGTGATTGATTTTATACTAGGTCTAAGACAAAAAAAAGCCTAATTAATAAACATTGAAACGAATTATCCTAACCGTATCTAATTTTCGGTAACAGGTATTAAACTAAAATTTCAGTAGAATAGTTTGGTAAAAAAAAAACTTACCATATGCATTTGAAGTATTTCCGTACGTGACGAATGCAATAACAATAATATATCTGAAACACCAGAACACTTTTTTAAAACAAACAAAAACCGATACTTTTTATTTTTTGCGTAAGACACACAAGCACACAGTACTATAGGATACACGTTCTGCTTATCTTAGAGATTTCGTTTATGTCTTATGATATTAAGATACCTTTGGGCTTTTTTTTTTAAATAAAAAGCATTGGTAATTTAAACTACTAAATCTTACCATACCCAATTGATCAAAACAAAATTAAACCGACTTCTATAATATAATATTTTTAATTTTTCTCCTACAAAAAACTACGGTTTTATGTCAAATTCTTACGCATTCTCTATTGTAAAGCTCTGGAACGCGCTACTCTTTGGCCTTAAAAAAGCTGAAAGCAAATTCACTTTTAAAATAAAAGTTCGGATCCACTATTTAAGTCAGACTAAATAGCTCTCAATAAATTAGAAGTCTAGTCATAGTAATTATTATAAGGTTAATGTATTTAACCCAAAGGTTGACTGGTAGAGAATGCTTTGTGGCATTAAGTCCGTATATGTATCACTATTGTACATTAAGTTTAAATAATTAAAAAACTACCTTGTCCTCTAAATCAGCCGCCATCAAAAATGTGTATCTAAAAAGTACCATCTTAGCCACCATAATGTCATTGATGTAAGTTACTGTAAATACATACCAAATTCTTTTAAATTGTTTTTTTTTATAGCTTCTATTTTAGTAACATAATTATATTCAGAGAGCAGCGGTGGCCCAGTGGTGGCGGCCCCGACTTACGAACAGTAAGTGAGTTTGAACTCAGACAGGCGCATTACTTTGTGTAATTTATTTCATCACCACTGCTCTCAAAACGGTGAAGGAAAACATGGTGAGGCATGTCCTAGAACCAAAAAATTCGAAGACATGTGACATCTACGAATCCGCACTGGGCCCTCGTGGTGGATTCCATTCCGTGGTGCCCATTCCCTCTCGTAGAGAGGAGGCCTGTGTCCCAGCAGTGGGAACATTAATAGGCTGATGATGATGATGATGAATTATATTCAAGCAATAAGCATCTAAAATAACTATATAAAATATCAATAAAGTAATTTTGTCGACTTCTAATATTATGTAAAAAACCTCATAACGCAGCTGAAAGGCACTTGTTCTCCCCGTCATTTTTTTGTTCTACACCATACCTGGGAACCTTCTAGTTACGGGGGGGATATTGGAGGTCAAAGTTCCAACTTTTTGACAAGTTTTTTTAAGTACAAGTTAGATTTTTACTTTAAACACCTCCACGACCCCCGTACTATTCAATCCAGCCATCATCACAATATTTTGAGTGCGTTACATTGAATTCTAACACAAAACATGATTTTTCACCCCAAAAAAAAAGTCGTTTCCCAGCAACAATTTTTGCGTAAAGTCACTTAGTTTGATGTACAGAATGCTTGGTTGACGGCTTCGTGATGAAGTTGTTTACACCCTGTATAGCATAGTACGTTTTAAACTTAGACTATGACGTATGACTAATTCATAACTCGTTCTATAATTTATTAATCATAAAATGTCCTACCAATAATATTATTTTCAAATAATTTACTATAGCCACTAAATACAAGCAACAAAACAACTGTATATTTTTTTGGGTAGAATAGACTCTTTTTAGTAGCTCATGATAAATATCAATATTTTGTGAGTCGACGTAGCTCGGGGCTCATGTTTACAGAATCAAGAACCCATCTACTCTAAATACCTAATTTACTCAGAATGAGTCGAATTCATTAAAAAATAATAATAAGTACTTTGCCCAGCAGTGGCATAGCTAGGCTAATTAAAAAAAAAGTACTCACAATAGTTTCATGTTGAACTTTTTGATTTTTGTATGTTTTTTGATTTTCGTACTACAATTTTGTATTTTTTCGGCCATTTGAATGCGCACGCGTTTCTAACTGGTCTATAGGTCGCGAGGCGAAGCTGAGACTGGCTTATCACCAGTGTTTGAGATATTACGACTCAAGGCAAAGTAAAACATGAAGTCTGATTAGAAAAAAAAACCAGCCAAGAACGAGTCGGACTCGCGCATCGAGGGTTCCGTACAAACTTTTTAAAGGACAAACTTAACTTTGCTGTTCGATCCCTAGAAACGGCTATTGCACCAACTGCAAATAATAAGTTTGTAATAGTAAAAACGCATTTTTTTTGTTATTAAACTACATATTTACGGTTTTCAGATTTTTCCCTTTACATGCGCTATAAGACCTTGCTTTTTTCCAAATTTCGTGATTCTAGGTCAACGGGAACTACCATATAGGTTTTCGACCCAAAACCTGTAGGGTACTTCCGGTTGAATTGTCAATTTTGGTTAAAAGCAAGGTCTTACAGCACAAGTAAAGGAAAAACCTCGAAAAATAAAAATTAAATTAAATTCAGATAAATTTTGGTACATACAAGTTTTCGCAAAAATCTAAATTTACCCATATCTTTTTATGTTGTTGACTCAGAACCTTGATTTTTATACACCTAATAGGGACTTTATAGACCTCAGTATCTGGTATAAATTTCAACTTGCTAGGTCCACACGTTCCTGAAAATCGGTGGTGACAGACGGACAGGAAAGTGATCTTAGAAGGGTTCCGTTTTTTCCTTTTTAGGTACGGAACCCTAAAAATACAGATTTGAAATTTACGCTATTTTGTGGCTCCTCATATCGTTTTGATAGCCCATGGAGAATAATATGCTGCATTCATAAAGTCCGTTTTGTTTTATCTACTATTTTTTTTAGATACATTATTACGACTATCACACTGAACTCCGAACTTTAAAATATCCATGTATCCATATCCTATATTCAAAAAGATTAAAATAACAATTTGTGTGAGTTAGAAGATACGCTATGAAGATTTACTCAATTGGAAATGTTCATCGCGATGTACGGATTTTCGAAATCTGGCAAAGACGAATAACTAAAATACGAATGTGCGAACCCCCAGTCTGTGGAATACACTGCCAGCTTTTCTGTTCCCTTATCACTATAATCTGGATCAAGTCAGAGTTTGAGTGAATCGGTTTCTTCTAGGCAAGCATGAAAACCGCTTTTCATTAGCTGAGTTGCGCCCTAACGCAAGCCCATGTAGAATAAATAACAACTATTTTCGTGAACTCAGTCTTAGTCTTTTCGTTCTTTGAGTTTCTTGCCCGTTCCTCTCCATAGAGATCTACGCTAGGGAATGGGCAACTACAGCACTTTCACAGTTTTTATGTCTTGTGACTGGGACTAGCTACATTTAATTTTCATCTTTGTTTCGACAATTCAAAAGTGCCTGTAACTGGCTTACTTGAAATAAATGCTTTGATTTTGATTGATTTTGATTTTTAAATCTTAGCAAATACAAAACCGTCAACATTATCTTCGTCATTCTGCCCTAATTCTAATTTATTTGTGGTCGGCGCAACATGTCTTCTTCTTCCATACTTCTCTATTACTCGTCATCTCATCATACATCTCCTTTCTAGCCATATCCCCCTTCACACAGCCCATACATCGTTTCTTTGGTCTTCCCTCACTCTTATAGCTTACATTCATACTCAAAACTTTCCTCACGTTATCAACTACAATATCCCTCTATTTTGGTAGTATCAAAACTCCCCTCCCCCTACCCTTCTTCCCCCTTGTGACGTAACAGTAACGGACGGTACTTATTTCATTAATCCAACAGTCCGCGGTCACTAACTAGCCGAAGGTAGGGGAAACTTCCAGAAGTTTGTTTTTTGCTAGTTAATTAGTACTGAAGACAACCAACGAGCGGCGCTAGTTAGGTGGACTTGTTCAGTACTTGTGTTTGTACGTTGCGGGAATGTTGATGGGTGGCTGTTTTTGATAAATACTTGTTTTTTGAGTGTTAAGATTCCACAACTACGCAATCAGATTCGTATCCGATAGCCTAACTGTGCTAGCTCCCAGGAAACTTCTGAGTTTCTGGACGGAGCTAGGCTGGCTAACTTAGCCAGAACACGGAAAATGGAATCCCTACCCTACTCAACTCTACTCTGAGTGTTATTCTTAACTGGTAGGTTCGGTCTCTGGTCAGCAACAGACGACGATTAACACTCCAGTTTTTGTTTAACATGGTGCACATAGAACATTTTTTTTTTGTTAGTTTTGTCTGTCCCACTCCCGGGCAAAGCACATTCCTTCCACTTTTCTCGATGCTGCGCCTCTTTTTGCCACGGTCATCTACATAACTTTAGGTTTATTTTGATCCCATAGGCACACAGTGTTTCCTACTTCTTTTGCTGGCCGTACCCTACGTAGGCACATTTTTGACAGAGATTCATAAACATAAATGTGGTTATTTTAATACTATTTATTAAGTACCGATTAATAAAGAAAAGTCAAATCTATTTAGTTGGTATTTGTTTTTAAAAAATTACTGAAATAAAACCCTAAGTTTATCTTGAAAATACTATTGTAAATCTTGAGATGCTATTGTATTTAGTTGCTGTTGGGATTAAAAAGGAATTTTAGATAAATTGTTCACATTAAAAAAAAAACATTACAAAAAGTGTACATTGAAAACTAAATACCTGATGTTTTAAATCTGAAAAAAAAATACAGGGTGGAATTTTTCGCCTTATTCCTCGTCGTGCCACCAACTTGTTCCATCAGTGGCACGAGAAGTAATAGGGACTATGCATAATTTTTTTTTTTAGTTCAATACAATATCGTAATTTCGCTTTTTGTCATTATTTTTGTGTTGAAAAAAAAAACAAGACAAAAAAACAAGCAAACGAAAACGACGAAAAAAAGCAAAAACAAGACATAAATCGGTCAAACAACACAAAAGTTATAACCATTAAAACTTTTTTTTCCATCTCTTTCAACATTCTATCTCATTCTAGATAGAGAAATTTAGTATGGATTTTGTACGTCAATGCAGCGAATGACGTCATTCGCTGTATCGGATTTCTCTGTCTAATCAGCAGTTTCAAATGCTTATAACTTAGTATTTTTTATAGATATTAAAAAAATTATTACACTTTGCAACTTCTGATGTTATACGCTTTGTTTAGAGTGATAAAAAAAATCATGCATATACCCTATTGTCATTCTTCGTCGTACCACTGAATGCAGATACATGCAGTGAAGGTAGCTCTACTTGATTTCTCATTAGATATCACTCTATAAATAATTGTTGTCTTAAAAACTCTATTTTTTACTATAAATATTAATTGAACTGTGACTAGTGCCACATAAAAAACAACTAAATATCAAATAATCTGCCACAAAAATAAAATAAAACAAAAACGTAAATAAAAAAAATATATATTGGATGAAAAATTAAAAATTTATTGACGACTGGTGCGTATACTCAGAACACCAGCTTACGAATAATGTGGTTGAGGCCTGGAATAGTAAAATCAATAGGACTACCGCGTGATTAGTATGTGTCATTGATCATGCTGCTCAATGCATTGTTAAATGATGCCGCCTGCTCAAATTAAAAAAAAAGCAGTTTGGACTAAATATTTCTACTGGCAGACTGGCAATGTACTAAAAAAAAGATGAATTTGTTTTACAAACGCAAATGTAAACCGCGTGATTAGTATCGGTCATTTTTTGGAAAAATTGAGATAACTTTACCTACAAGATAGAAGTTTTGATTTTGTTGATGTAGAAGTTATGATTTTGTTGTTTTTAGTTTTCCGTACCTCAAAAGGTAAAAAAGGAACCCTTATAAGATACTTTCTTGTCCGTCTGTCACTCTATCCGTCCGTCTGTCACCACCGATTTTCTCAGGAACGGGTAGACCTAGCAAGTTGAAATTTATACCAGATATACAGAATACCAGGTCTATAGTCCCTATATTATGTGTATAAAAATCAAGGTCCTGAGTCAACATCATAAAAAGATATGGGCAAATTTAGATTTTCGCGAAAAATTTTAAGTACCAAAATTTACCTTAATTTTCAACATTTTTTATTTTTCCGAATTTTCGCTTTACTTGTGCTGTAAGATCTTTTTTTTTGACCAAAATTGACAGTTCTAGATCAACAGGATGTACCCTATAAGGTTTTGGTACGAAAACCTATGTGGTAGTGCCCGGAAAACCGTTAAATCCAAACTTTTAAATTCGATGGGATAAGATAAACTATTTTTACTCAAAGGTTCATTCATCGGTTCGATTCCCGAGTGTGGCAAGCAAAGGAGAATGCTAACGAAGTACGAAAAAAAAATCCAGGCTTGGCGCAAATTAAACGTTTCTCAGATATTTTGCATTAGCGTGTTGTAAAATACCACATAGGTGCATCATCGAAATTGATGGCTAAATGTAAGAAATTGCTATTTGTTTAACCTGAATGTTAACCCTGCCAGGGTTAATTTGGGTGTATTTAAAAATGTAATTAAAATATTTACAATTAGCATATTATTAAGCCTTTATTGCTGAGGAACTAAACACAAGTATAATCTAATAGTTTAAAAAAAAATCATAAATCTAACACATCGGGTTTTCCGGTTTAGTGATCAGAGTGTCCTGTGACACAGGCCTCCTCCAGCAGTTTGCACTCATTTCTATCTCTAGCTCTTCTAGACCAGGTAGCGTTTCCAATTTTTCTGATGTTTCCAATGTTTCTGATCCATCTCTTTGCCTGTCTTCCCCTTTTACTTTTGCCATCGAGAGAATGCCACTCTGTTATAATTTTTGTCCATTTTAACTTGCTTTCTCTCGTCATGTGTCCTATCCATGTAAATTTCAACCGTATATCCTCTGTGCTATCCTCGTGTATCCTCTACTTTGGTTCTGGATCGTATTTCAACTGCTCTTAACTGATATTTTTTAGTGACGCCAATCATGCTGCCCGGCTGACATGATCCCAGTTTTAAAAGATGTTTTTGATTTAGAGCCCACGTTTGGCTCCCATACGTCAGGCAAGATAACACGCACGAGTTGAGGACGTTTCTCTTAACTGCCATGGAGAAGTATTTGCTTTTAAGTACCTCCTTGAGTGACCAGTATCTTTTCCATGTACAAGCTACTCTTCTTTCGATTTCCATATTCGTTTGATCTCTGAAAATTGAATGACGTATTCAATGCTTTCGCCATCTATTGTTATGGCTATTTCTTCCCTGATTATCATGACGTTTGTTTTTGATTTGTTCATGGTAAGACCAACTATTCTACTAGCTTCTGTTAATTGTTGCTGCATATGTCGCAGTGTACTAGGGCGGTCAGTGATTAATACTAAGTCATCTGCGAACCTTAAATGGTTGAGTCCTTCCCCGTTGATATTTATACCTACATTTTCCCACTCTATCTTCCTAAATACACTTTCTAGGATTGCAGAGAAAAGTTTTGGGGACAACGGGTCTCCTTGTCTTACGCCTTTCGCTATAGGGATCGAAGCAGTCATGCTAGAGAAGGAGGTGGCGGAACGTGAGAGGTAGAGAACCTCACGTCCCGCCAGTGCGGGAGATGCCCCGGGCGTCGGGGGCCACGTGGTGGCCCTCGACCACCGTAGGCGCGGGCCTGTGGACGGAAAGCTATGTGCTAGCTCGCCGTCCGTCCGTCTCATGACGACAGGCCGTGTCGACGGCGCGTTCGTGTTCCACGCGCGCTTTAAAGAGAGTCAGCAAAAAGGAAGGGGTCAGCAAGGGCCGATGCCTGCCGGGGGTGCGGGACTATTCGAAAGAAACACCGTGGCCCCGGAACACAAAGGGCGATAAAGGAACATGGATGGGTTTTAGTCAGTAAAAGTCTCACACTCCCTCCTGCTCCGCCCAAAGCGGGAGGAGTCATTTGATGATTTCACATACGAAAAAAAATTAAAAAAATAAGGGTGTTCGGAATCGTCTTAGTACGAGTACCTAGCCCATCCCAGGTAATATATCACTGACACCACAAGGGCGCAACTGCCCAAAGTTGTCTTTCCATGGATGCAAGAGCAATAATGGTCCGATATGCCATTCCTGCCACTTTTTCTTTTATATTAAATGTACGTAGAATACGTCTTACTCCTCACGTGTCATTATTGTATGTGACATCTAATTAAATCGCAGTTTTCACCATTTAAATCGACGGGCACTGGGTCTCTAAAAACTTCTATTTCGTAGACGAATAATATAAATATCTCTCTCTCTCTTACTTTCAACTTTTAATGGAGCGCTGTAGCGATGCGTACGATGAATACGTACCAATAATTGAAGAAAGTAAAGCTACACAGATAAACAATTAATTTAAAAAAAACCCTGCCACTAAACACATTGAAGACGCCGGTACCGAGCTTCACGTGGATAATCAAGTGGGGTGGAAAAATGAGGCGAACTTAGTTCCAATAAATTGGTTTAATATAAGAAAAAATTATAAATCAATAAGTACGTGTGGCGGATACAACGATCTATCAGCGAGTGACAGTATTTTAAATTAATGCTATGCGAGTGACACTACATCGTCGCTTCCGGCCAGTATTGTAGGTCTGTTGAAAAGGTCTTATGTAATCGGTGTACGCGTGTGTGCGTGAGCCATTGATGAACGCACACATGCAAGGCGTCAACATGTTGCCGCCCCAGGAACGCAGTTCTGGTCCATGACTGGCAGTGGGGACAGTCGGTTGAATGCTCGTCGAAGAGTGCCCGAATTGGTGAGCACGTCAGCCACACGGGTCACGCCGTCGGAGCCGGGGTACAAGCGCACCACGCGCCCTAACATCCATCGGGTGGGTGGCAGCCGATCATCTTTCACCAGCACCATTTCTCCGAGCTGGAGTTGTTTTCCTTGTTTGCGCCATTTCTGTCGTGTTTGAAGCTCTGTAATATATTCTATGTAATAACGTTTCCAGAAATGGGCTTTTAATTGCTGGATTCTCATATACCGTGAGAGAGTAGGTATTGACGAAGGTTCAATGTCCTGAGGAGAAGGTAAAGCTGTTAGCGT
This sequence comes from Xestia sexstrigata, assembly GCA_941918905.2. NCBI lineage: Eukaryota > Metazoa > Arthropoda > Insecta > Lepidoptera > Noctuidae > Xestia > Xestia sexstrigata. Next base: position 7,246,052 of record OW799217.2, on the reverse strand, counting down.
ACGTCCAATTAAAAAATGTGATGGGGTGAGCTCTATGAGATCAGAAGGATCCGAAGACAACGGAGTAAGAGGCCGAGAATTCAAAACCCCCTCGATCTGTACAAGAACTGTATTCATCTCTTCGTATGTTAAGGTAGCTAAACCTAAAACCCTCTTTAAATGATATTTTACAGATTTTACGGAACCCTCGACTAATCCATTAAAATGTGGACTGTATGCAGGTGAAAATTTGAAGTTAATATGTGAATTAGATGCTTGAGAGCTAATTTCGTCGGAATATGACTTTAAAAATCTAGCCAACTCATTGCATGCACCGACAAAACAGGTACCATTATCAGAGTAAATGGTTTGCGGTCGTCCTCTGCGGGCAATGAATCGGTCTAATGCAGCTAAAAATGTTGTGCTGCTCAGATCGGTGACAAGTTCTATATGAACTGCTTTAATGGCCAGACAAACAAATATACAGAGATACGACTTTATTAGTCTGCTTCCTCTGCCTTTTCGGTTCAGTATCATGACAGGACCGGCGTAGTCGACCGCCGTGTTGGCAAACACATAGTCCGTATGCGAACGACTGGAAGGAAGGTTCCCCATGATGGGTTGAATGCCTTTTCCTGCAAAACGACAGCATTTAATGCAATTTTTAACAATCTGTCTGGCAAGGTTTCGACCATTGATAAACCAGAATTTGTGACGAAGTGTAAAAAGTAATAATTGCGGTGGTGCATGCAATAAAATTATATGATAATGCCTAAATATTAATGTGGCAAAATGATGCCGTGAATCAAGCAGAATAGGGTGTTTCGTGTTAAAGTCGTAAAGTGAATTTTTAAGTCGACCACCTACTCGTAATAATGCATCATTTACGTTATAAAATGGGTTAAGTTGAAGTAATTTATTTTTAACTGACAATTGTTTGTTATTTTTCAAAAAGTTATATTCTAAACTGAAAACTTCAAGTTGTACAAATCTGCATATTGAGTTTAAAGATGAATTTAATTCATGGATTTTTATGAAGCCATTGCGTTTGTTTTGTGGGTGTAAACAATTGTGAATGAACCGATGCACGTGTACAATCACACGTTGTAATTTACCAAAATTGGAGAATCTCTTTATGAAGTCAGAGTAATAAGTGACATAATCGGTACAGTCAGCAGTTAGGTGACATTCGACCTTGAATTCTGGTAATTCAGGCTCTTGTAGGTGTGACGGTTGTTTAGGCCATGACTGTTCGTCATGTAGAAGAAATTGTGGGCCTGACCACCATAAGTTATTAATTTGTAACTGTTTGGCATCTGTCCCACGTGACCCAATATCAGCTGGGTTACTTTTAGTGGGCACATAGCGCCATCTGCATGATTCAGTTTTCTCAGATATTTCACTAACTCTGTTAAACACGAACGGTTTAAGCAGGTGTACTTTAGATGAATGTATCCAACCAAGGACAATTGTGGAGTCACACCAGTAAGTACATTTGTTTATATTTAATCTTAGTGATGATTTCACTTTATCTGCCAGGCGGACGGCAAGGAGAGCTGCACACAGCTCCAGCCGAGGCACGGTCATGGGCTTCAAAGGAGCCACTCTGCCCTTTGCCGTCACTAAATGAACAGACACACAATTATCGTTATTGACACTTTTTATGTATACACATGCGGCGTAAGCTTGTGTGCTAGCATCACTAAATACATGAAGTTCGATTGATGAAGGACAATCGCAAAGAATATATCTTGGAATTCGAATATTATTTATATGTCTGAGTGACGTTATAAATTTAGACCACATGTTTTCAATATCCGATGACACGGATTCATCCCACGTTATCTTTGAAGACCATAGCTTTTGTAAGATAACTTTTGCTAGATGTAGACATGGGCTTATTAGACCTAATGGGTCAAATATTTGTGACATAAGCGATAAAATAGTACGTTTAGTAAGGATTTTATGTTCATCAAGATTGACTGAAAATAATAAATTATCTTCTTTAGATGACCAAAGTAGTCCCAAAGTTTTAGAATATTCATTATTACATAAGTTAAGCAATTCGTCGCTACTATTTTCACCGACGATTTCAGTAACAACGTAAGCATTATTTGAATGGAATTTACGTAAATGAAATTTACTACCTTCTAACTGTGCAATCACACCCTTACATGTGTCTACGAGTTCCGATTCAGTAGCGGCGCCTGTAATCAAATCGTCGACGTAGAAGTCATGTAAGATGACTTCCGAGACTGTTTGGTCAGGACATTCGTTACCAAGCTGCGTCAAACACCTTGTCGCGAGATAAGGAGCCGACGCGGTTCCGTACGTGACCGTGTGCAGTTTGTACTGCCTTAACTGTTCATGAGGTTCGAATCGCCATAAGATTTGCTGAAGCATTCGCTGTGATGGTTTAACATTCACCATCCTGTACATTTTTTCAACATCTGCAGTGACGAGAAACCTATGCTGGCGCATTCTAATTAAGATACTGATAAGGTCATCTTGAACTGTTGCACCTACCATTTGAATTTGATTGAATGAAACACCAGAGGTCGTCACTGCAGAAGCGTCGAATACGACACGTAATTTTGTCGATAAGCTTGAGTCACGTAAGACACCGTGGTGTGGTAAAATATAAGTGTGAGTATCATTTTTAGGATTTTCATTTAATGACATATGATTTAACGAAATGTATTCTTTAATGAAATTGCAATACTGCTCTTTGAAATGTGGTTCACGTTTGAATCTACGTTCCAAAGACAAGAATCTGGACAAAGCTTGTTCGTAAGAATCGCCCAGCTTATCAGGCGAATCCTTTAATGGAATCGTCACTTCAAATCGCCCATCAGGCAACCGAGTGGTATTATGTATAAAGCTTTTTTCACATTCGAGCTCTTCCTTAGATATTTGTTTACGTGTAGAGACAGTTTCTAATTCAAAAAATTTTGATAATTTATCATGTAATTGATCGTCATTATTTTGTAGAATAAGATGATTGCAGTGGACTGTATTAATAATTTTAGAACGTTGTATTGGCACTGGGCCTGATATTAAGAAACCCAGTTTAGATTTATTTAATGTTGGTTTGTTTTTACCCAACGGTATATTTTGAGAACCAATTAATGTCCAAAATATATCAGCTCCAAGAAGCATATCGACTGGAGCAGGTATGTGGAAATTAGGGTCCGCCAACGTAAGGTGCGGCGGTATATTTAATGTTGTATGGTCAACTTTTGTAGTTGGTAATAATTGAGTGATACGAGGAACGACATAACAGGAGACGCTTTCGCTATAATTGTTGTATAATGACAATATAAGTACGTCACAACGCTTTGTTAAGCATGATATTTGAGAATTTAATCCTTCAACGACAGTCGAAGTGACAGAAGTGGGTAAGTTAAGTTTAGCAAATAGGCTTTCAGTTATAAAACTTGAGGTACTTCCACTGTCAAGTATAACACGTATTTTATGGCATTTACCATTATTGTCTGTCACATGGACTAAGGCCGTGGACAGTAGAACACAATTGTTTTGAATGGTTGACAAAGCAATATCTTGAGGAGGACTGGGAAGTTGTCCTTGAACGACAGGCTGTGGCAAAGCGTGTAACATGACGTTACTTGTTGAAGGTACAGGTTCAGACGGCGCAGGAATTTTATGCTCGTGTAATAAGCTGTTGCGCCGTGTGCCGCAGAAGCGACATGGCCCTAACTTGCATACATCGTCAGCATGACCCTGACGTAAACAATTTAAGCATAATTTAAGTATCTTAACTTTGTCAAGTCTGGTTTCTAAGGGTAATGATTTGAACTTTTGACAAACATAAAGTGCATGATTACCTTTGCAATATGGACAAACGTATTTGCGAGCTGGGGGAGAAGATGAGTTGGCCACAAATGTCTTTTGACGAACATGTGTAGTGTCACTTGACCTACGCTTTTTATGAGCACTCTCCATTGTTTCCAAGAAATCAGCACGATCTTTTAGAAAACTATTAAACATTTTGAGTGTAGGCAACTCTTTCAACTTATTACGATAGGATTCCCACTTTTTGCTCGTGTCTGTATCAAGCTTGTTTGAAATTATCTGTATTAGTAATACATCCCAGTGCTCAGTAGGGAGCTTAAGTTTTTTGAGAGCTCCGAGGTTCCTATTGACTGTATCGATTAAGTTACGTAAAGACTTAGATGATTCCTTCGCTAATTGTTCCAAGTTAAGAATGGATTGAATGTGATTGATTACTAATGACCTTTCATTGTTAAAGCGATCGTAAAGAAGTTCCCAAGCTACTTCATAATTATCACTCGAGAAATCTAATGCCTGAATTATTACAGCGGCGCTGTCTTTTAACGCGGCACGTAAATAATGAAATTTGTTAATGTTGGGTATCGACTTGTCGAAGTGTATGAGACTACTAAATGTGTCACGGAATTCCAGCCAGTCATGATACTGACCCGAAAAACTAGGCAAATGGATAGTAGGAAGTGCAAGTTTTGGCCCACCTTCAAGCGCAGTGCAACAAGAACCTGTCCCCGAGCGGTCGATGCCCGCTTGGTCAGCTGCTGGAGCCAGCAGATCACGAGCGCACGCCATCATCCTGAAGTACTTGGTCTCGAAGGCCTCACGTTCTTTGTACTGCTCATCTGGAATTTCCATGGAATTTTCTATTTCACATTGAATCGAGTCAAAATCGGTATAAATTTCTTCGATTTTAGATAAACGGATGTTCAATTCATTTATTTGTAATCTACTCAAACTGTCACAACTCTCGACGGTTTGCAAATAATTTTCAAATAGCGTAAGCTTAGCTTTGTATGATGCACGCTTTTTAATTAAAGTTTTATCTGCCATGCTGAAGCAGGTAGAAGGATATTTATACAATGGAACGATTACTTAAATCAGCATAAATGGAGCGAAGTAAGGGTACGCGTAAAATATGCAATAAGCCAAGCAGCGGGTGGAGCGCAAAAGCAGCAATCACGCAGCTTGCCGATGCAGCCCGGTCCCGTTACACTAGAACATACGAGATAATAATAGTTAAATACGCGATATGATACAGTCCATATACACACCAAAGGGAATATGGAATATCTGGAACCTCTGAAATGGAATAAGTTTTAAGTATTGGTTGGGATGTTGCGCAATGCAATAAGAATAAGCCTTGTTATGGAAATAACGGATCTTTAACGTACGAAATGAATGACAAATTAAAGGATTTGTGAATTTAATAATCAATTTAACAGCACTAAATGAAGGATTAGTGACTGTTATAATGGGAATAAATGCAAGAATCACAAAATAAAGGATTTGTGACTATGATTTAAGGCTCACAAAATGAAGGATTTGTGGCGGAATTTTAGAAGATTTACGGGGCAATAAATGGACAAATTGGAACGAACTTACAGTAACGCTACCCTCAGGACTCACGAGTGACCTTCGTTGTAGGTGTAATTCTCTTTGCCTTCAGCTCCCAACTCCAAATAAGTCGATGTTTAAGAAATTCTTCTATAATGACGAGATTCTTCGTAGAAATGTTGTATGATGACTCGTTGAATGTTGAACCCGTAGTATGCTCGTAGTATAAATTTTCCACCTGACGGCCGCCATCCACGTCAGCGCAGTATTTCTTTTGTTCTTCTTCTTTTGTTAGTGGTTCAATAATCTGGGGTCGCTGGGCCAATCCGGCTCGAAGGACCAAAATGAAGACGCCGGTACCGAGCTTCACGTGGATAATCAAGTGGGGTGGAAAAATGAGGCGAACTTAGTTCCAATAAATTGGTTTAATATAAGAAAAAATTATAAATCAATAAGTACGTGTGGCGGATACAACGATCTATCAGCGAGTGACAGTATTTTAAATTAATGCTATGCGAGTGACACTACATCGTCGCTTCCGGCCAGTATTGTAGGTCTGTTGAAAAGGTCTTATGTAATCGGTGTACGCGTGTGTGCGTGAGCCATTGATGAACGCACACATGCAAGGCGTCAACACACATAGCATTTTTTACATTTAGCCATCGATTTTGATGATACCACCTGTATGGCATTTCATACGTATAATATTGAGATATAACATTCCGTTTACACCAAGCCTGGTTTTTTTTAGCATTGTTCTTTACGAAAGTCTTTGATTGCAGATTTGTTTCTTTTTTTAAATAAATGCATGTTTCTTTTGAGCAAAATTTGGTATCTCCAATATTTACAGTACCTACTTTCCCTCCAGGTGGCGTTGAAAAATTCCACCCTGTATACTAACGTGAAGGAACTCCTAGATAAAATAATAACAGCTGGTCGAGTCGATGTTCAGGGTAAGCGCATGCCTAGGTTGGTTCGTGGATGGAACTACCCAAGCAATAAATTGATTTATTGACAGTTGTTGCATGTATATTTTATTTATGTTGACATTGCTATAAATAAAATAAATAAAAAATAAATAAAATTTTATTCAAAAATATATGAGGTAAACGTTTACAGTTTTTCTTAAATCTATGACAAGTTCACCCATGCTTTGAGCCTGAACTAGGTAATCCTTTGTTTCAGGCGCTTTGAGGTAACATTAATTTATTAAATAATCATAAATCATATTAATATTATTGGTACCAATGTAAAAAGGTATATAAAATTATACTATTTTAATTAGGCTAATTTAAAAAATAACAGTAATATGGACAATATTTACTTTAGCACAAGTAATAACTTCTCTGTATCTTCATAGGACATAGTTTGAAGAGCTTCCTTATGGATTTTCTTGCAGTTATTGTGATTTAAAGAGTAGATGCTTACTTTTTCATTTCGCCTGTTATAGAGTAGCGGTCCGAGGTACATATAAAACTTGGCTGTGAAAGCGTGTTTTGTACTTTTTTGAGGGCAAACTATAATCTTTCCGTCTTTTTTTAGTGAATTCAGTGCTGTATGGAAGTGCTGCGTGTTGTTTTAGTACAGTGCTCATAATAAATAACTGTCGAACTGTTAATACTTCACAAGATTTATACAGGAGGTTAGTGGGGAAAAGGAAAGGGCGGCCAGTAGTCACCTTGAGAATAGCTCTTTGAGCTCTTTCAATGGGCAATAACAGAGTTTTACTTGCCCCACCCCATGAAGTAATGCAGTAAGTTAGAATTGACTGACAAAGAGCAAAATATACTTGCCTAAGTATTTTTGGATCTGTAATAAATCGTAGTTTTTTGAATACGAATATCAGCTTACGAATTCTATTATTTAGAGCTTCCATATGTTGTTTGAAGGAAAGGGTTTCGTCTATTATAATACCCAGGTATTTTATTTTATCAGTCTTCTTAATATTGGGACACTTACACTAGCTATCTGCAGGGACTGGGCAACAATGAGCATGCAACGCTGAGGGGATATTGGATATATGCTTGCGCATCGAAAACTTAATATAATTTGTCTTCTCTGCATTTAGAGTTAGTGAGTTATTTTGAAGCCATTTGTTTACAATATTAAATCCGTGTTGCGCAACCTTGTAGACTTCATTTCTGAGTCAGCCGAAAAAAGTAAAGCAGTGTCGTCAGCGTAAGTAATGATAGTACCATGCTCTAGCTTTAGATTGCAAAGGTCATTAATGTAGATCAAAAACAGGGTGGGCCCTAGAATACTTCCTTGGGGAACACCAAAAAATGAGTTTTTTTGAACAGCGCTGAGAACATCGCCAATCTTTACGCACTGGGAACGATCTTCTAAATAACTTTTGAATATTTTCAATTGGGTGCCTCTTACACCCATGATCTCAAGCTTGCGCAATAGAATTGGAATGGAAACTGTGTCAAAAGCTTTGGCGAGGTCCAGGAAAATTCCTACTGTGTGGTTACCCTTGTCAAGTTCTTGCGCTAGATAGTCAGTCAGATGATGTACCGCATCGGCAGTTGAAACTTTAGGTCTAAATCCAAACTGCCTTTCAGACAGAATAGATTTGTCTTCCAAATATTTCAAAAACCTTTTGTTTATTATTTTCTCCAATATTTTTGACATAGAAGGAAGTAAAGAAATAGGTCTATAATTTGTCACTTGCTCTTTGCTGCCTGATTTATATACAGGGATAATTACAGCTTTTTTGAGACACTCTGGGAAATGTCCTGAAGATAAACAAATGCGGAAAATATAGGTCAGTGGTGGTACCAAAATGTCCTTGAATCTTTTAATAATTTTATTTGCAATGTTGTCCCAGCCAACTGCACAGTCTTATTTCAAGGTCATGATTATACTATCTACCTCAGTCTCGTCAGTATCAAGCAGCGCGAAGGATGTTAAAGCAGTGTTAGAAGTTAAAGGAAAGTTCGTCATGTTTTGGGATTGACCCAGATTTTTTTTTGCTAGAGATTTACCCACATTAACAAAGAAATTATTTGCTATGTTAGCGGATTCCACTGGTGACGAGTGTGCTTGTAATAAACTTGAAGATGACTCATATTGTTTTGTAGTATACTTTGCGTCTTTAAATAAGTCCATATCTTTTTACTATTTGTTCCAGCCTTTTCCAATGCCACTTTGTCATAGTTGCTTTTAATTTTCCTAAGAAGATCATTACAGAAATTTCGATATCTTTTGTACGAAAGTTGCAATACAACATTTTCTGGATTAGATTTAGCTTTCATATGCAGTTTATCCCTATGTTTCATACAGCGAATAAGACCTGATGTGATCCATGGTTTTATGTTGTGATTTTTGTTGCTCAACTGCGATACGACTGTGTTTTTCTGAATTGCATTTCGTAGGTTTTCAATTACAAACAACATGCAAAACTGCGGGTCAGCGGAATTATAGACTGGATCAAAATCGATGACGCGTAAATCTTCTTCAAGTCTATTTATATTCAATTTAGAAATTTTGCGAGTGCCTTGTTTAGGTAATTTGCAATTTAGGGTTAGTAGGGCAGCATTGTGATCGGTTATTGTTGCGTTAACAACAAGTGCAAGTGAGGGGAAATTCGATTTAAGCATAATATGATCCAAACAGGAGCCACTGTGATGTGTAGGAAAGCTGTGTGCTGGGAGCAGGCCATGAAAGGTGCATAGGTTGAGGTAGTCCTGAGCAGAAGCATCATCACTTCCTGATAGAATATTGACATTAATATCTCCAATTAAAATCGTGTTTTTGATGGATGACAGGTTCTGCAAGGTCTCATTCAGAGAGTCTGTAAAATTGCTAGTATTTTTAAAAGACGGAGGTCGATATAATTCTAATATCGCAAAATCTGATCCAATTTTAACCAACAATCTGTTACAGTCGTGCATATCAGGTTCCTCAACAGAGACGTTCAGATGATGTCTTGCATAAACTATCACACCATCATTTTGGTTGTAATTTATGGTACTTCTATACATTATATCCCGGGATTAGTGGTATGTTATATTGTTTGGCAAGCCAGCATTCGGTTAAAACAATAACGTCACAATTTATGTTTAGCCGTAGCTATAATTGTTACTACTATTAATTGATACTCGTGCGATATACCCGTCCGTTTCCTGTGCGGCAGCTAATTCTACGAAGTCTATGTTTGTTGGGCAATACAACTTCGCGACATGTGATAACGAGTCAGCAAAACGTTGTGTTATCTCGTTGTGTAATATCGTTTGTAAATTCACTTATCTTGTTCTTCTTGGAGTTTCTGAATTAGTGCTAATTAGTTTTGTAAGGACGTAAGTTACTTATTGGTTTGTGGACCATATAAATGGTTAGTTTCCGACCTTCAAACAACTTCCTCAAATACTGAATGGCCATATATATTGCTAATAACTCTCTATCATACGTGCAATTCTTCGTTTGTGCCTCGGTTAGTTTCTTCGAGAAGTACCCTAACGGTTCCCAGCGATTTTCGACTCGTTGTTTTAATACCGCGCCTAGGCACAGTACCCGATGCGTCACACATGAGAGCCAATAGGTAAACCACTAAGTGGGTGAGACAATGTAACAGCGCTTTGTAAGCTGAGTTTACATTGTTCAAATGCCTGGTTGGCTTTTTTGTCCCACTGTACCAATATCTTATCGCGTTTCTTGGTATGATGTATGTACGGTCGACCAAACTATTTGGTTTACATTTTAACATGCAAATTACATTGTAAAATGTAAACCAAATAACTTGGTGGACCATTCTTATTGAGGCTCATTTGTGACTCTACTGCTTTAGGTATGTGGGGTCTGTAAAACTCTCTCTACTGTATTTGGTTAGGAGCTTTTTTTTATCTTTTCCAAACTGACATGTCGAAGTATTAATTTCATTGTTATTCCGAATTCACTGAACCTTTCAAAAATTATATTCAAATGCTCAATAAATTGTCCGTGGTTGCGACTAGCTATGATGACGTCATCGATCTATGAGAATAAGACATCTAATCCTTGCAAAACTGTTGTACTCATCAAGTGTTGGAATGTTTGGGCAGCATTTCTCAAACCGAAACTCATTCTGGGAAAATAACTAAAAAAAAACTAAACTAAATTAAATAACCCAAAACGCGTGATTATAGCCGTTTTTCTACATCCTCCGGGTTAATTGGTATATAAGCTCTATTAATTTCTAAATGTAAATAATAATAAATAATAAATATCGCTGGACATTAACACACAGCGCCATCTAGTGCCACACTAAGCAACGAGGCTTGTGTCGTGGACACCAGATAGTTGATATACTACAAAGATACTTTTTTGTTTGTAAATAGATACTTATTATACATATAAACATCCATGACTCGGAAAGAAATGTCCATGCTCATCACACAAACATTTGCTCCAACCGGGATTCGAACTCGGGACCCTTAGAACGTAAGGCAGCCTCACTACCGCTACGCCATTCGGGTCGTCAAAATGTGTAAATACCTGTTTGTTTGCTAACACATATTAAGTACATTCGTGTAACCGTGGGACCGGGTATCTATCTGGTTTGGTGATCGCGTTTAATTTTCTGTGGTCACCGCAGGGTCTCTAATGTCTCGCGGGCCTGTGGACGGTGGGCTATGGGCTAGCTCGCCGTCCGTCCGTCTCATGACGACAGGCCGTGTCGACGGTGCGTTCGTGTTCCACGCGCGCCTCAACGAGAGTCAGCAAAAAGGAAGGGGTCCGCAAGGACCGATGCCTGCCGGGGTTGCGGGACTGTTCGAAAGAGATACCGTGGCCCCGGAACACAAAGGGCGATGAAGGAACATGGATGGGTTTTAGTCAGTAAAAGTCTGACACTCCCTTCTGCTCCGCCCAGAGCGGGAGAAGTCATTTGATGATTTCCCATCCGAAAAAAAAAAAAAAGTGTCTCTAATGTCTCCATTCGATTTCGGTCATGTAAAGGTGAGTCACTCCTTATGAACAACCTTTACGTGAGCGAATCCGCAGGCAAAAGTTAGTCGTCATTATTTTTATCGTCGTCATTAGTTAGTTTCGTAGCCTTTGCTAAACGGAGACTTATTTTATTAAATTATGAAAAATGTTTTATAATTTAATCATAGGAATGTGACTTATTTTTTTTTGTTTTTAATTGATTTGAGGTTTCAACGTAGTACTCGTAATCGTTATCTTTATTTTGTTTGAAATTCTAAAATTAGTCTTCTAAGAAATCCGGCTCATATTTTAATTATTTTCTATTGTTGTTTCTAGTGTAGTGTTGTTCTTAAAAAAAGTTATTGGTATTAAAAATTACATTACCGATAAAAAGTAGTCTTGCTTACTAACCACTACCAATTGCAGCAGTAAGAATCTCAGCAAAACAAACTGCAAACCACGTCGATAGCCGCTAAGTCCGAGGATACTAATCCTCTAATTACACAATATAAACCGAGCTGGGCTAAGTTTAATCCCACCCTTTGTTCCAAGTAAGAGTTTCCCAAAGGAGTTTCGGGATGCACGGGTGTGTGGTCAGTTTCTTCAACTTGCCAAGTTTAGAACTTCGTGTAAAGGACAAACCGACGGGGAATTTATTTTGTCTGTTTTGTTAAAGAAGGTTTCGCTTCTGCGGTTTTTAGGATTGTTAGGTGCTTTTGTTTTGGAAGTTTCTCATTTGTTTTGTGTTTCGGAGGGAATAAAGTGGTGACAGACAATATAGGTGTTGGTGACGAGGTGAGAAATTATACCATACATCTCTGTCGAAATCAAAGGTATATTTTTTTTGTTCCTTTCTGCACAATGACTTTCTTTCCTAGAACAATAAACTGTTGAGCCACTTCGTATCTATTTGGTTTTATTATTATGGGAGAGCTTCCATTTGTGCTCTCATTTCTGTATGCGAATCCGTCGCTGAGACTGGAGATGTCACATCTCTTCATCCTGGTGTACTGTTATCCTCCTACTCCACTTAGTGCTAATGCTAGCTCATTTGTGTGTTGTGCAAGTCTTTTCTGATATTTAACGCTTATTTCTTGCTTTTCTGTTCGTACATTAAAGTCTAATAACATGCATTTGTCGCTTATACTTTGGGGTATTTTGAACATGTTTCTCAGAGCTATGCTCTGAAATCTTTCAAAAATATTGCTATTGCTTGCTGAACGCCAATGGTAAATCCCATAATATCTCGAGATTGGCATAATGATGACCTTCTAAACCTTTGTATGCTGTTGGCGATAGAAAATATACTATGCATCGCTGTCAAATCCACAATGATCTTTACGCTCGTAATAATAAGGTTGTAGTTAGATTGCTATGATGACCTATCTCAAGGCACATGAAATAAAATAATATAGGCATGAACTGTCTGTGTACGAATAAGACAACGTAAGCCAAGTATTCGTAAAAAACGGAAGACAACCATCACCCTAAATTAAACAAACCCCGAGCTACAACCATGGAGTAAGTATGTAATACACGAACAGACCATACTTTACATCCACATGTTACCTGATCTTCGTAACATTTCTGTTGGTCCCTTGCCATGTCCGACACGGTTTCACAACTTAATATCGTCAAAAGTTAGTTGCTTAAGGTGCATAACTTGCTCGTATTAATAAGGCCTATGTAGTTCGTAACTTAGGAAGCCGTTAGGAAGCCGTGGAGGAAACTGCTCGTTTAATTAATAATTGTCCACGTGGATACCTCCACGTGGACAATTATTAATTAGACGAGCAGTAAGTCACTGAATAAATACATACCTACAGAAGATCAGTTTCATACAACAAATTAACGCACACAGTTCTTGATACTGCCAGCGTCCGTTGACCTCGTAATCAGCTGAAGTGAGATACTTGAGAATCGTGTAATTATAAAATCAAAAACGTTTTATTTTTGTTTTGTGATAAGATATCCGTTACGTTCGTTTCGATTCGATTTGAAAATCGCTAATGAAATTGTCTGTTATTTTAATGATTATGAAAAACGTACATTATAATTACGCTACGCTAAATGTTCATAATCTCTTATTTTTATTGGATGGTTTATAGATGCGAGATTACTTTCCATTATGTATACATACGAGATTACCAAATACAAACATTTTATAAATTACGTCATCGAAAAATGTTAACGATGGTTTTGAATCAGGAAATTACCAAAACTGTCTAATTTTACAATCACGGGGCCAGTGATCGGCCTTTCCAAGGCTTATACCCAGGAGCTCTAAATCTATTGTTCTCCAAACAATTTCGCTCCATACTTAATTCCCAATAGCTCCATAATTTTATTAGTTAAATAATAAAATACTATTTTTTTTCCCAGCGGTTCCAAACCAAATTGCGTAAGGTCAACAAAACACAAATTGATACCATCAATGTTATAATTTCGTGGTAAGTACTAAAATTTTTGGAACTCATGGGAAAGATTTTATTTATTATTATTATTTTGCTTTTTTAATTTGAAGCCGCCGGGGAATAAAATTTGGGATCGCCTGGGAATAAGCCTTTCCAACACCATTATTACTTTAGGTTTGGCCCCCTGAACTACATCCATACTCTGGACGAATATTTGCACAAATAGCTATGGCAATGCAATAGACAGACAGGCTTCCGAGCTACACGTCAAATGTCAAAACTGACACATGACTAGGTAACTTTTTAAAGGCACAATAATTCAGAAAAGTTTCATGAAATCGTTTGATTTTTATTGACTGCGTTCACAGGATTAATGGAACACGGCAGATGAAGAGGTCATCTTTTACACTGTTGGGCTGATATAATTGTTGGTTGGCGTTCCAGTGCGGAGCCCAGATACGCAATTGTTTTTTTTTTCTTTTCATAACCTTTCACAAAAACGAACTTATAACTTAAGTTATAGCCATATACTCGTATAACTGCAATAAGTTAAAACCACTAACTAAGTCAGTAATACAGATTCGATTTCTCAAGAGACATACAGTTTCTTTACCTGTCACCTTTCGTATACCCATAAAATTATGTTTTTATTACCCCGTCATGACAACTAGGGCTTTTGAAATCCTATTACCCACGCGTTGGCTTACCGAGGATAAGTCTACACCTCTGCGTATTAATGAACTAGCTGCATGCTATAGAGCGCATCTAGTGTCCTTGCCTTACCTATTTCCTACTTGAAGTGTGTCCTATATTTGACATTTGAGTATTATATAAATTATATATTGGAAGTATATATGTAATGTTCATTGTCAATTTTCATAAAACTTCGGTTTCTATAAGTTATTATAGAAACCAAATCGCACGAGTTATAGTATGCAATGTTGGTGTGCATATTACATACGTCTTGAAGTTGTGGCGGCGCAACTCCAACAGCTGCACTTTTGGCGCAAACTTCAGCCTTTGGTGAACTTCACGATGTCTTTTGCTTCAGTGGTGTAGTGGGGACGGGAGATATACACCTGGGTATTCGGAGCAGCGGCAGGTAACTTTTCATTGGGCTCCATAGGAGCCTAGCCGCATTTGTTTAAAAATGATGATGTTAGCATTTTTTGCCATGATTTCATGGTGGTATACCAGAATTTTATTTACGCATTAAAGTTAGGAAAAAATCCTATGGGATGAGTTTAAAGTTACATGTTTTTTTTAAGAAATGCTTATTTTAAAATGTGTTGTACAAATGAACAAATAAATATGAATGATTTTATAAGAAATATCGGTAAGATTGGCGTTGGCAATGTAAAGCTTTTCTCATCCATACTCTAACAACTTGACGCTTTCAACAAGTCGTATTTTTTAGGATTCTGTCTTACTTTTGATAGAGTTTCTACACACACCATATATTTTCAAGTCTATATTATTGAGCTAGTATAAGAGTATATTGTGGAGCATATTAATTCATCTACATGGGATAAAAATTTAACCTGTAGTTACCTACCCGCAATTACAGACACATTTAAAATAACAATGTTCTGTTCCTTTCGGGAACGACTGGGGACATACTGGTTAATGGGTTTTTCTAACTGTGCCACCTCAACATTTTTAAGTTGCAAAATACGCGGCCCAAGCTCGCGGACAAAGCCTTCTTTCGAGCACTCATTTTGCGTAGTTTTGCACATACCACAGTTTCGTATGGTAACGAATACAATCTAGTTTTTGTAACTTATTCATTATTCTCTAAAGAAGTATTTTCACTTATCGATCAAATCATCTTTATGTCACATCAGGATCAAAAACATCTTTATGTCCACAGATTAAAAATTAAAACTTCTGTTTGCTATCCTCGACAATAATTGTGGAGTGGTTTAGGGAAGTCTGCCACCGGGGTACCCAATTTTTCTATTTACATAATAATACCGAGTTTGAATATACTTGACAAAAAAGGGTACTTTTGTCCCAAAACACTCCCAGACGTAATGAAGTAGGTAATTCCTAACAAGTTTTTTTTTCAATGTCAACAGTAACCTAGGCTTGGCGCCATAGGAGTTGAAGAAACTTAGAAGTAAACAGAGGAAAGTGAAGCGTAAAGCTGAACAGGAAAGCGCGTTACAGGCACAGATTGGATAGGGTAAATGCATGATATTTTTTTATCACTCTAAACAAAGCGTGTTAACGCCAGAAATAGCAAAGAGAAATTATTTTTAAAATACTTATAAAAAAATACTAAGTTATAAAAGTGGAGGAGCTCGTGGCTAAATAATAACAGCCGCTCGGGTCTATCTTTAGGTTAAGCCATGCTTGCCTAGGTTGGTCTGTGGATGGGTGACCACCCATTACATACCGAGTTTCCTCCGTGCCTCGGAAAGCACGTTAAGCAGTTGGTCCCGGCTGTCATTTGTGATCTTTGACAGTCGCCCAAAAAGTCTGACAACCAGTCTTACCAAGGGGTATCGTATTACCCAGTACTAACTGGGTTGTGGGGGTAAGATAGGCAGTCGCTCCATGTAAAATACTGGTATTCAGCTGCATCCGGTTAGACTGGAAGCCGACCCCAATAAAACTTGGGAAAAGGCTAGGCAGATGACTAAGTTATAAAAGCATTTGAAACTGCTGATTAGGCAGAGTGATCCGATACCTATCATGACGTCATTCGACACATCGTCGTACAAAATCCATACTAAATTCCGTTTATCTAGAAATAGATAGAAACAAAAGTTTTATTGGTTACCTTTGTGTTGTTTGGCCGATTTATGTCTTGTTTTCACTTTTTGACATTATTTTTATAGTATACGATACGGAATGTAAGATACATTCCGTATCGAATTAAAAAAAAAGAAAATTTATGCATATTTCCCTATTGTGCCTGTTTTAACAGGGCTGAGGATGAGGATCGCAGTGTGTACGTAAGCAGAGAGTATGAAATGGCTGTCCCTACTTCCTAAAGAAGAATGGGACTAGATGAAGAATATAATATTATTAATTCTTGAATGAGGTAGGTTCATGTAATATGATGGTGGTATTCATTATAATCGTCGTCGTTTATAATCATAATTTTTATGGGCGTATCGTTGGAGTCGGTATGAATTTACGTGTAACTGTGATTACTTGGTGTTGTAGTGTTTAATACCTTATGAAATACATATAATTATATGACTTATGAAATAAAGTGTGTGTATATAAGAGTTCGAGTTTCCCTCTCATTGAGAGGAGGCCGTGTCCCAGCAGTGGGAACATTATAGGCTGATGATGATAATGATGATATAAGAGTTGTTGTTCTGCAGGTAAAGCGCGAACAGCACCACAAAGCACGGTAGCAGCAGAAGCATGGCGACCCCGAAGCGCCGCAAAGGGGTAGATGACACACCAATCAATTGAGATACTTTTTAAGAGCTGTCAAAATGCGGTTCTCTCATAGATTTTGTATGGCAATAGCCAACTGTGACGTCACTGTTTTTTCAACTCAATGACTCGACTATTTATTCATTTCAAAGCAACTAAAAATCGAATTTGGCAATTTATTGAAAATAAGTCGGGTTTTCAGGCCCAAAATAAAGTGTTTTTTTTAGAGATTGGTGTCTTGGAATTATTGTTTTTTGGTGTCATCTACCCTATTAGACGAGCTCGTACCCGACAAACTAGCCAAGGCAAACATTGCAGCACAATACGCTGATCATCCAGTCTTTGGGGCTATCTTCGCAAGAGCTTAAGAGTAAAAGAAACCAACAAGCTCGGTCACGGTCCTTTGCACTGAGGGACCAACTGGGAACCTGCTTCCGGTGGGACCCGTGATTCATTCGTTAATCAGTTAAGCATTCGTAAGAAGCGCAGCTGAGGTGGTCAATCCCACTTGCACTTTCATATAAAGCTACACGTGATTAGTGCCTCACTGATACACAACTGCCAAACAACAAGGTGCAACGGAGAGACGATAAGCATCGTTCGATTGGTCACAAGTGCGAAAGCTGGGCATGAGTGTTTATCCATTAATGTGTGTGTATATAGCACCACTAAGCACTAAGTACTAAGTGCCTATATAGCACCACGTAAATATTAAATTTACGTGGTGCTATATAGGCAACTGGGCCTATCCCAGTTGTAAACGTCCCTTTGTGCCAATTGGCCTTGTTTCGTTCTGTCTCCTGCTGATATGGAGGGAAGTGGAAATTACGGTTTTTCCTACTCCTCCGCTATACTTTTCTGATTAATTTCGTTGCGGGATCCAAGACAGTTAAATTCTTTCGATGGGACTTCGTCGAGCTTCATTGTCTCGGCGCTTTTCTGGTGGTGGTCTGTTGATTCTGATTTTCAGGAGTTACAGTGGTTCGGGAATAGTGTCGCGGGCTTGTCCCAAAAAGAGATGCTGAGCATGTTCCTGGATTCGATTTCCGGGGAAAGTGTTTTTGGGCTTTTCCAACAGGAATTTTCATTAACAGCCACGGCAGCCACCATGTTGTTTGGAAACGCACAACACTCTTATCGTTCGATAGGAGTTTTGTGATATATATATAGATAATCACCAGTACCTATAGTCTATTAAAGCAAAAGTAAAAAAAAAAACAAATTGCCAGGACGCAAAGACTTCTTCTTCTAAACAGTGCCAGAATGCAACTGAGCACTTACACCACATGTATCAACACCATCTACATGACTTAGAAAAACTGAAGGACCCCGTGCTGCGTTCCCGACGGACGCGCCGGTAGGGTATTCTACACCGGCGCGATGTGCGGCTGACGTCATGATAAAAATTACGCTCAACAGATGGTCGGAACGGGCGGGTAAAAAAAAGCTGCCGCCTTATCTTCAATCAGCCATGTCGTCGGAGCTCCGTCTACGCTCCTCATGTCCCAAATTCTGGCTTTTGGAACCAAACATTTTAACGCCACCATGCGTTGCGGTGGGCGAACCTATGCAGGAGCAAGTATAATAAAAAACCATGTAAAGTTTAAAATTATCAGGATCTAATACAGTAAAAGTAACATGACACTTATATTCAATATTAAAACGCAAAGAATATTGATAATAACAATTCGCACCGTTTTGACCAAGTAATCCCAAAGCATCAAAACCCAAATTCGCTTTACCAGCATGAGCATTATTAATTACATCAGGAGAACCCATTTCTACACACAATTCACCAATTCGCATTTTAGAATTTAATAGATAAGTTTCAACTCGCTTCTTACATATAGGGTAATAAGTCCACCTTATATTACAACCTCTCATCAAAGCTATACGCTTGAGATTAGTATAAGAACCGGTCACCTCAGGCGCCCCAAATAAACCATGATTACCAGTCATATAAGAACATGAAGGAAAACAAGAAAAAGTCACCGTTCTTTCCTCTCACAGAAACTCAAACATTCACGACCTACGTCTACCCATCTCGAGGCAAATAAATCACTAATTTTCTTCCTATAAGTTACATCCTCGCCTCAATGCTGATGCTATGTCCTGAGAGTGGCTTTAACAAAACATCGAAATTGATCTGTAACTTGGTGATATCAGCCTTGATCCTGTAGCGACGCACCAGGTGGGTCAGGGTCGTCTTCATCGACATCATAGAGTATGTTTTACCTTGAACAACACAATTGTTATGTAAAACTTTCCTCAAGTGTTCAATTTGCATTCAGCTATTAACAAGAGTGATCACTAGTTGATTTTGAATTTGAATTGATAAATTGTAGTGACAATTCATTATCAGTCATCTGCCTGCTTTTTCCTAATTATGTTGGGATCGGCTTTCAGTCTGACTGGATGCATCTGAAAACCAGTATTTTGCATAGAGCGATGTGCTTTTTGAGGCACGGAGAAAACAAACTCGGTATGTAATGGGTGGTCACCCATCCATGGATCAACCTATGCAAGCGCGGCTTAAGCCGAAGATCGACCCGAGTGACTGTTATTACTTAGCCACGAGTTCCCCCCACGAGGTTTATGTGTGAATGCAGGAGAATAATTATTTTGTCAAGGTAGTTTAGTTTTTCACAATTCTAAGGTTGAGACTACTTGAGACATACCGATACAATTTCGTTTTCCCAAACTGAAGGCAGCAAACGCGCTGGGGTTATCAGGCAGTCTTCCAGGCTCAATCCAACGTTCAGGGTGGAACTCGTGCGCATCTGGACCCCAGATCGGATGCTTGTGAAGACCGAACAAAAATAAGGCGCAGGTCGATAGGGTATAGTTCTCTGAAACGTGAAATATTGGAGAAGATACAAATTAAAGTTCTGCAGGTCTCAGCCGATGCGTTGATGGACGGGTCTTGGAAAATTTGAGTGGTAAAGGTAAGTCCCGTCCGTCTCTCATCCAGTGGGACCGGTCAAGGTTGCGACACTTGGGGGAGGCCTATGTCCAGCAATGGACGTTTTTCAGCTGAAATGATGATGATAGGTACTTACCTTTATATTCAATTCCTCGGAATTAAAGTTCGCGAGGACGTTCGGAAGTAGCTGGCAGTTTCGTCACAACGGTACCTAATGTTTTCCTTATTGTTTGTCTGTTTATTTTAGTATATCCGTGTAAATGTATAATATATATGTATATAATATAATGTAAAATATTTACTATGTATAGTATTTTATATATCCTCGTAGTTTATCGTAGTATTAAATAAAATTATTCTCTGATTTTCAGAAACGACACCTACCACTCTTGTCTCTGCATCACCTAAAGGTTGACTGGTAGAAAATGCCTAAGACATTAAGTCCGCTTCTGTACTTTGTGCTTGAAGTGTTAAATAAATATTCTCTCTTAGAATATTAGCTGTATTGTCCAAAATTACGAACTTACTAAGTTTAACATCTCTATCGAGCTTCCTTCCCAGGACTGGCACGATCGTGATGACTCTCATGCTCTCCTTTAGAACAGCCTCCAAGTACACCAGTTTTGACAAGTCCGTCTTTTCCACGTCTTTGTCACCTCCCACGACCTCTTGTATTCTGTTATGAAGATGAGTGATAACCAAACCAAAATTATATAATACTTTACAAAGTAAATATTCATGTCATTATAATTATATTCATCACCAATGTTTAAGTGAATAAAAAGGCATCAAACAATGAATTATCGTTGTCAAAATATATTGAGTAAAATTGGAGCAGCTTAATCCCATGCAAGCATTGCTATCCTCAAGATAGTTTTACCGATTATAAAAAGCTTTCAGGCAGTACTCAAGGCGCTATCTACCTAGTCAACTGCTAACTTTTGAGTCATACTAAAGGGTCGTGTTATAAAAAACGTACCAATATTTGAGCCCTTGGGCCTACCTAACAACAGATCCGGGAGATCTTTTTCCTTTAACACCAACTCTTTGATTTTATCAATCAAAAAACTTTATTCCGAACAAGAGTCCATATGGGTTAGTAGCGAGTACGTTAGTAGGAGCTATGTTAGTACGACATTAAGAGAAAAATAATTCAAAACAACACCAACAACAGCCCAATTAGACATTCCAAATTAATTAATTAATACAATTTAATCATATTTAAATATAATCCAATTCATTTGATCTAATTTATTTTTAATCTAAATTTAATTCACCCTAAACTTAACTACTACAGAAAAGAAAAAAAAAACAAACTAATTCAAATATCTTTCCTCAGCACCGGGCCCGCATCTATGCCTACGGGACCAGTGCATCAGAAAAGGGCAGTCTGACCTCTCCACAATAACCTCCAGGATGCTGTTGGAGCCTCCACGTATCCTACACATTAGGGATGCCGTTCTTTTGCGCATGACAGCCTCAAAACTATCTATGCGAGCCTCGCCAAACATGCCGGACGCACTACAGAACCTTGAAAGCCCCACCAGCACCCCGAAAATTTTATTAGATAAGTATAAAATTAAGAAAATACAAAGAAATGTTCCTAATTCCATAGTGGCACAGTCTCCTGATCAATGTTTTATGAAGGGTGCAATCGTTTACTTAAAGAAGTCGCGTAGGTACTTACTCAATAAATAGTTTTTCCTGAACTTCAGGGTGAACAGAAGTACATTAGCTGTTGTGTCATGACCGGCACTTAGCATAGTGTCCACATGCTCTCTGACTTCTTTGTCGGTAAACGTTCCCTTCTCAGTTGCCAGCTCGAGGAGTAGGTCTATGAAGGGTTTGAATTTGGTTCCTAAAATAAAGTTCCAAATTGGTTACACAAAATCTTGTTAATCATATCAACAAGTTTTTCTGTGTGTGTCTGTGTGAATGATATTTACCTGTAATATTGATTTCAGCGTATTTATTACCATTGCACTTGGATTTTCTGTTTTGTATTACCTGTAAAAAAAATTACAATAATACCATAATCACCTTTGTATCATGTAAGACAACTCCAGGCGTAGTAACCAGTATAAACTGGCTTTTTAATCAACTCCTGCAAAAACCTGGTCTCGAAGTCAGGCTACGCCCTGCGTTAGCGATCTAGACGCGAACGCGAAGAGGCGTGGCGCGGCGCGAAAACAACAAACAGTCGAAACCTATTGAAGCGCCTACGTGACCAAACGCACGTGGGGTGCGGCGCGAAATGAAGCGAAGGCGATCAGTTAGCTTGATATTTTCGCGAACTGGATGCGGTGCCGTCGTGTTTTTGTTTGGTTACGGGACGATTCGCGTGCATGTGGGACATAGCCGCCGCGTCGTACCGCATGGCATTGAATTCGCGAGTCACCGCATAGAATCGCTACATAATCGCGTTCGCTTTGAACCGCCTACGTAGTACGTAGCGTCAGCGTGCAGATCGCGCGGCGCTAGAGCGGCGTGTTACGAGAAATTAGTATCTTTATTCGCGAACGAAATGTCTAAACAGCGACGACAACATCTTTTTAAAACTAATTCTTTCCTAAAGTTTGATTTATTGTGCGCTCGCTCCCCGCGCTGCCACCGCGCCGCTGACTTCGAGGCCAGTTCCATATAAATGTATGCATTGGACATTGAGCTATTACTACTACGTATAGAGAAGACAGTGCGACCAAAATCTGTGCTCCGGTCAACTGCTGTCGGCCGGCTGCAATTCACTCAGTCACTAGCTCGCCACAGCATTATATATACGGGGTAAGCCGCCCCCGCGCACCCCGCACTGCGCACAGATTTTGTTCGCGCTGTCTTCTCTATACGTAGTAGTAATAGCTCAATGGCATTGGAACCCGCCGCCGCCCCGCTCCCGCTGACTTCGTGTCCGAGGCCTGTAGGACACGCAGACTGGGAATCGTCGTGCTGTTTCGATGAGAGACAGATTAAAAGTAACTTGGCCCCCAAGAGTTGACGACTGAGTGATAACTGAGGTCACAGCTAATAAAAATGAAAAGGAAAACCATGTTGCTCTTACTTGTCTTAAATAATTTTATTTGGAGTAAGAGCAGGAGGTGATGGTGATTTGGTTTTAGAGAGTCCTTTTACTTTCACTGGACGAACAGGACTAAAAGGTGCTTTCTACTTACCGTATTTGACATATTGTGGAATATCTTCACATAAAAGTCCTGTTCTTTCTTCAGTTTACTCCATGCGAAGAGAGAGGACTTATGCCACCAAATCTTTGTGAACCGTTCCACTACCGTTTTGAGGATCATCTCAATAGCATGAAAGTACTCGGTATTTAAATTTGAATCTGTAAAATCTATTCCTAGCGATGTTACTGGGAACAATAGAAACTAGCAGTTAATGAAAACAAATCATTTATTTCTTTACAGACACGGGTAATTGGTACAAAGGTGGTTTTTACTTCCTCTACCTTCATATTCTACGCTCGCATGCAACTATTATTCAATTCCGAATTTGAAGAGAATTTAAACATTAATATAACATTATGGTAAATCGAATAAAATAACCTGTTGAATCATTATAAAATATTACAACAACAAAATCAAAAAATATCAGTTTTGCTACAGTAGTAAAAGTTATAACAATAATGTCAAACGAAATAATAAATGTGTCAGTCAAGTCGAAGTATGATAATCAGCATTGTAACGGGTATATTAATCCCATACAACTTTTTTTTATTTAGCCTATTCTGTTCCACTGCTGGACAAAAGCCTCCCCCATTACTTTCCAACTCTCTCGATATTTCGCCTTCTCTAGCCAATCAGTCATGAACGAGTATAAAATCGTCACGCCATTGTTTCCAAGGCCTGCCTCGGTGACAACGACCGTCTTCAGGTACCCACTGTGTGACCATTCTGGCCCATCTGACCTGACCCATTTTAAGTAGAGATTAAGATGTATAAAATGCTCCATCGCCAAAACCTAGTGTTTGGACTTGAAACCGAGTCCTATACTATTAAATGAGCAATATTTGTGTAAATACAGAGGCACCCAAAGCAGAGAGAAGTTTAAATTTAAAAAATAAAAACCTCCCACAGTCACAGTTAATAAATTTTTTTATTGATCGGATTTTATTTTTATAGTTACTTTTTTCTAATGACGCATGACGCCTATCACGTCGAACGAACACGTGTTTTGCGCGAGCAAGGCAGGATTGATTTGGTAAATTTCGTGGCGGATATGTAATATTCGTTGGATTATTGATGCAAACTTTGCTCTTAGGATGATCGGATGATCATCCTAAGAGCAAAGCAAAGTAACTCTTACAGTCTGAAAAAATATAAACTCTTAATTCCTGTTAAAAGTCATTAAAATCCAAATATAGTGAAGTCGGTTGGTCGTTTATTGGAATTGGTGTTGGTTTTAATGGTGCATGTAGACTTGCTTGAAGTACGCACATATCTTCATGTTATGGTTTTTGTATCGTAAAATTCTTTTTCCGGTCTTCCTTGTTCTTTATTGCCTGTAATATCAGCATCTTCCAGCCCGAGTCCCATTCTATTCGGGGTCGGCGCAACACGTCTTCTGCTACCATTCTAGCCTGTCAGACATCACGGCATCATTTACTCCCTTCTCTTTCATATCAGTCTTCAGATAACATAATCCGTCCATCTTTTCTTTGGCCTTCCGCTCCCTCTCCATCCATAAACATTCATGTCCATCACTTTTTAGTCACATGCGTTTCATCCCTCCTCATTACATGTCCATAGACGAACCACTTCCTTTTAATTTTTCTGTAACAGGCGCCACTTCCAAACTTCCTCTAATATACTCATTCCTTACTTTATCCAAACACAATTTTAAGCTTTCACGGTTTATAACTAAACTTAAAATGTCACTTACGTTAAGTTTACTTTATCCATTATTGTCACTCCTCACATCCATCTCTACATTCATCTCCGCTACATGCAATATTTTTTCATCCATCTTTTTCACAGCCTAGCATTTTGATCCATACAGTACGACAGGTCTACTCACGGACTTGTATATTTTCCCCTTTAACTTGAGGGGGGTCCGCAATCGGGGGGATAACTCCAGAATTGTGGAAGAATGCGGTCGTCATACTCATGCATAAGAAGGGAGACAACACCAACCTGAGCAACTACCGACCCATTCCGTTACCTAGCCACATATACAAACTCTTCACCAAAGTCATCACAAACCGTCTTATCACCAGACTAGACTCAGCACAACCAGTGGAACAGGCAGGGTTTAGGAGTGGGTTCTCAACAGTAGACCACATCCTCACAATATGACAAATAATTGAGAAGTACAACAAGTACAACCGACCTATAGTGTTGGCGTTCATCGACTACGAAAAAGCGTTTGACTCGGTTGAAGACTGGGCAGAACTGAAAACCAGTGCTGAGTGTTTTACACCCAGCATATGCTGAGTTGGTTACCCTTTCGTTATGGGCATGCTCAGCGCAGTTGAGCTGTTTAATTCATTGTTCTGTTTGTTGTTATATGTATGTGTATGTGTTGCTCTATTGTGTTGCTGCTGTCCATTAACGAATAAATGATTATTCTATTCTAAATACCGAAATACGGAGACGAACGAAACTCACGGACATAGCGGTAGTGATAGCAAAAAGAAAGTGGAAGTGGGCGGGCCATATATGCCGTAAACTGGATGGAAGATGGGGGAAGAAAATTCTGGAGTGGAGACCACGGACGGGACGGAGGAATGTGGGAAGACAACCGACTAGGTGGACAGACGATCTTATTAAAGCGGCCGGAAGAAACTGGTTAGCCATGACACAAAACCGCCAAAAGTGGAGAGATTTGGAAAAGACCTACACTCAGCATTGGGTGGCCAAGGGTTGAAGAAGAAAAGAAGAAGAGGGTCCGCAATCCGCAATCAAATTTCATTCCGTGGTTCGCAAGTTGTTCCAGTGACCTGTCACCATTTCATCCATCCTGAGTTTATACGGTGAGTTACGTTCCGGTCTACTTCGCCATCTTTTTGGTCAAAATATGATCAGAGGTACCGGAGCAGATTGGTATGGGCGTTCCGGAAAGAGACAAGGACACAGGACTGGAGAGACCACCTTCGAATCGCAAAACAAGTACCTATTTCGTTTTAGTTCTACTCAATTTCAGGCCAACATTTTACAGTCTTTGTTTCCACCACACGTCCAGTCTGCTCTTGACCTCTTCGCCGCTCTCAGCAACCAGCACAATGTCATTGGCAAACCGCATACACCAGGGTGCCTTTTCCTGGATGTCCGTCGTGAAAGTGTCCATTATCACCCGGAAGAGGTAAGGGCTGAGAGCCCACCCTCGGTGTAAGCCGACAGCCACATTGAAGCTACTGGTAGTGCTAGCTGTAGACCGGATTTGGGTACTGCACCGACTGTACATCGCACGGATTAACTGCACAAGTGCACATACTTCCCAGGCACACCTTTCTCCTTAATAGCCCACCACAGAACCTCACAGGCTTCCCCGTAGTATACCTTTTCGAGGTCGACAAACTGTAATGTGTGTTTTGACATGGTTTTTTTACTTGCATTTTTGGATATTATTAACCTGAAAATTTAAGCATTCGTCCTCTCTAGGTAGCTTCATGGTTATTTCCTGGAGGCTTAGCTTACCTTTTACCTTGTAATTCATGTTATTTAAGTTTTTCTCTAGATTTTTATTTCTCCTACCAGGAAAATGTAACGTTACAAAACACATAAGCAAGTTTATTATATTATATTGTTTGTAAGTGTATTACTAACATAGTTTGTAAGTATATTGTTACTAACGCTATGAGTCTTGTTGCTCGAAATAAATGAATTATTATTATTATTATGTGCACCTTTGTATTTCTCGCACAGTTGGCAGATAGCAAAAATGACATCCGTCGTACCAAGAAGAAATTATATTTTAAGTCGTTATAAAAAATATTATGTCGATTTAAATAATTTTAAGGATTAAGAATTATTTAATTGATAGTTGTAGTTGGATGGAATTAATTATTGATTATTGTTGTTTTTAATTGTTATTATTTATTTGATCGAATCATTTATTAATTGTTTATTCTCAGTTATTGTTTATTTAATTGAACTATTTATTGATTGTTTTTATCAATGATTGTTTTTGTTTTTAATTTGAGGGAATTTTACCGATTATTGTCATTAGTCATTACAGGGAATTAATTATAGATTGAATTATTTATTTGTTGCTGGTGATAATTGATAACCAGTGTTTATTTTTTAATAATTGTTAATGTTATTTGCATGGAATTAAATAAAGCTAATTCATAAATAAATTTCAGGACTGACCATTGAACTTGGCACCCATTTAGATATCACTTCTTTTATCGTTGAACCAAGGCATATATGCCTATAAACGGAGTAGAAGCTTATGGCATACCTAGTTTATTTTTCTTTTTTCCACAGCTTTAAAAAAAATTGATCCATCATCAAAAAACGCTACAAATTTCAAGTCAACTTTTCATATTAGAACAAAGAAAGAGAAATTAAAAAATATATATATATCGAATTTCAAATCATATGCAATTCGCGTATGATTTTAATTTCGAATTATTTAGATTTTTCTTTATCGAAAAAAAAAAAAAACTATGTATGCCATTTGCTTCTACTCCGTTCATCTATTTATTATACCCTTTTTTTTTGGAAAGGGATAAAAAGTCACCCTGTATATCATAATCTTGAACTTGGCTCTCATTTCACATTTATGTTTTTGATGGGATATTATAAACGTCACAGAGGCCCTACTCTCTTACGTTTCGTCCGAATATTCGGATCTATCCGTCTCTCTCACTCGCACTCATCTGCAGACGTGCGCGAGAGGGAGGGATAGATCCGAATATTCGGACGAAACGTTAGAGAGTAGGGCCTCTTGCCCCGCACTTCCCGTAACGTTTCGGGTTTTTAATTATTATAAAAAAAAAATATTAAATAAAATGAAAGAGAAAAAAACCAATACAAGTTGTTAGGTACAACATTACGTATTTTTCGTTACAAAATTCATGCCGAACTATTCAGCCATTACAGACACTTTTTCGGTTAGCTCAAAACTTCTGTACCGTAAACGCCTTATGTTGTAGTATTTACAAAACTGCCGCCGAACCTTAACGTACGATTCCCCCTCCTTAAATAATGCCTCTCAATAGCGTACGCACCATGTGCGCCAGACCACTGCATGACTATAACCCACACTAACGATAAATCTACCGCTCTCCTTCTCGCGCACTCAATTTGAGACAACTCTTAAAATAAGAATCTATTATTGATCACTTGCTCAAAAACGGCTCCAAAGGGTCGATGCAAGATGCAGCGTTGTGATTTACGGTGACAAAAAATCGATTTAGCTAGGCCTTATATCTGGAAAAATCGTTTTCTCTATTTTCACCCAAGCAGAGCTCGGTCTGCCATGTACCAATATTACTTGAGATCATGAAGAGGTTGATGAAGATGTTAGAGATATTATAATAAAAACGTTAAAAATAAAAAGCACACTTACAGCAAATAGTCTCCAAAGTGTTGTGTCGCGTGTATGTCCAGTGGTCAAAGAGTCCTTTTCCAACCTCTTTCTTGAGGTCTTTTACCAGTTTCCTGGATTGATTATTGAAGACGCCCATGAATGTGTCCAGGAGTGTCTGATTGAACGCTGGGTTTAGGAGCTTCCGGTGAGGCTTCCATGTTGAATCTGGAGAATTCAACATATTTTATCACAATTCTCACTAATATTATGAAGGCGAAAGTTTGTATGTGTGTATGTGAGTACGTGCGTATGTTTGTTACTCTTTCAAAAAATTCTGTTCTGATTTGGATGAAATGTTGCACACAGATAGCTCATGAACTGGATTAACACATAGGATACTTTTTATCCCGATAGTATGATTCCGTGGAACAATTATCGAACTCCAGGCGCAGGCAAAA
The DNA here is from genome assembly GCA_941918905.2 of Xestia sexstrigata. NCBI lineage: Eukaryota > Metazoa > Arthropoda > Insecta > Lepidoptera > Noctuidae > Xestia > Xestia sexstrigata. The sequence continues at coordinate 7,217,130 of OW799217.2, read as the reverse complement.
ACTAGTCTTTAAATAATGATGTAGAAACGTGTCCGAGAGTTTGTTTTAAAGAGAATAGGCGAGACGACAAAAAAAAACTTATTAGTCCGTCAGTTAGATTATCAAAAAATATTTGACCCGTGTTTTTTCTTTTGTTATGTAACCCAAAATTGACGAAGATTTACGACGCTTTTAAAATTCTCAATACGTCACGCCTAGGTATGATTTTTAGCTAGTTCTGACGTCACGAGCCCCCACTCCCGTGTTTTAATGCGTTTTATCTTTGTCAATTTTCATTGATTCACAAAAACAATAAACGTGTCCATTCATTTCCAATACTCTAACGACGGACTAAATAGATTTGCAATTTTTTGATACTGTCGTCATTGTTCTAGAATAGTAATGATTATCCATGGTGAAAATATATGTCATCTATGACAGGTTGTCTATGATCAGTGTCTGTAGAATTTGGAAATAAATGTTGAATTTTAATCCGTTTCAATCTTTAATTATAAAACATGGCGCAGCCGTAAAAAAGTATTGCAAGTATTTTAATATTCACGATTATTGAAGTTTAGCAGTAATTATGGAGAATAACTGTGTAAAAGTTTTGCCAAACTTCGACATGCGGGCGAGTAATGCCGGTGATGAGTGGCCACTATGGACACAATGTTTTGATGATTACCTTATTGGAATCGGGCAAGAAGAAGCCGCAGACCATGTTAAGGTTGCATTAATGAGAAACATGATGGGACTGGAGTCCGCCAGAATTCTTGCAACTCTTCCAGTGTCTAGTGACAAAACAGTAAAATACGAAGGTCTAATAGCCGCGATTAGCAAATATGTTCGACCTAGAGTAAACGAAGTTTTTGAACGTTTCAAGTTTAATGAGAGGAAACAACAGCAAGACGAAAAGTTTGATAATTTTTTAACTGATTGTAAAAGATTAATCAGTACTTGTAATTACAAAAGCACAACGGAATCCATTGAGGATCCACTTTTAAGAGACAAAATAGTACATGGCATCTCTGACAAAACGTTGCAAGAAAATTTACTAAGACAAGAAAGTTTGACGTTGAACAAGGCTGCAGACTTATGCAGAAGTGCAGAGCTAAGTAAAGAACAGGTGAAAATAATGAATCCAGTCAATAGTTATGAAATCGACAGAGTAAAAACAAAGAGTCAGAATAAAAATGCAAGTCCTAAAGAAGAAAAGAAGTTTAATTGCAATAGATGTCAAACAACACATGGTCCAAGGCAATGTCCAGCATATGGGAAAAAGTGTAGTAAATGTGGAACATTAAACCATTTTGCAGTGTCTTGCAGAGTCAGAAGAGTGCATACTATTCAGGAGCATGACAGAGATTCGTCGCCAAAATTCTGCGGAATGGTCAATAATGGTCAGTGTACCGAGAATATAATAATTGAAAATTCTAATGTGAAGTGTCGTCTTGATACTGGTGCAGATGTTAGCGTTATGCCATGGAAAGTTTTCAAAAGTCTTAATACTAAATTTCAGGTAACTCCAGTACAAACTGAATTAGAAGGATTCCATGGGACTAAAACTAAACCATTGGGTATAGTTAATTTAAGATGTATATAAATATATTGAATGTTGTGAAAATTTTATGCTTGTTGAAAGCCAAAATATGTTGTTAGGGTTACCCGGTTGTATTAAATTGAATTTGTTAAAAAGGGTACAAAAAGTGTCAGTAGTAAGTAATGTTGATGAAAAGAAGTCTAAGTTTGTATCAAAAAATTTTGAAGTGTTTAATGGTCATGGTAGTTTTCCCAATAAATGTAACATTCCTACAATTCTTCATGAACCTATCTGTAATCCACCTGTTAAGGTTCCCCTAGCTTTGACTGAACCCTTGAAGAGTGAGTTAAACAGATTAGTTATGCGAGGTGCCATAAAGAAAGTTGAGGAAATTGATTCTGAAGCTTATATTAATAGAATTGTAATTATTGAAAAACCAAATAAGAAGTTGAGGTTATGTTTAGACCCGACAGATTTAAATAGGTATGTTATAAGAAAACCAAAACATATGTCTACGGTTGATGAAGTGGCTTCTAGGTTAAGAGATATGGAAATATTTTCGGTTTTTGATTTGTCAGAAGGATTCCATCATTGCCCACTTACAGAGGAGGCTTCATGGAAATGTTGTTTCGCCACACCATTTGGAATGTATAGATATTTGGTTCTTCCCTATGGTGTAACCAATGCACCTGAAGTTTTCCAAGATCAGATGGAATTTTACTTTGGTTCTATACCAAATGTTTTATGTTGGTTCGATGATATACTAGTTATGGGGAAAAATGAGTTTAAACATGATAAATCTGTCGAGGAATTGTTAAAAAGAGCAAAAGAAATAGGAGCAGTTTTTAACAAAAATAAATTACAGTATAAGCAAAGAGAAGTTAAGTATATTGGTCAAATATTCAGCAAAGAAGGTATGCGAGTTGATGGTGATAGAGTAGAGTCATTATTACAATTAAAGTCACCTAGTTCTAAAGAAGAATTACAAAGATTAATTGGTTCCTTTAATTATGTTAGGAGATATGTACCAGAGATGGCAGAATTAATGTCACCCTTATGTAAACTTTTGAAAAAAGATGTTGAATTTCAGTGGTTGCCACATCATGAGAAAATGTTAAGTAAATTAAAGTGTCAAATTTCTCAGGCACCAGCTTTGAGCCCATTTTGTACTGATAAAGAAATTATTCTGCAGTGTGATGCATCAAAAAATGGTTTTGGATGCTGTATGTTTCAAAAAGATGATAAAAATATTTTAAGATTAGTTGCCTGTGTTTCTAGGACTATGAATAATGCTGAAATTAATTATAGTCAAACTGAGAAAGAGCTATTAGCCATTTATTATGGTACACAAAAATTTCATAAATATATATATGGTTGTAATTCTGTAAGTGTCCAAACTGACCATAAGCCTTTGTTACCAATCATGTCAAAACAGATTAGTAAGATTGGGTCACCTAGATTAAGACGTTTAAGGTTAAAATTATTAAAATACAGTTTAAATCTGGTGTATGTTCCTGGGAAGCTGATACATTTTGCTGATATGCTGTCAAGGAATAGTAGAAAATTAATTGAGAAAGATGCTGAGATGTTGGAAATGGTACATTCAGTATCAGTACATTTACCTATGAGTTCAGAAAGAAAAAATCAATTTAGACTAGCAACTAGTAAAGACAGAAATTTGACAGAGATTACTAAGTATTACTTTAGTGGATGGCCTGATGAATCCAAGGTTTCCACGGAATGTAAACCATATTATAAACTTAAGGATGATATTTATGTTGAGGCAGGATTAGTGTTTGTTGGTTCTAAAATCATTGTACCAGAATCTATGAGATCTTATGTTCTAAATTTGATTCACCAAGGACACCCTGGGATAAATAAAAGTGTTAATAGAGCTAGACAGCTATTTTATTGGACAGGTATGGCTGAGAATATTAAAAATGTTATTGTTATGTGTAGAACATGTGAAAAATTTAGACCTAAGAATTACTATGAGCCTATGTTATGCCATAAGATACCTAAGCAGAGATTTAGTAAAGTTGGGACAGATATATTAGAGTTTGCTGGTAAATCATATTTAGTGATTATTGATTACCTATCACATTGGCTTGAAATAATTTCTCTGTTAGATAAGAGTTCTAAATCCATAATTAATGCAATGCAAGAAGTTTTTACTAGATTTGGTTACCCAGAGACTATAGTTGCTGATAATAATCCGTTTTTGTCTTATGAGTGTAAACAGTACTACAAGTCTAAAGATATACAAATTGTCACTAGTAGTCCACATTATCATAGAAGTAATGGGTTAGCAGAGAAGGCTGTACATATTGCTAAGACTTTGTTAAAGAAATCTTATGAAGAGACCATTGATTATAGAGATTCTATTTTACATTATAATAATACGCCTTTAGCTGGTTTACAGATCTCACCATCACAAATTTTACATAGTAGACGCCTAAGAACTAACTTGCCTACTAGCAGTATAGCTCTGGAACCAAAGATAGAGAAAAATGTTGATATATTATTGAATATGAGAAAGTCTGTAACTAAAAACTTTCATGATAGGAAAGCTAGAAGAAAGGAACAAAGTTTTGAGATAGGGGAACAAATAGTGTATAAAACTGATGAGGAAAATACTTGGAAAAGGGAACAGTATTAAATAAAGCTAAAGAACCTAGATCATACATAGTAAGTGGTAATTCTAGACCACTAAGAAGAAATACTTATCACATGAAAAAGTCTCAAACTAATACAAGTCATGGTTCTAGAGATATGTTTATAGATTTAAGCAATAATGATTGTCATTTAAGTTCACCTAACTGTTCACAAAGTGTTTCACCTGAGGCAGCAAATAATAATAATAATTCAAGTTTGCCTCAGACTAGATTTGGCAGAATTATTAAACCTAGACAGATTTTAGATTTGTAATGAATAATGGCCAACCAATATTGATTAAACTAAAAATATTGTTTAGTGTTGATTTCATTGATTTGTTTGTATAAGTTAACAAGAATAATAATGCTTAAGGGGGAGGTGTTCTAGAATAGTAATGATTATCCATGGTGAAAATATATGTCATCTATGACAGGTTGTCTATGATCAGTGTCTGTAGAATTTGGAAATAAATGTTGAATTTTAATCCGTTTCAATCTTTAATTATAAAACAGTCATGCCTATTCTCATTTTTTTTAGAGTAAACATGATTGCTCGCAGGTTTGCCCGATGAGGTAAAAATCACTCTCTTCAGAGCTTTCTGTACATCTTTTTACACCTGCAGCCCGTGGGCACAATACAATAATGCGCTTAGTAGTATAATGTTGCGGCTGCCCCGCCACTGTAGTGCATCACGTATGTTTGCAGAGGCCCGCATCGATTGCTTCTACGCTACTTTGCGCAAGCGGTGCGCGTCAATGCTGAGCAGAGTACGGGCTAGTCGCAACAGCGTTTTAAATATGATAGCCAGTAGACTTGACTGTCTGTACATGAGTCGATGTATTAATGCTTACAAGAGTATTGATGCATCGATTCATGGGTCAGGCAGGAGGCGAGTAGATTAAGTTTGTGTTACTAACACTAGTTATAAGTTATTGTACTACCAACAAATTGGATCTTAGTTATCTGATATAAACGTATTATTTATTTATTACTTAAAAGAACGCGTGAATAAATTTTTTGATCGGACAGTCTTAACTTAGAGCTCAACAATCAACACTGTTTAGAGAATAATAATAAGTGCGATATCATTCGAACAGGAGTGATTAATATTTCAAAACATCAATTCTTTTAGGTTAAATATTAATAGCATGAATGCAACTTACATCTCGCAGTGATCAAACCACAGCCTATAATGTCTTTACCGAAGCTGTAATAGCGGGATTTTTCCAAGCACTGCGTGGTCACCGTGATACAGTCGTCCGGATCGGTTACAACTGGCAAATAATAAGTATCTACTTAATCAGTCTAAAAAAAATTGTTGGAAGCGGTAACGCAGAGAGTTAACATACTTGACGCAGTATTACAAAACCCTTGAAAATCTAAAAAAAGTCTTGGTTTTCGAAAACATACCATAACTTATAGTAGCACGGAGTTTGGAAGTTGGCGATATAATACCCCCTCGATATAATAATGCCTCGAAAAGCACGTTAAGCCGTTGGTCCTGCGATTGATCTCTTTCCGGTCGTGTCGGATTGCCGACCCATAGGACTATAATAAGAGTAGAGGAACAAAGAGTGCACCTGTGTCCGAAAACACACTTGTGCACTTTAATATGTCCCGCGCCGATGGCTAATCTCCGCTGAGATTGGCCGCCGTGACCGAAAAAACCTGCAGGAGGACTATAAGATATGTTGCAGGCATATTGTATAACACGCCGTACTACATAAAGGTGCGCCGGATTGCAAAACGTCACGTTCAGCCAGATTATAATTCGGCTGAAATAAAGTACGCCGCATTGGCATCGCGGCGTGGCGGCCAACAAACGGACTCATCGTCGCGTCGATACGCCACCGCTTTGAAAGCGAACGAAACAAGCTCGGTACTTAGGGCACTCGACATTAGGTTTGGTTAGGTTCCTTTAAACCCTGCAGACAGACGGGCTACGTCGACTACTCCTTATTACAATTTTAGGATTTTTCTTGACGTTGTTTTTATTCTTGTATTATTTATTTCATAGGTTCTATTGCAATTTAAGCTGGTAGAAAAACATTCATCATCATTATCATCATTTCAGCCGAAAGACGTCCACTGCTGGACATAGGCCTCCCCCAAGTGTCGCCACATTGACCGGTCCCGTGCGACTCGCATCCAACGGATTCCCGCAACCTTCACCAGGTCATCGGTCCACCTAGTGGAAGGTCTTCCAACGCAACGTCTTCCGGTTCGCGGTCGCCACTCCAGAACTTTTCGGCCCCATCGGCCATCCGTTCTGCGAGTAATGTGCCCTGCCCACTGCCACTTAAGTTTGGCAATTCTTCGGGCTATGTCGGTGTCCCTGGTTCTCTTGCGGATGTCTTCATTTCTGATTCGATCACGCAAAGAAACTCCGAACATAGCCCTCTCCAGTGCCCTTTGGGTGACTTTAAGCCTTCTGATAAGGCCTATTGTGATCGACCACGTTTCGGTCCCGTATGTAATCACTGGCAACACACACTGGTCATAGACTTTCGTCTTGAGACACTGCGGTAAGTTGGACGAGAAGATACCGCGCAGCTTCCTGAACGCTGCCCAGCCGAGTCGGATTCGACGATTGACCTCTTTCTCGAAGTTAGACCTACCTAACTGGACCGTTCGTCCCAGGTACACATAATCGTCCACAGCTTCGAGTGTAGTTTCTCCGATTTTAATAGGAGTGGGTGTTACATGGGCATTCAACATGACCTTGGTTTTGTCCATGTTCATTTTTAGCCCCACTCTTTCGGAAGGTCTACTGAGGTCATAGAGCATTGTACTGAGGTCCTCCATGGTCTCAGCCATGATTACTATATCGAAAAACATTACGTCAGCGAAATATGTATTAATTTTCAGATTTTTTTTCACAATCCGGCTGAACGTGAAGAAACCGCATTACAAAACAGCGACGATTTTAATCCGTCGCGCGTTTATGTAATACGGCGAGTTATACGAAATGGCTACGTCATAACTAAACAAATTAGGACTGCTTGCACCAATTAAATTGCATTCATGAGCTGTCTATCAATTATATTCCATAGCAATATTAACACTGACAACTCATGAACGTGGTAAAGATGCACTGACCACGTTTAGCTTCGTTGTTGAAAGCTTTTCTTCTTTTCTCATATCGATGGTATGACTTATTAATGGTAATGGTATAACTTGGGCCTAGTAGGTGGTCACGTCGGGATCCTGCCGTTTTCCCAAATTTTCGCAACCAATGAATTGATGATTGAAATGAATTTATTTGGAATGATTTTAGTAAGCACATTTTCATTTGGTCTAATACAGGGTGGGCCATATCAGTGTTGGCGATTTAATTCCTCAATTTCTCGGTAACGCGCGGCGCGGGGTGGCGGGGCGATATGTTGTTCGCTGCGCCGCTTCCTGGAAATTTAGTCGCCATGGAGCCGTACACGGGAGTGCAGCGTGCATTTTGTGTCCGAGCGTATTACGAAAACAATAAATCAGTGATTACTGCACGACGTTTGTATCGGCATGAACACGGTTTACGCGATTTAAGTGAAGTTCCAAGCGCCAATGTGTTACGAAAATGGATCAGAATGTTTGAAACAACCGGCTCAACAGTACCAATTACGGCTCGTGGTCGCCCAGTTTCTGCAAGATCAGCCGACATTGTGGAGCGTGTTCGTGTTTCAGTTCAGCGAAATCCGCAACAGTCAACACGTAAGAGAAGTCAGTCTTTGGACGTCAAAAGAACAACTTTGCGACGAATTTTGAAACGTGATCTGCATTTGAAGGCTTATAAGATTCAGATAGTCCAAGAATTAAAACCCAATGATGCCAATAACCGACTTAACTTTGTCAATTTGATGCTCGAGCGGTTCAACAATTTCAACAACGTGATTTTTAGTGATGAGGCTAATTTTCACCTTAATGGCCATGTGAACAAGCAAAATTGTCGGTTCTGGTCAGAGACTAATCCCCGACGCTTGCATGAACGTCCACTTCACAGCCCTAAGCTTGTCGTGTGGGCTGGGATAACGTCAACCGGTATTATTGGGCCATACTTTTTTGAGGACGAAAGAGGGCAAGCGATGACGGTTAGAGCTAACAATTATTGCAACATGATAACAGACTTTTTGGTGCCAGCTTTGCAAGAACTTCAAGGCAATACCTCGAGGATGTGGTTTCAACAGGATGGGGCCACATGTCATACGGCTAGGGTATCCATAGAGCTGCTGAAAAATGTTTTTCCCGGAAAACTCATCTCGAAAAGGGGGGATATTGAATGGCCCCCACGTAGCCCCGATCTCTCTCCATGCGATTATTTTCTATGGGGCTACCTCAAATCGGTAGTTTACGAAAATAATCCGACCAATTTAGAGCAGCTGAAGAGGAATATTAATCAGGAAAGTAACAAAATACCGAGAACAACTTTTCAACGAGTTTTCCAAAATTTGCGACTTCGGTTCCAAGAGTGCCAAGCAGCCGAGGGAAGCCATTTGGACAACATTATTTTTAAGTCTTAAAAATTCCTATGCTTCTACTTTTTAACAATACAAATATATTTGTGTTATGTTTCGTAGTTTTTTTTTAATCGAATATTTAAATCGCCAACACCCTTATGGCCCAACGACAATTTCATTAAGGCATTTGGTCATTAATCAAATTATTAATTACAGCAAACAATCATTAAACAATAAGTATTTAGTCAAATGATGTTATGACAAAAAATATAAAGACAAAAATCCCCAGGTCCCCTCTATTGTTGGTGCAACATTTGAATTAGGTGGTACTCCCTATCTTCTCCTAATTTTTTTGGCCGAAAGTTATAATCCATAACACGTTTGATATAAACTTCAGTAACTATAATGTTCAAAATCCCGAAATTTTGTTTTACATAATTATCTTTATTTCTAAAACTATTCTGTCATAATATCGAATACTACATTATTTGAATCTCCCAATTTTACATGACATACAGTCATATATTCTAAGTATTGTATTATATAATGTGTATAATTCCGAATGTTCATTTATAAATTGTTAGTTCTAAAACATTTGCTAAGAGTTAGGTTTTAGTGACAGAAACGAATCGGTGTAAATGTGACACCACGTAGTCTTGTCTGCCCTACCCCCTACGCCTGTGGCGTCTCCCGCGGCGGCCAGGATGTGAGGTTCTCTCCCTCTCACGTTCCGCCACCTCCTTCTCTAGCATTACTGCTTCGCAGAAGGAGGTGACGGCGTCCCATTCCGTCTCGCTCCGGACCATGGCTTGAACCAGGGCCGGACGCGAGAGGTCGCCGCCGCCGATCGCCGCTTCGAGGACGCGGCGGTGCTCCACCCACGCGGGGTACACCTCCACCGTATGCTCCACCGTGTCCTCCGGTCGATCCTCGCAGTGGAGACACCCGGGCGTTTCCTCCCGCCCGATTCGGTGCAGGAACCTCCCGAAACAACCGTGTCCGGTGTGGACCTGCGTCAGGCGAAACGTGAGGACGCCGTGGCGTATCTCAAGCCATTCCTCAAAGAGGGGACTTACCGCCACTATTGTGGCGTGCCCTGCACGGGGTTGTGACAGTCGCTCTCTCCATGTCGCCATGAGATCACGCCGGAAGTCTGTTCGCTGCGCGACAATTTGCCGCGGCAGCAGAGTTTCCCCCCGGCGTAGCACCTCCGCGCGCCATTCGTGCAGGGTCTGCCCTACCCCTAGAGCGTAATTTAGAATCGCGTGGGGTTAAATACATCTGCGACTATAAGCTCGCGTGGGACCTCCGGAGCCCCGCAGCGCCGGAGCCGTGACAGAAACCATGCCTGCTGCATGTTGCTTGCTCGCTTGCAAGCTGCGTGCTTGCTGCTTGCTGCATGCTTGCTGCATGCATTGTAAGTTAATTTGTATATTCTGTGCAACTGGCATAAAGATGCAAATGTTTTGTCATTGACTAATAGACGTTTAAACGTTCACTTGCTTTGGCAAGAGTACGTTTAAATTTGCATTAGGTTTGCATTACAATTATTTGTGAAGAGCTTATTTTCTAGGTAATAATTTGGCAAATTAAATTATGCGGCCATGGTCGTCAGGAGTGCCGCATTCACACGATGGTACGCTCACTCAATTTGTCTTTCATATCATTGTAGTAAACCCATCAGTGGGAGTCTCGCAGTATAAATTATTTTATTAAATTCAGTGTATTAAATAAGGACTTGTTGTCTTTGGTCAGATACAGAGATGTGGGTACTGTGCGTGACTGTCATTAGAGTAATGCCGCTGTAAGTTATCAATTTGCCAAGAGGGTGTTTATAGTCATACGAGTTAGCAGGTTGAGCCTAACCACCTTCTGATGTTATGAGAAATCTAGAGTAGCTATTTCTTCACCATGTTTGAGATGGTTTTCAAGGTAAGAATACTTACTATACACAGTTTCTAGCAGAAAGTCACATGATACGACTCCTCCCAAGTCGTTGCAGTGTTTGGCCATATCGTTTACTCGCGTCCATAGTGCTACAAACAGAAATAAAAATAACATCTTTGATATTAAGTTCAACTAGATAAGCACACAAATATAAGTACGGAGGGGAATTTAATGCCACAGGTATTTTCTACCAGTCAACCAATTGATGCAGACTGAAACAAGTTAGATGTCTGGTTGTTTATGGAACATTAAATATTCAATTTCACCATCTTCGCGCACGATTGGTTGCCATCGACTGTCGGAATGATGTATGATGTATGACTGTATTCGGACAGATGGAGCTAGTGGTAGCCCAGTTATCCCAGACTCAACTTAAGTATTGTAGGTCGTCGCGTTATTTATTTCATCACCACTGCTCTCAAAACGGTGAAGGAAAACATCTTGAGTAAACTGGCTCAAAAATGACTTGAAAAATGAGACTTAAAAAAAATTGGTACACATTTGACGTCTACCAATCCGCACTGAATCCACGTGGTGAATAATATTTCAATCCCTCTATTAGAGATATAGTCAGTGTCCCAGCAGTGGGAACATTATAGGCTGGTTATGATGATGAGGATCTGGAGCAGATTAGTCTGTCTAACTTTAGAATATATTCAAAAGTACATACTGCAGCAGGCTGTCCGTAACCAACAACGGTAGATGTCTCAAAATAGGCCATGCCCCCGGGAATAAAGGCGGCTCTGTAGACTTTGTTTTCCTTCGGACCCACAACCAGTACACAGTGCAAGCGATGCAGATTAGCACTACACCGATCATTCTCGATATTCTACCTCGTCACTGAAATGAGAAGTTGGAGATCTAGATGACATTAGAAACTGCCATTGAAGGGGTTGAGGCGTAAAGTCGTGTATTAAGCAGTCCATATCTTTGGGTACAGAACGTATGGTCTATGGAGCGATCGCGTTTCAGAAGGTTCAGGGTTGAAAGAGCTCCCGCCTTGCGAAGCACGCAGGAATCCAGTAGATGAGAAGCACAGCCGATTGGTGTGACGCTCGGGGGAGGCGTATGTCCAGTAGTGGACTATTTCGACCAAAATGATGATGATTGTAGTATTCATTATAAGTTTGAAAATCCCTTAGCTCGCATCATCCCACTGTTGTGTGATAACGTGTCCGAGCTCTCTAGGACACGTTATCACTTTTTTGTGTCTATTTTTTGCTATCTGTATTCTGTATTTTGCTGACTCGTTTTCTTCTTTACCAACATCATCATCATCATCATCATCATATAGTCGTTGGAGGTCCACTGATTGAAATAGGCTTCCGCAAAACATCGCCATTACAACCAGTCCTGGGTACAGTGTTTCTCCTAGTATCCTTTTTATAACAAGACTAGTTCCCTCTTTTTTTTCCCGTTGCATCACTTTACTTACATTGCGTCTTTCAAACACGGTTTGCTAGTATATCTTTCACTATCATTATTTTTATAGATTTAAAACAGATTTAATGCACAATACGTATGTTCAGATATTATGCACTGACTGACCTCTTTTCGTCAAATAAATATACAAGCTCACGACACACCATTCATTTGTATTTTATACGAACAATACCGGGCAGGTACTAACTGAATACGTCACCAAGGGTTCCTTACTGAAATTATTTTTAGGTGCCGCAAATTGGTTTTTTTGTGATGAATTTTGTTAATGTGATGAAAAACAATGTGAGATAATTAAGTTATAATTTTATTGTTATTATACTTCAAGGACAAATGCCAATTCCAGTGGCAGTGGGCAGGGCACATTGCTCGCAGAACGGTTGGCCGATGGGGCCGAAAAGTTCTGGAGTGGCGACCGCGAACCGAAAGACGTTGCGTTGGAAGGCCTCCTACTAGGTGGACCGATGACCTGGTGAAGGTTGCTGGAATCCGCTGGATGCGAGTCGCACCGGTCAATGTGGCGACACTTGGTGAGGCCTATGTCCAGCAGTGGACGTATTTCGGCTGAAATGATGATGAATGATGATTCCTTCAAGGTCGAGAGGAGGTTATCATTTAGAATTTTAGACTGTAGTTTTAGTACCTAGATTTTTCTCAATAATTATGTTTTATATTATTTAGCTTTCCTAACTTCGGTGATAAGTTGAATGCAGCAGCATCTCTTCTTTGTGATACCACAATAGACACACTAACCCAAAAACAATTATTAAAAATAAATTAATTGTAATTATTTTTAATTTGTGATCATTAGAAATAATTAAATCCATTCGGGGTTCAATTATTTCTAGATTAGATTGCAAAATTGCCGGACGCATCGAACAATTTATTGCAATTATCAAATAATAACTTGCGATTATAATAATTGTGAGCTAGTTACAAATAGCCAGTGGTAACGCATACTGGTACAGTACATTTGTGAAAGGTGTTTTATTAGAAGAAATGACGGGTGTTTAACAGGAACAATACTATAATAATTAGTTTTCAATGATCGGCCAAATTTTCAGAGATGGTTTAGAATCGATAATATTTTCGATATTACAATGAAAAAAAATCATTTTATTTTATAAAATTTCATTCCTGTCCACCACTAAACAGCGAACGTGTGGATATTGCAACAGCACAATTCAGTTCAACAACCTAGGTAGGTAGCGGTTAGCGCACTCATAAATTTGGCGGTGCATGCACGCACACAAGTGCACTGATTCCCACTAGGCTTATGATTTAGGAATTTTTATGACATTTTCAAATGAATGCTATTATTTTTGTTTTAGAATTTTCGACAATAATATTTAAAATGCACTTTTGGTTTTATATAAATAGATCTTAATTTTAAACTTGGGCTGATCATTGAAAAGTAACCCTGTATAGTCTGGTTCATGATGACCGGACTGGACTGGAGTGGTTCGCTCCCCGCCTTCTATACCTGTGCCCGTTGCCGTACCCACCTCTAACCCTCAAGCGCCTATCCAAAGGAACGATGCCCCCGAAAGTTGTCTCAACGACAGAACTTCAGACCTGGATGGCGACTATCAAACAGAACCTGAAGAAGGTGTGCGCTATTGCAAATGAAGGAAAGCTGAATGTGGAGCAGAAAACGTGCATCATTAACCTAATCCGGAAGATTAGTTACGGGACGTCGCAGATGGCCGTCATGTACGGTGGGCCAAGCTATTTGGTTTACACTTTACATGTGTGCGTGAAGTCTTAAGCTATGCACACAAACACTATATAAAACGGGCGAGCTCTGTTTTTATTAGTGTGCGTACGGTTCATCAATATCGTATACAATGTATAGAATCATTCATCGTTACGGAATGAGATATAATATTTCGCCAAATGTTTACATAGCGACTTTGGCAAGATGGTTATCATCTAAGGTCAGTGAACGAGAAGTCGTAAGTTCAAACCGCAGGTCCAGTTAATATACTGTTTTTCTTTTTGAATTCATTATTTTGTTATAACATTACTTAAAGTAGAATTTATAACGATTCGATCCCGTTCGCGGATGATTAATGAAGTTTGCAATGTTTGAGACAACCACGGAACGGTTTAAAAATAACTACCGACAATTTATAAATATTGTTTTCAAACACCTTCATTATAAAAATCTTAAGCGTTCTTAGTTGTCATTGTCAATATACGAGTATTTGCATTACTGAGTTTATTGATTACTAGACTCATATTCGTGTGCGGATTTATTCTGTGGATCCAACCATGCAACATTTATCAATGTTCAAAAAGGCGGAAATCGTTGTTCTGCATGAGCAAAACGTGCATGAGAAATAAGTGAGATTGTGAGTGTAAATGTGGTGTTGTTCCACAAACGATGGGACACTTGATATGGTGTCCTGCCTGTCCTGTAGTTTGCGCATCACAGGAGCTATACATCATCATGGATGCTACTGAAACTGCTAAACTGGACGCCAAATTTGTCAATTTGAATTGTCATCGACACAAGAAGGGAAATTGCAAAGCGCTCAATGATATCGGTGAGTTACAGTTAGATATTACGTTGAAATTATACCTACTTAGTTAATGTAACATAATATGTGCCACGTTTGTTTTATTTTTGTTTTTATTATGGATCTATGGTCTGAAACTAAAGATATTATTTATTTAATAAATATCTACCATAGATACAATAATATACTATCGTAAATGATAATAGTTTTTTTATTGATTTATGATGGCTAAGATAAAATTAACTTGGTTCAGACCATTTTTGTCCAACTACGGCTACGGGCCTTTAGACAGATTAAAGAAAAGCCTTCGAATAACGTTAATAAAAATAGGTAAAATCTTTAGACAAGTTAGTGTATGTCTTGTATACATATATATGTATTGTATATAACTAATATCAACAAGGAATACATAAGTATATATATTTTATTATATATTTATTTTACTATATAATTTATTATTATTTATTTAGCTATTATTATTATAAGTGATATAAAAACTGTTTTTATCCACAGTGGAGAACCGTGCAGTTGCGGGTCCGCCGATATGCGGAATCTGGAGACGTAGAACATCAAACAAAACAATAACACCAAAGGAAAAGGAACATTCATTGGCTCGATACCATGACATCGTGGCAAGGCACAAGGCTGATCCTTTCTTGTCCACCTGCGTAACAGCAACAGCACACAATATGATGCTTACAAATTGTGAGAAATCACCGATATTCTGCTGGTTTGCGCAGCCAGCGCGGAAGATTTTGCTGTCCACTGCGCACCGACAAAATAGACTACAGGTTGCTAGGTCATACATCAATTTTGATTGCGACAACAATATGGTGATTTTTAGCGACGAAAAAAACTTAAACGATAAGGATGGGCGTAAAATATTATGGAAAAAAGGTGGAGAAAGCTCATAAAAATAGCGGGTTGCATTAACAGTCATGATTACTTGGAAATTTCGAAAAATTTCAAGTTGCCTACTGTGCGGGTTTCCTATCCGCACGAGCACATTTACTTTGTGCAAGACAATAATAATAACAAGTTCAGTGTATCGTGCACATATTATAAGTCCAATTTATTTTAATTAATAAACGATTATGAATCTTATTCATATGTAAATAATGTTCATATTTGTTAAGCGAATGTGAACAAATACAAACCTTAGCAATAATTATAGGTAGGATATTGCCATAACCCCTTTTTTTTAAACCACAAAGTTTGGTGAAGTGATGTTATTGTTATGATTGATTAGAAGTTGACATAATTTCTAACTATCTAACATGTTAATTAATTTCACCCACTTTGACAAATTATTTACGTTACGCCCGTCCTTACCAACAAAAAACTTTGTCTTTGTCAAAAAAACTAGTAAACAACAGTGTTTTACTCATTCGAACGTCTAGTATGGATAGTTATAGCCTTTATGTTTAAAACCATTTTGCATTAAATAATAATACCGGCAACACAAGTTGTTTTTGCTAACATTCAGCCCACACCAAATTGAACCTTAAGACAAACACCTAGGAAGGAAAATATTGGAAGAAATGAGACAGATTATTTGCTAATGACCCAAGCAATAAGCTCGTCATTACAATGTTTATCAAATAAAAAATATTTTATTGGTTTTATTTAATTACCTTTCAACTTTTTTTGCTTGAGTGATTTTACTGGCCACAAAATTAATTTAATAAAAAACCAAAAAGTAAAAAACAGCAAAACGAAATTCCCCAGTGGGGATCGAACTCACGCCATCAAGGTTAGTTCAGTCACTATCGTAGGTGCTTACACCAATCAGCTACGATTACCATATTACACTAGGTTAAAATGTTGGGCCTTGTTGCACACAAGAATAATGAGCGGCTGAGAGAACATTATTAGCCATACGCACACTAATAAAAGCAGAGCTCGCCGCTCGTTTAATTTAGTGTTTGTGTACATAACGATGAGATCACGCACACATGTAAGATGTAAACTAAATAGGTGGTTCGACTGTACCAGTCCGTCAAAGCTAAAGCCCTCCAATTGCACTACGCCGTCAGAACTCCAACTCGATCTATCGCAGCAGCTACAGAACCTAAAACTGAGTATAGAAGATTCGACGAAACCTGCCCAGGAATCTTCCTTTGCTGACATGGTAAAGAAATGTGCCAACAACTTTATTTGGCCAAGTCACGTAAGTTCTGTGGCCATCTATCCGAGTGACAAATAGAAGACCAGCGATGAGACTAAAACTATTGGCCAGAAAATTTTCAGCTTCGAACAAATGGAGCTCCACGTGAGAGGCCTGCACAAGACGAAGAACTGCGGTGTTATCATCAGCAAAGAGACGAAGTACGATATCGAGAAGCTGAGACAACCGGTGCAGCTCACCAAATCAGGCCTACCAGTCGACGAGCCCCATAAAAGAAAGCCTAGGGTTGTATTTATAGGAGTGACGAGATCCTTGCAGGAAAATGAGGTTTTTAGCTGTGTGTACAACCAGAACCTAGCAGCTTAATGTGGCACTAGATGGCGCTGTTCGTAATGTCCAGCGATAATTATTAATGATTTATTCCTTGTTTCATTATTTTACATATTTTAACATTTTTTAATATTTCTATATAAAACACTATAAAAAAAATATTTAAAATATTTTTTGGGGGTCAGGGCTCTTGAGAGAGGAACATATTATAAATTGTTGGGGTCTTCAGGTCTTGGAAGTAGGGTAAAGTCGGAGATATTATTAAATTACTCAGTTCGAGGATTATAGCGTTCATTTATTTCGTAGTTAGCAATGACAAGTCCTTTTTTTTAATGTCTAGTGTTGCTACCAATTAAAATTAAATACTATTTTTTATTAAATTAGGTGTTGCAAACTTTAAATATGAGGTGATTTCACAACACATATATTATTATTAAAATATCTTACCGTACTTGTCGCGTGGGCAACATCAGAATTAACAACGCCACCATCTTATTTTTTCAATACATTTCACAAATGTTTACCAACAGCGCTCTCCTGCCAACCTCAATGGAGCGTCAATAGATCCATAAAACGCTGTTATCGACATATCATTATTTTTATTATCTCACGCAAAACCAGATATTTGCTCTAATTGTTTTAAGGATTAATAATATTTCAATAAAGTCTTGACTAACCATAAACAGGTAACGGTCCCATAAAAAATTTGTTCACACCTCCTACTTTTAAAGCATTTTCTCCAAATGAAATAGCACTTCAAATACATTTTTTATTTGCTAAATATGCGGCCGGAGTCGCGGGCAAAGCCTATTCTAGTAGTTACATAATACGAAAATAAAGTATTATTATGCAATTTTATCAGTTCAAATGCCACACACGCCAAGGTTACCTCACAATTACGGTTTCTGCATGTTTATTACCAATTTATACAGTGATTGAATAATTTTGCACTTCTTTTTTCAAAAAAATCTTATTTTGGAAACTCGTCACGTAAAAATTCAAATCGTTCACCGCTTGTCTTAACATTCTTTGGTCTTGTGTCTGCTAAAATTGTTACTAGATTGCCTAGTCGAGGACAGAATTTATAATTTAATATACAATACATTCTACTTTCGAAATCGGAAGACGTTGCGTTGGAAGGCCTCCCACTAGGTGGACCGATGACCTGGTGAAGGCTGCGGGAATCCGCTGGATGTGGCGACACTTGGGGTAGGCCTATGTCCAGCAGTGGACGTCTTGCGGCTGAAATGATGATGATTGATGACATTCTACTTCCAATGTAAAATTATGCCAATTGACTTGTTCAAAAAAAAATGCATCATTTTTTTTATGTAATATAAATCTTTATCATAAATTATACTAATGATAGAAGCAAAAATCTCTTAATTCTTTTTTTTAAATTATTATAGACAATTTTAAAATTTTGAAATGAGTCACGTGACTATAAACGCACCAAAATCGGTCGTCATTTTGGTAACGTCACAATGTTAAAGGAATTGCTCAAAAATACAGTGTGAATTTTCGTGAACTTTCAGCATTTGATTTTATAATAAAAAATATGTCACGGCAGCTGTTTCATACGATAAGTTTGTAGTTAATATCTACAATAACATGTTGAGGTCGGTAAAACGACATCAGTCTATTGCCAAATAAGTGTAAAATACATATTACTATAACCTTCCAAAAAGTAGGTAATTTATATGCACTGGAAATATTGTACTTCTACAAGCTTCTCGTTTGCTAATAAAACTCGAAAGGTCAAAATGAAAACAGTAACATTCTCATGCATAATTTTCATACAAAACACAATCAAAGTCTTGACAATGTCACAAAAAAAAATATGTTGCAACATAACACTTCTTATAATAGTGCTGACCGCAAACCCAAGTTTCGTCGTCACGATTAAAAAGTTGCATTCAGCCTAATCGATACTCGAAAAGAAATCAAGTCTAGAAAAAAAGAGTTGAAACTGAATACTGAAAACTCCTAATTTCAAATAATTATTTTATAGGTACTATCGTTTTTAATAATTTAGTTTAGTAATTATTCGATGCTTTTGATTGATTTCAAGAGGAGATTAAAATAATGAGAAATAAGTAGGTACAGAAATCTCTAATCTAAAAAAAAAACAAAATTCTTGCGGCTACGGCTAAAGTCGCGTCGATTATTTAGTTTCTAAATTTAAATTAGGAATGCGCTGGCAATTCACATTTATGAGTATTTTTATTTACTATACACATCATTTATTAATTGTGAATATTGTTTTGTTTTGGTTTTGATTGATCCACCAAAGATAAATAAATATTATCAACTCTAAAACCTCAACAGATTTTTACCATACCTACCAAGATCCTTGGCGCACTATATCCAACTAACCAATAGAAAAACAAGGGTTCCTTTTTTACCTTTTGAGGTACGTGGCCGTAACGCTTTTTCGTGACTACCTATTTCCTAATAGTCCGTCTATATATTTCACGTAAACGTTATTTGCTAAGAACTTTAATCTAGGCGCTTAGCGACTTTTTCGAAGAGAAAGTTTGTTGCACCGTTTTTTTCGTAAATTTAAATTAGATTGAGTATTTGGGGGTACTAGTTCATTAAAGAATAATTAAAAAAAAAAAAACTATTAAGATTACCTATAGAAAAGCTTAAAACTATATTAAAATAAATATTTATTGTTTTTACGCATAAAACAAAATTATTTTAATTTCCATTTGTCGATTATTAAATTCCTTAATTTAATTACTCGAGTTAATCCAAATTTACAAAAAAAGAATCGATTGGAATAACCGCTTTCACACATCAAATAGATTTAAAAAAAATGTCGACGTGTCATGTCGTCAACGTCAATTTCGAATACAAACTAATTGAGTAGTGGTAATGAATATTACGTGTTATTGGTCCTGTGTTAGTAAATTACGCTTAGGTCTGGGTATTTTCATGCTGTATAAAATAAATGGAATGATATTTGTCATATTTGATAACGAATCTAAATGCGTCTGTGTGATACGATGTGAAAAATAAAAATGTAAACACGCATGATTGCCGCGAAACTTAAAATTTAATAAAGTTTAGTTTGTGCACAACAGAATCGACACCATTGAGAGATTAAGAACAATAATAATGACTAGACTATTTAATTAGACGCTAACTTAACTTTACCTACGGTCTTTATTTTCTAGACACTCACGAAAATCTGTCATAGGTTATAGTATTAATGCTATGCTTACACTTTATATTCATCATTCATAATACTATGTTTCATCCTTTTTTATTTGTTTCTATGTTTACACTCAGCAAATCGATC
The DNA here is from genome assembly GCA_941918905.2 of Xestia sexstrigata. NCBI lineage: Eukaryota > Metazoa > Arthropoda > Insecta > Lepidoptera > Noctuidae > Xestia > Xestia sexstrigata. Next base: position 7,196,837 of record OW799217.2, on the reverse strand, counting down.
TTTATACGATTATAAATAGCTGTAATAAAATATTATTAGGTACTCATAATTTTCATGTGACAATTACGTCAAATTGTCAAACTGTCAGTTACTTTTTTATTTTTCTTTCTGGCTTAGTCTATGATGGTTACTTTTTGGTTTAGATAATTTAAATTATTTTATCAATATGTGCAGCTGAAATAATTATATGTATTTTATAGATTATAACAATTGTTTACTAAATAACCTAATTTTAAATTATATTTATAAAATTCTTTACGCACTAATGGATATGTACACTTGTCAGATGAGATGATGGCCACAAGAAGAAAAACTAATATTTGAAAATTGGAAAAGAAGACTACTTTGAAAACGAGCTTACGAACCGCTGGAAGCAGTCTTCCATGGGATCTCAGATGAGAGACTTGAGAAAGCAGCTTGATTTTTGCTGTCACGTATATATACTTCCCAGGGGATCCAACTAACGATTCACCTGGGTCCGATTTTCGGAAGCTGTCTTCGTGCCTGCCACTAGCGCTTGTCTCACGAAGCTACCCTGACGTCTGGCCCTAAGAACTACACTGGTGCCTTCCTACAGAGCTGGTCTGGTGCGTGGCTGAAAACCGCACGACGCCCTTCCAGCAGAGATTTCCCTGAAGCTTGATCCTGTTCCTGTCTCTGCAGCAGGCCGGTTTCGTAAACATGTTGTGAATTTATTGAGGCGCAGTTTAATTATAGTTTGATGTAAATGTGTGTGTGTGTGATCGTGTGTGAACAGAGTGAGACATAATTTGCGCTGGCCTCACTTTACTATTCGCAGCGCTATGTGTTGGTTTTTTACTTGGTCTGAGAGGTCATCAAACAGCATCCCACGCTTTTATTTGATTCAAATATTAATTGGAAATTATTCAAACTTTCATCATCAATATCTTAATTAACATCAACATAATTTATACATCGGTTATTGTTGTGACTGCCTCGTTGGTGGTCAAAAGCGCCACTGATGAGCGTGGGGTTCTCTCCCAAGTCGGGCAAAGTGTTATTAGGTGTATCCATAATGAATTTATAATCTCGTATTCATCCCGTAGGATTTGTGCCTAGTTTATGTAAATGAAAAAGTGTCGTTCGTCTCCGTTAAGTAACTTGTGAGTGTCACCTCTGTCTTCGTCTTCGAAGAAAACAGGCTGGATGTTATATGTTGTACCTAATTGAAACATAAGCCGTATGGTATCCGGCAGAGTAGAATAGAACCAACCCATTACACTGACGGGTGTCGTATAAGGCGACTAATCTCTGAGGCAGAACACCTTGCGCCTCCATAGACCAGAGAATGGGCAGCAGCATTTTCTGTTAGTCTTTCATCACTGCGATCTCCAATCCGCCTGCCAAGCGTGGAGATTACGGCAAATTCCTCCCATCATGGGAGAGGCTTATGTCCAGCAGTGGACGTAATGGGCTGTTGTAGTAGTAGTAATTGAAACATTAAATAGCGAAACGGCCAGTTGATGTTTGTTAAAACTACAACCACCCAGTTTGGACCAGTGTGCAGTGGTCCACATTGGCTCTGGATAGAAACAACTGGAAGTCACGGAGAGAGGCTTTTACCCAGCAGTAGGATGTCGCATGCTAACAGTATCCAGTATCGGTACTCTAGCTTGCGGCCGCTATTTTGGGAATAAACCCATGGGAATGTATTCTCAGTATAAAATCCTATGTCCTAAAACCTACCTAGGTCATAGTCAATCCGTTTGCCAACTTTTACTCAAATTCATTCAGCCGTTACAGCATTAAAAGTTAACACACAAATGGACAAAGTTATTTTTTGCATTTTGATTATTACGGCTTCTAAATATGACGCTAATGAATTCGTAACTGCTATGAGCCGAAAATTGACAATTCTCACATAAATTATACTGTTTATTGTAGAAATTGGCACCGCTTGGTGCCCATATGTCGCTGGTTGGAATGTTCGTTCAACTATGGCGACCAAAATGAGCGTTATGAATGAATTAATTATAGTGCTTGATACGATGATATATTATTCAGTTCTTCTGATGGCTTATTTGTGTTAATTGGCATGTGATTTTATGGTTAAATATCTGTTTCTTAATTTGATTTCTTTTTTGTTTGAGTAATTAATCTGTCATTTGTAAACTTTGACACTCGTTACAGGTAGTCAGTGGCCCAAAAAGTCTGACAACCAGTCTTACCAAGGGGTATCGTATTACACAGTACTAACTGGGTTGTGGAGGTCAGATAGGCAGTCGCTCCATGTAAAATTACTGGTATTCAGCTGCATCCGGGTAGACTGGAAGCCGACCTCAATAAAACTTGGGAAAAGGCTAGGCAGATGATGAATTAAATCCCACTTTATGAGGTTGCGAGTTTACCAACAAATAATTTAAAAAAGTGCAATTATTAGTTGATAAATCCTTTATCTTAGAGAGAAAGTTTAATCCAAATATATTTGTTTGTTCTTTAGTAACCCTATAAATAAATAAAAAAGTTTTTATTGTTTCTCATACAATAGGCTTGTAAACTGAAAAAATCTAGTCCGTCAGTTAGATTTTCAAAAAATATTTGACCCGTGTTTGTTACGTAAACCAAAATTGACGAAGATACGACGCTTTTAAAATTCTCAATACGTCACGCCGCCGCCGCTGTGGTATAATTCTAATCTAATGTCACGATAAAACGCATTAAAACTCGAGAGTGGGAGACTCCCGAGTTTTGATGCGTTTTATCTTTGTCAATATTCATTGATTTACAAAGGAAAAAAATCATATATTATTATTATTATATCTAGCCTGTATTGTCCCACTGCTGGGCAAAGACCTCCTTCTATTCCTTCCAACGGTCACGATTCTGTGCTATTTCTTTCCAATTCTCAAGGAAGACATCCAGTTCGTCCCGCCATCTCCTTCGTGGTCTGCCGTGACCCCGTGTCACTGTTTCAGGGCACCATTCCTGAGCCTTACGAGCCCACAGTTCGTTCGGCACGCGATAGACATGTCCTGCCCAGTCCCATTTAATTTGGGCTGCCTTTTGAGCCACGTCAACGATTTGCGTTTTGGAGCGCAGTGTAGTGTTACGAATACGATCTGTTAATTTGACACCTAAGATGCTGCGCTCAATAGCACGTTAGCAAACCTTGAGTTTGGACTTTTGGATGTTAGTCAAAGACCAAGTTTGTGCACCGTAGGTCAAGATGGGGAGAATACACATGTCCATCAGCTTTCGTTTCAAAGACATGGGCTGAGTGCCCTTAAAATATTCCTTCATGGACCAGTAACTCTTCCAGGCATTTTCCGTTCGTCTAGCAATTTCCTTATCTTGCCTTGCCTAGAAAGAGATTACTTGGCCCAAGTAGATATATTCCTGAACATATTGTATATTCTCCCCGCCTACGTGTATGCTCCTCTTAGAGCACCCCACCAACAGCAAGCAAGCAACATAAGTTTGGTCTTCGACATGTTCATCTTCAGTCCAACCAGGCTTGCATCGCTAAGGTCTTGTAGCATTTGCTCCAGATCTGTAGCTGAGGGGGAGAAAAGGACAATGTCTTCAGCGAAACGCAGATTATTCAACGTTGTTTCACCGACGACAAGCCCTTTCTCTTCCCATTTGACTGCCAGCGTCTGAAAGACTTCTTCCTACTGGTGAACAGTTTTGGAGACAGCGGGGCACCCTGTTTGACTCCCTTGAGAATGTCAAACTTTGGACCTATACTCTCTATTAGTTAGAGAGTACACAAAAAATACGTGTCCATTATTTTCGAATACTCTAACTGACGGACTAAATAGATTTGCAATTTGTTGATGGTGGAAACTAGCCTATTGTTTAACAGCTATTACTTCATCCTTCTTCCATGTTTCATCTGCCTAAACTTTTCCCAACTATTTTGAAACCGTCTTTCAGTCCGTCTGGATACAGCTGATTTCGGTTATTAAAAACAGAGTGACTACATCCTTTCTTAATGTACTCTTGCACAATTGCGAAGTAATTAGTTTTCTAGGTCGGTTTAATATAGCCCTCCCAAAATTGGGTCTGACAATCAATCCCCATTAAAAACAATAATCCCAATGTTATCAATGGAATCATTACTTACAATTGCCCCAATAACAGTAAATCTAGCACCACCTATAAACTTTTAAATTGTACCTACTTAGGGCACTGTGCCACCTCCTCTTATTATTCATACCATTATATTCTCTTCGACTTCTGAATCTACTGAGGCCCTACTCCTTAACGCTTCGTCCGTATATTCGAATCTATCCGTCTCTCTTACTTGCACTTGCACATCTGAAGACGTGCGCAAGAGAGACGACGGACGAAGCGTTAGAGAGTAGGGCCCGCTTCGTAAGCACGACTGCTGCTCACGATCAGCAGTCCTGGGTTCGATTACCGGGTTGGGTAAAGTGTTATTGGGTTTTCCATCTGGAATTTCACAGTAGCAGCCACGGATTTTTGCCTGGTTGATGGCAATAAGTTCGCCCCCTATTACATGGGACTTCAAAATAACTGGCGAAATGTGGGTGTACTAATAGGTACACCTCTGCCCACCCCTTCGGAGACTGCAGGCGTGAGGGTACTTCTGCGTGTGAAAGCAATAGAGCTATACTAAACGTCTTACTCCATCTCTTTCGCACACTGAAGTAATATTAAATAATACCGCTATATTACGAGATGGTGACCCCCTGCGCGAATCGCAATTACAAAGAAAAACTATCAAAGTGCCGTCGACTGGAATACTAATCTAGAACCATTTAGAAACCATTATAGGTATTGGACTCTAAAGATGTACGAGCACAAACGTCACATATAAAACGTTGATTAATTTATAGACTACAAGAGCTAGGCCGTGGACTTGTCGGGGTTTTATTTGGTGTACTTACATGTAACAATGACGTGAGGTCATACAGTATTTCGGTCAAGGCAAAATGTGCAAGACTATACCCCAACCTAGATGATTTAATGTAAAATCACCACAATGTATAGTTTGATACCTTCCTTTTCTCCGTGGCTCTTTGAAAAGTCGGTGTGGGGCGCGATAAAATCCATACAAATAAATAACATTGAAGTATCTGTTTGTAATATCAACAGCTTTTTACTGAATGCGTAAACGAAACTTAACGAAAACAATACTAACAACGGTTGTAACAAAAAACACTTTTTTTTTTCTCCATCTGTCTGTTTGTTTCGACTAATCTCCGAAACTGCTGGACCGATTTTGACGGGTTTTTTATTGAGAGATAGCTGATATTATAAGGAATAACTTAGGCTTACTTTTATTTTAGTATGGTTCCTTGCAACTAAAGCTAGTTGAGCAATAATATTATCAACCATACAGGGTGGCGATAATGAAAAAAACAAACAGTATAGACAAAAGTCTCTTGGCAGCAATGCAGGCATTGAAAAATCAATGCCTGCATAAAAAGCTGCATTTCTATTTTCATAAATTGGATACGAGTTTCTTTGGGAAAGTTCTTTAAATAGGCATGACGACAATATCAAAAATTTGGAAATCTATTTAGTCCGTCAGTTATAGTATTGGAAATTAATGCACACTTCTTGTTTTTGTAAATCAGTGAATATTGACAAAGATAAAACGCATCAAAACTCGGAAGTGGGGGTTCGTGACGTCAGAACTATGTAAAAATTATACCTAGGCGTGACGTATTGATAATTTTAAAAGCGTTATATCTTCGTCAATTTTGGTTTACTTAACAAAAAATAAACACGGGTCAAATAATTTTTGATAATCTAACTGACAGACTAATTAGTTTTTTTTGTCGTCTCGCCTATTATGACGGGTAGACTCACCTTCTTGAAGGATGCAGCTGTCTAAATCGTCACCATGTAGTAGGTTTACATAATATTGTTTCTGTAACAAAAAAACCGTCATTGGTTATTTGGCGATCAATGCCAATCAAATTTAAACTCTTTAAGTGGCTGCAATAACGACTACATCCACTTAAAAATATCGGTTGAGGATCAATGTGAACTGAAAACTGTATCTCATCAAACAATATATATTAAACTATGTTTGAAACAAGATGTTCAATTGTTGAATTGATGTAAACACAGACAAGACAGCTCTTCAATGCTGATTAATTTATAGACCAAAATCGTAGTAAGGTCATGTAGACGACGAACATTTTATTAGACTCGACTATATTATATATAGTACATAAATCATGTCTTTGATGGATGGGAAATCATCAAATGACTCATCCCGCTCTGGGCGGAGCAGGAGGGAGTGTCAGACTTTTACTGACTCAATTCAATTCAATTCATTTATTCTCTCTTCACAATATTGGTACATAAAAATTAACAATGTTTTTGACAAAATTATATTCCACCATTGGAAGAGACTGGTGCCTGAAGTAGGTTTTCGAAGAAGCCTGTGTTACAGGTCACCAGCCCCCCCCCCCACGGCAAAACAATAATATCATTAAAGGTTAAAAAAACGATCTTGTGTAAACATCATTCATGATACCAAAAAGATCACAAAGAATCAGTTAAATCACAAAGAATCAAAGGTTACCAATAGTATTTTATAACTCCTTCATCGCCCTTTGTGTTCCGGAGCCACGGTATCTCTTTCGAACAGTCCCGGACATACATCATGTCTTGTGTTCAATAGCAAGTGCATAGTGTTTGTCGTGGTATTTAATGTATCATTTAATTTAGTCATTAGTATCTTAGCGGCAATAATATTATTATCTCCATAAATTGATTAATTTTGTATTAAAAATGTTAAAATTCATGGTCTTCCTTTTATTTCTGACACTATGTTATTTAGCAAAAAATTATCCTTATGATGAAGCCTTTCGATCGGTATGATAAAGCTACAGGGTTATTATTTTTCTCGTGAAACGGGTTCGATTCCCGGTTCAACCATGTAATTATTTAAATATCTATGAATGCAGTTTAAATTGTTTATTAAATTAAAATAATGTCTTCTTTCAGTAAAATGTTAAATCAAAGGTACTTTCCCTCCATGTGGCATATCCGTGGGACGCCCTGTATATTGTACCGCAAAAATATTGTTTCTCCGGGTCGAGGACTTATATAGGTACAACTTAATTGAATATTATTAAAATCGGACACATCAAATTTTTTTACCTGTCCGCTTCACGTGGAATGCCCTCTTTATCTTATGTAACTAGGGGTCTGTGCTACAAGTTTTGAGATTAGAAGTAAAAAACCGGCAAAGTGCGAGTTGGACTCGTGCACCGAAGATTCCGTATCGACTTTATGATTTTTTTCCTTTGCGAACCACAATAATGACATTTCCAAAATAAGGTATCTAACTACCTGTACGTTTAATGTCTGTTTTCTCTAACAACTGTCGCTTGTTATCCTGAAAACAGTGTAGGACCTTAACTATAAGAATTTGCTACCATATGCTGAAAACAATTTATGAAAGAGTGACAAAGACTTACTCACTCAAAAACAAACAACAACAGACAAACACACAACAGTAACAAACTTTTGTTTTTGACCACGGGGTAAAAAACAATAGGTTGTTACTGTTTTTGAGTAGTTACGGAACTACATAAACATTTTTAAGCTTAAAACTTACGCAAAAGAATATACTAGAATGAATATACTTTATTGTACACCGAAATTGAAACACAACTGTTTTACAATATTGGTAATTCTATGGTTACAATGGCGGTCTTATCGATGATAACAATATCTTCCAAATAAAAATTGGAATACACGAACATCCTCACCTTCTTACTCATCATCAGACTATTAATGTTCCCACTGCTGGGACACACGCTTCCTCTCTATGAGAGGGAATGAACTATAATCAACCGCGCGAGCCCAGTGCGTATTAACCGGCAGTGGTGATGAAATAAATTACACAAAGTAATGCCCCTGCCTGGGTTTGAACCGACCTGCTCGCGTAGCATGACCACCGTAGAAACGAAAGAGGATCGACAAATCTTTTGTTCATCTGTCATTGAATCGACAAAATGACAGATGAACAAGAGATTTGTCGATTCTCTTTCGTTTCTACGGTGGTCATGCTGCGCGGGCTGTTCGTAAGTCGGGGCTGCCACCACTGGGCCACCGCTGTTCTCACTTCCTCACTAATATTATAAATGCGAAAGTAAGTTTGATTGTTACTTGTTACCTTTCACGGCTATGCCACTGAATCGATCGTCCTAAAATTTTGCACATACATACGTTGTCAGGTGTACAGAAACGGACATAGTAGGTACTATGTCCGTTTCTGTACACCTGACAACGAATGTAATGAAATAAATGAACAAATGAAACGAATTTCATCCTGCGAAAAGTACTGTTCCCGAGGAAAACAACAATACTGTTTTTAAGAAAATAGTTGGCACCACGTGTCTTTGAATCATGATTCAATAATATTATTAAAAGCAAAACCAATTGAATGTTAAATCTTAAATTAACGCGAGCAAAGGCTAGTAAAATATAAACGAGGGGTAGTCAGTCATTAGTTTATTAGTAGATTAAAACCTTATATTATGTTTCTAACGACAATTTCGAAACTTAGATTGGAAATGAAATTAAATGAGAAACACGCCTACACAAGATAAAAAAAAATGTAAATTCATAATTTATGCAATACAACTGAACGAGTACATCACACCAGCGAGTCCTACCATATTCCCCAAAATATCCCACGTTATTCTACCCCGCGATGTTTCAACATAAAGTTTTATTGCGTATGCTAATTTTCAGGTGTGTTGGGTACGCCAGTAAAACACTTCGTATATTCGTTAAGTGCTAACATGAAGTTAAATTTATATGGATTTCTAGAATTCCAGCGTAAGGCATAAATTGTATGACGTCAGAACGTAGACGGTCACCGTAATTTAGTGCTCACAAAGTCTTTAAGACTAGGTCAGAGTCGTTTACAAGGTGCCTTGTGTGTTTCACAGAATTACATACATACATAGTAACGTCACCGTCGGGGATAAACTGAAAAAATCAACTTTTTTTTTTTTTTTTACACTGAAAGTACTTCTACGTTTTTCATACGCAAAATACGCGCATTGACGTGACACCAGCCCGTTATACAATATACAAAGTACTTCTACCATCATCTGCCTAGCCTTTTCCCAACTACTTTGGACCCCTTTAATTATTTTTTCTCGAAGTGAAAATCATCAATGTATGTCACCCACCCTGGGGAGAGCGGAGGGGTTAGACTGACTCGAACTGACTAAAACTACATCGGTGTTCTCTCGCACACTTGCGTCGGGGAGCAGCGGGATCTAATGCTAATAAAAAATTTTCACAAGATAAGTAAAAAAAACTTAACCGTTTTTGTCTACAATCTTCTAATCATTTGACCACTGTGTAAAGTCTTCGCAAAAGTAAATGAAAAGAGTTCCATGAAACTATTCAATTACTAGGACGCATTTATAAACGAAACCGCCAAACTAAAATAAATAAATTGCAAATGATGTCAGTAGACCCAGTGATTCAATCATACAGACATCAATCAAGTTGTCAGTGAACTCAATTCAGCATAAAAGCTGGAAAATTACACACCAAAGAGATTTAAAAGAATTAGGTATAGAGCGGACATTAGGAATAATGTCGTACAACAATTTTGATCCCGTACATTTTAGATTTTGACACACGAATGCTTCCTGACAAGCGGGCGTATGACACTAGTCAGACCGATTTGTTACTAAGTAGTAACAAGTATTGGATTACGATTTTCTTCGTCTTGTCCCATCTATCTCTCGTAAATATTTGAATGTCTTTGTTACACACAGAATGTTGTATAAATGTGTTACACAGAATTCGATGATTTATTGATAGAACAAACTTGATAGTTATCGTAAAAGTGGTGCCTTTAATCAACTGATGCGCTACAACTAAATTCATCGTTAGTAAAGATAAACCGACTCGTAGCCGACTAGTCGGTAAAGCCGCTATTTTGGACATATTTGTAGTCGGCGAATAGTCGACAACATTGATTTTTCTTGTTCTATAATATACCTGGGACCTTACTATTTACGGAGATTATTGGTGTCGATTCTGTTGTGCACAAACTAAACTTAATTTAGGCTATTACTATCTTTTTCTCTCTAATAAAACGAGAAAGAGACGGATGTAATTTAGAGCTGTAAAATTTAGTTGGAATTAATATTTCTATACAAATGAAGGGTGCACGTAAAAACATGTCGATTATAAACACGGTGAAGCGCAAGTCATAAACTAGTTTGATAGTTCATAGCTATAGCCGTCCTTTTCTCACACTGCCTTTTCAAAAAAGATAGCAATAGCCTAAATTAAGTTTAGTTTGTGCACAACAGAATCGACACCATTGAAGGTCTTTCAACAATGTCAAACTAAAAACTAACTTTTTTTAAATAAAAGTTTAAATACCACTATGGCTGTTTTTCTATTCAATGTCTCCATCAGCTCAATGTTTTCATTGAATTACGCTTTTAAGCGCTACGCTAGTGTAAACTGTGATTTTTCATACCAAAAAAGATCGTAAGTCGTACTATATTAAATTACAGTGAAAGTAGAAATTCGATACTTCTGAAGTTAAAAATAAAAACAAAAGGGAAAAGCCCGTAATAGCTATTTGAGCTGAAAATGGTATCAATGAAAGACTTTATTTATAGCTTCGCGCAAAGGTCACTTGATAATTACATAAAGTTTAACATTACGTATCAGTAAGCGTAAACAAAGCAGTAGTCAATAGTTATAATTATATCCATTTGAATTCAATCATATTTTATTCAAATTAATGTGTGTTGTGTTTGAAATGGCTTTTTGTGTTTGGTCGTTATAAGGATACAGGACAGTGTTGTACATATTTTGTGAAAATTAGGTGACTAACTGACTACCCCTCGTTTATATTTTACTAGCCTTTGCTCGCGTTAATTTAGGATTTGACATTCAATTCGTTTTGCTTTTAATAATATTATTGAATCATGATTCAATAATATTATTAACACACGTATGTTGTGAATTCAAATGGATATAATTATAACTTGACTACTGCTTTGTTTACGCTTACTGATACGTAATGTTAAACTTTATGTAATTATCAAGTGACCTTTGCGCGAAGCTATAAATAAAGTCTTTCATTGATACCATTTTCAGCTCAAATAGCTATTACGGGCTTTTCCCTTTTATTTTTATTTGTAACTTCAGAAGTATCGAATTTCTACTTTCACTGTAATTTAATATAGTACGACTTACGATCTTTTTTGGTATGAAAAATCACAGTTTACACTAGCTACATTGAGAAAACATTGAGCTGATGGAGACATTGAATAGAAAAACAGCCATAGTGGTATTTAAACTTTTATTTTAAAAACGTAAGTTTTTAGTTTGACAATGTTGAAAGACCTACAATGGTGTCGATTCTGTTGTGCACAAACTAAACTTAATTTAGGCTATTGCTATCTTTTTTTAAAAGGCAGTGTGAGAAAAGGACGGCTATAGCTATGAACTATCAAACTAGTTTATGACTTGCGCTTCACCGTGTTTATAATCGACATGTTTTTACGTGCACCCTTCATTTGTATAGAAATATTAGTTCCAACTAAATTTGACAGCTCTAAATTACATACGTCACTTTCTCGTTTTATTAGAGAGAAAAAGATAGCAATAGCCTAAATTAAGTTTAGTTTGTGCACAACAGAATCGACACCAATATCTCCGTAAATAGTAAGGTCCCAGGTATATTATAGAACAAGAAAAATCAATGTTGTATACTATTCGCCGACTACAAATATGTCCAAAATAGCGGCTTTACCGACTAGTCGGCTACGAGTCGGTTTATCTTTACTAACGATAAATCTAGTTGTAGCGCATCAGTTGATTAAAGGCACAACTTTTACGATAACTATCAAGTTTGTTCTATTAATAAATCATCGAATTCTGTGTAACACATTTATACAACATTCTGTGTGTAACAAAGACATTCAAATATTTACGAGAGATAGACGGGACAAGACGAAGAAAATCGTAATCCAATACTTGTTACTACTTAGTAACAAAATCGGTCTGACTAGTGTCATACGCCCGCTTGTCAGGAAGCATTCGTGTATCAAAATCGAAAATGTTTGGGATCAAAATTGTTGTACGACATTATTTCTAATGCCCGCTCTATACCTAATTCTTTTAAATCTCTTTGGTGTGTAAATTTCCAGCTTTTATGCTGAATTGAGTTCACTGACAACTTGATTGATTTCTGTATGATTTACTCACTGGGTCTACTGACATCATTTGCAATTTATTTATTTTAGTTTGGCGGTTTTGTTTATAAATGCATCCTAGTAATTGAATAGTTTCATGGAACTCTTTTTATTTACTTTTGTGAAGAATTTACACAGTGGTCAAATGATTAGAAGATTGTAGACAAAAATGGTTATGTTTGTTTTTACTTATTTTGTTAAAATTTATTTATTAGCGTTAGATCCCGCTGCTCCCCGACGCAAGTGTGCTAGAGAACACCGATGTAGTTTTATTCAGTTCGAGTCTGTCTAACCCCTCCGCTCTCCCCATGGCGGGTGATATACATTGAAAATTTTTAATTCGAGAAGAAATAAATAGGTCCAAAGTAGTTGGGAAAAGGCTAGGCAGATGATGGTAGAAGTACTTTGTATATTGTATAACGGGCTGGTGTCACGTCAATGCGCGTATTTTGCGTATGAAAAACGTAGAAGTACTTTCAGTGTAAAAAAAAAAAAAAAAAGTTGATTTTTTCAGTTTATCCCCGACGGTGACGTTACTATGTATGTATGTAATTCTGTGAAACACACAAGGCACCTTGTAAACGACTCTGACCTAGTCTTAAAGACTTTGTGAGCACTAAATTACGGTGACCGTCTACGTTCTGACGTCATACAATTTATGCCTTACGCTGGAATTCTAGAAATCCATATAAATTTAACTTCATGTTAGCACTTAACGAATATATGAAGTATTTTACTGGCGTACCCAACACACCTGAAAATTAGCATACGCAATAAAACTTTATGTCGAAACATCGCGGGGTAGAATAACGTGGGATATTTTGGGGAATATGGTAGGACTCGCTGGTGTGATGTACTCGTTCAGTTGTATTGCATAAATTATGAATTTACATTTTTTTTTATCTTGTGTAGGCGTGTTTCTCATTTAATTTCATTTCCAATCTAAGTTTCGAAATTGTCAGTTATAGAAACATAATATAAGGTTTTAATCTACTAATAAACTACTAATAAACTAATGGATCGGAAGGTTTCAAGCATAGAAGCTTTCATGCAGAGCCGGCAGTCTCGACAGAGATTTTTGATTGCTAATTACTAACGAATAAATTCGGTTGCAATAATGATGCTTGCGAGAAACGCATCTTGAATGTAGAGACTTGCTTTACAGGCTCTATGTATAGAGGAAACACGGTCGACAAAAACATGATGAATAATATTTAATTATATCAGTGCAGTATTAATGAAACCTATTTCATTAATAATATAGTTACCAATTATTTTGCCACGAATAATACCTATAATATTCGTGGTGAGCTGACCTAAATTCTTCGATTAGGTAGGTAAATATTGGCAAAACAATTGGTAACTACGTATTCAGAAGCAAACATCACACGCCACACAACATCTATTTCCCTGTTTTAATAGTATTTAAAATTTTGGCATGAAATTGCATGAATGTCATTGACATAGATACAAAATTCATGTAATTGCAACCCGTTGCAATGTTTTCGTTTTTAACATTAGTTAAGATAGAAATAAAATACTTTTGCAACTACTAGCTGTTGCCCGTAACTTTATTGATTTAACGGTTTATGTACACACTACATACAGAAAAGAAGAAAGGAATAGGAAAATAGTTATAAAGGTGATGCTTATTTCTAAATAAATCTCTTCCATCATACCAGCGAAAGGAGAGTAGATAAAAAGAGATGTAGACTTAGTTTGTAAAAGATGAGAAAATAGAATACACAAAAACTTAAAGCAAGTAAAGAATTTAAAATAATATAACATACAAATATAAGAATATACTTACATACTTTATGTGCAATCCAGAAGGAAAAGTAGCCTTAATTCTTCTCTAGATCCCAGGCTTCCTTCCTGTCAAATTTCATAACGATTGGTTTTGTTGTATAGGCGTGAAAAGGTTACAAACAAACAAATATATAATATTGCTGTAAGCAGAAAGCAAAATTTTGAAAGCAATAGAAATATCGTTTTGAAAACAATCAAGCGTGTTTCATATCATTTTATTTTTGTATTTAACGTATTGATTTGCCATAGAACTAGAAAGTATTTATATTATTAGAGTTTGCCAGTATTCATGCGTCATCTTTAAGAATAATTAGGGTACAGTCAGTCATTAAAATTGTAAATAAACCAATCAAAATATTTAGGGCATGATAGCAGTTGACGTTTAATTTGATTACTGTTAAAGATTATAGTAATGACATCACATGTCATAATGTTTTGCAATTCGGATTTGACCATTAATAAAATTGATGGTTATGATATTTTTTTAAATGTCAAATAATAATAAAACCGCACATTTTGTGACGTTTTGTAACGATAAACTTCAGATTTTTTGTGCACATTTTCCTCAATTTAAACCATAGTGCGTAGTGTCTTTCAAATTCTGATGCAAGTGCGTTTTCTAGTAAATTAATAGTAATATCTATTTTTTTACCAGAATTGCTGTTAAATTGGTAGATGACTGTACCAATGTCACGCAACAATAATTATAATAATATTTACCTATACATGTTAACAATAAATAACTAAAGTGATGTCATGAAATTAAATACAAAGTTTGTCACATTCTAAGAGTCACTGAAATACATACGTGGTTTACGTTTATTGTTAACTTTTTGTGTTCAATTTTTTTTATACCTGATTGTGAGGTAGATTTCAAACATTTTGTTCTATAAAAGTTTGATAAAAGTAAAGAACATTGGGACCTTATTTTAGAGTCCAGACTCCGTGGCTGCTACTGAGAAATACCTGATAGAAAAACCATATAAAATTTTGATCGACCCGGGAATCGATTAAAAACGCCTGCGATTAATAGACTAACGAGGCAGTCCACCTAAAACAATAATAAATAAATATACCATTCTATTTTTTACCCACGACGAAACGGAGACGGTGTATGCGTTTGGGGTGAGAGGATGTTTGTTTGTTTGTTTGTGCAAATACATGTTGCCATTTTTCTCCAAAACTACTAGTACGATTTTGATGTAGTTTTCAAACTCAAACTCAAAGCATTTATTTCAATTAGACCATTACGGCACTTTTGAATGTCAAAATTACAAATAAAAAACAAAGCTACAGTCCCAGTCACAAGGCATAATAACTTGAGAAAGTACTGTAGTTGCCCATTCCCTAGCGTAGATCTCTATGGAGAAAAACGGGCAAGAAACTCCATGGACACTCTTTTGAATCAAAATATTGTTACAAAATCTTGGTTACATCATTAATTTTGAAATTATACATATATGTGAGAACGATGTAGAAAGACGTGCACATTAAGAGCGTCCAGAGTAGAAAAAGACAACAATTTAACAACAAACGAATTAAAATGAACCCTGGCAGCCAAGAGATGACCAGTCCCAACTGACAGCGCCCGCTCACGAACATGCGCGCATCGGCGCCATTTAACTCAACCATATTGAAGGGAATTAAATGATCCGACACACCCGCCACCATCAGCGAGACATTTGAGTGAGTATGACATTCTCTCAGCCACCAAGGCATATTCAAGTCAATGAAAGATAACTAAATGTAAATGGTGGCTGAACAATACAAAGTACTCACACATGTGCTATGCAATTATATAATACTAAGAACTGGAATCTACACAATGCAAGTAGGTATATTTTTACAATCTTCTGCCGCTTCCACAATACATCAACATGGGAATCAATTCTTCTTCTTCTTCTTTGCGTGTCGATAGACTCAAATAATGCCCGACCAGTATAATCAATTTAGTTTGCCCCTATAGTTGTGGAGCAGGACCAGCATTTAGCCAAGCATTTTTATCATCAATGTAATCCCCCAACTTATAATATGCTTGCCTACATAGTGTGCGTTTTATACAGGATTTAAATTTCGTCTCGTTCAGTTGAAGAATGTGGGGAGGTATTTTATTGTAACATTTCAAACAGTACCCCATGAAATATGAATCTACTTTAGCAAGCCTGAAACCTGGCTGAACTAGTTAGTCCCTATTTCTAGTGTTATAGTGGTGTCTGTCACCTCTTCTACTGAATAAATGCCGATTTTTCCTAACGTACATGATGTTTTCATAGATGTATTGACAAGGTACTGTCATGATATTAATTTCCTTAAACAGTTCTCTTAGAAAATCGCGTCTACGTAATTCATAAATAGCTGCAGAATAAATATAGACTCGATGTCTGCAGCCCGTCCCCATAGTAAAATACCGTATGACATAATACTATGAAAATAACTAAAATAGACTAGCCTTGCGGTATCCATATCAGTAAATTGACGGATTTTTTTAACAGCATATGCTGCTGAGCTCAGCCGTCCTGCAAGACAATTTTCAGTGATGGGTTTAGGTTTGATTGGTGCATGTTTTTAGATAGGTGTTACGGTGACAACTAACCAGTTGTCTTCTCACGAGGGAACTCCTTAACGGTACATAGCACGGATACGAAAATTTGAAGACGCGTTCATATTTGATAGATAAACATGATTTCTATCATGACCAGATCCTACAGCAAGGATTGTCTTCTCACGAGGGAACTCCTCGATGGTTAATGGCGCATACGAGTTCAATGATTACGACAAAACTAGAAAATTTACAAACTAAATTATTAATTAAAAAAACATTTTTAAAAATAAGTACGCTTTTACAAAAATACTCTGAAAACAAGAAAATAAACCTTTTAGTAAATGAAAACGAAAAGCTTTTATAAAAGCTTGTCCCGACTTGGAGTCGGCTTCCATTCTAATCGGATGCAGCTGAATACCAGTAATTTTACCCGACGGAACGGAGACGGTATAAGCGTTTGGGGTGAGAGGATGTTTGTTTGTGCAAATCCATGTTCCCCTTTTTCTTCAAAACTACTAGTCTAATTTTGATACTCTCTAAAAAGTTTAAAATAAAAAGCAAAATTAAAAATTTTGAAAAAACCCACGACGTTTAAAAGTAATTGAAAAAGGATAAAATAATTAAAAAAAACCCAACGTAATAAAACACCCAAGAATATCCGTCGGGGGCTGCCATTAAGTGAACTAGTTTTGAGAAAGAAATTGAAATTCGATATAAAAATATCGAATTTATAATTTTATTTTTTCAAACTTTCTCGTTCTTTGTTCTAATCTGAAAAGTTTACTTGAAATTTATAACATTTTTTGATGATAGATCAATTTTTTTCTAAGCTGTGGAAAAAAAGAAAAAAAAAACTATGTATGCCATAATCTTCTACACCATTCACCTAATATACCCATTTTTTTCTGGACAGTGATAAAAAAGTCATCCGGTATACGCACGCCGGTTGCGAGTACTACGTACCTGACCTTTCTGAAGAACTTCACCAATAAGGTCAGTGTATAATAAATAAGTACTCCTTTTCTTTGATTATAAAAGCACTCTGACAAACAGAGACGAAACTATACTTAACTAGCTTTAGAAATAAAAATGATGTCAGTTTTGTTGAGGCAAAGTCATAAAATGCAGTCATAATTCCATTTTAAAACCCTATACAATTGTTTATTAGCTCTTATGAAATAACAGCCACATGTAGGTGGCTAGTAGCTTAACAATCACACAATCGTAAAATAGATATAAAATTAAGAGGGAACTAAAACAATGGGAAATGTTAGCAAACAGTCACCCTGACCGTTTAGTCACGGTAGCCAATGTCAACGGAGATTAGCCATCACCGCGGGAGATATTATACACAAATTTGTGAGCAACAACAACAACAACAACAGCCCATAACGTCCACTGCTGGACATAAGCCTCTCCCATGATGGGAGGAATTTGCCGTAATCTCCACGCTTGGCAGGCGGATTGGAGATCGCAGTGATGAAATACTAACAGAAACGCTGCTGCCCATTCTCTGGTGTACGGAGGCGCAAGGTGTTCTGCCTCACACATTAGTCGCCTTATACGACCCCCGTAAGTGTAATGGGTTCTATTCTACTCTGCCGGATACCACACGGCTAAAAAAATTGTGAGCAAGTAAACTCACTCTTTCTCTCAAAGTCCGACGGTACGGTAATCCAACACGACCAGAGAGAGATGAGGAACAGGACCAACGGCTTAACGTGCTTTCCGGGGCACGGGGGTATCATACCGTCAGCTTACAAACTCCTGGCTGCTACTGAGAAATTCCAAAAATGTAAAAACCCAATAATAAATATAAAATGCCTGACTCGGGAATCAAAACCCACGCAGCAATCGCGCGTGCGACACGAGACCGACGAAATGAGCGACCTATGAACATACACCGGTCTGTTGAGGTTTAAAAACATGCATCGACAAGTCTCTTGGGCTTATTCTAATAATATATTAACACCATAACTGAAATCCCTGAAGCAAGAAAACTCGGTTCAGTGCTTAAATAGAGATTCACATAGAATAGGATAGAATAGATTACTCTTTATTATGTACACCATACAAGTAACATTCATTAAAGAAAACATTTCACATAAGGTGACAGAATAGGTGGATTTTTTGCTAAAAGCGATCTTTTCAAGACAACCTTTCGAAAATTAGCGAACCGTAACCAAAACAGTTTAATTCACGATCTCAACAGGTACATGAAAACCGTTATAATATATCACATTCACAACCGGAAGCTAATAGCGACCGCCATTAATGCATTATCACTTCCGGTGCGCTGGAGTTTCACGTTATTTGCTTCGCCCGCACATTTAATTTTGCAAACTAAAGTTTGTCGAGTGAAAATAGCACAACACAATATGCCATTACTGAGTTTGTTCCGCTTTAATGTTTTTGGAAGGACAGAAAATGAGGACGGTTTGTTTACTAAAGGTAAATGCCATTGGGATTCTGAAGTAAACTTGAATAACATAACACCACGCCTTGTAATCCCACAAGGGTTAGGTAGAGGTGTACACCCAACATTTCACCAGTTATGTAATAGGGGGCAAGCCTATTGCCATCATCCGGGCATAAATCCAGTCTTCGTGGCTGCTACTGAGAAATGCCTGATGGAAAAACCTAATAACACCTTGCCGGACCCGGGGATCGAACCCAGGATATCATACTCACGCTTGCGACCACAAGAACCAATAAGGCAGTTGTACATACGGAACTAGAAACTTGAATTTTACAGTAAGAACAGAGTTCTTGTTTTGAATTTTTTTTTGTGGTAAATTTAAGACACGCTTTAATACCATCAAAAGTGTATGGTGGTTAGTTTGATTTATACCGTGGTTAATATAACTATTTTGCACAGCTTATTAAGGGTATTTTGAGGCCTACCCCATTAAGTCATCTGCTTTGCATTCGAAGTGTAACGACACGGTCTTAAGCAAGCTTAAGTAATATTGTTTATATTAAGTTGTACTTAATTACATAGGTATTAACCAGTCTGCTGCAGTCGTTTTGAAACTTAGACACCACCATCTTACGAAGTGAAAAGGCCTTCGGACTGGTAAAATACATACGTCATACCTCTTTTGCTGCAGGGTCAAAGGTATGACAACTAATGACAAGTCCTTAATAAATACAATTTTATTCAATCCGCATAACACGGTAAAATAATAATAAAAAGCTGTAACAAAAAGCAATGAGCCTAAAACCTGGACTCCACCACAGTGGTGCAGAGCGGTGAGGAGAGATGTGCACCGCACACAGCACACCACTCACCGCTTACAGCACACCGCACTCCGCTCAAAGCACACCACACTCCGCTCAAAGCACACCGCACGCCGCTCACGCCTCTTCTCGAAAAGTGTAAAATAACGCGATTCTATTGATGGTTTACAATAACATATCTCCTCTCCTCTTTTTTTGTCTCCGCTTTGGTGGAGTCCGGCCCTCAAGCGCTAAATTTTTACATAATTTATCCTGGACTCCACACTAGGTTACTGATTAGTTTGAGCCTGCAACATCCAGACTCCTTGACTTCCAGTACTTTCGATCCAAGGCTGATGTTGTCTTTGGTTTTGTCCAGCTCGTCCTGCCATCCTTCATAACAAATGCTTACTATAACAAATTATTCTCAACCACCTCAATCCGTCCCTCAGAACTACAGATAACTAAAGTTGGAACTCCCGAAATATTCGTACATTGTCTTTGACAAAATTACATCACACTACGAGTTACTATGTAACAAACTTCGTCGCCTTTGTCGGGATAAACTTTGTTCTGTTTATACCTCCCTCTTTGATCTTATTCGTTAGAGCGGCTTCGGGAAGTAAGTGGATGCGTTTTGTAATATTGTTTTGTTGAATTTTAGTTTTAGAGGGGAACATGTGTACATTGTGGCGGAATGTGTTGACAAATACGTTGCCACGAGGCAGTTAATTAGTTTTATGATGGTTGTAAATTGTGCGAAAGCAAAGATTTTGACAAATATCTTCTTCAACCTTTGGCTACCCAGTGTTGAGTGTAGGTCTCTTTCAAATCTCTCCACTTTTGGCGGTTTTGTCATGGCTATCCAGTTTCTTCCGGCCACTTTAATAGGATCGCCTGTCCACCTAGTCGGTTGTCTTCCCACATTCCTCCGTCCCGTCCGTGGTCTCCACTCAAGCACTTTCTTCCCCTATCTTCCATCCAGTCTACGACATATATGGCCTGTCCCCTTCTACTTCCTTTTTGCCATCCCATCAGTATCTTGAAGTTATTCAAATTTTAATTACACTGTACTGAAAGATGTATGGATTTGCGATTTATTTGAATCTTAGGGCCTCTTCACGGACTCGTGTGATGCGACTTTTTATACGACACTTGCGAGCTTCGCTATTTCCGTCTTGTCGTTTGAGCGTGTACCTCGTGACCATGGGCCCTAGTGTTTCTCATTAGATGTTTGTTTTTTTTTCTGGGAACTCTGTAACTTTTTTCCAGCATGTTCCTTCCTTATCATGTGGTTAGTGCCTACCTGGTGTCAGAGCTTTTATGCCGCCCGTTGGCGTATGACTTGGTTTTACATGCCATCGAGAAATGTCTCCTGCGCATGCTGGTTTCATCACGATGTTTTCATTAACCGATGCAAGTGATAATTATACTATGTACTATAATTATATGGGATCGAACTCGAGACCTATGACTTTGCATGTTCAATTTATAAGTTACGACTATATAATAACACTAAAGATTAAATTGTGGTTGTTAAATGAGTCATCGTTGTATAAACAAACTTGCGATATCTTAAACAATTTAGGTGTTGTCATAAAAGCTATTTCTACCATTTATTATGTATGCTGTGATACAAACAAATCACAAAAACATCATCTTTATGTTATTAGCTGGTGTTTATTTCATTATACTGATAGGCGAGATACGACAATCTGATAATTCGACAACTACACATGTTTCGTTCTGGAATGGACAACCAACTTCACCTTTATGACTTACCATTTATGATCTGCTTGTAAATGGTTCAATTCAAATTACGGCTTTGGTTTGGACGTAATATCTTAATTTCGCTGGGCAGGTACCTACGTAAGGGTTACGTATTACCCAGTGGTTGGAGAGGTCAAAGAGAACGTCTCTCCATGTAAAATACTGGTAAAATATTGGTTTGGTTAGACTAGAAGCCGACCCCAACATAGGTGATTTTAAAATTTAATTATGATGATAGCCAGATAATGTGAATTAACTTTAACTACTAGCACACTGGGTCTCATTCGTCCACAGAATGCATACTGTGCATTCTCAACGGTCAACTCAAATAAAATAATCATTTACAACGTGCATAAAATTTCTTTACAGCACTTTATAACCATTTCTTCACTTAACGACATCAACAAATGACTGGGCGGA
Source organism: Xestia sexstrigata (assembly GCA_941918905.2). NCBI lineage: Eukaryota > Metazoa > Arthropoda > Insecta > Lepidoptera > Noctuidae > Xestia > Xestia sexstrigata. The sequence goes on along the minus strand of OW799217.2, from coordinate 7,174,877 downwards.
CACATGCTTATTTTATAACTTATGCTCCATTGTTATTAATGATTCTAGAATTAGACAATTTGTCTTCGTGACTCTGATAAAGATTTGTTTCTCGTTTTGCCAAAAAGTTGTTGGTAGTTAACCTCTTTCAAGCTCAAGTATTTTTATTGGAGTAAGGGCTGACAAAATCATTGCTGTTTAGCATGTCCCGAACTTACATTTTCAGACATCTCATTTCATCTCACTTGAGTTTTTTAACAAGACTCAAACATTTTTGAACAATTGCTGTAATTTTCTGAGCCGTTTTCCTCAATCTCCCACAGTGAGAAGGCTCTCATAAAATTAAAAATGCATTCTATAAGTTACTGCATACGCACACAATCTTCCTGAGGATTCTTAGCGATGCTCCTACTAAGAAAACTGATTTGAACTGAACCATTACCTGAAGAAAATCCTACACAGAATTTCGAACTCTAACTTCGAAATCTTAAAGTCAGTTTTCAAATGAGACGGTTCCCAAAAGTGGTGTATAACAGCTGTTCTAAGTCGTTGACCTGACCTAAAGAAGATTCATTCATATTTAATACCTTTGGGAGATACGGTCTCTGGAATGAGTCACTTTTGCTTGATTTAGGGACGATAAACACAAAGTGAACGAAATAAATTATGTTTGCGTATCTAGGTAGAAGTGGCGGTTTTAACCGACATTAATAAGAAGGAGGTTCTCGGGAGGGTTTTTTTATGGCATAAGATCTGGTTCTGGACGAACCTGATTGATATTTGACCCAACATATATAAATAACATGTGTTTTATTTTTTTTATTTTATTTATTTGGGAAAACAAACAGTTACACATTACAGTATTACATAAACAGAATTATATCTAGGGTGTGAGTACAACCAACCACATTTTCCACATATTATAAAAACAGTTAGTTATAAAAACAATGCGACTTGCGCTTATAATTAAATGCGAGCAAAAAAATGACATAATGTGTTAAGGGGCTCTCCCCCATGCACACTAGCGCCACTTTAGTAAAAAAATCAGAACTCGTTAAATACACAATTAATATAAAATCTGAATGACAAAATCAATCATTTGGTCTTCTAAATTATTTACGTCTGCTTAACTCATTGAAACATAGCTCGCTGTCGTTAGAGATACAAAATAGAAAAAAACGGCCGTTTTTAGCAATTTTTCTAACTGTAACTACAGTGTAGTATATTTTAATGAATTAAATAGACGTCAATAATCTAGAACTCTAAAGCATTGATTTTGTCAATCAGATTTTATATTAATTGTGTATTTAACGAGTTCTGATTTTTTTACTAAGTGGCGCTAGTGTGCCATGGTCCCCCATGTTAAATAAAGCAGGCATACAAATTAAAAGGAAAAAATAAATAAGAAATACATTAAATGATAAAAATCTAGATAAAAGAAAAATTTCACTCCATCCAAAATGGATTTACGAATAAGGCTTTTAAATTTACCTATTGGTACAGCAAAGATGTCAACTTGCTCCACTTCTTGGCGGCAAAAAATGCTGATCAATACCAGCTTAATTTTTGTTTTTACTTTCTTTTTCGTATTATTTTAGTAACAGATTGTGTTGTATTATTGACCCACGTGATATTATTATTTCCTTGACTACGGGTACTTTTACTCAATAAATAATAATAAATAATAAAAATTTATTTCGGAACAATAACACAAGACTAGACTGATGAAATATTCCAATATTAAAAAGCAATATTACAAAATACAGTATAAAACATTTTTTTCGGTTTATTTTAGTAGGAGTACCTAGCTAATGATAATCTGATGCCGATTTTGATTATAAAAAAATATATCGGTGGAATACATAACTTTTTCAACCGACTTCTAAAAAAGGAGGGAGGATTCCTTTTTTAGAAGTCGGTTGAAAAAGTTGTAGCTGGTCTTATGACACGTTATATGAATGTTCATAAAGCCCAAAAATGGGACTGTTAAAACTTTGTTTTCATCTGTTTTGTTTTTTTTTTTTTATTTTGATAGCCCGAAATATTTCTATGAAGTGATTTTTTGTAAAAAAAACAGTCGATATTTCGTTAGTGCGGCACCTCTGGTTTACCATATTGCATTTTTCTGGAAAATATAGGAAACGTGCTATCAAGCATTTATCAAAATGAATTGCATTTTCCAAACAAAGTTTTTAGAAAATCATATTTTCTTTTTTATATCTGACAACTTGCATATCGAGTAGGTATGAATGTTATTATGTTATGATTAAAACACAAAAATATTTTTTTAGGTCCTTCGAGCCGGATAGGTATAGAATTAAATTGTCTTGTTCTGAAGTAATTGTTTTATTTCGACGTATATATAGATAGTTTGGTGGAAATTTGTTTTATGCTCCGAAAATAAAGTACCTAATGACGATAACAAAGGAAAAACATGTCACGTCGATTATCATCATTTCAGCCCGTCATCACCTACTGCTGGGAATAGGCCTCCCCATTTTTTCTGCCATACTTATCGGTTCTGTACGTCTCGCAATACGTCAACTGTAGTTGTAAGAATTCACATAACCTCATCAAATGAAGCATTACTAACCAAATAGCTTTTTAACAGCACTTATTGACAAGTGTTTCATAAATATTTAGTAGTTCTTTACTAAATAGGTACGTTAATTTATTGCCGTAAAACTACTCGTACCAAGGCTGGTCTAAATGTTCTCGCCGGACATAAAACCTAAACTAGTTTCATGTTTCATTATTTGTAATAATAGGCTCAACATGTGGTTTTGTTTATTTTCTTGTTAATTGATCTGATCTTCTCAAGATTTCGTTTAGGAGTTAGGCATTCCTGTTGTAATTATGACGAACAATATCTAAAGATTACGATATTCGGAATGATACGCAGTTGAAAACCAAGTTGCGTTTTTTTCTTAGGCAATAATGTCATAAAGCGACCCTCAACATAACATAAAACATGCACAAACACATAACATGACGCTGACATCCCCGGAGGGTTAGGCAGAGGTATACTTAATAGAACACCCACATTGCGCTAGTTACGTTAAAGTCCCATGTAATAGGGGGCGAACCTATTGCCATCTACCGGACACAAATCCAGGCTCCGTGGGTGCTACTGAGAAGTTCCTGATGGAAACACCCAATACCTAACACTTTTTGCGACCCGGGAATCAAACCCTGCAGAACCTCTTGTTCCGGAGTCACGCTCGCGACCGCTACACCAACGAGGCAGTCCAGGAGACAGCGCGTTGTAGTTGTAAATCTCAAATACACACAAATACCAAATTGCTCAAAGGCATACACTGTAAAACATTTTGTAAATACCCGGTATTTCTGCTGTATGGTGTTAAACTTGCCTATATATAGAGCAGGTAACTTACCTATAAGGAAAATTATTACTATTGGCAATTTCAGATATGAAGGTTATTAAGACCTTAAGTGACTAGTTCTATTAACAATAATGTGAATAAAACAGATAAGCTAATGTACTAAGCAACGTGTTTTGTACATAATTTTATATTACCAGAAGCCCTAGCGTAAATACGCCAATTTTAAAATTGTAAATACTCGTTTCACATTATTATAACTTTTTCATAATTTTAAGAATTTAATAGTAATTTGTGCTTGTGGCATTTAATAGGCACGGGGAGAGGCCTTTGCCCAGCAATGGAATGACGCAGGCTAACAGCATCAGTATCAGTGCTTGTGGCACATTATTTAACTAAAAAGGCTTTTGGATAATAAATTATAATTTCGATTAAAAAAATCGACGTATTTACGTTACATTAACACAGCGCGCTTGTGCTAGGGCTTCGGAAAGCTTAATCATACTTTTAAAACGTTCAAAATCAAGACACACATTTTTTGTGTAATTTTAAAATTATATCTGTATGTATCGCAGATAAATAAGGATGTTAGTTTGCGAAATCCTTAGGGATACTAAAATGTATCGAAAGCTGTCGACTTTTCCAGTCGAGCACACTCGTCTCACCTTGTCATACATAGCTGGTTGCTGTTCTTTGTTTCCTTTGGATCATTCATACAAAAGTCTTGTAAAATTTTGAAATAAATTACTGAAAGAAAATAAAATTAGTATTCTTTTGTGATTTTTATAGACAATAATTCATCATCATCATCATTTCAGCCGAAAGATGACCACTGCTGGACATAGGCCTCCCCCAAGTGTCGCCACATTGACCGGTCCCGTGCGACTCGCATCCAGCGGATTCATCGGTCCACGTCGGGAGGCCTTCCGACGCAACGTCTTCCAGACAATAATTATAAAATCCTTATTGATCCTTTTGGTCCCACGCGCACCTCTGCCGATCTTATTTTTTTTTGTATTAACATGAAGTTTAACTGCAATGAGAATAGCTTTTACCATGGTTAAAATTTTTGCAAGACAGCAAAACGGTAGTAGAGTTTAGTTCACATGGTTGCGTTGGATAATCGTGGAGTTTTTTTTTTGTTTTTTATCTACTAAGATACAAATGAGTACAGTCCTTCATCTTTCAATGAAAACAGTAGCTAAATAATTTTACGTTCCCTTAGATTTACTCATACTTCAAAATAGACCGATGATTGTAGTCCCAATACAAATCTTTAGTATCCTCGTGCTGAAGTTTTATTACAAAATAACGGCTGTTCTCTCATAAAACTAATGAGTTAACAGTACAGACATTACCACCTAAACATTTTACATATAGATTTTGTAAATCATTCTGCTTGTAAATAGACAAAGATATATATTACGAGCAGTTTTGGCATAGCATTTTGCACTCACACAACGTGACATTCCCTGCCTGAGATTACCAAAACGCTACACTCAAAAATCAATCTTATTGCCTTGTCTTATACTACAACCAGTTCAGGTTCTGTGTTTATTTATTTTTAAACTTCATGTACAAGGGTGGTACATAGGCGGACTAAATAATAATAATAATAATAATCATTTTATTATCAGGCAACTAAAAGGCCCATATATATAAATACACAAAAATACCATTTAACAACAATAAACTAATACATAATTAAAACTATAAGAAACTAAAACCACACTTAATGCCACAAGGCATTCTCTACCAGTCAACCTTTGTGTCAAATAGGATAGCATTGTGATAGAGTACAACAAAAAATAAATAAGAAAAATACCATTTTGCAAGCATCAATTAAAAACACATAAATGGGTACCTACATACTAATACATATAATATTTATACTAAAATAAACTAATATATACTAAAATACATACAAATAGTCCGAAATACAAGAAACCTTATAATAATTACTACGACACTAGTAATGACTAGAAAGTAATTTAAACTGACTTTAAATAGAACCGTGAACCGTGTTCTATATCGTTATATCCAGATACTACCTAGTTGATCTCAGTAACCCTAAATATATACTATCTAAATACCTCAAATCGCTTCGTTAACGAATATGGGCTATATTTTAATAATAGTTACTATTATGTTAATTAAATTGGCTTTTAAACCGCGTATTATCGTTAACTAGTGTAGATATTGTAGAGAATAACAATTTGTTCAATGTGAGCTCCAAATGCGATTATTCAATTATGTAACGTTTTATGTGACGTAATCAAAAGTCAATGATATTGAAAATTATGTAGGAACCCAAACACTGTTTTAAGCTTTCACGTTTTAAAACATTGTCACTTAAGGGATAACTTCCGTGCGACATGGAGAAAATGACTGTCGCAACCCCGTGCAGGGCACGCCACAATAGTGGCGATAAGTGTGGAGTGGCTTGTGAGACGCCACGTCGTCCTCACCTTCCGCCTGACGCAGGTCCTCACCGGACACGGTTGTTTCGGGAGGTTTCTGCACCGAATCGGGCGGGAGGAAACTCCCGGGTGTTTTCACTGCAAGGATCGACCAGGACACGGTGGAGCACACGGTGGAGATGTGCCCCGCTTGGGCAGAGCACCGCCGTGTCCTCGTAGCGGCGATCGGCGCCGGCGACCTCTCGCGTCCGGCCCTGGTCCAATCCATGGTCCGGAGCGAGACAGAATGGGACACCGTCACCGCGGGAGACGCCCCGGCGTCGGGGGCCACGTGGTGACCCCCGGCCGCCGTAGGCGCGGGCCTGTGGACGGAGAGCTATGGGCTAGCTCGCCGTCCGTCCGTCTCATGACGACAGGACGTGTCGACGGCGCGTTCGTTTTCCACGCGCGCATAAATGAGAGTCAGCAAAAAGGAAGTGGTCTGCAAGGGCCGACGCCTGCCGGGGCTGCGGGACTGTTCGTAACAAATTCCGTGGCACCGGAACACAAAGGGCGATGAACGAACATGGATAGGTTTTAGTCAGTTTAAGTCTAATACTCCCTCCTGCTCCGCCCAGAGCGGGAGGAGACTTTGATGATTTCGCTAAAAAAAAAAAAAAAATTAGCCGTGTTGTCTACCCGCGATCATGGCGCTTGCAACAGCATCGAAATATCGGGAGCTAAAACAAAAAATAATCACGGAAGATATACCGTAAGTGACAATATAAGTTTATGTAGGTACTGTTTGTGTATATTGTTCATAGTATTGAGTAATCACCAACATCATCACCAACTTCCTGTTCTTGTTCCATGTTAGTAGAAGACAGCGTAACACTTTTTAGGGTTCCGTAGTCCTGACAAGGAACCCTTATAGTTTCGTCATGTCTGTCTGTCAGTCCGAGGTTTTGCTAAGAGACCGTTAGTACTAGAAAGCTGTAATTTTGTAGGGGTCTGTATATCAATTACGCCAATAAAATGGTAAAATAAAATTTTGGAAAATATATTTTTTAAGGGTAGCTCCCCTACATGTGAATTAGGGAGGTAGAGGTGGTGGTGTGGTTAAGAGTGTTTTTTAAAAATAAATATTGTCGTAAACACTTTACGTTTGTGTAAAAGTTCAGCTGTGCGTTGATCAATTAGTGAATCAAACTGTCAGCCATGATCTTGAGTGAGTGGTTGTATCCTTTACGATGTCTGATGTTAGCTACCACGCGGACGAAGTCGCGGGCAACAGCTAGTTATCCAAATACATGAGTTATAAAACCGCGTGAAACCCTCATTTAGATTAACAACTACTAAGGCTGTTTATTGAAATTTTAATTACTAATCTAGTAGTTATTTAACGCGATGTTGGGTGCATGCTGTAACATAGAAATTAAATACACATTATCGGCATAGACAATGCAAATTACATGCTTAGTAATTACTGCATGTTATTTAATTATAAACTAAAGTAGTAATTATTAAGGGAACAGCGAAATGCAAAGGATATGAAGAACGCCGCAGCGCATATTATGAAGTATCAATGCCCACAAATTTATTTTATTTTTGTATAATTGTGTTTTATACCAAAACAGTACAATAAATCCTCCAGGGGTAAGGTAGAAATGTTCCTAACAGAACACCCACATTTCGCCAGTTATATTTAAGTCCTATATAATACTGCCTGAACGCCGCAGCGCATATTATGAAGTACCCACAAATTTATTTTATTTTTGTATAATTGTGTTTTATACCAAAACAGTATAATAAATCCTCCAGGGGTAAGGTAGAAATGTTCCTAACAGAACACCCACATTTCGCCAGTTATATTTAAGTCCTATATAATACTGCCTGAACGCCGCAGCGCATATTATGAAGTACCCACAAATTTATTTTATTTTTGTATAATTGTGTTTTATACCAAAACAGTATAATAAAACCTCCAGGGGTAAGGTAGAAATGTTCCTAACAGAACACCCACATTTCGCCAGTTATATTTAAGTCCTATATAATACTGCCTGAACGCCGCAGCGCATATTATGAAGTACCCACAAATTTATTTTATTTATGTATAATTGTGTTTTATACCAAAACAGTATAATAAATCCTCCAGGGGTAAGGTAGAAATGTTCCTAACAGAACACCCACATTTCGCCAGTTATATTTAAGTCCTATATAATGGGGACATGTTTTTTGCCATCAACCTAGGACAAATTCAGACTCCGTAGCTGCTTTTGAAAATTCAAAACCCAATAACAGTTTTGCCCAACTTGTAAGTAAGTAACTAAGTAAGTAAGTAAAATTTTATTTGTTTAAACATGGTGTACAATGTGTACATGATACATTGCATGCAAGATAATAATAATATACAGAAAAGTTCTAACATGTTGCTGTAATAATCGAACCCAAGGTCACAAATGTTCAGCAGTTCAACTGGCGATCACTAGACCAATGAATCAGTCATACAACATGTTTATAAATGCCAGCCAGAATGTGTTCTAATGTATTAGAACATATTCTGGCTGGCATTTTATAAATCCATAGGCACAAGCAGTCGTACATAGGTTTATAGTTTATATTCAGCTATTATGTTGGTACTTAGCTACTTTATTAATAAAACCATAAACAGGTATACAAAAACCTATTTATGAATCACAGTCTACTATCAAGCTGAATGGATGTCAACTGCAGTCCCTACCTATTTATAATGAATGCAGGAAACATGAATGATCTCAATACATTACAATATTGTGACTAAGTAATTACTATGAAACTCGACCGTTTTAGCTAATTAATCCTGCTGATTTTACTTAAATGTTTGTGGTTAAGTGACTTTTGTACTATTTACTCATCCATAGCCCGACCGAGGAGCTCAGTAGGCTAATTCACGTAACTAAAGAAGTGCTGTTACAGTGCAGTTGCAGTTAAGTTTCGATCAAAACAACGCTTTTCGTATTCTCTACCGCCGTCAGACACGCTCGCGTCAAGTTCGCGTCACGCGAGCGCAATAACGGCATTCTACTGTTGCGCGTCTTTGGTGCGTGCTTCGGAACGCAACATGATTGGTATTCTACTAAGTAAGAAAAAGCACTAAAATCTGTGCTGGGGTATTATTTTAATATTTTAATACCGTCATATTCATTGAAATGTAATCGATTCTATTCGATTATTTAGTGAGTAATATTTTTTCTCTCATGGCCACACCATAAGTAAGTTTAGTAGAGTTTGGTTGTACAGTTGACGTACAGTTCTCGCGCAGTTTACGCGCAGTTCAAAGATTACAAGAATACCGTTTATTACTCGAACTTGAACTTAACGGCAACTGCATTACAACTTCATCGGCGCGTCATAAAATTCGGTCGGTCTTTGGATGGCTGACTATCATTACATACCGAATTTCCTCTATACCTTGGAAAGCACGATAAGCCGTTGGTCCAGGCTGTCATTTTCGAAAGGTAAAAGGTGGTTCAAAATTGTGTATATATTTATACATGCCCAAACTTTAGCATGCATATGTTACAAGTGAAGTTGGTCTCACTGACATTTCATTTTATGACTACTTCACACTTCATTGCGTTTAATTGTTTCCTGGTACAGTCAGGCACGAAAAAATGTCGCAGGATAAATTGTAAAAATCGTTCGTCTCTTTAATGACGATGATATGAATAAGGTGAAAATGTTATTTTGATAATATGAACTTTATACTCAGGATACACTAATAGGAAATAAATAGTTTCACCCGGGCTACGTTCTTGTTCTTACCATCGAAAATTAAGAGGTTAGGAATTAAGTTTTCAGCATTGATTGCTTGGGCAAAAGTCTGAAACGATTACCTCGTAGAATGACGTTTGTCCCCAGATTAAGAAGAGCCCTATTTCATAATAGAATGGGTTAAAGGATGTTCTTAAGGGGAAGCTCCAGGGTAAACCGCAATTTTTTTTAATTTGCAAAAAACACGCAATGAAAAAAACAAACAAAAAATCAATTATGAAATATGGGGAACTCGAAACAAACACTAAACATGGTGAATAAAACTCCTTTTTAATATTTATGAAAAAAAAAACAATCCATACGCAAATAATTAGTAGAAAAGTACTATGAAAAGTTGCCAATCATACATATTAATTACTAGCTGACCCACGCAACTTCGTCTGCGTCATATCGTCGATTAAATAGAAAAATGGCATTTTTCAAATTTATTGGAAAATGAGATTATTACATAAAACGAGTCTACTAACAAGATTATTTTATATGTAAAAACGACACTTTAAATAGTTCACGCCAAGTTCACCAGATGTCGCAAGTGTCATTTTGATTCTCTGTGGTCATCCGCCATTTTGATTGTAGAAAAATGTCCCTCTGTCATTTGCCACCGGCCACGACACTGAACACACGTGCGTTTTTTAAGAAAAGTGACATGTCTCAAAAATTGTGTTTGGATAAGACGTTATAAGGTAAGCAATATTTCATTAAAATAATTATAATTTAAAGTACGCACGGCGAACAATCAAGCTGTACAAAACCAGTTTATGCGGATCTCTCATTGTACGGGAAATCAAAATAAAGCTAGGCCATAATATACTGGAAATTATGGCTTGATGTATGGTGCGCATCACCGTGTCTACTAGCCGACTCCTAGCTGGTTCTGAACAATTCCTTATAGAAAAACAAATAATTCTTTTGTCTTTTTTAAACCTTCACGATCAGAACACATTATAAAACAAAATATGTAAACGGGTAACCGGGAAACTCAGTCTTCTCACGACCACGGCTGGTGCCATCCGGTCGAAACGTCGGGCTTATATTAGAGGTAAAATTAGCGAAAATACCCGTTTATTTATTTAAACTTCATGTACAATAGTGGTACATAGGCGGACTTAATGCCACAAGGCATTCTCTACCAGTCAACCTTTGGGTTAAATAGGAAAACATAGTGATAGGGTACAAAGTACCCGTTCCATAGGTTTTATAAATAACTCTTTGCCCGATCTGGGAATTCAACCCAAGACCTCATCAGCGCACGATTACATTTGGATCTTTAATATATACACTAGCTTATGCCTTATTCCTGCGGCTTTGGTCGTGTAGAGTTTGGTAATTGTCCCACGGGATCGTAAAACCGGGATAAAACGTATCCTATAATAATATAGGATAAATCCAGGTGATAAACTATCAATTACCAAATTGCATCCCAATCCGGTCAGTAGTTTTTGCGTGAAAGAGTCACTAACATCCATAAATCCTCATAAACGTTCGCATTTAAAATATTAGAAGAATTTGCTATCTGAAATGATGATAAGGTAAAATAGCGCTACTCCTGCGCAGCAGTTACGCTAGCGACAACTGAACCAATGAGACACTCTAAAATGAACAGTATCGCCAAATAAAAATAACTAGTTCTGATTCATGAACTCGATGCCCTACTGAATCTTGATGTTTTACTGATTCTGGAATAAGTTTACGATCACCAACTGGCTTGACATTTAAATTTGTCTGGACAGGATAATCTGAAGTACTGCCACAAGCTTTAATAATCTATCTATACCAATATCAATCATAAAGCTGATTCGTTTTTTTGTTTGTTTGAACGCGCTAATCTCAGGAACTACTGGTTGGAATTGAAAGAATATTTTTGTGTTGGATAGTCCATTTATTGGAGAAGGTTATATAACATCACGCTACGACCAATAGGAGCGAAGCATAAATGAAAAATGTTTCAAAAATGTAATCCTTTTGTGAGCTTTTAGTTTCTTATAATATAAGAAACTAAAAGCTCACAAAAGGATTCTCACAGAAGGCATTGGTTTTTGTGACTTCGATGTCGATATATACGCTTTTCCACAATTTCTTAATAGCTTAGCTTTATTTTTTCTCCATTCTTCCGGTACAGCTTTTGTTTTTCTGCCCTTCTTTGCTTTCTCATTTCCATCTTGAACTGTATTTTCTTGGATTTCAACAATTGTAGCGGTTTCATCCTCCGAAGATGATGACACTGCAAGATCTTCGCGTAGTAAAAAATCCGGGTCATTATCTGTATCGTCAGGCGAGAAGTCATTTTGATTATCAGGTATGGAGTTGGGACAACTATCGTCGTCATCCTCAGAGGATAATATATCCGACTCCGATATTACTATATTGCTTGAAATCTTGGAATGGAGAACGTCTGTACTTTCTTCTGATACTGAATCACTTACGGGAGATTGCACAATAATCCTACTAGGCCCAGGTTGATCATTTGGCAGGTATGCAGTAATTTGTGAATCCGAAAAAAAATTGTTGCTAATAGGATTCGGTGTCTGAACATTGTTATTCAAATTAGTCAATGGAGTGCGTATGGAATTTAAATTAGTTTGCAGTGGCTCAACGTCAATAATCTCACAAAATTTAGATGTGGATACTATGTTTGATGGTTCTATATTCTCTGTAGATAGTCTGAGTCTGAGTCTTAGTCTGAGATATGGCTCTGGACAACTACTTCAGATACATTAGACATCTCTTCTTCAGTCTTCTCTAGATTATTTTCAGAAAGTCCCTTGGACATAATCATTTTTATCATTTTTTCACCACGCTTCATCCTAAAACAAAGAATTAAACTAATCAAGGTAATTGATTTAATATTATTTTAAATTGTAAAATATGATTTACGTTTTGATACCATGTCTCCTTATAATAATAAAACAGACACAAATAAAAAACCGGCCCAGTGCGAGTCGGACTCACACATGAAGGGTTTTAAGAACCTCCATGTAATTTTTAAAGACCTATCCGACACCCGCATGTGTAGGTAAACAGAATACATCTACCTACAAAGTTTCAACTGTGTAATCCTTATAGTCTCGGAATAAAATGGCTGTGACATACGAGACAGACAGACAATCATGACGAATCTATAAGGGTTCCGTTTTTTGCCATTCGGCTACAGAATTCTAAAAAGTAATAAATTTAAAATGAAAAAAAAAAAAACAAATAAAAGAATCAATCAATAGTATATTAATTATTATTAACTTGTACTTTAAACGCTAAGATCTCATTAAAATGAGTTTATTTTTACAAGATAAACGTCATTACTTAACAAAATCCATACAATTTGAAAAATGCCATTTTTCAAATTTATTGGAAAATGAGATTATTACATAAAACGAGTCTACTAACAAGATTATTTTATATGTAAAAACGACACTTTAAATAGTTCACGCCAAGTTCACCAGATGTCGCAAGTGTCATTTTGATTCTCTGTGGTCATCCGCCATTTTGATTGTAGAAAAATGTCCCTCTGTCATTTGCCACCGGCCACGACACTGAACACACGTGCGTTTTTTAAGAAAAGTGACATGTCTCAAAAATTGTGTTTGGATAAGACGTTATAAGGTAAGCAATATTTTAGAAAAATGTATTTCTTTGAGAAATTACCTTGTTCCTTTAAAATTTGACTACAACTATGACAATATCTTTAATAGAAAAAGGAATTTTTTTTAAATGTGACTACGTTTTGTGAAATGGAGTTAATGAAACATGACATATTTGGACAAATGACATTTTTCTATATAGTTTGTGCGCACATATAATGCATGAAGTTTATCAGAAAAATGTCATAATTTTTAATATGACTGTGTTTGTTTATGAAAAACACTTTTTGTATGGATTTTGTTAAGTAATGACGTTTATCTTGTAAAAATAAACTCATTTTAATGAGATCTTAGCGTTTAAAGTACAAGTTAATAATAATTAATATACTATTGATTGATTCTTTTATTTGTTTTTTTTTTTTTTTCATTTTAAATTTATTACTTTTTAGAATTCTGTAGCCGAATGGCAAAAAACGGAACCCTTATAGATTCGTCATGATTGTCTGTCTGTCTCGTATGTCACAGCCATTTTATTCCGAGACTATAAGGATTACACAGTTGAAACTTTGTAGGTAGATGTATTCTGTTTACCTACACATGCGGGTGTCGGATAGGTCTTTAAAAATTACATGGAGGTTCTTAAAACCCTTCATGTGTGAGTCCGACTCGCACTGGGCCGGTTTTTTATTTGTGTCTGTTTTATTATTATAAGGAGACATGGTATCAAAACGTAAATCATATTTTACAATTTAAAATAATATTTTACAATTTAAAATAATATTAAATCAATTACCTTGATTAGTTTAATTCTTTGTTTTAGGATGAAGCGTGGTGAAAAAATGATAAAAATGATTATGTCCAAGGGACTTTCTGAAAATAATCTAGAGAAGACTGAAGAAGAGATGTCTAATGTATCTGAAGTAGTTGTCCAGAGCCATATCTCAGACTAAGACTCAGACTCAGACTATCTACAGAGAATATAGAACCATCAAACATAGTATCCACATCTAAATTTTGTGAGATTATTGACGTTGAGCCACTGCAAACTAATTTAAATTCCATACGCACTCCATTGACTAATTTGAATAACAATGTTCAGACACCGAATCCTATTAGCAACAATTTTTTTTCGGATTCACAAATTACTGCATACCTGCCAAATGATCAACCTGGGCCTAGTAGGATTATTGTGCAATCTCCCGTAAGTGATTCAGTATCAGAAGAAAGTACAGACGTTCTCCATTCCAAGATTTCAAGCAATATAGTAATATCGGAGTCGGATATATTATCCTCTGAGGATGACGACGATAGTTGTCCCAACTCCATACCTGATAGTCAAAATGACTTCTCGCCTGACGATACAGATAATGACCCGGATTTTTTACTACGCGAAGATCTTGCAGTGTCATCATCTTCGGAGGATGAAACCGCTACAATTGTTGAAATCCAAGAAAATACAGTTCAAGATGGAAATGAGAAAGCAAAGAAGGGCAGAAAAACAAAAGCTGTACCGGAAGAATGGAGAAAAAATAAAGCTAAGCTATTAAGAAATTGTGGAAAAGCGTATATATCGACATCGAAGTCACAAAAACCAATGCCTTCTGTGAGAATCCTTTTGTGAGCTTTTAGTTTCTTATATTATAAGAAACTAAAAGCTCACAAAAGGATTACATTTTTGAAACATTTTTCATTTATGCTTCGCTCCTATTGGTCGTAGCGTGATGTTATATAACCTTCTCCAATAAATGGACTATCCAACACAAAAATATTCTTTCAATTCCAACCAGTAGTTCCTGAGATTAGCGCGTTCAAACAAACAAAAAAACGAATCAGCTTTATGATTGATATTGGTATAGATAGATTATTAAAGCTTGTGGCAGTACTTCAGATTATCCTGTCCAGACAAATTTAAATGTCAAGCCAGTTGGTGATCGTAAACTTATTCCAGAATCAGTAAAACATCAAGATTCAGTAGGGCATCGAGTTCATGAATCAGAACTAGTTATTTTTATTTGGCGATACTGTTCATTTTAGAGTGTCTCATTGGTTCAGTTGTCGCTAGCGTAACTGCTGCGCAGGAATAGCGCTATTTTACCTTATCATCATTTCAGATAGCAAATTCTTCTAATATTTTAAATGCGAACGTTTATGAGGATTTATGGATGTTAGTGACTCTTTCACGCAAAAACTACTGACCGGATTGGGATGCAATTTGGTAATTGATAGTTTATCACCTGGATTTATCCTATATTATTATAGGATACGTTTTATCCCGGTTTTACGATCCCGTGGGACAATTACCAAACTCCACACGACCAAAGCCGCAGGAATAAGGCATAAGCTAGTGTATATATTAAAGATCCAAATGTAATCGTGCGCTGATGAGGTCTTGGGTTGAATTCCCAGATCGGGCAAAGAGTTATTTATAAAACCTATGGAACGGGTACTTTGTACCCTATCACTATGTTTTCCTATTTAACCCAAAGGTTGACTGGTAGAGAATGCCTTGTGGCATTAAGTCCGCCTATGTACCACTATTGTACATGAAGTTTAAATAAATAAACGGGTATTTTCGCTAATTTTACCTCTAATATAAGCCCGACGTTTCGACCGGATGGCACCAGCCGTGGTCGTGAGAAGACTGAGTTTCCCGGTTACCCGTTTACATATTTTGTTTTATAATGTGTTCTGATCGTGAAGGTTTAAAAAAGACAAAAGAATTATTTGTTTTTCTATAAGGAATTGTTCAGAACCAGCTAGGAGTCGGCTAGTAGACACGGTGATGCGCACCATACATCAAGCCATAATTTCCAGTATATTATGGCCTAGCTTTATTTTGATTTCCCGTACAATGAGAGATCCGCATAAACTGGTTTTGTACAGCTTGATTGTTCGCCGTGCGTACTTTAAATTATAATTATTTTAATGAAATCATCACGTCTGTTTTCCCTCGAACGGTTCCCCGAACTACGAAGTTTTATATTATCTGTGCCCGAACCAAAATATAACAAATAAGATCCTTCCGCTGAAAAAAAAGGAATCATTTAAAAAAAAAGTAAAAACAAAAGAGTGAATGAGTTCCTAGTCTTTGCCAGTTCTACTTCGGAGTCATTGATCACATTATAGGCAAGTGCATTGGCACGATAAACTTTAGCCTCGTGTTTTACTTCTTTCAAACAAAGTAATTTAATTAACGTTCTTTGAGATCGTGCCAGCAATGCGTTTACATCGCACTACATCCCGTTATCTCAATTTTATTGCATTTTTATTCCAACGTAAAATAAAAATAGTAAACGAACATAATTTTACCAATAAATCACATGGATTCTATCAATCTGCAATAAATTATAGGTTTAAATTCACAGAAAAAGACTTTAATAAAAAAAAAAAACATAAACCAGACATGACCGGAAATCCTGACGAGCAAACGCCAATTATATTTAAGTCCCATGTAATAGGGGCGACCCTTTTGTTGGTACAAACCCTTCACCACTGCAACTCTTGAAAGCCAGAATCAACAGTGGCCCCAGAAAAGCGCCGAGACAACGAAGCTCGACGAAGTCCCAGAAAAACTAATAAACTGTTTTGGATCCTGCAACAAAGTTAATCGGAAAAGAAGCCAAGGAGTATGAAACAACCTGCCGGGGTTGCGGGACTGTTCGAAAGAGATACCGTGGCCCCGGAACACAAAGGGCGATGAAGGAACATGGATGGGTTTTAGTCAGTAAAAGTCTGACACTCCCTCCTGTTCCGCCCAGAGCGGGAGAAGTCATTTGATGATTTCCCAGCAGAAAAAAAAAAAAAAAAAGGAGTAGAAAACAAGCCGACCACAACATAGTTGAGAAAGACTGGACAGAGAGAAAATACTTTCTCCATACCAGCTTAACTTAATCTTCTTTAAGCAATTCACTTAATTACAGTACAAAAAGAAAAACAAAATCACTATCCCACGTATTAATCTTTCGCTTCTAACAATTATTTTCCCTCGCAAATCTCACACGCAACTAAACAGCTCTATCTATTTACTTATGTTATATCACGATGCAAAGAAGAATAAGAAGGTCCACTCCTTGCACTTCTTGTGACGGCAAAGTAGCAGTTATAAGTATTCAAATTTTTATGAGGGATGCCACACTTTTCTGTTGCTTTGCCTTTAATTTTCTTACTTGAAGTGAAACCTCAAACTAAAAGCAAATTAATTAAACAAAAAACAAACATTCACTCGAGTGAAGGTCTGAAATCAGTTTTACCGACCAGCTTCTTTTCAGTCATCGTAGTCAGTAATGATCATTACTGACTACGATGCCAAAGGAAGCTAAACTCCGATGATTTCAGCAAAAAAAACCTTTGGACAACTATCTTCTCTCGCCTCTCTACAAGCTCATGTGTGATTTGCAAGTTGGCATCGTGGGTGGGACAAGAAATAATATGCTTTGGCAAAACATTCTGTACTCTGTTCGACACGCACAGCGCTTTGGTCAGTGCACCTTCTGAGCTCATCTCTACATTTATATTTCGTTCCAGTCACGCAACAATGTCAGCTAGATCACTCGCGATAGACGTAACGTGCCTACGCTTTGTTGGCTAGAGGAAATCACTTCAGTAATGAAATAGCTTACCTATCTAATATGTTCTATATTGAGTGTGTTGGGTACACAGTTTAGTAGGGATTGCAGCGATGTTTGACTCGAGTGAACGGTTTAATTAATGACTTTTCTTTTTTGTTTTTTAATTTCACTTTCTCATGGCACCTACAAAACGAGTGCACTACGTGAGTTCAACAAACGAATGTGCGACAAAACTGTACTGCGACTCACTGTCGAATGCACGCAAGGGCGACAAATTGAAATCTCAGTCTGTCAATCAGTCTCTCAATCTGCTTTTCTAATATGAAACCCGGCTGAAGCCTCTTGATAACTGTGGCAGTGTTTTTTCTCCCACCATCTACCACTTAACGAGCATTTTATTTATTTATTTAAACTTCATGTACAAGGGTGGTACATATGCGGACTTAATGCCACAAGGCATTTTCTACCAATCAACCTTTGGGTTAAATAGGAAAACATTGTGATCGGGTACACAACAGTGGGAGGGGTATTTTTGTGCAGTTAAAATTTTCATGGTCCACTTAAAACTCTGAACCGTCTCCGTATCCAAATGGAAAAATGTAATATGCGCTTAGCTTTCCAATGCTACTGTTTCTTTCTCTCTCACACATACTACAGCCATGTCTCAAGTACTAAAATACAAGCTGTCTAGCCTTTTCCTAACTATATTAAGGTTGCTTCCAGTGTAACTGAATGCTGCTTATCAAAAAAACGAAAATACAAGTATTAATATCATCATCTACCTGCCCTTGCCTCATGTTCCTTGGAATCGGCGCAACACGTCTTCTGGTTCCACTCTCCCCTGTCAGACGTCACGGCATCATTTACTCCTTTCTCTTTCATATCGTTCCTCACACAATCCATCCATCTTTTCTTTAACCATCTCCCTCTCCATCTATGAACATTATATTCATATCCATCACTTTTTTATTAACATTTTGGACCTTTATTATTCCAGTTTTTTTATTTCTAAACATGGAGGTCTTCATTAAAGTTCTAAACACAATCTTGGACGATTTTAATGTCTGATTTATATTCACTAAATAAGGCTTATTTAAATGATTTATGCCTATTCATACAAAACTCATATCCATTTAAGTAGGTAGTAACTTATTTTATGGCTTAGGAACTTGTGGAATCTTAAATACTGTTAACGGTTTTTAATTATTTCTGTCTTCATGAGAGAAGCTTGCTTGCTTACTGTCTTATCGTAGGTCAAGGGTTGGAACTTACAACTTAGAAAGTCACTTTATACTTAGTGTAATTTATTTCATAACCTTTGCTCTAAAAGTTAAGTTTTAAGTTTCAATATTGCGCCAGTTACATATAAAAGTTGAACAGGAATCGACTGTATTGGTATGAACATGATGTAATGAGAAGAGGCGAATTGTTTGTGACTGAGTCCCGAATGATGAATAAAAATTTTGATTGATGGAGAGGGGAAGGTATACCAAGAAAACGATGAGTGAGGAAAGATAAGAAAGAAAAAGGTGTAAATGATAGCGTGACGGTTGACAGGGGAGAACTGTAGAAAAAAACGTGTTGCGCCGACCCTAAGTAACATGGGACAACAGCAGGTCAAAATGATGATACCCCTTTCTCTAAAAACCGGTATGTCCTTAAACTAAAAATTCAACGACATGTGTGACATCCAAAAACCCACACTGATGCCGCATGGTGGATAACAGCCCACTTCCACTTATAGAGAGGTGACTTGAGTCTGAGGAGCCCGCCATGGGAATGTTAAATGTCCCCATGAGTTGCAGACTTATTATGCTACGTACCAACGCGTTTATCAATGGTCAACCACTTTCCAACCTAAAGGCATAAGGGTTAAAAGTGGTCGACCGTTAGTGTCTTCGGTTGTACATACCGTCTGTAATCCCCTTAGGGTAAGTCAGAGGTGTACCTAAAAGTACACTTACGTTTCGCCAGTTATGTTTAAGATACATGTTGGTGTGCCCCAAAGTACTATTTACCAGTTTCGAAAGTTGTTTCTTTTCCAATTTGCAATTTAATTCAATCGACGCTATTAGTGCTAGAGGAAAAAACATTTGCGGCAACGCCTAGAGAACTGAAACGTTAATGGAACCTAAAACTAGAATTTATTATTTCTAAATGGCATTTGACAGCCAGTTTCCGAGATATCTAGGTCTCCCACGGTGCCATTAGAACCGACAAAGCTGTCAATTTTAATAAAAGTTAAAAACTTCGCAGAAAAACGTAATTAGGTCTCAAGGCTCGATATTAAGGACGGAACTAATTCTGATGACAACTGGAAAATTCGGACAGTTAAAATTTATTACTTTTTTTCTGCCATGATTTTTAACTTCTTCGGACTGAGGTCTTATCTTTAATAAGTGTCTTATGAGTAATATTCTAACAGAAAACTTTAAAAAGTTCTTTTAATTTAATAAAAAAAATGGTTTCTTCGTCCAAGTGCTATAAGTTTAGACCGAATAGGTTTGGTCTTGCTTCATAAGGTCTTATGTGAACATAAGAATTCTATTAATTGGATTTAAAAAATTAAATAATGAGTTAACAATTACTGTTACGTTGTAGTTTTAATCATAAGTTCAATATTCATTACATTACACCTAATAAAAAATATTCTTCTAATTGATGTTCTTTTACGCAATATGCATCAATACATTTAATAACCCAATAAAACCTTAAATCAAACTCACTAATTGAGCAATCATCATACATTTTATTTTACAAGGTACACTTGTGTATACGAATACATTGAGGACACGCTTGTAACGTGTAATGAAAATTCTCACGTGGCGTAGGATAGGTTTTATTGTAAAGTACATTTTACAACCATGTGCCGCAATCGTTCGAAGTGAATTGTTTCCTTGCATAACAAAGCATAATCAGATCATGAAGTTCCCACTGATGGGACACAACACATGCCTCCTCTCCATGAGATGCAATTATTTTATGGCTCGGGCCCTACATATCATGCACTAAGCGGATTACAATAGAGGCATAATTTAGTATTGTTATTTATTTAAATAATTGTAAAACACATTCGGCTCAGATTTTGTATAAATCCAAGATTACTTTTTTCAAGATTTTACAATTATTCTTTATGTGTCATGCATACATACATACATATACATTTTAAGTTACTGTATTTTTTTCTAAACGACGCGACGTTCGTAATTACACATAACATCATATCAGTGGTGGCGGCCCCGACTTACGAACAGTAAGTCGTGTGTTTGAACCCAGACAGGCGCATTACTTTGTGTAATTTATTTCATCACCACTTCTCAAAACGGTGAATGAAAACATCGTGAGGAAACCGGCATGTCCTAGAACCAAAAAATTCGAAGACATGTGACATCTACCAATCCGCACTGGGCCCGCGTGGTGGATTTATAGCCCATTCCCTCTCATAGAGACGAGGCCTGTGTCCCAGCAGTGGGAACATTAATAGGCTGATGATGAATCTAGGTCATATTTTCGCTGAATAACTCAATAATTACAGTGTTATCCTCCAATCATCTATTAGAACGAACGATCTCTTAAATACAAACCGCCTTCCAAATTGGTTAATTGCTATAATCGCGTGTCTGATGTTTGAAACAAAAAACTACAAGAAGAACTGTCTTTTAGTTTTTTGACTTCATCATTATGGTTGTCCCAAATATTTATAGCATATTTAGGAGATGTGATGATTGTTTTATTTGACATGCTTTATTAAAACACCATCACAACTAATAATTTACTTAGGTTAACCTTTGTTGGGGTCGGCTACCAGTCTAATCAGATGCAGCAGAATACCAGTATTGTTCATTGAGTGGCTGCCTATCTGACTTCCACAACCCAATTACGACTGGGTAACACGATACCACTATCAATTCAAGACAAATAACCACACGGCAAACCCAAGCTTACTTTTAGGTAAACCTAGTCCGGGGTTGCGGGACTGTTCGAAAGAGATACCGTGACCCCGGAACACAAAGGGCGATGAAGGAACATGGATGGGTTTTAGTCAGTAAAAGTCTGACACTCCCTCCTGCTCCGCCCAGAGCGGGAGAAGTCATTTGATGATTTCCCATCCGAAAAAAAAAAAAAAAAAAAAAAAAGGTAAACCTAGTCAATGGGCTAAAACAAGTCATTAAAAAGTAATTAAGTTTCTATCTTTTCATTCTGATCTCTCAAGCCTTGTAGGGTTGCCGTCTTATCGGACTATGAGAGTGAGGGCAGAAAGAGTTAATCAGTATTTGCAGATTGCACGCACACTCTTGTGCTTTATAGTATTCGACTGATGCCTGCCGGGGTTACGGGACTGTTCGAAAAAGATACCGTGGTCCCGGAACACAAAGGGCGATGAAGGAACATGGATGGGTTTTAGTCGGTAAAAGTCTGACACTCCCTCTTGCTCCGCCCAGAGCGGGAGAAGTCATTTGATGATTTCCCATCCAAAAAAAAAAAGGCCTGCGTGATTGTCTCCGTTGAGATTGGCTGCCATGACCGGAAACGGCCAGGCGGGCTATTTAGTAGGTACCTTTTTAACGATTTCAAGTTACAAAACACCCATTACAATAATTTTATTCTCGGAGCTCTTTTGATGTTAACTTAAAATTCAAACAAAATCATAAGTTACTTCAACGCTGAATATAAAACAGTTTACCTACTATGTTTTATGGTTGATAACGGGCTAGAACAGTAGCTTCGAAAAACCATAAATTACTCAATAATAATACTATAGTCATAAAACAAAAATAGATATAATGACAACCATCCACCAAAATTACATCATCAAAACGTGACGACAAACCGAAGTTACAAAAACGTGTTATTATGACATGGCGCCATCATTGAAGCTGATATTTTAGCCTCTATTGTAATTTGTCCTTTGTGAGAGACAGCAACCAAATGGGTTCCTTTATTCTTCAGTAGCGACCCGCTCCTGTTTTGCACGGGTACAAAAATTAAAACATCGCTTCTACTCGTATGATTATTTAACTTAGATGTTACTATTTAAAAAAAAACCAGCCAAGTACTAGTCTGACTCGCGAACGAAGGGTTCTGTACCATTAAGTATAAAACATTAGACAAAACGGCGAAAACATCACGTTTGTTGTATGGGATTAAATATTTATTTTATTCTGTTTTTAGTATATTTTTTTGTTATAGCGGCAACGGAATACACCTGTGAAAATTATCACGGTTCATGAGAAACAGCCTGGTGACAGACAGACGGACAGACGGATAGTGAAGTCTTAGTAATAGGGTCCCGTTTTTACCCTTTGGGTAAGGAACCATAAAAACCGTTGCATTGTACAGTTGCAAAGATCTAAAAAGTATTCTAAGGTCACCTACGAGTTTTTATCCGTCTGCAGCGTTTTTTTAAACTCCGTAAACAAACCCAAATTGCAGTTTATCCTCAAGCAAATGACTAATTGGTGCTAATCAGAAGCTAATCTATGGCTAAGCAGAAAATATCGTTTGTCAAAATAAGAAACGTGGTTTAAACATAGTTCAAACGATGGGACACTATAGTTGATGCCTGTCCTGTTGTTTGCACATCACAGGAGTTGATGGACGCTACTGAGAGTGCCAAACTCGTCGCCAAACTTTGCGCTGATTAAATTTAAATTATCATCGTTCGTTTAAATTACTATCAAGTTCGTAAAGGTCGAGGAACTACTTTTTCAAGGTCATAGTCATTCTTCGACCTTTACAAACTTGGAGGTTTATATTGATGATTTCGATGATTACAATTCTGTATCTACATACGTCTTACAGTCGCGAACAATATTGTAATCAACATACAACCTAGCACTGGACTTTTTGTTTTTTTTTTCGGATGGGAAATCATCAAATGACTTCTCCCGCTCTGGGCGGAGCAGGAGGAAGTGTCAGACTTTTACTGACTAAAACTCATCTATGTTCCTTCATCGCCCTTTGTGTTCCGGGGTCACGGTATCTCTTTCGAACAGTCCCGCAAACTCGGCAGACATTGGTCCTTGCGGACCCCTTCCTATTGCTGACTCTCTTTGAGGCGCGCGTGGAACACGAACGAATCGAAAGATGACTGGACCTAGACTACAAAATCCTCTATATCTTTAAGACCAAGCAAGTCTCCTTATAGATCATGGGCGTGCCTACGAAGAGGCAATTAGACAAAGCCTACCCTACCAACTGGGGCAATTATTATAACTAATGAACTATGTAATAAAATAACACTTTCTACAAAATATTAAAAAAAGTTCAAACTCCTGATCGAATATATAGAGCAATTTTTTAATTGTTCGCGCCCGTGTTACGTAACCAACACTACTGGAAGTTGCTACGAAGCTCGACGCTCACCCGCCGGACGCATCTTATAGGCAAATAGTCTGCTGGCCTTAAACCCATTGATAAATTTACGCACACAGCGGCACATTGGTGCATATTTTCGTGTGTATAAACCGCACACATGTATAGATTGCAGCCATTTTTGGGTCGGTAACTCCTGCGAGTGTAGCTGGGCTATGATTGGCTGCTACAACACAAGGCCAGGATTCAAGGTGGATGTTCATTAGCCCGCGTAATTCAAATTTCCTTACGTTTTTTGCAATTTGCCTGCCAGTGCTAGTGTGTATGTTGATTAAAATAATGATTCCTGGGGGTTATTGGCGCGTATTATTATTATAATAATTAATAATATTATTGATATTATATTTTTCTTCATGGGTGTCGTTTTCGTGGTTTTTGGGGTTGGTTATAATGAAAATGAGGTCAAAATGAAAATCCAAGATGGTGCCGAAAATACGTGTGCTCAGGCCCTTAGATCACGATCATCCCAGATTTGAGCGCATAGTAAAAGTTATTCACATGCATGCGAACTACACTCCCTAAAAGTATATCCCTCGTTTAAAATGGTATGCAGTGTATAAAATTAAACTACCTATAAATAACAAGACAGACAAAGGTAGATGGGTACCTATCCATAGCAGGAGTAACAAGGTACACAAAGATAGGTCCCATAATTAAGTGTCACCCCTCATCTTAATGCGACCGTGCTTAGCGGGGACAATATCCTGATGCCTTTCGGGAGCACACAATTAATTATTAGTTATTTATAGTACGTACTACGGGTGTTTTTAAAATAATGGATGTTGTAACTAAAGTGGTCTCTTGAGTTA
Source organism: Xestia sexstrigata (assembly GCA_941918905.2). Taxonomy (NCBI): domain Eukaryota; kingdom Metazoa; phylum Arthropoda; class Insecta; order Lepidoptera; family Noctuidae; genus Xestia; species Xestia sexstrigata. Next base: position 7,150,018 of record OW799217.2, on the reverse strand, counting down.
TGGGTGTGTTTGCAGTCACAAATCTTACATAGACAAACATTAAATCATGGAGCAAACATCTGTGAGCCGGGATTTTTTTTACTCTGTCTTTGAACCCATAACTTGCGCTGCTGAGCAAATGCATCAAATGCGCTGTCAATATCTATTCATTTATTATGAGCTTTTACAAGCATCCCGTTATTTTTTTCCACAATAAATTGAACTAATAATCGATCTTTAGGGTAAGCCGCCGACTCATAACATACCGAGTTTCCTCCGTGCCTCGGAAAACACGTTAAGCAGTTGGTCCCGGCTGTCATTTGTAGATTTTGAACAGGCGTTACAGGTAGTCAGTGGCCCAAAAAGTCTGACAACCATTCTTACCAAGGGGTATTTATTGTATTACCCAGTACTAACTGGGTTGTGGAAGTCAGATAGGCAGTCGTTCCATGTAAAATACTGGGAGACTGGGTTAGACTGCAAGCCGACCCCAACATAGTTGGGAAAAGGCTAGGCAGATGACTATCCTTTTCTTTTTTATAGGCCACTGACTACCTGTAACGACTGTCAAAGATCTACAAATGACAGCCGGGACCAACAGCTTAACGTGCTTTCCGAGGCACGGAGGAAACTCGACGTCCCAAATGGCGAAGCGGTAGTGAGGCTGCCTTACGTTCTTAGGGTCCCGGGTTCGAATCCCGGTTGGAGCAAATGTTTGTGTGATGAGCATGGACATTTGTTTCCGAGTCATGGATGTTTATATGTATATTATGTATGTATTTACAAACAAAAAGTATCTATGTAGTATATCAACTATCTGGTGTCCACGACACAAGCCTCGTTGCTTAGTGTGGCACTAGATGGCGCTGTGTGTTAATGTCCAACGATATTTATTTATTTATTTATGTAAGGGTGGTCATCCATCCACAGACAAACCAAGGCAAGCACGGCTTAACCTAAAGATCGACCCGAAAGGCTGTTATTATTTAGCCACGAGCTCCTCTTCGTAGAAAACAAAATCATATCACAGTGAAATTCAATGACAAATCCTTGTTAAAATGTAGGCAAATAAATCAGGAGTATTTTTTAAACACTGATTTCAATTAGGCGTTTTCATAATAATGGAATTGCCACTTGTAGTAAAGTTAGCATAAATATAAATAGTTATGGAACACTATAAGCGCCTTGAAAGTAACAGAATTCCCATCGGAAAATATCCAATGGCATTTGTATCTTTTACATTAGACATCTTGACTCATTCAGAAAAAAAAACAATGAGTCGACAGCCCTATTTCAGAACGATGATTTGTCGTATGTGCAAAATTTTAATGAAGACATGTCATGTCATTTACGCGGCCCAATTTTTTGACGTTGATTGCAGCCGTAATTACAACTCGACACTTGATGAATTATTTTTTCAACAGAATCAGGTCAATGATCCGTAAACTCTGGGAGTGTGGTTTTCTATTAATTGGGGGGGATCATGTTTGAAAGAAGCCATTGTTTTTGGGAAAAGGGTCCAATTAGAGGGAACAAGGACTTAAATTATAATAATTTCAAATGTTCTAGTTAATTGTTTTGAAGGTTGATTTTAATTTAGAATGAATTGACGTATTGCAAATTTTGAATGGATCATTAAGGCCAAGTACTGACCAAAGCGATCGTTTACGCGTACAAGTGTCTGTTGCGTTCATTTCAGAGGACGAATCGACCGAGAGGTACATTCCTGTTTCCCGAACAAATGAGTGACAAATTTCCGCGACTAATAGCGCTACCGATCGCTTTGGTTATGTCACAGGGTAGTGCTACTTCTGATTGTCGGTAGATGCATGATGAGAGAAGATCTAATGAGGTTTCAATAATAGAGAGTCGTTCGTTATTGATGGCATTCGAGTACAAGGATAGATAAATAAATTGCCTGAATAAAATCTTTTTTTGTATGAAAGTGCATTTCGCCAATAACATCCTACCTTTTTTGAGTAAGGACACCCTTTCAAAAGGTCAAATCTGTTCCGGGATTTCCGGAAGTCACTCAATAGGCGTTGGAATTATTGAACTCGAAAAATTTGCAATCCTGGGCACTTCGTCCTCGCTGGATTATTATTGTCAATCATTTACATAAATAAATTTATTGTGCACTTGGAGCAATTAATCTTAATCATTTTTTAATTTACTTATTTACAACGGGGTAGCAATGCTTATCAGTAATTACACAGAACGTGAGAATAGATGATTCTGATGTCAATTTGACACAATGGTTCCGTACTAAACGTTTATTTCTGCGCTGAACCCTAACAACTTAACAAATAATCCTTCGGATATTATTGTTCGAGTCTAATAGAGTGATTGACCCCATTTCCAACAATCCCTCCACACCTTAATCTATTCAAAAATTAATACGTCACAATTATCACTAACTAGATTCGGCAGACCGAGTCGGGAATAGGGATGCGCGATCCAATGTCGATACAAATATGTACAAATAGGCAGTGAGAAATTATGTTTATTTTGCAAATAAGTTTTTATAAGCACTTAAACACGTAATTTAAAAAAATAAACTAGATAGGGCCCTTATCTTATCGTACCGTTCCGTAGTTCCTTTTCTGTCCTCCTTTTGTATTTTTTAGAATTGACTGATAAAGCAATAATTTTCTTTTTTATTCCAAAAAAGATTATCATTTCATTCCGATACCGATAATTTTGTATCGATCCAAAATATCGGAGTATTGCATCTCGTTGTATCGATGCTCTAAATATATCGGATTGTGCATCACTAGTCGAGAACATTCGTCGATACTCGGCCCGGAAGCAAGGGTCATTGGTTCCTATTAATGCGCTCAAAATTGAGGTTGTAGCCGAATTCTCGCGTGACGTAAGCAGGGGCTATCGCTGCTGGGTTAAGCTTGTTACCGCTTGTTCACGAGCTACACGTAAAATTGCCACAGCTACTGCACAGAAAATAAAATGCTGAGATAAGACCATCAGTTACCGTGACGAGAAAGTACTTATGCGAAGGAAATTTCAAGTGACACAAGCTCACTTGCCGCAAGATGCTTCGCAATTTACAACGCCTGTGAACTAGCCTTTTCTTGTTTTTTTTTTTTCGGCTTGGAAATCATCAAATGACTTCTCCCAATGAGTGTCAGACTTTTACTGACTAAAACCCATCCATGTTCCTTCATCGCCCTTTGTGTTCCTGGGTCACGGTATCTCTTTCGAACAGTCCCGCAACCCCGGCTGTGAACTAGCCTTAGTTTGGGAATAAGCTTGGAGTCTTTCAAATTCGCTTTGACTCTAAAAATGTATTTGTATGGGTGTCGTAACATTTCGGAGGAGCTCGTGACAAAATAAAAACAGCCGCACAGGTCGTCCTTCAACACTCCCTTCCGCTCCGCCCAAAGCGGGACCCCTCATTTGATGATTTCCCTTCCGAAAAAAAAAAGGTTCACCCGCGCTTGCCAAATTAGTTAGTGAATGACTGACTGACCTTATCCATTACATATCGAGTTTCGTCCGTATCTTGGAAAGTTGAGCCGTTGGTCCTGGCTGTTATTTGTAGATCTTTGACAGTCGTTACAGGTAGTCAGTGGCCCAAAAAGTCTGACAACCAGTCTTACCACGTCTTACCAGGTTCAGGCTCCAGGCTGCAGAGTGGGAATGGTCCATAAGTCCAGTTATGTTTTTATTAAAATTATTGTGTCCTGCTAAGTCCGCATTAAATATGAGACCTTCTCCTCACGTCCACAGTATCAGATGGCTTAGAAATTGTACGGGCGAACGAACCACATACGGTCTGTGGACTGATATGGAAGTCTCTCTACAGAAGGTATGTAATCTGTGTACAGTGAATCTATACCCTGCATACACGGTTTGACTGGAAGCCGACTCTACCAAAGTTAAGTAAAGGCTCGCAGACGATGAAGTGTATCGTAATACGCTACTAAGTGTTTAAGTCATCAGTGTTCTTCTACGATCTAGCGTCGCTAAATGGCTTCTCGCTGTCTTTTCTAGATCTTGCGACACGTGGTCGCCACCCCAGAATCTTTTGTCCCCATCAGTTAACTTCGATTTCATAAACCAACAGTGATTACGTAAGCCGACCTGTCACATCCATCCCACTTACGCACATAATTCACACAATTAAAATACCAGATGACAATGTTTCGACATCAACTGACTATTATTACAACATTAATTAATAAAGTAATCCCATCTGAAAATTACTGCTTGTTTACGAAATTTTAACGTCACCATGTCGATTATTTATGACATCGTCGCCATTTTATGTGTCATTAATTAAAATGTGTCATGGCGGAACAATCTTAGCGTGTGTATTGTTAATTGAATGTTAGCTTTATTGGATATACAAGGCTTCGATGTCGGTGTTGGTAATTATACGGGAAAATTGAATCGTTGACTGTAGTTCGATACGTTATTAAAACGAGGGCAGGGCAGTGTTTACCCGTGTGGTAGCCATATGCATGCAGAACTTGTTATGTATGCGGTCTGCAAGAGTTTTCACTTTGATTTTGTAAATGAAAGTTTAACATTTTCGCAAGCGCAACTGCTGAACATGAGCTCCTGGGTTCGATTCCCAGGTCGGGCAAAGAAGTGATAAGTACAGGTTTTTTCCATCAGGATTTTCTCAGTAGCAGCCACGGAATTACGCCTGGTTGATAGCAATAGGCTCGCCCCTATTGTATAGGAGTAAACATAGGCGATATGTGGTTAAACTATTAGGTACTCCTCTGTCTAACCCCTCGGAGATAATTACAGGCGTGATGTTATGTTATGTTAGGTCTAACTTTGTTTGCAGATAGAGAGTGAGAAGTCTTGAAAAGAACTTGAAGACTGCAGAAACGATGGATAGAGAGTACGAAAAATGATATGGATCAAAAAGCAGTGATGATTACTCAGTTGACAAGTAAAAGGCAAACTAGTATGGAAGCCTTCTGCGAAGCAGTCATGCTAGCAAAGGAGGTGGCAGAACGTGAGAGGGAGAGAACCTCATATCCCAGCCGGCGCGGGGGACGCACCCGGCGCGGCCACAGTTGGCGCGGGCCTGTGGACGGTGAGCTATGGGCTAGCTCGCCGTCCGTCCGTCTTATGACGACAGGCCGTGTCGACGGCGCGTTCGTGATCCACGCGCGCCTCAAAGAGATGTCAGCAAAGAAAGGGGTCCGCAAGGGCCGATGCCTGTCGGGGCTGCGGGACTGTTCTAAAGAGATACCGCGGCCCTGGAACATAAAGGGCTAAGAAGGAACATGGATGGGTTTTAGTCAGTAAAAGTCTGACACTCCCTTCCTCTATGCCCAGAGCGGGAGGCGGGAGGGGGTCATTTGATGATTTCCCACCGAAAAAAATAATAATGAGAAGACTTTACGCTGACATCAAATAAAAGAGGTTTCTGTTGAAATTACTGGGTATTAAATATAAAACAAATTATTATTCAAAGACGACTTGTTATAGAAAAATCATCATAGTATCTAAACCATGGATAGATTGGTGGTTTTATTCCAACTAGGTACCTTTTCTTGAAGGGCAGTCATGCTTGGAACGATGTCATTTTTTCTTTATTGCCGCGACCAGCTTTGCCGACAAAATACGGCTGTGCAGACAATAGCCACCGACAATCACGATTTTTGATGGGTGATGCAATCAATGTATCTACTGCTAGATACTAGTAGTTCATACATAACATCACGCCTGTAATCCCCTATGGATTAGGCAGAGGTAATAGGAGGACTAAATTTAATAGGACACCCACATTTCGACAGTTTTGTTAATGTCTTATGTAATAGGGATCGAGCCAATTGTCATCAACCGGGCATAAATCCAGACCTGTGGCTGCTACTGACAAATTCCTGGTAGAAAATCCCAATAACACTAAGCCTCACCCGGGAATCGAACCCAGGGCCTCAGGCTCACCAGTCGCATTTGCGACTACAAGACACTTTCTGTTTTCGGAATTATGTATTTGGTTTAAGAACAACTTTATTTCTCATAAAGAATTTGATACATAATTCACTTACTGAGAAACAATACTAAAACTAAGATTAATAATCAGAGCGCACAGAGGTGCGTATATAAAATAACAAAACAAAATGTTAAGAAAAAAAAAAAAAAATTGAATAAATGTATGCGGGTAAATGACTTTTAATTCCTACTTGTCTGGAGGAGACTATAGTAAGAGATTGGCAGAGGCAATAACCACTTTTTAACCGACTTCCAAAAAGAGGAGGTTATCAATTCGTCTGATTTTTTTAATTTTTTTATTTCACTTTGTTGTGTTTTTGAAGTCGGTTTTATTTTTTGCAAAAATGTTTTTAAATAATATTGGAAAAATAACATCATCTTACAGTATGAAGTCCGCACTCAAGGTCTGGCAACGAGCTATGGAGCGAAATATACTGGGTGTCAAACTTACGGATCGCATCAAAAACTCCATACTTCGCCTCAAAAACCCAAATAGCTGATGCTGGCCTTACAGCTGCTAGGTTTAAGTTAAACTGGGCTGGTCACATCTGCCGCATGTCGGAGGAGCAATGGGCAAAAATTATCACTTAGTGGATACCAAATAGCAGGAAACGACAACGCGGCAGGCCCAAGACGGAGTGGCAGGATAACCTGGACTCTTACTCAAAGAGAACTGATTTTCTACAGTAGTTAATTATTTCGACATAGTCCCAATTTCAAATAACAATAGTTCGAATACTCATTGCTTCGACAGAACATACTTCGACAACACACACCTTCGAAAACCACTACTTCGACAGAACCCTTCTTTGATATGATTGCACTACATCGCGAAATGTGGAAGGTAGGATGGGAGGCCTTTGCCCTGCGACAATATAGACTTATAATAATAATGGTATTCAGCATATTAATCAAGCTACAAGTAAAAAATGCTACTTATATTTTGGTATGGAAGTACCTACACATTCTAAAGGTCATATCGGATCGAATTTCTATAACACGACACACGTTGACATGCATTTATGTATTTGCATACAATGTTATTGTTTTGATTTACTGACCTATAGATAAATTAATAACAATAGAATGACGTATGGGGCAAGCAAACCGTGGAGAATTTGCGTAACACACACTAGCGATCTTGACAGTTCAGCTTATTTTGACAGTTCAGCCACGTTAATTGCAATATTAACACGCTTTTATCAGTTTCACCTGTAACTAAGTATGTAAAAAATCTTAAAAGTTAAATTTGACCCACTTCCCGGATTTCGATTGTCCGGAAATTTTTTATACATGTGCCGTTTGGATGACAATGCATGTTTATTTAGGTGACGTCATTGTAAATCCAATATGGCGGACTTCCAAAGATGGCGGACTAGTTATTTTTGTATGCATTCCCATGATGTGGGTATCAAATAAAAGGTTTTGATGAGAAAAATGTGAGTTTTTTTTTTTAACTTTAATATTAGTTTTAAACTTAAGAAGCAATCTTGTACAAACTTCTACAAACTCCTTCGGATTATGTTAGAAAAGTAGGTTACGCTATTATGGTGTTTATTACTACTTATGTACTAACACTATATCTATTAATGTTATAATTACTTTACATGGCCGCTCTTATCTTCAAAAGGGATACCGACGCTCGTAAACCAACTTGCTGATGACAAATTCTATTAGTAAGCTACATAGTTCAAACAGCTATTAAAGTTGTGACCTCTTGGAAATATAAAGATAAAAAAACCAAAGTTTTGAGACCGACAGTTAAATTTAATGACATACCGAATCAAAACATTTGATACGAAGGGATTCCCTTAATTATTAAATTACTTTACTTAATTCGATTAAAGTACAGTCACAAAAGAATACATTGACACAGGTTTGACTATATAGGCTATATTTAAAACGTTCCCGATACATTCCGACCATAAAGCAAGCAAAGCTACGGGAAAAACCTATAGGTATAGTACTAGATATGCTGTATTACAAAAGTATTTAATGGAATGAAAACAAATAGATCAGAAAAACTGTCATTAAATGCGAATTTAAAAAGCTACCTGTATAAAGACGTTTTTGTGAGTAATCTGAGTAAGTAACTACAATTTGTATCGATGATTTTAATAATACTTTTACTTAATTCGTAACTATTTATAAATTGCTAACAATACTTGTTGATAACCGAAGATAGCATTAACCATATACAAAACCTTCTAAATAATTATTCTCCTTACTGAGCGGTTGTGTGATGTATTCTGTATGTTTACACCTTCATCAATACTTTTCATAAACACATAAAATATTCTTGTTGCTAATGTAAAACTAAAAAATACTAAGCTTACTCATTGTTCACCAACAACCACCAAGTTCCTTAGTAGTTAGTAGTACCTTCATAAAAAATTTCTCCGCGTGGGAAAATCAACATCAGATGAAGAAAATTAATAATCAGGTCACATTTGTTTACTAATAACCGCGTCGGTTAACATGGAAAGTTTCGTAATATTACAGCGCTTTATTATGAGGTTAATTTGTCAAACGAAAACAGCGGGAAGTCGCATCGAGGTAATTTATCTTGGTACCGGTTAGTAACTAGCGTTGAATTTCCTAATAAAACCTTGATAAACCAGAATGTTGTTTACGAATTGGTAACAGGAATTGAATTGGAGACAGAACGGCTGTGAGATCGGCTAAAAAGTGGGAAATTGAAATGCTTTTTTTTTGTAATGGCATATCGCAGGTCAACCTTGGCTTCTGCTTAACCGGAATAGCCTGTGGGTGACTTGAGTGTGCCTTCAGACGGGGGCACAAAACCCTATGGGGTCGAGCCTCGGCTTAGGGCGCTTGGGAGGACAGCAAAGGGCAAGGCTGTATCTGAGTGAAAATTGAAATGCAACATGGCTTCAGCCTATGTCTCTATACCACTTAGCACTGACTATCTTTCAGTTGATGATGATGACGATGAGTTTACTGTCGGAAAAGTCCGTTGTGTTTATTTTCATTTGAGAATGAAGTGATAGACAAATGGGTATTTGGATTTGTTGGGGAGACATCAAAAGAAGAGGAGGCAGTTCAAAACTTTTCATTCCATTGAATTTAGAAGTTTGTTTTTTTAGATGCCAAAAGTATTGGAAATCAAAATAGTTCTTAAAGCCGGTCATTTAGTGCTCATTTATTCTTGGCAAACTACGGACACTATGATGACAGCAGGCGCAAGTGACATAGAATTGAAACCATCACCCGACATCTCGCCATAAACAATTCTCGAGATGAAACATCGAGAAGTCTCGCCATATTTTATGCTACTCATTTAACAGCGGCAATAATAATCATGAGATATGACTGGCTATAGTACTTTTCGTAACTGGACAGCGCGGCGCGCGTTGTGGTTATAAAATAAATGAAAGTGCAAAAGCTATCTATGGCAACTTGCGAGTCTTGTGTGGTGTTTGCGAAATCTACTCTTGCTAGACTTAGTGGCGAACGGGCCTTTTTCCGTTATGAATTTGCAATTAAATATTATCTTCAATTACTCCGTCCGTCATGTGCGTTGGAAAGCCTCTCACTAGGTGGACCGATGACCTGATGACGTTTGCGAGGATCGACTGGATGCGAGACGCATGGGACCGGTCAGTGTGGCGACACTTGGGAGAGGCCCATGTCCAGCAGTGGACGTATTTCGGCTGAAATGATGATGCATTTTGAATAAGAACTTCTAGAATTACAGTTAAAGGGCATGACAGTATTTATATGAGTTCGTATTTTTTACCGATAACAAATCCTCAGAAAATATTCTGAGTTGATGGCCAGCTAGCCAGCAGGATAATGAGGGCTATCGTTTCTGAGCTCACCAGATGGCGCACTGTCGAGTAAGGTCCTGTCGATAATTCTATTTAATACTCTATCGTACCAATAACTTCTTAAAAAGTTCATTTTATTACGTATAACAACATAGTGTAAGCTTTAGATACATATTTACATTATTCTTCAACAAACATTTAAAAATCATTCTAACTCTAAGTACTAACAAATAAGATCCTAAGTTGCTACTTAAAATCATAGTCAAAATTAATAAGTCATAATTAATCAGGTATGGCTCAATCTAGAACACAATTGTGAGTAGGTATTAGTATAAATACTAAACACTATGACATCTGACATTTTGGAAGACCTTAGTCTACACAAGCGCCTCTAGTGGCAAATCAACACGCGATAGCCCTCATTGGAGAGGCATCAAAAGAAGACGGTAAAACATATAAAAACTCAACTTGTTATGACACGTAGAACACCGGAATATTACCATATCACCGGCATAATATTTCCACTTACCTATATTCATATCATCAAAGTTTATCGAACCAATAACATTTAAATCCCGTGACAGGTTTTCGATACAAGGCATCGGCAATATTGACCTATGACACGTTCGGCGCCTATTAAGATGCAAAGACGGTTTGATTTCGTTCATATTTATAGTTTTTTTGATAATGCAGCATTTTATTGATGTTATTTCCAAACCTTTTAATTAATTAGCTCTCTGAAAGGTGATTATGAACCGATTGACCAAGTCTTTTTTATTAGTAGGTAAGGTTACATATCAAAAGCGAAACAGACCAAAAGAGATTTTAAATTAGGTTCACGTTCTCGAAATTTCTTTTGTTACATAGAATACTTTTTTAATTCTATTTGAATTTAGTACGACAACCAGTCTTACCAAGGGCTATCCCCAGTATTACCCAGTACTAACTACGTTGTGGAGGTCAGATAGGCAGTCGCTGCATGTAAAATAATAATTAAGAAATGGCTAGTCAGATGATGTAGATTTAGGACACCTATTTACCTAATACAGAATACGTTACAAAAAGAAGTCCAATCAGTCTTCTGTTTCGATTGAATCATTTAAATGTTTTTCTACGCGATCTACGAGGCTACTTTTGAACATATTATTTTAACAACATAACATATTAATCTTAATTTAGTAACAAAAATAGTTCGTGAACCATCGCCAATCTTCGTGTGGAATCTGTCACCAATCGTAATAAATCTGCGCAGGAGTTATGTTTCTATTATTTTACAGACGCGCTCAAAATTGCGTGACGCTTGTTATATTTTTATTGATGATAATATTATTCTTTCAGAAAGTTATCTAATATCAAACATTTGAATACGGAAGCGGTGGCCCATTGGTAAGGATTACAATTTTTAGGACGTGGGTTACGTCGCCCATGGGCGTTACGTCGTGTTAATAGGGATGATGACTGACTAAAACAAATATGATTCTGTTTAGTCCGTCAGTTAGATTATCGATAAATATTGGATACGTGTTTTTTGTTTTATCAAATTAATAAAAAAATATGAAAAAAAAAACGTGTCAAAGATCATGAGTGGGGGCTTGTGACGTAACGTATGAGTAAAAAATGTACTCAAATATCACGTCACACGAGTTTTCGACAGCCTCTAGCTCTTCGGCGTAATATTGCCTGCCTGATGTCGGTCTTCTACAGACTATACTTCGGTGAGTGTGCGCAGGAGCTCCACGACCTGATCCCACCATCACCCTTTTACCACCGGACTAGCAGACGTACTGCTGCGTACCATCCGCACTTGGTTGACATCCCGATGTGGCGGCGCACAGCTAAAGTCTGGAACTTTCTGCCTGCGTCTGTGTTCCCACCCACATTTAACCCGCCTGCCTTCAAAGCAAGAGTGAACAGGCATCTTCTGGGCACGCTCGTTCCATCATAGATCTAATCCATCGCTTTCCATCAGGCGCGATCGAGGTCAAGAGCAGGCCCATATTGAAATAAAAAAATATGTGGACAAAATTTTTTGGAAATCTATCTGACGGACTTATTTGTTTTTTTTTTGTCATCTACCCTATTATTTAATTACTACTGTTCTCAACTCTAGACTGCTACATTTGATTGGTCCAGTGGTCGCAAGCGCTACTGCTGAGCAGTAGGTCCTGGATTCGATTATTGGGTTTTTCCATCTTGTGACCATTAGACCGACGAGGCAGTTGTTCCATTGAGTTCCATGCACTGAAGTGCGTGACGATTTTTATGATAATTTCAATCGTTAAGAAAGTATTTTTTAATATGGAACAGTTACCTACATACGTCATAATCACAGAATATTAAAGAGTCCATTACGCTGTCTGCTCGACCAATTCAAAGAGGAATCGAATTACTTTCAATTTCTTTTGGTGAACTATCTCGACTTGTGTGGGCCAAAAATTTAAATTTTACGATGAGTTAGTTCGAGAAACTGTAGTTAATAAAACAAAATAATATCGTTTAAACACAGCTAATTAGAAAATTCTTAGATAAGACGTTCATACTGACTAATTAGTGAATACCGATCGTTTTATAGTTTTTTTTAGAATCCCTGTTTCTTTTACATAGGTATTTTATAAATCAGGTCAGGTAGCCTACCTATCCCATCTGGTTCATATAAAGGCCGAAAACTTTGACCTTAAGTTGGTCTACTGAAGTATAGAGTTTCAATGGAATTAGAGACCAACTTGAACTGGATTTGATATCACTAAAGAGTCTGTAGCTAAAAGTCTATTCAAATAAATAAATTAAGTGTTTGTTCATCTGTTTCTACTTTCAGATTTTTACTGAGTGCATATGGAAGTATATACGGTACCTAACTGGAACAAAAAAAAAACTTGTTTTAAATGTTTGTCTTTGTGTCTGTCTGTTTGTTAAGAATAATAATCTCTAATCTCCGAAACGGCTGGTACGATTTTGACGAGACTTTAACAGGCAGATAGCTAATGTTGTTGTTGTATGTTAACTAAAAGTAGTTTAATTTACTCCTTGTAAATTAAACTACTTTTAGTTACATTTTAAAAAGGATTAGGGTTTCCTTGCAAAAATGTAACCCATGAAATTGTTAACAAAATCCGATTCAAACAGGGAAGTAATATTTTTATAATAATTTCACGCGGACGAAGGTCGCAGGGCACAGCTAGTATCTATCTATAAATAATTATCAACATTTAAATAATTCTCATGAAACCAGACGCAGATAATAAGAACCTAGAGGCAGTCGTAAGTTCACGCGATTTTCAAATAATTATAAATCACTCTAACGTATTTCTCGTTAGCTTTGACACATGTTATAGACGCACGCGCACGTGGTTGTGTCCGATTCTAGATCTACAGTTAGAGATCCGCGAGAATATGCAAAAACGGATAAAAAATGTTTCATAAAGATTTCTAAAATAATAACTATTACGCATACATTTAATTTGTAGAGTAGCTGAGAGCTACTTGCCGAGGCACCGAGGCAGGCACAAGAAACGCTGGCGCGACGATTTGTCCTCGCTTCTGAATGATTAGCTGGAGACGGCAAAGTACAAAGAAGGGTAAAAAACCCTTCGCCCAGATGTGGGACAGAAAAAGGTGACGAAAAAAGCCTACTACATCATTTTGAATACCATTCATTAACCAGCGTATCATAATTCCAATAGTCTTAAAACCTTTCAACAGTCAGGTAGGTACCTCGCTTAAGGGGTAGGTATATAAGGTGGTGGAACGTGAGAGGGAGAGAACCTCACGTCCCAGCCGCCGCGGGAAACTGATGACGACAGGCCGTGTCGGCGGCGCGTTCGGCAAGGGCCGAAGCCTGCCGGGGCTGCGGGACTGTACGAAAGAGATACCGTGGCCCCAGAACACAAAGGGCGATGAAGGAACATGGATGGGTTTTAGTCAGTAAAAGTCTGACACTCCCTTCCACTCCGCCCAGAGTGGATTTAGCACCCGAAAAAAAAAGGTCTATCATTTCCACCAATTTGCCGTTTTAAAAGATACCTATCTTTTAAAACGGCTTAACCTAATTTCCATCTTAATGAGGATGTTATATAGAGTTTTACTAATTTAATTAAATGTTTTACAGCACTACGCAGTAACAATTAAAACATCAAAGACTCTATGCAAAATTTCCTGTCAGGTTTTTAGGCCTACTTACGCACAAAAGGAAGGAAGTAACTTTAATCCTAATTTAAACTATAAAATTAATAATAAAGGTGAGCCTAATTGATTATTAAGTGGGGTGCCATACTCGCTATTTTAATTAAGAGGAAAATATGAAATAATCAACGATATTATTTACCTATACAGGTAACAAATAAAAAAAACAAATTTACCTATTTCTGCTCGTAACAGCAGCATTATTTTTAGATGATTTAAACTTATTCTCTTGATCTTTGTCTACATTTAATTCACACCTATCCTTTTGTGTATGTAGTTTATTTAACACAGACTAATTATTTACATTATTTACACACTAAACTAAAAGTAAAATATGAACAAGTATCAAAAAAGGTTACAGGGCGTCGAAAAATTCGTCCACATCGCTGTCAACAGGAAAAGTGCCCAGATAGCCACGTTGGATGGCAATGCTGATTCTTTCGCCAAAAAATAGGCCCGTCCTCTGGTCACGTGAAGAGTCGACCAACCGCTTGGCGATTTCTCGAAAAACTAGTCAAAACTACTTTTGTCCGGTGAAAACTATTTTAACAATAACTAACATTTATTTAGAAACTTATTAGGTTGTTAGATTTTTTTCATGACCCTTTGAAAATATCATGTAATACTAGGACTTAGGTAAATACAACTGAGGCGTTCCAAAACAACATATTTTTTTACTCGTACTATATGCTTCTTAAAACAGCAAGATTATTTCTGCAGTCCCATTTTAAAGTACAATAACTTAAACAGTAAAACCTACGGAACCAAATTAGATTACTAGTCTGCACACAAGACCGTTTATCTACCGCAGCTTCTTAGTCATAAGCTCATGCATGACAATATCTTTGCAAAACGAACAAAAGGTTAATGACAAAAAAATTAAAAAACGATTAAGTCGCGCTGATAAAGAAATATCTATAGAGTTGATCTAAAGTTGTGGGAGTTACTAAAACTGATCAAAATTATGTTTTTTCACTTCTCATGCTCTGAAAGTGCTTATTTGTGAAGGATATAGGCTACACAAAAATCGAATTTTGTGCACAAGTGCATTAACGTATCTACTCATAAATGTATCTATATTAAGGCAAAGAAAATGAACCATACAGTCAAATACAATAAGAAGTTCATAAATAGAATTTGTTAATTTATAATATTTACTTTAATTTATTTGCCTTATGTATTTTTAAGACATAAAAGATATTAAAATTTAAATTCAAGTACGGTAGGTTATTTAATTAATTTAAGAAAATAATTATTACAAAATAAATTTAATAGTAGGCTGTATAGGTTATAGGTTTTATCAATGTCATAATATTTAAAAAAAAAAATGCGGCGATAAAAAAAAATTCCTTCAGTATTAAAAACTGTACCAATTTTACTTTGAATTTTAATTAAAGAAATGTTATGTTATACCACTGTTTTATTTCCTCGCAATCGAAGTGAAAAGCAGAGTATAAAACTCGTGCACAAAACCATTTTATCCTCGACTTTACTATCAGCCCTCGCCTTCGGTTCGGACTGCTAAAAGTCTCGGATATAAATGGTTCGTTTTGTACACTTGTAAAATCTACTATTAATTTTTGTATTACCTATTACTAACTGGGTTGTGGAGGCATCCAGTTAGACTGCAAGCCGACCCAGAATGGTTGGGAAAATCCTAGACAGGATAAACTTAAAAAAAAAGTTAAGAAATCAAGCGATATGTGTGAATTGTACAACTGTCGTCAAAACAAATTTGTTCAATAAAAGTTGTAATTACTCACAGTGCGATTTTAAATACATAACGAGAATCATCTCTATCTGAATCGATTTCCAAAGTCAATATGATAGCGCACGAAATCGTCAATCACATAAATTAAAATGGGGACTAGATGGGACTTTTCTTTCATATCAACAATTATAATATATTATAATATAGTTGTTCAAAGTGGGCCTTCTGTTGCCTATTTTCATTTTATTTTGACGCGCGGCTATCTCTGGCGCAGGGCGCTAAGCCAGTCTCAGACTTCCCGCGCACACGTACAGATGCGCGGGCGCTTCTAAAAGTGCGAAATTCGAAATAACGATCTTTTTGTATGAAAAAATGTGATACAGAGTTTCATCAATTAATTTATTTTATAAATCGGTGATGGTGATTATGTTTATAATATTAAATTGGTGTGGTGGTTTTTTTATTTAGTGATTTATTGGAATTTAAAAAGTTCAATATGAAAATTATTTTGTGAGTATTTTTTTCTTTCTTTTAGTTTATTGGTTTATTGATGTTAATCAAACGTGTTTCGCGGGTTATTTGTAATTTTTTCCTAAGCATAATAGACTTTGATATTCTCTTTTTTTATATATAATCGCGTTACCTACTACACTATCTAAAATGTTAGCTAGTGAAATACCTACATGAAATCATTAAAATTACATATTTTTCTGAAAAACTGACAACATGTCCACGTAAAGTGTGACTCAGGCTAACATCATAACTATAATATGTTATTTAAAACTATTTGCACGTAGACCATAATAATTACTGCTACGTGCAGAGTGACAGAATAAAAGACAAATTATTTCTGAAGCCTTTTTAGGCCATCTTGTCTAAATTGCTGGATTAATCTGATATGGAGTTTAAAACTACTGAAGTCTTCAAATATGGTAGACAATGAGCAACATTTATTTGAGTGTTCATTATGTCAAAGTAACTAAACGGAATCAGACATAAAGTTGTAAATTACCTAGACTAACAAATCTGTGTGGTTCTTTTTTCAAAAGACCATCCCAGATCTCTTTTCCAATGACTTGACCAAGATGATTTAGACTTTAACAAACACTGTCGGTGTTTGTTTCGGATATTATGTCCCCATTTCATTCAAGAACATGTGATAGTTTGACGTGTAACAGTGTTTTACAACTACAAAAATATAAGGTCGAAGAGACACTGATCAAAACGAGTGAACAATATTCAGTACATCATTTTGCACATAGAAATTTTTCATAGGGATTAAAAAATAACTGCTCTTTGCTACAAAAGTGCAATACCTACACGTCAAAATGAGATAAATGCTATGATTAACTATAATACAAAATAATACATTCAATACAAGAATCATTGATGACATAATTTGACATGATTTCGTTTCTAGCGCACAAAATAAAGAATTAATGTCTGTGCTAAGAAAGTCGACTGCTTGTATGTAAAAAGCAGTCAAGCAGGATTATTGGCATAATGTTTGTTACGAATATACATATTTATATGATAACTAATAAAAATAAGATTAATTTAAAAAAAAAAACAAGTTCATAAATCTTCATCATCATCATTTCAGTCGAAAGACGTCCACTGCTGGACATAGGCCTACCCGAAACGGGGGGTTTTGCCATAATCGCCACGCTTGGCGCCTGGGTTGCTGATCGCAGAACGGTTGTTGCAAAAGCACAGAGATCGCTGCTGCCCATTCATTAATGGTTTATTGAAAACTTTTCAATACGCTGTAGTAAGCTAAGTTGGTTGCACTATATAAAAATGTTTTTTTGCGTCAATTTATAAATTATTTAAAATCATTAAATCAGTGTTTTATACAATTTTAAATACTTATAGTCTATGATAACACGTTATTTGAATAAAACAATACAAGTGCAGTGCTTACAAACATTGGAATAGAGTTACGCTGACTCTATAAAAGTGTAAATCAATACAAAGCCTTACCACCGCATAACTTATACTTTATCTGGGTTTTATCGCTAGACTTCGGTTTTGTATAGCTGGACGTACTGAATGTAGTTAATATAATAAAAACCGGGCAAGTGCGTGTCGGGCCACGTGCAGTGTAGGGTTCCGTAGTAGCCCGTTATCACAACATAGAACGATTCTGTTAACACCCAAGTTCAACGACTATTTCTGCTAAACTAATAAAGATATCTTAACCGCTATATTTTTCCTTTTATGTTCATGAAATGCACTATCATCATGAATTTTTACAAATTTTTAGGGGGGGGTGGACAAAAATTTGCTTTGCTTTGCTTGTTTAATATTTCGTAAATGGAGCATTAAATCGAAAAATTAAATTAGCAATCCCGAAGTCATTTTAAAATTTCTATTTAACGATACCCCACACGATGGGGTAGATGACGAAAACAAAATTCATCCCCACTTCATTTTCATTTCACAAAAATATTTTACCATTTTGTCAGTGTAATTGATATACACCCAGTGGTTTCGGCCCCGACTTACGCCCAGTGGTGGCGGCCCCGACTTACGTACAGTAAGTCATGGGTTCGAACCCAGACAGGCGCATTACTTTGTGTAATTTATTTCATCACCACTGCTCTCAAAACGGTGAAGGAAAACATCGTGAGGAAACCGGCATGTTCCAGAGCCAAAAATTCGAAGACATGTGACATCTACCAATCCGCACTGGGCCCGCGTGGTGGATTATAGCCTATTCCCTCTCATTGAGAGGAGGCCGTGTCCCAGCAGTGGGAACATTATAGGCTGGTGATGAATTGATATACACAACCTTACAGCTTTCTAGTACTAACGGACTCTTAGCTCAACCTCGGACAGACGGACTTGACGAAACTTAGGGTTTCTTGTCAGGACTACGGAACCCTAAAAAACTGACTGATTGTGTGTAAAATTGTAGGTATGTACGTTATAATTGTTATGTTGTCTCGGAAATGAAATGAAATGTTGTCTATTTTTGCAAGTAGGTTCTTACAAACACTTTCACAATGTCTTATTGAGTTTTTCCATCCGTCCTGGATCTTTCAGTTCCAGATTTGTGCCCAATTGATGGCAATAGGCTCACCTCCTTTTTACATGAGATGATGATTTCCTCAGACGATCGCTAACTCCTGACAAAATTTTGATACGGAAGCCAGCCTATAAATGTATGTATCGCTTTACTAATCCATTACATAAATATAGAAACAATAAATCGTGTTTTAGAGGCCCTTCATCGCTATTAAATAAAAAAAAAAGAACAAGAAAGCAATCAATTCTCTTCATTAAACAAATGTTTGCTTGGCCATGAACATGACCGGCAGATCGTAAATATAAATAAACAAAGTGACTCATTCCACTTTAGATTATTTCGCGGAGTCGAATAAAATCTGTTTTATATTTGATCTGTATTAATTATAAGGTGAAGACAGAATTAACATTAGATATAACAATTGAAAAAAAAAATGTTTTGGGTGATGTGTTTTGAAAGTTTATTTTAGAAATTTCTGGCTGGCTTCTTACCATTGATCATTTTCGAAACCGTACACATGGCGACACACCGAGCTATACATTTCCCGTATAAGATAACAATGGTTTTTTCTTAACAAAAAATAATTCTGAATAAAATTGATCATCAGCTCGAGGAGCTTGAATAATTATGAAATAAAGATTTGGTTACTATTCAAGCGTCAATCAATCAATATAAATACATTACAAGACGAATAAAATAATTTGCATTGAATAGTAATTAGTATTCGACGATACAAAGAACAATTATTATATTTGCATAAAAAAATATTTTGATTTTAAATTGCATGTAGGTATGTTTCATATTTGCAAGTCATTTTTGGAATGCATGTCGCGTACTACAAAGCAGTCGATAGTTTTATTTTGAAAGTCTTTAAAGTCCTTTTGTAAAATAAATGGTAAACAAAACTGTTTATGTAAAATAAAAATAAAACAGTTTATTTGCTTTTCTTATCTTATTGAATGCACAATTGAGTCCTGACTGCATAAGAATTGCCAACAACTGTGATTTACAATTGCCTAACAAAAGCACTGTTATGTACTACTTGAAGTATTTATTACTGAGTTCACTATACGTTTTATAATATTAAAAACTAATATAACTTGAGGAAAAACAAGTCCTAAAATCAGCTACGGCCGTATTAATAAATCTCGCAATAATATTAAATCAGAATTTATGTCACAACCAAAACTTTGGCTATATGATTTTTAGTAAATTAGAGTATGTTTATGTTTATCTATTCAACATCATGCGCCTAGCCTTTTCCCGACTTTGTTGGTGTCGGCTTCCAGTCTAACTGGATGCAGCTGAATACCAGTACTTTACATGGAGCGACTGCCTATCTGACCTCCAGAACCAAGTTAGTACTGGGTAATATGATACCCCTTGCCCCAGCCTTACCCCTTGGTAAGGCTGGTTGACAGACTATCGGGCCACTGAATACCTGTAACGACTGTAAATTAACGTGCATTTCGAGGCGCAGAGGAAACTGGGTATATTTATCTATTCAACATCTAAATAATAATAAAACTACACTTTGAAACTAAAAATCCACTCTCTGAAAAGTGCTTGATAGAATAAAAACCAGTACCTACCTAACGTTTTGCTCGATCTGGGAACCAAACCCAAGATCTCTTGCTCAATAGTGGCGACCAATAGACCAACGAGGGAATCAGTCGGGGTATTAGGCCTGAATTCCTGTCGCACTGACGTCGGTCGCGCGTACTAGTATACAGTAGCTCTACCATGAGTTGTCATCGAAAAATTATTCGCTAGCGTTGAAATCGCTAGCGTGCTAACGTGGATCAAATAGATTTCGATAATAGTTGCATCATGAGATTTACGGAGTCTTACGCAGGCGCTAAGGTAAGCTCGATAGATCGTTTCGTCTAGCTAACTTCACTCTACTCACTACTACTTATGTTTTGTTTCTTTCATACCCACTAATAAGAAGAGAGAACGGCTCTTAAGCTCAAAATGTACTATTATCGCTATGCTAAAAATGTTAAGACAGTCAATATCATAAATAAACCGACTAAATAGAAAAGTTGACAGTTAATAGACTACTTATGGTATTTAGTGGTTTTTGAATTTTTATTCCTTCTAATAAGTCAAGGTCGTCTATTCAATTTGTAATTTGGTTTGTTTACGTTGTACGTTGTGTCACAGAGCTGTGTTGTGTGATTTAAAAGTTTACAATAATAGATTCAAACAGATTATTGAATAAATTGAGGACCAGTGTCTCACAGTTTCCATTGTTGGTGAAGTTCATGGAAAGGCATGTTTCAACGTTCTATTCAATTTATTGTATGGATTGTTATAAATAAATAAATTAATAATTTACGTTTTAAGAAATTACGTTTTCTAATATTACTTAATATACTTATAGAGTCTGTGAAGTTTATTCAAGTTTATTTTACTCTCTTTCACTTTTATTTTCCAATTGGTATCCGACATGAATTCTCATTTTGTCTCTAAATAAGCTCTTGCGGACATTATTTTAACTGTATTAGACTCAAAAACGTATATAATTTTAATGTAAACACATGTTTCACACGACAAAATGCTAGTGAGCTACGTAACTACTATCGTAAGCGTATTATTCGATAGCTTCAGTGAAATTAGTGAGTCATGGTACCGTTTTGTATGGTGACAGCTGAAAAACGTCAGTGACTATCGAATAGATTACGTTAGGTTTTTAACCTATCGTAATCTATAGTGCTCATGGTACGAATTTTAATTCTTTTTGTGACCGCTAAGGGCGCTGTACAATATTTCATACAAACAATTTACGGAGACGCTAGCGAGTTTTAGCTGTGTAAACTCATGGTAGAGGTACTGTAGTACGTATTTGCTACTGTTTTTCTCGCTAACATATGCGACCGACCGTTAGCGTGACAAGAATTCAGGCCTTACACGTATACCAATTTAGACTCACATGACACAACCGATAATCCTCAAAAACTAGTCCAAGCATAATACAATTACGAAAGCAAAACAGTCATAATGGTGACGGCAATTTTCTTCTTTTACACCCTGACACATAATTCGCGATACTTGCCAAAATTTGTACTGGCGCCAATGTATTTAAGAGCTAAAATTGTTTGTGTTACATTAAAATCTCCTGAACTTTCGAAGTTACGTGACAAGATGCAATGGAAAGCTTAAAGTTATGCTGTACATACGGCCCTGAAGTTCGTTGAACTTTCAAGACAATTTTGTCTTAGGTGTAGGTATTATTTGAGTCTGTGTATACGTGGTGATTGATACGGTGTACTTACGCAGGTAAATCAACGTAATTTACTTGTTTTAAATTAAGAGTAGTTTTCCTCTGTCTGGCAGCATTATTTAATGCATGGAATGCATTTGCATTAAAATAGTCTCCACGACTGGCATCACTTAAGAGTACCATCAGGGAAGGATTTTTTTTAAAAACCGTCCTATCTGCAAAAAATAAATATCAATTGTTGATCAGTAGATGTTTGTTTGTAAAATGTAGTAAAGGAAATCAATTTTAGTATTGAGCTGACACACCTACAATTCAACCATCTTATTTGTGCAGGCCGCCAATTTTCCGTATTCTAATTTGATTCAAGAGTGTCCATGGAGTTTCTTGCCCGTTCTTCTCCATAGAGATCTACGCTAGGGAATGGGCAACTATAGTACTTTCTCAAGTTATTATGCCTTGTGACTGGGACTGTAGCTTTGTTTTTTATTTGTAATTTTGACATTCAAAAGTGCCGTAATGGTCTAATTGAAATAAATGCTTTGAGTTTGAGTTGAGTTTGAGTTTGAGTTTATTATAGGCGACTGACAATAAGAATGATGGTTGTGATTTTATCTAACGAATAATTTATTTAAATTGATGTTTTTTCTTGTCAATCAAGGCAGTTGTAGGTCGATACTAGTCAAGCCTAGACTTTCCTTGCTCCTAGATTCTGTCTCGTTTCAAAGAACACTTATGATCTAACTCATCTCTGATGACGTGGACATCTCTATATGTTCATAATCATGACCTCTTTTAATTCAACATTCTTTGATTCTAAACTTACTCTTTGTCAGACAATGTATTTTAAAAATCAAAGCCGCCTACAAGTACCCTTAAGCAAGTTCCTTTAGTCCCAAAATGGGCAATTTCAGCAGATTTTTTACTACCCTCTCAGCCAGTGCTTGAAATTTTAAAGGACGTAAACGCAAACCAGTAAGTCTTTACCGTTTTTAAATCGCTTTTCTTAACTTCGTAGGCTCGTAAAATTCGACTTTAACTATCATTTGTTTGGGTACTGAATAAAATTTGTCGTTTGTTTGTACTAAATTGTTCCTTGAAACGAAGATGTGGGACTTTATGACGTCATATGTTTTAGTGTTCGTTTAATTACTAGGAAGGTCTAAGATGAATACATTGGGTCCTTACTTATCGCCTTAATACTCGCTATCGTCAACTATGTTATTTAGGGCCAGTGTTAAGAGTTATTAACCTCTTTACTGGGAATACTCCCAGTAAAAGAGGTCAAGTAAACAATTGAGAATTTAAAAAACATGCAGTGGGCTATAATTACCCTCGTGCATTATTTATTTCTATTATAAAACATTTCCTTATATTGATTAGAATACCCACAGGGAAAATGAAAAGCAATGATATCAAAGGAAAACTACGTATTGCAACTATGTAGAAAAACCGGCCGGACAAAATTTTCCCAGGTCAAACTACATAAGGTATAACTCATAGTACGGAGAATGACAAAAGGTAAATATGCGATAGAAATCCTTATAAAATCTGTCACGTTTATTCCCGGGGAAAACTAAGAATAGAAACCAACTAATAAATATTAGTAGATCTATGTTGCCTGCAACCTTCGTTCGCGTAAAATTATTGTAAAATGTTATTGAGGTTGAATCGGATTTTGTTAACGATTTCAAGGGTTTTTTTTAGCACGGTAACCTTTTTTCTAAATGAAAGTATCCTTAGTTACTCTTTATAGCATCAACTATCTGCCAGTCAAAATTGGTCCAGCATTTTCGGAGATTGAAAGACCGACAAAAAAATATGTTTTTTTTTTGTTTTATGTACTTATAAATGATATAGGTAGGTTTATAGTATAGTTCCTTATGCAATTAGTAAAAGTTTTTATTTAAAAATAAAACAGATACTTCAATTTTACTTATTTGTATTGATGACGATTTCAAATATGTTTTTGCTTTTTATTACTACTAAAACTATGAAACCATAGTTCACACTTTTCCTTTTGGAAGACTTCCCTTTATTTTTCTAAGAGATAGAACTACAAATAAGTAATATCAGCGTCCCTACTTTGTATTAATTAATCAATAAAACACTCACCCTGTAACATGACCTTGTAACTGTCCGATTGTGGAGCAGCAGACACATCTTAAGAGATAACAAACGTCATTGGGACTCACGCTTGCTCAGTACTCGCTGAGTATTGACGATAACAGATTTATCTAGTATAGTTTTTCCCACGTTGTTTTTCTTCACAGGTTCGAAAAACTTTCATTTCTACGTTTCGAAATACCAAGTACAAAAAAAACACTTCCTGTCTGTGTGACTTTTTGTTTGTGTTTCGCATAAATACCCTTTAATTTCCCCACTGCTACGACACAGGCCTCCTCTCTATGAAAGGGTGTGGCCCACTACGCGGATCCAATATTTAACCAAGATAAAGACACAGAACATAAGGCACAGAGGCGCCACTCTCTAACGTTTCGTCCGTATATTCTGATCTATCCGTCTCTCACGCATGCGCATGCGTCTGCAGATGAGAGCAAGTGGGAGAGATGGATAGATCCGAATATACGGACAAAACGTTAAAGAGTAGGGCCTCGGGTGTCGTGATGGCCTAGAGGTTAAACCCTCTCATGCATGAGGTGGTGGATTCAAATCCGAGTAAGTACCAATGTGACTTTTTCAATTCACACATATAATATACTTCTTTTTAGCGTGTCGATGGCAAATTTTTATTAAATATGTTTGGCCCAAAATTCAGCTATGCGAACTCCGCTCGCTGATGCAGTCATAAGATCGTCAAGTGTACAGGTGTCAGGGCATGCGGCGCAAGATGAAAGACGGGCCATTGTCTGTAGAGACACACCGCATACACATTTGAGATCTGATCGTCCATGAACCCCCATCTCAGAAGGTTGTCTTTGCTACGGCCGACCTGGGTTCGGGTCGGGTATATAATATACTTAGTCAGTCTTATTACAAAAAGCGGTTTAACTAATAAACCTGGTTTAAACTTCTTTAAACCACGGTTTACACAAAAATGGTATTACAAATCGTGGTTTTACGATAAACCATAGACTAAACCATGGTCTAACGCTAAACCTCGGCGACCCCTAGTTTAACGATGGTCTAAATCATTAAATCGGATCTGCCAGTTCCTCTTTTAGGTTTATTATCATCTTTTGCACTGTGTTGTGTTGTTTTAGCTTAAAATAAATAATTTAGAGACGGATTTCAAGTTCATTTAGGTAATTTATGTTTACTTACTTTTCCTCGGCACTCCAATTCTCAAATCGTTTTTTTTTTGTTGGTCCATCACATTAAATTATTAAAATTACTAAAGAATGTAATCAAAGAGGCAATAAAAATTGTTCTACTATAGAGACTTAAATTCCAAAGCTAAATTAACTTTGTTCAACTTGCGATGGCTTTGTTTAATGTTATGGTTTCATATAACGCGCGAGAATGTTACGTTTCGATACACGAACTTAGATGTATGTTTAGAAATTAGTGCGACATTAAGTAATGTGCCAAACAAAACTGCCATCGACGAAATAACTAAACAATGTTTGTATCCATGCAAAATAACCAGGTCTCAATATTTTAAACACTCCTAAACATCATCTAATCATTAGCGTATTATCAAAACGGTTTCTTTTCTGGGCATACGAAACGTCGCAATAGAATGACATCATAGTGAACGAATGATATTTGTATTTATCTGTGGTTGATATTTAGACAATGGTTTAAATTACGGTACTAAGAAAACCACGGTTTTTTTAGGTTTTGTAATACGGACAAATTTAGACCATGGTTCTGCAGATAAGCCTGGACTTGATAGTCCAGGTTTAAACCAAGGTTTATTTAGTTTTTTGTAATAAGACTGTCTAAGTTTATCTTCGACATCACAGACATCGGTGAATGAAAACAACGTGAGGAAACCATATCCATAAAATTAAAATTAGTCCGAAATCGCCAACCCGTCTTGAGCAAGCGTGGTGATCAATATTTGTGCCTTCTCTGTATAAGAAGAGGCCTTTGCCCAGCAGTGGGTTAGTAATAGGCTGATATTATCTATACTAATAATATAGAGAGGAATTTGTATTTTTGTATGTAACGAATAAACTTTAAAACTACTGGACTGATTTGAAAAAATCTTTCAGCAATGGATAGCTACATTATCAGCGAGTAACATAGGCTACATTTGAAACTACGCGGGTGAAACCGCATGACGTCCGCTAGTTATTTATAAAGGCACAGAAATATCGATTTCAATGTTTTGACATGTCCGTAAATTGCGTTTGGCTAGTCATAAACAAAACAATAAACTTCTTTATAATTGAATCACACCTCTTTGTTCAACCAGAACTCTATTGGTTGATACATCATAGTAAAATAATATAATTAGGTACTCCCTAGAAAATAGTATTGTCATCTGTTCAATAGATACATTTTATCATATTATGACCTCTTCACGCGTCAAACAAATTGATAGACAAATAAATTGATATTTTAATTAATTAAAAGATCAATTTATTTGTCTTAATATTATTCTAACTATAGACATGATAAAGTGACGATTAAAATATTAGTGCCTAATATACTAGTTAGAATAATATTAAGACAAATAAATTATTAAACCTGTTTCTTCATTTATTAGAAAAAAAGATTTGAGGCTCAAAATAGGCCAAAATAGCATTGACCGTAAAGTTCATCATGAAGTTTTTCGGTTGTTTGATCTTATTTCTTTTAGACGACTTTATTTTCCGGCGAGAATCACGTGTATAGTTAAAAGCATATTTGATAACAATATGTGACACTGAAATTCTCAGCCGTCTGTCGATTTAGTTTTAGTATCCACCATATGGGATCCCCGGAGTTTATTGCCGGAGACATTCTTGCACATTATAGTGGATCTGATGACATTATTAGTACGAGACCGTGTGGAGTAATGCTAGCTAAAATTTGGCTGAATATAACCTGGCCCGGGAATTCTGTTACCACAAAAAAAAAATGGTGATCTTTCTCTACCGTAGATAGACCAACCACATATTGACAGTGACATTTTAATGCGTCTTCAGCTAATAGTCGTAATACTTGGGAATTTTCAGTCAAGTTCGGTGATGTTTGAATGCCATTTTGTTCAGCCAGGACTAAATGCACTTATAGAACTGCCTCACTGGTCTAGTGGTCGCAAGCGCGACTGCTGAGCTTGAGGTTCTGGGTTCTATTCCCGGGTCGGGCAAAGTATCATTGCGTTTTCTCAAACGCAATTTCTCAGTAGCAGTCACGGAGCCTGCATTTGTGCTCGGTTGGTGGCAATATGCTCGATGCTCGCCCTCTGCTTAACTTTTCAGGAATTACAGGCGTGGTGTTATAATGACCTAAATTTACGTTTTAAGATCTTGAACAATGTCGAAAAAAAAAAATCTATGTAGTGTAATCAACTATCTGGTGTCCACGACACAAGCCTCGTTGCTTAGTGTGGCACTAGATGGTGGTATGTGGTATGTCCAGCGACATTTATTTATTTTATTTTATGTCCCTGGATCATAAATAATCTTCTCACAACAATTGAATAATTAATAGTTATTTTTCGGTCTATTCAGGGTCTTTAAAAGTTGGCGTCCTGTTTAGCAGTGAGTATCACGACTAGTTTTCCGCGTTACACTGAACATTTTCAATATCGCTCGTGTTGACACCTATGAATGTTACCTGTATGAAACGTGACTAAAATCCGCCTTTTGATGCCAATGTAAAGTTCAAAGAAAATTGGAATAGCAACGGAGTTAATATTTATTTTTTTACCTGTTGTAATGCCTTATGCTGTACCTGATGAGCTGCCGTATTTGAAACAATATTGGTGATGTATTTTTAATCTTTATCGTATGGTTAGTGTGCCTAACCAGCAGGCCTAGCCAAGTTACAAACGTTTCGTATCGATTCTCTTTCTACAATCGTAAACGCCTCGGCTTATGCGATTCTAGAAAGTGCTAAATTGGTAGCCAAGTTGACACAACTGAGTCGATCGCTCGTTCTCTAATGTCTGTAGAAAAAAAACCTACACTTTAGTCTATGGTGAGCGTTCCTACCAAACAGTTTAGCGATCAACATTGTAGAAACGATAACATTCTATTCTATCATTTTGAACGATGTAAACTTGACTACGAATTTTCTTCTTCTATTCGTTTGTTTTGATCACGTGATTTAACGTAGAGATGATGTCATTCCCGTTCATTTGAATAGTTTTCTACTAGCGTTAACGATTGTAGATTGTCAACTTGGCTAGGGGTGCTGGTGTCAGTGTTTTATGCGGCCCATGGATGGGCCTCTGACTTGGCTTTACATGCTTTCGAGGAATATCTTTCAGGCATGCTGGTTTCCTCACGATGTTTTTCTACACCGAAGTGATAATAATTATACAATACGCACATGATTCCGAAAAATTAGAGGTGCGTGTCTTGGGTTCGAACTTGAGACCTATAACTTGGTAGTACGACGGTCACACCACCACATGAACACCGTATTAAGTCAAGGAAAATTTTTGCTGTGGTGCATTCAAACTCATTAGTTTTTAATAAACAACGAACTCCTTGAAAAAATATTGGATTTGGTTTAGAAACATTCAAAGACTTGCAAAACTACATAAACGTAATACCTACTCTAGTAATGTTTTCAATAATAATTATATTTGTTTAACAAACTTGCAATCCAGTATACCTACTAACTGGATGCTTGTTTTGTTTGTTATTGTGTTTCCGTGCCCTAACCGGGTTTCATGTTGGAACTTACTTACATTAATGAAACAACTAAATGTACACATGAATGCAATAAAGAGTTTGAGTTTGAGTTTGAAATCCCCGTCACCAGGTTTGAAATGTTTATTTCACGCAAATGAACTAAACACCCAGCCTATTTCAATTTACTTTGATATCATATTCCTTTCTATTTCCAACTAACTATAAACCAGTTGAGTTAAAGCTACTGCAATCCAATCTAGCATAAATACTGTTCGTGTCAAGTTTAAGATAACAATAGTTTAAGTACTTAAATGTCCACTAGATCAGCGCCCACGGGTACCTTTAACTAGTTTCCTATAGGGCTCTTTGACCGCCTAGGTAAATATTGGCCAATAGAATTGCTTAGTTAGGAAAAAATAAGAAATGAGTACTTAAGAGGATGTCAGTAAGTGGCACCGGTGACTGAAAAGTTGTGTGGTACCAATATTGCTTGTTGTTGTAAGGAAAGTTTTGAATAGAAATGTGAGTAGAGGAAGACTAAAGACAAGCTCGATGGACTGTTTGATGGATGATATGGCAAGATAGGTGTCTGATGAGATGACGAGTAATAGAGAAGTAGACAGGGAAGAAGACATGCTGCGACGACCACAAATAAATTGGGATAAGGGGAGGAGAATGATGATCATTTCCAATTCCATTCTGTCTATTTGTCTTCTTCTTCTTCCCTAGTTCTTCCTACCTGTTACTCGTGATCTCATCAGTTACTTGCATAGTAGGTCAAGCCTCTCGAAGTACAGCTCAAGTCATCATCATCTGATTTCACCATTTTTCCGGCTACCAGAATAGATGCAGCTGAATACCAATATTTTACCCAGAACGACTGCCTATCTGACCTTAACATCCCAGTTACTGGGTAATACGATGCCCCTTTGATGATCAAACCGTGCAACTGTTATTATTCTCAGCCACGACGAGCTTTTCCAAAATGCAGCTCTGGTATTGATAGGTATTTTCGTTTCTGGCACATCCGGTCGATAGTAGAAGATTGTCTGTATGGAAAAACTGGGAATCGAACCCAGGACCTCATGCTGAGTAGTCGCCACCACTAGACCAACAAGGGAGTCATTTATTTCATATTGTTAACAATACCATGTCATGGTAATAGGCTTATCCCCAATAAAATGGAACCTAACAGACCGAACTGTCAAAATGTGGGTGTACTTTAAAGAAAGAAAACATATTTATTTGGCTTAAGCCGCAAGTGTACACAACAAAATAAAAATAAGAATAAAAAAATAAAAATAAAAACTTAAAACTACACACACACACACACTGCATACCCTCGTAGAGCATACAGGCGTGATGTTATGTTATGATTTTGTGAAAACAATAAACATCCAAGCGATTGCAGCAATCACGAACGATTTGCTGTCTATAATTGAAGAGTTCCATTGCATATCTCTGAAGATCACCATCAGATCTTCACCAAATTTAAACGTCACCACCGCGAAGTAATTTTCTTCCAAACAAAAATAAAATCATCGAAATCGGTTCACAATTGGCGAAAAAAAGGCTGAACATACACACAAAAATATAAAAAAAAATAAAAAAAAAATCAGTCGACTTGATAACCTCCTCCTTTTTTTGAAGTCGGTTAAAAACTTTAAATAAACGCAAATCGCCTTGCAATATGTAAATGTCCATTGAAGTCTAAGCATAGTGTCAAATGTCAATAAATTCACGTTGTATGTAGCGCGGCTAACTGTCTATTCGAATAAAAGTCTCCAAGTTTCTCTCATGAATGCTATAATATTAATTGGTTATCATAGAGAACCAAGACAGTACTCAGTACTAACTGGGTTGTGCAGGTCAGATAGGCAGTCGCTCCATGTAAAGTATTAGTACCTACTCAGCTGCATCCGGTTAGACTGGAAGCCGACCCCAACATAGTTGGGAGAAGGCTAGGCAGACGGTGACAAAGAATGGAAACACCTGTGAGAGCGCGGGCTGCTAGAGGTGTGGCATTATTGTCAACACTATTTATAAAATATTCATAAAATTTACTCGCACTACGGCACTGACTGACGACTTTTAAGACCGTCTGTGACAGAAGTTGACAACAATGTGTTCTCAGCGCACTTTAGGCGACTTGAAATTTAAAAGCACCTTTTGCTGTTTCTAATTGACTCTGTGCTTTTTGTATTAGCTAGCATGAAGAAAATAATATACAAAAAACATGGCCAATTAGCAAAATGGCCATTGTCATTTTCCAAATACGTCTGTCTCATAAAAAAGTACTTTCTATTTTCCTCAAATCCTAAATCCACGTAGAGATAAGATAGTATTTGGCGGTCATAAAACCTGCTTTTGTAGATGTTAATCATACAACAGTAAGAGGTACGTGTGTTGTCAATTAGGCCCCCATAAACACATAGTGGTGAACAGTTAGACAACAACGTTGTAGTTTGTCATACAATACCTTTGATGTGTTCATTTTACTGTTTGCCTATTCGTTATCTTGGTTCCATTGATAGCCAGTATTTATTCGGTATTAAAGTACCTTTTGGGATCTTTTTGTTTTACAGACTTAAAATCTAGCCTTTTTGCCTAAATTAGCAAGTACTCAAAAACTTCCTTTTTAAG
This sequence comes from Xestia sexstrigata, assembly GCA_941918905.2. Taxonomy (NCBI): domain Eukaryota; kingdom Metazoa; phylum Arthropoda; class Insecta; order Lepidoptera; family Noctuidae; genus Xestia; species Xestia sexstrigata. The sequence goes on along the minus strand of OW799217.2, from coordinate 7,118,727 downwards.
GTTCCGTACCCAAAGAGTAAAAACGGGACCCTATTACTAAGACTCAACTGTCCGTCTGTCTGTCTGTCACCAGGCTGTAACTCATGAACCGTGATAGCTAGACGGTTAAAATTTTCACATGATGTATTTCTGTTGCCGATAGAACAACAAATTAATAAATTAAAAATTAATGGGGCTCTCCTACTACGATGGTACGGAGCCCTTCATACGCGAGTCCGACTCGCACTTGGCCAATTTTTATCATTTATTTCACAAAAATCACAACATACATAGTTTATGTTTATATCAAAACATTTGCCTTCTGAACTCGGTGACCCGCGGAATATCGTAAGTAAACATAACGCATACTGTTTCCACTAGTAACATTTATATAAACTCATGCCTTTTTCCCATGGGGGTAGGCAGAAACCACAGAACGCCAACTGCTACGATCCTTACTTGGTCCTTTCGCTTCGTTCGCGTTCATACATCTGTCGGTAAATTTCTATCTTTAATAGAAGTCAGAAAGTTAAAAACATTAAGGTAGGTTATCATCCAAATTGTTATCAAGTCTTTAAGACTATCAAAATAGATAGGAAAACGCTTATCTACGTAAGGAAGTGAATAGTTGAGCATGTCTGCGAAAAACAGGTTACTTCAGTGCAATTACCTCAAAGACATGCTAATCACTAGTGTAATCGGTGTCTAAAATGATCAGTTAAAGCATGTTATTAATACTGACCTCCTTTTTATCAGCGCGACTCATGTTTTTCACTAAGTTTACCCATAAAATTGTTAACGTTTAATTTGGTTTCGTCAGAACCTACATACAGGGTGTAAGCAACCTCATCACGAAGCCGTCAAACCAAGCATTCTGTACATCAAACTAAGTAACTCTACGCAAAAATTATTCCAGGGAGACGTTTTTTTTTTTGGGATGAAAAATCATGTTGTGTTGTAGAACTCAATGTAAAGCACTGAAAACATTGTGCTGATGGATGGATTGAATAGTACGGGGGTCGTGGAGGTGTTTAAAGTAAAAATCTTTCATTAAAAACTTGTATTTAAAAAAAAAACTTGTTAGCTTTGACCCCTAATATCTCCGTAACTAGAAGGTTAGGTAGGTGTAGAACAAAAAATGATCGCAATAACGGGGAGAACAAGTGCCTTTCGGCTTCGTTAAGAGGTTTTTTACACCCTTTATATAGAGTTGGTTAATAAGGTTACTATACAGCATGTGACAGAAAAGTTGTAAGGTAATCGGTTGTCGTGCTATGGGCATGTGATGCGGAGGGATGAGGAAAATGTCGTGAGGAAAGTTTTGAGTATTAATCTAGATGGGTATATGAGTAGAGAAAGACCAAAGGAACGATTGTTAGACTGTGTGAAGTATAATATATGGACATTCTGCGCCGATCCCAAATAAATTTGATAAGGGAATGAGAATGTTGACGTGTTTCAGAAATGTTTGGTCATATTTGAGGGTGAAGTAGGTACAAACCATTAAACTGAACAAATTTCTTTCTTTTATGGGCCTGTCCCACTGCTGGGCAAAGACATGGCTTTCAAATTTTGTTTGTCATTTGCCTTCTCCGACTAATCCTCGAAGAATGAGTCCAGATCGTCTCGCCAGCTTTTCTTGAGCTTTTCAGCCTGCCTTGGTGACGACGACCATCTTCAGGCATCCACTGTGTGACGTGAAGTATGCGAAGCTTTGTAGATGGTGTTGAAAGTAATCTTTAAGACGTTAACTTTCCTGAGTTTTTGTTATCTGCCTAGTCTTTTTTGAAAATAGTCGAATAACAGTATTCCATATGAAGCGATCTGTACAAATTTTCAGAGAAGTGATACCACATAAGATTCAACTTTCATCGGAACCCCAAATTTGAGAGTTCCGATTGGCCTAATTCTATGCTCAATTGCCATAGGTACACAGATGAAAGCCCAAAACGACAAATTATACTGCTGACCGATTAGTAAACATTTACTACTCACTGTGTCAATATTGGCTAACCTCAATAATTGATCAAAAATGAGTCCTAGCAGTACATTCAACTCCAAATCTCTTTGGTGGAGATACATGTTGAACTGTGGCAAGCATGGGTCATTGCGTACACGCAATCGCTCCCGTGGGAGCCATTATAAATGGTAGGGAGCATACAATTGATAATAACCACCCACGTTCAGAGTCCGGAAATAATTTCGACCCGACATGTTAACTTTTAGTCAGCAGCTATAATTAAAAAAAAAGTCCAAATAAAAGGCCTCAACAACGTGATATTCAGCGATAATGATCTAAGATATCCAAACTGTTGTTGATGTTTGTCCTGGTAAAGTACTAGTATAAACGCAAGTAATTTGAAAGCAGCTACCACTTGACTAGGCTCTCAGATCTTCACTAATACTAAAACGTGACCCGAAACAATGGGAACATTAAGGCTGTAAGAAATGCCGACAAACGTCAGGCCAAAGCACAAGAAAAAGCATTGTACTGTTTACTTTCCATCGTTTATTATTAAAGAGAAACCGATTGCTCTCCGAAATTCTCCGAGCGGGTTTGGTTTCGGCTTTTACAAAAACATGCGAGTACTGTTGTTTTATGCAAATTCAGGGGAGTCGAATCAGGTCTCTTATCCCGTAAATGGTGTGGTACTAGTCACTTTTAAGGAACGGTTAAAAGCCTGTTCGAAGGTATATAATTATTATCTTAACTACAAATTGAAGGTGTAAGACGTGAGACATTTTAAAATTAAGAATTAATGGCGCGTATTGCTAAGGAGTGGAACTTCTTACCAGAGAATACCGATAATTTCAACTTCGGAGTCTTTAAGTCTCAAGTAGATTGGTAACTTCTAGAACAGTAGTTGACCGCGTCTTCTCTTACCGACATTTAAACAACAAACAAAACCAAAGAAAAACGAAATACAAAGCATTTGATCGATGCTGCTAAACAAACAATTTACGGCCCATCTTTGGAATGATCTGGATCGTTCTCAGAAAATGCCAAAAAAAAAATAACGCAACAGCGAAACATAAATCAAAGGCCAATTGAATTAATGATAAACATTCCAAGTGGCAATATCAACGCTATCAGTCACGATAATCGCAGTTCAATGACTCTAATCGACGACTTTGTCCTAGATGTTAATATCACGAAAATATTTCCTAATCTGATTAATCGTCTGACATTATTACACATAAGTAAACACAGAGTAATGACAAAACTGGTGATGCCTACACATATTATACAGGGTGTAAACAACCTCATCACGAAGCCGTCAACCAAGCATTCTGTACATCAGAGTAAACGTAACTTTACGCAAAAATTATTGCTGGGAAACGACTTTTTTTTTTTGGGTGAAAAATCACGTTTTGTGGTAGAACTAAATGTAACGCACGCAAAACATTGTGCTGATGGATGGATTGAAAAATATTACATTAAAAATTTGTCAAAAAAAAAAAACTTGTTAAAAAGTTGGAACTTTGACCCCCAATATCTCCGTAACTAGAAGGTTCCCAAGTATGGTCTAGAACAAAAAAATGATCACAATGATAGGGAAAACAAATGCATTTCGACTTCGTTAACAGGTTTTTACCCCCTTTAGAAAACCTGTCGTAAAAGAACTACACACCACATGAGGAAATTGTCGTGAGGAAAGTTTTGAGTATGAATGTTCAGTAGAGGAAGACGATGATGGATGAAATGGTAAGAAAGGGGGTGTATGATAATAAAGAAGTATGAAAGAAGAAGACATGCTGCTCCGACCACAAATAAATTGGAATAAGGGTTGGAAATGATGATACCACTATACCAAAAGTCCTTGGACAAAGAGACATGCTACCAGCACTGACGGCGGAAAAGTCAAAATGTCTTAAATTAACTACCGAAACGCCTGTGTCAATCCTGTTCTCAAGTTTTATGCCCTTTGGTTGTGAGTGAACAGTATCCAGTGGCAACTATTCAAATAAAACCATTATGTTCATGTTTCATTTATGACTAACACTAGTATAATTAATGCCTTGCCAAGCCATTGATTAAGACAAAAAAATCAATAGAATAAAGATGAATCTAGCGTCAATATTAACTAAAACAGTTCGGTGATATACACATACAGGAACAGCTACAGACATTGATTTATTAAATCATTATCATTAAATGGTGTTAGATTGCAACACCCTGATACGGCTTGTATCAAATAGATGAAGCATGCGTTTGATAGTAATGACGTAGAACTTGTTCTAAGTAATGGACTTAATGATCATAGACATAGGGTGTACATGTAGCTAATCTTGTTTAAACTAATATTCCCACTTTTCTTTCTCACGAATGACCACTGCCTCGTTTGTCTTGCTGAGCATGAGGCCCTGGGTTCAATTCCCGGACAAAGTGTCTTTCGGTTGTACCATCAGGTATCGGAAACGGCTTCTCTACGCTCTGTTTTAAGCACGTAATGTGACCTTTTCATTGTGTCGTCTTTTATACATACTACTAAGCGAATTTATTACATCGTAGCTGTAAGTAACATTTAAAAGCCAACCAGATTTAGGGTCAATTTGCACCAAGACGCGAAGCGACCCGACGCTGCGCGCACATTTTAATAGAGTGACTCAAAATATAACTTTATTTACTACACGAAAAGGTACACATTTCATTGCGATGCGTCTCGCAGCGCAGCGCGGCGCAGAGCGAAACCACTTCCAGTACCGTCGCATCGAGCTGCGTCGCGTCTCGGTGTGAAGTTGTGAACTGACACAGATAATTGAGATTGACTAGGCCGTAAGCACCTACCGATCTTTGCATACGATAAGACTTGACTTCTATTATTTATTTATTGTGACCTAACAATAAATTAAATTAAAGTACAACGTTGTTTCTTTTTGAGCTCAGAAACGCAGCCTCATCATCTGCTTAGTCTTTTTACAGCATTATCGGAGTCGGCTTCTAGTCCAGCTGGATCCAGCTGAATGCCAGTATTATGTCATTGTAACACGATAATACCCTTCGGTAAAACGTCTAGTTGTCAGACTTTCGGTCTTCTGACGAGCCGTAAAGACTGCCAAAGATCTATCTATCTTATACAAACGACAGTCGCGAGAAATAATACAGTATATTATTATTTCAGTTTCTACGTTCATATAATAGAGGTATGTGAGTATATGTGAGTCTGTAGCGTGTGTGAATCATGTCTTATCTCATTATCACAGAATATGAGGAAGTTTATAAGCAAATATGTACAGGATTACAAAACATGTTTATTATAATAACAGTGCGTAAAATGAGATGTTGGCTTCTTGAAATTATATTCAAACAGAATTTCTGATCTTCACTTCATTATGTTTTTTTGTACAAAATGATGTTGGTGGCATAATTTACTTACATACATTGCTTACTTAGATATACATAGTTTCAGTAACTGCACGGTTTTGTATATGAAGAAACTTTAGTCCAGTAATGGGATGATACTGAACACTGTCATTTTAACTAACAAAATACTAATGTGTTTTCTAGTGCTTCTAAAACCACATTTTTATCATGTTTACAGTGCAAATAAACCGATTAAAAATAATCAGTAAAAATAAACACAACACAACGGAAAGTAAATTCAAAATTACAAGATGACGGCATAATTTTGGCACACTTCCATGCGGAATACATAATACTACAGATACTTCGAGGAAATTGGTAATCAATTTACTAACTAGAACAATGGTAACATGTCAAAAGAAAATAAAAAGTTCATAAGAAATGTAGCCACTCAAACATTTCTTACACAAAATCTTCCGCTAAATATCAGCTGTATAATATTTGCTAAGTTCATTCACGGGCTACTCTATCAATCTTGTACAGCGTCGAGAGCTATACAAACATTAATTTTCCACCTAACAACACCAACTCCACTTTTATTCTCTTCGCATTAAGAACCAATTTCGTCCAAACTTTCTTTTCCCGTGTACTTTTCTGAGGGGTCATTGTCATTGTTCGTACCTAGATTTCGAGCTCGAACACCTTAGTAACTCTTCCTAACCGTTTGAACTGGAACCGTTTCCAATATATCTTGAGTCTACGAAGTAGACAAATGGAAGAGTCGTTTGAATAATGGTTTTTGATATGACCATTTTTGGAGAAGTTTTTATTGTGCTCAAGAATTTATGAGCAGAAAAATGCATGGGTATTAGATCAGGCAATGGTCACAGAAAATGATATATAGATGCAATCGCTGCAAATGTTACTGGCAAGAATTCAAACTCAGTCTACAAAGACAAATAAACAGCAATAGAAAATATTTCTACAAGCAATGAATATCATCCCAAAGACAAGATAATAATCAAGCATTCGTTGCAGGTTCACAACCTGATACCATTTATTCACCATCACGAATGTTTATAAATTATTGCAACACTTTGCTTCCGATAGTGTCAAGAAAATTTATACACTGATGCCGCTCGTAATTCGAGTTGTATAAGTGAATGATAAAGGGATAGAAGCTAATAAATAAATGGACTAAGATGAAGTACATGCTTATTTAAATTAAACAGGTTAAAGAAGTATACACAACGTTATAAATAATAATTCCTTCTCTGCATATCTGTCTCAAACTGCACACAAAAAGCCAATTTTACACAAAACACCGTTATTTTGGAATCACAAAACGATTTAAATAATCATTAGTAACATTTGAATCGTTTTAAAATCTCATCGAAATGAAATTCATTCAAGTACCTAATATCTGCCGCTTGTAAGACCTAACCGAAATCTTTATGATAAAAGTTTGCATCGAATCGATGCAGCACTTTCAATTCGGTCATTTATTATCCATAACTGGTTGATTGTTGATTTAAATAACACAAAAAAGAGTTCAGTCGATTATGTATATCTTTACTGTGAAAAGTCTCATTTGTAGATCTTTGACAGTCGATACAGGTTGTGGAGCTAGTCAGTGGCCCGAAAGTCTGACAACCAGTCTGACCTCTTGGTAATCAATCTTACCAAGGGGTATAATATTAATAAACCGTTTATTTCAGGGTTATTACCCAGAAATAACTGGGTTGTGGAAGTCGGTTAAGCAGTCACTCTATGTAAAATACTAGTATTCTGCTGCATCCGGTTAGACTGGAAGCCGACCCCAACATATTTGGGAAAAGGCTAGACAAATGATGATGCCGTGAAAAGTGAATTTGAAGTCACTTTTTGTGTCTTCCTGTGAAACCGCATTGTTCTTTTACACTGTGCAAAACATTTTGATACGAATTTCATAACCATTCAGAGAATTAACTGCGGAAGATTGATAATTAAACTTAATTATAGTAAAGAACAAGATGTTTACATTTCTTGTTGTATTATCAAGTCGTAAAAACCCCAGCGGGTCGCAAATGTTTATAAAAGTATCTGTTATCAATGTAACTCTAATCAAAGTAACATTGTTGTGTTAATAACCTCTGCTTACGTAGAGAAAGGCGTTCCCTTTACCATCAAAGCTGCCACGAGCAAGACTCGCCTCCACCTGTATCGTGCAAAATTAATTGTTAAAATAGGTTACGGGAAGCCAGACTCAACTCTTTAATTTAATATTAAGAATAATAATATAAATAATATTAAGAAGACGAAATATAAGAACGTGTCGTTCAAAGCGTATGGCAAAAGAAAAAAAAAAAAATTCTTGTTGGAAATGTTCCGTAGGCTGTGTTTACTGGTATTCAATCATTCTACCAACCCAACCTACTTAACTGCGTCACAACACCCTGTTTTTCACGTTCTGCATCCAGTCCGTCCCAGCTACCTTTTTACTAAGCCTCCGCTGTCCGTGCGTTCGTTTGTCTGTCAGCGAGCTGTATCTCATGATCCGCTGTATGCTGTATTTCTGTTGCCATTGCAGCAACTACGATGGTACGCAACCCATCATGGGTGAGTCCGTCTAGCACTTTGGGGGGCGTCACACACTAATCTGGCTAATACGCGGTCTCCACTACTGTATTAACTACCTGATATTTAAATACAAATGAAATGCAAGACTTCGTATGCAAAGGGATATTATACGTCTAGTTGTATAATAACAGTTTTATAGTTCTCGTCTATCGTGTTTCTACGATGTTTATGTATCAAGACTCTCAAGGACTGGATGCAATTTTACTTTGTCTTACTGTTTCGTTTTTGCTGTACTTACTTTTTTATCTACTTAAGCATGTTCTGTGACTGTGAGTAGGGTTGGCATATCCTTACCTGTGGGTTTAATCTTGACATCGGTATATTATTTTCTTGCTAATGTGATTTCAAGATTATTTTACTTTTAATATTGGCAGTTTAACTTGTGATCATCAAGGACGAGAGTAGATTATTATTATTATTATTTTTTATTTTTTTTTAATTTTTTTCAAAATCGACATCTACTATTGATTAAACGTTGGAAGGGACATCTTGATGCACATTCTTTTAGCATGGGTAGAGTATACAATTTTAGAACACACATCATCATCATCAGCCTACAATGTTCCCACTGCTGGGACACGGCCTCCTCTCAATGAGAGGGAATGGACTATAATCCACCACGCGGGCCCAGTGCGGATTGGTAGATATCACATGTCTTCGAATTTTTGGTTCTAGGACATGCCGTTGTTTGCCGATGTTTTGTCTGGGTTCGAACCCACGACTTACTGTTCGTAAGTCGGGGCTGGGCCACCGCTGCTCTGCTAAACACACCACAGATTTTTAACCTCTCTCCTCTCTCAGAGGTTTAACCTCTTCCGAGCCGTAATTACAGACATAATTAAAAAGCCATTGTTCTGTTCCCTTTCGGGAACGTCTGGGAACAAAATAGTTAAAAAGGAATCTGCTGTTTTATACAAAAGTACAATATCTAGACGCTCAAAATATATGACACAGCAATATCACAACGTTCCTTCTACCGTCTTTATGAGGCAAACTATGTTCAAGCTTTTCTCCAATCAAAGAAGAAAATATAAATCACAAAATGTCAGTCGAGCAAGGAATTTCATATGACGATCGAATCGAATTGACAACGAGCACATGTATTGTGCAAGTTTTGCTCCTGTATATGCGAACGTAAAATGTAGTCAACTATGTTTTAGATTTATACATTGAACTAGGGATTATAGTAGACTAGCTGATGCCCGCGGCTTCGCCCGCTTAGATGTCGGTTATCGCGACCATAAGTAATCATGAAATTTTGATCCCGTTCCCCAACCCTCCAACAAATATCATTATATTTTAGCCAATGTATACAAAACTTGACAAATTTTATACTAAAACCTTCCTCGAAAACCACTATATCCATTGGAGAAAACAGCATGGTAATCGGTGCAGTTGTTTTTGAGTTTATCGCCAACAGACAGACGCGACGGAGGACTTTGTTTTATAATAATATGTAGTGATTTAACTTTTGTGTAAACTGTACATTTAAATGAGCAGCTGGATCTTTCTTCTACGTAAGTAAATCAAAACTTACTGAAATCTGGTAATTTAATATGAGAAAAAACACAGGTCATAAGGTCTAAAATGACTATAAATACTACTAACTTGCTGTGTACCTCAAGTTGAGTTCAAAAGCGTTCCTCAGACGATGCGAAAGACAGAATTTGTTTATAACTATTTGTGAATGCATGACATCGACACTTCTTCTTACAGTTACATCACCACAACTTACTAATTCAGGAAATAACGGGAGATGCAAGCCACAGAATTTAAAGAAAACATTAACATAAACTTGCAATGCTCAATAGCCGATGGTCAAAGAATTTATATTGACATAAATTTATTCAGTGAGTGAAGTTAATTTAATTGAACACGATGTTATAGATAGCAGCGAAGACATAAATTCTATCATTCAATAACTTGCTCTTGTGCGGGTGCGGTCCATAGCAGCCAAAGCTAAAGATTTATTTTCATGCGATTGGAAAAGACGGGAACTGTGAAGGATCTACGAGTATTAACGAAATGATAATGGAAATTCATCCTAGGCTGATATTTCACAAATATATTTTACTTATTCAAAATATTAAAGGGTAATTATTAAGAGAATCCAGTGATACTGTTGGTGTGTACAGTTTGATTGATAACCAATGACACACCTTCACAGACGTCTGTATATTAATTCATTGAATTAACCTAGATATGTTCTGTGATATGATTTAAGTAACAAAATTTTTCATCAGCATTATTATCAGTTGGTTATTCATTCCGTATGAAAACACAAACACTCGTAGAATTCCCAAAAGTTACATAAGTAAATACTCCACAATTTAGTTCGTTCTCCATTTGTAGCCATTGATGGAGCTTCACCTAACTTGACTCCATGCCAACTGTTTCTGCATTCAGTGAGTCATCAATCAAACCAAGGGTGCAGGTTTCTTGTTATAAATAACTCCGGCTTGTTAGTGTAGGCCTACTTGCAAATTATGCTGTCAAATCCATCAGTCTCTTTTTGTTTACAGCTTTTTTGAAGGATAATTGCATGTATTATGTTCTTTTGGCTTTGTGTTGGAAGAAAGTAGAACATCTGTGAAGCTTCTATATGAACTGGTTTTGGATCATAATTATGAGTAATTGTCTTTTTTGATTATAGTGTTATTGTTACTGTTTGCCTATGTCATCCTATTGTTGGGCAAAGGCCTTTCTCCATGACATCCAAATCCTTCAATCCAGGGCCAATTTTGACCACTGGTCGTTGGTTTTGTTCAGCTCGTCCCGCCTTCTCCTGGCGATGCAAAGATACCAGCATCATGATAATTATGACCATGATGTTGGTCCATTTGTAGCTCATTTTACCTTATTATTGTATCTAAATATAAACTAATATATTCCAGTATTTCCCACCTTAGAATCTCCGATTGCCAAGCGATGCGAATATATGGTCTTCAAAATAATCAGGTAGTAACTATTCTGACCATGCCACCATCACCCTTTGGCGCCTTATTTTATTTAGCTGGAATTTTAGTCTCAATTGTGAATTCTCACTTTCGCGGATAAATTCAACATTTCCACCTCCCCCTGTAGGCTATTCCCAAAATTGGATTCGGAACAAAGTAAGCCTTACAGAATGCTTCGAATGAATTCGCGGAAGTAAAGTACAAGAGGTAGAGCAACTCGCGTTGCGTACGATAATGCTGGCCTTATTCGATCTAAATCCGATCCTGATAACACTCGAGATTAGACCGGGTGATCGGCCTTCTGAATAGGAACTCAAGAGACTTTTGTATAAGTAACACAAATTGGTATCAAACCTGCTAAGGAAAGAAGAACTTGTTTGTTTTGATCATTGTTAGGCGATCGCTCTTAAAGTTGTTCGCATGCGTTGAAACCTTAAAGCTTTTAGACAAAAAAACTTTATGAAGCCGGCTACCAAGTATTCTGTACATCAAAATAAGTACTTCTTCTACTTCTACGCAAAAAATATTATCGCTTGAAAACGACTTTTTTTAGGGGAGATATCACGTTTTACGCTGGGACTCAATGATGAAATTGAAAACTTTGACCCCTAAATCTCCGTAAATAGAAAGTTCCCAGATATGGTCTAGAATAAAAATATGATCGCAATGACGCGGAAAACAAGTACTTTTCGGCTTCGTTAATGGTATTTTTAGACTCATTATATTGGTTTTTACGGAGGCCAATTGTAGAGATTATTTAAGTTGACAACTAGTTTTCAAGTGGCTTGCAAATCCCCTAAGAGACCAAGTCCTTGAATTACAGCATTACGAATGAAATGATGACTAACGTCCTTGCGTCTCACATTTATTATAATTTAATCCATATGCTAGTTACGTGAGACATGTTATAAATGAAATGAATAGAATATTTTCAACGTCTAGTTATTGAAGACTTGGCGCGACGCCAATGTTCTATTCGATATGTCACCGATGCATAGTGATCATTTTTGTCAAGCGCCAATATAAACAGGAATTTCCTAGAATTTGTGTTATTTTTTGCATTTCGTTAGAGTTCATGCACCGATTAATTATATTACCTTCGGCGAAAGATGTCACATAGAACTCCTTTATAAATAATCATAGTATTGGTATTTATAATTTATAATTTATTATAAGTATGTATTTACAAACAAAAAGTATCTATGTAGTATATCAACTATCTGGTGTCCACGACACAAGCCTCGTTGCTTACTGTGGCACTAGATGGCGCTGTGTTCATGTCCAGCGATATTTATTTATTTATTATTTATTTAATCACACGTATCGATTTCCGTTTATAATACATCCATGGTTATTATTTTATTAAGATGTTTACTTGATATTGTTAGTACTTAAGCAAGAGTGAGACCGTCATTAAGTATAATATATTCTAATAGAACGTTTATAATAAAATCAGGTGATCTTTACATCGATGAACAATTTAATTTTAATAGAAAAATAATAAATAGCTATTTAAATACGACAGACTTCTGTCTGTAAGCAATAAGGAAAACCTACACTAGGATCTTGACAAGTATTATAAACGTTGAATTAACGTTTTTCGTGTTCCGTATCCGAAGGGTAACCAACGGGACCCTATTAATAAACCTCCGCTGTTTGTCCGTCGGTCTGTATGTCAGCGGGCTGTATCTCATGATCCGTAAACATCCATGACTCGCACTTGAACCGTTTTTTTATTTGACTTTGATGATAAACCATCGCAACTGTCTCCCCAAAGGGATATAAACGTATGGAACACCCACACTCCACACACCAGATGTTAACGACGACGGATATTAATTTCAGCTATCACGTATCACACGGTAAGCGAACCTATTTATAAAATTTTATAAAAAAAATAGCGACAGTTGTGCCATTATTTCTTTAATAAACTAGTTTAGTGGATCATAAATAGACACCCTGACACATCGAAGTGTTGTATAACAAAATGGTCGCAATACAATTTCATATTAAAAACGCAAACTTATCATTGAGGCAGATCATTAGTTACACCTAAAAGAACATCTATTTGTATCGTTTCATTCAGTGAATTTATTTACAAACGATATTTTTACTAAAGTAATCTTTCAACAAGAAGAGCAGAAAGATTTTACTAAGAAATTTCGTTTTTAAAGAAAAACCAATTTAATCGTTCTTCTAACAAAAAGATCAGAAAATCCACAAAAAACTATTCTATCTAGAATCTAGACATAAAAAATTATAGAAATCACAATAATATTACCAACATTTACACAATAGACAGTTCAATAACGAAAAACATTAAAAAAACGAGTACGATTTATAAATCTATTTCCAATTTATCAATTTCTTGCTGAAAAGCACATACGAATTTAAGATTTATTTTGGCCCGTCTGCTTTTTGCTGAGTTTTCAATTTTGTTTTATTTTTATTCTCTCTCAGCCTTTTTGAGGGTTTGGTCAAGATCCATTTTAGTAAGAAAAAACAAAACATCTACAAATATTGCGGCCATGTTTTACTTTATCGTTATTTCATCTGGTCCACATAACTCCTACAGCTAAATATAAAATAATAAGTTAAAAAAACTAACATGGGCACTAAAACTAAACATGGTAAATATCCCTAAAATATTTGAATGTTAATGAAAGTTTGAGTGCCTTTTTTTCGAACAATTGTCAGCCGTCAAGATACATACAACAATTACAGTTAATACACATAACAATTTCCTTTTTATCAAATTTTACTATCTTTAATTTCAAAAACTCAATAATGTCTAATATTTTCATAAAAAATGAACGCAATATGGAGTAAAATGCGGAGCGGTGGAGGTGAGGTGACCTGACGCTGCGTGAGCGAGCGAGACCCACCGCCAGCCGCCCGTTCAACGTCCACCACGCACAGGATGGAAGTTAAACAGCAGAATCAATTTAGTTATTCATGTGCTCCATTGGTGTAATTGCTGTGTGGTGGCGTTTCAGTAAGAATAAATATCATCAACCTTTTCCCAACTATGTTGGGGTCGACTTCCAGTCTAACCGGATGCAGCTGAATACCAGTATTTTACATGAAGCGACTGCCTATCTGGCCTTCACAACCCAGATATTAGTTTTTCAAATAAATAAATATCTAATAAATAAAATATTAAGTTCTGCCCTCTAGGCTCATCCGTGATTAAGTCGACGATGTTATAAACCATACTAGCTTTCTTACCATCATCATTTTTCTCCTAACCTTGTCCCAATTTATATCGACCTATCTTCCATACCTCTCTATTACTTGTCTTCTCAGCAGTACATACCAGCTTCATCATCATCATCATTTCAGCCGAAAGACGTCCACTGCTGGACATAGGCCTCCCCCAAGTGTCGCCACATTGAACGGTCCCGTGCGACTCGCATCCAACGGATTCCCGCATCCTTCACAAGGTCGTCGGTCCACCTAGTGGGAGGTCTTCCAACATAACGTCTTCCGGTTCGCGGTCGCCCCTCCAGAACTTTTCGGCCCCATCGGCCATCCGTTCTGCGAGCAATGTGCCCTGCCCACTGCCACTTAAGTTTGGAAATTCTTCGGGCTACGTCGGTGACCCTGGTTCTCTTGCGGATGTCTTCATTTCTGATTCGATCACGCAAAGAAACTCCGAGCATAGCCCTCTCCATTGCCCTTTGGGTGACTTACCAGATACCAGCTTACTATGAGTGATTTTTTTTTTGTAATTGAATCAGTACTTTCAGAGGAAATTTAACTCGTTATAAGATTAGTTTACAAATAAAAAGCTTTAGATTATGTGTAAAACGAAGTCTTTATAATTTAACGGCAGTGTACTCGTATTTACTCAACGATCCATCACCACCTAATAACGTTTATCTTAGCTTTCTTGACAGCTACAGGAAGAAATGGTACCTAATGTACCTATTCTTGGCCAAGACCACACAGCGTGCGTCTGGTCTGGACCGGATTGGTCTAGACACGTTACCTCTGGTAAAGCTTCAAATTCGCAACTCATTGAACTAAAAGTCCCATTTGCTTTCGAGCCAAAACATCATGTTACAGCGGAACATTTCCTTTTGATTTTGTTCCAAGTGCCATCTGTCTGTTTCAACTTGTAAAGATCACCAATAATAAATTGATGTTTCGAACGAGTTTACAGGCTGTTGTTAATTTTTATTCAAGATTTACTGATAAATCTGTTGTTTAATTAGTAACGAGGTCGGAAGCTCAGGTTGTTAATTATAAAACTAAAGTAGTAATAACAATATGGGGAACATGTCACAACCAGTCTTAAAACTACTAAAATAGTAGCTTACAGTGTTTTTGTTAAAGAACACTCATTGAGAAAGTAAAGCTAATGATTTCGGGATCTATTCACCTATTTGGACCAGTTCAATGAACTGTGAATAACCTTTGATAGAAACAGACAATCTTCTAAAAAAAAATAGAGAAAGAAAAAACATTTAAAGTTTGTTATTTCATTGAAAAACCAGTCTAGATCCGACTTTTAAAACAACAAAACAATGAACTGTTTCGAGCAATTGAACTGGAACTATAAACACAAGTTTTATATACCTGATAACAGTTGTACATAGACATGTAGCAGACGTTTTAAATTAAATAAACTCAGGCTATAATTAAATCATTAGTAGATCACCATAAAACTTTAAATGTAGGTCACCTACTTGAATATTATTATTCGTTTTTGCAAACTATATAAAACTGTTTATACTGGGCGCACAGCATGGCTAGGAAGTATAACAGATAAAAATACTGTATGAAGCTAAAAATAGTTATGTATTTCCGCGTTGTGTTCTAGCATTCCGACCATGGAATGGAACCTATCCTAACCTATAGATCTGGTTATCATATTCTTGTGTGTAACAATATCGTGGAAATATCGTTTAAAACTGACCGAACATTAATCTTTGGTAGATTAAAAATCAAAACTCATTTGATTTTTTATGTAAGTCTCTTTTAAGGTGAACGCACACTTAGCCACGCCGAAAGAACCGACTGCGCCAAAAGAAACATTTTCTTATCCGTGTAACTTTATCCATTCTATTCGTCCGACGGTGTTAAGTGTGCGAGGTTTTATAGGATTTCATACAAGTAATTCTGAAATTCGATTATTTCGGCTCTTTCGCTTCCTTCTGCTCTGATATGTGTGCGTTCACCTTTAGCGATACCCTTGTCGTCTTTGGAGTTTTACAACTCCAAAGACGACAAGGGTATCGCTATATAATTAGAAGAAAAAAAACTGGTTACTGTCCCCAGATCATCATCATCATCAGCCTATTAATTGTTCCCACTGCTGGGACCTCCTCTCTATGAGAGGGAATGGGCTATAATCCACCACGCGGGCCCAGTGCGGATTGGTCCTCATATACTGTAGTCACTTTGTGTATGAGTTTAGAACCTGTTTTATTTCGGTTTTTGTCTATCGGGTTTCTTTATTTATTATAATTAGCTTCTAATCATTGGGCGAGCTATTTCAGGCAAATATGTAAAAGTATAGGTAGCAAGTAAGAGCTTTTAATGAACAGTGCTGAAACTGGCACGCTCTATCCTTGTTCGGTTCCTTTTACAAAATATTATTGTGAAATACGGCTACTTTTCTCTGCTTCCTAATGTATTATTTGCCCACCTACCGTGCATATTTGTATCAGCTCTTACAGGTTATGACTTCCTGGTACTCATGACTTGCCGGTTTAATACAAACATAACAAAACATCACGCCTGTAATCTCCGAAGGGTTGTGCAGAGGTGTGCCTAATAGTACATCCACATTTTGTCAGTTATGTTTAAGTCCCATGTAATAGGGGGCGAGCCTATTGCCATCAACCGGGCGCAAAACCAGACTCCGTGGCTGGTTCTGAGAAATTCCTGATGGAAAACCTCAATGACACTTTGCCCGACCCGGGAATCGAACCCAGGACCTCATGCTCAGTAGTCGTGCTTGCAACCACTAGACCAACGAGGCATTTGTTTAATTATTAATTCATTTATTTCAGATAATTAAAATCCATAAAAACAAAAAACAATACAACACATAACACAACACAATACAACAACAACACACACACAAACAACACAAAAAAATGTAGGTTATTTTATCCAGTCTCAAATAAATATGATTTCAGTAATATTGACCTCCTGTAAAAATAGCAACAAAATTAATTACCTGTAATATAACATTTGTATTATGACTTCTACGAGTTTAGCACCAACAAACTTTGCCAACATTCTTAAGCATACATTGTTTGTACGAAATATTTCTGAAAATACAATGGCGCCTTTAAATTCTTTATTACAAACCAGACTGAGTAGTGTATAGTACAGTGGTTGTAAGTGCTACTGCTGAGAATGAAGCCTTGGGTTCGATTTCTAGGTTGGACAAAGTGACATTGGGTTTTTCCGTCAGGAATTTGTCAGTAGCAGCCACGAAGTCGGGATTTGTGTCCGGTTGATGGCAATAGGCTCGCAGCCTCGCACCCTATTACATAGGACTTGAATATCACTTGTGAAATGTATAAATAATAAATGTAGATACGAGTACTTTCATCATCATCTTCATTTTTTTTTTCGGATGGGAAATCATCAAATGACTTCTCCCGCTCTGGGCGGAGCAGGAGGGAGTATCAGACTTTTACTGACTAAAACCCATCCATGTTCCTTCATCGCCCTTTGTGTTCCGAGGCCATGGTATCTCTTTCGAACAGTCCCGCAGCCCCGGCAGGCATCGGCCCTTGCGCGCTTGGAACACGAACGCGCCGTCGACACGGCCTCTCGTCATGAGATGGACGGACGGCGAGCTAGATCATCTTCCTGACCTTGTCTCTTGGGGTCGGCGCAACAGACGTCACGGCATCATTTACTCCTTTCTCTTTCATATCGTTCCTCACACAATCCATACATCTCTTCTTTGGCCTCCCTCTCCCTCGCAATAAATAGATATTGTACAAATTTGTAACACGACTCTTTTACAATATCGCCAGTTTTCAAAGTCAAGGCCGTTTTTGCGATACGCTTTTGTTTACATTTGTATGCTTGTATTGAGATTTCAAAGAGTCAATTTTACTTAATGTAAATGTTATACTTGAAAAATCGAAGCTAAGGTTTAACAGGAGTTATCTTATCCAATTCCTTAATGGGGTAGATGACACATCAATCAATTGAGATACTTTTCAAGAGCTGTCAAAACGCGGTTCTCTCATAGATTTTGTATGGCAACAGCCAACTGTGACGTCACTGTTTATTCAACTCAATGACTCAACTATTTATTGATTTCATAGCAACTAAAAATCGAATTTGGCAATTAATTGAAAATAAATCGGGTTTTCAGGCCCAAAATAAAGTATTTTTTTTAGAGATATGTGTCTGGGAATTATTATTTTATGGTAACATCTACCCTATTGATATCACACCACATGATACTTATTATGTAGTTGCCTACTTTCATTATGTATAGGAGCTGTATTTGCCATTTTAGGGGGATTTATTCATACACCATATATGTGACACCGGGTACACCAAACGAAGTAAAAAGGTAATAAAAACTCCTGAGTGCTTGGTAAATTTTGAATTTGGACTTGATTTTCGTCCCCGGAGTCCTCGTTGGTGACGTCAGCATTACAATTTTCGTATGGTTAAATTTGTAATACTTGGAGTCGAGATTCCCATCCAACCAAATGTTCTGCTAATAAAACAAAGCATTCATTTGACAAGATGAAGCAGTCAATATTACCTACTACTGGGCTTTGTAAAGAACACTAAATAAAATCGCCTCATATGGTCAGAAAAATATCAAATCATACAATTTTTTATTTTAATTCTCGTTAATTCTAGTATAAGCTTTTAATATTCATGGCCAAAAATTTTGAAAAAAATAGTAATAATAAAAGAATTAACCTCATCACAATCGTAATAAATTTTACGTGAATTAAGTGCTCCAAAACGTTATTATAATATCATTCGTATTGCCACACATCTCATCTTTGAAATGTCATCAACCAAAGTTGTTTATATCACCCACATGAATAACAGGATTTTTGTTTATTTCGGCGATAGTAACAAGTGGGTTAAGTATTTCTTTATTTCTCTATTAGTCATCATCTCGTGATTCACCCTCTTATAGCCATTACATCATTCACACATTCTATCCATTATTTCTACAGTCTTACCGTGGTACTCTTATAGCCCTCATTCTCAGAATGTATACATTTTTTTCTCGTAAACATGGATGGCACATTTGGATACTTGAGAATCGCCGGGAAGTGTCAGTCAGTGTTTTTTTTTTCCAAGAAATTTAAAGCTTTCACAAATATTTATCATAAGAACTAAATTACATACTCTAGTCGCCAACGTACTTATAAATAACAGTTACGAAGTCCTAAATATAAACTTGATGTAACAAAATAATCGTAGCATAAAAGCGAAAAGTTCTCAGTAACATTTAATTATAAACATGTCAATAATAACACTCACAAATTAATTTACGATGACCGGTCGGAACAAGCGTAAACTTGCTATTATTACTTCATACGATATTCAGTCTTATTGCGTCGAAGTAAATACTATTGAATGTGATCCCCGTATTTATTGTATTACATTCAAACCTGCCTACCTCAACATTATCGAAGGTTGTGTTTAATAAATAAGCTAGCCGGCTGATTATTAACTGTTCTTAATCTAAAACAATAAAAAACATTAACTGAACTTAATGGTTTGAGTACAACGAGCCTGATTTTTTGTTGATTAAAAATATTGGTCAATGTTTTTAAAAGCTTTTTCGAGTACTGTTCCCAATTGGTCTGTTTTATCAATAGATAAGTGACGGAAACATACAACAGAATTATCTAACGTTAAATTTCTATTCGGAAATACCACAGAGCACGGAGATGACTCGGTGGCTACTGCTAGAGGTGGCATCATGTTTTCACCGTATTCTCGCAATAAGACGCAAATGATGCAAAGAATCTGACGGCTTTGAATGGTGGTCAGGGACTGACGGACTCCGTGTTACATAGACGAGACAAGTTTCCCAGTAACTAAACGTGCTGACATTGGAAGACTTGCTGCGCCGACCCTAAAAGGCCGGAGAATGATATATGTTGGTGCACTTTTGGCGCGAATGATTCTGTTAGTACCACCGTCTCTTGACGCTGCTAGAGTGGTGATTTTGTGCCCTGTGGTAGTGACGATTGATAAAACCACTATCTGAACAAGGGATAGAACCGTTAATGATAACATTTCCGGATAACATGCCTGTTCTAAAGCCTGGCTATGGAGATTGTCGACGACTCGTATCTTCTCTATTGGTCGTTTTCGAGTACCTGTAGGTACCTGTATCGGTAGTTTTGTGTTTTACTAAAGTAAAGCTTAAAAAGCCAAACTTCACAGACGTGACAGTTGTCGGTGTCAAAATAATATAAAAAGGGTTGATCCTCTATTATACAACATTAATAATGTCTAATTCTGATGAAAATTTTAGCAGGGTTTGCTCGGTGTAAATGAAACCATCGTAAGATGCAAACAGTTACTTTTACACCAATGAAAAGCAAAGCTAAATAAAGTATTGGCATGAGAAGCTGTGCAATCTTTTGAACCTAAATCCATTTGCATTGTTAAACAGAGAAAGTATGTACTCTCTGGATATCGTGCAAGTATAAAACTAGCAAGCAAAATACTACTCACATTCATTATGCAAATGAAACCAATAACAAATATTTGGTGCCAACATTAATAATGAAAGTGGCCCTTTAAGTCCAAACACCAATATTGGGCCATGGCTGACCGGAACGTGAGTTCATATCTAGTACTAATGACAAACAAGTTCAAAAAAATAAACAGCGTATTGATCAATAAGATTAATTAAGGTCTTAAGAAATGTCGCTATCATAAGAAATCATTTGAACGAAAAACGTAGATTAACAGTGGATGGAGTACCAGTGGGCATTTGTCAACGAGGTATTAAGATAGTAACGTTGATGCGGTACTAATCGTAAACATTAGATTCAATAAATAGCACTGGACTGTGTAAAGGATGATATTATGGCAAGAAACAAGGTGTTTGATGAGAAGGCGAGTAATAGAGAAGTAACAAGGAAAAAGAAGACATGCTGCGCTGATCCCAAATTAATTGGGATAAGGGCAAGATAATGATGATCAATAGCAGATGCAGTTTCAATGATTGCGTAAAAGATAACATAGCTAGGAAGGAAGTAAGGGACACAAAGGCCTGATGCATGTACGTTACAGAAACAGATGGATGCTACAAATTCCACCAAACTCTTAGCAACTCTCTGAGCAAAACTCAATAAAGATTACCATCGACACACTAAGAAGACGAAGAGGTAGTATGAAGTGAACACTGAGATGAGAGTGTTGATGGACATAACATACAAGATGTAAGAGACATCGAGATGCAAACGTTTACCAAAGATTCAGTACATTGTACTAGACTCCAGTGATTTGAATACCCAACAAATTGCAATGCTTGTGAGGATCATATTGATTGATCATAGAATCATCGAGGGCTACTAAATCCATAGTGAAAATTTGTATTACAACAAGAAAGTCGCAATGAAAGGAGAATCGATAAAGAATCACTAGTTCTAAACCCAAACAGCAGCAAACGGCCCAGAAGGAGATAGCGGGACGAACTCAACTCTTTTTACAAAGATTGTCGAATAAAAGCACTGCGGGATAAGTGGAAAGAGGGATGGAAGGCCTTTGCCCTGCAGTGCGATACAAATGGCTGACAATAATAAATAAGTACTAAATGCAACCACGGTGGTTAGTAGATTCGGTCTCGTGGCATAAAACCAAGCAAAAAATGCCAATGTAAAGGTCAGGTTACCCGAAGATACAGTTCCGCTGCAAGTATTCATATTATTTATTTAAATGCAAGTTATTAATAGTGCAGCGTAGGAACCACTTAAACACATGTCAGCAATAATATTTATTATGTCTAGGTTTAAGGACTGGTTTTCTCTAGACGGAAAAAACAAACCAAGTTAACACGCAATGCTTTGGTTTATGCATTGACAGTAATACGAGTAACTAGGTTTGAAAATCTTACTTCTATGACTCCGCGTAAGATGCACCGCGGAGATAATAAGCTCCAATAGCCAGACGTCATCTTATGCTATGAGGAGATATAATTTTCAAGAATTTTGTAAATAACATTCCATTAAAATATTTTTTTTAGAAACAGATTTTATGTTTCTGTGAGTTCCGAGTCTTGTTTCCTTCGATCGATTTCCTCTCATTTTAATAAGCATTACTACAGTGATCTGACGTAATTAAAACATGATAGATTATCATAGTAATGGAATGTTTTTTATCACAATATCCTTCCTATCCTGAATATTATGTGCATGCAAGCTACCATGGGTTTCCCGGCTAATCTCCAACGGGAACCATTATGATTATCCGCTCCGGTTATCTTGTTACTTGCAGAAAGATAAGTGTTTCATGCTCGTAGAATACCAACGTTACTATGCAGTGTATAATTATATTGTAACAGCTTTTTATGTTAAGGTATATTGTGTGTTCTATTATAAATACATACATTTAGTTTTCTAAGAGTAGAGGAAGACCAAAGAAACGATGGATAGACTGTGTAAAGGATGATATGGCAAGAAAGGAGGTGTCTGATCAGATAACGAGTAATAGAGAAGTATAGAAGAAGAAGACGTCGACTCCAAAAGAATCGGGATAATGATGGTGATGGTATATCGAGGCCCAGCCCTGAGGGACCCAGTATAAAGAAGAAGAACCGTCTTTCTAGACGTTGCCGGCGAGTCGATTCCGTACTCTGCGGTTACAGACGAGTCAAAAATAATAAAATTAGATAAAAGCGTTTTGTGAGCCACACTAAGGTCAAGAGTCATGCAACTATCTCAGGAAAAAATCAAGAACCACAAAAAAACGAAAGTCCGATTGAATTTCGTTATGTATTAGTATCAAACAAAATCTCGGTGAAAACGAAGGCACTGGAACCTTCTAGTTAAGGAGAAATTGGAGTTTAAAGTTTTAAATGTTACAATTTTATTTTAAATACCTCCATGACCCCTGCACAATGCATCAGCACAATGTTTTGGGTGCGTTACATTGAGTCCTGCCTTAAACCGTGATTTTTCACCAAAAAAAAGTCGTTCTTACCAAAAATACTGAAAAATAAAAAACCCCCCGTCCTAATTTTAGACAAATTGTTTTTTGTTTCGAGAGTCCAATAACATTTTTTAGCTGTAATTCACTTACCAGTAAAAATATACGGCATTGAAAGACCCCTAAACATAAACTAGCGGTTGGAGACGTTCAGAAATACAAGTTTGATTATGAAATGTTTAGTATTTTAGCGCCAAGTAGATGAACTTAAGGTCAACTTATTTGCTTTGGTACTGATAAAATTAATTACAGAGATAATTTCCACATAAAATTCCAACGAGAAGAATACCTAAATATCACACAGTTACATGACAATTATATTGTTTGTCAAAATAATAATTTACTATCAATTTGAGAGGTCAAAAAACATAAAATGTAGTTAACAAAAATTTAGGTTTTTTTTTAAGATCCATATAGTAACCGTCAAATATGTATTATCTTAACATGTGCCAATTAGTAAACACGAATATGGGTGCAAAAGGTCACAAAAGATAAAATAATATTAGCGTGGGAAAACCAACCAATGAAATGAATAAAAAGAAGCACTTGTTTTATAATCTAATTGCACGTATTATTCCAGTGTATAAACAACCTGTTTTTTTTATATCCCATAACTCTAGGGTATGATTGAGACCATATCAAAGAATCAACTGGTATATGAATTCATGTATCAAGCATTCTTTTTTTTTTCATTTTTCATACAAAATAATTCGGAAACGTCACGATTATTAACGTAAAACACCCTTACGTGAAATAAGACAACGTCGCATTATATTAGCTTTAAATATGAATGATTGGTTTGAATTAAAATGAATTACTCGTATTTATCAATGAAACTTGGATACATATTTTATAATTATGATCGATGATATCTCCGAAACTATGTATTTTTGGAGTTTTAGTATTATTTTTACCTACAGAATATAACCCTAGAGTTATGATATATCAAAAAAACAGGTTGTTTATACAGGGTGTAAAAGACCTCATCACGAAGCCGTCAACCAAGCATTCTGTACATCAAACTAAGTAACTTTACGCAAAAATTATTGCTGGGAAATGACTTTTTTTTTTGGGATGAAAAATCATGTTTTGTGGTAGAACTTAATGTAACGCATTCAAAACATTGTGCTGATGGATGGATTGAATAGTACGGGGGTCGTGGAGGTGTTTAAAGTAAAAAATCTTTTATTAAAAACTATATAAAGTTGGAACTTTGACCCCCAATATCTCCGTAACTAGAAGGTTCCCGGGTATGGTGTAGAACAAAAAAATGATCGCAATGACGAGTAAAATAAGTACCTTTCGTTTTCGTTAAGAGGTGTTTTACACCCTTTATATAGGCACGTGTAATTAGATTATAAAACAAGTGCTCCTTTTTTCTTAACCGACTTCAAAATAGGAGGAGATTTTTTTTTTTATTGCAAAATAACTATTAGTAATACTATGGATAAGGTGCCCGTTGAGAATACAGATGACTTGGTGAAGAGCTCGCTTCGCCTAAGCCTCGTTGCTGCGCATTAAGTACTTGATGCTGCGGGTTTGATTCCGGTGTCGGGCAAAGTGTTTTAGGGTTTTTCCATCAGGATTTTTCCAGTAGCAGCCACGGATTCTGGTTTTGTGTCCGGTTGATACGTTAATAGGTATATATTTTTTTATGGATAGATTATTTTTATATGCAATAAAAAAGGCCTTAAAATATAATTATCATTTGGGTAGTTGGGTGGTCCATATTTAACTATTTACGAGCTGATATGAAAAGAAACAAAACTGACACTTTCAGCACATTTATATGTTAGTTTTATTTATATCAGCTGTAGACGTCGTTACTACCTACTTTTATGTATATTCGATTAATAGACAATCGCGGCGGAACTATGGCGCCCTATTGACATCTATTAGAATATTATAATAGCAGAATAATAAATCATACGATGATAAACAATGTGTCGATAACGCAGACAGTGTACCTAATAATTATCATTAGTGTTGCAAAAGCATAGTTTTGAATTAAAAAAAAATTGTATGTTGCTATACCTAAATTTCATAGCTTTTGTTACTACGGTTCAATTGCACCTTACTAAACGCGTTTAACAGTAAATTTGCCCCACAGGATCATACTATATCGGCATAAAAGTATCCTATGTGTTTATCCAGGTTATAAGCTATCTGTTTGCTAAATTTAAAACTTCTTCTTCAGTGATTTTTGGGATCTTAGAATCCTTAAAATGAGATAAATACACACAATGCCCCTACCTACCAAAACTAAAAATGTTTATTATTACCGGTCAAGTTATTTAATTGATACTTATCGAGAGGAACAGAGACAGACATACAGTCTTCATCTTACTCGGATGCGCGAGTCGCGATGTTTGTGCAAATTTAGAAATGTGAACATAACCGAAGCGCATACATTTTCTGGTTAAACTCTACTTAATTGGGTTTAAGGTTATTTATCGGCGATAAAACTAAATATTAAGAGAAACCTGTAGTACTAGGTATTAGTAGGTCTGAGACTTCGTCAAGCTTCATTGTCTCGGTGTTTTTCTTGTGGTCGCTGCTATTGATTCTGGCTTGCAGGAGTTGCAGTGGTTTGGCAATAATGTGACGGCCTTGACCCACAAAAAAAAAATAGGGACTAACTGTACAGTTTCTGAAACCCTCCCACAAATACTTTAAATATCCCAGTATTTTTGATTATTAATTGCATTTGCTGTACAAATGCAGCGTCATAACGATTTCAAAAATAAACGGTCCTTGAATCGTGTCATAGATTTATGCTTGCCAACAAAACACAGGCAAAAATAATATTCTAGTGTAGCAAATGCACATTTATATTTAATTATAATGACAGTTGACAAATTGTTTTATCTTAACCATATGTCCGACCTCTTTCAAGGAGGATTACCACAGCTTTTTAGTCAAGAACAATAATTGCGAAATGTGGTGCTTATGTCATTATTTAATTTTATCTGCTTGTGACATGTTTCTTTCGCTCGGTATGCACTTTCCATAGCAACTCTTTTGTTCTTGCCAAAACGGCGCCACCGCAAATGCAATACTGTTTTTTTTTGTTACCATTACCTCACCGATTGATTTCAAACAAAAAATCTTAATACTGACTTTCTTTCAGACATAAATACAACTTTTAAATTCAAATTGAAATTAATAAATGAATGCCTCTTTATTCAAGAATCCATGTCTCAAAAGCGGTTAGTAAAACTTACGACTATGTTAGTAAGCACCGACAAAACAAACAACACAACTAATAATGGTGGATCAGTGCAAAAAAAAAACAAACGAAATGCAAAATAGATGACATTTTCAATATCAACGTTTAAATATTAGAAACCGGTTGAGTCTTCTTCATCGATTATCACAGTGAGCTCTTTTATAACCTACTAACGATTATCAAAATGATCAAGTTGAATATAAACGAAACGAGGTGCACGTTAATATGTTTGTAAATAGAAACTTGATTAAGTTTTGTGGATATTTATGTAACACTTACAGAATTGATTTTTCTTTATATTTTTTTATGGGGATGCGTCGAGGTTCTAGGAAAGTAAACATTTATTATACAGGGTGAAATGAAATTAATTACTTAAGTTAGGATTAACAAAACAAATTTTCTCAAAGTTATCAAAATCTAGTTTTAGCCTAAAAACTTTATATTTTTTTTCACATAATAAAAGGTTAAGAAGCCAATTGGCTCTTGGTTAATCACAGTTAAAGATTATCTAGCTGTTTGTAAATACTCGTATAAACTATCCGTCCCGACAAACACCAGGTGGCCGGTCCGCCGCCTACGATGACAAATTCTTCGAGTCTTGCAGTTAAATGCTGCAATTTGTAAGAAGATTTTAATAGCACTCATTGGCAAGCAATAGTTTTAAATATCTTATAATTAAATCTTGATAGGAATGCACTATGCCTGCAATACTTCCATTATTATGTCACGATCAATTGGTTTTCTTAAGTTTAGTCATGATTTACAATGATAAATGACCTGCTTGCAAGTATTTAATTGAGTAGTGGGAATCGAACCAATGACCTATATAGAAAACACAATACGCTTTGCTGTTGAATTCACAGGTTGCATCTCAGGATTTAGAATGTCAATTGAGCTGACAGTATTGTATTATATAATAATTTACCGAGCTGTCCGCCATAATTTTTAATTTTATTAATTTTTGCTTTAGCGGCAACAGAAAAACAAATTCTGTGTAAATTTCAACTGTCTATCTATTACGGATCATAAGATACAGACCGCTGATAGACAGACGGACGGGAGGACAGTGGACGCTTAGTAATAGGGTCCCGTTGGTAACCTTTTGGGTACCGGACCCAAAAAAGTACCCAAAGTAAAAACTTTGACGAAACGCGGCCTCCAGATTAAAGGTGACATAATATTCAGACCATTCTATAGACAGATAGACTAAGCAATGCGTATTGTTTTGTCTGATAGAGGCCTTAAGCCCTTATTAAGTAAGTTGTAGGTTAAAGGAGTCACGACTCAACATTGTCGTGACGATTGATTGTTTAGATAGGTAGGGTACGCACCTATCGTTATAATAAGTCATCCATCTGACTTCACTTTCACTGTAAGTTGATAATCATCGCGGCATCGTGACTTATTTGATAAGAAAATAAAGCTAGCCAAAGATCTAGGTGTAAGCTTAACCTTGTAGCTTGTAGTTAAAAACAAAAGCAAAACAGGCTACTTTCATAGAAGTAAGTAGATTCTCAAATTCAACAGAAGCGTATCTACTACCGGCTAAAAATAACAGACCGACAGAGTTAATAAGGAGATCAATTTGGAGTTTATCCCTTTTATCCCCTGATGTACCCAAGTCTGTTCGTCCTGGGCATGGTTGGGTACACCAGGCTGGAAGTAAGAAGGGACGTTGCGCTAGTCAAGTACGTGGCGAGCGTACTGCTAGGGCTGCTGCACCACCCGGAGGTGCTGGCTGCGCTGCGGTTGCGCGCGCCGTATGGGTGCGTGGGACGCGCCGTCACCCTGCACTGTTAGACGTGCCAGCGGCTAGGACTAACCTACTCAAGTTTGCCTCTATGTCGCGAGCTGCGCGTATTATTAATATTATAACGGTAACGGAAGATATATTTGGGCAAAACCTGCCGAGATTTATCCAGAGGGTACAAATAATTATTGAAAAAGGTGTTCAACTATGAACATTGTCGTGTTCAATTTTAATAATAACATTTATTTTTATTATTTATTTATTTAAACTTCATGTACAATAGTGGTACATAGGCGGACTTAATGCCACAAGGCATTCTCTACCAGTCAACCTTTGGGTTAAATAGGAAAACATAGTGATAGGGTACAAAGTAATGTCTAAAAAAAAACTTTTTACTAACGAGAGTTCAGATTTTGATTGATACTAATACACATATACAGATAAAATAAACTACAGGGCAATCTTAATAATAATTCTGTGTTTTTCTATTTTATGTGTTTTTATTGTATGTTTTCTATATTGTATGTATTATAGCGTCGTATTGGATGAATCTGTAATGATGCTATAATTGGTGGTAAATAAATAATGAATAGATAATTTCGCATTTATTGCTAACTTATAAGTCATCATTATCTATCCAGCCTTTTGCCCAACTATGTTGGGGTCGGCCAGTCTTGGACTGGATTCAGCTAAATACCAGTCATTTACATGGAGCGACTGCTTATCTAACCTCCACAACCCAGTTCGTATTGGGTAATACGATACACCTTGTTATTAATATTTTCATTTATAGTGTTGTTTGTATACCTATAGTGTTTATTTTATTATGTGAGGATTATGATTTATTTTTTGTGTGAAAGTATTTTGTATCCGTAAGTGTGACCGTGGCATCACAGTGGGCCCTATCAGAATACCAGCGCTGCGGTATTTGTTTTTCATTTATCGCAGCATCAGGCTGAGATAGGAGCCTCTTTGGCCTCGCACAGGTCTTCATTTTATTATTTAGTTTTAGATTCTTTATTATTATTATTATTATTTTTGTAGTTCCTGTGCTTGTCCCAAATAAATATTTTTCTTTCTTTCTTCCACCTTGATAAGACTGGTTATAATTAACTAAGAAAGCCCAACACGAAAATGCATGGTCATACAACGCAAAAACGAAATAGTAAAAATTTACAGAAAAATACTTTCCATAATTTTCTATGTACCATAATGTAATTATAATTTCCACGTTGTTTCTAAACGTGTTGTGCTTTCACGGTACAAGCTATGAACACGAGAAATTTGTCAAAGCATTCTTTTTAAAATTTATATCGTAACTGAATCGAAAAGCTGCAAACAAGGCGCCTTTTAGTTGAGAAAAATAACTATTATCATTTGCAAACATGAAGCCTTTTCTATCGGCCTTATTTGCTTTTGGGAATGGAACGCTTTCAACTAATTTTTAGCCGTGTGGTATCCGGCAGAGTAGAATAGAACCAACCCATTACACTCACGGGTGTCGTATAAGGCGACTAATGTCTGAGGCGGAACACCTTACGCCTGCGTAGACCAGAGAATGGGCAGCAGCCTTTTCTGTTAGTCTTCCATCACTGCGATGTCCAATCCGCCTGCCAAGCGTGGAGATTACGGCAAATTCCTCCCATCATGGGAGAGGCTTATGTCCAGCAGTGGACGTTATGGGCTGTTGTAGTAGTGTAGTGTAGCAACTAATTTTATTTTCACTGTATGCTTTTTAAGTGTTTCAGCTTGTAGCATAAAAATGTTTGGTAAGTAGGTACTCACCTATATTATTATTTTTTGGTTACTTTTCATATCTTTTTCTTTAATTATCTCTGTCAATTGTAGATCTTTGACAGTCGTTACAGGTAGCCAAATGCCCGAAAGTCTAACAAAAGTCTTACCCAGGGGTGTCGTATTAACCAGTACTAACTGGGTTGTAGAGGTCAGATAGGCAGTCGCTCCATGTAAAATACTGGTATTCAGCTGCATCCGGTTAGACTGTAAGCCGACCCAAAAATAGTTGGGAAAAGGCTAAGTTTTATTTTATTTATTTATTTTATATCTTTCTTCCTAGAAGCACTGATGTTACTGGGCTTAACTTTATTCACTCACAATTCACAAAACTGTACCTAGTTAAACTAAGCCTATTTCAATTTACTTAACTGGACTGGATACCGCCTTTTAACCTGCCATAATCTTTAAAAGCTGTGGTCTTATCAACCCTCATTATTTTCATTTAGAACGCCGCACTTGCAATTAAAAAAACCTCTACAGATAAACTCGAAAAATTATGCGCGTCTAAAACGTGCGACTAAAAGTCGCCCCACCGCGCACTGTACCAGTGTACCTTGTTAACGCTAGACGGGTGAAGTCAAATGCGATAATGACGCGATAGGCCCACAGTTATGCTAATGCCTGCGTAGGGCCGCCATGATTGCGCATTCGTGTGAAACTCCTTTAGCCTTTGAAATATTAATGTAATTATTTCTAAATTGGTAAATCCAAGTGTGAGAGGCACGTTATACGATTTTGTGTGTATGCATTGGTAAAGGTAGGAAATTAAATAAATAGGTAGAAATGAGGTCGAAAATTTAAAGATGATACAGCAAGAAAGGAGGTGTCTAATGAGATGACGAGTAATAGAGAAGTATGGAAGAAGAAGACAATCATGCTGCGCTGACCCCGAATAAATAGGGATACAGGCAGGAGAGTGATAAAATGAGTTCGAAAATTCACAAAATCATTAGAAAAGATTTTTTAAGTTCTAAATTTTTGATAAATTTTATGTTCTATGTAATAAAAGAGATATACAAAGAGAAGACCCATACACGTATTTTATACAATTTCAAGAAGTTTATAATGAAACGCAGCTGTCTTACACAAACATCAAAATAAATTAAATCACCTACTATGAAGCAAAAATTTATTTTATTAAATTTAACTATAAAATACTAATTCCATACCCCAGTTACCCGGAACTCAAATCACCGTCTCTAATGGGGATGGCAACTGTGGAACTAATGGCGCTAGCATAGCTTGTACCAAGCGTCGTCATTGTTTGAAAATCTGTCAATGTCATTTTAAATTTCAAAATAGCTTGACCTCATTGGACAGATTGGGAAGCTATGGACACGCCATCTACAATCAGCGTTGACCAGCCTTCCCCATTGCTATTACACAGCACCAAAACAAAAGAAGCTAGGATCCTAAACATTTAATCAAATATGGAATACACTTGCACCAGTATCAAGCATTCCTATCCAAGCTAAAATTGAAGCTCATACGGCTATCCGCGTTACTTAGTGCTACGATTTAACACATGCACTGCGGTATTAACTTGGAATAGCTTGATGCATAATTATCTCAGCGTGTAGCTGCTACCGGTTGAAGCGAAATGCGAAATGTATACTTGTTTTACTTGAAAAGTGAACTCTTTTTCGAACTTGTGCATTTTCTGCCATAATTTCTGTCTAACAGTGTCTCTTATCATCATCATTACCAGCCTACAGCAGTCCACTGCTGGACAAAGACCTCCTCAATCGCACGCCACTCAACTTTATTCTCAGCAACTCTCATCCAATTGCTACCAGCCACCCTCCGAAGACCGTCACTCCACTGAGCTTGACATCCCACCTTACGTTTGCTGATTCGCGGTCGACGGTAACGGCGCCTCTATTATTAATTAAAAGCTGTTTTGTAGTATTTTTTTTATCCAGTGCTATTCTTCGTAATTATCGATTACAAGATAGCTAGGTTAACAAGATCTGGACTCGTAAATAGACTAGACGACTTTTGTTAATTTTCAGACTTAGAGTCTGTTCATTATTCTTTGGATATGGATTAATTTTAAAAAAAGAACCAAATGTTTACCCATCCATGACCTTGTTATTAGAAGACATGTGACATCTACCAACTAACACTGGGCCCCCTTGGCGGAATACAGCCAACTCTTTCACCTTACGGAGAAAAAGGTCTTGTATCTCAATAATGGAAAAATTATAGCTGATTTTATCAGAAATCGGAGTAGATAGAGCCATGAATGTCCATATTAACATCAACGTTGCAAACGTCGATGTTACTAGGGACTGTTATTCCGCGGGATTGTAAATAATTTAACATGGATCTTGTAGAACGTTAGAATAAGTTTGTAACGGCTATTAATACTAGTCTATACTTACAAAATTGTTACAGAAAATAAAAAAAAATAAAGTTCAATTTCATTAACCTGAAACGTGCCCGTCTTATACATATCCGTCGGAGGGGTGGAGGGATATGTGTTCGTTCATAATTCCTTAAGACGTGAATAGCTTTTTACAAAGTAATTTCAGGGAGTGTCAGACTTTTACTGACCAAAACCCATCCATGTTTCTTCACCGCCCTTTGTGTTCCGGGGCCACGGTATCTCTTTCGAACAGTCCCGACAACCCCGGCAGGCATCGGTCCTTACGGACCCCTTCCTTTTTGCTGACTCTCTTTGAGTCTACTGACGCCTTTAGCTGCACACTACACATTCATACAGCTAACGTGCTAAGCCACATTATCGTTTGTAACTCGTACCACTTTTATCTCGTAGCTCACTCCGTAATTGCATGATCTGTGTAATGATTTTCTAACATCCGTAGCTACTATACAATGATTATGCTTGTTGCTACTAGCAACCGTTGCGAATCGATCTAGTATTCAGCTTATCATTATAACTCGTTTGGTGTTAAATAAATAAGGTTTTGAAACAGTTATTGGAGGACTAAGCATCGTTAGTCTAATGTTTCGTAGACGCGACTGCAGAGCGTGAGGTCCTAGGTTCGAATCCCAGGTCGGGCAAAGATCATAATCACAAGAAAGGTTACCCACTGTTTCGCATTCAAATTTCATCATCAATGACATATTCTGTTCGCCAACTAATTATTTTTAAACGATTAATACCAATCCTTTCCGATCTTCTCGGCGGTAATCATAAAGGGATACGAGTATTAGTTTGAATAACTCATAAAGATTATTATCTAGTATGTTCATTTATAAGAGGACGTAAAGGGATGCCCCTACTAACACTACTACAACTACTACAACAGCCCATAACGTCCACTGCTGGACATAATCCTCTCCCATGATTGGAGGAATTTGACGTAATCTCCACGCTTGGCAGGCGGATTGGAGATCGCAGTGATGAAAGACTAACAGAAAACGCTGCTGCCCATTCTCTGGTCTACGGAGGCGCAAGGTGTTCTGCCTCAAACATTAGTCGCCTTATACGACACCCGTGAGTGTAATGGGTTGGTTCTATTCTACTCTGCCGGATACTACACGGCTAAACTATGTCTTTTTAACGTCCTAATAATACTATGTCTTTTTAATTACAAAATATGGCACAATTGCATGAGTAGCAAGACATAAAGTATCAAGAAAGTCCCATTGTAATTCAAATGTATTTCCATTAGTCACAATATAATAAAATGATCGTGTCCTACCTGTCCTGTTGCTTGCACATCAAAGGAGTTGATGGACGCTACTGAAAGTTCCAAAATCATCGCCAAATGGGCCTCAATTTAAATTGTCATCGACACGCTAAGAAGAATAGTCACAACCCATAGTGTTAAATGTATGATGAAATCTTCAATAACAATGAATTAGCAAGCAAATACTCGACTCTTAACGGCTAGGTCTTCACTGATTTTTTCACCGCACCACATATCAAATTCAAACTGCTTTAGGACCTTCCTACATGCCACATTTCCTGCGTCGATGGCTGAAATTGGTGATCAAGCCCGAAAACCCCGTTCAAGAGAAATGTACAAACCACAGTTTGATGACACTCCAACGATTACAATTACATGCAACCTCTTTTATTCATAGTCTATACATTAAATAATAATAACTAGTTGCACAAGAATAATTCAAATAGACCGGAATCACTATAAAGATGGCTGCCTGAAAGGATCCGAGCCCCATTGTCATATCTCTCCCGCCATCCAAGACTAATGTTTTTCCGATATCCTTATACTTTAAAGTGCATTTCGTTTTACCATATAAAGAAGTTCGATGTTTTATTTCTATACGTTACCGGTTCTGATTCTGCTTTCCGTTCAAAGGTTCTGTTGAGAGTTTTATTGCTGGGTTATTATAATAATGGGTTTTTGAATTTAGTGAGTGGATTTGATGATAGAAATGATGATAGTGTAATGACTAGTATGGCCTATATAGTCTGTAATGAATGGTATGATGTATAATGAATGGCCTATAGGTAGTTGTTCCGGGTCTGGCTGTTTGTGTATGAGAGTTTTAATGTATGTAAACGCACCCACTATACAGGCCGTCCCACGAATATGCCACATGGAGGCAAAGTACCTTGAATATTGTAGATGGAACATTTTACTGAAAGAAGACATTATTTGAATTTAAAAAAACACTTTAGTCTGCATTCATAGATATTTAAATAATTACATGGTTGAGTCGGGAATCAAACCCGTTACACGAGAAAAATAATCACCCTGTAGCTTTATCATAGCGATCGAAAGGCTTCATCATAAGGATTATTTTTTGCTAAATAACATAGTGTCAGAAATAAAAGGAAGACCATGAAATTTAACATTTTTAATACAAAATTAATCAATTTATCAAATGCTCAGATCTAACCCTGTTAGATTTTTTTTATTTACGTAAAAAAATTAGTTTACAAGACCCAGTATGAAAGTGTCCACAATCTACAAGCAGAAATTAGACGTATTATTCTAAATATTCACTACTAAAAGATCAAAAAATTGACAGGGAGCGAAATAATCAAATGTATTCAACAGGAAGGGACTCATTTTGAGCATTTGATAAATTGATATTTTTTTTTGATTATTTTTCTCGTGTAACGGGTTCGATTCCCGGTTCAACCATGTAATTATTTAAATATCTATGAATGCAGTTTAAATTGTTTTTTAAATTCAAATAATGTCTTCTTTCAGTAAAATGTTCCATCTACAATATTCAAGGTACTTTGCCTCCATGTGGCATATTCGTGGGACGCCCTGTATAGGAGAAATTCCTAATGTACGGAAACGTTTTTTTTTAAAAAGAAGATAAATTATATTTAGAGCTCATAGATGATATTTGGGGAGGTTTCATTTGGGAAATAATACTAGCTTATTACGTACTGTCCCACTGCAGAGCAAAGGCCTCTTCTCATACAGTAAAAGCATGAACATTGGTCACCACACTTGCTCAAACAAGTTAAAACAAATTCTTTTTGATATTTAGGTACTCATTTGCTAAATAAAATTACGGTTTTAGTAATTTATTTGCTGGCGAAGTGAATTTGCCACCTTGGTGATTTTTATCCAAATACGTCCGCATCTTTGTGAAAACTTCAATTTTCTTTTCTTTTCTCAACAATGATTGACCTTTAAGATGAAACAGAGGGTCGGGGGGGCTTTTGAACGTTTCAGAACATAAGTTACAATAAAACTGAACAGACAAATACGAATCACATACCCTACGTCAAGAGGTCAAATTTACCTATATATGTAATTGCGTCGCACTCATCTGGTATTCTGTGCTTCGGCCGTCACTGGCCACTATGAACCTACTAAAACAGTCGTCTACCAAATTTCACGCAAAAAAAAAAAATATGAGCAAAAAATGGTAAAGTCGACATACCACATACGTACGTCAGTCTGGGGTTAAACTTTTATTACAAGAATTGGCCTTTGGATGATAGAAACGTAACGGCTACAGCCATCTGCAGTCTCGAGATGATAAAGTGCTAATAAATCTGACATACATTCGTTTTCCACTTCTATGTTTATGAAAATCGAATGGATTTACGCAATTCTCACGATAGTCCCAAACCGGTATGTCAAAACAGTTTCCACCAAAATATCTCATAACAAAATGAGCGAAAGTATAATATAAATACGACGAAATAAATTATATGTTTTAATTATTTATTTTCCCACGCATTTCACAAGAGTAGAAAAATGTTATTACTCTCATAAGCGAGCGAATCGTCGTAGCAAAATTATGATCTTTAAAAACTTCTGAAACGTATAAATCATGGCGGTTTACCTACATTTGTAAATACGTTTGTAAGTTAAATTCGTTTTTCAAGCTTTAATAATTGTACTAGATATGTGTAAATGTGTTGTCTGTATGGTGTCGGACGTAAAGAATAGCACCATCCCATATGATCCCCTGGGTGTCGTAAGAGGCGACTAAGGGACTTACCAGAGAATGGGCAGCAGCGTTCTCTGTGCTTTTGTAACAACCGTACTGCGATCGCCAACCCGCCTGCCAAGCGTGGCGATTATGGCAAAACCCCCGCTTTGGGGGAGGCCCATGTCCAGCAGTGGACGTCTTTCGGCTAAGGTGGATGTGTAAATGAATTGGCTGCGTTTCGAATAAGTTTTTGCGGTAGTAAAATCTGTCAAAAGTGCTCGCGCATCTCATTACAGAAATGCAATTTTCGGCATGTGAAAACCTAATAGAGCATTCTAGTGGCTTTTTTATATTTAATTTATAACATTGTTGACTAGAAGTTAGTCAGTCTTACCAACTGGGTTGTTGAGGTCAGATAGGTATTTGCTGTATGAAAAATAGGTACTGGTATTCAGCTGCATTCGGTTCGACTGGAAGCCGACCCCATATCACCCCATAGTTGGGAAAAAGCTAGGCAGATGTTGAACATTGATGAATTTGATGGCTTTGTGCAAAGCTTTAGTGCCCCATTTTAGGTGGAGTGAGGAGAAAACATGTCATAAACGGACACTTTAAAGACATTTTTGCTCGCGTTAAGAAAATTTTATGTCATGCAAAGTTTGCACTTCGCCTTCTCTATGAACTACTTATGTATTATTTTCGAAATGTTAAGTGTCAAAATGCATCTTCTAACTTCTGCCTCTAATCATACGGTTCATTTTGCGAAGCAACGGAAGTAATCCAATCATACATCATTCATTTATTAAACGGCGCCGGTTTACGCAGTTATAAAAATTCTTTCGTAACTCATTGCATTTCTGCATTCATACCAGACTGATTGATCATCGCCATTAGCCAGGGTTATCTCATGCATCATACTAACACTGTACGTTCTTTATAATCTAGGTAATAAAAAGCTCGTACAAAGACTTGTAGATTATTTTTCACCAAATTAGAAGCACTTAACCTTATGAGACATGTTTTTATATTAAAAACATCTGAAACGATATTGATTTTCACAATATCAGCACTCATCATCATCTGCCTACTCTGTGTTTTTTATAAAAACATCTGAAACGACATTGATTTTCACAATATCAGCACTAACATTTGTTATTTCGTCATCATCATAACATCACGCCTGTAATCCCAGAATGGTTAGGCAGAGGTGAACCTTATAACACACCAACATTTGGCCACTTATGGGACTTACGCGTCCCATGTAATAGGGGACGAGCTTCTTGTCATCAGCCGGGCACAATCTCCGTGGCTACTACCGAGATATTCCTGATGGAAAAACCCAATAACCCCTTTGTTCGACCTGGGAATCGAACCTAGGACCTCAGCAGTCACGCTTGCGAACACAAGACCAACGGGACAGTCACATATTATTTATTACGTCTAATTAATTCTCAGTGGAATAAAACTATAGTACAGTTTATATCAACGTCAATTACTTACAGTCAAACTCCAGCATTAAGGGCGAGGGCAAACGAACGTAATTATGAGTATGAGTCGCGTAATTTACTCCACATTTTTGTACGAAAGTGTGGTTTGTGTCACACGCTGACGTAAAATGAGTCTGTTCTATGTGTGAAACCGAATTTACGCGACTCACATTACTACATTAAACTTCGTACTATATTCTGTACCACAAAAAACGAGTCACGAATCGAGCGCCAATCAGATCACAGATTGATCTCATTCCTCTAAGAACCAGATGTCAATCAGTGAGCTCTGAGCTTACAGATTGATTGGTATACTGTGTCCCAATACAAAGCACAATTTCTTGGAAACACTTTATTGATTCTCCCTATAAGCGTCAACCTTATTATTACTGTCAATCAATGACATAATTACGAGTTAAAGCTTATAATACCTTTTACGGTAGTCGTTCCATATAAAGTCTTTTCATTATTATTTTACCTCTGCCCTCGCAATGCCATGGAAAACAGTGACCAATTGCTTTTAGCAATAAGGCTGTTGTTTTGTTACGTTGCTATGATTGAAAAGTCTGTCAAAATGATAGTGATCTTTAGTTTTAAACCGACTTCTAAAAATGACGAGGTTATTTGTTTCACCGGCTTCTTTTTTTATGTATGTACGCCGATTACTCCGTGATTACTGGGCCGAGTTACGTGATTGTTTTTTTCTTTTTCATTTGGTAGAAGACACACACAGTGGTTCCATACAAATTAAATTAACTTTGCTGAAATAGTTAAGATAAGATAAGATTTCTTTATTTGTTTAAACATTGTATACATACAAGAGCATGCAAGATGTTACATGGTTTTAGCCCAGAATGTTTAGCCGTAAGTAACGGCGTACAAATATTTCCATAACATTGAGAGATGTGATTAAACGATTTAAAAATTACTTAGAATAGGCACATGCAAAGTTTATAATTTAACAACTTTATACAAAAAAATATGTATATATTCTGATGTGATAATAATAATGTCAAAATTCCATATTCATATAAATTTAGTATTAGTGTCAAGAAACGATAAAATTATTAATTAAGTCACAGAAAAATCTATTTCGGCTAGAAATTCGGAGATACTATAATATGCCTTTTGCGAAAGAAACATTTTTAATTGGCGTTTGAATGCCTTACCATTCAGCTCCTTCCAGCATTTAGGCAATTTGTTAAATATAGTAGGCGCCATACAGACGATACTTTTGCGCATGACTGCTGTTTTTGCTGGATAGACTCGAAGAATGGTCATATCCCGTCTATTACGCGGTACCACGTCCTGTAAACGTGGAAATAGTTTGGGGTTTGTTTTAACGAACATTGCAGTTTCGAGGATATACAGACAAGGAAGAGTCAATAGCTTGTACCTTTTAAAATACGGCGTACATGTATCGACCATTTTTAACCCAAACATAGATCTAATGCATCTCTTTTGGGCCTTAAATGCAGTGTTAGCGTCAGTAGAATTTCCCCAGAATATGATGCCGTATCTTAGGTGAGACGCAGCTAAGCCATGGTAAGCCGCAAGCAAGGTATCTACATTTAAAACTGCAGCTAGAGAGTGCAGTGCAAATGCAGAACTACCGATTTTTTTACAAAGGTTCTCGATTTGAGATTTCCAGTCAAGTCTTTTGTCAATTATTAGTCCAAGGAATTTAGTATTATTTACACTTTCAACAATTTTATTATCTATATATATGTCCATATTTTCCATAGTCAGTCGTTGGCTAAAATGTATGATTTTTGTTTTATCTAAATTAATCTTTAAATTATTATTGTTTAACCATTCTATTATTATTATTATTATTATTATTTATTTATTTCAATCAACTTAGGATCATAGTGTACAATTAAAATCAACAACACAATTAAAATCAAAAATTAAAACACAAAAATTGAAATTATTATATAAAATGAAAACAAATTAGAATACAAATTAAAAACACAAAAATTAAAATTATTACCTATATAAAATTAAATCAAATTAAAAACACAACAATTAAAATTATTATATAAAATTAGATCAAATTAAAAACAAATGAAAAATTATTATAAAATTAAATCAAATCAACAATCAAAACAATATCTTAACATTAGTCAGTACGTGAACCATGCAACAGTGGTTCACGTACTGACAGTCGAAGCGTTCAGCAAAAGCCCTCAGGATACTGTTGCGGCTGGCCCGCACCCTGCGCACCAGGGATGTGCACCGCTTGCGCATGACTGTGTGGAAACAATCCACACGCGCCTCGGCAAACATCCCCGATGCGCTACAGAAGCGAGGCAGCCCCAAGAGTACCCTGAACGCGTTATTGTATTGAACACGTCTATTATAGATGTCAAGGTATTGTGAATGTCAAATTTATATTGGATCATGTCATTGCTATTGCTAGAAATGGTCACCGTGCTATCATCTGCAAATAAAGTCATAGGATGTGTAATTGATTTTGGCAAGTCATTAATATAGAGTATAAAAAGTGGAGGTCCAATACACTACCTTGTGGAACACCAAAAGTTGTTTGACGTTCCTCCGATAGGTATATCTCTTCCTTTTTAGTGGTTATATTAATTCTCGTGATTTCTGTCTTTTGTTTTCTATTAGTCATGTAGGATTTAATTAAATTAAGAACATTACCTCTTATACCATAAGTTTTCTTATTAAAATGTCATGATTTACGTAGTCAAATGCTTGAATCATATCGCAAAATATGGAGTATACAGGTGTTATTTTGTCCATTTTTGTCAATACGGTGTATAAAAAGTCGTAGATCGCCATATTTATAGACTTATTTTTGCGAAATCCCTTTTGCTCATTACATAATATATTATTTTTTTCAATGTAACCATTTAATTCCGTTTGAATGAATTTCTCAAATATTTTCGAGAAGATAGGAATCAGAGAAATAGGCCTGTAGAATTCCATTTGCTCTCTATCTTCTTTTTTAAATAATGGCTTAATGATCGCTATCTTTAGTGCATCAGGAAACGTGCCGGCTACGATACACAGATTTATAATATGAGACAGATGGTCGCATATTTCAGGTGCTACAGCTTTTATTACCTTGGTTGATATACCATCGTACCCCACACTATTTGTGTTTTTTAAGGCCATAATGATAGTCTGTACCTGTTGTGGTGTGCAGGGTGCCATAAACATCGAGTTTTTGTAGTTTAGGATAGGCCGTGTAGTTTTATAACTTGACTGGATGGCTTGTATTTTATTAATAAAAAAGTCATTAAATTGATTAGCAATTTGTTTCGCATCCGTAATTTTGTCGTTATTGATTTTTATTTTCGAAATATAATTTTTAGGCACATAAATTTTTTTTGATTTATTATTTGCCAGGCGGTTTTGCATTTGTTGTGTTATGTTATGATTTTATAGTTATTTTGTGAACGCTGTTAGGGACCTAACTAAGGACTGAACTCAAAAGCAGTGGACTGTAATTTTAAATAGTATAATCCAAAATAGGTGTCTACAATAATACTGTTGGTAAACTAAGAAATGTGCGCGCGCGTCGTCTTCAGAGATCGGTAGCGAAGTGGGCTGGTGGCCCGCGTCCCGCACGTCGCACGCCGCACCTCTCGGCGCCGCCCGCCGTCGCCCGCCGTCATCCGACAGCAGCCGAAGATTGCCGAGTGGTCGGCGGCGCCCGAACATCCTCCCCGGGTTGAAGTATTCAAGTGAGAGGAAGTGGGCAGACGTTGTTGTAAGCCCGCACCACCGTTCCTCTCTTCGTCTTCAACTCCACTACCCGTGTGGTCCCGTCGCTGCCAGGGAAGACCTTGATGACACGCCCCAGTGGCCACACCAAGGGCGGTTGGCCTTTCTCTTTGATGAGGACCAGTGCTCCCATTGAAAGTTGGCCTGTTGACGCTGTCCATTTAGTTTTTTGCTGGAGCAGAGAAACATATTCTAATTGAAAACGATTCCAAAAATGTTGTTTAATGTGTTCCACTCTTTGGTAGCGCTCCAGTCGCCCGATGTTGTGATCAGTAACCTGTGGATGCGGAACGGATATTAGTGGTCGCCCAATTATGAAGTGTCCAGGAGTGAGTACGGAAAAATCTAGAGGATCAGTGGAAAGAGGGGTGAGAGGACGGGAATTAAGGACGGCCTCTATTTGAGTCAAACACGTGACCATCTCCTCGTATGTGAAGTGTGTTAAGCCTAAAAGTCTCTTGAGGTGATGTTTGGTGGATTTGACAGCGGCTTCAGCAATGCCGTTGAAGTGGGGGGAGTATGGAGGCGCAAAAGAAAATTTGATGCCTTGTTGAGCAACTTCAGACACGACATTCGAGTCTTGTAAAAACTTACGCAGCTCATTGCAAGTACCTACAAAGTTTGTCCCATTATCGGACAAGATGCTTTCGGGTTTGCCACGACGAGCCACGAACCGGTTCAAAGCAGCCATGTAGGCTTCTTTCGTGAGGTCTGTAACAAGCTCGATGTGAACAGCCTTAATGGCAAGGCAAACAAAAATACACAGGTACGCCTTTATAAGCCTACACCCTCGCCCTTTGCGATCAGCTATCAGCACTGGCCCAGCATAATCCACACTACAATTTAAAAATGGGTGTTCTAAATGTGTCCTTGAAGAGGGCAGCTGACCCATTGTAGGTTGCACAGTTTGACACTTGTGTTTAAAACATTTGATGCATTTTTTAACAATACATTTAGAAAGATTCCTACCACCAAGAGGCCAATACATTTGGCGTATAATTGCCAAGAGCAGTTGAGGGCCGGCGTGTAAGCAGTCGAGATGATATTTATGAAATATTATTTTAGTTATATGGTGCTTACCACATAATAATACCGGGTGCTTGACATTATAATCATAAGGTGAGTTGTCAAGTCTTCCTCCTACGCGTATGAGACCATTTGAATCTGCAAAGGGACTCAAAGAAATAAGCCTATTTTTCCTTGGTAAGGACTTTCCTGATTCCAGTAAATTATACTCAGTAGGAAACATATCTATTTGAGCGTGACGTAAAATAAAATTTGTAGAATTTGTAAGTTCTTTCGTTCTGTTCACAGGAAAGGAGACCACGAAATTTATTATGTTTATGTTTTAAATTGTAAATAAATCTTAATATGTAAGCGACGACTCTCTGTAAGCGATTATAATTGGAATATTTGTGAATGAGTGACTTGATGAGTGAATGATTATTATTGTTATGTGACAAATGATTTACAGTTAAATTATTGCATGATTGATGATGGGATGAGTGATCAGACAAGTGTGATGACACAACTTCAGGTAGATCTTGTTTCAAGTTTTCATTGGGCATTTTTGGCCAATATTCTGCATCATTTAACAAAAATTGAGGACCTGACCACCATAAGGAACACTCGCTGATAAGGTCAGCCTTCAGCCCGCGAGAAACAAAATCCGCCGGATTTTCCTTCGACGGCACGTAGCTCCACGTGTGCCCTGTAGTGCGTTCTTGTATTTCATTGATGCGATTTCGAACAAAGGGTTTTAATAAATTAGGTGTCATGGAAAGCCAACTCAACACTATTGTCGAATCGCACCAAAAATAACATTTACTAACGGGTTTGGTGAAGGAATTCCGTACATTAGCACACAGTCTTGCTCCTAATAAAGCCCCACATAACTCAAGTCTAGGGATGGTTGTTGGCTTGATTGGTGCAACACGATTTTTAGAGACCAACAGCTGTACTTTTACCAACCCATCCTTAGTACTAGACTTTATATAAATACATGCACCGTAGGCCTTTTCGGATGCATCTGTAAACACATGAATCTCATTTGTAGTTGAATTGTCACATGAAATCCACCGGGGTATTTTAATAGTGTTTAAACATGGTAGACTGTTCACGAACATTAACCAAGAGGTATGTATATTATCAGGTACTTGCTCGTCCCAGTCACACTTAGCCGTCCATAGACTTTGGATGATAATTTTTGCCTCGATAATGCAAGGACCTACCAGACCTAATGGGTCAAATATTTGACTAATCACAGATAAAATGTGGCGCTTTGTGATTGGTTTGGTAGTGTCGACCGATATTGAAAACTCAAGAGAATCAGATTTACATAGCCAATATAGGCCTAATGTTTTAGATGACACGTTTCTATCCTCAGACAAGTTCAACCTATCAGAATGCCCTGAAACACCGGCTATTTCTGTTAAAATATTAAAACTATTAGATTGCCACTTTCTCAAATGAAAGTTAGCTGACGCTAAAATGGATGCAACTTCTTTACCCATCTGGACCACCTCGGAAACCGAGTCGCCACCACTAAGATAATCGTCGACGTAAAAATCCCGTTCAATGGACGTCTTTACAACGTCATTAGAGGCGGTTGTTGCTAGACTGACTAAGCTCTTAGTAGCTAAGTAAGGGGCGGAAGCTGTGCCATAAGTAACAGTATTAAGACTGTACGTTTGAAGTGGTAGCTTGGGGTCAGCACGAAAGATAATTTGCTGTAATTGACGTTGCGATGGGGTTACTTGAATGGCCCTATACATCTTCTCGATGTCACCAGATATAACAAACTTATGCTGACGGAAACGCAACAATATCGAGAATAAATCATCTTGGACAGTGGGCCCCACCATTTGGATATCATTAAACGACACTCCAGAAGTAGTCGCTGCTGATGCATCGAAGACTACTCTGAGCTTAGTTGTGGTACTGGATTCTCGGATGACTCCATGATGTGGCAAAAAGTACTCAATTTTGTTACCTGAATGAGGTTTCCTTGATGAATTATTCATGTGCCCCAAGCTCACGTACTCCTCGATGAACGCAACATATCTTTCCTTAAAAGCAGGATCACGTTGGAAACGACGTTCCAAAGATAAAAATCGACGTTTAGCCATTTCATATGACTCGCCTAACTCACTGGGATCATTTTTAAGAGGCATTGTAACTATGAATTGCCCGTCTTGATCACGCACAGTGTTAACACGAAAACTTTCTTCGCAAGCTCGTTCTTCCTGTGACAAGGAATGCTCAGAAGAAACGGAATCGAGCTCCCAAAACCTATTTAGGCTATTATGCAAATCGTTCATGGAGATATTACAAAAATGTGAATATATATTTTTGGATGGTTGTTTTAGAAGAGCCACAGAGCCTGATACTATCCATCCAAGCTTTGTCTCATGTAACTTGGGCTGAATTTGCCTAAATTTATAGATGCACTACCTAAAATATTCCAAAATACTTCAGCACCA
Source organism: Xestia sexstrigata (assembly GCA_941918905.2). Lineage (NCBI taxonomy): Eukaryota > Metazoa > Arthropoda > Insecta > Lepidoptera > Noctuidae > Xestia > Xestia sexstrigata. The sequence continues at coordinate 7,073,847 of OW799217.2, read as the reverse complement.
ACTAATATGTCAATCTCTGATGGAACATTGAATGACGGATCGGCTAGATTTAAATCTAATGGTAATGGAATGCTACTTATGTCGACCAAAGTAGACGGCAGCAATTTGGTAATTGTTGGTAATATAAAACAATTTAAGTCTGTCTTATAACTGCCGCTGCATGATTCAATGGTTAGGTTGCAAGACTGTGTACTTAATGTAGTGTGACTGTTTATACCTGTCACCGTGGAGCTCGCGCTACGTCGAGGAAGTCCTAGCCGATCGCATAGTTTCTGCGTAATAAAATTAGCTGTGCTACCATTATCAAGCAGGATCCTGGCGTCGCTCTTGATGCCTCGGTGGTTCACCACTCTCACCAACGCTGTGGACAGTAAAATATGAGAGGTAGTATGCTGGGACCGAGCGTCACTCGACAAGGAGATATTTTCTGAGGTGCCATTGTGTGGAGCAGCACCTCCAGAAATATCAGTGGGTAATGCTACACTATTGGGCATAGGATCTTGGAATTCAGTAGACTGTTCCACGTGTAAAAGGGTATTATGTCTACCTCTACAATATTTACAAGGAGCTAATCTACATCGCTTTGTTAAATGACCACTACGTAAACAGTTGAAGCAAACTTTAAACTCCTTGACCTTTAGTATACGTTGTTCTACGTTTAATTTTCGGAACTCTTCACAAGTGTACAATAGATGATTTTGTTTGCACAAGGGGCACTTTGCCTCATACCTTTGTTTTGAACTATTGTCAGGTTGATTAGCTGCCACTACCAATGACTTATGTTTGCTTCCAACTTGATTGCCATGAGTGTTAGTACTATTTTCTACGTTAAATGTGGCCCGGTTATGTTCCAAGGTTTCTAACAAATCAGCTTTCTTACTAATGAAGGAACAAAATTGTGACACCTTTGGTTTTGTTGGTATGGTGTTACGATGAGCTTCCCATTCCCTGCTAGTGATAGGATCTAGTTTACTTGCCATATTATAAATAATCAATGTATCCCAGCTTTCCGTGGGCTCGTCCATTAAATTTAAGGCTCTGAGATTTTTATTAATTAAATCATTTAAACGACGTAAAGAAGAGGATGATTCTTGTTTAATACAGTCTACACTATGTAAAGCCTTTAGATGGGTATCTACTAGAAGCCTACTATTATCAAAGCGGTCGCATAGTAACTTCCACGCCATTTGATAATTATCACCTTTAAAATCAATATTTTTAATTATTTCCAAAGCGTCGCCCTTAAGCGACGCACGGAGGTAGTGGAACTTACTAATGGCATCTATGCAACTACTGTTATGGATTAGTGACAAATATGTATCTCTATACTCAAGCCAGTACTGATAACCACCATTAAAATTAGGCAAATCTATTTTAGGTAAGCGTATAAAGTTACGTTGTTGGAACGATTCACCTGAGTGTTTGTTCACCGAGCCTGTTACAGACCCGTAGTCACCGCTGTCATCGTTAGCAAGCAGGCCGTTCACCTGCGCCACGAGTGCGTGATAACGGTCCTCGAACTTAGCTCTCTCTGCGTACGCCTCGTCGGGATCATCCGAAAGCACCTCGATGTCCATCTGTAAATTGTTGAATTCGTCGTATGTAGCTTCAAATTTTTTAAAACGGCTCTCCAACTCTAAGCGTTGAATATCGGAAATAACCTTGCAACTAATAAGCACATTCATGTAATTGGTGAAATTTGTAAGCTTTGCCTTAATGGCACTTCGCTTTCTCAACAATACGTCTAAAGAGGCCATAGCTTAATCCAGGAAGAAAATCAATTGGTAATATTAACACTAATTGATTATGCGTAGCAAAGTTTCGTAAAGAAGTTGGCAGTTAAGTTTAAACTAAACACTTAAAAAAGTGAATGAATAGCCGCGTGACCTTGATGAATGTCACCGGTCAATGACCGCTCAGCTGTTGCTCACACAGTCGATCATGCACACAAGTAACGGTACCTAGCCTGATAGTTTAGCAGTGAACAGGCGCGTAAGCGTAAGCAGTGCACAAGAATGAAAGAGATAGCTAATGTTAACACGTATTGACTCAAATATGAACGTGAAAACGGAAAATAATTTGAATTTAACGGAATAAAAACACAAAATGTTTGTTTGAAGAGGCAGAAAAGGATATAGAAGGATAAAAATTGGAACAAACTCACACAATACCGAATCCTTATCCACAAGAAACCTGTCCTGAAATTCTTCCAAGCGATGACTCGGCGTAAATCGTCCAATCCAGTCGATGTAATAAGCGCCGGCGTCGTTATCAAGACTTGGTGAAGTGTAGTTTCAGTTCCTGTTCTTCCTTTGTTTTATTGACTTCGGTAGAAAAAACCGTTGCTCCGGTGACGCAGCGAATTCAAGTTTTTCGAGTCCAAAGTTCACCAACGTCGTAATGCCAGTTGCCGCCGAAATTGGTTCTACCAAAACGCGACTATAAAGAGGCTCGAAGGATCAATTGTTAGGGACCTAACTAAGGACTGAACTCAAAAGCAGTGGACTGTAATTTTAAATAGTATAATCCAAAATAGGTGTCTACAATAATACTGTTGGTAAACTAAGAAATGTGCGCGCGCGTCGTCTTCAGAGATCGGTAGCGAAGTGGGCTGGTGGCCCGCGTCCCGCACGTCGCACGCCGCACCTCTCGCCGCCGCCCGCCGTCGCCCGCCGTCATCCGACAGCAGCCGAAGATTGCCGAGTGGTCGGCGGCGCCCGAACAAACGCTGTGTCAGAGTCATGATTTTTCTGAAAAGCTTAGAGTATTCTTTAAAGCGAGTTCTATTTAATTCATTTGATTTTAATCTGTAGGTCCACAGAAGTTGCCGTTTTTTCTTACTACAGGATCTAATACCTTTAGATATCCACCTTGGCTTTGTTATTACATTTATTGTAACCCTAGTCTTAGGAAAACAGAGGTTGTGAAAGAAAGAGAATATTTCATGAAATTTGTTGTACGCAATGTTCGGGTCATCCGTCTCATATATTTCGGAGAAATACATTTTGCTCATACAATATTTAAATTTCGATATATTTTCGATGCTGTAGTTGCGTCTAAAAACACTGTATTTATCGATCGTACATGTTTTATTTACCGGGCATTTTAAAATCTGGGCTGTGTGGTCTGAAAGGGCAAACTCTAAGACTTCTGATATACACCGTTTCTTATAATTATTCGCAAAATTATCGATACATGTCTGACTTTCCATTCGAGTTGGTTGATTGATTGCTAGTTTTAGGTTGAAGCTAAGTAGAAGGCACTCAAATTCCATCGCCTGATAATTCCTTTTTAATATGTCTATATTGAAATCGCCTGCTATGGCAATATTTTTATAGGCATTCTTTGATAATTCATGTAAGACTATTTCGCATTGATTAAAGAAACCATTGATATTGTTCGTATTTGGAATTCTGTACACACATACAACGGCAGTCTTGTACTTGGTGAGCTCGATGGCACAGCATTCAAATGTCCCTGTTATTGACATTTTTGAGATTTTTACTAGCTCTTTCCATTCGTGTCCATTTCTAATTAGGATACAAGTTCCACCTCTCTTAACGTCTTTTCTACTATAATGAGCTGCTAAGCAATAGTTTGGAATGTTTAGCTGGTTTACATAGCCTTCCATCATAAAATGTTCTGAAACGCATACTACATCCACTTGTATATTTTTTTCTTCAAGTTCAGTCAGACAAACTGTGAACGCATCTGCCTTGTTCAATAGACCTGCTATGTTCTGGTGCATTACATGGAGATGTTTAGTGACGAAAAAGTTCACCATGTGACAGATTATCCGTACTACAGTTCATGTCGGTCGATATCATTCGGTTATTATATTCGGTAATTAATTTTTTCTTCTTGGTCTATGTTGACGACATGATGGTTCTCTTCTAGTTACAATGTATAATTATTTAATGACAAAAGTTTGTGTGATATACTACGACTAAAAAGGGCAAAATGAAAAACTTTATTCCAAAAAAAGAAACGACTTTTTGAAAAAGTTTTTGTGACGATAAGGTTGCTTTTGGACTGTAAATGACACAGGTAAAGCTACTGTAAAAGGACTGTAGTCGTTCCTTGTAGAAGTTTATCTGAAAACCGTAAAGAGGTTGTTTTATAGGGCTATTATTTTTAATAATGTGCGTTCAATTTGATATATTAAATGGCTAATTCTTGATCGCCGTGGCAGGGCCGTACTAGGAACGTGGGCAATTAATTAAATTACGAACGAAAATTGAAGTGCCGTATATGAGTATGGAGAATTTCGTAAATTAATGAGCTCTCTCTTTTGTTTCTTAATAAGCGTGCCAAAAGACAAATTCTATGTTGAATTAACTTCGCAATGAACACGGGGAAAAGTCGTGCGAGTAATCAAAGGAAATGGGATGCTGTGATGAATGAATGAATAGCAAATATCACATGTAGGTAGATGTGTTGTGTAGGTGTATCATTTGAAAAACAGAAATCGTCGTATTGATGTTTGCTTGTTAGAGATCGATATGAAAGCAAAAAATTCAAATTTTTTGGTGTTATAATTTAGCTATAAAAATTATGGAGGAAGTACCAATGTTGCAATGTAAATTAAATAAATAAAATATAACAATCTCAAAGTACTGTTCTGTTAGTTTAAAACACATTCGAATTAAAACATTTAATTCTAATGCTCGTTTTCATTCACACTAAACGACACCTAGATGAGTGCCTAAGTGTTATTGCACTGTAGGAATGTCAACTCTTAGGACAAGTAATTAAGTACTTATTTTTAAATTGTATAGCATTAACCACAGTGGAACTTTTTAAAGCCATACATCAAATCTTACAAACATCCTCCTTGGATGTGTGTTGTGACGCGAATGAATAAAATAAGAAATAAGTAGAGGAAGTCTGGAAGTAGCGAATCGGTTGTCATGGTATTGGCGCGTGCGGAGACATAGGAACAATGTGGTGGGGAAAGTTTTGAGTATGAATGTAGATTGCTATGAGAGTAGAGGAAGACCAAAGAAACAATAGATTGACTGTGTGAAGGATAATGAGAAAGGAAGTGACTCTGAGATGACGATAACAATTAAGTATGGAAGAAGAAGACATGCTGCGCCGACCCTAAAACAATTGGGATAAGGGCCAGGAGAATGATGACTAATAAAAACTAATTTAAGGTCACGGTGTCATTGTGGCCAAATTAAGTTTACTGCTATCATAGTAAAAAAATCACTTCGGCAAGCCGCAGGAGGTGGTAGATTTCGAAGAAGGTACCACTCGTCCAGGCCTCCTGAGAGGCCTTTTACGTGACTGCCTCCTTGTTGCGACTAAATACTATTTAGAAGTACCTCCTTTATGAATACGTCAGTTGCCAAAAGACTGGGTCGTCATGGCAACGACTTTGTTGACGTTTGACAATCAAGGCTCTTAGTTAGCAGATACCACCCGTATCTGCTAACGAGAGGTTTTCTCCATGTAACTCCTCTTTGATGAGTGAATATAAATTTTGAAAAATTCTATATGTTATTATTATACTCTAAACTTGTATTGGTATAATTGAAATAATTCTAACTTTATTATTACTATATGAAAAAATATTCAAAGTGAAGCATTTTTTCTTTGAAATTTCGTAACTACTCTTAAAAGGCATTAAGTATTAGCTTTTTTTTCACACAAATATTGGCCACCTTTTTCTTCACAAAATGTACAATTGGCATTTTGATCTAATGATTTGTTAGGCTACAATTCAATAAAATTACTCATTTCGCACTATTCGGCCCGCAGTGACTGACATAACAACCACTTTGTAGTGCAAGCTGATTAAAACTTTATTCTAACAGTATTTCAAACGAATTTTATACCACCACAAATAGAGTTGCTAATTTATCAGATACCCCAGCCTTAAACGTCTTAATGGTTATCATAAATTTTAAAATCCTCATAAAAGAGTTTCAATCAATCAATCAATCAATCAATCAATCATTTATTTTGTGAAACATAGGTATGGTTACAGATAGTATATCGTCTAAAATGTGTGCACTATGTTTAGTAGTTTAGTATGGAAACGCCCTCAATTTTTCTGTTATATTTTTTTATTTCGAAAACTATAAGTTTTATCGCTAAACTTTACTTTCAATAGTCAAAATTGTAGAGTAAACAATTTGATTTAAAAAAAAATAATTGCGACGCTAAAAGTATTTAGGTATCGTTTCGGAGATATAATTTTTATTTCCAAATATTTTAGAATTTTCAATCCCCAAGTTAGGGGTTGCATCAAAAAAGCTTAAATTTAAAATGTTAAACGGTTCAAAAATTTTCCAAAGGAAAAAAGTTATGGCCAAAAAACTGATTTCAGAAAAACCGCACCCCATGGACGAATTCCGCCCATTCACGAACTTGACCTAAGTTTTGACCCTTTCGATTTTTGGGCCAAATTTGAAAGCAATCGGTGCATAACTGCAACATGTAGACTGTGGCTAAATTTTGCTTGGCGCCCCACATACCAACATACGTATATATAATATTTATATAAACTTTTTAACTGGCGGTTGTTTTGGGCTCTAGGGGTCATAACTAGACCCCCTATGGTCGGAAAACTCGACTTTAGGTGCAAGAACCCCGGTGCAACAATTATTGCCGATGAACAATCAATAAATAATTATTCAGGGCCTGCAAACAATAGGTGTGTGGGTGCAAACATTTAATTTAATTAGTCAATTATTTCATGTGACATCATTGACATTGAAAATCAGGCCATGTGAGTCAGTGCATACCTTTATTATTATGAGGTAAACGGTAATCATTACGTTATTTTTAGTACATAAGGGAAAATAAATTTATAGGCATCATCACCAGAAACAAATATTAGCTCTACGGGTTTTAAAAATAGACGTAACAACTATTGAATAGATATGTTTATTAAACATCGCGCAATCATTATCCAGATTTCGGATCCAGTCTGTCCTATCCACCTTTTAGGTCCGGTTCACATAGCTGATGATTTTCGGTCTCCACTCCAGGATTCGTTTACTCCATCGACTTTCGTTTACTATCACTTCTGCTTGTAAGTTACGTCGATAACACCAAATCTTTTCTGAACCACTGAATGCGAATAAATTTGAAACAATTTAAATTAGTTTTCACGGATCGTAACAGTTTCAGTATTAAAAATGTTTCTATTGCCAGTTTGTGCAAAATGATTCATGTAACGATAGTTTGTATAACAGATAATATCCGAATAACGTGTACGTGTACAGCCTATCAGAACACGTAAAAAACGTTTTTGTCGTCCTCCCTTTGAAATTATTCCTAATCATTATAATGATACAAATCCTCTGTTTCCATGGCAATAATTCAATAAACCCACAAACGTTTTCAAGAATTATTTTTTCTAGACTTGAAGGGCCCTACTCACATCTTTATCTTATTTGAACAGAAAAAAATCTGGAACAAATTGTAAAAAAATATTCCCCTCTTACATCTTACTTATACCCCCACACACAAGATAATTTCTTCCAAAACTGTCTCAACGTGTGCTCTTAATTTGATTAAAATACTTTCAATCGAGCCCGAAATTACTTTAATCAAGTATTGTAGGTGCCTGCCTTAATACGTCGTAATTGCATTTTAAACCATAAATTTAATTTACCTGACATTCTTGACGTTTTGATAGAAGTTAATTTACGAAAATTACTATGGTTTTTTGGAGAAAGTTCACTCGTAAATGATTTGAACTTTTTGGATTCTCTCGTTTTGGATATCTATTATTAAATATTATTAAGCTCGCCAGTAATATTTCAATGTCCATGATGTACGATTTTTTATTTTTATTAATAACAATACAATACTTCCTAGTCCGGACCTGTAAGACACTTAACTTAACGCCATTGAATTTCATATCTTAGCACACTAAACTTAAAGCTGATATTTGTTATGCAGCCATAAAATGTAGGCATTTATTGAATGACTATTTATGAAAAACACCTGATTTCCATTCGATTAAGTTTCATGTCGCCGACAGAGGCTGTCATTACTAGTCTGATTGCATCCAAGATACCTTGCAGACGCGTTAATGAAAGGGTGTAAGTGCCATTCATCTGTCATTGCATTTTATGCTAAAAACTCGTTGTGGTCAGAATAAATTTGCCTTAACGGCTATTCAAGTGTCGCCCGAAGCGAGATGTAAAGGCAGTATGATTGGTCAGCAGGATCATAAATTGTTGGGCATTTGGGTAATTTGATTGATTACTGCTTCATAGATCTATGAAACGCAAGCGCAGGTTTAAAGTGTCAAGATTTAATTACCCAGTGGAACTAGTGAAGAGATCTAAAAATAGGTGCACCTATTTTTGTGCACTGTCTGTCAAATAAGAATCGTCGTTAAAAAAAAAAATTGCCCTTCACATATATATTTTTCATTTTGTGTGGTCTGTATGTTAAAACAGTATTATGTGTTGGCCATACAAATATTGGTTTTGGTAACAGAGGCGTTAGATCCAATCACTCTATCTCTGTGTCGGTGGACCAACGGATTTCGTTCATGTAGATAAGTTTGGTAGAATATTTTTTTTTTTCATTATGTTTGCTATGTCAGGCTGACGTTTGACCACTGACTCAATCAAAGTAACCTAATCGGTATCCACTGCTGAACATAAAGGGTATAAATATGAGGTATTCCTCAGAGCGCACCTATATACCCTTTTTGAATCTTTTTTGTTGTGTTTTTTTTTCGCATGGGAAATCATCAAATGATTTCTCCCGCTCTGGGCGGAGCAGGAGGGAGTGTCAGACTTTTACTGACTAAAACCCATCCATGTTCCTTCATCGCCCTTTGTGTTCCGGGGTCACGGTATCTCTTTCGAACAGTCCCGCAACCCCGGCAGGACCCTTATTGAATCTGAAAGGCACTTGTTCTCCCCGTCGCGTCATTGCGATCATGTTTTTATTCTGGACCACACCTATGAACCTTCTAGTTACGGAAATATTGGAGGTCAAAGTTCCAACGTTTTCAAAAGTTTTTAGCTAAATCATAACTTTACTTTAAACACCTCCACAACCTCCATACCATTCAACGCATCCATCAGCACAATGTTTTGAGTGCGTTACATTGGGGCCTACCGTATAACGTGATGTTTCACCCCAAAATATAAAGTCGTTTCCTAGCAATAATTTTTCGTAGATTTTTTTTGTTTGATGTACAGAATTCTGACGGTGGATGGTTGACGGTTTCGCGAAAGGTTCGTTTACACCTTGCAGCTAAAACTCTCCCGACTGATAATATTTCTTAGATTGAGGCCTGGCTGTTAAAAATAAATGAGATTTCTCACCACGGAGAGCCTAGATTAAAGCTTAAACTTAAATCTAAGCCCATCAAAGTTAATCACACTTCTAAGCATACGCATCCTTCCTTATAATTCTAGGTATAACAAGTTACCTGCCTAGCTCAGTATTACCTGCTTAGACCAAGTTACCAACTATATGACGTGCTAAGTCATATAATTACGTAATCCTGTAGAGGTTCTCTGTGAAACGTTGCTAAAGCTGGTCTAGTTTAGATGTTTTGAAACTGTTTATGATGTTTATGCTGCTCCATTTTATAAGGGTACTGTGTGTAAGAGAAATGGAAAAGCTTGCTGGAGTTAATAATACGATACGACGTAACATTTTAATAGCTTTTATTATATATACGTCGATAAGTAAGTAAATTTACCTAAAATCATCATCATCATCATTTCAGCCGAAAGACATCCACTGCTGGACATAGGCCTCCCCCAAGTGTCGCCACATTGACCGGTTACCGACGTAGCCCGAAGAATTGCCAAACTTAAGTGGCAGTGGGCAGGGCACATTGCTCGCAGAACGGATGGCCGATGGGGCCGAAAAGTTCTGGAGTGGCGACCGCGAACCGGAAGACGTTGCGTTGGAAGGCCTCCCACTAGTTGGACCGATGACCTGGTGAAGGTTGCGAGAATCCGCTGGATGCGAGTCGCACGGGATCGAAAATACATATTAAGTATTTTAGATCTATCTACTTACTTATCGGCAGTCGTACTATCTGGGGGCACGGAAGTTCTCCCGCCAAGACGAGCCAAGCGAAGCGCAAGGGCACTACCTACCTTTTCTCGAAGCGCTTCGTCGTTTTTTTGACTTTCATAACTTGGGTTTGGGTTATACCAGATAAACAAAATTCTTGGGATATGTTGTCAATAGCAGACTTATTGAACATATAAAGTTTTAATTGCATAGCTCTTATACTTTAGATTTTTATTGATATCTTTAAAACCCTGATTTCGTCACTGACTGATGATCATCACAATTCTTCGGGTATTTCCTAATGTCCTAGAAAACTGAAATTTGGTATGTAAGCTACTATTAGTACACAAACAACAAAAAAAAAACTTGTAGCTTTTATCCCCCAAACCCTTAAACTAAGTGATGGAAGTTTGTATGAGGCTTCCGCAATTTTGACGCTAGAGGTCTGAAAATTTATTTAGGGACTCCTTGTTATTATAAATAATAAAAAGGTCCCAAGCAACTTACAAAAAGAAATTAAATTCCACCAAAAACAATTTCATGTAAAATGTTGCCAAGACGAGACCATATGACTCGCACTGTCAAAAAGTTATCAGATTTGATGTAGAGCCAAGCTTCTAACTCTAGACGCCCTAACTCTACAAGGTCTAACTTCACAAACTCTACACTTTAGTCAAAATTATGTGGATGTCTTTAATCTCAAATCTTCTTCAAGAATTGGGCTATCAAAAGTAAAACAAAATTTTCAAATCCGATTTGACTGTTCCAGAGATTAGCGCCTTCAAAAAATCTCTCTTCAGCTTTATTATTTTAGGCATAGATTTAAAACCCGTCAGAACAATAAATGTTCTACAAAAGAAATAAACATAAAAAGTTCAGATTTAACTTAGAAATAGCTCTAGTAACAAATAGCTCAGGCTTATAATAAATTCTTTTCTGTTTCGTGCCTTATTTCTAAACTCAATAAAAAGCTCGACCTGTTGACGTGCAATATGAGTATACCAACACTATTTATTTCATCAACAAATTACTTCATAAGCTTGCATACATTACCTTAGGCATCACGTATGTAACCAGCACAACGTTATAACACTAATCTTACTGTTAACTATCGTCAGCCTTTCAAAATGATGAACTGCTTTTCTTGGCCCTCCCGAGTGTATCTTTGTCCTTTGCATTCTTCAATGCCAAGAGTCGTGTGACTATATCCGTTGCCACTTGGCCATAAGCCGCACGTTTAAGCGACATGCGAGGTGTGAGAGCCACTGAGAAGAAAACAAATATGAGTCGCTTAAAGCATGCTACCAGTCACCACGAAGCGTTATAAGAAGCGAAGGAAATAAGTGAAGGCCACACGCACCGCATGACGAATAACGCCTTTTTTTTTTTTTTTTTTTTTTCGGGTGGGAAACCTGAGGTCGGAACCGAGACCTTAGGAGCATTTTTGAGATAAAATTGAATTGTTTTCATAACTATCCAGAAAAGAGCCCTACTAATGAATCTCGACAAGTCCTCAAGAAATGATTAAACTAGTCTTTCTGTACCTATGAAAGTGGGCCTGAAACTAAAGTTACCTAATCGTACCTTAATTATGCTAGATAAATTTGATATATGGTCTTCTTCAAGTAGAATAGAGAGGTAGGTGACATCTTCTCACTCGAGCCAACATCTTAGAACGGTAGAACAAATGAAATGAATCCATACGGCATTCCCAATGCATTCCGTCTGCACTTAAAAACCAAAACAAAAACAACCCCTTACACATGCAATTGACTCGTTAAAACAGACGCGTAAGTTCATAAAATATAATAAACAGAAAGGCCTTATAAAAATAAAAAACATCCATTCATTCATTCGTGTCGTACAAAGTCGTTGGGTTCCAGTACTCAGGCGAATGCTGACGCCGGAAAACTATTCTGGGTCGCGAATAAAAGTGACCCAGTTACAAATGATCTGGCCGCGGTGACACTCGTAACCTAACCAGAATAAAACACGGTATTAGGTTTTCCGGTTGCTGAAACTTACCAGCTGCTGGTTGAAATCCGACAGGTGTATCCGTCGGGTTAATATTGAAAGTGACACTTTTTGTCTTCGTAACCCATCCTTGTTTTCGTCAGTCTGTTATAATTAGAGATCGGATATTCGCATGCATATGTACCTAAAGTTTGAGTGTTGACTAGTATGGAGTGCGAATTTGAGTATCAAAATAATCATTTTATAAACCCAGTCATAATTCCATTGTATTCTATTCGAGTATTCAGCAGCAAAATTGTAATATTTTTACGTGTTTCCACAAATTTCTTGGCTAGCTTAAAACGGAATAGAAATCAGTATCCGAATATCTGATCCGTAGTTAAAATTTACCATACCGAAAACAATGCACTTGCACAGCAAAGCGCCACTGACGCGCGCCTTGCACGCACTGCATGACACTGTTGAAAGGATCGATCAATTTACCTGCTCTCTGAATGAATTCACAAAAACAATGTTGTATGTGTTATGTTATTTTAAATAGTTATTTAGAAGATAGTTTAATTAAGGACCATGCTAACGCATTAGCATTTTCCTGTAATGTTAGTAGTGTTTGTGATAAATAAATAAAATAAATAAATTTAACAAATTATTTTTTTACTCTGAGGCCCGTTTTAACCCGATAACAACTTATGAACTTAGTTTGAATGTCTTTTGGTTTAATTTGTGAAATACACTATGAACAAACCAAAAGCACTATAAAATATAATACCACCGTATATGAAACTTCAGAAATCCGCATTTGTTATTGTGAAATTCGGTATTTCACATATTTTTTACAATTGGCAAGAAAAGAACAATACGTCATTCGTAATACGAACTGGGATATTTTGCAGTGACCGTAGTATTAGCGGTCACAAAAGTCATCCTCGTAAACGAAAACACTGTTGTACGCGCATGTACATTCAAGGTGTACTAACTTTTATTAGACGTTTTTATGCGACAGCCCTAATGAGTACAGTCGTGAACACTTTACGTTGTGCCGTCATGCGGTCATGTTATGGTTAATTACGGGCCTAAGTATAGAAAAAGTTATCGTAAAAGCTAGCTTAGGAATTCATGCATTCTGTATGCCAATCAAAAGTTTGGTAGTACTTCCAATAATATGACAATATCTAGTATTTACTGAAGGCAAGTGATTATAATTATTAGGAAACTCTTTTATTTTGATTTGCCAGTATGATTTGTGCGACAAAAATGCTTTGTTAGTTTAGATCTACGTTACCTTTTACGTTTTATTATTTATTTCGTCTCTCATTCATAAGAATGTATGACTTATCACTGGTCAACCTGTCAGCGTTTGGTTTGAGTTGGGCTGTCAACAAAAGTGCCTAATCTTTTTAAAGTAAATCAAAGATATTATTTCTAAAATTTCTGCTGTTGTGCCGCGTTATTTGCATGAATTTAAAATTATACAAAAAAATACTTTAATTAAGTACTTATTTTATAAACACACAATCAATTAACCAAATACCTACGTCAACACAAACATTTACCAACATCACATCCCAAGCTTGTTGCATTTCAGGCAACGTGCAACCGCACGTATTGTCTTGAGCAGTCGAGCTATAAGTGCCTCTAGATGGCTCGAGCTATAGCCCGAGACGGCTCGAGCCCGTACAACATACAGACGGCTAATTGCGAAGCCGCGAGGCCAAGCTACCGGGCCGAGGCCAACACTATTGACATAGAGATTCCTAGTTGTTCAGCTAAGATTGTAAGCGTTTTTGAACTTGTGAACATTTTCACCTCGTTCTTGAAAGTTTAGCTTTGGCGAATGTTGGAAGATTTTGAGTTTGGGTTTCTTTATTATTGAGGTGCTATGTAATGAGGTACTAATATGAATTAATGGTTTCGCGATGTTTATTGTGCAGGGTTAGGCCGTGTTCAAACCAAACGTATAGTCGGCCGCCGACTTTTTTTTAAATACAAGTTTTTAATGTAAGAATTTTACTTTAAACACCTTCCCGAACCCCGTACTATTCAATCCATCCATCAGCACAATGTTTTGAGTGCGTTACATTGAGTTCTACAACAAAACATGATTTTTCACCCAAAAAAAAAAGGCGTTTCCTAGCAATAATTTTTGCGTAAAGTTATTTAGTTTGATGTACAGAATGCTTGGTTGACGGCTTCGTGATGAGGTTGTTTACACCCCGTATAGGTACAAAACAAATTCCAAAAGCATTTACAGTTTCAACCCAGTTTCACACATAACTTTTAGAACCAACGTTTCTACCACTTTCTGTAACTAGTCTTTAAACTTTTCGATCGCTGCGGTTATACATTTCTCCCTTCGCATAACATCACGCCTGTAATCCTCGAAGGGTTAGGCAGAGGTCAATCTAATAGTACCTACCCACATTTCGCCAATTATGTTTAAGTCCCATGTAATAGGGGCCTATTGCCATCAACCGGCAAAATCCAGACTCCGTGGTTGCTACTGAGAAATTCCTGATGGAAAAACCCAATAACACTTAGGCTGACCGGGGAATCGAACCCAGGACCTCATGCTCAGCAGTCGTGCTTTCGACCACTAGACCAATAAGGCAGTAAAGTATTTCTGCCTTTGTAAATATTTAATTTTAAACAGAAACACAATCAAGACTAATAAAAATTCAGGTGGGCCTTGATTTAAAACTCGTTACGACTGTCCTAGTTTGTTTTTGCGGGTCCTAATGATCTTTTTCGGTTTGGATTTAAAGCTAATTTAAAATAAGAAATAAAGAAGTCTGGCAAGGCGTCGCTCAGATTTATTTTTTTCTTAAAGTATTTGTTTGTATTACGTTTTTTTGTGATTGTCTTTGTAAACGTGAATAAAATAGTAAAGATACGTTTCTTGTTTAAACAAGGAGACGATGTTTTTTTTATGTGGAATTTATAAGGACTTGTTCACAAAAGAAATATAATACTAATCAAGGAATGGGACAGTTTCTTTCTACTATTTATTTCGTTTTCACTGTAATGTAACCAAATATTTAAATTATTGGCCTTTATCATCATACTTTTTTATATTTAGTTTAAAAAACCAACACAAAGTCGACAACAAACTTATCTAGAACTAGCGGACGTCACGCGGTTTCACCCGCGTAGTTCCCGTCCCCGTGGGAGTACGGGGATAAAATTTAACCTATGTTCCTCAAGGTGAATGTAGCTTTCTAATGGTGAAAGAATTTTTGAAATCGGCGCAATAGTTTTTGAGTTTATTCATTACAAACACACATACACACAAAAATACAAATCTTTATAATATTAGTGTAGATAACATAGTTAAAATTCGTCTACATCGCTGTCAATAGGAAAAGTACCCAGTAGGCTGGCAGCATTGCCTCATCATCATCATCATCATCAGCCTATTAATGTTCCCTGCTGGGACACAGGCCTCCTCTCTATGAGAGGGAATGGGCTATAATCCACCACGCGGGCCCAGTGCGTATTGGTAGATGTCACATGTCTTCGAATTTTTTGGTTCTAGGACATGCCGGTTTAGTCACGATGTTTTCCTTCACCGTTTTGAGAGCAGTGGTGTTGAAATAAATTACACAAAGTAATGCGCCTGTCTGGGTTCGAACCCACGACTTACTGTTCGTAAGTCGGGGCCACCACCACTGGGCCACCGCTGCTCTCGCATTTCCTCAAGTTTTTTGAATATATAACACAACCACAAAAACATTAGGTAACTATTTAATCGAGTTACGAAAACGTCTTCTAAGTATATTTGGCCTTTACACATCATTCATTAAAGAGAAAACGTTATCAAGTACACATATATTATATCGTTCAATACAAAATGCTTCAATCACGTCACGTTCCCAAAATAACGCTTACAACAAAGCTCACTCACGATTGTATTAATTATATATGAAAGCACGTGAAACGAAATGAACACCGTACGACGTTACGTCATCCATACAAATACTTACACCCATCTCAATTAATGCCTGCGCCCCGACGCAGCCCTCATCAAACCTCATACGAATATCTAATTTAATTTAACATGAAAGCAATTTCATGTCAAATAAAAGCACACCTATAAGTCAATACGCGTCGGTAAAATTGACTGAGAAAATGCCACAGTGTAAAATTTTCAAAGCCCATTTCCGCGAAAATTTCAGCGTACCAAGAAGTGTCCAATGAAAAATGTTAGTCTGTGTCAAGAAATATGATATTACAATGCTGAATAAATTCAACGCTAACGACTTCGTTGAAGATAAGACAGTTGACGGTGTTACTAATTTTGACATTCGTACCACGTCTTAATTGAATGCGGGTGTAGAACGGCAGTGATTTTCGTATTGCCTTCGGTATTATGTATTCCTGGTACAGAGATTGTAATGATAGTTACTTCGAGTGAGATTCGAAAGGATCTCGATTTAATATTACATTTAGCCACACACATTACTTCCACAAGAAATTCACAATGATTCCGATTCAGGTTTAATCTAAATCTGGATTTCGCTGATTTTAGTATTTCTTAAACGGGATAAAATCTACGGTACTTAATAAAAATGGTTCTAAACTACATGCTTAATGGAAAGTTACACAACCGTTGACTTGATACAGAAGACGTCTGTGCGTAATCACAAGAATTGATAACCTCCTTTTTGGAAGTCGGTTAAAAAGTCTACAGAGGCCCTAGCACGAGTGCGCGGGTCAAAGTCAAAGTCAAAGTCATTTATTTTAAAACAACATACATTGTGTAGACATTTTGTAAAATAAAACTACAATCTAATATATTATAACAATCGCAGGAAAAAAAAGAGAATAAAATTAACAAATTCAAAATGATAAATAATCCATGTTCAATTTAAAATAATTAGTAAAACAATAACAGCGGGGTCGGCTTGCGGTCTAGCAGTATGCTGCTGAATATTTTTTTTGTTAGTACTGGGTAATACCCTTTGGTAAGACTGGTTGTCAGACTTTTAGGCCACTGACTATTATCTGTAACAACAGTAACGGTTTAACGTGCTTTCCGAGCCACGTTGGAAACTCGGTATGTAATGGGTGGTCACCCATCCACGGACGAACCTAAGCAAGCGCAGCTTAACATAAAGATTGTCCCGAGCGTCTGTTATTATTTGGCCACGAGCTCCTTTGCAAACGTTACTGCCAGATGTAAAATATTTGCAGAAATAAACTGCAGTTCACATCATTAACAAGGTCTACAAATAGAAATTACTTCATTCACTTACAATAAAAATAAATTTACAACAGACACTGTTCATTGAGTTGACCAGTTGTTTTATTTTCCTAGTCTAAAAGCCATATATCATTTTGACAGCTGAACAGCTGTATATTTTTCGTATACTTCGGTCTAGATAAAAACGATGAAAACTTCCTGCGATAAATTTTTCAGACACACTTTGGCTCGTAAAATTATTATGATCAACACAAATTCTAGACCGGAATTCTGTTTTATTTATGAAGACATTCAACTGTATTACTATGGTTACTTTATTAGATAATTATAAGGTGCCCTTCGTTTTAGGAGGCAATCCATTCATGTTTCGTTCTGGTGTAAATTCATTTATTTTGTCTTTGTTATATTAAACACCCACTCTTTTGCTACGAACATGCGTGGGAAAAAGGGATTTTCTTCTAAAATTAACGTACGATTGATAAAATTACTTTTCTGTCATACTTGTATGTCAGTACTGTTTAGTTTCATACAATACTAGATTTAGCCCGCGGTTTTGCCAGCGTGTTTCTAGATAATTTTTCACGGGTAAAAAGTATCCTATCCACAGACCCTGAAAAGGGCCTACAGACGCATCACGCCAGTTTTGTTTTAAGTCCCATGTAATAGGGGGCGAGACTATTATCATTAACTGAGCACAAATCCGTACTCCGTGGCTGCTACCGAGATATTCCTGATAGAAAAACCAAATAATACTTTGCCTGAACCGAGAATCTTTAGGTACCTTTATGAATAGGGCGGTGGCATAATATATTGCTATCACTAAGCTCAAACCAGATTAAAACTTAAAATAGTCTATACTATTTAAGTTTTAATCTAACATTTAATTTCAAGATCTAAAGTGACCTTATCGTGATTATTATTGAATTGAAAATCAATTGAACAGGTGGGCGCTGGCACACTTATTGACTGACTTATTGAATTGATCGCGGTGAACGAACGCTTTCGCAAGGTTAGTATTAAATCATGATTTAGTTTATCGAGGTACAAAATTGTATCCCAATTTTGTAGTCGTGGTAAGTAAAGTGCAGTAGGAGCTGTAATGAAGTACTTACCTGCAGGGCTATTATGTATCTCTGTTGACAGCTCGAAATGATAGTAGCTGGGCTCAGTGCCAATCGAATAACTGTCAAAAGGTTCGTTTCGTATTATGTATGACCAGTCGCGATCAAGTATGACGTCATTGGTGCTCATCGTAGCTGATAGTCACCGTAACTCATTTTGACAGACGCTTTCGTATCGATACTTTTAATATTGCGACTATGTAAGCATAGTGGACATCAAATTGATGACAACTGAGTTTGAAGTGGCTTTCGTGAAAGACGTTACGCCGTACCCGGGCTGTTAGTAACCGTCAAGTGATATCCACTCTGTGTAATACGTAATACCAATATTATGACATTCTCGGTTGTCATCAAAGTTCGGTGTACAACCGAAGCTTGATAGTCACTGGAGATCAAAAAGATACGTAATAGGCCTACTGGAGGAAATCACTTTATAAATGTTTACTAAACAGGAATAATATCAAGAAATGCAGTTTTCTTAACTTATCTGTATAGCCTTTTCAGCCGGCTTCCAGTCTAAAGAGATACAGCTGAATACTAGTATTTTACATGGAGCGACTGCCTATCTGACCTCCACGACCCAGTTAGTACTGGGTAATACCATAACCTTTGGTAAGACTTTTATCGGTCACTGACTACCTGTAATGACTGTCAAAGATCTGCAGTTTTCTTAAGTATTAAGTCTTGAAACAAACCACACCGTTTTTAGTTTACGATCCAGTAAATAGTAAAAGACAGAAATTTGGCAGTATACTTTTGAACTTTTATTTTTTATTTTGAATAGTTAAAAAATTGTTTTTGTTTATTGTATATATATTATAATAAACATTTAATATTAGGTAGGTAATTAGAAATAAAGAAAGAAAAAGCATTTACGAGTATTAGCCCGCACGGGACAAAACACAAATAAAAATGGGTAAACTAACACTACAACTAATAAAAATTAGACAAAGAGAAAAAAAATAAAAAAATAAAATAGCTGTAATAACGTTAGTTTTAGTTTTTATTTAAGTTTTGGTTTTTATACACATAAAAGCTACCCGCACTAAATAAGTATAAACATCATTTGTACGCCTTGCAAGGCAACACTTTTATTGAGACATATTTTTTTTTATAGCACCATGTACCTATTTATTTTTACTTTTTACTTTGACTGCGGTCCCATTCTGAAGAATTAGGGTTCCGTAGTCCTGACAAGGAACCCTTATAGTTTCGTCATGTCCGTCTGTCTGCCCGAGGTTTTGCTAAGAAGACCGTTAAGACCGTTAGTACTAGAAAGCTGTAATTTTGTAGAGGTATGTGTATCAATAACGCTGGAACAAATTTTTTTTGGGTAGCTCCCATAAATCTGAAGTGGGTATATAATTTTTTTCGTAGTCTACCCCATCGTGTGGGGTATCGTTGAATAGGTCTTTTAAAATGACTTAGGGGTTGCCATTACTACTTTTCGATTTAATACTCCATTTACGTAATATTAAACTTTAAAGTGCAAATGTTTTTTCTAGTAGTAGTTTTTTCTTCTAGTAGTAGCGTCCTCCCCCCTCCAAAAGCTAAACTACGGGCTTGAAAAATCTGGAAAAAATCACGATGATAGTGCATTTTATGAACTTTACAGAAAAACTATAGCGGTTAAGATAACTTTATTAGTTTAGCAGTAATAGTCGTTGGACTTGGGTGTTGGATAATTTTGTACCAAATACAAAATCCTTAGAATAAATCCTATAAAGTGAGTAAGATGAAGTAGTTGCTTGTTTATAATAGGTAAAGACTTGCATTGAAAAACAGTCTAAACTAAAAAAACATAAAATTATCATAAGTTATACAAAGCTGCCGCTAGATGGCGCTGTGCTAACGGGTTCGTTCTATAATGTGATAACGGGCTACTACAGATCCTACACTACGCGTGGCCCGACACAGTTTTGAATCAATCAATTTATATTGTTCATCATTATCATCTGTTTCTTGCCGTACACTAATATTCTTGCCGTACACTAGTATTCTTGCCGTACACTAGTATTCTTGCCGTACACTAGTATTCTTGCCGTACACTAGTATTCTTGCCGTACACTAGTACCAAATTACTTGGGTTGGGGTTCTCTTCAAGCCTATGATTTACTCTTTTGTAGACAAAAGCCATAAAATAAACCTGTTAGTAAATACCATAATTTATCTATTAAAACCACATCGTTACGACGAAGAGACCATCAAAGTAACGACGTTTACGTTGTGAAGTTAATTTTCTTCGCCGTCGCGTCGTTTGGACGCCATTTTAAAATAAACAATGAAATTACATTGAGTTTTGGATGAATGGGTAAATTGACAAAATATTTTAGGGTAACTGAATAAATATTTATTGAGGCAATTGTGTCTTAGTCTGAAGAGATGAGAGCTTGTCATAGAGTAAAAAAATTGTGCGAGTTTGCTCTGATGCGTGACTGGGGTTTACTCCTAAATTAAACTTGAAATCATAAAAACGTTACAAATTGACGTCTGATATTTTACATACAGGTATATGAATATTCTGCTTGGATCTGCCCGACATATAGAAGTCCCGAAAAAAAAAACAATACAAACTCACAGCATTTATTTCAACCGTTACAGGCGTTTATCAATATCAAACACAACATAATGAAGTACAGTAGTCAGCGTAAATTGCTATGGAGAAGAAAATTGAAGTTAATATCACAACCAACTTCAAGAATTTTTCAGCAACCAACAAAATTGTTTCTTAAATAATGTATTGCGAAGATATCACAATCATTCTAAAGTAACCTTGCAAGAAAAACGAACAAATGCTAAGCCTGAAAAACCCAACACTTAAAAAAACAGCTGAAACTATAGCTGAACTTGGCGGACCAACCCGCATATTTATCTCCCCTGTCCTTTCTAAGTACTGTCCGTCTTAACAAACAACTAAGGCGACACTGTTCTAGTACTTAGCCGAAATAAACACATTTGTCTTGGTCTGAACCCCCAAACCCTTTGCGTGACACGCTAGCCGAGCCGGCTATGTGGCCACGTCAGCTGTGTTGTGACGTTTATTTATAGCCGTTATATAACACCCTGTATAGTACAGTCTGGGACAGTTGAATTGTAATGTTAAAGATCGATGTTTTTGTAAGTTAGGCTAATCTAAGCTTTTGGTATTTTTTGACAGTGTTTGAATAATTTTTACTGTCTGGAAATATTTCACAATTTTGGTTGTTCTTTATCGTGTGGTTATTGCTTAACATGGTTTCAGAGTGGGCGGCATCTGACTTGTCTTTACATGCCGTCGAGAAAAATCTATGGAAATCTGGACAATGCTTTTTTCTTCCTAAAATTTTCTTTCATTTTGAAGTCTTATTTGACATATTATGCCATTTAAGTTACACAAAAAAAAGGGTAGACACTAGTCAAAATAATTTCAAAATAGTCCCTCATCACAAAACGTTAGCCCAATATCACTGACATCGAGTGTACCCAAGCAATCGCTTGGAACCACAAACTATTTCAATTTCAAAAGTTTCCACCCCCATTTTTCATTCCTTTAGGGATTAGGAGCTTTAGGAAGTGTCAACTGTCCTACTAAAAGGTTAACAGTGTGAACGTTTGTAGTTAGTTCCTTGATAGATGGTGGCTAATGATATAGGTATGTCGTTGGGACACTCTCGTCTGGGGCTGAAGTTTCCGGAAGAAGTTTTTTTAATTTTCAAATTCGGAGTGAAATGTGGATTTCATGACAGGCCTATGTATTAAATACCTAGATCTATGACGTACCTCGATGCTAGTAAAGCTTTACCTTGTTGGTATACTTAGTGATGTAGGTAGGAAGTCCTAAGTGTTTAAAGACGCTATATACGTTGGGATCTTCTCCCAGTATAACTGAATGCAGCTGAATATTTCATGGAGCTCTTGCTTATCTGACCTCCACAACCCAGTTAGTATTTGTACTAGGTAATACGATACCCTTTTTTTTTCGGATGAGATATCATCAAATGACTCCTCCCGCTCTGGGCGCAGCAGTCAGTCAGACTTTTACTGACTAAAACCCATCCATGTTCCTTCATCGCCCTTTGTGTTCCGGGGCCACGGTATCTCTTTCGAACAGTCCCGCAACAATACGATACCCCTTGGCAAGACTGTTTGTCAGACTATTGGGCCACAGACTACCTGTAACGACTGTCAAAGATCTAAAAATGACAGCCGGGAACAGCTTAACTTGCTTTCCGAGGCATGGAGGAAACTCGGTATGAAATGGATGGTTACCCATCCATGGGCCGACCTAGGCAAGCGCATGTTAACCTAGATGTGCGACTCGTGCCTCTTTTATTATTTGCCACGACCTTTTTTACTTAGAGACAACGCTCTGCAAGAAAATCTAGAATTTATAATTACACTATTAAAAGGTGTCTGATACACAATGTTCATGTTAGTTTTCTTTAATTTCAGATATATTGCAATAACTGCATTCGTCGTATGCAGGACTGGCGCTTTTGGTAAGCTCTTCTTTACAAATTCTACACATACGTGACATAAGTTTGTTTTTGGTATATGAGCAAGACCATGCGTCAGCGGTTCCCATAGATATTTTATATTTCTATGGTGGTAACTTATATACTTTGAGCTAGCGTAGTACGGAGTTACAATTAAACTCCGAACTATCTTATAATGGTTTTGTTAACGCTGAGGTGCTGTGTACGGTACACCGAAGTTTGGAAGTAATAAGTATAACACTAATTGTAGACGTGGAATTGTAATGTGTCGCACTTAGGTCATCATGGTGTCGAGTCAAGTCATCCGAGCCAAAGTGAGGAAGAAGACGCCTTTTTCGCTTTTATTACATAGACATATACGCCCTTTCTGACTGACTCAAGCCGATTCCACGTAGAAAAATAATAAAGCCAAATAGATTTCGAAAGCCGGCTGCCAAAGCTCTATAAGCTATAGGTACTCATTGCTGAAATGCTCGTGTTGTGAATACACCTTCATGACTTCTATTCCAACGAGTGTTACCAACAGAAAGGCTGCAAATAAATTAAGTAAAACAATACCAAGACTTCTTTATTGTTGACTACGATACTGTATTTTATACCAATTGCCACCAAAAAGCTCCCGTGACGGTCACCATTAGTGCTTGATCAAGATTGGTGTAAACGGCAGCCTGCTTTGACGGAGCGTCTTTGTGCTTCGTTCAAAAGATTCCCATAGAGGCTAGTTGAATTTCATGATGACATTTCTACTCCGTTCACCTATTATACCTATTTTTATTTTAAAGTGATAAAAAAGTCATCCTGTATAAGTTTTTAAAGTGACATGGTCACTAACGTTATCATTAACACTAAAAACGAGATAATTACTATGTTTACTGCACTGTTTTAGACTTTCAAGGTTTTTCACTACACTTACAGTAAGCGGCGCGTTATCGGGAGCTCATAGAAAAAGAAAATCACGAATATTATCCCGTAAGTACTATAAATGTACCATGTTTACTGTTTGTTTTGAGTTCCCGATATTTCGGCGCTGTCGCAAGCAACATACATGATCATGGTTTTAACTGAAGTTATTGCGGTGGGTGTTTATGAGCAGACAAATGGGTCCCTCTTTCTTGTTCTTTTTTTGCGCTCTGTACCGCTACACTACTGTCAGTCACAACTCGATTCTGTTTCCAACATACTAAACTCACTCTGTCCACTCGCGAATCTTTTTAACCGATTTCAAAAAAGGAGGAGGTTATATGTTCGTGCGTATGTTTTTTTTTATGTATGTTACCTGATTTTTCCCCTATTTGTGGACCGATTCTCATAATTCTTTTTTTATTTAAAAGAGTATACTCTTGTATGCATAACACCAAATCAATCAAACAAAGATCAAGCTTCAGAAGGTGGTGCAACCTTTGTTTCATTGATTTGAAGTTTTTGTCACCGACTTCTGAAACTTGACCGTTATTTGATTGATTTGGTGTTTTTGTCACCGGCTTCTGAAGCTAAAGTAATTTTTCACTTTTTTGTGTTTTTTATTTTTCTTTTTTTTTTGTTTGTGTTTTTTTTTGCGGTTTTTTTGACTTTTTGGTATGGTAAACATAGTTAATACCCCGTTTTTAGTTTCGCTAAAAAATGTCATCGTTGTAGTTGAAAAAAACTATTCTGAACGACCTGTTTTGAATTTTAAACACAAAAAACAGATAATGTGTCTAGGATCCAAAGGGAGTATTGTCTTTGTCCTAAACTACATAGCTATAGGTTAAACGTTGTCCAAACAAAATTGGTGCCAGTGATTGACTATTCTCATCAGTTTAAACGAAGCACAACTGGTAGATGGGGTGTTACTAATTCACCTATTTGTTTGCTTCCACTTTGACAAATAGCCATAGATAGGAAATTCGTGTTAACTAAGATATTTATAGTTTAAATCTTACTTTAGCTGTGACTATTTTCTACCTAGACATTACCAATATGAAATGATTAATTTGTTGTTTTTCTTCATCTATGTTTTTTAATCTCTCTTGACTTTGTATGTACTTATGTATATAAATATGTTTTTTTTTTATTTTTTTTTTATTTGAAATCTTCTGTAGTTGTACCTACTGTTTTGTTTCTGCATCACCCTAAGGGGCCGAGATAATCGCGGCGATTCAACAAATTTCTATACGAAAATAATATCACCGCGATTCTCTCGCTCATAGAGGCGGCCCTTAAGGTAGACTGGTAGAAAATGCCTAAGTCATTAATTCCGCCTTTGTAAATTATGTGCATAAAGTTTTAATAAATACATAAAAAAATATGTGCAATCGTATCTTTCAACATTATAACATCATCGAACCCAGCGTTAGTGAGTTTTTCCATCAGTAATTTCTCAGTAGCATTCTTAGAGTGGGTGTAGTTTTAGGTACACCTCTGCCTCACCCTTTGGGGATTACAGACGTGATGTTATGTTATGTAAACTTTTCTAAATTCAAATTATCTTTTTTTCAGATGTACATCATAACCTACTTAAACCACCCGATGATACAGAACTGATTGATGATTCCTACACTTCTGGCACATCTTCATTTAGGTTCTCCAGCGTGGACCCTATTCAAGTAGATCCTTCTACCACAGACCTTTTTGACCTAAACTTATCAGCCCCATTCATCGTGACGGCCATTTTTAAATCGGAAACCGGCAAGTCATCTTGCCTGTTCTCCATAACCCAAAACGAACATACAGTCATGAGTCTGTGCATACAAGCTGCTGGAAAGGACATTTCAAGAGTCACTTTGGATACTGAATTGTTTACCAATTCAATTTCTTCTTTATTCAATGAGAATTTCAAAAATAAGTGGTTTAAAATTGTCGTGTATGTCAGAGATGGTATAGCTGATATATACTTGAACTGTAGTAAGCAACCTGAGACGTTGACTCTTCTGAAAGGTCCAGACGTGGTTCTTACCAAAGATATGAAGATCCAAGTGGCTTATTCAATGACGCCAGGGGTTGAATTCAAGGTGAGTGATTGAATTTTATTCTAGCTTTTAGTGTTTTATCGGAAGATAACGTTTTTTAACCAAAAAATACAAATATGTAATATTATTGATTCACCTTACTAAACTACGTAACTGTTAGTATCTTGCAGTTGCCACTTGACCTGAAGTGTAATCTTTCAGCTGAATTTTCCCTTTAGAGAAATTATTTACTTTAATGTACTTAAATGTTTTTTTTTCAATGTAAATGTTATATATTTTATCAAATAATTGTGTTGTCGGTGGATACAGTTTTTCTCTGCTGTAATTTTCTTAAGTTAGTTTCTGAAAATCGGTTTTATGACCTGTCGTAGTTTGTGTTTCTGTATTAATGTATCTCTTCACACTATCAATGGGGTCAGTTTCCTTGCCCTCATAATAATTACAATTTATAACACATAAATAAAGGTGACAAACAAGATGGGGAAGTTCAGATTTGTGATAAATATGATGAATATACAGCTAGATAACTCAAATAGGTCACGCTAATTGTTGTACCTAATGTCTAACAAAGCTTTGTGTTTTACCACATGCACAGATAAGTTGGGTCACGAAACCGTTAAATCTTGTTGAATCATTTGACGTTAGAAGTCGTCTTATTAAAGCGACTGACCTATACCACCCTCTTATGTCTTATCGCGTCATTCTAATTACAAACTTATGAATGAAGTTATAATTTTAATGGTCTTAGAAATAAATGATTATAAACACTTCTTATCTCTCTGCTTATAATGTGCTGACATTCGTATAATGACAAGGTTACATAAATTGTAGCATAGGTCACTGACGTTCAACCACTTTTAACCCGTATTGCTCAGGGCATAAGAGTGAAAAGTGGGCGACTTTCTGTGAGCGTGGTATTAAGTGTCTAATGTTTTTCATTGATAAATCACACTATGAATGAATGAGATTGATAAGCAAATAGTCTAATGACTTTGTCATAAATAACACGAAATTCAACCTTGCTTCAGTAATTATTGAGTGTTTTTTACATGCAAAAGGGATTCAGATAGTTGTTTTGATATACATACCAATTTTTTACTAAATAAATGGTTCTTAATAGATAGAACCCTTTACAAGAAAAAGGATTGTATTCAAAGGGGCACTTTACTTATACCTATTTCAATCACATTAATACTGTTTTGGAACCCCTAGACAGACACAAGTTATTTTTTTATATTTCTTTTTTTTCTTATTATTATTTTTATTTTGTATACTTATAGTTTTCCCTCATCAATTGAAATTGCACTGCACTAAGTACTTTTACTTCGATTGGATTTGTATCTTCTGGGAAGATACAAATCAAATCGCTTTTCCTAGATAAATTTGTGGTCGACTTACAATTTAACCAGACAGGTCAATACAATCATTTTACAAGCAGCAACTGTCTGTCTGACCTCCAACCTGAACGACTGAACCTTAGTAACTGGGTACGTGATACCACTTGATAAGACTTCGATGGTATCTAAATGTTTCACCATACAGAAGTAAAATTTGTTCATAAGTTTGTATGTAGGGGTAATATCCGGAACCAAGAATCCAATAGGGATGATGACTGACTAAAAAAAGTATGATTCTGTTTAGTCCGTCAGTTAGATTATTGAAAAATATTGGATACGTGTTTTCTGTTTTATCAAATTAATAAAAATTTACGAAGATAAAACGTGTCTAAGATCTTGAGTGGGGGGGGGCTTGTGATGTCACATTTGAGTAAAAATATGTCTTAATTTTTTGTTAACTTACGTGAAAAACGAAAAAATACATATATGTCCAATATTTTTTGAAAATCTTTCTGACGGACTAATTATTTTTTTTTGTCATCTACTATATTTAATAATAAAAAAAACATCGATAGAAAGATTCATTATTCGTGTGTGCTATTATATAGTCTATAAATTATATTTATATTGGCCAAGCTATCACAATTTATGCGAACGAAGTCACGGTTGAAGTGCTAGTATTAATATACCCTGGTAATATCCACAGCTACAATGGTACTAGTTAGAGACTTAGCAATATTGAATTTGCACCTAATACTGGATCACACCCTCCGATACACACAGCAGTTTAGTTCGTTATACATCTGTCATAGTCTGTATTTACGAATATCAAACTGAAAATTGCAAGCATACATACTGCTACGTAGTATGCAAATGAGTTAGAAAAGTGAAACACCGAAGATCACGTCCCCGTAAGTTCACGAATACGAAACACTTAACAACGAATGCACGCTACCTCGATAAACCCAACGCCGTAGCCATGGGATCCCGAATAACTAAATCTCTAATTTCACCTATTCTAAACACTTAACAACGAATGCTCACTACCAAGAATAACTGAACACCGTAGCCATGCGATCTCCAATAACTAAACCTCGAAAAGTCATCGTAAAAAGTATTTATTCCTTCCTTCTTCGGTTTCTTCATCGCCCTTTGTGTTCCGGGGCCACGGTATCTCTTTCGAACAGTCCCGCAACCCCGGCAGGCATCGGTCCTTGCGGACCCCTTCCTTTTTGCTGACTCTCTTTGAGGCGCGCGTGGAACACGAACGCGCCGTCGACACGGCCTGTCGTGATGAGACGGACGGACGGCGAGCTAGCCCATAGCCCACCGTCCACAGGCCCGCGCCTACGGTGGCCGGGGGCCACGTGGTGGAACGCTGTAAGGTTCTCTCCCTCTCACGTTCCGCCACCTCCTTCTCTAGCATTACTGCTTCGCAGAAGGAGGTGACGGCGTCCCATTCCGTCTCGCTCCGGACCATGGCTTGCACCAGGGCCGGACGCAAGAGGTCGCCGCCGCCAATCACCACTTCGAGGCCTATACCCCCTCAAATGGCTTAGCATGATCCTCCGTTACGTCTAAAATACTGCAGCATTAATTTTGAAATAAATATATGGTAAAGTTGAGGATTAATGTTATGTACTATGTGTGACGAAAACACGATTCCATAAACTTTTCTCGATAGAAGAAACTTCCAAAGTTACCTCCAAATCGAACAATAAACCGCTGGTATCCAAAAAGTAGAATAGAACCAACCCATTACACTCACGGGTGTCGTATAAGGCGACTAATGTCTGTGGCAGAACACCTTGCGCCTCTGTAGACCAGAGAATGGGCAGCAGCGTTTTTTTGGGAGAGGAGACGGTCAATGAACGCACCGTGCGTTTTTGGTTTAAACGCTTTCGTAATGGAAACTTCGACTTGAAGAACGAACCACATGGTAGACCGCTCACACAGGTGAATAACGCTGAATTAAAGGAGATGGTAGAAGCCGATCCGAGTCAAACTACCCAGGAATTAGCGGCATGGTTTAACGTTACCCTACCTACAATATTGACACATTTGCATCAAATCAATAAGATAAAAAATATGAAAAACGGGTGCCCCATGATTTGACTGATCTGCAGAAAAAAAATGCGTGTTTAAACTTGTGTTGCCTTGTTGAATCGGTAGAAATGAAGGAATATTGGATCGAAATGTGACATGTGACGAAAAATGGCTGACCCCAGGTCAAACGCCGCAACAGTGCCCTAAAGCAAAGCTTACCAATAAAAAGGTAATGGTACCTAACTGTTTGGTGGTCTCTTCATGGTGTTTCACTATATCTTTCCCAGGCCTGGTCAGGCAATAACAGCAGATGTTTACTGTGCCGAACTTCAAACAATGATGGTGAAACTGGAAGTGAAACAAACAGCCCCGACTCGTGAATCGATCTTCACCATTATTGCTCCATGATAACGCAAGACCTCACACTGCACGAGAAACCGTTGTAACTCTACAGGAGCTGTAGTTAGAAACTATACATCATCCTCCGTACTCGCCAGACCTTGCTCCAAAGGACTACCATTTTTTTCGTGATTTGGACAATTTTCTACGTGATAAAATAAATTCTTCCAAGGTGGTAGTACAAAATGCTTTCACACAGTTTGTCGAATCTAGATCCTTAGAGTTGTATCGTAAAGGCATAAATGAACTTCCGTTTAATGGCAACAATGTATATCTATACATTGTTGCCATAATCAAAATATTTACCCTCACTATCTAGTGAGGGTAAATATTTTGATTAAATAAATATGTTAAATCTTAGAAAAAAATAAGTTTCAATTTTTCAGTACCAGTCGTACCCATAATATTATGTTAAGGGTCATCCACCCTAAAATTAGCAACTCTATTTGTGGTGTTTCAAACTTTGTTTGAAATACTGTTAGAATAAAGTTCTAATCAGCTTGCACTACAAAGTGGTTGTTACGTCAGTCACTGCGGACCGAATAGTGCGAAATGAGTGGTTTTTATTTAATTGTAGCCAAATAAATCATTACATCAAAATGCCAATTGTACACTTTGTGAAAAAAAATACTAAAACTTAACTTAACTGCCGTTTAGGAGTAGTTACGAAATTTCAAAGAAAAAATGCTTCACCTTGAATATTTTTTTCTTATAGTAATAATAAAGTTAGGAGTATTTAAATTGTACCAATTAAAGTTTAGAGTCTAATTAGTAACATATATTTTTTTTGCACATTTATATGCACTCATCAAACATGGAGAAAACCTCTCGTGAGCAGATACCCCAGCCTTAAGTAGACGGTAGTAATTTTGATCAAGCTTTAAAGAGACAAGATAGGGGACAGCCTAAAATACTAGGTAGACTGGAATAGTAAACTCGAAGTTAAGTTTATATTCAACTTCACACTCGAAACAAACATAATACTAACTTATTCACCTACCCACGTGATATCACCGCACGAAACTCAAGGAAAGTTCGCTACAGTTTAGAATTTAGACCTAATCGGAGATATAGAATGCATAGATTCGATATTAGCGTGTATTTTGATATAGAAATAGTCTTAGGGCTACCGAACACTAAAGACAAGACTGTCCTAAGACAGACAATTACCCTACTAGTGCGAGCGAGAATACATAGGCTATCTCGCTCGCACTAGTAGGGTAATTGTCTGTCTTATGACAGTCTTGTCTATAGTGTTCGGTAGCCCTATTTTGTTTTTTTTCGGATGGGAAATCATCAAATGACTCCTCCAGCTCTGGGCGGAGCAGGAGGGAGTGTCAGACTTTTACTGACTAAAACCCATCCATGTTCCTTCATCGCCCTTTATGTTCCGGGGCCACGGTATCTCTTTCGAACAGTCTTCCTTTTTCTGACTCTCTTTGAGGCGAGCGTGGAACACGAACGCGCCGACGACACGGCCTGTCGTCATGAGGCGGACGGACGGCGAGCTGTGTGTGGTAGCCCTGAGACAGTATTTTCTTTCTTTAAGTGCTATGTAGTTTAGGTCGAATTTCACCAATTCAAAAAAACCTGATCAGCACATTAAACGGAGTTCAAGAGCTGTGCAGCTGTGGAATATTGACTTGACACTAACTCTTGAATACCGATTTGATAAGTAGATCGCGTTCAGGTTTATTGGTAAAATGCTCTCTTAGCCAGGTAATACTTTCTATATAAATCTTACCTTGGCAACCGTTTTGTAAGACCTCAGTTGTTTGTTTACAACTGCCGACTGCCAACTGCCAACTGTCTGTTTGCATACGTATCGAAAGAAATGAATATTGTATTCCTGTCTCATTTACTCTTACTACTGGATCTGATTATTGTGTCCTTGTCTCATTGTGTAAAGTGACGAAAGGGATAGTTTTGGGGTCTTTCTTATGTTATTTTGACGTACGTACGTATTTATTATTTAGCTACTGGTCTATTCTATTCTATGTCTACGGACCCAACTGTCTGTGTCTCGCAGCTAAACTCAGTTCAACTGCTAATGTGGCCAAAACCTAGATGTTAAATCAGGCGTTATTACTTAATTAAAGCGCGCTTCCTACGTAACATATGTTTCTGAATTATTGTTTATACAATATCGTATAATTCGGTTTCAATTTACGAGAATTTAGGCAAGTGTAATTAGACTTTAAGTTTGTGACGCATATGTGTATGAAAGATTGTGTTTTGGATGTTAGAGGTTGTTAGCGTGGCTTGATGATGGCCGTGGATTACATGCGCCCCGTTCACAATCTCGACTTGCGACACGCGCGTGCTTCACTTGTTTCCTTCGCATGAGTAGTGTCAGGTCGCTAGTCGCGTCGCTGTGTCTGATGGCAATGCCCAAACGATTTACCTAATTAATTTGTTTTTTTTTTCGCAAGCACTATCGCAATAGACGTGCTACTTAAGTGAGCCAAGCAGTTAAGTATCAAGTTTTGATTCTCTACTTAGAGTAGGCGCCATCATAATAATATGTATTGAATGGATTTTGAGCTATGAGGTTGACACTGAGGCCTGCTTGCACTGCAAATCCAATTCATTTACAACAACAACAACAACAACAGCCCATAACGTCCACTGCTGGACATAAGCCTTTCCCATGATGGGAAGAATTTGCCGTAATCTCCACGCTTGGTAGGCGGATTGGAGATCGCAGTGATGAAAGACTAACAGAAAACGCTGCTGCCCATTCTCTGGTCTACGGAGGCGCAAGGTGTTCTGCCTCAAACATTAGTCGCCTTATACGACACCCGTGAGTGTAATGGGTTGGTTCTATTCTACTCTGCCGGATACCACACGGCTCATTCATTTAACGCTTGGCGTATTTTAAACATCGTTCTCTTTATGTCAATCGTTTAGAGATGATGGACTGAAGTTTATGTTTAGTGTTAAACTGAATCCATTTAGGGAGTTGTGGTGCACATGGGCCTTACTCTATTTTTGCTATATTGACTCACACAAATGTAACTAATAAAGTGGGCCTTTTGTTTTCACTTTGTAGAATTTATTTAATGTGTGGGCTTGTCGCTTTCTTTGTCAATAAAATTCCCTCAATGAAAACGCTAAAAGACATCCACCTTTTCATAAATAGAATGTAACTAATTATTATTTAAACCAAGAGTGGGTATCATTAAATCTGTACCTACATAAACGGTTTTACAAATTTTAATAACGAATATCAAAACCCCTAAAATTAATTACGAAATTCTGCCACGGAATGATAAAACAAAGTTTAAAATTCGAAATTAGTACGCTGTGGACGTATAGCGCGTGACGTTGGCTTTTTGGAAATTCAAAAAAAGAGTTGCTTGTTAAAAAAGGTTTATGTGATTAGGTGTGCCTGTTTGTCTATTAGTTGGCCAGGCTGCGAAGATTTTGTCGCTGTAGAATTTTTTAATCGTTTGTTGACTTTGTGAATTAGCAAAGATAATCTTCGTGAGTTTTTGCTGGATTAAAGTGAATTTTAACAATGTTTTAGGCGAATGGATGAAAATATTCTGCTTGTATAACTAAAATTTACAAAAGCCACTAAGCTGAAGTGAGACAAGGCTGGCCATGTCTGCCGTATGCCCAAAATAACTACTACTGTAGCTGTGACCCAAAATAACCACAACGTGGAGCCCTGACACCTGACACTAGATCTCGCAGAAGATGGCGGGACGAGCTGAACTAAACAACCAACCAGTTGTCCACAAATTTTCCCTGGATCGAATGATTTGGAAATCATGGCATGAGACCTTTGCCCCGCAGTGGGATGACCACAGGCCAGACCACAGGCAGTGACAGTAATAACTATCATTTTACTAAAAACGTGATGACTTTTCGGCACGCAGAAGACGTTACAAATACCGTAAAAATCACATTAATCAAAACTGCAGTTTTTAACTGTACCTATGAGTCAACAGTCAAATATATTTTTAACAACGTTAGTGACTGTGCGCATAAAGCTTTCGAACTTCAGCAGGGCTGACGCCTCGCGATAAATATGTCATTTTGAATACCTTTGTAAAACGGGCAATTTAGATTTATTTTTGCTTTAGGATAGTCATTTTGCGAGTATTTTATGTCACTACGGTTGATTGGTTAAAAACAAAAAGTATTATTCCATATATAACCTGAACTTTTGTTGTGATCTGTTCCTTATATCCGATAAAAAAAAATGGTTGTCTGTAAAGTCGGTTTACGGATGATAATTTTACGAGTTAACGTAATTTTTCATGAGATCAGTAATTTTAACTTAAAGAACAAAATCTCATCCCTCTTTTCAACCCCTTAAGGATTGAAATTAAATTCTAACAACAGGATTGCGTTAGCTTTTAACCATACGCCTAGATATTAAATATTGGTGATTTTTACTTCGAATATTAAAGACTTTCCATACACAACTTCATCCCCTTTTTTAACCCTTTGGGGATAGAATTATCAAAAATGCTGTGACACATATAAATTAATTATCAATCGTCAGCCTAAACACAAAGTTTTAAGATCCTAACTTTAAAACTGACGGACTTTCATACAAACTTTCATCCCTTAATGAACTAGGGGTTGAATTTCGAAAAATCCTTCCTTATTACTTGTCTATATTATAAAGGAAGCCACTGCAAATTTTCAGTTTCTAGGTCCAAGGGTTTGGGCTGGGCGTTGATCGCATGATTCGTGACACTTTTTCGTGCGTGCAGCCATGTTCATCTTTTTATAAAACGCAAGCACGTCAAAAAATACGTGACCATAAAACAATATATGAATGTATCTATCATCGTCAATTATCTCCTCTCACACAAAAACTACTCCACACAATTAAACACATAAACCGTATAAGGGCCAGTTTCAATTTTATAGCGCAGGCGTCTCAAAGAAAATCCAATTTCCCCGGCGCTGTAAGATCCGTCTCTTATTTGTGGCTTGCGTTCAATGGGACAATATTACACACAATCTGGGGCCGGCGATTCACTGGATCAGTTACCTATATCACTCAACACCAATGTGGATTTTTGTCTTTCTGTTGTGGTTTTTTGTCAAAAGGAAATAGACAGTGCCATAGTTAACGTTAAGTATTTTTTTTACATTTGTATGCATAACATAACATCACGCCTGTAATGCCCGAAGTGTTAGGCAGGGGTGTACCTAATAGTACACCCACATTTCGCCAGTAGTCCCATAATAGGGGGCGAGCCTATTGCCATCAACTGGACGACAATCCAGACTCTGTGGCTGCTACTGAGAAATTCCTAATGGAAAAACCCAATAACACTTTTCCCGACCTGGGAATCGTGGCGCTTACGACCTCTAGACCAACGAGGCAGTCACGGGCATATATACCTACCATACTAGTAAAAGCAATAAATGTTACCCAACTTTTCTTACTAAAGAAAGCCTTTTTTCAAACAAAAAGACGTATTCAACTATCATTACTTCAATAACAATTTCACGCCAATATGGACAACAATGAAAATGATAAAATAAAGATAACAAGCGTACTCGTATAGTTTGTGTTATCAATTTATTTTCTTTTCTCCACTGTCAACTACACAAAGAAAGACCGATGAGGCGAGAAAGTTAATTCAAGGTACTGTTTATTTTGAATCGTATATTGTTTTTGTTTTGATAGTCTATAAAAATTGTTGGCTTATATAGGGCAAATACTTCGTGTTCTTAAAACGATGTGAATTCTTTTCTTTAAAATGATTTCGAAAGGGTCGTGAAGGGATATTATTACTTCAATGCCAATTCATTTACAATGGAAAGCACCGTCTTCTGTATAAAATACTAATTTTGTTTTTGAAGTGGGAACTTCTTATGGCGCGTTGAGCACTTTTTGGGTGAAGGAAAAACATTGAACTCATCGTCACTTGACGTAACGTGCGGTCACGCTTCGTAGCACTCGTAGGCGATCCGCTACGGCGTAGCACCACATAGGCATGAGCGGGGCATAACCAGTGATACGACTGGGGTGACTTTTTGTTTTCATTTCTATCGGCAGTTCCCAAAGACTGCCCTGATTGTTTTTTTTTCTTATTAATAACATAACACCATAACATCACGCCTGTAATCCCCTAATGGATTAGGCAGAGATTTTGACCCACATTTCGCCAG
Organism: Xestia sexstrigata; assembly: GCA_941918905.2. NCBI lineage: Eukaryota > Metazoa > Arthropoda > Insecta > Lepidoptera > Noctuidae > Xestia > Xestia sexstrigata. The sequence goes on along the minus strand of OW799217.2, from coordinate 7,038,189 downwards.
TTATGTTTAAGTCCCATGTAATAGGGGGCCAGACTCCTAGGCTGCTACTGAGAAATTCCTAATTAAAAACTAGCCGAAAGCCCGATCTAGGAATGGAACCCAGAACCTCGTGATCTGCAGTCGCGCAGTTTTTTATGAATACTGTACTAATTAGAATTTAGTGTAGTTCTAATTTTTTATCTTAACACAGGAACTTGGCAACGTTAATTCGTAGCCTCTCATCACCGCAGTACAAACTATAGAAGGTGCTGGTTGAATGCATAATGGGCACATCTTCAACTTAACAAATTGAGACCAAGCCCCGCTACCACGTACAGTCGAGACAGAAAAACTTCTACCGCTACCTGTCCCAACAATGAGCACATAGCTACAAACTTTCAACTGTTTATTCTTGGCGTAAGGGATGAGATTTTAGCAGTGTAGTTTGCGAGTTAGTTTTCCATCATGACGTCCAAAGATGGCGGGACGAGCTGGACAAAACCATCCACCAGTGGTCCACATTAGCCCTGGATATAAACCACTGGCAGTCACGGGAGAGGCCTTTGCCCAGCAGTGGGATGACGTAGACTAACAGTATCAGTATGACGCCATTTTTTGTAGTGACCAAAAACTGATTGAAGAACTTATGAAATGATGAAACGAAACTCAAGTTTCAAAGGAGTAAATGTTGACGAAGAATCATGAAATTTGGAAAGAAGCCAATGTCTTACAGCACCGTGATAAGGAAAAAAGCTGAAAACCGTAAATATGATACAAAATACCTACAAGTTTATACGAAACCCTCGGTGCGTTAGTAAAACTCACTTGGCTGTTTTTTTTCTTTTTACATCCTCGTTATTGCCGATATAATGTCTCATTGTCTAAGCTCTCTACATTTTTCAGCAATCTCACAAGTCTCACAAGTTTTTATGGCATAATTCTTGTGGCATACATAGTAAATGCTACAATGCTCTCTTGAGTTGCACCATACTACTAAAGTACGATACCAAACCGTGGTTTGGGACTCTTTGCTAAGAATTTGAGTGGGTTTCTTCTTGAGGTCCACTTCGTTTTTGTTTCAAACTTTTCTTTTTGAAAAACTTAGACAAAGAGCAGCAATTGATTTTATATACAATTCAATAGAGCGTTTAGTTTCGTTTGTGAAGTGTGGTTTTCTTTTGCGGTATTTCTAAAGAACCCTTTGCTTCTATTTTAAGATCTATTTTAAGAGTTCCGTACCTAATGAGGTAAAACGGAACCTCTTAAGTTTTCGTACCTCAAGACTATTTATTTTGACTACAGCAGGCACTAGAAACAAGGTAGTCACAAAAATGTAGAATACAATCCAATTAAGTATTACGTAAGAGATAAAAATAACAATTGGAATATAAAATAATGTCTTCGTTTGAACGTTATAACTTTGTCTGAAGCGCATGCTTGTAAAATAATATACATGACCATGAATTCCCCGTCAAGAAACATGAAGATTTTAGTGCTCATACAAAGCCCCGGTCTGTAAAAAAGATTACATAAAAGATATGTCACAGACGTATTCATTATAATAAAATTAGGACACATTGCAATACTAGGAACACAACCAGTGCATTTGTATACGTCTAATCTTGACATATTAGATAAATCAGACAGATCCGTATTCAAGATGAATAAAAATTCATTATTCCAGTTTTGGGGTCCATGAGCATTTTCAGGATTTTATTTTGAAGCAGTCGGTGACGTTTCCTTTGGTACCTAATGTAATTTTACATGTAAATTTATAAGTCGAATGGTTGTCTTAATTGTCGAAAACGAATATTAAAAACCAATAATTACACACTGAAAAAAAAAAAACTAGATACTGTGGCCTGTGAAAGACGCAGACATCATCTGCCCATCGTTTTCCCAACAATATTAGGATCAGCTGTCAGTCTATGCAGATGTGGCTGAGGATTAGAATGAACGAGTGGAATGAAACGTAAAGATGAATGACAGATGTGAAGCATGTTGAATGAAAGAGATGAAAGTATGAAATAGTCTAGGAGTGAAGGAGAAAGCTAGTGAATGTTAAACAAGGTGAAAGGATGAAGACTGGAATACGGGGAGAAAGACGCAGGACGTTAGCTACAAAGACGTATTGCAATAAAATTCAAGTTCATCACGTAAATCAGTGCTTTTATTTGGCCTACATCGAACAATTTTCGTTTCATTTCTCTGCTCTTAGCAGCACATCTTCATCATCATCATCATAAGCCTACAGCAGTCCACTGCTGGACATAGGCCTCCTCAATCGCACGCCTCTCAACTCGATTCGCAGCAACTCTCCAACAGCACACCTTTACAAGAATTAAATGCTCAATTACTAGCGAAGTATCCTACCGATAAATTCAGCACCAGAATTTCGCAAACAAAACCGCGTGCGGAACCCATTACCAAACACATGTAAAACCGATATAAATCATAATAAATAGACAAAGTTAAGTACCATTAGTGGTGTTGAAAAAATACGTTCTTGTTCGGAAGAGTCGCCAAACGTGACCTCATTTTCTTACCGCATTTGATACGATGAATCAAGATTTATGAGACAAAAAATGTGAACGTTCTTTGATGTCTTCATGGGCCGCAGTAAAGGGTTATGTACTCTTGTTTTTTTATGATTTAGTGGGAGTTAGAAAGGATTAATTGTGGGTGGTTATAGTTTGGCACTTATCTTGATCTGATGGTTGTAAATCATGTGGTAATGAGATGGGCGTAAAAATGATAGTGTTGTGTTCGCAGATGGCGCTTTCAAAAGTATTGAAATTAGTGGATTTTATGTGGCCTTATTTTTGTTTTGAAGTGGGAGTTTTACGGCTGTTTTGAATTTCGAAAGTTTGATGTAGAAACGTAGTTTTAGTAACTAGTTTTAGCCTTTTTTTTACCACAAAAGTCAAAGTGATTTTTGCTGCTGTATCGTATTGATTTAACACATAATACCTGGAGGGAAAGTACTCTAAATACCGGAGATAACAAATTTTACTCAAAGGAAACTTATTCCTTTATTTTTAAAAAGAAATTAATCTGCATTCAAAGATTTTGAAAATTCGCTTGCCACACATGGGAATCGAACCGGCTAAATTCCAAAAAAATAACACCCTGTACTTTTATGGCACCAATCGATAGGGTCAATCAAAAGGATCAAATCTCTCTAATAAACATTATAAATTAAATGAAAGTTAAACCATAAAATCTAAAGTTATACATTCAATATGTTCCTTTATTTTAAAAAATAAAGGAATGTTTCCTTTGAGTAAAATTTGCTATCTGCAGTATTTCTCTATCTACTGCAGATAGCAAAGCCTTTTTTTTTTTTTTACATTCCCTCCAGGTGGCATGCAAAAATTCCACCCTGTATACCTGAATACTCTATAGTTTTGAAGTATATCATTAAACAAAACCGCTCGTAAAATACAGTGCTCTTTTACATACTAAAGAAACAATGCTGGTTAAGGATACACGCCGTTCTATATCACAATCTTCATCTCTACCAAACCGCCCTCATTCTTCCATATCTTCCCAAAATCGAATCTCCCAAAGCACATGAACAAACTCAAACACCCATCAAAAGTGCTAAATACCTGAAAATCAAACACACATTCGTTCCCGCATCACGTAACAATTTGAGTTTCAACGGCACCTCTGCACGCGTTCAAACTGGTTCTCCTTAAATTTGCCTCAATTCCGAAGCGGAAAATCCAATGATTTACTGGGTTAAAGCCTTATCATAATCTTGCACGTCTCTCATATTTCACGGTGAGTTAGAGCCAGTCTCACTCGAACACTATTTTCACTATTCAAATTCGTTTTTAGGTGAATTTTTATTGTGATGACTTATGTTTGGTGTCTTAGTGTGGTCTATAAAATAGGGCTGTCGTAAAATAATATCAATATAATATATAATGGCTTGAAAATTATGACATTGTGTCAGTGTTAAGGATGGTGAAACTATCAAAAATAAATTAGACTAGCTAGCGATGCCTGTGGCTTCGCTAGCGTCGAGTTCGGTAATTGTCCCACGGGAACGTACTACCGGGATAAAAAGTATCCTATAAGTTAATCTAGGTTATAAACGACCTGTGTGCTAAATTTCAACCAAATCCGTTAAGTAGTTTTTGCGTGAAAGACTAACAAACATCCATCCATGCATTCTGTCAAACGTCCGCATTTATGATAGAAGTAAGATTGACATGCATGAATAAGAAGAAGACATGCTGCGCAGACACTAAATAAATTGTAAATAAGGGGAGCAGAACGATGTGCGGATGCGAGGCGAGTCGGTGGTGGCCATTTCGTTCGCTAGCCCCGCTCTGTCGCCGCGTGTCTTTGACTGGCGTGTCATGGAGGGGGTGGAGACCTATTCCGACCACCGGTACATCCGGTTCGATGTCTCCACCCAGACCTCAAGCACGCCGGTCCAACAGGCCCCGAGTGGTCCGTGTTGGGCGCTAAAGCAGCTGGACCGGGAGCTCCTCCTGGAAGCCTCGATCGTGCAGGCCTGGGTGACATCACAGGACAGGGCAGGCAGGGTGGTTTCAGGAGGCCATCCATGTCCAACATCTGTGACGTGGCAATGCCCCGAGTCCGGCCAGGAAGCGCCCGACGTCAGGTGTAGTGGTGGTCGAGAGAGCTGACGTCTCTGCGCGAGGCGTGCGTAGCTGCGCGACACCTGTACGCCAGGCATCGCAGGCTCCGCATCCGCCCACCGGATGCGGCAGCCATTGAGGCGGAGCTATATGAGGGGTACGTACGAAGACCGCCCTCCGCGAGGCTGTCCTGCGGGCCAGGGACCTGGCCCGCGAGGAGATGCTGGGGACTCTCGACAGAGATCCGTGGGGGCGCCCTTACAAGATGGTGCGGGATAAACTCCGCACCTGGGCCCCCCCACTGACGCAGAGTCTCCGGCCTGAGCTCGTGGAGGACGTAGTGAGCACTCTGTTCCCTACGCGGGGGGAACATCCCCCCCCGCCTATGGCTCCGCCACCTGCAATGCTGGAAGCGGACCATCAGGACGACGACGACGACGACACTCCGGAAGTGACTGGGGTAGACCTGAGAGTGGCGGTACGCAGGCTCAGTGCCAAAAATACCGCCCCGGGACCCGACGGCTTGCCTGGCAAAGCCTGGGTCCTGGCCTCGGAGGCTCTCGGGCCCCGACTGGAGGGACTCCTTAGCGCATGCTTGGAGAGGGGCCAGTTCCCGCTTCATTGGAAGACGGGGAAGCTGGTCCTCATTCGGAAGCCGGGGCGCCCTGCGGACTCTCCGTCCGCATACCGGCCCATAGTGTTGGGGCGCTCTACGGTGGACGCCATCATGCGCGTGAGAGCCCTCACGACGGGGGATGCAGTGTCCCGGGGGGGGGTTGTCTTGGCAGTGTCTCTTGACATCGCCAACGCCTTCAACTCCATGCCCTGGAGCTGCATTAGGGAGGCACTACGGTATCACCGGGTGCCGACCTACCTTCGTCGTGTGGTCGGGGACTACCTAACGGATAGAGCCGTTATCTACCCCGGTCGCAGCGGAGAATGGAACCGGCGAGAGATGTCGTGCGGTGTTCCACAGGGATCGGTCCTAGGGCCTTCCTTGTGGAACATCGGGTACGACTGGGTGCTGCGCGCCGACCTCCCTAGCGGCGTCAGCGTGGTCTGCTATGCAGACGACACGCTGGTGCTGGCACAAGGGGGGTCGCACGAGGCGGCGGCCGAAATAATGACACGCGGGGTTGCGATAGTCGTCGAGAGGATCCGGCAACTGGGTCTCGAGGTGGCATTGCACAAGTCCGAGGCCATGTGCTTTCATGGGCCTCGGAATGCGCCACCTCCGGGATCCTCACTGACGGTAGGAGGGGTATCCATCGGCGTCGAGTCGACGCTGAAGTACCTGGGACTCGTCCTCGACAGCCGATGGAACTTCGTGGAGCATTTCCGACGTTTGGCCTCCAAACTGGAACGGACCGGGGCTGCCCTCAGGCGGCTCCTGCCCAACCTTGGGGGGCCAAACGCCTCCTGCCGGAGGCTCTACGCGGGAGTCGTGCGGTCCATGGCCCTTTACGGGGCCCCGGTGTGGGCGCGTTCCTTGAGGCTGCGTGCAGCCCACTACCTGAACGCGCCCCAAAAGGTGGTAGCCGTAAGGCTGGCCCGTGGGTACCGCACGATCGCCCGCGAGGCGGCGTGCCTCCTTGCCGGATTGCCGCCATGGGATCTGGAGGCGATAGTCCTCGCGCGCCTGCATGAATGGCTTCGCCGGGGGGAAACTCCACTGCCGCGACAAATTGTCGCTCAGCGGACAGACTTCCGGCGGGATCTCATGGCGACATGGAGAGAGCGACTGTCGCAACCCCGTGCAGGGTAAGTCCCCTCTTTGAGGAGTGGCTGGAGAAACGCCACGGCGTCCTCACCTTCCGCCTGACGCAGGTCCTCACCGGACACGGTGTTTTCGGGAGGTTCCTGCACCGAATCGGGCGGGAGGTAACGCCCGGGTGTTTCCACTGCGAGGATCGACCGGAGGACACGGTGGAGCACACGGTGGAGGTGTGCCCCGCGTGGGCGGAGCACCGCCGTGTCCTCGAAGCGGCGATTGGCGGCGGCGACCTCTCGCGTCCGGCCCTGGTGCAAGCCATGGTCCGGAGCGAGACGGAATGGGACGCCGTCACCTCCTTCTGCGAAGCAGTAATGCTAGAGAAGGAGGTGGCGGAACGTGAGAGGGAGAGAACTTCACAGCGTCCCGGCCGCCGTGGGAGACGCCCCGGGCGTCGGGGGCCACCACGTGGCCCCCGGCCACCGTAGGTGCGGGCCTGTGGACGGTGGGCTATGGGCTAGCTCGCCGTCCGTCCGTCTCATGACGACAGGCCGTGTCGACGGCGCGTTCGTGTTCCACGCGCGCCTCAAAGAGAGTCAGCAAAAAGGAAGGGGTCCGCAAGGACCGATGCCTGCCGGGGTTGCGGGACTGTTGGGAAGAGATACCGTGACCCCGGAACACAAAGGGCGATGAAGGAACATGGATGGGTTTTAGTCAGTAAAAGTCTGACACTCCCTCCTGCTCCGCCCAGAGCGGGAGAAGTCATTTGATGATTTCCCATCCGAAAAAAAAAAAAGGGGAGCAGAACGATAATGGTGAGACGTAAGTTACCTACAAGGTTATGTCAATTTTATTTCAAGTAGATAGTCAGTTTTTCTAGGCCCTAAGGTGATCTCATTAAATCTTGCCGTCCACTGGTTAATAAATGAGGCTAGGAATGAAAGAAAGAAAAATATTAATTTGTTACAAGCACAGGAACTACAAAAATAATAATAATAAAAAAGAATCGAAAGCTAAATAATAAAAAAAAGACCTGTGCGAGGCCAAAAAGGCTCCTATCTCAGCATGATGCTGCGATAGATGAAAAACAAACACCGCTGGTATTCTGATAGGGCCCACTGTGATGTCACGGTCACACCTACAGACACAAAATACATTCACACAAAAAAAAAAACATAATACTCACTTAAATAAAATAATAAACTCTCTAGGTATACAAACAAAACTATAAGATTAAATGAAAATATTAATACTAATCGGCTCGGCCACACCGAACGTTCCGAACGTTCGAAAAACATGTTGAAGACTTTTTACTAGATACATAATATAGTTAAAAAATGAGGAACTCGTGACTAACTTGTGGCTTTTATATTCTAGTTAAGCCGCGCTTATCTGGGTTGGTCCAAGAACGAGCGACCACCCGTTGATACCGAGTTTCCTCTGTACCTCGAAAAGCACGTGAAGTCGTTGTTCCCGGCTGTCATTTGTAATTTTTTAAGAGTCGTTACAGGTAGTCAGTGGCCCGAAATTATGATTACCAGTCTTACCCTAACATAGTTGGGAAAGCCATTCCCAGGCAGACGTTGACAATGTTGTGAAAAATTAACAGACGACTTAAGTTTTTGTCTTTGCACTAAAATTTTAATCTCTTTTTATTAATTATCTATTCTATTATGACAAGGATTATGAAAAAGAATGTTTTGGCTGATACCGTAATATGCAGGTTCTTATTGATTTTATAAAACCAGTCACTAGACTTCTAAAAAAGGCGAACGCTCACAACAGAATATCAAACCGAATGGTCTGCTTTGATAATAAATTTTTTGCTACCTTAGAAAAAAATAACTCGACACAAATAAATAAACATCGAAACATTTTAGTGTTCCAAGCGTGAATTCTGAGCACATCTAACCACCGCAGTGCTACTCGTGAAACGTTTGAATATTTTATCAAAGCATCACATCGTCGGTTAAGCAAAATCTCTCATTAATTCTACGTTTGTTATCGACTAAGCGCTTATATAAACTATAGAAACTCGTGGCTCGCATATTAATAGACCGTCTGCGACGATTTGAGGGTTAACGTGGAGATCGACTTTGAGGAGGGTCGTTTGTTAAGCGATCGTGGAAGTTTTTGAAAGAAAAAGTTGGAAAAGTCTTTAATGTTGGATGAAGTTGTAAATAATTCCTTGATACATGAGGGTACTTGGGTAGGGAAGCAATTATTGTGTCATTGTATTTTATCCATTTCTATATTATGTAGCAGTGATAACCTAGTGATGTAACCGTCGGAATGCCAAATCATACATAGGTCTTGAGTTGGAACCGTATAATTATCTTAAAATTATGTGCGTATTGGATAATTTTCATATAGCATGCCTGAGAAATAAATAAATAAATATCGCTGGACATTACACACAGCGCCATCTAGTGCCACACTAAGCAACGAGGCTTGTGTCGTGGACACCAAATAGTTGATATACTAAATATTTACTTTTTGTTATAAATACATACTTATTATATATTATGTAAACATCCATGACTCGGAAACAAATGTCCATGCTCATCACACAAACATGTGCTCCTACCGGGATTCGAACCCGGGACCCTAACAACGTAAGGCAGCCTCACTACAGCTGCGCCATTCGGGTCGTCAGAAATATTTATTGACGGCATGTAAAGCCAAGTCAGAGGCTTATGAGCGGTATAAAAACTCTAACACCAGGTTAGGCACAAACCACACGAAAATAAAGGTAGATCCATTATTGGCAATCCCTGGAGTGTCGAGGCTAAATAATGACAGACGCACTGTAAACCTACGCTTGCGTATCCGTAGAGGTTTATTCCGATCTGCCCCCACCGGTCTGTCCCCACTGGTGGTAGAAAGTGGTAGTAGTGGTGGTGGTGGTAGTAAGTAATTGCAACTATTTGTCGCATCTACCACCACTGCACTGGTGGTGGTTGCGTCTGATCAGTCACGTTTGCTCCTACCTCTGTCGCCACTAAAAGCAGATGACACTCAAATCAGTGGAATCAACCACCACCAGTTGTGATAGATGCGACAAATAGTTGCAACTACTACCAGTGGGGGCAGATGGGAATAAACCATCTGTAAATGAGTGATATTCATTACATACCTCACCGTGTCTCGGAAAATAGGTACGTTGAACGGTTTATCCGGGCAGTTATTTAAAGACTTTTGCCAGTCGTTACGGTTCTAACAGCCAGTTTTACCAAAGGGTTGTTTCCTAGTGAATACTAGTAAAATAAAATACTGGTGTTCAGCAGTTCCGCTGTATCCGGTTAGGGATTTATTATCTCAAATATTAACATTATATTATCAAATCTAAAAGCTTTCACATTAAATGGATATTAAATTTTTATTTCGGAACATACACGTTAAAAATTCAGGAATTTCTGTTTTACTATAAATATAGCATAAATTACAATCATTAAAAATTAGGAACTCACTAACAAATAAACTGCTATAAAATATAATCTAGAACTTAACTACTTCTGTATAAATCTCTAATTTATAGTCTTGTTCAGGACAATCTGTTATAAATTTTATGGTATTTTTAATACAATTACCTGGTAAGTGATTTATGTTAATCATTCAAAAACTAATTTACAATATATTTTATTGCTACTGATAAAAAATACTATAATTAAAAATATTGATAAACATGTCACTAAGTACTTTTACGATATGTATGCCTCTTATCAGTATGTTAATTAGAAAGAAAAGAAATAATCTCTAACTAAATGCTAAAATACGTTTAGGTGACGTTTTCGAATTTTTAGAACCAAAAATTCTAAGACATGTGACATCTACCAATCCGCACTGGGCCCGCGTGGTGGATTATAGCCCATACGCAAAATACGTGCTTTGACGTAAAAAAGAGTTGCGGACACCAGCCCGTTATACAATATACATTATACGGTTAGGTGTGACTAATATAAAAACACATTTTCACTCAATGGAAACTACGTGTAGAAAACCTGCACTATGGTATAATGTAATAATTAATTATAATAGAATTCATTTTTGTATTACCTTTTTTGCACAAGTCTGAAAACAGGTATAATAAACACTAGGGTTGTACAGAGTAATAAACTAACCTGCGGTTTTATAAGCCACGCCATTCGTCTGTCTAGACACCCGCGCCGGTTGACATCGGGTTAAGAGACCGTGTATGAAATAGTGCCGTCACGAAAAATACACCAACATTATTGTGCTACCTAAATGTTTGCAGTCCCTGGAACAATACGGGTGACTTTTTTTCGTAATTGTATTTTGTTTGTCTTTATTAATTTCCGAAAAAAAAGAGGAGTTTTATAAGTTTAACGTGTTTATTTGTGTCTGTCTGTGAGAACGTAGCTCAACATTATATACGTAGCCAATTTAGTTTTTTTTTTTGTTAAAAAGAGGATAGGAGATTTTTCTTAGCTACGATTGAAGACAACCTGTTCAGCCGATTGAAGAACATCAGCTCTTTTTTATTTGAATCCATACCATTCACTGGTTCACACTAGATTAAGAGACCGTGTATGGAATAATGCCGTCACGAAAAATACACTAACATTATTGTGCTACCTAAATGTTTGCAATCCCTGGAACAATACCAATGATTTTTTACGTCATTGTATTTTACTCTTTTGTTACTAACGTTTAAAATGCAGAAAGAGGAAAATTATAAAAACGGGAGATAAAAGAAAACAAAATGATTTAATCGAATAAGAAAAAAAGTTCAGATTAAGGATGATTTCCACCAAACGGCTCGCATCACATCAAATCGGAACGGATTTTACAATCTTTAAGCGATATTAAATCGTATACAGCAGCTTGACCACTAGCGTCTTCCGCGACGTGCGATCGGCTCCGTTCGCCTGTCGTCGTATCCGATCGGATTCTTTCCTCTGTCGGTAGGTAGGAATATTACTATTTAATTTTAATTTCTATTATTGTTATTTCTATTATTAATTTAATTTCTGTTATTATTATTTCTATTATATTTTAATTTGTATTATTATTCTTTTTTTAATTTTATTTTATTTCTTTATTATTTTCTATTTGAATAGACGTAGAAACGGATACGTTTACAAGCAACAGTACGGAGCCGATCGTTTACGTAGACATCACGCCGTACGCGATCGGCAGTCGCCGCATCTGTTTGTATTCTTTTCGATCCAATGCGATGCGAGCCGTTTGGTGAAATCATCCTTTAGATTAATCACTTAGCTCAAAAAGTGTTCAAAGTATGAATGTTAGGTGTGTTTTTTTTAAACAATGCTCTTCTTTAATATGGAACACGCAAAAAAAAACCTTATTTTAACCGACCTATTTAATGTTTTTTGGTAACATAAATTATCATAATGCGAAAATAACTTAAGAAAGCGTTTACAAAAAAAAAACCGGCTTGCATTATTTGAGTATCTTTTCTTTCGCTAAAACATGCAAATTAAAAAAGCGGCCACATACAAAAGTTCCGTTGTGACAAAAACAACTTTTTTAAACGTACCCATGAAAAACAGGGGAAAAGCGTGGTGCGAAAGTCAGCGGAGCACATAACGATAATAATAAAATAGTCGTATTATATAACAATGGTTAGACCTGCTGTCTTATATGGATGGCTGAGATGAGAATGCTAAGGGGGATGTGTGGTGTTACGAGAATGGATAAAAAAAAGAAAACAACACTCTGATTCGGTTATAAATTGTTAATTTGCGAAATAAAAATCTGTCACATTACCATAATATAGGTACATTAATAATTAGGTAGCCTCTGTATTAAAAATATGTAGTTTATTTAAATAACACTAATTAATGTTTTAATTCGTTAATTGTATATGTTACCGAAAGTCATAAAATTTCAATTAGGGCGAATATATTAATTATCAAATCATGATACGAACTTAATGATACTTGTTAATAATTTTAAATGACTATAAGTGTTTTACATATTATATAACACGTAAATTAAAGTACACATTTTATATAGAATTAATTAAAATACTAAATTGACTTTTCCCATTATCCGTAAAAGCCTAGACAATAAAAACAAACCCCGTTTCAATCCTTACTAACTCTCCTCCACAGTCGTACATTCTTGACAGAATGGTCCTGGTTGAAGATGATGCATTGTTTTTTTTGGATGATGTAGCCCTTGCGATCCGCCTCCACTTGTTGCGGTCTTCAGCGTCTCGGGAGCTTTGGACTATGGACGTTTATGTTGCAGCTTTTATAAGGTCTGTCCAACGCGTAGGTGATCAACTTACTAACTAGTACACAGTCATTAGTAAAGTTAGGACAAATCGTACAAGAAAGGGTTCAGTTTGCCTTGAACTTGGTTTATAAGATAAAGATTTCATGGTAATTATTATAAACCAGTCATAAAATGAGAGAGAAATGGTTTGTCTGACCAAAGGGCCGAACATGTGCATGGAAATCAAACGGTATTTCTACAATGCCTTTTAGCAGGAATAGGCTTTTCGCGTTCGGGAAGTTGCGCGGTATCTTCTCATCCAACTTACCACAGTGTCTCAAGACGAAAGTCTATGACCAGTGTGTGTTGCCAGTGATTACATACGGGACCGAAACGTGGTCGCTCACAATGGGCCTCATCAGAAGGCTTAAAGTCACCCAAAGGGCAATGGAGAGGGCTATGCTCGGAGTTTCCTTGCGTGATCGAATCAGAAATGAAGACATCCGCAAGAGAACCAAGGTTACCGACGTAACCCGAAGAATTGCCAAACTTAAGTGGCAGTGGGCAGGGCACATAGCTCGCAAAACAGATGGCCGATGGGGCCGAAAAGTTCTGGAGTGGCGACCGCGAACCGGAAGACGTTCGTTGGAAGGCCTCCCACTAGGTGGACCGATGACCTGGTGAAGGTTGCGGGAATCCGCTGGATGCGAGTCGCACGGGACCGGTCAATGTGGCGACACTTGGGGGAGGCCTATGTCCAGCAGTGGACGTCTTTCGGCTGAAATGATGATGATGAGGCTTTTCGGTCCAAACCCATTAAATTTTTGACTTGTGCGTCACCGTTATGGCTTATACAATGACATTCTGTCTGTACCTTTTAGATGGAAAACATACGTTGAGATCTACAATAATGACAACCGAGACCAACGGCTTAACGTGCTTTCCGAGGCACGGAGGAAGCTTGGTATGCTTAATTACCTATGTATCTACATAAAGATATCAAGTAAAGTTAACCCGCTGTTTCTCACACCACACCCTATAGAAGGGACGAGAAAAGCAACACTTGAGAAACGAGGTATCCAAACGTCGGCCGCCATAATGTATATCTGAAATATATGGCAGTTCTTTTTGTACAACTTTACAACTCCAAGCGTGTAATTTACGACTGCCTTGTGAAGGCCTACTTATAAATAAGTATAGGCTGAGGTAGCAACAGACGTACGTATATGTATGTAGTAAGATTTGAAAAAAAAAACAAACAATAAAATTGATCATTATAAAAATTCTAGGAACGTTTTCAAAGAATAGATTTTTAGGAAACTCGTATCGACTCACGCACTTACACGCGCGCCACGTTTTGCTTTGCACTACCCGAACGCCCATACACGCGCTTAAGCCAGCATGTTCTCTCGAACCGTTGGCAATATATCAGTATTTCTTGCAGCTCGCGCTTATAAACGCGTCAGTGCTCGCAAGTGCAAGTTGTGCGTGAGGCAAAAGACGCGCATACACGCACCTGCACGCGCTTCCAAAATTGAGCTTATACGCGCGGAAAATACGCTAATCTCAAACCACTCTAAGTCTTAGTTTTGTAAAGATCCGGAATTTTAATTATCCTACGACACAAAGGTATTATAATTATATCCGTTTACCCGTACATAGAAATGTAAAATTTCGGATGGGCCTCCTTGCTTTTGCGAGTTATTCACCGCTTTCCCTGTGTATGTATTATTCGCTTTTGTCTTCCGAAATTTCCTCTGTTCAGTGAACTGAGAAGCGCTTTCAGTTTAATTCACATGGGTTGAAGATATTGTAATGCATTTGGGTTTGTAGGCGTTAGTCAGAATATAAGGGGAGTTACACATCGGTGTTGTTCGGAATGATTCGGCACAGCTCGGCGGCAAAGCCGAATATAAAAATGGAAGTCCGGTCAGGAAAGAGCTGCTTGGCTCAGCGACACATGATTCAGCGGTGGTAGATTCCGAATGGAGGGCCAACCACAACATACTTGGGAAAGTGATAGGCAGATGTAGATGATTCAGTTTTATTCAGCTCTGGCATGAGCTGAATGAAAGCCCGATGTTACCAGATATAGCTGACTCGTGACTCTATACATATACCTAATACAAATAAATAAAGTTGAAGTGTCTGTTTTAACGTGACTGTATTTTCAAAATAACAGCTTTTTACTGAATGCAGATGACAGTATATGAGTATACGGTACGTACGAGTATATCGTCTGTATGTCTGTTTGTTTCAGCCTGTCTCCGAAATGGCTGGACCGATTTTGATGGCACTCTTATGGCAGACAGCTGATGCTATAAGAAGTAACTTAAGGCCGTTTTCTATAACTTACTTACGTATAATAGTTAATATGCCTACGTCCGTAGCTATCGGTATTTCTATAAGCAAAGTTAGCTTGAAATATCCTATCCGCGTCACCTACCTGTCACTTGATTAATAGAAAAATCAAAGAATGCTTTTCTGTGACGTTTTGTTTCTATCGGTCCGTAAGCTACATATCAAACAGACAGAGATAGCAACCTACCGATACCTGTCAGTAAGTTATTGGAAATGGTTGTTAGACTAGTCTTATAAAAAGAGCTAGGGTTCCACGAAAAAAATAAAAAAACTAGAAATTGTTTACAAAATCCGATTCAAACAGGAAAGTGTTTTTTTTTTAAAGTAATTTTACGCGGACGAAGATCACGAACAACAACCAGACTAGCTATAATAAGAACAACATGTGTTGAGAGCATCGGTGGTCCAGTGGTGGCGGCCCCGACTTACGAACAGTAAGTCGTGGGTTCAAACCTAGATAGGCGCATTACTTTGTGTAATTTATTTCATCACCACTGCTCTCCAAACGGTGAAAGAAAAGATCGTGAGGAAACCGGCATGTCCTAGAACCAAAAAATCGAAGGCATGTGACATCTACCAATCCGCACTGGGCCAGCGTGGTGGATTATAGCCCATTCCCTCTCATTGAGAGGAGGTCGTGTCCCACCATTGGAGACATTATAGGCTGATGATGATGATGATGACGATGATGTGTTGTATGGCTTCAGGTCAGCTTTGTTGTTAAACTTTCCTGCTGAACCAAATATTCAATTATTTACAAGTGTGTAACCCACTGTATATTATTATGTGTGGGGTGCGAAGATGCTCACGTGTAACAAATTAATGGATTTTGAGCGATCGGAATGCTTTGAAGACGTTTTGTTTTATAGGTTTAATGTTCTTTGGATTTACTTCTGGTGTAAATTGAGGAGAGGGAGTTGAAACGTTTATGTTGTTTTTATTTGTTCTTCGTTAACTGTCTTTCTTAATATGATCCCCGTTTTATCTATACTTGATGCAAAATGAGTCTCTTATCTGTTTTCATTCCTTCTAAATCTTTCTTTTTAATCGAGTTAAGTCAAATCGTCATGAGCATAACTGACAGCCTCGTTGGTGTAGTTTTGCCAATCGCGAATGCCGAGTTTGAAGTCCCGTGTTCGATTCTCGGTTCGGACAAATTGTTATTGGGTTTTTCCATTAGGAATTTCTCAGTAGCAGCCACGGAGCCACGCCAAAAGGCTTGCCTCCTATTGTATGGAATAAACATAACTAGCCAAATGTGGGTGTAAGTACTATTAGGTACACCTCTGCTTAACCATTGGAGATTACAGGTAGGTATTATGTTATGTTATGTGATTTCAAGATGGCAAGTTGAATGAACGTTTTCCAGAAGATATAGGCCGTACACTCGTCGTTATTTGTCTTTGGATCCCAATTTATTTCATCAGTCTTTAATACTTTCAAACTATCCTTCTACCTAGTATCTACTAATATCCTTTCTAGCCCTCCCCCCACCCCCCCCCCCCCTCACACTGCAGACGGTTATTGATCAGTCCTGACGGCTTCAAAAGTTATTGGAGCTCGCACCATCAATAATACAGTAATTGTTCTATACAATCTAATATTTCACAAGAATGGTTATTAATCTTGTATCTTTGAGATAGATTGGGTATTAGATGTATGTGAGTACCTAATTGGCTTAGGAATATTACTTGTCTAGAATCTAGATAACGTGTACAGATCTCGGGAGAGAGGTCTCGGGTTTGAGTCCTAGATGGGTAAAGTGATATTGGGTTTATCTATCAGGAATTTGGCAGTAGCAGCCTGAAGCCAGGATTCGGCAATGGTATTATTGCCTAATCCTGGCTTGACACACCCCTTAATACGTGTGGGATTTTAACTTACTGGTGTAAATGTTCCTAAATTACCCTTGGCTGATAAAATTTACAAACCTCTACCTCACCTTTTATGGATTACAGGGGTGATGTTATTCCTCCTGGAAGCCTCGATCGTGCAGGCCTGGGTGACATCACCAGACAGGCCTGCCGACATTAACAATGAGGTAGGGTGGTTCCAGGAGGCCATGTCCGATATATGCGACGTGGCAATGCCCCGAGTCCGGCCAGGAAGCGCCCGACGTCAGGTGTACTGGTGGTCGCGAGAGCTGACGTCTCTGCGCGAGGCATGCGTGGCTGCGCAACACCTGTACGCCAGGCATCGCAGGCTCCGCATTCGCCCACTGAATGCGGCAGCCATCGACGCGGAGCTTTATGAAGGGTACAGAGCGGCGAAGACCACCCTTCGCGAGGCTGTCCTGCGGGCCAGGGATCTGGCCCGCGAGGAGATGCTGGAGACTCTCGACAGAGATCCGTGGGGGCGCCCTTATAAGATGGTGCGGGAAAAACTCCGCACCTGGGCCCCCCTACTGACGCAGAGTCTCCGGCCTGAGCTCGTGGAGGACGTGGTGAGCACTCTGTTCCCCACGCGGGGAGAACATCCCCCCCCGCCTATGGCTCCGCCACCTGCGGTGCTGGAAGCGGACCACCAGGATGACGACGGCGACACTCCGGAAGTGACTGGGGTAGACCTGAGAGTGGCGGTACGCAGGCTCAGTGCCAAAAATACCGCCCCGGGACCCGACGGCTTGCCTGGCAAAGCCTGGGTCCTGGCCTCGGAGGCTCTCGGGCCCCGACTGGAGGGGCTCCTAAGCGCATGCTTGAGGGGCCAGTTCCCGCTTCGTTGGAAGACGGGGAAGCTGGTCCTCATTCGGAAGCCGGGGCGCCCTGCGGACTCTCCGTCCGCATACCGGCCCATAGTGTTGCTCGACGAGGTGGGCAAGCTCTTTGAAAGAGTAATTGCAAACCGCCTCGCCGAGCACCTTGCGGGGACGGGGCCGGATCTTGCGGAACACCAATTTGGTTTCCGCAAGGGGCGCTCTACGGTGGACGCCATCATGCGCGTGAGAGCCCTCACGACGGGGGATGCGGTGTCCCGGGGTGGGGTTGTCTTGGCGGTGTCTCTAGACATCGCCAATGCCTTCAACTCCATGCCCTGGAGCTGCATTAGAGAGGCACTCCGGTATCACCGGGTGCCGACCTACCTCCGTCGTGTGGTCGGGGATTACTTGACGGACAGAGCCGTCATCTACCCCGGTCGCAGCGGAGAATGGAAACGGCGAGAGATGTCGTGCGGTGTTCCGCAGGGATCGGTTCTAGGGCCTTCCTTGTGGAACATCGGGTACGACTGGGTGCTGCGCGCCGACCTCCCTAGCGGTGTCAGCGTGGTCTGCTATGCAGACGACACGCTGGTGCTGGCACAAGGGGGGTCGCACGAGGCGGCGGCTGAAATAATGACACGCGGGGTTGCGATAGTCGTCGAGAGGATCCGGCAACTGGGTCTCGAGGTGGCATTGCACAAGTCCGAGGCCATGTGCTTTCATGGGCCTCGGAATGCGCCACCTCCGGGATCCTCACTGACGGTAGGAGGGATATCCGTCGGCGTCGAGTCGACGCTGAAGTACCTGGGACTCGTCCTCGACAGCCGATGGAACTTCGTGGAGCATTTCCGACGTTTGGCCCCCAAACTGGAACGGACCGGGGCTGCCTTCAGGCGGCTTCTGCCCAACCTGGGGGGGCCAAACGCCTCCTGCCGGAAGCTCTACGCGGGAGTCGTGCGGTCCATGGCCCTTTACGGGGCCCCGGTGTGGGCGCGTTCATTGAGGCGGCGAGCCGCCCACTACCTGAACGCGCCCCAAAAGGTGGTAGCCGTAAGGCTGGCCCGTGGGTACCGCACGATCTCCCGTGAGGCGGCGTGCCTCCTTGCCGGATTGCCGCCATGGGATCTGGAGGCAATAGTCCTCGCGCGCCTGCACGAATGGCGCGCGGAGGTGCTACGCTGGTGGGAAACTCCGTTGCCGCGGCAAATTGTCGCGCAGCGGACAGACTTCCGGCATGATCTCATGGCGACATGGAGAGAGCGACTGTCGCAACCCCGTGCAGGGCACGCCACGATAGTGGCGGTAAGTCCCCTCTTTGAGGAGTGGCTTGAGAGACGCCACGGCGTCCTCACCTTCCGCCTGACGCAGGTCCTCACCGGACACGGTTGTTTCGGGAGGTTCCTGCACCGAATCGGGCGGGAGGAAACGCCCGGGTGTTTCCATTGCGAGGATCGACCGGAGGACACGGTAGAGCACACGGTGGAGGTGTGCCCCGCGTGGGCGGAGCACCGCCGTGTCCTCGAAGCGGCGATTGGCGGCGGCGACCTCTCGCGTCCGGCCCTGGTGCAAGCCATGGTCCGGAGCGAGACGGAATGGGACGCCGTCACTTCCTTCTGCGAA
Source organism: Xestia sexstrigata (assembly GCA_941918905.2). NCBI lineage: Eukaryota > Metazoa > Arthropoda > Insecta > Lepidoptera > Noctuidae > Xestia > Xestia sexstrigata. The sequence goes on along the minus strand of OW799217.2, from coordinate 7,019,003 downwards.
GCAGTAATGCTAGAGAAGGAGGTGGCGGAACGTGAGAGGGAGAGAACCTCACAGCGTGCCGGCCGCCACGGGAGACGCCCCGGGCGTCGGGGGCCACCACGTGGCCCCCGGCCACCGTAGGCGCGGGCCTGTGGACGGTGGGCTATGGGCTAGCTCGCCGTCCGTCCGTCTCATGACGACAGGCCGTGTCGACGGCGCGTTCGTGTTCCACGCGCGCCTCAAAGAGAGTCAGCAATAGGAAGGGGTCCGTAAGGACCGAAGCCTGCCGGGGTTGCGGGACTGTTCGAAAGAGATACCGTGACCCCGGAACACAAAGGGCGATGAAGGAACATGGATGGGTTTTAGTCAGTAAAAGTCTGACACTCCCTCCTGCTCCGCCCAGAGCGGGAGAAGTCATTTGATGATTTCCCATCCGAAAAAAAAAAAAAAAAAAAAAAAAAAAGGGGTGATGTTATATTTTATGACATTTATATTTGAGGTGTCGCGTCTGGGGAAGGTGCTCGAGTCAAGTAATCTTACTCCGTCCCGTCAGTGAAATTGGATGGAAAATATTATACTTTGTTCAGAAACTTGCAACAATTTTTATATTCTGCATAAATGTTAAAAACACTTACAGAAGATGAAACAGTAAATACTGCGCGAGTATTATTTTAAATAAAATCCACAAAGTGGAAAATCCCGAAACATGAACGTGTTTTTCGATGATAACACAAATAGGTCACAGTCCAAAGCAATTACAGAATCTTAACACTTGTTCTTGATGACACATTCCGTTAGACATAACATAACATCACGGCTGTTATCCCCGACGGTTTAGGCAGAGATGTACGTAGTAGTACACATTTCGCCAGTTATGTCTATAAAGTCCCATGTAATAGGAGCGAGCCTGTTGCCATCTACCGGGTGAAAATCCAGACTCTCCATGGCTGCTACTGAAAATTCCAAATGTAAAAATCCCAGTAACACTTTGCCCTACCTGGGAGTCGAACCCAAGACCGGCACCGGTACTCATTGGAAAACTCCGTTCGGTATCTATCATGGTTGAATCAAGTTCAGGTCAGCTCGGCACAATTCGAGCTAAACCGAGAAACTTTTACCCGAACCTGAGCTAAATCATGCTGACCGCCTGATTTCAGAAAACAAAACAATTCCACAAAAAAAAATAACTTACTATTTCGTGAATACAAAGTGCCTCTCTCGTACCCCTGAAAGTAGAAGATAACCGACAGCTGAGGGTAACGTGTAGACAATGGGGTGCATAGTGTCGCCAAGCGTCATTGTGTTTCTTACTTGCACATTGTTGCTTGATGTGCAACCATGACAAGTGTTCGCTTTCTTCAAGAAATTTTCGTGGTTTCCAAAATGTTTTGCATTTAAAATGATGCTTGCATTTTAGAAAGTAGTAGGCAAGGGAGACTTATAAGAACCGTAACGGCCATCTTCTTGGATTAGCAAGCTAGTTAAACTGAGGTGAGATGCGATTCAGTGCGTAAATGCTATGCGCTTTATGAACATTAATACACTACATTCTCAACAACTGAAAAGATTATAAAATTCAATTATATTTATATGATTTAATTCACGTTTAGTAGTAGACATTATATCTATACGGGCCGGAATCATCGATGCACAAACAGATACCACGGAATCAATACATCATTCTGAACATAGGAATTTTTTATCGGTAATTAAAAAAAAAAACAACTTACTGTATCCTACAAAGATGCAATACACGGTCAAACTGTATGGAATAGCTTTTTTATTTTTTAATACCGATGAAAATTTTCTTTGGCGTAATGTTAAGTCATGATGTTGTGTAAACAAGTGATTGCTGCAATCGCTTGGATGTTTATTGTTTATACAAAATCATGACGTAACATCACGCCACTTGGTAACCGTTTGTGGGTGTCCTTTCCACCGAGTTAGACGCAGAAAATACCCAATCAAAATTCATGTGAAACGTACAAAACTCTAAACTTCTAAACAAGCTAGGTGAGTCTATCACGAACGCACGGAGCAAACGTAATGCGGCAAGATTTACAAATTGGTTTCGCACGAATCTTTACTTACTATGCTTAATCAAAAAATTTAATAAAAACATTGATGAATTTGGTCCGTAGATACCCATTACATACCGAGTTTCCTACGTGCCTAGAAAACTAGGTTAAGCCATTGGTCTGCGGTGGCATTTGTAATAGATCTTTGAGAGTCGTCGCCCAAAAGTCTGAAAACCCGTCTTACAATAGTATATTGTGTGACCCAGTAATAACAACGTTGTGAAGGTCAGATAGGCAGTCGCTCTATGTAAAATACTGGTATGCAGCTGCAACCGGTTAGACTGGAAGCTGACCCCAACATAGTTGGGAAAAGGCTAGGCAGATGATGATGTCGATTCAAGAATGGTTCTAATTTACGCTACGTTTATGTCGCACTTTCGGGATAGGCATTGTACTGCAACCACGCCCCTTAAAAGGGCCACATACAGACAACACGACACACCTACCCCAATAGAGCGCTACAAAGTTTGAAAGCACGCTAAAAGATATAGAAAGATGAATGGGCCACAGTGCCCCGACGTTCGGTTAGGTAATATCCGCCACGTCATAACTTCACAGCTGTTGCGGATCTGCTTCCTTTGAAACATGGAATTAGGAAGCTGGGTAGGTGAATTATTTTTGTTTATTATGCATTATTTGTAAACTAGCGTAAGACAAGATTGCCACGTTGGTTTAGTGGTCGCAAGCACGACTACTCAACATAAGGTCCTGGCTTCGATTCCCGGGTCGGGCAAAGTGTTATTGGCTTTTTCCAACAGGAATTTCTTAGTAGCAGCCACGGAGTCTGGATTTGCGTCCGGTTGATGGCATTAGGCTTGCGTCCTATTACATGGGACTCCAATCTGAATCCGAATCAATAATTCAAATCCGTAAGTTTATGCATAACATCTACATCTGTAAAAGATATTCCAAATACAAAATCTAATTTTTAAAAAAACATTTTTTTATTTCCGGATTATCACAGCGATGACCAAAATATACCAATGCTAAAAACTGTGTAAAACGGTGTTTAGTTCGGACCAAAACTCATAAACAAGTTACAGCCCATCACTCACTACTCGAATAGTGATTCGTCACATTCAGTTGACATTTATATCTGACACGGAGTGACACAGAGTCGTATTCAGTGTTTCTATGCCGTTTACAATCACCGCAAAATATGGCCTGTTTTTTGGATAGTAAATGTTGACATTTATTGTGTTAGTATTGAAATAGATGGGATTGGCTAGTTTAGTAATAGCTTTTATGGTACTAATTTTATATCTGAAATAATAGAGAGAGGATAGTACTGTTATTTACTACCTACTAGCTAATACCTGCGGTTCCCTATTCCACGAGATCATACTACCGGGATAAAAAGTATCCTAAATGTTAATTCAGGTTTTTAACGATCTATGTGCCAAATTTCATCCAAATCCGTTCTGTAGTTTTTGCGTGAAAGATTAAAAACATCCATCCATCCATCCTCACGAACTTTCGCATTAATAATATTAGTAGATTAGTAGAAGTAGAATCCAAGACATCAGTATAATAGGCGAGACGACAAAAAAAATATAATTAGTCCGTCAGTTAGATAATCAAAAAATATTTGACCCGTGTTTTTTCTTTTGTTTCGTAAACCAAAATTGACGAAGTTGTGACGCATTTAAAATTCTCAATATGTCACGCCTAGGTATAATTTTTAGCTAGTTCTGACGTCACAAGCCCCCACTCCCGAGTTTTGATGCGTTTTATCTTTGTCAATGTTCATTGATTTACGAAAACAAAAAATAGTTTTCATTCATTTCCAATACTCTAACTGACGGACTGAATAGATTTGTATTTTTTTGATACTGTCGTCATGCCTGTTAACCGTTAATTATCTAAAAATCATTCTCAAGGTTCATCTTCCTAGTCATCCTAAACTCAACGTTAAAAACTGTGCACACTAAGTTTCGGCAATCCGTATCCGGTAACATCCCTTCCCTAAAGTGAGGTGCGCTTCTAGAATCCGTTCGGAATCAAACTGCGGTGAAACTGTTTCGAGGCTGCGCGAGTTCGCTGCTAACGTATTTAGACAGCTTTAGCTATGTCGCAGCCTGCGACTACCGACGTAAATATAGCGGTACCTAGGCTAAACTTTGTTTGTAGTGATAAAATTAGTGTATAGATGCGCTAAGTTTAGTGTGGGGAGAGGTTTTCACCTCACTATCGTGTGAGGGTCCTGCGAAAGATGTAGAAGCGTTAAGACCTTCTTTGTGATAGAATGATTAGCATAACATCACGCCTATAATCCTCGAATGGTTAGGCAGAGGAATACCTAATAATACACCCAGTTTTTTTTAAGTAAAACATAGTGGTCTGCCGGTGTTGGGAGCAGGGTTCAAGCTACCAATGGTTATGGCTCTAGAGACAGGAACCTTCTCACAATGTATCGAGGAGTACCTACCTGCCTTCTGAATCCCAGAACAAAATCAGAGAGCCTCGAAATATGGTCGTCGAAGATTTATTGGCCGTTATACGATGACACACGAGTTCACATTCCACATGTCGACAACTTATTATTAGTATTGTTTTACTTAGATAGAAGAGAGTTGTTATCCTAAAACAGTAAGTATGATAACTTTGCCTACACTAATAATTTTCTTAATCATGTTTAATATTATGTTACTTCTTTAAATAAATTCTGCCTACATGTTGAAATGTTGGAGTTAATTTTCATAAAGGTTACGAAAATATTGTCCGTTCTACTAAGTTATGCTTAGAAAACAGAGTTTGGTTAACTTAAGATTAATTACGGAACGCTTAATAAAGGATTTTCGTGGAATACCAGGCGTGTCTCTGTGGGAGGTACTAGATTTCGCTAAATGGTCTAGAATTCAAGTAATACTTCTATTGTTTTATGTATTTTCATTGTGGTTACTTATTATAGTACTTACTTATTTAAATTTATGGTTTGAAACCTAATGTCTCAAAATTCGAGTTTCGTTTATATCTTGTCTGAATTTCTTTTAATTATTTAGTAAACTCATCCCGCGGGTCCCAAATGAGTGAGATCAGTTGATTAAAGAGCCATAACTGATTCAAGACTAAAGTTTAACAGACTTATTCATAAAACATAGAGCCTCCTTGAAGGCTCCTTATAGGCCCGATGCTAAAAAACATGATTCATAAACAATAATAATAATAATAATAATTTATTATCAGAAAGACACATTTAACAGTTTTACAAAAACAATTAAAAAAAAAATGAGCATTTCCAACAACAGTGAAACGTCTGTTAACGCTAATCAGTCGATCAAGGCTCTGCTAAAGTTAGAGGACTGTTGACCCTCCTTTATCTCCCTGCTAAGTAATAATAATAATAATAATAATAAATTTTTATTTTCTCCCACAAAGTAAAGTTACAATATAGAGGTGTTACAATTAAATATTGGAGGTACAAAGGTTTGTGGGAGTCAGGAGTTCAAACTAGGATGATACCCTGTGCTATGGACTCCTGGCCCCCCTCGCCGAGATTGGCATTATGACAATTTTAGAGAGACATGTCATTGTAGGACTATTTTAAAAAAAGAATTACAAGAAAAAATACTAATGTAATAAAACAAAAACTAAAAATGCGTGTGTGTTTGCGTGTGAAGTGTGAGTGTGAAGTGGAAGGTGTCATATGTGGTGTGGTGTAGTGTGTGTTTATGTGTGTGAGACAGCGAGAGTAAGATAGTGTAATGTGTGTGTACGTTCATAGATGGATGTAAATACAAATGTGTGCGCGAAGGGGTGGCAGTATGTAGTTATGAGAAACGCTAGACTAGGATAATATAGTGAGCAGTTTTTCAGTTTCTTCATAATCAAGTTCTAAAAGCCATTGTGTCAGCTTCTTTTTACATTCTACCCTAGACAGATTAACAATTTCAAGAATCTTATTAATTTTATTATACAGTCTGCTTGATCTGAATATATAGAAATTTTTGGCAAAAGAGGTTTTTACTGGAGTTGTTTCACAGACTTCATAGAATCGTCTAGTATTAACCTTTTGTTTAGCCGTAGAAACGTCTATAGAGGAATGTTTTTTTATTACCGTTTGCAGTATATAAAGTTGTCTGATTGTTAATACCTTTGCTTCTTCGTAGAGAGTTGTTGTAGCGTATAAACGTGGTTTGAAGAGAGCAACTTTTAGAAGAAGTCGTTGAGCTCTTTCAACGTTTAGGACATTTGTTTTATACGAGCCGCCCCAGGTGGAGATACAATACGATAAGATTGATTGGCAAAGGGATTCGTACACATTTTTAACCAGTTTCCAATTTGCAACATGCCTAAGATTTTTAAATATATGAACGAGTTTTCTAGTTTTCTGAACCAGATGTGCAATGTGTTGTTTGAAAGATAAGTTTTTATCGATCATTATGCCTAAGTATTTTATTGATTCAGTTTTTGCTATCATTGGGCACATGGTACAGTTGGTGGTTACTGGATTACATGTGTGTGCATAAACGTTGAAATTATTAGTGTTTGATGCTACATTATGTATTGTAAACTCTATATATTTAGTTTTGGTGGCGTTTAAGGTCAGTTTGTTGAGAGCAAGCCAGGAAGTTACAATATTGAACCCTTCTTGGGCAGCAACAAAAGTTTCGTCCCAAGAGTCACCATAAAATGTTAAGGTGGTGTCATCGGCATAAGACATTACATGACAGTTTCTAATGTTTAGCTGGCAAAGATCATTGATATAGCAAAGGAAGAGGGGGGGGCCTAAGATACTGCCTTGTGGGATTCCAATATTAATCGGTCTTTCTTCACTCAGCGTATTGCCTATCCGAACTGATTGATAACGATCTTGTAAATAGTTCTCGAATAGTTTTAATTGTGTGTCCCTTATTCCCATTTGTTCTAGTTTGGAAATTAATATGCGTGGGCACACAGTATCAAAAGCTTTCTGAAGGTCCAGAAAGATAGTCAAACATTTTTTTCTATTATCTAATTTACTTACAATGGATTCAGTGAACGTATGAATACAATCAGTTGTGGATTTTCCTTTTCTGAAGCCATACTGGTTTGGTGATAAGATGTTTTTATCTTCTAAAAATTTTACAAATCTGTTATTTATAATCCTTTCAAATACCTTTGAAATAGAGGTAAGCAACGAAATTGGCCGATAATTGGCCACTTCGTCCTTGCCGCCGCTCTTAAAAATGGGGATAACAATTGATTTTTTAAGGGATTCTGGAAAAATACCTTCTGATAAACATCTATTCAGGATGTAGGTGAGGGGAGGGACTATATATTTTTTTAGATTTTTAAGGACTGTTGACATAATATTGTCTGGCCCTGCTCCACAATCTGAGCGAAGGTTGCTGATTATTCCTTCTACTTCCTCTTCAGATGTCTCCAAAAGCACAAAAGAGTTACAAGAGGACTTGAAATTTGCCGCGTTCGTTGGGAGTGGAGAAACACTAGTTGAAATTTTACTTTGCAACTCCATACCCACACTTGCAAAATAGGAATTTACTGCGTTAACTGAATCTTGTGGGGATATTTTAATATGTAAAAGTTCCAAAGGTGGTGCGTTTGATTTTTTCAGATTGGTAATAGTTTTAATAGCGGACCAAAGTTTCTTGTTATCACTTCCAGCCGCATCAAGTATATTCCTGTCATATTGTCTCTTACATTTTTTTATTATGTCATTACAAAAATTTCTATATCTTTTGTAGGATATTTTTAAGACGTCATTGTCAGGATTGTGTTTTAGCTTATAATGCATTCTGTCTCTTGTTCTAATGCACCTCAGGAGGCCTGGAGTTATCCACGGTTTTATGGTAATTTTATTTCTAGGAATTTTGATGTTTTTTGCATTGCTTATTATAATTTTTTGTATCTTTTGAATAAAATAATTCATGAGGTCATTTGGATTTATACTGTTATCGTATACACTATTAAAATCAATATTTTGGCAGTCATTGTTTAGTTTTTCAAAGTCAATTTTGTTCACAAATTTTGCTTTGTGGGTTTGTCCACTTAAGCTCAAACAAAAAAGGGTCGCTTCGTGGTCAGTAACTGTAGATTGAATAATACATGTAATAGAAGAGGCCTTAGTTTTAATTATCACATGATCCAGACAGCTAGATCCTCTAGTTGGCTCGTAATGTGCAGGTATCATACCAGAGTAAGAAAGTAGGTCAAGGTAGCTTGATGTAGTTACATTTGAATCCTTGATATTTATATTTATGTCTCCCATTAAAATTACATTTTTGAAACCGGATAGTTTTAATAACAGTTCCTGTAAGGAGCGTAAAAAGTTATCTAATGTGTGAAAGCTAGGCGGTCTGTATATTGCAATTATGGCGGTCGTTTTATTTATTTCAATAAGTAGGCAGTTCGCTTCCAAGATATCTGGTTCTTCTATACTGAAGTTAATGTCATTATTTATGTAAACGACTACGCCGTCATTTTGGTTATAGTTTCGTGTAGTTGAAAAACTAGAGTAGCCAGGTATAAGTGGTAAGTTATTAACGGATGAGAGCCAACATTCGGACAGAATTATAACATCACAGCTCAACCGTATTCGTTTTAGTAACGTATTTAGGCTGAGATAATTTTTGTTAATACTTCTAATGTTTTGTTGCAGAATTTTTAAAAAAATATTTGGGTTTGTCATGGTACGTTTACAAGATTCAGGTTCACAGCTGTACAGTTCCGTCTGAACTAAATTTTCTAAATTGTTTATATTGTTTAGATCAGCGAATGTTGAATTTAGTAAATAGTTGGTGTATGGGTTTGTGATTGCGGGGTGATTGTATGACGAGCGTTTTTAGTTTTGGGTGTGTGAAAAGAATGGTAACAATGAGATTCTCACGTGTATTAATGTAAAAAGATGTTATAATGCAGTGTGATTGAATGTACTTAGGTGTGGAGTGTGGATAGTCATGTGGAAATGTGTATGAGTAGTAACAAAGTTTTTTAAATAAATCAAATAGGACATGAAAATAGAATAAAAAATAAAACGTTATAAAATAACAACACGGATAATATAGTCAAATTTTCAGTACCAGTTTTTCAAGATCGGCTTCACATTTAACTATTAATGGTTTTTCTGGTTCACTTTTTCGCAGAAAAACTCTACCAGCTGAGGTCCAACAGTATGAATAGTGATGTTCTTTTGCAAATTTTCTAGCTAGGTAGAAGAGGTGTTGAGCTTGAGGAGGCAAGAAATCAGATACATAGATGGGTGTGGCAGGGCCGCTCATATTTAGGTGTACAGAGCTGAGCTTGTTTTGCTTGTTATTTGAGTTGAATTGTCTCGCTTTCTTAATTATGGTTTCTTTAGTAGCAGCGCTAGCTAAGTCGACAATAATTTTTGAAGCTTTGTCCTTCTTGCTCATGCTATAGATCTCTTTAATTTCCGATCTTTGTAGAGGAGCGCCAACAGCATTGGCTGTCTTTAACACAATCAAACTGAGCTCTTCTTCACTTTCTTTTGTAGATAAGGGAATATTTTTAATTTCCAATTTTTTGGTGTACAGCATCCGCTCCAAGTTGTCAACTCTTTCCTCAAGTTGGTGAATATACTTGCGGTCCGTTTTCTTTTCAGATTCTAACAGGTCCAGTCTGCTCCGCATGTCCTCATATTGATCAGATACAAAGGTGATGGAATCTTTAATTTCGGAATTTTGTTTTAGTAACTCCGTCATCATATGATGCAAGACACTTAACGAAGCATCGGTTTTGTTACTACGTGATTCAGAGTTTTTGCAGTGAGAATCGAACAGTTTTTGCATATCCTTTATAAGGCGCTCGTTTTCGTCGTCATGTTTACGCTTTCTTTTAGTAACATATTCATTTGCTTGGAAATCAGTTAAATTTGGCGCCGACCCACTTTGGGTAATTTTTTGTGGTTGCAACGTGGTAGGTAGCACAATCTGCGATTCCACGATTAAGGGCGTTGACGGAGGTGTTCGCGTCTGGGTGTCGTTTTGTGTTGGGTTGCCAACCTGCAGTGAATTCGGTTCAACCTGGGGTGTTAAAGAAACACGAACACACGAACAAGGTGTTGATGGAGGTGTACGACGAGTCATCATTTTTTATAACTATTGCCCTTTCCGTCCACTAGATGTTTACACGTTTCGTTAGTAGTAAGAAAGACGTCACAAAAAGTATTGCAGTTTGCGGGGCTCGAACTCACGACACCACGGTGCGTCGATTGCGGGCGAGCGACTTACGCCACTAGACCACTCCGGTTACTGCAAGTGACGCGAAAATAGGCATGTGTTACCAACACTAATACGGTCTCAAGCGTGTGTCATTGATCCGTCGAAAGGTCGTTCACCTCGGCACATACACAAAGCAATTAATAATTATCACTTTAAAACTTTGAAATGTTTTTGTTTATTTCTCCGGAAATAGTTTATGCACTGATTTGGTTTTAACCACTGTATGTTCTTAATTTTGCTGTGCACATATAAATGTAACATAGGATGAATTTACTGCACTTTAAACTAGTTTTTCGAAATAAAAGGTTCGCGAGTACAAAAAACACGTCTGCTCGACACGGCGTCCGGGCGGGGGGGGGAAGGGATAAGTCACAAAATAGCCGCCGTAAATTTGAACAGCTGACTTTAACAAGAGCAAAAAAATTATACCGAAGATAATTTTAGTAAAGGGGAAGGGTTACGCAAAGATTTAAAAAAATCCAGGAAAAATTATTTTCAGGAATTTGTATTTAAAAATCCTCTTAATTAGGTATTTAAGATACGTCGTGTACGTGTACGTGTACTAACAATAAATATGAAAAAAATAAAATTAGGATGATTAACATAGTTACGGCTTTTTGCACTTAGGTACAACATAAACATGCGGATCGGAAATGGCGGGATTTGAAAACAAACATCTCGCTTTTTTTTTAAGTTGATCTTGGGGTTGTATTTTCAAATTTTATCTTTTCGTGACAATGCAAGCTATCCAGGCAATACGGGCTATGGAAACTGTTAATTAACAACCACTACCGCGGCGTCGGAAGGTGTATAATCAAAAATAGAATTTCGGCGACATTACCGGTTTGACAAGGGGACTGTCTAATTGGTGAGGACGGACCTCACCAAGGACCGGAGAGGCACCAGGCTGACACCAGAGCTAACCTGTAGCTCTGGTGTCAGGCTGGTGCCTCTGCAATAAGATGTTGGGGGCGTAAAGCAGTAAGCATATCTAACATTACCTATTTACAATCTGCATTAGTTTTTTTTTTTTTTAGGATCTCTTACTATCTCACCCGATTATGTTAATAAATAACCTGTGCCCAGGACACTTTACATGCTGATGAAACACTTCACACATAATATGAAATAAAGGTAAATGAATTGCTTTTCTTACTTTATCCTCCGCTGTTCAATTACCACTCCTTTTTTTGGTGGTATTCATTTTTTAAATCGCAAGAAACTAAGCTCGTGTCTTTGTAAAAATTTGCGTTTTCCCGTTAATTTGCTGTCACTGCTGTCAATTTTTTATTTAATTCTCGATGAGGTTATTTTTTGTCTTTGATTTGTCAAGATGGCCAACATAACGCGTCTAATCCGTCTATCAGCAGCTCATTAACTAGCAGACTGCTAGCAAGCGTTTATGAATCATACTTCTTGACAACGGTCTAACAAGCTTAATCAGTCTGCTAACTAACAGACCGATCAAACCTCAATTAAGGATTTTTTATGAATAAGGCTATTATTAATGTTCATTTATTTATTAAATCTTTATGCATAGTTAAAAATAACTGTACAAAGGCGAACTTATGCGTTGGGCATTTTCTACCTGTTTCTATTGCAAATAACAAAATAATAGCCATCAAAAGTAAAAATACCTATGTAAATAGTACATTTAACGTACCTTGCATGTCTGATTACTCAGTTGATGTAAACGCATGTTTGACAAATAAATTATCTTTCTTTCTTTCTTTCAAAATGCACTTGTTTTCCCCGTCATTGTGATGTTTTTTTTGTTCTGGACCATACCTGGAAAACTTCTAGAGGTCTTTTTTCCGAGATTTTTTTCCGAGTTTTATTTTAAATACCTACCAGTTTTAAATGTTATAACTTTACATGAAATACCTTTAAGACTCGTTTACTATTAAATCCATCTATCAGGAAAATGTGTTGAGTGCGTTACAGTTAGGTTTACCGTAATACGTGATTTTTCACACCATTAAGTCTTTTCCCAGCTATAATTTTTGCGTAGAGTTATTTAGTTTGATGTACAGAATGCGTGGTTGATTGATTCGTGAAGGATCTGATAACACATTGTTTAACTGGTCAAGTTTTATTAAACAACCCTCCTCAGTCGGGTATAAAGAAAGCTAATTTTCATTTCCCACTCATATAAAACCTGCTTCGAAAGTCAAACTTTCCTACAAATATGAAGCCATACTATTCCCTAGTCCTCAACTGTAATCAGAAATTAATTAATATGTTACTAACGAACTTGTGTCAAGTTGTAGTCACATGCAAGTAACAGCAATCGGTACACATCAGCGCAAGTTGGGAACTAATTCTAGCGGAACACGAGGTGTGCTGTTTAGACAACATCCTGTATATCACCTTGTTTGTTAGAGGGATGACAGGTGTTAAAGGGGTGCGATTTAATTTAATTAAAGTAAAGGTTTATTGCTGGCGTGGATTAGTAAGAATGTGAATTAACAAGAATGAAGATTAGGAGTTTTTTGATTTCCTATAAGAAATAAATTGTCAGAAAAAGACTTTACCGTAAATGTACAATGATTCGACATGTAATTACTAATTAAACAACCTATAATTACTCGTAAGTTGCGGACGTTTCCACGCGCCACCATATTATTAAATAAAATAAAAAATGTAAAAAATAAATCTACTCTAATTTATAAATAATTGTCTTGCTTTTTACTTATTTTTAGTTTTAAGACATAGTAAAAAAATTAAAAAAATATCTTGTAGTTAAACATCAACATTTCTTTGTAGTAAGCATATCATAGTGTACTAAAATGCATAATGTGTACGACTTTATTGTTTCTTTCCTTGGGGACCGGCACTGTAATCCTTAACACAGGTTATCAACGACTGTTCGAAAGAGATACCGTGGCCCCGGAACACAAAGGGCGATGAAGGAACATGGATGGGCTTTAGTCAGTAAAAGTCTGACACTCCCTCCTGCTCCGCCTAGAGCGGGAGAAGTCATTAGATGATTTCCCATCCAAAAAAAAAAAAAAAGTTATTTATTAACCTAGCTAGGAATACAGCACCTCACCCACCATTTTTTTTGTAGTCTTTGTACACTATTATAAGCGATTCTGTAAATTGTGACATGTATGTTTTTGATGAATAAATTATTACTGGACAGGTCCACTCAAATCTGTGTGGTTCTTTCTTCAAAAGACCATCTCAGACACTAATCTGCATAGTCTTCATGTGAATTGAGCAAAATTATGTCTGGACTTCAAAAGAGACTATGACCTCTGAGTTTGTTTCGGCTGTTTCTTCTCAAAGTACTCAGGTACGAAACACCGGCCCCATCTAGTTTAAAAAAAAAATGACGTGTAAAAGTATTTGTAAAAACCTACTTGCAAAATAAACATCATTTATCATTTATCATTTATATTAAAATTAATTTATATTATTATAAATAAATTACAGCCTTTGGAATAAATGAGACCATTTATTTCAACAAAACTGAGTGTAAATATAAACGATATTCTCTAAAAGGAACTAACAGCAACGTATCATATTTCTTGAGTCGTAACAGTCAGCTAGCGGTAAGTCCAGTAATAATACTTGCAAGTCATGGAGTCTTAACGTCACATCATTTATATCATTATGCACTTGTATGAATTTAACTGACGGACTTGTACTGAAATAGTTGTTACGCCTATAGTGATTATGGGGAAATAAGCTGGTAATGAACGTTGGTATTTAGACTGTAGGTACATATTAGTACAGACGGGTTACTATGTGTCTTTTATTTATAATGTATGATTGATATAACACAATCGATAGTCGATAATTACTACTTTTCGTTTTATCTAAAGCGTGTAAATTGACCCTTAACGAAGCTGAAAGGCAAGAGAATTGTTCTCCCCGTCATTGCGATATTTTTTTTGTTCTAGACCTTACCTGGGAACCTACTAGTTACGGAGATATTGGAGATCAAATTTCCAACTTTTTCACAAGTTTTTTTTTTTAATACTAGTTTTTAGGGGTCAAAACTTTACTTTAAATACCTCCATAACCCGTTTACTATTAAATGCGTTCATCAGATAATGTTTTGAGTGCGTTACATTGAGTTTTACCGTAAAACGTGATTTTACACCTCAAAAAAAAGTTGTTTCCCAGCAATATTTTTTGCGTAAAGATACTTAGTTTGATGTACAGAATGCTTGGTTGACGGCTTTGTGAAGGGTCCGTTTACGCCCTGTATAATGGATTGACATAAGCCAACGAAAAACTTACTTCCATCCTATTGACAATCATTAGAAATAAGAACGATAACACGATTCCTACTTGTTCTAATAAAATGTGATTTATAATCATCATCATCAACATTTCAGCCGAAAGACGTCCACTGCTGGACATAGGCCTCCCCCAAGTGTCGCCACATTGACCGGTCCCGTGCGACTCGCATCCAGCGGACTCCCGCAACCTTCACCAGGTCATCGGTCCACCTAGTGGGAGGCCTTCCAACACAACGTCTTCCGGTTCGCGGTCGCCACTCCAGAACCTTTCGGCCTCATCGGCCATCCGTTCTGCGAGCAATGTGCCCTGCCCACTGCCACTTAAGTTTGGCAATTCTTCGGGCTACGTCGGTAACCTTGGTTGGTAAAATGTGATTGTTACATATAAATTCATAAAGATTAAAAGTTAATATCTTTCTACTTAAATTCAGCTGTAAACGGATATAAGACGTTAAAATGTAACTGTTTTACATTCATTTTAGTGCTCATAAAAACTTGCCATGTTCTGACTGACAACGTCGACATTTTGCCCTATTTGAGGGAAAGTTTAAATGTTAGGTAAAATTGAGGTCTAAAAGTTGGACTGTGGTACGACTTAAGATCATACGGAAAACTTATGAAAGAAAAATGGCGTCTGCGTTATGTAAGTTTAGTCTTCAGTTGGACGTGATTTAGGTACTTACGTTATAGTTAGTGACAGATGATTTGTTACGTACCTCATCATCTGCTTGGCCTTTTCCCAACTATGTTGGGGTCGGCTTCCAGTTTAACCAAATGCAACTGACCTTAACAACCCAGTTAGTGCTGGGTAATACGATACCCCTCGGTAAAACTGATTGACAGACTTTTGGGCCACTGAATAACTCTAACGACTGTCAAAGATCTACAAATGCCAGCCGTGCTTTCCGAAGCAGTGGGAACTTGGCATATAATGACGGTCACGCAGCCACGGATCGACCTTAGCAAGCACTGCTTATCCTTGACAATCGAGTCTTACAACTATTATTATTAAGCCACGAGCCCTTTTCAAAACAATGAACTCTTCATAAACCTCCAAAATAAATACGAAAATTGATACGTTTTAGTCTTTCATAGGTTTCGTGTGTAAGGATATTTTCTATGCTAGCGCCAGACGTATTGTTCTGCTAGAAGATTAAAAATATGACGGGAGTCAGTACGCTTTTGTGAAGCGGATGAAGCGAGATTTTTAATGAAACTGACGTAGGAAAATGTTCGCTTCCCATCGACACGGCTAGCTTTAGGAGATTGGATATACGTTTTAGTGAAAAGTACGGCGAATTTTGAAGACAGGTGAAATGGAAGTTTTTGGTGAGAGTGCAGCTGGATTATTTTGATGATGAAGGTGAAAAAATGGAATTGATTTTGTAACGTAAAGGGAAACTAAAGATTTTATTTTGTTTATTTTTTATTGTCACTGCACTTTATGTACTTGTAGTAACTGACATAATTATGAAATGAGAACCTACCTGCTTCATGGGAGATAGTTTTGTTGTTAGCAAATTACCCAGCGCCAAGCCTGATGAGAAAATTCTTGACGTAACGAACGTCCAAGAATTTTCTCATGCTCACTTCGGTACTCACTAGGCGACTCGCTAGGCTTTAGGCGCTAAGCAAGTAACCTGTCAGTGCGAACGCAGCCTAAGATCGCCAAAAAAGACTTCATGAATATTATTTTAATGCTATCCGATACAGATACATACAAACTTCTTTTTTGCAGCAAATTAACTGTCCAGCAGACCCCGACAAAGCTTATGATCTAAGCGGGTGATTGTTCTGCAGTGCACATAGTTTACAGTTATAACAGAACGTCTCCTATATTTATGTCATATTTTATAAGCTTTTATTTAACTTGCCTTGTTAGTATGGATTGGTCAAATCTTCCAACTGAATTTCAAGTTAGTTTCCCTCAACCGACTGAGATGAAATTTTGCACACACCTTTGGTTCTGGTGACAATACATTTTTATGATAAACAAGACTTGATCCTGCAGCCAAGATCACCTCCGCACGAGAGAACTTCTCAACGGTTAATAGCATGGACTCGAAACTTTATGTATGTGTTCAACGTTTCAATAAATGCTTGTGTTAAAAAAACATGTTTTATTTATTATGTTTAAAACATTGTAAATCAATGTGGCGACACTTGTAAATCACTTGTTTGTATTGTTTCAGGGTCTCATAGAAGAAATAAGCTTGTATACTGAAGCTGATGATTACACATTAACGTCAGTTTGCAACAAGGTAAGTATTCAAAATATAAAATAAAATAATTTATTTCATTTCATTTGTTGTGTACCCATTTTAATATGTTTTTTGACTTTCCAGGGTAGAGATATTTCAGATATAGTTAGTATTATATTTAAATACATTCAGATTCTTGTCGCTTTCTGCTGCTGTAATGATCTTGTTGAAACTTGATGTTCTAACTTTTTGGAATCTTTTTAACGCAAATCGATTCCCAAAAACCGTAGCTTTTTACGCTACTACGAAAGCGAATCACCGCGTGTTTTATTTTGCTGAATTTTACAGTTCCTACATTTTTTATTATTTATGATTAAAAATTATTTAAATATTACTTCTGTGCTATAAATATGCATTTATATTTATAATTTATGCATTTTATACATATTAAATTTATTTTTATAAATACCAATGGCGTTAAAAAGATTTGATACTACAATTTTCTAAATTAAATCTATTTATGTTTCGGCGATTAATTGGGGTAAATTCGTCCTGGCTTTTAAAAATTTGTAGTAATTATTATTGGTTAGCTTTAAATGTACATACATTGGAGTATTAAAATTATTTATTTATTTCAATTTAATTATGTATTTCGTTGTATTCGCTAATAAAACAAATCTAAAATCACGGTATTTTTTATAGGTAATCCACGCACTTTAATAACCGATTACAGGTGTTGTTTAACTAGAACTTCTTGTACTAGGAATGGTTTCAAAAATAATAAAAACATACTTACAGCCAATTTACCTATTCAAACGCTGCTCAATTTTAAGTTCTTGTCAAATTCTGTCCTTTTGACTTCAAGCCTCTAAGTTTAGAGTATACAGGGTGGAATCACTGGCATATCAATCTGAACCGATGAAAAATCATGGCTCCACGTAATTCCAAATTTTTGAATTTGGATTCCAGCTTGTGTGACAGAAAAGTTAAGCAGTGTTTGAGAATTTGTGGGCTAGTGAGGTTATAATTTTCTCTAAATACTATATTAATTACTAATAAGTAAACCATTTTAACATCAATAATTTTTTCGTAGATGGACACAGACACTGACTCAGTAAGTGCGTTATTTGTTAGAAAGAGTCTTTTAGTAGATTGTAGTTCTGATTGATTAGAGAATTCGTAGCCATAGAATGCTTGAATGACTAAACAAAAGCATGTTTTTTTAGCATTTTGTATCATTGTTATGTCGCAAAATTTAACAAACAAGTTATGTCGACCGAGAAATGTCATAAGCAGACATACTTCAAGGAAGTAAAATTTGGATCCTCCCTATAAAATCCCGGCATGATTTTTAAGTTCGAATTAATAAAGTAATAAATAATTCCTTCCTCTAAGTTAATAAACTTAGAGAAAGGAATTATTATTGTTACTTACTACTTTGCAATGTCCCTTAAAGCATTTCTCCATCGTCGATAATTTGCTTAATATACTCGTTTTAAGTAGTTTTATTTTTTGCTTGAAATGTGTCAGAAACTCTTTGATATCAAGAGGGCTTGAAGTAGTCTAGATTTGAATTAGAAAGCTTTGGCAACAGCGGCCTTTACCTTAGTACGCCTTCATTTAGGTTTATATGAATGAACTCAGGATGTACATTCGAATTTCCTATACGTATTTTATATTATACTTTGAAGGCATTTTTATTAAGGCCTAAGGAGTTCTTATTCAATCCTAATAAAAAAAGAATATGCATTCCACCAGGTTAAATTTTTGTTGTATAAACCTCTTCGGGCTCTGTGACTGTTCCTAGTGATGCTGTCACATGATTCGTAGTCGCACTTGCGCACAGCTGCTACCACGCGATAGAAGCAGTGCAAACGCGCGATTTTTGTTTATCTTGCAACTGTAACGTTCACTGGCGTTTTTGTATCGATGCCGAATCATGTTAGCATCACTGCAAAAAGTCGCGATAGGCGAGGCTAATTTTGCTACGCAAGGTAAAGCATTTTTTGTAAATCACCCTCTATTTTCATTCTACTGAGTTCGACTTGCAAAAAAAAGTTGTATTTCAAAATTCTCCCAATGTTTATAAATAAATTTTTAGTGAAAAAGTACTTACTAATCTTGTGAAATTATCTAACACCTCAAAATTCTAACACAATATTGATTTGGCTTTTTAGTTCTTGTACTTTAATACACCTTTGCGCTTATTGCAGTGTCGTTGTGTTGTTTAACAACTTTGTAAAGAAACAAATAACCCAATAACCGACAAGATCTTATTTTTCTTTTATCTAACATTTTGTTGCTATGTTCTACAGCTACGAGGACGAGGGGACACACCTACTACGACACCAGGTATGTTAATGGCCATTAACCCGAATACTAAATCCTAAATTCTATTATTTTATTTCTTCGAATGTGTTTTGACAATCGTCGTATGATACACGTGGGCATTTGTTACTGCAGTTCTTGGCTCCATAACACTCTCGCCTGCGGCTCGGGCGTTAATTCCGCCTCTTCTGCAATTACGTAGTGTCCCCACTTCTAACAAAATGTACTATTATGTCTAAACAGGCCTATAGAGGAAGCATTAATAATGTTATTTGAGCATATCATAGCAACAAATAATTATTTGCTAAAAAGAATCTTGAATTATTACAGAACCGATGCCACCGGAAAAAGGGGAAAGAGGGGAAAAGGGTGATACGGGGGAGAAAGGTATGAAAGGAGAAATAGGTGTTACTGGCCTTAAGGGTATTAAAGGTGAAAAAGGGGACAAAGGGGATCTCGGACCAAAAGTGAGTAGTATTGTTGATTTTTTAAATCACCTTTTCTGACTTCTGACACTCTTCTGTAAAAGCTGATTAAGATCTTATTGTACTATATACTCAGAAATAAATAAATCTAATCTTATCTTAAAAAACTGAATACCGTTTAAGAAGTCTTTGTACCTATTAAAAAAATTCTGCTGCTTCAAACACATTTTTGTGCATATAGCTTTACAAAATGAATATAAGAAACGAGTAGTTATTTTTTACATTATACTATTTTGTACACACTTCACTGCTAGAGAATGCATTGTGGCATTAAGCCCGCTTTTGTAGCACTATTGTACAAGAAGTTTACATAAATAAATAATTGTAAAAAGTCATTTATTTCCCATCGGTATTGCCGGTCTACACTAGACAAACACTTCGCCATGTTTACGTTACGTTTACTTTACCACCATCATATGATACGTTATATTGCTGACTATTGTACCAAAAAAAATATTGTAACATTTTTCAGGGTGATCTGGGACCGCAAGGACCATTAGGCCCACTAGGACCAGTTGGCAAAAAAGGCGAAGAAGGAGTAAGCTTTTTTTCTGTAATTTTATTCAACAACGAGAAACTCATATAAATTCTAAAATAACCCATTTATCATCTAACCAAGCTGTACAAGCTGGTTTGAATGTAATAAAATATACTTATAGAATTGAAGTGATAATAATTTTCATGGAGAGTAATCAACTTCACGTAGAAAACTAAACGAATGACCATTCATTCGTTTAGTTTTCTACCTTTACCAACGCAAATCATCAAATCTCTTCGAATATATTACTAAACTTTGCTAAGGCAGAGGAGTAAATGAGCTCGTATCCAACAGGCATGTCAATGTTCAGAAAAAGTTGTGTCAAGTCTATTGCTGACCATGCCAGAAATGAAAGGACCTCCTGGTGAACAAGGGCCGCCAGGTTACGACGGCGCACCCGGTCCGGCTGGCCAGACTGTAAGTATTTAATGTGCATTCTTCACTGAACTAGTAGTACCACTGTTTTCATTCTTATTGTCGTATTGTCGTCGCCACCCAGTATAATGTTAACTTCTCATTTATTTCTTATAACCAGGAGAAAGTCACGGAAATTAGCAATCGACGTGGTGATACTTGGGAGAGGCCTTTATCTGGGAATGGACGTCTTTCGGCTGCAGATGATACTGTCCTTGTAATTAACTGAAATAAAAAATATGAATAGTTCTTGACACCTGCTTTTTTCTAATCTAGGGTAACATTGGGCAAATAGGCCCAAGAGGACCACAAGGTTTGAAAGGTGAAACAGGTACAAAAGGTTTCGATGGAATGCCGGGTAGAGATGGAGCTGATGGACGTAAAGGAGAACCGGGAAGAGATGGCACGCCTGGAACACCTGGTGATCGAGGACCAAAAGGAACAGAAGGACCACCGGGTCCAATACGTTGGGTGATTACTTTTGTATTTGTATTTTTTATTTTGTATGTTTATTTGCACAGGGAGCTCGTGGCTAAATAATAACAGCCGCTTGGGTCGATCTTTAGGTTAAGCCGTACTTGCCTAGGTTGGTCTGTGGATGGGTGACCACCCGAGTTTCTTCCGTGCCTCGGAAAGCACGTTAAGCAGTTGGTCCCGGCTGTCATTTATGATCTTTGACAGTCGTTACAGGTAGCCAGTGGCCCAAAAAGTCTGACAACCAGTCTTACCAAGGGGTATCGTATTACCCAGTACTAACTGGGTTGTGGTGTTCAGATAGGCAGACGCTCCTTGTAAAATACTGGTATTCAGCTGCAACCCCAATAAAACTTGGGAAAAGGCTAGGCAGATGATGATGTTTGTTTGAACAAATCTGTTATACAAAAGGCAGTGATTACTTATAGGGGTTATTTTCATTCAATATAGTCTTGTAATGTCAACGACTAAGTAATAGACACTATAAACCCAGAAATCATTACGACCGCAATTGAAATGTTAAAAATATTATGAATACATTGAATATCACAGAACCAGACAAAAATCTCAGAAGTAACTTTGACAGGAAACAGACGAGGAGATAACACGGAGAGCCATTCTGATACCTGGGCCAGTGGGTGATACAGGGCCGATTGGACCACCAGGCAGGCAAGGTGTAAAAGGTGATCAAGGGGATAGGGGAGAAAAGGGAGAAATGGGTCCAAGGGGAGAAAAAGGTGATGAGGTAAGAATCAGCACGATGGAAACTAAAAAAAATAGAATTCATAGCGAATATTAGTGTGAAAAAAGAACGAAGGCAGTGAAAGTTTTTAAGTGTTTATAGCGGCCTGGCGCTGCAAGCAATAACAGTCCTTACGGTGATCAGAATTGTTTTTTTGGTGATAGTGCATATTTGCCACACATATTTTACTTTTTAGGGCCACATAGGACTTCAAGGTCCCAGAGGTGAAAAAGGCGATATTGGTGAAGCAGGAAAGGATGGTATATCAGGCAAACCAGGCACTCATGGTTTGCCGGGACACAAGGGCGTAAAAGGTGAAAACACAACAACATACTTTAAAAATGTGTCCGAAGAAATTGCAATCTTGTATAATTAACGGCTATTTTTCTTGCAGGTGACAGAGGAGATAAAGGCAGTCCCGGCCTAGCCGGATTACCAGCATCTCTAACATCCGTTCTGGATGCAGAAAGTAAGTTCTTTCTCCAAACTAAAATATTTGTGGCAAGGACGCTTTATTTACAGGGTGTAACTGAAAAAGCGCACTACAGGTAAACTGATTAATTTTCCCTAAGGATAGAGAGAGTTGTGTCCCCCCCTCTAAGTCTAGTTTAATGGTCTGAATCATCAGGGGTCAAAAAAGCGGGTTGTTGATCTTAAGCGGCCGCCACTTTTAGTGTTACACCTTTTTTTTTTTTTTTGTTTTTTTTTCGGATGGGAAATCATCAAATGACTTCTTCCGCTCTGGGCGGAGCAGGAGGGAGTGTCAGACTTTTACTGACTAAAACCCATCCATGTTCCTTCATCGCCCTTTGTGTTCCGGGGTCACGGTATCTCTTTCGAACAGTCCCGCAACCCCGGCAGTCGGTCCTTGCGGACCCCTTCCTATTGCTGACTCTCTTAGAGGCGCGCGTGGAACACGAACGCGCAGTCGACACGGACTGTCGTCATGAGACGGACGGACGGCGAGCTAGCCCATAGCCCACCGTCCACAGGCCCGCGCCTACGGTGGCGTCCAGCGTCCCGCTGTGAGGTTCTCTCCCTCTCACGTTCCGCCACCTCCTTCTCTAGCATTACTGCTTCGCAGAAGGAGGTGACGGCGTCCCATTCCGTCTCGCTCCGGACCATGGCTTGAACCAGGGCCGGACGCGAGAGGTCGCCGCCGCCATTAGTGTTACACCTTACCTATATTCTTTAAATTAATAGTTTTAGTGAAACTTTGGTAGGTTCTGAGTTGGTAAAACCATTCTCGAGATGAGCTAAGTCACTTGGGAGAAAGGCAGTACATTATAACATAAGTACAGCAAGATATGATCAGTCAGCCATTATGTCTTGTTAATTGTTAAACCAGAAATTGAGGTGTACTCAAAATTATATTTATTTTTTGGCATATGCAAAGCCTCTGCAATAGATATTCGATACCGGGAACTAAAAAGGGATATTTATAAAGTTTTACCTGAATACGAAAATTTCCTCACATATCGTGAATTTACTGTTTATTTAGCCCTTTCCATTCAAATTCGAAACCTGTTATAACCTGAATAAATTTCAATATCAAACAAAGCATTCTGGTCACGAAAATGTAATAAAGAAGTAGTACGTAAGTAGATTGAATCCCCATACATTTTTTGCTACTATCGGCTCTATTGGCTTTGATCCTGACTCGACATTGTTGTATTATTGTGTGGTACTGAGTATGTTTTTGTAGCTATCCTTTTTTATCTCCAGAGGAGTGAAAGGGAGAAAATTATCGTATATCTCAATTGAGTTTTCGTATCCGTTTATGCCTTACAGTGCGTCTGGTATTGTAATTTTTCGGTTGAACAAAACGCATCGGGGAGTCTGTTGTTTTAATAATTTTATTAGTTTCGTTTATGAGAATAGTGTTAAAGTTGTTTTTTAATTACATAACATGTAAATCTTATACCAGCAACCAAGGTGTATCGTATTACCGGTTATGGACGTCAGGTAGGCAATCGCTCCATGTAAAATGCTGGTACTCAGCTGAAATCAGTTAAGCCCGATTTCCACCGCAAGCAGAGCGGACCCATTATTGACTTCTTTTACCTCGAAAGAGAAAACTGCTTACATACTTTTTCACCAACAAAGAGTTGAGCGGAAATGACTCAGCGAAAAGAGTAAAAATGAGCTCGCTCTGCTCATTCTTGTTTAATTTCTCTTTTGGGGTGGGAATCAGACGACTAAACTCTTTCTTGGTGGAAACGTAAACCTATTTCATGAAAACGTAGTCCGCTTCGCTTAGCCATTTCCGGCTCATTACTCTTTCGTGGTAGAAACCGTACTTTAGACTGGAAGCCGACACCAACATAGTTGGGAAAAGGCACGATACGATCTAATAACAGCGATTTTAATCATCTTCGTCGTGACTGGCAAATACTAGCCATTCAAAAACCTTCCTTTCGAAAGCAGCATTCACGATGTAGTATGAATTTGAAAATAATATTTCAGATGCAGCTGTAGTGGAAAAACTGAGAGGCTTCAAGGGAGACAGGGGAGAAACAGGTGAAAAGGTATTTCACTAACCCCTATTGATATCAGGGAAGCATTTTTGTATTCGCACTGTTTTGTT
The DNA here is from genome assembly GCA_941918905.2 of Xestia sexstrigata. Lineage (NCBI taxonomy): Eukaryota > Metazoa > Arthropoda > Insecta > Lepidoptera > Noctuidae > Xestia > Xestia sexstrigata. The sequence goes on along the minus strand of OW799217.2, from coordinate 6,994,741 downwards.
ATTTTCCAAATCAATTTTAATATTCTACTACTATATCACGAATTCAAATAAACTTGTTCTGTTACAATAATCAATTAACCATCAAATCGACTAACTTCTGCATTCTTTATTTTTAGTTTATTAAACTCCCTTTTTAGTTTAAAATTCCTTCTGTCGACTCATATTTCGATTTAAATATTCATTTTCAAAATGTTCCTTAACATGTTCTTGACTTGTAATTTTATTGTTTATTTAAATTGTAACCAGTGTCCAGATCTCTCATTTATCAATTTATTGCAGGGTGACAAAGGTGACCGGGGAACGGATGGATTACAAGGACCAAGTGGAAAAGATGGCAAAGATGGTATTACTGGGCCAAAAGGGGAAGTCGGGCCAATGGGACATACTGGAAAAAAAGGAGATCGGGGTGAACCAGGCCCAGTTGGGGAAGTTCCCGAATCAAAAATAGCGTTGTTGAAGGTTTGACGTTATTTTTCATTTCACATTATTAACTAGTATGGTCTTGTATAAGTAATAGTATCTGGGTGACCAAACTCTTCACTGGTGAAAATCTAATAAAGATTTTTGCCTGATAAATGACCTAAATGGTTTTTTTCTCCCTGTAAACCCTCGTATGGCAAACTTTCATTGAAATCGTTAGTTTTCTAGAACATGATTACAAATACACAAATATTGCTAATTCGGATACGATAATCTTGAACTTAAATTAAGATTACAAATGATTAATTAATACTTAGTGCATACTATTTTAGGGTGCCAAAGGAGATAGAGGACATACAGGACATAAAGGTGAATCAGGACTAACTGGTGAAAAAGGAGAAACAGGAGCAGTAGGTCCAGTTGGACCCACAGGACCAAAAGGAGATCGTGGTCCTGCCGGCCCTGTGGTAAGATTCATCAACTACAATAGTCTACCAGTTGGGTAAAGTGAAAGAAAGAAAAAGTATTTATTAGACACACACAGGACAAAACAAAAAAAAATGGTCAAAAAAAAGTTAATTTTAACTTAATTCAAAATAATAACAGCCACTAGAGTCGTGCTTCAGGTTAAGCAGCGCTTGTTTGATCCATGGATGGATGACCGACCATAACATACCGAGTTTCCTTTGTGCCTCGAAAACCACGCTAAGCCGTTGATTCTGGCTGTCAATTGGAGATCTTTGACAGTCGTCAAGTAGTCAGTGGCCGGAAAGTCTGACAACCAGTCTTACCAAGGGGTATCATCGTATTAACCAGTACTAACTTGGTTGTGAAGGTCAGATAGGCAGTCGCTCCATGTAAAATACTGATATTCAGTTGCATCCGGTTAGATTGGAAGCCAAAGGCAGATGATGATTTCAATATAACATTATGATTGGTTAATATTGGTTTGTATTCAATGTTTTTATTTTCTAGGGACCCATGGGACCAGCTGGATATAATGGCACGAATGGAGAAAAGGGTCAAAAAGGGAGTACCCCTAAAATTGATTTGTTCAAGGTACGTTTACATGCCAAATTATGCTTGCAAAAGGCTGCTAAGTCTTAAGCACTAATAAATAATATAACACCACATTGGCGTCGATTCTGTTGAACGCAAACTAAACTTAATAGAGGCTATTGCTATCTTTTTCTTTCTATTATAACGAGAAAGAGACGGACGTTATTTAGAGCTGTCAAATTTCGTTGGAACTAATATTTCCATACAAATGAAGGGTGCATGTAAAAACATTTCGACTAAAAACACGGTGAAGCGCAAGGCATAAACTATTGACATATCTAACTTATAGTAATTCATAGCTATAGCGGTCCTTTTCTCGCACTGCCTTGTAGTAATAGATAGCAATCGCTTAAATTAAGTTTAGTTTGTGCACAACAGAATCGACACCATTGTACACTTGGTTCGCAATAAATGTTTTGACTTTGACTTAATATTTTTTAGATTTTAAAATTGTGTATTTGTAACGACATTTTTATTACAGTTAAAAGGTGAAAAAGGAGAAAGAGGTTTTACGGGTGACCCTGGAAAGCCAGGAAAATTGGGCCCGCAGGGACCACCTGGTATATGCGTAGAAGCATCAACCGGAGCTCCCATATCAGGTCCTCCTGGACCACCAGGAAAGCCGGGTTCTCCAGGAAAAGATGGCAAAACTGTGAAGGGACCAAAAGGGGATTTAGGTCCACCAGGACCACCAGGACCATCAGGGCCGGCAGGACCAGCAGGTTCCTCGGGGCAAAGGGGTTTATCTATAGTTGGACCAAAGGGAGAACCGGGAGAACCAGGAGTGACAATAATACAACAAGTTCCTTTAATACAAAACCCTGGTAAGATAAAAATTGTATAAAATGACCCTTTCACGAAGCCGTCAACCAAGCATTCTGTACAAAAAAATATTGCTGGGCGTATTTTGTTTTTTTTTGGAGATGTTTATTTTTATTTGAATTACATTGACGATTATAATGTTTTCCTATTCTGTGTATTTATTTATATTTTTGGGAAAAATTATACTTTAAATTTACAAAATATTATTTCGTAAAAATATTTTCAGATGAATTCGATGACGACGACTGGTACACACTGAATACTGAAGTGCACAGAACAAAACGAAGTCTTTTGAAGGTAATTATTTAATTTCTTACAAATCAGAACACGACATTAGCTGTAACTGTCTGCCTATCAGTCAGTTAGGTCATAAATCAGTTCTAAGATAGTCTAGGTTTAGCACAACAAACTTTACTGAATGCGAAGGGCTGGCGTTTTGGGGGACTTTCTCTTGTGAACTTTGACGTTCAACAAGTAATGATTATCCATCCTAATTTGAATTTGACTTTTGATTTGATTGATTGTATATACATGCTGTTTTTCCGAGCAGCAACATTTGCAGTATTCATATTATCCCACGCAAACAGAAACTTAAAAAATAAACAAGCATATGAAAACAGGAAAACTATTCAAAGCGAAATATTTCTACCTGAACAGTTCCATTAGTTTGAACAACAGGTAAATATATGTACATAATTGGTTTCCTTTCAGAGAACAGCGGATACTAAGCTCGGAACGTTGGCGTACGTTTTACTTGAGGAAATATTGCTTCTCAGGGTTGAAAACGGCTGGCGATATGTCGAGGTAAATAGCATCTATTGATTCTGAATGAAACACTTTTCATATTGTTTGTTTTGGCTGAGAATTTTGAAATCTTTAAAGTTGAATTTAGATTTTATTACGTATTGTTAGTGTGAGACAGCCTCGTTGGTCTAGTGGCAAGCCCGACTGCTGACAATGAGGCCCTGGGTTCGATTCCCAGGTCGAGCAAAGTGTTATTGGGTTCTTCCTTCAAGAATTTCTTAGCAGAAGATTTGTGTCTGGTTGATACCCATAAGCTCGCCCTCATGGGACTTAAACATACCGTACCTACTAGTACTATTACACTTCTGCCTTATCCTTCGGGGATTACATTATTTTCTGTCTTACTTTTCACAGATGTCTTCAATGTTGGACGCGAGGCCGCATCCAATTACCACCACTTACAACCCACCACCACCCCCACCCACCACAAGCACCACTACCACTACCACCACCACCACCACCACCACAATGAAGCCGCTGCCACCTCCGCCACCCCCACCGCCATCTACTGATCGTCCTGTTATTGATACTACTACGCATGGACCGTTTAGAGGTGTTGTAAGTATCTTTGATAAAATTCAAAATATGTATAATTAATGAAGAACCACACCACGCAACCCACCACAGAAGTAATTTCCATCCTTTAAATGTTAAATTTATACATTTTTTTTAATAAGTATAAAAATATTTATTAAATGTTACCCGCGAAATCCGATATCAGGCCAAATATGTTTAGCTTATGCCAAAGAGCGAGCGAAGCGAGCTCGGGACTTGTGGTCTTCTACGTTGACTACACCAGTAAGTGGGTTTGGCCTAGGACAAACTAGCATAAGAATTATCTGCCTATAATGTTCCCACTCCTAGGACACACGACCTCCTAGGACAAACTAGTTTGGACTGAAATCGGGTTTGGTCGGTAACAGGCAAACTAATTTGGCCTGAAATTGGCTTTGGCAGGTAACATGTATACAGCCTGCACCAGAAAGTGGTGGTCATATTTAATGATGTGGCATCAAACTGCGCCATGTTCCACGGAACCAATATAGTAGTCGCGAAAAAATGAAATGAAATTTTACCTGTATGTCTGATATATTCATTACAAATATCTACATTTTCTAGATTCGAATGGCGGCTCTTGACAGTCCATATCCAGGAAAATTGTGGAGGGGCAACAGGACGGGTCGCGAAGCTGGTGATCACCTGTGTTACGAGCAGGGCAGAAAGAATAGACTTGGGGCGACCTTCAAGCCGTTCTTGGCAACAAGGTAACTAATCTAAGTACCAAATAATTAATGATGACGTTACGTATGTCAGCCCTCTGCATCACAGAGCTTAGATCTGTGTCCCAGCTGTGGGGGACATGATTAGCCGATTATGAATTCAATTGTACTGTTTTACTTTTCATCACTACAGTAGACTAAAAAATCTTTCTCTTTCACAGCGATCAGGATCTTATCCACCTAGTACAGAGAGCTGACTGGAATGCTCCAGTGGTCAACCTAAATGGGTCTATTTTATTCAAGTCCTGGAAAGACATCTTTTATGGAGGAGGTGCGTTTATTAACCCAGCAACTATCTTCAGTTTCAGCGGCAAAAGTGTTATGATTGACTCGAATTGGTAAGTGACAACATTCTTAGATTCATTTTCTTTCCAAAATCTACGATCAGAGTGATCTGGTTATTCCCTAATTGTTTCTTTGAAATGAACCCTTCATCTTAATAATTGGCTTACATCAAAAATCTTTAAGCTGTGGGTAGAAAAAGACTGCCAGTGGTGATGACGAGTTTGAATGACTCTTTTTGTTTAATGTACCTTAAATGCTATACTTAGAACTTTAGAAGTGCTACACTTTTGTTAGCTTTTAACGTCTATAATGACTGTCTACTTATAAAGATGATCACTCTTTGTATCACTTAAAACTAAATCCAAGAAAATACTTCCCAATTCTATGACCTTCTTTTTCTTTTAAAATTAACGGACACTTTTATGTAATGCACGGTCTCGAGGCTCATTTTGATCTACTGAAGTACTGATCCCTGCTCAATTTGAAACCGTTTCGATGCTTACAAGTATGCGTTGCAGTATGGACTTTCATAGAAAGAATCCCGAGTCTCGGGGCTCTAGTTGAGGCGAGGCCGACCCCGTGAAGTGCTTATTTATAACTTTGCTGTAATGCAGTTTCTTATTCTCAAGATGAAATTTAACTTATACCGTAGTCTATCCATATTGTAAGTACCTTAAATAAATTTATTTTTTACAATAACTTCAGGCCAAATAAGACAATATGGCATGGCGCGCATGACAATACATATGGCACCGCGAATCTAAAACAAAATTGCCACAATTGGAGAAGTGGCACTGGATATTACTATGGAATCGCATCTACACTACATAACGATAGAATACTAAACCATGAAGTGTGAGTATTTGTAAATTATGAACTTTTGTACCTATTTCAATTAGCATCCTTTTGGTCCCGGGTTCGATTCCCGGGTTGAGCAAATTGTTACTGGGTTTTTCCATCAGGATTTTCTCAGTAGCAGCCACGGAGTCTGGATTAGTGCCCGGTTGATGGCAATAGGCTCGTCCCCTATTACATGAGACTTAAACATATCTGGCGAAATGTGGGTGTACTATTAGGTACACCTCTGCCCTATCCCTTCGGGGATTACAAGCGTGATGTTATGTTGTTCCATTAGCCACTCGATATTTATTAATGTTCATGGAGTTTCTTGCCCATTCTTTTCAATAAACGCTTTGGAATGCGACTAGAGTCCTTTCACAGTTATGATGCCTTGTGGCTTGTAGGACCAACTTTTTATGATTTGACAATCAAAAGTGTCAATAGCCCAATGTCTTTTTGACAAAAATGCTTTGAGTTTTAATTTCAGTTCTGGGTATAGATCGTTTTGCGTAATTGAATTAAATGCAACGCATGAGCGCGCGGTGGTCGCTTTTCTTAGGAAACTCCCTGAAGGTTTTTCTATTTTAATTTTGAAATATCTGACAGGTTTCTGTAATTACCTTTTTTTTGTTTCAGTCATCCCTGTGATAGTAAATTTATAATACTTTGTGTAGAAGTAGAAGCATACTATGGTCCAGTACCAATGAAACCTGGGAGACGCAAGCGGTAAGTTTTTTTAATACTAAATTAGTTTGGTCGCAACTCGCATGATGTGAAGCGATGATGCTGCCTAGGGTGGATCACGCTTTCTTAGAAGAAACCAATTCACTCGAACTTTGAATAGATCCAGATTATAATGACCAGGGAACAGAGAAGCCGGCAGTGAATTCTACAGACTGGTGGTTCGCACGATAAATTGTGAAGAGTATCGCGTTGTTCGGGTCCGTGGAACTTCAACCATATAACGTTGACGCTTCGCCGTATCTCTGCTCGTGCGATGATAGAATGTGGGGATGGGGGAATTAGATTGTGTAATTCCAAAGCACACTCCCCAAAAACGAGACAGTCAAAGAGAAAGTCTACAATATAAGACATGTTTTTTTTTGTTACTTGTACCTCATTTACGTAACTTATTCTTATTTTGTTACCTAAGTACCTCATTTATGTAACTTATTCTTATTTTCAGACACCATCGGCGGATCCGGAGATTATTTTAATAAGTATTTTTAACTTAAGTAGGTATATCATCATGTTTTGTTTGAATTTCAATATGATTGATTGCAAAAGGAAGTATTTTATTCCGCTGTAAAAATATCAGAGCGATTATTTACAAAGAGGTATTATTTCAAAAGTAATACTCTTCTTAGACCACGTTCTAACCAAAGCGATCATCGCGCGAAAACGCAACATAACAACCACGATATTTTATGGCGTGGTCGCGCCAGCAGAGATTAAAGATTGTATTTGTTAGGACGCGGGGTTAGGTATTATAAATCTATACAGCAAAATTCTATTCTTTAATGCTTTTATTTTTACTCATTGTAAATATTAGATAGGTAGGCTTTTTAAAATTGATAGATTTATTAGGTCTTTTGCTTATATTTTTAGAATGAAAAAAATACATACGTGTTGAACAAAATTGAAGCATTTGTGAATTAAATTGTATGAATCATAGCTATAAGAAGCAAGTATTCTTATGATAAGAATATAGGTAATGTTTTTTTAACGTGTGGCTAAGATGAAACTGTGGATTGGTTGTAGTTGCTAGACTATTTCGAAGCAAAACATTGCAATTGTCCTGTTTCGGTCCTATGCTCTCTTATTAGGTACCTGTTCAGATACGACGGAAATCACTCAGTTCCGGTATTACGCGTTTCTTTTCCAAAATAGCGTCTTCACCAACATTCAGTCGTCACGATCAGTCAGTTTATTCATTCATTCATTAATTTTTATTTCATTTCATTCGTTCATTCTCGCCGGGTCTGAACAGATTGGTACAGTTCGACCAGAAAATGTATGCGCTTCGGTAATGTTCGTGTTTCCGATCACCGCAGAGTCCTCACTGAGGCAAAGCTGTTATTTAAAATTTGTGAAATTAAGTTGATACCAAACAGTAAATTTTACATTTAATGTACTCATAGAAGATTAATTAAAAATATACTTACCAAATAACTTGGTTTGCATGCAAAGAATGTACATAAAATTAATTGGTAAAATATTAGCTTTTATTTTTCAAATTTCTTTAGTCATAGTATTTATATTTAATGTAAGTCTGTGCCATAATAATGTCATTGTAAGAAGAAAAGGAAGGAACAAAATTAAAATTGTTATAATAATTTGTAAATTGACTGACTTTTATTTTTCCCTAGCGATCATCACCAACGACGATACAATCTGCAGGCCTAGCCAAGTTACAAACGTTTCGTATCGATTCTCTTTCTACAATCGTAAACGCCTCGGCGTAAGCGATTGTAGAAAGCGCTGAATTGGTAGCCAAGTTGACACGACTGAGTCGATCGCTCGTTCTCTGATGTCTGTAGAAAAAACCTACACTTTAGTCTATGTTGAGCGTTCATACCAAAGAGTATAGCTATCAAAATTGTAGAAACGATAACATTATTTTCTATCATTTTGAACGATGTAAACTTGTCTACGAATTTTCTATTCGTTTGTGTTGATCACGTGATTTAACGTTGAGATGATGTCATTCCCATACATTTGATTAGTTTTCTACTAGCGTCAACGATTGTAGATTGTGAACTTGGCTAAGCCAGCAGAACTATACAAAAATAATTATGAGCAGTGACAGTAAAGTACTACTAAAAAGCTTCTTATTTTGGTCCTAAAGAGATAGACATACGGACATTTCTTTTTTCTCATTATTTCCTAGAACCAAAAATTCCAAGACGTGATATCTACCAACCCGCACTGGGCCCGCGTGGTGGATTATAGCCCATTCCCTCTCAGAGAAAAGAGGCCCGTGGTGTCCCAGCATTGGAAATATTATAGGCTGATTATGCTTATGCTATGCATCATCCGTCCGAGTCCGAGATCCACATCCGGTCTACAATGTGTCCTTATTAGTATTGTCATATATGTATCCGAATGCGTTTTAATATTGTGTACTTATCCGAACGCATCTTACCTGTCATCAAGTCCCCGCTAGATTATCTATGCACCAACTTGCCTACGCCCTCTCGTCTCGTACTCTTACTGAATTATAAACACAGAACATTATAATAAATATTGATAATAACATACCACTGAGACTTGTTATTATAAGTATGATAGATTCTTTAAAGGTTTCAATAATTACACTGGTTAGGAGTGGAACCCTAAAAATTGGAAACGATAACACTCAATTCAAATTTTCTCCATCACAGCAGACACATAATAAAAACCTCTTTAAAACTGTTATTACAATAATCTCATGCCGAAATTAGGTCTCCAATTCCGTCCCCGTTTCCACATTCATGCCGATGCATTTCTCTAGATGCGCAGAGAGCTCATTTGCAATAAGCGCGGTCGGAATGAGAGGCATAATGCGACTTGGCCGAAGTAACCTCCGATGCATTTACCTCAAGATTGCAATAACCTCCCCATCTAGAGGCGAGTTCTCTGAAATTTGCTAGATGCTCATTTTTGAAACGGACTTACAAATTTCTTCGATTGCACAAAGGTTCTCTTTTATGATTTGCTGGTGTAGGTTGTTTGTAGAAATCTTTGGGTTAGCGTTCTTGTTTTATCTTGATTTCGATTTCAATTATTTTAATGTATGATGTTGAGTTTTTGTGTATGGTGGATGATAATATTGCCTGGTTGGTTGGTGATGGTGATATAAATGTTTTCATATTTTAGGTAATTATTGACAGTTCTTTCTGTTCAATTGCCTTTCATTTGTGAGTCTAGATTTGTCATCCTTATCCCTTTGTAAGTTTTATTGTTCTTCTTCTATTCGAGTTGATGGTAAATGTGCGTATATTATTTTTCGATGGCCATCAGTGTCATTATTATCGTTTTTAGGTCCTTAGAAGTGCAGTTTGGACACTTTAAAAACTCTAACATAATTATGGAACATGGTTTTGCCAAAAGTAATTTTAAGACTTACCAAGAGGAAGTCAATTTCTTGTCTTGTTGTTACTATTGGACGTAATATCCCAGACTTTTTCAATACCACACGTAACACACAAACACCTCATCATTCCACTATTTACCTTTGCAACCTTTTTGTTGTTTTTCCGGAAAAACTTTTGACCAAAATCGTTCAAACCACCTATCAGAACTTGTTAATAGAAAAGCTACCATGAAAACACAGTCCAATCATACAGGAACCACGGAGGTTATGTGCACCGATTGATACTGGTTTCAATTGCTATTTTTGGATCGGTCTCCACGGAAAATTTCGAAACGATTTTTGTTGCCAAAATGGTTTTGCGCAAATTGTAGGCCCGGTATTTAATTTTAATTTTAACGAAAGGGAAAACCTTCAAACATTTGTTGTTTGTATTTAATGAGTGGGTCAGTCTTTTTATTTTATCGTGTCGATGACAATTTAAATGGATTCAACCCAAAATTTGGCGACAACTCGCTACTTTCAGCAGCGTCTATCAGCTCCTCCAACAATAGTATAGGCAGGATACGATATCAAATGTCATATCAGGCGTATTATTAAAAGAAAAATGTTAATAGATCATCTCGAGGAAAGAGCAAAGTTTTGTGAACTTTAACAAAATCACATCTCCAACAAGCAGGCTGTAACTACACAACGTTTGTTTTAGACGTTAACTTATAGAAACATTGTAATGCAAGTCACTAACTAATGGCGGGGGCAGTAAAAAATAACTGAACAGTTAATATGCTTCCTGGAGCTGAAAATCCACAGGTCGACTAGATTGCAGTTCTTATGTTACTTGAGGTTCTCGAAAGAATATGCTTATTTCTGAAAATAAAATAATTCAATTAAGAAAATTAAAATAAGTATGAAAGCCTAAAGTACAATATTAGTGTATACCGAAAATCTGAAAGAGGCACCGGTGACTGAAAAGTTTTGTGGAAATCTGTAGTCATGGCATATTGTGATGTGATGGAAAATTTTGAGTATATGAATGCTATAATAGTGGATGAAGACCAAAGAAACGACACATGGGCTTTTTGAAAGATGATAGTTGGAATGGAAGAGCTGAGAAGGTAAAGAAAGAAGAAAGAAAAAGGAGTACTTGTTATTGGTCTTAATATTTTCGGCTTAAAACACTTTTTGACTAGTTTTCTTGCAGGATCTATGGCAGTTGAATCATTTCTCCAGGACTTGTCGAGATTTATTGCCCAGCGCTTTTCGGATTGGCACCACTGTTGATTCTGGCTTTCAAGAGTTGAAGTGATAGGAAATAGGGTGGCTTGCTCGTGATGAGTTCTCATGGTAAGGTTCCGCGGTCCCAGATTTGGCTGTATTCCAACCTCCAATCTTCTTAGAGCAATATCCCCCAGTTCTGTATTATTGCTGTACAAAACATAAATATAAAGTTGCTAACTGTCTGACTGTCTGTTCTTGAGATAATGTAAGACGTCGAGTTCTGTTGGCACTCTTGCTCAGCCTCTCGTCTTGGATAGGTAGTAGTTAGTGAAAGTTAATACTATTTTAATGGTGACGAGCGTTTCGTATTCTACAAAATATTTCTCTCAATTCTGTAAATAATCGTTTTACAGGATTGACAAAAAATATTTTGGTAGGTTATGTCAATCCAAGTCGACATTTTATGTTTTTTTTTATATCGCCGATAGAATATCATTTACTGTCCAGGTCTTCAAGACTGCGCTTCTTTCAATATGTTTTTGATTAAGCATTTAAGTTTAAAATATTTTTTTTTAACTTATTATTAATTTCAAGATTTAATTTGTGAATGTCATGTCAAGTCATGTTTAAAAAAAATACAGTTTCTATCAGATTAATTCATACCATCGAAAATTCATATCTTTACTAATCGACAGTTGTTTACGCCCTGGACGAGTTAATTTTACTTAAGGTGAAAGCACCACGGTAGCCCGCGAAATTTTCTTATTTTTTGTAATATGGCAGAAATCATCAAAACAATCCTCAGAGTTGATTTAATTCCATTGAATAACTTTTTCATGAAATAGACAATCAATGGGATTTAATGAACTTAAAGGGTTGTATTGATGATTTAAATGACTACAAGTCTTTAAATACATACATTTTACGCGAATCATAATTATGTTCAATATAAAACGTGACACTGACCGCCAAAAAAACGTAAGAAAATTAGAATTTGGCGGGCGACCCTAAGAATTCACCACTGTGTGGTCAGAACTTAACTCGCTATCGTCCAAACCAACACAATATTTTAAAAAGTATCTGTCCAGCAAAATTACGAGCTCACAATTCCGCATATGCTGTTAAAGAGAAAAAGAACGAACGGAAGCCATCAGTGAAACGGAAGTGGCTTGCCATAATGATGGTAGACAATGGCCATTTCATTGTCCCATGACCGATAAAGATCTTTAAACCGAAATATTTTGTGGCTGTTCGCGGTTTTAATTATTTTTGGAGCTTTATGAAGGTTTTTCGAGGCAACTGTTACGTAACGTTTGCTGTAAGAGATGCTAAAAAACTAATATTTGCATCTAGCAGTAGATAGTCGATATATCATAATAGTTATGTGACCCTAAGGTTGAATTGAACATTGATATATGTTGTTGATTGATTGTGATTATGTGTTATTGTATATATATCTGGATAAATAACCCAGTTCTGGGTGATACGATCATACCCCTTGGTAAGACTGGTTGTCGGACTTTCGGGCCTATGACTACCTGTAACGACTGTCAATGATCTATAATAAATGACAGCCGGGACCAACGTGCTTTCCGAGGCACGGAGGAAACTCAGTATGTAATGGATGGTCACCCATCCATGAACCAACCTAGGCAAGCGCGGCTTAACCTAATAGCTACAAGCTCTGCTCTCTCTCTGAATTGAACACGTTTGTACGTCATACAATGAATGATAGATAGTTTCGACTTGATACGTTTCAATTTACTGAAAGTTTTTGTTAAAACTGGTACATAATGCGGTCACTAGTAACTCAATATTAAAGCTGACTTTCTATTACACCTTTTTTTTTTTTTGATGGAAATTCATCAAACGACTTCTCCCGCTCTGGGCGGAGCAGGAGGGAGTGTCAGACTTTTACTGACTAAAACCCATCCATGTTCCTTCATCGCCCTTTGTATTCCGGGGCCACGGTATCTCTTTCGAACAGTACCGCAACCCCGTTTCTTTTACACCTTACACTGTAAGGAATCAGTCACATTCACAGTTCTTTACACCCTTGGCTTCTTCAGATGCAGGGTGCAGTATCTTGGAAGCCGATTAATATTGCCAAGTGCGCAGTCAAGAACATGATCTTTTTTATCCTAACGTTTACCTGGCGGCATGCCAAGTCCCGCTTTTTATTAAAATAACTGACCATGCTCTTACTATCAAGTGCACAGTCGATTTACTGCTTTTATTAGTTCACGTGGAATCACTGCAGGCAAAGCTCCAAATCAGACTGTCTTTTGTTTTTGAATGCGCCAGTACCCTGGTGGTCAAAACATACCTACCGTTGGTATAAGTGAAAACAACAGAGACTCTGTTGTTTTCATATTTACCTACTTAGAAAATAAGTAAATCGAAGCCGATTGTGATAAGCTAACGGACAACGTCGCTGAATGAATAATTATTATTATCATGGATGTTTATATGTATAATAAGTACCTATGTATTTACAAACAAAAAAAAGTATCTATGTAGTATATCAACTATCTGGTGTCTACGACACAAGCCTCGTTGCTAAGTGTGGCACTAGATGGCGCTGTGTTTATTGTCCAGCGATATTTATTTATGTTATTATTTATTACTGATGTTTTTGACAGTTGTTTTCGCGCCTTACGGATCCAACTTTAAGGAGTTGTTACGCACTTGTTCGCTTAGGGAAGACCAATCAAACTGAACCCATCATGTAACTTCTCAATCGACTTTTGCACGACCAGCCTCAATCATGAGCAAAACTGGTTGAACGGGTGTGTGGCCAAACTTTCTTTTTGTTCGGAATTTCTGCGGGAATGATTGCGGTCGATCCGTGCGACAAATTGTAGACAAAGTCGCATAACGCGACAAATTGTAGTAGCCCCCGTAAGGTGCGAGATTCTAAAGGCCACGTCCTAAGTAAAGCAAACGTATGATCGTCACGTTCATTTTGTTTAGCAAATCTAAACGCTTGGTCACTAAGTGCGACGTATAACGTGCGAGTAAGACGAAGTGCGCCTTTTGGTGTTCCAAGCAAATGAATACGAGCACACGACGATTGCATATTATTCGCGCAAAAGATATATATAGATAAGACTACACTCAGTATACACTGTAACCATCACCTTTATTATATTTTATGTTATAATATGATTTATATATTTATTGATTTAAAAGATGTTATACAAGGTGTCGCTAATGGTGCTCGGCCCAAATCAATAATAAAATGGGTAGCTTTTTTTTTTCTTATTTATAGAAATCGGTAAGTGTAAACCACTCTTATTAAAACGCAGCCCGTCAGTTACTATAGTCTCCGCCAGATCCTTGATTTTTCTAGTAATAAAAAAACGATTCATAATGTATTGTCGGGGTACCTACGCAGAGAAATTAAGGAAAGAGCAATGACCTTTAATTCTTACTTATCTGGCAGAGTTTTTAGCCCTATAACCGCGCCTTTACACACACAGCGACATGTCGCGCGATGGGTGATTCTGTTGATTACTTTCGTTTATCCTGAAATTAATACTGTCAAAGTTAAACAGTTTAAAATAGCAGCTTTGTTCATTATTGACCTGGTATCGTAATATAAATTGATTATTTATGTATTTTGTGACAAGCTCCTGAATTTTGACTAGGATGCAAAACTGCACCTTGTATAGAAAATGATTAGTTTTAATTCCTTGATAAAGATCTAGGCCTGGGTGCAGGATGCAGCACTGCCCTCCCGCTCGCAAAAATATTCAGGGAAAGCAACAAAAAAGCATGCCATGCACCCAAACCTTTACTCGACTGCATTTTGCATCCATTCTGGATCTTTTTCGCGAAGTTAAAACTAAATATTTTGCATAACATTTAATATCATGGACGCCTGATTCTATAACTTATCACATTTATGTTTTAATCACACTTCGCACCCGAGAAGTGCATGACAAAATCCCACCATATAATATTAAAAACCTAAACTCCTGCATAAGACCAGCTTCAGTAGCAAGTCAAAATGAATGTCAAATTATACCGTGTGTCGTTATTAAAAAACTTTTTGGTCTTCGTTGAGAGCAGGATTATTAATTTATATTGCGACCAACACTTGTTATTAATAAAGTGTTGGAAAGTTTTTAATCGTTGCTAATAGTTTGTAGTGCGCTAGCGTTTAATTAAGAAAACTGTTGGTGGTTTTTAGTAAGTAAATCTTGCTTTTTTATTCAAATATATCTAGAAATTATGTACACATAAAATAAAATATGTCAATTTGAATATTTTGCCATGTGTGGCATGCGAAATTGCTTGCATGTAGGTATGCTTTGTTTTTTATACTTATTTTATGACAAACCCTATAGGAACCTGCCTTCCTACATAATATTTACAAGTATTTGATTAAATTATATCTATTTTCTATAAAAAAAACGAACAACACAAAACAATGTACATTGAAGTTTTCAATTTCTGAATTTGTCCAAAAAAGTACTTTTATTTTAACAGGGTATTATTATTATTACATATTACTTAAATAGATGAATTAAACAATCGAGTTATCAAACTTACTTTCTTGTTGTTAACAAGAACATCTATCATCTTTGGTGTAATTAAAGCTTTGAAACTATTAATTTGTTAAAAACTTCGTAGACATATCGATTTCCGTTAAATACAAATCTTTAATGAACCACGACATATTCCATTAATTGCCAATAGTATAAACTAAGCACTTACCGTCAAGCTTTAAAATGTTTCATGTAATATCATCACGGCTGTAATATCCGAAGGGTTAGTTTGAGGAGTACCTAATACAACACCCACATATTACCAGTTATGTTTAAGTCGCATGTAATAGGGGGCAAGCCAATTGCCATCTACCGAGCTCAAACACAGACTCCCTGGCTGCCACTGAAAAAATCCAAAAACTCAATAACACTTTGCCCAACCTGGAAATCGAACCCAAGACCTGAGATCTTGGGTACGGTTTCCAGGGCAGAGCATGATGCTCAGCAATTACGCTTACGACCAGTAAACCAACGACCAAACTATCAAATAAAAGTAAAATATGAATAGAATTTACAACCTAATTAAGTTCAACCTAAAGTCTTCAACAATATCAAGTTACGTGTAAGCCCAAAAGGGTGTTGAAGGATCAACAGGACTAGGTCTAACCTAAATTCAAGGGTCTCATTCAACAATGTAGGGACCTACTCAACGTTTGAAACTACTATTCGCTTGGAGTTTAATTTATAAACAAGTTTTGAAGTGCTACCTACAGTTATGTAGTTCGGTCTGAAATTGTGCTGGACTTTCGAGTTGAATCACATCACACAATACAATTACAAACGTAGTTTATGTCGCTTAAGTTTCACGTTGCAGGTATACGTTGACAAAGCATGTCCTTAGTCATCTTGCACAGTCTTTCTCGGTGTCTGGTAGGTGGTTGTAAGGACATTATTCTTGTGTCAAAATGTCATAGGGACTTAAAAACGTTCAAATTAGCTATTTCACGATACTTACCGAATCAATACTTATACACAATTCCTAGGAAATGTATACAATTCCGAGCCCGTACCGAATAAATTCATAAATGGAACAGATTTTTTTATGAAATAACCTTCCGAGTGAGTTAAAAGGAACATTTAAATCGTCCGTGGTGAAACAGGCCTATAAACAGAGACAATCTATGTCAAAATTATTGTCAACAATGTGGCTAGTCTTTTCTCAGTTCTACCTCTGATTTAAGGCGCTACCTCGAAATGTCGCACCGGGCGACTGATCGACTAAGCGAGCGAAACTGATGCAATTACTTTTGAAACGCAAAAAGAGAGAGATGGCTATAATGTGCGTGCGCTCGGAATAAAACGACGTATAAAACGAATTTGCTCCTTTTTTAACAAAATAAGGAATTAAATTTAAAAAGTAAATAAAAAGTAATTAGTTTTTTTTTTTTTTTTTTTTTTTAATTTTAACTATGACACAATAATTCACTATGTTTTAAAGTAAATTCCATTGAATAACCCTTAAACGTTATGTCAAAAAAAGTAAAAAATAGATAAACTTTAATGAAAAAATCATTTAATCGTGTATTCCTTTTACATTATACTAGACAGAAAATGTTAAATTCCTATTCCACATACATAACGAGTTACACGAAATAGAAAAACTACATTTTTTTCAACATTTCCATATTTAAAAACATTACAATTTTACTTATAGCCAATTACACTATACTTATAACATCACAAAAAAAGCATCACAAAAAAGAATATTCACAAAACATAAAATTAGAAGATACAAAAACACAAAAGATACAAAACATACATAAAATGAAAAGATACAAATACAGATATTATTTTAAATATCTAAAAGACGCTCGATGAGTGGTCATGCACAGGACGACCACTCATCGAGCGTCTGCAACACATCATTGGACTGTCTATTCTGCTGTTAGAGCTACCGCGCACTCGCCGGATCAGCTGTGCTATTCGTGTCCGCATAAGAGCATAAAAATGAGGCACGCCGTACTCCGCGAACATCCCCGATGCACTGCAAAAGCGCGGTAGTCCCAACATAACTACTATTACTACTATTATATTAAGTGTGTATAGACCTCCTTCAGGTTTGTATGATTGTTTTGAAAAGGTAATGGATGAAGTGTTGCATAAAATCTGTAGTAGAACTACAGATTTTATGCAACACTTCATCCATTCAAGAGAAAGAAGAAGTCAATAATCATTTGTGGTGATTTTAATATTAATTTGTTAGAAAATTCTGGGTTAAGTACTAAAATTATAAGCCTCTTTCAGTCATATTACATACAATTTTGAAAACAAATTTATCGAGCCTACCAGAATAACCCCAACTAGTGCCACTTGCCTAGACAATATTTACACTGATATTATACCAATCCAAAAAGCAATTATTAACTTAATAGATTCAGATCATTGTGGGCAATTGATCACAATTCCAAATGTAAAGAAGACAGTCACTAAAAAGGATATCATTGTTAATCCAAAAAGTAAAAATCACCTAGAAACTTTTAAAACTAAACTTTTAACTATACTACCACTTTTGTCAGTTAATTATGATCCAAATTTTCAGTATTTATTGCACACAATTTGAAAACACATTTGTCCCTATATATAAAAAACAATATCTGTAAATAGTAACGCTTCTTTCAACGACTGGGCCACCATTGGTATTCATAAGAGTCGAAAACGACTTTATGAGCTGTATGAAGAGCGTACTTATACAAACACTATAGAATTTTATTTGTATGTTAAGAATTATTCTAAATTATTTAAAAAAGTTTGTTTCATAGCAGTCACGTTACTTGAGTTCAAAATTTAAAAATAGTAGTAATGTAATTAAAATGACATGGAACATTAAAATTAGCGAAACGGGAAGGTCTTGCAATCGAAATAGTGACTACAGTCTTGCTATTGGCGATAATATTTTAAATTCAGACACTCAAGTTGCCACAGCCTTTGAAAATTTCTTTGCGGATATTCCCGTATCGAATAATAAATCTCTAAACTCGTCACCTGCTGCTGCCGAGTCTTTACTAAGGGAAAAACGTTTCAGTCTGTGATTCCGAATTTAATTTTCAATATGTCACCTGTAAAGATATAATTAAAACTTTTCACACCTTAAATGTTAAAAAGACCGCCGATCTATGGGGTCATTCTGTGGACGTTGCTAAATCCATTATAAACATTGTAGCTCCTTCATTAGCTGTAATATTTAACGATTGTATTGACCATGGTGAGTTTCCTGATCTAATAAAATATATTAAAATATTACCCTTGTTTAAATCGGGTAGCACATCAGGCCCCACTAATTATAGACCCTTTTCAGTACGAGTACTACCCACATTAAGTAAAATTTTTGAAAAATTAATTTTGGCACAAATGCAAAGTTTTTTCAATAAATATAAGTTATTACATAAAAACAGTTCGGTTTCACAAGGGGTCGTTCAACTACTGATGCGGACCGTGTTGAACTTTAAGGACACATTTATAATGCCTGGGAGGACAAATGCGATGCTTTGGGCATTTTTTGCGATTTATCTAAAGCTTTCGATTGCGTTCTTCATGAAACATTAATCAGGAAACTACACCACTACGGAATCCGTAACGCCTCTCTGGATCTTCTTATTTCATATTTGAGTGATAGGATTCAGAAAGTTGATGTCAACGGGAAAGGATCTCCCGGATCCGTAGTAAGAATGGGGGTACCCCAGGGCTCAATTATTGGTCCATTTTTGTTTCTTTTTACATAAATGACTTGCCTTATCTCTTAAAAGATAATCATGACATAGTATTGTTTGCAGTCGACACTTCTCTTTTATTTAAACTCAAACGTCAGCAGTTAGTTACGGATGATGTTAATAGCGCCCTGGCAAAAGTCGTTAATTGGTTTAATGTTAATAATTTACTCCTAAATGAGAAAAAAACTAAATGCATTAAGTTTACGATACCCCATGTAAGACAAGTGGAAACCACTGTACTAATTAAGGATGAAGAGTTGAAACCGGAAGATAGCACAGTGTTCCTAGGTATAACTTTGGATGCCAAGCTTCAGTGGGGCCCGCATATAGACAAATTGTCGAAAAAACTTAGCTCTGCAGCATACGCCGTTAGAAGAATTCGTGAGTTAACTGATTTAGAGACAGCCCGTTTAGTTTACTTTAGTTATCTTCATAGCGTGATGTCGTACGGTATTCTCTTGTATTCCGCCAATATTCAGACAATATTTGTTTTGCAAAAAAGGGCAATTCGTTCAATTTATAAATTAAGTCCCAGATCTCCCTCAGAGAAAAATTTAAAGAGATTAATATTCTTACTGTTCCTTCTCAGTTTATTTATGAGAACCTTTTGTACGCACACAAAAATATTAATATGTTTAAAAAATACAGTGATATCCACAACATAAATACGAGGAACAAACACAAATTTGTTGTTCCTGCAACGAGGCTTAAAAAATAGGGGGTTCAGATGCCAATGGATACGTTTTTAAAATAAACTTCCGAGCCAAATTCAAGCACTAAGCCTAAATAAATTCAAATCGTTTATAAAACGGAAGCTGTGCCGAATGCTGAAGCCTACTATCATGTTAATCATTATCTCGAAGATAAAAAGGCTTGGGATTAAGCTGCTCCAATGAAATTTGCTCTGTGAATGTCGAAATTTCGGACTTCACTTGTTTATTATTTATTCCTTTATTTATACACTCTGACATTGAATGATTTGAAATGAATACTTAGTTCAGTATTTTATTATTTTTTACTTTTTTATTTTATGTTATATTTACCTACTGATTTGACAGGAATATTTACTTCGTTAAGTATTCTACTTCTTCATTATTATTGTGACATTTAATGATTTTTATTGACATTGATTTTGTAAATTATTATTAATTTTATTTGATTATTGTGAATGTCCCCACATTCACAATAATCAAATAAAATTAATAATAATTGCACCAATGCAATTGCAAAAATGTGACCCACCATGTGGGTCACATTTTTATTCTTTGTTTGCTTTTTTTTCCCACGGCCACAACTGTCTGGCAGTTTGAGTACTATAAGCGACCTACCCAAATGTCCTTTCTTTGGTATTGTTCGTCGTTTCGTTGAGCTCCTTGAGTTATAAGTCGAGCTAAACGATAACCGACAAATGCTTGCACTAACTGGACAGGTCCACTCAAATCTGTGTGGTTCTTTCTTCAAAAGACCATCTCAGACACTAATCTGCATAGTCCTCATGTGAATTGAGCAAGATTGTCTGGACTTCAAAAGAGACTATGACCTCTGAATTTGTTTCGGCTGTTTCTTCTCAGGGTAGTCAGGTACGAAACACCGGCTCCAACTAGTTTAAAAAAAAATACTTGTAAAAGTGATTGTGAAAACCTACTTGCAAAATAAACATCATTTATCATTTATCATTTATCTCTGAAGGCGTTATTATATTGGACTCGCAGTGCATTGTACGAGCTTTTTGTATATCCGACCCATGGGCGCACGTGTACATAGATTGGAAATACGCTCTAAAGAGTGTAATTTTTACCTCCTTAGTACAACGTGCAAACCTACGGGCCAGCATGTTATATTGAACTGCCAATGCTATGCGTTCGCTCTCCACGTCCATATCGTCGGACAGACTATCGGTGACCCAATGCCCCAAGAACTGGAACTTCGTCACTCTAGAAAGCTGAGCGCCCAGGGTGACTGATGGGACAGTGTCGTAACATTTTCAAAAATTTTAAAATGCATACAGCATTAATTGATTGTATTTTTGATAGATTGTGACGAAATAAGAATTGCGAACAGAATAGCGGGAATTACAAATCAGTAACTACAATAGCATTTTTAACACAGATATATGATCCTGTGCAAATTAAGCAAATGATTGCAGAATTGAAATGAAAACGTAACAGTTTCCTTGATAACAAACTGTTGGAGAACAAAATCCTTTGACGTAAAACACAAAACCTAATTATTTATTTACTTCTATTTCAATATAACAACACCCCATTAGCGCTAAGACATCTGAAAACGGTTGATAGTGAAGTTAAAAGCGGCGTAGGAAGTTGCGGCTAAATTTGGCTCGCGCCCAACGACCTCTTAATTACAAAAGGGACAAAAACCAAAGGCTTTTTGTTCATATTTTGTTGTACGGAATGCTCGTAATAGCAATGTAATTAATGCTTTGTTTTAGCCCCACATAGTCTTATAATAGTTTGGTTATTTAGATCCTTAAAATAGTTTATTATGTGTGTCGTTTTTGTCGTGGAAAGTAACTCGGGATTTTAGTGAAGAGTAGAGTATCACAGTGTCTTTCTGTCTACTAACATGAGTTTGCTTTTTGTGTTATAGAACTTCTCTAATATTTGCTAATATCCAAACATGAACAATGTTAAGATGATATTTGCAAAATAATTGGAAATGTGAATAAGGTGAGTTTTATTTTCGATGTACGGTCAGTTTACAGTTTAACCCACCAATTACATTGTAAAATGTAAACCAAATAGCTTGTTCGACCGTACATTGGCCATTTTTCTTTTTCATCCAGCAGGAATTACGTACGAGTTGAAAAGGTTATGGATTTTAAAAGGCATCATATTGCTAGAAATCTACTAACAACCTTAATCTTGTTCTGAACTGCTGTCGTTTAAATAGTTAATAACAGGATTTTGTTCTGGCTCTCCCTTTCAAAAAGCATATGCCATAATTGTTTAACAGTATCCTAATTGTTTGAAAGCAGCGGTGGCCCAGTGGTGGCGGCCCCGACTTACGAACAGTAAGTCGTGAGTTCGAACCCAGACAGGCGCATTACTTTGTTTAATTTATTTCATCGCCACTGCTCTCAAAACGGTGAAGGAAAACATCGTGAGGAAACCGGCATGTCCTAGAACCAAAAATTCAAATACATGTGACATCTACCAATCCGCACTGGGCCCGCGTGGTGGATTATAGCGCATTCCCTCATTGAGAGGAGGCCGTGTCCCAGCAGTGGGAACATTATAGGCTGATGATGATCCTAATTGTTTTACGCAGATACAAGTTTATATCTATACATTATCATCAACAACTGAGTAACACGTGTCACAGTTTTAGGCATACCCGATTTATCGTGAGGGAATAGCAATTCGCTGACAAATTGAGCGAAATTCCCTCGAGTGGAGAGCACTTATGTAGATTAGTAAAACCGGTGTTCTAAGTAAACAAGATCGATACAGAGACGATTGACTATTAGGAAATAATCTGAAGTAAGAGTTTCAGCTAGGTACAGAACTACATGGATCTTTTGGCGTTCAAATGTTGGAGACACGGTTGCAGCAAACTCTACACCATAGTCAAAATAAATGTGGCTTGGCCGTTTTTTTACTACAAGAACTATTTTATAACAGATTTTTTTTATTTTATCTTTCGCCCATGTGAATGTAGCGAAATGTCCAAGCCACTTATTTTGACTAAGGTGTAGTGTTTGAGAAGTTAGACCTTATAGAGTTAGGGCGTGTAGGCAAGCTTGGCTCTACATGAGATCTGATAACTTTTTGACAGTGTAAGTCATATGGTCTCGTCTTAGCAACATTTTACATGAAAATGTTTTTGGTGGGATCATATTTAGTTTAACATACAAACATGACAATTTCCTACAAAATGCAAAAAACGTAAGAAAATTTGAATTTCACGGGCTACCGTAGCGGCTCTACCTTAAAACACAATATTAGCTCTTTCCTCCACTTCCACTTAAAATCAACAAACAACAAAACTATATCATTCAACAAGAATATAATAAATAAAAAACAATGTTCAAATAAAACAAACGCTCGGTCGGTGTGAACGATGAATTTTCTTCTGACAGTGGAAGAGAAATAGTGGTACAAATGTACTTGGCCATTATTTATTATAGTTCGCTCATTCCTCACTGTGGAGCCTTTAGTTTCTTCTCTTTAATCTGTCTCGAGTTTGTGGTGATGTAGTGGTGGAAAATATGATATTTTATTATTGTTGTAAATAGGAGCCCGTGGCTAAATAATGTAAGCCGCTCGGGTCGATCTTTAGGTTAAGCCGTGCTTGCCTAGGTTGGTCTGTGGATGGGTGACCACCCATTACATACCGGGTTTCCTCCGTGCCTCGGAAAGCACGTTAAGCTGTTGGTCCCGGCTGTCATTTGCAGATCTTTGACAGTCATTAATACAGGTAGTCAGTGACCCAAAAAGTCTGACCACCAGTCTTACTAAGGAGTATTACCCAGTACTAACTGGGTTGTGGAGGTCAGATAGGCAGTCGCTCCATGTAAAATACTGGTATTCAGCTGCATCCGGTTATACTGGAAGCCGACCCCAACATAGTTAGGAAAAGGCTAGGCAGATGATTATTGTTGTAAATAAAAGTTTTTGGTTTTAAAGTAACTTGGTTGAATTCGGGTCTTGAGTACTGGAGAGTAATAGAGATGAAGTTTCCGTTTAGCAAAGGTGGATTCAGCTCTAAACAATACCTGGTTTTTTCTAACCACTTCAGCTCATTCGACCACCCTTACTTCCAAAGCATTGCTAAATACAGTAGTAACACATCATCGTCATCATCATGTGCCTAGCTTTTTCCCCAATATGTTACATGGATCGACCGCCTATCTGACCTCCACAACCCAGTTATTACTAGGTAATACTGAAACCCCTTGAAAAGTTCTCAGACTCGGGCCACTGACTACCAGCAAAAACTGTAAACGATCTACAGTTGACAGCCGAGACCAACGGCTTAACCAGCTTTCTGAGGCACGGAGGAAACTCAGTATGTAATGGGTGATCACCCATCCAGATCAACCAAGGCAAGCGCGGCTTAACCTTAAGATTGATCCGAGCGGCTGTTATTATTTAGCCACGAACTCTTCCAACAGAAAGCAGTAACCACACCTTCTAAAAAAACCTTGTCCAACATCAGAATCACAATCATTTACTCCCAAACTACAAATATTTTAATGCAAATCTCTATTTATCTCACTTAGCAACTGCCGCCGTTTATTCGTCTTGTTGTAGCGTAGCGGTTGCAATGACGCTAATTGCAATGCCGTTTGTCCTAAGTGAATGTGCATTTGCTGAAGTCTTGTTCAGCATTGCCGTCTGTTTGTGGGACAAATTGTGGTGACATTTCGTCGGTTAGAAATGGAGGGAAATGTCACTGGATGTAGGAATGTTTTTGAACTAGGATCGTGTATTAATGAATTCCCCGAAAGGTTGACCGAGGTGTACAGTAACAAGCACCAATATGAAAACACTTAACAACTTTTAAATGTTATTTTCTCCTACTGTTCTGATTAAAATGTCATGTTATTACGAACATAGTAATTTGGAACTCATATTTTTATGAAAAAGATCCTATCTCCAAGTTACAATCGTTCTTTCTCGCAAAATTTGCCTTAAAATTTAGGGGAGAGTGTATACATATTGTTGTTCTTGACTATACACCCACATTGCCAGTTATGTTCCCATGTAGATAATATGGCCCTATCGCCCTATGGCGAGCCTTTTGCCATCAACCGAGTACAAACCCGGGCTGCTACTGAAAAAAAATATCCAAAAGAATTACCAATAAAATTTTGCTCGATCTAGGAACCTAACACAACACAAGCTTGTAAGAAATGCTTGCAATCGCTAGATCAATGAGGCAGGCAGCTGTGAGCGGTAATAGTCAATTCTTAATAGGCATTTCACGAAAATAGAATAGAAGAAGACCAAGATTAAACGCATGGCCTCATAACAACCAAGGAGATGTATTAATGATCGTCTATATTGATGTTATAATAATTCAAATCTCATCAAGCAGTCAATGTTGTAACCAAATAAACGCCCATATATGATTCTAAACATTTGTCTGTAAACATTTAAATAGTTGTCCATATGATTTGCGTGTGAAATGGTATCCATGACCTGGGTCTTCCTAGTTACTATGGGGGTCGGTGAATGGCATTTAGTTGCTTCACCTGCGTCTTACATTTTGATCGTGCAAACTTTACTTCCTTCGTCTAAAGTGAGCTTTTGTAATTTTTCGACTGACTAAAGCTTTATGATTACATAGGCAGAGTGGTGTACAAAATAAAAATATCATAAAAATCTTAAATTCACGAACAGACAACGTGAAGCAAAAACTGCTATGTTTAGGAGGGCTTATGGGCATGATATTTTTAACTCGAGAACTGTATACTTACTAAGGAAGAAAGGCCGATGAGAAATTCCATCGAACACTGCTCACGGTGTTTTAATTTTTACTTATCAGCACCACTAGCCAAGTTGACAATCTACAATCGTTAACGCTAGTAGAAAACTATTCAAAATGAATGGGAATGACATCATCTCAACGTTAAATCACGTGATCAACACAAACAAATAAAAAATTCGTAGACAAGTTTACATCGTTCAAAATGATAGAATAGAATGTTATCGTTTCTACAATGTTGATCGCTAAATCTTTGGTAGGAACGCTCACCATAGACTAAAGTGTAGGTTTTTTCTACAGACATTAGAGAACGAGCGATCGACTCAGTCGTGTCAACTTGGCTACCAATTTAGCACTTTCTACAATCGCTTACGCCGAGGCGTTTACGACTGTAGAAAGAGAATCGATACGAAACGTTTGTAACTTGGCTAGGCCTGCAGTTTTTTTTCACCATAGAAAAGTTTTTAATTCAAATCGCTCTTTATAAGAAAAGAATATATACAACGCAGACTAGTATTACGTTCTAACTCCGAAGCTTGCAAAGTTCTAGTAATGTTCAATGCATTTTGCTACTTGTTTAAAGTTGTGGTACTTAGTAGTGGTCAAATACATAATTAGGTATCAAAATACATTATTCAATTGCTTATATCATGTAAATAATACCCTCACACACACTAATACCCTCGCTAACATCATCAACCAGTCAAACCAAAAGTATTTTACAAAGAGCATTCCCACCCGATTTAAATCGTTCCACCGTTATATTTCATCTCGACAGCATAACTTTAAAATATTTAGTAACGCTTCGGATCCACTGAATATTTCAATTCAAATTGATTCCAACTATTTCGACGTCTGGTAATAAATTCTTTCCTACGCTTAGATCTGACATTCGCGTCTATCTAAAATCCGTGTTACAGTCGCGGAGTCTGTACGGAACTACGGATCTCATCTTCGTCTAGGCCGGGAGTCCCGGAGCATTACTGACGATACCATTTCATGGCGGATATTAGGACATCGCTCAATGCTGTCGCCTATACCCTGATATATAGGTTTGGATGGCGTTTGGGAATCATAGATTCCTTGGGAATCCTTTAGACGTAGTGCAGTCTTGGAGAAATATCTATGACCTAAATTTGTGCTGAAATGGCATGAGTTTAGGTTGCATCTTATCTTCTTTAAGTAATATATTAAATAATTTTTAAAATCTACTGCTAACTTTATCATAATACCTATTTATAGAAAAGCATAAATCGCAAATTGCTAGAATCAGCTTGTCTAATCGTAAATGTCTAAACATAACGTAGTTCAACAATAGACTTGCAGAATTGGATGGTAGAAAAACAATGACACAACGATATTTCTTCCCCAAATCTGTTATAAGATAGTCCAAAAGGTACGTAAACGATTTTCTGCGTATATTCCTGCTATCGTACTCCTATTTGCTTTATATCCTTCTAAAGTAAAACTGACAACCCTATTCTTACCCTTATCGCACGGGATTATATATCTTTGCTGGGTATCGAGCAGCCATTGACCTCGGTCGAGAAAGCAAACCCAATTTGTTCATACAAACAAAAAAGAATATAAACTAGATAAAATATTGAAACTTTAATTCGCAAAAGCAAGTTACAGATGGGAACGAACGATAAATAAAATTTATAAGACTTCAAACATTATGCGGTACACTACGTAGATGTAATAAATTTGCCAAGAATATCTGTTTCCAATATGCAAATACACATACCCAAAAATCACTAGAGGAAAATAAAAGGATGGAAACAAAAAAATATATGATAATCAAATGTACTGGAGTCGAAGTTATATCTAACGTTCAAGGAGTTGAATCGGTCCCTCAGAAAACATTTGTTCCACTGTTTATCGAGATTATTCATCTCTTAGAATATTTAGATATTATTAAACCATCGAAAAAGTGTGCATAGACAGTTGTTTGTTTATTATTGAGGTAGATAGATTATATTTACATTTAGATAGACACAAGAATAAAGTTTTCTGCTTGAAAGGTAAATAGGGTGAGGCAATTTATTTTTGTTGGTTCAGGGTCACTAGAGAGACACCCAATTTTAAAAGAAATCTAGGTCTTTCAAGGGAAGGAATATTTTTCAGAACAACTTTTTTTGTCAGGTCTGTCTACATAAAACATAGCATAACATCAACTCTGTTTTCCCAAAGGGTTAAGACAGAGGGGTACGAAAGTATACCCAAATTATACCACCTGTGTTTTAGACATATGAAACATGATTTGAGCCTATTGCTATAAACCGGTAACAAACCCAGACTCCAAGCTGCTGTTGAGAGTTCTTGAAGGAAAAACCCAATAACATACTTTTTTTATTTATTTATTTATTTTGTATATTACATGTTTAATTTAACACACTTAAACAAAGCACACAATTAGACCTCTGGGGTCTGTCTTGGCATGCCATGGCCTGAGGTTTGATCAACGCGCTATTAAAGGTATTTGGTCTAGTAAAGTGGGTATTCCGAAAGAAGCGGTACGTCTGCCATAAAAGTTATTTTTTTCAAGAGGAACAGATTAACAGAACTTCCCGACTTGGAAATCAAACCCAGGAGTTAGAGTCCATTAGATACAAAGATATTCTATCGGTGATCGCGACGATGGAAGACTCAAAACTGTATTGGATTGACATAAGTTACAGTAGTTGATATTTATTTATCACATAATGTAAAAAGGCGGACTTAATGCCTTGGGCTTTTTTTTCTACCAGTCTACCTTAGGGTGATGCAGAGACAAAACAGTAGGTGCAATACGGAAAATTTTGAAGAATAAAATGTAATAATAGATACATACAACAAAATATACAAAGACCACACGTATTAGATCAATCTATAATGTATACCTATAATGTAGAAAGAGTTGTAGAAATACTAATCGCTTTCGAAGTATAAATACTTGCAAATTGTCTAGACCCTAAAATCTACAAAAGATGGCTTTATAGACCTAAAATAATAATTAAGGGGATATTCGTCAAAGTTAGCAAAACAGCAACAAAAATAATAGAGCTATCGACATCCATCCTGTGTGGACAGATCATTAAGACCGGACGGGGCTGACTGACGACGGTAGTTAGTAACACGTCAACGCGCTAAAATGGCGCTCACTGCATCCCGTGTGGAGATACGATAAATTGTTAGGTAAAAAACAATCACACGTATAAGACTTTCCCCGAATGGTTTGGCAGAAGTGAACAAAAACTTGGCAATTTTGCCAGTTATGCTTTAGTCCAAGGAAAGAACCCCATGTAGGCAATAGGAGGTGGGCCTATTGCCATCAACTGCGACGTCCAGATGAAAATACCCAATAAAACTGCCTGACTTGCATCTAAACCAGGACTTTCTTCATCAGAGGCAAGTTGTGCCAGCAACCATAAGCCCATCGAGGCAGTCCGGAGCTCCATTTCTAGGATAATGTGAGCTATAAAAATGTATTGAGTTTTCTTTAAAATGTACCAAATTCCACCTACATTTCACAGTATTCGCGTACGTTTGTACTATAAAAAGAAGCTTAGTAAAGCGTATTTTAATATAGTAACCCTTTAAGTCGACAATCTGCCTGTCTTTTGGTTTTACTCGTATCTCAATATCACAAAGACTGATTTACATAGAAAATACTATCTCGTAAATCAAAGAAAGAAACGTAAAAGATAGAAACCTACCTAGATATGTACCTAATGAAGTCCCGATACTGAACAGTCAGAAAACGTGGGTCGAATAAGCTAGCTAGATCTATACAAAACAAATAGGTATTGATATTTACTTGGTTTTTCAATTTCTTCAATCCAATAGCGTCTACAATTGTTTTTTTATGAAATCAAACATATTGCTTCTTTTTTGCGTATTATCATCATTTCAGCCGAAAGTCGTCTACTGCTGGACATATGCCTCCCCCAAGTACATTTTGGCGTATGTCTTTACTTATTTATTTCCAGAAGATACGCTGCGCTTCTACTAAGAAAAAATGGTGAAAACTCCTCGTGAATTAGAGATTCTTTGATCATTTGTAATGAGTTTTCAAAAGGCGTACACTTAAACCTCATTTATTGCCTCAGACCTGTGCCTCGTGGCATGTTCTGACAATAACTTTCATTTGGTTTTTTCGTAGTCGCTACCGAGATCTAGATCTACCCGAATCAAATTGACACGTGCAATGGAGAGTAACACTTGTAACAATAATCATGTTAAAGTTAAATTACTTGAAGTAAAGTAATTACTTACGCAATCATTTTTATGCAATAGACAAATTCTAACTTCTGACAGTTCTAACTTCAAGCAATTACTATACTACAGAATATGAATCGTTTCAAGAAATCACTTGGCTTGTTTATAGATACGCTTATTATGGTCAGTGTAAACTGGACAGGAAGCAGTCCACTACTGGAACGAAACCTGAACATGGAACACATGGTTTGTAACTCGTAACCAAAACCTTAGCGTTTAGGACACATTTTCTCTCCAGAATCTTCTCTGTGTTACTCATCCCAGTCAACTTAGCCTCGCAGCAGCATTTTAGCTGCCAACGTGAAGTGCTAATGGCTTTAGAGGGTTAGTCCCTTGTAATTTCTGTGCTAATGTTTAGGCTATTAAAGCTAGAGGTTTCCCATTGAATGGGTCACCTTTCAATCCACACAAATAGTGGGTCCAATCTTCAACTAAAGGTAGGTAACTCGATAGAAAATTTTCCCAGAATAGGACATATCAAATTGTTTGGCACAAGTGGGATTTAAGCAATTAGTACCAAAGTACCCTTTTCGTTCGCTCTCGGAATTATAGTGGAGGGGTCTCGAAAATAATTCTTGATATTGGGCACTTATTAGGTTATTTAGGATATTACGTGAAAACCTAAGTGTTCTTTTTGATATTTTCCCATTTGTTTGGAATAATCTGGCGTGTGATATTTTTTCTCTGCTCGATTTTATTCAAATCAATTCTGTGTGTACTGTACGATTTCATTGTATAATGTTTGTGTAAACTCACTTTCACCAAGATTATTAAGTACCACAAACAAGCTCCTTATAAGATAACATCACGCCTGTAATCTGAGAAGGGTTAGGATGAGGTGTACCTAATCGTACACCCTGCACATTTCGCCAGTTATGTTGAAGTCCCATGTTTGCGTTGTGTGTGTGTGTGTGTATTGTGTATTAAATGTATTTATTAACATGAATTGCAATTGATAGTTTAATTCCTCTCTCACTGCTCTCAGTGACAGAGAAATGACGCATTTCTCTTCTTACTGCTCTCAGTGACAGAGAAATGACGCCTCTAGCGTTCCTACTGGGACACTTTAGGCCGATTACTCTGTTTTGATTATTTTAACAGAAACAAATATTTTTACCAAAAAAACAAGCCGACTGATCGCTGACAATTTTTTATTTTGTACAATAACTTTATTTAAAATAAAACAATACAATACGTCTGTTAAAAGGCTTGCATTATTTGTATATTTCACAATTAAATAGTCTACTGAATACTAAATAGCGATACTCGAAACAAAAGGAATAATTTCAATAAAAACAAAAACACGAATATTTGTATTCCGAAAATCAATCAACATTTTTCGGGCGAAGTAACATGTACACTGAAATGAATAAAAGTATTTAATCCAGCCATTGTTTAAATTATATCGTTGGACACGAGGGTCGAATATTACAACGTTTTTAAGCACGCTGAAAATATTCAATTTTCATTATTTTAACAATGAAAAACGTATCGTTATTGTGATAGGTATTGGATGGCGACAGGGCTGAACAAATGTTTACCACCTTCAAAGTTCTTGTAAGTAATTTCAATGACATCATTTATGTACACTTGACCATAGGTATATTCGGTACCCGCTTGAACAAAAGGTGAACAGAGAGTAGTGGAACTAGATTAGGCAGCATTTCCTAGAATTGGTACATTGCATGCTAGTCAAAGTAATGAATGTAAAGTCGGTTTATTTATTTTTCGTTAGTATTTTCAACTGTCAACTACAACACTACTGGTTGTTTTCGGTCATGATATCATGACGGTAAACTCAGTGGGTCGGGCAAAGTGTTATTGGGTTTTTCCATCATGATTTTTTTAGTAGCAGCCACAGAGTCTGGATTTGTGCTCGGTTTATGGTAATTTATAGAGCAGGCGAAATGTGGATGTACTAGTACACCTCTGCCTTACCCTTCAGGTATTACAGGCGTAATAATAATAATAATAAATTTTATTTTCTCCCACAAAGTAAAGTTACAATATAGAGGTGTTACAATTAAATATTGGAGGTACAAAGGTTTGTGGGAGTCAGGAGTTCAAACTAGGATGATACCCTGTGCTATGGACTCCTGGCCCCCCTCGCCGAGATTGGCATTATGACAATTTTAGAGAGACATGTCATTGTAAGACTATTTTAAAAAAGAATTACAAGAAAAAGTACTAATGTAATAAAATAAAAACTAAAAATGCGTGTGTGTTTGTGTGTGAAGTGTGAGTGTGAAGTGGAAGGTGTCATATGTGGTGTGGTGTAGTGTGTGTAATGTTATGATGTAGTGCGTACCTACCTATTCAAACATTTGTCTTACGAAATGGTAAGCTTAGCTCGTATCACTATTTAAACATAATTCTTCTCCATCATCAATATCATGCGCTGATAGAATCTACGAGAGAGATACATCAGGAAACAAAATGTCACATCCTAGACTAATCGACTGGCAGAATACAAAGGCATACTCGTAGTAAATGAGAACCCTACTCCTCACATAATCCACTGTCGTTCCATGGTGAAAGGTATGCGATCGTCTCATTCATGGGGCAGGTGAGAACGCTTTAGTGGAAATCAGTCGACAAAACTCCCAGACGTTGATTGATGGACCGGGTCACACATTGGTCCAATAAACTGGGTATGTTCGTAAGTATCTGGCTAGAAATGTGTAAGAAATTCTAGTAAGATTTTCTTAGCTCTTTTTTTTTTCTCTTTTTCTCTTTTCACTTGGAATATTTATCCTCAAAAATGAATCTTTATAGCCTATCCTTAGCCTTTATTTATCTACGCACTGTCAGTTCAGTTATCATCACTGATAATGATAATCTCAGGTCAGTAAAGGAAAAGTTATGAGAACAATCATCATCATCTACCTAGTCTTTTCCCAACCATGTTACGATCGGCTTCCAGTCTAACCAGATGCAGCTGAATACCAGTATTTTACATGGATCAACTGCCTATCTGACCTCCACAACCCGGTTCGCACTGGGTATTTCGATACCTTGGTAAGACTGGTTGTCAGACTACAGTTGTGAGAACAGTGAATTAACATCAAATTTAACAATTGTGCTACTAAAATTTACCTTTAATTAATTTTACTTTTCCATCAATTTATTCCACTAACACGAGAATAATATTTGCACAAAAATATGAGTAATTAAAAGTTAATCAAACTGGCCACTACTCTTTACGCAACAGAGCAAAAAATTAGCAACAAGAATTTTTAACAAAACAATGAAATAGGAAAATTTTACTGTAAAACAAATATTTCCGTAAATATCGGTAAACGTTATTGAAAGAAAAGGTTTTTTGTTTTCATTACAAAAACCTTTTTGGCTAATAAGAATGTTTGTTCCTGAAAAGTTTTCTGGCAGAAAATCTTCTTTGTTCAACCGTTACCTGCAAGCAACCTCTGTCGATGAGTTTTCATTGTCTGATTTGAATGGCCTTTTAAAGGGTTGTAAGTACCCGGAATTCGTTTATTACTTACCTTTGACATTTCTGTTCTGTGTATTTAAACCTTTTCACACCACCTGAGCCTCTACCATGAGTTGTCATCGAAAAAATACTCGCTAGCGTTGAAATCGCTAGCGTGCTAACGTGGATCAAATAGATTTCGATAATACTTGCACCATGAGATTTACGGAGTCTTACGCAGGCGCTAAGGTAAGCTCGATAGATCGTTTCGTCTAGCTAACTTCACTCTACTCACTACTACTTATGTTTTGTTTCTTTCATACCCACTAATAAGAAGAGAGAACGGCTCTTAAGCTCAAAATGTACTATTATCGCCATGCTAAAAATGTTAAGTTAGTCAATATCATAAATAAACCGACTAAATAGAAAAGTTGACGGTTAGTAGACTACTTATAGTATTTAGTGGTTTTTGAATTTTTATTCCTTCTAATAAGTCAAGGTCGTCCATTTTATTTGTAATTTGGTTTGTTTACGTTGTACGTTGTGTCACAGAGTTGTGTTGTGTGATTTAAAAGTTTACAATAATAGATTCAAACAGATTATTGAATAAATTGAGGACCAGTGTCTCACAGTTTCCATTGATTTGTTGGTGAAGTTCATGGAAAGGCATGTTTCAACGTTCTATTCAATTTATTGTATGGATTGTTATAAATAAATAAATTAATAATTTACGTTTTAAGAAATTATGTTTTCTAATATTACTTAATATACTTAGAGTCTGTGAAGTTTATTAAAGTTTATTATACTTTCTTTCACTTTTATTTTCCAATTGGTATCCGACATGAATTCTCATTTTGGCTTGAATTCACATTGTTCACGTCATGTTCTATGCTAAATAAGCTCTTGCGGACATTATTTTGACTGTATTAGACTCAAAAACGTATATAATTTTAATGTAAACACATGTTTCACACGACAAAATGCTAGTGAGCTACGTAACTACTATCGTAAGCGTATTATTCGATAGCTTCAGTGAAATTAGTGAGTCATGGTACCGTTTTGTATGGTGACAGCTGAAAAACGTCAGTGACTATCGAATAGATTACGTTAGGTTTTTAACCTATCGTAATCTATAGTGCTCATGGTACGAATTTTAATTCTTTTTGTGACCGCTAAGGGCGCTGTACAATATTTCATACAAACAATTTACGGAGACGCCAGCGACTTTTGGCTGTGTAAACTCATGGTAGAGGTACTGCTCGACAATGTCAAATTATATGTCATGCAAACCTAACCTAATGTAAGTCATTGTGATAATGTGATTTGAATTTGGAACATAAATCGCATACAAATATTTACGTTAGGTACCTAGTAGCTACAAACTAATTGCATGTATTCACCATTATGATCTGCACTAAAAAATGAATTGTTCGAAAATCGAACTGGCCACCACGAGATATAATATAATTAAAAGAAACATAGAACATAAATTAAAAAGAGGCGCGAATACTGAAAATTGCTTTGCTCTGTTTATTGTCAACAAATTACTTAAAATATTACAAATTTTCACAAAAATGACGATAATGGTGATTTGACTCCTGAGTACATTAAATCCGAAGCCATTGGCATTACCAACAATCTGCTCCCGGAAAAGTCCAAGAATCGTACATGAAAGCCTACGACGATTTTTACAAGTGGAAAACTACAAAGGGCGTCAAATCTGTATCTGAATCAGTGCTTTAGTCTACTTCCAGCATTTATCATGTACAAAGAAGCCAAGTAGCCTATGGTGCATCTATTCGATGCTCAGGTCAACAATAAACATCAAAAATATTATACAAATTAATACATACACCAAATTACTAGCATTTTTAAAAAGAAAATCAGAAGGACATCGTCCTAAGAAATCAAAAGTTTTCACAGCTCAAAATGTGGAAACGTTTCTAAATGAAGCCCCTTTTTTTTTTTTTTTTTTCGGATGGGAAATCATCAAATGACTTTTCCCGCTCTGGGCGGAGCAGGAGGGAGTGTCAGACTTTTACTGACTAAAACCCATCCATGTTCCTTCATCGCCCTTTGTGTTCCGGGGCCACGATATCTCTTTCGAATAGTCCCGCAACCCCGGCAGGTAAATGAAGCCCTGACCACAGCTTTCTTGCCACAAAAGTAAGTACCTACCTATCTATTTAATTTTTTGTAACTGAAGTAGCCACCCATCTCCCGACCCTTGAAAGTGTCAGGAGGGGTCGGGGGTGCGTAGCAGCACGGTTCGGGGAGATTGTCGTGGTGGGAGTCTACTTCTCCCCGAGCCGAACTCTCGCCGAGTTCCACAACTCCCTTGCGGAGTTGAGTGTCGTCGTCGGAAACCATTCCCTCCCCGTACTTGTCCTCGGGGACTTCAACGCCAAGAACTTGGCTTGGGGTTCCCGTTGCACAGACGTGCGGGGAAGAATGGTGGTGGACTGAGCTCTGGAGAAGGGCCTGGTCGTCCTAAATCGGGGTTCTGTTCCCACGTGTGTGCGGATGCGGGGCGAGTCGGTAGTGGACATTTCGTTCGCTAGCCCCGCTCTGTCGCCGTGTGTCGTTGACTGGCGTGTCATGGAGGGGGTGGAGACCTATTCCGACCACCGGTACATCCGGTTTGACGTCTCCACCCAGACCTCAAGCGCGCCGGTCCAACAGGCCCCGAGTGGTCCGCGTTGGGCGCTGAAGCAGCTGGACCGGGAGCTCCTCCTGGAAGCCTCGATCGTGCAGGCCTGGGTGACATCACCAGACAGGCCTGCCGACATTAACAATGAGGCAGGGTGGTTCCAGGAGGCCATGTCCGATATATGCGACGTGGCAATGCCCCGAGTCCGGCCAGGAAGCGCCCGACGTCAGGTGTACTGGTGGTCGCGAGAGCTGACGTCTCTGCGCGAGGCGTGCGTGGCTGCGCGACACCTGTACGCCAGGCATCGCAGGCTCCGCATCCGCCCACCGAATGCGGCAGCCATCGAGGCGGAGCTTTATGAGGGGTACAGAGCGGCGAAGACCGCCCTCCGCGAGGCTGTCCTGCGGGCCAGGGACCTGGCCCGCAAGGAGTTGCTGGGGACTCTCGACAGAGATCCGTGGGGGCGGCCTTACAAGATGGTGCGGGATAAACTCCGCACCTGGGCCCCCCCACTGACGCAGAGTCTCCGGCCTGAGCTCGTGGAAGACGTGGTGAGCACTCTGTTCCCTACGCGGGGAGAACATCCCCCCCCGCCTATGGCTCCGCTACCTGCGGTGCTTGAAGCGGACCACCAGGACGACGACGACGACACTCCGGAAGTGACTGGGGTAGACCTGAGAGTGGCGGTACGCAGGCTCAGTGCCAAAAATACCGCCCCGGGACCTGACGGCTTGCCTGGCAAAGCCTGGGTCCTGGCCTCGGAGGCTCTCGGGCCCCGACTGGAGGGGCTCTTAAGCGCATGTTTGGAGAGAGGCCAGTTCCCGCTTCGTTGGAAGACGGGGAAGCTGGTCCTCATTCGGAAGCCGGGGCGCCCTGCGGACTCTCCGTCCGCATACCGGCCCATAGTGTTGCTCGACGAGGTGGGCAAGCTCTTCGAAAGAGTCATTGCAAACCGCCTCGCCGAGCACCTTGCGGGGACGGGGCCGGATCTTGCGGATCACCAGTTTGGTTTCCGCAAGGGGCGCTCTACGGTGGACGCCATCATGCGCGTGAGAGCCTTCACGACGGGGGATGCAGTGTCCCGGGGTGGGGTTGTCTTGGCGGTGTCTCTAGACATCGCCAATGCCTTCAACTCCATGCCCTGAAGCTGCATTAGGGAGGCACTCCGGTATCACCGGGTGCCGACCTACCTTCGTCGTGTGGTCGGGGACTACCTGACGGATAGAGCCGTCATCTACCCCGGTCGCAGCGGAGAATGGAACCGGCGAGAGATGTCGTGCGGTGTTCCGCAGGGATCGGTCCTAGGGCCGTCCTTGTGGAACATCGGGTACGACTGGGTGCTGCGCGCCGACCTCCCTAGCGGCGTCAGCGTGGTCTGCTATGTAGACGACACGCTGGTGCTGGCACAGGGGGGGTCGCACGAGGCGGCGGCCGAAGCTATGACACGCGGGGTTGCGATAGTAGTTGAGAGGATCCGGCAACTGGGTCTCGAGGTGGCATTGCACAAGTCCGAGGCCATGTGCTTTCATGGGCCTCGGAATGCGCCACCTCCGGGATCCTTACTCACGGTAGGAGGGGTATCCATCGGTGTCGAGTCGACTTTGAAGTACCTAGGACTCGTCCTCGACAGCCGGTGGAACTTCGTGGAGCACTTCCGACGTTTGGCCCCCAAACTGGAACGGACTGGGGCTGCCTTCAGGCGGCTCCTGCCCAACCTGGGGGGGCCGAACGCCTCCTGCCGGAGGCTCTACGCGGGGGTCGTGCGGTCCATGGCCCTTTACGGGGCCCCGGTGTGGGCGCGTTCCTTGAGGCTGCGTGCAGCCCACTACCTGAACGCGCCCCAAAAGGTGGTAGCCGTAAGGCTGGCCCGTGGGTACCGCACGATCGCCCGCGAGGCGGCGTGCCTCCTTGCCGGATTGCCGCCATGGGATCTGGAGGCGA
This sequence comes from Xestia sexstrigata, assembly GCA_941918905.2. Classification (NCBI taxonomy): domain Eukaryota; kingdom Metazoa; phylum Arthropoda; class Insecta; order Lepidoptera; family Noctuidae; genus Xestia; species Xestia sexstrigata. The sequence continues at coordinate 6,956,950 of OW799217.2, read as the reverse complement.
TAGTCCTCGCGCGCCTGCATGAATGGCGCGCAGAGGCGCTTCGCCGGGGGGAAACTCCGCTGCCGCGACAAATTGTCGCTCAGCGGACAGACTTCCGGCGGGATCTCATGGCGACATGGAGACAGCGACTGTCGCAACCCCGTGCAGGGCACGCCACGACAGTGGCGTGCCCTGCCCCTCTTTGAGGAGTGGCTGGAGAGACGCCACGGCGTCCTCACCTTCCGCCTGACGCAGGTCCTCACCGGACACGGTGTTTTCGGGAGGTTCCTGCACCGAATCGGGCGGGAGGAAACGCCCGGGTGTTTCCACTGCGAGGATCGACCGGAGGACACGGTGGAGCACACGGTGGAGGTGTGCCCCGCGTGGGCGGAGCACCGCCGTGTCCTCGAAGCGGCGATTGGCGGCGGCGACCTCTCGCGTCCGGCCCTGGTGCAAGCCATGGTCCGGAGCGAGACGGAATGGGACGCCGTCACCTCCTTCTGCGAAGCAGTAATGCTAGAGAAGGAGGTGGCGGAACGTGAGAGGGAGAGAACCTCACAGCGTCCCGGCCGCCGCGGGAGACGCCCCGGGCGTCGGGGGCCACCACGTGGCTCCCGGCCACCGTAGGCGCGGGCCTGTGGACGGTGGGCTATGGGCTAGCTCGCCGTCCGTCCGTCTCATGACGACAGGCCGTGTCGACGGCGCGTTCGTGTTCCACGCGCGCCTCAAAGAGAGTCAGCAATAGGAAGGGGTCCGCAAGGACCGATGCCTGCCGGGGTTGCGGGACTGTTCGAAAGAGATACCGTGACCCCGGAACACAAAGGGCGATGAAGGAACATGGATGGGTTTTAGTCAGTAAAAGTCTGACACTCCCTCCTGCTCCGCCCAGAGCGGGAGAAGTCATTTGATGATTTCCCATCCGAAAAAAAAAAAAAAAAAAAAAAAGTAGCTACCCATCTACTTACTATATATAATTATAGGTACTAGCTACCCCGCTCATGAATCGATCGCTTGTGTGCGATGTACTGATGATTGTGATGTTTTGACTCGTAAGTTGAATAATAATTATCATTGTAAACCTTCGTAAGGTTTATGTGTTGTTATTAAAAATAATAAACTTTCTTAGATTAGACAGACACACACACGAGTGTGTTAGTCAAATAAAAGATAGTATTTGACATGTAATACATAAAATTTAATATATTACGTAAGTTACCTTCCTACTTAAATACTAACATACTTACCTATTTTTGTTACAGGTGGCATTGATTTTCGGAGTGAATGGCGCTTGTCGTGGAAATGAACTCGTAAACATTAAAATCGAAAACATCCAAATTTGTTGCTGGTAAATTTGCCAGATACAAAATCAAAGAAAGAACGGTCATTCGTAGTCCGTGGAGAATACGTAAGAATTATCGAAAAGTACCAAGCTCTACGCCCCTCTAATATAAACACTAACAGATTTTTCATAGCTTATAATAATGGTAAGTGCACCAGGCAAGTCATTGGAAAAATAAGATCAGCAGCATGCCGAAAGAAATTGTGAAATACCTGAAATTGACAAATGCCGAGCTGTCGGCTACTCTAATGGCGGATTCGGGAGCAGACATGACCCAGATTAAAAGACACGGTGGCTGGAAATCTGATGTAGTAGCAGAGGGCTACATTGAAAATTCTATACAAAATAAGGATGAAATTAGCTGCCGCATTAGTGACAACATCTAATTAAAGCACCATTGATAAGTGATCCTTGGACACCTTTGTCACCACAACCTTCCACATCAAAACACTATTCATCTAGCCCGCTACCTCAAGCACCACCTTCACCAAATTTCACGATCCAAAATTGTCCTCAGCAGACCCAAGTTTCTGAAACCTTACTTAAGAGGGCCCTTCCCGGCCCGCATTTCGTCAACGCGAGCATGGTCGAAAAGCTTGTTGTTTCATCCAGAGCCACAGCAGTGGTATCCTTTCAACTCCCCTGTCTTACCTAGCCGCGACTCCGCACTACTTGCCTCCCGCGCACCTCATACGGCCTAATGCGAGGACATTGAACAAAAAATAGTGTTCGAAAATTTATAAAACTTGTTCCAGGAAATACGTGTTTTTGAATTAGTCTTACAAGTATGTGAAATAAATATTTGTTATTTAGAATGTCCACTACATTTGCAAGGCTTCTATCGGAATGCTTTTTTTACTTTTACAATTTATGAGTACATTATGAACGACCAAAGTTGAGGTAAAAGTTGTGCAAAACAGCAATTTTTGGAGGCTTGTACTGAATTTGTTTCTACAAATTTTTATGTTTTGCTTCGATAAAAGCCTAGATATAGTCCACAAGATACCTATTAGTTCAAAAAAATCAAAGATATATGTATAACAACGGCATAATCACGCACGAGCGTTTGTCAAAATTCTCGCGAAAAGTATGGCGGGTTGGCCGCTCTTAACAGTAATACTCAAATAAACTCCTCCTCCACTTCAATAAATGTACCGAATAAAAACATAACTTTGTCTTTATACAACTGGCCTAATGTATCAAACGTTACCTTTAACTTTTAATTGTTTTAAATAGGTCTACTAACAGACTGTAATTGTTATTTTAATAAATACTTTGATTCTAGTACTACTGGTTTTATTGTCTCGTAGATGGTGTGAAAGAAGATGGTAGAGTATTCACCTCGTGGATAAAGGTGCCTTCGTCTTGGGCGACCTTGATTCTCTCGCTGCACTCAGGATTCTGATCGATTGCTCGGGATTCAATACGGCGCCCGCTACATAAGACACTACTTTTTCCCTTTTTTTTTGGGATGGGAAATCATCAAATGACTTCTCCCGTTCTGGGCGGAGCAGGAGGGAGTGTCAGACTTTTACTGACTAAAACCCATCCATGTTCCTTCATCGCCCTTTGTGTTCCGGGGCCACGGTATCTCTTTCGAACAGTCCCGCAACCCCGGTCGAACAGTCCCGCAACCCCGGTACTTTATCCCCTTGGTGTATAATCTACTATTATTCACAATAATTTAAGAGTATCGAAAATTGTAGTAGAAAATAAAAAAAAGCGTAGACAGGCGCTACGCCGTGCTACGAAACCCTTTGACGTAGCACCGTAGCACACATGTGTCTATATTAACTGACTATAAATAAATACGAAAATAAAAACAGCTTTCTGACACGTACTTGATTAAAAATCAGTGATATGTAAAGATTTTTAGATAAAAATAGAGTTTCATGAAGAAATATAATATTGTATTCCAGTTATTTTTTCTTTTTACCTTATTAAGTTTTCATAAAACAGAAAACATTCGATTTTCGTTTCGTTCGTGTTTAGTTGTTTAAAGGGATGTACGGCATGTAAGTACGTTCAGTTAACCCCTGGAAACTGAATTTATCTTCCTATAAACGCGAAAACTTAACTTTATACCAGCAGGATACCTTCCAGATAAAAAGCAAGGTATTCGGTGTTCAAAGGAAATCATTTTATTTTTGTATCACTGATTTATTATCGTTGACAACTCCAGAATACTTCTCGTTCTTCGTTTTTGAATAGAAACAAATTGAAGGATGTATATTTGCCGAAATGTAAAAAAATCAGAAAAAGATATATGGTTCCGTTTATTATATTATTATTTCGTAACGCAATACTTACGTAGCAAGCAATCAAAACTATAACTACATCGAATGATATTCTACAGGAATTAAAACTTTTTAAGCTCTGCCTCATTTCGTCCTTTTATAGACTATCAAAAACTTAAATAAAAGAAATGCAAATTAAACAAGTCTTAACAAACAAAAAGTATCCCTGCCTAAACAAACGTTGCAGTAAATCAACTTTTTTCCACCCATCGCATCTCCCTAAAAAGTTAACAAGGACCAATTGTAGAAACATTTTAATTCATCACGGGAACAATAGCCAAGAGTTTCTTCCAAACAAAGTGCAAACTCGTAAACGCGTTTTAAGGTTTGTTACCAAAGAACCCTAAAATGCCAAAAGGCGAGTTCAATTTATCACTGTCAACCCTCTAGGGGCAGACACTGTGAAATCTCCACTCCATTAAAATGCTATACACCCTGTATATTGGACGTAACAAATACAAGATTCAAATACTATTTTCTTCGATCATTAAATGTCAGTCAAATTCAGATTGAGCGCTGTTAAGGCGGGTGTTGACTTAATCTTTTTACAATTTATTTCAAAAATGTTTATTTTGCGAATTCGTTGTTTATTTTGAAAATGTTTATTTTTGCGAATTCGTTGTTGAACTTTGAACGGAAATGTTTATCTTCCATGAATCGTGAGTATCAAAATGAAAAGCCTCTACTAGTTAAGGCCTCTGCCTCATTGGTCTAGTGGTTGCAAGCACCACTGCTGAACATGAGGTCGTGGGTACGATTCCACATGGTCTTATGTTTTAACTCAGGAATAGACGAAACTTCAACAACATCTAAGTTCCTAAACATAATTAAGTAAATAATATGACAATAATTCAATAGCAATGATTTATTTTTAAGTGCACCTAGACTGACGCCTTTTTCCCATGGGTTAGGCAGAAACTATCCTTACAAAGTCCTTTCATTTCGTCCTCGTTCATACATCTCACCATACACGCACCCTGACTCTAGTACTCGTATTATATTAAAAGGTCCCATTAAAATAGACGGACAAATTTTAACACAGCGCTCAGTTCGTCTAACCAAAGATATCCAAGCAAAAAAAACTGATTATAGTGATTTTTAAGAGGAGGAATTTGCCCAGCAGTGGGCCAGTACAGGCTAACAAAAAAAAAAATAGTGACTTTATTTTGACCTTAAATAATAAATTGCCGGCACTCTAGAATAAACACATCCATTATGGACGCGTTCTCGTGAGTAGGTACCCAATCAGTTCTGTTAATATCATTCTGTATTTAACCATAGTAACTTGCAGTTGACTACACATCACCTTTCCCCTCTTTGAGGAGTGGCTTGAGAGACGCCACGGCGTCCTCACCTTCCGCCTGACGTAGGTCCTCACCGGACACGGTTGTTTCGGAAGGTTCCTGCACCGAATCGGGAGGTAGGAAACGCCCGGGTGTTGCCACTGCGAGGATTGACCGGAGGACACGGTAGAGTATACGGCGGAGCACCGCCGTGTCCTCGAAGCGGCGATCGGTGGCAGCGACCTCTCGCGTCCGGCCCTGGTTCAAGCCATGGTCCGGAGCGACACGGAATGGGACGCCGTCACCTCCTTCTGCGAAGCAGTCATGCTAAAGAAGGAGGTGGCGAAACGTGAGAGGGAGGGAACCTCACGTCCCGGCCGCGCCGCCCTGGGCGTCACCGCCGGGGGCCAACACGTGGCCCCCGGCCACCGTAGGCGCGGGCCTGTGGACGGTGGGCTATGGGCTAGCTCGCCGTCTGTCCGCCTCATGACGACAGGCCGTGTCGACGGCGCGTTCGTGTTCCACGCACGCGCAAGGACCGATGCCTGCCGGGGTTGCGGGACTGTTCGAAAAAGATACCGTGGCCCCGGAACACAAAGGGCGATGAAGGAACATGGATGGGTTTTAGTCAGTAAAAGTCTGACACTCCCTCCTGCTCCGCCCAGAGCGGTAGAAGTCATTTGATGATTTCCCACACGAAAAAAAAAAAAAGGTGGTCTCTCATGCAACAAATTTGTTTTTTTTGCCGTTTAGTTTATTGTTGTATAGATAATGCTACGGAACCCTTCGTGCGCGAGTCCGACTCGCACTTGGTTGGTTTTTTATATACTATATTATTATAAGTGAGAAAGTAAGTTTGTTTGTTACCTTTTCACGCTCAAACCACTGAACCAATTATCCTGATTTTTTTCATATACGTTGTCAAGTGAACAGAAACGGACATAAGGTACCTTTCATCCCGAATAAAAGTACTGTTCCCGAGGAAAACAACAAGAATGTTCTTATAATAAATAAATAAATATCGCTGGACATTAACACACAGCGCCATCTAGTGCCACACTAAGCTACGAGGTTTAAATAGTTGATACACTACATAGATACTTTTTGTTTGTAAACACATACTTATTATACAGATAAACATCCATGACTCGGAAACGAATGTCCATGCTAATCACACAAACATTTGCTCCAACCGGGATTCGAACCCAGGACTCTAAGAACGTAAGGCAGCCTCACCACCACTGCCTTCATGATAATCTTTGTCTGTGTCTTTCGAATCGTGATCGAATTATATTATTTCATGCAGAGTACAAACTGAATTAACTTTCAAATTCTAAATGAACGCAAGCGAAGCCACGCAAGGGCCAAAGCTATCAGGCATAAGGACCATAACAGACATACGCTTTGGAATGAGCAACTACACTACTTTCTCAAGTTATTATAGCTGTTTTTTTTGATATTCAAAAGTGCTCTAATGATCTAATTGAAATAAATGCTTTGAGTTTGAAAACTATTTATTATGATAGTCCTCCTGACCATTTTCGGTCACGGAGACCAATCTTAGCGGAGATTAGCCATCGCCGCGGGAGATATTATAAAACACAATAGTTTGTGCGTTGGCACAGGTGCCCTCTCTGTTCACTTCTAGTCCGATAGGACGGCAATCGTCACGACCGGAGAGAGATCAGACGCAGAATCAACGCTAACTTCTAAACTCCGGGCTACTTTTGAAAAATGTCTAATGGAAAATCGCAATTGCAATTCTTGCTCGACTCGGAAATCAAACCCAGGAACCCACGCTCAGCAGTGCAATTAGGCAGTAACCAAATTTTCAGCAAAAAAAAAACCGCATAGCAACATACTATAATAATTCAAACTAAAAAACAATCTTGCTAAGAATAAAAATACTGTACGTTTTATCAGCGCTTGAACTTTGCCCGAAGACGCTTTTTTTTTTTTTTTTTGGGACAAGCCCGCCACACTGTTCCCAAACCACTGTAACTCCTGAAAGCCAGAATCAACAGTGGCGACCACCAGAAAAGCGACGAGACAATGAAGCTCGACGAAGTCCCAGAGAATGAATTTAACTGTCTTGGATCCCGCAACGAAATTAATCAGAAAAGTATAGTGGAGGAGTAGGAAAAAACCGTAATTTCCACTTCCCTCCATTTCAGCAGGAGACAGAACGAAACAAGGCCAATAGGCACAAAGGGACGTTTACAACTGGGATAGGCCCAGTTGCCTAGCACCACGGATAAATATTAACATTAATGGGTCCTAAGTTGTGAGCTGTTATATTTGATTCCAATAATAGGTATGGCAAAAACGCTTGAACGCACGGAAATTTGTTCTAGTTTCCACAAGGTCTGTATAGTAAATAACTCCGGATGTAACCTGTACACTATCCAACATAATGTTGCGTTCATTCTGCCAAAGACTGCACTCCCATAAAATGTGATGTGCTGATTGTTCATATTCGCAGTCAGATGTGGAACATTGACAAAAAGGCGAGTCAACAAGCTTGAAGGAAAATAATTTACTCTTAAAGTTACCATGACCGGTGAGAAATTGGGCAACACAGTGATCAACATCCAACCATGTCCTGGCCAGCCGCTCACGAACGGATGGAAAGAACTGGTGGAGGTGTCGGCCCTTGATGGAATTATCCCACCTACCTTGCCATTCAGACAAAAGTTCCTCCCAGACGTCGGTCTGTGGTTTGAATAATCTAGCAATCTTAACACGGTCACGTAGGGTTAAAAAGTCTGCGTCCGCGGTCTCACGTGCGTTATAGTACATTGCAGCCCGTCGCTGCACTTCAAGATCAACTGGAAGTACACCTGCAAGTACCGGTAAGGCTTCAGTACTAACCGTCCTATACGCTTTGCATAAGAATATCAAAGCCAAACGCTGGCTTTGAAGCAATTTACGTCGTGCCGCTCCTATGGTGGCCCTATCGGCCCAGACAGGTGCCCCGTAGCACATACACCCCAAGTAAGTAGCCCCATAAATGGTCTTTAAAGTTATAAATGACAGACCCCACGTAGATTTTGATATTCTCGTTAAGGCATAAAAGTTCTTTTTAGCTTTTTCACCGACAGTTTTTATATGATCTATGAATGAAAAATTTCTCTCTAAGACCAAACCAAGGTAGCACACGGATTGCTTTCTTTTCACGGGAACGTTATTAAATTTAATACTAGGCCACGATTTAAGATTACCTTTTAAAATTAGTTGATAAGTTTTTTGCGGTGCAAAGGTCAGACGGTTTCGATCGCCCCACTGAGATATTAATCGTAGGCAAGTATCAGCTAAATTCTCGAGACCAGCCCGAGTACTCGACTGAATGAGCAGCAGGCCGTCGTCCGCGTAACCGGTTAATGAACAGCCGGGAGGAAGGGGAATCGCGAGAAAATCATCAAAACCTAAATTCCATACATACGGAGCGATTACCGACCCCTGAGGACATCCCATGGTAAGGGACTTTGACATAGAATAATGACCGAGTTTGAGTTTCGCGGAACCATTTAAAAAGACCCGAAGACGCTTGATACATAATAATAATATGTAAATGTATTAAAATCGATGTAAAAGTTGCTGTTATGTAAAACTTTCCCATTAGTTTTCCAAACTACCCCCACTTGAACATCTTAAAGTTTCGCCACGAGTTTTCAACCCTTTTAAACAAGCCTAGCATTTATTTTTGCTTTTAAAACTTCAGAAATTTTCGATTCTTGTCTCTTTTCAGATATTGAATATTTTTTCCTATTGTCTAGTGGCTGCAAATTTGACTGCTGACCATAATGCCCTGGGTTCGATTCCCAGCTCAGGCAAAGTGCCATTATGTTTTTTGTCATCGGGAATTTCTCAGTGGCAGTCACGGAATCTGGATTTGTGCCCGGTTGATGGCAGTAGGCTCGCCCCTCTTACATGGGACATAGGCTGAGGCTACATTAGGCCGCGACGCGATCTGCGACACCTGAGCGATTAAAACAGTAAATGAATGCTCACGTATATGGCTACACCGTACATCAAATATTACCAGCGATCTTTGATTTCTTTATGCGATAGGAACAACATTACTGTAATCACGGCATCGGCTACATCAACATATCAGCGAAATTGAAGCGAATTTATTAGAAAATTTCTCACTTGCACGACTAGTTCAATAGTGTACATTATGCGCATAATAATAATAATTCAATTATTTATTCGAGCAACATAACTCATAGTGTTGGTAAAAATTTCACTTATAGCTATATTAGTGAACTAAATAATATACAAATCATGAAATTAACCTAACAAAGGAGTACATCGTTACTATGCTGCAGGTCCAGCAGAAATTTTGCAGCACCGGTTAACAATCGCGCAGTCCAGTCGGCCAGAGATCATCTTTAGGATACTGTTAGTGCTGCTCCACACCCTGCGTACCAGGGAAGCGCATCTCTTACGCATTACTGTATAAAAGCAATCTACGCGGGCTTTTGCAAACATCCTTGAAGCCCTACAGAAGCGCGGCAACCCCATCAGCATCCTAAATTCGTTGATAAAGACACGTCGTGGTTCTGGACACAAAGGGCGCTGTACGCCTTTAGTGTAAAATGAGCCCACAGGCTACACGCGTAGAATGAAGTTCAATAAGCATGGAATAACGCGACTTTGACTTCACTCGAACAGCGTGCGAACCTGCGAGCTATCATGTTAGCACGTACAGACAGCACCCTTCGCTCCCGTTCGATGTCATTATCATCCATATATATCATGGTTTACTCTCTGTAGAGGAACATCGTTCAGTTTAATAGTAGGCATCTCAATAGGAGCACTACTGCTGCCGGCCTCAAAGACCATAACTTCCCTCTTTTTCACATTATGTACACAAGCCCATGTTGTAATGCATACCTTTTGCAAATCCCCAACAGCGTGCTGAGGCCACAGGGTTACGCACTCAGCAGCACCATGTCGTCCGCATAGCTTATATTATTTAAGCAAAATCCATCTATATAGCAGCCTACCCTGGTGCTGCTGAGCTCCTCAATCAGATCCTTCACATACAGGTTGAAGAGCGTGGGCGATGTTAACCCCCCTTGACTCACCCCGCACTCCAACCCGTATGCGTCAGATCTGACCCCTGCCCATCTGTTTGACGACATTGACAAGTTCTTTTGGTAATTTAGCATCATCTAGCTTTTCCCATAGTATTTTATATGAAACCAGGTCAAAATCTTTCGAGAGGTTGAGAAATCCAGCGTATACGGGTGTTTTCCGATCCGTATAATATTTGACAGTCTGCTTAAGACACACAATGGCGCTATCCATAGACAATCCGGGCCTAAACCCGAATTTGTTGTCATGTGGTGTTATATACTTATTTAGTTGCATGTTAAGCAGACCGTCAAATATCTTCGAGATAATTGTTGCCACTGATATAGGCCTATAGATATTTTTATCAGCTATATCGCCAGTTTTATTTTTAACTACAGGTACTACCAACGTTCTCAACATCTCGACAGGCAGATGTGCATGACTCATGCACAATGCAAGTAACATGGACAATGTCCTGGGCAGATGGGGACCCGCGTATCGCAGGTGCTCAATGCTGAGGCCATCATGACTTTCCTCTAGACATTGATGATATTGTTTTTACAATATATTTCATTAAAATGCGATGAACTAGCGAATTCTCAGCGAAATCTGTCTATCTGTTTTTCTGTTTTTATAGTGTAGCCGCATGAATCGGTCTTGCTAATTCATTTTTGAACATGTGTACTGTAGCCACGTCATCGCCGAATATACGCCGGAATTTTGCTTGTAATGTAGCCATACCATGTTTTTCTCGTTTCGCTCTTCCAGTCACATCGCAAATCGCTACCTAGTGTAGCCTCAGCCAAACTTAGCTGGTGAAATGTGGGTGTAGTATTAGGTATCTACATCTCTGTCTATTCTTTCGGGGATTACAGGCATAATATTATGTTATGTTGTAGACACTAAATACTCTCTTATTTTGCCCTCCTTAACCACTACTCCCTAACCACTTGGCCACGAGCTGCATCTTGCAATTATTTTTTAGAGCAAGCTAAGAATTACCACAGCGCAAATTGCACGCTACGGAATCAAATGACGCGTTTTTCTTGAAGCAAGTTGCATCGCCAGTTGTATAGACTGAGGTCGTAAACGGGGCGAACCTAATTGGTTTTTTCATCTTAGTAAAGTATTGCCACTGAGTCGCTGACACTAAACGTGTGTATGTGATTATACATTTTATATGACTAAACAAATACTATCACTTACGGGATATCTTATGTAATTATCCATTATTAGAAGCTCCCGATATTTGGACGCTGTTGCAAGCGCCATGCTCGCGAGATGACGAGCATATTGTAAACCGTAAAAGCTTAAAACAGGGTTTTATATTACGTCCCAAACGTCGTGAATTACTGCAATAATACATCTCCTGATAACGTATTTATCTACTCTATTAAAAACAACCATTTACAAACACCAATTTTGTACCAATATGGTATCCTTTCCCCAACATGACGCACAAATGAAGTCGCTCGAATGACGAATGAAGCGACAAACTCGCCGAGGGTCTGACGTGGCCTTTGATTGTTACATTCGCAACACGACGCTGTTAGCCGTTCGTGCTAATACGTATAAACTGGTGTACTGGGAACTAGAGAGGACTGGATGTGGCTACAAATATGACAGAAGTTGTAAAAAAGATGCGAGGAAAAAATATTCTTTTCGTTCTTCTTTCTTTTAAGTGTGTGAAAGGTACCGCCGTATTCTCACTGCTTATTTTAACTTTAAAAATAATAAGACATTTTGGCTGATATATATTATTACACACTTATAAAATTTAATATTGTTTCTGTTAAATTATCTTTTAAGGATTGGGAATTTGGATTAATAATAATTATGTTACATTCGTTTCGATAATGTATTGAGAAGTGCTATCGCTCGGTCTCGGGAACGAAAATCACGTTAAAATTAATTAACAAATTGTTTGTCAAGCACTGCGCTGGTTGACTGCCGCATCACTTGGTTAATTTTGTCACGCCGATGATTATCGTTCCTCATGATCTTGTCATAAAAGTCAACTACAGGCCCACTATCAGCCAAACGATTTTAAAATTATGTCGTGATTCATTCATAGATTTTAGAAGTACCCTTTATCTTCAGAAGATGATAAACACATTATTTTTAAATCTTTAGCCAAGCTAAAGGTTTTGCTTATGTTTACAGGTTACAGAAAGTAAGAAAATTAAATATTAGTATTACAAAAAGCTTCAGTTCTGAGAAGGAAAAAGGAACAGAGGACGCCCGACACGAAGGTGGGACGACGATCTCAAAGCGACAGCGGGGTCAATGTGGAAGAGGCAAACCCAAGATCGCAAAACGTGGAAGAATATGCGGGAGGCCTATGCTACGGCAAAACAATCTTCGGAAACCGATGTCTGAAGAATAATTAATTTTCTTATTAAAGTAAAAAATAGGTGTAACTAGATTATATAAGATTGTTAATAAAGGCTATTCTATTCTATTACAAAAAGCTTCAGTTCTACTTCAAATTACAAGAGAACAGTTCCAAACCACTCCAACTCTTGCAATAGTAACTATTCCAGGTTACAAAGGAGTGTATAACATCATATTACAATCATTCAACTTGCTAGCCAAGTATGAAGTTTATCGCAGAATCATCTCCATACGAGCTTGGCAAGCCTCCAATACTCAACATCTAGTGCTAAAATAATGATGACAAGTGGCAAGTAACTGGTCTTGTACTAGCACCTCAATTTGACATACCTACGTAGGTAAATGAATTGGCAGTACCTACAGCCTGCTTTAAGAGTACGTTACTGACCACGAAAAGAAATATTCATCTTATCAGTGACGTCAAATTGCTAGATCGCACCCAATGGTCAAACGAAACTTTTTTTTAATCTGAACTGTCTTACTCCTAGGCACCAAATAAAATGATGACGCGGCGTGCAAATAGCCGACAACACGTTTGTGACAACTAGTTTCCACCATCAATAAATTGCATATCTATTTAGTCCGTCAGTTAGAGTATTGGAAAATAATGGACACGTATTTTTCGTTTTTGTAAATCAATGAATATTGACAAAGATAAAAGGCATCAAAACTCGGGAGTAGGGGCTCGTGACGTCACAACGCACTAAAAATTATAGCACGGCGTGACGTATTGAGAATTTTAAGAGCGTCGTATCTTCGTCAATTTTGGTTTACGTAACAAAAGAAAAAAAAACGTGTCAAATATATTTTCATAATCTAACTGACGGACTAATTAGATTTTTTCAGGACACAAGCCTATTATGAAAAGTTATGGTTTGAGACTAATTGTATTGATTCCTACGAAACCCACCCTGTGTACTGAAGAATGAGAAATGGTTACGACGTCAGCACTGAAAACTATTGGCCCACTAAACTTCAGACCAGCTCAGGGACGCCTCACCAGCAACCTCACACCGTGATGCACTTTCACGAAACAGATCGTAAGATCAGTTAAAATAAAAAAAAAAACAAATCCTTCAATGGCCCTAGGCCTGGGTATTGTATATATACTCCCTCAGACAGGGTGGGTAAATTTGCCTCTGTTTTTCCCGGTGATCCCCACCGTCTTCTCCTGGGTCTGCCCATCTAGCTGTCTGGGGTGACGGTGGTGATAATGGCACACAGATAGATGCCCAAAATAAATCTTGTGATCGTAGTTTAATCTCAATTATTTTTCTGCCGCTTAGCATTGCCGTACTTGTAGCAAGCCAAAGGTTATGTATGAGTGGTGGTATGTCACAGTAGCCATTTCCAGTAACTCTAACATCTATGTCTGCATGTAGTGCTCATTTCGCACTTACCCTTTTGACGGCCCTAAAAAGGTCGAGTTCATTTGCCGCCATCGCCATGTTGGAAGGAATGAGACCGTTTGACTGTAGATTACAGGAGCGCTGTAGGGTTTTCTTTGTGAAAGTTGATTACTGATTGACTACGGAGTACCAGGAAAGCAGAAGTGGAAAACGATCAGTCTTGCCCGTTTCCAAACATATTTTCAACGAGCCTTTCAGATATTTCGGAAGGACGTACTCGAAATTCGAAAGTGTGAATCGAAAAAGGTCGTTGATATTTTTTTTGTATTGTGTTTTTTCGTACACTTTGCAGGCGAGTGATTTTTGGGTTGGTAGAGCGTTTTTTGTCAGAGGTCGTGAATTTACACGCTGTTTTCAGTCAGGCGAACCTCACTCGAATGGGTATCCAATCCATCAAGGAAAGCTGGATGGTTTTAAGCCTCCCTTTATTTTGGTTGAAAAATAATATTGCTGGCAACGTAGCAATTTTATTGATACAATGACTTTTTTAATCTTGTTGGCTATGCGATAACAACTTCTATTGTAAGGATAGATTAACCAATCAGGCAGTTAATGGCGAGTCTGCACATTGCTTGTCAAACTTATTTTCTAACTCCCGTCTTAGTTTGGACTTGGTTTTCCTGTTAACTATTCTAACTACACCTTGATGGCCAAATTGCCGCGGTGACTTGCACAAAATTAATACATGTTTCGCCAGAAAGTTGTCCCAAATTAGATTGTAGGAAACGAACTTTGTTCGTATGAGATTTGGTCACGGAACAAAAGATAGATAGATGGATAGATCCTGTATACTGTGAGGACTTTTTTTCCATAGAAAGTACGTGAATCAAACTTAAAGCATTTATTTAAAAAAACCACAAGCACTTTTTATTTTGCAAAAAAACAAATATGAAGTTACAGTACCAGTCACAAGGCATAATGATTGTAAAAGGACTAATGCTGCCCATTCCAAAGCGTAGATCTCAATGGAGAAGAATGGGCAAAAATAATACAGGCAATAGAATATTTAACTTATGTATGGTCTATATTTTATATTACCACCCATTACATACCGAGTTTCCTCCGTGACTCAAAAAAGCAAGTTAAGCCGTTGTGGTGTCGGCTGTCATTTGTAGATCAGTCAAGACACAGTCGTTACAAGTAGTCCGTGGCCCGAATGTCTGACAACCAGTCTTACCAAGGGGTATCTATCGTAATACTCAGTACTAACTGGGCTGTGGAGGTCAGATTAGTTGCTCTATGTAAAACACTGGTATTCAGCTGCATCCGGTTAGACTGGAAGACGACCACAACCTAGTTGGAAAAGGCTAGGCAGATGATGATGTATTATCAAATTATCTGTAATCGGAAACCTTGTACACCTAAGTCAATCACTCACTCTTTACAACAACAAGCTTGATTGCATCTCAAAATTCATATCTTTATGCCATAACTCAAACAGTGAGCCTACTTAATACCACCGATGTTACCCTTAACCGAACCCGATTACGTTACAAACGATTCCAAGACTCGGTGCCAAATGACCGATCTCTTTCCTTGCTCCCATTCGGCACATAGAAATGAGGTCTTAGAAAATATCTTTCAACCAAAATTCTACTCTATTCGTGGCTCGTCAAGGTTGAGTTAGGAAAGGGTGGTGTGAAAATATATAAGGGTTTACGTTCGTTAGGATTGACTTTACGTGTTTGGATAGATACGCACGATTCGTTTTGAGTCGTATTTACACTTGATAGTTATGGTATGGTGGTATGGTGTTCCCAAGTTGAGTGTGCTAAGTGTTTGTATAAGGATTTTATCGGATGTAAATAAAAAATGTTTTGTAATGTTGTTACAGCTTTGGGGTTTGTTGGTAGCTATACTTTCGTTGACATACTGTCTGGCACGGATCAAATTGAATGTTCCAGTGATTAAAATATGTATGTAGGTACTACATTCTATTACTAGGCACATATGTATCGATTTTGATCGCTAGCAGCTAGGGATTTCAAAATGTCAAGTCCATACACTTGACAGTCAATTCGTTACTTGTTATATTTAGCTATCAAACTCGATGTATGTTTGCTGCGAGTGTATATAGATACACTCGCAGCAAACATACATCGAGTTTCGAGCTGGAAACCTAAGATACTATGTACAAACATAAGATAACTGAACCTCATAGTCTGAAAACGCGGAATTATAAGTGAGGAAGCGTGGCAATCTGCCTTGGCAATACTTGCCTGCGTACCTACTATAAAACGCTCCTTTTTATTACGACAAGGAATGCAAAAAACGCTAAAATTGTTTAATATAACCCTAACAAACAAAATAACTCAAAAACATATTACGAAAATTCCATTAAGAAAAACGCATCTCATGAAAACTGCTTTCAGGAGCACTTTATACGCTCGCAATTTAAAAATCCTACATAAAACATATTCAAACTAAAGAACACTCTAGTTTTTCATATTTTTTAAAAATAATATATGATGCAGGTATGACTTTCAGAATATTATTAAAAGGTTTTCTGTTGGTAGGTAATGCTTCATTATGTTTGAGAAAATTCTAAATGATATTGAGAGTCAGATTTCTAGAATTCTAAGTCCATTTTCTGTGAAAATTAAAATACAAAACTGGTATATACTGATACTATTTTGTTCTAGCTGCAAAAAGCAAGAACTTATCAACATGTTCCACTAAAGTTATATCCTACCTACTTCGCAAGGTACCTCGACTGCCTCGTAATTTTATTGGTTGCAAGGGCAATTGTTGAGCGGACCTGGGTTCGAATTCCAAATACCTAGTATTGCAATTTGACAGATTATTCTGACCGTTTATACAGTTCACCATAAAGAGGAGAGGCAAAATCTACCATCTAACAGAAATACGCACAATTTCTTGACCTTTGGCCAGAGACAAACTTCAAAACTTACATTTTCTGCTAAAGCAACTCAAGCACAAATGACTTACTTTTGTATAATTCAGAATTTCAAATACTTAAATATCTAAAGAACACAGATGTCCTAAACTAATCTGATAACAACTGAATCATTCGCCAGATGCTACTATTTTTGTACTAAATCCTATTATAATTTAGACAATAATCTTATTAAAGGATTATTACAATTGAATTATTTTAATAAGATTCAAATTTAAATTTTCGTTAGTCTGCATTTTTTTTAAATAACTGTATTCTTTTGCGAAACGGTTAGACTGGAAGCTGACCCTAACATAGTTAGGAAAAGGCTAGGCAGATGATGATAAGTCTTTTGAGTCTCTTATTACATAACATAACATCACGCCTGTAATCCTTGAAGGGTTAGGCTGCAATGTACCTAATAGCACACCCAAATTGCGCAAGTTATGTTTAAGTCCCATGTAATAGAGGCGAGCCTATTGCTATCAACCGGGCACCAATAGGGATGATGACTGACTAAAAAAAATATAATCATATTTTTTTTGTTCATTCTGTTTAGTCACTCAGTTAGATTATTGAAAAATATTGGATACGTGTTTTTTGTTATAACAAATTAATAAAAAATAACGAAGCCAGAACGTGTAAAAGATCATGAGTGGTGATTGTAACGTCATATTTGAGTAAAAAATGTACTCAAATCTGACGTCACACGAGTTCTCGACGCACTGTGTATCGTCTTCATTTTTTGTTTACGTGAAAAAATAAAAAATATGTGTCCAATATTTTTTGGAAATCTATCTGACGCGAGCAGCGAGAGCAGCGGTGGCCCAGTGGTGGCGGCCCCGAATTACGAACAGTAAGTCCGGTTTACGGTTCCGGTTACCGGTTCAAAACTTCCGGTTTCCTCACTATGTTTTCCTTCACCGAACCAAAAATTCGAAGACATGTGACATCTATTAATCCGTGCTGGGCCCGCGTGGTGGACTATAGCCCATACCCTCTCATTGCGATGAGGCCTGTGTCCCAGCAGTGGGAACATTATAGGTTGATGATAATGATGATCTGACGGACTAATTAGATTTTTTTTGTCGTCTACCCCATTCAGCTCTCTCTCTTTCTGTAATAATAAAATTATTGATTAAAAACTCATGGTCAGCAGTCGTGATTGCGACCACTAGACCAACGAGGAAGTCTATTGACGCAGTTCTCTTTTATCAGGAATTTCTCATCCCAGTCCAGTCGCCGTCAATCATAGTCTAGTTTTGTGCCCGGTTGATAGCAATAGATTCACCACCTATTTCATAACTGACGAAATGTGACACGTCGATCTTCAGGAATTTATATGGGTGGTTGATTGGCCAAAATCCGGCGGCATCTTATCTTTGACTTCTGTCCCCATCGCCTTCGACCCTTCGTCGGCCTACGGCCCGGTGCCCATGCCACCTATCTATACTTCTAATGACATGACCTACAGCAAACAATTAAAAAAAAAAAAAAGATCAGTGTTTAAAGAGGTGTTTAAAATCAGCCGTTCATCCAAGCGTTCGTTTCATCTAGAATGTTCACTGAAGCAGACGACAGGCGGATTAACTTCTAACAGCTCCTGTTAATTACAGCCCAACGATTTTATGCTTTATAGAGGTTATATTAAAGTTGATTACAAAAATAGCGTAGTAAAAAAGTTTTTTATGTAGCTTGTCCTGTGTCCCCATTACAAATTACATACGTCGTATAAAAAATTGTAAGGACATTATTCATATTTATCACATCTTTATAATCTGTTACTACCAAATTACTTGGTAGCATGAGGCCTCTTCAAAATTCTGGTTGAATAGAAGTTTTAAATCTAGGTACTTTTGTATTTAGCAGTGTAGCGTAAAATTTCTATTGGATTCTTTCTACAAGCAAGTGTTCGTGAAGTCTAATATTGACTGTATAAAACCTATTTGTTGTGTCAAATGGTATGAGCGTTTTCAATTCGAATACCTTTCATTTTCGCCTCAAAATACCCGTGAGCTTATCTTAGCCAAGTAATTAATGTAAAGTTTATTGCAACTGTTAATATTTAATAGAACATTCCCCTGTGATGTGCTTAGTTACTCCAAATGCGAAGAAGATAGAAGCACCGCTGCGTCGCCATCGGTATGTTCCACGAAAACTGACTGAGCTCAAACCCTCAAAACATTTGCTGAAGACTGTCACCAGAGGATTCTCAAGTTATACATGAAAAAATAAACAAATCCTGAACATCAAACAAAATCTCAACCAAAAGATTTGTTCAAAAAACGTAAATACACGACTCTATTCATCTTTTAATTAAACAGTGCCCTAGAGACTTCGCGAAGAGTAAAATCTTGCAACAAATAGTTTTGCAGACTGTACCCAGCTTTGAAGTCATAATTGAAGCGTATAAAAATTGTATGTAAATTTTTGAGATGCAAAGACGTAGCCGTTGAGAGGAATGAAATAGAAAATATACAGACGGAAACTAATTTTGAATTTTATTTTAATTTTAGTGTAATGTATTTTTACTTGGGATTCATTAGGTCATTATAATTATTTTGCTGTTGTCCAAATTCATTTCAGTTCAGCGCATTTGCAGCATTTTTCTTTCATAGTTTTATTACCAGTCATTATCTTAGTAGTCACCTCCTTTCAAGTCATATCATTTTTGACACAGTTTACTCATAATTTCATTTGTACCCTGCTCTTGGCCATAAATCCACATTCATACTCAAAACTTCCCGATTCCTAGACTTACCTCATTCCTCCGCATATGATGCCAGCCGATTTTCGCACTGCTTTTCAGTCAGATCTCGGAAGTTATGAGACTTGGCACCATTTTTTTTCTCAGATTCATATAAAGGGGCAATGCGTTAGCCGTGTGGTATCCGGCAGAGTAGAATAGAACCAACCCATTACACTCACGGGTGTCGTATAAGGCGACTAATGTCTGAGGCAGAACACCTTGCGCCTCCGTAGATCAGAGAATGGGCAGCAGCGTTTTCTGTTAGTCTTTCATCACTGCGATCTCCAATCCGCCTGCCAAGCGTGGAGATTACGGCAAATTCCTCCCATCATGGGAGAGGCTTATGTCCAGCAGTGGACGTTATGGGCTGTTGTAGTAGTAGTAGTAGTAGCGTTAGTCAAAATCATTTTTCAAAACTCTCCTCTCCCTTCACCTTCACCTCTCTCCCTCTTCACCCCTATTTTTACAACTGAAAAAACTTTTGATTTGTACCTAAAACTATTGAGGGGCGTTGAAATTTGTATACCTTAGCCTCCCCTCCCCAATCTCCCCTAAAATTGAAAAGGTTGTAACTTCGTAAGGGTTAGAGATAGCCATTAGGTGTTTGAACAAAAAATATTGTAGGCGTCGAAACCTGTCCGGTGGTGGTAGGTCCTGAGTGGAGCGAACCTGTGAGACCGAGTTCAGCGAAGGGGAAAGGTGGCTATATCCGAAGTAAAAACAAAAAAATCATAATTATAAAAAATCGCTTCATAATTTTCGCCAGTATTTAAGCATCCCTTTTTCAATTCACCCTATTGTATTCATGGCACCCTTCCAAAATGTTAATCCTTCATTAATTATTTAAAATATTTCCTTAATCCCGAGACAAACACTTCAATTAATAGTCGAGTGACTTTACAGGATTAGACGGGAAACTCCCGAAACCGGGGATTTTAAGAGATTAGTAAGAACCCTGAGACAACATGGAATTACCACTGTAAGAAGATGGCCAAATCTGTTCGAGACAACAGTCTCGCTTAAACGATATTGATATTCTGATAAATTTTCTTTAATTGAGGAAAATGTGTTCATTGGGAGGAATTTTTCTGTTTTTTTTTTCTGATTTTGTATTAAGTTTATTGTGGTTGATGATTGAATTTAGATAACCATTATGATTTTTCTCTAATCTTTGTAATTTAATTATTTAAATTTCAATAAAGCGTTTCTATTTTCAAAAAAAGACTATAAAAATAGCGTTACCTTGTTTCTCAATTGTGAATATTTAATACACATATTTGTTTAAATATTTTAGCGTTATGAATTTATATAGATTGTCAGGTTTATATTGTTATATACTCATATGCGCGTGTGTATCACTATCTAAATACCTGCGGAACGGAAGAACCACAACGCAAAAAGTAAAAAGAACTTCGTATCTCTTGATGGTTAACCCTTAGGCCCACCTGAAAAGGTTAACATAATCTACGGTTAACGGTCTGCTATCTTACAATCCGTCGGTTAGCGGCCGAACATGAGATAAGGCTGTACGAGGCAGTAATTAAACGTATCTCTTTAGTAGTATACATCGTTAGCCCTCGCTATTTGTTAGTGGTATATTAGCCCTTTAGTGTACGGGTAAGGGTGTAGAAAGGGTAGGTGTGCAATGCTCAGAACAAAACAAGAATTTGTGTGAATTACCACTAACAAACCCGACTACTGAAATATCACGCTATAATTAAATGTAAAGTCGACTCCTCCTATTGTTGAAGTCCGTTAAAATGTAGAGAAATGTAGAGTATGTATGTATTTACGTATTTTCCTCGCTACGGAGGAAAATACATACATACTCTGCTAAAATCATAACCCTTCCTTTTGGCTTCGCCGTAGTCGGGTAAAAATACATTAGCTTTTTTTTTAAAGGCTGTTGTTTTGCCAATCTGTGATAAATGTGCAAATACAAGTACTCTTCCCACACCGTTAGTTTATTAGCATTAGAACAGCAATCCGACACGACCAGGGCATAGATAACGACAAAATCGCTAACTTTCGATTGCTAATTACTAACGAATAAATTCAGTTGCAATAATGATGCTTGCGAGTAACGCAAGTCGCTACATTCAAGATGCGTTTCTTACAAGCATCATTATTACAACCGAATTTATTCGTTAGTTATTAGTAATCGTAAGTGTGTCGAAAGTTAGCGATTTTGTCGTTATCTCTGTGAAAGACTAACGACTCTAACATACTTAGTGAGGCACAGAGTAGGTATCTTGCCGCTTAGTTCCAAACACCGGAATGCAACTAAGAAATTCTATAAAGAAGAACCCAGTGGCACTTTGCCTGACCTGGAAACCAAACTCATGCTAAACAAAAGTGGTGCTTCTTGATCACGAAACCAACAGAATAATATACATTGATACTGACACAAGTATTACAAATACATGTAGACAATAAACTAGACAATAGTCTCAAAGGTATAACTTTCAGCAAGAATATTGTAGTCACAAATCCTTGCAATTTTGCTAACATACCAACATTTGTTTATTTTATATGAGTGCAGGGTAATGAAGATGTTTCTCTTGGTTTACGAGCCAAGATTCTTGTTCGGTCATTTGAGAAATGTAGAATATTTCACTGGCATTTTGTTTCTCAGTATTATATTAGACATTTTGTGCACAATGTTTAGTAACGAGCTAAAGGGTACGATTACCGTGTTATAAATTATAGGGGTTGACATGGTAAATTGTACGCTTTCAGTTAAATATATATCTGCCTCGTTGATTTAGTGATCTCAAGCGCGACTGCTGAGCAGGAGGCAACAGGTTCGATTCCCAGGTAGGGCAGTGTTTTCGGGTTTTTCCATCAGGAATTTCTCAGTAGCAGCATCAAGCCTGTAGTTGCCGAAGGGTGAGGCAGAGGTGTACCTAATAGTACTATTGACTTGAATGTGCCCTGGCGGTTGAGAGTATGTCATGCTCACTCAAATGTCTCGCTGATGGTGGCACGTGTGTCGGATAATTTAGTTCCCTTCAAAATGGTTGAGTTGAATGGTGATAATCCATGCGTCATGTTCGTGAACGAGCGCTGTCAGTTGTGACTGGTCATCTCTAATAGTTGCCATGGCTTATTTGAATGAATTATTTTGGTTTTTGAATTGTATTTTTTTTGTGTTTTTGCTGTGGACACTTAACGTGCACATCTTGCTACATTGTTCTCACATAATATACCATCTCAACATGAATGATGTAACCAAGATTTTGTAACAATATTTTGATTTGAAAAAGAGTGTCCATGGAGTTTCTTCTCCATATAGATCTACGCTAGGGAATGGGCAACTACAATACTTTCACAGTTTTTATGTCTTGTGACTGGGACTGTAGCTACATTTAATTTTCATCTTTGTTTCGACAGTTCAAAAGCGCCTGTAACTGGCCTACTTGAAACATCAACATCAACATAGAATTGAATATTTGCATGCCTATGCGACGTTAGAATATGGAGGACTATAATATATAAGAAAACATCTATGTACCAATTACCCATGTTTGCAAAGAAATAAATGATTTGATTTGAAATAAATGCTTTGATTTTGAGTACACCCACATTTCGCCAGTTATGTTTGAAGTCCCATCTTATAAGGGGGCGAGCTTATTGCCGTCAACCGGGAACAAATCCAGACTCCGGGGCTGCTACTGGCAAAATCCTGATGGAAAAAACCAATAACATTTTGCCCGACCCGGGAATCGAACCTGATACTCAGCAGTAGCGCTCGACCACTTGACCAACGAGGCAGCACCTAATTGGTTTTACTCAAAAGAATGTTGTTAAAGTTGGTTGCATTTACGACGAAAACTATTCTCACTCGAAATTCTTATTAAGACCACAACCTTTTTCCAAGACCATAAGTAAAATTACCAAAAAAATGCTAATTCCCGGCCTCACTCACGGAAACTTGTGAAATTATCTACCAAAGTTCGTCGTACGCGCAATAAATTTACAATACCATTAAACTTCCTCCTTACTTGCTGTACAGTTTCAACAGTGATCTATTTAATAATTATAACACTTAACTTATTCTACAAATTTTGTTAACCAAAACCAAGATACACTTGCATCTACTCAAAATTCTCTTAATTCTCTACGTTAACGTATTAAGATCTTTTATTCTTTGGCGGAGGTCATGTTCGTCTGCAAGGTCATCTTGGTAAAACCTTGTGGAAGAGACAAGTCTGAAATTACACGTTTCTCCAAGTTTATTAGTTAGAGTGTTCAGATGGGGAGTTTTAATCGAACCTCTCACCTGGGTCTATTGACTTTCCACTTAATTTTGATTGGTTCAGAACAAGTATCGCGTAACCATTATCACGCGAGTTGATACCTTGAAAAACAGCCATCGGTACGTATAGATCTACAGGGTTTATCGGCGTAAAGCCAAAATAGACCTACGTCGCCATCTTTTTTATACATTTTACACAACAATTGCCGTGGTTCAAAAAAAACCGTGGTTAAATAATAACAGCCACTCGGGTCGATCTTTAGGTTAAGCCGTGCTTGCCTAGGTTGGTCTGTGGATGGGTGACCACCCATTACATACCGGGTTTCCTCCGTGCCTCGGAAAGCACGATAAGCCGTTGGTCCCGGCTGTCATTTGCAGATCTTTGACAGTCGTTACAGTCAGTGGCCCAAAAAAGTCTAACAACCAGTCTTACCAAGGGGTATCGTATTACCCAGTACTAACTGGGTTGTGAAGGTCAGATAGGCAGTCGCTCCATAAAATACAGGTATTCAGATGCATCTGGTTAGAATGGAAGCCGACCCGAACATAGTTGGGAAAAAGCTAGGCAGATAATGACACAACAATTTTAGAAAAACCGTCTAAGAGCGAGTCGGACTAGCGCATGAAGGGTTCCGTGCCATTGTAGTTTTTTTCAACTATCTACCTATAACGGATCATGAAATACAACCCGCTGACTGACAGACAGACCGGACGGACATACGGAGATGGACGGAAAACCAAGGCTTTGTAATAGGGTCCCATTGGTAACCATTCGAGTACGGAACCCTAAAAAGGGTTTTAGAACGAAGTTACTCTAGCGCCAAATGGTAGGTTCGGCCATACGAAAAAGCCGCACCTTGATTTCACTTCTCTAGAATTCTTCCTTTAGACAACACAACATCACGCCTGTAATGCCCGAAGGGTTAGGGAGAGCACACCCACAATTCGGCAATTATGTTTGAAGTCCCATGTAATACGGGCGAGCCTATTGCAATCAACAAATCCAGACTCCGTGGCTGCTACTGAGAAATTCGAGATGGATAAACCAAATATCGCTTTCCTTGAACCGGTTTCCTTTAGACGGAAAATGATTTTATATAATTTTCACTCGGTTGAAGTCTTTCCAAAGAGTAATTTTCATCTTAACCCACCGGTAGATATGCGCGTAGTTACATTTAATTTTCATTCTTGTGCCACTAAACTTAATATCTAAAATAAACTAAATAACAACAATACAAATTCTATCCAATAACAATAATAAAATCAATAATCAAAGATTCAATAAATTTGTACAAGTCTCGATAACTGTACCAAGTTTGATACTTAAAGATAACACTCGATAAAGTATTGATGCAAATTAATTCAGTCTTGAGTTGAATATTAACAAGTTGATATAGAAAATAGTATAGTTTATATACGTACACAGTTTTCAAGTTATAGAAATTCTAGAACCTTACACCAGACTTATATAGGGTGAGTTTCAAAACTTAACATGATCATCAAATCTTCTAAATTTACTAACACACAACATTCTGCGGTCAAGACTGTCGTGTTTGGTTGGTAGCTGCGATGACCAAGTTCAGTTTCAAACTGAAATTCACTCTTTATATTACTGCATTCACTAAGCCAACTTTTCGTCCACTTATCTTGTAGGGAAGTGTCACTAAGGCACAATCCTGATTACTAAGTTATAGAATCAGGCACAACTTTTGCGGAAATCGTTTCATTTCGCTTATTTTCAATTATTATTATCCAGGCTTGGATTCAGAATACAGCACCGCCTCCAAAAAATATGCACATCCATTTGCATGTACAATTGTTTTGCAGTAATTTAATATTAGGTGTTACAGGTTTGTGGCAGTAAAGACAAACCCAGACCCTTCTACACTTACGTCTCAATTGAAAATCCTTATCGTCTCGACCGATTTTTATTAAAACTAAACACGAAAGGCTATGGCATTAAGTCCGCCTCTGTACTTTGTGCTTGAAGTGTTAAATAAATAAACATAATTTTAGTGGTCTGTATTTCCGACCGAGTTATTATAACGAAGAGTTCTTTCCATGACATTCCTATCATGGTTGTGGTCACAAAACTGGTCTATATTAAAGAATCTATTTTGAGTTCACAAAGAAAATGGAAACACACGTGCAGACAAGCAATTTCCTTTCTCGGTTTTTAGCCAGCCTACACGTGTCTATACAATTGATATAGGCACTTATGAACCGTAAAAGAAAAAGTACCTAAGTATCGAATACAGAATAATAAATTTGACTAATTTAATAACGTATTGTTTTTCTTTTGCATGTAAAATGACATGGGAACACTTAGAAACCTTTTGAACAGAAAGGAAAATAGTATAAGCATACATCAGCCTGTAATGTTCCCTCTGCTGGGAAACAGGGGCTATAATCCAACACGCGGGCGCAACGCAGGTTGGAGGATTTTTAGTTCATTCCCTTTTCCTCCTTTTCCTTTAGCGTTTTGAGAGTTGAGTGAGTTTTGAGTGATGATTACTGATGATGATTTCATGTGCCTCAGTCGTTTCCGTACTGGCCCACTACTGCCCACTAAGTATAGTGAGAGTTTTGAGTATTTAAGATTATCATCCCACCCGCTCGTCTGCACAAAATAATCTGCTAACTAACTTGGCACTAGGCAACCACGACTGTTTCTTGTTCAAAACTTGGTTACACAGTTCTGACAGAATTAAACCCCAGTTACCGACTCTAGATAAGATTATGTAGTAGCTTTACATCAGGTGAAATTATTCTAACTTTAATGTAAGACGAGATTCGTCTTCGTGTGGGTCGTTTGTTTTCTACAATCATTTTGAGTTTGATTTTAATACTGTACTGGAGACTCCTTATTAACTATTTGGTTTTATTTTGAAATCAGAGTTTTTGTGTGCTATGTTGATGTCTATTAATGAGGGTTATTATATGTTTAAGCAACCCACTGCTTTTACTATTATCGACCTCATTAAAAAAGTTGGAGTCTAAATAGGTCTATTCATAGACGACCTGGCTATTTTTGCAGCTAAAAGTGCTTTTCAGAAAGGACCTCAACTCCAAATACAAAAAAAAAACGGAAACCGGCAGTAATGTCGCTATCTTCAGGTATACAGGGTGTAAAAGACCTCATCACGAAGCCGTCAACCAAGCAGTGTGTACATCAAACTAAGTAACTTTACGCAAAAATTATTGCTGGAAAACGACTTTTTTTTTTGAGGTGAAAAATCATGTTTTGTGGTAGAACTCAATGTAACACACTCAAAACATTGTGCTGATTGATGGATTGAATAGTACAGGGGTCGTGCAGGTGTTTAAAGTAAAAATCTTACATTAAAACTTGTATTTAAAAAAAAACTTGTCTAAAAGTTGGAACTTTGACCCCCAATATCTCCGTAACTAGAAGGTTCCCAGGTATGCTGTAGAACAAAAATATGATCGCAATGACGAGGAGAACAAGTGCCTTACGGCTTCGTTAAGAGGTGTTTTACACCCTATTTATGCCATAAAGTTAAAGTTGAGAGGCGGTGCGTGCAGCGGTCCGCGTTATCACACGCCCAAACAATGGCAATGTACGATGTTGTATACGAAGACGCGGCGCGTGCTGCCGCGCGTTGTCCGCGGCTTCGCACGCCGCGTTATGTCATCATGTCACGTCGCGGATGTCATCCATAAGCTCTTTGTGTTCTTCTTCTCGCAAATAAATAAAAATACCAGTCTAATTCGCATAAGTTTATTGAATAAATACTTCTGTCAGTGCAACTTACGAATAACATTGTTATCTAGTGTTTATGTGTTTATGCCCGCCGCGTTGCCCACTGCGGTGGACGCCGCGTTGGACGCCGCGTGCACCGCTGCGTCCGACGTGGCATTCGACGCTGCATATCAAGCAAACACGCATAAAAACGCTTCTCCGTAAACGCTCTCATACATTGCCATATGTTTGAATTTTAGGCGGCCCGCGCCGCCCGGCGCAATTCGCAACGCGCCGCGTATCCTTAAATGAGCCCTCATTGCGATTGGATGACTTTTCAATTCAATTCAATTTATTCAGGAACAATTTACATTGTGTTTGAAATCATTAAATCTATACAAAAAATAATAATAATAATAAATTCACATGCATTAAAATTATAAAACTAACACATTCAACAATAAATTAGAAAATAAACAACAATAAAATAAAATTCAATAACATTACAAATTACGAAATCGATACAATTAAAAATTTAATAACATTAGATTAAAACCAAAAAAAAAATACCCAAACAATCTATATAATACCAATCTCACATTAACTGATATAAATAATTAAAAATATTAAAATGTGGATATGTCATCGTCTATCACTACAGACATTTCTCCAATAGGAATGTTTTGAGTCTTAACTTAAATGAGCTTTTGTAAATTATAGTTTTTAAGTCCAATGGCAACCTGTTAAAAATCCGCACTGCTTGGTATTGAGGACTATGTTGCACAATATTAAGTTGGGGTATTATTTTGTTTTTAAAATCTGACTTGACGTTACCGGTGCGGGATGCAAATGCAGTCACTATTTCAGAGCGAGGCCTGCACCGGCTGCATGCGTCGGTCAGGCTTTTTGATATCCATAAACTTGTATGATACCATGTTCATTGTTCAACGTGCGCCGGTCTTCGCCGCGCTTCCGATCTTGCTTTGAAATAGGCCTTAGTGTCTTAATTTTATTCTGATTTTTAAGTTCCAGCCACCTGTGAAAGTTTTATGACATAAATACATCATTCAGTGTAGCCTGTAATCAGCAGTCATCACAATTCTTTTAAAGATTCATGCGCGAATATTCTCTGAACCTAGATATCTGTGACACCAGTACTAATCACTCAAGCTTTGAGCTAGTTATGCGTGTAGGTGCTAATGTGTGCGGGTTACCACAATAGCTCAATAGAGCGTGTCTGAGTGACCTCCTCTTAACCGACAGTTAGCCTTAACTGTTCGACTCAATAGGGGTTACATCAAAGGCGTTCAAATATTTACGAGCGATAGACGGGAGAAGATAAAGAATAATAGAATTTGTTACTACTAAACAAATCACTGTCTAATGTCATCTGCTCGCTTGTCAGGTAGCATTCGTTTGTCAAAATCGAAAATGTTCGTAACAAGATTTTTAAATAACAATACTCCTAAATGTCCTTATACATATTTTGACAGACGCCTACGCAGTCACTTTTTTTTTTATTCTAATGGGGAAGGCTGGTCAAAGCTGATTGCAGATGGCGCGTCCATAGCTTAGTCCCAATTTGACCAATGAGGTCAAACTATTTTGAAATATAAAATGACATTGACAGATTTTCAACCAATGACGATGTTTGGTTCAAGCTATGCTTACGCCATTAGTTCTAGAGTTGCCTTCCCCATTGGAACCTTATGTTCATTTCCCTTCTTCCTAAACCGTGACAGAGTTCATTCCTAAATGACCATAAAGGTCTCTACAGTACTATCTAGCTTGTGACTTTAGAGGCAAGGCTGGAATGTCACACGTTCCTTAATTATACTGATACTTAAAAAATAGGCAGACCCTAAAGGAATATTGCGGCTAAAAGGCATAATTGCATTGTTTTATAACAAGAAGCTTACCAATTTCTACAATTATAAGAAGTAATATTTCTCTTCGTCTTGACTATCTCATTGGTCTTGTGGTCACTAGCTCGACTGCTGAGTATGCGGTCCTGGATTCGATTCCCGGGTCAGCTAAAAGTCTTATTGCGTTTATCCATCAGGAATTTTTCAGCAGCTGTCACGGAATGTGGATTTGTGGCCGGGTGATGGCAAGAGGATTGTCCCTTATTACATGGGACTTAAAAATATCTGGCGAAATGTGGGTGTCTATTAAGTACACCTCTGTATAAACCTTTGGGAATTATAGGCGGGATGTTATGTTATGTTATATTTCTTTTCCGGACAAACACCTAATACGATATGACCTACCAAAAGTACTGACCCTTTATATCCTTCAAAGCTTTATTTAGCCAAATTTTAAGCTTCTACTTAACGTGTCAAAGTCCGTAGTTAAACTAATTTTCCTCCAAAAAGTTCTTACAACACCTATTTGCGTTCGTAATTAAATTTCTGCGACCCATCGGGCACCGAATTATTAATTTTATTTTTATCAAGATTTTACGAAACTTTCTAAATCCCCTAAGAGATCCATTATAATAATGGAGTTTGTTACTAATTCACACGCTTCGAGAATAGAAACATCTCGCCAGAATCACTGGTAATTGGTTTATAATATTTTACGCTCAATAAAAGGCCTTATCACATCGGCAGTTGTTGTGAACGGGGAATATGGGCTGCAATTCTCCTTAAAATTTTTGACGAAATCGACGTTTCGTATTCCCCTTTTTAGGGTTCCGTACCTCAAAAGGTAAAAAAAGGAACCCTTATAAAATCACTTTCTTGTGCGTCTGTCCGTCTGTCACCACCGATTTTCTCAGGAACGGGTGGAACTAGCAAGTTGATAGCAGATGCTGAGGTCTATAGTCCCTATTAAGTGTATAAAAATCAAGGCCCTGAGTCAACATGTTAAAAACATATGAGCAAATTTAGATTTACGAGAAAACTTGTAAGTACCAAAATTTACCATAACTCCTTTACTTTTTTATTTTTCGGAATGTTTCCTTTACTTGTGCTGTAAGACCTTGCTTTTAACCAAAATTGAAAATTATAGGTCAACCGGAAGTACCCTATAGGTTTTGGGTCGAAAACCTATATTATTATGGTAGTTCCCGTTGACCTAGAATCACGAAATTTTGCTAGAAGCAATATCTTACAGCACATGTAAAGGAAAAAATCTGAAAACTGTAAATATTTAGTTGGATAACAAAAAAAGCGATGTTACCTACTATTACAAACTTATTTTTTGCGGTTGGTGCAATAGCCGTTTCATTTGTTTCAGTTTGTCCTTTTAAAAGTTTGTACGGAACCCTCGGTGCGCGAGTCCGACTCGCTCTTGGCCGGTTTTTTTTCCTTATAAACTAAGCCGATTCAATTATTGTTGACATTAACATTTTAAGAAAAAGTAGGTGTAGTATATCAAAAGTCTCGATCTCGTCAAAAAAAACTGATGATAAACTGAACTGATATAATCTGAGATGCACCAGCCCCTATCGTACTCTACGGGGCAGGCTTGACGCAGTACAATGGAAATAGTTTCTTAGAATACCTATTTTTCAAATCCCTCGCACGCCCTGTCCCCTCTACGTGGCTGTACTCTTGACCGAGAGCTCTCTATGTCGCTTGAGACATCTTGCCAAAAACCAACACGGGACGGAGAGCTAGCGAGGAACACCGAGGCTAAACGAGCACTACTATTTACGCACTCTCGCGGTCTCTTTACCTCGTTGTGTTTCGGCGGGAGTGCAATGCTACCGTTACATACTCTCGAGCTCGCCACGTGTGAGTAGCGGGCAAGCCGCGTGCGCACGACTTTACTGTTTGCATGACGACAACGAGTGATGTGAGTTTATGAGAAAGAGCGAGACAAGCGAGTTTACAATATTTTGAAATCGCGCAGATCTCGTCGCGGTTACCCGCGGAGAGACCGTTCACTAATCGCCTTTCTGGAAATTCGTCAGTGAGATGACGCTCTTAAAGCTCTTCTTGATATCTTCTTACAATGGATGGAAAATTTTCAGCCTTGACTATTGTGTATTCAATGGCGTGTATATTGGTTCGACTTAAAACGGCTTATAGTTAAGCCAGTATAAGCTGGGGTAGGTCAGAGGTCTCGGTCAAGCTGTGGATAGGCTTCGATTAATCAGTTTAGAGCGCTTTCGTGTTGCAAAGAGCTCTGAACATGAAATGGGGACATTTTCAAATGCGAGCATGTTTGTGCAGTATTTGAACTTACGTGTTTCTCACATACACATAAATTTACTTTTTTCCTCACGAGGCTAAGCAGAAACTACAGAACGCCACCTGTAGTTACGATCCTTACATTCTCATTTTGCTTCGTGCACGTTCATACGTCTGGGCATACACGTCAGTTGTGACCCTACTGAAGAACATCAGCAAAAAGGTCTGTAAACTCCATACTTTTAAATAAAAAAAAATAAAATTCTAGTATGAATGGCAATACTGCTAACCTTCTTGGCACTTTTTCTATGGACAACGATGGAGCCGCATTTTTTGACGACCTTTAATTATTTTTCCATTTTAATACTTGTACAAAATTATTTTATTATTATTTTAGATCTAAATAATGTACATACTGAATTCAAATAAGTTTTCTTTATCAGCCCCGTAACCATGACCGTGACTCACCCTCCGCGACACAATTACTAGTGATGATACTTGTTTAGTGTATGCAGATAAAGAATTGGATGTAATTGAAAGGAATATCCAGGAGGATTTCACTAATATAATTAAATGGGCTCATGATAATGGGATCTTATTAAACATAAATAAAACAAAATGTATGCGTATACGGTCACCTTATTTTAAAAACTGTGGACGTCCGCCGCGCGTGGTGGGGCATAGCTTTGAGTGCCTGCACAATTATGACGGCGCGACGAATTGTGCGTGTGCATATATTGGGTTGGTGGAGGATTACAAGTACTTGGGTTTAGTTATAGATAACAGCTTCTCGTGGAAAACACACATAACACACCTCTGTGACAAACTCAGATTAGTGCTTGTAAAGTTCCACCACCTTAGTTTTGTACTGGATAGGGCCACTTTGTTCACGGTCTACTATGCGCTGGTGGACTCGCTACTTTCGTATGGACTGGCATGCTATGGGAATACATTTAAAACTTATTTAGATAAAATAAAATGTTTACAATTCAGATTTATGAAATTATTAGTTAATGAAAACACAAAAAAACGTTGTAAAAGTAGTGATTACGAAGAATTATTCTTAGAATGTGAGATGTTGCCGGTTCATCGTAAGGTGGTGTTGTTATTGGCCTTAGAAAATTATTGCAAGGATGAGTTTAAAATCAAGACATTAAACATAAGACCTCAAAGGAATAAAAACATTAGAAGATTTGTAGTACCCACTTGTACTAACTATTATGGACAAAGATGTAGGAAATGCTTAGTCCCAACCATTTTTAATGACATACCAGTCGATTTAGAAAGTAGCTGTTCCACAAAAATGTCCTTCAAAAATAAAATGGAGAAGTTTCTTTTTAACACTTTTTGTCAAAGCCTCATAAATGGAGATGCATAAACTGTCATAAGTACTAGCTTTTGTTAGCGGCTCGCCAGTGTGAATTGAGATGCCACTGCGCGGTTGAGGATGTTATTTGTTTGTTTAGAATAAATATTACTAACATAGTTTATAAGTTTTCATTGTTACTAACAAATATAGGTATACCTTTCTAAGTTAAAGGTTTATTGTTAAGATACTAACAATACTAACCTAATTCATAAGCATTATTGTTACTAAAATACTAACAAAACTATGGACTTTAGTCTAAAATAAAGTTCAATTAATTTTATTTATTTATTAGCATTTTTATTTTTTGTGGCATTTCAATTTCAATTCACTACTGGTCAGCCTTTTTGTGCTATTGTAAAATATTAGTGTTTAGTTTTAGTTAACGTAGTTTATTAGTTCGTTATATTGATGGAAAATTACCTAAAGTAGTGGTAACATTAAAGCAGAATGTTTTATATGGGAGCTACATCTGCCAACAAACTGCTTTACAGTTTGGCAGAAGTAACATTTTATGTATTAATACGATGTCACCACGAATAAACGCTTTTTCATTTCATTCATTCCCATGGAAAAACTTCCTCATAAACGCCATTCCAGAAGCCGTCGCATATTATAATCATAATATTGATGAAACAGTGCTGATCGTTATTGCTTTGTGTGTCTGTCTGTCGCAGATATTAATAATAACATCGTCAAAACGTTTGGCGTTCATCGTATGGCCGTGCCGTAACACTGGAGGAACGCGCTCATGAAATTGTAGGACGTTTTGGTGATACGTGACGTGAGCGATACGGGAATTATCGTTATACCTTTAACCGCTACTACGAAGTAGCGGTTAAAGTTTCAATATCAAAACTCATCATGAACAAAACAACACGCCTGTAATCCTCGAAGGGTTAGGCAGATGTGTACCTAATACTACCTACACCACATTTCACCAGTTATGTTTAAGGCCCCTAAAATTGGGAGCGAGCTTATTGACATCAACGAGCGAACGAGCGAGCGGGCGGGTGCACTGGCCGAGTCGGGCGAGGTGAACGAATAGCATCGCTGGCATCGTCGGATATTTCGTTTACATCGCTGAAGTAGCCTAGCTATACAACCTGTTTTTTTTTATATCTCTAGGGACCAATTCCACGAATCAACTGGCATATGAATTATGTTTTCGTACTAAATAATTCGGCAAAGTCACGATTATTAACGTAAAACACCCTTCACGTGAAATATGACAACGTCGCATTTCCTTAGCTTTAAATATGAATGATTG
This sequence comes from Xestia sexstrigata, assembly GCA_941918905.2. Taxonomy (NCBI): domain Eukaryota; kingdom Metazoa; phylum Arthropoda; class Insecta; order Lepidoptera; family Noctuidae; genus Xestia; species Xestia sexstrigata. Next base: position 6,922,786 of record OW799217.2, on the reverse strand, counting down.
GTTTGAATTAAAATAAATTACTCGTATTGATCAATGAAAATTAGATACATATTTTATAATTATGATTGATGATATCTCCGAAACTATGCATTTTTGGACCACCTATTCTAGGAGTTTTATTATTATTTTTACATACAGAATATAACCCTAGAGTTATGGGATATAAAAAAAACAGGTTGTATAGTTTCGCGGTGTGAACGAAAGTGTGAAAAGAGGTGAAACAATGCTGGCCCGTCTCGCTCGCTCGCTTGCTGGGGCGGTGTGACCTGCGCTTTAATGTCTCCACTTCGTTCGATCTCGTCAACATACCTATTACGTTCTTATTTTTCAAATTGATTAGTATGACTTTGCGCACCTGAAACCTAATATCCAGTTTTCTTCTTCTTCTTTGCTCCATCCCACATTAAGTGGGGTCGGCTCTCCTAATTTTTCTGCGCCGTGACATTCTGTCTAGGGTTGTCGGGTCGGGTAGTTTTTCTTTATGAGGCTGGTCATACTAGTGTACCATGTATACGGAGGGCGTCCTCTACCTCTCCTCTCTTTTTCTCCGGTAGATTTAAGGCTTTTTTACTATGTAGTCCTCGTCTCTTCTCATTACGTGTCCATACCACCGCAAACGACTTTCATTGAGCTTTTCGGCTATAAGGGTTACTTTAAAGCTGCCTCGAATGTACTCACATAATAGCCATTGAATACCCCAAAAACGTTCAGTATAAAAGAGCTTCTTGTACGCGAAAGACGTTATAATTATAACGTTATTTGCTTCAAGCTCAGGAAATGAGCCTCTGTGCCGTATCACATTTAGCACAAGAACTTTCATTTCATATATTGTGTTTATCTATAAATACATAGCGCTTTCATCTTGGAAATTAGATTTTGGTGTATTTTTAGGATAAACAAAGTGATCTGAAAATACATATACAGCCAATATGTTAGATTCAGAAATTGCTTTTTCTATGTGTATGAAAATCAAAGTAAGCAAATCAGCCAATGGCTTTTGAAATAATTACAATATTCCAGACTCAAACCAAATAAAAAGACGGAACTCTGCGAACGGCAAAGTGAGGCCGTTAAATTACGTCTTGCCGTGTACACTCAGACCAAAAATGAAGTTAAGAGGGAACTCTGCGGGAACTCTGCTAAGTGAGGCCGGTTTCGTAAACATGATGTGCATTTATTGAGGCATAGTTTATTAGTAGTTTAATGTAAATATGTGCAAGAGAGCGTGTTCTAGCAAAATTGGCGTTCAAAATATTGTTCTGATTTTTAATATTTAGTTAAGGATGGGATGAGTAAAGCACAGATTAACTAAGGATCTATCGATCAATATTGACTTAATTGCCTCGTTGGTCGAGCAACTTCCTTATTGGTCGAGCGGTCGTAAGCGCGACTTTTGAGCATGAGGTCCTGGGTTCAATCCCGGATCGAGCGAAATGTTATTAGGGGTTTTCCATCACGAATATCTCAGTAACAGCCTCGGAATCTGGATTTGTGCCCGTTTGATAGGGGGGGGGGGGGGGGGGATTGGGGATTACAGGCGTGATGTTATGTTATGTCTATCGGTATTAAGTCGGTACGATCTTTAAAAACAATTTCTATCGAGTTCTACTCACTAGTTTCTCAAGGAAAGTTATTTAATAAAATACTAGTATATTTTATTAATTTATTTATTTCCTGTCTTCTCTAATAATAAAACAGATACAATATATTTCCCAAGGCAAAACAGTTTTGTCTAATAACTATTTTATTTTAGCAAATCTACATCTATTTACTCTAATAAGTACAATAAATACAACTCAATATTATGTATATTTTATTCTTACAAATATTTAATAATATTACACACGATTTCCCTTAAGACTAGTCAGGAAGTTATTTAAATGTTATTATTATTTTTTGAACAATTATTAATGTTACAATTATAATAATTACAAGGTTTTTGAATGATTACAAAGCATTTTTTTTTATAAAGATTTTTTCCATTTTTCTTCGACAGGATATCACAGCTATTAAAATTAAATTTATATACAATACGTCTTATGTTATGGTTTTGTTAATACAATAGTTCGTTATAGGGCACATAAAATGACGTTAAAACATCTAAATTTTGGTGTAAAGCTAATTTAAAACTAGTGGCAAACTGTTGATGGATATTTACAATTACACAAAATAAAACAAATACCAGGAATGTTTAATGATAAATCTATTAAAATTAAGTTTATTTAAAATGCACGCATTTCTCCGCTTCCTTTTTTAAAACAACAATATTTTTCACTAACCCTTTAGGTGCTTCACCACAAAATCATGTCAAAAATACCACATCACTTCCGGGTTTGACTGACAAATGCCAAACTTTAAGCCAGTAGAGGGCACCACTATCGTTTGTTCTTCTTACGTAGAGTTAATAAATAATACAATCAATATCGTATTTTTGTGCGACATTTTTGTGCCTATATCGATATGATTTTGCAATAATCAAAACATTTTGTCAATGTCATTTTAACAAACGAGCTATATTTTATAGGGGTAGATCATAGGAAATCGATAACACAAAATAAATCTAAGTAGGTAACCAAGTATGTAAAAGAAGACAGTTATGTAAATAACATTGAAAGGTAAAGTGAAGAAGAAAAAATTAAACCAAAACTTACATTTAAAGTAACATTTCCAAAAATCCAAACATTCACGATTTCACTCAAAATCATATCGATACACGATGTGCCCCATCCCTACATTCACACCACTACTGACCATTTCATGTAACCCTCACAGAACACTAGATTGACGTTCCAAAACATATCAGTATCATACAGTCCTTTAGACCTACCAACACTTTTAATAACAATACTATTTAATCTTACTTCTTGCGTGAAAGAGAGGGAAGATACACAAGTAAGATTAGAGTAATACAGGTATTATAGGAGGTGGTAGTTTAGTTCCTTGTCATCAATTCCTGGTCAGCATAGGGTTGATCATGATGTTGGCGAGAGCGTTGCGCCGCTTGCGCCATGCGCCGGCGCCCTGTGCGTGGTATTGTAGCTGGCGGTACCATGTACGCGTGCGCGAGTTTTCTTCCGCCTGTAATGAAGGTAAACATTGGTTACGGAATGAGACACAATATAAAATTGATTCATAACAAGAATTTCTGTGGTATACTACAACTACAAAGAGTAAAATTAAAAAAAAAAAACTTTTTGCAGAAAAAAACCGACTTCCAAAACACATTAGAACAGTTTAAAATAACTTTATTTTCGGAAGTCGGCGGCAAAAAATTCAATGAGTCACCGACTTCCGAAAATAAAGTTATTTAGTGGTTTTTTGGAAGTCGGTTTTTATTTTGCTTCAGATACCTACACAGCTCTTGATAGTAACCGTTGAGTTTTATACGAAGAGATACGAATTGCTTACCCTGAGCTCGCAGCACTTCAGGCTAAAAGGTTACGTTTTCCTTACATCTACATTCTACTGCTCTATATTTCCTTCTATTTTATTTTGTTTATTCCTCATGCAAAGTTGCATTAACCTTTACAAAATATAGACGTGATTTTATGTCATGTCTTTCAAAATGTCTAATACAAATATCGTCAAAATAAAATCTCACCTTAAAAATATAAGAATCCTTAGTAGTAATTTCATGTACTTCGAAGAAATGTTCGGGCTCATGGTCTGCAGCGACCACGCAGCGGTCCAAGAACAGTGGCTCCCTCTGCAGCGTGTACCGTCCTGCTTTCTCCCTCACCAGCAGTAGTGCTGCCTCCCTTACTCCGCTGCGCGCGAAGAGTGCTTCTCCCTCTTTCTCTCTTGCTTCTCTGTCTCTCTGTTCGCGTGTCTCTCGGATCTCGTTCGTTTTGTGAGTGATCGTTGGCTGTGGAATAAGTTGTGTGTTAGATTAGTTCAGTTCTGTAAATTAAAAGAATTTTATTTCCCTACAATAAATAAATAAAATTAATTTGGGTATTTCTGGTAATTTTCATCAATTGACAAATATGAAATAATCAAAACTGATAAACATATAAATTAAACAGAATACCACCAATAATCTAAAAACACAAACAATTGAGATTTATTTTCGGCGTCCAATAGATACGTCTACTTGAAAAGGACAAAATTATGTCTTTGATGTGTCAATGTAACTGTAGAGATCAATCTGACGGCGAAAGAAATAAAACGTCAAATGAAGGAAACGTATGCCTACAATTGAAACTTTTACTATAACCTATATGGTTTCACAACTCACATACAAAATAAAAATCAGCGAAACTCACCTTTCCGTTAGTTACCAAAAGAGCGTTGATTGGCGTCAACTTGATGGTGCGTCCTTTCCGCCAGTTGTTGTCGTTGGGCTGGGTGAACAGCAGCTTACCCTCCATTGCGAACCTTATAAACAAGAGCAGAGAGTCCAAAATTGATCAAGAGCCAACATAAGTGTTCGTAGGATTTTGCGTCATTTTATTTGTAGGAGGGTACGTCAATTTGGTGAAATAAGGTCGATTGGGCTTCGCGTCACTTCAGACTGACTCGGCTTGTGTTATGGGTGCGTAAAAATCTTGCCTTATTAAAGGTTAAATCGGGTGTGGAATATATAGCCTGCCTTACAGAGGTGTCGCACTTTACACGAGAATTTTATTTTTACCTGAGCACGTAGATGCAACCCTTTCGCCATTTTCGTAAATGGTATTCACGCCTTGTCAAGTATCATTTTCCGTGTTGAATCAGACTAAAAATAGGCTATCCTTTTTCCCTTTGGAAGTTGTAGTTGTAAAAGCTAGCTTCTGTGTGAATGGAGAGTATTTTAAGGGAATATTAAAGGAAGCCCACATGTCTGATTTTATTTTTCATCTGGGATTACAATAATGCTTGTCAAACGTAGATTTTTTGTGTGAAAAGCTCTAGCTATGTTAATAATAAGGTAAAAAGTGGCTATTTATAACCGGCCTCGTCGGTCTAGTGATCCTGGGTTCAATTCCTAAGTTGGGTAAAGTTTTACACCGAGACTAGATAAGAGCTCCTTTTCTTTCCTCGGAGTGTCTCGGCGAGTATGTACAACCACCATCAACATTTTCAAATAATGTAATTTTGAAATATGTTTATTTGTGTAGGTATAACAGTAAGTATATGGTGTTTTAAAAAAGTTACGTCTCACTATGTGCTGCCTTGCAAGGCGTACAAATAACATTTACACATTAATGGCTATAAGATCTCACTCAAACATTGGATCTCATTTTTTTATGACATCCAGTATCTTTATCGCTTTGATTACACTAAAACACACACTTTTAAGGCCATCACATTTGCCTCTAACAAACCACGGCCCAATACATCTAAAACGATTTCATCTCCAGCTTAATTCGCTAGCTGTTGGCAACATCGCAACGTATTACGGCATATGACATTACAACATTTGATATTACACTGTCGTGATAAATTTCGCACCAGCTAAAACATGAATTTCACTCCAGTGTATTACTTACTAAATGAGATATATCTCTGGCGTTCGTCTCGTTTTAATTAGCTTTATTTGATGTGGTTTCGGAGATTATTAAACTTGGATTGTTTGAGAATGGTAGTTTAGGAAATATTATTGTGTTTGATTTATTTGCAGGTAATCCAGTTTTCTTAAGAAAAGTTGGTAGTACCTATCGGTATACTGATACCCTGAGCTCCTTCAGATAAAGATGCATTTATTTGTTTAAACATGTGTGACATGATACATAAATATGCACATATGGATGGAGAACGAGAGATTGCTGGTTCAACATGTTTTGCCATATTCGGCGTACAAAATAGTTTTCAATACTTTACTAGAAATTAAGAAATAATTAAATTAGATAATAGTCAATATTCAATCAATTAAGTACATAATTACATTCAATACAAAAACTTTAGTCATAAAATAATAATTAAAACAATAAAATAACAATAAAAAATTAAAATTACATATTAAATTATCTAAATTCAAAATTTGTCATTCAAAAACTCCGTAACATTATAATATTCCTTACTGATAAGCAATTTTTTTAGCTCTCTCTTGAATGAATTAATAGTCAATACTTATCTTAAGGAAATTAGGAATTTTATTGTATATTAATTGGGCCCTGCATATTACACTTTTTTTTAGAAACGCTGTTTTGGCGGAGAGTGATTGCACCCAAAATCATACTTCTCATGTCTATTTCTACCTGTATTATTAACCAGAAGGGGGAACAAATTAGGCTTAGTTTTTACAAATAGCGATATTTCTAATATACAAAGTGACGGCAGTGTTAGAATTCTGTGCTGTATAAATAAACATAGGCTTGCAACTGTCATTAGTTTGCAACCCAAACAGTTTGTCAGTATTGTAAAATTATATTGAATTGAAATATTGTACTAATGACATTAACAGGTCTTCAGCCCATGACAACGATTGGATTAGCCATACTAGCGCCATTAGTTTCACAGTAACCTTCCTCATCACTATCTGCTTAAGATTTTACCCAACAATTTTGGGGTCTGGTTTCAGTCTAAACGGATGCAGCTGAATACCAGTATTTTACACAGAGCGATTTCCTATTGAGTCTTATTTTCCAGTTTGTCTTTCACTATTACTCGTTTTCATAATCTACCACCTAAATAGAATATTGGATTTTCAACGTTAAGGTTTCAAAAGATTAAATGTCAACATTGTGACTTTCATTCGGGTTTGGTTTAATGATAACCGACAATATGTATGTCTTGATTAAAAAATACCAAACCAAAGTTCTACCTTTACAACCCCAATTTCAGTATTTCGGACGACTACTCGTATTTTGATTGTACCCATAAAATAAACTATTCAGTTTACCCTAGACGTAAGTTACAATGCAAGACCCATTAAACTACGTTCAGTAGTTTCCAAGTTGAGCGCAACAAAATTGCAAAAACGGTTGCTTTACTCGAAAGTGATTTCTAATAGCACCTGAAATTGTTTTTCCATAAACCTCTTCAGAGGATATACCTACGTGACTTTTTGTAAATTAGTAAACGTATGAATAATATACAATGTAATTTCTTTCTTTCTTAGTATTTAACCAAGACGGAAAATTGGCTTTTGTAGTATAAATAATTAGATTTTTATTTGCATTGTTTATTTATTGGCGAGACTATAATTGCTATAAACCAAATGATGCAGTAATTTTAAAGCAAAGGCATATGGTTCAAAATAGCTATCAAAAATCAATCGATAAAAATCAAATCGCCCTATCCATTGGAATGACAACATTGATGACTGCTTCAAAACCGAAACCCCTATTCAAATCTAGCGAATTGAAGCACATCCCCCTATAAACATTTTAGATCACATAAAACACTGGAGTTTTGTGGCTTATAAACCCCTTCCAATAATGCTTTTCCTGAGAACCATTAGACCTCGTAAAAGCCGAAGCTTTAATTTTGTGGAATTTTCCGAAGATTCTGCTAACTTTAAACGCGTTTAAAAGCTGTCACCGTTGCTATTAAATATAATACTGACAGCAGCTAAACTCTATTTAGATTTAGTTATTGCGTTTAGTTTCCACTATATCTTAAGCCCGCGGCTTCCGCGTGAAGGTTGATAATTGACCCACGAAATCATACTACCGGGATGAAAAGTATCATATGAGTTAATTCAGATTTTTTTAATTCATTCAGTAATAAACTATCTGTGTGCAAAATTTCATCTAAATCTGTTCAGTAGTTTTTGCGTGAATGAGTAACAAACTTCCATCCATCCATCTATCATCACAAACTTTCGCATTTGTTATATTGTAGGATAGTAGGATTGGTGAATTCCGCTCTAAAACATCGAATAAAATATGTTTTTTTTTTCAATTAATGGTATTTTTTTTAAAAACCATGTTTTGTTTTATTTCAATTTTACACGTATAATTACCATGTACTTGTGAAACTCTTAAGTCGTATAAAAGCCCTGTTGAATAGCATTTGTCGCTGTTAGTGCCACTGAAGCAACGATTATCAGCTCTATGGTACAAGTAATAAGAGTTAAGAGGCGACAGTAACAATATAAAAGTGATTACTGGAATTTTATTTTTAATAGTGAGTTATGAGAAATCTTTTTCTAGTTTTATGGAACTGTTAAAGGTTGGAATTTCCTTCATTCTTTTCTTCTTTTTACTTAAGTTTTATTACTATAAATAAAGAATCTTGGATATCTTATTTAAATTGGATTTACAATTTGTATAGGTACACAAATTTGTAATTGGTAACCTATCAAGAGTGTCTTTCAAGTCTATCAAGTATCTTTTTCTATTGTAGTTTTTATTTTATTTTAATGTAATATTCTGTCATAATATAATCGATGTTTACTTTTTTGTTTTTAATCATTTGTATGTCAATTAGCAAAACAGCGCACTACCTAATTTTTAAGATTGTGTATGTAATTATTACCTATGTTTACGAATAAAATGATTCTGATTCTTTCAAATTAAAAATTTAAGAGTTCCAATCTGCCTCGAGACTATGGACAAACCAATATAGTCTGTCGTTTCCTCAGTCTCCAAATAAGTTTCCTCAACGAAAAGAGGCATCTAAAATTTAATCAAAGTTTACAACTTAGACCATCAAACGGACCTGCGTCCCACAATGGATCTAGTAATGGGATCATTTGTACCATCCACCAATAGAACTAAATGTGCCGAGGCTACAATTTGCCGAAACATCTCCAATTATACAAAGAGCTAAGGCTAATGTTTATCTTTATGAAAAACATTTCCCTAAAAATCTTTGACATTTGCCAAAAGATTTCTAGGCTTTTCCATTGTTACGTAAGTGGTTGTTCCAGAAGACGGTGGACAATTTAAATCTCATAAAATATGGACGCAGTAATACAAGTATCGCCATCGTAATGACATCTTGTGATAGGCGAAATTTCGCTAAGTGGTGATTTTCAAAATGTCTCAATTATCTATCAAGCTGATTTTATGAAAAAACTGCTGAGGGGCAGGGGGAGCTCTAATAGGCCCTTGTTGCGAGGAAAATAAATTAAATTTTATTTTTTCATCACCGGTAAATAAAATATATAAACGCGTCTTGGGGTGCAGTGCATCAGCAAGTGAAGAGTAGCACGCATCTTAGCTAGATAGACGACCTTAAAAAAATAGCTGGGTCCGACTGAGAACTGCAATAGGAGTCAATGGTTAAATAATTATCTTACAAAATATTCATCATTAATTCATTCTTCATCTCACAGACTCTTTACATCAATAACCCACCTGACATCGTCATGATTCCAGTCCAATACATCGACAGCCATCTTCCTCAGCTTGATATCAGCCACATGGAGGTCGTGTGCAGTTCTTCGTGCAACTGCGAGTCGTCTCCACAGCGGCACGTCTCTTGCCGCAGCGGCAGCAGCTGCGGCTGCCGCGTTGATTTCTTCGAGTCTGCATTCTACACAACGTTGCGCAGACTTCACGTCTTCACGTTCGGTTGCGCAGGCGGCTGTGGCGCGATACAGCCGGGAGAGAAGGAGGGGATATTTTGTCACGCGTTGTACTGGCACCTGGAATTTTAAATAGAAAAGTTATAAAGCTTAAAAAAAAAATCTACTGACGATGTCTGTGTCTTGAAAAAAGTTTTGAACATGTATGTGGATGGCTGTTTAAGTAGAATAGTTAATAGAACAGTTGTATTGACAGATTTAAAAATAATATGGCTGGAAGGGGGACGTATACTGAGATGAATTGGATGTTTGCAAGAGACATGCTGCACTGACCTCAAAAAAATTGCGATAAGGGCAAAGTTTTTTTTTTTTTTGTTTCAGTATCCGATGACTATTGCAACAAACACTTACCATGAGAAATGAGTTTAGATTCATCCTCCTCAAAACGGTGTTTTCCATCTGCGAGACGCGCAAGAATATCCTCAGGAGTTCTTTCTCCTTCTCAAGACCAGCCAGCAGAAGGGCAGCACCAGCTTGTTTCACGCAGTAAGACTGGAACGCTGTCAGCATGCCTGAACACTCCAGCAAGATTTTTCCAACGTTCACAGTCAAGAGATCCTGGAAAACAAAAATGATTAAGTCAGGAAGTTCTGCTTTTAGATTGCCATGGACAGATTACGGACCAGCTGTGGACACTGGAGATACTTCAGTACATTATCTATCGTAGTCTGATTTCCGGAGCCGCTTCAGCACCGTACTAGTTTGACTGAATCTATAATAAAGCCAAATAAAATACCATGCTTAATTAGCTCCAAAATATTTGTTGATGGATGTTAATCTTGTTACCTCATCTCCTTGGTCCACCGCGATTTCAAGTCCATCTCTTAACTTCTCACCCAGAACTTGGTTGTTCTCAATAAGCTCTTCAACATTCAAGAAAATGGCGCTCAGCTGTTCCTGGTTAAGTAGACCAGCTACTAACATCGGTTTGTAAAACTCTTCTAGAATGATTTGTAAATCTCTGCCATATTTTTCTTCTGTTTCTACTATTTCTGTTATAATTTCCTTTCTCTCCGCTCTTTTCTTGGCACACTTTCTGCATACTAATGGAGCGTATAGGGAACCTAAAATGTTATAGATAATATTAATAGAATTTCGTATTTTTAAAGAATACAGTTTATGCAATAGAATTATGTCTTACCTTTCTCTGTTAATTGAGCTTCCACAGCAGTGTCACAATCTTCACAAAGATGTATGGGCGTATCCTTATCGTGTATCATGTTACAAGGAGACGTTTTACCTTGAAGTCTACTTCTTGAAGATTTACTCGTCTCCGAGCCAACGCCGGAATCATTTCTTTCAATTTCAGCTGACGTCTTTTTACATATAACGGCTTTCTCCAACGTCTCATGATTAATGATAAGCGAGTTATCTTCACTTGAATCTGAAGCGTTTGATAACTGACTTGTGTTACTACTATGATGTGTATTAATTATTTCACTGTTATTAGTTTTGTCTTTAGATTCTTCTAGCATATTCGATGAATTATTATGAGTAGCGTAAGTAGTTATGTAAGTTTCTTCATCATCAATGCCTCTTTCTTTAGCATCTACCAAGTACGACAAAATGTCGTACTTAGACGCGCCTTCAAATATTGAACGTGATCCACTACGTTTCTCATCGTCTAAAATCATAAGAGAATTTGGAGGCGGGTTAACGGGTAAAGGAGGTGGCATATCTCCAATCTCTTCGTATATAGGATCACTGTTCAAACGAATCGATTCGTAATGATGATCATCGTCGGTGTTATTTGAAATTTCAATATCACACAACGCGGCGTCAACCAACATTTGATAAAATTTTGATCTCGTTGAATTCGTATCGTCTTCGGTAGACAACTCACTGGCCGAAGCATTATAGCAGTCCGACATTGGCTCGAGATCAGAAAAAACTCCCATAGCACCGCTCTCATACTCCATACTTTCATAGGGAGCAGAGCAGCTATTATCTTCATTCTCTTGGCAGACGGACGAGTCGATTGTATTTTGTTTATTCGACGCATCGTCTTTGGCACTATTTTCATTCTTTGGTTTCAATTCCTCTTTCTTGTCTCCCTCCTTGACACTTTCTTCTTTCAAATTTTTCAACGAACTTTCTATAAGTTTTTCAATAGTCATTTCACTGCTGTCTGTCCCTTCTGAGTTCTTAGTTTCTTGGAGTTTTATCAAAGAGTTCTCTATTAACTTTTTAACCAGATCTGAATCCAAACCTTCGGCAAGATGAGCAAAGAAAGGATCATCAAAAAGTTTTGTGACAACATTACCGTTATTTGGTTGAATATCAGGACTTTGTTGGCAATCAGAATCATCCTTTTTACCACAGACGTGTGGAATTAAATTTCTTCTCACTGCTTCGACGGGGTCGTTTAGTATTGAAGATAGATCATTTGAAGCGTTCTGATCTCGGGAGCCATAGCAATCATTTTTGTTTCTATCAGCATAATATTCTTCATAAGTGTTTCCTTCTAAATTATTTTCAGCTTGTTGAGAAAGCACAGCACCTATGTATATCTGACTTTTTGATTTCTTCACTTCTTTTTTTGGAGTTCCAACACTTATTGTAACGGTGGTACCTGTCTGGTAGGTATTACACGTGTTTCCATAATCATCATTGACGACAACAGAGGATAAATAAATTGGTGTGTCACTGCTCACATTCATAGTGGAGTAGCACTCGTTACCATTAATTTGTATAGACGTTTTTCTCGGTTCATTTTCTGAGGACCTCAAAATACCTGAAGCAGATTTTGGCTCATCAGTATCTGAATCAAATTGCTTCACACGCAATATAGTTTTTTGTTCGTAATCATTAGCATCTGACCATTCGTCACTAGTGGAGCTAGAAGAGTTGTTACGAACAAAGCGTGTTTTTACATAATTATGTTTCTTAGATTTTGTACGTTCCTTCGATTTAAACCGTGGTGGTGGTTCAGGTGATTCCGATATTCCACGGCGTAAATTGGTCAGAATTGTTCGTGTAATATCACTACTGTCACTTAGGTTTCCAGATTCAATATTATCATTATAATGAATAGTTGTCGCTGGCGAAGTTACTTCTGAAGTATCCTGTGGCTGGCTAATCACATAATGATTAGGGACACTTATTTCGTTTTCTATGACAGATGTCAAGAAGACTTGGCTTGTATGTCCATGTTTACTTTTTGGTCGCAAAGCCATCGTGTCTAAAAACTTCGCTGGTGCTATTGATATAGTTGGTGGGATACGTTCAGATTCAGACCGACGCAGCACCGGTATACGTGGAATGTTGTTATCTGAAATTTAAAAATAAATCAATCAAAACGGAAATCGGTAAGAAAGAAATATTATACTATTCACAAATGCTACTTGATACTAGTTAAGACCTTACCTTCTTTACTGATATTGTTTACAATTTCAACACTTGTTGTTTCCTGCGTTACTTCTGTAGCTGGCTCAGTAATTTCTTCTACGACAGTTTCAAATGTACTTTTATTCATTTGTACATGTTCATATACTTCGTTATCGTTTTCTGTAACAGTTTGGCTAATCAATTCCGATAACTTCTCACTTGATTCGTCCAAGCTATGGCTTACAATGTCACCTTCGGCTACTACATCTTCTTCAGTTTCAATGCTTGAAGTCAGTACTTCAGCAGGAACTTCTTTCACGGTATTTTGTTCAAGATTAAACTCTGCAGTATATATAACTTTTGTTTCTTCATTTTCAACCAAGAACTGAACACGTTTTCTATTTAGCATGTTATGAGAATTGAAAGCCACCTTGTCTTTAGGTTTAGGTAGATAAAACAAGGATGTATTAACTCGTTTGATATCAGTAGATTCGTTTGTAGATTCCGATTTTGAATGATTGGTAGATTCAACGGTATCATAATTTCTTGGCTTTTTCAAAATAGATTTTATGGTATCCGTATTCTGATTTTTCAGCTTTGAGTTACGAGAGTGATTATCGGGTTTCCTGTTTGAACTTCTTTCTGTGAATCTTTGATTATCACTCTCACTGTCATCGTCATTTTTGATGTTTCTTATCCTTCTGGGTGGCCTTTTCGGAGAAACACTCTTTTGTTTTGCACGGTTTGATGTTGATATACTTAATATTTTCTTACTCGTACTCTTATTTACTGTTGCTGATTTCTTATTTTCGTTCTTAATATTTGGCAATGACAAAGCAGGAGATATCTCTTGAGATTTTGATTCGAAGGATTTGAGATCATAGTCAACGGGATCATATACATCGTCTATATTATTTGATTTCGACTCATCAGAAACTCTTATTCTTTGACCACTAATAGCTTTAACACTTGAATCTGATTTAGATTTATTTGAAGAATGTAAGTTTTTACTTTTCATAGATTCTTGAAACACGTGTCCAAAATCGTCATCAAATTCAATTTCTACGAGAGATTTAGAAGTGCCATTAGATTTCACTAAGTCATAGGGATTGATATCACACGACAATATTGACTTCTTTGAGTCATTACTTGTATTAGCGTCCTCTTCAACCCATATCTCGTTTACTCGACCCACAGATTTACTTCTATTTTTACGAAGTGTCTCTGGGCTTGTTGGCTTTTTAGTCTTCACTCTGCATGGACTTATACTTTTAGCTCGTAATCGTGTTGTTGAGAACTGGCTTCCTATACGAGCTTCATGTGGAGGTGCCAGTCTATTCCTTCTCATCAAATCATAAGGGTCTGTATCTCCATTAGCTTTAAGAATACTAGGACGCGCCTTCGATCCTTGTACTCTAACTGTCCCAGCTCTCAGCAAGCCAGATTCACGGCTAGCTTGAGGACCTCTAACCGTACCCCCGACCAGCAGTTGCGGGCTATCAGCTATAGTTAATGGCAAACGAGATCCCTTGCATTTCTTACAAATACTGACTTTGGTTGAGCTGGTTTTCTTTGTACCATTCAGGTACTCAGGACAGGAACATAGTATGACAGCATAGTTGTGTGGTGTAGGTTTTTGAGGCGTGCTTATAAGAACAGGACCAGAGACGTCTGGGTAAGCGGAGAAGACGCTTGGTCGCATAGGTGGGGTTTGGGTCCTTACGGACCCATAAAGCCAGGTCTCAGCGTACTTCATTGATTTAGAAAGCGCTGATCCTCCTGGCCCACTGATGGTTCCGTACATGTACGGGCTTTCTGGAGACTTTTCTGATGTCTTGGAGCTTCCTGATGTGTTCAACTTCAACTTCGATGACCATTTCTTCGGCCGCGTATTCTCTGTCGTATCGTATATCTGGAATAGAATAGAAAAAAAAAACATTATTAGTTTAATGAACTCATAATTACTTCTCATTTATTCAGTCAAAGACAAACCACAAAAGTCAATGACTTTTCCATTACAAAAAGATGGCTATTAAAATGAAATTCGAAATAGATCTATTTCAATATCAATATACCACAGAATACTCCTGAATAGGAATAGAAATGGAAATAGAACGTAACACAATAGGAATAAAATGTCAAGTCCCATTTCACAAACGAGCCTAGAAATAATTGTTATAGTACCTGCGTGTTCTACAACAATACCATTGAATTTTTAGGCTCAGGAAACGTGAAATATAACAAATGGAAATATAAAGAGGCGGAGGTATACCCATTTTCTTGTTATTGCTTTGTTCTAATTTATTGTTGTCTATTGACTATCTAGATTCGTTCATTAGTGTCATTCTAATTCATATTGCATCAATTTTTGAGCTACGCGCCCTTATTTCGTTCCCCTATAAAATTGTAACAGAAATAATCATAATGTACACTAAACTTTTAAATAGGTTTCTAAAAAAAATATAATTTCTAGTACAACATGTGCATTATTGTGTTACAAACTTTTACCAAGGATTCAATATATAATTCTGGACGCATTGGATTTTCTTTAAATAATCGACGAAAAATTTCCTTTTTCAGTCACGAAGACTTTTACACCGTGTCTAACATTATTTGGTTGATATATTTGTTCATTCTGGATCATCATTTAGCTCTCACAGCATAACAACTACCAGTTTACTAAGCACGTTTTCACATAACTTTTGCTCATAAATATCGTCTTCATCCAAAGGAATTTTGTTTACTAACTCTGCAAAGCTAAGAGCTTTTTCATGCAAATATTTTTAGCTTATTTACAAAGTCGAATCGATACTTGACTGTTAAAGCCTGTTATAGATAGGACCATTACAATTTGTCATGTAACTTTCTAAGCAAGCTTACAAAATTTAAAAAAAAACAGATTTTGTAAAAAAAAACTTTTTACCTACCTATTACCTAGGCCTATTTTATGTTTTTTTTTTTATAATAAATATTTGTATTTTTTTTTTCTATTTAAAATAGTAATCTAATTTTAAAATAAATAATAGGACCTTCAACCCATTCATACTATTAACTACTTATAAGAGAAGTCAAGTCAAGAGTCTGTACATTCTTCAATTAAAATAGAAACCAGTCTCGGGGTGATGGTGAAGTTAAAATAGAAACCAGTCTCGGGGTGATGGTGAAGTTAAAATAGAAACCAGTCTCGGGGTGATGGTGAAGTTAAAATAGAAACCAGTCTCGGGGTGATGGTGAAGTTAAAATAGAAACCAGTCTCGGGGTGATGGTGAAGTTAAATGATGATGATGATGATAACATCTACATCTACACTAATATTATAAAAAGGAAAGATTTGTATTTTTATGTGTATAGTTTGTAATGAATAAACTCAAAAACTACTGCGCCGATTCCAAAAATTCTTCATTCACCATTAGAAAGCTACATTCGCCTTGAGTAAGATAGGCTATATTTTATCCCCGTACTCCCACGGGAACGGGAACTACGCGGGTGAAACCGCGTGACGACCACTAGTTCTTAATAAAAATGGTCACAGACGCAATTAATTTTATGAATTGTCAATTTGTGACCATTTTACAAATTGTTACGTAATTCACATTACTGTCCTAATAATATGATTATGCTAAAGTGGCCATTTTAGGCATCCTGATTGAAGCTTATATAAATGGAATTTAATTAAAAGAATCGTCGAGAGGACGAAGAAGACAGATACCAAAACAAACTCATAGAAAAAGCAATGAGTAGTATTTAAATACTCTTTATTGCCACAAAAATGGTTGATTTAGATGACCTTTTCTTAAAATCGATATCATCAGAAAACCCAATCCCTAAAAAATACTAGGTAGGTACTATAAACTCATCTACCTAAAAAGGGAAAATCAATAGTTCTAGTATGACTTCGAGTTCACCTTTCCGAATAGTATCCTAATTATCTTGTGACTCCAAAATCAAATGCTGATTAACTAAAAAAAAACTCTAACCGTTCGCCTGAGAGAATGTTTTCATTACTCGTTTAAATAAGTCTTTCGAAAGGTTAATTGTCCACTTTAAGTTAAGTTAGACGAATTTTCTGCGACGTTTTGATTATCCATTCTGTTTTCTGTTTTCCGCTTTCTTGTTAAACATTGTTTGGGACTTTTTTGCTTTATAACATCACGCCTGTAATCCCCGAAGGGTTAGGCAGAGGCGTACCTAATGTAATAGGGGGCTAGCCTATTGCTATCACCGGGGACAAATCCAGACACCGTGGCTGCTACTGAGAAATTCCTGATGGAAAGACCCGAATCGAACCAAGAATCCCATACTCTGCAGTCACGATTACAACCACTAGACCAATAAGTTATTTTTTGATTTCTTAATCCGAGACGAATAGCAACTTTTATTAAACTTTGAAGATAGTATTTTGTTTTTGTGGAACCGTTATGGATTAATGAATGAGGATATAAGGCGATTCGAAATTCAAGAGCCCATAAATGACAGCCCAGGATACTGCTGATAAACGAGTGGGAATATGCACGTAATTTTTTTTCACCTAAATCAATAAAATACAGTAATATCAACCTAAGAAAAGTATTAAAAGTTAAGTTCAACTACTGCTTGTCGCTTAAAAATAATATTAAACGCCTGCAATTTTCTACGACAGTTCAATCGTCTGTAGCTGACGCGGCCATGATGTGACGTCATTTACCACAATCTGCCTTGTTTACATCTAATTTTTTGCCCTTAATAAAATAATTTTACTAATTGTATGTGCTCTAGTCAAGTAAAAATTGCAATAACAATATTATAAAAAATCTTAGTGAAACTTTAAGCACTTTTCAAATAAAAGTGTTTTTTTGACACATAGACTGACGACAATACCGGCGTTATCGAGGACGACGCGTTTTGAGAGTGCGTTCCGTTTTACCAAAAATATGCTACATAAAACAGTAAATTGTAAAATAAGTGATGTTTATGCAACTTGAACAAGTGTACCACAATGTTTTTATGAGCCAAAACAAGGCATGTTTAATAAGTAAAAAGAGTTTTGTATTTCATGCATATTCCCTATTGTTTTTAAAGTGTTTCTTGACTTTACAACGACTTATAACATAAAGCCACCTTCGAAAGCTAATTTATTTCCTTAGCATCGTTTAATAATTGAAACCTAAATAATAAGTATGTATCTATAAAAATACTACTTCATTTCCAAGAAGCTGTTTTATTTTTCTTACTCGCGATGGCATCACTTTACTTTGTTTGAAAAGGTAAAGAAAACATTTTCCACGCATCAGTACAACTTAAAACGATTTCCAGCTATTTCATGTTTTCTGAAAGAAGTTTCGTGTTGTTTTTGATACCGAGAAAACTGAACTGAACGAGCTTTCTCGAAAAATATTCCTTTCAAACATTTTTCTTAGATTTTGAATAAACCTACAAATTCAATTTTCCGAGTTACAAAAAACTAAATGATTTTATTTTTAAATTGTATTTTTTTGTTTTTACTATATACACTTTTACAGTGGAATGGGCAACTACAGTACTTTCACAGTTTTTTGTCTTGTGACTGGGACTGTAGCTACATTAAATTTTCATATTTGTTTCGACAATTCAAAAGTGCCTGTAACTGGCCTACTTGAAATAAATGCATTGATTTTGATTTTGATTTCACTTTGAACCCTGCTTTAAAGTCGATCCTGGACTGTAAAATAGATATTTAACAAGTTCAAGAGAAAATTTCAAACTAATATTAGTGATGCCACTCGAAATCTTTGAAATTAGATTTTATTTTATTAAAATTCTGAGAGCCCTACACTAGAATTTAAAAGTTAAAATAATCAATTTGTTTCTTAATTGAATTCCATTTAGCATAATTCATAAGAATATTCATTGGTTTGAGAATATTGAATATTGTTTGAATCTTAACCTTTTAATTTTTGTAGTTCATTTGAAGGTTATTCTTGGGAACCTTCGCCAAAATTGTTACCGTAGACGCTACACACTTAATAACATACAGAATTTAAAATATTTTTATCGGTACCTATCGTTTTAGTCTATTCGATATCTACCTACACACCTGTAGACCTAGACAAAGTGACAATCAGCTTTTTCTTCAAAGAAATAATCAGCTATAATAAGGACAGCAACGACAAGTGAAACTCTAGACTGACATTATTTTTATTTTATTTTTAAACGTTGCACACTAGGAAATTCTCCTGCATCGTGGGTGCGTTTACAAACATTGAAACGTACATATGAAGCAATCAGATTCGGAACAACTATCTGCAGGTTATACAAATATTTGTTCCGTGCAGGAATCAAACCCGCGACACGAAGCGCAACAGTAAATCACTCAGCAACCTTGCCGTCAAAACAGAAAAGAGTCCCTTGAAAGTCGTCGCAGAATATAAAACAGTTTGAAAGCGATTGCCATTGCATAGAGGCCCTAGATTGTTTCTGTAAATTATTTAAAAAGTACGTAGATACTATTAAAAATCGTAATTGCCCACAAAAACACAAATCATTTCAAACACTCGACAAGAAGCCGACTAGCGCACCGAATTATCCACGCAGTAGGCGCGCAAATCCAATTGTCCTGCTCCTAATTACGAGTCCCGGACTAAGCCGACGCGTGCTTTGTGAGGCGACCACACGGGACCGCTGTCCTGGACAGTTTGATTAAGCATACCTCTGGCTTTTGATTTGTCAAGTCCCGGCATCGACAGATTAGACGGGAGGTAGCTTTTAATATAATGCCTTAATCGAAGGTCCAGGCTTAAGCATGTTCGGATTGATGACAGTTCAATCTAGCCTCGCAGGAAAGGTTTCGATTATGATAAGGAAGGTACCCTTTAATTAATTTTTAATTGTATAATTATCACTTGCTTATAGAGATATTTCTCAACAGCATGTAAAGCCAAGTCAGAGGCGAAATAAAAATTAACCTCAAATGAATGTCGTACTAACAACGCTGAAAGGAAGAAATTAAGCCTAGAAAGTGAAAAGTTTGAACAAAGTATGTTCAAACTTTTCACTTTCTAGGCTTAATTTCTTAGTTGTTGTACGACTACGTTGTTACACCTCGTCGTCGGACTGATGGGCGGTGGGTTCTAGACCGGAGTGGCCAGCAGCGGTCACCCCGGTTTGGAATTCATTGTGTTGTATGTTGGTGTCGGTCTGTCGTTGTCGAAAAATAAAATTCTTGAGACAGATGTAACAGTAAGTTTTATACATTCGATTTTAGGTTAAGTTTATAATTTTGAATTATGTATGATAAACGAGCGCTTCTCGCCATCAAACTGTAAAGTTTGGCGAGTAAAAAACTGTAAAAAATAACTTGTTTTATATTATTATGTTGGAGGCTATATAAAACAGCAACCAATAAAACAAGTAGGTAAACTAAAATATTAAACACTAGCGACCCGTCCCGGCTTCGCACGGGTGCGTATGTTACTCAGGGATAATGTAGCATTCTAATGGTGAAAGAATTTTTGGAATAGGTCTAGTAGTTTTTGAGTTTATTCATTACAAACATACAAAAATACAAATCTTTCTTCTTTATAAGTATTAGTAATAGTATATTAGTATTAGTATCAAGGGTGTAAAACACCTCTTAACGAAGCCGAAAAGCACTTGTTTTCCTCGTTATTGCGATCATTTTTTTGTTCTACACCATACCTGGGAACCTTCTAGTTACGGAGATATTGGGGGTCAAAGTTCCAACTTTTAGACAGGTTTTTTTTTAAATACACGTTTTTAATGTAAGATTTTTACTTTAAACACCTTCACGACCCCCGTACTATTCAATCCATCCATCAGCACAATGTTTTGAGTGTGTAACATTGAGTTCTACCACAAAACATAATTTTTCACCCCAAAAAAAAAGTCGTTTCCCAAAAATAATTTTTGCGTAAAGTAACTTAGTTTGATGTACAGAATGCTTGGTTGACGGCTTCGTGATGAGGTGGTTTACACTCTGTATTAGTATATTAGTATATATTTAGAACATTTATTTAATTCAATAATACAATTTTAATGAGATTATCAGCTTAATGACTGCATGATAAATAAATAAATAAATAAATATCGCTGGACATTACACACACCGCCATCTAGTGCCACACTAAGCAACGGGGCTTGTGTCGTGGACACCAGATAGTTGATATACTACATAGATACTTTTTGTTTGTAAATACATACTTATTATACATATAAACATCCATGACTCGGAAACAAATGTCCATGCTCATCACACAAACATTTGCTTCTACCGGGATTCGAACCCAGGACCCTAAGAACGTAAGGCAGCCTCAGTACCGCTACGCCATTTGGGTCATCGATGATTGTGATATATAATTTATTTAAATTAATAATAAATATGTAACTTGAACTTTAGCTTATATTAGCACGCCGAAATTAAAGGCAGAATAAGAGAACAATTTCATATATTTTACCAACCTCTTCTGTACCTTATTTACGCAAATAAATTATTTTTGTTTGATAATTGTTGTTAAAAAAACTTTCACAACACAACAGGATAATTAACCCGCCTTCTGCTACCTGAAAATCAACGCTACCTGTTGTAATAACCCTGCTATCTGTCACATAGTAATAGCCGCCCGCATTGCTTACTTTTCAAGGGTTAGGCTGGGTTATCGTAAACAAACTATATTGTTAGTCTAAATAGTGCAGTTAGGAGGCGTTGCGTGGTTTTCAATTTACTATAACAATAGCCTACACGGATACTCCCTTGATTTGAATAATCGATCGAAGGATCGCGGTTTTGGCCAGAGATAGAGGTATATAGATAAAATTTTAGTATTTTCGGACTATCGGAGATCGGGGGTGGATAACTATCGGATAGAGATGGGATTTAAAACAGTAAAAACTTATCACGGATTTGATGAAGTCGACTTTTGAAAAATCTGTTCGCGTTCTTTTTGTTTGTATGACTTATGTTTTAGGAAATCTGTTTTATGGTGCAACAATAGTGGCTGTGGGAATGTTCGATTTGACACTGCCTTCCGCTGCGCCCAGAGCGGTAGGGGTCATTTGATGATTTCCCATCCGAAAAAACAATAGTACTTATCAGAATCGTGATGTGACAGCGTTTGGTACTTCTTTGTAAGCATTTAATCAGAATAGAAAACTACTTATATCGATAAATCGATCGCTTTCGCGAATATCACAAAAGCAACACTTAAAATAAAAGTAGATACTAAAACACATTACAAGGGGTGTAATGTGTTTTAGTACTTTTATTGTAAGTGTTTGATTTTGAGTAACAATCAATACAACAACTTTCGCAAACGTTTAACGACATTTACAGCCTATGCAGTATTTAGGTGCGTTTGCGCAAGTCGCAGTCACGATCAATTACTTATTGTTCAGGTAACAGAGCAGTGTGCAACTGTTGGACGGCTTTCTACAATACTGCTAGTATAGTAAAGTTTATTACTGTTACTAAATGCTCGAGGGATTTCATTCAAAAGTAGATAGGTAGTTACAGAATGCTATAATAAGCATGGTTCATGGTGTCGTGAAGAATGGACAGCTGATTATAATTTGTATTAAATTTTATAAATGCTTGATAAAACGCTCCTTACTTAGGGGAGAGTTGGATGAGCAGCTGTCTTGTGAACAGAGACATTCCTCTAATGACAACAGCGTACATTATTTTTTTCTTATTCTTCTCATCAAACCCTTTTAATTGATCCATGTCATGGGGGTGCATAAAAAATAACTAGTCCGCCATATTGGATTTAGAATGACGTCACTTACTTAACCATGCATTGACATCCATACTAAACGTGTATGCAATCGTTTGGGGATAAATGTTTTAAAATTCCGTTGTAAGATTTGACATAAACAAACAAACAATCCGAGTTTAATAAAAAGCTTGTAATGAAGTAGGTCTATCTCCTGTGCAACTGCAGATAAAAACCCAAAAACCCAAACTTGTCACCCACAAACACGCACACAGATACACAGACACATAAATCCTTACTCAAGTGTGGTTTGTAACTCAAAACTAAAGGGATCGTATGACATTCGCACGGACATTCAACACCCGGCCTTCCGACGTACCCTAGTTAGTACTGGAGAGACCTAACACTGAATGGTTTAGGTTTACAAAGTAATGATACAGAGGAGAAGTACCTATGTGAATGTAATTTAAAGATTTTTTGCGTGAATCGATGAAGGATTTTGATTTGCAAGATAATTTGAAGAAAGAAAGAAAATTTGTTGATATACTTTTTAAATGTTAAGTATTTTACCCATTCACAGTATAACACATAACATCACGCCTGTAATCTCTGAAGGCTTAGGCAGAGGTGTACCTAATAGTACACTTATATTTTTCCAGCTATGTTAAAGTCCCATGTAATAGGGGTGAGCCTATTGCCATCAACCTGGCACAGATCTACGACACGCATAGATGTTACCGAAAAATTCCTAATGGAAAAACCCAATAACACCTTGCCCGACCCGGAAATCGAACTCACGACCTCTTGCTCAGCAGTCGCGCTTGCGACCAACAAGGCAGTCATTCATAGTATTGTAACTCAAAACCATTAAAAGTCAAGGACAGGTAGAATTTATAAGGGTTTTAGAAGTTTAGTTTTTGATGCATTTTAATGTACGTATTTTAAACATAAATTAGTACAAACTATGTCTAACCGCTTTTTAGCAAACCTACCAGACGCGTAGCTGACTCATACTTGTTAACTCTGAAACGAATTTCAACTCTCGGAAGCTGGAATTCTCACAGTGCAATTTTATTTAGGCATTCATCTAGGGCTCTCTTGGATTTAGCGCTAAATAACTTTTTCTTAAAGGTTATTATTAGAACCCAGTTCTGTTTTGCCAAACTCAATAAAATAGAATCGAACTTCCGTATGGCCAAATTACTTTTAATTATGTCTATTGCTCTCCCCCAATTATAAGTATCCAAATATCCAATATGAGAACAACTTGTTAATAGGTAACCCTATTAACAAGTTGTTCTCATATTGGATATTTGACCACCCTACCAAAAAATAATAAATATCTGAATCATGTTTCTTTTTATCGTTATTGTATAAAAATATAGAAAAGTATATTTTTAATGATCTATTGTATTACCTAATAATAGCTATGTTCGTGTTTTAAAAAGAACATAATGTACTAACGAACATAATGTAATGAACATAATAGAAAAAGACATAATGTCTTTTTACAGGAATTTCTAGCAAAACTGGCGAAAAACCTACGAGTCATTAACAATGTTTTTTTTCAAATGACCTAACATTTCCAAGAGTCAAACATGTGGATGTGGTTTTGAGATATTTAATCATGTTTTTTAACCATTCAATTATTTCTTAATATTCATTCTCTCTGTTTGAGTAGAATCTTGATATGAACCTTAACTCACGTGTACTTAGATCATTCAGGGATTCTGTAAGATAAATATTTGGTATTGAACTAGCTAACATTTAGCATACAAAGGCACACTTTATACCACAGGAATTTTCTACCAGTCAACCGTATATAATAATCATGGATGAACATAAACTCGTGTAGATACTTAATTCAAAAGGTCGGCTCTTTAGTCCCTCTGACAAAGTAAGATCTTAGCAATCAGAAACAAGGAAAATCTTACACTAAACCCTCTTACTTCAAATGATAAGTTATTTTATTCCTTTCTCTTGTTTTTCTATTATCGGCCAGCATGGCAACATCATTATTAGAAGATCAAAAAGTTTTATTCTCGTCATAAAGTGCTGCTTTATTTTTTTATGTTTTAATGGGCAGGCGTTGTTAGTACCTAAACCTTTTATGGAATTGTTAACGAAAGTTGTAATGAAAAAAAAAACAATATAGCGGCGTCAAAAGGCCACGTGTAAAAAAGAACCATGCAGCATGATAAATAAATATCAGTGACAATTGCCCTAGCCATGCAGATGTGGGCTTCAGAAAAAATACGTCAGTACCGCGAACACGATACGAGTGTGCAAACCGGCTCACCTAACGCTATCTACAGGGTTACAGTAACGCGACGCCGGGAAATCGCATTCGAAAGTAAAGGGAATGAGACTGGAAACTACGCTTTGTTTATTTATATAATAGGTAACCCTATTAACAAGTTGTTCTCATATTGGATATTTGACCACCCTACCAAAAAATAATAAATATCTGAATCATGTTTCTTTTTATCGTTATTGTATAAAAATATAGAAAAGTATATTTTTAATGATCTATTGTATTACCTAATAATAGCTATGTTCGTGTTTTAAAAAGAACATAATGTACTAACGAACATAATGTAATGAACATAATAGAAAAAGACATAATGTCTTTTTACAGGAATTTCTAGCAAAACTGGCGAAAAACCTACGAGTCATTAACAATGTTTTTTTTCAAATGACCTAACATTTCCAAGAGTCAAACATGTGGATGTATCTATGATACACCCATATTACGCCAATTACGTTTAAGTCCCTCTTAATAGGAGGTGTACAATTTCTTTTAAAATTGTTTTCTTTACCTAAATTTATACAAACTATTTTAATAAGTTAAGATTGAAAGAAAGAAAACATATAATTTGCCACATGAACTAGTGTACTCAACAAAAAATTTAAATTAAATAAAAAAATTAAATCTAATCAGAATATAGATTTATTGTGTGTCTCACGGCTGCGCCAAAAAGGCCCAGTTCAGCAAACTGCCGAGCAGGGTAGTGCCCGACGCGACGCTGATTTTCAACTGGACCTGAGATGGTAATGTGACGGACGTGGAACAGATTGAGGTACCAAGACCAACACAACCAATTCTATAGCAAAGTAAGAAAATTGCGCTGAAACTTTCATTATATACAACGCCTTTATTATAAATAGAAACACCGAATACACTAAAACAAACAGAAAACCCATTATGTTAGCTAAAGTATATCATTTTCGCGGGCGTATAACAAAATATCAATTATAACGTACTTGGGAAACTTGCCACAACATGCCGAAGTATAAGGACAACTTCTATTCATCTTTGCGAAGAAAATGTATCAGTATTTTTGTTTGAAACTCGATAACAGGGTACTTGGTGGAAGTTTGTTAAAAGGTTACCCGATGCCGCTGTTTGAACCCGTGTATCCGTTTTACACTAGTTTATCGGGAGGGTTACATTATCAAATTAGGAGGACGGTGCTTTTTCAGTCTGTAACGTAGGACTGCTGAGGCACATATTACCTAAGTAGGTGACACAACCAGACACAGATTTCCGGAGTAGATGCTTTAAAAAACAGTTTTTGTTAAGAAATAAAACCACCATCAATAAAAAATTCCTGATGTTTTCTTTTGGAAAAGTATTCTTTGCAGCTATAACGCTGAACCAGAAGTTCACATTTCAGTGACTGAAACCCAGAAATATGGCCGCGTCTTTCTGGTACACAGTGTAATGGCCTGAAGTACGAAACAATTGTATTTCTGCTTATGAACATCAAATTTCCATCACATATGTAGCTACACCAAACGATGACACAGCAAGGCCAAAAAAACACAAAAAACGTGTGACTTTCAAAAAAGTCCTTCATCATTTAAACGCTTTATAAACTGACCAGCAAAACAAAAGACAATCGGACAATAGGCTTACTATCAAAACGCAAACCAGCTAGTCTATAAATAAACAAAGCGTAGTTTCCAGTCTCATTCCCTTTACTTTCGAATGCGATTTCCCGGCGTCGCGTTACTGTAACCCTGTAGATAGCGTTAGGTGAGCCGGTTTGCACACTCGTATCGTGTTCGCGGTACTGACGTATTTTTTCTGAAGCCCACATCTGCATGGCTAGGGCAATTGTCACTGATATTTATTTATCATGCTGCATGGTTCTTTTTTACACGTGGCCTTTTGACGCCGCTATATTGTTTTTTTTTTCATTACAACTTTCGTTAACAATTCCATAAAAGGTTTAGGTACTAACAACGCCTGCCCATTAAAACATAAAAAAATAAAGCAGCACTTTATGACGAGAATAAAACTTTTTGATCTTCTAATAATGATGTTGCCATGCTGGCCGATAATAGAAAAACAAGAGAAAGGAATAAAATAACTTATCATTTGAAGTAAGAGGGTTTAGTTTAAGATTTTCCTTGTTTCTGATTGCTAAGATCTTACTTTGTCAGAGGGACTAAAGAGCCGACCTTTTGAATTAAGTATCTACACGAGTTTATGTTCATCCATGATTATTATATACGGTTGACTGGTAGAAAATTCCTGTGGTATAAAGTGTGCCTTTGTATGCTAAATGTTAGCTAGTTCAATACCAAATATTTATCTTACAGAATCCCTGAATGATCTAAGTACACGTGAGTTAAGGTTCATATCAAGATTCTACTCAAACAGAGAGAATGAATATTAAGAAATAATTGAATGGTTAAAAAACATGATTAAATATCTCAAAACCAAATCACACGATTTCTAGATTCCTCTAATAATTCAGGCCACAATTATGTATAAGTTACGAAGAAGTAAACCTAGGTTTACCCGGGTAAACAGTATTACCCAAGCTTGGTGGGTAAAGTCCGAACAATAACTTAAATACATTTAAAGGTAGCTTTCTTACATTACCCGAAAAGCTTGGGTAATACTAAGTTTACCCAAGAAGAAGTAAACCTAGGTTCGGTATACTTCTTCCTCTAGCATTACCCGTAACATAATTATTACAAAATTAACGAACATTTCCAACAGTCTCGGTGACACGAACCGCGTAACCAGATCTCTAGGGTCACTCCACATCTGATCCGTATGTACGAAATATTTTAATGGAAATCGAACCACGCACAAATGATGTGAAATATGCAATGTATTTATGAAGGTTTCTTTGAAATAGCATGTAGGTTTTAATATTGTTAGAGTCTGGATTAGAAAAACAGTGAAACCTGTTATTATGTTCTGGGTTCGATTCCCGGGTCGGGAAAATACTTATTTGGTTTTTCCATCAGGAATTTCTCAGCAGCCATGGAGTCTGGATTTGAGCCCAGTTGATGGCAATTGGCACGCCTCCTATTACATGGAACTTAAACTTAACTGGTGAAGTGGGTGTGCTATTAGGTACACCTTTGCCTAACCCTTCGGGGATTACAGGCGTGATGTTATGATTTTACTTCATGATTTATTTATTTAAGGACAACCAACAATCTTGATCTTTTAAATAGGCCTCCATACTACTGATCTCTTGCTACGAAGCTGTTTGGTAATAAGATAAGATATTTACCTTATTCTATTAATTTAGCACATAGATTACCGTCATGAAGTGGAACTACATCATCATCTGCCTAGCCTTTTCCCAACTATGTTGGGGTCGGCTTCCAAACTAACCGGATGCAGCTGAATACCTGTATTTTACATGGAGCGACTGCCTATTTGACCTCCACAACCCAGTTAGTACTGGGTAATACGATACCCCTTGGTAATACCGGTTGTCAGACTTTTTGGGGCACTGACTACCTGTAACGACTGTCAAAGATCTAAAAATGACAGCCGGGACCAACAGCTTAACGTGCTTTCCGAGGCACTGAGGAAACTCGGTATGTAAGGGTGGTCACCTATCCACAGACCAACCTAGGCAAGCACAGCTTAACCTAAAGATCGACCCCGAGCGGCTGTTATTATTTAGCCACGAGCTCCTCCCTCATGAAGTGGAACTACAATGATCCTAAAATAACATTTGGTTAACAAAAGTGGCCCATTCATGAACCAAGTCTCAAAGAAAACGGGAAGGAAGTAATTTTTCGAATTTCCTTATATATAACCCTCTATTTCCTCATACGAAGGGGTGAATGAACTTGTAAGTAATATTTGAAGGAGAAATTTACGAATAAAATACTAAGTAAAATACTTGTTTGGGTATAGGAAACATGTGTCTGACTATGTAAACAGTTTTTCTGTTATCTTGTAAGTAAACTTAAATATTGCTGTAGGCAATGCTACATTAATAGAATAGATGGAACGTATTTCACTTATCCTGAGCCGAAGTTAATTCATAATAAATAATATATTTGTAGTACAAAATGTTCTACATATGTTAGGGTTTTGGTTTCCGCACTTAGTCCTTAAAGTGGACCATTGTATGTGTCGCTTAAGGTGCATAGTACTGCTATAAAAAGTGGTGTAAACTGGAGATATAACATACCTACATTAACAAAAAAGACGGACAAATGATCAGGCAGATATTCGTACACGACGAAATTGTAAAATTATAGGTACGAGTACAGGTTGCATTTTTTGTCTTTTGGCTAAGGAATCCCAACAAAAGCATACATTTTTGTTACGAAAATAACTAAACACCAATTCCTAGATTAAAAACGTATCCGACATTCTTTTTTTTTGTTTTTTTATTATTTTCCAATTTACACAAATAACTCTAACCAAACTTAAAACAAAAATATGTACAAGAAAAGAAAAAAAGCATGTTATTTATAAATTATTGTTCATAATGGTTTCCCTATCGATAAACAACGATAACGTCGATATTTGCAAAAAAATCGAACCTGTACCTAGAATCCATTACAGCGATCGCACATAAATACAGCGTGTTGAATGTTGGTACAGCTTTCGAGCTCTATCAACATCAACACGCACACCGTATCAATGAAACTACAAATAAATAGTTTTGTAGAATAAAAAATCGGCAAAACCACGATTCATGACCAAAGAACCATCAAATCTAGAGGACGTAACAAATTCAAGTAATAATAAATGTACGTTCCTTATTTATTATTTATTTATACTTATAGCATGATGATGTGTCATCCCACTGCAGGCCAAAGGCCCCCTTTCCCTATTTCCGTTTATCTCTCTGTCTTTGGTTATTTGGGACCAATCCTTTTGATAAAAATCCAGCTCATTACGCCATCTCCTTCTGGGCCTACGTTCATCTTGCTTTTTAATTAATATTTTTACCAGGGCTGGCAGTCTCGACAGAGATAACGATAAAATCGCTAGCTTTTGATGGCTAATTACTAACGAATAAATTCGGTTGCATTAATGATGCTTGCCAGTAACGCAAGTCTCTACATCCAAGATGCGTTTCTCGCAAGCATCATTATTGCAACCGAATTTATTCGTTAGTAATTAGCAATCAAAAGTTAGGATTTTGTCGTTATCTCTGTCGAGACTGCCCAGCAGTGCAAGTACGTAGGAATCGATTCGATAAATCTGACAGTTATTCTCGACAAAATGAGTTTTTATCTTTGTTATAAACTCATTTTGTCGAGAATAACTGTCAGATTTATCGAATCGATTCCTACGTACTTGCACAGCAGGTCATGAACTATTCTATAAAACTAGATGATATCTGTCTATCACTTGTGTGGTCGCCTGTAGCTACTGTACTCCAGTGACTCGTGAGTGATGCGATAACATCGATAGAATCACGTTCTCCTGCGGTTTTGCGTGGTAATGAGCTTGCAGATTTTTATGTCACATTCTCACCCTATGAGCAGATTACTTTTAGTACTAATCTAGACATTAATACCTACGGTAGTTACGATAATGAATTCAACAAGGTCATCATCATCTACCTAGCCTTTTCCCAACTATGTTGGGGTCGGCTTCCAGTCTATCCGGATGCAGCTGAATACCAGTATTTTTCATGGAGCGACTGCCTATCTGACCTCCACAACCCAGTTAGTACTGGGTAATACGATAACCCTTATAAGACTGGTTGTCAGACTGCGGGCCACTGACTACCTGTTACGACTGTTATTATACAAGGTGTAACAAAATAAACGCAAGACCTCCCGTGTAGTCTCCCGGACCATGAAACTGAACAACTTTTGTTCTACTTGTTCCAAAAATACACAAAAATAATTGATGGGATCCAGCTGATCCCGTCAGTATCCCTATACAAAACAACATTTGGTAAAACTATAGGTAAAATAAGTTATGAATTTCCAAGAGTAAGTAAGTAAGTTGTTTATTTTCATGGTCCGAGAGACCTCACAATAGGCCTTGCGATTATTATCTTACACCTTGTATAGACTTACATAGATAACATTCTACTTATGATATATTTGGTGGCCTACCCGTCGAAATGCAAATAACATTATTTTTAGTGCCAACCTACACCTACCTACTCAACAAAACACTGTTAATAAAAAAACAAATTAAAACATTATTAAACCAGTCTGAATTTTAAGCTCCGACTATAAATACTCTACACGAATACAAAACACGATTAAGTAGGTGTCCGATTTAAATAAATCGCCCTTTTAAATTAAAAAGAGACGAAATCACTTTTATTTCAACCTTTATCTTTTGTTGGACGTTGGAAATGCTGTTGATATATTTTTCGTGTTATTTCGCCCAGCGCTGTTTTGTTCCGCAAAAAGTCTAGCGGGACTCGCATGAACGGGCACTACCCGCTTTTTGTACAATCACCTACACAGTTTGTTATATCAATACTTTTACGTACAAAACATTTCCGCCAGTATCACAAGGGAACAAAGCTGAAAATTCCACGCGTTTCCAAGGCTTTGTTACGGATGCTGATAAAATGTACTTTGTTAAATACTCGACAGCAAACTAGCCAGTGTTTTCATTAGCTTTCGGAATGTTTTCTGTTTTGTGAAATATTGTAAACAAAATATTCTACTTATAATATTTTAAAAGCTGAACAAATCTTTTAACTCTAGATGTTTTCGAGACCAAATTATTACCAAACGGTTTCAATCAACAAGATACAATAGGTTTTCGTTCATCAAATGAAATATCTAGCAAACTATTGTCAATTGTATTTGATGAATAGAACTTCAAAATAGAGACTTCAAAATATACTTTCTATATCAACGCAATTTATTTATATTTGAACCTAAACTAAAATACGGTTTTGTATTCAACGAAAACGTTATGATTATACTTTTACTTAACTTAGGTTTCAGTGCTATCGGGGAGCAGATATTTTTTAGTTTAGATTGTTGTTATATTAAACAAAAACCAGAGACGAGTTTTGGAAATTACTATTTCACGATCTCCGAATAGCCACAACTTACCGGATAAATTAAAAAATGGAAGAGATTGTATGAAATTACCTGCCAAATGAACGGGAACTTAATCGCAACAGGCCCAAAGCATCCTTTTAAAAACAAATTAACACACTGATTCTATATTTGAAAATCCCCATTTTCAAAATTGGCGCGAAACATTTCCTTATCACTGGCTGAAAACAAACTTGAGTACCGTTCACGAGTAAAACGATTCAAGTAGTTCCCACTATAAAGTCTAGTTCAGGCACGTCCATCCAATATACAAAACGTAAGCTCCTTTCCACCGACAGTGTAACTTGGGTTTTATATTTAAATAACAATATGACTAAGGCTCGCTAAGATGTTGTATAAATGCGAAACTTTCGAGTCACGTTCACAATATTCCATTTCAGACGATTCCTTCATACAATTTATAACATTATAGGACTAGCTTTTGCCCGCGGCTTTGTATGCGTTAGGATCGGAAATTATCCCATTGGAACATAACATAACATCTCGCCTGTAATCTCTGAGGGGTTTTAGTAGGTATCTGTTTATTACAGATAACTCTCTACTTACGTTTCCTTTCCATTTATCATACTTTTTGGTTTTTCATCATTTTACATAATAATTTTCCTGAAATTACATTTAAAGATTCGAAAGAAGGGCTAGATTAAATCTGTTTTTATACTTAATTACATTTGTCTTCTAAATAACGGAATTCTAAATTATAATTATATTATTATTATTATTCTTAACACACACTTTCAGATTTTATCACGGAGGTTTTAATACGTCTTGGCTGATTACACCTGGCTGGTCAGATGACTGGCAGGTCAGATTATTTTGGCCGCAATACCTTAAATTCTAAAAAGAATTGGAACAGAAGAGAATTTTGAAGAACTCTGAGATTGCCTTATAAAAGGGGCCGCTGACGAACCTTCTCCCCTGTTGAAAGTTCACCATACTAAAAGTGAACAGTGTTAGGGACGCCTACGCTCTGACGTGTCCCTACTCTTCTCGGAGTCCCCTTTCAACGCTAAGGGACTTGCGCTGACGTCTGTACTACTGAGCTGTATTCGGAGCTCGCCTGACGCCTATTTTACGAGAGCTCGCCTGACGCCTGTCCTACGAGAGCTCGCCTGACGCCTGTTCTACGAGAGCTGCTCTGACGCCTGTTCTGCGAGAGCTGCCCTGACGCCTGATCTGCGGAGTTGTCCTGACAAGGATCTCGGAGTGCCTTCCCCTCGCTTCCAAGTACTGTAACCTAAACCTCCTTCCTCTTTCCTCCAGAGAGTGTGTGATAGATGGGTCTTATTTTTAGAAATAACTGTATTTCTTACTTCGATGCCCAGCCGTAAGGTATCCGGCAGAGTAGAATAGAACCAACCCATTACACTCACGGGTGTTGTATAAGGCGACTAATTTCTGGGGCAGAAAACCTTGCACCTCTGTGTTTTAGTCTTTCATCATTGCGATCTCCAATCCGCCTGCCAAGCGTGGAGATTACGGCAAATTCCTCCCATCATGGGAGAGGCTTATCTCCAGCAGTAGGCGTTGTTGTTGTTACTTCAATTGTAAATTCATTTTGTCTTATTAAATTTAATTGTTCAAGTCTACTTTTTTTTACCTCTTTTATTTGTGAGGAGTAAGTAGACATGTTACAAGGGTAAGGCAAAGGTGTACCTAATAGTAAACCCACATTTCGCCAGTTATGTTTAAGTCCCAATTACACAATTGGCACAATTTAGCTTCCCATTAATGAAAGAATTTTCAGAATCGGATCAGTAGTTCCAAAGATTACCTCCTACATTCAATCTCACAAACATACAAACTTAAGCCATCAAATATTTGTATAGTTATGTATACATAGAACATAATAGACTGGGGAAATAGATTTTTTTCCTCTGAACATAGTTGCGGTAAACGATTTTATTTGTTACCATTAAACGGGAAGCCTTTTAGTTTGATATCTTTTCTTGTCAATGATATTGTGAGATGAGAAAAAAATATCGGTATCATTATTTTTTCATGATATACTTTTCTTTGATAACATAAAAAATATTTTTTTGACGAAAGAAAAGTCTTCACATTATGGTTCACGATTTGGATGTTGATTACACTAAGAGTTTTTTTTTGTTGATGCTGCTATTCTTTTTAAAAAACTGATTAATTTGAGCTTATATTGTTAACTTAGTACATAATTACACGATGACTATAATACCGTTTAGTCTACATTTGACATCATATGCTATATTTGACAGATTCTACAATCGACAGATTCTATATTTGACAGATTCTACAATCGACAGATTCTATGTTTGACCGATTCTACAAACGACAGATTCTACATTTGACAGATTTTGGATAAGTTATTAATTAATAGGCAACAAACATTTTTATAACATTAATAGTTACTTTTGTATTTAAACAATACTCTCCTTTAAGCTTTCACGGTTTAAAACTAAACTTATACTGTCACTTACGGGATATCTTCCGTGATTATCAATTATTTTGAGCTCCCAAAATAAAAATAACTTAGTTGCTAACCACGAAAGATATCCCGTAAGTGACAGTATAAGATAATGACTTCATCATCAATCATCATCAGCCTATTAATGTTCCCACTGCTGGGATACAGGCCTCCTCTCTATGAGAGGGAATGGGCTATAATGCACCACGCGGGCCCAGTGCGGTATGGTAGATGTCACAAGTCTTCGAATTTTTTGGTTCTAGGACATGCCGGTTTCCTCACGATGTTTTCCTTCACCGTTTTGAGAGCAGTGGTGATGAAATAAATTACACAAAGTAATGCGCCTGTCTGGGTTCGAACCCACGACTTACTGTTCGTAAGTCGGGGCCGCTACCACTGGGCCACCGCTGCTCTTCTTCTTCTTCTTAATAACTTATTTGGACATAAATAAGTTACAGCAAGTCGTATCTAAAGTCTAGTCGTAAATCAAAATTCTGATTCTGAAAATACTGAGAAATAAAACAATGTATCGAATTTCAGTCTAGTAGTAAGTGTTCGATAAAGTCTAAAGGTAAATACATACTTTCACCCCATAAATAAATCTCCATTCACTTCAACAGGCCATGTTCAGTATTGAATCGAAGATAAGTCAGCCGTTAATATAATTACTTTCCAAGTCCTCGTTTGAAAACACTTTGAAATAAGATCCGGTAAATGGTTTGAAATTTAACATTATTTGAAAGCCACAAAATATCAGAAAATCTCATTGTTTACGTCTCATCAACAAATGGATAAACGGGAACGATCCGAAGGAGAAAACATCTGGCTAAAATATTTCTTAGCAAATCATGTTTCTTTTTATTGGTGTTTGATATTTTTGACTGCGTCGTTGGTCTAGTGGTTGCAAGCACGACTGCCGAGCATGAGGTCCTGGGTTCGATTCCCAGGTCGGGAAGTGTTATTAGATTTTTCTATCAGGAATTTCTTAGTTGATAATAAGCTCGCCCCCTATCACATGAGACTTAAAACATAACTAGCGAAATGCGTTTTGTTATTTCTGCAATGCAAGCAATTACCATAATGTATTAATTTTGCCGGTCCATAGACTGCGGATGGATGCGAGCCGCACGGGACCGGTAAATGGGGCGATACTTGGGGGAGGCCTATGTCCAGCAGTGGACGTCTTTCGGCTAAAATGATAATGATGATGATAGACCGCGTACACTTGTTACCGCGTGTTTTATGTTCAGTCAAAGAAATAATAATAATTTATTAAATTGACAAACTATATCAATTTGACGTGTTATGGCCATTTCACATAACTGTCAAAGTAGAATGAGGGATTTTCTTTTTCAACTCTTCCCTAGTCGCTGGATAGATGGCGCTGAACTTGGTAAGTTACTGGAAGGAACGGAACGTTACATCATTTCACTTGGATGTTATGGTTATATTCGGAAGCATGTGAAAACGAAAGTGTCAGTCAACGAGCGTATGTGACGTGACGCAATGTTTTTTTTCCAAGCGTTTTGGCTTTGGCACCTAGTAACGTAATCAGTTCAACGCCATCTACCGAATTCTTGAAAACTATTTTTTTTTAATACTCAAAAAGAAAACCTCTCATTGCACTTTTGAATTGAATAAACGGATAATTTATGTTGGTAAAAAAAAAAAAAAAAAATTATTTAGTTCTGCAACTACGAGGTTTTTCACCTTTGCTAAAAAAAACTATTTTACTCGTAGATAAGCAAAATCCATTCGCATAAAACTGTGTGAAAATATGATAATATGTTGCTTGCACAAAATGTAAGGTCGAAATCCGGGTGAACTTTATTTCATACTACTAAAACCTTGAATGTTAAAGCCATTCCCCATAAAATCTGACCCCTATTTTCAATTGAAAACAAACCGTCGCTCTTATAAGAGAGTCACAAGTGTTCAAAGTAGTTGTAAGGGTCGCATAAAGTGATATTATTGGAAAAGTAACCAAAACTTTTGTCGCGTATGCTGTGAACTAAACTTGCAAGTTTTTCCTCGTTTTTGAAGATGTAAGTAAGGAGCATTGAGCGTTTTTACAGGATTTTTTGTCGACCAATACAATGCTGCCAAGACTCGGGTTACTCATGAGATGAACTTATAACGCCGACGCCAAATGAATTGGGATAAGGGCATAGAATGATGATAAAAATGACTAGACTGGATGTATGAGTTAGAAAAGACTGTGATTGTCTCGTTAGGCAGGCGGGCATAAAACGGCAGAAATTAATCTATCATCAGCAAGGTTAAGTTTCAACTATTTTTCGTATTTTTTTTTATTTTATTGGGTTTTTTTTTTCAGAGACCGGATTTTGAAACCCGTTTTATAAAGCTGTAGTAACACGCGACAGCTTGTAACCAACACACATGTTTAAGATGATGCCAACGATTTCTTGTCACGGGCTCTTAAATTTTTTATTGAATGCCGTTTTTATGCGAACATATAAAATCGACTATAGGACCTCGCGAGGTGTAAAATCGGTCTATTTTTACGCCCCCAAAAGTCGTAACCGTGCGAGTGGAGTTTTATTCGTAGGACATTTTTCGAACTGTAACGTTCCGCAGAACCTACTTTTCGACGGTTTTTTTACGTTTCGCGTAAAAAAATTGAGTTGCTATTTGTAAGTAACGAATTTCATTTTATGTTTACTTCTGAACTTTCGTATTTAGACATTGATGGGGGTATAAAGTGTGTTCCGAATACCTCTATACAGGGTGTACTTAAAGTCGCTTTTTTATTTATTGGCTTTCGTTGTGACCGCATTAAAAGCCTTTTTAGTGCTTAGTAGAAATGGTCTCAAATGGAAACATTTTAAGAAATGCAAGTAACTAAAGTAACAATTCCCGGCAACAAAATGTTTCTTTACATTAATTTCTCAATATTATAATTTAGTTTTTTATCTTTTTTTTTTATCCGATGTCCATTAATATTTGTCTAAATACAACAATTGATTTGGTAGTTTAGCCAGTATATAATTCGATAGTTTAAGCTCGTTTTCGAATAAACAAATACACGTAATTGATCATATGGATTAAGTCACCTGAAGCTGAAGATCACTTGTCCCGAATCCTTGCGATGACACGCTGTAGGTAGGTACACCAAAGTCAATAATGTATCTCGTCAGATATACATACCTAGTAGTCTACATGACAGGATAATTATAATTAATTAATCATTGAGTAATTAGTACTGTTTGGCTAAGCTAATCTAATTTATTAAACTAATGATTGATGACTGGATAGGCATCGTTCATCAAAAGTTCCTATAGCTCTTTTTAAATGATGGACGAAGAGTTCAGAAGTCATTTAACAGTTATATTAATACTGACAGCATTACAAACCGTAAGCCATCTCCAACTTTAATGTAACGGAAATAAAGATGGCTGTAATTTTTGGACACAGATCATGATCTGCGTAGCCTTTTCCCAACTATGTTGGGGTCGGCTTCCAATCTAACCGAATGCAGCTGAATACCAGTATTTCTCATGGAGCGACTGCCTATCTGACCTCCACAACCCAGTTAGTACCGGGTAATACGATACCCCTTGGTAAGACTTGTTGTCAAATTTTCGGGCCACTAACTACTGTAATGACTGTCAAAGATCTACAAACGTCAGACGGGACTAATGGCTTAACGTGCTTTCCGAAGCACGAAGGAAACTCGGTATGTAATGGGTGGTCACCCATCCGCAGATCAATCTAGGTAAGCGCGGCTTAAACTGAAAATTGATCCAAGCGGCTGTTAATTATTTAGCCACGTGCTCTTTGGCGCTTGAATGACATTAAGGGGCCGCCTCCACGAGCGAGAGAATCGCGGCGATTCAACGTATTTCTATACGAAAATATCGCCGCGATTCTCTCGCTCGTGGAGGCGGCCCCTTGCAGAAAAGCAGTTGGTAAAATTGTATTGAAAAACAAAATGTTGGAAATTTCTAATTAAGGACCACGCTATCGCATTAGGAATTTGTTGGATTGTTAGGGATGTTTGTGATAAATAAATAAATAAGCCCCTTTTTTTTAATGTGAACCTTGCAAATGGACATAAGTCAGCCATAATTATACTCTGTAAACATGAAAATAAAATGCTTTCCCCATAATTAGTAAGAGGAGGGTCCTATAAAATGAATGAAACGTTTTCCACTCATATTAATAAAGACAAAGGCTTGACGAATAAAATTAAGCTCGTTTCGTGATTTAAACAATGCTTTAGCTTTGAGATGTTGAGTTTTCTTTGTTTAATGAGACTCGTGTGTGTTAAGTAAATGTTAAAGATCTAAGTATTTAGATACTGTGTGACTGAGTTGTATTGAACCTAAACCTCTTCAGGTTTCGTGGTCGTACTGCTGTGTTTGAAGTCCAGGATTCAGGTCTTTTTTAGTAGCATTGTGGAGAAATCTGTGTAACAAGCGCGGCAGTGCAGGGCCGGTCGACCGTAGTTGAACGGAGCACAGATCTTGTTCGCGTTGTCTTCTCTATACGTAGTAGTAATAGCTCAATGACAATAATGGAATTATTTCTCTAGCCTCAATCATCGTATGCTTACGATACTCAACCCACTAGTGGAGACCATCCCTGGATTGGACTTGTTTGCTGATGAATGGTAGAAGATAATGTTAGATTGTTTGTGGTTCTGTGAGAAGACCAACTGAAAGGATTACATTTAGTACAAATGGCTAATGCCGTACTAAATAAATAAATATTAAATATCGCTGGACATTAACACACAGTGCCATCCAGTGCCACACTAATTAACGAGGCTTGTGTCGTGGACACCAGATAGTTGATATACTACATAGATACTTTTTGTTTGTAAATGCATACTTATTAAACATAAACATCCATGACTCGGAAACAAATGTCCATGCTCATCACACAAACATTTGCTCCAACTAAATGTAAATGATAAATAAATGTTAGCTAACAGAAGACGAGCTTTAACATCAACTTGTCTTTATAGAGTCGTCCTGATTTTTATAATGAGGACAACGAGGAAATGTCAGCAAAAATACCTTTTTTTGTTCCCTTCGCAAATTGGATCTCTGTTTGAACAAGATGACATTGATCTTTTCACCTACTTACCTGTAACAAAACAAGAAGAAATTAGAACAAGTTGTTACTATAGAAACATGATTTTACTTATCTAAATGATCGAAAATAATAAATCTTTACGACTGTGTCTTGTTTAAAAGCTTCAAAGTTATGTGTCAATGCTATAAAACTAGCAATATCACTTGTTTTTTCTATGTTATATATATACAAAAAAAAAACAAGTAATTAAAGATAAATTTGCTATGAAAACGGTTAACGGTTGAACATATTCAACAAAAACTGATGTGTCGACACTTAAAAATTGTTTTGAATAACAAAATGGCGTCTTTAGTTCCTAATTTGAAAATTAGATTCAATTCTTCTGACGTCGTCCAGGGAAGGATATTGGATCTTTAACATTTTATTCAACCAATTGTATGAAAAATGTTGCAATGTCATTTAAGCGAGAGTGAGGTCACCCTATA
Source organism: Xestia sexstrigata (assembly GCA_941918905.2). Lineage (NCBI taxonomy): Eukaryota > Metazoa > Arthropoda > Insecta > Lepidoptera > Noctuidae > Xestia > Xestia sexstrigata. The sequence goes on along the minus strand of OW799217.2, from coordinate 6,883,009 downwards.
CGTAATTGGTTAAAGGTTGGTAACAAGAGAATGCTTTTATATACCTACGTATCGGGGTTTTTTCCATACTGATCTGAATACCCAACTTATAATAGGATACGACGTATTAAATGGAAATGGTTTTGGAAAATACTTTTTTGGGCCATTGTTGTTAAGGCCCTAGGTTTCACAGCCTTTCAACTTAAAAGCCTTTCCTAGTAATTTTTAGGCCTCTTTTGAGTTAGATCTGACGTAACTTAAATTGCTAAGATATTTATTTTTGCCTATTCTTGGAAGGTCTTAAGTATTACTAAAATATATCTTGTGACTTATTCATTAATTCTAAATTCTCCATAAAACGTCAAACTGTTTGCAAAACGGCTGAAAATAACATAAATCTTTAGATAAATGCTTTGGAAGGGAAATTACATAACATTAAATATTCGTTTATATCATAATCATGTAATTAATATTTCATACCAGGAAATCATAATTTAAAAGCTCTTTTCTCCTTTAACAAGATTTACAAAATAAAACAAGCTTTTATTACGAGTAAAACATAAAATCCTTTTGTAAAATTCGCGACTGTCCTGAATAATTTATCTTTAAAGTAATCTTCTTTAGAACATCTGTAATTGTATGACTAAATTATGTTTGAATAACTTGTTTTATTATGTTTCTGGGTATTACCGACTTCCACGTGTCGAATAATAATTATTATCATTATCTGGTTATGACTATGACTACAAATTGTTTATTTTATGTATCAACGATATTCATCATCACTATAGTCACTGCGGAAAATAGGACTCTTACACTGATATAAGTAGTTAAGTTTAAGTACCTACCTAATTACCTAAGTTTAAGTATTTTCCTGCAACCAATTTTATGCAATAGACAAGAATTTGAACAAAGTAAGAACCGTCAAAGCCAACCGCCGAATTCTGACCTTTGACAGTTCTAACTTTTAGCAATTAATAAACTACAGAATAAAATTCGTATCTTAAAGAATTACTTTAACTCCAGTAATCACTTTGACTTGCTAGTTAATTAACTCTTCTGAGATGCTTGGTTTATATCAAAGAGATATAACTTTAAAAATCATTAAGTACCGAATATTAACAACAATTTGATTAAAGCCTGATAAATGATTGCTGATCTATTATCTTCTTTCAGAGGTTCTGAAGACGTTCCTAGACTTTAACCACCTCTGTTTACACATCTGGCATTATCATCTTGTTTGCTCCCAAATTATGTCAATAAATTACAAACGAGAAATAATCTACACGCACCTTTTAACCCTATTTACAGTATACACCACAATCACCGACCACCACACCACCAACCACCAACCACCAACCACCAACCACCAACCACCAACCACCAACCACCGCAGTTCTTCTGCGTCATCACCAAAGTGACGACGCAGAAGAACTTTTAAAAGGTTCTTGTTTTTAACGTAAAAAGCCTCCATAATAATTTTTAAAAGGGGTAACTGGTCTCTGGTCCCAGTTTCGAAGTGGACGAGTTGCCCCCTAACCGAAAAATCCATTACCCAATCATCATAAACAACAATAATTTCAAGTGCTTATGCAATAAACTACTAGTGCAGTAAATATAACATTTCCCGCATATAAGAAAGTCATAAAAATAAATTGTAAACTTTATTGCGGTGTCACAAAGTATGCGCATTAAATTCATGTGAGCAACATTATTATTATAGAAACCGGCAAAACACGTTGGATTTTATTATTTTATGTAGATTTGACTGACTACAAAACCTCAAGTATTTCACCAAAGGGTTAGACAGAGTTGTAACCTATAGAACATTCACATTTCACCGGTTATGTTCACGTCCTATGATTTCATAGGACCACTAATTAAGGGGGTGAACGTATTGTCACCTACTGGCCACAAATCCAGGCTCTGGATTGGAAACAATCCTGATGAAAAAAACCATTAACACTAAACACGACCCGGGCGGGACTCCAAACTAGGACCTCATTTTAGCAATAACATTTGCGACCACTAGACCTACGTGTGCCAGTCAACCTGAAATATAAGGTACCTATTCATTATTTCTTCATTCTTATGATTTAATTGTAGTTTTTATAAAGAAAAGCTTTAGTTTAAGGACCTATTTATGTCAAAACAAGCAAAAAAAAAAAACATAAAGAAATAACCCTCCAAAAACTAATACAGAACTCGTTATCCTTTACCTTTTACGTGCCTACATTCTGAAAAAAAAACAGGTCAGGCCAGCCCATCCATCAGGCACCAAGTGCTCTTGGCGAAATTAACATCAAATATATACGATATTAAGTATGTAGGCCTAGTTATCACGTTTCTTAATAACACTTCAGAGATTATTTTCGTTGGTACTAGGAAAAATATGATGGAAGTAGAAGAAAAACATATTAATTGGACAAGAAGTTTTCGGAAATTGATATCATTTTCATGATTCTTTTGGCGTGTGTCCCTAATGGGAACTAACGCATATTGTTTTTTTAATACCATTTCTCCACAGACAATTTTACAACGCTTTTTCAGCAGTATTACAATGTCAATCAACCACCAGTGGTACCATTCAGCTTTATTAGTGCTGGGCAGTCAGAAAAAAAGACCGTTCCGTTTCTTTTTTCAAATTCGAAATAATTTATTTTTTCTTAAAATGCTTTTTTGACATTATTTGTCTAAAGAAGTTTTATTACACTTTAGAACTTTTATTAAAACAGATATCGGCACAAATTTTAAGATAAAAAGATAGACGAAGAAAATCTTGATACAGACTGAGGTACATTCTTACAATTTCTTACAGAAAACTCATAAGTTTCACTTCACAATATCGAACTTGTGCTCAATAGCATCTGCGCTGTTTCTTTGTATTTCATAAACTAGTTCTTGTAACTATTGTTTATTAAAGCGTGTTCCTTTAAAATTGTTCCCGTTTTAATAAAATACGGTTAAGGAAGTATTCGGTTTAATATATTTCACATTTCGTAAAATAAATAAGAATACCAAGAACAGGAAATAATATTTTCAGATGCAGTTAATATAATTTCTGAATAAATTGAATAAATAAATTGTGTGCAAGTTAAAAAAAAATATAGATACTAAAATAATGATTCAAAAGGAAATATTTTAATTTGCCTGTTCGCAAATAAACTGTTATTTGATTACAGGAAATACGTTGCGATCAATTAATAAACTATGAATATAAATTCAGAAATAACAAGATGGCTTAATTGCCTTGATATCTCAATTACTACAGAACTTGTTTAAATAACCGAAACGCATGAATAACGAGATAATAATGTTGCATCACGATATCCATATATTTTTTTAAAAATCGATGACTTTACGTTTGTGTTTTTACAATAAAAAGAATATTTGTGATATTTTTGTGAATCACTATAGAGGGTGAAAGACCACAAATGGTTACCACGTATTCAGTATTTCATAACTTACCCTCCCCCAACCTACATATTTTTTGTTGAAAAAAAAAAAAACAGTTGTTTCCTTCTAAGTGCCAGAACACCTACACAGTTAAAAGTATGTAAGAAAGCTGATTGTGGGTTCACCACACTGTATTTTGTTTTTCGTTTTCAGAAAAAACTGCCGTGGTTTTCACCTTGTATTTTAATTGTTTTTCGTTTTCAGAAAAGATGTGGTTTTACGCAATGACAGCAACTACAGGGTTAAAGTCTCAGCATTTCTTTTGCTTTACTAGACCTTTTATTTAATAAGCGCACCGTAAAGATGACCGACTGGTGTTACGGGGCGTAATGTAACGTGTTACACAGCGAGCGTTCGTGCAGTCAGTACGAAGAAACAAGGCGCTCGCAACGAGCAACGAGCGGCTCGTTGCTCCACCCCGTTGTCGGTTTTTTGGCGAATCCTTTGAATGTTACGCGCTTCAGTCAGTACGTCGCAGCGAGTCGTAACGAGCGCACACGGCACAAGCTTTGATTCTAGGTACTTCAGGCCTTTGGTTTATATGTTGTAATAATTTGTTGTTAAAAAGATAGAATGGAATTAATTTGGATTTTATAATAATTGAGTAAAATCAAAGGTCCCAAAATAACTTCGTTGTCCGACATGTTGACTACGAGTGGCAACGAATCTGGAGCACGGGCGAGCAAAGGTTCAAAGCTCCAGATTCGTTGCTCCAGTTCGAAACGAGCATGTTACACGCAGTTTAGAACACGGCGTAACGTAACATGATCGCTGCGAATGGTACATTACGGCCCGTAACACTGGTCAGTACCCACCTTAGGAGGTATATAGTATTGCCGGAGTTGCGGGACAGTTCGAAAGAGATACCGTGGCCCCGGAACACAAAGGGCGAAGAAGGAACATGGATGGGTTTTAGTCAGTAAAAGTCTGACACTCCCTCCTGCTCCGCCCAGAGCGGGAGAAGTCATTTGATGATTTCCCATCCGAAAAAAAAAAAAAAGAAGGAGGTATATAGTATAGTAATAAATCAAATTTTCAAAAGGAAATATTATAAAATCCTCTTTCCTTGCGATGAATTGAGCCGTAAAGGCTGTCAGGGCTTACAATTATCTGTACTCCCGTGGGGCCCGCCCTCGCCCTTAATTACATCGATTGATGAATAATACAAAAGAATTACAGAAGTCCCATTTTTCATGTGAAACATCTACAGGCGCGGATAAACGAAAAAAACAAACGAAAATCGCGACGCATGCCGTAGTAAACGTAAAACGTAAAACAAATGAAAAACGCGTGTGTCAGCTGGTCTCGGGGCACAATGCGCTGGGTCACAATCAAGTTCCATGGAGGAGCTGACAAAAAAAACTGATACAAACAAACAAAAGTCACCGACTTTTGAAGCTAGTTATTTTTCACGTTTTGTGTTTTTGAAGAGGTTTTATATTTGCAAAAAAGTTTTATTATGTTGTCATTTTTAGGGTTCCGTACCTCAAAAGGTAAAAAAAGAACCCTTATAAGATCACTTTCTTGACCGTCCGTCTGTCAGTCTGTCCGTCTGTCTGTCCGTCTGTCAACACCAATTTTCTCAGGAACGGGTGGATCTAGCAAGTTGAAATTTATACCAGATACTGAAATCCCTATTAGTTGTATTAAATCCGAGTCAACCTGATAAAAAGTAATGGGTAAATTTAGATTTTCGCGAAAACTTGTAAACTAGTACCAAAATTTACCTTAATTTTCATTTTTTTTTTATTTTTCGGAATTTTCCCTTTACTTGTGCTGTAGACCTTGCTATTAACCAAAATTGAGAATTCTAGGTCAACCGGAAGTACCCTATAGGTTTTGGGTCGAAAACCTATAATTATGGTAGTTTCTGTTGACCTAGAATCACGAAATTTGGCGAGAAGCAATGTCTTACAGCACATGTTAAGGCTGGGGTATCTGCTAAATTAGCAACTCTGTTTGTGGTGGTTCAAACTTCGTTTGAAATACTGTTGGAATGAAGTTCTAATCAGCTTGCACTACACAGTGGTTGTTACGTCGGTCACTGCGGGCCGAATAGTGCGAAATGAGTGGTTTTTATTTAATTGTAGCCCAATAAATCATTAGATCAAAATCCGAATTGAACACTTTGTGAAGAAACACGGGAAAAATATTTGTGTGAAAAAAAAAAAACTTAATGCCGTTTAGGAGTAGTTACGAAATTTCAAAGAAAAGATGCTTCACTTTGAATATTTTTTCATATAATAATATCTACGAGTCTACTAAGCAACATATTTTTTTTTGCACATTTATGTTCACTCATCAAAGAGGAGTTACATGGAGAAAACCTCTCGTTAGCAGATACCACCCCCTTTTTTTTTTCGGATGGGAACTCATCAAATGTCTTCTCCCGCTCTGGGCATAGCAGGAGGGAGTGTCAGACTTTTACTGACTAAAACCCATCCCTGTTCCTTCATCGCCCTTTGTGTTCCGGGGCCACGGTATCTCTTTCGAACAGTCCCGCAACCCCGGCAGGTAAGATACCACCCCCTTAAGGGAAAAATCTGAAAACCGTAAATATGTAGTTTAATAACAAAAATAGTGATTTTACTATTACAAACTTATTATTTGCGGTTGGGGCAATAGCCGTATCGTGGGATCGAACAGCCAAGTTAAGTTTGTCCTTAAAAAAGTTTGTACGGAACCCTCGGTGCGCGAGTCTGACTCGCTCTTGGCCGGTTTTTTGAATGACTTGAACCTTCTGCAATTCTCTGAGTGAATCCAATACTGATGGATTTCGTTTTATAGGCTCACTTCCCTTTGTACATCGTTATTTTGTGATTTAAAATGCCTTTTGAAACAGGAATTAAAATATTCAACTCTTTAGTGAACATGCTCATTCTGACAGGATTATTCATCGAAAAATAATTATATTAAACGACTGGCTGTTGTCCGCGACTTTCGTTCGCGGGTTTTCTTTTTGGCTCTTTACGCTTATCATTTTTAGGGTTCCATAGTTCTGACAAGGAACCCTTAAAGTTTCGTCAAGTTTGTCTGTCGGAGGTTTTGCTAAGAGACCGTTACTACTAGAAAGCTGTAATGTATGGGGCTGTAGGGGTATGTCTATTTAAAAAAAGAAAAAAGTGGTAAAAAAATGTATTATGTAGTAGGTTATTTATATTCATAATTATTATTATCCTATTATGATTCTGCTAAAGCAGCCATTTCAGTCCCCCAGCCAGTCGCGAGAGATTTCCATAAAAGGAGACGTGCAATCGGGCCCCATGACTCGAGCTCAAAACTTTAACTGTACCGATAGCATTATCTGTATATTACCAGCAATCTGTACCAGTTTTTAAGCAAAGTATGGGTTGTTTATTGTAATACTTGACGGCCATAAACTTAATGAAGCGTACCTATTTGTATGGAAATGAGTTAGCTACAATAATACTCGTAAACGAATTGCTTTTGCTAGTGAACCATAACGATTGCACTCTATACCTACGTGCTAAGTTTTATGAGAGATTTTCAGGAACAGTTCTTCAACCAGACTAATCAACGTTTAGTATTTCGTTTCCATGATATTTTTCATCTACGAGTATACCTATTGATGAGACTATATTTAAAACCTTAAATCAAGTGCAGTAAAGTTGATTTTTTGTAACAGATATAAAGGGTGTAACAAGACCCTTAGCGAAGCCGGAAGGCACTTGTTCTTCCCGTCATTGCGATCATTTTTTTTTGTTCTAGACCATACCTGGGAACCTAGCTACGGAAATATTGGGGGTCAAAGTTCCAACTTTTTCACAATTTTTTTTTAAATACGTCTTAATGATGATTATTTTAATAAAAAACTTCACGGTCTAAACTACCAGGGCAGCATAAAAGCCAAACACTTTTCTCAGCAGCGAAAATAAACAGTTGAACAATCTGCACGGTTACCGCTTGAATTGTTGGCTCTTATCACGCAAACGTTAGGATTATTAATCACATGTTATCCTAGTACGTCGACACCACGTTAGTTTCTGTGACGTCACCAGTTTAAACAGTAGAGAAACACTTGTTTGTTTGTGTAGTGTACGGGACTATTAATAATTTTCTACTAAAGGATAAATGCCTCTTCTCATAGATAGGAAGGAGGTTTAATATTTTGGAAAAGATTTGAGTATGGATGGCTGTGACAGAAGGAGCAGACCAAAGAAACGATTGATGAATTGTGTCAAAGATGACAGAAATCAATGGGTAACGGGGTATGTTAAGAAAGGAGAATTAAACTGAAATGTCTAAATAATACAATAATAAAACAATACATAAATTAAAAACTTTTAACCCCGAAGCCACGTTTTATTTAGAGTTGGCTTGGTTTAAAGGCTTATCCTTTAATTTAAACAACATAACATTAAATAAGTTCTTACCGTAATTTAACATAGGACAAAAAAGGTGTGCTGGTGTGCATTATCTTGCAGTTTACAGCTCATAAATTTCAGAAAGGAAATGTTTTGATTAATTGTCGGGAAATGATATTAGTGTGGCATTTACAGGGTTGAAATGTTTGTTTAAAACGGTGTTTGTTTTCAGCTGTTTTGCATGCAAGACACATCGTTTTGCTTTTGTTATCTTCCTGTGACTATGTATATACAAATCGAGTTTCCTACTTTTAACGGAAGGCCAAATTTATACAAGTTGTATCATAATAAAGGCAAGACCTCTCCGAATTAAAATTTTCTTACGTTTTTGCAATTTACAGGCCAGTGTTAGGCCGCGTTACCACTATGTCGTGACGATTAATATATCGTTGGTTTTTAGTTAGCAAATGTCGTGGACGACATTAATCACGTCGTCCTATATCTGAACACCTCCATTTAAATACACAAGCCACGACACTTAAAACTACACGATTATCTGTCGTCACGACAAAGCTGGAACGTGGCTTAGCACATATGTATATACAGAATTATAAGCGTTACACTCATCAATACAACCCTCTAAGTACAATGAATCCCATTGATTGATTTTTTTTATGAACTGAATCACTTACAAAAGTTGCAAAAAACGTAAGAAAATTTTAGTTTCGTTTTACCCCGGCGCTTCCCCCTTAAACGATTACTCTTTCAAGTCATCAATGGAAACTCATACTAACCAACTTTAACGTTAGCTGTAATAAATTACATGTGAGCTAAGCCTTCCAGTGCACAGCTCAACCAGCTCCTACACTTTCTATCTTAATATTCTGACGTGATGTTGCGATGTGTATGCCAATTATTAATTTCACTAAAGAAATTGAGATTTATATTATTTATTATATATTATATAAATATATTATATATTTTATAGATTTTAAAAGCGATTGAATAAGTATAAGGAAATTGTTAGGTGTTAGGCAGTAGTAGAGGAGCTTTTTGCAAAATAATAACAGCCGTTTGGGTCGATCTTTGGGTTAAGCCGCGCTTGCCTAGGTTGTTCCGTGGATTACCACCCATCACATACCGAGTACCGAAAAAGTATCCCATGTGTTAATCCAAGTCATAAACTATCTGTGTGCTAAATTTCATCCAAATCCGTTCAGTAGTTTTTGCGTGAAAGAGTAACACAGACATACACACATATAAACTTTCGCCTTTATAATATTATATTAGTGTGAAGTGTGATTGTGTGTTGTGTTTGTGTGTGTTGAGGAGCTCGTGGCTACATAATAACAGCCGCTCGGGTCGATCTTTAAGTTAAGCCGTGCTCGCCTAGGTTGGTCTGTGGATGGGTGACCACCCTTAAATACCGAGTTTCCTCGGTGCCTCGAAAAGCACGTTAAAACGTTGGTCCCGGCTGTCAATTGTAGATCTTTGACAGTTGTTACAGGTAGTCAATGGCGCGAAAGTCTGACAACCAGTCTTACGGTTTTACAGTTTCGTATTACAAACTGGGTTCTAGAAGTCAGATAGGCAGTCGCTCCATGTATAATACAGGTATTCAGCTGCATCTGGTTAGGCTGGACTGGATTATACCCCAACATGGTTGAGAAAAAAGCTAGGCATGTGATGATGTTTAGTGCTAGGCAGTGATTCATAGATTTATAATTTGACTAAATTGCGGATTTACCTAGCCTATTGAAATACGACATTAACGTTTGTTTTGTCCATGCAAATGGTATCCCTTCTCAAAATGATCATTTCAAATTGAACTAACAAGAAATAAGGAGCAATTTTCCTTGCTCATTACCCAGTTGCGAGAATACAATTCTACTAATTATTTCCTCAGTCCAATAAGAAAGCATATTTTATGTGACAACTCTGCTCTGAAAGTGTAAATATTTAATTAAAGAACTAAGAATAAAGTTGTAACAATAATTAATTAAATGTATCTAAGAAATCTGTGTTTGTACAGATTTTAGTGGACCTACGATTTTGTGATTCATTAGTATTAAGATTTTTAGGATCTTGATGTAGCAAACAACTCCTTGTTTGCTTGCTTAGTAAGTCTTGTTTAATATTGTATTAGGTACGGTCGAACAAGCTATTTGGTATACAGTTTAACCCACAAATTACATTGTAAAATGTAAACCAAATAGCTTGTTCGACCGTACTTAAAATTTTGTATTCACAGCATTTTTTTAATCCACAATCACGAATAGGCAGGAGTCTTATGTAACATTTTTTTTTTTTTGGATGGGTAATCATCAAATGACTCCTTCCGCTCTGGGCGGAGCAGGAGGGAGTGTCAGACTTTTACTGACTAAAACCCATCCTTGTTCCTTCATCGCCCTTTGTGTTCCGGGGTCACGGTATCTCTTTCGAACAGTCCCGCAGCCCGTCCTATATAACCTTAGTTTGTATTTAATTGAAGCGGTAAGCATACTGAGCTCAATCATTGAATTAGTTTTTCTCGGCGAACTTTAATGCGTGCAAGCGCAAGCAGATTCGTTTAGTCTACATTTGACAGATTCTACTTTTGACATCGTAGTCTACATTTGATAGATTCTACAATCGACAGATTCTATATTTGACAGATTCTACAATCGACAGATTCTATGTTTGACCGATTCTACAATCGACAGATTCTAAATTTGACAGATTTTGGATAAGTTATTAATTAACTGGCAACAATCATTTTTCTCACATTTATCATAAGTATTATTTTTTTCTTTCCGATTTTAGAAACATTTTTGAGTGACATTAAATGTCACTCTTAGGTTTGAATAAAAATGATCGCATTTTCACGCAGTCGATTGTTTTGGTTATGACCCCAGGACATAATAATGTAACCCTACACACGCCAACTACAACGTCAGGTCATTCTAGGACAAACATTTGTAAACCATATACTTAAAAATTTGATATTTCTTACAGGGTGTGTGAAAATAAACCCATTTAAAGATACCTAAAAAGCCAGTTAGAGATATCTAAAAATAAGTGCCGTCGCTGATAAGTTACGGCATTGCGATAAGTCAATCTTAACAACCGGTAAAGCAAGCGTTACTAGCCTGCTTTCCCGTATAGTTGCATGTGATATGTGGAGCCAAGAGCGAGAGTTACCGCTTTCTATGGGACATTAAGGGCATGCACACCAATGTGATTTGTTGACAATACTCAGCGGATGTTGAGGTATATCGTAGAAATGGATAAGACAGGTTATTCACCTGTAACCATGAATGTTGCGGAAAAAGTGAGAAAGATATTAAATATTGATATTATAAATTGATATTATTATTATTATTAGGGACCTGGTGAAGGTTGCGGGAATCCGCTGGATGCAAGTCGCACGGGACCGGTCAATGTGGCGACACTTAGGGGAGGCCTATGTCCAGCAGTGGACGTCTTTCGGCTGAAGTGATGATGATGATTAGGGACCGTAACCGAAAGGTAACCAACGGGACCAATTACTAAGGCTCCGTTCGACGTAAAATTTTTACAGAATGTCTATTTCTGTTGCCACTATAACAACAAATAATAAAAATAAATTAAAAATCAATGTGGGCTTCCCCTACTACGATGGTATGTAACCCTTAATGCGCGAGTCCGACTCGCACTTGGCCGGTTTTTTCTGATTTCTTTTTTACATTACTACTGTTGCAACGATCGATTTATTCGCAACTGGTAAAATGGAGATGTACTAAAAGAAAACCTCCGATGTCATGTCTGCCTTCCAATGTGTTATGTTATATTTCGGGGGGTGAAATCTATGGTTTATGAAAAAATTGGAACCAACTCTGATCATCATCATCATCATCATTTCAGCCGAAAGACGTCCACTGCTGGACATAGGCCTCCCCCAAGTGTCGCCACATCGACCGGTCCCGTGCGACTCGCATCCAGCGGATTCCCGCAACCTTCACCAGGTCATCGGTCCACCTAGTGGGAGGCCTTCCAACGCAACGTCTTCCGGTTCGCGGTCGCCTCTCCAGAAGTTTTCGGCCCCATCGGCCATCCGTTCTGCGAGCAATGTGCCCTGCCCACTGCCACTTAAGTTTGGCAATACTCCGGGTCACGTCGGTAACCTTGGTTCTCTTGCGGACCAACTCTGATAATGCAGATTATTTTGTCGACATTTCAGAGCAGATAAATATTCCTTAGACAGTGTAAGGGTCTTCATTAAATCGGAAAACTAACCCTCGTAGTTGAGGTTCGTTGATTTATGTCAATCTCAGTTTCTTTCAACAGTTCTTACTAAGACAATAGATTTATCTTTATCACTAAGACATGATTTCATAAATCAGTTTTTATTTAACTAAATCCGTGACTTGTAGTAATTATCGTATTAAAACGAGCCGTAGCTCGTGCTAAGTTTAAACACAGAACATGCATCGTACACTTATACATCAACATTCTTGAATTTGAAATTGAAATGAAGCGAAAACATGGCGTTTGTCGTGAACGTACGATTTTCCGGCAACAATGGAACGAATTACGGTTATTTTTAGTTACATGTTGACAGGTGGAGAAAAAACGTGAATAATTTAACTATTATAGCCATAAGAAAATTATTCACGTTTAAGCCTCGACAAAGGAATAAAAGTTACTTAGCAAAGAGGTGTATTTTAGATTATACGTACAAGAATCTGATTAAGAGACATTATACATGGGTTGCGGGACTGTTCGAAAGAGATACCGTAGCCCCGTAACACAAAATTAACATGGATGGGTTTTAGTCAGTAAAAGTCTGACACTCCCTCCTGCTCCGCCCAGAGCGGGAGAAGTAATTTGTGATTTCCCAACCGAAAAAAAAAAAAAAAAGTTGTCGCTTTGCATCCTGATCAAATTCAAGGAGGTATCTATCTATGCTAATGATTCTCGACCCGAATTGATAATAAAATCAATAAAATGGGTAGGTTTTTTTTTCTTATTTACGGTATTCGTTGAGAGCTCCTGAATTTTGACTAGGATGCAATACTACACCTTGTATATAGGAGACTGTTACAATTAGGTTGGTCAGTCAAACAGGACTTGCTGGAGAGTACGTATGTGCTGTTTACCCAAAGCTAAATTAGTATTTTTACTAAGAGTAACAAATTCATGCTGATCCCGTCTGGCCATTAATAATTCCACCTGGTTTTAAATGTTTTCGAAATCATTGACGGCGTCTAATTTATATAATTATATCTTCAACATCATAAAATTTACTGCAGATTTTCTTCAACATGACGACTTCTACGAACATCTAGAATTATACAACATGAACATCATAATATTTAATATCGACTACTTACTATGAAAATTGTTTTGCGTCCATTACAAATATAGGAAATATTGCGCAAATCCATACAAGCTCATTCAATTATTCAACAACTCTTTTGATACTATCTATGCAAAACACTCTTGTGTCTACTATGTATTTTCCCTCTTTACTTCCCTCCTCACGCGTCAATTTGTAAGACCTCTCGACGAAAACTATCTTATCAGGCACTCTTTGAGTTTCAAATAAGTTTTCACCTCAAAACAGAAGGGGACATGAATGTATAAAGCGAGTTCCTTTACTAAGACAATGTTAAGAATTTACTAAGACAATGAAAGAGAAAGATTTACTAAAACTTTGGCACACGTTGCAGTTTTAGTATGTTCATTTATTAGGTTTGGTTCAGGTTTATTTTATTTTATTCATTGAGTTCCGTTAATGTCAACAATACTGGTACCTACCCTGTTTATAATAGATTATGTGGCTACTATTTTAAACGGTCCTTCTATATTGATGCAACATGCTAATTCATATTATAATTCCCAAAGAGGTAGGCAGAGGTATACCTAGGTAATAGTATACATCTTACCTGTTTTATTTTAAGGTTACATGTAATAGAGGACAAGCGTATTGCCATCAACCAGGCCCAAATCTAGACTCCGGTCTGCTAACGATACTAAAATGATTCCTATTTCCACACAAATGTTTGATAGTAATACCTACTTTCATACAGTATGTTATTTTTTCCAACTCAGAATTTTTTCCACCATCTGTTTACATAATTACGAAGCACAAAAAAAAACTAGCTATAAAAGAAGGTAGTTTATTTTTAATTAGAGATAAGGTCAGACTTGCAGTGCTGGTTATCTAGCAGTACGCTACGTGATCCCTGTACTAATTCCCTTTCTGCTATCGTGGCATCTAAAGTAAGATTGCACACGTTATGAACTGCTATCAAGCAACCCAAAGTACAAACGATAGTTTGTACTTCAGAGTGTAATGGTAAAAGATTAAACTTGGCTTTTGGAATAGAAATAGTAGGATTTGCAGTGGGTTTCTGTAAATATGCCATCCATCTATGGACACGAACTAGAGTTCAACATTGAGTTCTTTTCAAAACTAAAAAGGTCGACGAAAAGATTTAAATTGCTGAAATCACGTTTCTGTTTAATTTACAATGACATTTAAATCTTTATTGCCTCGTTGGTCTTGTAGCAAGAGATCCTGGGGTCGTTTCCCGTCAGGCAATGTTATTGGGTTTTTCCATCAGTTATTTCTCAGTATCAGCCACGGGGTGTGGATCTATGCCCGTTTGATGGTAATAGACTCACCCTCTATTACATGGGACTTTAAACATAACTATCAAAATGTAGGTCTAATAATAGGCATACACCTCAGCCTTACCCTTTGAGGATTATTGGCGTCATGTTTTGTTATGATATTTGAATCGTATTGTCTCTCTTACTCATTCTAGAAACCGTATCCATCGTAAATATTAACGTGACCTAAATAGGTACTTTGAAAGCACATCTATTGATTTAAGTACATAATATGTATTTGAATTCGAATGAATCTTCCTCTCTTGTTACAGCAGCAGATTTACGAGAAAAGTTCAAGACTAATAAAAATATTTTTGCCAGTCAACATCAAAAACGATATCTGACTGCACTGGACGAAGGTGCCACTGTTAGAGGCTCTTTATACATTCTGATTAGCAGTGATATCCTAGTCGTGTGACCGTCGGACCGCCAAGTCATAGATCTAAAATTCTAACCCAAGACAATGAACCTCAAATTTTTTTAATTCATGTGCGTATTGCATAATTATCACTTGCTTCGGTGAAGGAAAACATCGTGAGAATACCAGCATGCCTGAGAGATATTTCTCGACGGGCATGTAAAGCCAAGTCAGAGTCCCATAGGCGCAGCAATAATCTGACACCAGGTTAGGCACTAACCACACGACAAAGAAGATACATTCTGACGATGCAACAGATTGAAATGTCACTAAATATTACATCCTTTTTATCCAATTCCGTCACAAGCCACTAAACTGACCCGCACATTAACTGCGGCTGTTATTCAAGACATCTGCATGTACGATTGTGCACACGCTATAAAATGCCCCTTCCTCGCACTTGGATCGTAAAAAACGGTGACCCTAAAGCTAAAGACAGACGTATGTGGTTAGCGACAAACTGTATACCAAATACTACATTATTTTATTGAAAGAAAGAAGAATAAATTAATTGGTTCACAGTGTAGTTAAGGATTAAGGATTCTTATGATATTAACGACCGATTTCTCATCAAAATTGTGTATTTATCGTGGCCATATTGTAGATTTGCTCACTTCTTGAAATGCTCGAGAATTTCATGAAATAGTCGCATTTCATGAAATGTCAGACGAAAAATAAAGATTGGAATGGAAACACAAATGTCTTGTCCATCTATGTCGAATTCAGACCTACGAAAGTCGGTGAATGGTAGTAACGGCAAAATAATGAAGACCTAGATAAATAGAAGTTGGCAGACTCGTCCCACAATTGATTTGTTGTTTTTCTCCATCTGTTTTGTTTATTTTTTATATTTCTTCACTTTTTATATTTTGTTGTATGAAAGTATATGTATTTATTATTAGATTTTATTCTGAAAAATTCTGTAAGTACTATTGCACCTACTGTTTTATTTCTGCATCACCCTAAGGTAGACTGGTAAAAAATGCCCAAGGCATTAAGTCCGTCTTTGTACATTATATACGTGCATAAAGTTTTAATAAATAAACCACTTGATAAAATAGCCACTGGAATAACCAATGATATCGCTTTAGGAGAGGACAATGAATACAATCACGACATAAAACCACATCCCAACGTCAAAGTCATTTAGGAAAAGCCTAACAATTAAGGGTTTAATGCTAAAGAAAAAGATCCCTACAAATAAACACCAAGTAATAACCAACAAATCTGACCACAGCCTAACAAACATTCGTTACCGAACTAACCAACCTGTATAAAAATATACAAAGGAAAGTGCGAACAATTCCTGTAGTTAATTCCGAAGAGAAGCATTATTAACACGGCTACAAAGAGAAGTTTAGTTACATTAAGACTTTAATGCCACAATGTAGGTGCTGGAGAAAGCCCATTCTGAACGACGATCATCCGATCACAGAATAATTCTATCGCAGAACATCGGTGTAGCCAATCACTGTTAGCAGTAGGCCCAGTCAAGACGTCAATTGTGTCCAAAACGTTATACAATGACACATGCATTATTCATTCATTCCTATGGTATGACAAGTTATGACAGAGCTAGCAGCTAAATGATCTCCATTGATTATCCTGCTATTCTTTACTTTGCTTCGATATTTGGACTAAGTAGCTACTGAGTTGTGGAGGTCTACTGAATCCAGTTAGACTGGAAGCCGACCACAAAGGTTAGACAAAACTGATAAACTATTTATTATCCAATTTGCCTATACAGAATTCTTGTGTTCAATGCACCAAATACATACGTTCAAACAATCTCCGTTGATGAATCCTTGCTATTCGCCCCGGTGGCTCACGGTTATAATACAAAATACTATCCTAACAATGGTACTTCTGCACTTAAACTCTTGTTTACACCATCCCAAGTAAAGTTCACGTGAGTTTGTTAAAGTTGCGAAGATACTCGTACCTTGGCTACATCACTTATTAAATTTCGCTCAAGTAGGTACCGAAAGCGGCTGAATACCGTATCATCTAGCTCAGTTGAGATTAGTACGTTTAATACTTGGATTTAATCAGTTCGAGTAAAGTTGTTATACTTGAACAATTGTTAGGCTGTGGTCTTCTTTTCTTTGATTGGCGTTCTTAGTGAGGAGTTTGTGGAACTTGGCAGGAAGATTAAGTATTCTAGCAGCCTACTTTTCTGACGGTACTGTTGAGTTGTTGGTGGTTTCTGGTCTCCTAGTATTATAATAACCAGGTAATCTTTGATTCTGAGATCTATAAAGCGATACATATACTCGATATCTTAGCACTTAAGTACTACTGAGTCCACTGACCACTTTCAACGTTATTACTTACGGCATAAGGGTGAAAATTGACACTTTGGTAAAGCGTTATTCTTGTCAGTGTCACACTTTTGTAAATCTAGAAGTGCAATACAGAGACAGGAACATGTCTCAGTCAAAACATGTACTTTGTAACTTTTCTAAAGAAAGCTTTACTGATGAAAATAAAATGCATTACTAGTTAGGGTTCACTCTTGTTAAATTTGCTTCTAAAAGATAATAAAAAATAAAAGTTGACTCCATATTTCTTTCGCCTTAATTTAATTCTCTCACCACAACAGACTTAAACCTAAATAAGTTTTCAACGAAAAATCTACGTACAAGTGAATTTAGTTCTACTTTAATTCCTAGGATGAAATTCAGGCACAGTGAGAAATCCAGACAGGCAAATAAGCGGATAAACGACAGGGGACTACACGGATACAGGTTTACGCTTTGTGCAAACACTTTTTATCTAGAAAAACTTAGCTTGAATTGCATACATTTCAACTGTGTTGTTCCATTTTTGTTGACATCGTAATGTACTTTTTATTCAGGAAAGCATGACATAATTACTGAAAAACTTTTTCAGAAAATATTATCTATGATAAGACTTTATTCTTTGAAAGTGAGCTTTACTGTAGGAAAAGTTGATTTAAAAAATCTACTGAATCTTTTTGCTTTAGAGCAATTTGCAATTTTTTTTTTGGTATCCCTAAAGAAATGTTCACTGCAACTTCCTACAAGTTTTAAAATTGTAAAAAAACAACTATTCCAGGGACAAGGCGTAATACTTCATTTTTGAAAAAAAAGAGAAATACTCAATCACAGATTTATAGTAGGTACACCTCTCCTTATCCCTTCGGGGAATACAGGCGTGATATTGTATTATATACAACGTCAGTAAACAGAAACACAATCAAATCAATTAGTCCTGAACCACATAAGGATGAAGCAATAATATTGAAGCACCAGCTATTGCTCTGAAATCGAAAAGTCTTCTGGAATGTTGATTTAGCAAAACGTGCGCCGCCAAAAGATGTAACTCTCCTTTACAAGTTTCCTACGGCAAAAACTATTTAACGGGGAAAAAATCTATCGGGAAGTGTTCTAAAGAAAAAAAAACAAAGGTATAACGACAAGGACAAGGATAAAGACATTGTCAGCCATTTTCAGACATTGACTAGCCGAAAAAGATAACCACACAATGTTGATTCTGGCTTTCAAAAGTTGCGGTGGAAATAGTGTGGCGGATTTATCCCAAAAAAACCCCCACACACAGCCGATAAACTAAACATGTACCTGCCAATACAGGCATTGCATTCTTTAAGAAGTAAGGATTTTTTCAGCAAATTCAACTTTAACTAGGTCTATTAAATGCTAACAGACATGAGATGGATGAATTCTTTCAAGATGAAAAAATAAAACACATTTCTAAGGCACTGAAACTGAGTGGCTTTCTAGGACATAATATTTATGTAGTTCAGTATGAATAAAATGTAAGACAACCGCCTTGGACTTGAACCGCGTTGGAGATAGCAGCCCACTACTTCTCAGATGAAGGAAGCCTGTGCCCCAGCAGTGGGAACCTTATAGGCTGAATATGTATCTATTATGTACTTGGAAAATATATCAGAACGCCTCATGAAGACGTAATGATTAGTTGACCACCAAAGACACTGACACTTAAAATTAGCATTTGTAATTAAAACCGCAACATTACCTTCAAGGAAAACTGTCTGTTTGAAACTTGTTTGGTAATTATTTTCGACGTGTAGGTACTCATTCATTAAATAAAATTACCAGCTTTATAAATATTTTTTTCTCTATACAAAAAATAAAACTAGGAACACACATATCCGTAACTTGCACAAGTCACACGCAACTAATCAAATCATTGTGCTGTACCTATTTATCACCGACATATGTAGCTTGTAGAGTAAGCAAGCTGAATCGGTAGTGGGTAGACCATGTCTGTTGAAGGACCGATGGCTGATGGTGCAAACGACTCTTGGAGTGGAGACCTCGGCAAGCCTAGCTAGATCAACTAGCGACCCTCAAGAAGGTGGCTGGGACAGACTGGACGTGAATGGCCAGAACAGGATCTGGCACAGCTTGGGAGAGGCCTATAGGGCCGCCTCCACGAGCGAGAGAGTCGCGGCGATATTATCATCCTAGCCACGTTTTTCTATACACTCTTTTGGGCCGTCTCCACGAGCTAGAGAATCGTGGCAATTCTCTCGCTAGTGGAGGCGGCCCCTAAGCCCTAGCAGTGGACGGCGATATGCTACGTTGATTGATTGATTGAGAAGTTTTTGTAGCATGCAACCAGCTGCAATCTATATGTGACTGTGCTACTGTGTGTGTGTGGCTGTGTGCGTGTGCTGTGTTTTTGCGTGTGTGTGTGGCTTTAGAAACGACTTCCGAAGACTAAAACATAGGTAAGCGACTTTACCCTTGAGTATTTCGCAATTCGTAAATTCTGCAATCATAAAATATTCGAACAAGATGAGAGACGTTGGGGGTCAAAAGGGTAAATAACTAAATATCTGTTTGAAAAGGTTACAATGTATCATTAATTTTAACTTAAAAGTAGATAAAATTACTAAAATATCAAAGGATAATATATGGCAATTAATGTGTTTAACTGATATTAATGGCCGGTGGCAGTTTTTGTTAGTACACTGCAATGTAGCGGCACTAGAAAAACAACGTAGCACAAAAAGTACTACAGCGCCATCTATGACACGAACGACGAAGAAGAACCCGACAACAACTGTCGGGCAGTAGCCCACCAGACATAACACCCGTCTGGTCGGAGGATCCTCCCTTTTCTATGGGGGATGAAGAGCATTACACCCTGTTCTTCATACCCCCAAAGAAACAAAGAAATTACAAGCAAATATATTTTCATATTTAATTCATAATTTCTTCATCAGTCAAAAATCTTTAAAAAAAAATGAACTTACTCCGAAGGGATATTTTTGAATCAACGTTGAATCACAAAGATCACTAAAAGCTTCTTAGATTTTAATTGACATAATCTTCCGGAAATCTCTCTAAATTTAATCTCAGAATTGTATTAATGTTCGTCCAACTTTCTTTGCAAAAATTATTCACGAAAACCGCTACTACAAGTATGAAAGCCTTTTTTACTTTGCCCGGTATAAAATGATTAGTACATAGGTACACAAAACTAATGAAATTCCATTCTATACAAACGTTTTAATTCAATTAAACCCTTTTAATTGAATTGAAACAATTGGAATCCTTCCCCTTGGTTGTTTTTGGGGGAAAACTTGTAAAGTGGAACATTGGACGCAGGACTTATAACTTAATAATGTTAATAACAATGAAAGGTCTCCATTGTGTCGTGAATAAACTAAAGTTAGCGCTGTCAAAAGAATTACCAAGAATTTAGGTCTATACCTACGTAGGTACAGACTTACGTTCTTGGTAATTCTTAGTATTTGAAACAAATACATTTATATTTTCAACAAAATGGAACATACTATGTACCTATATGTAAATAAGCATAGTCCTACTAAAGTAAAAAGTATTTTTCCATTACAAACAAAACTATTACCATCTATGATGACAACGAATGAATGAATGAACGAACGAACTCAGTAGAATCGGAAAAGACAAGTAGTTTCAAAATATTATAGCTTTCTACACTATCATCTCTTTATCATTTTCCTTGATGACAAGCAACCAATTCATTATTCTTAGATTTTATCATCGTGGAAACTCAATCGATCATATTTTTAATCACACGTCAACATCATCTTCCACAAATGGTGAAAAATATCAAAAAAAAAAAACTTTATAAATAACTACTTCTTAACTTTCACTAGTAAAAAGTATTTGAACTTTACTTCTCAATCAATAAGTTATTAAATGGTTGTTATCTAGAAATTTTACCATAGCGTAACTGTGTTGCTATAGTAAAATATCACTGTTGATAAGCTTGAAAACTGGTATCCGTGAGAAATGCTTTCTAATTTGTGTCATTCATATTTCTGTGGTATCTTAATATTTGCTTACTGAGAACAAATTCATTTGCTTACATGATTTCATTGGAGATTTTTTTATTAAATAATAATGTTTCATGTATTCGCTAAAATGTCCAAGATTCTGTTAGTAGAACAAAATGATCAAACAAACCTTATCGAAAATGTGTTTACAAAATTGTTTTTTCTAAAGGAATAAAAAAAAACTTAAACATAGACACCTAAATTAGAACATCAACAACAACAAAACAAAAATAAACAATTGAAAAGAAACAGTACTTAGATTCCAAGAACGCACTTTAACATTTCAAGAACATTCTTAGACAGTCAAACGGAATACTAAATCATTAAAATTGCCGTTACAAATCCTCATTACTTTGTATACAACCGTCTTATGCTCCCGAATAATAAAGAAAAATATTCAAAACATTCACCCACCCTTCTACCAACACTATAAATAAAACTCTCCGTCTGTTTATGTGCGCTTATCTCTAAAACTGCAAGACCGATTTTAATAGAGCTCTCGCCACTCTAAAGTCATGTTTCTGAATCGAGATTGGAAGGAATAAAGCTTTATGCTGGTTTCCAGATATTAAGGCAAAATTGAAACCAGTCAGATAGCTGTCACGATAATTCTTCTATAAAGACCCCACCCGGGTTGCTTTGCTAAAGGAGTATAAAAATCCACGGACAATCTCGGCGGGAAATTTATAGCAACAATAAAATGTGGGATGTTTCCTCGCTCCAGCTAAGAGCTGTACCGGAATTGTTTGAGCCACCATTCGTATAGTTCTTCACAAATATATCGTCTATCACAATGCGGTAGTGTTGAACTTTGTTGGCAAGATTAAAACGCTCCCCGCGTTAGGGTTTCCTTCTGTCAAAATTGGTGCAACTTTGTACGTGATTTCATCAGCTCAGAATGGCGTAATATCTTTGATGGGTTGGTTTATTTAAAAAATACTGACTCGGTTTTTATGGCAAGTCTTATATTTTTTGACGAATAAAGGAAGTGGACCAAAGAAATTATAAGCTTTTACACCGACAGCCACTAAACTAAATAAAGTAACATTTTTATGAAACTATAAAGACTCTTATTTACCGATTTGACAGACAAAATAAGAGACAATAATATGCTCTAAAATTATTAAAAATCCTTGGTTTCAAGGCAGTTCCGAGCATTACTTTGTGTTTTAAATTTTAAGACACGCTTGCGCTCACGCATTTTTCCATGACGAAATAGATCTTTATCTTACTCTAAAAGGTACCTACTTACCTACTTTTGGAATGACCAATAACAATAATAACATAAATGTTACTTTGTCATTTCAGATTGGACAACAAACTGCACGAACTTTGAAAATAAAAGTGTTGATGATTCTTTTTTTAACAGAATGACAATTACGTTGATGGTGAAAATAAAAAGGGCTAAATCGTAGGGTGAAGCTTTAGAGTGAAACCTTATGAAGAAACCATTAAGTGTATTGAGGAACTTCATCATCATCAGCCTATAACAGTCCACTGCTGGACATAGGCCTCTTCAATCCCACGCCACTTAACTTGATTCTCAGCAACTCTGACTCAGTTGCCACCAGCCACCGTGCGAAGATAGCCGCTCCACCGAGCCTGAGGGCGTTCCTCCTTGCGCTTGCCGATTCGCGGTCTCCACTCAAGAACACACAGATTTACACTCCTACTTATAGATTTATACTACTTAGGACAAAACCACAGGTTGCCACAGTTTTTTTAATGTTAGCAATCCGGCTATTGACAATGGTGTCGATTCTGTTGTGCATAAACTAAACTTCTATTGCTATCTTTTTCTCTCCAATAAAACGAGAAAGAGACGGACGTAATTTAGAGCTGTCAAATTTAGTTGGAACTAATATTTCTATACAAATGAAGGGTGCACGTAAAAACATGTCGACTAAAAACACGGTGAAGCGTAAGGCATAAACTAGTTTGACATTTCTAACTTAGTTCATAGTTATAGCCGGCCTTTTCTCGCACTGCCTTTTAATAAAACAGAGCAATAGTCTAAATTAAGTTTAGTTTGTGCACAACAGAATCGACACCGTTATCTAAAAACCATAAACTTTTACGAAAAATCTCTCAATTGTAATTGAATTACCTCACAAACCAGTCCGAGCATAAAAACACCAAGGCTAAACCATAAAATAGAGCATTTAAAGTAATTTCTAAGTATTGTAATAGTATCTGCGGAGGGCTATTCACCCAGAGCTCGCTTTCGAAATCAGTTTCACTATTTACTAGCCTCTCCGGCTAGTCGCTTGTCTAGTCAGCTGGTGTACAAATTAATGGCCGAAGTTACTTCGAATTGATAAAATATTAGCACCGAATGTCTAGGAAATTGTATGTTATGAATTATGGTGATATATTGTCATTGTAAATGTTAGTTTATCGAGTTCGGAATAGGGTTGGTTTTATATTTAATTAGGCTTGCAACGGTCTTGTGAAAGACTGTTTTAGGCGAATTCTCGTATAAGCGTTACTGCTGATCATGCGGACTTGGGTTTGATTCCTAGGTTAGTGTAATTGGGTTTTCAATCATGAATTTTTTAGTAAAAGACCGGAGTCAGAATTTATGCCTGGCTAATAGGCTCGCCCCTATTGCATGGACTTAAACATAATTGGCAAAATGTAAGTGAAGGTACTTTATAAGTTTGTGATTTGCCTAATCTAAATCTGCATTCAGGGATTACTGGCGTAATTTATTTATATATTAATTAGAACGGTTGTATAACCGTACCAGTAACCAGTAACAGTAATTAATTAATTTATTGTGTTGTACTGTATTCTTATGTATTTTATTGTATTGTAATATTTTGTTGTATTTTGAAAAACTGTAATCACGTTTCATAACAAGTATTTAAAAGCTTACATAAATGCAATATTTTTATTTATTTATTAAAACTTTGTGCACAACTTAAAACTGTACAAATGCAGATTTAATTAATGCCTTGGGCATTTACCAACCGCTTTAGGCGTATTTTTTATTATAATTGCACGATAATTCGATATCATAAATAAACATCAAGCAAATAATATTAAGCTAATAGTAATAATCATACTTAGATCAAAAAACTAAGACATAAACACTTCCTCATTTTTGAAATGACATAGAAAATTTTAATAATGCTTTGGTCACGACTTTTTTATCATAACTGCTACGATGCCCAATATCAATATTATTATAATGTCAATTTTTTACTAGTTAATAATGTAACATTATACTTATTGTATCCGTTGAAATATACCTAACATATTCAAATATTTAACTCTATTTCATGACACGTGTAAGCAAACTTGGTTAATTTTATGTTCCGCATAGTTTGTCGAATCAACATTGATGAACAATTAAACTGTTAACAATGTTCTACCTACACTTGCGTATATTGAAATAGACAGTCAACATTTAAAAGATACACGCGACTGAAATAAGTTTATAATATGTACGGTTTATGAATGAAAAAGTTTTTACTCATGTTTTTCTTTTACACTGTTCTTTGATATCTGACTTGTGCTTCTGTTTACACAAAAATCGAACAATTATCGTAGTTAATCTAATTATTCTTTGGCCAAAGAATTAGCATTGCCATTCAACGTGGCAATGCTGTCAGTCTACTGGGCACGTTCCCGGATGACAGTGATGCGGAGACAGTACTTTGACGCCAAATGTCCTATTGTCGTCGTTGTATGTATGTAGGTACTTACTTTCAGTATAAACGAATCAGTGCACTTGCGTGCGTGCATGCACCGCCAAATTTATGTGTGTGTTAACTGCTACCTGCTACCTATCTAGTCTTTATTTTTTTATTACCATATTAATATTTATTTTTAAGCATACAAAAAGGTAAGGTACCTAAGTAATAAAATTTCCAATTACGACGAAACAATTTAATATTTTATTATCCCTTTATAGAAATATTATAGTGCGCTTCGGCAAGTGCACGCGGACTACTATTATTGTTTGTTTCTTTTAAGTAATTGTTTTTTAACATAATTACATATATTTTATGCAAACTGTTGTTTTATTGTAATTTCTAATCTAATATTGTATTGTTAATCTTATATTGTTATATTATGCTGACTGGATGAACTTATTTGACAATTTTACCAAAGACTGTGTAATTAATGTAGATGAAGAACGTAAAGTTTTCAGACTGTTAGAGATGGAAGCGGAGTCGTTTTTTAATGTCATCTTATTTTATTTGCACCAAATATGATCGGCTGTTGCTCATTTCAAATCTGGTGCCAGTACACGGTGACAACCGGCCCCTAAGTGGCCCTAAGTACAGATACACATTTACTCCTCATTATGATAATGCATTGCAATGAAAATTCACAAGCCCACAATTTATTTTACGATTATAGTAATTTATGACAAGGTTGTATGTTAAAGCGTTTATCTTTTTAGGGTTCAGTGACTAAAGGGTGCCAACGGAACACTATTGCTAAGGTTCTGCTGTCTTTTCGTCCGTCTGTCACAGGGCTGTATATTTTGAATCATAATAGAATAGACCCTTGAAATTTTCACAGAAATGAAATAAAGTCTTATTTGCTATTTTAAATGCGAAATTTTGTGAGAATGTATGAATGTTTGTTCCTCTTTGACGCAGAAACGGTTAAACGGATTTGAGTGAAATTTGGCACACAGATACTTTATAACCTGGATTAACGTATAGGATAATCCCCGAATAATTCCTGGTAGTAGAATTCTGTGGGATAATTTTCAAACTCGGCATGGACGAAGCCGCGGGCATAAGCAAGTTAATAAAAAAAGCAGGTACGAAACCCTTCGTGTGCGACTCCAACTCGCACTTGGCCATTTTTTTTTGTCTTAGTTTTGACTGGCCAACGCTAATTGGTGGCCACAGACAATTTAGACTTTAGATACACATACTACCCCATTACCGTGAAACTTAATTCAAGGTGTGACCTACTTTTAATTACAAACAAAGAAAAAGTTTAAATACGCATTTAATTTTGACATTTACAAGCTTTTAGTAAAAAATAAATGTCGCTTTTAAGTGATTAAATGCGGGTTTTGACTTCGTATTTATGAAGTTAAAATCCAAAAGTTATTGCGGTTTGTTTTTGTTGTTGTAAAAGATGAAAAAAGAAGTTATACTTAAAACTGGGCAAAGGAACCATCTGATTTATTATTTTTACAAAACATAATATTATGATCCTCCAATTAATTGAATAACAATTATAATTTTAAATATCTTTCTCGAAAAAAATAAAATCGAATATAAGTTTTCCATATTTTCTCTTCATTGTAAAAGTAAATAAACGTTTCATTTTACTGATGTGTTATAATAAGATGGGTACATCTTATCATAACACATCATTAAAACGAAACGTTATTCCATAAACACATGTAACGCTTGTGGGTCACCGATAGATGGCACTGTTACTAGAAACCCGCCAACTTGCGGTAAAGGCGCGAATGCATTGCGGTATCGCAACGGGACGAAGTTAATGACTACTCTTTAGCACGTCATTGGAATGAGAACAGCGGATATGTTAACGACTTGTGAGTTGTTTCTTATAATAAACATCATGTTTATGATGAAACGGTATTATTGACTTAAGTGCTTTACTGAAAATACACGTCTTTAGTGGTTATAAATATTAAGATCCGGTATGATTTCTTCAGCAAGATTTAACTTGCTTAGATTGAATAATTTAAAATTCGAAGTATTACTTATGTTATATTCTTAGTTCCCACCAATTAAATATGTTTTTAACAATTTTAATGTAAAATAACATCGGTACAGTCGTATACAAAAAACTTAATCAAACGTAATTTATGTTTTTTTGTGATTTATTCCATTACATCCATCAATCATCGAACGACAGGTTTGAAGGGTAATTATTTTAAGTGTATTCAATAATCTCATTAGTCAATAAATCATGAAAAGATATTTAACGAAGGTACTAGTAACTTTATTAAATTACTTACCTTGAATTGACTTTCGAAATATTTTACTGAGAAATATTATTTTCATAGCTGTCAAAACTTTATCTTGTAAGTGATCCAGCCTATAGAGTAACTTCAGTTTCAGTTTGTTAGTAGATAATGATCCATAACCACGCTGTTCTAAGAAAATACCAAAAGTAGGGTTCTCGATCTACTAAGTTAACATTTAAGGGCACGCTGCCAACGGCAGATAAACTGTCGACGGCAGCCGTCGACGTTTCGGCGGCTGCCGCCGGCGCGTCGACGGCAGTCGTCGACTGTTGGCGACGGCTGCAGTTTATCTGCCGTTGGCACCGTGCCGCTCGTCTGTAAAAACCCTAAGCTTTAAAGAGATTTATCAACATTAATCTGCCCTTATCCCAATTTATTTAAGGTCGGCGCAGCATGTCTTCTTCTTCCATACTTCTCTATTACTTTTCATCTCAGCACCTCCTTTCTTGCCTTTTTTTTTTCGGATGGGAAATCATCAAATGACTTCTTCCGCTCTGGGCGGAGCAGGAGGGAGTGTCAGACTTTTACTGACTAAAACTCATCCATGTTCCTTCATCGCCCTTTGTGTTCCGGGGTCACGGTATCTCTTTCGAACAGTCCCGCAACCCCGGCAGGCATCGGTCCTTGCGGACCCCTTCCTATTGCTGACTCTCTTTGAGGTGCGCGTGGAACACGAACGCGCCGTCGACTCGGCCTGTCGTCATGAGACGGACGCACGGCGAGCTAGCCCATAGCCCACCGTCCACAGGCCCGCGCGTACGGTGGCCGGGGGCCACGTGGTGGCCCCTGACGCCCGGGGCGTCTCCCGCGGCGGCCGGGACGCTGTGAGGTTCTCTCCCTCTCACGTTCCGCCACCTCCTTCTCTAGCATTACTGCTTCGCAGAAGGAGGTGACGGCGTCCCATTCCGTCTCGCCCCGGACCATGGCTTGCACCAGGGCCGGACGCAAGAGGTCGCCGCCGCCAATCGGCGCTTCGAGGACACGGCGGTGCTCCGCCCACGCGGGGCGCACCTCCACCGTGTTCTCCACCGTGTCCTCCGGTCGATCCTCGCAATGGAAACACCCGGGCGTTTCCTCCCGCCCGATCTCCTTTCTTGCCTTAAGGCCATGGCATATGGGTGGACTGTGTGGAGGATGATATCGTCCTTCACACAGTCTACCCAGCGTTTACCTATTATTTTACAATAATTTATTGATAATGAGGAAATTAGGTACATTTTTGACACATTAAAAAAATATGTAGATTTTTGTCCTAAGAAACTGCTTGTAAATGACATCATTTCTAATCAAAGCTAGGTAGGTAACACGACCACAGATAATATCTTCAAACTAGCTTCAGACGCCTGCAGGAAGAGAAGGTGTTGCTAATCTTTATCGATATCATCGAAACTCAATTATCACCTATAACATATTTAAATATTCCTCATAAAAATTGCTATGAATATTGAGTGGACATATTATTATAATACCCAGTTTCTGAATCTAGTGTTTAAAGTTGAGAACTTGTCAAACTTCACTGTATTATAACTTATGCAAATAATCAGAAAAATGTAGCCCACTACATTTTTCTACCATACAAAAATTTTTTTGCAAAACAAAAAAATCGCTTTCGACTATGTTTGCTGAAGCGATGAGGAAGCGGAGCGCTTCACTATTAAATCGCCTACGAAGCGGCTCGAACAGTCTCCTGAAGGTTTTGTCCGAGCGGTGGGACCTGTCCCTGATAAATAGGTAAGATGCAGCTTCATGTTAGCGCCTCTCCTCGTGACTTTATATAATTGTGTATGTTTAATGTTAAATTGATTGATTGTTTTAATGTGTCCTACTACTAATAAACCTACTATTCATTTATATTTAATTTAATTCAATTGTATGTATAATTTTCTTTTTTATTGATTATTTTAATGTATTTTACTTTTATGTGTTTTTAAATTTTTATATTCTGGAACTATGGACTGTCTGAAATAAATTAATTTATTATTTATTATTATTGGAGGAATCACCTTTAAATTAGGCTTGATAAGTTCCCAATACACAAACCGCGGGTGATAGACAGACAAATTCTATCAAAACCAGTTCAAGACGAACAGAATCTGGAAAAAAAAGATTATAGGCTACATAAGTCACGATTACGAAGGCCCTTTCAACCTTTCTAATTTCATCTGAACTCAATGTAGTTACCGAACTTCATTGCGTGCCATACATTCCCATAATAATAACAGGGTAATTTTGAAAACCAAACTTCATTATTTTTACCGTACACCTCCGGAAATTATAACACTTTCGTCGCTCACTCATGACGGATGCCAAAATCGTCAATTTCATATTTAAATCCATCACGAAACCCGTTTATTGCGGTTTCATAATTGGCTTTCAAAGAAATTTCAACTTTATTGTATGAATGCTTAAAGTCTATGAAAGCTATATCTTTTGCTATGTCGCTTACGTTTTTTTTTCTATTGAGTAAGTAAATATGGGAAAGCAGTGTAAAATAATTTGTTTTACTTATTGATGAACGTAAAATTAGAATTCGTTTTTGATCGAAACGTGAATTCATTAAATCGTGCTGTGTCGCACCAGATCAGTAATTAGAAAGAAGGTAATTAGTAGCAAAACATCACGCCTGTAATCCCCGAGGGGTCAGGCAGGGGTGTATCTAATAGTACACCCACGTCGCCAGTTATATTAAAGTCCCATAAAATATGGAGTGAGCCTATTGCCATCGACCGGGCACAAATCCTGACTCCGGGTTACTTAGAATTTCCTATTTTTAAATATTTAAAATGGAAATCATTGCAAAACTCGTTTTATTAACTAGCATTTCGACCGCGACTTCGTCCACAATTGTGATAGCTTGGCTAATATAATGATATAAATATAATTTGTAATCTAGAGCCCCCACGAACAATGTATCTTTCTATCACTAAAAAAATACAGAATAATTGGATCACTAGTTTCGGAGATTACCGCCTACTGCAAACTAACAAATCTAAAAATAAAATTTACCTATTTATAATATTATAAGCATAAGAATTATAAGCATAATATTCAGCTATCATAGTTTTCGTGCCGATATTAATTAAAGCTGAAACGACCAGTCTATGATGTTTGACAAAGGCTTTGGAGTAGAATTAACTCGAATAGAACAATGATTATAGCTTCAGTCGGATATATATCTATTTAAATAGAATTCAACTAGTTATTATACAATAACTATCAAATGTCAGACAAAACAGATCCAGAATCTGTGGCTGTTATTGAGAAATTCCTAATGGAAAAGCCTACCACCAGCGTGTTTTACTGTTGCAGTTTTGAGAGCAGTGGTGATGAAGAAAAAAACAATATGAAGTACCTAAATTCCTTTCTGGGTTAAACCTATGACCTATAACTCGAAGGTAGCAGCAATTGCCATACTGGAACCAACCAGTTGAGCGCTTTAGAAATAAAACAATTTTCATAAAATATACTTCAAAAACATAGTTTTTTTTTCAGGATTCAATAGGCTAAGAATCGACAAATAACTATGTATCAATATATCTTCAAAAACAAATAATGTTGGTAAACAATTTACATAGGCATACTTAACACCTAATTGGCGTTTCGGAAGCAATTACAGCAATACTCATTCGCGTAACATACAAATACCATTTGATTCCAAAGATTTCGAATTAACAGCTGAACCAAATTGAACCTTGACTCTCCGAATTTAAGGTCAAACACTGACTGCAAAAAGAAGTACAGAAAGTTAAGTGTTAAAAGTTTATAGTCTGTGGAAGTGTAATAGGTATCATTGTGCACGCGTCGATTTGCTAAACAAATTATTGCTAATATTAACTATTACAATTAACATTCTAAGAATTTCTACGGTTATTTTTATTGATATCGGCCCTTATAATTTGGACTGCGTCAGGCCTAATTGGACAGCCGGTTAGCCTTGTTATGGGAACTTATGCTGCTTACAGATTTTTGTAATAGGGGGTCCAACTAACAGATTCGCCTAGGATCTCTACTCTCGAACTTCGGAGCTACCCTGGTGCTTGCCCTACAGAACTGCGCTGACGCCTTTCCAGCAGAGCTGCCCTGACGCCTGATCTTCGGTGCTGTCCTGGCGACTGTCCTACAGAACTGACCTGGTCTGACACTATCTCAAATATAGTATTTTTTAAACTACCACCTTCATACCTCCCATAGAGTGCTTTTATAAATAGCTGTATTTCTTATCTCGCTTATTGTATCTCCCTTTGTTAAATGTAATTGATAAAGTCTACTTTTACCCTTTTATTTGTTAGGGAGTAGGTAGATACGACAACCACAAATAAACAAACATACACAAAATCACGCTTTTATCCCCAGAGCAGGCAGAAACTACAGAACGCCACCTGCTATGATCCTCACATGACTCCTTTTGCTTCGTCCACAATTTTACTTAAATTCTACCTTATAAGCTTCGATTTAGTCTCGAAAAAATTCTCCTGGGCATTCCTAATGTTGTACAATCTCGTCCATAAAGCACATCAATTTTCTCGCACATTTTTTTTTTTAATTTCTATTCAAAAATAGAATCAATACCACACGAAACGCTCGAGGCGTATTGGAACGCGATCACATTATTTGAACGGCGGCATTAGCGAAACCCACCTGATTGCAAATGGCGGCGTTTAATACATCGCTGCAATTTGTAAAATAATTAAAGAAGCCTCAGGCATTCTGCGGTTATACGTTTACATGTTATATAATCGATGTTATGTAGAATTAGGTAACGCATGTTTGCATGAATAATTTTGTTAGAAAACTCGCAAAATTATTATGATGGCGGGGTTTTGTCAATTATTTTTAAGCTTTTTCCTTGCTATTGAGAATTATGTAATCGAATACAGCTAACTTTTTAATTCAATCACTATTACGAGAAGGTTGCGTAAGTAGAAGAGTAGGTATTTTTATAATAGAGTTTTCAAAATTCCCTACCCGATATATTGAAAATCAACACCAATCAAAACTATGTAGAAATACCTACGTAAATTAAAACAACTAAAAATGTAACACCCCAAGCGTTACAACAACACTCGGTATTTACCAAACAAGTAAAGACTTTATTTTGCAATAAAAAAAGGAAGAAAGCGAACGCATAATGACTCAACCTTTTGTCTCTAGTCTTCTTGTTAAATAACTTTAGCGAAGAAACTATTTACACACAAAGCCTTTAAGAAAATTGCCTTTTCACACAAAATGCCAAAGTGTTTATTACGTAAACTAAATTAAATATTGTTGATACAATATTGGCAAAGTTTGTGCTAAAATAAAAATACAGAAGCACTTGTCGTAGTGACTGTACTTTTACATTTTTTTTTCCCTATCCATTTTACCTTTACTTTAACATTTCACTGAGAAGTTTTTTTTAATACACATACCCCCGAATACAGAAACACTCACTCAAAATTTAAGGGCTGCTTAACATTTGAGCAGCTCCTAAACTTTAAATTTCGTATGGCCATACGTCACTTTTGAGTATCTGTTAAATATAAGTACTAGTTAAATTTTGTGTGACGTTTCAGTATTCGGGGAATATAGTGGCAGAAAAAAAGACCGACGTCTACTCACACAAGAATAAAAAACACAATCCGCCAAAAAAACAGACCCAGAAAGAAAACTGTCCCCTAATCACATCACACTAATTACATAGCAGCGAAATCTATCCCTTATCTTTCTGATATGGGAATACACTTATCATTCCCTATTTCCTCTTCCGTGACAACGGAATGAGTCGGCTGTTCCAATTTCTATACAGTGTAATTAATCTTGGGCTAAATTGATTCGTGTGTTGTGCGAAAAAGTGGGCGAATGTAATTAGCGGTTTGTCTAAATGAAATCTTGCGAGGATTATTCTTTTGTGGGAGGTTTTTTTTCTTGTATGGCAATAATTGTTACCTATTTCTGGAAGAGATAATCTGATTCATAAATAAGTTTTCCCATCAAGGATGGTTTTGCTCTTGTGATCCGATCTATGAAATTCCCTAATTCTGGAATTTTCTTTAACATAATATTTGGATTTTGGACTCAATTTTATAAAATGCCATTTTTGAGCCTAGTAATAAATAATCGAAATAATGCCTATTTGATTATAGAATCCAAGAACGACTGCGCTCCCAGTTAACACAAGAAAACTTTATATTTTATAAGGTCTTCTTGAATCGATCATCGAAATGTTTTTTTCTACATTCACTATTTTCTACGTGCCACAATTTCCGCATGACGTGACACATTGACACTCAACTGTCATCATAACCTGTCAAAAGGTCGTTGACTTCTCACAACATTGTGTGTCTGCAACTTTTAAACTGCCTCTAACTGGCCAGTAGCATGCAACTTGCGCATTGGCAAATCGGTATTTTCTAGGCAATATAGTAATCAACGATATTGCCTAAGTGGTCTGTAGTTTATGCAAATAAAATACGTAAAATCAAAACTTTTAACAATGAACCTTATTGGCATACCCAGACGAGATTATTTTGACAAAATGTGAATTATGACCGGCTGTAGTAAAAATACAAACACGGAAACACCAAATGTCAACAATCCATTTTTCGGCTTCTGGCCTTCCAAAGACCGAATTTAAGGTAAAATTCTTCCAAATAACCGCCACATTGACAGTTACAAACGTTAAACGACACGCGGTCAACATGTGTCCGACATATTTTTACAAACAGGTGCATTTGCCGAATCTTAACAGACAAGCCCTCAAAACCAGTTTCAACGACAATCGTCCGACAATGATCAACACCTGAATCAAGAAAAAGAAAAGTACAGAAAGCTCACTTGTTTAAACCTAAGACACTTAAGAAATAATCTGGCCAAATGGTGATTTGGCAGTCAATTTTATTCAAAAACCGAACGTGATGCAAATTATAGGTACTGCATTTCCTTTACATCCGAGCATAATTATTAAGCGGTCACTAACCGTCCCTTTGTGCCTATTTTCCTTGTTTCGTTCTGTCTCCTGCTGAAATAGAGGGAAGTGGAAATTACGGTGTTTTCCTACTCCTCCACTATACTTTTCTGATTAATTTCGTTGCGGGATCCAAGACAGTTAAATTCATTCTCTGGGACTTCGTCGAGCTTCATTGTCTCGGCGCTTTTCTGGTGGTCGCCACTGTTGATTCTGGCTTTCAGGAGTTACAGTGGTTTGGGAAAAGTGGGGCGGGCTAGTCCCAAAAAAAAAATGCGGTCACCAACATCTCACTCAGACCCAGCAGAAGCCGAAGCTTACCTCTCCGAGGGTGCCCTTAGCACGCTGTCGCTTAGTCTATAAGTTTTTATACTCAATGCACCCACAGGATAGTCCGGTTAAGCAGTAGTCAACCTTATAGGGTGACCTACAAGATCCCAAGAAAAAAAAAAGAAAAGAAACGGTTACTAATCTAATAATAAGTACAATGATTTATCAAGCATGCTGTCAATGCCGTGAATTCCAAACAAGATTTTTATATTATTAAATGTCTTTCGTTTATAAGAGAAGATCAATCATTTATTGGATAAACCTTCTGCTCTTATCTCTCTCGCATACAAAATTGGAAAGCGATTGGGCGATAAAGCGTCGCGCGCGCACCTGTGCCTTTCACGCCATACATTGCGTAAGCTTGGTATGCGCGCTTTTGTGCTAACCGTTTATTGATATTCATAATACTGGGTGGGTTATACATGTGTCTTCTGTTATTGCATGTTATATCATGCGGTTGATTATCCGCTGTTTGTAAGTCTTCGTTCGTTTGTGGAGTCATTGTTGCGTCTTAAGGAGTGGCGGCCATTTTGTATTGGATTATACTTTACGGATATGGATAAGACAGCCTCAACCACAACTCACCTCAACCTCAACTTCAAGATAGTTAGTAACATGACAGACTTCACTCTTTGATAAAAGGTTATAATTTTGGTGTTAAAACTTAAAATTGTGGCGCTTAGATGCCATTGTACGAGTAGGTATAACCAATAGAGAAAAAAACAACAAAAAGTAATCAAATATGAAAAATAATGCTGTAATAAAAAACAGAAAAACACTACAAAGTTAACACCAACAAAAAAATCTAAACCGAGCTCTCCATTTGATTCACTAAACCCATTACCAGTAAAAAAATAACTGAATGAAACCACAATGACCATGTAAAACCTGAATTTATTCACACGTGTTAAACTAGGATAGAATGGAACTATAGTTCTGTCTGTGGGCTTAGCACTAACGTCATGGGTTCAATTCCCAGATCGGGCGAAGTGTTATAGGGTTTTTTTCTATCAGGAATTTCTCGGTAGCAGCCACGGAGTCTTGATTTGTGTCCGGTTGATGGCAATAGGCTTGACCCCTATTACATGGGACTTCAACATAACTGGCATGGGTGTACAATTACTATCAACTGACTATAAGAATATAATTTTAGTCAAAATACCTTTATTTTGCAGGCTATTTAAATTTACGATTCTAAGATCGTTCGAATTAGCGTTACGTTTTTGGCGTGCACTGGGCTTCGTGTTGATTACAACCCACTCCTTTTTATAGCAAGGAAGCCTATCTCCCAACATGCAACAGTGTGAACATCACAGGCGGTGTATTATGCTTACGTCCGCGTCGTGCTTATGGTAGTAATTAACCCATTTCAATTATCGTATAATGCGGGTCAATTAATACCTTATTGCAAGAAGGCCTATCTCCCAGCAGTGGAAACATTATAGGCTGTGCATTATGATTACATCGACGTCGTGCTTTCGTGCTTATGGTCTACGGTAGTAATTCGTTCAATTATACTGATAATTGAAATGGGTCAATTATTACCTAATAACTAATTGATAATTAATTATTCAACGTGGCATATGAACTTGTTGCAAGGTGTATAGCATCATATTCATAATAGATCATTATGATTTTAATTACCAGTAATGTGAAACATTTGTGGTGTATTGTGGTTGTGATTATATTATTATTGTGATAGAATTTAATTTTGATAGTGACTTACAAAGCTCTTCGACTAACTAAGCGTGTAGGTAGATCGTGATCACATAGTTAGGTTAGGGCGTTAGTTTTTGTGGTGTATTGTGGTTGTGATTATATTATTATTGTGATAGAATTTAATTTTGATAGGGACTTACAAAGCTCTTCGACTAACTAAGCGTGTAGGTAGATTGTGATCACATAGTTAGGTTAGGGCGTTAGTTTTTGTGGTGTATTGTGGTTGTGATTATATTATTATTGTGATAGAATTTAATTTTCATAGTGACTTACAAAGCTCTTCGACTAACTAAGCGTGTAGGTAGATCGTGATCACATAGTTAGGTTAGGGCGTTAGTTTTTGTGGTGTATTGTTGTTTGTGATTATATTATTATTGTGATAGAATTTAATTTTGATAGGGACTTACAAAGCTCTTCGACTAACTAAGCGTGTAGGTAGATTGTGATCACATAGTTAGGTTAGGGCGTTAGTTTTTGTGGTGTATTGAGGTTGTGATTATATTATTATTGTGATAAAATTTAATTTTGATAGGGACTTACAAAGCTCTTCGACTAACTAAGCGTGTAGGTAGATTGTGATCACATAGTTAGGTTAGGGCGTTAGTTTTTGTGGTGTATTGTGGTTGTGATTATATTATTATTGTGATAGAATTTAATTTTGATAGGGACTTACAAACCTCTTCGACTAACTAAGCGTGTAGGTAGATCGTGATCACATAGTTAGGTTAGGGCGTTAGTTTTTGTGGTGTATTGTGGTTGTGATTATATTATTATTGTGATAGAATATAATTTTGATAGGGACTTACAAAGCTCTTCGACTAACTAAGCATGTAGGTTGATCGTGATCATATAGTTAGGTTAGAGCGTTAGTTTTTGTGGTGTATTGTGGTTGTGATTATATTATTATTGTGATAGAATTTAATTTTGATAGGGACTTACAAAGCTCTTAGACTAACTAAGCGTCTAGGTAGATCGTGATCATAATACATAATTAGGTTAGGGCGTTAGTTACGCACTACACCCTAACTAGTTAATTTACTCGACTGCTACTACTAGTTTTACTCATTTAACATAACATAACATCACGCCTGTCATCCTAAAAAGCTTAGACAGAGGTGTACCTAATATTACCCATACGAGTATTTAACCATGTGTGTAGTTTAGAAACGCTTCATGTTTTGGTTCCAAGTTAAAGGGAGCGAGCTTAGTGCCATCAAACGGGCACAGAGGTCCTACTCCCTAACGCTTCGTCCGTATATTCGGACCTATCCGTCTGTCTCACTCGCACTCATCTGCAGACGTGCGCGAGAGAGACGGATAGATCTGAATATTCGGACCGAGCGTTAGAGAGTAGCGCCTCAGATCCTGACTCTGGGACTACTAACGAGAAATTCCTGATGGAAAAACCGAATAACACTTTGCTTGAGCTGGGAATCAAACTCTATCTCCTGCTCAGCAATCGCGCTTGGCATCTAGAATTAACGATGCTAAAGTAAACTTTCATCAATAAAAACAAAGACGACAGTAAAGGATATAAGTAATTTAACAATCGCCATACTAACAAATGCCCCAATTTCTCTGCGCATTAGCACACGTTGGATCCGTCCGACAGTGCTCACTGCGGTGAAACCTGCCAAGCCAAGATACGTCCAATTGGACGTATCATGAAAGAAAGCATGGGTGAAACATCAAACAGCCGACAAGGCAGTTTCCTTTGGCAGAGTAACATCAACTATTTAAAATAAAAGCACTACATAACATAACATCACGCCTGTAATCCCCGAAGGATTGGGCAGAGGTGTGCCTAAAAGTACACCCACATTTCGCACAGTTATGTCTCAAGTCCCATGTAATTGGGGGCAAGCATATTGCCATCCACTGGGCACAAATCCAGACTCCGTGGCTGATACTGAGAAATTTCAGATGGAAAAAACATAACACACACCGACCCAGGAATCGGACCCAAGACCGCATGCTCAGTAGTCGCATTACTTTAACAGCGCGATTCAGAATTTTGATGTTAGTTCTTTATTTGTGTGGTGCTGTGCGATGGCGCCGTAGCTACAAGAGGATTGATAAAATCAATACAGCCGAAGGACACAGTAATCAAGAAATAGACCTCCTTTAAGCATTGCCACCCCAATTGGTGGGTGTAAAAAGACTGTTAACGAAGCCGAAAGGCACTTGTTCTCCCCACCATTTGACGAACCGAATGGCGCAGCGATAGTGAGGCTGCCTTACGTTCGTTGGGTCCCGGGTTCGAATCCTGCCTGGTAGGAGCAAATGTTTGTGTGATGAGCATGGACATTTGTTTCAGAGTCATGGATGTTTATATGTATTATAAGTATGTATTTACAAACAAAAAGTATCTATGTAGTATATCAACTATCTGGTGTCCACGACACAAGCCACGTTGCTTAATGTGGCGCTAGATGACGCTGTGTGTAATGTCCAGCGATATTTATTATTATTATTAAAAACCATTGCGATCATTTTTTAGTTCTAGACCATATCTTCTAGTTATTTTTATTTTTTTTATTTGGGACAAGCCCGCCACACTGTTCCCAAACCACTGTAACTCCTGAAAGCCAGAATCAACAGTGGCGACCACCAGAAAAGCGCCGAGACAATGAAGCTCGACGAAGTCCCAGAGAATGAATTTAACTGTCTTGGATCCCGCAACGAAATTAATCAGAAAAGTAAGTATCTTCTAGTTACTGAGATATTGGGGGTCAAAGTTTCAACTTTTTCTCATTTTTTTTTTAAATACTTGTTTTTATTGTAAGAGCTTTACTTTTAACACCTCCACGACCCCCACACTATTCAATCCATCCACCAGCACAATGTTTGTTCATTGAGTTTCATTGAGTCAAAAAAAAGTCTTTTTCCAGCAATAGGTAATTTTTGCGTAGGTCTACTTAGTGCAGAATGCTTGGTTAGAGGCTTCGTGAAGATTTTGTTTATACCCTGTATACAAACCATCAAATGACTTCTCCCGCTCTGGGTGGGAGCAGGAGGGAGTGTCAGACTTTTACTGACTAAAACCCATCCATGTTCCTTCATCGCCCTTTGTGTTCCGGGGTCACGGTATCTCTTTCAAACAGTCCCGCAACCCCGGCGTATACAAACCACCTTACTTCAACTTTCGTAAATTTCTATCAGCACCTAGTTCTACCAGCACCTAGTTCTACCAGCACCTAGTTCTACCAGCACCTAGTTCTATCAGCACCTAGTTCTACCTAATTACCTTAGCTTAGAGTACAGCTCCGTCTTAGTACATGCCATAAACGGCATTCCGAGAGGAAAGTGAATTCCGTATGGCATGCCAGTTTGTTATGCAAGTATGCAGTTAATTTGCCAAGTGACCCTAGGCACTACTAGTGGTTAGTGGGTAGAATTATATGATCGTGTTTGTAATATTATAAAACTGAGTTAAAGTCATCATGGAGTATTTAGAAGTGGTACACTCTTTTTTTTCGGATGGGAAATCATCAAATGACTTCTCCCGCTCTGGGCGGAGCAGGAGGGAGTGTCAGACTTTTACTGACTAAAACCCATCCATGTTCCTTCATCGCCCTTTGTGTTCCGGGGACACGGTATCTCTTTCGAACAGTCCCGCAACCCCGGCAGGCATCGGTCCTTGCGGACCCCTTCCTTTTTGCTGACTCTCTTTGAGGCGCGCGTGGAACACGAACGCGCCGTCGACACGGCCTGTCGTCGTGAGACGGACCGACGGCGAGCTAGCCCATAGCCCACCGTCCACAGGCCCGCGAAGTGGTACTATCTTGAACTTTATTTCTAAACCGCGGAGACATTGCATAACGCACTTTAATTTTGACATGCATTGCAAAATAGGAATTTCTGAAAAATTACAGACAGCGTGGTACGTCCTGGTTATCCAGGACGTAACACACTGTCTGTGATTTTTTTTCCAGCCTTATGGCTGGCACAAGAACGTGGAGCTTAGCACAAGCAAAGATAGGCATAGGCCGATCTGGCCAACTCGAGTCGTCGTCTCTGGTCGAGGCCGACTTCACCCACTGCTGGATATAGATCCAGCAGTGGGTGAAGTCGGCCTCTTGATGATGAATTGATGATAATAATGATGATGTGTTACTCAAATGGGACGGAGATTTATTAAAATAAATAAATATCGCTGGACATTACACACAGCGCCGTCTAGTGCCACACTAAGCAACAAGGCTTGTGTCGTGGACACCAGATAGTTGATATACTACATAGATACTTTTTGTTTGTAAATACATACTTATTATACTTATAAACATCCATGACTCGAAAACAAATGTCCATGCTCATCACACAAACACTAAGATATAGGTAACCAAATATTAAATTATCTTCATTTCCGTAGAGCAAAATCTCTAAATATGACATGTGGCACACACACACACACGGGTGTCTATTGGATGAGAATCGCTTTGCGCAACGCAAGAGTTCAATAATCTGACGACCCGAATGGCGCAGCGGTAGTGAGGCTGCCTTATGTTCTTAGGGTCCCGGGTTCGAATCCCGGTAGGAGCAAATGTTTATGTGATGAGCATGGACATTTGTTTCCTAGTCATGGATGTTTATATGTATAATAAGTATGTATTTACAATAAAAAAGTATATTTGTAGTATACCAACTATCTGGTGTTTACGACACAAGCCTCGTTGCTTAGTGTGGCACTAGATGGCGCTGTAAGTAATGTCCAGCGATATTTATATAAAAAAAACTATCTGAGATAATACTTTGTATGCTGCGAAATACAACAGTCATTAAATACCAGCAATCGCAGAATAATTATGAAAGCTGAACACCTTAAAATAGGCATGATCATTGGATTGATACAACTTAAAATAACCTTGTTCTCACCGCTCCAAAAATTCATCTCAATGTTCTTTAAAAGCGATTTTCGATCGAGAATCCTTTGTAACTCTGACCTCCTTTTAATCTAGAGGAGTCGTGATGTTAAAATAAACGACTCAACACAAACGGTATTGAGATCTAATCGAAAGTAAGGCCACAAGGTAATCGTATTCGTTGTAATAATGTATCGATGTTATGCATACCTACGGGTGATTTGCATCAGTTCAGCAGCGAATTGATTTAAGAGAATCGAGTCAATTGGATGATCGAGTCGAGCTTAACGATAAAGTTGATCAGTTCAAAAACGTTTAGCTTTAATTGAGTTGTTCCAATGACTTGAACAATAATATTAGAAATCATGCTATTAGCAGCTATGTTATTATTCAGCTTATTAGCACTTTTATAATTTTACTAGTACAAGAGAGGAGAGCGTAATAAAAGGTGCAGATGGCTAATTCTATCAAAGATTCTATCGATGATCGACATTGACATAGCTACTGAAAATTTATGTTCATATTCTTTGTATTCTTCTTATCGTGGGTGTAGCCCTATCGTACGTCAATTGTCAATGCTGCTAAAAGCCGCTGTAAATACACACATCAAAAGTATCTAGGGATCAACATATATTTTTGCAATAACTTTTCTCCTGATTGATATTAATTAAAATTTTCTTTAAGGATTCATCAAATAAAGTGTTTTCGTTTGTCACAGTAACGATAAACCAAGTCACCTTTGCATTAATAAAGAAATTTGCCATTTTCCTA
Organism: Xestia sexstrigata; assembly: GCA_941918905.2. NCBI lineage: Eukaryota > Metazoa > Arthropoda > Insecta > Lepidoptera > Noctuidae > Xestia > Xestia sexstrigata. The sequence goes on along the minus strand of OW799217.2, from coordinate 6,841,259 downwards.
ATAAAGGGATTTTTGACATTTGAACCACTAACATTAAAGTTCGAAAAAAAGACTGAAATAACAGTTTTCTTTAAAATTTTATTGGGTAACTTAAACAATTAATAATCCGTGTTTCTACCGCGAACACTAACAACACAAGAACATCGGTTTGGCATACTCAAAATGAGTTCATCCAAATCACGCTGTGGAATGGCCGCCCATGTTCGTTGCAACAACAAAAAAAGGTCTTCTTGCGACTGGATACCCTCCATATTCGGCAGAGCTCTTCTCTGTAGCATATCCCATGCATGCTCAATCGGGTTCAAGTCTGGCGACTGAGCAGGCCAGGGCAGGACATTGATGTTAGCTGCGGCGAGAGTCTGTCTTACAACTCTTGCGGTGTGCGGTCGTGCATTATCATGCATTAACTGAAATAAGGGACCGATTTGCACTTGTAGAGGAACGATGACGTCTGATACAATCGTCTCAGCATAAATTTGAGCGTTGAGGTTGCCTCTGATCCAAATCAACTCAGTTCTTCCGCCGATCCAAATACCCGCCCATACCATGATGGTTCCACCACTATAAGGATGGACTTCCTGGCAGGATTTTAATCGCTGTTGGCGTCCAGGGGTTCTCCAGTGTCGTATACGTCTTGTATCCGGTCTCATACCAAAACGAGACTCATCAGAAAAGCACACGAAACGCCATTGTTCTTCTGCCCAATTTCTGTGTTCAAGAGCCCATTGATATCGAATCCTACGATTGTGCATTGCTATAGGTGGTACCCGTAGCGGTCTTCGGGAATGAAGGTTCACTTCATGCAAGCGGTTTCTGACTGTTTGGTCGCTAATTAAGTTCCCTGAAGAGTGATGAAGCCTCACGGCTAACATCATGGCGGTTATTGTTGGAGCTCTTCGAGTTAAGATTTGAATGTATCGGTCTTGTCTCCGTGTGGTGCAGCGATACCGTCCTCCATGGCGCTCAGCCACGGTACCAGTGCTTCGGTAACGTGTCCAAAGTCGACTGATAACACTCTGACTTGTATTCAGAGCTAAAGCTACAGTACGTTGCCGGGAACCAGCTTCTATCATTCCCACGGCTCTGAGCATTTCTTCCCTGCTTAAATGACGTCGCCGCTCCATAATAACGTTGGTTTTAATCAGTAGTAGGGAAACAGTAGCACTAATAATGTCTTCAATGCGTTGTATGTTTTTATAGGGAAAATATTGACAGCTTATTTTCATATTTTACTCGAATTTGATTGAGAGTTCCTGATTCAAATTATGAAATGCACCAAAAAGGATCCATATAAATTTATAAAATCATAAATTTATTACAAAGCCACATCTCAATCTCAAGAAATCCGCATAAAAATGATCCCTAGACATTTTTGATGTGTGTATATGAAAGTGGTTGTCACTTTTGTTTTTTTTTTCTTATGGGAAATCATCATATGACTTCTCCCGCTCTGGGAGAAGCAGGAGGGAGTGTCAGACTTTTACTGACTAAAACCCATCCATGTTCCTTCATCGCCCTTTGTGTTCCAGGGCCACGGAATCTCTTTCGAACAGTCCCGCAGCCCCGGCAGGCATCGGCCCTTGCGGACCTTTTGCTGACTCTCTTTGAGGCGCGCGTGGAACACGAACGCGCCGTCGACACGGGCTGTCGTCATGAGACGGACGGACGGCGAGCTAGCGCACAGCTCTCCGTCCACAGGCCCGCGCCTACGGTGGCCGGGCCGCGCCCGGGGCGTCTCCCGCGGCGGCCGGGGCGTGAGGTTATCTTCCTCTTACGTTCGGCCACCTCCTTCGCTAGCATTACTGCTTCGCAGAAGGAGGTGATGGCGTCCCATTCCGTCTCGCTCCGGACCATGGATTGAAAGAAGGCCGGACGCGATAGGTCGCCGCCGCCGATCGCCGCTACAGGAACACGGCGGTCCTCCGCCCACGCGGGGCAAGTGGTTGTCACTTGCCTTCATATTCTCAGGAGATCAGTTAATATACCTCGACTGTTTTTATATGCCTTCATTCTTCTGCCGGAATCCTAATTTATTTGGGGTCGGTGCATCATGTCTTCTTCTTCCACACTTCTCTATTATATACTTGTCATCTCATCAGACACCACCTTTCTTGCCATATCATCCTTCACACCGATCACCCCTTGTTGCTTTGGTATACCTCTACTCTTGTAGTCAGCTCTATCATACTCAACATTTTCCTCAATCCTCCGCATCACATGTCTATCCCACGAATAGTATACCATAGAATTAAATGCCTCAAAAATTCAAAACATGACAGAGATATCATTTACATTTCAAAATGAACTCAGCTCCGGGGAAGCTCACGAAAAATAACATGCGTAAAATATTTATCCTCGAAACGTGACGTCATAAAGTTTAAACGTTGCAAATTAAATATTCGACCGCCATTATTAAAATTTAAACGTTTCAAGCGTGACTTTAATGCGTGGAACCGTCAACAGATATGTGATGTAGCACAAGAGATTTGCTTTAAATTCATATTTTAATGCTGTGTATTATTTTTTAAAGCTGTGGTGGCCTAGTAGTAAAAACGCTAGTGACTTTAGAGATGAAAGGCTTTTCGATCTTGGGCAGTTCGCTTTGTCTGAATGATTGCATCACCACTGGTCTCAAAAAGGTGAAGAAAACTGGAAATTTTGAAGAATCCGCCATGTCCTAGAACCGAAAACTCAAAGACATCTATACTTAATCCACAAATCGTGGTGGATTAGGATTTCGTCTCATCTAGCAGCACGGAAGCGAAAACAGAGCGTGCTGCCGATGCTACTGCGTGCGATAGCAATTCAGCGAAGCCAGTGAAGGAAAAAGAAAAGGAACATGGAACATGCCGCCAGATGCGACGCAACCATTACAGCCCAAGCCCACTCCTTAGGTCCCTGTGGTAGGAAGATGCTGGCATGTGAGTTCAATATCTGCTATTTCATTATTTTGGTATCTTTACCAGTAGGTAAAGACTCCTCCGACGAAAAAAATTAACAAAGGGCCATGAATTTTTTTAATAAGTTTAATGGGCGTCTTTAGTTAGAAGAACATAAACGAAAATATTTTTTAATTATTTATTTCGGCTTATAGACATTAACATTCACAGACTAATACCATTCTAACCTTTTCGGCCTATCTTCCACTAAAAGTAACTCTATGTACAGTACGTTACGCGTCCTATTTCGAACCTAGTTTGCCGTAAAATAGTGCAGTAAATTAAAGGATACAACGCACTAAGTCTAGGCATTCATGATGCCGCATTTGACCGCAGTGGCGAGTCTAATGCACCGTAGTATGGGAAACTGTATTGTACTGTGAAAAGTGGAATATTATAAATACGAAAGTTTGGATGGATGAATGTTTGTTACTCAATCACGCCTGAACGGCTGAACGGATCTGGATGAAATTTGGCACAGACATAGTTCGTAGACTGGAATAGCACATAAGTTTTCTGTCCCGGTAGTGTGATCTCGTGGGACAACTCGTTTGGGATTTAAAAAAAAACAGCTGATTCCTACAAAAAGTATGAAACACCAGTTTTTTTTTTTATTAGCGATGAAATTTTTTCTACAGTGTTCGTTTGTGCTTCGGTGTACCGTCGAACCTACTAAGCCACTACATAAAAGACAAAATCAATTTGTCGTTCGCCGTCACGAAATCACTTACACACCTAACAACGAGTGAAAGTGCGATAACAAGTAACAACACAACACATACTCCACAGCTTTTTCTGTGCCCATTTTACTTACGATTAGAAAATTTTCACTTTTCTTTCAATAGAAAATGTTTTGCATTCGTTACAGATGTTCGCACGATATCATAGTTATCTGCGAGATCTATCTTAGTCTTTAACTAGATAATTGCAGTTACAATGGAGCTGTCATAAGATGCGTTTATGACACGTTTCTTTGCGTGGTGTGTGATTTTATTTATAACTGTTCTGGTGGCTTTCGCCTTTTCTGATTGAATGATTGAAGATTGAATGTACTTTTGTAACATTGTATGCTTCTTTATTGTTATCTAGTCTCGACTTTCAAAGACTACAGGATTTTTTAATATTAAAATCTACGTGAAATAAAGAAGTGGCTGTATGAAGGTTGGAAAAGCATTTGACTTAATTACACACGACTGCCAAGGAAGTGTTATGTTTTTTGTGTGTATTTTTGTACCTGTATGAAGAACTTAAAAAATATTAAATATTCCCTATTATCTTAGTACTTTTAATTTTATTGTCAAACACTAAAATCAAGACATCCTATTTAAATCCCACGTTGTTTCTGAATCAAAAGTAAACATTGCCGTTAGACCGAAGGACCAACTTGAAAAGTAAATGGATATGAAAATCTTCAATACTCGGAAGGTGTTTAACGTTGTAAACCCTCTCAGTTCAAGTCTTGACCCGAGTAACGGCAATTACACGTGCATTATGGCGGGACAAACATCCGCCATATTGGATGTGTGAAACGTCACAGGGAACAACAAGCGGGGCCCTAAAATGCTGCAGTGATGCATTCTGTACTAAAAAGGGTTCCATTTTACAGTGAGTCACAAAATATCTACTCTTCCATACTAATATTATTATAGATGCGAAAGCAACACGGAAACACGGTTTCTGTCTGTCTGTTTTCATCATCATCATCATCATCATCAGCCTATAATGTTCCCACTGCTGGGACACGGCCTCCTCTCAATGAGAGGGAATGGGCTATAATCCACCACGCGGGCCTAGTGCGGATTGGTAGATGTCACATGTCTTCGAATTTTTGGTTCTAGGACATGCCGGTTTTTTCACGATGTTTTCCTTCGCCGTTTTGAGAGCAGTAGTGATGAAATAAATTACACAAAGTAATGCGTCTGTCTGGGTTCGAACCCACGACTTACTGTTCGTAAGTCGGGGCCGCCACCGCTGGGCCACCGCTGCTGCGGTCTGTTTTCATGCCTTAACAAATTCCATTTCGATACGATTTAAAACACGTATAGTACGGCCTGTGTTAGAATATTGGATACTTTTATCCGAGTAGTTCATTTCCGTGGGTTAATTAATATCTGACCTCAACGCAAGCAAAGCCGCTGCTGAAAGCTAATTTAAAAGTTGTGGATACCAAAATAGAAAATCTCCACAAGTGGTAGATAGAGATACTTATTACAAGAATGACGACATCTCATATTTGGTTGGTTAAATTATCACCATTCTGATTCGATATACGAATAAGAACAACTGAGCAAGGTTTTGTAAACAATCCTTGAAAAAATGTGCGGTTGCCATTTTGTGGTATCATCATACGATCATAGCTACGAGTACGACTTGGGGTTTTCCATATTATGTGCTAACATTAAAGTTTAGGTCAAGGAAATAGAACAATTTGAGTTACAGAAGGTATATTTTTATTGTAGATATGTCTGATTGTTTAAAGGTGAACATGGGGCATATCACGGCTTCAAGAAGTTGTGAATTGCACAATGTTTTGTTGCTGATATTTTTTTCATGAATTATTTTTAAGTTGATAGATTCTTAAAATACGGTATGCAATCAATATTTTAATCACATCAATATGGAATATTTTGATCACTTTCTAAAACAAAGGATCTTTATGCAATAAAAACAACAGAGCGTCATATTAGTCATCCTTGTTGACTTATGCAGAACGGTTATGTCAGCTAATGCTGAAGAGTCGGTTGAAAAAACAACATTTGCAAAAATATGGAGTGGGAGGGGAAAGTACCGCGTTTTGTTTGTAAAAGAACGTACTTGAACAAATAGCAGTATTAATATTTAAGCACTTTTGGTGCAGCGAGAAAAATGTTGGGAGCTTTTGGAGTTCAGGAAATATTTTTAGTAATATGAAATTTTGTTTTTGTAGATTGTTTTAAAGAAGAGTTTTATAAACGGGGGACCCTGCCCGTAGGCACTATTACATTGCTGACCTATGATTAACTTTATGCTCTATGAAATACGATTTAATTTTGTTGTCACTCACGACCGCAAATCTCTCTGGTTCACGCGTTTTGCAGCTATTTATGACTTGGTTATTAATCCTGAAATGGACAAATATGTCATTTTAATGACATCAAGGTATCCGGAAACCGGAAATATCATCATAACAAGATTATAATGACTGTTCTGTGAACCTATTCATAACCAACTTGTATGGACCGCATTTCTAGCTGCATTATTTCATCTAACATTAGAAATGATAAAACCTAATAAGCCGTTGAACAAGTAAATTACGTCCACTTGATCCACCGCAAAAGACAGCTAACGGCAGTTTTTGACCTTCAATACAGTGGGGTTAAGAGTCGACTCTAGTTCCCGTTAAACCTTTGTAATTGTTCTGAAATTGAATTTTAACCACAATAATTTATAGTAAACTACTTGATGCCCGCGGCTTCTCAATTGCCGCTTGACAATTTATATACCTACTAAAATCTTCCTCTTGCGAATCACTCTATCTAGTCTAGGTATCTTAAAAAACTAAGTAGTTTTAAAGATCTATGCATACATAGGGACAGACAGACGCGGCGGGGGACTTTGGATTATGATAGGTCATGACTGTAGTGATTTCCGGTTTTAAAAACTCCTGTAACTCAATGTTTAAAACAGCACCATCTATGATTTAATAGCGGAACTTACCCGTTGCGTGGCATAGCAGGAGGGGTCGAGACCGCCCCCGGGTCGGAACATCGCCGCGCTGACTGCTGCCATCTGCCGGCTACCTTAGTATACCCTTCCACCGCGACATTGCTCTGGAACAATAGAACCTTCTTTGAGTAAGGAGGAAGTGTTGGTCGTGTTATTAGCTTACTAGATGCCACCTGTATAGTATACAACTACAAAAGACTATACAGTTTAGAGTATACACTCTAAACTGTTTAGCCTTTTGTAGTTGCAGAAAACTTAAATTTGAATAGAGCCTGAGTAATTAGTATTAGCTTTAAAGTTTGTTAAGTAGGTATACCTACCTTATAAACCTATATTATATAGTAGAAGTAGTAGTTTCAGAAAAGACGAGTAAGGTCTGTAATATGTGGGCAATTAAAATAATATTGCACAAAATGTTGAAATCATAACCGAAAATATAGAACGAATTCAAATCCATAACGACGTGATCATCCTAAAACACAGTCTTTCGGGAGTATCTGGTCGATTGGTGGGCTTTAGGAATCCTCCACACAAATTTACAATTGAAATGGCAACTGGTGTTCCTACCTAAATCATAATCCTAGAACAACCTATTTTCAACTCCTCAACACAACAACAAAATCTTACAAACAAAAACTTCAACACCCAAACAACCACTTCAACCAAATTACAACACACAAAACTACCAACACATTGTTTCAAGCAAGCAAATATCGCACCGATTAAGTGCAACCCGTTTAGCTCATAAGGACAGTTGTTCCTTGCCCACCGGTATAGCGTACAAAGGGGAAATAGGTATGACTCACAGACCATGGTCCGACTGATCGGAAATGGAGCCAATGACCTATAAGGGCTTACGGAATGAGAAATTGAAATTGGCTTTGGCGAATCGTGCTAGAATGTTCTGTATTCAAAATGTCACATTCAACCGTACACAGTCAGCCGACTGTACTATTGAATGTAAACAGCTGTTCTTGACTTAAATCCGCCTTCTTTATGCATAAAGGTCGTCCTATTTTGCTCAAGCATCATAAGGATAACTATCGGAAATTTGAAACACCTGTAGTTACTATTGAATGTCTTCGTGTTGTCAACAAATACATCAACAGACGCAAATCTTAATTGATTTTCATTAAAAAAGTTCCCTACAATCAATCCGCGCTCAAAGTTCAATAAACGAACCTTAATACAAAAAAGTCACAACTTCACAAGCTACGATTGTGCAGCGCAAGCGCATCCGTATGACGCGCCGCGTCAGTGCACTCGGGGTCAATGACCCTGCTTCCTAGCAAAGACAATTCCCACACAGGTTGCGGTAATGAGTGTGTCAGTACTAAGTAGTGATGTAGCAACTAGATCGGGATTAAAGTTGTTAAAATCCGGGATTCATATTTTGGAGGACTAAAAACACCAGTCCCGGAAAATCCAAGAATCAGGACGTAGATTGGCTTACAGATTTTCTATATTTAGGGGTAATAGAATCTGAACTCTTTAACTAATAACTAGCTATTAGAAATTTCACAGACAATGACTTATTTTATTTCACATGCTGTTTTAGATTTGGTTGCTAACGCCGTGGAAGACCCACACGAAGATGATGGGAGGAATATAGATGCCTTCAAAAAGACCGGGACATCTGGAAGAGAGAGAGAAGTAGAAGGAAGTATTTGCCCAGCTGAGAGACAGTACGGTAAAAAAGAGGTAATCTAAATCGCAAATAAATAAAATCTTCAAGCAAAATCCGTTTCAGAATTTTGCATTTCAACGGAATCGTAAACTCAATTTAATCGTAGATTTAATTAACACAAACATAAAGAGAAAGGAATATGGTATCATTTACATACAACTTTGGATCAATATTAGATAATTGCAATGGAAAACACGGAAGTTGAAATAGTTGTCTGTGGAATTTCTAATAGCTAGTTAGCAGTTCAAGAGTTCAGGTTCTATTACCCCTATTAGTCCCTGCTAAGTGTATAAAAATCAAGGTTCTGAGCTAACACGATAAAAAGATATGGGCAAATTTAGATTTTCGCGAAAACTTTAGTACCAAAATTTACCTTAATTGTCAACGTTTTTTATTTTTCGGAATGAATATTCCGAATTCTTTTGCTTGTCCCGTAAGACCTTGCTTTTAACAAAAATTGTCAATTATAGGTCAACCTGAAGTACCTTATTGGTTTTGGGTCGTAAACCTAAGTGGTAGTTCCTGTTGACCTAGAATCACGAAATTCGGCGAGAAGCAATGTATTACAGCACATTTTATAGGGAAAAATCTGAAACCCGTAAGTATGTAGTTTAATAACCACAAAAAAGCGATTATATTACAAACTTATTATTTGCGGTTGCTGCAATAGCCGTTTCATGGAATCGAACAGCAAATTTAAGTTTGTCCTTTAAAAAGTTTGTACGGAACCCTCGGTGCGCGAGTCCGACTCGCTCTTGGCCGGTTTTTATTATTTCGTGTCAACACAATACATCTTACTTTTACCAGAAGAAACTCTTATTACTCGTAAAAAAACTGTAAACTTTTAAATTAACGTTTTTTTTTCTTACATTACTAGATTTACTCTTTGACCATTTGAATCAGACTTCCATTTGAAATGAATCGATTTGGAGTAAAACATGCACCTTCAAATAACCGTCGTTTGACATTTCTCAAGAATTATACTTCTGATCAGACTGCCTCTACAGCCAGCCCAGATAAGGTCAATAAAATCCATTTCCCGGAAACCCAGAGGCACTAAACAACACTAAACCAAGGCACAATGGTACATGATACACAAAGGAATTAGTATAACCTACAATAGAGACATTTAAACTGCGTTTGTTTATCGTAGGCAGTTATTTATTGAATAGAAATGTTTCTAGAAAGTCTTGGAGAACACAATATTCAGAACTTTATTGTAGTAATAAAATTACTAGTTAACACTGATTTCTATTACCAATGTATCTGAGTGTACCGATAGATCTTTTACGGAAATGTAGAACGAAATTGAAGCAGTTGTATTTACGTTTAGCATTTTGTATTTTAGATTAAAATAATTAATATTAGTAGAGTCATTTGTTTAAAGGAAGATTGTAGATTTTCTACATGGACCGAAATCCATATTTCAATAATTATTTTATACTTTGTTTTTCATCGTTTTGTTATCAAACTTCACTTCAATGTTTGGAGCTTCAAATACTAAGTTCATGGTTTCATAATTATTTTCATGAGTAGTTTCTGTAACTGATGTTTAATTTAAAGAAGATAAAAATATCTCTTCTACAGTAAAATCTTTAATCAGACTTTTAAACTTCATTAATCATACACAAACCTTATAGTTATTACTAAGTTATAACGTAAAATCGTTTCACATTTACTGAGGTTAAGTTTATCATAATTATTCTACCACTAATTATTAATACATAATCAGACACGCTAGTTTAAATTTAAATGGCCGCTCCTACCTTACCTACGATTATGTCGATGATTTCAGTGAAGCGTGCAAAAATGCATGCACTTCACACACATGTGATATAATTATGCAGAGGTCAGTAATAAGTAGTCTGAGTGTTAGAATCACCTTGCGAATGCCTTTCTTGTTTATTATTGTCTTTTTAGGGTTTCGTTCAGCTAATGCCAGCAGGGTCAGCTGTGGTTTCCTAAGTATATGGTAGTATTGTCATTATTTGTAGGGACTGTAGCTTCATCTTTTTGCTTTTAACTAACCAATTGTTAAGGAACAGTTAAAATAAAACAGTTATAAAAAGTGTCTGAAACTGTTTTTATAATAAATCTTTGAGCTCTTTTCAACTTACGTATTACTTACTATTTTTGCTTTTTTTACATTTGTTCTCTGTTTTGTTCTGTGCTTCTTTGTCTTGTGTTTTAAAAGATCTATACTTCATCATCATCATCATCATCATTTCAGCCGAAAGACGTCCACTGCTGGACATAGGCCGCCCCCAAGTGTCGCCACATTAACCGGTCCCGTGCGACTCGCATCCAACGGAGCCATGCTTAGCTTCACAATTTGAATTTGTTTTACAAGATATGTAAAACAAATTCAAATCGTTTTACATTTTAAAATGTAATTTGTGGGTTAAACTGTAAACCAAATACCTTGTTCGACCGTACACAGCATATGACTGGGGCTCGTGCTTGGCTAGATTTTTTATTATGATAATAGTCAGTCACCTCGACATCTGTTGCAATTTCTTCCCTGTGCTATTAGGATATTATTGCTGCTGAAGGATATTATTAATAATGATATATCATTGCTTTAAAGTGGAAGATATTTTTGTTGTTTAGAGATAGAAGTAACAAACATTTGGGGAAGTTTACACGTTTTGGTGAATTAAGTACGTAATGTAAGTTTGAATCGATGAGAAATACAAAAAGTTGTTTTGCCAAAAAAAGCCTCTAACTCATGAAACCACACACTGACAGTTAGTTTTGATAAAAGCACTCTACAACCTAAATTCGTATGAGAAATAGAACATAACTAAGTGCCCTAAAAATACTACAAACTAAAATCTATTGTCAACTATGGCCATGAAAAAAATAAACAACGCACAGTCATATTTCGGGGGTAATCACATAATTGCGACCTCGAAAGAAATGCCCCAATGACATAAAGATGGCCAGCGAAAGTCGCACTTATGCGTCATTATTGTCGAAACTAAGAGTGGACAATTTTGGCACAATCACGACACTATTACTCGCGAATTTTGATGACATGTCTAGTATTGAAACTACTTAAGTCAAGACAAATCAAAACAAAAGAATGGCGTTTCTATTTTATTTGAAGACATACTCGTAGGTGTGATTAATTTTTTCTTAAAGATTTTCTAGTAAACGGTTAGAGACGACCATGCAGTGTAGCAACACTGCATGATCAGGCGCCTTAATCGTGCCAAATCAGCCCAAAACTGTGTTTAGCACACCTTAAAATCGGCCAAGTGCGTGTCGGGCCATGCGCAGTATAGGGTTCCGTAGTAGCCCGTTATATTCAAGCAACTACTTCATCTTAGTCACTTTAGAGGAACTATTCTAAGGATTTTAGAAGTATTTGGTACAAAATTATCCAACACCCAAGTTCATTAACTATTATTACTGCTAAACTGACAAAGTTATCTTAACCGCCATAGTTTCTTTAAAGTTCATAAAATGCACTATCATCATGATTTTTTTCAGGTTTTTCAAGCCAGCATTTAAGCTTTTAGAGGGGGGGGACGGGACGCCCTAATGGAACAAAAATGTTCACTTTAAAGTTTAATATTTCGTAAATCAGAAACCCCTAATTCACTTCACATGTAGGGAAGCTACCCTAAAAAAAATATTTTCCAAAATTTTTTTTACCACTTCGTCGGCGTAATTGATATTCATACCTCTCCAAAATTACAGCTTTCCCGTACTAACTGTCTCTTAGCAAACCCTCAGACAGACAGACGGACATCGCGAAACTATAAGGGTTCCTTGTCAGGACCACGGAACCCTAAAAATGGAAGAAAAACATAAACCTTATTTGCAGTCGGTATCTTACAATTGCTTGTAAACTGAAATATAAAAAGTTATTTCTTGGACTTCTTGATGCAAAACAAGAAAATTCTTTGGCAGTGATTGACCGCTTATGAACTCAACAAAAACTACATTTATTTCTTTAAATATTTAGTAACCCCAGCTTGCTTAGTAATGTTGAATGATGTATTATCATCGTTACAAATGATGGGAAGTTTTCAGCAAAAACTATGATTGCTTGACCGTCACTTTTATTGTTAGTATAAACATGGTCTAGAAGTACTATGCCATCAAACAGATGGGAATATAGTTTTCTGACAATTTGTACATCGTTTTTTCACTTAAGCGTTTATTTTGTAAAATTGTTTAAGTTTCACTGCTGTTAAAGTAGAACAGCAGAGCATGACTGCCAAGTTTAACTCCTTTGTTTGACTTTTCGCTCTATTTAGCCGACTTTTGACAAATCTAAGAGTATTTGGTATTGTGTTTACTTAGTTTCGAGGAAAGTGTCACATCTATTTTGTCTTGTTCTCATTTTCACTTACAAACTTCTAATATTTTTAAGGCAATGAAAACGAGACGGGAGAAACATTCTTGGTAACCCAACACAAGTTACTTTTAAAAGTTTAGAGAACAGTCGATTTGGAAATTGTGTCAGTACTTAGCCTTAACCCAAATTAATGCTTAATCATGATTTATTAAGACTTTCATTTTAGTTCAACTAGTGATGATGAAAACAGGCATAAGCCTTTTATTTAAACAAAGGCAAACTACTATAACCTTCGTATACATATCGATATCGCACTTAAAACTATAGAGATACACTGTATTCTACAGTGAAGTAATTCGCTGTAGAATATTACGCACATAGGAACGTTTGCGACATAAAAATAATTTACTTTTCCATGTATCTGGCATAGAACTATATTGTATAGCAACAATGTTGCCAAATGGTGTGTTTTCTAGAACACGACCTTATCGAATCGACGTGACGAGCTGGAGATATGGCCACTTCACGTAATTGCGAACTGACGTAGTGTGACCTACACCATGATAGACATAAAACACTAAGCTTGGTTTGTCTTGTGCAAGAAATCATCATTATCTGCCTAGTCTTTTTCCACCTCAGTTCGCGTTCAGTGATGAAATTTTTGCAACAGTATTGTATAAACTGAAATTTTCGTGCATCGCAGAAAGAAATTAAATGTATCTTATTGATTTAAGACCGAGTAGTCTTAGAGGCGCAGCTGTACACTCTTGACGGACATATCCAGTCAACACTGTGTTTGGTGCTGTATCTACGTATCAGTGTAGAAAACACACATTGTCTTTAGTTCAGTCATTAAGTGCGAATTAGGCATAAGTTACTGAACGTGGTGTAATCACAATACTGGTCCTTCGAGCCGGATCAGAGAATATTTAAGTGGTAGTCACCAAACAGTCCACAGTAGGAACACATATCGATAGTAGCAACACCACATGGTCCTAATAAACATCTGGAAGTTTTTTTAGACACCCAGATGGACAAAGCTTGTCAACCTTGTGTAGTTTTATCAAGGTATTTCTTTCGAACGTGGCTCTAACTACTACACCACGATATGTGAGCACATTGAACGTGACATTAATGTAAATCATTTATCTGTTTGCATTTACAATATCGGAATTACACCACCTTTCATCATTTTGAGAAAGGTGACGAAATTATCCCTTTGTATTATGTTTTTTATGGAGTCTTACAAAGAGCTGCGAACGTCTTATGCGTATGCATGATCGGTAGTTTTGAATCAGGCAGTGCTCAGAGTTGTGATAAAAGGTTGATTACATAAACAAACAGTTTTCTCTTACTTGAGTAATACATCCAGCTACCAATAGCGCTCACTGCAACCCACTTTCTACCCACAAAGTATTTTCCAAAACTCCTGTTTTCTAACAAAAATCTTTTGTATATTTAAGTTAACAACCACTATGACCCATTTGGCTAAGAGATCAAGTTCAAACCTGTCACAATAATAGGCTTTTAGTCAGTCGTGTCTTGCCTGAAGGCATCATTACTGTTGTCATCACGTCAGCTCAAATTCATTGTGTTATTTTTCAATGCACCTCATTTTCTACCGCGGTCTAATGACCGTTGCCTATTGACATACTATCACCAAGTAATGACATTGTCCCAGTTTAAGCTTCCCAAATTGTACGGAAAGAAATTGTAGCAAGTAACAACAAAACGTTGAGTGAAATCGTTCATGGGCGGTTAACATCTTTAAGCAATTTTATAGCACAGTGTAAACGCCATAAGTGGTTTTGTATGGATTTAGGCCCCATTTGATTTTTGCGTAACCTATATGGAATACGATTGATTCTTTATTGTTACATCCAAATTGTTGTGAAATCTTCCTGCAATGACAAAATAAACTCCGGATTGAGCTATAAAAGCAAGCCCTTATTTGTCACAATTTAAGTGGGTGCAGCTGAAGTTCCAAAAGCCATTTATTAAGAGTGACTCAATAGCTGTTTAATAAAAGTCCAAAAACTGTTACAGGCGTAGGTCTAAACCAAAGTAATAATAAGTCCATAATAGAACAAGAACAGAAGGATAACTTAGTCTAAAGGTTTGGGAAATAGGTTTTTCTCGCTATTTAAATAACAAAGAAATATTGTGTGATTTGCAAATGCAGTGGACCAATCGACACTCAACGTTACTGTAGAAGGCCCATTTGTACCACAAGTGAACAAAATTACACATTACTGTTTTCAAAGGTTGTTCCGAAGACCGCAGTTTCCTTATAATGGTCAGGTTGTCGTACCTTTCACAAAGGACTAAAATATAATACTCGTATACCAGACATGTTTTCCTCATACCTACTTATGTAGCAACTGCGATGAAACGATCTGTCCTATAATTCGAAAGCAGAACCCTAACTGGTCCTTCTGCACTTTCATATAAACCGTCGCACTTTCTTGCAGCCCACATTGTTTTATCTCGTGCAATATCGACGCACGCGCATCTTACATGACAATTTAAATTGTAACATACAGCAACAAAGTTTGTGATGCAAGATATTATTTATTGCAATAAAAAGTGTACATATTTTAACATGATATTAATTCGTATTTTTAATGGCATTTTGTGATTAACTAAACTTTAATTGTGACAAAAATATTTAGAAATTACTTGCGAATACGTCACACGAAATGTCCTCAAGATAAAAGGCCCAACGAGTTTTAAAGGTAGCTGGGATACAATGCGTAGGAAAGGCTTAGGACAGGCGGTTGTGGCGCAGCCTAGGACAAGCCTATGTTAAGCTGTGGACTGCGATAAGCTGTGTTGTTCGATTTACTTGCAAATAGAACTTCTGAATCGTTTTTTTTATTAAAAAGTATTACTTGCCCCGACAACAAGCATGTTCGATGCTACAGTTTACCGTATATGACTACACGCAGCGGTGATCAATGTAGACCAATCGGGGGGGCGCGCCCACCGACGAAATGCACAAAAGACCACGCTTTACATGTTTTGTTGCACTGCGTTTATATTGCATGAGCGAGCGAGTTTGACATTTAAATCAGTTTGTTTTTCCCGTGACTTTGCTGAAGATTTCGGGTGTAACTTTGGTTTATTTTACTTTATGTAAGTCATTTATTTGAAAATACTAGTTATAGTCGTTTAATTACAGTAAACCACTAAATAGCCCCTGAATTTCCCCAAAGGTCTAGGGGCCAAGACGTAGACGTAGGATACTCATATTCCGACAAATCTGCACTAGATAGAAGACAAGCCATTTGTCGTCGAAAGCACGTTAAGCAGTTGGTCCCGGCTGTCATTTGTAGATCTTTGACAGTGGTTAAGTAGTATTGCCCAGTACTAACTGGGTTGTGGAGATCAAATAGACAGTCGCTCCATGTAAAATGCTGGTATACAGCTACATCCGATTAGACTGAAAGTCGTCCCCAACATAGTCGGGAAAAGGCTAGGCAGATGATGATTTGCTGGTTTAGTTACTACTAACACTCAGCCTATACAGATAAGAAAATGGTTTACACACGACAGGGCAAGTACTACATACTGCTTGGTAGATTTTGTATGTATACACGTGTCTTTACAATAGACTGTACTTATTAGTTCTATAAGGTCCGATATTTGAGTATGTAAATTCACTGTTTGATGACCCAATGCCGCCTTTTTGTGTCAAACATCGGAACAAATATTAGTATAACCTAAACGGCAGATGCTTTGCGTGTTTATATGTTTGCACACGTGATTCGTTTGTTAATTCAGCAACGGAAGGTGTAAATAGGTAACTAAATACCACTACTGTGTTCCGATCCGACCGCTATATGTATAGTTAAAAGGGTAATTAACGGTAAGGAGTTTTCTCCAAAAACAATTCTGGACACACAGTCATCATTATCATCTTCCGTTTTCTTCTCCCACTCTCCCCTGTCAGACGTCACGGCATCATTTACTCCTTTCTCTTTCATATCATTCCTCACACAATCCATCCATCAACATAAGAGAACTGGGACACACTTAAGAAAATAAATATAGCTGATTTACAACTTTTTATGCAGAGTCAAATCAAATTAGCTAGCGACACTCTGTTTTATCGTGTTAAGAATTCAATAAATACTAATTACATCTTTGTCTTTAGTTTGTTTTGTGTGGTATTACTGAACAAGCCCTAATCGTTTCTCTTTAATTGTGTGTCACATAACTTATGATTAAAGTAAGTACCTAATAGATACAAAACATCTTTAAGAATATATTTTTTCCACTCTTTAACAGAATCATTTTCTCACACTCGAGACGACACCATAAAAACATTATCACTAGTTTACGGCAAGAAGATTACTCGCACGTAATTCTTTTCTCCTTCACGTTACGAACAAAGTATCTTCGGTAATTAACTCGTATACTTAATAGTGCACACCCCAGTTTTATGTGGTCGCGACCTTAAATGAAAGTACCCGGACACAAGACCACGGAATAGATTTTATCTACATATTACGTTTTTAGGTTGAGCAACCAAAGTTGAATTAGATTTTTTCCATGGTACAAAGATCCAGGTGTTGGCCAAAAGTCCAGGACACCTAGCAAGATACTATGATAATACGTTATAGAGTGAAACTGTGATCAAGTAGCGTTCAAGGACTGGGAAATTAATAATTCACTGACATTATTTCTGTTTAGCCCCAGTATAAAGCGCATACCTTATAAGAAAACATGGGACTTCTATTCTTGCGCGTACGCATCTGGTAGAACCCAATAAAGTTAAATGTAGAGGCTAACAAGAAACAAGCTGGCAGTTAAAAAGTATATAACGAGGGTTAAAAGAATGATAGATTACCGTTTAATCACTTTGAGTACTTGTTTATATGATAGGATGATACCTACCATAAAGTTTTAAGTTTTACTAGCTAAAGTAAGAAAACCTTCGGTAAAAAATGTGTTTAGGTTTCTATCTATTACAACAATGAGCACAAATCCCGAAAAAGTAGACCAAACCAACTAAGATTATATGAATATTCAAACATGACAAACGAACTTTAAACAAACAATGGCAAGCATATACAGTATAAATATTTACTTACATTATTTGTACAAAATATTTAAAGAACCTCGTGTGTATAGAAATCAAAATTATCTTTTACTTAGAAAGTGAATAGTTCGATAAATACATAGAGTAGATACATACCTTAACACAGAAACAAGAAAGGATTCTAAATAAATAAATAAAACATTCAAATCACCCATCCAATTCACATCCTTATCACCAGCCACTTAACCTCATACAAAACACGTCATAATCTACTATCAATATTCCAAACTTAAACTGGGCCATCAAAGGGTCTAAACACCGGAACAGACCAGTAACAGCAAGAAACAATTTTCTAAAAACTGCATTAATAGTCTATGTACAACAAGTGCTACTTTCTATAGAAAACGTGAAGAGACATGTTAATGCCTTGACGTGTTGACGTATATGCCTATTAGGCAATATTGGACATGGTTGGTGCTTCGTTCACTTTGAGCTAGTCCACTTGATTGGTAACTTGAACTTGACAGGTATGTTTTACTGGCATAGTACATCTTAGGCGATAAGAAGAGAAGATGACGTGACGAGACGTGATGGTTTTCTTTTTAATTTAACACTTTTGGTAATACCAAAAGTGTTAAATTAAAAAGAAAACCAAGAATCGCTCGTAACGGTCGTAAGTAATTAAAAAACAATATTAAAATTAAACATAGAAGGTAGAAAGTGATAGACTATTCATTAAACAAAATCAGCTTCTAAAAGGTCGTTTCCGCCAAACAGTCTCATTCAACATTCCGCACAAGCTGCTGTGAATAAAGTAACAAATAACTTATTTGCCTTATCTCATTTAATTCAAATGAGTATTCTTTGTCAAGAAAAAGGCCACTATCTCATCAACTCGACTTATCAATCAAGCGATCTATACTCGGCAAAGAAATCCAACTAAGGTACAAATACTCTCAATCGCGTATAAGTTTTTATCGTTAACGACAAGACATTTGTCCCAAGGCGAGACAGCTACTAACTGCAACAAAAAGACACATGAGATTCATAATATTTTTTATTCGTAACGATATCAGATTGAAATCAGTTTCCGTACCTTTTTCTCTTGATATGGAAACTGGGTGGGATTCTTTTTTATTGACTGTTTATAAGGGAACTGGAAATATTTATGTTTTCCAAGAAAGTTATTATTATCGGACCGGAAATGTAAAATTATAAAATACACTTGTATTTATCCTTCTAAAAGCGTTTAATGTTTGCACTTGTTAGACATTTCTTTGTCGTAATTTTTACTTTAAAGTTCTATCTAGTTAGTGGTATTTATCAATGTTTTGTTCATTGTTAACTCGAGATGGAAAAGTTCAAAAAGGTAATGGATTTGTTGGTGTTGGATAGCATTATTGTAATGCTTATGGCAACTATTGAAAAGCAAAGCGATTGTGTTTTATCTAGGTCCTCTTATTAATGTTGGCTGGGCCAGTTTTTATTTCTATTTTACTGAATAAACCACGTTACGTCGTCGTCACAAATATTAACCACGCAAATATTTGTTACGCGTGAATTAACACTAACGGTACTTTCATTCAACTAAATAATTCCCACACACCCGCAGGCAAAGTCAGTCTCATATACAGAATGAAACCATCCAGGTACAGCATAACTCCGCCATTTTCTTACATCACACCATCCTTTCATATTATTAATTTACTAGGTACATGATTCTATCAAAGATAAGTACTGAGATTCAATTTGATCAATAAATAAAATGCATCGCGGAACTAAGATGGCTGCTATATCATTTTATACCAAAGAAGATTTATTTATTTCAACTATCACTAGATTGCCGTATCAAGATAGTAATGAAATTGATATTTTGTAGTGTCAAGACTTATTGGCGAAGTGAAAAGTTGCAATATAATTTTCTACTTTTTTTTTTTATTAAATTGCATTTTACAGTAACTGTTGATTGAAAAATTACATAGATGTTAAAGTGTTTTTTAACTGGAAAAAATATGAAATTATACCTACAACGTGACAGACTCGTGATCGTAATATTGGAAGCAATCAACTGGAGCAAGTTAATGTAAATGCGCAAAAAATAGTCGTTCGCTTCCCTATTCTGCTTTTTATCAAAATAACATCGTGTTGCATATGCCATGTGTTTTAAATAGGCGGTGTAATATTATCGTATTACAAGAAACTCTATAGGCAACGAAGCAATCAACAATTTACTCTGTCAAAAAAGTTATATAAATAATGCTACAATATGTTGCATACAAAAATAATTAAAGAAAAAAGAACAAGGCAAAAACCTATCCACTTACTACAACTTACACTCAACAGACAATATACGTCTGACAGACGAACGGCAAGTTTAAGCTACGTCTCACAGACAGACGTACGATAGTTTACGATACGTCTCACAGACGCACGCTAAGAAAGTTAATCCAGAATCAATTCCGATTCAATTCCGGAAGTACCATCGCCACTCCTACTCGTGAACAGCCTACGTGATCATCATGCTATGTGGGAAGGTGAGTGTTGATCAAGATTAGATGTCACTTCCGCGATAATCTGGGGAAAAACGCGCATGACACGTTTGTGATTTCGTTTTATTCTCGTTTATGGGATTATAGTGAATGAGAAGTTCTTAATACTGAATGAATGATATATCTATCATTCATTCAAACGGCATTAGCTACAATGTGCCTCATTTCACATTGTAGCTAATGCCCGTTTGCACGGGCGCTAAGCAATGAATGCATTGGATTTGTCTTGGATTTTCAATTCTCGAAGCGAGCATTGAAAATGTTGCGGCAACTACTTTGCGTTATTTCATAATGTAAAATATATTTTTTTTGTATGGGACAAGCCCGCCACACTGTTCTAAACCACTGTAACTCCTGAAAGCCAGAATCAACAGTGGCGACCACCAGAAAAGCGCCGAGACAATGAAGCTCGACGAAGTCCCAGAGAATGAATTTAACTGTCTTGGATCCCGCAACGAAATTAATCAGAAAAGTATAGTGGAGGAGTAGGAAAAAACCGTAATTTATTAGTTATTGGCCTTGTTTCGTTCTGCATATCAGCAGGAGACAGAACGAATCAAGGCCTATAGGCACAAAGGGACGTTTACAACTGGGATAATAGGCCCAGTTGCCTAACACCACGGATAAATATTAACATTAATAGGTCCTAAGTTGTGAGCTGTTATATTTGATTTCAATAATAGGTATGGCAAAAACGCTTGAACGCACGGAAATTTGTTCTAGTTTCCACAAGGTCTGTATAGTAAATAACTTCGGATGTAACCTGTACACTATCCAACATAATATTGCGTTCATTCTACCAAAGACCGCACTCCCATAAAATGTGATGTGCTGATTGTTCATATTCGCGGTCAGATGTGGAACATTGACAATGTAAAATATCATCATAATTATCGAATAATTATCAGGCAATTGTCAACTCTGATTCATAACTTGATCTTCTCTCGAAATTCTTTGTCCAATGCACAACCTTAATAATTTAAGGGGCTAACAAATAAAACATGAAGGGACAACAATTGTATGACATTAAGTTTAATGCCCCGGTAAAACCCCTGGTAAATAAAACCATCAACGAGTTTCTTTCACGACGTTCCGTTCGTTTTTGGTAAACTTATTGAACTGGTATCATAAAAATTACTTTTTGTTTACTTCAGTTAGGTGTAAACAAAGTGATAAAGTGATTTTAATTTAAAGAACCTTTTAATTTAATGTTTGAATGAAGTACTTAATTTTAAACAATGTCGAAATTCAGGTCAAAATCGTGTTAAATAATAATATTTTTAATGGTTGTTTTAAAAATAAAGATCCATTTTAAATACTTGAGATTTTAAGGTATCTTATTAATTTTTAACAAAATTATGACGGTCGGATCATATTGAATACAGCAGACAGCTTTGGCAGAACTTTTCTTATTTTTGTTTATTTAACTGAGCTAATTATGGCCAATTTTAAGCAAGTTTTCACGAACAAAAAAACAGTTTGAACAGAAGCAAAAAACAGAATCATGTGTTTTCATACGAGTACTAAAGCGTAGAAAACACGTACAAAAATCAAGCAAAACAATTTCACGCCACATATGCCTCTCAAAATTGCTTAAAAACCATAGAAATTGGAAATGCCTGTCAATTGAAGATGGAACACAAACTGTAGCACTAACTGAGACCCTTTAAAACAAGGTAACTGTTTTATCTTAACCAAAAATGTTCATGTTATTCACACTCCTGTTTCTTCCGGGAAAATATTGTTTTGAGCGAGTTAATCTAAAACTATTATTAATACGACAGAACTGAAAAAGTAAACAAAAAACTTAACTTAAACAACAATAAATACATAAATAATCATTAAAACCTCCACAGTTTTAACGATTATGTACCTCTTAAGATTTGAAGGTGGATTGTAGGTCAACGCAGTCATCGCTAGACGGGTTCCGTTAAACACCTAATTACAAACATTAATAAACAAAACATTAAATAGTAGATAGACAATCCATAAGTAAGTATTAAAATAAAGCACTAAAAACATAACGGATTTTAATAAGGCCAGTACAAACCCGGAACTATCTAAAACATAACCGACGAAGATCTAGACATTACTAAAGATACTAAGTTACCAAAGCACATTACAGCAAGGCTAACACTTCTGAACGACCTGAACTACTTAAAACATCGTAATTTCCGCTTTAAAACTACTTAACACACTTTAGTGTGAATCTGTATGATATGTGACGAAAGATGTGAAAGATTATTACTGTTTTGTAAGAAAACGTGTCAAAATAAAATGTGCTATGGTATGTTCCCGTTTTTGACTAGTGTGTCACGTTTGAAAAAAGAACAGAGATGCTCACTGAAACGGTACATTTTACACTTTAACAGGAGATGAGGTATGAAATGCGTGTCTTGGTTATCTGAAGTTTCTCTTAAAAAAGAAAGCAAAATAGCCTAAAAAGTTGAATTCGTTGCCAAATTTCGTAACCCAATATCCAAGACAGATAATGAGTAGCTGTTTCAATAACATTTTTCTGAGATTCCTCATTCAAGTCTTTTACAAAAAAAGAAACGCAATAAGCGAAGCATTTCATAAGAAAACTCTATGCAGACACCTCCCAAAAATATTCTTAGGTACCCTATACTACCACACTAGCCGTGGTACGTACAGTGGCGTGCCCAGGGACCAACAATATGGCAAGCCTATTAGACAAGCAGACTGATCAGAAACCCTAACACCATGAAGAGTAGTAACTAAAGGGTAAGTCAAGCTTATGGGCTTGTATGAAAGTACCGCCACTAGACCGAAAGAACTGGAAGTAATGTAGTGAAGCCAATACCCAGCAGTCAGATAACATAGGCTAACAGTAACTATTACGTCTACATGTTGAGTACCAGACTCATAAACACTCCATGTCCATACAAAAAGGTGAAAACATAATAGCACGGTAACCACCATGGTATATTTAAATCACGTTTCATAGACGACACTTTTACGACATTACACTGTGTTTCCCACGTTTGTAGACTGCTTCGTGCGTAGTTGAAGTGTAGTTGTAGTGGGAATCGTGCTTACAACTGCCAAAGTTGTTGTGTAACTGTAAAAGTGATTCACACTTACTTAACTTAGGTCTACTCGGGTTTGTACAATCGTTTTGCAATAAAAAGGTCACAAAACATAGCAAATCATTTTCATTAATATTGTAAAGAAATTTCAGTCTTCTGCCTCTTTTTTTTCTGTACCTTGTAGAAAAAAGAGTTTATCAAACTGAGCCGAAAATATATATCATTTCAATCCAAATTTTTCGAGTAAAATTACAAAAGATAATTTTTCTCCTCGTTTTCTACCTTTTTACGCAAAATAATAGATAGATAGATGAAACACACTTTTTGTAAACCAAAATTGTTACACAGTTCCGATGGATATTAAAGAAAACAAATTTTAACAAAAAGACATTATACTAACAAATCAAAAATAATCAGCTAACCAAAATAGTAAAATCACACAACGAAACCAAATAACAGAGCGCTGCATTGCATACAAACTAAAACACCGGAACTGACATTAACGATGCAAGAAGTCAAAACTTACAACACTAACACATATTACAACAAATACATACTTAATATTGTAAATGCGAAAGTAACTACGTCTGTCAGTTTGTCTGGCTGACGATTGAACGAACGTTGTTCCAGGACATGCTGGTTTCCTTATAATGTTATCCTTTACCGTTTAGAGAGCAGTGATGATGAAATCAAATACACAAAGGAATGTACCTGCCTAGGAGCCAACAATACGGCAAGCTGCTACATTGTGTGCACTAGGGGGCAAAATTTGGTTGCGGGACTGTTCGAAAGAGATACCGTGACCCCGGAACGCAAAGGGCAGGATGAAGGAACATGATGGGTTTTAGTCAGTAAAAGTCTGACACTCCCTCCCTCCTGCTCCGCCCAGAGCGGGAGAAGTCATTTGATGATCTACGATCCGAAAAAAAAAATGAAAAAAAAAAGGGGGCAAAATTTACAAACGATGGATGGACAGTGTGAAGAATGATAGGGCAACAAAAGGAAGTGTCTGATGAGATGACAAGTACCTAATGGAGAGATATGGAGGAGGAAGATTTTTTGCTGCGCCGTTATGAGATAAGGGCAGGAGAATAAATAAATAAAAAAAAAAAAAAGTTTTTATTGTTTCTCAAACAATTGTTCTACAGCACAAAATTGAGGCAGTCCCTTTAAGTTATAAGGATACTTGTGTCGGGGTTACCTCGCAACTATGATCGCAAGAATGATGATGATCATGATGATGATCCAGGTAGTACGTTCATCATCATCTGCCTAGCCTTTTCCCAACTATGTTGGGGTCGGCTTCCAGTCTAACCGGATGCAGCTGAATACTAGTATTTTACATGGAGCGACTGTCTATCTGAGCTCCACAACTCAGTTAGTACTGGGCAATACACTACCATTTGGTAAGACTGGTTGTCAGACTGTTTGGGTTACTGACTGACCTGTAACGACCAAAGATCTACAAATGACAGCCGGACCAACAGCTCTTAAAGTGCTTTCCGAGGCACGGAGGAAACTCTGTATGTAAGGGTGGTTCATCCACAGATCAACCTCGGCAAGCATGGCTCAGGTGCAGCAGCGAGCAAAAGATAGTATTATATAAATTACGCGATATTTTACGTTAACATTCAAATCGGATGCGTACGCGCTGACACAATCAGTTACGCAATGTAAACTAAGTAATTGTCGAAATAAGTAGAGTGAAACGTTCACACACGATGCCTTTACATTACTATTAATGTAAGTAATTATGTTATAGTTTTGATCACTTAGTTAAGTAATTAAGATAGTCAAATCCCATAGAGCTTTTACAGTTCAATGCACTTATACGAACCGAAAATATATACTGATATATGCTAATATTATAATTACGACAGTAACTCTACCTGCCTATAATTTGTCTAATACCTTTTTCGTCTTAACGGCTGAACAGATTTCAATGAAATTAGTTTGCAGACGGATTAACCATTATTTGAGTTGGGACATGGGCAATACTAGACAAAAAAAATTGGCAAAGCACTGAAAAGTTTTCATACGAGAGGTGTCAATAAAAAAATTTAAATGTGTTTACAGTCACATTCACAAAAAAATATGTTTTTTTACTTTCCGATCTCCATAAAACAATAATCGATCATCTCAAAAGTGGAACAATTAAAAAGTTCGCTCCCGATAGAATCTTTCAATAAATCAAACCGAGATAATGATGCCCAAATTCGAAGAACAATGAGGCAAATCGATAACACACTACAAGTGATCATTATGTTTTTTAAACCGATTATTAAACGATAACCGATCAATCAGAAATTAATCGGTCGACCAACGGTTAACGCGTTAACCTGAACCCGATTCTCTGTTATTAAAAGCAAAACATCACTTCGTAATAATTAATTTATTCCGACATTAATACGCTCGTAATTTTATACCGAAAATGCGAAATTTTACGAACCTATAAATAATGTACTGAAATAAAAAATTAAAATATGGCTCGTGTTCATTTTTTTGTAATAAAAGATCATGCGAAAGGAACTGACGATCGTAAAGTACTCGAAAAATAAGCTCCTTGGACGAAAAACGAAAATAACTTGATAGACTCAATAAACATGCGAATCTTATAATGGTTTTTTCATGCAATCGCTGGATTTAACATCAACCTATATGAAAGACAAGTACGCAAAAAAATTACAGACTGACAGCTAATCTATCTCAAAACCAAATCGTTTATACACAATCAGAATTCAATACAAATTCACCATTATTAAAAATGCTGTCTAAAATATCATAACATAAACAAGAAAACGAATGAACATATTGTTTGAAGACCGTACTGATAATTCACTTCTCGGCACGTCTCAGATTCACTTCAGACTGCTAAACAACTAAGCTAACTTTGTGTATTCTGATGATCAAGGCAGCCATCAAACCCTCACAACATAAAAAGCCATAAGAAAACGGCTAGAAAAAAGACAACCAGCTATGTTAGGGAAAGGCAAGGACCATCAACGAGATACCTCAAACTGCGAGCGATTTTCTTACGGAGAACAGTAAATCAGCTGCTCTTTTCCTTGAAGCGGCAATGGGTCACTGTTCGTAATCCATAGACGCAAAGCGGAGCCATTAGCGGTGGATAACTGTACGCGACCGGTAGTCGTCTGCAAAAACTATAAGTTGTGGTACAAGGTATGAGAGGTATGACGTATTTGGGATTGGGACAAAAACAAATGAAGGGGGTAATGAGTTTCTTGTTGGGTATGATAGAGTTGATAAGGTAGTTGGTTTTCAGATATAATATGTATGGTAAGTGAGGGTCTAAAAGCGACATTGTAACGACAGTGGAACAGTACAAACTGTAAGTCGTAACTTAAGCTATGAAAATTTCAACACATACAAGTTTAACATAATAAAATTACTCCTATTCTATTGTCCAGGGTGAAGTTGAGGGCCAAAAAGCAACTTTCTAGTCAAACAAATTGGCACTGGCCGGTTTTCAAGTCATGGATACTACATAATATCAGAAGAAGGCAGAAAAAGGTCCCACAAGGTGATAATTTGGCAAGTGAGAGATTGAATATCTACTAAAATTACCTTAACCACCTTGATTACTTTAACTTTGTTTGTTTGTCACCTTTTCACGACTAAACGGCTAATCAGATCATATAAAATTTGGCAAGGAGATAGATTATATCCTAAGGAAACACATAGGCCATTTTTTTCTCACACAGGCCTCAAAATATCCACACAAACGCAGTTTCCAGCAACATGTGGCTCTAAATAAAATAGGAAAAGGACAAGAGGATGATGAGGAGGAACACTAAAACAAAATACCCTCATCTCTCATAACTTAAACCCTTCCTAAAAAGCAGTTCGATACTTCGGCACAGTTTCTGATTAACGCGATTAACAAGCGACACTAGACGTTACGACGATGTGCCATACTCGATAAGGTTTGTTTTACTGAATTACTCCAGCACTATTGGCAAAGTAATTCAAATTAACATAAGAACGTACTGGTAGATAGTTATGTCAGTCAGTAAGTAGTCTGAATATGGGTGTTTCATTCAGTAAAAAGTACTGTTTTAGATTATGGTTAATGTCTTCAAGACTGAATTGAGCAGAGTTCTACCGGCTTTTTAGGTTGTTCTTCGATTTTGGTAGCATGTTTAAGATGTAGACTAGGGCGCAAAGATCGACTTCTTAAAATGCCTGTACATAACTAAATTGCAGAGAATCCATTTTGCAATCTTTCATGAGTACATATAATATATGTAATGTATGTATAATGTATGTAGTATAATATATACAGAGAGTCATTTAATTCAGATGGACTTTTTGCAAAGTAGACTCAGGTTTTCAAGCTACAGATGTGTTTTTTCCTTGTACTAATCTTATGTAGGTACTCTCAAACATGGCCACTGATCCGTCTTATTAAAATACAGAATCCCATCTTGTCAAAACTAATAACTCTACTAACAAATT
Organism: Xestia sexstrigata; assembly: GCA_941918905.2. Classification (NCBI taxonomy): domain Eukaryota; kingdom Metazoa; phylum Arthropoda; class Insecta; order Lepidoptera; family Noctuidae; genus Xestia; species Xestia sexstrigata. The sequence continues at coordinate 6,813,500 of OW799217.2, read as the reverse complement.
AATTCATTTTTATCATCTAAACTTGACAAGGTCAATCAGCTTCCTGACAACACTGAAAAAACAAAACAGAATAAATCACAGAAACGAATTAAAAACATAATTTTTTGACGTCACAGTAGAATAAAACCAGTATTGCGCTATTTCAGTGCGTCCAGCAAAAAGTTCTCAATCCGTGAAGGTTGACTAAAATATACCTAAGTATGTAGTAGGAACTGTTTTTGTTGTATCTAAGACGTGAAACGGTTTACGTGCAATTAAAAACAAAAACAAGAAGCCTTTATTGTTTCACAAAACAAAAAAAAAACACTTTTGATATGAAGTTCTTTTTTCAGAAGAGCTTAGGTAGGAATTATTTGGAAGTAAAAATGAGGGCTGAAAATCTGCATTGATTACTTACAAACCTAGTTTCTTAGCTCATTTTAACTACTGTCATTGGCTGATTGAATAAAAACAGAAAATTACAGTAGACTTAAAATGACTTCGATAGTCCCCAAAACCATTGGTTGTTCATTTGTAACACGGTCTGCACTTTTAGTGTTGATTTGCTGTTCAAAAACCTTGACAAGATAGACATATCTAACATAAGGTTTCGGTCAGAGTCCAAAAGACACATTTTTTGTAACTAAAAAAATATTTCCCAATAGCAGATCTCTACGCATTGCATGTTAAACACCCATAATTTACTCCCATATCGCTTACCCCCCATTTCTTCACCAGCCAACAAACAATAAAATACATTTTCAGTCTTTAAAAACGACTTAATTAGTATTTAGTTTAGCACGTTGGTAATTTATCGCATAGTTGTACAATAAGTAACGCGGTTTGCTCGTGGTATAATTGAGCATTGTTCCCGTGTTCACCCCACTTGCCAATTGGAGCATAGCTACTCGTCTCGTGTTTACATTTGTATATATTACTCAGTTGCACTGAAGTAGCCTTGACGTGCTGGTGGTGACAAGTCTTTTCATGACCGGAATAACACTGTAATATCCAACTTGTCATGATTTATAGCGATGCCATGCGGTAGCGGTTAGAAATAGAAAAGAAGAGAGAATTTGGATTAGGTACCTCAAAACTCCAAAGATGCGATGAGTCATCAAGCTCAGTTGCACCTCATCTATCCCGACGGGATCGCATTTTTTCATGCTCCTATCCTTTTCCGTCACTCAGGACCATCATTTTCTGGAGCTGAGGGTATCACACGTGGTAGCATCGACGGTGCGCTCAGCAGCACTCTCTATTTCTGCTGAATGGGGTTCAACCCTTCTTTTTTTTTGGATGGAAAATCATTATATTTATGACTACTCCCGCTCTGGGCGGAGCGAAAGGGAGTGTCAGACTTTTACTGACTAAAACCCGTCCATGTTCCTTTTTAGCCCTTTTTGTTCCAGGGCCGCTGTATCTCTTTCGTACCGACACGCAGCCCATGCGGCATGTAACAAATCTACTTGATCCTATCAAATTATAAGGATATAAGCAGACTTGTACAATTAAAATTTAATAAGGGAAAAACTGAATTTACAGATGAGATAAAAAAAACAGCTAATTATAAAAAGACCTACCTAGCATGCACTCTATGGAAAGTACGAAGGTGGTAGTTTTATAGATCACGCACTTAGTTGGTGACAAATCAGTTCAGCACTGTAGGAGAGACAGGAACAGGCGTTAGGGTAGCACTGCAGGTCAGTTATCAGGACAACTTCAAGGATAAAGCTTCAGGGAAACTCTGCTGGAAGGGCGTCGTGCAGTTCTCAGAGTCACGCACCAGGCCAGCTCTGTAGGAAGTCACCAGTTCTTAGGGCCAGACGTCAAGGTAGCTTTGCGAGACAAGCGCTAGGACAGGCCCGAAGACAGCTTCCAAAGATCGGGAGTAGAGGTCCCAGCTAAATCTTTAGTAGGATCCCCTGGGAAGTATAGGTACGTGACCGGATATCAGCGTAGTTGGCTTTCCAAGAACCAAGCTGTTTTCTGATGCTTCTCATATGAGATCCAATTGTAGACTGCCTCCAGCGGTTCGTCAGTTCGTTTTCAAAGTAGTCTTCCTTTCCAATTTTCAAATATTAGTTTTTCTTCTTGCGGCCAATCTCATCTGACAAGTGTAGTCGGCCAGGACATATCAGACTTCATAAAACCTTAAGTTATATGAACCAAAAATAATCATCATAGACTAAGCCAGAAAGAGAAATAAAACGTAACTGACAGTTTGACAACTCTGACATGGGTAATAATAATTTATTTCAGTTATTTTTATGTTAATGAATCGTTTAGAGATCGATTTGCTGAGTGTAAACATAGAAACAAATAAAAAAGGATGATAAATAGTATTATGAATGATAAATATAAAGTGTATGTATAGCATATATAACTATGGGCTCAACCCTTATGTAGTAATTTGTAATCCTAAACAATTTTATCTGATTCCCTGCATATTTGCAAGTTGCAGAAATATAATTTTGTACATTAGGTAACTGATCAAAATAATAACAAGGAAAAAGATGTCCAAACACACTAACACCAACATTACTTACCAATGATTAGCAAAGAACATAATCTCGACAACAGCGTTTAACATTTACCTGAAACAACCAACAAAATACATTATTACTAAAGTGTTTTACAAAAGCGTTTCGTCAGACACCGCTATAATTTTAAACGATTGCCGACTCTCTTGTAATAATAAGTTTGTTACAAGATAATGATTGTAAGACTTTCAAAGCTCCACTGATTGATTTGATAATTGTTCACAAATGTTGCTACATGACAATTAGTTGTTGTCAAGTTTTGAATCTTTCTTGAAACACACTCCGGTTGTCATGGCAACGCTTGGATGAGGTCATGTCCTGCTGATACTATGATGAAATCTTTGCTTTATAGTTAAAATTTGGTCGACCCACTTTTCTAATGAAATTATGATGCGACCATGACAAATCAAATCTAGTGATTTCAGCAGATTAATTTGTTGGTTCATTAATTGAAGTATGATTTTGGTTGGTGTATTTAAAAGGCCATCTATCTGTAATTACTTTATTTCTAGGTACTAGGTCTTCCGTACTAATCTAGCTGTATAGTTTAGTTTATTTATTAATAATTACCAAGAATTACAGGTCACATTTATCAAAAAAAAAGTGAAAACACAAATCATTAAACAATAAAAAGGGCATCAAGAACAAATTAAATTAAATTAAAATTATCATCAATTAAAAAATAAAAAAATATTTAAGAACACGCGATAAGCAGAATAATATAAACATAATAATCATAGCAAATTACCTAAAACCATTATTTTAGGTCATATAACGCCTATCAAGTTCTCACCATACGGGAAATTCTCAATGTAGACTAGACTCAGGAAACGCTGACGTAGATGCCTGTTCTAAAAGCTGGCATAACACGGCATCAAAAATCATTAAAGGATATAAAAGGTTTTTGCTGATTAGCTGGAAGCCAATAAATAAGTAAATAGCAATTTAAAAACTAAAAGAAAACCCTACTTATCCATTAACAATGATCAATCTTTTACTGTCTTTTTAAGTCTTCATAATGATCATTGACAGCCCTGTTTCACCCAGCAACTGACTGTAGTGGTAGGTAACGAGCCCTTTTATTCTCTGCTTAAGTTAAACTGACCTCAAAATAAAAAATAAAACCGGCCAAGTGAGAGATGAACTTGTGTGGAGAGGGTTCCGTACAATGCCAAAGTCTTATATTGAGTTTATTTTCAATTGATAGAATTCTTATAAGTTTTCCTGTTTTAAAATTTTTAAAATTTTAGGCTCAGTAGTTTTGGTGGTCAATTTTCGTCTTCTTTCATGAATAAAATCAAAACTGTTTATTTTACAATAATAACAAAAGTATATTTGAGATCCTCGTAACGACCATTTCATTTGATATAAAACAGTAAAGTTTGCAAAACTTTTTTTTTTAATTTCCTAGTTTGTCCCCCGAAAGTGACACTTATTTAAAAAAAAAAATTACTTTGCATAATTATCTGTTTGGGTCATAGGATTACACCATCCTACCAAATTTCACCTGATTTGGTCCATAATAGATTCGGAGCAAATTGGCTGTGACAGACAGACGTACAGACAGACAGACGCACGAGTGATTCTATAAGGGTTCCGTTTTTTCATTTTTTGTACGGAACCCTAAAAATATACTAAAATATACTTTAAACACTCAAAAATTTACAAAAAACATAAAATTTCCCCAAAGAGCTTTGACACACTTCAACAGTCATTATGCAAAACGATAATAATCACTCAAATTCGCAGACAGAGCCACAGGCGTCATCCAACTAAACAAATACATAATTACACGTTTATATCACAATGGCCGCCATTACGCCTCTTATGTAACGTTATATACTGCAACTTTTTCTTTTACACTGACAGAAATGGTTTTACAATATTATGATTGTCCGGTATTATGTAAATTGGTGGTTTTGGTGTAATGCGATAGGTTTTATCTTCATGTTAGTTAATCTTTGTGTCTGTCGTTTAGGATGTGAATGAGCATTTCGCGGTATCGGTTTCCCTTTTGGTGAAATGAATCGACATTTATGTGAGTCGTGATTTGAGTACTTTAGTATCTGTGTTCGCTCACTAGACCTCGTCATCCCCTTCGAACCTTAACGGTCCTAGTCGGGGTGCCGCAGGTCCCATGTTCATGTGCGGTATCACGAACCCTTCCCAAACACAGAGCCAGTGTCGAACCCCCTCATAAGAGATGCCTCATCATTTTTCTGCCCACCATGCACATTAGAATACCACCTGCACAATAGAGTATCAATTAGAATACTCAAGAAAATAATAATTCGGCTACGTAGCCGTGGTCATTTTGGATCCAAGTAGTTTTCTGAATTTTTAGTCAACATAACAAAACTGCATGACCAACTAATAGTAAACATGTAGCCAACTCATTGCCTACGAGTACGATAAGGATCCGTTAGTTACACTTTGATACTTTGCCAACATTAAAATGTAGCCCACTTTAGTACTCTTGTTTTTTTCCTTACTAAGTTAACATGGAAATTTATTCAGCAGCCGTTATCTCCAAAATACTCGAAAACATAAGTTCAATGACTTCCTCAGTACAATGACTCGTATACCGGTGAACAAATTGATAAAAACAAAACATTTTTGTTGAAAACATGGAGTACCTACTTCATTTTAACGTCCCAACAGTTTTCTTTGCCAATTTATCGAATACTTACATCCTTTTAAAAGAAAAAAACAACGAAAAACTTATTACCATTGACAAGTAGATAAACAACTAAGATTTTACTTTTAAAATTCGAATGCCAAGCTGTTATGGTGCTTAGTGAGTTGTAAATAAGGATTATGGTTTGTTTTTCGAAGACGTGGTTTAAAAAGAAAATATTCGAGATAATAATATGCTAACGACACACTATGCCTCACGCGACGTCGATGCAAAAATAGTAGCATTTGTCTAAGTAACTGAGTGAATCCACGCAATGAGAAGTATAAAATTACAAGAAGCATATACTCTTTTGGTTGACAGTATTTCCTTTTATGTAGATATGACATTCTTGTTGGAGATTGTTTTCTTCTTCGTTGTGTAGGCTGTGTGCACAGTATTTTATCGTGTTTACGCCTACAAAGCTATTGATGGGAATTTAAGACTTTGAAATATACAAATAAGAGACAACGCGAACAAAGTTATCCACTAGCAAGAGCCAAATAGGTGCAAGTGTAACGTGTGTAACTTGGTAATTATGCCATTTTGCTATAATATGGCCTCCCCTTTATTACATTAGCTCTAAAAACGGTAAAAGAGCGTAGGGAAACTGAAATGTCCTAGAACCAAAAGTCCAAAGCATGTGATATTTACCGACCCGCACTGACCCCGTTTGGAATACAGCCCACTCCCTCGCATAGAGAAGACCTGTGTCCCACCAGTGGGAATAATATGCTATATGCCTCACTGAGACATGGAACATTTTTTTCTATGACATTTCTTCTGTACAAGAACATACAGTACTTGTGTTCATAAATCGCATCATAATAGATATAAATCAATCATGCGTGATCTGCGATTGCATTAATATTTCCGGAATTTTGTTGAAATTATGAAGTCGGTTAAAAACTATTTGACAGTTACGTTAAGTGCTTCAAGTGGCTGCAAATAAAAAGACGTTGATTTTGCTTCTATTAATTGTTCTACCTTCATCTGTTAGCGAAGTAGACACAATAGTTTAACAATGGCATCAGACCGATTCGGTCGGGCTTCACAGACGAAGGGTAGGATTAATATTATGAACATTTTTTAGGACCAGGAGCAAAGCTAGAGGTCTATATAGCCAGTATTGGGTCAATTTGTTGACCATAGAAAACAAAAACACCAAAGATAATAAGTCTGCTTCATAGTAAATACCCACAATTTATTGAGTGAAGTTATTCATCAATCAGGCTTTACATAAAGCAATTTCCTAGAACACTTCAACAAATACCGACAATTTTCTACAGAAACCTTTGTACATGTTTTCCAGATTTAACTGAAATTCCATTCCACACCGACTTTCACCGTTTAAACTCGCATAAAACCCTTCATCAACTTTCCATCAAATTATTCGGAACAATTGTTCCGAAAATTTGAATATCGAAGTCGGCGCGTGCGCTGCCCTCTTGCCGGTCTTATGCAAGCCGTATGTAGGTCGGCCGCAGACGCCGGGGCAGCTTTATCGCGATCGTACTAAGTTAATGGTGGTATACAAACTGTAAATAACTGTATTTTATGTACATCTTAAGCTGTATCGTTTATAATTTCTGTGAAGATCTCCTGGAATGAAGATGGCAACCCTTTGTGAGGTGATTGTAAGTTTTGATCAATGAAACAATGGTTATCCAACAAAGTCCCGCTTGAAAATTTTTTGTTCTTTTTAAAAAGTCACATTGAGGTCTATTGCTATGCCTGCCGGGGTTGCGGGACTGTTCGAAAGAGATACCGTGGCCCCGGAACACAAAGGGCGATGAAGGAACATGGATGGGTTTTAGTCAGTAAAAGTCTGACACTCCCTCCTGCTCCGCCCAGAGCGGGCGAAGTCATTTGATGATTTCCCATACGAAAAAAAAAAAAGGTCTATTGCTATCAATGTAAGTTACAAACTATGATAATATAAAACGTGTTTTATGCGTACCACATAAAATAATAGTTTACCATTTATGATGCAATAACCTTTTTGTTTCAAGATGCTTTATGCTACCAATATTATGATCATAATAAAAATAAACATAGAATAATAAATTATATTCATGTTTGACGACCTATAACTTATTGGAACTCCATATAAACCCACTTTTCCAAGGTTGAGTGTTACACGTGTAATTTCAACATAATATTCCATAGAATATAAACATGATATTTTTGGGGTTCGCTTCGCTTTTGCACGCACTTTTTCATGTCAAGCAAATCGTAGTTGAATACATTTAAGAGATCTATTTTGGTTCGTGCAATTTTTTTCTCTAGATTGACGTCATTCGCTACTTGTACCTCTTACAACGTAGCTCGTAGCTTTTAACTTTTCACCTTGACATTTTGACCTTTATTTCTCAGGATTTACCATATTTATGACAACATTATCACTAACTTCCGCGACGTTAGCACCTAAAATAACACCTTAACTAGCAATATGCAATTTTGAAGACCAAAGAAACGATACGGACTATGTGAAGGATCATATGGCTAGAAAGGAGCGTGACTGCTAAGATGACGAGTAATAGAGAAGAATGGAAGAAGAAGACATGCCTGCTGCGCGAAACCCAAATAAATTGGGATAGGTAAGAGCGAGAAAATAATGATGATTGCATGTGGTTCTATTCTTAGTCAAACAACTTATATAGGTTTTCATTTCATTACAAAGAGTTTTATTGAGATAGTAGATTCAAAACAGCCAATACCAAAATCATAAAACCACTTAACAAAGAAGACATTAACGAAAACATGTCTTTACCAGATTTAGCCACCCACAAATTAAATACTCTGGAGACAGAAATATCAAACGAAATGAAGTTATAACATTTGATAGACATTTACAACAAGGAAAAGAGCCTTAATTGGAATTTTAAGTTTCCTAATATATTCTGATTTAAAGACAGTTGATGGCAATTAAATGGCGGCGAAAGATAAGCCTTATCATAATTGTAAGGAGAAAGCCGTTTGAGACTCCGACTAGGCTGTCTTTTTATGGTTGTAAATTGAAAGTAATTTGTACACAGTTGGTTGTAAGGAATCGATGTTGTAACACGGGAGGTAGCAGCTCTGCCTAACTCTTCGGGGTTTACAAGCGTGATGTTATGTTATCTATCCTACTCTTATTAGACCATAACCTACCCGAACATTATTCAAAGATGATGAATGATTAATTCTTAATAACATGTCAAATTCTCCTTTTCGCCGTAATTATAAGGTCCGCGATAAATATTCACGATTTGAATAAGATACGATTAATTTCGTTGAAGCAATTAATAACATGAGTAAATATGATTATGATCATTAATTTTGCTATATTAATAGTGACCGGTTTACGACATTCGCTTGCATCTATAAATATCTATGCAGATGCATCTATGTAGATGTACGCATGTATAGTATAATCCCGTTGTGTTATGATAGTAGGAACCGTTGCTTCTTCAACGTTATTATCAGTATTAATAGAGGCTATGGAGCAGCGGTGGCCCAGTGGTGGCGGCCCCGACTTACGAACAGTAAGTCGTGGGTTTGAACCCTCACAGGCGCATTACTTTGTATAATTTATTTCATCACCACTGCTCTCAAAACGGTGAAGGAAAACATCGTGAGGAAACCGACATGTCCTAGAACCAAAAATTCGAAGACATGTGACATCTACCAATCCGCACTGGGCCCACGTGGTGGATTATGCCCCATACGCAAAATACGCGCTTTGACGTGGAGTTGCGGACACCAGCCCGTTATACAATATACAATAATAAAGGCTATATTTCTATAAGGACAGGAAAGAGAAGTGTTGGTCGTCCGGCAGCGAGATGGGCAGACGACATAGTTGCCATCGCGGGAATATTCTGAGTGAGGCTGAAACAAGAACCTGGAGCTTAACAAAAGCAAATAGAGTCCAGGAGGCCAGGAGTGGGTGAAGTCGGGCTGTAGATGATGATGATATTTGTATAGGTCTTAAAGCCTTAATGGAATAAGGCTTCATCTATACCATGATATAACAACATTTACTTTTACAGAAAGTGTCAGTCTAAACTAGGTTTTACATTATGATGTACCGGTGCTAACATGAATATCGAGACCTTGATAGCTTTATTGTAGGCCAGTGAGTAATTTAGCCTAAACATATTAACAATGATTTAGATTTAGACAGATGGGATGAACTCAAGCCAAGAAAATCTAGAAATGAATCCTTGAAACACAACCCCGCTAGAAAAAGTTCCAAATAAAAAAGTAACAACCTTACTTTTTTAATACAAATGAGTAATAGAATAGAACTGCAACAGTTTACCCATGAAACAAACCGTTCAATTACAAATTGAAATAATTGCCTGAGAACGCAAAGCGGGCTGTGTCGAATGATCGGCTATATTAAATCGAACAAGCACTTTGCACTAATAGCTACTAACGAAATTTCACGCCCTACTGAACTTGATAAATTTCAAACTTACAATTTTCGGACTTGGGAAGCAAAATTGGAACATAGGGTTGTCGAAGATAATGGAAAACTTGAACTTGGAAATGTGGAGGAAGATTAAAGTCATCTTCAAAACAGATGAAACAAATCCAACAGAGGATTTGATACAGCCATTCAGCAGCAGAATAAATTGACAATATATAGATGTAACAAAACAAAAATAAAATGGTTTTGACTGTGATCATCATCATCTTCCTACCCTTGTCCCATGTCATGTCATACCTCACACAATCCATCCATCTCTTCTTTGGTCTTCCTCTACCTCCTCCGTTCTCTTCCTCTCACGTTCCGCCACCTCCTTCGCTAACATGACTGCTTCGCAGAAAGAGGTGACGGCTTCCCATTCCGTCTCGCTCCGGACCAAGGTTCAATACCAGGGCCGGACGCGAGAAGTCGCTGCCATCTTGTACCTCTCCATCCATCAATGTGATTTTGACTGCGATAATGATGTGTTAAACAAAATATTAACTAACGATAATTAGTTACCTACTTATTTGCATTTTTGGCCAATAAAACAAAAAATAACTGCAAACATTTCTTTATCTAGGATCCATTACCTTTAATTCGAAAGGACATTCAACTTTGGTACATTTAACTGCCTCGCTGATAACAGTTATATTCAAAACGTGATCAAGCAATTGCCACATTTCGCCTCAGGTCTCCGTTTGCTTAACCTAAACCAGCTCTCGGCGTTTACTTACATTTTACCGGCAACTTTTTATCTAGTGATCTTTCCTATCCTACTAAGGTTTTCAAGCTTTTATTGCCTTTGTCTGTTAGAACGAAAGGAGTTTTATTACCGTTTGCATTTATTTCAGCATTTAGTGTGTTATCTTCATCAAACTATCCGTTTTTTTTTTCGTTATGAATATAGCATTGTTTTGGGGAAATCAAATTGACTTGGGACACGTTTCTCGTGTCTAAAGTTTTCTTCAATGTCAACAATTTAAAGCAAATGATTAATCCTGTCCTGAAGTTATACATGGTAATTGGGTGAATTCCTTGAAACGGATGATACTAGACCTTAATTTGCAACAAAATAAATAAATAATTTTGACTTTGACTTGACTTTGAACAATTTTGACCAAAATGGGTTATTTTGGAGAAATGATAAACGATATTTTTGGAGTTTCTCCACCATAAACTGCTGATTGTGAGAAATCTACGCTGTTCCTATTTCAAGAAATGCACCCAATCACCAATCACCCTGTAGTATCAAGTATAATTCAGTCAACAAGAACTCCGAAAATCTTAAATCAATCCTGCTGAAAAACGTTGTAGAAATATGAACACTGCAAGCATTTTGTTTAACCCTCCATAAATCTCACAACGAAATTGGGCAAAGCGAAGAAAGCTACCAGCTCCAAGCTCCGCGTAACATGACAACAGAAACGAATCTCTCCCACAAACAAACAAACAATTAAACTTTCATTCACAGCATCAATTAATTAGAAACAACATTCAATTAATATTTTAACTTCAGTCAGCCCTGAACAAAACAGATATCAACCAAACGATTTCTAAGTTCTCATTGCTTTCACCAAACACTACTACTGAGTTTATTTGCCATTTGCACCTACGTCCATTGTTCTCAACAGAATGCTAAGAAGACTGGTGAAAAAAGAAGTAGGTGCAGATTGCATTATGGTACCTTTTCAATGGGATGGTACTCTCGACCAATATTATTTTTCTTTAGTATAGTATAATAGGTAAGGCTGTATATATGTAAAAAATTATGATGTTGAACAGAGATCCTGTTGAATAAAACTTATTTTTTGTTTTTAAGAAGACGTTGTAGGAGTGGTATTGCATCAATGTGAAAAAAGTTTGACCTATGTCTCAACTAGACAAGTTGGTTAACACTAGTACGTATTGCAATGAAAAGACTGAAAAGTTGTGTGGTAATCGTTTACTGTGGTATGGACATGTGAAAGCAGCGGTGGCCCAGTGGTGGCGGCCTCGACTTACGAACAGTAAGTCGTGGGTTTGAACCCAGACTGGTGCATTACTTTGTGTAATTTATTTCATTTCCACTGCTCTCAAAAACGGTGAAGGAAAACATCGTGAGGAAACCGGCATGTCCTAGAACCAAAAACATTCGAAGACATGTGCCTGGGCCCGCGTGGTGGATTATAGCCCATTCCCTCTGATAGAGAGGAGGCCTGTATCCCAACAGTGGGAACATTAATAGGCTGATGATGATGATGATGATGGACATGTGATGCGGTGTAATGAGGAAAATGTAGTGAGGAAAATGTTGAGTATGAAGGTAGATGGCTATAAAAGTAGAGCAAGACCAAAGAAGCGATAGATGGACTGTGTGCCTAGAAAGAAGGTAACCGCTCAGATGACGAGTAATAGAGAAGTGTGGAAGACGAGGACATGCTGCGCCGACCACAAATAAATTGGGATAAAGACAGGAGACTGATAATGACGATGACGTACTCCAATGAATAAAGATGCAAAGCTCAATTCACAGTTGTTAAGAAAACGTTTCACTTCTGACTCATATCACACTAAACACTGATTGATATCTGGAACCAGGAAACATTAAACTGCAACGAAATTAATCAGAAGAGAAAATGAAATAAGTAGGCGTAGCAACGTAATAGTGAAGTATTAACAACAACACAAAAATTGCATAATACGATCTAACGAATGTTACACACAATCTGAAGATATGATTAGTTATCGTCTTATTTACAAGTGATACGTAATGAAAAATGTGTACTTGTGTTTTAACGATGGAAATGATTCCTGTCTCGTTAAACCAGTAACTTGGATTGAATGGCACAAAATATCAGTACATTTTAAGAATGATGAAGAAGACACAGGTTTAGAAAATGAAGTACCGTGTTATAAAGATAATGATCAGACAGTAAAAAATATTCCCACAGCAAATGCTGCAATTTGTAAATATTATTAAACAAACGATGCCAAAACATTTATAAACATTGATGATAATTTACCACAACATAGTAACGCTACCAATGCGTAACCAATCACAGATAAAACAACAATTTCAAATCACAAAAACAATACAGACATAACCACAAATCTATAGCTAAATCATTTCCAAAATTACCGAACATTTTTCTTTCAGTTAACACAAATACAAAAAAAAGCATACACTATGCAAAACGAAAGTACTTCGTCCATTCATCGGAGCATTAAAAAGGCATTCACATAAAGACAGGTTACAAATTGACGAAAGTAAGAATTCTATTGTGTGTTCTTCGAACGTTGTTCTCCTTTCCTGATCTTTGTGTAGGTAGGAAGTTTTTGTATGAAGTGAGTTCTGTTTTGGACTGATTGAATTAGCGTAAGTTTGTTAAGTGTTTTTGTTTATTAGGTCTAATTGGGAAGAGTGGTCTAATTTGCCGGTTGGTAGAATTCGGAATCTGTTTGAGCTTGGTGTTTTATCAGGTCTATTTTGGGGTTTAAGTGTGCTCATTGGTTAGTGTTATACCTTTTTGGGCTGCCTTTGGCTTTCGTATCCTTCCACTTAGGACTCAATAGATTTTAACATTATCCTGAAAGGAACTTCTATAGTCTCATCACCTGTTGCGTCCTAGTTCACGTACTCCTTTATATGACGAATTACAAACACGATTATATAGACAGCATATCCTCATCTCTCATTTAATGTCTAATTACTCAGAATACACTGACGTATGAATGCGATTAAACGCAGTGCATTAGATAAGGGCCGTTACAAACGACTTGCAATTCGTAAACGACCGAGAGATTCACGCTTCCTGCGATTATAAGGCTGGTTATCGTGCGTAAGCGACGTTTAAATGGATCTACACTGGATAGGATCATAGCACTTTATATGTTACTGATTTATAATAGAGACCGTGTTGTGTAAGTGGTGTTAAAGCCAATAAAGATTTAGGATTTGAACATGGAATTGATTGAGTTCTTAAAAAGGTAAAAGAAAACATTGTGTGGAAACAAGTGTTGCAAACGTTTGAAGACGTGTGACCAAGGACCTCACAAAGAGAAGCTTGTGTCCTACAAGTGCATAACATAACAGGCTGATTATGCTAAATAATGAAAATAAAAAGTATTAATATTATTGTCATAAGTGACATAATTCTCAAGGAAACCACTATTTAATTCCACATTACTAAATAAGTTAAAATAATTACTAAGTAATCATTCTCTCTCAAGTTTTCATTTGCCTCAGTTTATTTAATTACATCAATAATTACGAAAGGGACCGGCGGAAATTAAGACAGAAATCGACAAACACTTTCACTAGAAATATTAAAAAGAATGATGAAAATGTTTGTTACCTAACGATAAAATGAAAACAAAGCTTCAAACAACGTGTTTTATTTCGTAGACTACAAACTTTTTAATAGTAAGAGTAATTGAGTCAATTAACTCTAATATTTCAACTCAAAGCTTTCTTTTGTTTTTATGCTTGCCTAGTACAATGCAATGATTGGAACAATGTGTTTGGAAAGTTCGTAAAAGTAATATGATTATGCGTGTTCTAAAATCAAAAACTTATATTGACTACAATTTTAACACATCGGCTGCATGGTAGTCGTATAAGTAACGAAAAAGGCCAATACTGCAATTCCACCATAGACCATAACAAAACACTACTAAAGGTTGCTCCTTATAATTTCAATTTCGAAAACTTAAATCGTCTTTTACTCATTATCATCATAATTCCAATTATTCCCTTATCCCAATTTAGCTGGGGTCGGCGCAGCATGTCTTCTTCTTTCGTACTTCTCTATTACTCGTCATCTCAACAGTCACCTCCTTTCTAGCCACATCCTCCTTCACACAGTCCATCCATCGTATCCATTAGATCGACTTGTACTAATGCCAAAATTCGAACAGAGACTTATCATTAAAAAGTTCGGCAATTCGCAAAAGGACCCAAAATTAGGCAACCCATCTCATTCACTAAGATCAGGACCACCATCGGTGAAACGTCTGAACAATTCCGATTCCAGCGGCAAATTCCATTCAAACCGACCATTCATAATTTCGTTGAGCTCGAAGCAAACATTAATATCAATAAAGTTCCCGGTAATCTAAATTTCGCATCTGATATCAACGAATGTTCAGTGCTATTATTCGCAATCACGGCGCGAGATTCAATCCGACCGGGTTTCTAAACGCTCACAGCTAAATGTTTATATCTACCACAATAACGGGCATTACCCACTTCGGGTTGAAATGGTACAAGCAGTAAAAGGGTTAAGAACTTAGATCTTAATTCTGTTTGATTGAAGTAATCATACTTAAGTTAATGTTTAAATAAACTAATTAGGTGAATAGAACTGGAATGTATGTAGAATTCAAAATCGACGTCGGCTAGACAGGAAATATTAGTGACATAAGTTAATATTACATGGGCCTCTAGTTAAAGAACATAAAACATTAAAATCATCGTCCATGGCTATAAAACGCTGATGCATGGCTTCTGCTTCTGTATGTTTTCACGTCAAGACATGTCTTTATTCCTCATGTGGGTTTGGCTAATTCGCTCTTTATTTGCGATGTTAGTATAAAAACAACCGAAAACCATCTTTATTGTGGATCTCACAAGTTATTCAATTCAAAACCTCAGGCAAGGAAAAAGAAGGTATTCACCCAAACCCAGTAACACAGTTAAAAGCCATCAGCAATCAGAATTACAGAAACGTTATTATTAAAATTCTCGTCTTCACCGCAACTCCGTGCCGCGTCAACTCCGTTTTTGCACCACACTTCACAAAGACCAGGGCCATCTCCTAAGGCAATAAGTCAGCTATAGAAAGCAAGGAAGTGGCAACGCCTACAGTTCAATATTGTCTCAGCTCAATAAACTGAGCTGGTTCAGTTCCAAACGGATCTTTGTTTAAAGTTTCACCAAATATTTTTGTTTACAATGCACTGACCGAGTTACTTAGTATTGGAACGGCTTTGTTAAAGGTCAATGGTGAAGTCATTGGGTTGTTTGAAAGAACAGGTGCTCCAATGAATATTGAATACAAAACTGATGCTAAATCTACATCTTAAGATGAATATAATGATACTGTTGCAAAAGAGAAAGAAGAATATGAAGCTAAGATAAGATTTATTTATTTTATTAATTTCTGAGTACATGGTTTATGATCTTAATATTAGACAGTTTCACATACACTACCGTTGCCGGTGTAGGAATATTAAAATTAACTTACAAAGCTCTATGCCGTAACAATGCAAAGTCCCCATTAATATAATTATAAATTAGTTGATATGAAATTGGGAATTTTAATGCAATGATTAGTTTTATAAACACAATTTTATTTATGAATGAAATGTCAAAATTTACTAGTTATACAATGTCAAATGATTAAAAAAAAACTAATTGACACTGTACAAACATCAATGAAAACGATACACTTATAACGACAGATTTCTAAATCATTATGGTAAATATTACAACTGAGGCAATTTTGAAGGCAGTACCTGCAATATAACACAAATCGTCAATCAATGTAACAAAAGCGGCCTTCATTCGTGTTATTAACACAGTAACCAACGGATCAGGATCTAAAACTGTACACGAATCGAAACAGGAAAGCGGTGACAGTGCAAGTTTTTCAGGCAAAAAAACTTTAAGCGTCAGATCTAGTTCATCCAATTAACACTTCCATGTGAGATAAGAAGTTGGTTGAGCTGATTCAGACATACTTGGAAGTACTTGCTAGTGTACTGGTATAATTGATAGATTGAGTTTGATATGTTACATTGTAGTTCTCTTGGCTTGGTTGGTTGCTCAGCGAGAACTTCGTCAATTGAGAATTTGGTGGCTGTTAGGTCAGCATGTTTGATTTTAGTTCCAGTACATCTCTTCATTAGGTTACATAAAAAAAACAACACTTTACTAATTTTATGCTTTGAGACTTTTGTCTTCCCGTCATTATCATTATCTGTCTTGCTTCTTTTGCAACTATGTTGGGTCGACCTCTAGTTATACCAGATGCAGACGACTTAAGACTTTAAACTTATTTATTTTTCTCCAAATTATTTACACCTGGTTTGACAACAAATGTTACTATTAAATTCTACCTCTCAATAACATCATCTGTTGCTAGAATATATATAACCTTACCGAATGCAAAACGACCGTCCGATAGCAATCCCTTCACGAATCATCATTAAACCTACACTTCTTAAGCGTAAATCACTTCATTGGAGCTTTCAAAGCCCTTCCATACAGCACAGATAGCCGATGTACCTACCTCTACATCTGAAGCACCGTTACTTGAACTAAATGCAGTAAGTCGGAACAACCTAGATCTTGTCGCTTTACATGTCAATGGACTTACGGATGTTCTGGTGACTAAAGAGAGACAATTAGGCGGGTTGACGTGTCTAGAGTTAGTGGCGGTTGAGTGAGAGAGGTGGTTAAGTAATGGAGTGAAATGGTGAAGAAATGAGAGTCATTTATTTCAATGGGTGAAAATTTTGGAGATAGTGTGTGTCGTTTTAAGGGTTGGCAAATCATAACTATTTAGTTGAAAAAATGGTTTTAGTAAATATCGTGTTTGTAAAATGCAATACATTCTACAGACTAAATATGAATAAAAGCAACAATAAATTTAGTCAAATATGTATTGTGTGTCACGATGTTTCGGGGCATAGAGAAGTAGCAATCATTTTCAAAGCACACATTACTCATTTCATGACTTAGAACAATATTGCTATTGCTATTGCTTGCTTTTCGGTAGCTTATGTCAGTGCCATACATTCTTGACGTTTCTTCACTGTATCTTTAAGAGAATGTCATTTTGTCTAGAACTCTCTATAAATTTGTAATTTTAAAAGTAGAATTTGTAGCTTATCTAGTATTTAATATTTATGTCAATACAACAACACTTTAACAGATGAGGATGGCGATGTGTGTAATGTCCAGCGATATTTATTATTATTTAGTTACAAAGTGAAAAGCTCTGAACAAGCTTTCAGTAAGTGAATAGAATAGCGTTCGTTTATTAACGACGAACGATAAAAGCTCATTTTCGTTTTATTACTGTGACTGTTTCTTTGAATGGATTTATGAGATTTGAAACTATCCCGGACATCTGTAAAGTTTATTGATTTCTGTGTACCTATTCAAAATGAAGATGTGTATTGTTCCCAAGCATAAATAAAAACTTAAGAAACTAACGAATGTATATATGTATTAGATAATTCCTGCCTTCGCCTTAAATTTAATTTTAGGTTAGGGGCATGTCTTGTCGTTCATACATCTCTGTGACTCTGTCAACCTTTATTTCAGTATTCATCCCATTTTTAGCAATATTCTCTTTAGCAAATCTATCCATCGTTTCTTAGGCCATCCCGGCGGCTCTTATAGCCACCCACATTCGACATCATAATAGAAACGTAACGTAACAGTGATAATTCTTCACAAAATTTCTTGAGAGACGGTAAACATTACAGAATATACGTCTGTACTTTGTTCTGATTTTCATGAACCAATTCTCATTTGATGGACATGTTTAACACGCAGAACTTGGCAACTAACTTGCGTTCCGCAAGAAACTTCATACGAATAGGTTAACGTAACAATAGAACATCGGCACTAATAGGCAGTCAATACGATGACAGACAAACGAAAGTCTTAAGCGGGCTTAAGGGGTGATGCATGACAGTTTCAAATGTGCATGCAAAACCAAGTTCCATAGAGGTACGTAACTGCAAGCTCATTTGCAAGGATTCCATTACCGGCCATTACACGACAATATAATTGCTTTACTGGGTGTATCACTTGTAAAATAAAAACAACCTGAGAGCTGTGCAAGCGGAAAAAATATGTAATTCGATATTCTCTAGGTTGCATTTACAGGCCAAGATAACTGTAGTTTTCTTATAAATGGTTAGGCGTCATTAAATTAAAATTACGCGAATTAATTGCATAGTTACTAATAATTTATAACCATTTTCCTTTATCCTCAACAAAGACTAACTTGAACACTGAATATAATTATTAGCTCCAATCGAACGTACATATCACATCACATATAATAGCATAAAAATCTAGACACTTGAGGTTATAAATAAAGATGATTTTCTAAGAAATACCAGCATTGGGTGCGCCTGCGCCACCTCGAGATAGAAAGAGACTGGACCTGACAACCTTGGTGTGTGCAGCTTTTTAGATTCACTTCCTATTGTGAATTGTAATTTGCAGTTATTATAGTAGGGTAGGTGGAACAATTTGCATCATTGTGCTTTCTTACGAAGGATTGAAACAATAAATTTAAAAAGGCACGAGTTTATGTATGGATGTCTGAAATAATAAAATGGTTAATTCAATAGAAGTGTATCGAGACTCTCTAAAGATGGATTTCTAAGTTACCCAATGACAAAGAATCCAATCCGATATTGCTTCGAAAATATAGAATCAAAAGCGCATCAAAATACCAATCATTGTTTTCTTCTCCGCCAACGAAATAAGACGACATCCAACCAGACCATTTCTAAAACAAAAACTATATACGAGTATATGGCAATAATTCCATTGCAAATTCACTTCGTAAAATTAATCGTTTTTTTCAATAAGTCTACATTAGTTGTAAAACCTTATATCGCATGCCCAAATAAGGAGTACCAACAAACAATTACAGAGCTGATGGGGTGAAACCGCCTATAAAAGCAACCACCAAGTTTGGACAAACACAATTTTCAAGTTAAATTTTCGTTATAAGTAAAAAGTTATTACGCATTCCATAAAGAGCGTATGTGCCACGTAATCGTGTGTCCTTATTTGGTCGTCGACAAAGTGCATAATGCTATGTTATTGTTTCATGGTTATATTAGGGTTAGAGTAACCGCAATACCCACAATAGGGGTTTAGGTCTTTGATCTCAATTGCAGTCAGGGTCTAGAGATTATGGTTAAGTCATTCAATAGCTCTGTCATTTATCGGTCTGTATTTAGGCTATTATAATTTGAAGAGCGCCTACGCTTCGCACGAATGGGGTGTACTGAATGCTAATTAAGAGTGAGTTTAAAATCTTGTTCTTGAGATGTTTAATTATGAGAGAAAAAAAATAAAAGCAAACGTTTGTATTTCGGTATTGTGTCTTTTTTTCATTTACAGGTGGTCATCCTCCTCTTTTTTTAAACAATGGAAAATAAAGTTTAATTAGTTTTTTTTTTTTAATATAAGCTCTTACTGGTTTGTAAGCACAGATCATGTCACCACAAAAGTTAACTTTTACTAACGTAATTAACATACATTGCAATGCTGTCCTACTTTTAGCACAGCGCAATCTAATGACATCCTATCATTAAAAACGGGAAACAAAACACATAGCTAACAACTGGTAGTCTCACCCTACATACTAACATGCAGTTATTAACCACTTTAATACACAATAGTATTTTTTTCACCAACCAAACGACCCTAAATGAGGAAGTGTTCTTAAATAACACCAGTAATGAGGTTTTTAACTTATAATTATTCCATAATTAATAGTTTTGAGTGAAGTATTCACGCTAGCGTCCGCATCAAATTCTGTTATGTTATTCAATTCAAGGTTGATGCGTAATGATTATTGTATTCAACAAGTCATTATGAACATAATTAAGCTTGACGGGTGTATTCGTTGCATTTGTAAACAAAGTTATATTTTGTTTTGACGTACATACTATCGAGTTCACTGACAGTCGACCATTGTTTAGTTGTTGAAATGGGAAAGTTACGAGACGTATGGGACGTAGCCCCTTTTCAACAATATTCAAAATCAGTCTATATTGTTCTCACTGCTGGGACAATGGCATCCTCTCTATGAGAGGAAGTGGGCTAAAATCCACCATGCGAGATGGATTATTAGTTCTAGGACATGCCGGTTTCCTCACGATGTTCTTTATCGTTTTGAGACTAGTGGTAATGAATAAATTACACAAAGTAATGCGCCTGCCTAGGTTTGAACCCACGGCTTACTGCTCGTAAGACGGTGCCGCAATCGGCACCACTGGGTCACCGCTGCTTCTGATCAATCATATTACTTAGGGCATGAGGGTAAAAACTCGGTAATACCTATGGAAAGAACTTCATGAAATGGTTGAAAAATTCGGTATCATGATTAGCTTAGTCTTTTACAGGAATAACACAAGAAACAAAATTAATATGATTACCTATACGAGTAATTGATAAGTCTCCTAGCTGAGATTCTCAAACAAAATTGAGAACAACAAAACACAACATCACGCCTGTAATCCCGAAGTGTTAGGCAGAAGTGTACCTAATAGTACACCCACATTTCGCCAGTTATGTTTAAGTCCTATGTAATAGTGGGCCAGCCTATTGCCATCAACCGGACGCAAATCCAGACTCCGTGGCTGCTACTGAGAAATTCCTGATGGAAAAACCCAATACAATTTTGCCCGACCTGGGAATCGAACCCAGGACCTCATGCTCAGCAGTCGCGCTTGCGACTACTACACCAATGTGGCAGTCAGTGTGTTTTGGTCACAACAAAACAAGAAATACTAAATCGGCCAAGTGCGTGTCGGGCCACGCGCAGTGTAGGGTTCCGTAGTTGCCCGTTATATTTTAGATTTTGTTTTTCAATGCAAGTCTTCACCCGTTATAAACAAGCAACTACTCCATCTTAGTCACTTTATAGGATCTATTCTAAGGATTTTGTATTTGGTACAAAAATATCCAACACCCAAGTTCAACGACTATTACTGCTAAACTAATTAAGTTATCTTAACCGCTAATAGTTGTCCTTTAAAATTCATGAAATGCACTATCAATATGATTTTTTCCAGATTTTTCAAGCCAGCATTTAGCTTTTAGAGGGGGGGCGTCCTACTGGAACAAAAATTTGCAATTTAAACTTTAACATTTCGTAAATGGAGCATTAAATAGTGTTGGCAACCCCTCAGTCATTTTAAAAGACCTATTAACGATACCACACACAATGGCGTAGACGACGAAAAAAAAAAACATTCCCAATTCAAATGTAGGGGAGCTACCCTAAAAAAAATTTTTTCCCAATTATCATTTTACTACTTTGTCGGCGTAATTGATATACACACTCCTACAAAATTACAGCTTTCTAGTACAAACGGTCTCTTAGCAAAAACTCAGAAAGACAGACGGACATGACGAAACTATAAGGGTTCCTTGTCAGGACTTCCCTAAAAACACAAGCAGTTGCTTGTGCACAATCATAATAAAATTATACATCATCTGTCGAAGACGTCTTATTCCCGTTTCAACAAAACATAAAACTACTAAGCTACATGCGCAACAAGATGTTAAACATTTCCTGAACCATAAACAATATATTTATATAGTAGATACCTAACATAAAGTCAATACTAACATTACCTATGACATTTATTGACCTGTAATTTCTTATTCAAAACTGACCGTAAATAGGAGACGCTACAATGTTGTCTGGTTCGTATCTTGTTCTGTAATGTTATCACATAAAATCCATGCTATATCCTTAATAATGTAGATACAAAAGTTACTCTGTCTGTATGATCTTTGTATGTCTGGCAACTGAAAATGAACTAGGCTACTCTTCATCCTGAAGGTATAAGCAGTAACGATTTTCCATCAGCTCTGATGTTCTATAGGCGATACCATCATCTGACCTTCACAACCCAGTTAGTAGAGGGTAATACGAGTACGACACCCCTTGGTAAGACTGGTTGACCCGGACCACTGACTACTTGTAACACCTGTCAAATATCTACAAATGATAGCCGCGACTAACGGCTTGATGTGCTTTCCAAGGCACGTAGGTAACTCGGTATGTAATTGGTGGTCACCCATCCACGGACCAACCTAGGCATGCGCGGCTTAACTAGAAGATCGACCCGAGCGGCTGCTATTATTTAGCCACGAACTCCTCCAAAGTCTGAAATGACATGCGCTACCGAAACGTCGTCGCGTGTTTTTCAAACGACAAACAATTAGTTTCAGTTGTCAGTCATTATGATTGGCAGACCATTATTTTGTCTAAACCTCCGAGATATTGTTACTAAAAGCGATGAAATACAAAATATACGCAGACATAGACGCAAGAAAAAGCAAGCTTCGTTAATAAAATAAGCTTGTTTGATCAAGAATCGAGATGCTTATCTAAAACCGATCCATACTTGTATGTGCAGTCGGGTATTTCCACTAGATCTTTGAACAAAAAATTGTCATAATAAATTGCTTATCGTCCTGCTATCTATAAAACTGATTACTGTATGGGCAATTAATTAGAGATATTGACTGCTTTAATTGATTGCAGATTTAGAGATTAAAATAACTCTTCACATAGATGCATTTTAATGTCAACGATGTTTTTAGATTCAGTAGAAACAAATCTGTTTGCTTTGTTGGTTCTCTTGTAAAATTTTCTAACACATTATATACCTTAGTCATCTCAACACCGCTTTTAACTCTAGTGACTCCACTCCAACTCACATAAACGTATTTTTTGTAAAGTCATCATAGTGAGCTAGACAATAAACATTATTTTTTTATAATCTTTTCTTCTTATTTAGGTAACCATTGACGGCTACATCCTTTTATGATCCTCTTGTTGAGCTTCCATCACTTTCTTCAATATCAAAATTTTATTGAAGCCTGTCCATCTAACTGACACATGTTTGGCTTATATCTTGCACTCTCATCCAGTCATCTTTATTGTTCTACTACAGGTTATAAAACAATATTGTAATACAATTCTTTCTATTCTTGTAAGGCCATCTTGTTTTCACCTCCGGGTCATTGTTAATATTTCTCAGACACAAGGCTATACCAATTATGGGTGTAGGTTCTACATTACTAAAGATTTCCTATACCTCTATTCATACGATACGCGATTGAAATACCTCTGTAAATTGGTTCCTTTAATAAATGCAATCAATTATGATTAGTGTCTGTTTTTTTGGGGCTAATGGTGGGTTTTTAGTTTTTGTGTTGTCCAAATTACCTATTTAGGAGGTTGACAAAAAAGGATGACTTCATTATTGACACAAATTTTACATTTATGATGAGTTAATAAGTTGTCAGTACGTCACGATAGACGGTCGGCTTTTGTTTTTTTTTGTTCTCTTTTTGAAGTGCGAAATCGTTGAGCTTTGTAACGTATTCGTGTCAGCCATGTTTCATGTTATTCATTGCTTATTTATGGCGAAGTTCACCGAAAAGATAACAGTCTGATTATCTAAAAACAGCTGTTTAAAGCACATTTTCATGTTCACCAAAGAAAATCAACCGATTAAACACGCTAATCAACTGTTTTTTCTAACCCACCTCGGAGAGGTTGTTTAAAGTCCCGGTTAGTAGTTAATCGGTGTATTGTGACGTTTGTAAACTGCAAATATAAATACATTTTAAGGTTACATCCAGATATTATTGTGAGAATTTAACATACAGTCTGCTTTGAGTTATATTTTGGAGAATGACGTTTTGTCCGAGTTTGAAATCGTTGAAAGACTTTTGCGAACTCCTCGTTTGTATTCCACCAGACGACACTACTTCACACTAAACTAATGACAATTTCCTTTTCGTCATGCGTAAAATTAGCATTGCGCTTCTTATCCATTGTATTTAATCTAAAAACTGTTACAAACGAAATTAAACAAAACTTCAAACAACAGATAATTTGATGGTTAGAGAACTGTCATCTCAGGTATAATGGTCAGGTATTTATGGGTATAACGCAACCATTTTAAGATGTTTCGCATTTGTACGGTTTTTACGTGTTAAGTTACCCACCTTATTTGACTGTATTAAAATCATTCGGTCTTTCATTCCTAAAACGCTCGTTTACATAACCGAGCTAGAATAAGTTGTGGTGAACACCAAAATTCCCACGTCATGTTTAAACAACTGTTTACGTTTAGCGGGCCGATTACGAAACAGTCGGTTATTTTACTGTTGGTGAACTTAGCCCAGTAGAATCTGCATATGAAGTTCTCACTGTTGGGATACAGGCCTCCTCTGGCCTCCTGGAGTGAAGCATATTCCACCATCATCATCGTCTGCCTAGCCTTTTCCCAACTATGTTGGGGTCTGCTTCCAGTCTTACCGGATTCAGATGAATACCAGTATTTTGACTTCGACTGCCTATCTGACCTCAAAAACCCAGTTAGTACTGGGTAATACTGGTTGGTAATATTGGTAGGTACTTAGTAAGACTGGTCGTCAGACTTCCGGGCCACTGACTACCTGTTTAACGACTGTCAAAGAGATCTTTGGAGAACATAATAAAGAGTATTCTATTCTATTCTATTCTATTCTTTGACAGTTCCCGGCTGTCATTTATAGATATAAATGACAGCCGGGAACAACGGTTTAACGTGCTTTCCGTTGCACGTAGGAAACTCGGTATGTAATGGGTGGTCACCCATCCACGGACCAACATAGGTAATCGCGGCTTACCCGAGCGGCTGTTGTTATTTAGCGCCGAGCAGGGGCGTATTCCACCACACAGGTCAAATGCGAGGTGGTAGATGTCACAAGTCTTAAAAATGTTGGTTCTAGGACATGCCGGTTACTGATTTAACAATCACAAAGTGTCGGTCCTGTTTCACAGAATCAACAGTGCCCTTCTTGTGGTAGCGAGATGATGTCTACCGCAAGTCAACTTAGCACATTTCTGTCAGGTTTCTTATTAGCCCAAGTAATGATAATTAAGGGGGACTTTCGCCGGTGACACTGACACAGTGGCCAGATTCCGATGCAATTAGCCCAGCAATCGCGGTTACAGAATTTTATACGAGCTGTCTGTAGGATTACCATGATTTGTACCATCTGGGAAACTTTTAACAAACAACTTTTAAAACTTTACCTGCAAATCCATTTATTTTTCTAAACAGTTATTTGGTTAGCATAAACTAATGAATTGACTAACATAGCATAAAGATAAATTAATAATAACAAAATATAGACAATACTTAGTCTAAAATAAACAAAACTTGTCATAGAAAAATAATTACTTTGCTTCATTCAGTCAAAAGGGAAGTAGTTAAACGTACTAATAGTCTAGAAAACGAGCATTTAAAGAACTAGATTTCGAATCCAAACAAAAATAACTCGGTAACCTACTTAGTTTGAAAACAAACAAAATAAACGTATCGTGTAACGCCAGTCAAAGTTGTATTGCGTGCATGTTACAATTGTCTGTCAGTGGTTCAATGCAATTTTTAAACATACAAAAAATTGTTTTTCCAGTTACGTGCATCGTAACCTGCAGTTTCTCTCTGGTTATTCTTGCGTCACGCAGATTGCAGATCTCCGTTCTGTTCTTGAAGTAAGTATTTATGTTTATTTTGCTTTAATGTTAAAGTTTAATCTTTTACTTTGATGCTTTTTTGGGTATTATGAAGATGTTATGGAATCGGTGTCATGTGTTACAACAATGTTATGCTATCTACGTTGATTTTGTTATAATGTTGTGTTTGCTAGTAGTTTTTTTAACTTTAGATTTGTTTTGTAGTTATTAGAGTAGTCTATACTACTCTAAAAAAGAGCTCCTAGAAATAATGGGCCTTTTCCCACCATTGGGGCTGTATAGGCTAACCAAAAATATATAAAACGTATTCTACTTATTTTGGTCGATTTTCTTTATTTCCTCTGTGGATAACGAACATAGTATAATGCCATAGGAATTGGTACGAAACATAAGATTTTGACATGTCTAATGATCAATGTCCCGGAAAACATCTGCATCATATTGAGCCTACTCTCTGGTATGAGGACATATCTTGTCGCGACATCGACAAGACATACACGCGGCAAAAACTATAAACTGCGATATTAATGAGGTATACATTGCAGTATATTACTTGTTTAGATACATCTAAACAAGTAAAATCTGTTTTGTAATTGCATTTTCTTTCTCCTATGTTTAATGCATGCCGTGGCAGCCTTTAATTAGGCTACCTACACTTTAAAATGTTAAATTCAAAATGAGTTCTTAAACATGTATTTTTGATGTATGCTTTGATGGTTTGTCCTTTGAAATGGATAAAATAAGGAATGAGTTTATTAAAGTAAATTTGAAAGTTGCGCCAGTTACAGAAAAGTTGAAAGGGAATCGACTGTCTTGGTATGGGCACGTGATGAGGAGGGAAGAATCGCATGCGACTAAAAGGTTGATGAATATAAATGTTGATGGATGGAGAGGGAGAGGAAGACCAAAGAAACGATGGATGGATTGTGTGAGGAATGATATGAAGGAAAAAGGTGTAAATGATTGTTTGACGGTTGACCGGAGAATGGAAGAAAAGAACGTGTTGCGCCGACCCCAAGTAATATGGGATAAGGGCAGGAAGATGATGCTTTGTTGGTTTGTCCTTAAATAAATAAAATAACTACAGTCTTGTAAACAAACCCTCACATTCCTGTATTAAAGCTAAGTTCCACGAATAACTGTAGATAACATCAAGCCTTGTACTACCCTAAGGGTTAGGTAGAGTGTAGGTTAGGTACAGTCATATTTTGCCAGTATGTTTATGTCTCATAAAATAGAAGGCGAGTCGGTTGTCAGAAATTATTTAAACTTCAGGCTACTGCACATGGCTACATGTCACTACCTCACCCAGGAAGAAAACCCAGAACAGTCAAAGAAGTAACGTTTGCGACCACTGGACCAACGATAACTGTAACTATTGTTATCGAATATAAAACATAATAGAATAATAATAAGGGAATAAAAAGACAGATTGTATACGTCATACGGTACTTCGTGAAACAGTGTCCTCAGAACACTTTGTGAGCGGTCGCGAAAAGGCTTTAACAGAACATAGTCTTTATGACTTCACGTTTTCAATTATTCAATGCAATGGGATTAATATGAGACTTCAGGCGAGACAACGGAGAAAACTGGCACATACTGCAATACTGCAGTGAAATATTCAAATAGGTACAAAGCTCGGCATGACTTTGATCAGCACTTGGCGTGATTTTGATCAACAAATCATAAACAAGGACATGTCAAAATTGCCAATGCATTTGAACTTCGCGCCAAAATAAACACGATTTGAATTCGGAATATTGGATTACTACCAAGCTTTGCGAATTCAAATCCACTGTCATAGACGACAGAATTCAATTTCCAGTGCAACCCTTTATTACGAATATTTTTTTCAAGAGATGTGCAAATGGGCAATCAAAAATTAAGTTAGAACTAAATAACGCGCAAAGCCATTCATTTCAATTTGACCTTCTGTAGGGTATTAAACTAATAAGGGTACTTTTGAACATCAAATTAACACGGAAATAGAATTCGTTTTAATTGCATGTTTAGTAGCAGATGCTTGATGTCATGACAAAACATGTGAGTTACCTAAGACTATTTAATTCAAGACTAGGTATGTACACTCACCAACACAAACGTTGAAACGTAAATTCCAAACACTTGTGGGAAAAACAAAAGTGAAAAAGATGAAAGCGAACAACTTCTTACTGGAACAAAAGTCGATTTAAAATGTTCCCAGAATATTACAATAGGCGTTTGTGTATACGAGATTATTAAGTCGTAATTGTCAAACGTAAGCGGATGAAAGTGTTACGACACAGCTTAGCTCCGAATTATATTTGAGCTATTAATTAGGTGTGAGCTTTCGCTTTTGTGCTCGTGAGAGATATGATGAAACCACTGGAATAAGGCACGAAGAAGACAACTCTGATGGCGTCTAGTGGATGTACCTTCGTGTAGTAATTGTGGGAGCGTTTCGTCATGACTGTGTTTCTATAGCGAATCTAGGTGTGAATATAAAGTTGCGTGTACCAGGTATGTTGTAGTGTACTGGGGAAAATGGGTTGTTTTGTTTTGCAGATAGCTGTTAAGTGAGGCAGCCAGTGATGCTATCACAAATCACGTAATGGTTTTGTGCCTGTTGACGTCCGAAATTCATAGTTTTATTTAGTCGGTAGAAATCGGTCTTGTCCTACTTTTGCGTGGAGAAGTGTTCATGGATATAGAAGGTCTTTGCCATTCAACCCTATGGTTCTTACAACAGTTTTCTAACCAAAATTTAGGAAAGTGTTTATTTGTTCCTAAAGGAATTTAATTACAATAACAAATATGGTAGATTATGGCCCATTCACTTTCACTAAGGGTTCTTAAGGCTGATGCTCCAGGGTAGCCCGCGAAATTCAAAATTTCTTACGTTTTTTGCAATTTTCAGGCCAGTGCTAGGTTGTATGTTGATTAAAATATTATTTGCGGCTGCAAGACGTATGTAGTTACAGAATTATAATCATCAAAATACAACCCTCCAAGTTCATAAAGGTGTAGAAATGACTTTTTCTGCTTTTTTTTTTGTTTCCTACACCTTTATGAACTTGAAGGGTTGTATTGATGATTTTGATGATAATAATTCTATAACTACATACGTCTTACAGCCGCGAATAATATTTTAATCAACATACAACCTAGCCCTGGCCTGAAAATTGCAAAAAACGTAAGAAATTTTGAATTTCGCGGGCTACCCTGGAGCATCCACCTTAAGGACGAGCGTAAGAACCCTAAGTGCACATTATAGTATGAGTTAGGTTGATTATGCTAGTAAAATGAAATAAACAGGGTGTAAACAGACTATTTACGAAGCTAACGGCTTCGTGAATAGTCTGTTTACCAAGCATTCTGTACATCAAACTATGTAACCCTACGCAAAAATTATTGCTGAGAAATGACTTTGTTTTAGGGTGAAAAATCACATTTTACGGTTACGGTTATGTAACGCACTCAAAAAATCGTGCTGGTGTATGGATTGAATAGTGTGGGGGTCGTGGAGGTGTTTAAAGTATATTTGTACCATTAAAAACATGTATTAAAAAAAATTGGAACTTTGACCCCCAACGTCTCCGTAACTAGAAGGTTCCCAGGTATGGTGTAGAACAAAAAAATGATCACATTGATGGGGAGAACAAGTGCCTATATGCGAAAATTTTTAATCTTTACATAGGTAGTTTAGTGGCAAAAAGGGGAAAAACTTAATCTCAGACTGCTGAGATTAAGTTTTTATCAAGTTTTAATTTTATTATTGTATTAAGTTTTTGTTTTTTTTTTGAAGATAATGAAAAATAATGCCTTCTACCTATCGAAAGTGAAAATATTTACTCGACTCTATAGATTTATTTAATCATTTATTGAAAGTCTCCATTTGCAATTTCACTAGGGATGTTCCGATAGAGCCGCGTGAAGTCATAAATCTTCATTTCGCATCACTACAAGACAGCAAGATGAATGATTATGCAGCCCTACTACTTTCGATTCTCGAACGATCTTCTTTAATATAAATTGGTGTTTACTTTACGAACAGTTTTTTCGAGTTAATAAGGCGTGTTATAGAAAAAGATTGATGTGTTAAAAAGACGTGAATATGTATTTTTTTCTGATTTCTCAGAAAGTAGACTAACTTGTATTTAAAGTCAATTTGTCCCCTACAAAACGTGTGTCCACCATCAGAAAATATGACATCACATTTATGCCATTGTCCTTTTTTTCCACTCCAATTCATTCCTAACACACGCAAAAACGTACACCTGCCACAGAAGAAATAAAACCAATTATCAGGACAAAATAACTTGGCAACAAATTGATTACGACATTCACGCCACTGTTCGCGACAAAAACTAAATCACAACAGTCAATAAATTAAAGTGACAGAGCTTATAACGAGCATTAAAGTGACTTATGTCACTTTCGCCGTGTCACTATGACTTGTGACATTGGTTGTACTACCGAGTTCACTGACGGTATGCCAGTTTTCACCCTTATGCCTTAAGTAATAAGATTGAACAGTGGTCGGTAGTACCTGTACAGTCACGAACACTTCAATGTATACTCTTTGTAAAATTCAAAATGCAATTTTTTCGTCGATTACTTAACGTTTGAAATTTTGAAATATTATATTTATGATCTATTCCGTAATAATATGGGTTCCAAAATATTTTATTCTCAACAACATTATGTTAAAATTACCACAGTAGTAGAAAATCACTATTAAGACTGCTTGAGACTGTCCATGGTAACCATCTGGCATTGACAGCACCTTTATTTTGAAATAGAAATAGTCGTTCTCGCGGTTCAAGTGTTACGTGCGGTTGACAGTACCGCTACACTCTCTCGTAGGTACTCAATGAAATCACCTCACATTCAAGTAGATCAATTAATCTGCAGTACAATCACTGTTTAATTAATGATATTGTTGACCCAGTCGTGATTGCTGCAGTCAATCTGTTACCAAGTGTCAAACTGACACTTAGCTTTGTTGCTCTTCGAATTGTAAACGTGATATGGAAAACGGAATTTCAATTTGCGGACTTTTTGTCAAAACGGAATTCAACAGTTACGATGCGGAAACGCGTGTATCAAATTTGACAATTTAATGTAGAATTATATTCAACTGTCTTGTTTGTATCATAAAAATTAGTTGTTTTTTTTTTCGAACTAATTACATTCAGACACGCAAGTTTAATTTAAAAACAAATAAAAAAACGGCTCAATGTGTGTTTAAGCAAAACTCAAAATTAATAACCTCGTAAAATTAATTGTATTCGAAATCATATACAGGACTGTATATGATTTTCCACAGATATTTCACCTACGACATGAACCTTAACTCGACGAGAATAGAGGTGTAAAGCAAAATCAGAAAAAAAAAAGAACAGTGACAGTAGATCTCGTTATGTCGTGCGTGACCATAAGTCATAGTAAACGAAAACTATTGTGACGTTTAATTATAGTTTCGGTTTCTACATACACGTGACCTCAGAGTAAATTGTTCGTGCCCTCATTATACTAATTGATAAATATTATCGAATGGAAAATAATTGGAGTGCCTCAGGGCAATTTTTTTTTCCTCCAACTCGCTTGGCCTTCGCTATTAGACCATAATAAACGGCCATTGTTCCACTTCTAAATAGCTATTGTTTGGTCTAGACACCGTGTTCCATTAATGATTGTCTTATTTATTCACTTTCAGAACTCAATTGAATAGGCTTATTAATTTGTCAGATTGAGGACTGATTTATTTGAGATCTATGAGCGATTTATTGTTGTTTTTATAATAAGAACGGTATAACGTAAGTTACGAGTATTGGCAAGTTTTGTAATTATTTTGCTTTTACAACCGCAGCTCAGAAAGAAAAGTTCTTATCGCAATTTTCTAGCCGTACCAGCACATCGTGGGACCTATCAGAGTAACAAACAAAAATGTCTCCTACGATATTTTCTGTTGTAAATCGGCTGATAATTTCAAAACAACTTTCAACCCATCACGATATATGAACATGTCTGCTCAAGTCAGCTGACATTTGACATGGCCGCGTACGAACGTTTCTCGATTCGTGTCCAGCTTATAAATTGACATTTCGTTAGTCCTTTATGGTAAAGCT
This sequence comes from Xestia sexstrigata, assembly GCA_941918905.2. Taxonomy (NCBI): domain Eukaryota; kingdom Metazoa; phylum Arthropoda; class Insecta; order Lepidoptera; family Noctuidae; genus Xestia; species Xestia sexstrigata. Next base: position 6,781,437 of record OW799217.2, on the reverse strand, counting down.
GAACAGATGTATTGGCCGTTTACCCTTTTTGGCGAAGATTTTGCAACAATAAGTCTTATTGTGAGTCATACTTGTACAGATTTGGCGTCTCTGATTCATGTTAGTAAGTATTGTATGATTCCAAAATGTCAATTATCACCTTGAATTGCTTGTTAACTGAATATACTACGCTGTGAAAATTGATCATAATCATAAAGAATCTCATCACCAGCCTTTAATGTTTCCACTGCTGGGACACGGCCTCCTCTTTAATGAGAGGGAATGGGCTACAATCATCACGCAGGCCCAGTGCGGGTTGGTAGATGTCACGTCTTCGAATTTTTGGTTCTAGGACATGCTGGTTTCCTCACGATGTTTTCCATTAACCGTTTTGAGAGCAGAGTTGAGTTGAGTTGAATTTGTAAAGAATCTGATTGAGTTTTATTCTAGTTATCTCTCTATGGAAAAATCCAAACATACGCTAGTCGAAGACTGCGTGTAATTCATATTTGATTTACGTCTAACAGAAGCAATTGAGGCTACATCATAAACCTCCAAATTAGTTACGGATATAAATCACACAGTATCCTAGTTCATTGAAATTACGGTAATAAAATTCAAATCAGTATCCATATCCACTTTACGCTCTTCACGCTGATTTTCGGTGATCTGAATTAGCATTTATATTCTTAAGGCTAGAGTTTAAGATCACATATCCTTGTATAAAGTAGAATCTAAATTGGTGTATGTATCCTCGAAAGGCTCGGGAGGTATGCGCCGCGCCGGCGCAAATGCCACGCTCCACTCCACCCGTAACGATATTTCAAATGTCAGAATCGTGATTTTTGTTCGAGAAATGTTTCGCAACTGTTTCGGTGTACGTGGCTTCCATTATATGAATCACTTTTTTAATACAAAGTGTGTAAAAAACCTCTTAACGAAGCCGAAAGGCACTTGTTCTCCCCATCATTGCAATAATTTTTTTGTTCTACGCCATACCTGGAAACCTTCTAGTTACGGAGATATTGGGTGTCAATGTTCCAACTTTTTGACAAGTTTATTTTTAATACAAGTTTGTATTGTAAGATGTTTACTTTAAACACCTCCACGACCCCTGTACTATTCAATTTTTCACCCCAAAAAAAAGTCGCTTCCCAGCAATAATTTATGCGTAAAGTTACTTCGTTTGATGTACAGAATGCTTGGTTGAGGGCTTCGTGATGAGGTTGTTTATACCCTGTATTTATTGGTATGTTATGTTATCTTAGGCCACCAACAGTGTTTTGCCTGTCACTTACTGCATTTGAGTTGTAAGTTGTAAAATGTTCAAAGTATATTCCATATTTACCATCCATAACTATACATTCATCCATTCGCCTCAATTAGATAGAAAGGTCTGTAGTACCTGTAACAATAAAAAGGTTTATTATAAAACTGTGTTCAATTTAAACATCAATATTGCTATTTCTAATGATTTTACTACATTATTATCAAATTGCAGTAGGTACTATTATCAACATAAATTAATAAATTCGCTTCGCATTTATGACCATCCTATTACTTGGCGCCCTTAAATCTCAAACGATTATTAAACAGACCAGCTAATCGCTTCCCACGGCCCTGATTCCTATTATTGTATTATAGTTTATACGTATCCGAACAAACAAATCATAATTATCTTAGGCATACTAATAACGTTAGGAAATAAGCCTAACATGTCGGAACGAATGGCCTTTAAAGCTAGCTTCAATAGCACAGTTTCAAATAAAATAGTTGAAAGATCCTTTACGAATAATGACAATAATAATCGTGGTGCTGTAAGATATAATTCTTTACTACTACAATCCTGACAAATAATGTTATGGTTTAATGCAAACGCCACCTTAATTCAAGCTTGCAGTGGAAGTAGGCAACATTAGAGTCACCGCGAAGACCAACTATCCAGCTAATGCGCTTATAATGGTACCATTATATACAGGGGAAAGTAGGCAGGGTCGTTTAAATGAGACCTGACTCGAAGCTACCACACATAATGCTGATAGGGGAAGAACTAAATTAGCGAATAAAGGCAATTAACGAGCTAAAGGAATGCATGCAAGCAGATACATGAACGCAAGCAAAGGAAATATGTGAGAATTAAACATTAAGTATGTAGGTACACATTTCGCCTTATATGGCGAATAGAAATGCATGTTGTTAATCGGGAGTCGGTCTGTAACCTGTAACTATGTTCGACAATACTGTTAGATTTATGGAAGGCAACAACACACAAATTTCATGACACCTTCTGGCCCGCAAACTCCGCTTTAAAGTACAAGTATCTGATTTACTGCTTTCTATCTATCTTCAGATATACGTTCGTAAGCTTCTTATTTATGGTACTAAGCTGGGAAGCAATAAATAGAAATGATTTTCAAATTTTACTTTCTAGATGCTAGGTACAAAATAATGAAAAAGTGGTGTCAAAACAGATCGTGCTCCATCTGAGACAACACTGCACAAGATAAGATTAAAACAACTCAAAACTAGAGCAGTTTTTGAAATAGTGAAACGCGGTTTAGTTACGAAAATACAGTTGAATAATATCATTACATAGATTAAATCCGTCATCATTTATTTGATTCGAACATTGCATAAAATCATAAAACACCAGCTGGGAATTAAGTCAACCATGGAAAACTGTAATTGTATGATAGTATGGGAAAGCGCTGTAATAGCTTGATAGAAACATCGGATGCCTCATTTGAAGCATTTACCTTCTTCATGGTCTCATAACCATTGATAAACGATCCATCTTCTGAAATAATGGCTTTGGAAACTGGTGGCTACGAATGAGTTCTCAGATGTCCAATCTTGGTGATCTCCGGAGTGGAATAATGTTTCACAAGATAAAGTTCTGGTTACAACGGTCGTGAATATTTAGTTTAAGGAATTCGCATCGGTCACGCCTGACCTCGCCTTGCGGAAGAAAGGTATCAGAGTCAAATTACTTCTTTTGTTTCATTGCTATTGATCAGTGGTGCGATAAGATTTTTTGCTCCATTTACTTCATCAGATTTTTTCAGATCGATTTTGAAGGTGAATTAAATCCTGACATTGTCGATTCTTAGCATTCGTTTGAGAATTATATTGTCTTATGTACAGCGTTTTAAACCGACGCGTCCTTTATGTGGTTATTTTCTTTACACTTTTGTTTTTAAATTCTATGCAGTCGTGTCAGCATTTATGTGTACTTTAACAAATAACCCTTACCAAAATTCTCAGCATTTTGAGAGTAAGTAAACAAGGAGTAAGTGGAAAAATATTCTCGAGAACATATAACGGTTCTCCCTCAAAAATTAACTCCATGAGTAAGGTTTCGAAGCAGCCAGCGTGTAGCAAACAAAATGGTTAGCGATACATCACAAATGGGCCAGTCACGCGAACGCAATGTTTTGCAATCCTTACGATATCAGTTTTGAAACGATGTCATCTTTTGTTCTCTTCATAATCTGCATAGGAATGAGATAATACTATTGGGGCAACCGCATCAACACAATCAAATGTTTTCTTTCAACTTAATCATCTTCTAGTGGAATTGAAGATGAATTTTATGAATTAAAAACAATCGTAGCAAGTGTTTTCATTTGATTCTTCTTATATAATAACATCATCAACATTGTAAATATTTTTTTTTTCGGGTGAGAAATCATCAAATAACTTCTCCCGCTCTGGGTGGAGCAGGAGGGTGTCAGACTTTTACTAACGAAAACCCATCCATGTTTCTTCATCGCCCTTTGTGTTCCGGGGCCACGGTATCTCTTTCGAACAGTCCCGCAGCGTCCTTTACACCATGTATTTTATTTCGCTTTTTTCTGCTTTTTTACGCTTTCGTTCCTTTCTTGTGAGTAATGTTTGTTTTTTCACCTCAAGTCACTGTAGGGTTCACAAACCCCAAAATTAGTCATAAAAATTTACCGTTTCGCAATATTTTTGAACATTTGTTTATTCCTAACGGTTCATCCTTGACGTTCACCGATGGCTATTAGCATTTATTCGTACGCAGGAATAAAACTACGGTTTGTAATTGTGACCGATTTGTACTAAACTCTCTAGTCACGAATATAACCTATTTTTTTGTTTTAATGTTATATGTAACCTTGATAACGTTTATTTTTACAAAACGATTGTCTGCTTAGATGACTGTAAATCGTTCCATAAAATTGTGTACATAATTCTCATGGATATAAATCATGTTATGTCATATTTTCTTTAGTAGGTAGTTTACTTAGTTTTTTGGGTTCCGCACCCGGAGGGTAACCAACGGGACCGTATTACTAAGCCTCTGCTGTCCGTCCGCCCGTCCGTCCGTTTGTCCGTCTGTCTGTCAGCGGGCTATATCTCATGATCCGTAATTTTCACAAAATGTGTGGTACTGTTGCCACTTTATCATCATATGTACCTATAATAAAAATAAAAATTAAAAATTATTTTTTTGTTTTAATTAAATTATTAATTAACTACGACGATGGTATGGAACCCTTCGTGCGCGAGTCCGGCTCGCACTTAACCGGTTTTTGGTTAGATAACTTTAGTCTAGAAAATTTATAGGTAATCGTCTAAATATTTGTTTGACTGACTATTATTATAGGCAAGAATGATATTGAACTGTGTAATAGGGTAAATTTTTCGAATCCTAGAATGAAAGCGACATGAAAGACTTATCTAGAAAATTCTCTGGAATTTATTTACTGAAGCCAATAATGTCTATTTCTATCAATCGAAAGTAAAATTAAACAGGTATAATATAGAAAGCCAGACAAGAAATAATCTCGCTCCTATTAGAGTGGAGCAATACAAACACATCTAAGATACAAATAAAGACCTTTTATCCAATTTTGTACTAACATTATTGAAAATATCGTAACATAAGACAAGACACCTTTACAATTTTCGCAAGTCACTTCTGTTTTCGCAGAACTTTCTCGATCTTTTTCAATTTTCTTAACATGTCGATCTGCTTTTGTCATTGCTTCGATAATACCATCACTCTCCTCCCCTTATCCCAATTTATTTGTGGTCGGCGCAGCATGTCTTCTTCTTCCATACTTCTCTGTTACTCGTTAACTCAGCAGTCTTAGTTATCTTCCATTGCTTCGATAATAATTAATTTTATTACATTTTAAACTCTGTAATGGCAATAGGCTCCCCTATTACATGGGACTTGAAAACATAACTGGAGAAATGTGGGTGTACTATTAGGTACACGGGGATTACAGGCGTGATGTTATGTTATTCTGTAGTCGTAAGATCGTGCTGACAAATTTCGCAATACATATTTGTCAAACAGGAAGGTTCGTATCACTCATAATAAGTTCATAAGAGAAGTTTTACCTACATCTAAAAATAATATAGATACTAATGTCTCTTTAACTAGCTACACATTCCATGTCGATTTGTGTGTACTTAATAAAACTTTAAGGCAAAAATAAACATCGTTCAGGTTACACAACATCCTAGTTAATGATATATAACAATAGGCATGACGACAGTATCATAAAATTGCAAATCTATTTAGTCCGTCAGTTAGAGTATTGGAAATTAATGGACACGTATTTTTTGTTTTTGTACATCAATGAATATTGACAAAGATAAAACGCATCAAAACTCGGGAGTGGGGGCTCGTGACGTCAGAACTAGGTAAAAATACACACACACACACATGTGGAAGCTTGTAATTAGCAAATGTCACTACTTATGCATGATATTCAAGATTGTTATTAGTCTGTAAGCTTTCTTTAAAATTAAATAAATAAATAAATTATACCTATGCGTGACGTATTGAGAATTTTAAAAGCGTCATATCTTCGTCAATTTTGGTTTACGTAACAAAAGAAAAAACATGGGTCAAATATTTTTTGATAATCTAACTGACGGACTAATTAGTTTTTTTTTTTGTCGTCTCGCCTATTGTATGCAAAATGAATGGGACACGCAGAAAGCAATAAACCAAATAGTGTTTAGCTGTTTCCAGTTCCAAATACAGTAAGTAATAAGTCTGTTTAAGTAAGTATACAGTACGTTTCAAAAAGGTGTTGTCATATTTAGGGATGTGGTAGGTATAAACTTTTAATCTGAGGAACTTTCCCATGGGCCCGAGCTCATTATCAAATTTCTGTCCCATGTTACTTGTCGTGTTTTTCGCTATTATAAAGGGTGTAAAACACCTCTTAACGAAGCCGAAAGACACTTGTTCTCCTCGTCATTGTGATAATTTTTTTGTTCTATACCATACCTGGGAACCTTCTAGTTACGGAGATATTGAGGGTCAAAGTTCCAACTTTTTGACAAGTTTTTTTTTTAAATACTAGTTTTTAATGTAAGATTTTTACTTTAAATACCTCCACGACCCCCGTACTATTTAATCCCTCTATCAGCACAATGTTTTGAGTGCGTTACATTGAGTTCTATCACAAAACATTATTTTTCACCCCAAAAAAAAAACCGTTTCCCAGCAATAATTTTTGCGTAAAGTTACTTAGTTTGATGTACAGAATGCTTGGTTGACGGCTTCGTGATGAGGTCTTTTACACCCTGTATACTCCTTTTTCTTTAATATCATCCTTCACAAAATCTATCCATGGCTTATTCGTCAACTGGCGAGTGAGAAACTGGCGAGTGCGCGCGAGTTGGCACCTTCCGATTTTAATTTTATATTTTGTCGTCAACTCGCTCGACCTTGAAAATCTGACGTAAAACACGTCAGATGTACAGTCAGCTACATAAACTTCTTATATAATGTATAAAATATGTACCTACCCACTTTAAATGTATAAGATATTCATACGTATAAGATTTTTTCATTTAACATTACCTACGTTATAACGTGTGAGTGAGTTGACGACAAAAAATAATTAGAATCGGAAGGTGCCAACACGCGCGCCCCGCGAGTTTCACAGTCACTAGTTGGCGAATGTTCTTCAAGACACGTCGTACAGATCAGAACAAGAGACTCTCCGATCACACTCTAAAGCTCATGAAGGAGCGGCGTGAGATGATCCTGCAGTCTTCAGACGAGGCGTGTAAATACCTGAGCTTAATAGACGAATCTCTAAATCCTTGAAGAGCGACCTCCGCCGCTTTAATACCGAGCGTATTAAAGACGCGATTGAGTGGAATAAAGGTTCCAAGGTATTTGCAAGAGATCTGGCTATTGGGCAAAGCCAGCTCACGAAACTGAAGACCGACGATGGTAGGATCTTAGCCGCTAAACCGGAGCTTCTGAGGGAGATCGAGAGCTTCTATGGACAGTTGTACACGTCAACCAGTCAACCCGTCGTAGATCTAGCAAACGAACCAAGAGCTAGACTGACCCGACACTATACCGAAGAGATCCCGGACGTCAGCCTGTACGAAATTAGGATGGCTCTGAAGCAGCTCAAAAACAACAAGGCACCGGGTGATGACGGATTACGGAAAACCGGTACTTAAGGCCCTTCAGAAGCTGTTTAATTCCGTCATACTTGAGGGGAAAACGCCACAGGCATGGTGCAGGGGTGTGGTGATACTCTTCTTCAAGAAGGGCGACAATGCCCGGTTGAAGAATTATAGGCCCATCTCACTTCTAAGCCATGTCTACAAGTTGTTTTCAAGAGTCATCACGAATCGTCTCGCGCGCAGGTTTGACGATTTCCAGCCTCTCGAACAAGCCAGTTTCTGGAAAGGCTTTTGCACCGTGGACCACTTACATACGCTGCGGCAGGTTATACAGAAGACCGAAGAGTATAACCTACCCTTCTGTTTAGCGTTTGTGGACTACGAGAAAGCCTTCGATTCGATCGAGACCTGAGCTGTACTGCAGTCTCTCCAACGGTGCCAAATCGACTATCGGTACATCAAGGTGTTGAAGTGTTTGTACAAAAACGCCACCATGTCAGTCCAACTTCAGGACCAAGCCTCGGAACCTATCCTCCAGCAGTGAGGTGTGAGACAGAGAGACGTCATATCTCCGAAACTGTTCACCGCTCCACTGGCGGATGTCTTCAAGGTTCTGGACTGGAGAGGGCTAGGCATTAACGTCAATGGCGAGTACATCACCCACCTTCGGTTTGCCGACGATATAGTGGTCATGGCTGAAACCATGGAGGACCTCAGTACAATGCTCGATGACCTCAGTAGAGCTTCCAGAAGAGTGGGTCTTAAAATGAACATGGACGAAACCAAGGTCATGTTGAATGCCCATGTCACACCCATTCCTATCAAGATCGGAGACTCTACACTCGAAGTTCTAGACGATTATGTGTACCTGGGACAAACGGTCCAGTTTGGTAGGTCTAACTTCGAGAAAGAGGTCAATCGTCGAAGCCGACTCGGCTGGGCAGCGTTCGGGAAGTTGCGCGGTATCTTCTCGTCCAATTTACCACAGTGTCTCAAGACGAAAGTGTGTTGCCAGTGATTACATACGGGACCGAAACGTGGTCGCTCACAATGGGCCTCATCAGAAGGCTTAAAGTCTCCCAAAGGGCAATGGAGAGGGCTATGCTCGGAGTTTCCTTGCGTGATCGAATCAGAAATGAAGACATCCGCAAGAGAACCAGGGTCACCGACTTAGCCCGAAGAATTGCCAAACTTAAGTGGCAGTGGGCAGGGCACATTGCTCGCAGAACGGATGGCCGATGGGGCCGAAAAGTTCTGGAGTGGCGACCGCGAACCGGAAGACGTTGCGTTGGAAGGCCCCCCACTAGGTGGACCGATGACCTGGTGAAGGTTGCGGGAATCCGCTGGATGCGAGTCGCACGGGAACGGCGACACTTGGGGAGGCCTATGTCCAGCAGTGGACGTCTTTCGGCTGAAATGATGATGATGATGATGAATTGACGAATAAGCCCCATCCATAGGCCCGACGTCATAATCGCGAAAAACAATCAGACCGGCTGCCCTCCTCCATGCATTTGATTGAGTAGGTGTTGAAATTTTTACACGACAACTTGTAACGTTACAATTTCCTGGATAGGATCCACAAAACTGTAAAGTCACTCTGAGCACTCAACTACCTAACTTTCAGTCTGGAGGGGAGCACTATTAAAAGAAATTGACAAGGGAACGAGTTATAAGAATTTATTAACAAAGATCCTAACCTAAAAGCTGGAGCTACTCAAATCACTAATGCCAGTGAAGCTGGCGGAAAATACTGAAGATGAACGCAGAATGGAATAAATAACTGAAGAACGTCCGTCTTCAGACTGTGGAGGAGGACCGAGGAACCATCAACTCTCAGGCCGTAGAGAAGGGCCGAGGGCATCCGTCTTCTGACGGTGGTGGACGGCCGAGGACCGTCAATCCTCAGGCCGTAGGAGGAGGGCCGAGGACTTCTGTCTTCCGACCGTGGAGGAGGGCCGAGGAGCGTCAAATCTTCATCAGGCTTGTGCAGCTCAAGCAGCAAGGTTTCCAGGTGTTCTAGGTGAGGGTGCGGCGCGGAGAGAGGCCGACTTAAAACTCAAGAATAAGGGGAACTGCCCTTTAAATAAACTTTTATGAAGCTTCCCAGAGATGTTTCTGCTCACAGCTCTGAACGTAGACTGACCATTTCACCACCAGGCTCCTGTCAACTCCAGATAATTTACATTTTAAAATTAGAAAATTATTAAAAAGAAAATCGGATGAGGTCGATGTGATTTACCTATACAACCTACAACTAGCTCCAGCAATAAATTAAAAATAAAACTAGGGTTGCCACTAACTGACATCACAAAAGTAAACAAAGATTTAATATAACATGAATTAAAAGGTGAAAAGGCCAAAGCCGTTGCTAAGCCTCCAAGAAATGACCATGAAGCTACCTAGGGAGGACGAATGCTTAAATTTTCAGGTTAATAATATCCAAAAATGTAAGTAAAAAGACATATAAAAGACATACACATTACAAACTAAAATATTTTTTAGCGATTACAACGTTGGTCTCATGGAGAAAGTTGTTCAGTTTGATGGTCTGTACTTACCACATCCCTGCAGAGAGGATTGCGAACATAGATGATGATGGAGACAAATTACCGGAGCGCCAACATCCTAACAATTTATGAAGACCATTGAGCAGTCATTGGAGCGTGGTGAAACGCTTTCTATGCGCTCTGACAGACGCGATGACGCGCGATTCTGCAGCCAATCAGCAAAAAGAGAGACAGAACTCACTTAAGATTCTAGAACGCCTGATCGCAAAATTTGAAATTGGGTAGTTGACACCACTAATCAATTGACAACTTTTTATGTAAACGCGATTCCCCCAATTTTGTTTGGCAATAGCAACCTGTGACGTCATGAATGTGTCAACTCAACGACTCAACTATTTAGACTCAATGTTTATACTTATTTCGAAGCAACTAAAAATCAAAATACAAATATTACAGCTAATTAAAAAGTAATCAGGTTCTCAGGCCTAAAATGAAGTGTCAATTATCCAGGTGACATACAACTATTTTCTTTTTTACAAATTCGAAATTTAAAAATGGATATTCTAGTTCAATTAGCCACAGACTGAAAATTAATCGCCCTAGAAACTTAAATTGCTAGAATTAATTTTCAAAATAACGGTTCTAAGTTCTGAATGAAAATTTACGGTGGCGTGACTTACCGGTGTATAACACTGTTTCAAGTTTTAAATTAGATTCACGCTGTCTAGATTAACAAGATAGCTTTTGAACACCATGCTAAATTGTAGACTTCATAGCCGTTTACCGTTTCGACTAAAAACGGTGACTTTAATATCGGTTTTGAACTCATTAACGGCTAATTTATTCTTCGTTAGTTTAGAATTCTTTAGGTCTCATTGTGACTTTCTTTAGTTTTTATTGCCTTTTTAAAGCTTTACGCTTGTTGCAAAATTCACCAAAATAATATTCGCTATTGGCAGTATAATTTGCAATTATTTACGGCAACAAACAAAACCGAATTATTTCGCTCTTCGACAATTATTTTGACAAAACTGTGCCGCTACAAGTGCATGGAATTATTAAGTAGGTACTATGTCATTAGAAACTTAACTCTGATAAATAGTTAAAAAAAAAAACAACTACATAACAAATTGGCAAGCGTACTACTCAAATCACCGTTTTTATCACACCCATTCAATTTCACTGTACCAAAAGGCACCACTGTATACGCGTATAATGGTGGACAATGGCCAGGAACCATGGTTGGTTGCACACCACCACAAGGCCTTAGGAAGTCCGTCCGGTTTCATGTCTGATCATAACTAAACGGGTGTTCGGCAAGATTCAGGTTTTAATTGTCTGCTGTCTTGAATAAACATGTAAAAAGGGAGGATGATTGTGGGGAGAATTTAATCAAAGATTTATGAACGGACAACACTATTCCTCTTTGTAATTAAATATTATAGTGTTAGTATGAACGTGAACGATGCAAAGGAGTAGGTATATGAGGATGGTAGCAGGTGCCTTTCTGTAACTTTTGCCTACCCAGATAGGATAAAGGTATCAACCGTTAAAGGCAATACGAGTACCTTTTATGTACTTATTTAATAGTTACGCCACTTTATATAAGGGTGTAAAACACCTCTTAACGAAGCCGAAAGGCACTTGTTCTCCCCGTCATTGCAATCATTTTTTTGTTCTACATCATATCTGGGAACCTTCTAATTACGGAGATATTGGGGGTCAAAGTTCCAACATTTTGACAAGTTTTTTTTTAAATACAAGTTTTTAATGTAAGCCGTGTTAAGCCGTGTGGTATCCGGCAGAGTAGAATAGAACCAACCCATTACACTCACGGGTGTCGTATAAGGCGACTAATGTCTGAGGCAGAACACCTTGCGCCTCCGTAGACCAGAGAATGGGCAGCAGCGTTTTCTGTTAGTCTTTCATCACTGCGATCTCCAATCCGCCTGCCAAGCGTGGAGATTACGGCAAATTCCTCCCATCATAGGAGAGGCCTATGTCCAGCAGTGGACATTATGGGCTGTTGTAGTATTAGTAGTAGTTTTAATGTAAGATTTTTACTTTAAACACCTCCACGACCCCCGTACTATTCAATCCATCCATCAGCCCAATGTTTTGAGTGCGTTACATTGAGTTCTACCACAAATCATGATTTATCACCCCAAAAAAAAAAAGTCGTTTCCCAGCAATAATTTTTACGTAAAGTTACTTAGTTTGATGTACACAATGCTTGGTTGACGACTTCGTGATGAGGTCTTTTACACCCTGTATGTTACAGTCAAAACTCTTTAACAGTCAAAAGCACTTTTGACTGGTGTCAATCAAAACCCTTATTAAGGGCTATATATCCGTCAAATGGCTTAGCATGATCCTCCGTTACTCCTAAAATACTGCAGCATTATTTTTTAAACAAATATATGGTAAAGTAGAGGATTAATGCTAAGTCCTATGTGTGACGAAAACACGATTCCATAAACTTTTCTCGATAGTAATTTTCCAAAGTTACCTCCAAATCGAATAGTAAAGCGCTGGTATTCAAATGTACTTGAAATTAGATCATGAAACTTTGCATACTTACTGAACTAACTATAAAGCAGGTCTTATGTGTTTTTCTTTTTTAGTCCAATCAATAGATTTTTTGTAAATCGCAAAAAAAACACTAATTTCGCACTATTCGGCCGCAGTGACTGACGTAACAACCGCTTTGTAGTGCAAGCTGATTAGAACTTTATTCTAACAGAATTTCAAACGAAGTTTGAACCACCACAAATAGAGTTGCTAATTTTAGGGTTATAAGGGCCTTAAGTTAAAATACGTTTTCTGCATTAAAATATGTGTTTTAGAACGCCTCAGTTGTAATTAATTACCTATAGTCTGCGCCAAATAATTAGGAATTAAAGGTCATTGTTCTTTCCTTAATTTCTCTGCGTAGGTACCCAATACTTAATGAATCGTTTTTTATTACTAGAAAAAGTCAAGGATCGTTTCGGGACAAGTTTATGTCATTATTTCTGTTTTCGGAATTATGTATTTGAATAAATGTATACGGGTTAGTGACCTTTAATTCCTACTTATCAGGCTTACATGATGTTTTTCAAAGGGTTACAAAAAAATACCTAACAACCTAATAAGTTTCTAAGTAGTTAGTTAAATGTTAGTTATTGCTAAAATAGTTTTGCCTAGTCAAAAGTAGTGTTGGCCGGTCAAAAGTAGCTTTGACTGATTAAAAGTTTTGACTGACATATACATGTTAATACATATCTTTTTTAACATTAATTCATTCTGTGATTTAATTCATTAGAGAACCATCTTTATTTAATGGTGCTTGTTCAGGACGATTAATACCATTTATTGTTACCTATTACGATATTCTGCCTCACTAAAACAGCATATACTTACAGGTCTGCTATGCAGACGTCAGAATCTGAATATGACGTGTTCCAAATCCGTTACACATTTTTATATGACGTCACGATAAACTCCGTTATACATCTTCCAATATATAGTCACGCTATCGTGATGTTTTTGGAATAAGTGATTTTTTAGGCCAATTGAAACTGAATTATCAAGAGGTACAGCCACACACTTACACATATATCTTTAATTTTTTTGAACTGATAGGTATCTTGTGCACTATATCTAGGCTTTTATCGAAGCAAAAAATAAAAATTTGTAGAAACAAACTCAGTATAAGCCTCCAAAAATTGCTGTTTTTCTCAAATTTTACCTCAACTTTAGCCCTTCATAATGTACTCCTAAATTGTAAAACTAAAAAAAATAGCCTGATAGAAGCCTTGCAAATATAGTGGAGATTTTAAATAACAAATATTTATTTCACAAACTTATAAGACTTATTCAAAAACACGTATTTCCTGGAACAAGTTTTATAAATTTTCGAACACTATTTTTCGTTCAATGTCCTCGCGTTAGTCGGTATGAGGTGCGCGGGTGACGAGTAGTGCGGGGTCGGGGCTAGGTAAGACAGGGCAGTTGAAAAAATATCACCGCGATGGCTCTGGATGAAACAACAAGCTATTCGACCATGCTCGCGTTGACGATAGACGCGCCGGGAAGGGCCCTCTTAAGTGCAGTATTACAGGTCAACCGCATATCAGTGGTAATTCGTCCTTGCTGTTACGGCATACTCGTAAAGGCGCCATCAATTTCAAATTGTTACCGTTGATGTATTTTCTGTTATACATCGTGACTCGCTGAAAATAACGACTATACAGTCGTTTCACAGGTATTTACATATTATGTATTACATTTATGACATATTTTATTTGTTTTTTGTACTCTTTTTTCGTTAGTCGCAGCAACAGCGACCTTATTACAACGTATGTAAAAGTCACTTTGGCTGTGACAGAAATGCAGACTCAGAGAAAAATTATCTCTGAAAGCACTGTGAGTCCTCTGATCGTTTGACAGTTTACTGTCAGAAGAAACGACCAATTATCGCGTACCCACGGTAGCCTTCCGAAATAAATGTACTAAACATGCGCAAGACCTTTAACATGAGGCCTTTTGACCCGAAAGACTACAGAAGCGACAATTATTGTGAATGCGATAAAATATTTGAAGGTCAGTCCGAGTCGCAAATCACGTAACTTCACTTAACACCTTTTGTACTAAATAACTATGTAAACAATAGTTTTAGTTAGAATGTAACTGATATTCGCGATTTTTTTTAGTACCATATCGCCTTTTAATTGATTACGTTAAACTTTTGTGTTAACAAGACAAGTTATTAATTTGACTGGTCATTAAATACCTGCTTTTGCTTTTATAAAAATAGTCGTATTTTCCACTTCATATTTTACCTTGATATTGTCACAAAATTTTCCACACAAACCTGCTACCAATGAGAAAATTATTTTTACTGTCAAATTGTAGAAAAAAGAAAATGAGTAACATTCCTACAAGAGCTCATAAGACTAAGAATTTACTGGCTTTTTTTTTCTAATAAGTGAAATTATTCTTTTATTTATAAGTATAAGATATTCTATTAAATCTATTGTTAGTCTTAACTGTCCTATGCGTGTATATTTTAACTCATATTGTAAAGTCATAAATCAATAGTAAACATGCTTCTTCCTCAAGCACTTTATAATTCAAACAAACCTTATAGTTTCTTGTCTTCATAGAACATATACAAGTTCCCATGGGAGCAACCGACAGGACCGTCCATTAAAAATACTCTAATAAGTATAACTCAACTTGATATATAAATCTCAGAACGTGTTTGTGTCGCGTCACAGTATGAAATTAGCAGTAAACCAACCTCGTGAGTAGTCGTGAGGAAACCGGCACGGCCTAGAACCTAAAATATGGAAACATGTGACTTCTACCAACCCGCGCTGGGCTCGCACACTCCAGTCCCTCTCTTAAAGAGGAGGCCTCCTTCCCAGTAGTGGAATCATTATATGCTGAATATGCTATGCTTAACCAACTAGGCCAATTTTGTATGTTGCATCATCAACATCACAAATTCACAATACACACGAAACTTGTGCGATAGCCTCATCCGACTTTTCGAATCATTCCCACTAGTTCTACTACACAGTTCTACGGTAGAACTAGTGCGACTTTTTTTTCCCACTAGTCCTACGATTTCAGGTGGTACAAAATCGTAGAACTAGTGGGAACAAAAAGTCCCACTCAGCCTTGAATTTTATGCATGCTTCAGGTTGTTGTAAAATTCGTGTAACATTTTTGCATGTAAGTGTGAATGAACCGATTCAGACTATTTGCTCCCAGTTGAAATACTGTAAAGTCTACCTACAGTTGTCGCGTGCAACTGGGACTCATTAAGCTTTCAAACTATCAGACTCGGTTATTCTATTAAACCAGTAGAGGAGGCCTGCCATTACACCGGGCGCGAAACTCGGGCCAATTTCGAGATCAACCATTAAGTTAATAATGAGGAAATTATTCAGCCGTCGCGTCGCTTCAAAACGAACTCACGTATCGTGTTTTCATCATCTTTACTTGCAACTTTTGAAATAATGAATTTGATTTTATGACAAAGATGCTAAAGTCTAATGTGGAAAAAGTGGAGTTCAGAAGGTAACTCATTCCGATTTTAATAATATCGATTAATGTGATCGATTGCATTCTATTGCAAAACACTTTTGTTATTTATTCCATTGTTTGAAGTGGGTGGCCGAGTGTTCTTATTTTGAAATTACGTCATGGTGCTTTTGTTATTTTTTTGTTATTTATTGCCAAGCTTATTGTTGATTTGCCGCCAATCAATCATTCAATTTTTTGTAAAAAAATGTTTTTACTTCAAATAAAATATGGACGCATTAATTTGCATCAAATATTAATTAACGATACCTAATAAATCTTATTATAAAGAAGGCTGTCTGCCTCACCTATTGATTATTTAAATTATTGCTTTACAGTTTGCTTTACGAGACTCATTGGTTCTCTTTTAATTTATATGTAAAATAGCGAGATAAAGAAATGTTATGTCAACGTTAGGAAAAAACATATTAAAGACCTTGAATAAAATAACGAGCTTTTAAATTTATACCTATTGTATATTTTGGTAAATTATAAAATTTTATTTTTGCTTATGGATAGCAGAGTGAAACCTCCACAACATTGACCTCAGACCTGCATGTAACCAACCGGCTCTGAAAAAACCGTGCCAATGCCACTGAGGGAACAAAAAAACACCAGAGAAGTATTTAAATGAATTGGTTAACCTGTTGAACAGCCTCTGTGACATTTTTTTCTTTACTGAATAAAATAATAATCGTAAAAAACATGCTATCTAAGATTTCTTTGCAGACTTTTGAGCGAGATTTTTGCAAAATATTATCAGCCTTGTGTTACACAAGTGTATTCTGCGAGTAAAATGCTGTAGCTCAGACATGGCTACCTCTATATTTTTTTTTAAAATTTCTATAACCTCAAAATACAATTCATTCAGTTGGATATTTCAATTAATTGTGTTTAAAGCTGAAAATTTTGAATGAAATACTAAAATGTGTGTATATGTTTTGAACTTTTACAAAACAATATAATAATATCATGTAGATACGCAATTGTAAAACGATAAACAAAAATAATAAATTGTCATTTTTGCCTAGACGCACAATAGGGATGATGACTGACTAAAAAAATATGATTCTGTTTAGTCCGTCAGTTAGATTATCGAAAAATATAAATATAAATACAATAATAAACAAAATACACGTATCCAACGTGTATTTTGTTTTATCAAATGAATAAAAATTGTCAAAGGTCATGAGTGGGCTTGTGACGTTACATTTGAGTAAAAAATGTACTCAAATGTGACGTCACACGAGTTTTAAACGCACCGTATCGTCTTAATTTTTTGTTTACGTGAAAAAAGAAAAAATACGTGTTCAATATTTTTTGGAAATCTCTCTGACGGACTAATTAGATTTTTTTTTGTCATCTACCCTATTCATTCATGTAAGCAGTACTTGAATGAATTGTGTTTTAAGTTGAAATTTTTTAATTTAGAACTTTGAATAAAAAACAAACAAAAATATTTCATTGACATATTTTTTGCCTAGACGCACAAGTGTCATAAATACAATAATAACAATGTGACTTAAAACCTTAGAGCTATAAATACTATACTATGTATAGAGAAGACAGCGCGAACAAAATCTGTGCGCAGTGCGGGGCGCGCGGCTAACTCCGTACATATTTATAGATGCTGTGGCGAGCAAGCGACTGAGTGAACTGCAGCCGGCCGACAGCAGTTGAACGGAGCAAAGATTTTGTTCGCGGTGTCTTCTTTATACGTAGTAGTAATAGCTCAATTCATTAAACAACGACATAATTCTCCATCATTCTAAGTATAAATTACAATTGCAATTTTTTTGTACATTGCCCTTATACAAAGCATATTTTAATACTACGTGTATGAAAAAATATAAAACGCGTAAACAAAACTAATGAATTATTTACATGACAAGAAAAAACACTGTGACTAGAAAGGTAACATTATACAATTGTATAGTTTCCTATCATAACAATTGCATTTTTATAGTATTATGCTCCCATTCATAATTAGCCATGTCTAATGGCATACGCGTTTTCGATGATATAATTTACAAAGTCGTGAGGCATGCATTCAATTACAATATAAACTATTATATATGATGCAAAGCTGCCGTGAGAAAGCGTTGCATAATTATATAGAAAAGAATGCTGCCACTCTGTTACTCATTTCCTCAATACTTGTCAAACAACGGATGCTTTGATTGACTTACGATGTTTTAATTATCTTTGGATGAATTTAGTTTTAATTTGTTGCAGATGTTCACTGACAAGTTGGCGCTCCGAATCATTCAAAAACAAGACACGATGATGACTTGATTCGAAGGAAGTGAAAAATCGGAAATACAAACTTAGTTATTTTTAGTTATGTTTCCTGTACGAGTTACATCTATAAGCATAAATTTTAAATAATATCTACACACGCTTTATCAAAATAGAGGCAAGATCATTTTATTTTTTTATAAGACCTCTGAAAATCATCCAAAAATAACTCCTATTGCGCTAACTCATAGTCATCATAGAAATATCTTTAAAACTAACTAATAAACTAATTAACTACACAACATTTTTAACTGAAGCTATGCAACTATCCAATACAAACCAATTAATAAATATTTCTAAGTTAGCTCAAAGATTGTGCTACGCAAAGCATGCAAAGATCTGACAGCATAACTTGTAACTACGCATTTGATTATACAATCTTTACAAACAAGGTACCTATTAAAAATTTATTGCACCTTCAGTCAATTACATAGGGTCTTATATCGATTAACACGTTCAACAGGTTACTATCGCCTTTTACTATCAGAAGAAAAAGAAAGAAATTCCATAGAAGAGATAACTGGATGGTAAGAAGTCGGCGAAAAAAACCTTTTTTCGTTTAAAACATGATTAAGTTGAGTCACGAACTATTCTCGTTCTTAATTCAAACAACTGTGTTAATGACCCTTTAAAAGGCAGTTTGAATAAATTAAAAACCGATTATGAATTTGATTGGTACTTAGGTAAATTGAAAAAGGAATATTTGAGATTGATTTATATTTGGCAGGAAGGCTGAACATAGCCATATTTATAAGCGTTTAAAGAGTTAACTTGAAAGAAAGTGTAAATAAGAAATCTGCATTAAACTTCTAGCATACACGCATACTTATGGTCTCTTCTCGTGTGAATTACTAAAGACGTCGTATTTTTGACCAAAACTTTCTTTTCAAGTCCAGCATAAATCTAAACAGCAGCATCGACATAATTAATGAATTTATTACCTAAAAGTAAATACACGCCCAATATTATGTAAATGACAAAATTTCTCCCATGAGGGTCACCATGACCGAGACCTAGTGTTATATAACATGTTATCAGATGATATTGTTATGTTGGCGAAAGTGCCAACTGTCAACGGCCAGGTGTGTCTTACTGTTCGCCGGCGCGGCAGTTTGAAATTCGAATTTCTCCGCGACCGGTTTGGTGGGTGTTAACTATTACAATAGAGATTATTGATTTTGTTAGTAGTTTACGCCTAGGGCTTGGCTCGTGCCGTGGTGTGAGAGTCCGTTGATTGGTTGCTGATTTTATCAATTTAAACTAGCTGATGAGGAAAATAAAAGAATGATCTTGCAATTAAAATGTTAGTGGGCCCAAGGTGACAGCGTCTACATAACCATTTAGCTGCTCGAGATTTAAAAATCCCCTGATCCAACAGGAAAACTTTCGAAACATGTGTTTGCATTGACATAAACAATCATAACATGAAAATGAAACCAACTAAAAAATGAGACCAACTAATACTTGAATTCTCGGATTTGTATCATTGATAAACTTATACCTATTCAATTAAATCTCTACCAAACTGATAATGTGATTGAAATAACTCCTAAACATCACCATTTATGAACAACGTTCATGACTGAATGAACCACAAATTCAGCAATAGTCACTGCAGCAGAAAGCAATGATAAACATAACAATAACACAACGGTACCATTATGAGAACAACCAGGTCGATGAACTTTTTGCTGAGCCGCTCATTATGTGGTGCAAGCACTGCATTTGCACAAGACAGCAGAATATGTAATAATTGCTAAGGTGACATATTTTTTGTTCAAGGAAGACAAAAACTCATCTCACAAAGTCCAACTGAGGGAACTAATCACATTAAATGGCCATAGAGTAATTACAGACTGTGATCAAAAGAGTGATGAATCTAGATGGATGCATGAAGGAGAAGGACATCAAATAAAAGGTGTACAAAAAGTCACATACGCTAAATATCTAACAAGCATTTACATCTTAAGTTTTATTCGCGGATATTTTCCACTGTGAAGCACATTATGACTGTGAAGCATATTGTGTGACCTTTCGAGAAATTAATTTTGAGTTTAAAGCAGTATTAGACATTAGTATCGCTAATGCGACGACGGCGACGACGCACGACGGCCATTCGACTCGCGGTTTTTTATGAATATAAACGCTCTTGACATTTCGATGAAATCGTCTGTTTTTGTTAATTTTGCAACGTTATTAAGTACTGAAGTTATCTGTACGTCTGTTCGGACAATTTTAGTGTTTGCAAAACCGGTTTGTAGTTAGGTAGGGCAATGCATCCTAGGGTCGTAGATATGTTATTGCCTTGATGATTCAAAATAAAAGGCTTTACATGATTTGCAGTATAATTCAACAAAGTCGAGTCGAGATGACGAGAGTATTGAGGATTACAGTAATAAAATACCTAGCCTAATGAAATCGCTATTAATAAAGGTGCAATTAGAACTCACCTTAAATATTAGCGAAGCTCCACAAACCGCGTATCACAATCTGAAATCAAAACAGAACTTTAAGAAAACATGTTAAGTAACATCAATCATAATCATAAAACTACAACTCTAGAAGAAGTACCAATTACTTAAACGCCGATTAATAACATAAACAGCGATGGCCACTTTACGGAAGTCCAAAACGAGATTAAGTAATAATAACATTATCTATACAACGTATTACTTAAACGAAAGTGAAAATAACGAAAGTAAGAGGCAGAGGTCCATTGGCTTGATCGCCGCCATATTGACGAAACAAATGATGCGCGCGTATTTCGAACCTGTTCTTGTGTGGGTGTGTTACACACGAGTGCAATAAAACGTAGCACACGCAGTGTTTTTACTCATGGCGTCTTGATAGTCGAAGTTTTTGCGCGGTCATCTCATCTGTCAAGATTATATTGTTCGTATTCGAAGACTTGCTATTCTCAGTGTAGTCTTTTTTCCCTCAAGATTTGTACTTCTCAAAGTCAGAGGATTATCCAAGTGATACTATGAATGTATTAATAATAAATAATAATAATTAATATTATTGTTTTATTTATGTTTTTTCGTTTCTTTTTAGACAGGACCTCTTAAAGCTAAATGTTTCATGTGACTCACTGTTTGTTTGGAATAGTCCAAACAAACAGTGAGTCACATGAAACATTTAACAGCATTCAGTTTAGGCCATGATATTCAAATAAATCTGAAGTCCAGTTAGAACTAGAATTGTCAACTCCTTAGAATGTAATAGCCGACATTTTGAACCAAGTCACGTTTCAATTTTGGTGTAGGTCCTCATTGTGTCGAAATCCCGCTAAGCCGGTAATAAATTAAACTGGGCAAGCATCAGCTGGATGTATTCTTCGTATATCAACACTTAAATCTGGCTAAATAAGGTTGACCTGTCTTAAAGCTGCAATGATAATGATCTTCAGGGTTAACTGATGGTGGTTCTCCATTGCAAGTCTAGTTGCCTTTTGAGGTAAATTCTGTATTACCAGTATTATTGTGGTTTTCGTGTTTGGAATATTTTATAGGTCGAAACTCTTTACAAGTGGCCAGTGTTTTTGTTAGAAGAGACGTTGATCTTTAGAGATCAACGTCTCTTCTCGTCGTCGTTCGAAATTCAAATTCATAGAAAAGAAAAAACAGAAGACGTCTTCACAGGCTTCTTTTTTGGTTAACAATCATTTATTCCACTCCTGAGCTCAACTGAAAGCCGTCGCTAAGATAATTATTTAATAAAGTTAATTAGTTGATGTCAGATATCGCGTGAAAATCTTTCTTGTAAATGTGCGTACTACCAACATGAGAAACTGACTATGATAAATGGTAGGTATATTACTATGTTGGTACATACTCGTAACAGATGGTTAAGAACATCGTGCCTTGCGTAACTTGAAAACTTGCTTTGGAGATTTCGGCTGCACACCATACTTGTATCGGTAGGTACGCATGTAAACAAGTCATTATTTGTTTGAAGGTTTGTTTTGACTTGCTTAATGAATTTTAAACCCTTTTAAGGCAATGCAAGACATAATAATGAAATAAGCTTCATGATAGTCTTCTAATGTAAAGGGTTTGTGTGACTACTGACGAGAAGAAATAATTTGTATAAGTACATGTAAATTTTAACAAAATATCTATCAATGTTAAAGGTTAAAAACTGTATTAGAACAAAAACTTGCATTTTATTAAAGAAGGTCCTCTATTTTATCCATATATTCAAATCATTAAAATTAATAAAGGCCTCCGTTGATTCAATCCTTATTCCACCAAGAAGGCTCTATTTCCGCTCAAAAAGCTATAAACAGACTCTCGTCAATCTATCCAGCCAGCCCGGAGGTTCTATTTTCAAATTATAGTTATAAATAGCCAGTTATATCGGCGGGTATAACGTGTTCCCTCGCAGATGGACGCTCGGCGTTGATCGACACGTATGGTGGCAATGAACTCCTCGACGCCATTATTGAATTCTAATAAGCACCGTAATGATAATGAACTGTCTTGCACTAGATTGTTTGTTAAGGTTTATTGGAATTCGTCCATGGGGGGCGGCGGGGCTCGGTTTTTCTAAAATCAGTTTTTTGGCTATAACTTTTTTCCTTTGGAAAATTTTTGAACCGTTTTATTTGTATCATTTCGAGTAAGAATACGGACAACGTTTAAATTTAAACTTTTTTGATGCAACCTCTAACTTCGGGAGGGGATCAAATTTACCAAAATTTTTTGAAAAAACAAAATCTCCGAAACGGTAAATATTTTTACCGTCGTAAATTTTTTTTTAAAGCAAATTGTTCACTCTACAAGTTTTACTTAAAAGTTTAGCGATAAAACTTATACTTTTCGAAATAAAAAATTATAACTGAAAATTTCAGGGCGTTGTTATACTAAACTCTTATGAGAGGATTTTAACATTTATGATAACCATTAAGACGTTTTGTTTTTTGTTGTTGTCAAACGTCAACAAAGTCGTTGCTATGACGACCCAGTCTTTTGGCAACTGACGTATTCATAAAGGAGGCACCTACTTCTAAATAGTATTTAGTCGCAACAAGGAGGCAGTCACGTGACAGGCCTCTTTGGAGGCCTGGACGGGTGGAACCTTCTTCGAAATCTACCTCCTCCTTCGGCTTGCCGAAAGGATATTTTTACTGTAGTTGTGTTACCGTTTATGATTTTCGTTAATTTTGTAAAAAAAATATATTTTATTTGCAGGTGGAACATCATGGTATAAATATTTGCCTTGGTAGAGTACAGATTACGGATCACACACTTTTAAAAATGTAGAATTAACCATTGTTAGTTTATCATAACTGGCGTTAAAAGTGTACAACTTAATGATATGATTACATTCTTCTCTGTAAATTAAACACACAAGTTGATGTTCACAGACCAGAGGAATTTCCCATACTTAATTTATTCTCCAACTATTGTCTATGTTCATTCCCAGTTAGCCATTCATTTTCTGTAACGGGAAGAGAATAACTAAGAAACAAACAAAAGCCAGCCAGCAACAAGTTTTTATTACCAAGCAGTTTCGTTGCCAGTCAAAGATTTAAATCTTTAGATTCACCTTGCTGTCAAAAATCATTACTTTTCTGTTTTTACTACTATATAGAAGTATTAATTAGATTGATTCTGTTCGTAGACAATGAATATAACTAACACTAACCAACCCGAACAGCCTCGCCCGTTGACGAATTTATTACACCTATTTCGCCCCCTTTGAGGGTTAAAATTTCCAAAGTTCTTAGCGGATGCCTACGTCATAACATAATAGCTATCTGTATGACAAATTCAAGCCCAGTGGACAAGTGATTTTATACGTAAAGATTTAAATAGTAGGTACTCTACTACTATCTCGTCCACTCACACCGAACATCGGCATCGTTTGGATCGTACCCGATGTGTGAGATCACTTTTCTCAGTGACAACATTTCTTTGAGCAACCAAAAAACAGTGAAGCCCATCTTACGATTGAAATCCTCGTTACAGCAAAACCGCAGCAATTCCTCGACATACAAATATTGGAATTCTAAGCACCAATAGCATGATTGATGAACATTACTGCTACGTAGGTACTTATGCATCACATTTATGGTTGTAAGAGTAATGCATGTTATGAAAACCAAACAGGTTATTGCGATGTAAAATTAATAACTCCTTAGCCGTTTCTCCACTGTAATTAGTTATGACATAACTCTTAAAGTGATTTGACAATTTATTACTTAGCAAGTCTTGGAATGACATTAACGTTTTGAACCGACAGTTTGTACTTACCTAATTTTAAAGGTGTTCAGTTTTGATTAAACGTGTTATACAAGTTTTGGACTTATAAAGTACTAATTACTTGTCGGATTTTCAAAGGTTTTTTGGTCAAATGGTTCAGATAAAAAGTTTTTTTGTCAAATTATCATTGGAAAGTAATTTAAAAATGTAATTCTTCAACAATTTAAAAACAAATTAAAACAATGGCTATTTCAAAACAATGGGGGCTCCCATTGTTTTGAAATAATACTAAATTGTTCGCGCATGAATTCGCCGCTAGAGGCGTTCGTGTAGATTAAGGTCTTCCGAAATGTTAGATGTCATACAAAGTTCGCGCGTTGCGTGCTTTTTTATCACGTATTTATACTAATTCTCACGATTGTGTTCTAGACTGAGCCATTCCTGATTAATTATGACTTGAATATTTTAAGTAGCAACTTGGGATCTTATTTGTTAGTACTTGGAGGTAGAATGATGTTTCATGATTGCTAATTTTAGGTAGAATATTGTAAATATGTATCTGAAGTTTACACTATGTTGTTATACATAATAAAATAAACTTTTCATGACGTTATTGGTACTCTAAAGTATAAAGTAGAATTATTGACAAGACCTTACTCGACAGTGGCGCCATCTGGTGAGCTCAAAAACGATAGCCCCAATTTCAGTGCTTAAACAAGTGTTCTTAAAAAAGCAATACCAGAGTCAGACACAGAATTTGAATGTCACAAAACGTTTGAAATTCGAACAAAAGACTGACACAACAAAGGTGCGGTACACAATACCTACACTCCATGTGCGTTTATAATTTGTCTCATTAGTATTGGTTTCTCGACCCCTTCGAGTTACCCTATGGCCAACTGTTTGATTATTGTTCTGTAGCCTAGCATGTGACATGGAGAAAGAAAGGCTTTAAAAGATATTACCATATTACTAGGAAATAAAAATATCGATAAAATAAAACAAAGACATTAGCATTGAATTCAAAATAAGATCAACAAGTAGCAACTTTGTTATGGGAATAACGTGCAAAAAAAACAATTGATCGATACTTGATAATGAGATCGGCTGCACAAAACAATCGCATGGCACATTCGCAAGTGAACAATACGCCTTAAAATACCATAGTGCACCGATCAAAAGAACAAATTACAGACACATCAATAGATTTTTCATTTTTTTTTTACTGGCAATCACTTTCTTGATATTGTCTTGTAGAATTAGTTGCCGTATCCAACGGTCTACTCTCATTGTGAGCCCCCAGCTGTTATGTAAGCCTGTGAACGCCGTGTTCTCTCCAAGCCTATTGTGATATGGGAATAATGTGCTTTCTACGCAAGTATGTAAAAACGAGCAGTTTTGTCGATGACTGGATCACGAAGCCAACAATATTGTTTTCTTTTTTAATTAGGTATGGATCACGTTTTTACACACGAAGTTACTTTGTTATTGAAGTACGTATACACGTAAAGATTCATAACTGTAAAAGTTTTGGTTTTGTGATACTTGTGAATTACTTAAACTTAGGTAGTGTAAAATATCACCTGAAATGTAAAGTGTTGAACATAAAGTGATCTTATGAATAATATTAAACAGTTGCTAAATTACGGATGTTCTTAAAATATTTTACAGAAAAACCCAGGTACCTACCTATACAAAATATCACACAAACCACAAAAAATTGTGTAACACAAACGTCAAACATGTTTCTATACACAAAGTCATGCATACCGATAAAATTAGGTACACCTGAACATACACAGATGTACGAAATATTTTAATTAAACTACTAAATGTTGCGTAAAATGAACCAGTCTCTGTATAAAACTTATGAAAGGTTTGAATCGGTTAAAATGTTTTGTTTTTAATTAAATATGTCGTCAAACATAAAAGAAATAATGGCATTCTATATAAAAAAAATCGTCAACCAATAAAATAGTTCTGGAAGAAGAAGGGGAAGACCTTTGCGATTTTCCCCTATAGTGAAATACTAGGTAACCAGGAAAATGTAGTAGGTTTTTTGTTGTCTCCCCAAAAGATAATAAAAACGTCCGGTCCGGATGATTTTAGGGAAAACCGCGAAGAACATTCAACTTTCAAGTAGAAAAAAAAGAAATAACTAATTGACAGACAATGACGTCACATATCGTGCGATTTATAAAGATGAGCTTAGACAAATCAATGAGTATTATAACTCGTAAAATCTTAATTATCAGCACAAGTTTTCTGTACGACATTGAAGCTATTTAATAAAAACAAGGTAAACAGCTCTTTTTAGTTTCCGATAAGATTTTTTGCAAAATGGCAGCTGGTCTCTTAATGTTTCTTATCGCTGTACATACAGGTGAATGAGGTTCATAAATATTAACGCAAATAACAGCTGTAACTTCCGGAAATACATATAATAAAGTCCCAACAAAATAATAACCCACACACAATTAATTTTCGACCGTTATCAACCTGCCGGATACCCGGGTAAAATTATTAGCTGGCATCCGTGACATTGGCAAATAAAAACACGAATAAATAAATAAAAAATGCATTCATCGAAGTTTATTCCTATGTTTCTCATCGCTCACTTATCTAGAGCTAAGAAAAACGACACGAATGCGAACATTGTACAAACCGTGAATGTATCCGTTGCATTTAATTTCAGATATTAGATTTTATCTGCATTACTACGCTGCAGCTATGTAATAGACAATAAATCTCCAGAATTCCAGCATTCCAAGCGACATCCGAAGATATTTATTTACATTTGATCACGTATCGCTTTAACTAAGATGGCGAGCGCTCCTGTCATGTTGGTACATTTGGATTCACGTAAAAATCACGAACGATACACTAACGTGAAGGTATGCGACGCATCGGTTTCCGTGCATGAACACAAATTTAACGTTGATTCAGGATATCTTCTTTATGGTTACCATTTCTTTGTACTTTTACGGACAATCTGTAGTTTCTGTAAGGTCTTACAAGGAAAACGTTTTTGTCCAAATTTACTGGAAACATCGTCAGGCCTTTTTTTCTGATGTGATATCATCATATGACTCCTCCTACTCTGGGCGGAGCAGGAGGGAGTGTCAGACTTTTACTGACTAAAACCCATCCATGTTCCTTTATCGCCCTTTGTGTTCCGGGGCCACAGTATCTCTTTCGAACAGTCCTGCAGCCCCGGCAGGCATCGGCCCTTGCGGACACCTTTTCCTTTCCATTTTGCCGACTCTCTTTGAGGCGCGCGTGGAACACGAACGCGCCGTCGACACGGCCTGTCGTCATGAGACGGACGGACGGCGAGCTAGCCCATAGCTCTCCGTCCACAGGCCCGCGCCTACGGTGGCCTGGGACCACCACGTGACTCCCGACGCCCGGGGTGTCTCCCGCGGCGGCCGGGACGTGAGGTTCTCTCCCCAACATCGTCAGGCCTCATGTGTCGATTGTGAATCATGTTTGAAAAGGCTAAGTTACTTAAGTAGCAACCCCTTTTTTGTGCACAAATTTAAAAAAATCTCGTATATTAATCTGAAAACATTTTGTACAAACCATGACTTTGTCAAATGTTTTTTTTTTTAATCAGATGAAAAATAACTAAAACATGATTTGTTTTTGTTTATTGTTTTAAATCTCGTATTGGGATCACACTCATGTAATACCTTGTTACCTCAGTAGGTATTTATTTCAGATTTCCACCAGACGTAATCAAACCGACAACAAAAACCTCTTTCAATAATTTTAAAGCATGGCAACACTACTAATTACGCGCCAAGAAAATATTCTCGTGTTCATAATTGTCTATTGTTACTCCACGTTCGTCATAAAATTAATGTAATCGTTACCCGATGCCTGTGGATTTGTTTTGGTTTCACATTACGAAGGTAAGTACAGCAAATATTACGCAATAATGAAGAATATACACCTGTACTCAATGATATTCTAATAAACAGATATTGTTGTGAGCGCGCAATCGTGAAGACTCGAAAACGGGTCAAATGGCTCGTTTTGCCTTTACTCTGCGTCACTGCGTGTATGTTAGCTGGCTCTGCCCCACGAAACACTTTTTTCGGTGGTTTTGTAGGTGTATAACATATCTGTTTATTAGAATATCATTGCCTGTACTATAATCTACCTACTGCAAAAACAGCAATTAAACACACAAAAGTAAAATATTAAGCCATTCTATACATATACCAGTGTGTGTCAGGCCCTAATATATTCTGCCAATGGCCAAGGACGTTCTTTTATTGATATTATTAAATGATTACTATTACACATGCCAAAATTCAGTCCATAAACTAAAGGCTGGAAAGTTTCAAAGAAAATCTAAAACTTTTTGGACAAAAGTTGTTCCGGCTAATCTCTGAAACGGATAGCTGATATTATGAGGAGTAACTCAGTTTTTTTTATTTAATTTTATTTTAGAAAAGGGACTTTGGGTTCCGTGCAAAACAATTGAAACCCTATAAAATTGTTAACAAAATCCGATTTAAATAGAGAAGATATATTTTTCATAACAATTTCACATGGACTTAAAGGTCCCGGGCAACAGCTGGTATACTATAATATACGAGAAAAAAAAAATAGTTTCTCGATGGCTGCAATCTGACAATCAGGTATCAACATTAACCTTCAGAATCCCTTTTACTTGTGACAGAAACAAGGCAGTTACGCCTAAACAAGGCTTTACAATTCCATAAAGAGACCGCACATGGTCTGAACATGACCAAATACAATAAAATAAAGTTTCTAACATACCAATACAAAACAACTTTCGTTGGCTATTTAACCAAATTTAATCCGCGC
Organism: Xestia sexstrigata; assembly: GCA_941918905.2. Taxonomy (NCBI): domain Eukaryota; kingdom Metazoa; phylum Arthropoda; class Insecta; order Lepidoptera; family Noctuidae; genus Xestia; species Xestia sexstrigata. The sequence continues at coordinate 6,752,117 of OW799217.2, read as the reverse complement.
ATTATGTCGTTTTCCCGCGCTTTCTATTCTAATGGTGCGTTTGTGCATACTATAGCGAGTAGCGATCGATTCTAAGACACCGCGTTTACGATTGTGTCTGCGAATATTCGAACATACCATCACGGTTGTTGTCCCCGCAGGGTTAGGCAGAGGTGACCTATAGTACATCGAAGCTTCGCCTGTTATGTTTAAGTCCCATGCAATACGTGTTGAGCCATCCATCATCTGCCTGCCTTTTTCCCAACTATGTTGGGGTAGGCTTCCAGTCTAAGCTAATGCAGCTGAATACCGGTATTTAACATGGAGCGACTGCCTATCTGACCTCCACAACCTAGTTAGTACTGGGTAATAGGTACCACTTGGAAAGACTGGTTGTCAGACTTTGTAACGACTGACAAAGATCTACAAATGACAGCCGGGACCATGCAACGGCTTAATATGCTTTCCGAGACACGAAGGAAACTCGGTACGTACCCATCGACCTAGGCAAGCGCGGTTTAACATAAAGATCGACTTGAGCGGCTGTTATTATTTAGCCACGAGCTCCTCCAATGAGCCGTCAACCAGGTAAAATCCAGACTCCGGGTAGCTACTGAGAAATTCCTGATAGAAAAACACCATAACAGTTTCCCCGAGCAGGTAATCGAACATAGAACATAACTCATGCTTACCAGTAGGTACTGCTGGCGAACATTTACCAACAGGGCCCGAGTCTCGACAGAGATAACGACAAAATCGCTAACTTTTGATTGCTAATAATTACTAACGAATAAATTCGGTTGCAATAATGATGCTTGCCAGTAACGCAAGTCTTCACATCCAAGATGCGTTTCTCGCAAGCATCGTTATTGCAACCGAATTAATACGTTAATAATTAGCAATCAAAAGTTAGCGATTTTGTCGTTATCTCTGCCGAGACTCCGGCCTAGGGCAGAGTATTCGAATAATGTTTTATCGGTAACCTTTGCCTTGCCTGTTTGATGGTATCGATTGTTGGAAGCGACTCGATAAAAGAATAAACTATTATTATTTTTGGCGTTGCGTGTTTGGGTTTTAATTTATTATAAGAGCTGGGTATGGACGCAATGTATCTGAAATGAATAAAAGTTGTTTATGGCTTGTTAAAATACAAAAGATGTTATGTGAAATAACAGTGTTATGGTCTTAAAAGCAAATGTTAGACATGACTTTTATGTCACATCGGCCTTGACAGTTAAAAATATCTAATAAAAATTATCACCAGAATAAAAATTCGTAATAGATTCAGACGGCCATTAAAAAACATGAGTAGAACACGTTTCCTATATTCAACCAAAAAAACTTGAAAATTATATCATCAACCTATTTATTCTTATACAAAATGTTGATATGTTTGACATTTAATAGCAGCGGAACCAAGCAATCTGTCGGTGCCATAACGTTAACGCGTCATTATATACTTGAACATATTATTTTAACTTTCATCCAAGTCATTACTGTGTTTATTAAAAAAAGTTTTACTTCCAGTTTCTATATAACAACGGGGAAGTAGGCTTGTGATGACTTCCGAGTTCACCGGTTTTTTTTTTAATGTCAACAACTATGATGATATGTCAAGTGTTTCAAATAAAGCTTTGGCCACAATGAGACGAATCCCTTTATTGATGACATTTCTTTTAACAGAGAGGAAGTATGTGCCCCAGTAGTGGGATCGTAAAATTATGCAAGCACTGGTGTCGATTCTGTTGTGCACGAACTAAACTTAATTTAGGCTATTGCTATCTTTTTCTCTCTAATAAAACGAGAAAGAGACGGACGTAATTTAGAGCTGTCAAAATTAATTGGAACTAATATTTCCATACAAATAAAGGGTACACGTAAAAACATGTTGACTAAAAACACGGTGAAGCGCAGAAAGCGAAGGCATAAACTAGTTTGACATCTCTAACTTAGTTCATAGCTATAGCCGTCCTTTTCTCGCCCTGCCTGTAAAAGATAGCAATAGCCTAAATTAAGTTTAGTTTGTGCACAACAGAATCGACACCACTGTCAACCTTGGGTCGAAAATTTTTAACTTGAATTTCGTATGGTAGTGCGCGATTAGTACTTTTAAAACGATCTGAAGTTTCAACAACACATTCCACATAAACATCATTGAACTTGAAGTTTTAACAAATCAATATAAAAATTAGTAAAAGAAATTAATATTGAAAGGTATTTCATTTAAAAGCTATCAGGTACATCTAATAATATGGAGCGCGTGGCTAAATAAAAACAGCCGCTCGGGTCGATCTTTAAGTTAAGCCCCATACCAAGTGTCCTCCGTGCCTCGGAAAGCACGTAAAGCAGTTGGTCCAAGCTGTCATTTGTAGATCTTTGACAGTTGTTATAGGTAGTCAGTGGCCCAAAGACTGACAACCAGTCTTACCACAGGAGTATCGTATTACCCAGTACTAACCAGTACTTTGTGGAGGTCAGATAGGCAGTCGCTCCATGTAAAATACTGGTATCCAGCTGCAGCCGGTTAGACTGGAAGCCGACCCCAACATAGTTGGGAAAACACACACACGGCACAAACATTAATATTTTTTAACATCTGCTATGAATCTATGATAGATGAATGACCTAAAAATTAATTCTGCTCTAGAAGTGTCAAAATGTTTCATTTATCTATCTTAATAGAATACCGCTTTTTTAATGTGCGGTAATTTGAAAGCGACTGACATTGAAAGTCTAAAATGTCAATATAATAGGGGTCAGGCTGGTCAAATGTCGCATTATATAAGACGCAAAGTGATAAAATAAAGACATTTGAAACTGTTAACTGGGTCAAAAAGTTTGAAATTAATATTCAGCTGTGATCACTAGTACTTTATTTTTGGAGAATCGATTAACTTTTAATATAACGTTTCGAGTTTTGGGTAACTAATTTATCACACTCAGTGGTCCTTACGAAAATGTAATTTTTTATTTTGAAATTTTTCTTTGCTTTTTTAGCCTTAGTTTTTCAAAAGCTAGCAAACTTAACAACAACAGTCAGGTAACTTTTGAAAAACGATCTCACAAGTAAAACAGTAAGTACTTATTTTTGTCTGACTCTGCAAGAAAGCAAAACCTTTTCTCCGCCATAAAAGGCGCTACCCGTAAAACCATGTGGTTAAAACAAAGACCATTTTCAAACATGGAACATGAAAAAGTTAAACAAAACACAAATGGCGGAGAAAGTGGTGTCTTCCTATTCTCACAGAGGCTAATCATTGAAGGAAACTACGTAGGCAGACTAAGTACCTAAGAATATGTTAAGATGGCGGATAAATTCGTGCATCCATTATTATGAGAAGATGGCCCATTAGAGTTCCGTTTTGTTCGTTTAGGAGTTCCCCTAGATTGAAATCGAATACGGTGAAGAGGAAAGTTTTTTTGTTTTGTTTGAGTGTGATTTTAGAAAATACTGATGTTAAATATTGATGAAGGAATGGCACACTTTGATACTGCATGTTTTAAATATTACATACTGAATGTATATTATGTCTCCTCAGACCGTTTTTCTGTGGCCACAACGATTCAAGTACCCGCTCTTACTGCCTCATCTCAAAATTCCACCCTGTGTTCATTGTGTGTCGAAATAATATTCTCAATTTTATATCCTCAACTGTGTGTAAAAGACACACTTAAGAAATATCTTTTGTTTGTAAAGCAATTATTATTTGTACAATAAATGGACACAATATTTACATAAAAATATGTTACAAAACTATATCAGAATGGCCTTCGCAAATTATGCGACAGCTTGAAACCAAAACAGTTGCGACAAAACTACTACAGTCGAGTCGCGTCAATCGTTTCGTGAACGATCTTTTTAATATCAATAATAATGGCGTTGCAAAATTTTATTTTAACGTCTGGCGAAGATAAGAGTTGTATGAATTTTAAAGGTACTTCGAATCGTGGGATAGCCTGTGGCCATTTTTCCCCATACCTTCTTCTCCTTGTCAATCTCTTCTTGGGTTTTCGTGGTTCGGATGATATTATGTGCATTTAATAGTGTGTATCTTTAGTGCCGAATAAATAATGTTTATTTCTTTGTATTTGCCTTTTTCTTTCTCTTGGTACAATCGATTTCTATTTGATGTCTTGAACAATTGCCTCGCAAGAGCGCTCTGAATGGTTTTAGGTCAAGATTTGTTAATATATTGAGAATCAAAATGAAATGTATCATTGAAAGACAATGTCTTGTTGTTTCAAGGATTATTTTTAAATTACAGTTCATGGTTCATTCATCAATCAACTTGTTAAAATTATTGCTTTTGTATTTACTTATAAAATAACAAATAAATTTGCCACCAACTTTAAACAAAATCTATTGATCAATAAATACCTTGGCCACTGAGAATTTGCCACTTAAATTTATTCTACGCGATCCTGCAAAAGGCTGCAATGCTTACCTCTATGCCTGAGACTCCTTGGTTGTTTATACGCATTATTTAGCCTCCGTACACTTGAATTACGGTTAAAAGATTCCTCTCGGTTGGAACTTGGAATTCATTTATGCCATATATAGGAAAGTCGTGTTTCGTTTAAAGCTACGAACAGTTCATAGGTCGGAAGAACCTAGTACTGCGCCTACGATGGATATTATTTTCCTCAATTTAGTATTAAGTACAGCATTTGCGGAATAATAAGAAGTTAGCCTCTACCTACGTTTTTTGATTTTATATCTCTACCTATAAAATAAATATGTATTTATTATCCGACACTTTGAAAAAATGCAATTTAAAATATACAAGGATGTAAAGAAAAAACACACCTCTTCTGTTTAAAAAGTTAAAATTAGTAGTAAAGTTAGTTCTGCTTAAATTTAAATCGTCATCAACATAATATTTCAGTTAGCTATACTTACAGGGTGAATTTTTCAAGTGGGCGTACGATGGCCATACCCATAACTATGAGGAATAGCGAATCGGGCCCAAGACCCCTTTGAGTATTTTTCTTACAGAGAGGAGCCTTGTATCCCAGTAGTACGAATATCTACCAAATCATTGACACCTTCCGAAGGTCTTGTTGAAATGGGATTGTGGGAAATTATGAGAAGATTGGGTACAAACACGGCCACTTTTATAGTTCTATAATAATACCGACATTGCTAAATAAATTGACACCACAAAATGGCGACCTCGTGACTGCATTCGATTTCATATTTACATGTTTTGCATATTCTTGAAATTTGAAACTTGATTCGCAAAATTTAAATTCTTTAATTAATTTCGACATTCAGTGTTGTCATTTGAGAAGAACATATTTTTTGAATAAGTTTTTTTTTTTAATTCGATAGTAGGCCGAGACCAAAGTATAAAATACCAGCTTAAAACTGTTGTATCGTATAAATTAAGCATTTAATGACACGAATATCTAAGGAACACAAACACTTCCACCATTCTGCAAATGCCAATCGCAAAATTCCAAAGTAACATTATAGAAATAATTACCTACATTGATTAGCCTTATTACCACGCAAATGAGTCGGACAATCACGTTACAAAAGAAACGCAACACACGATGTAAAATGAGAAAATCGAATAAAGCGATGTGACTATTACATAAACATTAGACATTTATTCAAATGCGTATGCAAATCAACACATACTCAGATAAGCGCAGGGACATCGTTGTAATGAGGCGTCAACTCGATTCTAGACTCGACATCAGTTCGAGGCGATTTCTATTGACTCGATGCTATCGAGATCTCGTTACGGGATTTAGCGATGAGTGCTCGTACGCACAGCTCGTACGGAAGGTGAGTCGCGCGCTTTTAAAAAAATAAATCCGAATAAATACGAAATTCAAATCGAGTGTAAAAGCGAATGCTGGCTGGTTGATGTCACGTCTCAAATGTCTTGAAAGGTCGAATTGAAGGTTTGTTAAAAAAAAAAAATTACTGTTAGTAACACTAATATTGAATGCAATAAGAAGTGAAAACAACACATGTGAATATTTTTGGTAACAACAATAATAAAAACAGAACGACCAATTTAATAAAAACAAAATGCACAAAACTTACCCAACAAAAAAGTCAAATACTTTTAATTTAATGTCTCTCCAGCCAATAAAAAAATAACAATTGTGCATAAATAAACAATCGGTGACATTGACACTTAGGAGCCGGATCAAACGAGTTCTTATCACACGATCTTATTGTACCAGGCAGTCAGACAAACGAGGTGGTCTAGTAGGCCTTACCTTGCTCCTAAGCATAGAAAGCCAGCTTTTTTTAACGAGGTATCAATCAACGGCTTTCTATATGATTTCTATATTGTCTAAAGATAGATAGACTTGTCTTTTCCATAATTCATTAAATCTTTCTAAGAAAAATGTCATTGAGCTGTTTTGGTTCTGCAAAGTTTTCGTCGTTTTCATCGGTTGTAGAATTTTGGGACCTAACATAATCTGAGATTTCCGATATGTCTTAGAACTAATTGATATTTAAAAGCTTCTTAAAGAAACATTAAATGCTATTTATGACAACGTAAGCTCTAGAGACATTGCATTATGATTCATACTTTTCCACACAGAGTCGGCCGAGTGTTATACCGTCAAGAAATTACAATATAAAGACTTTATTCCAACCACAAACTGGTTCTGATCACGATACATAAAAGAGCACTTACCCCATGTTAATATAAGGAAACCAGTTATTTTGGATACCTTTACAAATATTCTATTAAGTTAGTTAGCTTTGGTACCGTGAGAATAATGGCAGAGCCAGATTTAGCAAGCAATTGCTGATATTCTTTTGTTTTTTTACTTACTTTTCAAGATGGTCAATCCGTCACGTCGTCCATCGGAATCTAAAAACTAGCTAGAATTTGCGACCATTGCTTTCGTATCATTATGCTGATCATAATTCAATACGTAATCAGAAAGTCATGTTTCTCAAGTATTGGAAATTAATCTTAAACTGCTTTAATTTCTTGTTCTGATTGACGAAAGTTGTCCGAAATCACAACATTAATTTGAAATATCTCTGCAGACATTTTACATATTTAATTTTAATCAAAGCAACCAGTTTTAAATTGTATAGAGGCATAGATTACAACGGAGGCCGAAATATTAGCACCAGTCTAAATACAAACATGCAAGGTATCGTGAATCATTTTCAAAATCTTGGTCAACACACCAGAGAACCGTTTTGTGCCGGTTCGAAAACTCCATAAAATCTCATAACAGTATAACGGATGAATATTAAAAAGCCAATCTTATTGCAATTTGCCTATTGACGGAAACGAGACAGCTCGATAGACTATTTTTATGAATAGCTGAAACTGATTCGTATTACAATGGCCATACGATACATTTTACATTAAGGAAGCATGTTTCAAAATATCAAAAGCCTTTGACAAATTCACGCTGTAGCGTTCACAGTAAAGGACCATGTAATATCGGTTACAGATTCAGTTGCACAAAGGCCGCGGGTGATATCAATACGACCCCGGCAATAACAATAAACAAATGACATTGTACAAAGAGCCAAGAGGAAAACATCCAATGGAATCCTAACTTCAGGTTTATCGCAGAAAACTAGGCCATGCATACACAGGGCCTCCATACTCCATGTATGGAGTTATGAAATCAGGATGAAAGAGATTAAATCTCAAGGAAAAGATTAATTCCGCAGACAATTCGAGAAACTGGAAGTTGTCGATTAAAAACATGGGGTCCTTGACTTTGCAACAAAGAACTTGCGTCATGCTGCTGTTACAGAGATAACAATATAATTGCTGCAAGAACTTTACTTTCACGGACATAAGCAAATATCGTGTAACGAATGAATGACGAGAATACGTTTTTAGCACGTGCTATTTTCATTATCATCGACTGAAACACGACCACTGGTGGACGACATCTCCTAACTGACTGTGCTGAACTTCTTGTATCCAGCAGATTAGCCCCGGTCATCAACAGGTCATCTTTGCGGGAAGCTTACTTCCCCATTCTCTCCACAAACTGACACAGATAGAGGAGAAGATATTTTAGTCAAAGTTCGTTCTAAGTTACGTTAAGACTTTGCATGAATAATAACCGTTTAGCGTAAAGCATCGGTTCTAACAGTTTCAGTTTAAGATTGCACTTGGATATCTAGTAATCACTGATCGGTCACACTGAACGGGCAACGACCTAACACGAAATCTAACAATTTTCCACTCGGAGAGGCATTTCGAAAACATCTGGCGTCCACTTCGAAAAAAAACTTATCTTTACCGACTTATAAAGCTGTATCACTTACAAAATAAGGTCCAGTTTATTTTTTTTTAATATCAAAATAAAATTGCTGAAACATAGCTCTGGTTCGCTGATTCGTTAAAACGTTTGTATAACGAAATAGTTTGATACTGTTGAAGTACTTTCTGTTAATTTTGTTATTTGCTTCGATACTTTTTTGTCGCCAATTATAAGATAATTAAGCATGTCGTCTTTCGTTTTAAAAAAATCTTGTTTAATTTAATTGTACGAAGTGCTCACCCAGTCTAGATTTTGCCAATCCAATTTACGATGAACTGGAAACCCATTTTTTCTCATAGTAAATTTAAAAGTGCACTTTATGTTCATTCATCGATAAATTATGTCTTTGATTAATTTCGAAGAAAGTCAATGTAAAAATGATACTATTAACTTGACTAGTCTAGCCAATAATGAATCTAAGGTAAACGAAGAAATCGCCTCACTTTTCTTTACTAATATCTTCGCTGAACTATGCGATTTCCTGCTGCCAAATTATGAACTTCCAACCAAACATTGGCATTCCCTAAATCTATGTCAGTCGTGGAATCAAAAAACTTCCTTCCTATGTAATTTTTACCAGTAACCGTGACGTTCTAATCATATCGTTTGGTCCATCCATCAGTGTTATACAGAGTCGTAGATGGAGAGCTAACGGTATAATCAGTCACATCTGAATGAACGGGCATCGGGTCTAGATTCCATCACGGGGAGACCTCGATATTTTTTTACTACAGTTTCTCTTTTAGCTGCATTATTAATGAGCTCTATGCCTCTGTTAATTAGGTATCAATTTGTTTAACTTAGATTCTCTGTGGCTTTGTTCGATCCGTATTTGTTTGTAATCACTTTGATGCTTTCTTAATTAAATTTTCCACGTCATTTAGTTTTGTGGCTGATGTTATTGCACCTTCTCTTTAATTAGAAATTCTGATTATTTTATTGGATTCTTTTCCCAAGTCCGCTGCGCTGTAAGGCTAACTTTGTTTATTTATTTAAACTTATAAGTTTTTTACAAAATCAGCAGTATTCACTCAAGTGTTAATTTGTTTTTACAAAAAAGTCCAAACAGTTTGAATATTCATAGTATTTCGTATCTTAATAGTCTTGCCATTTAATGGCGCAGTCTTTTGTCCATAAATCACGTCTTTGTCAAGGAACTGGCTAAATGATATCATCATACAAAATCGTGACTAAATATTAAATTTTTTCTATAATATTTCCTTGTACAGATGATATTCCAACCAGTATTTGTGTACTACAAAATTATAGCTAGCAAGTTCTGTAGCGTTTGTAACAGTTACTAACACCGAGATTGGTTTCGCAAGTTTTTTATAAGTCATTAGGTGAATTTTGCACAATCTTTAGTAGGAAATCGAAATCTGTTTTGCATGCTAGTTTATAATGTCGATGAAATTGGTTCAAGAACAAATATTTGTGTCTTATTCTACTTTACTTTGACCCGGCATCCATTTTAATTTCTTTTGTAATAAAATCTTCACAAATAAGAATATTCTTCGGGAAGTTATTTATATTATAAGAACCGTTGATGCGTTTTCCGTTTTCTAGTCAACCCTTAACTTCAGCTCGACCAACGAATGTCAATTACAACACATCTGCTAGAAAATAACACAATCAACTTAGCTGTAAATATACAACCTGCAATATGAAAACTTAACCATTTTTCTGCTGAATAGTTCCTGATTCCCAAAGTTCATGTGACAGTGGTATTCCAACGATAACTATGAAGAATGGTATCATGGCGATTATCGCTTGCGCAATATACAGAACGGCTAGTAATAATGTCTCCTCAGTTCCCATGGGCGGTACAAGCCATTATGGCTTTAATTGACTAACACCAACTGTTTGTACCCGCTTTTTAGTTTTGATTGGAGAAGGCAATTCCACAGATTGAAGTCGTTAACTAAGTTTTGTGATAGGTTTAATTCGCGCTATTACTGGGTAGGAAACTTAACTGTTTCGCTGGAAAAGTTATGAATTTCAAGTGGAATTACCGTTTTAAATGGAAGATTGGCGGCTGGAGTGGAAATTGGATGACACTTTTCACCTTATTTTTTAAATTAAGATTTATCTTTTCATCAAAGTTAATTAAATATCCATGTGCGGCTTTTTATTCGAACAGGCCTAGAAAATAACAAAAACGATCTTAAAGCTATTAACCACCAACAATTCCTTGGTGAAAACCATATAAGACGGCCATAACCGATGGAAACCGTTGCCGACATCGACTCAAGCGCAGCAAGTATCTCTCCTTGAATGTTCAAAGAAATCTGTCGTCTCGAGCACGCGACGTTTTCTCATTAGAAACATGTCTTATGTAGGTGAATACATACTATTTGATGTTCTCTTTACGAATAGATGAATGAGTGTAATTAGCACTTCCTGTATAGTTTCAAAGTCTAGTTCATAATTTCCTCAAATTATGAGAGTAAAACAGTAGTAAAATATTATGTGAAGTTAATGGTAGTGCGTCGTGCGTGGGTAAAGATATGTTCACTTGACTTTGACATTTAAAATTAACGGCTATTTGTATGGAAACAAGATGCAAAATAGACAGCGGATGAAGGTAGTTTAGAAGTTCGTTTACCGTCTAGTTCCAGATTAGAGTTATATGTAAAACCACCGTTTTTGCACCCAACTGCTGTTTTTTTAGTGAAAATTAAATTAAATCGAGACCGACATAATTCACCAACATCGAAAAAGTTGTTAAACACTATCTTTTTTAATCAACTATAATTTAGAGTCGGCCGGTCGAGTTCCAGTGTAACCAGATGCAGCTGAATGACAGTATTTTACATGGAACGTCGAACAATAATTCAGTAATTATGATAATTTAGTCTTTTATTTTTTCATAACCTTACACAAGTAAGCGATACACATGAATGTCAATGATGACTATAAGCAATATTCCACTAAAATAGCAAGTATTGAAATATTCTCATATTCATGTTCATTTATTTTGCATTCCATTATTGTATAAAAGATCTTACAAAGTGCTTAAAGCTGGATACATAAATACTATTCTTGAAGAGTAACACTAAAACCATACTATGCTATGTGAGTTTTATCACATTTTAGTTGACAGTATAAAAACTGACGCGACACTAAGGTCATTCAAGACTGAACAATGCACGTCAATATGATTGACATTAAACACCACTCCCTCTTCAGCCAGGGTTCTCACTACTTTAAGTAGCGGTTGAAAGGTCAAAAAGTTCCGTATTTGTAGTATCGTCATCATCACATGCCTAGCCTTTCCCCCGCTATGTGGAGTCGGGTTCCATTCAAACGGACCGGATGCAGCTGAATACCAGTATTTTACATGGACTGCTTTGTAGTAGTGATACTCGCGTCTCCATTACACCACTGACGCGGAAGACATCGTGAAGTACGTGCGCCAAAGGCTGAATTACTCTCCGAGAGTGCAGTTGCTGGAGTCGCATCGCAACGTCAACTTTAAGGCGTTTGTGGTGCGCGTACCAACATGCTACATGCATCAGGTGATGGAAGAAAGTTTTTGGCCACAGGATGTGGTATTTCGCCGCTTTCGTGGACAAGTGCCACCAGAACGCATAAAGACTTAGTGCAATTTAGTGATACTAACATAGTTTTAAGTTATATTTACTAATACAATTGTAACAAAACGTATGTATACTTAGGTATAGTAGTATTTATCTATGGGTCTTTGTTACTTGAAAATAAATGGATTATTATTATTATTATTAAATTGCACGTCCAGTAAGAAGCCAGGCACAGTCTTCAACCTAGCCTGTCGTATTTTTTTTTCCTTTTTAAGAAATTTCTTTGACAACCCTACGCGAGACAGCCATTTACAACACCGCCTCCAAAGACTCTTATAACAAACCAATAAGATTCAAGTTTGTATCAACACACCTGTTAATGTTTATCAAACATAGTGACACCAACTGTTTTGTTGAACAATACACTGTAGTTAGTGTGCCAGTTACCTGTTTTTTAAACAAGTGAATAACCAGCTGTGTGTCAAATGGACGGCTTGGAATAACATTGAATATAAATGCTACCTGTCTTAGTGATTAGATTCTTTTGGAAAAATATTTATATATCTATTTTACTGGTGGAATAGAAGAGTCTCTTAAAGCAGAAGGAGAGCCTTCCTAGTGTTTTTTTTTTTTTTTTTTTTTTTTTTTTTTTAACTTTATACCCTAAAATTAGCAACTCTATTTGTGGTGGTTCAAACTTCGTTTGAAATACTGTTAGAATAAAGTTCTAATCAGCTTGCAATACAAAGCGGTTGTTATGTCAGTCACTGCGGCCGAATAGTGCGAAATGAGTGGTTTTTTCGATTTACAAAAATCTATTGATTGGACTAAAAAAGTAAAACACATAAGACCTGCTTTATAGTTAGTTCAGTTAGTATGCAAAGTTTCATGATCTAATTTGAAGTACTTTTTGAATACTAGCGGTTTATTGTTCGATTTGGAGGTAACTTTGGATTTTTTTTTTATCGAGAAAGGTTTATGGAATCGTGTTTTCGTCACACATAATACCTAGCATTAATCCTCAACTTTACCATATATTTATTTCAAAATTAATGCTGCAGTATTTCAGGCGTAACGCAGGATCATGCTAAGCCATTTGAGGCATGTTAGGCCCTTTTTTTTTATTTTTCGAGTGGGAAATCATCAAATGACTTCTCCCGCTCTGGGCGGAGGCAGGAGGGAGTGTCAGACTTTTACTGACTAAAACCCATGCATGTTCCTTTATCGCCCTTTGTGTTCCGGGGCCACGGTATCTCTTTTGAACAGTCCCGCAACCCCGGCAGGCATCGGTCCTTGCGGACCCCTTCCTTTTGCTGACTCTCTTTGAGGCGCGCGTGGAACACGAACGCGCCTTCGACACGGGCTGTCGTCATGAGACCGACGGACGGCGAGCTAGCCCATAGCTCACCATCCACAGGCCCGCGCCTACGGTGGCCGGGGGCCACGTGGAGGCCCCCGACGCCCGGGGCGTCTCCCGCGGCGGCCGGGACGCTGTGAGGTTCTCTCCCTCTCACGTTCCGCCACCTCCTTCTCTAGCATTACTGCTTCGCAGAAGGAGGTGACGGCGTCCCATTCCGTCTCGCTCCGGACCATGGCCTGCACCAGGGCCGGACGCGAGAGGTCGCCGCCGCCAATCGCCGCTTCGAGGACACGGTGGCGTTGATCCGCCCACGCGGGGCACACCTCCACCGTGTGCTCCACCGTGTCCTCCGGTCAATCCTCGCAATGGAAATACCCGGGCGTTTCCTCCCGCCCGATTCGGAGCAGGAACCTCCCGAAACAACCGTGTCCGGTGAGGACCTGCGTCAGGCATGTTAGGCCCTTAAGTACTGTACAGAAGCGGACTTAATGTCAATGGCATTTTATCCCAATCATAAACTAGCTATAGATCTATCCATTATTCCTTATCAGTTATCAGTGACTATTCAAGATCTGGCACAAAACTTTTGAAATCCTGAGACTCACTCGGAAACAAACTTCTTTTTTGTGTACCAAATTGAATTCAAAAGTATAAGAAATTCATAATGATTAATTAACTATCTACCATTAACTATCTTCAATCAAAGGTAGGTAAAAATTTATACAGTTCTTCTAATTTTAAGAACTGATCTCGCTAGCACGCAATCTCGATTTTCTGATAAACCGTTTAATTTTATTAAGGCGGCTTTATAGCCGTCAAGGCGTCACCTAACGCATAAATCTATCACGTTCAAGGAAAGTAAAAACGAAGAAAATTTTGATTACCGCAAATTGGTTCCACTCCCAAATCATTTCACTTTTTGACAGCGAAAATGAAGAACCGTGAAATATGATTAAACATAATTATAAATAAACACCGAACTTGTATTTAATTTCGATTCGAAACGATAATAGGCAGTCAAATTACATAGTATCATGTATTTGTAATTATGGGTAATCAGTAATCACAAAAACATGGTGTGTAGAAAGCCATATTCAATTATTACTTACACACATACATTGAACTTTCCACTTTTACTATGCCGTAACTTAACCGTCTCGTATAGGCTTTATGTGTTTGGGGTTAACTTGATTTTCAAGTAAGTTAAGCCATTCGTCCCGGCTGTTATTTGTGGATATTTGACAATCGTTACAGATACTCAAAAACCTGAAATCATGGCATACGGATTGACCGGGATCCTTGGTAAGACTGGAAATCAAACTTTCAGGCTGGGTTATATGATATCATTACCCAGTAGGTATCTTCGTTGTAGAGGTCAGACAGGCAGTCGCTCCATGTACAATACTGGTATTCAGTTGCATCTGGTTCAACTGGAAGCCGACATCAACATTGTTGGGAAAAGGCTAGGCAGTTGATGTCTTCCACCAAGTAACCGGAACCACTCTAAGATTTTGTCTGATAAGTTAATTATTCCCGAAAGAGGTATTATCAAATCACCAACGATCAAAGTGTGGGTTACATTGATTAACATAGAATTTATACAGGTTTTTTTGCTTAGTTTAAATCAACAATGGGAAACCTGAAAGAAAGAATGAAAATACAAAATAGAGGGTTAATACTGAAACTAAATTATTTCAGATCTAAAGTTTCATACGTCTGTGTTGCGCACACTTCGGGTTTTTGTTTACACTTCACAAATCTGCCTCATCATTCAAAACTACAGAAAATTCTCATTACCACACCATTAATAACTGTTTGTCACCTAATGACAAGTCAACTTGTCAACGGTTAATTTTTCCGCGAAAGTCTTGACACTGAGCCGTAAGCGGGTAAGTTAACGGTCCTAGGCAAAGGGCCAACTTGGTCGCACCATTAACATCATTGTGTGGAAGAATTTACTAATCTTAACAGTTTTGACGTACCTACACTAGATACTTTACGTGAGATACAGTTGAAAGGTTGTATAGGGGACGATGGCATGGCACAGTTGACATAGTTTAATTTTTTAATTATTGTAATAAATATTTAAAGTGTGTTAAATAAAATAAAGAGTCCAGTGCATTATAGTTTTTTTTCTTTGTTTTGTTCTGACTTCTTCCTATCTGGCCCTATGTTGGGAGTGTTGGGACAGAGGCATAGAGGCAAATGGGAAGAAGTCAGAACAAAACAAAGACTTTAAAGAATGTTTAAAAAAAACTATAATGCGAGAGGACTCATTATTTGATGTAACTTAAATATTTATAACAATAATTAAAAATTAAACTATTTTATTCGCGAGGAACGAATACAATAGTGTTGCAAAATCTTTCCGAGGTGTTATTTTCTACATCATAGAAAACATTGAAATGTGTGGGTGGCCATGATACCAGACAGAGTGAAACTGCATGCATAAAACATGAAAAATAAATAATTTCTAAACGCATCGAGATTGCATTTAAACTGATGCAATTAGAGTCGAACGATCCATTATTCTGTAGTTATTTTTTTATTAGTCGTTATTGTTTTTGCATAAGCGTGTTATAAGTAAGTATTTTTGACTGTAAATCTTTAATAATTCAAAATCAAAATCAAAATCAAAGCATTTATTTCAAGTAAGCCAGTTACAGGCACTTTTGAATTGTCGAAACAAAGATGAAAATTAAATGTAGCTACAGTCCCAGTCACAAGACATAAAAACTGTGAAAGTACTGTAGTTGCCCATTCCCTAGCGTAGATCTCTATGGAGAAGAACGGGCAAGAAACTCCATGGACACTCTTTTAAATCAGAATATTGTTACAAAATCTTGGTTACATCATTCATGTTGAGATGGTATATTATGTGAGAACAATGTAGCAAGATGTGCACGTTAAAAGTGTCCACAGCAAAAACACACAAACAAAAAAAAATACAATTCAAAATAATTCATTCAAATAAGCCATGGCAACTAAGAGATGACCAGTCACAACTGACAGCGCCCGTTCACGGACATGACGCATGGATCAGCACCATTCAACTCAACCATTTTGAAGGGAACTAAATGATCCGACACATGCGCCACCATCAGCGAGACATTTGAGTGAGCATGACATACTCTAAACCGCCAGGGCACATTCAAGTCAAGAAAAGACGTAGGTTTCCAGTGAATGATAGCTTTCTAGTACATAGTACTCACACAATATGGGCTAT
The DNA here is from genome assembly GCA_941918905.2 of Xestia sexstrigata. Lineage (NCBI taxonomy): Eukaryota > Metazoa > Arthropoda > Insecta > Lepidoptera > Noctuidae > Xestia > Xestia sexstrigata. The sequence continues at coordinate 6,735,736 of OW799217.2, read as the reverse complement.
GCATTTATATAATACTAAGGAGATTGAATCTATACAATGCAAAGATAGTTGTACAATCTTCAGCAGCTCCAACAATACATTTTAATGCTATCAATTTATGCGCCCCTGTCCTTGTGGAGCAGGACCAGCATTGAGCCAAGCATTTTTATCAGCGATATAATCGCTCAACTTGTAATATGCTTGCTTACATAGTGTGCGTTTAATGCATGTTTTAAATTTCGTCTCATTCAGTTCAAGAATACTTTGTGGAATTTTATTATAGCATCTCAAACAGTACCCCATGAAAGATGAGTCTACTTTAGCGAGTCGGAAACCTGGCTGAACTAGTTGGTCCCTATTTCTAGTACTGTAATTATGTCTGTCACCCCTTAATTACCACACTTAATATCAAATAGTACGTCCTAATGAAATCACATAAATCCCATATGGTTGCTTTTAAATAATCTTTCATTTCAACTTAAAGCTTACCCTCCTTTTGAGCTCAGCCGCAGTCGAGTAAATAAATCCGTGCATAATGCTCACTTCCCTTATGTACAAAGTAACGTAGTAAATAAGTAAGTAAGTATAGTAAGTATATTTATTTGCATAAAATGTGGTAATACAGGATGTTATAAAAGTGTTATAGAGCACACATTCCGCCATAACAATAGCATGCAAATTTACGACATATTTTTTACATTATAAACATTAAAATGAACAAAATAGGTAACACAAACACATAATAGAAGTACCTACACCATACATAAATCTTATTATAAGCATCAAACAAAACAATAATACTGAAAACACCTAAATATACCTACACTAAAATTATAATTAATACACCATCTTTAAACAAAATAATAAAGAATACTAAAAACATACACAATAAAAGGACACCATAAGTACATAAATAATAATAATAATAACGTATAAGATCAGAAGTAGATACTATAGTTACCTAGTTCTATCGTATAACATATCCTTGATTTTCCACTTTCATTTTCTTCAGGTATCAAGAGGTTAGCTTTCATTAAGTTTAAGTTACTTAACATAACACCTGCACGGGTCAAAAGTTAAAAGCGTTGACATTAAGTACGAATTATAACTGTTCATTCAGCAACTGGGTCATAATCATTAAGTTTATTTCAAGGAGTACTTAATTTACAACAAGTGTGAACTAAAACGAATAAAGCCACATTATTTTTATTATCCTGCCTCGTTGGTCTATTGCAAGCGCCACTAATGATCGTGAGGTCCTGGGTTCGATTTCCAGGTCGGGCTAAGTGCTTTTGGGTTTTTCCATCTGGAATTTCTTAGTAGCAGCCACGGTGTCGGATTTAGTGCCCGGTTGATGGCAATGGGCCCGCACTCTATTACATGGGACATCAACAGAACTTCATTTGAATACTTATCACATATTTTATTTAATTTAAATCGAAGTATTTTTTTACTTGTTATCGAAATGTATTACTTATCAAAATGTGGGTGTAGGTTCTATTAGGTAAACCTCTGCTTAACCCTTCGGGAATTACAGGCGTGATGTTATGTTAAATAATTTTTATTATTCCGTACCTACATACTATCTAGACGGCAACCTACTTATAATGTGACCCAAAATCGACCCAACTACGGTTAACATAAATAAGTCAAGAGATATTAGTTTATTAAATAGTAAAGTCAATGTTGACATCACAACAGCAGTTTTGCCCATACAGGTATAAAGCCGACAACCGGTCGTACTTATTTCTACAATACTAGGTCAGAGCATGCCCAAAAATGTAATGCTTGATGATGAATATATCAACGTGGTAATGTAAGCGGGACTAGCAAAAGAACCAAGACTTTTAAACGCAATCCATTGCGCTGAATATTCAAGTAGTATGTTAACTAAATCTCAGCGAGTAGCAAATGAAATGGAAACGCTAGGTGAATTCGTTTTTACTTTCGCGGTACAAGCTCTAGTGCCACTTATAAAGCAGTGTTTCAACTTCACTGTACCACTTTGGCGAACAAGTGAATACATTAAATACACACGAGTGGACCATTTCGTGCTCATTACCTTGACTCGTATTTGAAAAGGAAAATCTCGTAGTCTTGTTAAGTACTTAATGACGAAAACGTTGACAATTCAGAATGATAATTTACTAAACACGGGAATGATCAAGTGTTGGAAAAAATGTGAATAATGGAGTGAATATAAGTATAATGGAGTTGTTATTGATGCGGTATTTGAACTTGACGCTTAGCGCGTTATAGTCCATCAAGCAGAACAAATTTGCGAAGCCAGAACATTCACCCTAATCAAGTAAGAAGGCATGTATACAATCGCATAACTAACGACAGTCTCCATCTTTCCATATCACAGATAATCACCGCGAATGTGAACAATCCCTACACTTCCCATGCTCTCTCTACTTTCTTGGCTTACATGTAAAGTCAATACAGCATGCTAACGAAGACGCGAGGTCACATCGACGTGACGATTCAATCTCCCGTTTCATATAAGGTTAAGACTCACAATATGGATGTGACGACTCACCCAATCACGTGAAAGTAGGTTGTAAAACAGGAAAATATTACAAGCAATATTAAGTCATCGTGCAGCCGATAATAATCAATTTATTTCAAGAGAATCCTCGTACCAATGTCGCAAAAAGATTTTCCAAAAGCTTTGCACTTAAAACGCAAATGTTAATGGTTGTAACAAGGTCTCTGGGACATCGCGTAAGGCGCATAATTTCCATACAAATTACGGTCACTTTCGAAATTGTGGATTGAAATTCGGTTGTAATGACGATTTTAAAACACCATTGTGTTAGGTGCACGATGTTTGGACCTTTAAAAAGCTTGGTGTTAGAATGATAGCCTTGAAGTATGCACTGGTGTGGGTTACGAAAACACTATCACATAAGCAAAGTGAAAATTGATCCTCTGAATGACAAATATTATATCAATGATTGAACATTAAACAATATACATACAACAGTGAGTTGTGGAAACAACAAAGATGAAAGAGATGTGCACAAAATTTCAATAAACAATCATTGAATGGCATGCTCTTAAAATGACAATGTTCTTGTAATAGGTTCCAAAGTCTAATAACCCAAGTCTGCGGCGAGACAGGAATTTTATTACAAAACTCAGAAGAACAAGAGAAATATAATAAGACATTGTCGTTGCATCACCTTCATACAGTCACGATTCTATCTGGGCTGCCAGGCTGCCACTTACTGGCATTAATATGGAATGTGTTGAAGAACAAACCACAAGCCGGTTACAATGTTATAATAAAAAATAAGATTGATATTGTTGCCATAAAGAAAGTAATTGTTAAACAGAAATGAAATTAGTGTGATTTTTTTAAAAGATGACAGTCAAAAATTTTACTGTACTATTTTAGTCATGAGAAACTCATTGCAATTGGATCAGTTTTAATAGACATGTCATTTGAATCATACATAGTCAATTATACGACCGTGAAATGGAATAAGATCTCATAGTAACTATGAGATCGTATTACATTTCGTTTTTTTTTGTACCTTCTCTAAAAAGTAAATAAAAACAGTGTCTTCTTAAACCTTTGCTAGCCAAAACGGTACTTGTACTCTTAGATATAACTGCACAGTAGAAAGCTTGACGGATTCAATAATTACCAGAACAAATTAATACTAAAAATGTTGCTTTGATGCTTTTGGTAAACATTTTAATACCTACCTACCTATTTTATTATTGTAGTGATATTCAAGTAATTGGTTTTAAGCCACTGGGTACGCCGTAATATTAATTTAAGTTGATATTTATTATTTGCTTCAAACATCAATTAATGGGACAAGGCATACAAAATGAGATCACTCTAATCTTTCAATAACTATGCAGTTAGCCTAAATTACGTCATTTGGGACAAGTTTAGAAAAGCTTGCTCACCGTTGTAGTCATCAAGAATAAAGGTACCTACTGTACTAATTACAAATCTGTTTGAAACACCATATTTTGTTCATAATGTCATGTCAAACCAGTGTAGAATATAAATAAGCACTTTAATATTAGCTGACCCGAGAACCGAGCAAAAGTCAAGGATGAAGCCTTAAAAGTAAAAGATATAATATGTATGGAAATGTCAGTAGTATTAGTTATCTTTCATCGTCTGTCTATGGTCAGAGCCGCAAGGCAAACGGGTAATTTTGAAGTCAAAATAATAATTCTAAATATGTATAACATAACGTCACGCCTGTTAGGCAGTGGTGTACCTAATAGTACACCCACAGTTCACCAGTTATGTTTAAGTGCCATGTAAAAATCAAAATAAAAAAATAAAAAATCATTATTTGCGTAAATAAGGTACAGAATGGTTGGTAAAATGTATGAAATTGTTCTCTTATTCTGCCTTTAATTTCGGCGTGCTAATAAAGGGTGTAAAAAACCTCTTAACGAAGCCGAAAGGCACTTGTGATCCTCGTCATTGCGATTATTTTTTTGTTTTACCCCATACCTGGGAACCTTCTAGTTACGGAGACATTGGGGGTAAAGGTCCAACTTTTTGACAAGTATTTTTTTAATACAAGTTTTTATTTTACGGCCCCCGTACTATTCAGTCCATCTATCAGCACAATGTTTTGAGTGCGTTACATTGAGTTCTACCACAAAACATGATTTTTCACACAAAAAAAAGTAGTTTCCTAGCAATAATGTTTGCGTAAAGTTATTTGGTTTGATGTACAGAATGCTTGGTTGACGGCTTCGTGATGAGGTCTTTTACACCCTGTATAAGCTAGAGTTACATTTTTATATTTAATTTAAATTTAGGTATTATAGATCACAATCATGCAGTCACTAAGCAGAGATTAATATGGGGCGAACCTATTGCCATCAACCCGACACGAATTCGAGAAATTCCTGAAGGAAAATTAATCATTCTAAATATTTGGAAGTAAAATGATGTCTGTAAACTAAATTACTTATGTGATAGAATCGCTTATGGACTCGATAAATTTAAAACAAATAGTACCTACAAAGACTTCTAATGACGACGGAGGTAAAGTGACAAAATAGGCTCTATCAGCACCAATAATCAAAATGACGATCAAAACTTAGATAATTTTAATTACACGTTATTGATAAACACTGCCTAGGAAGTAAACAAGGTTGCTATAGTAACGGATGTTATAAATACCCACATATTAGTAACATATTTATTTGTCGAAACTTCCTTCGTGCGTACGTACATAGATAAAGAAATACATTAGTGCAATATTCACGTTCATAACAGATATTTCAACCATCAAAACAAAAAGCGAGTCATTATTTCAAGCAGTGTTCAGAATGTTGACACACAGTATCAATGTTCCATAACAACAATATTGACTCTTAAATTCGGTTCAGATGTTAAGATCGAGTTCAGTTGCATTGGTAAAATTCTCCATATATGCTAAAACTGTATAGAAAATCCAGCAAGTACCTACAGATCATGTAATATGAACCATGAAGTAATAAAAGATGTTGGTTACTACCAGGCAATCATTAAAATGTACTCAAAGGTACCAGGCATACATAAAATCACAGAGATGCACTCTCAATTTCCTATAGAAAACATCGAAGAGAGAGGAAGGAAAGTGAACGATCGTGTGAAATTAATATGGGCTGTCACACACACGATCATTTTATTATACGGATTTGAGCCGGAAAATGTAAAATCAATTCCAATGAGTAAATTGTGCGGTTTTCAATTGTGATACAACAGGTCAACAGAACTCTTTTACTTCGATGATGTGATAGATAAGTACCGCCAAATCCATTAGAATCGGTAGTTCCCTAAAATGAAGAGCTGATCTGGATACTTCAAATCGAAATCAATTAAGCACGATTTCTGATAAACTGCTGATTTTAAAAAGGCGCCAATACACCGATTTTGCGACCACTGGTAAATAAGATATGGAATAAAAATTGCACAAAACCGAAAGGCAAAACAACAGTAGTAAGTAAATAAGAACCAAGGAGGTCGAGGGACTTTCCTTGATGCGCAATGGTAATAATAATTTTATCGTGATTGGCGATTTTCCTTAACGCTGACCACAAGAGACGTTTATGTAACTTCAAGTAAGGTGAACGTAAAAATAATTCTGTTGACATGAAATTTATTTTATACAATACCAAGTCCATTTTAAGCAAATTTTAAATAGACAAATGCCCGCTTTTATGAGCGCTTAAATGTATTAACTCAAATAAAAGAACATTGTTGAATTTATATCGGTTGGAAACCTAGGTCCGAAAAATGCAATAATTTGGAGGCGTTCATTTAAAAGGCCAAATCTAGGACATCAAAAGAGTTTTTTTCACGCGTTAAACTACTGACTAGAACAATCTTGACATTAAAACTCTTCATTTATTACAATAATTAGATGTAATTGTGTTGATAACCACTTCATTCAAGGCGATTCACACGTTTAGGGCCTTTGTCAAACAAACAATTGAAAGTGAATATCTTTAACGACCACATTTTTAACAGACAATGACATTTATTTGTGTAGTTCCATCATTAGACAATAATCTTAAATTATGTAAGTCTTGTCACTGAAATCTTGGGAATCACAAATTATGTGTGCGTGAACTTTATATCAAACTATTGTTTGACTTAGCACTTAAGTAACGTTTACAGATAACGCAGGGTAACACAGAATTTGATAACATTTTAACAGTTACTAAAGCAATTCCATGGAAAGTTAGATTTCCCATAAAGTCTTCATTTGCGTTTACATTATTATAGTGACTTTAAAACAGAACGTTTCCAAACTCTTACTTTAAGAAAAGTACCGAAACAATAATGAAGCCATTAGTTCCATCGGTTAGCAATTTAAAATTCGTAATGCACTACTTAAGACCCGTTCGATATTAAAAAAGCTGGTGCCGAAACTACTCCGTGACATGGAATATAAAAAATTCTATATTTGGAGGCGATTGCTGCATTCGCGCCAATAGGAGAAGTGAATGCGGAGCTGCGAGGTTGTGGCGAGGTCGTCACGAGGGCCGACGGACTGCACACCGGACTGATTTTAAACTTTTATAGAGCTCTAGAGCTCACGACTTGTCAGGTCCTGTTGTACCGACTACCGAAACCTTGACTGCGCTAAGTGGTCGTCGATATTACTCATTCTGTTTACAGCATTAATATAATTGGACTTGAGAACTAGATCATGATTGATTTCAGTTTAAATTAAAGATGATCGTGATAAGAAATGTTATTAAACTTAATTGGAAACTGAAGGTCTGTAGGCCGAGCAAAAGTTTTTCACCCACCTTTCTGACACGCAACCCAATAAATCTGTTTTATACGAATTTATTACGAATGCTATTATTCATTTTGGTTTCTACCAACTAAAGACTATAAATTATACTACACCAAACCTATATTTATTAAAAATGCCAAAAAGTCTGGGCTCAGTACTCAGGGCGTCTTCATCACACACCTTTAACCTAATAATGATTTGTTTGCATCAACACTGCAGTACATATACAAAACATACACACACACATAATTATACACAATACATTTACGATTCAAGAATTTTCTTCCAAAATGCTGAACTCAGAGGAACAAAACAAGAAGAATGGAGGAGGACTTAAAACTTTTCCATTCACAAAGATCAAAACATGTCATTAAATGAAACCTACTTTAACGCTTGACTGCGTAAGCAAAACAATGAAAAGTCTCCTTGTCCCAATTGCATGGCCCTTTGCATAGTGGGCGGTAGACTGGGCCGCCTTGTACGACCGCTCTAGATGTCTACTCGGACATCCTAACGAGACCAGTTAATTTTTATTGTAATTAAAAGTAGATTTACTGCGACCTTTCAAGGCAAAAAACGGGTTCCACAAGGTACTATTTTGGGCCCTGTTCTAAATGTTGTAAATTATGTACTTAACTTATCTTTCGACAAATTGTACAGGTTAGGTAGGAAACTACGGCTTAGCGATCAAATAGAAGCCACTTAAAAGTTAAAAACATGAAATCTAATATTTTTGTAAACTTAAAAAGTGTTTTAGTATGTGTAAACATTTAGTCAGCATGGTTACACGTTTACCTACAAGCCTACAATATTTTAAAAGATAAGCGTATACCACTTTAATCCGAAAGTTATGTTGTTGGTTATAGTGATGTTCCTAAACACAGGTCCTATCTATTAGTCTATACTTTCACTAGCATTTAGGTATATGTATATTAAAAATTCGACTTTACTTATGACGATTAAAATATGACGATTTTATAGAAAAGAACTTGTTACACCACATAATTTAAAGTAAAAACCGTCGTTGAATTATATAAGGTAAGGCAAGTTGTAAAAGCCAGCTAAAGTACTTTCCCTCAAAAGCCTTTTACAACTCGATTAGCTACTGGTACATTAATCTTTTCTTTCACTCCTTATATTTTAGTAATACCTGTCAGAGAACACGTAGGTACTTATATACATTAAGTTATCTGATTAAGAAGCTACGCACGTCAATGAGGTAGATAGAAAATATCAACTGACGAAATATTATTGCAAATGCATGGATAGCGTTACTTTTCCGGATAAACATATAAAGTTACAAATATCAATTTAGGCCTGCCTATTGAATACGAAAACAATAATAAGTTTATAGTTAAAACGTGACGCAAATTTAATAACGAACAAACAAATCAGAAACATAAAACCGACTGCAGCTAATGTCTAATCTAACTCAAGTAAACAATATAATATCATATCAAATGAAACAAGAGCTACAATAATTTACGTTCTGAACAGAATATATGGAAGTAACAATAGCGGAAAGCCGGAAACAGGAAACTGTTAATTGTGAAGACACGGACACACAGGCATGCAGTCCGTCAAACTGATTCGCTACTGATCATAGCACTGTGTGTCATAACCCAACGTAATTGTGGGGTAATGATGTTGCATCAAATGCAAGTTGACGTTATATAATTAGGTAAGTAAATCTAAGATGTATTATGCAGTTACTGCAAGATTTTTTGCCTTACAGTTAAGTGAAATCTGTGTAATGATAGGTACTTAAAATGTATCGATTAAATTAACATGAGACGATTAAAAAATATAATATGTATGTAAATGTGTTCGTGGAGAAATCAATCAACTGAAATAACACAGCCATTTAAAGAAACAAAATAAAAAGAAGTTTGTGAAATAATCTTTTAAGACAATCTAGCTTTTATTTCGAAATAAAACCAGTTTCCTATATAACAGACCTGGAATAACAAGTTTTATTTCAGAAACTGTTTTATCTTTAACGAATATGACCTCCGTAACTAATGTCATCAACTGTTAATCAACTTCAATTTTTATTTTTTTTATCTTGTGCAATATAGTTGCATTTAAAACTAATATACCTACAATGTATATGAAATAAGTGGTGGCATTGTAAAGTGGACTCTTAAAATGTTATAAACAAACGTTCTTGACCTTTTTGTGATCATAAAGTTTAAAGGCCACATTCATTTTGTCGAAATAAATCGCGTAGCTACTTATGAACATAAAAGAAGTTAATTAAGTAACTTAAAGTTTTACAAAAACTTATTCTGCATTGGCAGTATTGGCTGAGTGCCATATGGCAATGCCATGCATAGCCTTGAATTTATTTTCTTCAAGTTTAAATATCCTTAAATTTGATAAGTTTAAAACATGGAGATATCTCATGCTAACATTGTCGTCAAACAAACTTAAACCCACAGAGGTGTTCTCGAAAATGAAAAAGGTAAACAACCAAGGTCAGAAAAAAGCTCAAAATATGTCCCGAGGTGGGTTCTTATCAGAAGCAGGGTGCTGTTACAACCAGCCAGTGTTTGCTCTTTCATAAACATTGGAGACCTATGTTATGATAATGTGCCTTGTTTAAACGCCCTGATAAGTTGTTCAGTGTCATTCTTTACTTAGATACTATGACGATCCATAGAAATGTAAAGCAGACAGCCTTTTGAATATAAAACTCCTTTTTGTAAACGCTTTTGAATTTAAACGCTGAGAGCCTGAACAAGTGACAATCGTTTTTAGAACGTATTTCTATGACTTTGAACTGAGCTTTTCGGTGGCTTCTGTCATGTATGTCATGTAATACATTTTCGATATTTCCATCATAGTTAATGCTAATAGAATATGCCACTTTGTATAAGGCCCTCTGGTTTTTCTTTTATTTTACAGTAACTAAGTAATATCTATAGCCTCATTTAAGATTGTAAAATGCTTGTTAACATCATAACAATATAACTATATCCGTCTGAACGTTCATAAACGTTTACAATCATTAGAAAGTTTTAAGACCGCGCTATATATCTAAATGCCTGAATGAGTTTCTATAATTTACTGAGCGTTGTTCTACATTCAAACGTAAAATGTCATGAGTTTAGCGCTAAATCTTAGTGGTCCGAACAAAGGTACGTAATTAAATATTGTTTTCTTGCTTTTCTTGACAATTTACTATCATCCGTCTCTTTAGCTTTGATTTTAACGATCGTATCAAAGTAAGTTTTGTTTTGTAGGAGTTTGAAATTAAATTGACCTTTGCGTCTTCCATATCCGTCATCTTACATTCTCTAGTCTTGACAATACTGACTCGATTCGATAGATACATGTGCTTCATGATTCAAAAGATGATAAAAGATACATCACAACAATTAAATTCCTGAACGTCTTCCGTTAGACAAAGCTGACGAAGAAAACATTGAAAACATAATCTGAAGCAGTGTTTGGGCAGATTTTTCATTTACGAGAATTTTAAGAAAAGTTGGTTGCACGGTATTGCTCTCATTTGCAACTCGTTTAAAAACGTGTATGGCGTCATACGCCGAAACTACCACAGAGTTGCGTAGTACTTACTACACCAAGTTTCTGGACGAAATAAGACGTGTCAAAAAACGAAATTAGAACTGTTGATGAAATGCATGATCTATTTTTTTTTTATTTGGCTGTATCGGTAAAATTTCATCAAGACAAGACAAAATCGATAAAAAAGCTTATGGATAATAAAAACGGTTGGAAAAAAACGGTTTACTAAATAATCTTGTTTTTACCAACTTTCGCAAAGTTTCAAAGCAGACAAAACAATGTCTTTCACTGACGATCAGATGGTAGCTGACGCAGAATAATTAAACAGATATAAACAAATCGGTCTTCGTCCACTGTTTACTAAAGAGACATACAAAGCTCGTTTCGAAGGTAAATTTATTCTAAACAGAAGCTTGGCCACGAGTGCCGCACGTTAAGATGAGTCAGAGACCTTTTCACCCGGCGGCGGCCATTGTTTATTCTGGACGCAAACACGTCCTTTAGTTTTCCCTCACATTTTCGATGGTGACTCTAAAAAAAGTCTAAACGCGCTCTTTGAATATTCATAACCCATTTTATGAATTATGAATGTTTTAGAATATATTATAATTTCTCGCTTTTTACTGGACTCGTGACTTTGTACAGAAACTTGTTTCTGTTGAATATTTCATTATTTGTGTTTTCAAATTCTCCAATTCGTTAAGAGCGTTGGAGTTTATTACAACGACGACGTCAGAAGGCAATCAATCATACTAAACTTTAAGTTTTATTTGAGAACTTTCCAATATTTATGAATCTAAAAACTTTTCGCTAATGGTCTCCTAAAATATGAACGAACAAGATTCTTACAAGAAAGCTTTCTCCGCCACCGTTAAAGTTATACAATAAGCATAACTGTAAACATCCGTTCTTACCTCTGCTTAGGCAATTCCGTTAAAATTCCGGCACACTGCTTTTAAGATACACTAACACTTATTGGATTTCAGCGAGTCGATCGAGCGTCGGATCCCCGCACCGTTATTCACGTCATATGTGTGTCAAATAACGAGAAAAATTCTCACAATCTCCGTGGGCACTTATGTAGGGAGTAGTGGAGCACAATCACTTGCACAAAGGTTTAATTCACTGGATCACTGTAATGTGGGTATATTTGGGTGGTTGGTGCAGGGAGTGCACAGTGTGTTGCGCGCGCGGCGTTGGGCGTGGGGTCGTGTTCGCGCGTACTGGGTCAGCGCAAGCGTCGGTCGTGCGCCCGCCTCTCACTCGTGTTGGCGACTGGCGCGAGCCGCCTTCACCTTCGCCGCGCTCGCCCGTTTCGCAACCTCAGCGGTTTCCTTGCAGATATCTTGTTGCATGGCAACTGTTCAGAACGATGTGACGCCGCAATAACAAACTCAAATTCGAACTTATCGATTCTTTTCCAATATTTTTTTGTGTCTCGACTTCTCGAGTGATGTGTCCCACTGTCAAGTTGTAACACGCATTGTTGTGGGTAGTAAACAGGTTGGGGCGGAATGTAAACAAACAAACTGCCATTTGCCTGACGCTTCAATGTAAATTGCTTTATATAGCATTTTAGTCATACACATTTGATCGAATTCATTTTACAGTCGATGAAAGGTGCGTTCAAAACTTGACCGAGCTTAAAGAGTCGTGTCCGAGAATCGAACCCGGAACTAGAGAGTGCAGACAGATGCACAGGTCGAACCGAGTCAAACTGGTTGCATTGCTCTTGATCTTAACAAAGAATAGCCTTTCAAAACAAGTATTGGAATACCTAATGGTATTGATAATAAAATTTTACAAGAGAATTGAGCCGAACGTGACCGAAGGAATGGACGTGGACTTTCTATCGATAACGAATTGATTATTGTTACAATTCTATGAAATAGCACATATGTCGATATGTGGTGAGACGCTGATGAAATCGATACTGTAGGTATGAACAATTTAAATTAGTGTCACAATTATTATTGTGATGTATCGAGTTTTGTTTCGATTGTGTTCGGTGACGGATAGGCGTTGATATCTTTTGGTCGGCTGGGTTGCGCGCGACACTAGTTTGTGTACTTAGTTATCGGAATCAAGTCACTTTCTATTGTATTTTTAAGTATAGTTGTATATGTATACCTAAGTAAGATAACAGTACTAGAAATCAATGATTAGAATTGAGTAACACTAAAATCGGTTTAATTGTTCCCTTTTTTTAACTTACAGCTTAGTCTCGTGTTTTCTATATTTTCATCTATTTTTTGCGATTGAAGTAAAGGAGAAAGCCCATTTTCCCTACATCTTTGCGCCTACCCGTTACAGTCATAAAATTGGTGTAATTTTTTTCTTGTTTTTGCTTTATGATAACATGACGATAATTTTCCAATAAATCAGTTGACTGTTACGCGTAGGGCATACTTTAGTCTTTTCAAAATAATATTTTGAACTACTTCCAACTACGTATTTCTCATCAATATGGATAATTTTAATGCACCGTTATTTGAGTCAATATTTGTTTTTTGAGCGTTCTTTGCTACCATCATGTTTATGGTAATTCAATGAATAAAATACCATAGAAATCTTCTCGTCATCTTAATATCATTACCATAAAGCATCTCTCTTAAACAAACACTACTATAGGTACTGTCTACATCAAATGATTACCCAACATGTCATCAAATAGTAAGTACGAACTTTCAGTAAATAATGTACAGGCAACGGGTGTCAGAAGTGACCAGAAACTACTAGGTGCTGACTTTTTTTACTTTACATAATCATCATTTGCCTAGCCATTTCCCACTTATGTTGGGGTCGGCTTCCAGTCTAACCGGATGCAGCTGTATAGCAGTATTTTACATGCAGTGACTGCCTATCTGACCGCCACATCCCAGTTAGTAGTGGGTAATACTATACCCCTTGCTAAGACAATTTGTAAGACTTTCGGGCCACTGGACTACCTGTAACGACTATCAAAGATCTATGAATTTCAGCTGGGACCAACGTCTTAACGTGCTTTCCAAAGTTCGGAGGAAATTCGGTATGTAATGGGCGGGCGGGCACCCATCCACGAACCAACCCAGGCAACCGCGTCATAAACTGAACATGACCCCGAACGGCTGTTGTTATTAGTCTACTTATAAGTCAGTTTTTATACATTACATTGCTGACAAAATACCAGTGATTTTTATTCTAGTTACTAGAATCCTGCTCTTTGGTCGCTGCTGTCAGAAATAAAATAACTGTGAAAAGACTGTACGAACAAACAGGCTGCCGAAGACAAATTGTTGACATAGAAGTGCAGTCGACTGTACAAGGCAATCACACGAGAACTTTTCTGACCTGACAACGGATGTTACATTGGACAGAAAATTATACGTTGGACAGTGGATGGGGTTTAAATAAGTGTTTTATGTAATACATACGCGATGTTTTGTTTTGTTACAAGCGATTGTAAATAGATAGATAGATGTTGTAGAATTTTTTTGTTAGTGAAAATAAGAGTCTAATAATATAAGATTTGTAAGTAAGTAGGTAGCTGATTGATATTTTGTTATCATTACGTTTTTTGATGTTGACGTTTTGTGATCATTACGATAACTTATTAAATGCTCTGTATGTTTATAAATATAATGTATTTATGGTAGAATTAAAAGGCTTTTTTATTTTAAATATCCCATTGATTGAAGATTTACATTTTCAACGATCCACTTAGGCAATCAATAAGCGCGCACAATATTTAGTTCTTATTGCATGTCGTTCTACACTTGCAGTCTGTGGGGTCATTATACTTATTATTAATAAGGTGTCGCTTAGTGTTTGTGAAAATCCGTATTAGACTAAACTTCTGAACCCGATTTGATTTAACTTTTTATGTTTTAATTTTAAATAATACCTGTTTTTGGACATAATATATACTCAAACAGGTTTAACTACTATTTCCCAAAATAAGTATTTATTAAAGCAAAGACATTTTCTGTTGTATTTCGCGGATTCCCGGATTTTCATCCTCTTCAGTTCAGAAGCAACAATTTTATTACCTTTCTATGGAACCTACTAAAAATCTACTTAAAATTATCAATATAAAGAATAATTTAACTGTAGAAAAGTACTTTCCTCTTATCTAAGACCTTACATTGTAACTAAATAGGAAATTCCTTTTAGATATAAAAACATTTTATTAGTCAGGTAGCTATTTACAAAGTAAAATGATTCTACTTAGAGCCATTTGTATTTAAAATGCCCGCAACTGGTTCTTTTATGAGAATATAACTATGTACTTTATTACCAATGTGTTTAACACTTTATTTCATTACTTTTTAATTTAATGTATTTTAAATAGACCAATTTAATAACCTCCATAATACATCGTCGGGCTTAAATATAACTAGAGTACCTACAGCCACGAGCACCTACATGCATTCACTTTCCTTTTAAAAGCAATTTGTCGCGAGAAATAGGTAACGATTGTAACTTGGAGATAGGATCTTTTTCATAAAAATATGAGTTCCGGAATACTATGTTCGTAATTTTAATCAGAACAGTAGGAGAAAAACACTTGTTGTTACATATTTTTGCTCGTGGTGGTGTACCTACCCGAATTGTTCGAAATTCGAATTGATGTTTAGATTCTAAAAATCAATTTCAATTTCGAACAATTCGGGTTTTAGTAAGTCCGCCATGTTTTATTTTTAAAAACAAATGAACTTAGTTTCGATTTGGATGCGTTCACATGAATGAGGACGGAAGACGGACGGATACAATGCTGTTAAGCATTGTATTGCACTACAGTTGCAAAGAGCAAAATGCAAGCAATAATAATATTTTAATGCATTGCGAACATAATTGGTTTGAATGAAATTAATTGGTTGCAAAAGCCGAAGTCTCCAATAGGAGTTGAGAAATATTTGTAGCAACTATTGTCACAACAGGCAAAGTCATAGGTCGATTGTTCAAGTTGACTTGCAACTAGTACTAAATTACTTTCTAACTGTATTAGTAACTGAACAGCCAGTAAACGATAACACTGTAATTGCATTGTTGTTATGCTATCGCAACTGTTCTGTTATTGCACAACATGAAAGCACGGAGGTAGCATAATTTAGTACTAATAGAGAATCTGATAGCGCCATATTTAGGTTTATCTGTCCTCGTCTGTTAACCATTGATCGCTGCGTGGCGTCACGTAGCCTGCCGCGAAAACGTCGGTAGATTACACCCTTCGGCCAAAAATCTTCCTTGAGGAACTTGTCGAGATGTTGTGTCGGAACACGCACCACAAACGACTTGAAGTTGGTGTTGTGACGCGGCTCCAACTTCTCGACCCTCAAGGTCCAGCTGGTCTTCACCTTCATGTACTCTACGATCTCCTCAACCTTCGTAGAGTGATGCAGTCGGGACACATACAGCAACGTCGTTGGTATCGCTGGACGCAGCAGCATATTTGGTCCTGACAGTCCAGTACCGCATTGATTGCGACAAGTAGGCTTATGGCTTGGGTTATGTTATGTAGTGTACATTTCCGGTCATAAAGATGATACTCTAAAAATAGCTGCACGAATACAACTTACATAAACAGTTGAAAACGCAGTAAAATTATATTTAGATGAGTCACAATTATTGAGACATTAGAATCGGAAACGTGATGAAATAATAAACATGATAGTAAAGTTACAACCTCTGATAACACGCCATAGAAGTAGTCACGCAAACGCAATTCAGAGAAACCTCGTTACCGACCAATTATGAGGGTAGATGAATATTATGTTAAATGTACGACTGAGATTTCACTTTATCGTAATCATTATAGTATTTCCCTGATTCATTAAAGTAGACTTCCTAACTTAACCAAATGAAACAGACAGCTTAAATCAGAATTTCATATGGAACTAATTCCATTTGATATCTACCGAAGCACGTTAAGCCGTTGGTCCCGGCTTTTTTTTTTTTTTTTATGGGACAAGCCCGCCACACTGTTCCCAAACCACTGTAACTCCTGAAAGCCAGAATCAACAGTGGCGACCACCAGAAAAGCGCCGAGACAATGAAGCTCGACGAAGTCCCAGAGAATGAATTTAACTGTCTTGGATCCCGCAACGAAATTAATCAGAAAAAATAGTGGAGGAGTAGGAAAAAACCGTAATTTCCACGTTGGTCCCGGCTGTCATTTGTAGATCTTTGACAGTCGTTACAGATATTCAGAGTACCGAAAGTCTGACAAACAGTATTACCAAGGGGTATCGTATTACCCAGTACCAACTGGGTTGTGGGGGTCAGATAGCGCAATCGCTCCATGTGAAATACTGATATTCAGCTGCATACCGTTAGACTGAAAGCCGACCGTAACATAGTTGGGAAAAGGCTGCATATGATGATCTACCGAAGACCTGCCGGTAGCTGCACAGTCCTGTGATGTAGATGGATTCTTGAAAACAGACTCTCAATAAGCAAGCGCATCATAAGCAGTTTCCACCTTTGAAAGGCAGGGCATATTATATGGGGAGGTAAAGAACCAGGTGGATTAGTGTAATTCATGAATACTAGCTATAGTTGGTGCCAGTTAAGGTGAGAATAGCGGTCATTGACCCGCCTACGTTTATTAAACTTCTTAACTTTGAAAACCAAAAATTAGCCTGTTTAAGTCTGGAATCGTAATCTATCGTGATCTTCAACATTTTTTGTAATGATAAACGATACATGGTTTATTTGTTTTGGTTCGTACGAAGAGAAAAGAGATATTAGGGAAAGGGCAATGACCGCTATTCTCATCTTAACTGGCACCAACCATAGTAAGAGCCAAATGAATTGATACTAGTTTTAAGGCATGTCATTGACGACGGTTTATTATAAATGCGAAAGTTTGTGAGAATGAATGAACGTCTGGACGTTTGTTACTCTTTCACTACTGACCGAATTTGGATGAAATTTGGCACACAGATACTTTATAACCTGGATTAACACATATAATACTTTTTATCTCGGTTTTATGATCCCGTGGGACAATTATCGAATTCCACGCGGGCAAAGAATCAATTTTGCTTTTCTATGCTAATTTAGAAGAGCATTATTATACCTCTATTTCATTGCTAGCTTACTTTCTATAACAAGCATTTGACTGCAAAATTCGTTCGCGTGATCTATATGATTTACAACCCCATTTCCTGAGTGAACTATTTTTCATTGACCTATGAACTAATTTCAAGTTCAGTCGCTGCGTGATTGAGTTACAAACATTCATTCAAACTTCCGT
The DNA here is from genome assembly GCA_941918905.2 of Xestia sexstrigata. Classification (NCBI taxonomy): domain Eukaryota; kingdom Metazoa; phylum Arthropoda; class Insecta; order Lepidoptera; family Noctuidae; genus Xestia; species Xestia sexstrigata. Next base: position 6,717,706 of record OW799217.2, on the reverse strand, counting down.
ATTCATGTTGATTTATTTTAACGGAATGTCTGTTTATACATACTAGTAAGTTACCTTTTACATCATTTTTATGGTAGGAAAATGTTTTGGGGTGTCCAGTCCAATGTTTAGTAAGCTAGGCTACGCCGTTGGTGATTCAGATTAATCAGTCCCGTTATCAAGTCAAGCAAGTCCGCAAGTCAAAACAGGGAGCTCCTAGAATATTTTTTTCAACACACTTGCTCGTAAAGTGAGCCTTATTACATCGTTCTTAGGGCCATAAAGCGAACTATAACTCACACGTGCATAATAAGATTACACACTAGTGCATAATAGAATTATCCCTAATAAGTATAGCGAGCGCGAGCGCGCGCGCGCGTTATATGCGAGAAAACAGAGCATTTTCAATTTAACCGGGTAATCAAATCAAAATCAAAATCAAATATATATTTATTTTGGGACAACTGGATCCAAGGGTTAGTTAGATGAACAAAACTTAGAAACTATTGTTAGTACTTAAATACAATTACAAAGGACAACACTCATCATCATAATAACATCTAAAACACATACATAAAAAATACCCCTGTGCTGAGACACCCCGCCCCGTCAAGATAACCAATAGGAGATACCTCCCTAGAAATCACCAGACGAACGAAATGCCTCAACACAGGTGCACGAACATCTTCAGCTACAGTTTCCAGTTTTTTTTTTGTCACATCAAAGAGGTTTTATGCCGCTGAAAATTCATTTACATTATTGGAATAAATAAATGTGTCCTTATTTAAGACGAAAAAACATTTATTATTATCAAATTATTTATAATTCGAAGACATGTGATATCTACCTATCCGCACTGGGCCCGCGTGGTGGTTTATAACCCATACCCTCTCATTGAGAGGAGGCCGTGTCCCAGCAGTGGGAACATTATAGGCTGATGATGATGATGATGATTTATAATTCACAATAATTTGTTATAAAATATTTGCATTTTATCACTAAAATTATAATTTTGAAGTAGGCTGTATGACTATATTAATCAATCACCTTAAATTTGGCGCGTACAAAAAAAAACTCGCGCGCCATTTACCACAATTTTCATATATTGTTTATAGGTATGGCATTTGTTGCTGTGTGGTAAAACGATTTATGCAACACATGTTTGTTTTTTCCTCGCAAGTGTGTTGAAAAAGTGCGTATGCAACTCGTGAGCAACTTACCACTAGACACTCGGCTGATTTACGCCCTCGCCTGCGGCTCGGGCTGCAACCCACAGCCTCGTGTATAATGAGCAACTTTGCTCACTTATATCATAATATACTATTAAACGTAATGATATTATATGAAGAAGACCAAGGAAACGATGGATGGATTTCCTCTAATGAGAGGAGGTCGTGTCCCAGCAGTGGGAACATTATAGGCTGATGACGATGATGACTGCCTCGCAAACGTTACTGCTGAGTTCAATTCCTAGGTCAAGCAAAGTATTATTGGGGTTTTCCATCAGGAATTTCTCATTCGTATCTGAATTTGTGCCCGATCGATATCAATAGGGTCGCCTTTTGGACATAAATATAACTGGCGAAATAAGGATGTATTATTGATACACCATTGCCGTACTCTTCGAGCAAACACAGGTGTGGTGTTAAAGACTTAACTGCAGAAAAACATCCTCTTTAAGCATTTTATGAACTTGAAGTTGGTTTGCAAACTTGAGTTCTATCTCAGCAGAATCTCCGAAAACCACTACCACGTCAACCTATACCAAATTGCCCAACAGTATAGTTGTCTCAGCTCAAATAATGCGGATTTGATTTCAGTCAATTTGGTGCAAAAAGCTGAAAAATGAAATAAAGGCGTAACAGAATATAAGGCCACATGACAAGTGATAGTGACTCGTGAGCGATTTGTCGCAGATTAGTTTTTGTCGTCGCACGTTCCGACTGAAACGAAAATCGTGTCTTATGATAATTAAAAATAGACCTACTCGTACCTAGTTACTTCCGCGTATACAGGTAGGTACGGTGAAGGAAATAGGTAGGTATACGATAGATATTTAAAGAATGTGTAATGGTGTTTGAAGACAGCTGCTGAAGCTATCGTGCCAGGAAAACAATCGAGTTCTACATAATTATTGTTTGTAAATACCTCCTCTAGTAATGCGGTTTGGAAACTACTTCTGAATTAATCGGTTTCTTTTTAACCGATCTGATCAATTTTGTATCTCAATGAAGAACTGTCCAAAATGGGACCTGTAAAGTTCGCGGTCTATTTTTGTACATTACGTATTAGTATCATTAAATGTGATACAAACGAAACCTACAATACCACCAAATTTAAGGAAAATTGATTTTAAAAAGAAAATAAAATCCATTTTGCCATAACTTAGTGTTCCACGTTGGTCATATTCCATGGGGACAGCACAACGCAAGTCCTCAAATCCGCTTCCAAATATTTTATTTGATATTCTTCCACTTCTAATTCGATAGCAACATTTCCATCGATTTCCAATCCATGTAGGCCGCATGTTCTCGTACATTTGCAATATTTCATGTGGTCCGCCACGGTGCGCGGCGGGTACAGACTCAGCCGGTACGTCATTGTGTGTATGTGGGTCGATCGTAACAGACGATAGGCACGAACAGAGCTCGTCAACGCATCCGCCACCGGACGAGCGTTGCTCTTTTGTGTGCGGTTGCGTTGTTTGAAACGGCACGTTTTTTTTTTGTTTTTGGTATTTGTAACGAGAGTTGGAAAACTTCCAGGGGATTCTGCTAATGAAATTGTGCCAGATTTAGCGATCATTGACACCATAATTGGTGACTTTGACAGTTTTGGTAATCTCATCATTATATCGAGGGTGAAGTTAAAATACCTTATAACTGAAATTTTTCGAGAAATTCACTTTTTTATCGTTTTGAATTTAGAGGCCTTTCGGCGCATTCATTTAAAATGTGGAAATAACTTCCAACTATACCAACGTGTCTATTTTATGGCATTACCTCCTAACTAACTTTAAAAAGCATACATTGTTATTATTCTAAATCAATTAATACATTAGCTACTTTTTAATTTATTAAGAGAGAAAAAAAAACGTTCAATACGTTTTTTTTTTTGGCACTTCGCCGTCCGTATTAGTTTTCCCATGGCGTGTCACTGACAAGTCATTGATCTGACGTAAGTACGATTTTTTGACATTTCTTTTGACCACTGACACTTCATAGTGCAGTCAAGGCATTTTTACAAGCTTTTTATTGATTTTGCTTCATTTGTGGGTACAATTAATTATCAAGAAAAAATATGTATTTAAGAGATTACGATTTTTGGGCAAAAATGCTAATGGACTTGGTACAGTTGGAAATAATTATGCAGTACTTGGCCCCTAGGAAATAGGTAGGTAGGTAGTTGAAAATTTTAAAATGGATGTTATGGATATAATACCAGACGGGTTTTGCTACAATGCAGGACAAAAAGTAACCAGAAATATTATGTTCAATGCAATGCTTTCTTGGAAATCTAGGGACGTGGAAAACAGCAAAACAATGCATGAAACGTGATAAGACTAAGGGATGCTCCTTGAACAAATCATTGCATACAACATATCAGTCTAGAGTTCCCACTTTATTTTGATGATGACCCGCCAAATCATAATAGATGCTCGCCCCTTCTACCACTTAAACACTGGCGAATTAAGGATGTACAGACAGCTGCATTAATTAGGTGTCCGTCACGCATTAAGACACTCAATGAAAGGGGTAACGAATTAATGCAGCTGTCCTTAATCAACAAATGATTTTAAACCATAAAATAAAATAAAATAAAAAAACCAAAGTCCTGTTGAAAGTTGAAAGTTCTGTTCAAAGTCCTGTAACCATACCTGAAGAAAGATATTGCCATTGTACTAAAGAGGATCATACCTTTACTGAGTGAATCTCAGCCACAGTACATCAATAATTTTGCAGCAGAAAGCTTTGCTTGTGTAGCAAGAGATATAAGGGATAAGAAAAAGTTTGTCAGTCTTGTACTGAACTATTTGCAACATAATGATGATGTAAGTATTTGTCACTTCACTGAGATATTTAGTCTTCGCATAAAATTTTACGGTTAAGTTCAAAATCGAATGAGAAAATTTTAGTTTGTGGTAACTTGTTGCGCTGGCGACTGTACTATACCTACTATAAATTAAGTATGTTTGCAGTACCTATTTCATCTTTTAAATAATGATTTAGTAGTATCTTAAGAAACAAAAATGGATGACCAATTCATTCATTCATTTAATGACTTGCAATACATGTTTGTATAAAGTTAAAGCCAACTGCAAAATAACGTAAGCAGATTTACGCATGACTAAACAAGCCGCTGCTACAATGAAAACGCATATTATTATAAGTGATGGTCCAAAGCCATTCACTGTCTGTCCGCCGATCGGATTCTAAGTCTAATCTCACTTACATAATAACTAAAATATTTTACTTGTTTTGCTTTCTTTACTAACTACAATAGTATTTCATTCAGACAACCAGATTACAAAAACCTGTAGACGGCAATATCAGTTTCAACGCCATTTTGAAATTCTGCATAAAATATCGATAATCTGAGAGGTGTTAGAGTTCTCTAATAACTGGTCCAGGTGTACTGCACCTACTTATAAAAAGGTTTATTTTTTAGATTGGAACTTATAATAATACGTTTTTGTTACGTTTTGGTTTTCAGTTACAATTTGATTCAGTTATCGATACAATAAAAGTAAATATACTGTGAAAAAAGTCATTCTGTGATATAACCATCGTTAGTTCCGTTAAAGTTAAATCGATTTTAGCCGTGTGGTATCCGGCAGAGTAGAATAGAACCAACCCATTACACTCACGGGTGGCGTATAAGGCGACTAATGTCTGAGGCAGAACACCTTGCGCCTCCGTAGACCAGAGAATGGGCAGCAGCGTTTTCTGTTAGTCTTTCACCACTGCGATCTCCAATCCGCCTGCCAAGCGTGGGGATTACGGCAAATTCCTCCCATCATGGGAGAGGCTTATGTCCAGCAGTGGACGTTATGGGTTGTTGTTGTTGTAAATCGATTTCGTACTTGATTATCTAATTCTTATAGTATTGAACTATAAGGTAGATGTTTTCAGAGAACATGTCATTTTTTTGCAGTTCTAAGTTTGCGAGATGGGAAACAATAAATAAATTGGTAAAGAAGAGTAAAATAGCACTTTCAGTGTTAAAAACACGTTACCTATAAACAAATAATAGAGCGTTAATTTTGGAGAATTTTGGAAGAGTCTTCCCATACCTACATAAAACTGAAAAAAATAATAAGAAAAAATGAATTCATGATGAATGAAGAAAATATTAATTTGAAAGATGAATTCTCCCATACACAAAGGAGACGCCATATATTTCGCTTTAAATAAATAAATATCGCTGGACATTACACACAGCGCCATCTAGTGCCACACTAAGCAACGAGGCTTGTGTCGTGGACACCAGATAGTTGATATACTACATAGATACTTTTTGTTTGTAAATACATACTTATTATACATATAAACATCCATGACTCGGAAACAAATGCCCATGCTCATCACACAAACATTTGCTCCGACCGGGATTCGAACCCGGGACCCTAAGAACGCAAGGCAGTCTCACTACCGCTGCGCTATTCGGGTCGTCAAGCTTTACCGTAACACCTTATATAATTAAGTAAAGCTCGTCACCGTCGTTCATTTGCTGCCAAGCTACCAATCTACGGCCAACTGTACTCCATGGGAAATAGCTTGATTCGTAATCGCTAGTGGTGTTTCCTAGCAATGAGCTGTGTTAATGTCAATACGATACTCAACAGCATACTGAATTGCTCTGAGAAAACTAGCGGAACTGACGTCTCATGGGTACTTTATTAGAAGTTTTTTTTTCTGGGTGTGAAAAGTTATTTTATAAGTCTTTGCAGGCTGCAAAAGATGACCATGTTTCGCTGATCAGCAGCTTCATTGGTGTAGTGCTGAATTTCGTTTTTCATAGCATCACAAATATTGAAATATTTGAAAATAACAATGATTTTAACCAGACATTGTCTTATGTTATCAACTGTAATGCTGCAAACAGGTCTACTCTGAAGATGAACAACTTTAGGCCGTTTGTTACAATGTTTTGAATAACGACTGTCAACTGTCTTTCTAGATTCTAAATGCAAATTTCAAAAGTGTCCACGTGCCTTCCTGAAGATTTCTAAAAAAAAACATCAGTCAACCACTTACATGCATCGGCTCCTGTAACCTTCCCACACAATAATGGTCATGACCGCCATTCTTATCGTAATCTCCAATGATTGATCATTCAGATGTTTCGTCAACTTCCTGCAGATGTACCAACTCTAATAAGCTTCATGTATGAAACGATAAGTAACATCACGAACTCATGCGCAACGACCATTAAAGTATATCCAAAATGGTCGCAATTATCTACCATTTGCGTTGAAATAGATCGACAAAATAGAATCTTTGCGTTAACCTAATTTTTGCTTAAATACGCAATTTTGTTACGTCAGGGATGAGATAATGATGTCTTGTCGAGTAATAAAATTCTCGTTAGGTAAGTAAGTAAGCAATGATTATTAACTTTCGTTTCTTTTTTGTTTGTTCCAATTGAAGTCTTCTTCAAAGTTAAATTAGTGATACCTATTGAATAAAAACTCCGTGAGTGTTACATTTAGAGTTGTAGGTAGAAGGAACTTGTTCCGCCATTTTTTTTTTTCAATACAATTTCACAGATGTTATAATTTTTTTCAATACAATTTCACAAACGGTAATGAATGACAACGCCCTGTCAATGTCATTTTAGCGCCAACAGAACCCGATTGCTAAACGCTGTGGTAAAAGGTATCAAGACTATATTTTTATTAATTATCATAACGAGCGAATTTTGACACTATTACATAATATTATATTCATGCACGGCCATCTTTGTTCTGCCGCTGGTATCTAAAATATGTCTAAAACAGACCATTTGCTCGTTAAAAGTAGCCACAACATAGTTGCCACCCACTGTGTTTGCCTCGAAGTCACATTTAACGTTAATATATGCATATTAAATACCTACTAGCATAGACTGAAGTAGGTGTCATGATAACTCGATGTATAGAGTGGGTGCCACCGACTTGACCATTGCCATTTCGACAGAGGTCAGTCGCATTCCAGCGTTTGCGGATCTATAAAAACAAAACAGTCTATGTATGTAGAATCTTGCTGAATTATCTGAAGATTGGTTTTAGATAGATCCAATCATTTTATCTTATAACCTCGATATTGATTGATTATTGCACTAAAGTAAATACCGGGTGGTATTTACTTTAGTGCTATTCTATCATAAAAATCTAGCCAATCAACCTCATTTTAGTAATTTAGTAGAGGCCGTGCGTTTCCAGTTCGAATATTGAAATTGTTACGTCAGTTTCATTTCAGGATTTTCAAGTATTTAAAAATAAATAAATACCGCTGGACATTACACACAGCGCCATCTAGTGCCACACTAAGCAACGAGGCTTGTGTCGTGGACACCAGATAGTTGATATACTTTTTGTTTGTAAATACATAGTTAGTATACATATAAACAAATGTCCAAGCACCCTAAGAACGTAAGGCAGCCTCACTACCGCTGCGCCATTCGGGTCGTCAAAAGTGATGTCTGCCTGTCTGGTAAACGCCACGCTACAACTAAACAAGGCTCTTTTTTAAGTGTACCTATAAACAAGACTTTTAGCCATTTTTCATTATCGCAGAACCACAATTAAAATACAGCTGTTTTAAGCTCCAACATCCCCATTTTCCTGCCCTTATTTCAATTTATTCGGTGACGGCGCAGCATGACGTCTTCAACTATTACCTACTCGTCATCTCTTCAGTGTCATCCTGTCTAACCGTATCAACCTTCATACAGTCCATTCCTCGTTTCTTTGGTCATCCTCTACTCTTTATAGCCATCGAAATTTAAGCCCCAACAAACAATTGGAAACCGTTAACTTTTGAATTTCGATTAATCGTGACGCAATCAAAATATTTAAACAAAAGTTCATTTTCCCGCGGTAACAGCGAAAAAAATGTCACGCATTTCATTGTCAACAAATATGAGGTTATTGAAATGAAAGCGTTGAAAATTGCTCACAAAATGGAAGAGCGAACAAGAAAGTCAATGTGAGAGATAAAGGAAACTAAATCGGTATTATATTATCTGCTACAATGCGTTTCTATTATTGTTTGGTTTGGTTCCGTTATCGTTTTGTATCTGGTTAACTGTTTGTCTGATGAAAGTAATGTTTTCCTTCGTCCGTTTCTCTGAACATTCGGAATTGAGTATAATATTACTCTTATCATGTTTAAAGAAATATCAAAAAGAAGCCTTGTCTGTATGATTTAAACGTTCTTAATTATACGAATCTATTGCAGTTTTCTGCAGGAAGCAATATTAAGACCGATAAAGAACACACAAAACCTACCAGTTTAGCAAAGCTAAAAATTACATGGTTAGCTTTGGCTAAAAATAACTCTTCAAAACAAATCTCCAAGGATCCACGGGCCCATCCACGGGCCGGGAAGCAATGGCCCGAGGACTGTGTTTCCTCCTGCTATCATTTGTAGATCTTGGACAGTCGTTACAGGGCAGTGGCCCGAAAGTTTGACAACCATTCTTGCCAAGAGGTCGTGAGGGTCAGATAGGCAGTCGCTCCATGTAAAATACTGGTATTTAGCTGCATCCGGTCAGACTGGAAGTCGACCCCAACATATATGGGAAAAAGATAGGCAGATGATGATACAGCATAGGGATGATTACAAAACTAACACTACACTGAAAAAAATGCACTCCAATCAAGTGACGTTTTAGCTTGATTGACGATATCTTGTTTAGATTAATCAAAATCTTAGTTAAGTTAATCATCACGACATAATTGCAGCAATACCAGTTCAAATGATTGAACGCTCAAACAAGTTTCTCGATTACCCCTATCATGACATTATTGTTGAAGAGTTAAAAAAGAGACAAGTTAAAATAATGTTAACTGTAACAAAGTAAGTTAGTTGTGTCAATCAAGCATTTTGATTACTTCAATAAAGATCATTGCAACTTCATTAACTTGATAGCATCTATCATTGCAATTAACTTTATTAATCATACAACTTGATCAAATCTTGCGCTAAATAAGTTCCTTGGTTGCGTTTATCAAATACATTATACAAACAAACTACATGACAACTTGATTGCAACTATCACTTAAGGTGTTCGCCCTAATAAAGGTGCGTGTTTGCCCTTATCAAGTCTCTTAGTTGTATCTATCAAATATATTAGTCAAAATACTCTAACCCAACTTGATTGCGGCTATCACCCTATTGCGGCTATCGGTGTTCACCCTAAAAAAGTAGAGTGTTTGCTCAAAACAAGTAGCTTAATTGCTCTAACCAAGTTTAAATGATAAATTTAATCAAGTAGCTTAATTCACCTTAATAAAGGTGCGTGTACGCCCTGAACAAGAAGCTTGTTTGCCCTAATCAAGTCTCTTAGTTGTATCTATCAAAAACATTAGTCAAAATACTCTAACCCAACTTGATTGTGGCTATCAAGGAGGGTGTTCACCCTTAAAAAGTAGAATGTTTGCCCTGAACCAGAAACTTGTTTTCCCCAATCAACCTTCTTGGTTGTATCTATCAAATACATCATTCAAAATACTTCAATACAACTTGATTGCAGCTATCAAGTAAGGTGTTTACCCTAATAAAGATGCGTGTTTGGCCTGAACAAGAAGCTTGTTTGTCCAAATCAAGTCTCATACTGCGGGTTTCCACCAAGAAAATGTTTACACAAAACGTGCACATTGCAAAACTCTGAAAATTTATCGATTTCACAGCCAACTTTTGTGCATGTTTGTTAATTCAGAATTTTGTGCACATTGTTTGAAGGATTGTTTGTATGGATTGTGTTGTACAAATGTAGCACTGCACTTGGTAGCTTTTTTCATTCACATCTAATTATTTTCTACTGTAAACCATATTGTTTTGTTAGCCTGTTCTGTCCCACGTCTGGGCAAAGACCTACCTTCGTTTTCATCTTCCGCGAGGTAACTTTTTCTCGTTTTAGATTGTACGGAATAATTATGTCCAATCCGTCCCAATATCTCACTCGTGGTCTGCGGTGACCAGACTTATTTTTTTGGGTACCAGCTCTGCCCTTCTTCGGCTTGCAGGTTGTGTAGATTTGTAAATAATAAGATCGCCATCACTGATACCATGACGTCAGACCCCGGGTGTTGCTTTGGCAAACCGATAGATGGCGCTGTACGTTGACGTTACGTTTCTAAATCGCGGTGTTAAGATTCTCCGCGAGTGAATGACTACCCTGGTTTTACCTTACCATGTCATCGCTTCTCGGCCTTTTGGCTAAGATCAAGTGTAGTATCTGTTCTATTCAGCTTAATATCTAAAAGTTCCCTCACTGAGGGACCAGTATATTAATCTGATTTTTGTAAGCTGATGGGATGTTCGGGGCTCGCTCCACTCCCGTAGCGAGTCAGCCTGGCTGGCATTGCAGAATTGCAGTGCCTTGTGTTGTAAAACAAGCCACTTTGTTAACGTGAACAAGCTACTTGGTAAGTACAAACAAGCCATTTTATTAGGGTGAACAAGCTACTTGGTTAGGTCAAGCAAGCTGCTTGATAACATCAGAGTTTTAGGGTTTATAGACTAGGTACTAGTTCAAATTTATTATTTAAACTTGTTAAGGATAAACATGCTACTTAGTTAGAGCAAACAAATAAACCAAGAAAAAAATACTCTATGAATCCAAGCAAGCAACTTGATAAAAGCAATCGCATCATCTTGTTTAAGGCAATCAACTTATTGTGTATATGTGTGTGTATATGGTACACCGCATAATCTTGGTTGGAGCAACTGTGTTTTGACTTGATTGCTGCAAATAGGTTTTGTGATAACTCCAATCAAGAACCCGTTTCAAATCTCAATCAAATAAAATTAGTAGCTGTGATCATTGTGCTTGATAGGCTCAAATGCAAACAAGTTACTTATTCAATCTAAACAAAATCTTGATTGTGGCAACTACTTTTTTTTTCTGTGTATGAATAGCATACCTATTCATGGCCAATTTTCAGTGACAATAAAAAGGAACTACGCTTCGTTAGCTTTAACGTCACTAAATCCTCATTTACGTATTGTTTTCAACCCATACCTACTGGTGGTGACAATAGAATTGACTTCTGGGTCCTTAACCGAGATTTTTAAATATTGTCCTATCCAGGACTAGAACTGTGTTTAAAAGAAATTATTTTTTAGTTTTTTTACATGAAAAAGTACTCTTGCTCGATTGATAGCTTTATTTATCAACAGAAACATTTCTACCTTAACCCTAAATGGCACAAAATTTAAAATTGGAACACATTGCAAATTTACAAGTAGATAAATTAAATTACACAATCGTGTCGGTCGGTACTAAGGTAATTGAGTGTCGCCTTAATTAATCATGGTATGCACTGCATGCGAGATTGAGTGCAGTTGCATTGTGCAGGCTCAGGCTAAAGTGCTTTATCTATATTGCCACACTAAAATATTGGAAATATTTAAATTAACTTCAAAAGTGTGGCCAGTTAGTATTTACCATGGGCTAATACCTAATATTTCCATGGTATTTATACATATTGCGGCATGTGTATTCAAAGGGCGTACTTTTACGTATTTCATGAATTTGTGACTAACGCAGTAAATTTTCATTCGGGGACATTTTTTGTTGCCCCAATTAAATTTTCGTATGTTATTGCATTTTCTGAGAACTTAATACAATACAAAAATATCTACAGAAAGAATACTTAATTTAAATATTCTAGAAAATATTAGATAAGAATTGTAGAGATAAGATCACAAAATCATCTCTCCTTAACTACATCGACAGAAATCTTCGCCATTCAAAACAAAACTGATCCTTTGGATCTCGAATCCGCTTATATCCTAAGTCCTCCGTCTGGGAACGACTGTGACCCACGAGGACAATTTGTTAGTGTTATTACGTACTGTTAAAGTTCGCGTCAGTACCTACTCCGCGGTTGAAAGGGGGCGCGTTACGAACGTGCTCCTGGCCACTAGCGATAAAAAAAAAAGAAAAAAATTGTTTAAAAAAAAGGTGAACTGGTGTCTGTGGTAACAATTTGAAATTTCGAAAAATGGAATGCGCGCCACAATAGTTTGTAAATAAAAGTTTAGTTACGAGTGCTGCAAAATTGTGCAAATGTTTATTTTAATAGTATTTCGGCTGTGATTTTTTAAGATATTAGTGTGAGTTTGTTTTAAATACTTATTCCATAATACATGGCAGTTAACTTGGATAGTTGGATCTCGGATGGCAAGTAACACGCGATAAGTATGTATTAGTTGTAGCGAAATGTCTGGTCGCGCAATACGATAAATTAAATCGAACATGCGTTTGCTAGATAAAACTGACGCTGTGTACAATAATTCCGCGTTCAGTACAGGATTTCCCGCTATATTCGCTGACACGTCTACACGATTAAGACATTTCCTTTGAATCCTCCCAAAGATTTCCTTGAGCATGTTCTTTATATTGCTAGTTCATAAAGATGTGCCCACGATCGATCGCTGACATTTTATTTTTTGGCCATTTTATTATTGTAAAGCTAAATGTACTTAGAAAATAATGTTAGAAAAGACGAGCATTAATCACAACTTGCATAAATTAAATTTAACGTAGAGATTCATTTACTTGACGATCTTTTGATAAATAAACTTCTCCATTCTTGCGTTTTTTTTTTATTAAGTAAGCAATATTTACTTCTGATTTCTAGATAGCAAAATAAGCATATATTTCAGTGTAGTACCCGCTGTAGGTACTCACAGCGGTACTGGAAGTACCCCCTATAATGATAGATACTTTATTTATGTTGCCAAACAGACCTTGCTCCAAAAATGAGATTACAGAACCCGCATGCAACATTAACTCTGACCCCAGTTAGTTGATTCAAGACCAGTAGTTCAATTCGCAAATATCGCCCCGATCCATTAATCAATTGTGCTTCCCTGTATAAATCACCTATCCCGGACATAAGTCAACATGTCATACACAAGCCATCTCAAAAACCGATGTGTCAACCGGCTTCTCTAGACATTGTGGTTACTTGAGCCAATTTAGGCGGACAACTAAATCCAATATAATCTGACCCTTTATTCGTTGACCAGTTCTTGATTCCCAGTAGCTTTTGTTAACAGTTAGGGGTGCGGCGGGTCAGGTTACTTTGGCTATGTTTTAGCCAGCCCACACTAACACTCTGATTCCACATTTCCGCTCAATGCCCTATACAAGTTGATGTGCATCGAAAACATACCCTATTTCAATATAGTAAGGTTTAAGTTACTTTATTTGGAGGGATATAAAAATCCATTTAAAAATTGATGACGATGTTTATATTCACATACTCAGAAAGCCGAATTCGTGTTGGCGTTAATCCTCTTTTCTTGGCCAGAAAACAGCGATTTAATGGGTGAGGGCCAAAATATTTGTTAAGATGACATTGACCATGCAAGTTATACGTGTGAGGCAAAGGTTAAAAGTTAAGCTTTACAACTTGAGGAAATAAACAGCAAGGCAATGTTCATGTTTTGTTTATCGTTGACTACTCGACCAATATGTGCTTACTGATTGATGCTGGTTTTATTTTCTCTGTTTTCCCAAAAAGTATTATTATATTTTTAGGAACTCACAATTTCATTTTAAACGCCAGTAATATTTGAATATTATCATCTACTGTCCTATTCGCATTCAATTTTCAGTTGATATTCAATTATTAAAAACATATATAACCTACGTCTGTAATCTAGTACATATTATTAAATGAGTCATCATCATCATCATCATCAGCCTATAATGTTCCCACTACTGGGACACGGCCTCCTCTCTATGAGAGGGAATGGACTATAATCCACCACCCGGGCCCAGTGCGGATTGGTAGATGTCACATGTCTTCGAATTTTTGGTTCCTCACGATGTTTTCCTTCACCGTTTTGAGAGCAGTGGTGATGAAATAAATTACACAAAGTAATGCGCCTGTCTGGGTTCGAACCCATGACTAACTGTTCGTAAGTCGGGGCCGCCACCACTGGGCCACGGCTGATCTCATGATGAGTCAATGCATCTCCACTTCTCATCAACATATCCACTATAGGCATTAATTATTAATTGCAGATAAATGAACCGTATAGAGCAAAATGGCTACACCATCTCAAAGAAAAAGAATAAGTACGATCGTATTATTAATTTTATATGGAACAGCTGATGTTGAATGCAGTCTACCGGTTGATCTGGCTGCTGAGGATAAAGGTAAGAACTACATTAACTATTTGTTAAATAAGATTCACGCACACATGGTCTGACCAAGATACTTCATGTCTGGACGTACATATCTGAGTTTTTTTTATGTTTCGTTCCAGAATATTCGGATAGGAAACGCCGACCTCATGTAACTTTATTTTTTTTTCTTGACGTGTAAAACAGTATAAAAATACAAATTAAATATCCTTCACTAAAAATGATTAAACAAGTTTTCTTTGTGATTTGAAATGCAGTGCCTATCTACAGGCTGTAAACATCCTCATCACGAAGCCGTCAACCAAGCATACTGTACATCAAACTAAGTAACTTTACGCAAAAATTATTGCTAGGAAACGACTTTTTTTTTTGGGGTAAAAATTATGTTTTCTGGTAGAACTCAATGTAACGCACTCAAACCATTAGGATGATGGATGGATTGAATAGTACGGGGGTCGTGGAGGTGTTTAAAATAAAAATCTAAATAAAAACTTCTATAAAAAAAACTTGACAAAAAGTTGGAACTTCAATATCTCCATAACTAGAAGGTTCCCACGTATGGTGTAGAACAAAGCAAACGCAATGACGGGGAGAACAAGTACCTTTCAGCTTCTTTATGAGGTCTTCTACACCCTTTATGTACTTGAAATCACTGGCGCCTATAGAAAATTACTGAAATGAAAAGCTGAACATTGCAAACATGAAAAACCCCTTTAAAGATATTTTCGCTTTTGAATACTTTACTGTACTTGATGAAAAACCTAATGGAGTTGCTTTTACTAAATACACTTAACAGATCGAATGTACATAGGTATTACTTAACAAGTATATTACACCTAGCTCTTAGCCCAATTACCGCCAGCTCTTAAAACAGTAATTCGTGATACAATTAATGATGTTGCATTAAATAATTACGCACACTTACGATTGCAGTCGAATCGAAAGTATTCCTATGCCATTATCTCGCCACATCGATTAAATAAGATTTACCTACTGATCTGAAAACGATATAAGTACCTATGTTGCATTCGATAGTTAGACACCGTGTGTTGACACTTCGAGAAGCAATTATCAGTTGGCAATCGTGGACTTCAGTTTATTTTGGTCCCTTATTGCATGTGACTATAAAAAACAAGTTTGACCCCGTTCCCTACGTCCCTATGTCGTGACAACACATAATCGTGTAGTTTTAAGTGTCGTGGCGTGTGTATTTAAATGGAGTTGTTCACATATAGGACGACACGATTACTGTCGTCCACGAGTTTTGCCAACTAAAAACCAACGATAAATTAATCGTCACGACATAGTGGGAACGGGGCCTAACGGGCAGAATGTGGTGGTCTTCGGGGATAACAGACGTGATAATGTTATGTTGTTGTGTATTGTATAGCGGGCTGGTGTCCGCAACTCCACGTCAAGCGCGTATTTTGCGTACAGGAAATGAATGAATGTTATGTTAATTGTTTATTATTATTAACAAACTATATTCTATTCTATAGTGAATCAGGCAGTATAAACTGTTAAAAAACAACAAATGTTTGGAAGAGTTGTTGTACAAAATCAAAGAAAATATTCTGAAAATAAATGTTCCAAAAAAGGCTCATGTCAATAGAAGCTATTTCAGTTTGGCATACCCTCCAGTTATTCAGTTTTAACCCATACCCCAGATGAACACTACTAAAATTCTGATTCATCCAGTTAATTCTATTTTTAACCATAAAATCTCAATACTATGACGTAGTCAAGATACAGATTTTCTTGTAGGTAGCTGTTACCGAATGGTACCAATTTAACTCTCATCGGTATCACTTGAGTATGATACCTATTGATTTTAATTTTGATCCTTGAACCCAAGACCTCACTTTATCACGTGGTACAGATCGAGCCTAGCCACTTTACTAGCTAGCCTCAAACGTAGCATAGCGACTAGTCAGAATAGTTGAACGTCTAGTGCAGAAAAATAAATATGTTTGGTAACTAAATCTCGAACAAAAATAAAATTTTCATTAACTGTAAATAATATTTAAAAAATATTTTAGTGTTAATGATAATATTTAAAAAAAGCTTGACTACTATCATAAACTTGAACAGAATCTATAAGTCGATGGATGGAGAGGGAAAGGAAAACCAAGCGATTGGCGGCGGCGACCTCTTGCGTCCGACCCTGGTGCAAGCCATGGTCCGGAGCGAGGCGGAATGCGACGCCGTCACCTACCTTCTGCGAAGCAGTAATGCTATAGAAGGAGGTGGCGGAACGTGAAAGGGAGAGAACCTCACAGCGTCCCGGCCGCCGCGGGAGACGCCCCGGACGTCGGGGGCCACCACGTGGCCCCCGGCCACCGTAGGCGCGGGCCTGTGGACGGTGGGCTATGGGCTAGCTCGCCGTCCGCCCGTCTTATGACGACAGGCCGTGTCGACGACGCGTTCGTGTTCCACGCGCGCCTCAAAGAGAGTCAGCAAAAGGATGGGGTCCGTAAGGACCGATGCCTGCCGGGGTTGCGAGACTGTTCGAAAGAGATACCGTGGCCCCGGAAAGGGCGATGAAAGAACATGGATGGGTTTTAGTCAGTAAAAGTCTGACACTCCCTCCTGCTCTGCCCAGAGCGAGAGGAGTCATTTGATGATTTCCCATCCGAAAAAAAAAAAAGTGTAATTATCCATTAAGAAAATCTGTCAATTTGTGGTAACTTGATGTGCTGTTACTTATACTTTGTACCCATTCCATTTTGACCGCGTGCTTACTTGGGAGCGTTATGGTAATGTTTGCACACGGGCGCTACATGGGCTAGAGACGGCTCTGCCCAAGTAATATGGGACAAGGGCAGGAAGGTGATGATGACATCTATGACGTGTTTCGAAGACCATAAACAAAAAAAGCTTAGTTATGAATGAGTCTACATTTACTAGATAAAATTCTCAAAGAGAAGAAGTTTCCCTAATAATTAAAAAACTTAAATAAGCTTCTAACGTAATGACGCAATCAAGAAAGAATCTGTAATTACGTCACACCACAGAAACATTTAAGACGATGTATGTTTAACAAAAAAGAAATGTCAAGCAAATTGAAGTTCCTAATGCTTAGTCAGAGGAAGTAAACGATTATCCAATTTTTCATTTTAAGCCCAATTAACGCCTGCGTCACTTTTTAACCAATATTCGTCACCCAATTTCGACCGAGACCCTTGAATGCCCAAGACATCATGATTAATACAGCTGGAAACCCCCTTACTATCAAAGTAATTTTTTTAAAGCTGCGTAATATTCCGACTAAGGAGAAAGAAACATCTGTAGATCTTATTTCTGCGGTATCAAGCGTAGGGAAGACAGTTGAAATGGAAATGAAATACGTTACATACTGCCAGCTAACACACCAATCTACTACAATCTGTCAAATTTCTTAAATAGATTTTCAACTTTATCTCTAAAGCATTAGGTTCAAGGTTATGTGCTGGCGTCTGTACATAAGAATTGAACTCGTCTTTCTTTCCAGTGCTACCACCAACATCATTACCGTTAACATCTCTATCATCAAGCGTCACCACAGTCAACATATCGACGTCAACCTACGTCACTGCCATCCCTCCAATACCTCCGAGTGACAGAGACCGGTTCCTGACGTTCGCGGAGTCAGGACATCATCGGACCTTCATGTTCGCTAAGGACAATACGTTTATACAGCTAGATGGGGATATTATACAGAGGTTTCAGCTTAGGTAAGACTTTTATTTATTGTCTTAGCAATAGTTGGACAGTTAATAAAACTATTCAAAACACCACGCTGCGGTCCAAAACGGGCTAGGCTAAACTGGGATTGGACGGGTCACGTCAGCCGCATGCACGATGACCGCTGGGCAAAAGTCTCACGGACAAAGACGGACGGCAGAAAGAGGTGGCCAGACGATCTCGACGCGCACTGCGAGGGCTGGTTCGAGGAGGCACGGGAAAAGAGCACATGGAAGGAATTGGGGGAGGCCTTTGCCCAGCAGTGGGACAGTACAGGCTAACAAAAAAAAAACCTTTATGTATGCAGGCAGCCATTCAAGTAGAGTGGTCAACATATTTTAGTATTTAAAAATAGAGTGTTTAGTAAACAAAAGTGGTTACGCTCAAAATGACTATGTTAATGACTTCCTAAACCGCATATCAGCCTCTATTGTTGACTCTATCACAGTCAGGACAACCAATTTATCATCATGGATGTGTTGAAGGTTTCTACGGAAGGAGTCATTCGATATTTGAATGCTGCTTTGCTTTGAGGTTCCCATTACTGTTTACTTTATCCTTTAAAAAAAAGATTGTATTATTCATTTTTAAAACTTCAAGCGTTAGTAGAAAGACTTACGCTAGTCAATTAATTTACAAATCTTATCCTTTACAGGTTATGCAGAGAAATATCATTCAAATTCCGGACACGACTTCCACATGGCTTACTGGTGTACCATAATGTGAAGAACCCAGTATTTAAGATGCAGCCATATGCTCTATACGTCATCGTGGAAAAGGGTGAATTGAAAGGTAAGCAGTATATAAATCGTTCTAGAACTAAATAAGTACAATTATTGCATTTTTTCATTATTTAGTTTTTCTCAGCTACACTCAGTTTATCTAATTATCTAATCGACATTGCTCAATGTGATTGAAAATTCCTAATTCGATAGTTTATTTACTTGTTTATTTGTGGTTTAAATATCTGTATTAATCTATTGTTTTAATTTTAGATATTGCATTTGTTAATACTTTTGTACGCCCTAAAGGCAAAACATAGCACCCTCAATATATTACCAATTATGAACTTATAATGTACCTATGTTTTACAATAAATAAATGAATATGAATATGCATTGAACAATGCAAACTTAGGTTTTAGGTTTAAAAAGATTTGATCATTGTTAAACCCTGTCGGGCATAACAAAGTAGGAGAGAGATAGAGGATTATAGGGAGTTCTAAGACATATGCCATCAACCAACGTGCACTATAGGATCGCGAGGTTGATTACGACCCACAATGCCAAGGGGCCTGTAGGAGGAATCTCACGTATAGGAAGCCTGTGTACGGTTGATATGCTTTAGGTTTAAGCGTACACACCAAAACAAATCAACCTTATAAAAATAAACCGTCGACTGTCCCCATTACCGACGCTGTGGACTTATGCCTGATTCAGGTCGAAGACAGTCGAGGGTTTAAAGATAAAATCAACTTGAACCACACTAACTAAAACATCATGCTTAAACGCTTTCGATTTCACATTCGCAACCAATGTTTGCAACAAATAAAATGGAGCATCAAGTCTTCAAATGGCAAACGTAGCGCGGTGAGTCGTTGACGAACGCTAATTCAGGGACACAAACAATAAATCTTAGTTGTCGGCCCTCACTGAAGCAATGCCGATCAAGTGCTGCGGCATTGAATAGAGCAAGTATGTGGGCTATGTTTTATTTAGGACCTGCCTTGTAGTTTCATCAACTGTTTTTTTCTAGGTTCAATAACACAGACTGATGGAAATAAATGCATTTGGTTTGTTTTTAACATGGCTTTGTCATCAATATTCGATTCTTTCATTGAAGGTGTTTTGTTTTTATTAATTCTTCATATTGAGTTTAAAGCCAATTTAAAGGAAAATACAACAATTCTGGTAGTTTGTAAGAGGTAATTCTCAACAATCGAAGCCTATAGTTTCATTACGAAAGTTCTTCATCAGACATCACATCATTTATGTTGTGAAATATAACAGATATGCATACAGGCATATTGTGGAGGTCAAACAGGCAGTCGCTCAATGAAAGCCGACCCCAACATACACACATCAAAAGTATCTAGGGATCAACATATATTTTTGCAATAACTTTTCTCCTGATTGATATTAATTAAAATTTTCTTTAAGGATTCATCAAATAAAGTGTTTTCGTTTGTCACAGTAACGATAAACCAAGTCACCTTTGCATTAATAAAGAAATTTGCCATTTTCCTAATAAAGGGATTTTTGACATTTGAACCACTAACATTAAAGTTCGAAAAAAAGACTGAAATAACAGTTTTCTTTAAAATTTTATTGGGTAACTTAAACAATTAATAATCCGTGTTTCTACCGCGAACACTAACAACACAAGAACATCGGTTTCGCATACTCAAAATGAGTTCATCCAAATCACGCTGTGGAATGGCCGCCCATGTTCGTTGCAACAACAAAAAAAGGTCTTCTTGCGACTGGATACCCTCCATATTCGGCAGAGCTCTTCTCTGTAGCATATCCCATGCATGCTCAATCGGGTTCAAGTCTGGCGACTGAGCAGGCCAGGGCAGGACATTGATGTTAGCTGCGGCGAGAGTCTGTCTTACAACTCTTGCGGTGTGCGGTCGTGCATTATCATGCATTAACTGAAATAAGGGACCGATTTGCACTTGTAGAGGAACGATGACGTCTGATACAATCGTCTCAGCATAAATTTGAGCGTTGAGGTTGCCTCTGATCCAAATCAACTCAGTTCTTCCGCCGATCCAAATACCCGCCCATACCATGATGGTTCCACCACTATAAGGATGGACTTCCTGGCAGGATTTTAATCGCTGTTGGCGTCCAGGGGTTATCCCGTGTCGTATACGTCTTGTATCCGGTCTCATACCAAAACGAGACTCATCAGAAAAGCACACGAAACGCCATTGTTCTTCTGCCCAATTTCTGTGTTCAAGAGCCCATTGATATCGAATCCTACGATTGTGCATTGCTATAGGTGGTACCCGTAGCGGTCTTCGGGAATGAAGGTTCACTTCATGCAAGCGGTTTCTGACTGTTTGGTCGCTAATTAAGTTCCCTGAAGAGTGATGAAGCCTCACGGCTAACATCATGGCGGTTATTGTTGGAGCTCTTCGAGTTAAGATTTGAATGTATCGGTCTTGTCTCCGTGTGGTGCAGCGATACCGTCCTCCATGGCGCTCAGCCACGGTACCAGTGCTTCGGTAACGTGTCCAAAGTCGACTGATAACACTCTGACTTGTATTCAGAGCTAAAGCTACAGTACGTTGCCGGGAACCAGCTTCTATCATTCCCACGGCTCTGAGCATTTCTTCCCTGCTTAAATGACGTCGCCGCTCCATAATAACGTTGGTTTTAATCAGTAGTAGGGAAACAGTAGCACTAATAATGTCTTCAATGCGTTGTATGTTTTTATAGGGAAAATATTGACAGCTTATTTTCATCTTTTACTCGAATTTGATTGAGAGTTCCTGATTCAAATTATGAAATGCACCAAAAAGGATCCATATAAATTTATAAAATCATAAATTTATTACAAAGCCACATCTCAATCTCAAGAAATCCGCATAAAAATGCTTGATCCCTAGACATTTTTGATGTGTGTAGTTGGAAAAAGCCTACGCAGATGATGGTGCAGGAATATAGAAATGTGAAAACACTTCCTTTTTCATGTCGATAGAAAATTAAACATGGCAATCCCAGGGAAACCATTCATCAATCTTCGACGCAAACAAATTTATCAGATAAGAAAGAAAACATACTGCCAACATGTTTACTTTTATAAATTACAATCAATCAGCAATCATCATTTATTATCATTTGCTTCACAATAATTTCTCATCGTCCATACCTCCGGGATCGCTTGAAAACGTTCACTTTTTTCTCTAACGTGTCAAGGGTTTCCTATTCAAACGTCTGTCCATCAGTATGTCGTATGTCTGTCGATCTGTCTATCTGCCTCACAATGTCTTAGTGTTTTGTATATTCTTTCAAGTCGGTCAGTACGCTTGTAGGTACAATTTATTCATGCTGTAAAGTTAGTTTCTCTTTAGTCTTAGATTGGTTGAAGAAAATGTTACATGATGACTAATCGAAATCATATCAACCGGTTTTTTTTCTGGCATTTAAAGCTTTTATTCGTATTCATTTATTTTGCATTCCATACTGTATTTATTGACGCTCAAATTGAGTTCAGACAGTAAAACCGCTTTGTATTGTTCCTGATTGACGTCAGAGTATAATATCCTTGTATTTTAAAAGCAAAACTTTCAAAAGCATCCTTTTAGGTTCAAATTAAGCAAAATTGACTTTATGACAATTGTGAAATGAGAAAAATATAGGTATACGAGCTGTTAACTTCGGGAATTCCCGAGAATGCGATAGAGTTCGCTTCCGTTCCAATGTAAATTGAGCCATAAGCAGTTTTGTATCTCTTTCAGTTTAAATATTTGTACTTAAATTTTAGTTGTCCACGTATTCGGCAAGCACCTAACATCGGTAACAGTCGGCAGAGCATTGAACAGAGATCAGTGGCACAGTGTGGTTGTCACCATCGATGTTCATGGAGCTAGGCTCATTGCTAAGGTAGACCACCTAAAAGAAGAAGTGTATTTGAAGGTAAGGTTGACCGCTTTTTAAGGTCAAATTGATACTTGGCATGCAGCATTCCATTCCGTCAATCTAGATTTTAGATATACATAGTGGCATGTATGACGTCAATGTTCGTTGGAATTTGATACAGGCGAAAAAAGTAGGCTTCTCGATTTTCTTTTCATTTTTCCCCAATTCCTTTCACATACTAGCCTAGCTTCAGTACTAGCCAAGCAGCAAAGCTAGGGCTGTCGTACCAAAGGACCAGTTCAATAACATAACATTACATACCATCACGCCTGTAATCCTTCGAGGATTTGGAAGGGATGTACGTAATAGTACGGCTACATTTCGCCTGTTGCCTTCAACTGGCCCAGATCCAGACTCCGTGACTGCTACTGAGAAATTCCTGATGGAGAAATACAAAAATAAATCTATCGACGGAAAACCAGTTCAATAAAATAAACATATTTTTGTTTGAAAGTATTTTGAAACCTTGATTCTTTCGTTCATGATCGAGATTGTATCTAATAACTCCAACAATGAAAACAGCATAAAGCTTGTAGTGTCGCGTAATTTGGCCGAATCAAATAAAGGAAACGGGTCACTTCATTATGTGGAGTTAGCGACCTGCCGCAACGTGTGTGCCATGTTTTTATACCTTATTGTTAAACAAGGACGTTGGGTTTGACTCATGGACATATTTTACGAGTATCTAGATCTACAAAAGTAATTCCCCTTAAGTTGAATGCTTGAAACTTTATAAATATATATTTTTTCCTCCACACGCGAATAGCGATGCTGTCTGATTATTAGTCTTATATCCGGTGATTTCATTAACCAACTAAATCCTCGTCATCATTATCATATATCAGACGAAAAAAGTCCACTGCTGAACGTAGGCCTTCCACAAGCGTCGCCACGTCGATAGGTCCAGCAAACCAGAACCGCTTAAGACCACTATACCGACAAACTGGTCCAAGTTTTTTTTCCATAATAACCTCATATTATTTCCTAATTATGTAACACTCCAAATTTTTGTTCTAGGGCTTAAGTTTCGACACAAATTACGGCATCACTGATAACTTGACATCCGTTATTCTTATCGGAGGTAAGTGATATTATTTCGTAACCTAGAGAGCTTTTACTCTAGACTACCTAAAATACCGTTACACAAACATGACATATCAACTCACAATCGAGATTAAGTTACATAGCCTTTATTTTATAAGCGATATAATCTCTACAAGCTATAAAACTACAACTCAATAAGTGGGATCATTGCGTTACACACATTCTCAATGCTATTATTTTTTAAAATTTCACAATTTCACATTTTAATTTTGTCAGTCTCATAATCCAGAAATGAGTGAAGGAATTTGAAAACTAAGGGATCGATAATATGTGAAATCAAGGAAATCGATTATTTATTAAATTGACTACCAAACTACCAACTTAAATTGTCAGCAAATTCGAATCACAGCTGAAATTATATTTCGGTTTTATGAAATGGGTATTACACAGCAAATAGCCAACGCATTTTTGACCCGCCAAAACTAGTCAGCTGACGACGGTTTTTTAAAAACAGATTTCAGGATCGAAAAAAAATTTTAAGCGTATCGATAAAAAATGTTGCTCCTTACCCATCTCAGTAAGCCAATATCCAACAAACATTAAGCAACTAACTGAAGTTTAATGTTAAAAGCTAAATAGGTAGGTATTTACCGTTACTTTTACTATTACGTTTATAGCAAGTCTTATTTACTAGATGGCCCGCCGTTGGACACGAAATCCAAATTTATTATGGTCCATCAGCCATAATACCATACCACCACCACCACCACCACAAGTTGAGCAGCCTTGCTGTAGTGTGTCTGACTGATTCATAACCTTTATCAGGTGGCCTACCATGACGTCTTAAAGCAGGATCGTTTTAATCTTGTTCCAGTGTGGGAAAGAGATAGCGCTAGACGTCCTCTATAGCTCCGTCTCTTACCCACACTGGAACAAGATTAAAACGATCCTGCTTTAAGACGTCATGGTAGGCCACCTGGTATCTATTTCCGTATCTTTTAAAATCACCAATAATTCTCCCTTTTCCTCCAGGTTTAAGCTCCGAAGAAAAACTCCACGGTGTAAAATACATAATTGAATCATTTGTCGGCTGCATCAGTGACATGGTCTTAAGTTCTGGAAAAGCAGCTTCAGACCTTCTACCAATAGTACCTCTTATTGCCACTAAACATGAAAACGTTAAAGAAGGTTGTATTGACAAATGCCGGACGATGGAGAATCTATGCTTTAAAGGCTCTAGATGTATTAATGAGTATAATGGATACAGGTGTGATTGCTTTGGGACCTTGTACGAAGAGCATCTTTGTGATGTGTTTAGTGAGTATCTTTTTATTTTTCTTTTTAACATCTACACCAAAATTGTTAACTATGTCTCTAACATCATCTGCCTAGCGTTTTCCTTATTATATTGGGATATTTTTATTAAGAATATCTTTGGCAAAATTCTTAACTTTGACTGTGTTCGTCTCGCTATCATCATCTACAAACCTTTACCCAACTATGTTGGGACCGGCTTCCAATCTAATCGGATAGCTACATCCAATTACTACTACTAATCGGATACCAGTATTTTACATGCATCGACTACCTATCTGACCTCCACAACAAAGTTAGTACTGGATAATACGATACCCCTTGGTCTTCGTCTTTTTATCAACACCTTGAAAATCTTTACGATAGCAACTATTTTTCAAATCGTACAGTAGTGGATTTTGGTTCTTTATTATTTTCATTGTCCTGTTTGGCCTCTTATTTAGAACATTCTATTAAGTTTTAAAGGCTTAAGGTAGTTAAATTTTGATTTCCGTCTCCCTCTCTACATTTAAACTTTGACATTTAAAAAATAATTGAGGCCAATTAAGATCTTTACAACCCTGTACAAATTGCTTCTGAACGTTAATTGGGTTTATGAATCCTTTCAAAAGCAGTCCAATCTCGAGCACTTACGTAACACCAAGAAAAAAATAATTAAAAAGTTACGCAAACTTGTTATACATCAGGATTTTAACTTAATTGAAGATCTTAGGCGAGATGATTGTTTGCTTTCACAAAATCTATAAATAGTAATAGCATTAACAAGGCTGCAATCTTCTGACTAGTATATTTTGGCCTTTCATGACGGCGCCACTTACTAAGGCCATTCAGTACATTTATGGAAGTTCTCAATTTCACCACCGATCTTTTTAAACTGGTCGTTGTATAGAATTATGTGATGACTTCAATGACAGGTGAAATAAGCACGTTCTCTTTCTAACACTCAGCTGTCACATAGCGTTATCTCTTTCTACAATCCCGACTCTGCTTTAAGGTGTTAGTGCAAAATAATTGACCTGTTTCTAAGTGATGTTGCTAATGGTATTCAAAGCTAAAACTGGTTTGTGTAACTTGTTTGATATTATTTGAACTCTGACCGAATCGCCATCTGCGTCCTTTCGATTACTGACGTCAATTATATGTATTTTTATAGATATAGATACTTACATAAATGTATGAATATGTATTTGCTTGGCTACAACTACGCTACAAGTGCTACAACTACAAGATCCAGTTGAAGTGAAATTAATTTTGCACACTTTCTCAAGATTTACAAATCTAGAAGTTTTTTTTTATTTCGCAACAGTTTTTTTGCGCTGATTGACTAAGACAACACAGAGTATCGAAATTCTATCACAGTAACTGGTTCTAAAATATTCGAGCATATAATTATCGTCCTGTTCACGACTTTTATTATGAATATTTATATCAAGAATATGAATGAGGTTTTGCCGTTGCTAAAGGATCAACAAAATTTATTTATGTTCAACCAAAATATCAGCTTTAGGAACCAATAATAATATTATTGATATTATCAACATGTTAGTCTCCTTGACCTTCGTTATTAAAACCGATTTAGCTAATCATGTTTTATAGAATAGGTGAATATTTAATTTGTCACATACTCCTACAGTTTCTTCATCGTCATCGACAACACCAGTTTTACCAATATTATGTTTATTTGCAATACAATTACCTACGTCACGATTGCAAGTCTGAGAGTTCAGATTACGTGCCGTATCGTGTGACTGCAAAGACCAAATGTAGCACACTGGCATGTACCAGTGTGCTACATTTGGTCTTTGCAGTGATTATTATTAAGCATGTGCTTAATAATAATCAGACATAATATTCCCGATGCTAAGACACTGGTCTCCTGTCTTTGAAGAGGGAGTGGAGTCACTAGCACTAATGGTCACTATACAGTTCAGTCACTACATTTGACGTTGAAAAACAGAAGGAGTCTTAGTTGTTACTTCTATTAGTTTAAGGTTGTCAATGTTACACAGCGTTCAGTACGTCTAACCAAAGATATACAAGCAAAAAAAACACTGAATAAAGTGATTTTATTTTGACCTAAAATAATAAATTGCCGGCACTCGAGAGTAAACACATCCAATAAGGGCGCGTTCTCGTAAGTACCCAGTCAGTTCTGATAATATCATTCTGTATTTAACCAAAGTAACTTTCAGCTAAGTACACATCATGTAAGATCACTTTTTTAGGATAGTGTTGTTAGGGTAAGTAGAAAAAAAATCACTTTAATCAGTGTTTTTTTGCTTGGATATCTTTGGTTAGACCTACTGAACGCTGTGTTGAAATTTGTCCATCTATTTTAATGGGACCTTATATTATTATAATGCAACGATTGTGTTCATTCTAAGAGCATCGATAATCCCTATAAGATTCATACCTATCGAGCCTGTAATTTCCTACTGCAGAACCTCTCTATGCTCCTTCCATAACTCCGTCAACCGCTACGTATTCTCCACTTGCACCCTAACAGTGACGGTTTGCTGGCGCAAACCTCATCTCTGGTCAAGGGGAAGAGTGAGCTGGTCCTGGCCCGGTCATGTCATCCTCAGTAAGAGACTCACGAAAACAAAATCCAATTTGGGGCTATCCTCTTCCTGCATCCAAAACTACCATAACCAAACCTTGCCTGACTCCACAGAGCTCAAGTTACTTGTCGTATCACGATACGACACACGTACTCAGATAATCGAATGTGTTGATATTTTCTAGACGTAACCACGGTTACGTCTAGAAAATATCAACACATTCGATTATCTGAGTTCCTTAACTGTCTTCTGCTCCTATGATTATGTGCCTAGGACGTTAGACCAATGTCAATATCTTCTATTCATCATCAATATTACCAATATCACCATTAAAGTGACGTCACATTCCAGCTGCGACTGTCCTAACTCTCCGGGGCTCGAGTTACGTGTCGTATCGTGTTTACGACTGGAAGGATCGAGTGCACTCGACTAGCACGCGTGTCAGCATGCACTTTAAGGTAATGTGGTTTTAACTTGATTTGCTTGCATGCCATTTTATTTGTGCAATGAATGTTATTTGTACAGGGACATAAGTGTTCTACTGTATGTAATTTAAATTAGGATATTATTGGGCATTCTACCCCACCTTCCGTTCCATCGGCTCACTCCGTTCGCCTCGTCAATCTCGATGGAGTAGCATGCCCAATAATATTTCTGATATAGATGGCTGATATTCACCTCGTCACTCTCGGTAGAGTAAAATGTCCAACAACATAAATGAAAATACTGGTTAACTTATAAATAATTGTTCGCAGTAATTTAACGTTAAATTACTGCGAACATTTATTTATAAGTTTAGAACTGAAATGGTGGAATAGGCGCCGAACCAGTATTTTCATTTATGTTGTTGGACATTCTACTCCACCGAGAGTGACGAGGTGAACGTCGGCCATCGATATCAGAAATATTATTGGGCATGCTACTCCACCGAGAGTGACGAGGCGAACGGAAGGTGGGGTAGAATGCCCAATAATATCCTACTATTTAATCATATTTATAATGACTGGTAGTAAGTAGCCTAAACACGTTTAGTTCAGATTATTATTTCTCAAAAAGGAATGGACGTTTATAGTTATTAAAAAAAAAAACACATACAATACAACAGTAGACAGATTATTTCGTTGCACATAATGAAAGCCTTTTTTTTTTTACGAATCGGTTATGACTTATGAGAGTCTTTGAGAAAGTTATTTAATATGACGGGTAGGCTCACCACTTTGAAGGATACAGGTAACTAAATGGCAACCCTTTATTATTGAACAAACGGCTTGACATTCTAAGAATTTCCTTGCTTCATATTTCATAGCGAGACAAAACCTTTTGTAATCTGAATATCATTAGAGTATTTTTGCTCACCATAACAGTTTTGAAGCACACAGGATGTGATCTTAGTATCTTATTTGGGACCAAAAACAATCCGCCATCATTATAACATAATAAATACATCTTTTTCCATATTTGTGCTAATCATTCTCATCAAACGACTTTAACTAACGCCTTTAACATAAATTAAGTCTTAATAGTTCAGGTTTAGACGAAAATGTCCTTGTAGACCATTAACTTTAGCTAATTAAATAGATCTAATCAGCAATTCTAATATGAGCATATTCATTATATTATAGTAAAATCAAAAAAGTGATCAATAAAGGTAGAATCTAAATGCCCCTAAACGCTCCGGCCCGGTTGCACTATAAATCGTTAATCACATTTAACGGTAAACGATAAATGGTCTGTGTAAAAGTCTATACGGCTAGAAAGCGGGTGTCTCATGAGATGACGACTAAGAGAAGTATGGAAGAAGCAGACATGCTGCACTGACCCCAAATAAACTGGGATAAGGACAGGAGGGCCTATGTCCAGCAGTGGACGTCTTTCGGCCGAAATGATGAAGGACAGGAGAATGATGTTTTGTCTCCATTATGTTTAAACGAATGTCGGGAAAAGAACGATGCTTTAAATTAGTTTAGTGCTAACTATTTAATAATTCTTGGTGGAAACGGGCCTAAATATCGCTTTTTTATTTTAATCAATTGTAACGAACAAGACTTTCTCTTGAACGAGTTTATGACTGCTATAAGTATGATGACGTCAGAACACAACTTCCTCGCAGTCAACGTTGCAAAATGTTTAATGGATATTATTTACAATGATCATTGAGATTGTTACGGATATCTTCAAGTGGGTATAAAGGGTGTAAAAAGACTCTTAACGAAGCCGAAAGGCACTTATTCTCCTTGACATTGCAATCATTTTTTTGTTGTACACCATACCTGGGAACCTTCTAAAGCCTGCGCCAGATAAGTAGGAAATAAAGGTCATTAACTCGCATACATTTATTCAAATACATAATTCCGAAAACAGAAATAATGACATAAACTTGTCCCGAAACTAGCTTTATCGCGATCCTTGACTTTTTCTAGTAATAAAAAACGATTTATAATGTTTTATCGGGGTAAGGAAAGAGCAATGACCTTTAATTCCTACTTTTCTGGCGCAGACTATAGTTACGGAGATATTGGGGGTCAAAGTTCCAATTTTGACAAGTTTTTTTTACTAAACAAAAGTTTTAAATGTAAGATTTTAACCTTGAACACCTCCACGACCCCCGTACTATTCAAAGCATCCATCAGCACAATGTTTTGAGTGTGTCACATTGAGTTCTACCACAAAAAACATCACGTTTTACCCCAAAAAAAGTCGTTTCCCAGCAATAATTTTTGCGTAAAGTTACTTAGTTTGATGTACAGAATGCTTAGTTGACGGCTTCGTGATGAATCTGTTTACACCCTGTATATGCAAAAAATCAGATGCAATCATAAAACTGTCACTGAAGTTTCAATTTTTTTTCTCATGTTTATGCATTGTGTAATTAGTTCACTTTACTTATAATAATTGAGTATGTAGTTACGTATTGCAATGTTTAAGTAGTATAACTCTAGATATTTTTAATGAACTAAATTACCATCTGACTACGTAATAAATAATCGAAATAAGCACTTTATGACATTTTATACAAAGCTTAAGCAACGTTTATCCTGTCTCTGTTTATCACATAAGCGTGCGGTCCTGAATGTTTTCAAATTCAGTTTTATCTACATTCAAAGTTATGATCTTGTTTGTGCACAAAGCAATTCATTATCACTTGAAAATAAAAGATAGAACCACTTTAAAGCGTTTTGCATACATTTATACTAAACAGACAATTTTATGGCGGAGGTTATTTCAAAACAACATTCTGATGTCGCTAATTTAAATCAATTCAGCGTTATCTTCTAATTTTGTAAAAATTAGAAGATAACGCGAATTGATTTAGAATTTTAGATTGTATACTTTTCAATCACTGTTTGCGGCTCCCAACAAAAAAGTTTTATTAAAAAACTTCTGCCTTGCTAAATGAACGATGAAAGACTTTAAGGGAATAATATTACAAATTAAATTTCAGCACTCGACCCTAAGCTTAGCGTTGAAAACCCAACAAAGCGCTTTTATTTAAGTATTTATTTAGGTGTCATCTAGTGTCAGTGGAAATGAGAATGTAGAATTCATTGAAAGTTACATTTGGGTTACTACAACGCTTACAATTATCGAGTTATCTTCGCACATTTACCGTTACTAACATTAACAATGTTCTCTTTCATACAACTCGACTATTTCGTAAGAAAAAAAGAATAAACGATACAAGTTACCAAAACAATTTCACAGACTAGATTCGACGACTCAGCGCTGTTCTACGCGAGCGGACAAATAGACGACAAACACCATTACATAGCTCTATCAATACACGATGAAAAAGTAGCCGTACAAATAGATCTAGGAGACGGACCAGTCGAAGACTATTTAGGAGAAAAAGTCAACAACAACTTGTGGCATAACCTCACCGTCATACTACAAGAACAAACCATATTCGTATATCTTGACGGCATAACAGAAACTTACGAAGTACCAGGAAATGCACGATATTTATGCATTGATCCAGAAATCTACATATGCGGTGGTCCGGATTTACACAAAATGAAAGGATTGAAGTCGTTCAACAATTTCGCTGGCAACTTGAAATACGTTTATTACAATGACGTGTCAATTTTGTACGAGTTGAAGCAAAATAACCCTAAAGTCCACTACATAGGGGTGTTGGATCCTGAATTTGAAGAGATAGATATAGAAGTGATACCTATAACGTATCCTTTCGCAACGTCCCATATTTGGTGGCCGTTAAATCAGAGTCATACGGTTAATCTGAAGTTTGATTTTAAAACCAGCAAGAACATGGCTGTGTTGGCTTACAGTCAGACATCCACACAAGGGTATTGGGAGGTAAGTTTTAATGATACCTAACTCATGGCAGACAAGTTTTATTTTTATATGGTAATTTGATTATGCTTAACTGCATTTAATTTGATGTTGCTCCACAATTAATAAGACACTTGATCAAATAATAATTTGAATAGGTATTTGAAAACACCTTACTTGTTAGTAACATAATAAGTAAATAAACTAACACAAGGTTAAAATCTTGTAAACTGTATTCAACATCTCTACTTAGGTATTACAAAAAGGGGGACAACATAAGTACCTTGGTACCACAATTTAAAGCCAGACCACAATAATGTCGAAACCACCAAAAATAACACTTATTTCTGTTTATATAACGCTTTAATTACAACACAAGAAAACAAGATACGATTTAATTGTAAATAAATGCAAATACGGTCTAGACTTCTGTGTCAAGTTGCAACAACGAAATTTACCCAACCTGGCCGCAAATATTACTTCACTGGTGTATTGATAACAGACTCAGTTGTGGTAATCCTTCTCAAAGAAATGAAAATAAATGACTCAGGTAAAATCATTCTGAAGATAATCAATCAACAATCCAAAAACGAGTCAATGGTGATTTCTAAACGAACATTAGTGAAATAGGTGAAAAAGACTTGCCTATTTTAGATTGATACATTTATTTATTTAACGGTTTATGTACACACTACATACAGAAAAGAAGATAGGAATTGAAAAATAGGTACAAAGGTGATACGTGTGTTTTTGGCAAACAAATAAAATGCATCATACTCTTACAGACGGACTTATAGACAAAGCCTTATAGGAAATTAATTTATTGATTTATCACTGGGAATTTCACTGGCAAAATCCCAAATATAAAGAAGTTGTCTGATCTAGAAATTATTCTCAAGGCTAAGCTCACTGTTGCCGGGGTCAAATCAGTACATAAAATTAGGAACGCAGTAGCAAAATCCAAAGTTCTATCTTTAAAAAAATTGTCTGATCTAGAAATTATTCTCAAGGCTATACCCAATACTACTGGATCACATGTCCACATAACATTAACAAGGTATATTGTAAAAATGTAGGTAAGGATGGTGAAAGAAGAGATAAGATTTGAGTTGGTCTCCGACGTCGGCAAGAACGTGACTGTGTTGAAATCCGTGAAGTTCAACGTAAGCAATGATTGGCACAACGTCGAGTTGGATTACAGGAAGGGAACGATCAAAATGACGGTGGATTATCATAACAAGCACGTGCAGATGTTCGGTGAGATATCTTTTGTTTAGAAGTGGATATT
This sequence comes from Xestia sexstrigata, assembly GCA_941918905.2. Lineage (NCBI taxonomy): Eukaryota > Metazoa > Arthropoda > Insecta > Lepidoptera > Noctuidae > Xestia > Xestia sexstrigata. The sequence continues at coordinate 6,684,488 of OW799217.2, read as the reverse complement.
GTTGGCAATGTTAGTGCATTCCGAGACAAAGACTGATCATAACTTAATGTACGTTCAGCTGTCTTAACAATGGATGAAGAATTAATGTCAAATGTTTTCAATTAATGTGATTACCATATTCTGTGTCATCAAAAACTAATGTTCCACAGGTAACTTCATCTTTACTGCAAATGCAATGGATATGTAAATCTATCTATTAATAATGTTGTTTCATAACTTAGAATTGTTTTTAGTTTCTCTGTATGGAAATTCTTGTTGTTTTTTAAGTTATTTCGCGTCGTTAAAATAATTCACTAAACGATTTTTTTTACGAAGAAACTAAGTAATTTATCTTTTGAAAGCGCGGTTGGTATCTTAGCCATTAAAAACAAATTACCGTTACTCTTCCGAAAACAGTTACATTTCTAATCACCCTATTTTCTTAGGTCTAGACTTCGAGCTCCAAGACAAAATCGTAATTGGCAGTGGTCTGAAATCCGCAAACTTAGGTCTAATTGGTTGCATGAGGAACATACGAATAAACGGGCTGCTAATTGAGCCGAGATTCGTGATAATGACTGAGAGAGTGGTAGGTGAGGTGGCCATAGATGACTGTAGATATGTAGACCCCTGCACGAGGCCCAATACTTGTGAACACGGTGGAATCTGTTCCGTTAGAGAGGATCGAGTCATTTGCAACTGTGATAATACTGGTAAGTTACATTTAAATAGATAAACTTAATTAAATTATTATGTTGGTTCAATCAGAGATACTACGCCTTGTGATAAAGCATAATTGCACTCGGTAAGGCATTTGCTCTACACTTACCTATAGGCAATCAACTATAGATTCTTATTTAATCAGGCGCTACAAGTTATTGGTATCAGTTTTGATACTACTACCGTTCCCAGTTTATAAAATACTGTCGTACGTTTTTTACCTAAACTTAAAATCCATCGTTCCTCAAAACACGAATATTAACTTGCCTAAATACTTCAGGCTACATTGGTGAAAACTGTCACTTTGCGACCTTCCGTAAGACTTGTGAAGAGTTAGCCCTCCTTGGCTATACAAGAAACGACGTCTACCTCATAGACATCGATGGTAACGGCAAGTTTCCTCCCGCACACGTCAAATGCGAGTTCCAGATTGAAGCAGACTCTTCTACTACTGTTGTTGAACATAATCTGCCGAGTCAAGTTGTGAGTAATATTAAGTTACTATCTTGATTGTTTGTACCACTTTCAACCCCATATCTTGTCTTGTTCATCTTATAGTTTCGTGATGAATCCCGCTGATAGCTATAAAGTTCACCCATAGTTTAAGAATTACTTTTATTACAAAATGTCGCATTTTTATATTTTTATTCTAGCAATACCAATTTGTTATACGCAGATTCACATTTTCGAGGTTTCATATCATAACCCTAAACTCCATCTTCAGTACTATTTACTTATTCTAGGTCATTCATTGATGCATGCCTGCATGATCACGTTTCTTCGTTGCCTTTTGCAAGTATGCACTCTAGATGACCATACTTGGAACTTACATGACATTAATGGCAAGTGTACTTTTCGAATATTATTATACTTTTTTCCCTTCTTTCGATTAGCTTTTATACAAAGCAGAAAATTTGAACAGCCCCGTTTCTTACAGGACGTTCGCTCATCCTTAGGCAATGATTTTAGCTTCAACATCAAATACAGGGAATTTACAGCAGAAATGCTACAAGAGCTCATCTCCCATTCCCTGTACTGTAGGCAGTACATCAAGTATGATTGTATGAAGGCGCCTTTGGAGCTGCATAGTGCCACCTGGTTCATATCCTCGTCTAATAATACAATAGACTTCTTGGGGAATGTTAAAAGGTGAGTCGAAATATACTCATACAAAAGATAAAAAGACAGAAGTTAGAGAAAAATTGCGATATAAGAAGAAGACCAAAGAATTAACGACTGTTGGATTGTGTGAAAGATAAGTAATGGTTGTTATTTCGTCTTTAGTTCGGTTAGGTCGTCTTTCTACATTCAATTAAGTAAATTTCTGTCAATTTAGATCATTTACAGTAAAATCCTCCCAATTTTCAGAGGCTACTGCCCCTGCGGAGTCAACGCTACTTGCGTGAACGCCACGAAGTCTTGCAACTGCGACTCCAACGAGGACGGCAAGTGGCACACTGACGAGGGCACCTTCGTGGAGCCGACCAGTCTCGGCATCACTGACATGTTCTTCTTGCAGCAGAAGGACTTGCCTGAGGACGCTCAGGGAAGAATCACGTTGGGACCGCTTGAGTGTGTTGAAACTAGTAAGTTATCAATTATCATGTACCGCTTTGCATGAGTATTGATAGTTTTTGGTGGCAACATTTCTTTCATCAACTTTAACACTTATCAACAGTACATTCAATGCTATTTATATACGTTGAATGTAAATTATGTTTCGTTACTTTAGTGTCTGAGAAGTTTTCTCTTAGATTTTATTTTCGCTTTCTTTTAAGTGGTTAGGCTTTTCCAATAAAACAATATTGTGAATGTGTTAGCCTTTTATAATACAAACCTAAAAACATAACAAAATCAAAAGTATCTTTCCAAAATAGGCAGATTAGCACTACAGGTTACATTACAAGAGAGTCCCTCAAAACGACCGCCCTTCACCTTGTCTCTTTTAAGATAAAATAAAGCATTAGAAAACTTCCTTCAAGGTAGAAAGATCATCAGCCCGCGTAGCATGAATGCCGTATAAACGAAAGAGAATCGACCAATCTTTTGTTCATCTGTCATTTTATCGATTCAATGACAGATGAACAAAAGATTTGTCGGTAAAAAGCCGTGGGAATCAGCTAGATCAGTCGGACCGGTAAAAGTGTAGACGCGTTGGGGAAGGCTTTAGTCCAGCAGTGGACATCTTTTGGCGGATATGATGATGAAAATGAAATTTAATATTTAAAAATCTCGTGTCAGTGTTTGTTATACAACTCCTCCGAAACGACTTGACCGAATTTTATGATATTTTTTGTGTATATTTGGTAGGTCTGAGAATAGGTCGTATGCTATTTTTAGTCTAACGGCGAACAAAGTCGCGGGAAACAGCTAGTATTGCTATAAGATTTATCATCAAGACAATTAGAAACCAACCAAAAAATCGACCATGCCATTTGCCATTGATCCACTGTCTCTATAATCCATTTATAGTAACTAAAACTTCTCTTTTCTCCCAGACACCCAGCGTTACGTCGTAACATTCACGACGTCACAGTCATACATTGAGGTGCCTGGTTGGAGGAAGGGCGACATTGCCTTCAGTTTCAGGACGACTGGTACCAGCGCCATCTTGTTGTTTCAGCCGCCGATTAGACCTAACTATCCTTCTTTTATGGTTGCTTTGACTAGCGGTAAGTCACTGAACAGTATAACTCTCTCTTCTAGTTGTTCGTTAATCTGCCAGATACGTCAAAAGTATTAGAAGGAATAAGTTTTAATCAGCTAAATAATTCTTCAGCAATTTTTTTTAGATTATTTCCATTTATTGAAAAAATATTATTGATAAGTATTAAGTAGTATACGGGGTGAATTTTTGAGACCAGACCAGGTATTAAGTGAAGGTGTTCAGAGGATCTTTGCCATTGTAGCTTCAGAAAAACTTTCATAGGTTTAGCTTTTTTAGTAATTGCTAATTTATTTAAGTATATATCTACAAACAAAAAGTATCTATGTAGTATATCAACTATCTGGTGTCCACGACACAAGCCTCGTTGCTTAGTGTGGCACTAGATGGCGTTGTGTGTAATGTCCAGGAATATATATTTATTCTATTCGATTGTTTGTTCACCACCAATTAAGATTCAGTTAATATTTATGTTTATTCAACATAGTTTTAATTTAATTAATCTGATTCGGAGACTGTAAACCCAAAAGGACTTAAAAATGTTTTATCTTTTCTTTTGCAAACAGAACACGAATTAACCTTCAACTTTACCCTAAACACGGGTACTACAAGAAAGCTAGTAATAAACTCCAAACGCAAGCTAAACGGAGGAGAATGGCACAAAATATGGATCGATTACAATTTCTACCACGTGAGGTTCATGCTTAACACTGAGTATCAGATGCTCAACTTGTTGCTGGAGGAAGAATTTGGACCCTTTGAAGGGTCTATGTTTATTGGTGGTGCTACTGCGTAAGTACCCTAACGGTATTTCAGTTATTTATAAAAGAATATAAATAGGTATCTCTAATATATAAAAATCTCGTGTCACAGTGTTTGTTATCGAACTCCTCCGAAACGGCTTGATCGATTTTTATGAATTCTTTGTGTATATTTGGTAGGTCTGAAAATTGTTGTAGGCTATTTTTTAGTCTCACACATACACATCGAGTTTTACGCGAACGAAGTCGCGGGCAACAGCTAGTTTAATATATTTTTGAAAATATAATTAAATATATATCTCAATTTTAATAATCTAAAATAATTTATATCCCCCGTAATTATGATAATGTATTGAATTGAAACTCTTCTATGTGTACCTGTACCAAGATCCATCACACCTTGAGCATTATTCTTTAAGTCATATGACCACATTGATCCTCATGGGTTATGAGGATCAATGTGGTCATATGACTTAACTGACCAGTTAATAGATTTCACTATCATTATCATTCAGAGGTGAGAACCTCTATCGCAATTTAATAGAGGTCGATGCAGCACATATTCTTCTTTCAGTAACTTTTCACCAAGACCCATTGTTTATTATTATATTTTTCAGGGAACATTTAAAAAAATCTACTGTAAACCAAGGTCTAATCGGTTGCTTCAGAGGCTTGGTCGTTAATGGCGAGATCTTGGACATCTACAGTTACATGTCCGTCCATCTATCAGAGATCATAAAGGATTGCAAACCTTCTTGTGTGCCCAACCCGTGTCAGAACAGAGCTATTTGTAAAGAGCTTTGGTCCAGCTATGAATGTATTTGTAAGAACCCTTGGGCTCATTTGGGGACACATTGTGAAGAAAGTAAGTGCACAGACCAAGATTAGTAAAAATCAGGTTAACAAACAAAATTCTCACATTTCAATAAAGGTTCGATCAAAACGACCGGACTGGATTCCGGACTGGCTGCGGACAAAGGCAGTCTGAAATCCAGTCCTATCGGTTTGACCGCACATTAATACAAAATAACTATCAATTCAGTGAGATTTCGAGAGACTAGCTTAGACAAAAAAAAACAATTGAAGATTTAACAGCAAAAAACATAAATTTCAATCCAAATCTTTTATACTACTTTACATATTTTGATTTTTAGACATAAACGAAAAAGCACTAACATTCCAAACCCCAGAAGCTTATCTGAAGAAGAATTATCTCGTAGACAACGCAACTGACGCAGAAAAACATCGACTCAAGAAAATGATGACAGAAAACGTATTGATGAACCTGCGGACGTATGACGATGATGCTTTAGTTCTATACGCAAACGACAATTTGAACAATTTCATACACCTTTTCATACATAATGGAACAGAAATCATTTACCTATTCAACGATGAAGACGAGATCATACAAATGAATGTCACTTATGAGAAGATCAATCAAGGTGAAAGTGTTCAGATAGCCATTATCAGAACTGAGAATGGTACTACGCTGCATGTCAATGAGAACAATGGTACGATTGATAGGACTGCGAAGTTGTTGAGTAATTATACTAACAAGCCTTGGATTAATCCTGATTTGGGTGAGTGCATAACTGCATACTGATTTTCAATTTTAACGTGATTGGCTTGAGCGTAGTATTTTGTTTTACAAACATTTCACAATTATTAGAATAATATTGTCTTATTCTTAAATCCAAAAAGTACTTAGATGAAATTAGTAACTGAACTACTGTTTTCTTTTTTTGTCGTTTCGTTCGTTTGTCTACGATTGTTTTTCTTCATTTTTCCTCACGCAGGCCTGCTGGTAGAAATTTCTTTTGAAATAAGCTGAGCCTTTGTAGTCTAAATTATGTTATGATGTTTCCATAAGTTCTGTCCTTAGTGTATACATAAATAATAAAATAAATTAAGATCAATCAAACAACCATTGGTAAAGTCTGGCTTAAAGAATTTGTAAAGCCATTTTCTTCTCCCCATCCAGAGGTAATCCGTCCACAGAGGCCCCCAGCGCCTCCCACAGACTACTTTCAGATGAACCTGGGAGGGTTCGACAATTACTCCCTACACGTGGCACCTAGAGCTAACTCGCTGCATCAAGGAGGATACGTCGGCTGTGTGAGAGGGTTCAAGATCGCCGACCATGTGGTGGACCTGTCTAGAAAGGCGATGCAGAATCAAGATCAAGGTATTGTAAAGTAAAGATAAACTCTAGAGAAGCAGGTGCATGACAGTTGTTTTAGAAATGCATTTAAGAGTTCTTTCTCTTAGTAAAAGTCGACAAAGTCGTAAGCTCAGCCTATGAGATGTAATTTTTTTTTCACCTACATCTATTCTGTATATCAACGCCCACAGCACTAAAAACTTTGTTTGATTGTCCTTCTATTTCACCAGCCGCTCTTCATACTCTTCAAACTGATAGCTAAATTAGTGACTATCTAATGTGTAGCTAACTGACCTTCAAAGGCAACCCAATTGCAACCCTTTGGATTATCTTATAAGGCATAAACAATGACCATACAAGTAAGGATTCATTTTTATCCGACGGAAGGGTTATAATTTTAGCAGTCTATTTATGTTTGTATTTACGTGTGTTCCACCGTAGCGCCTAAACTATTCATCCGATTTTGATGAGTAAGGTGTCAATCGGTTCGTTATTATGGCCCGGGTAACATAGGCTTTTAACCGACTTCAAATAGGAGGAGTCGATTTTACCTTGTAAACCCTGAATTCAATTAAGCGTAATTTTTCAGTAGTCGGGTTTTTGAGTGGTAGTACCTTATACCACGCAAATTCTTGAGGAAATAGTTCACGTTGTTTTTTTTTTCTAACAACAATCCTTTCCGCTAGACCTAACAGGCGTCTTACCAGAATGCAACATGAAATGCGACTCGGAACCTTGTAAGAACGGCGGCATCTGTACCGAAGACTTCACCAATCAGGAGAGCAGCTGCGACTGCGAACTGACCAGCTACTTCGGAGAGTACTGTGTTGAGGAGAAAGGGGCTGATTTCAATGGAGAAAGCATTCTACAGAGAAAATTTCTGCTTTCTGGGCCTGTGTTTAAGGTAGGTTAGAGATATCTTGGTATCTGGCACTCATAGATTTAAGGTGGCATTGAGTGTGTAAGTCTTGCAAAAGTAGTAACGCTGCGTCAAGGGTGTTAGACCTCTGTCACATTTAGGCTGATTTTTTACGCTTGCATACACATTCGATGTGATGTTAAGATGGAGCAATCCCATATCTTTGTAGGAATCTAAATATAAAAGAAAACATTTTTTTGCATCCACAGGTCAAAATAAAACTAGCGTTTTCTAGCAATGATCTACGGCAGAAGAATACAGTGCTCTTATTGGTTCAGACGGAAAATAAGTAAGACATATTTTTTTGTTTCATTCATTCGTATGCCTACTGATATCTGCCTTTCCTCTATACCTACTCTTTTACGGTTCTGCAATGCTATTATACTGCAAAAAAACTAAAACGTTGTATTTTCAGACGCAGTTACTACCTACTGGTTGCAATCACACAAGATGGCTACTTAAAGTTCGAAGAAAATCGCGAGGAAGAGGCGTATGGCGCTGAAGTCAAAAACAGGAACTTTTTAAACGGTAGGTCAATATTAGAATATCCCGTGCCAAGTAAAAATAATATAATAATATAATTGTATTAAATAAATGCAAGCACGGATAATTTGCGGTTTTAAACGCCAATCATCAAATGGATTCCGATATATACCGATAAAAATAAAAGAAAACTAATTTGGTAATTCGTTGCTACATTACTCTTTTTGCAGTCCGTTATTTGATTTGTACTGCACCAGTACCTAATGATTATTTAAACTGCGCATCTCCGCCTAGGCCAAGATGGCCTTCCGTAAGGATTTAACCTACAACCAAATTAAAACAACCATAATATATCCAGGTGCCCGTCACACGATTTACTACACCCGCTCCAACCAAGAGGCCAAACTCCTCATAGACAGAATAGAGGTCCCTCTAGAGGAGGTTCCACCTCAAAACGTATGGGATGTGCCCGACTTGGGATCCAATGAGGTGCAGGTCGGAGGGCTTAATACTACGGATCCGAGGTTGAAGATCTATAAGGGATATAATGGATGCTTGTCTAGTAAGTACAGCTTCTTGACCTTCGTGATAATCATTCTTCTGCCCATAAACCAATTTATTTGGGGACTGTGCAGCATTGTCTTCTTCCATTCTTTTCTATTATTCGTCATCTCATCAGACACAGAGGTGTCCATCCATCGTTTCTTTGTTGACCCTATACTAGTTTGTATATTTGCAATAACGCTTCAGATTTGACAACCAAGATTTGATTACGGTTTTTTCTTGGAAACGTTAACATGACATCTACCAGCTCGCACTGGGCCCACGTGAGAGAAGATGCCTGTGTCCCTGTAGGAACATTATTTGCTTATTATTGTTACAATACTGGTAAAATAAAGTAAATAAACGATCTGGCGATCTAGATATATCCACTTCAATTTTGCAGCAGACTTGGAAATTCTAAATGATTGACAGTTTAAATGCGACACTCTGTGCCGAATCTTTACTTATTGCCTTCCCAATACTTTACAAAGATTGAACTGAACAAAATTGACTTGTGGTATTAATTTTTTGGCTGAGCAAATATCTACGACCATTAATGAGAATTTTCGGGCCCACCCTTTATTTATGCCCAAAAAATACCTCCTATTCTATTCCTCTGGTCCTATTTGTTAGTTTGTGCGCAAAGACATTCAAGTTGGCTATACATAATGAATATTATCTGCCACATCAATTGTTTATCATTTCTTACCGCCAAAACAGATATCCTGGTAGAAATAAACGAGTACGAGATGAAGCCTTTAGAAGAGTACATGTTATTCACCCGCCTGAACTCAGCCGAAGTGAATGCGGTGAATGCACAGGGCGTGCGGTCTGCACAATGTTCCACAGACTTCGATGAAGCTTGGCCTGATCAGACACAGCTAGCTGCAGCCCATAATGGCAGCTTCCTTATTGTGAGTAATCTCATACCCTACACTTAGATGTATAGTCCAAAAACTAGTTAAGCCGTTGTTCCCGAGCCTGATCTCCCTCCGGTCGTGTCGGATTGCCGTACTATTGGACTATGAGAGTGAGGGAAGAGTGATTCCTCCTGTGTTCGTGTACACTATAATATTTCCAGAGTTGAATTCTTAGCACCCAATCTAATATTGAATTCTGTGAACTTTGGTGGGATCTAGCCTGATCGAAAGGCTCAACGGTCGGATTTAAATAGCAGGTCCCTACCGATCAAAGTATTCTCTCAGATTATTTGTTAATCAAGTAGGCGGCCCACTTGATGATAAGTGGTCACTCGGACGTCTGGAAACAAATATGCCTCGTGTGTCTCTATTCCCTCGAGACTCTTTAGTATACAACGACGTTATTTGGAGGTAGTAATTAATGTGAATTAGTACATCCTTGAGCGAGCTCCTTTATTAAAGAGCTCGAAAACATTGATGGATTTATTCACTTTGGTCTGGTTAAATATTATCTGGTCTAACCATATCTCTTGTTCCCAGAGCGTTGATAAGACGTGGGTGGAAGACCCTCCGTCCCGCAACCCTTACGACTCCTTATACCAACAGCCGGACACCGAAGAAGACAATACGGATAATTTCTTCATAGCTCTCATCGTTGTATTCTTGCTTGGACTATGCTACTGCGGATATCACGTAAGTTTTTGTCTCAAAGGGCCAAAAAGCATTGCAACTAGTTCATGATCAATTAAGATCCTTTTCTCAAAACTTTCTGGTCTAATTACTATTATTCTGTGACCTATACTCTTGTCCAGTTTTCTTTCTTGGATAAAGAAAGTTATATCGTAAATTCATAACTCTTGGGTACCTTTCCGATAGGTACTTACTATACCGTACATTATGTTAATCTGCTTACCCCACAATTGCCATCTAAAATCTAAATGCTCAAAATTATATTTGTTTACTTCAAATTGCAGATGTGGAGAACACACAAAGCTTACAAGCTAAGCTTGGAGAAGCAAACGGATGAGAACATAATGCGAAGCAAGGAGCAAGCTACCAAACTGCAGGAGCCGGCCATATCGTTTTTACAGGTGAGATATTGTATAATATTGTGGACTGTAGAATAAAAATGTTTTCGTATCTTCTCGGCCAAACACCACGATCAGAATATTTGTCAAAAATCACAGAAGGAAAGTGAGAACTCAGTTCGATGTTCAATGCTTTTAATCATTCTAAGGATCAGAATAATTATAAAACTTACTCTTGTACTTACGATCAGAAATGAGTACCTGCTGATGTTTCTATAAAAGCATAACAAAAACTACACGATACTGCTGTCTACTATTTTGTGTTGCAAACACTAAGAACAGACTCCTTTAAATAAGTTCTAATTTCAGCTAAATAAAGAGCCAGTACCCGATGAACCGACCCCGGATGGCGATAAGAAAGCCAATGGAGTCACCATAGATACAGTTCCCGTCGTTATAGTGGAGATACCCAACGAAGGATTAGTAGAAGCTGTTAGTAGGAAGGGAAGCTTGAGATACAGGGGCAAGTATACTTAGAAAGAATATTAAATTAGCATCCAAGTCATAAGCATCACACAAAAACACACGTCTCTATTCCCAAAAGGGAATGGCAGAGGTCTAGTACCTACTACCTACTTCCATTAGATTTTTTCCAGTTATGTTTAAGTCCATTGTAGGAGGTGAGAAAACTTCAAGAGCCAAATACTTATTATTTAGTACTGAGATTTTATTGGAAAACTAAATAAGGGCCGTGTTTTTGAGTCCGACTCCACTTTCCAATAGGTATTGTTGATTCATTAAATTGATAATTAAATGACCCGACCCATACGTCTTTCTCCAGAAAATTAGCGCAGCGGCAAAAGTGAATTTACTTATTAAAAAAACTCGACCATCTTTCTTAGGCTAGCAACATTCTTGAGGCTCATACAAATATTTTTCATATCCCATAATAATACTTTCAGATTTGATAGAAAAAGAAAAAGTTTGGGAAACTCTGGAGGAAAAAGACGAAATGTCTGACAGTGATGCAGATGACAACGAAAAGATGAACGGTGATGATCGCGAGGCAAACTGTGGAGAACCGGACACTGATGAAGAATCCTCCACGTCTATTGATGAAGAAGTGGTTTGTATCGATCAATAAGTTCAACTACCCTTGTACCCTTACAATTTTTTTTCTAAGCTTTTCATGTGTCCCACAATCCCACTGCTGGGCCTCCCCTTTTCCGTACAACCTCTCATTGTCTTGTGCGAAATCTGGCCATGTTCGCCCCGCAAACAAGATCAGGTCGTCACACCACCTTCGCCGCAGTCTACCTTGACGGCTATTTAATCCGGGTGCTTTCGCGCTACGTGGCCAGTCCACTCGCACTTTAGCTTGCCTGTTTTTTTACTTACATAAACCCTCGCTAAGGTTCTTACAGACGAGCGGCACGTTGCTAACGGCAGATAAACTGTTAACCTTTACTAAATCAGTATGTGGCGCTAACAGCTAGAAGGCGACACGGCAAACCTCTTAGAAGATGGCAGGACGAGTTGGACCAAAGTACACAGTCACCGACCACGACCAGCAGTTCACATACCTAAGCCCAAACAGCGATGAAGTTATCCATAATAATTACACGACACTATGATAAAATAATCACCACCACCACCGTATCATCACCGTTGTATTGTTACAGTGAAAACCGTTAATCGGTCAAAACCACTTTTGACTGGTGTCAGTCAAAATCTTTACCTAGTTAAAATGCGTTTTCTGCATTAATTATACATAAATGTTGTTTTAGAACGCCTCATAAGTTTCTAAGTAGCTGTTAGTTATTGTTAAAATAGTTTTCACCGGTCAAAAGTAGTTTTGACTGATTAATAGTTTTGACTGTGACATATTCAACCATAGATAAATTCAACACTAATGAGAAGATCAAACGTTCACCGTACATAAATAAAAAGTATTTTTTTATTATTTTTTCCAGGAAACCCAAGACCAACATGTAAACGGTCGTAAAGACTCCACCAAGGAGGGGCCACCAACACAGACCAACTTGACCACACAGCTGCCCTACAAAATAGATGAGGACGACACCAACGAACTTCTCACATCTACTGCATAATTACCAAATAAATGTTTTGTATTGAATCAAAATAATGTATTATTTTGTAATTCCAGACTTAACTGTGTTGGGATTGCTACTTTAACTCAATATAATAAAGTTCCCTAACCGTACTAGCCAGCCTGGACTGGCCATACGGGCAAATCGGGCAAATGCCCGATGGGCCGAATGCCTGGTGGGCCGGTGTGGCCGATTGGCGGTCGACAATCTTTTGCTATTTAAAAAAAAACATCGCAATCCTTCGATAAAATTACGTCCTTTACCGTCAATTCGAGGACCTAATTCAATTTATTCTTGGAGTCTATCTGTGTTTGTAGTAAAGGTAGGTGGTACCCCCAAGAGACTCAGGATTTTTTAAAGTTTTTAATGAAATTTTCCACACTGTCAAACTAAAATATTTTTACCTCGCTATAAAGTTTCACATTTTCTTTAATCTAACGCGCGGTTCGTTAGGTACTGAACCCTGCGAAAAAACTTTTAACACAACGGTGACTTTTTTTTTTGCTTCTAGATTGGCTTTCATATCGGATTTTCACATTATCGACCGGTACAGACAGAAGCTGAAATAATTTAGGATAGGTACCCTTGCCCCGGGGCCTTTTTTTTCGGATGGGACATCATCAAATGAAGAGGTCATTTGATGATTTCCCGCTCTGGGCGGAGTGGAAGGCAGTGTCAGACTTTTACTGACTAAAACCTACCCATGTTCCTTCTTAGCTTGTGTTCCAGGGCCGCGGTATCCTTTTCGAACAGTCCCGCAACCCCGGCAGGCATCGGCCCTTGCGGACCTTTTCCTGTGACCTGACATCTCTTTGAGGCGCGCGTGGAACACGAACGCGCCGTCGACACGGCCTGTCGTCACAAGACGGACGACCGGCGAGCTAGCCCATTACTCACCGTCCACAGGCCCGCGCCTACGGTGGCCTGGGGCCACCACGTGGCATCTATTTCTGAATAAAAGGGACTAAAGTAAACCTAACTTCTCTGGAGTGGAGAGCTCGAATCTCTTCAAAATTAGTACCTAACTTCAATTTCTATTTAATCGCGTATTTTAGATTCTCAGAAGAACTTCAGCTGCATCTGTAACTAGTATTCACTTATAAATCGTTTTTCCTCCCAACTTTTTTGCCCCCCTAAATAGAGGGATTCAAGAGGAAGGTTTATATCTACATTGTATCCGTGCGCAGCTTTGCCAACTTAGCCGTCATGTCTAGCGGATTTGAATACGTTGAAAACGGGAAAAAATCTTTCTAACGGCTGACGGCATATCTAAAGGGACAAAAACTATCTTCTGCCAAATGTTTTTATTTGAATAATTTTGTATGATGGCAATAGGGTAGGTCAAAAACGCAAATGTTTTTATAAGAATAATTTTGTATGATGGCAATAAGGTAGGTCAAAAACGTAATGTACCTAGCCAATAAACTCTGTAATGTTTATGAACGGGACTTACCTGCTAAGTAACCGGAATCCAATGTATACATTTTACATATTCTCAATAATGTAAACATTGGATACTAGCGCAAAGTACGTACTCAAGTACGCTTGGTACATATAATTTAAAATATATAACTTTAGAAATTTAACGGCTAATAATGACGGATTAAAAAATATTTTTAACGGATTTTTGACGGAAATACACAAGGAACTTGGCGGATTTTTAAAAATCCTGTTGGCAACACTGCCCTTGCGAAGCCGGGGCGGGTCGTTTTCTCTAAAAGTCAATTAAGTACCGAATTCCTATTTCAGAATGAAGCGCCTTAATTTGTTGAAATTGTCTCCATAATATAAGTCGACTACGCGACTTCTGAATAAAAAATGTTAAGAGAATGGAGAGCTTAATTTGCTTACCCTTTGACAAATATGTAAGCGTTTCTAAAAATATTGTGGAGAAATAGCCAACTCCAACTGGTTAGCGATAGGCATTTTGCTGAGAATTGTTCGTAAACGATAGTAATTAGAACTCTTGCAAACTATGTAGCTGTATGAGTAAAATACAAGAAAATAAATCTGTTGCTCCAAAACGTTTTCTTGCTCAGAATCCAAACAAACCTCTTAATTAAATTATCATAGACTATATAATTTTATGATTTTCTGGCAACACAGTTATTCTTTGACGTTTACGGAGTAATACGGAGTTATTATTGTCTACAGTCAGTCATATTTGATTTCAGAAGAGTACGGTTTTGTCATTTTGTCATAACATGGACGAAATTGAAAAGGAAAAAATAGCAGCCCTGCCGTCACAATTACTCGTAACGACGATATGCCATCCCATGGAATATGCAAAAGTACTCATACAACTTGGGTACGAACCTCTGGCGCCACGCCGGTCCACGACTCTGTTTGGACGCCCTGCCATGATATTACCTAACGTTTTCCAATACATCAAGTTTATCAAATCATCAGACGGATTCTTCGGCTGCTACAGAGGCCTATCGGCGAGAGTGCTCGGGCTGGTTGCGTCCAGTCAGCTCACCTCCAAGGTAATCTATGCGATAGGCATTGACTTGCCTGAAATCAGTGACCCTCCCAACATCGTCACCGATGATGAGCCTAAAGTTGAAGATTACATTAAGCTTGGCCGCCGAGACATGATAATGCACACTGCTTCAGTCATTGTGTCCTATCCATTCCATGTTGTGTCAGTCAGAATGATGGCTTCTTTTATTGGAAAAGAGGAGAGTTACAGCACTTTGGTAGGTGCAATAGTGTCGATCTATCGAGATGATGGTATACGCGGGTTCTTTCACGGAATCATCCCCAAACTGCTTGGAGATTTAACTTGTGTTGCCGTGACAGGATTGCTGGCTTACTATGTGAACAAATACCTTGTCAAAACTAAAGACCTACGGTACTACACTGTACCTTTGCTCACTTTTGTGACCAGTACTCTTACTTATCCATTGGTTGTTGTGTCCACTTGCATGGCTGTTGCTGGCTCCAGCCTGTCGGCAGGCAACCCTCCAGCCATGCCTAAGTATACATCATGGCAAACTTGCTGGAGGGACTTGCTGAGGAACAAACAACACAAGCGTGGTTCCTCCCTAATCTTTAGATACTACATTGCCCCTATCGCAGCCATGCAGTAGACACATTACCTAATGTATTTTGCATTTATGTTTAATAATTAGCTAAGTGTTATTCCATGATCACCAAAGTAGTCTCAACCTTGCAGTAGAGAACAAGAGAATATGTACAATGAACGATGTAAATAATTTAGTATAAATGGTGTACCATGTGGATATTCGTTATGCTAGATTGTCAAGTCAAGGAGTGGTTATTATTAATAAATATATTTTATTGGCACTTGCTTTGTCATTTTCTAGTTTATTATTAGGTTTTTAAATATATCTATAACCATTACTGTGCAATATTTGGAATTTTCCAAGGTTATGATAAGACGTGCGTAAGATATCTTCTCTCTTGTACCTATTTAGATAACTTATCATAATAAAACCCCTTATTCTGAACACAAAATTATTTTATTTTAGCTAAAGTCTGTGCTCTTATAAATTCATCAACAAGTTCTTTTTTCAGCATGCCCACAGCTCTTCTGTAGATGGCAGGTGTAGCTTGGGCATTGTTCCCCATTTCAAATGTCATGTACTTCATCCAGATGTCCACATTATCAGAGCCATGTTGCTGAACTGCACATTCATAGCATTTTCTGACACTCTTCACATTTGGTTTCTCTTGTGCCATCTCAATGTCAATCATATTCCTGTGCACCTCAATCTGTGTAGGTGGAGTTCTAATTAAATCTTCATACAGGTCTCTTGCAGCCTTTATTCCACTCTTTTTATACATTTTCTCCAAGAGTTTAGGTTTAATTGCTAGCAAAACAGCATTTTCACAGTTCTGGAACTTTTTGTACAGATTCTTTAGCTGGAAAACACAAATACATCATGAAAATAATATTTAAATAAATTTTAGAATGTTTTTGGCAAAACAATAATTTAGGACTTACTGCAACATCAGATTCAACATTATCCAACACCAAATTGTAAAGCTGTAACAAATCATCTGATTTCAATCCTTTCACAGCATCTTGTAGCACAGATAACATTTTCTTCTCATCTGGTTTACTGAGAAGGATCTTTTCTTCCCATACACATCTAAGTTTAGGATTGCTCTTCGCTGCTGAATCTAATATCTAAAGTAAAAGAGAAAGATATGAGAAATAGTAATACACTTAAGTACTTTAAGAAAGAGTTAATTTAATCTAGAGTATCCTAACAATACAGTCTTATCAATATACAACCTATTCAAGGTTTGTAACTAATTGTCAAATTATTTTCTTGATAAACAAATTACCTGCATCAAATCCTCATTAGATGTTTCATTTCCCAATTTCAGTACTTCAATTCCAAAAGCAAACATGTCATTTGAAAGTAGTCCATTTTCATGGCCATACATCCATGCCTGTTTCACTGCATTTATCTTCTGATGGTCACTGCATACACTTTCATTTGCACCAAGGAGGCCATGTATGTATTTTGTGCATAATGAATCATCTGGAAACTAAAAGAATTTAGTGAAGATGACAACCTCTTTAATGAAATGTAATAAGGACCTCGCAACTAAAATTCGAGATAGTTCATATTAATTGTTGACATACAAACCTGTTGCAAAGCCTCTTCATAAACTCCTATGTAATAATTTACTTCTTTTGAAAAATTGTTTTCTTCCTCAACAAATTCTTCTATTTCTTCCCAGTGGCAACCCTATGAAATAACAGATTTTATTTATTTAAAACTATACAATGCAATAAAAAATACAATGCACAAGTAAAAAACTGTACAAAGACGGACTTAATGCCTTGGACATTTTCTACCAGTCTACCTTAGGGTGATGCAGAAATAATACACAGTAGGTGCAATAACAGAAAAAAAAAGACTAGAAAATATTTATACTTAATTAAAACATATAAGAATAAATATATATTTATATATAATATACTAGCTGCCCGTCCCGGCTTCGCACGGGTGGACTTTTTATTTTTTTCTATTCTATCCTATCTTTCAAGTTGGATCAAACTGCACATGGTGTGCGAATTTTATTATAATCGGTTAAGTGGTTTAGGAGTCCATTGAGGACAAACATTGTGACACGAGATTTATATATATTAAGATTTTCATGAGTAATGGTCACAAGTTGTATAGTATATGTATAGTACACCCATATTGCACCATTTTCTTGTATCATGCAAAATAATTGCATATACTTACATCCAATTCCTTAGCCGCGATGTAGGACCAAACATCCTTGTAATCGCGCCTGGACCATATCTCCTTTTTGATATCATCAACAAATGATTCCTTGATTTCATACTTCCTACACAGGTCAAAAATACTGAACAGGAACTTCACATTTTGAATGTTTTTTGCCCCATTCCGCCAAACAATTTCTGCTCTTTTTATATGTTTTTCCTGAAAGCATGATTATAATTTTATATTTTATTTTTATTTTTGACGGTTGACAGAGGAGAATGGAAGAAATAAACGTGTTGCGCCGACCCCAAGTAACATGGGACAAGGGCAAGTAGATAATGATGATATTATAATTTTATAACAGTAAGATGAGATAGTTAATATATAGTAATATTGAAAGCAGCGGTGGCCCAGTGGTGGCGGCCCCGACTTACGAACAGTAAGTCGTGGGTTCAAACCCAAGCAGGCGGCATTACTTGTAATTTATAACTTGTAATTTATTTCATCACCACTGCTCTCAAAACGGTGAAGGAAAACATCGTGAGGAAACCGGCATGTCCTAGAACCAAAAATTCTAAGACATGTGACATCTACCAATCCGCACTGGGCCCGCGTGGTGGATTATAGCCCATACGCAAAATACGCGCTTTGACGTGGAGTTGCGGACACCAGCCCGTTATACAATACAATATAAATTCATCACCACTGCTCTCAAAACGATGAAGGAAAACATCGTGACGAAACCGGCATGTCCTAGAAAAATTCGAAGACATGTGTGACATTATCAATGCGCACTGGGCCCGCTTGGTGGATTATAGCCCATTCCCTCTCATTGAGAGGAGGCTGTGTCCCAGCAGTGGCAACATTATAGGTTGATGGTGATGATGAATATTGCTATTTGTATGGAGCAAACACAATGGCATTACTTGGATAATATGTAATAGACAACAATCATAACATCCCAAGTTTTATGTGCATAATCAGGGACTTCATGAGTAAAGTAAGTATTATGTAGCCGATATGCAAAAGCAGAACAGCAGAGTTCAAGACTGAACGGAGACAATGGTGCAGCCAAGAAGAGATTTCCATTCTATGGAGGATGGTAGCAGGCTGAAAAAGATTATACTGGTGTAGATTCTGTTGTGCACAAACTAAACTTAATTTAGGCTATTGCTATCTTTTACTAAAAGGCAATGCGAGAAAAGGACGGCTATAGCTATGAACTAAGTTAGAGATGTCAAACTAGTTTATGCCTTGCGCTTCACCATGTTTTTATGTGCACCCTACATTTGTATGGAAATATTAGTTCCAACTAAATTTGACAGCTCTAAATTACGTCCGTCTCTTTCTCGTTTTATTATAGAGAAAAAGATAGCAATAGCCTAAATTAAGTTTAGTTTGTTCACAACCGAATCAACAGCACACAGGTTACAGAGGTATTTCAAAAAAATAAGAAAATATTACCCTATCTTCCTCATTTTCAGTTTTAAATGTGAAAGCTATGAGTTCAATATCAAACAGCTCTAGGTACAATACTTCTGAGTCGGGGTGTCTCTGCACTCCCTTTAGGAGGAAGTTCCTGGCATTGTCCAGACTGTTCTGTTCTTTACTCTCCCATTTGCTAGCCATCTGCCAGACTTTGGGTTTGTCACCATGCATCTGGAAGAAAACAAATGTTATTCCTTCACCTGTTCAATGGTACTAACACAGACAGTAATATTTCAGTTCTGTCTCCAGTCAGTCTAAATATACAGACATTGCAACACAGGTTAACTGTAAAACAATTTCTCCATGAGAGAAATTTAGACAGAATGCAGAAGAAAGTTTTATAAAGAGAATTAAGATATCAATAAGTACATACCTGTAACATCTGTCCGATAATCCCAGAAATGGCATAATCAAATCCTACACTCCTGCAAAACTTTATATACTCAAAATATATTTCTATATCATCTTGAAACCTGTAAATAAACTGTTTGAACACTTTGTTCAGGCGCTTGGCTATGGCATACTCTATATCCTTTTTCTTTTCAACCAGCTGGGCCCGCTTTCTTCTCAGTGATATGTCTTCAAGCAAAGCCAGTTCGTAAGCTATGTATTGTACAAAATCTTCCTTTTGTTTGACTCTCCGCTGTATGTGGTATTCAAACTCTTTTCTTTTTTTGGATATTTCTCTGTGAAAAGAAGCAGTAACAAACTTTCTAATGATGGTAGGACCTAGAAACTGGTTCTTTTAACCAAAAGAGTCCAGCGATATGAACAAAGAGTGGTAGGAAAGTATAAAATAAAATAAAAAAGCCTGTTTATTCCTTGCTTGATTTTACAATATTAACTTATTTCTAGTGAAATGTGTTAGTGGGTTAGTTTCTTGTTTTAAATGTAGTTGTTAGTTTAGTTAGTTTTCTTCATTTGCAAGGACCCTAGTTTGGGTAAAGGCCTCCTCCAAAGCTACCCATGTGTCTCTGTCTGGGTAGGAAAGTATAGCAACATACAATAAGATGGGGATGTTCTAAGAAAATTCAAAAATGACATGAAATTACGTAGCTTCTTGATATGAATTTTCTTAGCGTAGCAATAGTACAGACTTAATTAAGCAATAAATCTTTATAAAATTGGAATAAAACAGACAGTGTCAGTCAATCCATGTTATTTGTTTGAACTTACTTTATTTCTTCGTCGTCATATAATTGCGTTCTCCTCATCTGCTCCAACTCATTGATCATCTCCTCAATACGTTGATTCACTTGTTCAGCCATTTTTGCTGATTTATAAGTTATAAACACATAAATTAAAAACCTAGAAAAACTTCAGCTCGCGTTGACGCCGTGACGCGTGACTTTTTTGAGGTTATGTTGTTTTGTTGTTAGGGGATATAGCTGTCAAATGTCATATTATTTCAAATTTAAATTCGTTCTGAAATCTACAAGTTGTCTTTTTTTCATCGCTCCTGCAGCAATCCGTTCCCTATGATAAAGCTGGACTGCTGGAGTGCCATTGCACTGGTTCAATGATTTGTCCCATATCTGCAAATTAGTTGAAAAAGTAGGTACAAAATAATAAAACCCTCCAAGTTCATAAAGGTCGAATGAAAAAGTCATTCAATCGACCTATACTTCGAGGGTTTTATCAACTTAAACAATGTCGCACTGGCCTGCAAATTGCAAAAAAAATAAGAAAATTTGAATTTCGAGGGCTACCCTGGAGCATCCACCCTAAAGGGTGGACGCGCCAGGATAGCCCGCGAAATTCAAATTTTCTTACGTTTTTTCTAATTTGCCGTTCAGTATCAGGCTGTATGCGGAAAAAACATGATTCGCGGCCGAAGTTTATAATTTCGATATTTGTTTACGTTAAATTCGTAAATTAATATGGAGTTTGACAGGTACCAGAATAATATTAAGCAAAGTCGATCGTGTCTGTCAGATTTATCAAATCGAGTCCTACGTACTTGCACTGCCGGCAGATTTTCACCCAACAATCAAAATAAAAATGGCAGAATTTATTAGTATGTGCATATTAAACCATACAATGCAACATTAGGAAATGAATAAAAACAACTCATTATACTTAATTTATATTGTAATCGCAAATTTTATTTTCAAAATAATAATTACAAAATTAGTCCAAATCATCTAATTGCTACTAGCTTTCCAATCTAGATTTTAAATATTCCGTAAAAATAAACAATTCTAAACAAAAATAAAGTCACCTAGACAATAAATTAGCCTACATAATCTTAAAGTTTTGTAATACGCTTAACTATCATATTTCTATTATTTACAAAAAAATTAATACCTAGCACTTTAAGCAAAGGCACTTTAGATAAAGAACTTATTAGCATTCTTATTTGGATACTACATAAAAATTATTCCATCATTTAATTCATAGATGCTGGTGATGTCTGTTTAGGTTTTACGTGGAGTGTCTGCCTCGAAAGGCGTAGCGAGGACCAAAAGGAACATTGGGAAGACCATTTTCATTACATTGAATAATTCACTTTATTTCGGAAAGCTCAAGTTCAAAGTTGCACAAACATCAACACATGCATTAAACTGCTTCTCGGAAGTCTTCTAGTGCTTCGTTTGCACTTTAGAACAATGTTTACAAAGCGATTTTTTTATTGAAATAAAAAAAAATCCAATCGGGGCAGTCTTTGGGGACTGCGATATACCGATAGAAGTGAAAACAAAAAGTACTCAGGCCCATCCCCAGTCGTAGCACTGGTTATGCCCCGCGCATGCCTATGTCGTAGCGGATCACGTACGAATGCTACGAAGCGTGACAGCAAGTTACGTCAAGTGACGATGTTTTTCCTTTACCCAAAAAGTGATCAACGCGCCTAAAGAAGTTTTCACTTCAAAAATCTGCTGTGCTTTGACACTCATTTTTATCTACAAGAGAAAAAGGCTTCCAAAGTTTACAAACACTCTGAAGGTGGGTTTTCAAGCAGCTGCACGGCATAACTTTTACTTTATGGTCAAGCAACAGGTACTATTGACTTACAACCAAAATACAGATTTAAAATTAATCTTATCTCATCTAGCAGTGAATTTAATGACACCTCCTTCACAATGCTCAATCATGCCTCTGCCTTTGAAACAATTCAACCAAGTTTTCGAAAACAATTTAAAACTTTCCCGCTCTTCATCTGTTTTCGATACCGGAGTTACATTTATTTCTGGAATGCATCTACCGAAATCGATTGCTGGCAACCATACGCAGAAATCTGAATCGGGTGAATATTTAAATATGTCCTGGCAACCCTGGAGATTTATTTGGGGAACTGGGGGTTGCCGTTGTAGTAATTTCTTGAGTGTGATGAATGTTAGGTTGTTGTTCTTCAGTGTTATTGATTGCAGGTGTTTAGCCCGGCCAATGCTCCTGTAAGATGACGAATTAATTGATTTTTTAGACATAATTTAAGTAACAAAGTGACATAATATCAAAAACAAATAATTTTAATATTATTCGATAAAATCTGAACTAGCGCCATCTGGTGTCAAAATGGGAAACAACTTTACCATACAAATTGAAGTTTACTTTAATGGAGTAGGTATGTTTTGTCAGTTATGAAAACTCTAACTGGGCCCTCTGGCCCACATTTATTAATTAAGTAAATAATATCGTACCTAAATATCCTCATAAACTGTCCATCAACCAATTTACAGTTAGACAGTCCAAATCTCCTAATTTTCAAGTCTTTAGCTGAATCCATGAAGCTAGCCACACAGCCCACCACATTGCCTTCCACACCAACATTGTCCAACTCCAAATCAACCAACACGTTCGGGTTCAACGACGTCATTAAGCAACTGACGATGCCTGTCTTCACCTCATTGTTACTCAAGTCAATCGATTCCAAACAATCGAAATTCATACTCGATTTAATGGAATCGTTAATCGCATTCTGTGTTATCTCGCAGTAATTTAGTTTTAGTATTTTTAGCCGGACATATTGGGTCATTTTCACGATATTTCTGAAGCCGTTGTCCGATATAGGGTTTGCACTTATATCGAGTTCTTCTAAGGACATGCAGGCAGGCCGGTTGGCTTTTTCGAACATACTTAGTAGTGCCTTCGTCCCTTCGGCTGTTACATTATTCCTGCTTATATCCAGATGTGTTAAATGCTTCATGGTACACATACACTCAGTTAAGTACTTGACGCCAGCGTCTCCTATATTGTTGTCTGATATCATGATAGCTGTGATATGTGTCTGATGAGTTAGGGCCCTGAAAAGAGGTCGTATTTGTGATGATGATAAGGTTTTTGCTCCTAGTGCTATTCGTCGGGTTGTGTGGCTTCGACCGACCGCTTGTTGAAGTTCTTCGGAAGGCGCTGAAAATAATAATATTATAATTAAAATACATACATAAACTCATGGGGGTAGGTAGTCACATAACCTCCTTCTGATCCACCTGATCTGATCCTTTTCTCTCAACAAAAAGTAGCATAATATTTGTCTAATAGAAGTGCACGCAAATATGCTGACGTAGGTGTCGTTTATCATAATCTGGCTTATGTGAAATGTGCATTTATCTACACTAATAAAACCAATAACAATAACAAATGATACTCGAGCACAAATACAGCCTCCAGGCATAAAGGGTGTGCCCGCTTACACGTGCACTCGTATATAAAGAGGTACAATTTGTTTGTATGTAGGGGTAATCTCGGAAACTAATGATCCAATTCTAAAAATTATTTCCCTGGCTGAAAGCTACATTATTCGTGGGTACTATAAGCTATAAATTATATTTATTTCACGCATAATTAGCCGAGCTATCACAACTTTTGCGGACGAAGTCGCGGACGTATTGCTTGTATAAAATAAAGTGAATAGTAACTCATTGTTGGCCATTGAGCAAGTGATCATGAATTCTATTCTAATAGCCAAGTATCACAATTCACTCACGTATACTCAAAGCGTCACAGCACTCGAGATACCTCTCCTCAGCAGGCGACGCCTTCCAGTTAGTGATGCAAGTCTTGAGCTCAGGAGAAGACAGGACTAAGCTTAGAGGATCGTCTTCTGATAGTATCGCGCCATCTGACGTCATCAGACTGAATACGGGACGGACGCCTGTTAGTCTGAAATAGGATTTAGTTGGATTTTAGCTGCTAGACACACACATAGGACAAGCCTCCCATCGCTAAAAATTACAAACTTCTATCTAAACTTTTAGGTGAATGAACGAATTTAGGATTTTTATTATATCAAAATTAGCCTGAAATATTCTCGCAGCTGGGACTCAGGGCGAAATCTATAAACGTATTTTTATTACATAAAAATTAGCCTGAAATATTTTCGCAACTGAAACTCAGGGCGCAATATAATAAACGTTACTTGGCGCGTTCTCTAGCTTAGACATTTTACCCGTCTCTTCTGCACTTGTATTTTGATGGTTGTGTTTAAGATCATGTAAGCCACCTCTGTTAGAGAGAATGTTGTAATCAAATACGCGTGCCTAATGCGAATTGATGGAACGGCTATACTTCAATGATGTCTGAAGGTGTTCTCGTACATTTTGCACTGATAACTGCTTTTTGTAATAAAAAACTAATGAGCACAACATCAAAGGTTTTGCCCGAACAATTACTAAACAATGATTTGACGAGACTGAGGGAAAAACCAGATGATGTTCGAGATTACACTTTGACCATTGTCTGAAGCTAATCGTCAAAATAAAGACAATCGTCGTGATAATTATGCTTTGTAATAACGGATGTCCGTTGAAATGTTGTGTGAGAATCGTTTGTAATGGGTATTTGATGCGGAAAAAATAGAAACAGAAAATTCGAGAGAAGTTTTGAAAATTAATGTGGATGGACATTAGACACATGTCACACATCTAGGCCCGACTAAATATTAATTTTCTTATCTATGTTAGGGTTCAGTCTAACCGGATGCATGTGAATAGCAGTTTTTTTACTTGAGAAAGTTGTTCCACGAGACATACACATCCCATTTACTGAATAACACTACACCCCTTGGTAAGACCGGTTCTTTGTTGGCTAACTAAGAAAACGATAAACTAATTGTATGAAAGATTATAACAGGCTAGAAATGGAGTGACTACTGAAATGGCCAACAATTGACATTTATATGAAAGATATTCCGTCCTGCTGTGCAAGTACGTAGGAATCGATTCGATAAATCTGACAGTTATTCTCGACAAAATTAGTTTTTATCTTTGTTATAAACTCATTTTGTCGATAATGACTGTCAGGTTTATCGAATCGATTCCTACGTACTTGCACGGCAGAGCAGAAATAAACAAGGATAAGAAAGATAATGATAAGTAACACTTACTTATAATATCTAGATTTAACTTCCTCAACCAGCCAGCTGATTGTCAACTTATTAATCGTGTCCAGCTTCAGCGAAATCAGTAATACTTTATCCTCGACCTGTACTTTGACTGCTGCCGGCGGCAATATCTGTGTTTGTACCGGCCTTCCATTCTTCGTTGATTGCACTATGTTGATTGGTTGTATCACATTCATTGCTTGCACTATATTGGGGTTCATACCCTGCATTATGTTAAAACCATCATTAGCATTATAATGGAAATTCTCTCCCGAAGATTTCCGAGAGAATGTTCCCGTAGGCGTAAGTCTTTTGTTTGTATCTCTTCTAGAATATTCGTTGTCGCTGCCGCTGTTGCTTGATTGGTCGTTTTCTCTTTGTCTTTGGAAACCAGCTTTTAGTAACGTACTCTGCCTTTTCCATCGGCGTTTCATATTGTCCCGAGTATCGTTAGATTTGGAGACATTTAGTTCTCTACTGATATTTCTCATAGATTCTGCTGCAGATACTGTCGGACGAATATTTTCGTTTCTATGAAAACTGTCTGAATCGGAACTGTTTTCGCTCACGTCAATGATGTCACTAACTCTTGATTTCTTTTTGACGTTGAATTTATTACTTTCAATTAGAGGTTCAGATATTTGATTGATCTCTTCTATCTTGTCTTTAATACTTTCATATGAAGGTTTTTTAGCTACTGTAGTTAGGGGATCACTGAGTTTTCTTTTTTTGTTATTTTTGTTAATTCCTAGGTCGTCATCTAGCCAGTCATCGTCCACCTCTTCTGGGGCTAATAAAGCAGGTTTTACTTTAGATTTCTTTACGTCAACTTCGGGTAAGTCATTCATACTTCTATTTCTTAAAGCTTCTATAGCGTTTCTATATTCTTTGACTCCTGTGGATTTCTTCTTATCTTTGGCCTTACAATCATCAGATGAATTTGAGTCGTCGGACGGAAAAGCCGCTTCGTTTCTTATAATTTGTGATAGATCTACTTCATCATCACTGTCATCATCAATGATATTTCGTCTTTTAAACACTGGAGTGTCTAATTCTTTGATTCTACTCGTCATTTTTGACGTACTCGGGGGTGAAACATCTTTTATTGGTTTCACTGGAGTTTTCGACTTAGACCTACATAATATGTCTGTATTATTACCTCTTTCTGAGTTTTGCATTTTACTGCATATATTGTTGTACATGATTTCTTCGTCTTTTGTGAGTATTGTGCCTGTCCGCCATTTTTGTAGGACGTGTAGAGGTGTTTCGCCGAAGTCAGTCTTAAGTGTTGGTATTGCACCTTTTTCTAGTAATAATTGAACTACGTCTAAATGCCCGTTGCTTGCTGCGTCATATAGCGGTGTTATGCCTGGAATATTGAAAATATAAAACGATTTTTAACTAACAAAGTTACAACTTTGTGCTTTATTAGAGCCTTATTCTAAATTTAAACGATATTAACATCCTGTTTTATTTTGTAAAGTACCATTTCAAAGGGTGCATGAGACTCTAGAAGATTCTTAGGCCTCCACCAACGCAGAGACAAGAGGAGATGCTTAGGAGCTAGGGTTATCCACCGAAGCTGTGCGGAGATAATGGCTAAACCGGAGCAGAGATGTGTGTACGGTCGACCAAGTTATTTACTTTACATTTTAACATGCAAATTACATTGTATAATGTACACCAAATAGCTTGGTCGACCAAGCTACTCGCGACCAGTTACGGTCGGTAGACCGTAATGAAATACTATTGGTGATTTACAGCACATCTCCTCTCCTCTCGTATCGTCTCTGCTTTGGTGGAGTCCGGTGCTTACGCCCCGTACACGACTCCAGGCGATGCAACTTGCGTCAAGCGACACGCCAGTTTGTCACTTATTTCCTTTTCGTCATTTGTTTTCTCCGCAGTCAATATCGAAGCACGCGTCTCGCTGGATCGCGTAGCCCTTAGCCAAGGGGTTAAACAATGGTGTCGATTCTGTTGTGCACAAACTAACCTTAATTTAGGCTACTGCTATCTTTTACTAAAGGGCAGTGCGAGAAAAGGACGGCTATAGCTATGAACTAAGTTAGAGATGTCAAACTAGTTTATGCCTTACGCTTCACCGTGTTTTTATTCGACATGTTTTACGTGCACCCTTTATTTGTATGGAAATATTAGTTCCAACTAAATTAGACAGATCTAAATTACGTCTGTCTCTTTCTCGTTTTATTAGAGAGAAAAGGATAGCAATAGCCTAAATTAAGTTTGGTTTGTGCACAACAGAATCGACACCATTGTTAGATACTTGGTACACATACCCACAACATATTTTTAAAGTTTTTTTTGTTACAAACACTATGGTTTTTGGCAGAAATAAAGACTAAATAAAATAAACTTGTCTTCGATAATAATTTAACAAATGAGACTCACCATCACAATTCGAGCCCCCTCTATCATTAACATTAGCACCGTTATTGATCAATATATTGACGACTTCAACATGTCCGTGTATGCACGCTTCATGTAACGGCAGCCAGCCAGCGTTGTCACGAATGTTCACAGGATGGCCCTGCGCTATCAGACGCTCTACTAGGAGCTTGTTGCCTGATATTGACGCCTGGAGAAAAAATAGAGGTTTATTAGGAGTGTGCGCATATTTGTCATTTAAACGCGACCGATGCGAACCAGAGGCCCTACTCTCTAACGTTTTGTCCGTTTATTCGGATTTATCCGTTTCTCTCACTCGCAATCATCTGCAGACGTGCGCGAGAGAGACGGATAGATCCGAATATACGGACGAAGAGAGTAGGGCCTCAGAACGCATGTTTGCCTTCCGTTTTTGTATGAAAGCAATGATCGCATATTCTAGCAGCCGATCGCCTTGCTTAGGAAGCTGTCATATGCACAT
The DNA here is from genome assembly GCA_941918905.2 of Xestia sexstrigata. Classification (NCBI taxonomy): domain Eukaryota; kingdom Metazoa; phylum Arthropoda; class Insecta; order Lepidoptera; family Noctuidae; genus Xestia; species Xestia sexstrigata. Next base: position 6,656,282 of record OW799217.2, on the reverse strand, counting down.
GCTTTACCGTATCTTGGGTCGGCATTCATGAGCGTCAAGACTATGTTCCATTAAGAGTCCGGATGGCCTGAAGCCCAGAAATTTATGTTAACAAGTCATACGAACTTTGGCAGTCGGAACTCTATGAATTGAGCTTACATGGCAGAAAATTGCAATATGGATATGCACCTTTGGAATTAGGTCCGTCCGTTCTCCATGAAGCCACATGATTGGTCCGCAAAAAGGCTTGTGTTGACTGGCTTTATTAAGCTAATTTTTATTTTTCCCTCTCATTGAAAGGAGGCCGTGTCCCAGCAGTGGGAACATTAGAGGCTGATGATGATGATAATGATGATTAAGCTAAATTTAGGTTCACTTACAACATGCAACTGAGTCTCCCCTTTCATATTCTTCTTGATTGTATATCCTTTCCCTCTCTTGCGCGTTTCATGTTTTGTCTCCTTCACTTCTTCCTCATTTGTATCTGATAAATCTACAGAAAGAGGCAGGCTTTATTTATTATTATTTTTATTGTCCAGTCATTACTGTTCGCGATGCGGATTTTAATGACTAACAGTTACCGCCTTGATATAAAGAAATGGGGCATTAAACATAGTCAATGAGGAATTACATCAATCATTTTTTAGGGTTCCGTACCCAAAGAGTAAAAACGGGACCCTATTACTAAGACTCCACTGTCCGTCTGTCTGTCACCAGGCTGTATCTCAAGAACCGTGATAGCTAGACAGTTGAAATTTTCACAGATGATTTATTTCCATTGCTGCTATAACAACAAATAACGCTAAAAACAGAATAAAATAAATATTTAAGGGGGGCTCCCATACAACAAACGTGATTTTTTTGCCGTTTTTTGATCGATATTAATACGGGCAGGTACACGCTTGAAATATTCACAGAATATTTAGTTGTATATTCACTTTAAAAATAAATAATTAAAATAAAATAAATATTTAAGGGGGGCACAACAACGTATTTTTTTTGCCGTTTTGTCTAATGTTGTATAGATGATGGTACGGAACTCTTCGTACGCGAGTCCGACTCGCACTTGGCTGGTTTTTTTAAGACAGCTTTTCTCTCTATGACAGTTTTATTTTTCACGTAAGAAAACAAAAAAACAATGCATATTTTTTTTCATTGAAACATGACAACGCGGAATATCCTTGGCTTGCGAAATTTTCAGCAGATGTGTTGCCAAACTCATTTATGGCTATACATTACCTGTAAGGTCTTCAAGGCATATGTCATCCCCAATATGAGTGGTATCTTCATCGCCACCTCCAGCGGAACTCTGCTCATCTTCAGAATTTTCCAGGTTATCCAAATTGTCGTACCCTAGAGCTCTCAAGTCGTCTTTAGTCTGCTCCATTTTGTCAATCTCGCCATACTCCTCTTGATATTTGAGTAAGCTTTTTAGCACTCTAATTTCGTATTTTCTTTTATTCCATTCTTGGGCCTGAAAAGTAATAATGTAATTAGACTAGCTAAGTGAACTTACACATCATAATTATAAATCAATACTAATATTATAAAGAGGAAAGATTTGTATGTTTGTATGTAACGAATAAACTTAAAACTACTGGACCAATTTGAAAAATTCTTTCAGCAATGGATAGCTACATTATCAGCGAGTAACATTATACTTTATCCCCGTACTCCCAAAGGAACGGGAACTACGCGGGTGAAACCGCGTGACGTCCACTTGTATTTAATATTTATATTTTATTTTTATATTTCTTTTTCCAACCTTGTTAACTGGATTTGACATGCAAATCATCTTAGTTTTAAGTAGGATTACTACATAGGAGGATAAATCGACGACGCAAAGTAGGCTACGGAAGCTAGAAAAAGTGTTGTATTGCTTCTTGGTACAAGCTTATGGGATTTTCACAGGCAGAACACATTCGACGACGTCTGGGAGGAACTTTTGTCTGAATGGCAAGGTAGGTGGGATAATTCCATCAAGGGCCGACACCTCCACCAGTTCTTTCCATCCGTTCGTAAACGGCTGGCCAGGACATGGTTGGAGGTTGATCACTGTGTTGCCCAATTTCTCACCGGTCATGGTAACTTTAAGAGTAAATTATTTTCCTTCAAGCTTGTTGACTCGCCTTTTTGTCAATGTTCCACATCTGACTGCGAATATGAACAATCAGCACAGAGTGCAGTCTTTGGCAGAATGAACGCAACATTATGTTGGATAGTGTACAGGTTACATCCGGAGTTATTTACTATACAGACCTTGTGGAAACTAGAACAAATTTCCGTGCGTTCAAGCGTTTTTGCCATACCTATTATTGGAATCAAATATAACAGCTCACAACTTAGGACTCATTAATGTTAATATTTATCCGTGGTGCTAGGCAACTGGGCCTATCCCAGTTGTAAACGTCCCTTTGTGCCTATTGGCCTTGTTTCGTTCTGTCTCCTGCTGAAATGGAGGGAAGTGGAAATTACGGATTTTTCCTACTCCTCCACTATACTTTTCTGATTAATTTCGTTGCGGGATCCAAGACAGTTAAATTCATTCTCTGGGACTTCGTCGAGCTTCATTGTCTCGGCGCTTTTCTGGTGGTCGCCACTGTTGATTCTGGCTTTCAGGAGTTACAGTGGTTTGGGAACAGTGTGGCGGGCTTGTCCCAAAAAAAAAAAAAAAAAAGGCAGAACACATTGTGTAAATGTAATGAATTTATAATTAGTAATCATCATCATCATCAGCGCGGGCCCAGAGCGGATTGATAGATGTCACATGTCTTCGAATTTTTGGTTCTGGGATATGCCGGTTTCCTCACGATGTTTTCCTTCACCGTTTTGAGAGCAGTGGTGATGAAATAAATTACACAAAGTAATGCGCCTATCTGGGTTCGAACCCACGACTTACTGTACGTAAGTCGGGGCCGCCACCACTGGGCCACCGCTGCTCTTATTAGTAATGTAAACATTGAATAATAATATACTATGATAGTTATAAGTATGATTTACTAACAATGTATGGAATTTTTTTGATTCTGAAAATAAAAGAATAATAATAATTGTGTGGCCGAAAAATTGTATCAAAAGGCAATAAAAATTACTTACAGCTCTCCTAGCCTCCAAACACGCATTCTCAATTAGTCCATAAGGTCTCTTAGCCAAGTACAGTGTCTCAGCAATATTGTACATCGTCGTGAAAGCTTCCTTTGGGATGTCTTTGATCAATTCGTATTCTTTCTCATAGTACTCTAGAGCTTCGTTATAGGATCCCATGTCTTTGTACGTTTGGTATAAGCTGAAATAAATAGTAACAGGTTTAAGTGTGATAGTCACGAAACACATACAGGCCAAGTGCTCACTGCACACTGCTAATAACGTCATTGCTGATGGGATGTTTTCTAGTGATGGCAACCAGAATCATGGACACTTATAACTAGAGACCGGATTATATGCAAATGCATACTCATGCAAATGCATTTGCATATAGTGGTGTGTTTTGAAGATAATGCATATTTTATCTATAATCGGGATATCTTGCATATTTGGGCATGTTTCATGTTTATACATATTTTAATTAATAGAAGGCTGAATCGTGCTAGTAATAATTAGGAACAGAATTGGGTTTACATTAAAAAAAATCTAGTCGAAAATGCAGTACCTACGAGTAAATTAAATTAAAAACATTATTTTAACTACTTGTTTCAATTTTACGTTGCATATTTTTGCACTTTTGTTGCATATATTGAGTATTTATGGTCCATATTTGCATGTATATTTCGACGATTTTGTAATGCATACAGGGTGTGGCGTAAGTAGTGGTCCACCGTTCAGGATTCGATGAACCAGATAATTAACTATAACAATTAAAAATTTAAACCATTTATACCCAAGGGTTCCGAAAATATTTCCTTTTTGTCTTTTATTTACGAAATTTCTACCTTTTATTACAAATTTGGTTGTAGTTTTCAGTTGTCATTATTCTTTCATTTTGACTTCTGTTAATTACTGCTAAATACTAGAGCTACCATGACAAATTATGATTTTTTATGTAAATTCAGCTCTTTTGAAGAAAAAGTTGGTTCTTCTCTAATTTTAACCCAAATTTTTAACACACCATCAAGTTCAAGAGCGATTTTTGTACAAAAAACGTACCACATTGTCAGTGCCCATGTATTTAATAATATGCCTACTAAATGCCGATTTCAAAATGATATCATTATAAGAGATCCAATAATTTAACAAAAAGATATTCAATTTTAATTGAAGAAAAGAAGATTTTCATTAAACTACTTTTTTACGTTTTTACTTTATTGCGTTAATACTATTACAAAACGTATTAAAACTTAAAAAACAGATACAATCTAACTTTTTACATTTCTAATGTGATTTGTGTTGAAGCACAAACATGTCAGGTAAAAAACCTGACCCTTTTTTTACCTGAGACATCGTTTGTTAACAAAAACCTTCTGGAAGGTGTCGTTCCTGAAGTCCAAGAAGACATGTGGCTGCAGAACGATGGCTGTCCCGCTCACTATGCTGTTAGAGTACGAGAGCACCTTGATACAGCGTATCCAATTAGGTGGATTGGGCGTTTAGGTCCAATATTGTGGCCACCACGCTCGCCAGATCTAAATCCCCTAGATTTCTTTTATTGGGGTTGCCTAAAAGAAAAAGTGTATAGCAAAGAAATCACAAGTATTGACCAATTGGGGACTAGAATCCAGGCAGCAGCTAAAGAAGTCAGCGAAAGCGGGTTTGCCCGACGACTTAAACGGTCGTTTATTCGACGTTGCAGAGCGTGTATTGCTGCGAATGGGGGCCATTTTGAACATTTCGTTTAATTTTAATGATTATAATCATGACAAAGATTAATAATAAATGATAAATAAAGTGATTTGTTTTTTTTTTTTAATTCTTTGTTCAAATACCTGAAGTAACAAGTTAGGTCTACATAACTCATGTTATAGTAGTTTTTTTTTAAACAAATGGGCATTGACACTGTAGTGCATTTTTTTGCAAATATCGTAAGTATTAACGCAATAAAGTTTAAAAAAATAGTTTAATGAAAATCTTCTTTTCTTCAATTAAAATTGAATATCTTTTTGTTAAATTATTGGATCTGTTATAATGATATCATTTCGAAATCGGCATTTAGTAGGCATATTACTAAATACATGGGCACTGACAATGTGGTACGTTTTTTTTTACAAAAATCGCTCTTGAACTTGATGGTGTGTTAAAAATTTGGGTTAAAATTAGAGAAGAACCAACTTTTTCTTCAAAAGAGCTGAATTTACATAAAAAAACATAATTTATCGTGGTAGCTCTAGTATTCAGCAGTAATTAACAGAAATTAAAATGAAAGATTAATGACTTTTGTTGAAACTACAACCAAATTTGTAATAAAGGGTAGAAATTTCGTAAATAAAAGACAAAAAGGAAATATTTTCGGAACCCTTGGGTATAAATGGTTTAAATTTTTAATTGTTATAGTTAATTATCTGGTTCATCGAATCCTGAACGGTGGACCACTACTTACGCCACACCCTGTATAATCCGGTCTCTACTTATAACATAGACAACAACTGTCCTGCCAGTCATGCACAACCACCTGCACCCTCCAGGACTTGAGGGACAAAAAAAATGTATCGCAGCATTCTTCTGAACACACTAGACATACAATAAAACCATACAGGCTTGAGATTCTTATACCTTGATGACTGAATTATTTCTTACTATAGCTTGAGTTATTGAGTCAGTGGCTCGAATGTCTGACAACCAGTCTTACCAAGAGGTGTGAAATTACACAGTACTAACTGGGTTGTGCACGTGCGGGTCAGATAGGCAGTCGCTCCATTGTATTATATTGTATAACGGGCTGGTGTCCGCAACTCCACGTCAAAGTGCGTATTTTGCGTATGGGCTATAATCCACCACGCGGGCCCAGTGCGGATTGGTAGATGTCACATGTCTTCGAATTTTTGGTTCTAGGACATGCCGGTTTCCTCACGATGTTTTCCTTCACCGTTTTGAGAGCAGTGGTGTTGAAATAAATTACACAAGGTAATGCCGCCTGCCTAGGTTTGAACCCACGACTTACTGTTCGTAAGTCGCGGCCGCCACCACTGGGCCACCGCTGCTCTCCGGTCGCTCCAAGCCGACCCCAACATAGTTGGGAAAAGGCTAGGCAGATAATAAGCGCAGAGAGGCAACAGCTTAGACAATGAGCTTGAGTTGTTGCCACTCTGTGCTTATTTATTTATTTTATGAAGGTAGCTTATATTAGAGAAGAATTGAACATACCTAACATATATCGGTATAAGAGTCTTCCCGCACTCGCCCGCCAGCTCCGCGTGGTCTAACATCTTGAGATAGTACTCCACCGCGCCCGCGTAGTTGCGCAGATGGCACGCTCCGTCTCCGAGCTTCTCGTAGTGTTTCTTAAAGGTCGCGTGGTCGGACGGGTCCGTGGATATTAGCAGGTCTTCTGTATAGCACATTGCTGCCACTGTTTGAAAAATAAATAAATTATTTTGATTCGCTATTTAAGAGTTCTGTGACTGTGTTGATGGATAGATGTTGACAACATAAAAATAAAATTGAATTTTCAAGAATATTTCGGCTGTCATTGACAGTCGTTACAGGAAGTCGTGGCCCAAAAAGTCTGACAACCAGTATTACCATGGGGTATTGTATTACCCAGTATTAACTGGGATGTGGAGGTCAGATAGGCAGTCGCTCCATATAAAATACTGTTATTCAGCTACTTTGGTTAGACTGGAAGCCAACCCCAACAAGAGAGAGATCAAGAATATTTTCCTTGTCAGGTATAGAGATGACTAACAAGAATTTCTCACATCTGATGCAAACAAATAAGAAACTAATGGACCCATTATTCGAGTCTGCTTGAAGCTAAATTAAAGCATTTAACTAGAATTATACAATTTCAAAATCAAACTCTAGGCTTTTTATAGATATTTACTCAATAAAACTGAATGATTTATAGCTCTTATTTGCTCTAAAAGACCATTGGGCATGGTTGTCAAGAAAAGATTCGATTAAAATTGTGAATCAAACAAACACTCACCAACTCTAAGATTGGTCTCAATGTTCTCGTTCTCCTCCTCATCAGGAGTCTTCAGTTTCCAAGCCTTGAGCAGCACCTGTTTAGCACTCTGATAATCAGACATCTTGCACAGGATGTCAGCTTTAGATGATAATGTTTCACATGTCTTCAGAACCTGGAAATGATAGTTAAAAGAAGACATATATCAGTTAAAAGTATGTCAATATCTCATCTGCATGGGCGCTCCTAAGAGGCAATTAGACAAAGCTTACCCTACCAACTGGGCATTCATTATAACGAACTAACTATGTAATAAAATAACACATTATGTACAAAATATAAAAAAAAGTTCAAACTCCTGTTAGAATACTTATAGCAATTTGTCGCTCCTGTGTCACGTAACTAACACTTTACTGGAAGTTACTACAAAGGTTGGAGCTCCGCCGGACAGGCAAGCACTGGACTAGCCTACCCATTAATAATTTTACGCACACACTGGCACATTGGTGCATATTTTCGTGTGTATGAACTGCACATACTCGTATGTATAGATTGCAGTAATTTTAGGGCGGTAACTCCTGCGAGTGTAGCTGGGCTGCTGGGCTGTGATTGGCTGCTACAACACAAGGCCAGGATTTAAGGTGGATGTTCTTTAGGTAATATAAGATAAGATAAGGGCAAGAGAATGATGTTCTTTAGCCCGCGAAATTCAAATTTTCTTACGTTTTTTGCAATTTGCAGGCCAGTGCTAGGGTGTATGTTGATAAAAATAATGATTCCTGGGGGTTATTGGCGCGTATTATTATTAAAATAATAAATAATATTATTGTTATTATATTTTTCTTCATGGGTGTCGTTTTCTTAGTTTTTGGGGTTGGTGATAATGAAAATGAGGTCAAAATGAAAATCCAAGATAGCGTCGACGAATTTCTTTAGTTTTTTCTTCATGGGTGTCGTTTTCGAGGTTTATGGGGTCGCTGATAATGAAAATGAGGTCAAAATGAAAATCCATGATGGCGCCGACGAAAATTTTCGGTTTTTTCTTCATGGGTGTCATTTTCGTGGTTTTTGGGGTCGCTGATAATGAAAATCCAAGATGGCGCCGATGAAATTTTTTTAGCTTTTTCTTCATGGGTGTCGCTTTCGAGGTTTTTGGGATAGCTGATAATGAAAATGAGGTCAAAATTGAAAATCCAAGAAGGCGCCGACGAAAATGTTCACTTTTTTCTTCATTCATGGGTGTCATGTTTTTGGGGTCGCTGATAATGAAAATGAGGTCAAAATAAAAATCTAAGATGGCACCGATGAAAATTTTCAGTTTTTTCTTCATGGGTGTCGTTTTAGAGGTTTATGGGGTCGCTGATAATGAAAATGAGGTCAAAATAAAAATCTAAGATGGCACCGATGAAAATTTTCAGTTTTTTCTTCATGGGTGTCGTTTTCGAGGTTTATGGGGTCATTTTCACCTCATTTTCATTAGAAAATGAAGTGAAAATGAAAATCCAAGATGGCGTCGCCGAAAATTTCCGGTTTTTTCTACATGGGTGTCGTTTTTGTGGTTTTTGGGGTTGCTAATGAAAATGAGGTCAAAATGAAAATCCAAGATGGCGCAGACGAAATTTTTTTTTGCTATCATTATTTCGTGGCCTACCCTTCGTGAAATACCACTGCACGCCACTGCTCATCTGTAAGAGTAACCAAATATTTGATTTGGTTACTCTCTTTCTCTCTCTTTTTTTTTTTTTATTCATTGGACTATTTGAGTCCACTGAATAAAAACTGACCGCAACATTTCAGGAGGTTGGTGATGAGACAGGGTTCAGAAGAAGAACATAAAATGATACCGACTGCTAAAAAACTTACAGAGTTGCGGGGCAGCTTACCATCCCAAAAAGTAAAGTATCTGTCAATTAAAAAAGCTAGGGGACATTTTTGACCAGAGTCAGAGCGAAGAATGAGTTCCAAAAGATAGGGGAGAACACAAACAGAGCACGACTGGGAATAGCGCCCAACACACCATCCAAACCATCTCATCAGCTGATACTCTGAAAGACTGATCGCAAACTAACTGGATAAAAAAATACAAACATGATCAAAAAAGATTTAAACATTACCTTATCATCAAGCCTTTTAGCAACTTCAAGCGCTTTATTCAAGCAGCTCAAAGCCTTAGCATAATCCTTCTTCTTATTACAATGAAGTAAAGCCTCTGTAGTGTAACAATTGTGGAGAACTTCATACAGATCTTGGCTGGAACATATTGATATGGCTTTGTTGATGCAGTCCAGTGCTTTGTCAAGATTTCCCAGATGTTCTTGGACTACTCCGATGTTGAGAAGCAAGCGAGCTCTCATGTCCATTAGTTCATGTTTGTTTATTTTGCCGTTTAAACTGAAAATATCATATTGTTAGACACTTTATGATATAACTAAACAGACAAAGATTTCATCAAACATAAGTCCATGCTGACCAGAGAGCAAAGAACTGAAAGGTGTGTGTGTCTCAACTGTGCATAAAAAATTTAGGTCATCTGGTCATACTTAGTCTCCTTCCAACTATATTCCAAGATGTCACATGTCTTCAAATTTTTAATGCTAGGACATGCCAGTTTCCTTATGATGTTTTCCTTCACCATTTTGAGAGCAGTGGTGATGAAATAAATTACACAAAGTAATGCACCTGTCTGGGTATGAACCCACGACTTACTGTTCGTAAGTTGGGGCCACCACCACTGGGCCACCGCTGCTCTGTCTCACTGGATACAGCTGGATATCCATATTAAGATATAAATGATATACCTACAAGTATTTGGTATTTCTGTTACATTATTCAAAGGAGTATCCATACTTACTTCTCACACAACACAAGACTTTTCATGAATGCTTTTTCAGCAGCCCTCAGAGAGGTTTTGGCTTCATCCTCATCAGTGGTACTTTGTCCTCGTAATAAATATATTCTGCCCAGTGTTGCCATTGCCCTCTGCTCCTCAACTAAGTTCTTTAACTCTTTTGCTACAGCTGTGGAAGAAAACAAGAGTATTTCAATTTGGGTTTGGGTTTAAAGAAAAGTGTAGTCCAGTAGTTAACAGTTTTGTTCTCTTAATGTAGGTCAGTGGCGTGCAGCGGTATTCCACGAAGGGTAGGCTACGAAATAATGATAGCAAAAAAAATTTCGTCTGCGCCATCTTGATTTTCGAAAACGACACCCATGAAGAAAAAACCGAAAATTTTCGTCGGCGCCATTTTGGATTTTTATTTTGACCTCATTTTCATTATCAGCGACCCCAAAAACCACGATAATGACACCCATGAAGAAAAAACTGAAAATTTTCGTCGGCGCCATTTTGGATTTTCATTTTGACCTCATTTTCATTATCAGCGACCCCAAAAACCTCGAAAACGACACCCATGAAGAAAAAACTGAAAATTTTCATCGGCGCCATCTTGGATTTTCATTTTGACCTCATTTTCATCATCAGCGACTACAAAAACTACGAAAATGACACCCATGAAGAAAAAGCTGAAAATTTTCGTTGGCGCCATCTTGGATTTTCATTTTGACTTCATTTTCATTATCAGTGACCCCAAAAACCTCGAAAACGACACCCATGAAGAAAAAACTGTAAATTTTCATCGGCGCCATCTTGGATTTTCATTTTGACCTCATTTTCATCATCAGCGAATACAAAAACCACGAAAATGACACCCATGAAGAAAAAGCTGAAAATTTTCGTTGGCGCCATCTTGGATTTTCATTTTGACTTCATTTTCATTATCAGCGACCCCAAAAACCTCGAAAATGACACCCATGAAGAAAAAACTGAAAATTTTCATCGGCGCCATCTTGGACTTTCATTTTGACCTCATTTTCATCATCAGCGACCACAAAAACCACGAAAATTACACCCATGATGAAAAAACTGAAAATTTTCGTTGGCGCCATCTTGGATTTTCATTTTGACCTCATTTTCATTATCAGCTACCCCAAAAACCTCGAAAACGACACCCATGAAGAAAAAACTGAAAATTTTCATCGGCGCCATCTTGGATTTTCATTTTGACCTCATTTTCATTATCAGCGGCCACAAAAACCACGAAAATGACACCCATGAAAAAAAAACTGAAAATTTTCATCGGCGCCATCTTGGATTTTCATTTTGACCTCATTTTCATTATAACCAACTCAAAAACCACGAAAACGACACCCATGAAGAAAAACATAATATCAATAATATTATTAATTATTATAATAATAATACGCGCCAATAACCCCCAGGAATCATTATTTTAATCAACATACACCCAGCACTGGCCTGCAAAATGCAAAAAACCCAAGGAAATTTAAATTACGCGGGCTAAAGAACATTCACCTTGAATCCTGGCCTTGTGTTGTAGCAGCCAATCATAGCCCAGCTACACTCGCAGGAGTTACCGCCCAAAAATGGCTGCAATCTATACATGTGTGCAGTTCATACACACGAAAATATACACCAATTTGCCGCTGTGTGCGTCAATTTATCAATGGGTTGAAGGCCAGCAGACTATTTGCCTATAAGATGCGTCCGGCGGGTGAGCGTCGAGCTTCGTAGCAACTTCCAGTACAGTGTTGGTTACGTAACACGGGCGCGAAAAATTGCTCTAAGTATTCGAACAGGAGTTTGAACTTTTTTTAATATTTTGTACAAAGTGTTATTTTATTACATAGTTCATTAGTTATACTAATTGGCTCAGTTGGTAGGGTAGGCTTTGTCTAATTGCCTCTTCGTAGCGCACGCCCATGATGTAGGTAGGTCGACATTTACTATTGTGTGAAATTAACATCCTGTCTGTTACCCCGACAATAGGACACTCACATTTACCCAGTTATGTTTAAGTCCTCTGTAAGAGGGGCAAGCCTGTAGTACTATAACAACAATGAAAATGGTAATCATGTGAATTTGAGAACTTTATTAAAAAGCCTCTTATTTAAAAGTCAATCTATACTACTTTTATGTCATGATGTGATAAACAATGGTCTTACCTTACCATATTGTATGTTTTTTTTTTTTCAATAGGTTACATGGAATTCATTGCTGATCAAATTCTCTCTTTTTCAATAAAGATTAAAAAAAAAACCATAACAAGACAAAATCAACAATGAATGACCATAAGCAGAAAGGCTCGCAATTTATTCCATGCAACCTATTTTAAAATCATCTGTTACAGAAAGGTTAGCATTAAACCATTGATGGTTTCACATCATGATTTTCAGTGTTCATTTTCATTTGTTTGATTCTACGACAACCCAGTCACCGATTCATCAAATTACCATAGCATCACACCTCACTGGTTAATAAAATACACAAATACAAATTAACAGAGAAAGGTGTCTCACTTATGAGGGATACAGTTATTATGATATTGCTTACCTAAATGCCGCTCCTCATACTTCAGAGCCTTGTCAAATTCCGCCAACAGCATGTACATCTCTCCGATCATACGATTGCAAGTCCCCCATTCCATACGAAGGCCCAACTCCTTGCAGATAGCTGCCTCGCTTTTATACTCGTCCAAAGCATCACTATAACGATTGTGTTTGTAATAAAACGACGCCAAATCATTGTAAGCTTCAGCTAAAGCACGTCTGTTGCTCCCGTTTAATGCTTTCTTCTTTCTCCGTATGAGTTCTGTAAAATTTTCATCAATAAACAACACGATACTAACATATCAGTCGAGTTATTTACCTGTGAACGTTTTATTAACTTACTTTCTTCTTCCATTTTGGTTGTTTTTAGTTCATTTACGCATAATTAAAGATTCAAACACAAAATAACCAACAATAAAGTTTTGGGCGCCGAAATGAAATAAACATGAATGAACTTGACGTACTGTGATTACGTCACAGTGTGACATTCATCTGACATGATTTATTTTCCCGTTGGTACAAAAGGCCGCGTTCACGATTAAGAAATTCACCTGAACGAAATTGAGTATTTTAAGCTTCAATACATTTTTCATCTCAAATCTACTTTTAAGAAATTTGAAATTGTTGGGATTATTTAAATGGTTTATACAATACTACAGTTTAACATTGGCCAATCAATTCCTCAAATAAATATTTGATCGCAACCCTAATCATATCTTGCCTAGATAAATAAAGACTGAGAGATATTGGCTAAAATATGTAATAAATATTAATTATTATGATTAATATAGCCATCAAACTATTTGTGTGAAAAAATTACTATGCACCAGCACAAGTTATTATATAAAAACTGATATTTTTTTATTCGGCAACCGGAACTTTTAAATAGACAACAGACAATCAAAAGTATTGTCAAAACGGGAAAATAACAAAAGCTTTATTTCTCGCGAGGGCGGAGGGTCAACGAACGAAGCTGATTGTCGTTTGTTTCTGTTGTGTACAAATTAATTCAGAGTTTCAGACTTAAAAATCGCCCTTATAATGACTGTGAACATTAACCAACAAAAAGGGTTTTGTTTTAATTAAATTTATTTAATAATTTACCTTTTTGCGTTATAAAACTAACTTGTTGTGATACTATCGGCGCTGAAGATAATAATTAGCTGGTAAGTAACAAAAAAAAATACATATAGAATTAATTGCTATTGGTATGTTAACTTTAACACTCTTATTACTATTCTGAATTTATTGCAATTCTTGAACTTCAATACTTAGTAACATCCAACAATGGCAAATTAGACAAAAAAAAACAGATAATCTCGTAGGTTGATGTCACGGTACTCATGTCATTACTCATTTATTATTTTTCTAGCATTCTTTCAGTTCTAATTAATTATTAACTTACAAAAAAAATTGCTTGATAAATTTAAATGATGGTTAATAATTGATGGATCGGTCGCAAGCGCGACTGCTGAGCAGGAGGCCCTGAATTCGATTCCCAGGTCGGACAAAGACTTATTCTATCAGAATTTTCCATGACTGCTACTCATAAGTTTCAAGTGTGGAATTATGACTTAAATGTAACTGGCAAATTATGCATCATACTCTTAAGTTACCACACATAAGCCGTACTGCTTAATAAAACCAAATTATAAGTAAGTAAATAAATATCGCTGGACATTACACACAGCGCCATCTAGTGCCACACTAAGCAACGAGGCTTGTGTCGTGGACACCAGATAGTTGATATACTATTTTTTTATTTGCAATTACTAAAAAAGCTAAATCTATGAAAGTTTTTCTGAAGCAAATGGCAAATCTGCAAATGTTTTTAATTTAGGTAATAATTTGAAAATATGTTGATTTTGATACAAAATAATTAGCTGAACCTTTATAGGAGTATATATACCGCAATTTATTTTAATTTTTAAGATAAAATATGCTGTAAATTTACCTAAAATGGTACCTAACCTGACCCTATTTTTATAATTTTTTGCGATTATTGTGATGGGTAAAACGTATTTGTGCGAAAATTTTGTATAATGTCATAAAATTTTTCTGATGCCAATCTGGAGATGAATATATTATCTTTAAATTAAGACCATGACATCTTCACATTTATAAACATACACTTATACATTAAAACATTATTTAAATTTACATTATACATTAAAATGGTACCTGAAAAACACTGTTATTTGTAGAAAAATGTAAAAGCATCTTTAAAGATAATTACTATTTATATTTTCCATTAGTAATTTTAAAAAAGAATTGGTGTTTCCTACAAAAGTGCAATACTCACACGGACAAAATGTATGGAACAGCAGATTTGTTTTAAAATTACCAATGGAAATATCTATGTGGAATGTATTCGGAATGTTGTATTGAATATGTGGTAACCGTTTGTGCATCAATGTCCCGTCCGCTTTGAATATCCAATGGAACTTTGTCTTGCAGAACTTAAACTCACGTGCTGACAGACCACTGGATCTAAGAACATGAAGTTGAGCAAAAGAGTTCTTTGTCTTAATTGCTCACAAAGCTATCATCTGCCTAGCTTTAGCCACTATGTTGGAGTCGGCTTCTAGTCTAACCGAATGCAGTTGAATACCAGTATTTCATAGGCAGCGACTGCTTATCTGACCTCCACAACCCAATTAGTATTGGGTTAATATGAGCAGTAAGCAATTTTTGTAAATTCATTCTTCTTTAAATGCGTTAAATAAGACATGGAAGTTATTCATTTGTACTGCTGGAGAATCTCTTCGAGTACATGATTCACATTTGAAAGTAAATAAAAAAAATTGTAGGTTAGTGCACCTCAAATATGAGATCACCTAGGTAAGAAAATACCTAGTTTATGTTCAACAGAATGACTAATCTTTAATATTGGCCCGGTATTTATTAAGGTGGTGGTATCTGCTAACGAGAGGTTTTCTCCACAAACCTCCTCTTTGATGAGTAAAAAAATAAATAAAAGTATATGTTGCTTATTAGACTCTAAACTTAAATTGGTACAATTGAAATAATTCTAACTTTATTATTACTACTTACAGGTATGAAAAAAATATTCATTTGTATAAATATTGCTCTTAAACTGCATTACGTTTTAGTTTGCACTCAAATATTTGTCACTTTTTCTTCACAAAGTGAACAATTGGAATTTTGATCTAATGATTTATTATGCTACAACTAAATAAACACCACTCATTTCGCACTATTCGGCCCGCAGTGACTGATATAACAAACACTTTGTAGTGCAAGCTAATTAGAACTTTATTCTAACAGCAAGTATTTCAAACGAAGTTTGAACCACCACAAATAGAGTTGCTAATTTAGCAGATACCCCAGCCTCAAACATCTTTAATATGACAAAATTTTAATTTTGTCAAAATTAAAACATGACATAATTATTGTAATTCAAAATAGTTTTTATTTGAATGGTAGGTAGGTACTTAGTTACGATTCTACTGCTTAGTAAGCATTGAAATATTTTTCTTTTTGTGACTACTTTAAAGTGAATTTGTCAACAGGATGATACAAACATTCATTTCACAATTATTTTTATTATTATCCGGTACTTATTTGGAATTACCATAGAAAGTGTTCAAGATTAACTTATTGGAGTAGTTGAGTAAATTTATTAAATTAAATAATAATGACTTATGTAACAAATTCTTTAATGGTAGGTAGGTACCTATTATTACCTATGTAAGTAAACCGAATTTGTAAGTAAGTATTGTTAAATAGGTACCTACAGATGTGCATTGTGTGGTTTAAGAATAATATAAAAATATTCTACATTTGAGTTACATAATATGTACCTATAGCTGAAAATAAATTCACTTAAATTTTATACATAGGTACAATACAACACAATAATTCAACAAAAAACAAAGTTCTGTGGATCCTTGAAATACCTACCCAAACAAGTGACCATTATAATTTTCCGGTACTTATTACCAACAAAACCAATGCCCTTAAAATATGATAAAACCTCCTTTCTCGTGTAGGTACACTACAATATTATACGTAGGTACATACATCAACATTCCTATTCATAGTCAGCGCCACTGTGGCGCCGCCGTCTGCCGGCCTATAGTTAATGTCGCCCAGGACTGATGGGACCCCTTCAAAAATATCATTGTGGAAGGTAATTAGGTCAAGTGTCTTATGATTGGTAAACATAGGTAAACCTCACCTTTGTGGGTACCTACGTGACCCATCTCAAAGAGAGGACGTCACTTACAGGATAAACAAAGGACAACTCCAAAGGGAATAAAAACATCATTAGGTACCCTACTTTTGTTTTACGCTAGCGGGGAAAGGAGTCTGTAGGTAGGTATTCCGGAACCTATCTGAATAATGTGAAAAATTATAAAAATAAATATTCTAAACACCTCACATACCGGACCGCCTAATAACCTTGAAAAAGTTAAACAGCACCGAAGGTATATTCGTTCCAATGCAGGTGTAATATTCGCGTAACTAATTATTATCAGAAAACATTTCAGGCTTAGTGGATTTTTATTAGCATTAGTCTAGTACTATGCTAAATGAATTTATAACATTGGAAATACATTACATTTATAAATATTAACTGAAGCTCAAGTTTATGTATAGCTTCGCTTTTCGCGGTCACATTTTTTGCAAGCAAATACAAAATTCAGTCTTTTCTAAACGAGCAGTTTTTCTGCCTGCCACTTTTGCGATTGCAACCTCTTCTCTTTGAACCTCTTAGTTCGAAGTTTACCTCTTTAATGTTTATTGAGGTATTTTTTTTAAATACTTAACACTTTATTACACACACTAAACACTACATCCCACACACACCTACATATACATAAATACACATGCTCACTGCATGTCTGCTGTTATTCACACTCCTTGTGTTACCTAAGATTAGTTTTTGTTATTATTTTATTTTTATTTCTGTACAGCTGTTAGTACAAATCATTGACACTATCTTGTTTCTGATTGTGAATATTAACAGAATCCACTTGGCTGAACACTATCTTTTAAGATACAGGCTAGTCCTAGTTTAAAAGATAGTCTACTATTGCATCATAATGGAAATATTATTTTCAAACAATGTTAACAGTGCAAAGTGCCATGTTTTTAGGAAATAAATACTTTATTGTTAAGATGCTTCTGTAGAACGAATTTAGAATTGTATTTGTTTGCCTCTTAACAGCAGGATTGAGTTTGAGTATTTGTAGTAAATAATTTAGTAAGACTACTCCTCGCAATACCGAATCTAGCTATCGGGTATGCCCGCCGCCAACTTAACATACCTAACTGTCGAAATCTGGGTGTATTGTACGCATCTGCGTACCCCCTCAGAACATACAGGCGTCATGTTACGTCATGATTTTGTATAAACAATAAACATCTAAGCGATTGCAGCAATCACGGCAGATTTGACATCTATTTTTGAAGAGTTCCGTTGTTGTATTGTATAACGGGCTGGTGTCCGCAACTCCACGTCAAGGCGCGTATTTTGCGTACGGGTGGGAACTATTCGATCCATCCCAATTCCCCGAGAAAGGCCTCGCGGAGATTACCTGGGTTACCAAAGTACTTTGCCCTGTATGTTGCAACCACTGGGCAGTGCAGAAACACGTCGGCTGCTGTCTCGTCTTCCTCCATGCAGGCACGGCACAGGGGGCTGTCTGAGACTCCTGAGACAAAGAGGTGTTTATTAAAAGAGCCGTGTCCGGTTATGGCGGCTGTAACTGTGCGCAGCTGTGGTTTGGTCAACCGCAGCGCGCGATTGGTGCAGCGGCAGTCGATAGCAGGAAGTGCTTCCTTGGCCTGCCTACTCTCGCCGTGGTCCAGCCACAGAGTTCCATTGTTTATCTCCGAAGATCAGCATTAGATGTTTACAGAATTTAAATGGGACCACAGGGGAAGCACCATCTTTCAAATAAAAAAAGATCCTCAAAATCGGTTCACCCAGTCGAGAGTTCTGAGGTAACAAACACAAAAAAAAAAACATGCGGGGCAGTCTGGGGACTGCCGATAGAAGTGACAACTAAGTAACTTGTGAATTGTATCGTCGAGCTATGTGTGTGTGTGCGTGTGGGTTTATGTGAAATGTATAATATGTGTTGTTACTAAAACATCATCATCATCTGTCTAGCCTTTCCCCCACTATGTTGGGGTCGGCTTCCAGTCTAACCGGATGCAGCTGAATACCGGTATTTTACATAGAGCGACTGCCTATCTGACCTCCACAACCCAGTTAGCACTGGGTAATCGGCCCCCTTAGTAAGACTAGTTTTTAGACGAAACAAATCAAGGGCGGCCTGGCAAATAATTAACAAATCAAAATTTTGCCTGCCCCAAGAATCAATATCATCTCTATGTAAAGATAACTTAATTTTTACGCACCCAATGGATATAGCAAATGAATTTAATAAATATTTTATTGAGGCTGTTGAAAACAATCAACAAACGAAATGTACGTCAGCAAAAAAAGTATCTAGTGAAAATGTGACATCGCATTCATTATTTATGTTGCCTGTTGCAGATGATGACATAGTTAAAATAATTAACAGCTTGAAAAATACTAATACTGTCGGACACGATGGTATATCAACCAAAGTGATAAAATATGTCAAGGAAATTATAGCGCCACCACTGTCACATGTAATCAATCACTGTATAGCTGATGGTATATTCCCAAATAGTTTAAAAAAAGTAATCATAAAACCCCTTTTTAAAAGAAATGACAGAACTGATGTTAAAAATTATAGACCAATTGCAAAAATTCCGGTATTTTCAAAAATATTTGAGAAAGTGATTTATAATTCCATTTATGCCTATTTCGAAAAATTTAAATTATTTTGCAATGAACAAAAGGGATTCAGAATAAATGTCAATATTAATATGGCACTGTTTGACCTACTATCAAGCGTCTTGACATCGGTCGACAAAAAGAAGCATGTTTGTGCGATATATACAGACATGACGAAGGCGTTCGATTTTGTCGATCACAAAATTTTACTGCAAAAACTACATGGTTATGGCATTAGAGGGAACATTCTTAAGCTTCTAGAATCATACCTAAGTGACAGATTACAATGTACGGAAATCTCTAGAATATGTCCTAAAACTAAATTAGAAACCACATATACCTCTGAACCAAGGTACATAAAATATGGCGTGCCTCAAGGTAGCGTTCTGGGACCACCGCTTTTCCTGATATATATAAATGACCTCCCAAAATTCATAGGGCAAAAAATGGTACTCTTTGCAGACGATAGCACAGCTATTATAGAATGTAATAATCTAAACAATTATAAAAATGACATTAATAATACTTTAAATAAAATAATAAATTGGCTTTATAATAATAATCTTATAATTAATTTAAATAAAACAAAAGTAATGCACTTTCACCAACGGCTTGAGAAACCACTAGTTAATGTGGCTTATGATAGTCATGAAATAGGAGAAGTCAGTACTGCAAAGTTCTTAGGTATAACTGTAGATGAAAAACTGAATTGGAAACGTCATTTGGAGGAAATTTGCAAGCGATTAAGTAAATCAGCATATTTGTTATATCAACTTTCAAAAAAAGTAAATACTGATACACTTTTAATGGCATATCATGGACTAGTCGCCTCAATTCTGCGGTATGGTGTTATTTTTTGGGGACAATCAACAAATAGAGAACTTGTTTTCAGAATGCAGAAAAGATGTTTGCGATGTATGTGTGGTTTAAAAACAACTGATAGTTGCATTCCATATTTTAAAAAGTTAAAAATATTACCTCTACCGGCTCTATACATCCTTGAAACTGCACTGTTTGTAAAAATAAATCCACATTTATTCAGAAAACTATGTTCAGTTAAGAAAACTCCGATGCGTACACAATATATTAGTGAAATGTAAAACAGCTCTAATGAAAAAAAGCTTCTTTGGTATTGCACCCCAAATATATAATAAAATACCCGATGAAATAAAATGTATGCCGTTGCAAAAGTTTAAAAAAACGCTTAACGCTTTACTGCTTGAAAAATGTTATTACACTTTAGACGAGTTTCTTAATGACGAATCTCTGTAACTGTATGACATGAATTTTAATATTTTACATTTATATAATAATTAATCTTAAATTTATCTCTAATAGAATTGAATTGACTTTAAATCTTGACATGAAAAGGAATTGATTATGAATAATGAAATTTTACTTAATTTTGCATGTGTTAATACAATCATATTATGGTACTATAATACTTTCATAATTTTATTTTAGTTTAATTTAATGTAATAATTTAGAATATCATAATAATCGTTGTTTTTTTTTTTTTGTTAAAATAATTTGTATGCCAATTGGCAAAACATAGCGCACTACCTAATTTTTTAAGATCTTTTTGTAATTATTACCTATGTTTACGAATAAATGATTACTTACCTACTTACTTACTTACCTAGACTTTCGGCCACTGACTACCTGTAACGACTGTCAAAGATCTACAAATGACAGCCGGGACCAACTGCTTAACGTGTTTTCCGAGGGGTTTGGCACTTTGTTTTGTTCTACGAAAAAGATGTAGGTAAGCTAGAAAACTAAAATGAGACAACAACATCAGAGTAAAAGCGACGAATTACATAATGTTGCCACCAAAAATACTCTTTCATACTCTCCAAAATAATGAGCTTATTAATTGATTTTTAAAGTAAACTTCCCATAAAATTACCCTTTGCTATTATTCTGATGCCAGAAAACGTTTGTAAGGATATATATATATAATGATATATATATATAATGATGATGATTATATTATAATTATCGGCACTATCGAGGATTTTCAATTTGACTTCATTTTCATTATCAGCGACCCCAAAAACCACGAAAACGACACCCATGAAGAAAAAACTGAAAATTTTCGTTGGCGCCATCTTGGATTTTCATTTTGACTTACTTTTCATTATCAGCGACCCCAAAAACCACGAAAACGGCACCCATGAAAAAACCGAAAATTTTCGACAGCAACATTTTGGATTTTCATTTTGACCTCATTTTCATCATCAGCGACCCCAAAAACCACGAAAACGAAACCCATGAAAAAAAAACGAAAATTTTCCTTTTTTTTGTTTGTGAATTATGAATTTGATGAAAAAGGAAAATTTTCGTTTGTTATGTATTTTAATAGCGAAATATCCGTTTTCATTCCCTTTTCCCCCTTCGTACCCGCCCCAGTCGTTACACTGGTTGCCGCGCATGCCTATGTGGTGCTACGCCGTAGCGGATCGCCTACGAGTTACGAGTGCTACGAAGCGTGACCGCACGTTACGTGACGATGAATTCAATGTTTTTCCTTCACCCAAAAAGTGCTCAACGCGCCTAAAGAAGATTTCACTTGAAAAAAAAACAGTCGAATTGAGAACCTCCTCTTTTTGGAAGTCGATTGAAAATCCTAAGATGCTGGAGTTTGAAGTCTTTCAAAGTTAAAATAAGTACTTTTGTAAACTAGAACAAGGCAACGACATCGGAATCTGATTGATGTTCCCGAAGAAATCGTGTTTACTGTGCCATAAAACAATTTCTAACGATATTCGTCGGCACACCGATTGTTGCAGAAATAGAATTTAAGTTTCTCTAAAAATATATCCAACCCCGCATCGGAAACGCCGGCTTAAGGCAAGCATCACCTGGTGATATGCAAGCCGCGCGTTCCCAACACGAAATCGGTCGACGAACCGGCAAATCTGGGCCAAGAAAGCATATTTCCTGAACATTTTCGCCTAGAATATTTTCCGCTGCATTTGCTATTTTCTTTAGATCTTTCTCATATTTTGGAATTGTAACGCAACGGTGACACTAGATTCAAATGAAGGCAATATTTGACTTACTGAATCTACTAATCTTACGTAACCTTGTGACTAAGAATGAGGATAAATTAAAAAAAAAGTCTTTCTATGTCCTTTGAAAAGGATCTGCTAAGTTTGGGCTATCAAAAAATTGCACAAATAACTCATGTAGAGCCAATGTGCAGTGATTAGTGACACTTACCAACTTTCATTGAAGTGGATCTAATCTAAGAATATGAATAATCTGCAACGTAACTAGAGATCAACTAGAGGCGTGACGATGTGCAATAAAATTTGCATCGATTACGGCAGGTGTTAATGATTAAACGTCTGATGGACCGAGAACCACAGAGTTTTGATAGACTGGAACGAATATCCACGAGCGCCAGCTCTCGAAACAATAGATTCGGATTGGACATTGATTCACGCGTCGCGTTTAAATGTTGCATTCGCGGAACGCATACTGTTACATCTACATGAGTTCACCAGAAGTGTCCGAACGGTATCATGATTCCGGTTCTAATTAAAGCGAAGTGATTCAGCGGCCCCACGCCATGTTAATTTGCCTAAAATTCGCATAATATCTAACGGATCGTGTTGTGGAAAGCTGTCAAAAATTCTTAATTACAGAGTTCGGGCTTTGCTCATTATTTGCTCTGAAATTAAACCCAGTTTACTAATTGCCGCACATATTTCTGGTGAACAATAGGCCTGACACTTCGAAGTAAAGCGTATTACTTTCGGAAATATGAATTACCAATAATATTTATGGGTGTGGGTACTCCTATCTTGGTTACGGCGCAGTGTTTTTAATACTTATAAAATTTATGGCGTAGCTAAGGGGGTTATCTTGCTCAACCCCGCGTTATGGTGACCTATTTACTTGTGCGCAGTGTGTAATCTGTGCATTAATATCTGAAAATAAATGACGATAAACGCACGAAAGCTTTTTATAGCGCAATGTTGATTCGAAATTGAACCGAAAACTACATTTTCTACATCATCAGCTGGATGCTACGCACTGTATCAATCGCTCGAAGCTCCATTTGTCTACGGGCTAATAGTTACACAACCGTTCGTGTCTAAAACGACAAATGAGTTAAATTTATTGTAAATGTTACAGCTAATAACTCCAGAATTAGCTCCTATGTTTACTTATTGAACCGTATGTAGACGACGATATAACAATTAACAATGCTTTGAGTGAGAATGCTCGCCACCACTTTTCGTTATCTAAATAAGATACAGTAGTCAGTTTCTAAAAACATTAAACATGGTTTATTGTTCCACTAAAATCGTTAAGAGTATTTACGTCATAGCTTAAAACGTAAATGTTGTAACAACAACCACTAATTATTGAGAGTTATGGCTTCAAAATATAGTTTCTCGTTTTAAACTGCTTTCGTACCCTAAATAGCATTGTGATAAATATTGCACTGACTCGAAGCACGCTTGGAACGGTTCATTCAGTTACCAACTGTAAAGCTCCGAAAATATCATTATGGAGCAACGGCCGGGAATCTCAATGGTTTTATTATAGACCTCATCTATTATGCATTTAGTGAAGTCCAATCACGGGTCGAGGCAGTAAGCGAAAATCGTTACCGATTGCTAAATTTAGAAGAGAGTACGAAGTGAGACATGGATAAAATTATGACTTGAGTTCTCGACCCATAAGAGATTGTGAGCGATGCACTCACTGAACAAGGGTTCCCCTATCCACAGTCCGTAACGTCATGTTTTATACTCCGCCCTTAATTCCGAACGATGAAAGCTGCCGTGTTCATTACGAATGACGTCATGGGTTTATGCGTCATCGTAAATAATATACACTTTCCAATTACCGTCAAAGCTGGTTGAAAAGAAAAGTAAGAGATAGGCTCAACTGGAGTCTTTATAGCGGCGTGTGCTGGCGTGGGCGCAATAAGACCGGAGTTTTATCAAGTTACCATCTAATTTAATCCCATATTTTGTTTCGTAATGTCTCGCAAACAATGGAGTATGTGTTGCCGTGTTCCTTTATTATTTATAATTTATTCTAAAGCTTTCGAAGGGCAAAAGGATGTAGCTGTGAGTGTGAATTTCGAAAGGAGCCTAGCTTGTCATTATACATTACAATGTAAGGCGTCCTACGCAAGGAAGGTGTCTGCTTCATGAATTAACATCAGACGAGGATTGTTCTTCTTGACTGAATGTATTGGACGTGTTCATTACGAGAGTACGTGGATGAAAAGATTACATTTTCAAGACTTGCATCCCAAACCATGAAGCGTGAACAGCAAGGAAGTTGATTGTAGCTTCTAACTAAAACTTTTACGTGGAAAAGCTTATTTAATGAGATTCGCAAAGAGCACAAATGTAGGGAATGCTGCAACAAATGCACGTTTAGGCAATGCGAATACACTTCCACGAAGGAAATCTTTTGCAAACTCTCCTGGCATCTGCACATCTGCGGAGCACACCGTTTAACATTTAGCTTAGCAATTATTCAGCGAGTTAAACTTTGCCCACAAAGTTACTGTTCGCGACTGGCTCAATCTCTTACCTCGTGTTGAGGAAACTACGTAAACATCCTGTTAAAAAAAAATGGCCTATATAAAAATCTGACTAATGTTCATATGCAAAACATCGAGTACAACAGTGTGTTAATTGAAGGATGACTAAAGGATCCAAAAAAATAACGGTATAGCCGTGGCCCGTGAATAATTGATGCCCAGAATTGAACTGCTGTGTTTATTTATTTTAATAAAAGAAGAAAAACACGGCGAACGACTTCAACTTATTTTAGAACCGCTACTTTTATTCTTATTTGGAAAACGCCTGAAGAACTTGCCAAGTATTTACCGATAAAAAATATTCCATGACAACAACAGATTAAAGATTATAGGGCAATGTTCTGCGTATTCCAAATATGGACGAGCGAATGTCGCCGTCCACCATTTTGGGTTTAATGAATTCAAAGCCGTTGACTCGATGAAGCAAGATGCAAATATGTACTTAGTAGCCTTAATAAACACGCAATAACACTTACGTAAATTCAATCTAGTTCAGTAGTTATAATGCTAACACGTTATAACTGGATGATTTTAATGAATTTACGACGATAAACAGATTAGAATGATGTTACGTTACGATTCTGAAATCGTGAGTCGAATGTGCATTTTCAGAATATTCCGTTGCAAAGACTAGAAAACTGTTTCAACTTTGTGAATCATACGTGCTCTTATAACCACAGTGAAGCGCTGTTTACCGAGCATCGGAACTGCATCAGGACAACCGGAACATATCTGTGAACAACGAACGGTGAACGTAAAGCGAAGTCGATGCTATTGAGCGTAGCGTGGAGAAATAGACTCTTTTGGGGGTTGACCGACTCCGAATGTGAACAATCATTGTTCACGTTAACTGTAGTCAAACGGAAGTAACGGATAGTCAATAAACTGTTGTGATACATAACGCAGACGGCATCACGACTCTCTGTAACGGGGACTTTTAGTCAGAAAACGCCTGTTCACGTAACTTTGACCTTCTATGTGATCAATCGTCGATGTATTTTCGATTTTTCGACCATTCGGCGAAAATATCGTCTTGACCGGGAAGAAGCCGAAGAAAGTTCTGAAGCAATCACAACTTTGAGTCTCGTTTATATAAGCTTCATTTCTTAATATAGGCGGGCGGAGCCGCGCTCTACTTCATTTCCGCAAATGCAAGTATCTGGGATCGTTCTAAATTTTACAGCATATTAAAAACGTTGCAGCCGAAGTGCAAAGCGGCGCCCTACGTTTGTAGGATAGGATAGTAGGACGCGATTGCGACTGTAGATAGCATAATCCATTAACCGACGTTCCAGTAACATCGTTACGTTTGGGTACAGCATTTACATAGAGACGAGCGATGGAAATGTATTTCCATTCGCGCCCAAATTCTATGCTGATTTTGTTCAGCGCACCAATTTTCACCGTAATTGTTGTAGATCATAGATTTTCACGTTAGATAATGGTGCAATAAAATTGTACCAATCATGTTCTTGTTTTACACACTGGAGTTCGAATTATCTGCAATCAGAATTTTCACAACCATTAAGCTCTCGAAATTACGATGGTGAATTTACGAGTATGTATTTGTTTCAGAGTTAATGTTAAAACCTGGGACTGTTAATCGTATAGCTGTGTAGTTCTCAGATCTCTACCGTTTAATTTAGAACTGAAAGAGTTAGAAAGTATTCTTCCCCGCAAATTGAATGTTTTGTTAATGAATGATTGCACATCAGCTCAAGCAGCCGCGAAAGTAAAACAGGAGATTGAAGAGGATTCACTCAAGACGAGGAGAAAGTTTACCCTGTCTTTCAACAAGCTTATAACTTCGGAAGGAGGTGGGGAGCCACATAACGGCAAGTTTTGTAAACTATTTCATCATTCTTGCACAGCTTAGAAACAGTTTTTGGAAACAAATGTGCTGAGGGAAGTACCTACATTGTATCAATCCGTAAGAATGGAATTGTGGAGCGTGAAATTGAAGATACTGTTGTGCAGTACATTTTCCTGTTTTGTTTCTCTTTTGTGCATCATTGGGTATGTGTGCCGCTTTACCATTCTATTTTCCAAACGTGACGTTTTCTTTTCGTCGTAAAATGGGATAAAAAAACGTTTTGCCTTTGATATTAAGTGGTATTTCGTAGTTTGTTTAGTCTGTTGGCTTGTTGACACATTTAGGGTTACCACACTTATCACGATGAGTATCGTACGGAGTCATTTTTTTAAGATGATGGTATCTGCTGCCAAACCAAATACGTATTACGAACAGATGTATTGTTTCAAAAACTTTTGTATTACGACACGTTAGTTTGGAAAATATTATGATCTTTTCCTTATACCGTGCGGTAATGTCTACTCCTTGGGTTGTACGTCATTATCCACGTCTGATAACGAAAAGTGGCTCGTCTCACACTTAGTTCTTTGACGTTTCAAACACGAACAAATCAGTTGTTCAAACACTGTTTTAAGCTTTCACGGTTCATAACTATACTTAAAATATCACTTACGGGATATCTTCCGTAATTACTTATTGTTTATTTTTGAGCTCCCGATATTTCGACGCTGTTGCAAATCAGTTATTTAAAAAAAAAAAAACAATCCTGACTGACAAATCAGAACTACCCCAGCTCAGTTACAAAAAGTGTGAAATGGATGCACTCAAATGCGTTCCCTGAAAAGAGGGGTCTAGCATACAATGGGTTGAAACTGTCTGCACCCTTGAAATGTATATCGTTTGCCATGGTAACGCCTGTTTTGACGAGGGTGTAGCTACTGATACATTTAAAACTGTATTTGTGTTCGCAGATATTTTTAAATATACATGAAAACTATCAAAATGTTATTTATTATGCTTATTATGTTTTCCAAATACGTGGTTTATATTTTGTTTTCTACTGTCATTTGTTTTTCTTAAACCATGTTTGATATTATGAAATTATTCTCTCTATCCTGAATAAACAAAACTTGTCAGAAACAAACCCAATATAATTGAGTTACGTGACCGAAAGTTTGTTCCAATATCAAATCTCCAAAAATAGCTGCCCTTTGATAAGTAAAGAAAGCAACATAAGTGGGTTCCTTATTCGTGTTACTTATCACTAACTCAATGCGTATTTCAACCATCAACTTGAAAATTAGAAAGTACTTAGTCATCATATTTCTAAGTATAGAGTTCTTATACCTGCCTTTCGTCTTCGTCAGCGTATTGGAGGTTGAAGAGGTTCATAATCGTCCGTCGAGGTGATCCCGCAGTGGGTCAACGAGTTTGACACAGGTCGAGGACTGGAGATAAGGTACATCATTCATGTACTTGTCAATGACCTGGTGACAGACCTTTTTGAAGCATTTCGGGTGTCTAAATTTGTGGCGTGGGAACGGAAGGAAGGAAATTAGGTTATAGTAACGTATTCACCCACTTATTTGATTTTTTCGCCTCATTGGAGTGTTTTGATATGCTCTAGTAATATTAGTTTATTAAACACAGACTAATGATATTTACATTATTTATTAATTATGATGAATGATTTTATAAACATTGCGGTATGCAAACAAATTATATGAGCATTGTACTCGTAATTGAATCACAGATTTTTATGGTCAGTACCGTTAGTAATGGTAGAAAAGGCCACAATAAAATGGTTTTCGTATTTTCATGTTTTGATATGAATTTGGTCTGGAACCTTGAAATGACAGAATTGAAATTACATTTTGGGCACAGTCAAATTTCCTGGCGACTCTTTGTCCCCAAAATTAAACGTCAACCACAAGCCTGAGTCCGCGTATTTTCCAATCACCGTTATTTGTTTCAATCGTTATTCCTTTATAGGCCTAGAAGGTATAAAATCTACTTTAATGTCTTTAATTACAAATAAGGTTTAGTTAGGGATCAGCTCACTTTACCATTTTTTATCATGAATAATAGAATTTGCAATAACGCCAATAAGTAGCTTCGCTCTGACGTCATATTAGGTCTGAGCAGACTTCACACACTTGATACTAAACTGAAGACTAAGACTCGATATTAAACATTACTAGCTCTTCACTCGTAAAGTCGTAATTGAACTGTGGAAAACTATTAAACCGTAGCACAGACCGTAGCAATTTATCTTCAGTAGATTATTCAACCGTAAGTCTAAGAACTTATGAAGCAATTTATTCTCGCCTAAATAGAAAACACTTGACAGGTCGCCATTATGCAATGTCTTAATATGTGGTAAATTAAAGTAAATACTTCGCCTACTATAACTTTCTAGACCCGACTAGAAGCTTCTGTGACAACTATGCACTACTTACTGATCCTCCTACGCAGACCTGTATTAGAAAGGAGCTAATGATAGAATGTAGCCACAGAATGTAGGGTATCTATTGATTACAATCGAAATGCCTTTGTTTCTATTGTGCCTGTCTTTGAAGCCATTTTCATCTAAAATGTAGTTCTCAGTACTCGCTTATCGTTGCTATTGTTTATTGTATGAATGAATATGAAATCTATTGCTAACTCAAATATAATTCATGAACGCTATTAAGACGCCACAAGTGACCTTAATTGGGCTGAAAATCACATATGGTCCGAAAGACAATGATATTCCCAACCTTTTTTTTCCTTTTTTTACATGCGAGTGCTCCCACCATGGTTTTAGGTCGCAAACAATGGTTTTCGTCTGAATAGCCACAGCTACGATGTACTAGGAGCCTATAAGACCAAAGCAGGTGCAGGCGAAGTTTTTGCCGCGAGCGTTGCGCACTGGGTCAACAGGTTCGCTCGAGTACCAGCTCGGAGACGCGAAGTCTCTCAGCCACTTACTTAGAGGTTTCATGTGCGCTACACACATAACAAAGTCACGTTGAATTCACCTTTGCGAGACTATTATACGAATGCTCCCAACCGCATGAATTTATGATGCAGTTTTGATTTCTAGGTACTGCACTCTACTTCTTAGGCAGCTGACGTCTCCAAACGGAAGCTCTATTGTTTGTTTAGTTGTGTCTCTGACGCTGTCTGAGAATTCTGTCTGGACCTTGGCTCGTGCCTACTTTGTATCTATTCTGTCTTTATCTTCATTATTGTTGTTGGCTTGGCAGTTCGTAAATTTTTGGCAGTTTCCGTATTTAATAATTCGTCGAATCAGAAGTGTTTTAAAATTGTGAGGATAATTTTATGCAAGTTGGGCTGCTGCGTTCGCCCGCTCTGCGTATTGATTTTTGTTATTTGCATCCCGTCTGCTCTCTTGTACATCTGCGGCTATTGTTGGACGAATCGAATAGTCATTTATATCCTTTAAATATACGGAGCAATTTTGTACAATGTTGGAATTATTATAGTATCTAAATTCGCCAAAGCTGACGTTACTGTTTGTTATCCTCGTGTTTATTGTTTGCGATGTAGAGAATAGACACAACAGAGATAGTTTAAATTGAAGTCTGTTTCACGTCGATTGTATCCATTTAGGCAACTGGACGTCTATTGTTTGTGTTTTGCATTGTGTTTATATTAGGCTGAATTTATAGAAGCACTAAGATCTGTATTAGACAGATGTAGTACTGTGCTGTTTAAAATTGCGTCTGACGTCAGTCTCTAAAGGTTGTATTTTCACTTTCCATAAGTACTGGGGGGTTGCTTTGTTAGCAAGTTTTTAGAACAAAGTAAGAGAAATGGGTTTTTGCGTAATGATGTTTTATGCGGCAGATCAACCAGTAACCAGGTGGCCTACCATGACGTCTTAAAGCTGGATTGTTTTAATGTCATTCCGGTGTGGGAAAGTGACGGAGCTATCGAGGACGTCTAGCGCCATCTCTTTCTCACTCTGGAATAAGATTAAAACAGTCCTGCTTTAAGACGTCATGGTAGGCCACCTGGTTACTGGTTGATCTGCCGCATAAAACATCATTACGCAAAAACCCATTTCTCTTACTTTGTTCTAAAAACTTGCTTAAGAAAGCAAACATTTAATAAACCTCATATGCCTACTAATCTCAATTCCAAATCAAAACTGATAAGTACAAGATAATATTCGTTGAGTAAATGTAACGTAACAGATTACCAATCCTTCTTGTTTGACGTTATCACGTCGAAAAGTAATTAGTGTAATCACCACACCCTTCCCAACACGTAATTATTTAAAGGTGTCTTCTGTTAATGATAGCTTAGTTACCGATATAACCGGGAGCTTTGTTTATACCTGTTGTGAAGGCGCTATTTCGAAATCTACCTGTTTTGCCTTTCCGTTGTCTGGAAATAGTCGTTCTCGTGTGCATGTATTTAGGTCGCGTCCGCTCCAGTTATAATTATCTTTGCTGATGCGTCGCTTCATCACCCACAAAGTGCCATTTCACGATTAGGCGTGGCATTGCTATGGTGTTTGAATACCATGCTTTTAATTTTCTATTTGTGCGCCATAAAGGCGATGCTTTTGATGTTTTTGAAATGGATTCTGCACTCTGATACCTCGTCTCTTTTGATGCATTAGAGGCTCATACTAAAACATTGAGTAATAGTTGCTATCTGACTACATTCCTAGGTCGGGAAAGTGTTAATGAGTTTTTCCATCAGAAATTTATCAGAATCAGCCACGGATCTGGATTTGTGCCCGGTTGATGGCAATAGGCTCGGCGCTTACATGAAACTTCAAAAATAACTGGCGAAATGTGGGTGTACTATTAGTGTACACCTCTTCCTAATCCTTCGGGGCTATTTGACTACAATCTCATCTTACATCATTTAAAGCAATAATCCTTGTTCCAGTAGCGTTTAATGATTATTAATACACTGTTTGGTTAGTTATTAAAACGTAGCTTTCATTAAGTCTTACCTCTCAGGTGAGTTACAGTCGATTTAATCTCCGCCGCAGCACTTTGATGGTATCACCTCCTGTCTTGAGTAAATTGAGTAATTACCGAGTGAGATTACTTGGTAATTTAAGGGGCGGAAGGTATCGATCACCCTGTTAACGTGACAGCATTACTCTCTGTGTGGCGGGATGTTCATTTTATAGATACTTGGTTACTGTTTATGTCGTGCTTATACTAAATCCAGATAACGATTTTGTAGCGATTAAAGCAATTCTAGCAATTCGATAAAACATGACGTCAGCAATAACAAAGAGTTCATTCACTTTGATATCTTCTATAGCTTTTCAATTCTTTTTAATTTCTTTGAAGTCGGAGCGATATTAGCCCTATAATATGGACTGACACTTTATACTTGTAAGTTCACTAGTCCATCAAACCTTTCACATAGAATCAAATTCAATAGATTTGATGGTCTATTGTGAATGTTTTCGAAAAGTTCAGTGACCTAACTATCTTTGGATAAGGCAATTATTGAAATGACATCAATCAACAGGTTCGTCAAGGTTGGCGTTCTGCCGCATTTTTTTTTGTTATGTTTAGACGCCCGAATGGCTGTCGGCTATAACATTTTTGGAAATCTCCATCTTGGGTTTCACCAATATCTATCGAATGCGATAGACCATCAGAGAAATTAGATTCGTCCAGGTGACTGTCTTGTAGAAACGACGTGGCTTTAGTATTATTAAATGCGTAAAATGCTATAGAAAATCTGATTGATGTGTGTTTTTTTGTACATATGACTTGACCCCTTGTAGAGATGATTCACTATTTTCTCTTTCGTGGTTTCGGGTCAATACTAGACAAGAGATTGTTGTCAATAATGCTGCTGTCGTAGATCTCATACGTAATAAATATTCACAACTTCCATATATGACGTCATTATGCTATGCGCGAATGTCTCGTGAAGTCGTGAATCATGACCTAGTTCATTCAACCGCTAGGTTTAATGCAAAAGCTAAATTCAAAAACACATGTAGGTTGGTTAAACACTATATTTTACGCTATATTTACGAACACCCTTTTTTTTTTTTTTTTTCGGATGGGAAATCATCAAATGACTTCTCCCGCTCTGGGTGGAGCAGGAGGGAGTGTGTATTGCTCTATTTTACGAGTTATCCTTTTCTTAAGAGGTCAGTTCCAGGAGTCATAACTAGGCAAATTGTTTATTTATTTCTTCCATGATTTTTTTCATATTACTAGTGCTCACGGGAGCTCGTTCGTGGCTAAATAATAACAGCCGCTCGGGTCGATCTTTAGGTTAAGCCGTGCTTGCCTAGGTTGGTCTGTGGATGGGTGATCACTACATACAGAGTTTCCTCCGTGCCTCAGAAAGCACGTTAAGCTGTTGGTCCCGGCTGTCATTTGTAGATCTTTGACAGTCGTTACATGTAGTCAGTGGCCCAAAAAAGGGTATCGTATTACCCAGTACTAACTGAGTTGTGGAGGTCAGATAGGCAGTCGCTCCATTTAAAATACTGGTATTCAGCTGCATCCGGTTAGACTGGAAGCCGACCCCAACATAGTTGAGAAAAGGCTAGGTAGATGATGATGACTTAGTAGTGACTCACTGCCCGAGTTCTTGAAACTGAGTTAACCGCAAAATAAATCATTGTAGCTACTAGCTAGGTCTATCTCAATTTAGTATTTTAGTAAATCGTCCAGACAAGTAATAATAGGTTCGCCCTTACAAAGATTGGGTAGTTCAGTGCACCCTTTTGCCCTTTGCTCAGTGAGTACGTCTCACTGCGCTGAGCCGTCAGTCTGATCTAGAAATTCAGTTAATATTGTTTACTGTTAGCCGAACACCGAATCATATTATTCATTTTTAATAAATATTTTACAAAATCAAAAAATAATTTCATCTGCGTTTAAATTATTCATGCTTGCGGTCTCAAGTTCATTTCATCGTTAGATAAAAAGTTGTGGGTTTGTCTAAAACTTTTACTTGGATGCAAAAAAAAAAAAAAATTATTCAAGCATCATTTCGATTATTTGCGAGTATTTTGCCAGGGTCAAGTTTGCTTGAAGGCTGAACTAGTCGTGCGCTCATTCATGCGCGAGAGCACGATCTTATTTCATTCATTTTCACTAGCGACTGCGGTCCGATGCTATAAAACGTCTCCTCCTAAAAATCGTATGTTTTTGATAGTTCAGAGTTTGAGACAGATGTTGAGCTTTTTCTAAGTCGTTTATTTATTTTTGTACCTATACACAGGTACAACATACATACATAGGTACAACCCACATGAAATAAGCCAACAATAATTGATCCCCAAAATGTATTAAAACTTAATTCTTTTAAAAAAGCTTAATTATAAATAATTATTACAGATTGGTAACATTGAACGAAATAAAAGGTAATGTCATTCACCTCATACGAGTAGAGCAAGAGACGAAAGCTAGTGACCGAATAAACCGATTGATATTCAAAATAATTATTATTCTGAAAGGCATTCACTCAATATTAATGTGGGCGCTGCTCACTAACTACTTAGTGCCTACATTTCAAACTCTGTGTAGCATTTCATCAGTTCATCATTTTGTAAGTCTATAATTATAATTACTACCAATTAAATTTTCCCGATAT
This sequence comes from Xestia sexstrigata, assembly GCA_941918905.2. Taxonomy (NCBI): domain Eukaryota; kingdom Metazoa; phylum Arthropoda; class Insecta; order Lepidoptera; family Noctuidae; genus Xestia; species Xestia sexstrigata. The sequence continues at coordinate 6,622,051 of OW799217.2, read as the reverse complement.
GGAACATCGAGATGGACGAATGAAGACATCTGGCACTTAAGAAGATCATTCGAATGATTGGATTATGATCGGCTAAAGTCGAAATGCGGTTATTTAATTGACAATGAAATAAAGAATAGCGATATTCATTTTGGCTTGCCGTGGAATCGATAATAATGGCAACGTTTTAACAAAACCGTCACGGAGTATTATCACATTTAATTCTTCGTTTTGTTACTTATGGATAATAGCGTGAATGAAACATGATGTCATTTCGGCAAAAACTCGGCATCGGTTCGACGCCGAGGCTACAAATAGATATTTTAAGGAAAACCCTTTTGTTTTTAGTGATGCAAACAACGAGTTGTTTACTAACTAGAAACAGATCAGTATTTCATAATGGTATGAGTAGATAACTTCAGCTGAAAGACGTCCACTGCTGGACATGGGCCTCCCCCAATTGCACGGGACTGTGCGTCTCACATCCAGCGGATCTCTCAACCTTCACCAGGTCATCAGTAACTCAGTATCAGTCGCATATTACCAGTCCCCCTATAACTCATGAAAAATAGGCAATTAGCGACATTAACATGAGCAGGGCATAATTCATTTAATAATTCTGCGTTAGAAAGCTGAATGCTCCCTGGCTAAAAGCGATTCCTCACCCCTCGGTCCCGGAATGCCAGGCCCGTTACACAAATGTCGTGCCCCACCCACATCAGCTGCTCCATAGAATGCAGCACTGCATACTCTTTGAGGGGCATCTCCCTGAGCACATGCCAAAACGATTTAAACTCTTGCTTTTTCGCCGAATAGAAAAAGTTTTCACATTTGAAAAGTCATACGTTGCCTAATGCACAAAGAGTCGTAGACGAAAATGAGTGATACAAAAGTGATATGAAAAATGTACTTACACGTACGCCATGAATTCTGCATTCAATAACATACAAATTCAACGCTGGTAATGTTTATTCACTACATGAACGATGGACTCTACCGAAAGCGCCATATTAGTAGTCCTGTTCTGAGGCCTTACTCTCTAACGTCCGTCCGTCCGTCCGCCTCTATCCGTCTCTCTCGCGCACGTCTGCAGATGAGTGCGAGTGAGAGAGACGGATAGAGGCGGACGGACGGACGGACGTTAGAGAGTAGAGCCCCTGGGCCGACACAATTTTGATTGCCATCGACACACTAAGAAGATGAACGCTGGTGGGTCTAGAACTCTAGACTATGACACTGAATTCATGGTATTGGTAGCAGTTTAAAAAAAAATATTTTTTTAACTTTGCTTTTAATTTTATAACATATAATCATAATTGTAATTCCTTTAGTTACTTTTTACTAAGTAATATGTGTTACCAAACGGCAATAACCTTGGCTGTCAACTTTGTAGCGACACTCTCAATCCTGTTTAGAGAATCAATGGCTGAACGCTGACCCCTAAAATACAGGTCCAGGCCTAGTTTGGGGGTTAGGATCAGATTTGTGGAAATACACTCGTGTGCTTTCTTATTGTGACCAGCTTGTAACATGTATTTTTAAAGTGTCAAACAAATGTTTTTATTTTTTATTTATTTATTTAGTTTGTGCGTTGATGTCCTTGGTGATAGTTTGGGCCAAATAGAGTCACCACCGGCTTAAACCAATTCAACAAAACGATACTCTTCTAAAAAAATAAAGGGTCCGCAAAAACATAATAGGTAAGCATTGGAAAATTTTTCGTGTTTTTATACTTTATAAATAGCGTTTCATATGGCAAAAACATCACTTTCTTTTGATTACATCGTTGCGTCGTCGAAAAACCTTTCCTGTTACAAACGTCAAATATGAAAATGTTAAGGCTGAGAAACTTATTACATTTTTGTTGTTCAAAGTGACACAGTTGATCAGAAAATTAAACGAAAAACGACGTAAGTAAAGGCTCATTATGGGAATGAAGATTTTTTGTTCTTTCATACATTTTTGGTTGTAAGAACTCTCGTGTCGACAAAATAACTCAAATAACATCCTTTTGTTTGATCCTTCTATTATTAGAAAATACTTTTCTTCTCACATTCTTCTTATTCATTTGGTATAGTTTATTAGCGTGTATTTTTTCCACTGTTTGACGTCTTCCGTTTTTTCTCTGTCCTCCTAACTAATCTTTATCTTTTTATTAGTCTGTAATTAATCGTATTTATTACTTTCATCTGAAACTGGTTTGTAATTGTAACACATTTTCTTATAGATATCAAATATATCAATTGCATTGTCTTACATAATTATTGCTAGCACTTGATTTAAAGCCACAGACCCCTTCGTTAATACGATTTTATTTAGTTTCGAAAGTACATTCTGTTCTGTTTTTATGTTACTTGACTATAACTATTATCTTTATTACGGTATTATGATAGCTACTCCGATTACATTTATCATGCAACGAGGTGTTATGTTGCGAATTATTGCATTTATACAATCACTGTAAAAACCAGTTTAAGCTGCATATCGTATGATCTTTACAGCAATTTCAGTTATAATCCTATGATAAAAACATAATATGTAAACAAAAAATAATAAATTTCAGGAAAAAGAAGAGTTTTTAGTGCATTACACTTCATCATAATTAATTGATAAAGTCCTAAAAATCATTCATAAATGTCATTAAAGTAGATATAACTACAATAATCAATCCAATCCATATCAAGAAGTAAAGCTATTCTTAGGTCAAATGGAGATAAATATTATGAGAAACTTGACGTAACAATTTCGAAGTTCTTTCATTATGAAGACACTTGGGCTTTATAGGATGCCGAAACTACAAAGAAATCAATACACGTGATGGAGCGTCGGGTAAAGTTTAAGAGACCTGCCACACACGCCGAACGCAATAAATCTTCTTTATGTTTGCTTACCAAATGTCGCCTGAAAATACAAAGTACAACAAGCGAATTTGGACGGAGCCGATCGACACGCTTGCAGCGTTCGGGCGTGGTCCTCGTATATTTTTATTGCCTCACTTTGTCGGTGTAAAGGATACTTAACTTTCGCACAGCATGGTGTACCATTTGTTCTTGTTACATCTTATCAAAGACCGTGTTTATTGTTTTCTTCGGAACATTAAGGTTTTAACCTTAATGTTCCGAAGAAAACAAGATGATTTGAACCTATAAGCAAATTCCATGCCCCAAACAAACTTCCATCGCGACTTGCTGGATATTTTCACCCAGTTAAAATTAAACGATCATGAGGAACAACAAAACGTCCGCAGTGTGCGAGATGCCGTGACTTCGGTAATTTATTACCGTTTTCGTAGCATCTGCACCAGATTTTCTACTCACCAATGTATGGTTGAGTCAATATCGTTGAATGATTTACATTGTTTCGCGTTTCTTAATTGTTTCATTTATTAAAATTATCATCCTTTGTTATTAAACTCCTTGGGCATCTGTAAATAGAGTTAATATTGTATCTTTAGATGGATTCTACTTCAATAGCCCTTTATTGGCTGTGAACTTAGTGGCCGCCGGTTGACTGCACTCTGATTTTACGATGCGTATGAATCAGCGACAGTGCATTCATTAAAACGGGATGTGGACGTGTGTAACAGGACTTTTCGTTTATTTCTCATGACTAAGGTATTGTGTATCCCAGTCGCAGATAAGGATGGTGTTTTTACGCCCCAAAATTAACGACACACACTTCCCACTTCACTTTCACTTTCACTTAAAACTTAAAACTCGCAATGTTAGTGTTTGAGAAGCTGCGAGAACCGAACTAGTACACAATTGCTGGATATATTTAGAATACCAACAAAACATTTGCAGGAGAGTTGGGCATGGCCCCATTTAATTTGACTGTAATAGATATAAATATAACAGCTAACTTGAATACTGAGAATCAATTAACTCTGGTTTTTTCTAGAGTTAAAATAGTTCTAGTTAGGAATGCATGAAGGCTTAGCGTGACAATACTAAATTGAAAAAAGAAAATATATGATCACATTAGACACACATTGAATGTGCGTGTGAAGTTATAGTATTATTTAGAAACACGTTTCAAAAAAATTATATAGTCTGGTAGTTTAGTTTCCCAACTAAAAGCGCTGAGGCAGAAAGATACGCCTATTTTTTTACACTCACTGCGGAAACAAGCACACTCGAAATGCAAACATAATTTTTAACAGCGCACGAGAGAAGTTATCAAAACGTGGTGTTTGCAAGCGTCCTCTTTTTCCGCCACTTTATGCAATCGGTTTTAAAGTGTCATCGGGGAAATTCAACAAACTTTTCGACTCTACCTTTCAACTACTTTGCTTTGTATAACGAATTTTACGTCTGAATTATTCAAGCTGAATCCTTCTTTTTTTTTGCGAAACATAAAACAATTTGCGTGTTTATGGCTGCTTTCTTCAGCTTTATTACCCAGATGTGTTGCCAATGTTGCTTTATTCTTGAATAAGAAACGAGGTAAAATGTTTTTCTTCATGGTGTATTCTGTACTTATTTCGTTCAGGTTTAATTCCATCATAATTCACTTTCCCTTTAACAGCACACTCCTCATAGCGTTAATGGTTTACCAAACGTGACTAAAATTACGCAAGATGAGACACACTCTTGTCAATGTTTATTTTGGAGTTGGATTCATCACGATGTGAAAGGGCCGAGGAGATATTTTTTTAACTTGCTACAAAACGTAGAGTTTATTTTGATCTATTTTAGTTTGAAAACTCCCAGGCTTGGATTAAGATGGTCCCAAAAGTTTTAAAGCTTCGTTTGCTAGAAATGATTTTCTAATCCTTTATTTCTGGACTAAATTAAATTATTTTCTACTATTAGCATTTCTATAAAGATGTTTATATTTGTTTGACAGTTTTAAGGTTTAACTTTTATTAGAACTCAGGGCAGTTCCAATCCATACTGTCTGTAAGTCAACCCTCTTGCTGGAGAGATTTATTGTTCTCTCCGCGTGTTCACCATTTATTGTTTGTTTTTGTTACTCGTTTTGTCAATAGACATCTGTTTTCGTTGCTTCTTATCGTCAGTCGGTTTGGGTTTAAAATACATTTTGGTCGTCGTTTGATATCTTCCGCCTTCGTGTTGTCATCTCTTTCGTTCACAGGTCCGTAAATTGTGGTGTATCGTTAGCTTTGTGTACATTCGTTATCATATCAGCGACAGTGACATAGGCTAGTTCGACGGCTCTGCTAGGTAGCGTTCGACACGCGCGCCCCCTACTGCGTTCCCCCCCGTCCCCTACCGCAGCCGTCTCCCTCCGTCGTCCGTTCTGAGTGATGCAGTCTGTATCGAGCGTTCGTAGGAACCTCACGTTGTTTCTTTAAAAAAAGCTTCACGAGTTCGAGCTTTTTAGTAATTATAATTATGTGTCTTCTGTTTTGTCATATGTTGTTCTTGTCGGGCATCTAATAACCTGATGTTTGTGGATTTGTGTTTATAAACTCATTAGTTGAGTTCTCAGCTGAACAGTGTTTGTAAACGGATTCGGTAGTGTCGGCATAGTTTATTTTAACTAAGTTCGTGACAGTGCTTTGGTGCTTTCCTCCTAACTACGGGATGTTTCTGGTGAATTAAGATCTTAGTAAAACTAAAGGTTGGTATCATTGAATTTTATATTACAGTTATTATAGAGATTCTGAAAATTTGCTTTGTTAACTGGAACGAATTGAATGAATTTCTGTGCATTTTTTCCTGAACCCATGTATCTTCAAATATTATTTACGATTAATTAGCTGAAATTTCATTATTTTGAATTTTTGTTCATACCGTTGTGATGACATAAATATTTAATTATCCCACGAATGCCCACGATCCTATGTAGGAGGGTGAATTCGTCGTGCACGAGTGAGACAGTGCTATTCTCCTTTAAAGAGGGGTTGCCAAGTCCATACAGTAACACGGTAGGGATTTCCGTGTGAATACTACAGGCAGTCAATTTACAGAATTGGTTTCCTTGGACTTAAAATTATAAGTAGCTTTTGAGTATCTTTTCTATACTTTGTCTCAAGGTTCATTTAAGTATCGTTTGTTTATTATAAGTTCCGAATCTTTAGTTAATTTCTCGGCTCATCGTATAATTGAATTCTGCTTCCTGTCGAAGTTTTAACAAAAGAGTTCGGGACTCATAGCGTAAACAAGTTCCAACATGACGATGTTTGTTAGAGCATGTTTATCTTCGTTGTCGATTTCACCTTTAACACCCCTGCTCATTATTTTATCTCACATGTCATTATGTAACAGAAACACAATGATTTTTCATAGGTAACTGGATTACTTTCACACGAGACGAGACAATACTTTCGTTTCACACGTTAGCTTTACCTCTCAAAGAGAGCTCATTGTGCCAGTAAGCAATTTCGAGTTTCGACATTTTGCTGTACAAAATTGGATGCTTATCTGCGATCACGCTTTCTAGTTTAACAAATAGATTTGAGTTTTTTCTTACATAATTAATGTATGATGGTGACTGGATTATCAGATTAGTCATGAGAACCAGGCATGAAATTTATGTGTCAAGCTTTATCGTTACTAAATGTTACCACTGATAAAATGAAACTATATCTCACAGTTCGTATTATTGACACGCTGTAAGTTTTTGAGTGGATAATTCTGAAATCAGGAGATATTCATCGCGATCCTTCCAAGAATATTCACGTTGATTGAATGTGCTCATGTTACCCAAATTCAAATATGGCCACGGAGCCATGTAAGTAGTGTTTATTGCGACATGGTTGTCCATGATGTTCACAGTCACACGCATTTATTTAACGAGACATAAACGTCCGGCGACCTAACAAGGGTCACTAGCTGTCAATTCACCAACAACCAAGCCTTTGTGCACTGTTCGTAATTTTGTGTCGCCACATATAGGTAGAACATTGACATTTGCAATGAAAACGTTGATTTTTTAATCTGCTATTGATAATCATTTTTGATTTAGTAGGTTAACAATCATATTTACTGACGCTTGTTATATAAACGCCTTATTGATGTGTTGAAATCGGTTAGTCGTATCTATGAGAGTATAATTTGCTTTATTGTCTGCATCGTTCGCTTACAATCAATGTAGAGGACACTGACCCATTCGATCACTTAGTAGTCGATTTATAGTCTTGCTGACATCACTTATCTGCGAGTACCTACGTAATGTATCTCACAATTCATGTCTGTGTTAGAACAAATGTTTTTTTTTCAGAGCACATCTTGGTATTTGTTGGTCACACTAACAAGGCCGTCTTATTCAACTTTTCTGTTAGATGGTCCACATGGACTTGGATTTAAAATTCAAATTGTCTTTGAATGCTTGTGTGATGAATCATGCTCTTATTGGGATGTGTAACCGTCACTTGTGTCGACTTCCGACGAAGACAGTCTTTCACCACATTAGTGGCTCACAAATTCTCTTAATTGCCTGCTTCTTCCTTTTGTTAAATCTGACTGTATTAAATAAATTACAGTTGACATAATCAAGACTGTAGTAAACACCAATTTTATGGCAATTAAATCATTTCTGTTTCGCATTTCTGATTTCTGTTTTACTGACATGCCCTGATATTCTCAATGTTACTTTTATCGAAATACTTTATTTCAATAATCTAGTTGGAATATCGCTTACAATGCTGTCTGACTTGTTGAAGGCTTACCCAACGAGTTGGAGAATTTAAGCTGCGTACGAAAATGTACGAATAATGTATTCAGGTTAACGATGTTTATTGTAAATATGCAAAATCATGTCATGAGGTATGTGATGTGATTCACATCTTTTCATTGTAGGTCACTTTCGTTATTTGATTTTATCTATTCAATATACAATTTTAACGTCAGAAAGCTTTTGTAGGTCATGTTTTATTCATATTACCCGTTCCTTCTCTGGAGCATATTAGCTGTACGGCATTTCTAATTACATCTAAGACTAAGCATCTAACAATCGGATCAAAGGCCGCTGACCTGTCTGCCGCTCGGCTATTGAATCGGTGTTTGTCATTAATATTTATGGCCTGCGCACTCTTCCACCCAGCGCTTCGGGGAAGTAGACACCTGAGTGTGTTTGTCCATTACACCATCCGCCTACTTGCCTGAATACGTGTTAATTACACACACACAAGTCTTAGATCGCTGCTGCCATGTATACAACCTTATTCTTCTTTAATATGGTCATTTTAATTACTTGCTTGCATTTATTTGGCTGTGAGCTCTTTATTGTGCTGTCTAGCCTGTACGTATAACAATGTCGTACCGCGTGATATAGTGTGCGACCGAAGTCTGACGAATGCACCTCACGACGAGATAGTGTCTGGTATCGCAGTCACCATTTCCTGCCGCTGGCTTGCATCAATTTTGTATGGAAATTGATGGCGCTGAACCATGCAACCGAAGTGTACAATCGTATACTACATAGTTTGGTTCTCCTTTAGTCCTTGGATACTTGTGATTTCGGTTTCTATAAAACTCGACTGACTATTGTATTTACTTTTAGTTTGCCTGAAGCTACGTTCACGAACAAACAGATCATTATCATAAAATCAAGAAAACATTGACGAGCGGACGTGGGCCGACCGACGTGTCGATTGTTGCGAAACTTTAGAGCTTCCACGAATACTCATGACCCTCGAACGCCATCAGCATCGCTAATCTTGACACTGATACATCCAAAGAATTACACGAACTGGCACACCTACAAAGTAATTACAGACTTATATCCTCAGGAGATGGTAGATTCTAGAAGAGAGTGAAATTATTCTTTGGAACTCACACGAAGGATAAGTTTTCCGAGGGATTTGGTTATTACGTAAATACTGCTGATATATTAACTTTGGGGTTTCGGGAAGAGGTTTGGGCTTACAAATCAAGTCAAGGCTCTAAGATAGCTAATCTGCTGTCCTTCTGCTGCTGTGTACAAACCATTAAGAATATTGCAATCTAATAAAGCCGGTCACAATAGTTCTGGCAATCACTTGATGAAGACGTCAAGATAAAACATGACAACGTTGTCTGACGGTATTCTATCTGATGAGAATATTCTGATATAGTTCATAATGGTCTTTGAGAGATACGAATCACACTTTTATGCTTATGTCATAAAGCAATCAACAAGCTTGTCACATGAAATATGCCCGTATAAAATCTTTGAGGCCTTGAGAAATTCTTGGCATTGTTAAAATTAAAACGAAGTTTGATATCGCTAAAGTTGAGCATACTTTATGGTGGTTTCTTAATTAAGTTATCTGCATGAACTGAAAATTGTTAAAGTAAGAAACACCATATTTTACCCAAAATGTTGAACAAAATAGGAAAATAATCCACAAAACGGAGGCAAAAAAAAATAAAATACACGCAAAAACAATACTGGTACTGAATTGATTTGGACAGCAATATTGACCCTCTGTTATGTTAAGCGATTAAATATGTGTTGATGTAGACCGAAAACTCGTTGAAGAAGATGCCAACAAACAAAGCTAGCGATAAAACAAAGTCAAAACATAAGATTGTATCTCTAAATTAACGTTTACAATAGTATTGTATTACAGAACAAATGTAATTATAGTAAATCAAGTCGTGACCACGTTGGATGGTACAGGAAAAGATTTTTCCTCATGTTTGTATGAACGGAAGCGTTGTTTGTTGATAGACTGTGCACGAGAGAGGTTCAGGAGATTACCAACATTAAAACACTTGTTGATAGTAGCTTAGTGATGACTTTCGGAACTCGATGTGATTATTGCACGTAATCTTCGTGCCTAAGTATGGTGTTACGGAGGTCGGAGCCATCAGCGGTACTAACTGCCTGTCATTACGCGATTGTTTCAAGGATAAATTAATTCTATGTTTGCTCGCTAAATATAAGTTTGGCATGCATATTCTCTATTGGGTATTTTACGTGTGGTGTGCTCTGCGCTGCTTTGTAAAGGTCCCCATTTCCGTCCATTCAGGGTTATGTTGGAATCTCGCCGGTTAAAACCACAGGGTTCCCATCCTGAGCACATAGACGGGTTATGAATGCGACCCCGATGTCCGTTAGAAATCACCGGCGCTTCACCGAATCTTTGCCCTCCTCGTGTGTTGTACCCTCTCTCAGGTCCGCCGTTGTTGTTAACCGTGGGTTCTACGGATTTACAAGTACAGTTGTTTCAGCTTCAGTAACTTGTTTAAAAGCTCACGTTTCAACACTTGTGCAATGCAGACATGTAATTAAATCTCATTACCATTTTTGTTTAAACCTTAACAAGATAAAATCTGTATAGTTTCATACTGAATTTCAGTGACATGTTTAATGCTCGTGGCATTTCGAAGGTATATTCTTTGCATTTAAAGGTTAATCGCTTGTGGGTCATTAAAAGATTTGCTAAGTGTCACGAATTCACGATAGGGCTGGTAATAAACCTGATTTCCTTTCAATTAGCTGTCGTGTTTAAAATACTTCTGGGTCTACTCTATAGACCTGAGTATTTTAAAAACGACAGCTAATTGAAGCAAAGGTGTCCTTTCCCTCTTTCTATTTTTCTTTCTCTTTGGCTGTTTGGGACGATTCCTTTTGGTAACAGTCCAGCTTGTCAAACCATCTCCTTCTAGGCGTACCGCGTCGCTGGGTTCTGCATTTCGGAACCCAATAATTAACTAAGTAATTTGTAAATTATTTATGGTTATTATTCCTCATCAAGAATTAACAATAATTCACTTATTTATGGCAGAAGTATCACTTGATCATGAGATCATTACCTATTTAGATAGACAGCTTCACCATAAGCTGATAAAAAATCGATGAAGATTTGAACCTTAATGCTGAAGAGATTAAACTAACTTTCTTAATTAATATCATAGCTTTTATTGACCTAGTAGTATGTAACTATCACTACATCGAAACGCTTTCGCTTTTAGGGTCGTGGCGTGGGTTTCTTCTTCAAATCGTGTTGCCCACTCGTTGATGACTATGGTTTCCAGTTCTTGGATTAGGGTTATGTGTTCATAAATTATAATCATTTGGACAAGGGTTTAGACGCGCTTCCCTAGATTGCACAGAAGTAGACCCAAAATGGCCACTGGTTTCATTTCATATCGAAAAAGAAATTCATTTCCCACATTCCATTTCCCCCATAACCAAATTAGCATAGGAATTCACATTTTCGCCATTAATACTATGATATTCAACTTTCAAAACATCAATCGTCGTAAAAGTATCGACATTCATGGTAAGATTAGAGGCTGTCACCGAGATTTCTCAATGGAGGAATAAGCTGTACCTACTAAATTAAATCCAATTAACGAAGCAGACTTCCATTAGTTAATCTGCTCCATCATCACAGGGTAATAAAATTGTAGCTTATATGGGATTACCAAGTTATGGTTGTACGTATGCGGGTCGAGATATAGCACATAAAACATTTATTTATAGAATCGTATTGTTCGGGTGATTAAGTTTGAGCGGGTCTGTTTATGCTCTGGTAAGCTTCGTGTTGGAGTTTCTATTAAAACGATTTTTGGTTCATTCTGTTTGTTGGTATCGTTCTGATTATTACCTTTAATGCAAAGCTCTGGACCATAATTCAATAGGTATTTACCGTTTTTACTATATGTATTTTCCTGTTCCTTATCCTTGACAGAAATGTTGAAATAGACTATCAAGCATTTAAATAGTATACATACTTATCTTAAGAACCACGAAAAGGAGGGTTTTGTGTCAGGTGGTTTGGTTTTCCAAATTAGCTATGACCCATAAAAGCAGCGTCCCCAAGGAGTAATATAATTAGCGGTGCGTGACCCAAGTATCTAGGGATAAAAGCATTGACCTGCCTGTATATAGCTTAATATCCAATTATAATTTCAATTCTATTACGATCAAGTTCGTCGACAATAATTTGCTAACAATAAATCACCTCTTAAAAATATCAAAGCATCTAGGTAATAAGAAAGGTAATCGATACTTTACACGGGTTAAAATCATAAACCGATAAGCCCTTTGCATGTTATTTAGATTTCTTGGGAATATTTCCTATTGGAATATCGTGTTCAGAAATTCAGAGTGATAAATTGAGGAATAGGCGACCGATGTTGAAGGAGACTCGTTTTGCCATATATCATGTTCTTAAGCAGAACATCAAAGGGTTCAGTTACAACCATTTAAAGAGGGGACTGGTTCAGAACTAGTTATAAATTGACGTTCACTGTTACGATGATTGAAATGTGAAACACTGCTTTTGAACACACAGAAATAGTAAAGATAAATATAGAATTTTAGGGGAATAGTATTCCAAATGAACCTGACGATATTGTTTCAACAAATATTTGTTTGGGAGTAAATTCTGTTGCAAGTAAAGTTGTCGAGCAGTAAAATTGAAGTTGCCTCAACGGTACCTTGATAAAACACCATAAAACTCGGAATGGCAGTGCGTCCGATGTTTGTGGTGCGCTGACCTCGCTTGAGTGGCCGTTAACCGAAATCGACATCATGCTCGGATCAATTCGTAACTTTTGAGTTCTACCCGACTGGATTTGAAACATCTCTGTGTTTGAAGCTTGGGACTCGTACGCATTGGTCACACAAAGGGACGTATTAACGGAAACAGTAGAACTGCTCGAAGCTCAAACAATAGGCGGGTACTTCAAAGCTATTAACGAACTTAAACAATCTTTTGTGTTGGTCAACGTGATCAGCGATAGTGAGAATATTGACAAAAAAGTCATTTTGCAATGAGTTTTGTTTATCTTAGCACATAAACAATACTATAGTGAAAATATTATTTTATATTTTAAAAGCCAGCTGCATTGGGTTAGTCACCAACTGGACACGAAAGACTGGACACTCGTGTGTCCAGTTGGTGAAACTCACAATTAGTATCTCTTATTATTTCGTCATCTGGACACGCCAATATTTTTACGCGTGCCCACATAGTGAAACTTAAATTAAATCACTTTTAGTGTTTTATGAGCAATATCATTGTTCTCTGCGAATAAACTCAAAAGTTATTTTTAAACAGTGCTTCAGCAATCCTCGTAAGATACTCCAGGTAATTTGTTTACTCATTAAAATGGGGAGTGGGAGTTAATTATGATGCCTAATCAATTTATCAAATTGGGTCAGTATTTACGTAACTCGATAAGTACAACGTAGACCTAATTAACATTTGCAAGAATATTTTTGCAAGCACCATGCAAATTTATAAACAGTTGAGTAAATTGCGTCTTAGGAAACGGCGTTTACGATTGGTGAAATCATTGAAAGTATTTTGATGAACAGTAATTGTAATGGCCGATAAATTTCAACGGATCGCAGCACGAATCATATGTTTATTCATCCATGTCTTCTGAGAACAAGATTGAGGATGGAGGCGAATATATTAGAAAGCGAACGTTCTATTAAATTCTGATTGTTCTGTGATTGTAAGCCTACTTCAGATGGCGGAGAGAAACATTTATGGTTTCACAGGTAGTAAATAAGTACTCAAGAAGAATTCTAAAATTCTACATAACATAACATCACGCCGCCGGTAATCCCCGAAGAGTTAGGCAGAAGTGCACAGATTTCGCCAGTAATGTTTGCCATGAGTCCCGTTTAATAGGAAAAAAAATCTTTTAAATGTTATTTTGCAAATAGGTTGTTACAAACACCTTACACGTCATTTTTTTCCATAGATCAGTTGTTTGTTTCGTACCTGACTACTACTCTAAGAAGAAACAGCCGAAACAAGTCTCTTTTAAGGTCTAGACATAATCTTGGTCAACACACATGAGGACTATGCCGATTAGAGTCTGAGATGGTATTTTGATAAAAGAACCACACAGGCTGGACCAATATCAGCAATTCGAAATCTCTTTATTCGTAAGTCTAATCTAGGCTCGTTTACTTAGGTGTTGAACTAAACACATAGATTACATTAAAATACTTAGGTACTTAAAAACATTGTGTTTTCACGTTTCTATGTTTAGAAATAAACATTCCGCGTAAAATAGCCGTAGGTACATAGCTATGTTGAATGTCTAGGCAGTATTTAATGGTTGCAATTTTATTTGAACCCAAAGTCCACATAGACGTAGTAGTAGCTGGATAACGACTACAATATAAAATTAAAATATGTTTTGTATGTTCCTAATTGCCGCAATTTCATTAGTCATACATTTGGCTGTGAAATAATTAGCTGGCCATTTCATTCAACATTGAATTAATGCCTTCACTATATTTTTCTTTTCAGGTACGAGACATGTAAAGACTGGTAAACGTGGTGAGTTCAGTCGCCGTTTTTCATAATTTTATATGAAAGCAAATATTTGATAAACCTACGCTTACTTTTAGTTATCACTGGAGTAATATTAAGGTACACTTGGCAAATGGATAAAAAGCAGCCAACTTATTCCGCCATTTTGTACTCGTTACGTAATCGATTTCAAACAAAAGTTTTTATTTATAGCATGATGGCGTCTTTGTCCGTATTGTTCTTTATTTCCTATTGTCATTACTTACATAAAGACGTGAAATCTGTAATTAAACGTACTTAAAACAGACCATTAGTGTAACATTAAACATGTTTTAAGATGCATACTTAGAAATCTGAAACATTATCACAGAAGTAATTTTGTCATTAAGGTTACCAAGCTACTTGTTTAATCTACTAATCTACGTCTAACTTTGGTAATAATAATACACTCTTATTTATACCAGAACTAATTTCGAATCAGCGAATGTTTATGTAACAGCCGTATTTACCAACCTTTACGTAGTTATTTTTAAATCTTTTTCAACCATGGAGCTAATACGTGCTACGTACACTTTTAACCTTATATTGTTATTGATTAAAACTAAGTAACTATTTGACCAGCCATTCTCAGCTTTAAAGCCAAGAGCTCCCCCCCTAAGTAAACGGCAATTCAGATTATCTGCTGTAATCGGGAAAGCAAAGATTGTTTTGAAAGAATATTCCTTGGGCTAATAACCCACCCTCTAATGCCGTATTGTTTTACCGTACAGCTATGTATTTTCGCGATCATTTCTATGGTCTCCATGTTAAAAAGTTATAGAATTTCATTTACAATTTTACATTGTTACCCTGCGTGTATCGGATCGTTGAACCGTGGAAAGTATAGGTTTCAGCGGGTTTTACAACCCTACCGAGGTTTGTTGACCGCTACTGGATAGGATATCCAACAAATATCGATAAGTTTCACCGTCGAAAACGAACACACGATTGCGTTTTAATGACCCCTAATAAATTCATGAACAGTTGTACTTAGGCATATATTTTAGAAACAATAATTTACCTTTTAAATTGCCATTTTAAGGATTGTTGGAGTTTCATTAAAATAACAGAGATTCTTTAAAATACGGCGGCATTTTAATTTTAAAACTAGTACTGGAACCTGTGAAGGTGCATGAATTCATTTCGGATTTTAATTAGAGTAGAATGCTGCCGATTCCAATGTAACTTAAATGATGGACTGGACATTGACGATGTGATATTATTTGGTAGATTCAACGAAATTGAAATAAATTCTCTTAATTTAAATTTTATCCTCCATAGTCTATCATCCCACGTTTAATCACTTTCCATTCATTTATAGAGCGTTGGATTTTACCCAAACAAACGGTGCTGTGAATATTCAATGGATTGAAAAACTAATTGTTTTACCTCTGCCGGCCGTAGGCTGTAACTCAGTTACTGAAATCAGGAATTTTAAAAATAGTAACGTGATTTCATTTCAGTACTTATATGAAAAAAAATATCTCAATAAGTAGAGAAAATCACTAGGTATTAGTAAGTCGCATTTCTGCGTATGGGAACCGCGTAACCGGATGGAATGAAATAGGGCACATAATAACAGCAACAATACAACTAAGCAAGACCTGGCTTGTAATGAAACGCTGTCAACATTGACAATGGTTCACCCTACAGGGATCAGTCGCGATTTAATTGCAGTTATTATGCAACCGACCATTAGGTCGTCAGACCAATGAGCGCTTGGCCGCGAAACGCGCCGCAGAAAGATTCTCACGTCTGCTTCAGTTCACCTAGCTGTCTAACAACGTGATTGAAGTAAACACGGCAATACACGGTAGTTTGCGTCTTTTATGGCCATGGATCGCGGGACGGTGATTACCTCTTTGCAAAACTTGAGACCTTTCGAAGAAAACTCTGGGTAAGCATATTATTTGGTACAGTGGCAAATTATTGCAGTGTAACGTGGTCTTTAAAAAATAAATTTAAAATTTAAATTCATTAACAGTACAGTGTAGTTATCTGCCTGGCCAATTTATATCCATCTCCAAATACTGAGTCTTTAAGTAAATAAAAAAAACAATAGTAGATAGTCCTCGTTCCTCGCACCGAGGCTAGCACGAGAGCCTACTCGAAAGAACAAAAACTATCCACAGAATACTTGCAGCTACATACTTTAAAAACTCTGGGTAATCTACATAGTTCATAATTTTACGGCTAAAAAAGTTAACAATACAAACATCGCCCAAGTAAAAATGTAAGTGCACAAGAGCCATAACGTGGTCAAAGTAAAATTGCAATTACTAACTCTTTGTTTCAAGTTTGCTTTCAATTTATATAGAAACGATCGGTTCGGGTCGAGTACCGAGTTACCGACCACCATTAGGGTTTCTGAAAGCCCGATGGGGCTCGTTTGGTGAAAAACGAGTCGCGGAGGGCACATCGACTGCCTTATTACTCGGTTAGGGATGGAATTTTTAAGACCGCAACATGTGCGTCGACCGACGAAGTAAGTTCGAGAAATCGAATAAGTAATATGGAGATTCTAGAGTCGAATCTATATGGATTGGATGAAGTCAAACTATTAAATATATATATATATATAATAATAAATATATATATATATATAATAATATAATAAATATATATATAATATAAAATTGTTAAAGATGATCTAATAGTTCCATGGTTTGTAGTAACTAGTACTACAGTCCCTGCATTCAGCATTGTTTCGTTCGACAACTATTGAAAACTAACCGTGTCTATGACTTGATAGAGTGCATTGAATATTTGTTTACCAGCCGGCCCGTGTAATTTCGTAACGGACCTCTTTGTTTCAGCAAGCAGTTGTATAGGTATTACCTTCTTACATCACCGTGTTTATTTATACGAGAATGCAGTCAGCTGTTGAATTCTTTCGTTTCTTTGCAGTGCTAGTGTAAAAAATATGACTAATTATGACGTCCGCTTTCCCCACGTGATGACCTGATACTGTCATACACAGTCCGCTGATGACGGAGTACCAAAGCTAGAAACGGAATTCACCAATCAATGACAAGGAATTCATCTCGTGGAATTTTACATTCGATGGTCCAATAGAGAGACTTGCAACTCTTGCAAGAGAAATATTACGTATTTAATTTGTAATTTCATACAGCCAACGGGTTTAGTCTAGCCAGCATAAAGCAAATTGTGCTGGAACTCGGTTTCTTCGTCGACGATGAATTTTTACTGCTACACGTGAAGACGGCGAACGGAATTCCTAAACTAGTGGAATTTAGTTACTTGGTTCATTTTTATCCGACTGGTGTAATTGGATCTGGACGTTTACGTACGGATGAATGCATTTAAAGTATACGCGAATGTGTTTGTTGGTCACGATTTACAGTGCACATGTTCGTGACGATTTCTCGTAATGCCGTCCATAGTCAATGATATTTCTGAATATTCGTTTGCAGTTTCTGGGATCATTATTGGAATATGGTGTCAATTTTAATAATTCAGCTGCTATGCAGATCATAGGAATGGTCACACCCAAAATCTTTATTATCAATAGAGACTTTGTTTTTGAATTACATAATCTTTAGTTTATCATAGTTATCTTATTCGGAAATGATATTATTTATTAATGCTTCAGAAACAGTTATTATTTAATTGACTGCTTACCAGCTTACATTAATCTTATCTTTTATTATACTTTATATCAATGCTACCTACGCAACTGTATAAGCGGTTACGGACAGTTTTAGTACGCGCTAAGCTAAAAATATAATTGTGCAATTGAGGCTCAAGTTCATGGACCTGGTAATGTATTTACTGTGCCGCTCCGTCTAGCACGGAGGGCAAACACCGTCAAACACCACAACAATACATTTTTTTCTTCCTTACTATGAACAAGATTGTTAGCCAAGATATTGCAACACAGGTTTTTTGGACCTTTACAACTGAGATTAGTGGACAATATTTATTGATTAAGTTATCGTTGGCTGTAATATAAAATGTATTATCCTCATCGTTTGTTCAATGGATTTCGGATAGAGGGGTCTCAATGGCACAACAGAGAATCGAAGTATTGCCATTAGCAGTGGAGTAGCAATAGCACCTTAATGCGATAGCAAATGTGTATTTGAATCGTGGATGTAACCGATACGAATATACGAGAAAATCAAATAGACGAATCTATATATAATTTCTCGTATATTCGTATCGGTTATAATATAACAACCAACGAAACGTAAATGTGTGAAAGCAATGTAGGGTGTGCGTGAAAATTAATAAATGTCATAATCATGTACAAAACGAACACGCCCCGAGCAACTTCAAACCTTTGACAGCGTGAAACTGAAACGTTCACACTCCCTTCAGTGTAAACTCTCCCCCACGTTTAACAGTTAGTCTGAATATTTTAATTTCCATTCGTCGGTAAAACACGTTATTATTTTTACAGTCCTTCTTAAAGATAATTGTGAGACGCTCGACGTTTCAGATTCAGCCCGTTTCGTCTTTATCCGCACCACTTCAGAAAATAGCTTCACAAATTGTTATACTCTTTCCTTAATGATATTTTCCAACTCTCTAGCTTCAAGTTAGACGTTCTGGAAAAAAATATGTTTACCACAATATAGTTCTCTATGGAACTCAGCAGTGCCGTATAATGCAATATCCGAAGATAGCTCATAAAATGTTCCCGCATTGGTTGACTTCTCATATCGAACATTCCTCGTAAACGGATCTCAAGAATGTGCTAGGCTATAAACGGAGTTCTAAGTTATTTGCAGTGATTCCAGATGCTCCTTTGGCGGGGAAACATTGTTCAGAAATATTGCATCCACATTTCGCTTTAAATTCATTCGAGCGTTTCAAAAACTGCAATGTTGGGTTGAGACAATAAAATAATTTCACAATTTAATAGCAAAATTAAATCACACAGACGCTGGAAATGCTGACACCCATTCTGTTCACGATTTATGAATGGAAGAGCGTTGACATTGATTTATTTTTGGTTCCGTGAAAACGCGTTCTATCCAAACAAATGTAGAAAATGGTTTTGTTTTGGGAACAATGCCCTTGCCACAAACTCGCAAATTGTGTTTGAATTGCCTTTGTCGAAATTCATCCGATTGATCAAGTTTGGTCGAAGTACTAGGTAAGCATAGGATTGCAAAGGTTGAAGTAGCATTGAACCAGGAGGTAGGGTAGCTGGGAACTGGCGTTCCGTCGCAGAGCGGTGTAATTGAGCATATGATACGTGGCGCGCTGACCGGCTGTGTCCATTCTCTGGGAACGAACTCTGCAGGGCTGGCCTCTGTAACCCGATACATACTCGTTAAATACTTACCTATTACCACCCAGTGTTATCAGATTATTACCGTAATCAAATTACTTTAAAACTAAATGGGTCGTCGCATACATTGTGAAAATATTTACCGTGAATGTTCAATTTTAGCACACAAACAATTGAGCTGTGTCAGGTTATGAAAACGGATTTCCAAGTAAAATGGATTTATATTGCTTCCACGAGTCCTTCAGACCGTGTTTATTTTTCGTACAAACAAAATTGATTTAATGAATCTGAACTAGTAAATGTTGGCAAAATATCTCTTAAAATAACGAACAAAAGAAATATTAATGAACAAGATCAAATACCGTAACATAACAGGCAAATTATCCCACTTAGCACGGATTAATGATTCCAACGAAGTACTAATTGATTGTGATGATGAATCGCGATAAACGTAGTAAGTACACTTATCGGCTGCTAAAGTGATTGTATCAGACTGTATCTTGACAGCAGCACGATATGTGTAATTAACACATGTCACGGACTCATTAATCAACTATCATGTTTATATTACCTACACAATTGATACAAGTGCCAATGATAGTAGTAACCCTGTAGTGTCCTATAAACATCTAAACAGCTATGTACGTGACCACATATCAGACGGGCCGAGGCGTGTGGTCAATCTGCAGCTGCGCTTTGTTTCGCAAAGTACATAAAACATACACACATACCTGCGACGCACAGTTTGTATAATCGTACCTGACCATACCAAAACACGTGTAACCGATCACGTTTTAGATCCTTCACACCATTTCACAAACGTTACGCGAAGCTACGGTAACTTACCAATCTCTGCACCTATAAAAATAAACACAAAACCATAAGTGACTCTACAATTAGAAATCTTAACCGTTGACAAATAAAGACCACAGGAGAAACCTTCGACACGGCCAATTATTTGCATTAAGAACAGACACTGTTATCGTACCAGATAACGTATCTAAATATCACAAAGATTTCCGTTTCAGAAAGAATTACGCTAATCCCGATTAACTGTTGTTTACTGCAACTTTAAGGAAAGCCGATGACAAAATAAAGTATAATTTCTTTTAGTATTTACCGCATGACCGCAGCAACTTTGGCTTCACATAAATGGAAGTGCCGATAAGAGCCATAAGTTGAAAGCGTAATGGCCAGTAATGTAAGCAAAGAAAAGCCCGTATCGCCACATCGATCACCGCATTACCCAACACGGAAACATGACAGAAACCCATAACAAACAAATCCCTGGAGTAATAAAGAGCTGCAGTATCTAGGAACCCATTGGATATTGCCGTTGTGAAGATTTAGAGATTAACCACGACCGCGATGCTATTGAACAGGATATTATGTAAACAATAAACATGGTTTTACACATGAGAATTTACTAAAATAATCACCAGACGTGGGTAGAAAGGTTCAACACCCACGTATTACCATTGTACGGACTGCTGTGAATATTTATGTTAAAGCAAATGCTGTTTTTTATTCTCTTCGTTATCTACATGATTGTTGGTTGAATAAAATCGACCTTTTAAACGGTCTACACCCGGTGTTTTATTATCTAGTGGTGGGTTTTACGCTTCAGATATTCTAGACGCTCTCCGGAGAGCCTTTGAACTTCAACATCGTGGAATATCTTAGTATATTATTTACTAGTTGCTCGAGGTGGGGCTTTTGAATATTGTGATGCGCGTTCTCATATTTTTAAGACCGACCAACAAATAATGTTTGTTTCTTTATGAAGCTCTTAATTAAAAACCTTTAACAATCTCTGGATCTATAAATTGCGGGAAGATGTCATGGATTATTGTTTTAGAGCAAACAATAAATTTTTGCAAATTTTTGTGTCTAACTTTTTTACATACTGTGTCTAAATTTCTTATCCAACTTTCCTCTCGCAGGTCTGCTGGAAGAAATTTCTTAAGAAATAAGCAGTACCTTTGTGCTCTTCTATGTAAATATATTGTCCTGTAAAGTATTTTGTGTGTACATAAATAAATAAATAAATTCATTAATTTTTGTTTTATTATGAGTATTTGTTTACTTTATGAACAGGCATATCAAAGTAAACATAAGATAACAAAACTACTTAGCTTTGATGAAATGGTCGCAGTTAGCACTTAAACAAATTCATAACAACCTCTTTCTTTTTATCAGTCCTCGAAATCTGGCAAGGAGTCTAGGCTGTAGAATCCAATTAGTCAGTGTTTTTCCTATAAATACAATGATGCTCTTTAAAACAATACCTCTATGTTCGTATAGAACAATCCTTTAGATGTGATTCATTCGAAAGTCACCATTACTATGTGAGTAATTCAAAACCATAATAGGCATTAAAATAGTAAAGACAAGACTGAAAATATTCTGCACGTGCTTGCTTGCAAAATCCGTAAGTTCACTTGTTAGTGAACTTACGGATTTTGCAAGCAAGCACGCCTAATTGAGGCCGATGGTGTTCCATCGGCCTCAATTAGGACTTTGCTATAAAACGTAATAACACAAATAAACAAAATATAACGGAACCACAAAAACATGTTTTAATTAGAGATAGGTATCTGAGATTTTATCAGCTGTTTACTGTTTCTAAGAAACCCTTAAGTTCTGTTTTCCACTAATTGATAAATTAAAAGATAATTAGCAATCTACGGAATCCGATTTAGTTTATCATAGGCAATCTAAATGTAAATTCCGTGTTTTTGCGTCAATTCATTAAACCATCGTCCATATACTATTTCATTCAGGTCTTAAAAATTATGTTCATTAAAACATTTTCCTAACCAATTACCTGTACAAATAAGCATCTGTTATCCATTGCCATCCATATCGTTCTCGCTATCACAATCTTCCATGGCATTTCACCAATGTGAGATCTTCCTTCTTGCTCGAGCTCTTTTCAAAATAGACTGAATTTGTGGTCCTCCATCGACTTCACTATCCAATTCTCTGTAATCTGTCACTGTTTCTAATTCTATCACAATCTAACTTAGTCTGCCCATGACGTTACCAAAATGTCGGATTTTTCTTCTTGTTCATAATCTTCATGAGCAGGTTTGGCAATATTATCAATCATACCATAAATCGTCGATAAATTATTGGTAATACCTAATTCAGTCGTCTCTTTGTCGTCGATCGTCCACAAATTATTGTTAATCCTTAACTCTAATTCTATCAAACGTGTTGCCTATTTAATACGTGTGTCATGATTAAATTTTCCCGTAGCGGTTACAGTGTGAAGTCATATACGATTATCGTGCAGCTCGTGTTCGGCCGTGGCCCCTCGGTGTAAAGTTACTCACGATAAATAATCAACGGCTGTATCGTCACGGTTTCTTTCAAATCTTCTATGGCTATTGTATACTTTTCAGTTTCTTCAATAACGTCCTGTTGTAAGTCCTCAGCTTTAGAATCCCTTTTCATAACGGTATGTTCTTGACGTAGTTTTCCTTTGAAATTTTCAAAGCTTTCTTGATGTCTTGTAGGCACTGTTCTATGTGTTCTCTTTATTTATTTACATGATATTGAAGAGTTCCAATTCTCAATTGTGTATGTAAATATTCTGTTTGGTCGCGATGGGCTTATTTATTGTCTCCTGGCCCTTCGTTTCTTTCTTGTATACTTCTTAGCATAATATATATTTTTTCATCAATTTCCCCCATCGGATGTTTAAATTTCGATTGGGACTCCGATATGATTGATTCTTTCGAAATGTTTGTCTGTTTATCTTTAACAATGATCGCCATAAAAGCACGAAATTGAAAATTTGTATTTTTATAAAATGTTTTACCTTTAGCTTTATTCATTCTCATGATTGCTTGTACAGTATCTAATATTCTTCTGTTTAAATAAAACTTGTCTCTTTTTATGGACACGATTTATATTGGTTCTTTAATTAATTAAAATCTATTTACAGATAGTTTTATGAAAGCGTATTAAAAATATTTTTATACAATTCATTTCGCTACACAGTCTACTTAATTGGGATCGCGTCCTTCAATTGTCAAACACACATTAAACTTTGTTTAGGTCAAAGAACTCGTCGCCAGATGTTCTCTTATTAAAATTTGCAAATGTAACATGTTGCAGTAATAGCATACATAATAATATGTTAATTTTGCTGTGAAAATCTAGTTTTAGCTCTCAAGGTTGAAATACTCGTATCTTATGCAAGTTGACATCTGGCGAAAGTCGTAAACGCAGCCTCCATACGTAGGTATGCGTTATAATCTTTTTACCGTCTTTCACATGCCAAAGGTGTGCCCAACTGGAGCATAAAAAGCTCTCAAAGACACTCCAGAGAACAACAATAGGGTGTTTTATGTTCTAAACTAAACACAAGCGCGAATTATAGAAGACCGTTGCTTTACAAGTTACAAGTACACTTTCGGTGTAAATTGTATTTACATAAGTATAGCTAAATCGTAGGGGAGACCGAAGTTTCGAAACATTCAGACATCGAGAATTTTGAGGGGCGACGGGCTCGTAGAAATTGTGAACCGTAAAGTCGGATACAATAGTACTTATACCCATTAGAGTGCGAGTAACCAAATTGGACACAATAGGCGATATTTTCGTAAATTAAATGTGGACTGTGGTTTCGAAAACCTACATATTAAACAAAACCAAAATATTTAAATGAAACATGTTATGTTTTAAGCTTCGCATAAAGATAGGTAGATACTTACGTTTACAATAATTAGGTATTCTGTTCAGATAATTCAAGCTATTTTTTTTTTGTATACGACAGTTGAGGCAGGTGTCACGAAACGGATGCGAACCGGCCACTCGCTCTGGGTGTGGTCGGAAACAATAAATCCATAAAACGGCCTTTAAGCTATAGTTCGGTTAATTAAACTAGTGTATGATGAACTTAATTATGTAAATATCTAGGCTGAAATAGTAGGAAATTACAGAGCACTGTTTAATTATGTATTTATTTAAGTAGGTACTCAAGAGATTTTCGAATTAGCTTGCTTTTAATTCAAATAGGTACCTACTACTTTATTTATACGTAGAAATGGGTACAGTATATAAGCCTTGGATTTTTCCGGGAATTATAGCTCGGCACTTGGTAACTATGGTGACCGGTTTATCAATAAAAATCCGTTTAGATTCGTAGATTCTATTCTGTATTACAGTATCATACACACAACCATTTGACTATTTGACGTTGACAGCGCTCTTATGTGTTAGCAGTACCTAAGGGTGATTTCCATAGTGACAGTGTTACTACTCATGTGCGGTTGCTTGTACTAGTATGAGATGAAAATAAGCAAAATTAGAACTGTTAACAGTGTACTTATCAAATATTACGAAAATTAATTATGAAAACTTACAAGTCTGTGATTTACACAATGAACACTTCTATAAATTAGTTTAGTTAGAGAAACTATATGTCAAGCACCACTGCGCTCAATGACGGTGGACCACTTTTCAACCTTAAAACACAGGACATAAGGGTGAAAACTGGTCGACCGTCACTGAGAGCAGTAGTACGGAAGTACCTAATGCAAACTACTCCTAACTTACCTCTGCTCCTTTGAAGAGTTATGCTTCAGACTCTCAGTTGTATACAAAACACGGTAGCATTTGATCGAATGTTGCCACCACCGGCTACGAGCCGAGTTTCTAATAATAACCCTGTATCCCACCCCTCCATAATTCTACTCCACGTAAAAACCTAATAAATAACTGTCGTCTACACGTAAACATTTATTAATTAGTCTCCACTTTCGTTCTTTCATACCTACACAAACTAAATTGTTCAACTTTGCGATTTATAAATCAGAGTTCATAAATTGTTTACGACTACTTAACCCCGAGATCCCTTTTAGGACTCATTTGAATTTATGAAACTTAAAATAATTATTTTTTCTTTTATTTAAATAAGGGAAGGTTTTGCGCACGCCAGATAACTTAATCCGAGGAAACATTTTGAATTTATGAAAGTTTTTTTTACGGAAAGTCTGTCAAACGTCAATCTTGTTCCGCGGGTAAAAGATATTTGACGCTGGAAAAATCAGCCTTAAACCGATTTCTGTCAAAAAAATGTCATGAGTATTTTATGGGTAGGTCATAATTCCATTGATATTTTCATCACAATTTTCAATTTCGAATCAAAGTTAGCTAGGTGGTCGAACTTTGGGGATTCTTCGTTTGGTAAAGTCATCTAAGTTATTTACTGGTAAAACTTCAGTGATTATCCCAAATTAAGTTTGAAAAAGCATATTGGTGCCAGTTATCCCGTCTCCACCCTTTTGCTTAATCTACAGATTTGCTGCAATAAAGTTCTACTTTCATCATCAGTATTTATGAAAGAACTAATCAAGATTTTTTAGTACTTCTACCTTGGTAAGTATGATAAAACGCACTTTTGCTTACACCTTAGCAAAGTTTTCATAATGCAGATTGTTATTTTCTCCGGAATGAGACCATAAATTGCAGCCGACGACAAGTACTTACCTTCATGAAAGAACTATGCCCCGGCTTTCCTTGCCGCTTCAAGTATACCTAAATTCAGAAGAGGCTATTAGAGCGACGAGTAAAGTAAAATAAAGTTTCTTCATTTTACATGCATGAAACTAAAATAAGCTTCACAATGAACTCTGTAGAAGAAAATCAAAATTGAACTTCTCAATTTTGATTTTGCAAGTCCTGAACCTAATTCGTATTCAAATACTAAATATTTCCCCCAAAAAAACAATACCTATGATGTGTGTCGCTTTCGGTTCCCGTGACACCAACATTGAGTCCCGACCCGAAGTCCCGACACTCCCTCATACGGTTCGTTATAAACCCTCAAATTGCTGTCTGCATGACAAATAAAACTACCTCATAACCCCTGAATTCATTGAGTCACGTATATGCACGCCATCGCCACAAAACCGAAGGAAACCTAATAAGGTAATATGTTTATTTCGTCAGGGATACGACCTACGCCTATTATACGAGTACCTGTTCCTGTCGTAATTTTCGATATAATGTATTTTAAGGGCTATATATCCCTCAAATGGCTTAGCATGATCCTACGTTACTCCTCCCATTAATTTTGAAATAAATATATGGTAAAGTTAAGGATTAATGCTAAGTCCTATGTGTGACGAAAACACGATTCCATAAACTTTTCTCGATAGAAAAAAAACCAAAGTTGCCTCCAAATGGAACAATAAACCGCTGGTATTCAAATGGTACTTGAAATTAGATCATGAAACTTTGCCTGAACTAACTATAAATCAGGCCTTGTGTTTTATTTTTTTAGTCCAATCAATAGATTTTTTGTAAATCGCAAAAAACCACTCATTTCCCACTATTCGGCCGCAGTGGCTGACGTAACAACCGCTTTGTAGTGCAAGCTGATTAGAACTTTATTCTAACAGCATTTGAAACGAAGTTTGAACCACCACAAATAGAGTTGCTAATTAGTTGAGTTGCCTTAAGATACATGACTGGCCTACATGAGCTGGTTCAAATCTGCAGTCTGCTTCTAGTTCTTATCTGCATTCATTTTCCTGATAATTATTCATGAACCGCTATTTCCCTTCATTTGCATATTACAGACGCATCCACAATTAACGCTGACGGAACGCTTAATTTTACCAACTTTGACGAGCTTTGATCAGCTCAGACGTCTATTAGCGTCGTTTATAAAGACTTGGGGGCACGTCAAAGTTTCAAGTCGTCAGCTCGAGGACTAATTGTTTCTCAAAGAATTAAAGGTCCTAATAATTGGTGAATACGAAATTGCGTGAGCGTCGTTCGGAAGTGGGCTACGCAGTCGACGGCATGCCGGTAGGGAAGCCCTGTGTATTGATCGCTCGCGCCCCACGCGTTATGACCATCGGCGACAGTAGGGCGCTCCCGGCTTCCCGTAAACACACCGATGGGCTCAACATGTGTACTAGAAAAAATATTCCACGCAGCCAGTGAGCTAATTTCGGAGTTCTGAGAATCTCTCAAAAGAGTCAGTAAACAAAAACTATTAATAAAATGCTGTAATTGGAAAAACATAATTTAACATTGTTAATTAATGTAACTTTAATAAAGCAAATTACGTTAGCAGATAAGTACTTACTTCGATTTAATAAAAGCCCGTCTGTAGGGCGTCCGTTCGTTTGTCGACCTCCATGACCCGAACTCTAAGGTCTTTGTACCAATGGCCCTGCGCCTAATCGCCGACCCTGAGCCTGAAAGTTTATTGTCCTCCTATGAATAAAATACCGATCGCAATTTCATACAAATCGTGGAGCGCTCGACGTAATGCAATCAAATGACGTAAATAGCCGTACAAACCCAAAATTTGTTTCCTGGGGTTATTTTATGTCTGCGAAAATACGAACGTTTCGCCTCGGAGATAAGTCGGCAGTGAATCTGGATGATTATTACCATTGCTAAGATATTGTCACATTCTGTAATGTGGCTATATCTGTATCCTTCGATTATACTGTATCCTACGTTGTGTTGTTTTAATCAGTCTCCTTTATTTGTTATTCCGGTGTAATCTTCCTAATGGAACTGTGTTTCTTTTGAACACAAGTATCCAAAGAACCGGAGATTTGTCCCAGTTTGTAGTCCGGTGTTTTCAATACAAACATTGCGTCGCCGCTCGGACGCAAGCATCTCGTGAGTGAAGGAAGTGGGTTAACCAAATATAATTTAATCACTTTACGATTAAGTTGCTCCGTTGTTTCAATTTACTCTGCACACACGGATTTCTTCACCCTTATCGTGTTACCATCCGTTAGTCAAAAGAGTTACGGAACTACATCTTTGTTATTACCGGAATGGAATTCATTTTTGTTTATCCAACGGGCGTAAATGCGGGTGCATTGTGGTGTCATCCTGTCGTTTATGCCCCGATGTTAAAGCTAGTGGTTCCGCGAAACTGATAAACATGATAAAGTGTTCGTTTAACGCCTACCTGTATCTTCTGAGTCGCGGCGTGTCCGGACGGTCAGCGGAAATTACCCAACCCGAGAGGGTTATGGCAGAAGGGGAAATATCAAAGAAATTCTCTTGTAGGGGAACGAAGATTTAGGGCGTGAGATAGAAGGCACCTCCATGTTTATATTCCCTGGTAGCCCGTTGATATATTGGATCTTCATTGAGAGTTTTGTTGGTGTGGGTCCAGAATTTCATTAAGACTTACCCTCGAGACAATAGAATTTATTTGTAGTTAAATTGGTGTCAGTTTTTGGGATTTGCAGTAAAACTCTAATCGAACGCGATTTCGTTTATGTGGACAGTTGAACCAAACGTGGTACGGGAGCAAATCCGTTCGTCTATTCAGTAGGTAATCGCACGTTGGTCTCGGTAATCTGTTCTATTGTTTGTACAGCTATTGTCACACACAATATTGTACGTTTGTGTACGGAGTTGAGGCACACAACGGTTAACGGTACAAATCCAAACGTTATTCACATTATCGTGACTTTGAGTAAACTTCACCGTGAGAACTTGTGATAAGTTAGAGCTCTATTGAACAATCAAGTGCAATTAAACCAACTTCGGAATAGCATTGTTCTTAATAGTTTTAAAAGAATTTTGAAATCATTCTCCCCTAACGGTTTCCAAAGCTTTTAACACTAGCATAGCAATACATTCCGCTTCAAGTTTAATTCATTCCTTGAAATGTGCAGTGTCTTCAAGACCATCAGTTATTACAAATTGCTAGTTCCTTACTCATAAAAGTTAACTTCCAATCATCCTTTCCTACATAACAACATCCGCATGTCATTCCACACCACTCTATAGTTTTTCCCCAGTTCCTAAGAACTTATAAATAAGTACCAATCTTAATACCCGCTTATTTGCACCACCAGTATAATCTAAAGCACGTAATATAATCTCGAATGATCGATGTACAAGGCATTATATGTCTTAGCCAAGATTTCCGCCGGATAGCGTCTTGCAATACCTTCTTCGTTGTTTCATTCAAACGTGCCCCGAGTTTTAAAAGGGCTCATTAAACGTTTAAAGATTCTTACCTGTCTCTGTGCATAGGTTTACGAAATTTGCATGCTTTGTACAAACTTTGACGATAGCAGATTTCCATAGTAATATGGGAAGGATACTTTGGAACAGCTATTTGATGTCTTTGGGATTAATGAGATCGACTTTAGTCAAGTAACTGACTTCTGCCGTGCTCTGAAGTTCTAGTCAGCCCATAGCATACCTACTTAGGATTACTGTAGGGGGTTCTTTATAGCGACCATGGAAGAAGAAGACATGCTGCTCCGACCCAAATAAATTAGGATAAACGCAGGAGCATGATGAAAAACGATGAGTAATGATAACTCTTTATAGCTACCAAGTATCACAATCATAGAAGATATGTTAACACTGATTTGCATAAACCACACATCAACGACATATGTATAAGCTGCCTCGGGCAGACTTTCACATCCAATAATTGTCATTCAAGCTTCATTGACCTGACACACCCTGATATCGACGCTTTTAGCTCCACCTAAAGGCAAAACGTGTTAGAAATACGTACGTAGATATGTACAATACGTACATATGTACAGCTTACATATATTACCGATATCAAGAAAGACATCTGACTCCGATTGCCTCAAATATGTTAAACCATCAGCCTTATCGCGTATCGTGTTGGTCATTACTGCATATCGGAAGCTTTTGGTGCCTTGATACTTTTTGATATAGAGAATATACGGGTATCGAATTGATTTGGAATGATAAGGAGTCGGAATCATTGCAGCTGGTCCCATGTTGGTACTGTTATATCCAAAAACAGTTGCAGATATGCATCTTTTCGTTGGCACTTAACTGAATTTACTAGAAATACAAATGACGATCGAGTCTACATGTAGAATTATAGGACAAGTGCTGTCTCTACAAAGCCGTAATCAACCTATCAATCATCAGAATGTTCAGCAACACCAAGAAACCGCCGATCCTTCCTCATTACATCTGTTATTATAAACTAGTACCATACAGCAACAGATTGTTTCCTACATAATCAAAATCGTCTGCTTCGCGAACTTCCTATTTCATAGTTTGTGTTTACACGCTCCGCTGAGCTGATTGTCTAGTGGAACTTACTTGAGCACCGCAAAATGTAAACAATGCTCTGAAGTCTTCGTTAACTGCTTTGGAGAGACCGCTTGTTAAAAGGAATTACTGGCTAATTAGCAAGTTCTTGATTGCTTTGTTCAAAGCAGTAGTTTGTAAGCGATTCAGCGTGATCTTCACCAGTCTCGCAATTCAGCAGAAAAATCAACGGATCGGATGGTCTTAAAAGTTCATTAAAAAAAAACTCGTCGAAAGAAATGGGATGGCCGTATTTGCCGCTGTAAAAAATGGCAACTTAAAAGTAGCAGCCAAGTTTGGTAAATAATTTAGGCCGGTTGCGACGCCGTTCGCGGCAAATTGCTCGGTTCCAGCACTTCTTTGACCTAAAAGCTTTTATGCTAGTTAAAAAGTCTCAATTAGGTACTAACTTGGTACTAAGAGCGGCTCACGCCAAGATTTTTCTCAAGAGGCAATTTTGGATGACTTCACTGTCGTGAATCAATTATCCCATTCGAACTTCGGTACCTGTTTTAAGTGGCACTGAAGTTTTTGCATTCGAAATTCTGGACTGTTGCATAAACGTCACACTTTTTAGCTCGTTTCGATTGAATAACCAATTAATAACGTTACATGCAGAATTTATTAATCCACGCCATGAATTCGTTACGCAATGAAAATTAATGTGTGCGTATTACTTAGCGTAATAGTGGTTTGTGTGGTAATTGTATTAGCATCTAATTTATTAACGTTAGAGTTTATAGCTTTATATTCTAGTTCCTTTTAATGATTATGTTCATGTTTTCTCCTCCGTTTCCTCGTGTTTCACCTGGTCTGTTTCTGTAAAGATAGTGAGTACTTTAATCATAACAACATTGAGTGCAGGCAAGCATCCCATTGTGTTGGCCACAGCTGTGCTTGACGACCCGACGTTCTCTAAATACAAATTATTGTCAAGTCCAACAGAAGTAACGCGTGGAGACTCGGTAATTATAATGCTTTTAAATTCATTGAAATAGAGGAATATGTTTATGTTTCCGAATGAACTGTCCAATGAAGGTTTTTCACCCACTCACAGATTTATTAAAGTAAACGGTCAATATGTAATGCATAAGGGTGCACAAGTCGACGGCTCGAACTCGTTGTCGGGCGTGGCTAATATATGCCAAAACTTTATTTAGTAAAGTTTTTAATTTATTTAGTTTAATTTATTTAGTATTCATTTATCTAGTTTTTATTTATTTATTTATCTAGTTTTATTTATATATATTTTTTTTATTGTGTGGTTTTGATGTTCTTTTTATTTCATTTTTATTTTTGTTCTGTTGTGTGCACTTGTAAATAAATATGTTTTCTTCTTTTTTGTTATAATTAACTTTGGTTTGACTAACGCATTTTTTGTTTAATAATTTAGAAACAACAACATCTGGTGGGGATTGTTGTATATTTTTCCAAAAATCGTGGGGATTTTTGGAAAAATATACAACAGGAGGCTGAGATTATTTAACTAGTGGAGATTTCTGGAAAAAAAGTAACTATCCCCACTGGTAGGGATTTGTCGGTGGGGATTTCTGGAATAATCCGACGATTAACCACGAAAATGAGCGCGGAAAATTTCATAAATTGATCTTTGGGTGTATAGATATTATGGAAAAACAACTGGATGTATTTACTCAAAATAAATCATTTGAACTTTTAAATAAATTATCTATGCCTGTATGGTTTCACTTTTTCTATTTTCTTACTACTTACATAAGTTATTTATTTATGCTAAAGTTTTGACGCTCACAACTTCCAAACCAATATTGTTTTTCCAATTCAGCTTCCATATAGCGGGCCTAAAATGGCCACTTTAGCAGAATCATATTATAATTCACGTAAAAAAAATTCAATCCTTAAGGCGCCTCCCCGAGCAAATGACCTTGAACGAGCAGTTTTTTGGAGCCTACTCCTCTTTATCCAAAAGAAATACCAACTAATATAAAATAAATTAAATTACTACACATTCTTGACTCCAAAATTGTCGTTTTTTTTTTTTTTAAGTTGCTTAATGTTTAATAAATCCCTTCACAACGAAACCACTGAAATGAGAAATAATGATTTATAAAATGCTATTCCTCGTAAAGTACCTAACCATTATTTTTATTTGCTACTTATACTAATGGATAGTCAATTTAATAATGAACATAATTGTCGTTTTATATTTTCCAAAAGACGTAAATTTGATTTTATATAGAATAAAAACCACTCATTTCGCATCTATTCGGCCTGCAGTGACTGACGTAACAATCACTTTGTAGTGCTAGCTGATTAGAACTTTATTCTAACAGTATTTCAAACGAAGTTTGAACCACCACAAATAGAGTTGCTAATTTTGCTCGGGGAACCGCCTTAAAATAGACTTTATGTTCATGACTACAAAGTCCATTTTAAGTTTTTTTTTAATGTGATAGACCCACAGGGTTAAAAATAATGACAAGACCCGTTGATACATTTTAGTTTTGAACCTACACCGTCAAACAGACGAGTAATCACCATACTACGTTTGCATGGAAGAATGACCGACTTGTGTAACCTTAATTCATATTTAATAGAGTAATTTTTTGTGTTTCTACAAGATAAATTAACAAAATAATAAATGTAACCCGTATTGCTTGTGACGTGAAGAAGTCTATTCTCAAGTAATGACATGCAAGCTTAAGAGATTGACACGCTGTTGAACACATCTGTAACTAACGACTATTAGATCTCAAGTTACTTCCTACATTTGCGGTTTCACGCAAACCCACATAATAGCTTCGTATGTGGGATTTATCCGAAGATTTCTCAGACATGCAAACAGAATTGATTGCCACCCCGAGTTTAGTTCGTATTCCGCATTATAACTTCATAATAATATAACTTATTCAATTTGATCGCACGCTTCGAATTTTTAAAACGTGTGAAAATTCATCTCAATGTCACACATTCTGCCTGCTCCGACTGGAAATCTTATTAATGAATTATGCATATGATCATAATGCATGCCATTTTCATAAATAATTTGTTGGTTTTGTCTTCACCTTTTCGATGTTATTTGTTTATATATAAGACGTAAAACTTCATGTTTCGGAAATACCCATGAATTTCCCGCGACACGTCTTTGTTCGGATAATAAACCAAAGAAAATTACTCCGTCGATTTTCCAGTCACATATCTCTGTCTTAGTTCCTTTATTGTCGACTTCAACGGAACGCTCGACTTCGTCATTTATCTCTGGACCTGAGAGTACCAATTCATTTGCGATCACACATCGCATTTGTCTTTTGAAATTGGATAGCGGATAAAAAATATAGGTCCGGTATATCCGTATTCGCTTTGTGGTTCAAGTTCAAGATTCCGTCCGCCTGGGTTATTGACCGGCCTCAGTACATGCGCGACGGGAGGATTACCTTTTCCAGCACTCCACGATTTTCCCGAACTCCCACAAAATTGAAAATCTAGCTTTGTTATTAAAAATCCTAGAACCGTTATTAGGTATTCTTTCCTAGCTGGAATCTCATTTTAATTTTTAACTTCGTTCTCGATTTATTTTGTACAACAGCGTCTTCACAATACTGTTCATTCAACATTTTGGGGTATTGATTATCCTCTTATCTACAAAGGTTGTGTTTGAACAAGGCTTCGTTAAGCCCTTTTATTGCCTTTTGAGGCTTAACTACAATCTGTAAAGGACATTGGTTTGGTTTTGAAACTGGTCACTTATTTCTTTGTTTGCATCCGGTTCTGTGGTTTTGTTTCTTTAGGTATAAAAAGTTTACCAGATCAAATATTTGTTCGGTAACTGTATCAAAAGTTATTTCACTGTCATTAGATATGACCACAAAGCTTGTTTGTTCTATTGGCAGTAATATCAAAACTTGTTGGTAGTTGGAAACTGTTTCAAACGGCTCTGCTATGGTGGCGACTAGTCGTCAATTCGAGAGAACAATGGTGCGTTGGTGATGTTATTGATTGGTAGCAACAGGTGGCTGGGGCGTCCCCCCCGCGTACTGCTCCGCGCTATCACCTTCACTTTCTTCTCGGAGACCAAACAAAGCTTTTAAGAAATCTCCAACAACCTGCAAAAGGCATCCATTATTGACAGCCCCGTAATGCTGAATTATTTGTATCCTTTGTTCTACCTTCGTCTGGAGCTGTAAATCTTCATTATAAAGTTTTTTCGAGGTAATTTATTATGTGCCACCTAATTACGCTTATGAAAAACGACTTGAAACCCCAGTTAATAAAATTAGAACTGCTAATTTAAAATAAAAATGACAATTAACGCTAAGTATTTTAATAATATAAATAAAGACACGGCTGCCCGCTAATGGAACATTAAATCTGTGAGAATTGCGCTTTAACCGTTCCTTCTAGTGTTGTAATCGTGATGTTGGGATTGTTGTTTCTTGTACTATTATCTTTATTGGCGTATCGAGTTGATAGCAACGTAAACGTGTTTATCCGCCGGCGATCAATCTCTCCCAGTCAATTTGTTTGGTGTGTTGTGTGTAAATCGGTTCTCGTGCGCTGCGACCGACGTAGTTCGTTGCAATTTATCGATAAGCTGTTTCTGTTTACTCCACTACTCTCCCTTGTTGTCGACAACATGGTGATGACGCTGACAAATGGTTTCTTGATTGTACTTTGGGACCATAAAATGTAGAAACTCGACCCGTCGTCACCTGCATATTCCTCTTTGAAGGTTACGGATAATTATGTCTGACGTTGATGACGTTAAGTGGTTATGTGATTAGCATTGTCATGGTTTTTACCTAAATACGTGGTTACCATTATTCTATTTTAAGTTTCCGCTTATTAAATGAAAAAAAAAAGTATGAATTCACTGAACCATGTCCAACTTGGTTTTATCGCTTTGTATGTTTAGTGCTATCGTCTTCCGTATCGTCTGTGTTTATTTATTTCAGGCCTTCATTTATTCAGGGTTCTGACATCTTACGTATGTATTTATACTGTATATTATGGGCGAGAATGATTTAATTAAAAAATATTTTTGCTGTCCTTTTATGAGTTAGCTAAGGAATAAATGTGGAAGGTTTCCTTATTCGTCTCAGGAAAATGACAGATTCTACAAGTAGGATCAGTATTGTTTTAAGCTTTCACGGTTTTAAAACGGGATATCTTCTTATTAAAGAAAGAGGGTAGACATATTTGTCTGCTCCTAACAATTTATTTTCCATCCACCCGCATTCTCCAGTCAACCCACGATCATGGCGCTTGCAACAGCGTCGAAATATCGGGAGCTCAAAACTAAATCACGGAAGATATCCCGTAAGTGACAATATAAGTTTAGGATAGGTATGTGACGAGTATGTCAAGAATGAATGAATGACACGCACCAGAACAAATTAAAATGTTGACCACAGAAGATCATTGGAATTGTCAATTCTAACGATAACTGTTAATGGGATATTCTTTAATCTTCTATTCAATGCATTGTATGAACTGGGCGGATGTTATTGTGTATTCCATACGCGAGCAGTGTTGATAAAACGTCGAACGTCCATGTCGACTGCTTTCAGAATTAACTACGAATTCCGTACTTATAAGGAAAACGTTTTAATAACAACCAATCACTACTGCGAAGAGCGGATACGAAACGGTAAACTAGCTGTCAATACTCTGACACAAGTTACATAACCAAACAGAATTGACATGAAAATAATAAAACGAAAAGATATCAGACTATGCTTAAGACAAAGCTTAGGACACCTACGTTTTACTACTTGGGTTTCCAATTTGGGAGAGTAACTTTCGTGGAATATTTTTCTAGGACTTATACTTGAAACATCCAACAACTAAAGATAAAAGTGAATACTCGTTCTTATTGTTATTACAAAGAGCATTTGTCTACAAAGGACACCTGGGAGAGAAGTTAAGATTTTCTTTGTGCACTACATAAGTTCAAAAACTCTTGCTAAATAATAGAAAGTGGACAGACACTTGAATAATCTGAAATGAAATGAAAATATCGCTAGAGAATATCAACTGGACGGAGAATCAAAAGCCCTCAGTTGAACACAAAGAGAATTCACCGTATTCAAAGAAGTACTTACTTACTTTGCTCATATGTTTAGTTACACTTAAACAGGAAACAATAAATACAAAAACAGAGAAATAATAAATACAGACTTTAAAATCCATGTCGAATTCAAATTAATGTATCGTAAAACTGAACAGAATCTCTTTACAGGTTTACAAATAGAGAACAATGAAGACGATCATAAAAAAGTTGTAAACGTAAACTCCGCTATTCATCTACCGTCAAAAACAAGTTGTTCCCGAACTGAAAACTAAACTAGCTAAATTAATATTACATAATAATTCACGTTAATTGAAAATGTTTTCCAAAGTTTACTCAGAAAAGCTAAAGCAAACATAAAAACTGTATTGAAAAATGATTTTTATCGGTTTCTAGAGAGCGAATGGAAATTAAAACAGTATCTCACCTCTCTTAGTAACAGCGAAGTATTAAATTAGCGGTTTCGGAATCAATTCACATCAGGTTTTGCCGTTATTCGGTCAGTAGGGAACGATTTCGAGGTCGTCATTAAAGGCATCTTTATACCCATCGTATATTTAAAAATCTGTTGCTCTTATTATTTGTTCTTGTTTGGCGGTAAATGGTCTTTACTTACAAGTAACTAAACGCGTATTGGTAACATCTATTGGTGTGCTAGCTGCTAGCTGCAATGTGACAATAATTGAATGGATTCTTTGTTTATATTAATTTACACACTATTGTATAAAATCTGGTTCTTCGAACCTATCAGACAGATATGTTGCTGGGAAGTTTTTTCCGCCATTTCTTCTTCCCAGCTAAAACACCAGGAAATGAAAAAGGGCGGGCGTTTTGGAGAACTGTCTCTTGTAAACTTTGAGGTTCAAAAAGTGCTGAATTATCAGTCTAATTGAACAAATGACTTTTGATTATGACGTTGATAGTTCTGTCTCTTATCGTTATCATCTTTAAACGATTAACAGAAACGGTATTACTTAACGGTAATCACATTTAGTGGGTTTTGGTTCAAGCAGGTCTTAGATAATCTAATGTATCGTACGTCTACATTTCCTGATTATCATAAACTACTAATATCCGCGCTAATATAGTTGCGGGAGGTCCTTTCTCCATTACTTAGTACTTAATCTATACTAATAGGAAAACCGTCACCTGCCTGCAGCCTTTCATGTGGACATATGATTACTTCGTCAGGTGGCAACCGTCCATTTCATCGTTGAACAAAAAACCGGAACTCTTAGACGGGTGTATCGAAACCACACATGTCTTCGTTATTTCTTACTTATTAAAGTTTTTTTGCCGTTTATAACCGCCTGTGAATCATAGGGCCTCAATAGGTAGGAAGTATTAAAGACCGTATTATGCCTGAATTTGGTCCTATGTTATATTAGGGGCCGCCTCCACGAGCGAGAGAATCGCGGCGATATTATCGTCCTTGCCACGTTTTTCTATACTTACACTCTCTTTTGGGCCGTCTCCACGAGCGAGAGATATTTTCGTATAGAAATACGTTGATTCGCCGCGATTGTCTCGCTCGTGGAGGCGGCCCCTTAGGGGTCATACAGGAGAAAGTAGTAAAAAGCGAAATAATCCGCTTAACATTTTCCAAATTAAGTAGAGGTCAAGATTCAGGCTCAGGCAGGACGAAAAAACAATATTTTAACCGTGGCAACTGCCATCAGAACTCACAACCTACAACAGGTCCTGACACTGGTCGTATAATTTCAGACTGGAGACCAAACTTCCATACCCACTCTCAAAGGTAATCTCCTCCGCTATACTTTTATGATGAATTAGCTTTTTTAGCTCCAGAAGAAAGAAATGGTCTGGATTTGACACAAATAAGGCCAAATTCCCCACACCAAAACCCATATCTAACACCATAGGTAACCGTTATCTTTCACGCAACTTTCCCCTACAAGTCCAGATAAGTATTTAGCACTATAAATCACTGTTCTTATCATCTACAAACAGCGATCGCTTCGATACATCACCTGTTATCATGAGGTTTAAGCCGTGGGAATACCGCTAAACCGGTTCAACTAGGCCAGAGATAGCTATTGATAAGAGCTGGATTGAACTTCCATGTAATTAGGTAGGTAATGAAGCCTTTATTTACTACGAATCGTAAAACGATGAAATATTTTTGTTTTTAAACGCAATAAATTGTCATGAAAGTGCTGTGAAGACAAAAAGCAACGATGTGTGGTAATGCAAGACTATTCTAATTCCAATCAGTATTTCAGTACTATAGGTACTATGAATAAAGGGTACTCGAGTTTTAGAAACTATGGTGTTCTAACATGAATCTCAAAAATATCATTACGTTCATTTATTATTAGAACTGCCTATCCGATATCTACGAAAAGAGGAGGGCCTTAGCAACGGGTATGTATATTTGTAAATAAAGTCGTAATACGAGTACTATACCGAATTCCTTATAGGTTATGTTGATATCAAACCAAACCGTAATACTACGTAATTATTACCTTTCCTAGAAATGAATATGCCAAAATAACTGTTTTTCCTCGAACATCAATCCGAAAATGTTTTAAACGTATTTAAATTTTCAGATTTTACCCCAAGGCTGCTGAATGATAGATAGGTAGATTAGACTGACCGCTAGAATAAACTGTGATATCATACTGTAACCGCCCACTATGCCACAGATTGCCTAGCTTAATATTACCGAGTACGAGTTTCATAATAACCTAACCTAAATGAAACGATAAAGTTACCCGTAGATCTGGATAATATTGGGACAGACATGGCCACTGCTGCTGCGTCCGCTGATGCTACGACGACCTCATTGTAAGTAAAACAAAGAGGGATTATTTTTAAATGACGTACGGAAACCATGTCAGGAAATAAAAATAAACCAAAACCAAACTAACGATGACTACAAAATAATAGTTAACAAGTAAATATTGCTGTGTTATATCCTCTTGACCCTTTTGCCGTTGGCAAACCCTCAACCGTCGTCGCTAACAACACCCATAGGCAACTAAGAGGGTTCTTCGTTCCCATTCTGTGCCTCGTCCCGTCTCGACTGCTAAAAGGGCCGGAAATTCTAGAGGATATCCTTAGTCTCGGTCAGTTGTTAACAAAATAACAAAGTCACAACTTCCTTAATTAGGCTAAATATAGCACTTGACTAGACAGATAGCGTTTCTCATCATATTCACCTACCAACTGTAAATGTAAATACAGGGTTAGTTTTCAATGACCAGCCAAAATTTAAAATTAAGATCTAGATATCAAACCAAAAGTGCATTTTAAATATTATTGTCTATAAAAATAAGAGCAGCGCTGGCCCAGTGGTGGCGGCCCCGACTTACGTACAGTAAGTCGTGGGTTCGAACCTAGACAGGCGCATTACTTTGTATAATTTATTTCATCACCACTGCTCTCAAAACGGTGAAGGAAAACATCGTGAGGAAACCGGCATGTCCTAGAACCAAAAATTCGAAGACATGTGACATCTACCAATCCGCCCTGGGCCCGCGTAGTGGATTATAGCCCATTCCCTCTCATTGAGAGGAGGCCGTGTCCCAGCAGTGGGAATATTATAGGCTGATGATGATGATGATGATAAAAATAAAAACAAATTATACTTAGCATTCGTTTGAAAATGTCCAAAAAAAATCCTAAGTCATAAACCTAGTGGGAATCAATCTCAATACACTTGTGTGCGTGCATGCACCGCCAAATTTTTGTGTGTGCTAACTGCTGCCTATCTAGGTTGTTGAACTGAATTGTGGTGTTGCAAGTTGCAATATTCACACATTCGCTTTTGAGTGGTGGTCATTATGTACTTATATCGAAAATACACACATCAAAAATGTCTAGGGATCAAGCATTTTTATGCGGATTTCTTGAGATTGAGATGTGGCTTTGTAATAAATTTATGATTTTATAAATTTATATGGATCCTTTTTGGTGCATTTCATAATTTGAATCAGGAACTCTCAATCAAATTCGAGTAAAAGATGAAAATAAGCTGTCAATATTTTCCCTATAAAAACATACAACGCATTGAAGACATTATTAGTGCTACTGTTTCCCTACTACTGATTAAAACCAACGTTATTATGGAGCGGCGACGTCATTTAAGCAGGGAAGAAATGCTCAGAGCCGTGGGAATGATAGAAGCTGGTTCCCGGCAACGTACTGTAGCTTTAGCTCTGAATACAAGTCAGAGTGTTATCAGTCGACTTTGGACACGTTACCGAAGCACTGGTACCGTGGCTGAGCGCCATGGAGGACGGTATCGCTGCACCACACGGAGACAAGACCGATACATTCAAATCTTAACTCGAAGAGCTCCAACAATAACCGCCATGATGTTAGCCGTGAGGCTGCA
The DNA here is from genome assembly GCA_941918905.2 of Xestia sexstrigata. Lineage (NCBI taxonomy): Eukaryota > Metazoa > Arthropoda > Insecta > Lepidoptera > Noctuidae > Xestia > Xestia sexstrigata. Next base: position 6,581,100 of record OW799217.2, on the reverse strand, counting down.
TCACTCTTCAGGGAACTTAATTAGCGACCAAACAGTCAGAAACCGCTTGCATGAAGTGAACCTTCATTCCCGAAGACCGCTACGGGTACCACCTATAGCAATGCACAATCGTAGGATTCGATATCAATGGGCTCTTGAACACAGAAATTGGGCAGAAGAACAATGGCGTTTCGTGTGCTTTTCTGATGAGTCTCGTTTTGGTATGAGACCGGATACAAGACGTATACGACACTGGAGAACCCCTGGACGCCAACAGCGATTAAAATCCTGCCAGGAAGTCCATCCTTATAGTGGTGGAACCATCATGGTATGGGCGGGTATTTGGATCGGCGGAAGAACTGAGTTGATTTGGATCAGAGGCAACCTCAACGCTCAAATTTATGCTGAGACGATTGTATCAGACGTCATCGTTCCTCTACAAGTGCAAATCGGTCCCTTATTTCAGTTAATGCATGATAATGCACGACCGCACACCGCAAGAGTTGTAAGACAGACTCTCGCCGCAGCTAACATCAATGTCCTGCCCTGGCCTGCTCAGTCGCCAGACTTGAACCCGATTGAGCATGCATGGGATATGCTACAGAGAAGAGCTCTGCCGAATATGGAGGGTATCCAGTCGCAAGAAGACCTTTTTTTGTTGTTGCAACGAACATGGGCGGCCATTCCACAGCGTGATTTGGATGAACTCATTTTGAGTATGCCAAACCGATGTTCTTGTGTTGTTAGTGTTCGCGGTAGAAACACGGATTATTAATTGTTTAAGTTACCCAATAAAATTTTAAAGAAAACTGTTATTTCAGTCTTTTTTTCGAACTTTAATGTTAGTGGTTCAAATGTCAAAAATCCCTTTATTAGGAAAATGGCAAATTTCTTTATTAATGCAAAGGTGACTTGGTTTATCGTTACTGTGACAAACGAAAACACTTTATTTGATGAATCCTTAAAGAAAATTTTAATTAATATCAATCAGGAGAAAAGTTATTGCAAAAATATATGTTGATCCCTAGATACTTTTGATGTGTGTATTATCGATTCTAAACCATCTCAGAAAATTTGGCCGGTTATTGAAAACTAACCCTGTATACCTAGGTAATATTTAGTTTATTTTGTATAAATTAGTCTTTTTACTGTAAATTAAATACAATAATTTCAAAACTCGAATAAAATTTTGTTTTCAATTATAGGTATGAAGATCAAAATAGTTACGAAATGGGATTCAATGTATGAAGTTCAAAATAGTTACGATATGGGACTTTTGTGATGCTATTTTGTTTAGTTGTCGAAATGGGAAAGTTACGAGATGGGCCGTAGCGCTACATTTTTCGATACTTGTGAGCTTTAGATGACAGTTGTGCCTTCAAGCATTAAATACTGCTTATAGTTGTATGAAAATCACACATGTAGACTATGGGCTACGCTATAGGTTAACATAGGATATTTTTTATCCGAACATACCTTTGAAATACTTTCCCAAGGATGTGAGTGAAACCGCGGGCAACAGATAGTCATACTAAAATTAACGAAGCCATGTTTATAAAATGTTTTGATACAAAAATAAAAGCAAACAATTTTCAGTAATGAACTTCGGATACCTACATAATGCCTAAAGCCAGCGTTATTCCAGTTATTCGTTTATTCAATAACGAAGCGAAATATTATCGTCAGGTTTCAGTTGCCCTTCAGTTATAAAACTTTATGACAAAGGATTTTGACGACTTGTTTTATTTTTGTAATATTTTCATTATTCGTCTGCAGAGGATGAGTTTCTGGGCTCGATTTCCAGTTTTGGCAAAAGGTTATTGGGTTTTGCCACCAGGAATTTCTATATCACCCACACACAGTGTCTGGGTTTGTGCCCAGCAGTTGGCAATAGGGTCGCGCCCTATTACATGGGACTTACGAAATGTGGGTGTACTATTAGGTAGGTACGCCTCTGTTTTACTGTTCGGAGAAAACAGGCGTGGTTTTTTTATTATGTTTATGCATTCCTTACATAATAAATATTGAGATATACATCATACAGTATTTGGGACATCGTCATTGAAAAACTGTTACCTACCATGAATTTTTGACCCAACATACGAACATTGGATACATCATTTGCTGGACTCATGGTCAATATCCCTCCATCGTGTATTTGAAAACGTAAACAATACCTATTTATATTTACAATAGTAGGTATACACTGACAAATACGATACATACTCCCATTTTCCTTCCCTGAAAAATGGCTGACACCTACAGAATCTTTTCTAACATTATCCCTATACATTACTTAGGTACTTCTTTATCACATGACCATGAGCAGAACATTAATATGTATAGAACATGTTAAAATCTCTATTTCTTTCTCACTCTTCTCTTAGTTGAAATCTTTTGTCTCACCTGTCTACATGTTTTCATATAAGTAAATGTTTCGCCATGGTAAAGGGATAATAATGCATTTACCTTCAAATTGAAATGCGAATTTAATTAATACTCCCGTCTGAATTCCCCGAAGCTTCCATTTCGTTATTAAACTACGTCTTTGCTATAAAACTTATCGCTGCACCACGGCAACGTTTATCAAACGCAGGGTAACAGCCCAAGTTCATTAGCACCGGCTGATAACGTGACGTGGCCGTTTTAACCCCAAATCGGGGAAGCACAAACTCATACATTTCTAATAAAAAACCTCATCCGTCAAAATGAGCGACGATTTTTAATTTTGTTTGTGTACCAATCTTTAACTACTTTCCGCATGGAAACATGACAGTTTTATGGCAATAATTTATTAATTTGCTTTGGTATTAAGTACCATTAGTTGTTAATTATGCCCCCGTTCACATGTCAATGACCCGTTCAATATTTCACAGGAAAATTGGGATTAAACGTCGAAACATCGCTCTTAACAATTAAAAACAAATAATGCAATATGAGACGAGACTGCCAATGTGATCCCAAAATAATGCAGTGAACGATCGCCGTGTGAACGGGAAACGCACGAACGGGCGTAAGACTTTCATTTATAGCTATTAAAGCTATACTAACAATTTTACTGATAAACAACCGTATAAACATATCAATCAATGAATGCAGAAGAAGCACAATCATTGGTTATGAAAGCAACCAACAGTCATGGCTTCGTGCGGTCGTCATAAATAAATAATGAATGAATCTTTGATCTTCTTGCCATTGTCGAACAGACTTAGAGTAGACCGGTAAGCTCAGCTGGTCAGACGGTAACTGTCTCTTTGTCACTGTGTCTTTTTCATATTTTTAGGGTTTTTGAAGTGAAAACTTCTATAGGCGCGTTGAGCACTTTTGGGTGAACAAAAATCATCGTTCGTTAGTGCTCGCTAAAACTCGAGAACGGCTGGGCCGATTTAGCTGATTTTGGTTTCGAAATGTTTGTCATAGTACGGTGAGAAAAAAAAAACACTTCTTTACAAACCAAAAATAATAATCTAATAGCTCGACGATACAATTAACAAGTTACTTAATTTTCACTTCTATCGGCAGTCCCCAAAGACGCGGCGCCGCATGTTTTTTTTGCGTTGGCGGCAATATTCTCTACAGCTATGAACCTATTTCAACTGCTATATTTGATCGCTTTCTAAGAAAAAAAAAACTAAAGGTAAGAGGTGAGGTGAAGCTGAATCGGGGAACAAAAATGGGGAATATGAAACGCAACACCAGATGAATAACGAAGTATAATTTAACTAGTCCCTCCTGTTATAGCTCCGATTTTGCATCTGTTCTTTATTTATTTTCCCCCATATTCAGTATCTTTAGACTTACTATAGATACCCACCATGAATTTTCAGCCTTGAGAGTCAGAGTCAGCAAACATTTCATATTTTTTATTGCCCCATAGTTTAGTCGTATCTATTGCCAATTGCTTGGTAAGAAAATATGACAATGGGTATGTTCCGTTTTGAAATACTCTGAATGTTTGTTATGTTTATTGTTTCTGTTTTCAAATTTTGTATGCACGTCATGTCCCTGCGATGAATAAAGATTTTTTCTTTCTTTTCTTTCTTTCTTTCATGTTTCTCGATTTTATTTCAGCCAAGAGATAGATTAAGTATATATTTCAGCCAATGAAACAGACTTTTATGATAGAACAAAAGAAATGTGTTATGACTTTGCCTCATAATTTTAACTGATTCAAAGCAATTATAACCTAGAACAAACACTAGAAAGTTATCTTATTCATATATTAGGTATTTTACGAGTATACATAACCAGAACAAATATTTAACAGTGTGTGTTTGCAAAGTTGAAATATTAATTACAAAGTTTAAATGCTAAATTAACTAAAAGCAAATGTTTTATCTACATCTAATAAAATTTACAAAAATATTGACTTTCAGAATCTAAAAGGTCTCTTTAAGTAATAATTTGGGCCTTCAATGCAATGAGCAGAGACAAGTCCAAAGAAACGATGGATGGATTGTGTGAAAAATAATTTGAACCCAAAATACAAGGTGTGTAAACGGTCTCTTCACCAAGCCGTGAACTAAGCATTCGATTCTATACATCAAACAAGTAACTCTACGCATAAATTATTGCTGGGAAACGACTTTTCTTTTGGGGTGAAAAATCTCGGTTTACGGTAGGAGTTAGGACTCAATGTAACGCACTCAAAACATATTATTTAACTATTAAAAATTTAAAGTAAAGTTTTAACATTAAAAAGTTGTACCTACTTATTTAAAAAAAAGTTGGAAATTCGACCTCCAATGTCTCCGTAACTAGAAGGTTCCCACTTGCCAGGTACCTAATTACCTATGGTCTACTAGAACAAAAAAAAACGCAATAACGGGGAGAACAAACAGGCCTTATCACCTATTATTTAGATAACAACGAACGAAGATGTTTGTGAGAAAACATAATTATTGTGTTCGCTTTAGGCCCACGAAAACTACAGTAACATTATGTACAAAAACACAAATAAATAAACCAAAACACAACTCGTCCCCATCAACTGGAGCGTTGTTTTTAATGTTATCAGTCGTGATAACAATGTTAATGTAACCTACTTACTACTTGATGATGATAATCATGTAGTCATATATGAGCGATATTATAAACAGTTGTATTACGAAATATACGCAGATTGTAATGTAGTAAGAACACTTCAATCATAGATACAAATAAAGCAAAATTGAGCGAGCATACACCTGAGGCTGTGGAGAAAATTACATTTTTATCAACGATAACTTTTATGGAATAGCACATAGGTACCTGAATAGAGATGTATAGGTGTGTAGTCCTTTAGCGTGCTTTCCGAGTTTCTTGGAAGAAACTGAGATGCGTACGCATCCGTTCAGCGCGCGCGACACGTACTCGTCTCATACAAAATCGTTGTTTTCTACTAGCATAAGCTGAATAGAGCTGAATAAGTGTGAGTAGTCCCTAAGCCGTTGGTCCCGACTGTCGTCTGCAGATCTTTGACAGTTGATACAGGTAGTCTGTGGCCCAAAAGTTTGACAACCAGTCTTACGGCTTACCACAACCACGGCTTACCAATACCCCTTGTATCGTATTACCACGTACTTACAAGGTTGTGGAGGTCAGATAGACAGTCGCTCTTTGTAAAATAGTGGTATTTAGCTGCGTCCGGTTAGACTGGAAGCCGACCCTAACATAGTTGGGATAAGGCTATGCAGATTATGTCGTAGAAATACGAGATGCTTTGAAAGCCATTGCCATTTGTCTAGGCCTTCTGAAAAATGCTGATAACGATGATAATTCATTATTTTAAAATAACTATGGCGAACAGGTTTAGGTTGGGAATTAAAGTTTTAGAAGAACGTGTATAATGGCAAAGAAAGCGATTTGATTATTAATTTCTTTCAAAATAATATGAACGTCACGCGTCACGTAGGCGTCTTGTTTTTTCCTGTAACGATCCCATACTTGTTACACCCGGCGAAATTTTTATCCGTTCAAATTCTACAGAAGTCTGAACACATCCTTTGTCCTCGTAGACGCCATGTTTCCATGTTCCTAACGTCATATTATTTTTATTAATTTCAGGAGTGGCTTGGCGCGGCGTAACCGGCGGGCCGCGCCATGGGTAACAAGTGCTGCAGCCGCCGCCATGACCCAGATAGGCCTTTGGGTGAGTTTAGTGAGTTATACAACAATACTATACATATTTGCTTCTTTATTTTAACAGCAAAAGGGTTTGGTTTGCTTGCAAAGTGCTTTCATTTTGGTTTATTGTATCCTACTTCGGTTTGGGACCCTTATAATTATATATCTTAGGTTTTCACCTGAGCTTTAGCTAAACCATGTTCTGACATGACAGCTTTGCGTTAGTTGCATGGGACACGCTCTCAACCATCCTAAAAAGTTATCAAACGCACTCATCATCATCAACCTGACCTTTAGGATTACCCTATTGATATTTGTGGCTGCCCGAATGAGACTTTTAAGCTTACTCACTATTTTTAATTTGGTTCTCTCTCTGTTGATTGTTCCTACATATGTGTAGGTAATACAGGATGACTTTTTTATCACTTTCCAAAAAATGGCTATAATAGGTGAACGGAGTAGAAGCAAATGACATACTTAGATTTTTTTTTCGAAAAAAAAAATCGTTTGATATGATTTGAAATTCGATATTTTTTTCTCTTTCTTTGTTCTAATATGAAAAGTTTACTTGAAATTTGTAGCGTTTTTTGATGAAAGATCATTTTTTTTCTAAGCTGTGGAAAAAAGAAAAAAAAACTAGGTATGCCAGAAGCTTCTACTCCGTTCACCTAATTAAGGTACACATTTTTTTTTGGAAAGTGATAAAAAAGTCATCCGGTATAATAATAACAGACAGAAACAATCAGCTAAGTTTGGCGTTCAAACTACTGACTTAAACTTGAACCTAACCTAATTTACATAGCATTTTGGGATTGCTTACCCACTTCTTAATGGGCACAAGTGATGAATATTCAATGATCTCCGGTCAGCAGGTCTCTGTAACTTACTTATTAGATCTCGAATCCCTTTCAGCTGTCGCACAAGAGGATACAGCGGGACGCTTACAAAAACATATTATTATTATTATATACTGCGTACCAATCGTAGCAAGACAACATTTGTTAAATTTTCTCTTATAGACCTTAATAAATAAAAATCTATCTTTAGACAGGCTAACCCACCTACATGCAACAAAATGTCACAACTCCTTAATTGTACTCGAAGTCTGACCACTAAATGAAATTAAAAAACCGTTAGCATCTTCATCAAGGATTCGAAATAAACAACTCCAAGACCAGTGTATTTTTAGCACAAAGCTAAATGAGCAACAAAAATGGATTCCTTAACAGCCAAATGGAACCTATTTCCTTGAAAAGAACAATGGTGCTAGATTTTTTCGCACGATGATGTTAAAAACCCTATTAGACGCAATTCGCGTTCATTCGTTACTATTCTACATAGCCAACATTTTGAGGCCACGTGCATTGTTTGGAAACAACATTAATTGCAGCTCAATGGTCATATGAATCAAACGCCAATTACAGATTCGATGTTCATAATTAATTGTACTCTAAAAGGTCAAGAGTGATTTGAACACCCAGAATTTAATCTGCAATAACACTTAAGAAATGCGTTGAGCCATTTTGTACACGTGTTGGCAAATTCAATTGTTAATAAAAACTTAATTATGGTTGCCCAAAAGTTTTGCTTAAGTAGACCTTCGCTAGATTTGGCTCGTGTGAATAGAAGCTCCTTCCTTTTACTTCAAGACATGGAACACACATAAAATCCGTCAGCTGTGTGTGAGACTCGTAAACGAGGAGGGTCGAGAATATTTCAATGCTTTGTAAATATTTAAAGCAAAGGTAGTGCGAAGTAACTTTCGTACTAAATAAATCCGCTTATAGTTCTTGATGAAGGATCCTTGAATCTACTTCAAATTAATAAGTAACAGCATCGGTACGGATGAGGTCCGTGATTAAGTAGTATTACTTTACATAATTGATTATTTTTGGGTCGGGTTTAGTCTAAGAAGTTTACGCTTCTTCATAAAGTTGTTTCGACCGTTGTTGTAGTTGTAGTTGTTTACCAGGGCCAAGTTTTAAATAGTGGCAGCAACCGTGCCTTGAAAAAGTCCATATTTTATGTACCTTCAACCTCGCTTGATGCATCACCATCATCAAATCGGAGGCGTCTCCAATCGCACACCATTCAATTTGAACCCTGCCTATTGCGATTTTGCCGCTACCACGACAGCTACCTTACGAAGATCGACGCCTCGCTTATCTTGACGGTATTTCCCTTTTGTCTGTCGATTCTTCTCCACGTAAGATCACATCTACCCCAAGTTTTCAGCGATTACTGGTTTTACGGCTAATGTGATCGCTCTGGTACCAGGTTCAAATCCTACTCAGTTCCTTATTGCGTGATAGTCACTTACCTTCAAATACGTTTCTTTCCAGTATATCCGGCGTACAAGAACGAGGCGGGGTTTACGGCGTGCCCGTCGTCGTTGGAGACGCGGTACACCGGTGAACCTAACACAAGAGTGCTGTCGAGGCCTCCAGCAGATATTGTGCGCACACGGAATCCTGGAAAATGTGAGTTAACAACTAAAGAATGTGCTAGAAAATATTGTGTGTGTTTGTAGCGGCTAAATCCTGCATAGAACAAGCTGAGCTATCCGAAAGATAAATAATACATGCAAAATCTTCAATCTTTGATTAGATTTTTACAGTAGTAAATCATGTTCAAATTGAAAAAAAAAAATAATGTCAGAAAACTTCATTATGAATTTGAAGGTTGGCCCTGACGAAAAATATACAGGGTGGAATTTTGTAATGCCACCTGGAGGGAAAGTACTCTTAATACTGCAGATAGAAAATTTTACTCAAAGGAAACATTCCTTTATTTTTGAATAGAAAGCAAACTGCATTCAAAGATTTTCGAAAATTCTCTTCTCCCACACCCGGGAATCGAACCGGCTAAAATCTGAAAAAAATATACGCTGTACTTTTATTGCATCGATCGTTAGGGTCAATTATAAGTATGAAATCTCTCTAACAAACATGATAAATTAAATGAAAGGAAAACCAGGAAATTTGAAGTTACAAATTCAATGAGTCCTTTGCGACATACTCGTAGCTGCGTGTATGAGGTAATTTAAATATGGAATGTTAGATTATAATTTGAAAATTAGATTGTCACAGTTGTTATTCACATTTGATTGTTTTTACAACTCATTTCACATTTTGTCTCACGGTGAAAATGGCTCAAGAACAGTTTGATTTAATGGAAGCTTATTTTTTAAATAACAAAAACGTGAATCTAGCTCTGCGGTGGTATGGAGAGAGATATCAAGACCGACAGGCACCAACTCGGTTCGTATTGAAAAGAATGGTAGAAAATTTAAAGTTTCAAGAAGAGACGGCAAACTATTCAACAAAACTATTTCGATTTTGAACTAGATGTTTTAACATACTTTGAATCATTTCCGAAGGCTTCAAGTAGAGATGCTGCCGATGAATTAGGAACAACCCACACTGGCGTACTTAAAGTGCTGAAAAAGTATACCTAAGTATAAATGCTATCGTGAAGGTCGGTTGGTGCAAAAATTGCATATTGGGGATCGTGAGAGACGATTACAATTTTGTGAAAATATGCTTGGAGAAATTGACCGAAACCCTATTTTTTTGAGTAACATAGTATGGTCTGACGAAACCAACTTCAGCAATAATGGCATGTACAATCGCCACAATAACCATTATTGGTCTCGAGTGAATCCTGTTCGTGTTCATGGAACTAACAATCAAGTAAGATTTTCTTTCAACGTTTGGTGCGGAATTATGAGAAATAATGTAGTGTTAGTCCACGTGTACGAAGGTCATTTAAACACTGTCAAGTATATTGAAATACTGGATCTCTTAAGAAACGAGTTAAATGGTTTCCCCGAGGAAGAGCGAAACCAAATAATTCTACAGCAAGATGGTGCTCCAGCACATAGCAGCAGAATCACTACTGCCTACATTAATAACCATTTTAATACCTGGATTGGTACAAACGGCACAATCAGATGGCCTGCGAGATCACGAGATCTCACCCCATTAGATTTTTTTTTGTGGGGATATGTAAAAAATCAAATTTACATGAAATCTTATGCGAATGACAACGAGATGAGAGTTGAAGTTCAGAATACGATTTATAATATTCACCACAACACCTTATTAAAGGTTACTAGAAATGAATTCGTTAAAAGAATAAATTTGTGAATCCAAGAGAATGGAGCCCATTTCGAGCAACTAATTAGTTAGTTTACCATTTTTTGTAAATAATTAAATTAATTTAAGATTTCCTGGTTTTCCTTTCATTTAATTACATCATGTTTGTTAGAGAGATTTCATCCTTAAAATTAATTGACCCTAACGATCGATGCAATAAAAGTACAGCGTATATTTTTTTCAGATTTTAGCCGGTTCGATTCCCGGGTGTGGGAGAAGAGAATTTTCGAAAATCTTTGAATGCAGTTTGCTTTCTATTCAAAAATAAAGGAATGTTTCCTTTGAGTAAAATTTTCTATCTGCAGTATTAAGAGTACTTTCCCTCCAGGTGGCATTACAAAATTCCACCCTGTATAGGATAAAATTTTCTTGATAGGAAAACATCACTAAGTTACCTCTAATTTTCAACATTTTTGGTTTGTATTCTATTTTGGTAAATGTTACTGAACCATCAACTAGTTACTAGATAAATATTATCACTAATGTATAACCTTGAGCTGACCTTAGAAGTTTTTCAAAATATTTTCTATTTTAAGTGATAACTACAAAGCTTTTGGCGCTCACTACATTTTAATTCGCGAAATACGCTGTCTTCCGTCTCGCGTGATGCGAGCTTGAGACATCAGTTTGTTTCACCGATCCGATCACTCGCCGATCAGTTGCCCTCGCTCTGTTGAGACGGATAGCTTTATTTGCTCCGCGCCTAGCCGCCATTATTATTAGTTTACTGTGTTGCTTGTACTACGCACTGCCCGCTACACTGTACGTGAGCTTGATCCCGCGCGTCCCGCGTCGTGGAGCCGCCCGCCGCGCCGCGCGCCGCCCTTGTTTGCTAAGGCTGCCACACACACTTACGAAAAATCGTTACGATCGGACGGTACAGTTTAAACTGCACAGTTTCGTAGTCCCACACATGTTACTAGAAAACTGTACGATTATTCATTCATTGAGATGGCTGCGACTGACGACGCGTAAGGCTGCGGTTCCACTGAGGCGGAGCGAGGCCGCGGAGCGGAGAAACTGAGAAATATTAACCAATAGGATTGCATACCTACTGGAGCGGAGCTGAGATTTTATGCGATCCTATTGGTTAATATTTCTCCGTTTCTCCGCTCCGCAGCCTCGTTTCGCCTCAGTGGAAACGCAGCCTAAGGGTTCTTACAGACGAGCGGCACGCTGCCAACAATGCCAACGGCAGATAAATTGCAGCCGTCGCCACCTGTCGACGGCTGCGGGTTATTATTCGCCATAAAAAAGCAAAAGAAAGAAAAAAAATAAAGAAAAAGAAACCACGTATTTCGTGTAGGTAAAGAATGGCTAGGTAATGAAAAGAGAAGCTCATTCCCATGTTAATTTATTGAAGGAACTAAGAAATTCCCTAAAGATTGGCATAATTTTAACAACCATTCGGACCGCAATCCTCGCGAAAACTGAAACGACTGGCGCACACGTTACGATTATCGGCACAGTTTCTTCCGATTCCGATTTATCTATCCAAAATTTCATACTGGTCCGTTCAACTGTACAGTTCTAGAAAATCGGACAAACTGTACAGTTTTTCTCATACACACGTAGATTTATCGTTGCAGTTTGAACTGTACCGTTCGATCGTAACGATTTTTCGTAACGTGTGTAGCAGCCATGATCCGCACTAATGCGGGTGTGGCGAGACGCGCGGGGGAAATCAGAATTTATCCTGTCTTTAGGCCCGCCCTCACGGTTCAAAACTAAACTTATATTGTCTTTGACTTGTATTACTATTTGTTTTGAGCTCCCGATATTTTGACGCTGTTGCAAGCGCCATGATCGCGGGTTGACCAATCTGTGATCATGTCATATGTGACAATATTAGTTTAGAATAATACATTATGCAACAGCCGGACATCAAACGTTGGGCAGTAGCCCACGAGGCACAATAGCAACCACTTTTGATGAAGTATGGGGAACTTTTCACCCTGTTCTTTATATTACTATGTATTATTATTCACTTTTTACTACGATTATGATATGTACCCGGCTGTAAATAAATGCAGTCGAGTTCAGGAGAAAAGTTCGATTTTATTGTAAATCTCGATGTGCCGTATTTACAACCGTGTACGACTGTAGGTACGTACTGCTAAAACTCCTAAATAAATGCTCTCTTTAATTCACTAGTGTTCAAAGTGTTACAACCTAGAGCTTTAGAGACTGTAAGCATGAATGATGCAAGGGATCTATTTTCACACAATCCAACCATCTATTCTTCGGTCTACTTACATTATATTCATTCTTCTTTTCAATTCCAGGTATAACAAACGGTGGTCGTCGCGTAGTGAAAGCACTATGTGCGTACACGGCTCGCGCAGACTCTGACATTTCATTCCGCAAGGGAGACCGCATGGAGGTCCTCAGTGATGCCGAACCTGATTGGTGGAGAGTCCTACATCTCACGACGAGGCGAGAGGGACTCGTGCCAGTCAACTTTGTAGCTGAAGAGAGCTCTGTGGAATGCGAAGAGTGAGTATTTACTGTATGCTTAGAAAGATAGAAGTAGTTGTAAATAAATGGAACGCTATAGTTATTTGGTGGGCCAGTAGTAATGACCCCGACTGACGTGTTATTTATTTTATCACTGCTCTCAAAACGGTGAACAAAAACATCGTAAGGAAACCTTCATGTCCTAGAATAAAAATATCAAAGACATGTGCCATCGCACGGTTATGCACAAAGCGAGCCGAGAGCGTATTGGCAGTCATAAGAGGCTTTATAGTCATACTTTCCCACGAATTTTCTCGATAACAGCTCACTACTTCGATTGTGATTTTCTAGCGCTCCATTTGTTTACATTTCCCCAACCCAAGTAGTAGAGGTAGTTTAATTTAAGGGCCTATACTACCTCAAATGGCTTAGCATGATCCTCCGTTACGCCTAAAATACTGCAGCATTAATTTTGAAATAAATATAAGGTAAAGTTGAGGATTAATGTTAAGTCCTATATTTGGCGAAAACACGATTCCATAAAATTTTCTCGATAGAAAAAAATCCCAAAGTTACCTCTAAACTGAACAATAAACCGCTGGCAATCATGAAATAATTCAAATTAGATCATGAAACTTTTTATACTAACTGAACTAACTATAAAGCAGGTCTTATATTATTTATTTTTTTAGTCAAATCAATGGATTTTTTGAAAATCGCAAAAAACCACTAATTTCGCACTATTCGGCCGCAGTGACTGACGTAACAACCACTTTCTAGTGCAAGCTGATTAGAACTTTATTCTAACAGCATTTCAAACGAAGTTTGAACTACCAAATATATAGTTGCTAATTTGAGGTAGTATAGGCTCTTAAGATCAACAACAATAAAAAACACGCAGGCTAACCAAACGCATTGTAAATACAGCCGCCACACAACTTCTTGCAGACAAACATCGGATCAACAATCCTACAAGAAAACATAACACTACTAATCATTTACAGCTTCAACAACTGACGGTAACAAAAATTGGTGACGGGTTCAAAACCCTCTTCATGTTATTAATCGGCGACTTTCCGCTAAAGGCAACCATCATGTTGCAGTTGGTTCTTTCCACACGTCTCCCGGAAAGAAGCGGATAAGCTGCTTCTGGCTGAAATCAACCCTCGAGGGACCTTCCTCGTGAGGCCAGCAGAACACAACCCTCACGGCTTCAGCCTGAGTGTCAAGGATTGGGAGGAGGGACGAGGGTATCATGTGAAGCATTACAAGATCAAGCCCCTGGACAATGGAGGGTTCTACATCGCGACGAATCAGACCTTTCCTAGTCTGCCGGCGCTTGTCATGTCTTATACGAGTGAGTTGGATCTTTTTTTTATTTATGTTTTTGAATGGCGCATAAGCCTACGCCAACGGTTACAGCCGATCTGATAGTTAATGTCCACCGCTAACTTACGACGTCACCAATAGCAAAGGCATAAAGGTGCCTGTATCTACTCCGGCACCCAAAACTTAAAGCGCGAAATCCAAACCCTGACATATTTTGTACATAATGACCGATCAACTGTCACTGGCTCCTAAAATACAGGTACTCTAACCAAGCTCTCGAGCCAGGGTCTCCCATTTTTCTGTAACCAACCTGTTTTATAGGGCACTAAAGAAAATAATTTACAACTAAAAAACTATCAAAGTAATAATCAGCTCGCAAAGCTGACACAGCCACAGTTGATCGAAACAATCATGATCCAGTGCGAAAAAGAGAAAGAGCTACAAAACATCCCTTGTCATCCCTTTTTCTTATAGCAAAAAAAACCTTGACACTTCATTGGCATTACTTTAAAACCAACGTGGTTCATCTGATTTCTGAGAATATTTCATGGAGCTTTCAGAGATAAAACTGAAAACTGGTCTTCTTAACACCACCGTAACACTAATACTCGTACAACTTACTTTACACAACCCCATCTTAATATAAAAGATACTGATGTTATTTCAGAAAACGCGCTAGGTCTGTGCCACGTGCTCGCTCGGCCGTGCCCGAAGCCCGAGCCTCAGATGTGGGACCTCGGGCCCGAGCTGCGGGACAAGTGGGAGATCCCCAGAGCCGAGGTCCAGCTCATCAGGAAACTGGGACAGGGCAACTTCGGAGAGGTCTACTATGGGAAGTGGCGGAATAATATTGAGGTGATGTTTTTGTTTTTAACTTATTACGTAGTTTTAACTATTGCCCACGGCTTCGCTTGTGTGGCGTTTGGGAATAGGCTAGTTTTCACCATCAATAAATTGCAAATATTTTTTGATAATCTAACTGACGGACTAATTGGATTTTTTCAGGACACAAGCCTACCTATTATCTGATTGGAAAGGTGTGACACATTTATTTTTAATATGAAAGCCATTCGAAATTTCATAGCAGCCTTTGGATAAAGTACCATCAATATTCGAAGTAAAATTTTACTCAGAGAAAATATTCAATGGTTTTGAGGAGTAGAGTAGAGTAAAAGTCTTTACGTCATTTTTTATGTCTTATGTAAATGGTAAAACAAAAATAAAATATTTGATAGTGAAATCAACCGAAAGAATCATTGTGGTAATCGAATAGGTACCTATTTGAAACCATCACGTGAAATAACAGGGAATAATTACTAATATTCAAATTTTTACAGAATACTCTTATTCATAAACTGTTAAACTAAAATCAAGGAAACTTACAAACCTTTTCCTCCTATCGTTTACGTCGTATTATAAATAATTCGCAGAAAATAGATTAAACGATAAACACTTTCTTTTCACAACGGATAGTTTTAGATGTTCCGCTTTTAAATACCTACATAAGTATAGCAGTATCACTACTATACGTACAACTATATGCGCTAAGTCATTCATACCCAACTGTTCTAACACCAATTTTCCTATTACAGGTCGCAGTGAAAACCCTAAGGGAAGGAACAATGTCGACTCAAGCCTTCTTACAAGAGGCGGGCATTATGAAAAAGTTCCGCCACAAGCGCCTAGTGGCGTTATACGCAGTCTGTTCAACACAAGAACCCGTATACATAGTCCAGGAGTATATGAGCAAAGGATCCTTACTCGAGTTCCTCAGAAACGGAGAGGGGAAGTTCCTCCAGTTCGAGGACCTAGTGTACGTCGCCGCGCAAGTCGCGTCCGGCATGGAATACTTAGAATCTAAAATGTTGATACACAGAGACTTAGCCGCTAGAAATGTATTAATAGGTGAAAATAACGTAGCTAAAATATGTGACTTTGGACTCGCCAGGGTGATTGAGGACAACGAATATTGTCCTAAGCAAGGCTCACGGTTCCCTGTCAAATGGACGGCGCCCGAAGCTATAATCTACGGAAGATTCTCCATCAAGAGCGATGTCTGGTCGTACGGTATTCTGCTAATGGAACTGTTCACGTACGGACAGATACCGTACCCTGGTTTACATGGTAAAGACGTCATCGAACAAGTGGAACGAGGATACAGAATGCCCAAACCAGTCGGCCATTACCTCCCCGACGATATCTATAGACTGATGCTACAATGCTGGGACGCTATCCCAGAAAAACGGCCCACGTTCGAATTCCTAAACCACTACTTCGAATCGTTCACAGTGACCAGTGAGATACCTTACAGAGAAGTGCAAGACTAGTGCTGTGATATAGTGAAATAATAACGTTTGTATGTGCGGCGTGAGAGACGATGTGTAGGGTCCTTTAGCAAATATTTTGGAATTATAACTCGTGTGTGGATCACGTACGACGAACGTTTCTATAACCGTGTCCACACACATTTATAAAACCATCTTTTAGTATTTTTATACTCAAAGCATTATTGAACTAAAACATTACAGGAATGTGTGAGCTTCTTTTTTATTGGTCGATGGCTTTTCTCTTCTGTTTTGCGAGTCAAAATTCGTATCGAAATACTTAGCCTAAGTCAACACAGAAACTGATGTACGATTAAGTCCACTGTAAACTTAAGTATTTATATTTTCGGTCATATTTCACTTTCAATATAATTTATGTAGCTTCTAAGCACTGGTAGTGTTGTTTTGCATTTTGTACAAACGAAATTGTTCTCTATGGCATAAGCAATAAGGTTTAAAAACGAAATGGAACACGATATTTTCATATTCTAAAGTGATATGTGATATTTTTTTATCACTTATGGCCTGACACTGGAAGATAAACATCTCGGAGTCCTGCGCTTCACTTGTGCTATCGTAATTCAAAAATCTATGCACTACTCCACATTTTGACTTGTTTTGCGTTCAAATTGATGACTGCCCTTGGAAATGACAAACAAACAGAACTGATAAATTCTTCGAGGCTCCTTTGCAATACCAAGTAAATGATTATAGAAGGTGGAATGTACACACTCTAAATAGTTGCCATTAATTCAATACATCATTCTGAACCTCCCAAAGCAGCTCATTCATAAAAAAACTGCAAAAGGGATGATGACTGTCTAAAAAAAATATGATTCTGTTTAGTCCGTCAGTTAGATTATTGAAAAATATTGGATACGTGTTTTTTGTTTTATCAAATTAATAAAAATTGACGAAGATAAAACATGTCAATATTTTTTGGAAATCTATCTGACGGAGTAATTCGATTTTTTTGTCATCTACCCAATACCTACACGGTCAAACTGTATGGAAGTGTTTTTTTTTTAATCACTGATAAAAAAAAACTATGTGGTGTTTCAGAACGATGTACTGAATACTGGTAACTGTGTCAGTGACCCTTACAGTTTAGAAAAAAAAACCCTTTTATTTGTCACATAGCTCCCCTAATCAAAATTGTCTAATAAGTACTTCATTGTGATAAAACTGTGCTCAATAATTCCTTACAACACTTGCAAAGGGGCCAACTACCCTACCTGTATAAAGACAAATAATACTAGCATTAGGACCATATACCAAAGAGTTAATTGTACATTAAGAGCGAATGATAGATGTAGAGAGAAGCGTATTTAATTTATAGCGTAGTTAGACCTTGTGACCTGTATAATGTTAATTAATTTGACCAATATTCCAATTTTTGACGCATGTATTAAACTTTAAAGAATATTAATTGTTAATATAATTGGATTCTAATATCGACTGATCATCGATCCGTTGTTTATTCTAGTAACCACGAAATTTAACCTCAAATTTGTTTATTTTTCTTCGCCTAAAAGTATTAAAATGCTTTAACAACTTAATCGTTTTGTCGTCCTAGAACTTGTATAAAGCCAATGAAAATAGTGTCTTAATAACATTCCAAATATTCAAACACGTTAAATTTGGACACTTTTGTATGGAAACATTTAGATTTTTAAGATTTTGTACATACAATGAAAATAAATGTCATTGATATAAATAATGTATTTTTATTTATTTACAAATATTACATTTACATTGGAAGTCATGACATAAATGCAGTCAATTATCACAATCAATCAACATTAAAAAAAAAAACAGCTGCAGCAATCATTTTAACATATAAAATTATCACTTGCAAGTACCTATTGTATAATTATCACTAGCTTCGGTGAAGTAAAACATCGTGAGCAAATCAAACCAGCTAAAGCCAAGTCAGAGGCCCATAGGCGGCATAAAAATTCTGACACCAGGTTAGGCACTAACCATTTCATGTAAAATTGATATGAAACAAATTTTTCAACCAAACAGTTTATAAAAGTAGTCATATTCCACCATCTCATCTCTCAAAATCATTTCTTCAATAAATTATAATTAATATCTTTTACATATGCATGTATTTCATATCAAGGCTAAATACTTTCGAATCTCGACACGGGAACTACATTAAATAGATATACACATTGTCTAAAATGAACTTACAAACCATAGACACAGATAATATAATACGTCGCCATAGACAACCAGAAAATAATGATATAGTGTTATTAAAATAACAAAATTCTCATTTAAATGCTTCGACTATACACACTATTAAAATTATGAGACACTACTTTGTCATGTCCAATTAAATAAATAGCTGCAAACACTCATTTACGCAAGGAGAAATATTCTCGTTCAAAATAGGCGGCTACGCGTGATAGGTAATTTCGCGCTCAGTCGTAAAAAGTTGATATAGTGTAAGGAATGGGCGTGTCCAGGGAGAGGAGTAGACACCCCCCCCCCCCCCCCGAAGCTCATATTGATGCAACAGAATTAAGTATGTAATACATTGTAGCGTCAGTAGAATCACACACAAAAAAAAAATATTTGTAAGCCTAAAAAGAGCCTAAAAATAAAATACTCAAAGGCTAGAATAACAATGTGTGTATAACAAGTCTGTAGTGGTAGTACAAGTGGACTACCGCTACAGACTTACACATTTTAATAACGACCTCTGAGTGAGTACTCGAAGGCTAGAAAAACAATGTATAAAAGAAAGGAAATGTGTTAGTCTGTAGCGGTAGTACAGGTGTACTCGTACTACCGCCGCTAGTACTATTATCTATTCTGTGCTACCGCTACAAACTCACATATTTTCTTTACAGCAACGCGGGCGGTGCGTACTTTGAGGGCTTTTCTCTATTCTGACTTTTGATTGGCACTCTATTGGATTTTCGTATGATCGACAGGTATAGATAGACTAAAATAAATGAGGAGTCCCTTGCCCCGAGGCTTAAATAGGCAATAGGGTAGGTGACAAAAACATAATTAGTCCGTCAGATAGATTTCCAAAAAATATTGGATACATATTTTTTCATTTTTCACGCAAGTGCGTCGAAAACTCGTGTGACGTCACATTTGAGTACATTTTTAGGGTTCAGTAACTCAAAAGGCAAAAAAGGAACCCTTATAAGATCACTTTCTTGTCCGTCTGTCCGTCCGTCTGTCACCACCGATTTTCTCAGGAACGGGTCGAAAACCTATGTGGTAGTCCCCGTTGACTTAGAATCACGAATTTTGGGGACAAGCAATCTCTTACAGCACATATAAAAGGAAAAATCTGAAAACCGTAAATGTGTGGTTTAATAACAAAAAAAAAAAAGCGATTTTACTATTACAAACTTATTATTTGCAGTTGGTGCAATTTCCGTTTCTAGGGATCAAACAACAAAAATAGTTTGCCCTTTAAAAAGTTTGTATGGAACCCTCGGTGCGCGAGTCCGACTCGCTCTTGGCTGGATTTTTTACTCAAATGTGACGTCACAAGTGCTCACTCATCTCATGATCTTTGAAACGTTTTATCTTCGTCAATTTTTATTAACTTGATAAAACAAAAAACACGTATCCAATATTTTTCGATAATCTAACTGACGGACTAAGCAGAATCATATTTTTTTAGTCAGTCATCATCCCCATTTTGGCATACCTACATAATTATACACTTGCAAAAAATGGAACATGTAGACATTTTGATCTCAAATTACAATCTGAATTTATTCCAGGCGAAATGATTGCATTTTAGATTCTTAGAAGAACTTGAGCTACATCCGTAAATAGTAACTTAACCCTTACAAATCCGTTTTTACTTGCACCCTTATTATCCCACTCCCCGGGGTCCCGGGATTGATACTCTTGACAATCAGGATGAATCCATCAGCGATTACAGAGATATTGGAACTTGGCCTATTTCAATTCCCGATAACCTTCGAACACTACTTGTGACTCGAGGCTACAAAGCAGTACAGAACCTTGACAAGGTTGCTGAAGTGATTAGGCCAGGGCCTGTAGATTCCCCGGGGCTGCGAGATTGTTCGAAAGAGATACCGTGGCTCCGGAATACAAAGGGCGATGAAGGAACGTGGATGGGTTTTAGTCAGTAAAAGTCTGACACTACCTCCTGTTCCGCCCAGAGCGGGAGGAGTCATTTGATGATTTCCCATCCTTAAAAAAAAACAACAAAGAGCCTGTAGATTCTACCAAGGGGGCCAAAGGTATAAGACTTCCAAGTTGGCGCAACGATCGACAAGGAAGCACAAAATGTGATTGTCAAAGAGGAGCAAAAGTGGAGACTAGTATTGGTCAGGATACTGGACATTATTAGATTTCTTGCTAAACAAAATCTAATTATTTTTACGACGTCAAAAGGGCGGCAAATTATGACTCCGCCCCGGGCGGGCGACAGTGACTCACGCTACGCCACTGGGCCTGATGCCGCCATCTGATTTTGTCAATACAATTTTACTCGGACAATTTCAAAAATGTTTACCAACAGTTAGTCACAAATGTTTACAAAAAGACTTGACACACAAGTACTCATATTATTGCAAACAACCTTTGTTTCATAACACTGTATCAACGTCAACGTACGCGCTACAAAACATGTAGTTAGACAATTTATTTTACCAATACAAAGTTAACATTTCTCCCAAAATTTACTACGAAGGCCGGATACATAATTAATAATAATAATCTCGAATCGAATAATCGAATTACAAGCCTCGACCTTCGTTTGATAGAACATCGTGACATCGATTCTGCGCACTGTAATACTCGCCTGGCCACATTCACGGGTGTAACGCTCAGCGGGCCTAAAACTATGACTTTATAGTTATAACCATAAAGTCCATTTTAAGAATTTTAAATTTTTAACGTGATTTATATTGCGAAACTGCTAAAGCTGCCAATTTAGACCCCCAGAAGGCTAGTTGACTGAATTGTGTAGTTTCTAATGATGGATCTTGGTATGGAGATCGGTAAAATTAGACATTCAGTCACGAGTCACGTGACTGTCAACACCAATCAGAAAGCATTACGTCATGCTGTGGCAAACGCCATTTAAGGTTCCCAAACCCTAGGAAGAAACCCCGAAACCTAGGAAGTAAATAAGTGAGGTGGGATTTATTTAGGTTTTTTTTTTTTAAATATTAAATGTTGTACTGCAAGAGAATTGCCATGTAAACCATCCAAACCAATTGGCAAGAAGTTTAATGGAACAACAACGAAATCGCACATTTAAAAAGCTAAAGAGACTGTAGTGCTCCTCAAGATCTTCATAAAGAAGTCATACTACATGGACATATCATTGGATACTGTACCCATGCACGCCATATTTGTACATACATAAAATCTAGCTTAATGTCGACAAGACAGATTGCAAGAAGAAATGGAGATTAAAAAAAAAATGTATTGTATTGCAACGGGCTGGTGTCCGCAACTCCAGGAAGCGCGTATTTTAAATACACTGGGAAATTCATTCGATCCACCCTAAAAATATTAAATAATTAATACATGGCGAATGTTGAATGTAAGGCTTATATAGATTACCTTGTTTTGGACATATAGGGTGTTTATATAATTATGTATCCGGCCTGCGTAGGTTTTGGTGCAATTGTTTACTTTGTTTTGGTGAAATAAGTAGGCTAGTTTCCACCATCAATAAATTGCAAATCAAATTTAGTCCGTCAGTTAGAGTATTGGACACGTATTTTTTGTTTTTGTAAATCAATGAATATTGACAAAGATAAGACGCATCAAAACTCGAGAGTGGGGGCTCGTGACGTCACAACGCACTAAAACGGCGGCACTACTGCGGCGTGACGTATTGAGAATTTTAAAAGCGTCGTATCTTCGTCAATTTTGGTTTACGTAACAAAAGAAAAAATACGTGACAAATATTTTTTGATAATCTAACTGACGGACTAATTCGATTTTGTTCTTTACACAATTATGGAACAATGGTTGTAGACATTAAAATGGTTCCTTGGCCGCGTTTACATTCTTTTGAGACTGACTGTACTAACAGAGTCTTTCTGTCAATATAATTCAATCGCCAAAAAACCATATACTTAGCACTATTTGTTGCATAATTTGGTATTTTTGTTCAAAATCATCAAAATCAAAGCATTTATTTCAAGTAAGCCAGTTACAGGCACTTTTGAATTGTCGAAACAAAGATGAAAATTAAATGTAGCTACAGTCCCAGTCACAAGACATAAAAACTGTGAAAGTACTGTAGTTGCCCATTCCCTAGCGTAGATCTCTATGGAGAAGAACGGGCAAGAAACTCCATGGACACTCTTCTAAATCAGAATATTGTTACAAAATCTTGGTTACATCATTCATGTTGAGATGGTATATAATGTGAGAACAATGTAGCAAGATGTGCACGTTAAAAGTGTCCACAGCAAAAACACACAAACAAAAAAAATACAATTCAAAATAATTCATTCAAATAAGCCATGGCAACTAAGAGATGACCAGTCACAACTGACAGCGCCCGTTCACGGACATGACGCATGGATCAGCACCATTCAACTCAACCATTTTGAAGGGAACTAAATGATCCGACACATGCGCCACCATCAGCGAGACATTTGAGTGAGCATGACATACTCTAAACCGCCAGGGCACATTCAAGTCAAGAAAAGACGTAGGTTTCCAGTGAATGATAGCTTTCTAGTACATAGTACTCACACAATATGGGCTATGCATTTATATAATACTAAAGAGATTGAATCTATACAATGCAAAGATAGTTGTACAATCTTCAGCAGCTCCAACAATACATTTTAATGCTATCAATTTATGCGCCCCTGTCCTTGTGGAGCAGGACCAGCATTGAGCCAAGCATTTTTATCAGCGATATAATCGCTCAACTTGTAATATGCTTGCTTACATAGTGTGCGTTTAATGCATGTTTTAAATTTCGTCTCATTCATTCATGTTTTGAAGCATACAGTGCTGCATGCAGGTCCTGTCGACTGAGGATTTTTTTGGCTTACGACATTAGCTACCACAGATAGATACTCATCTATAAATGATGAATGATAATTTATTTGGAGTCGAACCAGCATTTCATCTTTCTATTTATTTCATAGATAAATACTTATAAATTAATTATTAACATTATACTAAACAGTATCGGAATACATCTTGCTCTTAATCCTGAGATATCGATACTCCGACTGGTACAAGCTCTTCATGTAGTGCCAACAACTCAGCACTGGTATGGGCACATAGTTTGGATGCTTCTTGCTGTAATGGTTCAGGTATATTGCTAGCACGACCAGCATACCTGACCAAACGTATCTGAAAGAAAGAGAAGCAACCAGTTTTGAAAATTCGTTTTTTTAAGTTGGACCTAACAAAGGCCTTCTGCGTTACTAAGGGGGTTTTCTGCGTAACTAATAACATTATAGACCGAGAGTAAATGTAAAAAAAACAGAACCCCTAAATATTCGTCCTATCTGTCTATCCGTACGTCAGCCATTTGACTCCGAGACTGTTGGTACTGTTGGACTGTTCAGTTGCGGTCGAGTCCGGCTCGCACTTAGCCGGTTTTTTTTACTTGTCCATGATCGCTGTCCATGTGAAAGTATCAAAGTAGTATTGTTGTATGTTACTAAATAAAACTCCACTACTCGTCGCTATAACGGTCATAAAACGTGAGAGGACGACGGACTACGGATTAAAAACAATATAATATTATACTCTCGTCTCGTGTTGTCTCGCTCCCACTCGATTCAACATTTACTATAAAAACATTACTTACTGAAAAACAAAAGGTTTGTTGAATATCAGGAACGATATGATAATGGATAATGCTTTCCTGAAGGTAGTAACTGTGACTGCGACGGTGGCGCCACATATTCGCACTAGAGTAAGCACTGCCTGCAATCCCATGTAACCGCTCAGGCTTAACAGGAAAATGTTTGTGTACATTATGGTAGGATTCTGGAACAAAAAGATAGTTTAAGTTTTGCATTAGCTAGCATGCCTACATAGCTCATCTAGAATTCTAGACTGGGCGGCCGGGCGTCGACCATAATAGTAAAAAAAAAACATTTTGTGATTAGTCAAACTAAAAAGTAGCCTTTGATCCAGCTGCCTAACGAGAGCCTCCAAAGTTATTGGTCGAAGCTCTTGGCAATTAAGCCATTAATAGTCCTGTCAGTGATGATATATTGATTCCATGTGATATTGCTATTTCGAAAACCAGATATTTTATCATTATTACAGGTCTCTCGTAGCTGACACTAACCTAAGCCTGCCTACTTACTAACAAGCATAGACTCACCTTCAAACAATAATCAAATCCTTCAGTCAAAACCCCGCTGAAAGCCGTGATGATCACCAGGTATACGGAGCCGATGGCATACGAATAGAAGACGACCTCGTTGTTCGAGGCGTTATGTTGCTTCATCGCTTTCTCCTGAACGTTGCCGATGATGGCGTCGCAGAGTAACGCTAGCGATATCACAATAATTCCGAGGAAGTTGAACTTTGGAGAAGTGCTTGAGTCCGCTGAAACATAATTATGGAACTGCCATGACACAAAACCGCAAAAAAATCGAGATAGGTATTAGGAAGAGATCTACACAGGTGACCAAAGGTTTAAGAAAAGAGAGAGATGCCTGTATTCAAGGGGTAAGTAGGCGTGTTGATCTTCTTCATATAATGTATGGGGGTATTCATACATTTTTGGAAATGTGTGTCTGGTGTTGTTCAATCTATTGGTTTACTACTGGTACTGTATGCAGCATAATGACTGAACATTTTTCAACATTATTTGTTTTAAATAAAACCTGGTTTTACAAATTTCATAAATAATTATGAAATTTGTAAAACCAGGTTTTATTTGCAAGACAACATGCAATGTATTGTATTGTATACTGTATAACGGGCTGGTGTCCGCAACTCCACGTCAAAGCGCGTATTTTGCGTAAGGGCTATAATCCACCACGCGGGCCCAGTGCGGATTGGTAGATGTCACATGTCTTCGAATTTTTTGGTTCTAGGACATGCTGGTTTCCTCACGATGTTTTCCTTTACCGTTTTGAGAGCAGTGGTGATGAAATAAATTACACAAAGTAATGCGCCTGCCTGGGTTTGAACCCACGACTTACTGTTCGTAAGTCGGGGCCGCCACCACTGGGCCACCGCTGCTCTCAACACGCAATGTAACATTTTTCATAAGCCGGGTATGCATGTAGCGTGAAAAAGTTGCATTGGATGTTGTGTTGCAAATAATCTGTACACTGCTTTAGTGCTTAACAAACAAATGACAGGAGTCAGACTTGAACCAGTGTTCACTGAAATCACACCTCTCTATTACTACTGCATATTGGAAGCCATAATGACAGAAAAAAGATGTTTTTTGAAATGCCATAATAATATACCTTTTTTTACTAATTACTATACTAACATATAAAATAAAATACTTACCCAGAGTGAACATAGTGAGACCAATGCACATGATCACAGCTGCAACGTAATCCAGGAACCCGTACCGCTTGCTTAATATAATAATACTGCCAATCATGACTGGAATGAGCTTGCAACTCTTAAAGATCAGCTGGGTGGGGTAGTTCAGATAGCTCAGTGCGAGGTTTGACAATGACATGGTTCCAAGTGTGAGGGTAGCCAGAAGTGCGTAAGTTCTTAGTGGTACTCTGAAAAATTGAATAAATTCAACATTATATTTGTTTAATTGGGAATCAAATCAATATTATTTTTGTCTTTTTTTTTTTACTCTGCCAATAGTCGTTGTCAGGTTGAGTTATTTTACTCACATAATGCAATTCAGATCGTTTACAAAAAGAATAGTATGTGCAGCAACTTTTATATCCTACTAGCTGCCCGTCCCGGCTTCGCATGGGTGGACTTTTTATTTTTTTCTATTCTATCCTATCTCTCAAGTTGGATCGAACTGCACATGGTGTGCGAATTTTATTATAATCGGTTAAGTGGTTTAGGAGTCCATTGAGGACAAACATTGTGACACGAGATTTATATATATTAAGATTTAACCTTCTCCCTACCTACTATAATTTTATACCACAAACCAAAACCATACTTACTTCCGTTTAATAGGATTCCTTATCAAAGACTCAAAGTAACTCAATGTCATCGTCATTAAAAATTGTACTAATGTTATGTACAAGCTTATAGGTTTCACATCATAATTGGAAAATATTAGTTCTAGAAAATATCCATAGGCTAGATAAAATATGAATACGAAGACTGTACAGCACATGAACTGTGTCAGTTCACTGTATGGAGTTAAGTTAAAGCATAGTATGTTAATCTCCGTTTGCTCAGCCTTCGGGAGGCTTTTACTCGTACTCGGAACATCTATACGTATTATTGCATCCTTTGGTTGAATCATTGTTATCACAGACTTTTGAGCTACCATCAATTGAGACTCATCACAGTTTTCCGCAAGTTTTCCTGCGTTTTCCTGGAAACAAAAAAAATCTTCATAAATTACTTGATTTTAGGGAGACATAGAAAGAGGCTTCAGGAGTGAACAACAAACAAAGAAAAATCAAGAATGTTTGTTGTTTTCTACTCAATTTTATGTTTGTAAATAAAGCAATACTATACAGATTTGACAAAACACAGACATAGTTGATAAAATTACTGTCCAATTCAGGTTGAACTATCTGCTGCGGGACTGTTCGAAAGAGATACTGTGGCCCCAGAACAGAAAGGGCGATGAAGGAACATGGATGGGTTTAGTCAGTAAAAGTCTGACACTCCGTCCTGCTCCACCCAGAGCGGGAGGAGTCATTTGATGATGTCCCATCCGAAAAAAAAAATGGTTGAATTGTCTGTATAAATGAATTTTATGCCTACAAACCTATCAATCACAAACTTAAACTTAGACTGGAAAGTTTATATAATTAGTCTAAATTGATAAATAGTTTGTATTTTAAAAATGTGTTGTATTTAATTACTCTGATTACTCACAATAACATGATGGGTTGAAATAATGTTGTGTGGATCTCGAGACATAGAGACTCAATTTATATTCACCACTTGAGATTCAAAACATGCAAACAAAAAAGCCCTACATGAACACAATATTTTATTATAACTGTTAGATTATTTCGAAGTGATTGCCACTGGGCATTTTCACAGAAGCTGATAAAGAGACCCACCCACACATTATTGGCCAACAATGTAAACTCATCGAGATGATCAGTCACCCTACTGTCAGTGCAAAGTCAAGGAGAACCTAACAAAACTAAAACTCACAAGATCAGATGGTGCGGTATTATTATTTCGGTACGGTCGGGCCAGAGAGGTTAAACTAAATAGAGAAACAAAAGATGGTGTACATTTATATTTATTGCAATTTAAAAGGTTTTAATGTTGCAAATTTAAAACTTTTTGTACTTTGTTTTTAGTGACAACAGTGATGTGCCTAAGAATGTCGGCGAATGTAGTCAGAATAATAGCTGATTTTGTTGGATATAATTTATTAAACGAGAATACACGTCATCCCATAATTAATAAATTGTTTCTTGGCGTATTTTAAGCCAGTACATTTTAAAGTTTTGTTTACGTACGCGCATTTTTCAAGTAGACAGTTATTTTTCAATATTATGTTTCTGTTTAATAAATTATATCCAAGAAAATCAGCTATTATTCTTAATATTAATCAGTTCATTAGAACGGTGCTTGGCGTTCGTAGATTTACGCGAACGTAGCACGATCTATGCGCTCACATCCACTTGTATTCCAAAATTATGATTGAAACTCTGCGTACGTCAACGAAAGATGAAACCTACCGTGATGGTCTTCAGTGTAGAAACTTCAGCTATACACTCACTACATAATCAAATAATGGAGTGAATTGTGTGAAAAAAAATATATTGAGAAGTTTCAACTATCCAATCCTCATAACCCACGGGCCACGACACCTTTCGCAGCTTTCGCAAAACGGGGAAATGTCATCTGTCATGTCAACTGTGTCAACATTCAATGTCTGTCAAAAAAATGTCAACAAAACAGCTGCTAACATACCAACTGCAATGCTGTCTGCTGTACAAATTGCAAACAGAATCCAAAAAACTAGAAGCGGGTAAGAAAATATATCTAAGAGTGTCAAATAGAGTGTATAAATGCTAGAAATATGTACAATTTGAATATTTTTGATTCTGAAATAACGTAGACCTTTGCTTGTAAAAATAGAATCCTTTTTTTTTGTTGGCAAGTCGCAGTTTCCGCAAAACAATGCCACATAGAAAAAATGAAAAGTTTTGGTAGAAATTATATTTGGTAGTATTAAATATTAACGAATTTCAATAATGTGCACCCATGGAACTGTTACGTACTATTGTGACCCTTTTGTATAAATTAACAGTTGAATCAATTCATTAATAATTATGTTGGTAGATTGGCCATGGCGCAGGCAAATTGTTTAATTTTCTTGTGCCAGGTAATTTAATTTCCTTTTGGTTACCTTAGTTCTTAAAACGGTGAGTGGGTCGTCTTGTGGGAGGAGTTAAAACTCAGGTGAAAGCGCCAGAACAAATTTTCAATTTATAATTAAGGTATTATGTTGATTACAATATGATTTGCGGCCGTAATATCCATGTTTACAGAACTAAAATAGTAAAATTATATTCATATCATTAAAAACATTAATAAAACCTGCATAAATTTCATTGAATTCCATTAACTTTTATTATAAAATATTCATTCAATGGGGTTAAATGAACTTACAGGGGTTGTAATGAATATTTTAATTAATATTAATCTGTAAGCACTATGTTACAGCAGCAACTCATTAATCAACATACAGCCTGACACAGACCTGCTAATTGCAAAAAAACCTAAGAAAAATGGAATTACGCGGGTTACCCTGGCGCTTCCTCCTTAATCTGGAAAGTTGATGTCGTCTCTGTCGTGATGGTATTTTGTGTTTAGTTACGAGACAGTTTCAACTAATGTGACTATTAACGAAAATATAAACTTGTCTTTTTGTTCTATTAAAGACTAGCTTATGCCCGCGGCTTCGCCCACGTGGAGCGTTGGAAATTGCCCACGGGATCTTACTTCTGGGATAATAAGTAATGTTTGTGCTACCACGTATAATGCGGTAACGCAACTAACGCACCAGTCTAGTCCGGTGCGTTAAAGCACCGCCGCCGCGCCGCCGTCCCGTCGCCCCGCGCCTTCTGACTTCGTGACCGCGACCTAATATTTAAATAAATATTGTGTATAAGTTGTAGTAACATTTAGTTTTTGTTTCATCCCAAGCGCTTCATTTTATGAAAGTTAGAAACGGTACACGTGAACTTATATTAATTTAACGAACTCTTAACGAAGCCAAAAGGTGCTTGTTCTCCCTGCAATACCGATATATTTTTTTTGTTTTACTTCATACCTGGGAACCTTCTAGTTAAGGAGATATTGGGGGTTAAAGTTCCAACTATTTCACAAGTTTTTTTTTTAATACATGTTTTTAATGTATAATCTTTACTTAAAACACCTTCATGACCCCCGTACTATTCAATGCATTCATCAGCACAGTGTTTTAAGTGCATTACATTAAGTCCTACCGAAAAGTCTGATTTTTCACGCCAAAAAAAAAAAGCACTTTAATTATAAACAAAGCTCCCTTTTCATCTTTCAACCCCCTTAAGGGTTGAAATTTTTAAAAACACCGTTGCGTTAGCTTCCTACCTTAAGCCTAGATATTACATTTAGTGATTTTTACTTTGAAAATTAAGGACTTTCCATACACAACTTATTCCCATAAATTATATTATAAATTAATTTTTAATCATCAGCCTGAACACAAAATTTGAAGTTTCTAACTTTTAAACTGACGATTTTCCATACATAAAGTCATCTCTCTTTTTAACCCATCGGGGGTGGAATTATGAAAAACGCTGAGACACTTAAAAATTAATTTTTAATCATCAGCCTAAACACAAAATTTGAAGATCCTAACTTTAAAGCTGTCAATTTTCCATACAAACATTCATCATATTTAACTCCTTTAGGGGTTGAATTTCTAAAAATCCTTCCTTATTCCTTGTTTACATTATAAAGGAAACCTCTGTGCAAAATTTCAGCTTTCTAAGTCCAAGGGCTTGGGCTGGGCGTTGATGAGTCAGTCAGTCAGGCCTTTTGTTTTTATTGCTGGGAAAAAAGCTTTTCTATAATCCCTTCTTCAGACAATAAGCATTAGGTCATCATATCTGTTTTGAAATTTCTGTAATTATTTGGTATTTACTTATTTGACATTGCAATCAGTTCACATTATTCTATGTACTTTTATTGATATTTAACATTTATATACTTCCTTAGATTTTATTGTTGACATTGTAGAAATAGTTTATTGATTTATATTAATTTCTTTAAAACTACTGTATTAATTTAAAATGTTATTATTACTATCTACTACATTTTTATCTTCTGACATTAATTTATCATTTGTTATTTCTTAAATTTTATTGTTGACATTTTTTTTTTTTTTTTTTTTTATAATTTTACTGAATGTATTGTTATAATTTTATTTATTGTAAGTATTTGTTGCAAGTAATTAACGGAATTTAATTTAAATTGATGATAATATTTGTACGCCAAATGGCAAAACATAGAGCACATACGAAAATGTAACATCTCACACACTCTGTAATTACCTATGTTGACAAATAAACATTCTGATTCTGATTGTAAAACACCTCATAACGAAGCCGAAAGGCACGTGTTCTCCCCGTCATTTGCGATCATTTTTTTGCTCTACACCATACCCGGGAACCTTCTAGTTACGGAGATTTTGGGGGTAAAAGTTACAACTTTTTGATAAGTTTTTTTTTCTAAACACCTCCACGACCCCGGTACTATTCAATCCATCTATCGGCACAATGTTTTGATTGCGTTACATTGAGTTCTACCAAAAAACATGATTTTCACCCAAAAAAAAAACACTTGTTCCCAGCAATAATTTTTGCGTAAAATTATTAGTTTGATGTACAGAATGTATCAGTATCGCGCAATACGGGGGTAAACCCGGAAATTATAAATCAGGTTTTAAAACAGGCGGTCGGTTGTTGGCGAAACCGTCATTTCAACACAGAGTCACAGTATCATAGAGGCAAGTTTTTAGTAACGTTTTTGAAGCAGGTGTTCTTAGAGAGAGTTCATACTTTTAATTTCATTGGGTGAGATTATGGCGTTCACTTGAAATTATATGTGAATGCAGATGTTATCTTTCATATTTTATAGTTAATTTAAAGGTCTCAGGATTCCAGGAGAGATAGTTAGTAAACTAATTTAGAGGTCAGCGTGGACGAATCTACCGGACGAACCAATTAACAAGAGATCCAACATAGCCATTCACAAACGCTTCGATTCGATTTCGATTCGACAAGTCGTATGTCTATCTTTTTTTGGCATTACGAAAGCGAGCGAGATAGACATTTGTCTTTCCGAATATTTGTGAATAGCTATGCAGATCAATGATGTTGCTAAATTAATTGATACTCACCAATATAGTAGCGTAGCTACCTTGAGTACGTTTCGCAAGTATGGAACCCTCAATATGAGATTTACAAATCTCGTATTGAGTATAAGCGATATCATTTCTTACCGTTGGAAGTAAGGCGTAATATCAGTGATGTCTGTTTTTTAGGGAACATCGCAAACGGCTCGGTTGATTGTCCCGAACTATTCAGCAAAATACATCTTCGCACTAATCTGAACAACCTAAGAAAACGGCCTCTACTCCATGTACCATTCGCATCGACAAAGTACAGGCGCTACGCCTTCTGCATACGTAATGTTATAGCTCTCAATAGTTTACCATCACACCTGGAAATCGATTTATTTTGCACCAGCGCACACAAAATTAAAAAGATTCTAAACAAGGAATATTTTGGTGACAATCATAAATAGCTTTTAATTTTGATTTTGATACTGCACGACTTGACATACATAATACCTATATTATTTATCGCAACATATGTATAGATTGTAATCTGTTTACTTACTTAGATCGCTGTAACTGGTCAACGCAAGTTATAACTCATAACTAATTAGATAAAATGCATGTGGAAGCTTGTAATTAGCAAATGTCACTACTTATGCATGATATTCAAGATTGTTATTAGTCTGTAAGCTTTCTTTAAAATTAAATAAATAAATATTTGTAAGGATATTTGGTGTAAAGTCTAGCCAAGATCATGGATCATTATATAGATTCGTGAGATTTATTTGTGTGGTTAATCGTCAAGGTATTTATGATACTTAATGGATAAGTACAAAAAAAAGTTGTTTTTTTAGTTTTGCAAATCAAGAGAATATTCACGTAAATGTTAGCTACTTCAGATGTATACCTAACCCAAACACTGTTAAAGCTGCTCTATTTCTACATGCAAGCATTGCATTGCTTATGAGTACCTAAATTAAAACAAAGTTTAAAGTAGGTAAACTGGTAGGTAGGTACTGGTAGGTTGACTGGTAGAGAATGCCTTGTGGCATTAAGTCCGCCTATGTACCAATATTGTACATGAAGTTTAAATAAATAAATAAATATAGATCAATACCCGAAAAGGGATAACATAACAAACAAATCAAAATACTAAAATGTAAAATGATATCCAAAAACAGTTATAGGTACCTAGTTACTTTCACATCAATAAACATTTTAAAATAATTAGTTTCAATATTTACATTCCCGTGAATAATGGATGAAACATCACTACCTAATTGCATTGTTTCTAATTAGAAACCTGTATAAAAGTATTCTTACCATCCATATCCGGTTTGTTTTCCTGCACAGCTGTCACTAACCGTCCTTGGTAGATTTTTTATAAACATAACTCTGGCCACACTTAATTGCTGTGGCTGTCTGTCTGGTTGTCAAACAAAGAGAAAAAAATACCTATTATTTCTTATAAATCTATTGTATTTTGTGCTGTCTATTATTTTAACGCGTCAAGGTGTGTATTTACGTTAATATCGCCAAACGGGTAGTGTTTTGTTTTGCTGGTACATGCTATAATCATGTGATAACTTTCGCAGATCGCATAATCAAACAGGCAAACTGGATTGAAGAAAATGATGGATTCGGACTCGTCCGGCGCGGACTTCTGCCGGTTCTGTCGTTCGGAAGCCTCTTCTGACAGACCGCTATTCCATCCGTGTATCTGCACGGGCTCAATAAAATGGATCCACCAGGAGTGTCTAGTGCAGTGGATGCGTTACTCCAGGAAGGAGATTTGCGAGTTGTGTGGCCACCGGTTTTCGTTTATGCCGATATATTCGCCGGACATGCCGCGTAGGCTACCTATCCGCGACGTGGTGGGCGGACTAGTGACATCCGTCGCGTCTGCAGTCAAGGACTGGCTGCACTACACCTTGGTGGCGCTCGCCTGGCTCGGCATCGTACCGCTCACTGCCTGCAGAACCTACCGCTGCCTGTTCTCGGGATCCCTAGATCCAGTGATTTCATTACCATTTGACATAGTGTCAGCAGAGAACCTTGCTAAAGATGTCTTCTCTGGTTGTTTTGTTGTTACCTGTACACTGTTCTCCTTTATTGGTCTTGTTTGGCTGAGAGAGCAAATCATGCATGGTGGGGGCCCTGACTGGATGGAGAGAGAGAATCTGCCAGCTCCTCCCCCTGAAGACCTGCCCCTACAAGATAATAATAACGACCGAGTGAACAATGGGGCGGGCGAGGGTGAAGTTGGGTTGAGAGATGAAGTGAATGCTGAAGTTGGTGAGGACCCTCTCGTTGGGGATGAAGCTAACTGGAACCCGATGGAATGGGACCGTGCTGCTGCTGAGGAGCTCACGTGGGCCCGGCTACTTGGCTTGGATGGATCTATGGTGTTTCTAGAGCATGTATTCTGGGTTGTGTCATTGAATACATTGTTTATCGTAGTGTTTGCCTTCTGTCCGTATCATATTGGACGGTTGGGAGCTGCTATGGCTGGGTTTGCAGCAGAAGGTCCGTTTGCGGGGCCTCTGACTGCCCTGGCAGGGTATGTGTTGGTGGGGGCTATCCTGGCAGTGTTGCATGGCATGGCCTCATTGCTTCGTCTGCGGAGTGCTAAGAAGGCATTGGGCTTCTGTTATGTGGTTGTGAAGGTGGCGCTACTGTCTGTTGTAGAGGTGAGTGCTGTTATTACCTTTATTTAGCCATTACTTTTAACCACTGGTCTCTCCAATCTACTTTTGGAAGAGAGCTTAATTCAGATTAACCTTACTCTCAATAGAACATTCAACTATTGAGTATTGCTATAGCACCAATATGGTAGTCAGTAGGGTAAACCAACTAGTGCAAGTAAACTACACACAAAATACCATCAATACCTACATATTGAAATTAACACTGTTTGATCTTGATGTCTCTATATGTTGCTCATCATGTTTTAACCAAAAGGTCATTAACAGCTAATATTGTTGTTGTCCTTATTTTTGAATAATTATTTAAATGTTATTCCTAAAATTAGCTATCAAACCTATTTAACACAAAATTTGAATAACCTGACCTTAGACTGTGAACAATTTGCCATTGATTATAATGTTTTTAAATAAATATGTCATCTCTGTTTGGTACATCATTAGCATAAAATCAATATTTTAAGCATTGTCTCTACATGCATATGAATCTTGAGATGAGTATTTAGAGGTTTTCAATATTTTCAAAAACATTCTGTAATTTTAAAATTTTCATCTGCCTTGATTTTTTAAATTATGTTGGGGTTGGCTTTAAGCTTAATCACCATGCGTTGGATATAAAATAAGTATATTAATGAATATATTATAATCTGGCAGTTCATATAACAATAACAATTTCTTAATAGAAAACTCAACATTATGTCAGCTATGTTTAAAAAACCTAGAGAAATGCTTCATGTAAATCAGACCATTCACTGGTTTAGAATTAGATTTACATTTATTGTGATTGTGACTCATAGGTTTTTAATCAGAGTTCAATAACTTGTCCATTAGGGCATTGATACTAATTACGTTTAGCATAATTTATGACCTGTACAGTTTTGAATAAGCTTTATTAAGCTAGACACTACTTTTATACATTATTTCTTGACTTAAACTGACTAGACTTGATCCCCGACAGATGCCACTTGCTATAAAGCTGTCTTTCCACAGTGCATATGCCGCGTGATAGCTGCGCTGATATCTCTTGGGGTGGCGCACGCTCGTTATTGCTCCACCGCTTCTGGCACAAAAACTCAGAAACCACTTAGATAATTAGACCTCACAATAAAGCGATTACGAGTTCGACCACAAATAGGATTGCCCACCTCGACATGACTGGTGCTTCCATGTGCCCTAGGAAACAAGCTTAACAGAATAAATAATATGCTTCGAAAAGCGACCAGAACTGCCGCCTTTGGACACCATAGAAAAGACCCCATAATTTTATCTGTCTTAGATAAAATATAAAGTGTTCTCTCTTTCTTTCAGATCGGTGTGATTCCTCTAGTATGCGGTTGGTGGCTCGACCTATGCTCCCTCTCAATGTTCGACGCGACCCTTAAGGATCGCGAGTCGAGCTTGCAAGCGGCGCCGTGGACGCTCATGTTCATCCATTGGCTGGTCGGCATGGTCTACGTGTATTACTTCGCGTCATTCATTCTTCTGTTGAGGGAAGTCCTGAGGCCCGGTGTGCTGTGGTTCTTGAAGAATTTGAATGATCCTGATTTCAGTCCTGTGCAGGTTAGTCATCTTACCAAGTAACATATCAAGGCAATGTCCAATCTACAGAAACTAGGCGTGCGGCTGCCGTTTACAGTGGCGGTCATTTCCAGATTTCCGCAAGTAGGTGTAGGTCGCGAGAATTCTTTGAATGCTGGAGTCACAGGATCTGTTGTTCAGATGATGCTCTGGAGTGGCCTGGCCTATGTCTAGCTGCGGATGCCTTTCGGCTGAGTGATGATGGAATAACTATCGTCGGCTCAGGTGTGCTACACTCACTACAATATTCGTAATTTGGCTCGGGCCAGGGCGATAAAACCGAACATGTGTACGTAGATAAACGTTCGGGGAAACGCCACTCGCCTTAATCCGTATTGTGCCGAGCCGATCCGAACATAATTCAGCGTTGGATGCCAAACCGATTACTAAAGCCGAAAATCTGTAATGATTGTTTGCGGTCGGTTTGTTACAACAAAGTACAAAATGAATGAATGTACCGCCGACCTGCCCGCGTAGCATGACCGCTAGGGTTTGGGAATTCCCGACAATTTCAAAGTCCCGGGATTCCCGGTTCAAGACTTTAAAAAACAATACTTTTTTTTTGTTTTTCTAAGAGAGGTAAGCCCTTTTGAATAATTTAATTTAGTTAATTTCTAGTGAAACGTATTAAAAAGGCATTTTTTTTATTAAACATCTGTCTTTATTTCTTTTAATCACTCACAGATTCACTTTTAAGCAGTTCAATCTTATAGTTATAAACGAACTTAGTTAAAAATCATACTAATTCGTATATTCGTATATATATAACTTTACTATTATCTAGTAATTTTAGTATCTAATCATTGGTCATAATCACAATATTGTCAATTCTCATATTCACACATTTGTTTCTTAATAAATCTAAATATAAATAATAAAACAGACTTATAAATCAGTCTTTTAAATATCACTAACACATTAATTATACTTCTTTGCTGTTTTAATAAAATAGGCTTTTAAAAAAATCAGAGCGTCAACAGTTTTGTCCGACAATCTGTTTCTGATTTTTGTAATAATGCCACCGTACGAGAACACTCGTTTTCAACAGATGTTGGTTTAATTGTGTTTAAGGCTTTATACAGTAGTTCCAAACTAACAATTTCGACAATCTTGTCTCGTCTCAAGTCTCGACTAGAAAGTTCCGGGACTCGAGATAACTAACATTACGATAAGTACCGGGAACCAAACCCTAATGACCGCGGAACCGTGGACCGGTGGAAACGGGTTTTTTCGACGAAGAATCGACAAAATGACATAAACAAAAGAAATCTGTAATTTTGATGATTCATTCTTCGCAGAAGCCCGTTTCTACGGTGGTCATGCTACGCGGTCTGAAAAAGAGTAGCACCTCTTGCTAATTAATGATACCTTTTCTCTGCTCCAGGAAATGATCCACCTTTCAGTATGGTCGCATATCCGTCGCTTGGTCGTATCCGCCATGATCTTTGGCACAGCTGTCCTCTTCATGCTATGGTTGCCAATCAGAGTGATCAAGTACGTCTTGCCTGGGTTCCTGCCCTATGCCGTTGCGGTCCATAGCGATGCACCGGTCAATGAACTCAGTTTGGAGTTGCTGTTGCTTCAGGTAAAGATGGTTTTTAGTTTAAATGTGTTATAGCCATTGTACAATTTATTGTTTTATTATTGTTATGAGGCTGATGTGTCCCACTGCTGGGCAAAGAGAAAGAGAGAGGGCAGGGAGGCCCTTCTCCCCTTCTCCATGTTTGGCTATTTGCACCCAATCCTTTTGGTAAGAGTTAGTCATACACCGAAATGATTTTAAACCAAATAAACTTGAAAGTATAGCACTGAAGTGTGAGCTTTATTTCCAGTGATGTAAAGTGATTTCTTTAGAGACAGGATCTGACAACACGTGGACCAGACTTTGTCGTAGAACACTAGAAATCTTATCCTAAGGCACACGTAGTAAAGCTCACATTTCTATGCTTTACCTTGAGTTTAGTTGGTGTTGAGTTGTATCGGTGTGCGGCGATCAAAATGGAAGATTTTTGAAGACGATAAATATAAGTATTGTTATTACAAAACACATTAGAAACGGTGCTCGGAGCTCGTGGCTAAATAATAACAGCCGCTCGGGTATATCTTTAGGTTAAGCCGTGCTTGCCTAGGTTGGTCTGTGGATGGGTGATCCTTCCATCCTTACATACCGAGTTTCCTCCGTGCCTCGGAAAGCACGTTAGCTGTTGGTCCCGGCTGTCATTTGTACATCTTTGACAGTCGTTACAGGTAGTCAGTGGCCCAAAAAGTCTGACAACCAGTCTTACCAAAGTGGTATCGTATTACCCAGTATGAACTGGCTTGTGTAGGTCAGATAGGCAGTCGCTCCATGTAAAATACTGGTACTCAGCTGCATGAGGTTAGACTGGAAGCCGACCCCAAAATAGTTGGGAAAAGGCTAGGCAGATGACGATTAGAAACGGTAAAAATAAAATTACCATTTATCAGCAATTATTTACTTTGTAGTCTATGGACATAGATTAGTATTTACCTTACCTAGTACTTTAAGTGGTAAAGTGGATAGTTATTTCGGTCCACTGACTATACCATTAACAAAACACATACTTATTCAAGTTAAGACACGATCACCAAGATTCCTAGAC
Organism: Xestia sexstrigata; assembly: GCA_941918905.2. Lineage (NCBI taxonomy): Eukaryota > Metazoa > Arthropoda > Insecta > Lepidoptera > Noctuidae > Xestia > Xestia sexstrigata. The sequence continues at coordinate 6,542,361 of OW799217.2, read as the reverse complement.
TTACTACGACGTGCTTCACGAGTGTCTGTTATTATTTAGCTACGAGCTCCCCGATTTACCATTTACCTTATTCATCAGCATCAGCCTATTAATTGTTCCCACTGCTGGGATACAGGCCTCCTCTCGATGAGAGGGAATGGGCTATAATCCACCACGCGGGCCCAGTGCGGATTGGTAGATGTCACATGTCTTCGAATGTTTTGGTTCTAGGACATGCCGGTTACCTCACGATGTTTTTCTTCACCGTTTTGAGAGCAGTGGTAATGAAATAAATTACACAAAGTAATGCGCCTGTCTGGGTTCGAACCCACGACTTACTGTTCGTAAGTCGAGGCCGCCACCACTGGGCCACCACTGCTCATTTATATTATTAAAAATAATAATAATAATTTATTCTTCAAAAACATTGTAGTACATGCTACAATTTACAGAATCGCTTATATAATACTGTACAAAGACTACAATAAAGTGGTGGGTGAGGTGCTGTATTCCTAGCTAGGTTAATAGATAACCTGTGTTAAGGAGTACAGTGTAGTTTGTAGAGGTAGAGCAGCGGTGGCCCAGTGGTGGCGGCCCCGACTTACGAACAGTAAGTCGTGGGTTCAAACCCAGGCAGGCGGCATTACTTTGTGTAATTTATTTCATCACCACTGCTCTCAAAACGGTGAAGGAAAACATCGTGAGGAAACCGGCATGTCCTAGAACCGAAAATTCGAAGACATGTGACATCTACCAATCCGCACTGGGCCCGCGTGGTGGATTATAGCCCATACGCAAAATACGCGCTTTGACGTGGAGTTGCGGACACCAGCCCGTTATACAATATAGGAGTACAGTGCCGGTCCCCAAGGAAAGTAACAATAAAGTCGTACACATTATGCATTTAAAAATAATTTGATTTATATTATTAAAACAGTCAAATACCCTATTGTATTAAGAAATCCTGTTTCTTTTTGTAATTAATCAGTCAGGTAATAAGACAATGACACTTTAATTGAAAACAGTCTGGATGTCACCAAAAATATATTTGTTTTATTTGTAAAAATACAATGGATATTTAAATTAGTAACTGTTGTTAGTACAGGTTATTGGATTTTTCATCAGAAATGTCTCATTAGCAGCCTCGGAATCCGGATTTGGGCCCGGTTTAATGGCAATAGGCTCCCCTTTGACATGGGACTTAAACATAACTGGCGAAATGTGGGTGTACTATTAGGTACACCTCTGCCTAACGCTTCGGGGATTACAGGCGTGATGTTCTGATGATGATTGGTCTATTCCCGATTTCATGATATCTACTCTCCACTCTGTTCGGTTTGGTGGAGTCCGAGCTTTAGTCGTGTGATTTCAATAGTCTTGCAAACAAGACATACCTAGAATCCATACATAGCAAGATCTGCCTAGACTTTTCCCAACTATGTTGGGGTCGGCTTCCAGTCTAACCGGATGCAGCTGAATACCAGTATTTTACATGGAGCGACTGCCTATCTGACCTTCACGACCCAATTAGTACTGGGTAAAATGATACCCCTTGGTAAGACTGGTTGACAGACTTTTTGGGCCACTGACTACCTGTAACGACTGTTAAAGATCTCAAAAGACACAATACATACTTTGTTTCATTACGTATGTAAAACAGGTTGTTGTAAGGAGTTTCTACATGTACTGTTTTACATATATGTTAATGTACTCATGAAAGTATACATTGTTTTGTCTGAAATTTTAATGACATTGAGTTGTCTAGAAATTAAGTTGTGTCAAAGATGAATGATCGTGAAATCAGTGAATATTGATGTTCATTGTTAAGAACAGCTAAATGATTAAATGTATAGCAGATTTTGGATTTTCTTAATTTTTGACAGCAATAATGTGTATTAGTACATTTGTATAAGTAAATAAAATTGAAGTTTCTGTTTGTAATTTGAAAGTAACAGCTTATTACTGAATGTATATGAAAGTATATACGTTACCTAAAACAAAAAAACAATTTCTTTTAAATTTTGGTCTATCGGTCGGTCTGTCTCTCTGTCTGTGCCGGCTAATATCAAAAACGGCTGGACCGATTTTGACGGGACGACTTTTACTGGCAGATAGCTATATCAGAAGTAACTTATGCTACTTTTATTTTAGATAAAGGATTTAGAATATGGGTATAGTGCAAAAAAAAAATGAAATCATTAACGAAATCCGACTCAAATAAGGAAGTAATATTTTTATAATAATCTCACGCAGACGAAGGTCGCGACCCCTCGGACAGCTAATGGTAATAAAAATACACAGTATGTAGTTAAAAAAAAACATACTTTTACTGAAATCACTGGTTTCTCAGTAAATGGGAACATCATGCAGGTTGCAATTATGTAACTGTCATATAGATAAACAGACGTTATCGTTTTTTACCAATTGGCTTCAATCTTATGATGATAAAGCAATTATGAGGTCGGCTGTACTTAAAAATAACTGCAATCACCAAACTGACTTACTGATTAGTCTGATGATTGTGAGTTTGTTGGTGTCGGTCTATCTTGTAAGAGTAAGATAAAGCATTTAATTAGGCCAATGTCTGAAAGTGCCCGATTACGACTGGTTGACAAAATTAAAGGTCAAACTTGATACGGGTTTTTAGGGTTCCTAACTCAGTTGGTAAAAGCAGAAACCTTATAGGATCACTTTTTTGTCCGTCTGTCTGTCTGGTCGTCTGTCAAGACCCGTTTTTCTCAGAAACGCGTTGAGGGACCAAGCTGAAATTAATATCAAATACTCAGGTCTGCTAACTGTTGGAGCAATAAAAAAATCAACGCTATCAAAATATATGACAGTTTATATCGCATATTTTGCGATTTCTCAGGGGTCAACCTATAGGGTACTTCCCGTTGATCTAGAATCATGAAATTTGGCAAAAAATAAGAATCATGAAATTTGGCAAGAAATAATGTGCTACAGCACATGAAAATAAAAATCTGAAAACCGTAAATATGACGTGTAATATCATAATACCTACAAGTTTATACGGGACCCTCGGTGCGGTTTTTTTTTCAGATGAGACGATTCTGAAAGGAATGGCAACTATAAAACATTTTGTAGTTTTCTCCATTACGGTTTATTCAGGTGATCCTACCAGCTTTGCTAGAACAGTCCCATACCCGAACATGGCTAAAAGCGGGAGTGCGTGCTTGGTGCGCCTGCGCCGCTGGAGCCCTAGGACTTCGCTCGTACTTGCTGGGCGAGATGAGACAAGACCAACCGATGCCGCATCCGCCTAGGCCGCCCCACCAGCTTGGGGCCGCTCATCAGGTAATCGTATGTCCTTTTCTGATTTTAAGTAGTTTGCTGTAGTTTCAAAATGTAGAAATTTGCCAAAATGCGAAAAAAAAACCCCCGACGAAAAAATCTTTATAATAAGTCAATATCGCCCCCACTGCTGGGACACAAGCCTCCTCTCTATGAGAGGGAATGGGCTATTATAATCCACCACGCAGGTCCGGTGCGGGGTGGAAGATGTCACATGTCTTCGAATTTAAACCTTTAGGAAGGAAAAAAAAATCTAAATATTGTCACTTTACATTGTTAATATATCGGGGGACCGCTTTGTTTGTCACTTTCTGTGCGTATCTGACCTGCTTGTACTCACGGCAGCATATTCACATTAAGCTATACAGTTTCAGTATAACATGGCTTTGAGATTGAGTGTACTTAGCGGTCCTCCGACGCAACGACGCTTTAAAATGTTCTACTTATATTAAACGTAAAGGACAACATTACGATATATTTTTTTTCCTTTTTAGAGTCTTTTTTGTTCGGGGGTTATAAAGCAGCTCTTATTATATTCGCGTTTAGTTTTGCACTTGGGAATGCTAAAGTCGAAAATCGTAGGAATATTTTTTTCACTTTTGATTAATTTTATGTTCAAAAAGTAATACTAAACTACATTCTTGGAAAAAAACGGTTCAAAAAACTATTTAATGACATCGACACTTCAAAATCAAGAAGCATAAAGTACAATTTTATACAAACAATAGGCATGACGACAATATCAAAAAATTGCAAATCTATTTAGTCCGTCAGTTCGAGTATTGGAAAATAATGGACACGTATTTTTTGTTTTTTCCAAATCAATGAATATTGACAAAGATAATCTAACTGACGGACTAATTAGATTTTTTCAGTCGACAAGCCTATTATCACACAGGCTTCTTCTTCTTTACTAATACCATTTTTATTCTTGTTTCAGGCGTTGATGCGTCGCGACGGTCCCGCCGGCTTCGAGCCTTACGTCCGCGTGCCATGGTTCCCGGTTCGACTGGGCGCGTTGCTGGTTCTCGTCTCCATATCTTTGATCATGGCCAGCGCTCTCACTCTTGTAAGTCATCTATAATTACTTTACTTTCGAATACTAGAACGACACTAAACTTTAAGAGGTGTTTAAAGTAGTTAATGTCCTAATTAGTATGATACGCTTAATCATAGTCGCTTGCAGGAATATGCACCGTAACTTAATACGAATAAGGTTTATTTTCGGATGTAGCTTAGCTTTGCGTAAGTCGAAATTCGTTCTATAGATTTGCCTATCAGTCTTTCTGTTGAGTTGCGTGACCGACCTGACCGGCTTTATATAGAAGGCTAAATTAACTAGCTAACGAAACTAGTGGACTATGAGGTCCTGGATTCGATTTCAAGTTTGGGCAAAGTGTTATTGGTTTTATCCATCATGAATTTCTCAGTAGCAGCCACGGAGTCTAGATTTGTGCCCGGTTGATGGCAATAGGCTCGCTCCCTATTACATAGGACTTAATAACTGGTAAAATGTGTGCGTACTATTAGGTACACCTCTGCCTAACCCTTTGGGGATTACAGGCGTGATGTCAGGCGTCACCTATCGAGTCCGGACTGACAAGTTTAATTAAAACCTGTAATTTTAACATGGCATGAGCCACTAATATTCTCGTATAAGTGGTCCCAACTGCCCTAGCTGCAACCAGTTCTAAAAATAGCTTGAGACAACCGTGTAGAACCCAGTATACCGGGTTCTTTATGTAGGTACCCCAGTTTATATTTTGAAGTTGGTCCTCAAAAGCATTACTTCTACTAATAGGGAATATGCACGTAATTTTTTCTTAATTTAAATCAATAAAATACAGTACTATCAACCCAAGAAAAGTATTAACAGTTAAGTTAAACTACTGCTTATCGCACAAAAATTATATTAAACTCCTGCATTTTTTTTTATTAACGTCAATACAGTCAATTCAGTTATCGAGGACGTTGCGTTTTGTGAGTGCGTTACGCTTTACCAAAAACATGCTACATAAAATAGTAAATTGTAAAATAAGTGATATACGAGTACCTATTAGAAACTTAAACAAGTGTACCACATTTTTTGCGCCAATACAAGGCATTTTTCATAAATAAAAAGAGTTTTGTATTTCATGCATATTTCCTATTATCTATCTCCTAAGATGACCCATTGTCTCGGGAACTCTGTAGCACAAATTTTGTGTTAGAACTCGTGTTTTATTTATTATGCATTGCAGGTGATTCCCGTCGCTATTGGAAGAAGAGTAATGGCGTTGTGGCTTCCGAAGGCATCCGAGGGTGTTCACGAACTTTATACTGCGGCATGTGGTATGTATTGTAGTTCTGTACTACCTTATTATTATATTAAACACAGATAGCCATGGATACCATGTTAATAAGAATCATTATTGTTCATAATTTTGCAAAAGTAGACAAATGCGAAGAATATACTCTTTTTGTACAATATTCTACCATTCTGGTCCCTCAGTATTATTTTGAGTTTTTTTTTTATCGTGTGAGAGACGGCATAAAAACTCTGACAGAGTTTTTATGCCGTCTATGGGCCTCTGACTTGGCTTTACATATCGTCAAGAAATATCTCTCAGGCATGCTGGTTTCCTGACGATGTTTTCCTTCACCGAAGCACGTGATAATTATACAATACGTATATGAATACGATAAATCAGAGATGCGTGTCTTTGGTTCGAACTTGAAACCTCGGAACAAAAAATGCTGAGTGGATAAAAATATTCATTTACCCTCCACATTGTCAATTTTATTCTCTGAATGGGTACGTAACAATTTTTTAGGCTTATGGCATTTGGCCAGAAGTTTAGTGGTCAAGCAAGATGTGCGTTGCGACGGCTACTTGCTAATAAGACAAATTAAAGTTGTAAAGAGCGTGCTAGGAGCCACGTGACAAGACTTGCGGAGCGACGACACTTCTGCAAAGGAAACAAGAAACGCGCTTTTAGCTTGTCGCAAATCGCATAGGGAGGGCTATGCCCTGCAGTGTCACAATACAGATAGTATTGACCTGGTAGCGACATCACATCACGTATTCTTCGTACATCGACGGAAACCCCAAAAGAGAGGCTTAGAGCTTTGACTACAGTGATAATTATATAGGGTGACTGTACTCATGATAACAAAACTTCGGTACATTTTGACCTCGTCTAACTGGTCAAAATGTACCGAACATCAGATTTTTTTCGCGTGTTTAAGTATCGTAGAGTAATTGACCGTATATCTCGGTATGCACGTAGGCATGTACGTGTGCTGGGCGGTGGGGCGGGGCGGCACGCTGGCGGCGGGCTGGGCGCGCGGCGGGCGCGCCGTGCTGTGCGCGCGCGCCGCGCTGTGGGCCCGCGTCGCCGCGCGCGCCGCCCTCGCCGCCACCGCGCTGCTGGGGCTCGTGCCGCTCATGTTCGGCCTGCTGCTGGAGCTGGTGACTTGAACTTTATTATTATGTCAAACGAATAGCCTGAACATTTGAAAATACTAATATGAAGAAAACATATCGACCAGTATTAGAGCGAAAATTTATAAAAAACAACCAGTTCTGCAACAATGTACTGGAAAATAAGATTGCTTCAATGCAAAATACTGTAATTTCACTTCATCCCTTGCTCTTATTTTGTATTGCCCTCCTTTCAAGCAAATCAAATCAAACATCATTTACACAAATTAAGTTGAGAGTAAGCACTTTTTGAAAGCCCGTCATTTATCATTTGCTAAGTTTATCAGTCGCTAAGTTTTAGCTGGAAACAAGAAGTGTCAGAACAAATTCTCCAACAACACATCCAATCCAATCCAATTTAGAAGAAAATCCATTCATCGTCTTTTACAACATTCCGTGTTCTGAGTCTTTAGTCATCCTCTATTCATATAGAAATTAACATAAAAAAAAAACCAGTTATACTTAATTCCATTTTGTTTCACAGGTCCTAGTAATCCCTCTCCGTGTGCCAATAGAACAGTCGCCAGTGCTATTCGTGTGGCAAGACTGGGCGCTCGGTGTGCTGTACACTAAGATAGTGTGTGCACTGACCATGATGGGCCCCGACTGGGCTATGCGACGGGCTATCGAGAAGGCGTACCGCGACGGAATTAGAGAAATGGATCTCAAGTAAGTGTTGTGTATAAGGCTGATTTGAAAAGCGTCATTACCGTTGTGTGACAACGAGAAGATGTGGTAATGCTTAGCCAAAGTACGCCCTAGGCTCTAGCCGGACAATAAAGTTGCATCGTACTTCCGCGGTATGTTGGAGCTAGGCGGCATATTTCGAAAATCGAAGAGTATGAACTTCAGGAATAAAGGTGTCTTTGTCTTGAGCAAGTTTGAATGTTTCGTTGCACTCAAGATTCTAGCCTAAATTACCTCGCTCGCTCAAAAGTTAACAAAAAAATCAAAGTCAAAGTTCCCTCGCTATGCTCGGGAATCCTAGAATTCCTCGCTACGCTCTGGATTCAAAGTAGCGGTCGTAACATAACACACTGTTTTATTCATAATCGAAATCATCATCATCATTTGATTTGGTATTTATTAAAACTTACTGCATTATTGCATAAATTATATTATAAAAAAATCAAAGTCAAAGTTCCCTCGCTATGCTCGGGAATCCTAGAATTCCTCGCTACGCTCTGGATTCAAAGTAGCGGTCGTAACATAACACACTGTTTTATTCATAATCGAAATCATCATCATCATTTGATTTGGTATTTATTAAAACTTACTGCATTATTGCATAAATTATATTATAAAGGGTGTCTTATCGCCTAAGGCATTTTAAACGTCGTACATTTTTCGTGGGATTTTTTTCTACGCGACCGTCGGTCAAGTTTCGACTATTAAGAAAATGGTGTATAAGCTCGGTGCGGTGGTCAGGTTCATCCTGCGCGCCATCGCGGCGCCGTGCGTGTGCTGGCTGGGGCTGGCGCTGGCGGTGCCGTACGCGCTGGCGCACTCCGTGCTGCCGCACGTGGCGGCGCCGGCGCAGCGCAACCTGCTGGCGCGCCGCGTCTACCCCGCGCTGCTGCTCACCGCGCTCGTGCTGGCGCTCACTGTCTTCCAGGTATGACTACACAAGTGGCCGTCTACATTTTGTGATTATTATACTCAGTCTCACATAAAACGACAAATCTACACTCCACTTACTCATACGTAATAATATGTACATACCCCACTTACACACATACACAACAGACAACTTCCAATAATAGAATATAAATACAATTATAGATATAAAATGTAAAAAAAAAAAAACAAATAAATTAATTTCATAAAAAAGGAGATTGTAGTACATGAGGATAGACAGAGTTATACACATAGGTTTCTACCATGGCAATCACAATCTGGCATCCACCAGATAAAATAACCTGTATTAAGGATTAACACAAAACAAAAACAAGTAACACAAAACGCTTCTCCACAGATCCGCCAGTTCCGCAAGCTATACGAGCACATAAAGAACGACAAGTACCTCGTAGGCCAACGCCTCGTCAACTACGACCACCGGCGACACAAACAACAGCAGAGCACTCTCCCCGCCAACTGAGTGACGTCACCGTGATTACGTCACTACGACGACGTGACAAGGCGCGTGACACGACACCTACGATCTCTGTAATTATCACCCTTTTTCTTATAAGCGAAACTTGTTTTTAAATAGGGATTCCTCATTGGCATTAACCTCGCTATGAATTTTTTTTTTTACATCTTTCTCGATGAAATTGGGTAGGTCTACAAGCATTTTAATGATTAAAGTATTTTTTTTAAAGAACTTTAAGGCATCATAATGCTTGCCGAGCGAAATGCTGATCTAAGTACCATACAATCACGGTACAAAGTTGTTTGAATTAGTTGAAATCCACTTCTATATCTTGTAAATAAAAATGTTTTAGTCACTAAACTCTTAGACCCACGAAATATTGGCATTCCTTGTATAGAATCGTTTAGATCTCATAGCCACGCTATTTTATTGGAGCCAAGCTGAGTAAATAGCATATTGTGAATCGTTTTTCTATGTCACGAACCGGAATGTACTAAGTTTAAGTATCAATTTTTTTTTTGACTACTCTTAAAACTTGTGGAACGTTTACCAAAAATGGCTAAAGAGAACACTAAATGTTAAACAATGCGATACGATGAATTAATCGAATACATTTTTAGTCGATTATTGAATGTAATATGTCTCGAAAAATATAGATTTGAAATCGTTAAAGTAGAGCTAACTTGGTCGCTGGTCATCATTAGTCGACTAAATTTTTTAGTCGATTCGCACATCGATCGTTCGCATTTATTTTAAGTCAATCGGCATGAAATTTTATTTTTTATGTAAAAAAATATTATAAATATTTTAAAAGACGCTAAAGTGAGAGAATTGGAGTTTTTATCGAATGGACACATTTTATCGCCACATGTAACTTTTAAATTACAATTAAGGGGAGCGAGGTGCCGATGTACAATGCACAGTCAGGGAATTTGATTGTTGAGATTGACACACTGAGTCAATTTGCCTTGTGATTTGAATTTACAGACAACCAAGTTGACAGTCAATTTGATAAACAATTAATTTCCCTGACTGTTCATAGTATGTAGGGCGATTTCTAAAAAACTAGCTAGAAATTCGATGGTTTCAGTAATGATCATTACTTCATCTTAGCTGCTTTATAATCTGAAACAGCACAAGTTAAAACAATCAGTTTTAAGCAGATGAAGAAGAATGAATAAACAATTTTAAAGTTAGTTTTTTAAGCAGCCACAATATTCTGTATTTCCTAAAGCGCTTTCGGAATTCATACATTTGTTATTGGATTGCTAGCTATCGTTTTTCGAAAGCGCTTTCAAGCGACACACCCGCTTCCCAATTTGCAGCATTTCTTCTCTATAAGGCGCTTTACGGCCGACGCACTTCTGGCAAGCGGGATTGTTAATGCTAAACAAATATAAACATTTCGTTGCTTTGAATAAAGTCAATAATAAATAACCTCGGTCCGCTTTTTTGGTACCCTCGGAAGTCTACTTATTTTGAACTTTATTTCTAAGTCGCGCACGGTCGATATTTGTTTGCCAGCTTTGCCAGAAGTGGGCCGGTATTTTATCATTGTGCAAGTAACTAAAGCACACCAGTGAATCAAATCACACATTTTCTTAGAATAATTTTACTTGTTACTTTATAATAATTTGTGGTCTTCAATTTTTAAAGGCCTACATGTTAATTCGCCAATGTATATTATAATAATATAAAGTTATCATAAATATGCTTCTGTTGTAATCATTCCCTTACTGTTAACTCATATCCTGGGCGTTGGTGATTAAATTAGGTTACGCACGCGGTTTTCAAATACCTTGAAAGAACCCTGTAGAACCCGGTTCTTTCGAAGTATTTGTAGAACCGGATGCTTAGTGTAAATGTTACTTGCACAGTTCGACAAGTTTTAGAGAACATTTTAGACTAATTAGCATTGAAAAATCGAAGTTAAAGTATAGTTCCGCCATTGTAGCTATTGCACCGTTGTAATAAGGTTCAGATTGCAATGCAGGGTGGGCAGTTCAGTAACAAATACGTAACAGAAGCTTTCTTGCCTATAAACAAGGATGACGAGAAAATGGCGACCTATGAAATGGGTAAATGAATCGCTCCTACTGCATGCTGAATTCTAAAAGACAGCTCTCGATGGAGGTTTACATTTCACCAACTACACAGATTTTAACATGTACCTAAAGCGGGGCAATGTCGAGACTATGATCAGTCGGAAGTAAATTTTGCTTGAATGTTTACGCATACGATGAAAAGGAAACTCTGAATCTTATTCTTCAATTAGTTAGTCTGAGCTAGCCATCACAATATATTCAACCGTTATTATATTTTACTAAAATAATTTGGATTAACTCCCAATGCAATGTTAATATTCGTATTTGTTTTTAAATACTTTACCCCTCGAAATAACGTAATAGTTTTTTACGTGGCAACACAAGATAGTACAGTCAAAGATTTAAAATGTTAAGCACTGTAAAGTTAATTTTTAAACTGCCTTGCCAGTTCGGAAATTGCTTAAGTTTTTCGCTCCTTGACCGTACTTTTACCACAATAAAGGAGAGTGGCCGTTTGCCCCTTTTAAAGCATTTTACATCTGCATAGAATGGATTAGCGAGGGTGCCAAAACTTGTACTTTTATGTACAGTGTGATCAAGCGTTTCAAGAAATGATGACAGGTCCACTATTTAGTCTCTCGCTCACATAGATTGAGGGTGAGTGAGAGGCAAATAGTGAATAGGAACATTGTTGCTATACCTGGTTATTCCCCTTCCATTCATAGTTACAACATCTTAAAATTCCGCTTTTTATATAATTTTAATGTTACTGTTTATTACACGTAGATGTTTTATATGGTTTTTGAGCAAAACATTTTATAGGTAATTCTGGTGAAAAGAGTTAGATTTTAAAATAATATACATTTTTTAATATTCAAATTGGTACAAGCAACAGCCAGACAGTCGTGTCATTTTATAGTGTTACTCTATGAAAAAAATTATTAAGCTAAATAAAAAATGTCTGCCTATAATTACGTAAAATGATTACAAAGCGAAGTTATTAGGTGGTGAAATTAGCAAAAAAAAAAATATTTCCTCTAGTGTTAAGTAGTTTTATAAAAACATTATTTATTGTACACTGCTCAATCTTATTATGTGTTTTATTATTTTTAAAATAATTGTTTTGTTTTGTTTTTAATACGCTGGGGTCTATCCTTATTATTTAAAAGGTTTGGTACTGTGTACAATTGTATGTATAGGTCTACAAAATCAACTATGTAGATGTAAAAATATAAAAAAAACGACTTAAAAAGTGGTTTTAATCATTCACCCATGTTTTTTTCATATGGCAACTTTGACCTGTCGTTAGGAATAGACCTCCTTGGTAGTCTATGATTCTGTCTTTCCTATTCCTTGGCTTTAAGTCTATCGTAATCTATTCCTTCTGTATGTAAATTGTAAAGATAAATAATTTGACTGGCTCGTAGGATGTTACTTCAGTTATCAATGGTGAATTAATATGAGTTAGATGACAGTAGATACAGGCAATAAGCAATTTGTAAACAAATAAAATGATTATTGAAATAGTTGTATTCTTTTATTAATACTTTACAGTTTACTTTTAAAACCCTTAAAAGAGAAAGCGAAAGTTGTAACGTGTAAGTAGGCCGGTCAAACTTCAAAAGAAAAAGATCGAAAGGAAAAGACAGTTGGATCGACAAGAGCGTAGCTCATGAACTTATTACCGACACTCAATATAATACGTAGATAAAGTCGGGGAAAGTGATTGCTTAGCAAATTGACTTTGTCCATAATTTGTAATCCCGCAACTTACAGTTTGGCCGCTGCAAACATTACCTGGCAAAATGAGGTATTATTGGTTCTTCCAACACCGAGTGCGAATGCGTCGCTCCGGACCAAACAATGCTGCACCTGCTGGAGTGTCCCAGGTGTCCATCTAGCTGCACTCTTGACGACCTGAACAGTGCCTTTTACCGCTGAAATAAACGTGGCCCAAACCGTGTAATTGGAAGGAAAATCGATACGATAAGAAGAAGTTAGGCCGCTGAGAGTAGGTATGCATTTCTGACGTCTGTCAGTTGGTACATAAATTTAGCGCGAAATTATAACATTTAGGGGCCGCCTCCACGAGCGAGAGAATCGCGGCGATATTATCGTCCTTGCCTCGTTTTTCTATACACTCTTTTGGGCCGTCTCCAGGAGCGAGAGAATCGCGGCGAAATTTTCGTATAGAAATACGTTGAATCGCCGCGATTCGCTCGCTGGTGGAGGCGGCCCCTAATTGTTACTTGATTCAATGAAATCGTTTTTAATAATATTATTTGTTAATAGGGAAAAAAAACGATAGTTATTTTATCGTAAATTCTTCGCCACTTCAAAGTTACATCGTCCTTTCGCTCACGAGTCACGACCTGTCAGCAAGCCTAGCCAAGTTACAAACGTTTCGTATCGATTCTCTTTCTACAATCTTAAACGCCTCGGCGTAAGCGATTGTAGAAAGCGCTAAATTGGTAACCAAGTTAACACGACTGAGTCGATCGCTCGTTCTCTAATGTCTGTAGAAAAAACTTACACGTCTATGGTGAGCGTTCCTACCAAAGAGTTTAGCGATCAACATTGTAGAAACGATAACATTCTATTCTATCATTTTGAACGATGTAAACTTGTCTACGAATTTTCTATTCGTTTGTGTTGATCACGTGATTTAACGTTGAGATGATGTCATTCCTATTTATTTGAATAGTTTTCTATGTACTAGCGTTAACGATTGTAGATTGTCAACTTGGCTAGGGGTGCAGGAACGCATTCTCACCGGCTAAACTACCTAAAGCTGTCATTAATTGTTGTCAGTGTTGTATAAAATTATAAAATGGCAAACTGACGCATTGTGTCACTGTCAATGTGTTAAATTATTAATTTTCCTGACTAACAGATTATTAGTTAACATGAAGCGGTTAGCCGCAATTTACAAAGACGCTGCCAATCAATAAATTGTCCAGTCATTGGGTTGGTAAATTGGTTCGTAAAATCTTTATGGGACCGCGTTTTGACAGCTCAAAAAAAGTGTGTCAATTTATTGATAATGCAACAACCGTATTGATATCTGCATCAGCTGGTTGGCGTCCTTCATAGATGCTTACTAGTACCAACCTACATTAATCTTTTGGTTTATGGGTAGGCATAAATTATTTCTAATGTTTTATCATGACCTCTATGCACCGTTCTCACTACGTCGTGATGACAGATAATCGTGTAGTTTTAAGTGTCGGGGCTTGTGTATTTAAATGGAGGTGTTCTCGTGTTCACATAAAGGACGACGCGATTTTATTACATTTAAATTAAGACATTAGATGTCGTGACGATTAATTTATCGTTGGTTTTTAGTTGGTTGGTTTTTGGTAAGCCGTGTGGTATCCGGCAGAGTAGAATAGAACCAACCCATTACACTCACGGGTGTCGTATAAGGCGACTAATGTCTGAGGCAGAACACCTTGCGCCTCCGTAGACCAGAGAATGGGCAGCAGCGTTTTCTGTTAGTCTTTCACCACTGCGATCTCCAATCCGCTTGCCAAGAGTGGAGATTACGGCAAATTCCTCCCATCATGGAAGAGGCTAATGTCCAGCAGTAGACGTTATGAGCTGTTGTTGTTGTTGTTTTAGTTGGCAAAAGTTGTGGACGACAGTAATCTCGTCGTCCTATATGTGAACACCTCCATTTAAATACACAAGCCACAACACTTAAAACTACACGGTTATCTGTCGTCACGACAAAATGGGTACGCGGCCTTAGCGGTAGCGTCAACAAAAGCGTTCTATTTTTATAATAAGGCTCAAGACGATTTTTACAGTAACCTCACGATTATCGCGAAAATGGCGTTCCAGCAATGTTCGCAACGATTTAGAACATTTTACTTACAAAATAAAGGTAGGTCGTAGGTTAGGTAGGTCTAACTTCGAGAAAGAGGTCAATCGTCGAATCCGACTCGGCTGGGCAGCGTTCGGGAAGTTGCGCGGTATCTTCTCGTCCAACTTACCACAGTGTCTCAAGACAAAAGTCCAGTGTGTGTTGCCAGTGATTACATACGGGACCGAAACGTGGTCGCTCACAATGGGCCTCATCAGTAGGCTTAAAGTCACCCAAAGGGCAATGGAGAGGGCTATGCTCGGAGTTTCCTTGCGCGATCGAATCAGAAATGAAGACATCCGCAAGAGAACCAAGATTCCCGACGTGGCCCGGAGAATTGCCAGTGGTATTGAATTGGCAGTGGGCAGGGCGCATTGCTCGCAGAACGGATGGCCGATGGGGCCGAAAAGTTCTGGAGTGGCGACCGCGAACCGGAAGACGTTGCGTTGGAAGGCCTCCCACTATGGTGGTGGACCGATGACCTGGTGAAGGTTGCGGGAATCCGCTGGATGCGAGTCGCACGGTACCGGTCAATGTGGCGACACTTGGGGGAGGCCTATGTCCAGCAGTGGACGTCTTGCGGCTGAAATGATGATGATGATGATGACTTACAAAATAACCATGTGAGGAAACTGTGAACATGTGATAGCAGCTTTACCCTGAAGCCAACTGGCAAGACTACACGCTCAAGCAACACGCGTTTTGCGTCAACCTGCGAAAAAAACAAATAAAAGAAAGAAGCTTTGCTAAGAGCATCCTACGAGCCGATGCGACGCGACTTGTGAAGCGTGGGTATTACTCACGCGAAGGAAATAAAATACAATAGTTTAAAATAAAACTAAAAACCATATGTTCTCGTCTTCTTCCCAGCAAGTTATCATGGGAAAGGATAAAAGATACCAATGGTATGCCACAAAGAGTATAATAATAATAAGGGAGAAGAGAGCCCTCTTGTGCCATTTTTAAGCATCCAATTTGATGCGCCATCTGGATTTCTTAACGAGAACTAAGGCTCTATAGGTAGCTATAGGTAGATAGGAATGTATGTAGACCTTCATATAGGTCAATATTTGTTTACATAAAGGTGATCATTCAAATTTTCTTGTTGTTTGCAAATAGCAGCTGTTTTGTTTATGTCGTATGTTGATCATAATGAAATTTGCGAATACATAACATAATGATGATACATTATAATATGAGCCATCTTTTTATTCGCGAATTGCATTTTGATCAACTATACGATGTAAACACAGCTTCTATTTGCAAAAAACAAAAAAGAATTTCGCTGGCTACATTCATAATTGAATAGAATTGACAGTTACACAGAGAATTTGTAAATAATTCAACATAAGATGGACTAACGAAACACATTCAAGCGTAAACGCAAGTTGCGGCGGCCATTATATGATGTTGCCAGTTTATGTTAGACAAAAAGGATTTCCGAGACAAGGTTGTGGTATAATAGATAATACGAAACAGCCATGAAATATAAAAACGTGATAATTTTGATGAAAAATGTAACAATTATTCTCATTAAATTATAGAACTTAATTATTTGATTTTCATAACTGAACAGAGACATCTATAGTTAATTATGAAATACATAGTTTATTGGTCAAGTAAAGTAGATGGCGACTCTTTCTTCACTGCAGTTGTACATGTTCTAACTGTCTCCCCCCTAGTATGCCATCTTTAGAAATCCACCATATTGGATTTAGAATGACGTCACTAAGCTAACCTTATAATGGTGTCGATTCTGTTGTGCAACTTGTGCACAAACTAAACATAATTTAGACTATTGCAATATTTTCTCTCTTATAAGACGAGAAAGAGACGGACGTAATTTAAAGCTGTCAAATTTAATTGGAACTAATATTTCCATACAAATGAAGGGTGCACGTAAAACCATGTCGACTATAAAAACACGGTGAAGCGCAAGGCATAAACTAGTTTGACATCTCTACCTTAGTTCATAGCTATGCCGTACTTTTCTCGCACTGCCTTTTAGTAAAAGATAGCAATAGCCTAAATTAAGTTTAGTTTGTGCACAACAGAATCGACACCAGTGTCATCCAAACTAAACACGTCAGATCAATCGGAAACCGGGACGTGGGTCAAAATTAACTTTTAAGATTTTTTCCACTACAGGTGTAGCTTATAAAAGCGTGTTAAAATAGACACGGATTCTCTTGACGCAAGTCGAAGTAGCATCGCCCCAGTGTTATGCGTAAAAGCGCGGGAATCCTGCCGTTTAATCAAGTTTCCCCGACATATTGCGGTCTGTATCGCACACGCCTTGAATTCATATAAGGCCGACTTCTTAATGTTTATGCCAACGTTCAACCAGTCACGTCGGATATAAACTCATGCTGAGAATAGTTTGTTTTGTAATATGTTTCACTAAGAGTCGATGCGGTTTTGTTTGCTTTTTTGCAAGCGAATAATCTGAAGTACCATAATGACTGCCTCGTTGGTTTAGTGGCTGCATGCGCGACTGCTGAGTGTGAGGCCCTGGGTTCGATTCCCTGGTCGGGCAAAGTGTTCTTGGATTTTTGCATCAGGAATTTCTCAGTAGCAGTCACGGAGTCTGGATTTGTGCCCGGTTGATGGCAATAGGCTCGCCCCCTATTACATGGGACTTAAACATAACTGGCGAATGTGGGTGTACTATTAGGCACACCTCTACCTAACCCTTCAAGAATTACAGGCTTGATGTTATGTAGTTTAAAATAATACCTAAGGTGGATTTGATAGGGCACGCCAGGATAGTGGCGATAAGTCCCCTCTTTGAGGAGTGGCTTGAGAGACGCCACGGCGTCCTCACCTTCCGCCTGACGGAGGTCCTCACCGGACACGGTGTTTTCGGGAGGTTCCTGCACCGAACGGGCGGGAGGAAACACCCGGGTGTTTCCACTGCGAGGATCGACCGGAGGACATGGTGGAGCACACGGTGGATTTGTGCCCCGCGTGGGTGGAGCACCGTCGTGTCCTCGAAGCGGCGATTGGCGGCGGCGACCTCTCGCGTCCGGCCCTGGTGCAAGCCATGGTCCGGAGCGAGACGGAGTGGGACGCCGTCACTTCCTTCTGCGAAGCAGTAATGCTAGAGAAGGAGGTGGCGGAACGTGAGAGGGAGAAAACCTCACAGCATCCCGGCCGCCGCGGGAGACGCCCCGGGCGTCGGCGTCTACGGTGTCCGGGGCCACCACGTGGACCCCGGCCACCGTAGGCGCGGGCCTGTGGACGGTGGGCTATGGGCTAGCTCGCCGTCCGTCCGTCTCATGACGACAGGCCGTGTCGACGGCGCAGGAGTGTTCCACGCGCGCCTCAAAGAGAGTCAGCAAAAAGGAAGGGGGCAAGGTCCGATGCCAGCCGGGGCTGCGGGACTGCTCGAAAGAGATACCGTGGCCCCGGAACAAAAAGGGCGATGAAGGAACATGGATGGGTTTTAGTCAGTAAAAGTCTGACACTCCCTTCTGCTCTGCCCAGAGTGGGAGAAGTCATTTGATGATTTCCCATCCGAAAAAAAAAAAGAAAAAAAAAAGGTGTATTTGATCATCATTTAGGTCCCCGGGCTCTGAAACTTCGATGATTTCAACACTAATAATTATTGATCGAAGTTTCAACAGGACAAATATATGGCTGTTTATTTATTAAAGAGGTAAGTGCTCTTATATAGAAAAAGAAAAAGTTTTGAAAAGATTAGCTTACAAAGTCAGATTTCAGATCATCTGATATTATCCGTTGGAGAATCCCTACAAAAAATTCAGAAAACTAGCCAAACTCGTTTCTGGTTCAGCGGAGAGATCGCAATAGTTAAGTTCTACGAAACTTCTGAAAAATCACAAAAATCAGTACCTACATACGGACAGATACTTCCCCTTTATATAATATAAGCCATGTTCTAAATAATATTCATTTCATATCGTTGGTATTAATAATCGCAGTTCGTATAACAGCAAGGATCACGTCATCTGTTTTCATATTGGATCTTTTTACGGGCGGCTTGGCCTTCAGAGATATTATGAAGCAGTTTCTTTACACTGCAATCTCTTTTAATTAAACGGTCCTAATGTCGCTTGTCTCGAAATGGATACGAAATGCGAGGAATCAGGGACTTGTTATGAGGATAGTTTAAAGCAAAGGTTTTAAGACCGAAAGGGAATGGCTCAATAAGTACTTAGGTGAAGATCAGGGAAACGTTGGATGGATTGTATTGTAGGCGCTACTTTGGCGACGAAGGTAGTTAATACCTTAGGTAATAGGTATTCACTGCTTCGGGTAGTCCGAAAGTCACACAACCAATCTTATCATCATCACCTGCCTAAGCTATTTCCCAAATACCTACTTATGTTAGGGTCGGCTTCCAGTTTAAACGCATGCAGGCGAATGCAGCATATTACATGGAGTCAGACTTTCGGGCCATTGACTACTTGTAACGACTGTCAAAGATCTACAAATGACAGCCGGGACCAACGGCTTAAGGGGACTACAGGAGCTAAACGCGAGTTTTATAATGCAAAAAAGCATATAATTAACTGCAATAAACAAACCAGAAAAATATATGATATTCTTCAGGAGGTATGCTAGTGTTTTGAAAACAAAATCACGAAGTTATCTCTAAAAATCGAAAATACATGCGATCATTCTGATCTTTTGACAAATAATTCTACAAGCAACATATTAGCATGATAGTGTTTTATTTTTTTAGTCCAATCAATAGATTTTTTGGAAATCGCAAAAAAACACTCATTTCGCACTATTTAGCCCGCAGTGACTGACGTAACAAGCACTTTGTAGTGCAAGCTGATTAGAACTTTATTCTAACAGTATTTCAAACGAAGTTTGAACCACCACAAATAGAGTTGCTAAATTAGCTCCTGTAGTCTTATCGTGCTTTCCAAGACACGGAGGCAACTTCGGTATGTAATGTCAAGGTCACCCATCCACCGACCAGCCTATGCAAGTGCGGCTTGATTTAGCCACGATCAACAGATCTTATCAAATGGTCTCAAATTACTTACCCAGTAGCTAGTTTACTGGGCTATATATAATATATAGGGTGTTTGGCTTATAGACCGATAAAATTTTTCCAGGGATTTGGGAGGTCATTAGCTAGGTCTACCCATACACCCTATGTCCTAAATGTCACGGTTGGTTACATATGTTATTTTTTTGGAAATGAAAATAATACCCAAAATGTTTCCTTTAATTCCAAATAACTTTTTCGTTTGTGGGTGTAATGGCACAAAATAAATTTTGTTGTATTCTCCAAAGTCTTGTAAATCTAACTAAATCTTTGTTTGATAGAACTGGTATCAAGAAAATTTCTTACGAGCTACCAAAGTTATTTTGTTTGTTAAATGTATGAAATTTTACAACTTTTTATTATGTTTTTATAAACTAAAGTTATAAATTTTGTTCAAATTTGGTTCAAATTAACCCAATATTTATTTTGTGCCATTACACCTACAAACGAAAAAGTTATTTCGAATTAAAGGAAACATTTCGGGTATTTTTTTCAAATAAAAAAAATAACAATTGTAACCAACCGTGACATTTAGGACATAGGATGTATGGGTAGACCTAGCTAATGACCTCCCATACCCTTGGAAAAATTGTGTCGGTCCATAAGCCAAACATCCTGTATAGCTGCATGCATGCAACATATGTATAGATTGTAATCTGTTTACTTACTTAAATCGCCGTAACTGGTCAACGCAAGTTATAACTCATAACTAATTAGATAAAATACATGTGGAAGCTTGTAATTAGCAAATGTCACTACTTATGCATGATATTCAAGATTGTTATTAGTCTGTAAGTTTTCTTTAAAATTAAATAAATAAATACGTTTACGGTTTACACCGATACCAACCAGTTACCCGACGATATAGTCCATATGATAATAAAAACAAACTGTTTAATGGAATCTGTTAATTGCAAATTCACTATTGGAAGTCAATTTCGTTATAAGTACTTATTTACAAAGGTTTATGGGGGCTTAGAAGTAAAGGAAACGGGACATCAAGGTGGGCCTGCAAACACATCTCATGCGTTCTTGACGAGATTATTTTTTCGAGAAATCGGCGTTTTGCTTTAAGATTTCCTTTTTTTTCCCCAAGATCCGATAGGTAGTACTTACTTGAGGAATGCTTGAACGCTGATTGAGATTTTTTCTTCGTGAAAGTCGTCTGAAAGAAAGCGAGGAAATATTTACAAAAGTTTACAACATTAACACACACGCTTAACAAAACCTGGCCAATTTAGCATTGAGATTAACTGATTAGGTACAGGCGTGATGTATGAAAGAAGAAGACATATCGGCTGCGCCGACCCCAAATGGATTGGGATAAGGGCAAGAGTATGGTCATGATATGTTATATTATGTTGAACATCATAGCTTACATTATATTACCTACTTAAGGTGGATGCTCCAGGGTAGCCCTAGCCGAGTGCAATTAGACAAAAAATACTCCAAAGGTGGAACGAAGTTTATAGTGGTCGGATTTTCATGGGACTTTTTTGATTGAGTTCCTAGAGAAGTGGAGAAAAAAATTAATATCCTTTGAAATATACTTTTTCGTTTATGAATAACTTCAAATTCGACGAATTCATATTGTAGCGTAATAGCATCACTTAAAAGCATCACTTACCAATTTCAAAAGAAATTTTATTCTTCAAATTCGATATTTTAGAAATAATTGCAGAAAATAGGAAAATAAAAAATAAAATAATATAAATATAGTCTAATTGCACTCGACTACCCGCGAAATTCGAATCTTACGTTTTTTTGCAATTTGCAGGCTAGTGCTGGGTTTTATGTTGATTAAAATATGATTCGCGGCTGTAAGACGTATGTAGTCACAGAATTATAAACATCAAAATCATCAATAAAACCCTCCAAGTTCATAAAGGTCTAGGAATGACTTTATTTTGAAAAAGTCATTCCTTCCTTCAACATAAGAAAAATTGAATTTCGCGGGGTAACCTGGCGCTTCCACCTTAAATACCGTTGCTAGCAGTAGTAACTATGCCTATACCTATTGGTGGAATTAAATGTACCTATACTTACTTATATGGTTTTCCCTCTCGAATTGAATCTAATTTCAGCCCCACGTATGTTTAAAAAATCCCTTTTATCTTTATTGGTTTTTTCGAGCAGAATTTCTTCAGAATTCAGATAATGAGAACTGTATTTAAGCCGTCTTAATATAATATTTATAAAGATGGATCTATATAAACCTGGGTCATCTCTACAGTGTTTATTTAAGGTATCTTACCTGTACCTAGCTACAAGACGTATGGAATTTCATATATGAAGACTTTTAATATAGGAGATATTTAGAAACTACATATAACTAACTTCACTAAACTTGGAACCAACAAAGTTTGTAGGTTCCTGTTTAACATAGGTAGGTACACACTTTACTACACTTACACTAATATCTAGGTTGGTTAGCTGGCATCTTACAGTTATATAGCAAATGTTAGGTAGTTGGTAATTAGTAATACAATGACAACACCGTTTCTCATGGCATTAAACGATCAAACCGAATCTTTTATGGCTGGCTCTTGATAAGCAACCAATAAAATAATTCATATTTAGCTTTCTAGAAGTGTAACTACTGGCAAATCCTGGACAGAGCCCCATCATTATCATCATTTGCTTTTGGCAGTCCACTGCTGGAAATAGGCCTCTCCTCATGCACATCATTTAACTTAATCTTCAACACTTGTCTTCCAGCTGCTGGAAGACGCTATCCTACACGCAAAAATCGTCGCTTCACCTAACCTGAAGGTAAAAAAAGTATGTATGCAGGTACCTATGTTCGTAAGGTCTATTACAGTATGTGGGCCCTCTTACTTTCTAAACCTGGCTTGACACAATTTCGAACCTAAATGAACGGATTATAATAATGGATCAACATTAAAAAAAACATGCCGAAAAAAGGCTGAAACATCCTAAGTAAATAAGCAAGCGCTGACCCATTTTGTTTGAAAAGTGTTAATCTAAAAGGTTCTCAGTTTAGTCCATTAGAGACGACGGGCGGTCGGCGTCGTCAGTCGATCGCTGGTAACACCAAACTGACCTTGTTTTTAGGATAATCCTGCTTTGAACCCATGATGACTTTATTGACCTACCCAGTGAAGCAATTTCCAAATTAACGTCTAATAGAAGACGTTCGCCTAAATGCTTATGAATACGCTTTGTCAAAGACAAGCTTAATTAAAATAAATGAATACTTAGTCTTGTTTTTCTATGCTTTTCTTCATAAAAAGCCTTTTTCCCGCACTCCTTCTTAGAGATATTTTCATAAATAATCAGAAACCATTCTGACACTCAAAGTTAGATAATTAAGTGGTCCATTGTCTATCCATTGACCACCATCATCGGATGACCACTGAAAACTAGCGCTGGCCCTGTGCTGTGGGGGCATATCACACCATCATGCCGAGTGGTAACCAGCTGAGTTATGAGCTGAGTATTGAGCTGCTTGTCGCAGTCACGACGTGCAAGCTGTCCACTTTTTTGTTGTTCCATCCTGTTGTATTTACAAGCGCGTGACCTATGAATAGTTGTTTTTACAGTTTATTGTGAATACAGAACACATACCGAGAAAATGAGCATCGCACATGCAAATTGCTTCAGTAAGCATTTTGTCGCATTACCTACATTTTGTGCCATTATAATAATTTCCATCCCTATCTACTAACAGGGCCTCCTACCGATACTATTGCTAGATTTGCTAGCTACCACGCTGTGATCGAAATGAAGAGAATGACTTGGAAAATGGTTCAAATGGTGCCCCTACATCTCAGCGCCGAATTGAGTTATACGGATTTGTAGCAGGCAACCCTTTTAATGCGTACTACATAACTAACTGTGTATACAAAATAAAAGACAATAACGAAGTATCTAAGCATTACTGTAATCTACAAGTTTGACGTAAGCAGGTTGACACTTAATCTCATTATAATACACACATCAAAAATGTCTAGGGATCAAGCATTTTTATGCGGATTTCTTGAGATTGAGATGTGGCTTTGTAATAAATTTATGATTTTATAAATTTATATGGATCCTTTTTGGTGCATTTCATAATTTGAATCAGGAACTCTCAATCAAATTCGAGTAAAAGATGAAAATAAGCTGTCAATATTTTCCCTATAAAAACATACAACGCATTGAAGACATTATTAGTGCTACTGTTTCCCTACTACTGATTAAAACCAACGTTATTATGGAGCGGCGACGTCATTTAAGCAGGGAAGAAATGCTCAGAGCCGTGGGAATGATAGAAGCTGGTTCCCGGCAACGTACTGTAGCTTTAGCTCTGAATACAAGTCAGAGTGTTATCAGTCGACTTTGGACACGTTACCGAAGCACTGGTACCGTGGCTGAGCGCCATGGAGGACGGTATCGCTGCACCACACGGAGACAAGACCGATACATTCAAATCTTAACTCGAAGAGCTCCAACAATAACCGCCATGATGTTAGCCGTGAGGCTTCATCACTCTTCAGGGAACTTAATTAGCGACCAAACAGTCAGAAACCGCTTGCATGAAGTGAACCTTCATTCCCGAAGACCGCTACGGGTACCACCTATAGCAATGCACAATCGTAGGATTCGATATCAATGGGCTCTTGAACACAGAAATTGGGCAGAAGAACAATGGCGTTTCGTGTGCTTTTCTGATGAGTCTCGTTTTGGTATGAGACCGGATACAAGACGTATACGACACTGGAGAACCCCTGGACGCCAACAGCGATTAAAATCCTGCCAGGAAGTCCATCCTTATAGTGGTGGAACCATCATGGTATGGGCGGGTATTTGGATCGGCGGAAGAACTGAGTTGATTTGGATCAGAGGCAACCTCAACGCTCAAATTTATGCTGAGACGATTGTATCAGACGTCATCGTTCCTCTACAAGTGCAAATCGGTCCCTTATTTCAGTTAATGCATGATAATGCACGACCGCACACCGCAAGAGTTGTAAGACAGACTCTCGCCGCAGCTAACATCAATGTCCTGCCCTGGCCTGCTCAGTCGCCAGACTTGAACCCGATTGAGCATGCATGGGATATGCTACAGAGAAGAGCTCTGCCGAATATGGAGGGTATCCAGTCGCAAGAAGACCTTTTTTTGTTGTTGCAACGAACATGGGCGGCCATTCCACAGCGTGATTTGGATGAACTCATTTTGAGTATGCCAAACCGATGTTCTTGTGTTGTTAGTGTTCGCGGTAGAAACACGGATTATTAATTGTTTAAGTTACCCAATAAAATTTTAAAGAAAACTGTTATTTCAGTCTTTTTTTCGAACTTTAATGTTAGTGGTTCAAATGTCAAAAATCCCTTTATTAGGAAAATGGCAAATTTCTTTATTAATGCAAAGGTGACTTGGTTTATCGTTACTGTGACAAACGAAAACACTTTATTTGATGAATCCTTAAAGAAAATTTTAATTAATATCAATCAGGAGAAAAGTTATTGCAAAAATATATGTTGATCCCTAGATACTTTTGATGTGTGTATTTTATCTTACTTCTATGGATGGATGGATGCATACATGTTATTAGCTCATCACGTCAGAACGGTTGAACGGATCTGGATGAAATTTGTGATTGGCACAGAGATATCCTAAAAGCTTTAATCAGGAAGTAACTCAAGAATTTGTAAATTTCTTTACCGATATACCGTTAAAAACTACTGAGGCTTTTAATTCCTCTCCTGAAGTCTCAATTGGTTTATTAAAGGCAAATGTGTCTGGATGCAAGGCTGAATTTAAATTTAAACTTACTGGGTGTAAACAACCTCATCACGAAGCCGTCAACCAAGCATTCTGTACATCAAACTAAGTAAGTTTACGAGAAAAATGATTGCTGGGAAACGACTATTTTTTTGAGGTGAAAAATCATGTTTTGTGGTAGAACTCAATGTAACACACTCAAAACATTGTGCTGATTAATGGATTGAATAGTACAGGGGTCGTGGAGGTGTTTAAAGTAAAAATCTTACATTAAAACTTGTATTTAAAAAAAAACTTGTCAAAAACTTGGAACTTTGACCCCCAATATCTCCGTAACTAGAAGGTTCCCAGGTATAGTGTAGAACAAAAAAAATATCACAATGAAGGGGAGAACAAGTGCCTTTCGGCTTCGTTAAGAGGTTTTTTACACTCTTTATAAACCAGATGATAGTTATTATAGCTTTCCGTCAAATAAAAATCAAACTGACTGAAGATCTATGGGGAATGTCTATCAAAGTTTGTACATCCATACTTGAGACTAAAGCTCCATACTTAGCTTTAATTTTTAATTTGTGCGCGTAAACCAAATTAAGGAGTTTTCCCTGATTTAATGAAACACAGTAAAGTCATACCTCTTTTTAAATCCGGGGATAGTTTAGATACTAATAATTATAGGCCTGTATCCGTGTTGCCAGTTTTTAGCAAGGTGTTCGAAAAGGTAATGCTTAATCAAATACTCTATCATTTTAACACCAACAGAATCTTACACGATCAACAGTATGGTTCCAAGGGACGTTGTACAACTGACGCCGGTGTAACCTTATTAAAGCAGTAAAGCACATATTTACGGCGTGGGAAGAGTCCCAAGACGCTGTAGGAATATTTTGTGACCTCTCCAAAGCATTTGATTGTGTAAATCACGACACATTGCTTTTGAAAATTGAGCATTACGGACTTAGTTTGTTAAAATCTTATTTGAGTGTGATAACAATATGTTCAAATAAATGGTGCTAATTCACAGGGTTTAAAAGTAAAAAAGGGGTTCCTCAAGGCTCAATATTGGTTCCTTTCCTCTTTTTAGTATATATAAATGATCTACCCTATTTACTCAAAAACCAACCTCAAAATATGGTGTTATTTGCCGATGACACTTTCCTAATTTTTTCTTCTTATTTTCTCTTCTTATTTAACATCTCTGGCGAGGCGGCTAAGTTCAGCAGCATATGCTATTAAAAAAATCCGTCAATTTACTGATGTAGATACTGCTAGATTGGTCTATTTTAGTTACTTTCATAGGATAATGTCTTATGGCCTTTTGTTATGGGAATGGGCTGCAGACATTGAGTCTAAATTTATTCTGAAAAAAAGAGCCATCAGAGCTAAGTATATACAATTCGTAGGCGCGATTCTATAATGGCACTGTTTAAGGAAATGAACATCATGACTGTATATTGTCAATACATCTACGAAAACAAAGTACGTAAGAAAAAATCTACATCTTTGTGGTAAAAGAGGTGACAGACACAATTACGGTATTAGAAATAAGGACCAATTAGTTCAGCCAGGCTTCAGACTCGCTAAAGTAGACTCATCTTTCATGGGGTACTGTTTGAGATGCTATAATAAAATTCCACAAAGCATTCATGAACTGAATGAAACAAAACTTAAAACATGCAATAGACGCACACTATGTAAGCAAGCATATTACAAATTGGACGATTATATCGCTGATAAAAATGCTTGGCTGAATACCAGTCCTCCTGCTCCACAAGGAAAGGGGCGCATAAATGGATAGCACTAATTGTATTGTTGTAGCTGCTGAAGATTGTACAACTATCTTTGTATTGTATAAATTTAATATCTTTAGTATAATATATAACCGCATATCGCATATTGTGTCAGTGCTATGTACTAGAATGCTATCAGTCGATGGAAACCTACGTCTTTTCTTGACTTGAATGTGCCCTGGCGGTTAAGAGTATGTCATGCTCAATCAAATGTCTCTCTTCAAAATGGTTGAGTTGAATGGTGCTGATACAAGCGTCATGTTCGTGAACGAGCGCTGTCAGTTGGGACTGGTCAGCTCTTGGTTGCCACGGCTTATTTGAATTAATATTTATTTTATTTTTGAATTGCTTTTTTTGTTTTGTTTTTATTAAGGACACTTTTAACGTGCACATCTTGCTACATGTTCTCACATGATGTACAATCTCAACATGAATGATGTAACCAAGGTTTTGTACAATATTCTGATTTAAAAGAGTGTCCATGTCTTGCCCGTTCTTCTCCATAGAGATCTACGCTAGGGAATGGGCAACTACAGTACTTTCACAGTTTTTATGTCTTGTGACTGGGACTGTAGCTTTTTTTTCTTTATTTTTCATCTTTGTTTCGGCAATTCAAAAGTGCCTGTAACTGGCCTACTTGAAATAAATGCTTTGATTTTGATTGATTTTGATTTTGAGATAGATTATAGTCTGGAAAAGCTCATAGAGGCATTTTTATATTTTTATGAAGTACGATCCCGTGGGCAAATCCCGAACTCCACGCGGCCAATTTTGGATTTACTTTTACCCAGCCGAAGTTAAAATCATTGGGGTAGTACATTAATTAGTGGTCTTTGGTCGTCAGTAGTGGCCAGTTGGACTCATAGTTGAAGTTGAAGAAAAATTAAAAATTGCTAGAGAATTCAAAAGTAGCCTGTTTATAAGCTAAATGGGCTACTTTTACATTTTTAATTTTTTTACCTACTGCAATTGTGATGATGGTGGTGGTAGTACAATATAGGAATCAGTCCTAACAGACCACAGGGGGTATTTCTGCATTTGCACTACAAGATATATGTAGGTATGTTATTATTGATAGTTATTATTGTACATTCTCTGTGCTTACGAACGACTATTAGGTTGTTAATTTCTATTTCAGATTTTCTACCTCGCTCTTTAAGATTCCCCTTCATTCTGATTATCTACCAAAGTAAAGAAGCTTAGCCTGTTCACATAGTGGGGTAACCGCAAATAAATTGTTCTCAAAGCTTATATTAATACTCATAAACTGTGAGACGGTAGACTCCCCTTTGTTAGCTTTTGTAATCTAGCCTCTAACATCTACCAACCGTAGTAGGTTCCTATCTACATAGATGTTTATGTTAGAGGCTAGATTTACGAGAATATATGCACATATGTTCGCATAAATGTTTCCATCTAAAGTTTATGATGCGTCCTTCCGTAGCTGTGTAGGTACCTAAGTCTGCGCTACACAGGCAAAGCCACAAGGAACTATTTCAGGCATATTAATGTTGATGCAGAAATTAATATTGTATTAGTTTTATCTTTCTGTAAAAGAGAGCTTTAAACGATCGTGTTTAAATCTCTCTTTTACAGAAAGATAGAACAAAAAAAAAGAGAAGAATAGAACCAACCCATTACACTCACGGGTGTCGTATAAGGCGACTAATGTCTGGAGCAGAACACCTTGCGCCTCCGTAGACCTGAGAATGGGCAGCAGCGTTTTCTGTTAGTCTTTCATCACTGCGATCTCCAATCCGCCTGCCAAGCGTGGAGATTACGGCAAATTCCTCCCATCATGGGAGAGGCTTATGTCCAGCAGTGGACGTTACGGGCTGTTGTTGTTATTGTTGTTGTAAAACAAAAAGGTACACAGTCAGACGCTAGCACATCAAGCTACTACGTACAATCTGTCAAAATTTCTTTAATAAATTTTCAACTTTATCGTTATAGCAGGTCCAAAGATGATTGGGAAAATTTTACAGTTTCGGGTAGCTTGATGGGATGGCATCTGTACATTGCCGAAGGCTACAGTAGACGGTAGCGGCGTTGCGTTTGCCAAAAACGGCAAGCGACAATGCCGCTGTGGTCTTAATTTAAAACGTTACTGCACAACTTTGACGGCAGCGTCATTTCTCTTTTGCAGTTTCGTCGCTTTCCCACAGAATTTCAGCGAAATCAGCAAGTAGCGTGTTTATCCTGAACAGTAAGATAAAAACAAGTACTAAAGCTGTGAAAGAAGATCTTAAAAGTATGTAGACACCTACGTTCATCTCTTGTGTACTTAGCACTAATGTTGACGACTAAGCCAGTATTCGACGAAGTCCAAACAAATTGGAAGTTAAACCGACTTCAAACGCTCTCAACGTGCTGAAATATTTCGGCAAAGAGCCCTAAAATGTCTCTTCACTTCTTAATTTAAAATATTGTAATTAATCAGTGCTTCACACCGGGCCACTGGCAGGCAAACGCAAGCTTATTCAGGGAACCCATTTAGCATATATTTTTTAAATAGTTATAAAATTAATTTGGGAGATACCAGCTTTTGCCTGCGGCTTCACCCTCATTGAGGTTACAAAATACAAAAATAAAAAAATGTTTTATTCAAGAAATTTGTTACAACAATGGGTGGTTGAGTTTGGGGACTCCTTTTAAGCAAATTTTGCCTGTGTTAGGAGACCCCGCTCTTCCATAGCAAAATAATTACAACAGTAACAAATATGTGGGTAATAAAACTTATATTTAACGACTTATTTCTATTATTATTATTTATTTAAAAATAGTAAAAATAAAAACAGCAAAAATCACGGAAAATAGTGTAAAAGTGTGAGTGTGTGATGAGTGTGAGTGTGTGTGTGTGTGTATGTTTCTATTTGATTTTTAGTTAAGGGGCTCCCCCATGCACACTAGCGCCACTTTAATAAAAAAATCAGAACTCGTTTAATACACAATTAATATAAAATCTGATTGACAAAATCAATCTTTTGGTCTTCTAAATTATTTACGTCTGCTTAACTCATTGAAACATAGCTCGCTGTCGTTACAGATACAAAATGGAAAAAAACGGCCGTTTTTAGCAGTTTTTCTAACTGTAACTACAGTGAAGTATATTTTAATGAATTAAATAGACGTCAATATTCTAGAACTCTAAAGCATTGATTTTGTCAATCAGATTTTATATTAATTGTGTATTTAACGAGTTCTGATTTTTTTAATAAAGTGGCGCTAGTGTGCATGGGGGAGCCCCTTAAGGTTATAAATGATCCCTGAAGGATCATTTATTTATATAAGAATAATTGAGAACAAAATTTGAGTGCAAAATTTAAAGAATGTGTTTTCGGTATATTGTATTGAAAACATTATGCGAAAACCATGCTTGGTTTTCAAACACATTCTTTAAATATTGCACTGAAATTGCTATTTTCCAATATAATTTTTGTTAAGGCTGTTTATTAAAATTCATGAATAAAAGGAATTTGATTAATATATTTGTAGCAACATAATGAAACATTTTATGTGCCCCCAAATCCGAAGTACGTACATTGCGATTCCCGTAAATACTTGTCAAGTTATTGATTACGGATAAGCTGAAAATTATTGACATTTTATACATAAACTGGATTCCATCGCGTCTTCAGCTGTTGATCTTATTCAACACCTGTATTTTATTACTGGAGGATTTAAGGTTGAAGTATTTGTGCTTTGTCGAGCTTCTCTGAAGGATAGGCCTCCTAGGCTTATTTTTAAGAATCTACAAATACAAGGTAGCCTTTTTTTTTTTTTTTTTTTTTCGGATGGGAAATCATCAAATGACTTCTCCCGCTCTGGGCGGAGCAGGAGGGTGTGTCAGACTTTTACTGACTAAAACCCATCCATGTTCCTTCATCGCCCTTTGTGTTCCGGGGCCACGGTATCTCTTTCGAACAGTCCCGCAACCCCGGCAGGCATCGGTCCTTGCGGACCCCTTCCTATTGCTGACTCTCTTTGAGGCGCGCGTGGAACACGAACGCGCCGTCGACACGGCCTGTCGTCATGAGACGGACGGACGGCGAGTTAGCCCATAACCCACCGTCCACAGGCCCGCGCCTACGCTGGCGACGCCCGGGGCGTCTCCCGCGGCGGCCGGGACGCTGTGAGGTTCTCTCCCTCTCACGTTCCGCCACCTCCTTCTCTAGCATTACTGCTTCGCAGAAGGAGGTGACGGCGTCCCATTCCGTCTCGCTCCGGACCATGGCTTGCACCAGGGCCGGACGCGAGAGGTCGCCGCCGCCAATCGCCGCTTCGAGGACACGGCGGTGCTCCGCCCACGCGGGGCACACCTCCACCGTGTCCTCCGGTCGATCCTCGCAATGGAAACAGCCGGGCGTTTCCTCCCGCCCGATTCGGTGCAGGAACCTCCCGAAAACACCGTGTCCGGTGAGGACCTGCGTCAGGCGGAAGGTGAGGACGCCGTGGCGTCTCTCCAGCCACTCCTCAAAGAGGGGACTTATCGCCACTATCGTGGCGTACGCTGCACGGGGTTGCGACAGTCGCTCTCTCCATGTCGCCATGAGATCCCGCCGGAAGTCTGTCCGCTGAGCTACAATTTGTCGCGGCAGCGGAGTTTCCCCCCGGCGAAGCGCCTCCGCGCGCCATTCATGCAGGCGCGCAAGGACTATCGCCTCCAGATCCCATGGCGGCAATCCGGCAAGGAGGCACGCCGCCTCGCGGGCGATCGTGCGGTACCCACGGGCCAGCCTTACGGCTACCACCTTGTGGGGCGCGTTCAGGTAGTGGGCTGCACGCAGCCTCAAGGAACGCGCCCACACCGGGGTCCCGTAAAGGGCCATGGACCGCACGACTCCCGCGTAGAGCCTCCGGCAGGAGGCGTTCGGCCCCCCCAAGTTGGGCAGAAGCCGCCTGAAGGCAGCCCCAGTCCGTTCCAGTTTGGGGGCTAAACGTCGGAACTGCTCAACGAAGTTCCACCGGCTGTCGAGGACGAGTCCTAGGTACTTCAAAGTCGACTCGACACCGATGGATACCCCTCCTACCGTGAGTATGGATCCCGGAGGTGGCGCATTCCGAGGCCCATGAAAGCACATGGCCTCGGACTTGTGCAATGCCACCTCGAGACCCAGTTGCCGGATCCTCTCAACGACTATCGCAACCCCGCGTGTCATAGCTTCGGCCGCCGCCTCGTGCGACCCCCCCTGTGCCAGCACCAGCGTGTCGTCAGCGTAGCAAACTACGCTGACACCGCTAGGAAGGTCGGCGCGCAGCACCCAGTCGTAACCGATGTTCCACAAGGAAGGCCCTAGAATCGATCCCTGTGGAACACCGCACGACATCTCTCGCCGGTTCCATTCTCCGCTGCGACCGGGGTAGATAACAGCTCTATCCGTTAGGTAGTCCCCGACCACACGACGAAGGTAGGTCGGTACCCGATGATACCGTAGTGCCTCCCTAATGCAGCTCCAGGGCATGGAGTTGAAGGCGTTGGCGATGTCAAGAGACACCGCCAAGACAACCCCACCCCGGGACACCGCATCCCCCGTCGTGAGGGCTCTCACGCGCATGATGGCGTCCACCGTAGAGCGCCCCTTGCGGAAACCAAACTGGAGTTTCGCAAGATCCGGCCCCGTCCCCGCAAGGTGCTCGGCGAGGCGGTTTGCAATTACTCTTTCAAAGAGCTTGCCCACCTCGTTGAGCAACACTATGGGCCGGTATGCGGAAGGAGAGTCCGCAGGGCGCCCCGGCTTTCGAATGAGGACCAGCTTCCCCGTCTTCCAACGAAGCGGGAACTGGCCCCTCTCCAAGCATGCGCTTAGGAGCCCCTCCAGTCGGGGCCCGAGAGCCTCCGAGGCCAGGACCCAGGCTTTGCCAGGCAAGCCGTCGGGTCCCGGGGCGGTATTTTTGGCACTGAGCCTGCGTACCGCCACTCTCAGGTCTACCCCAGTCACTGTCGGAGTGTCGTCGTCGTCGTCCTGATGGTCCGCTTCCAGCACCGCAGGTGGCGGAGCCATAGGCGGGGGGGGGTGTTCCCCCCGCGTAGGGAAGAGAGTGCTCACCACGTCCTCCACGAGCTCAGGCCGGAGACTGCGTCAGTGGGGGGGCCCATACAAGGTCGCCTAGCGCGCAATTTTTATTAGTTGTAGTGTTAGTTTAACCATTTTAATTTGTGTGTTTTGTCCTGTGCGGGCTAATAAATGCTTTTTATTTATTTCTTTTTAGGGAGCGAAGTTTCTTTGAAGGACAAAGATATGAAATTATGCGGAACGAGTTGGAGTTACCGACTGCCGACATAGCTTGTAGAGTAAGCAAGCTGAATTGCCAGTGGGCCGGCCATGTTAAGTCCTGCAGTGGAGACTACGTATCGGCGTGTGTAGCGTATGGCGTAGGCGTATGTAGTGTGGATCCTTAAATAGGCTCACCCCTTATTACACGGGACTACAATATAACTGGCAAAGTGTGTGTGTACTAAAGGTACACCTCTGCCTAACCCTTGGGGGATTACAGGCGAGATGTTATGTATTTTTGCTTATCGCCTTATTCTCGGAATGGGAGCTTGAGGTACCCATTAAACGGCTCTGGGGACTCGGGAGGATGGCAACACGTAGTACTCATGTTACAGTGTACCGCAAGTGTTTGGGGAAGTGACTTTGTTTCCCCCGGAGACATGGCAAACGTGTAGGTAAGTTGGGGGCTTCGGGGGTTTGAAGATCCCCAAGACAATCTAATTGCGTGAAGACAAACATAACGTGGTTTCAACTTTGGTTCAACTAAGACTAAATGTATTAATGACGAAATACAGGCGTAATCATGAGTCATTTCAGACGAAATTTTGAAAATAACGTGTTCTAAATAGGTACTTCTTTATCGTGTGGTTAGTATCTAACCTGGTGTCAGAGTTTTATGCGCCCATGGGCGTCTGATTTGAGTTTACATGCAAGAAATATCTCTCAGGCTTGCTGGTTTCCTCACGATGTTTTAGGGAATATGCACGTAATTTTTTCTTCATTTAAATCAATAAAATACAGTACTATCAACCCAAGAAAAGTATTAAAAGTTAAGTTCAACTATTGCTTGTCGCACAAAAACAATATTAAACTACTATTAATAATTCTCTACGACAGTTCAAACGTCCGTAGCTGTTGCGGCCATGATGTGACGTCATTATCCACAATCTGCCTTGTTTACATGTAATTTTTCTGGCCTTAATAAAATAATTTTACTAATTGTATGTGCTTTATTCAAGTAAAAATTGCATTAACAGTATTATCATACAATTTTAGTGAAACTTTAAGCACTTTTCAAATAAAAGTGTTTTTTTGAAACAATGAACTTTGACGTCAATTCCGTTGATATCGAGGACGATGCGTTTTGAGAGTGCGTTCCGTTTCACCAAAAACATGCTACATAAAACAGTAAATTGTAAAATAAGTGATGTATTAGAAACTTAAACAAGTGTACCACAATATTTTTATGCGCCAATACAAGGCATTTTTCATAAATAAAAAGAGTTTTGTATTTCATGCATATTCCCTATTATAATTACTTACAATACGCACATGAATCCGAAAAATCAAAGGTGCGTGCCTTGAGTTCGTACTTGAGAACTATGACTTAGCAGTTCGTCGGTCACACGACTAGGCCATAACTGCTTATCTATGCTTATTATTATTGCTAATTGTTAAATAGGTACTTAACTTGTCTGAAGTCTCTTGTCAATTCGCACCATACACTCCCAGATAACTGCCTCCTTCCGATTTTTTCGGTCCAGTTTGCACCATACACTCCCAGATAACTGCCTCCTTCCGATTTTTTCGGTCCAGTTTGCACCATACACTCCCAGATAACTGCCTCCTTCAGATTTTTTCGGTCCAGTTTGCACCATACACTCCCAGATAACTGCCTCCTTCCGATTTTTTCGGTCCAGTTTGCACCATACACTCCCAGATAACTGCCTCCTTCCGATTTTTTCGGTCCAGTTTGCACCATACACTCCCAGATAACTGCCTCCTTCCGATTTTTTCGGTCCAGTTTGCACCATACACTCCCAGATAACTGCCTTCTTCCGATTTTTTCGGTCCAGTTTGCACCATACACTCCCAGATAACTGCCTCCTTCCGATTTTTTCGGTCCAGTTTGCACCATACACTCGCAGATAACTGCCTCCTTCCGATTTTTTCGGTCCAGTTTGCACCATACACTCCCAGATAACTGCCTCCTTCCGATTTTTTCGGTCCAGTTTGCACCATACACTCCTAGATAACTGCCTCCTTCCGATTTTTTCAGTCAAGGGCATGAGATGTTCTTAAAATAAAAGTAACCAGCCTATCACTGTCCTACTGCACGACAAAGACCTCTTATTTTACAGAGAAGTTAATAAGAGTATTAATCACCACGCTTGCTTTAAGAAGTCTGAAAGTGGCGCCGGTGACTCAAAAGTTGTATGGTAATTGGTTATCGTGGTATGGGCATGTGATGTGGAGGAATGAGGACAATGTACTGAGGAAACTTTCGAGTATGAATGTGGATGGGTATACGAGAAGACCAATGAAACGATTAATGGACTGTGTGAAGAATGTGTGACTAAAAAGGAGGTGTCTGATGAGATGACGAGTAATAGAGAAGTATGGAAGTAGAAGGCATGCTACACGGACCCCAAATACTGGGATAAAGGCTAACTCAAAACATTCTTGAAGTCTTCCAAATATAAAAATAATCTTCAGTTCAAATTAATCCACAGCAAATCCTCTTCACAATAAATTAAGAAGACAATCTAACAATTAACAAAACAATCCAACACCGTACTTCTTCGTTTAGTCCTAGACTCAATAACGTCGAGTTGGTTGTGACGCTGGAAGTGTCTGTGAAGTAATTCCACCTCGCACACCTGAGGCGCCTCATCTAGATAAATTGTTTTGGAAGCTTGGCGTCAGTTCTAGTCTGTGTAGGTAAAACTATTCTTGGGAGATTTTTATTCTTTAGTTTTCAGTTGTATTGTTATAATGTGTTAATAGACACTGCTATAGAGCAGTAAAGTAGAGGACGTGGAAGTATTTTCAAGACAATGGGGTAGATGACACACCAATCAATTGAGACAATTTTTAAGAGCTATCAAAACATAGATTTAGTATGGCAATAGCCCACTGTGACGTCGCTGTTTGTATTCAACTCAATGACTCAACTATTTATTGATTTCAAAGCAACTAAAAATCGAGTTTCGCAATTAATTAAAAATAAATCGGGTTTTCAGGCCCAAAATAAAGAGTTTATTTTAGAGATACGAGTAGGTGTCTGGGAATTATTGTTTTATGGTGTCATCTACCGTATTGAGTAATTTGATTTATGCTAGCTATGTGTGTTGTGTATGTGTGTTTGTGTTGTATGTTTATGTGTTGTGTTTGCAATGTTTGTTTTGTTTTTGTGTGTGTATTTTTAAAAGCGAATTAGAAAGAAGCTACTGCACACAGCTATCTCTTCTTTTTCTTAGTTTCCCATCTTTCGGTTTAATAAATTGAAGTTCTCATAACATGGGAAATACCTACCTATTGTTTAACAGTAGCTTGAAAAACCATCTATCATTACATAAAAAAATAAGATCAACCGGGCACTAATTCAGACTCCGACTCCTGCTACAAAGAAATTCGCATGCAAAAGTTTCGAAGCCTTTTGTATGAGACACTTAAGCTCTTAGATTGATTAATTTTAAGTAATTTAGTATTTAGTAGGAATAATTGTTTTTTTTTGTTGTAATTGTAGTGAGTTTTAACTGTCATGTATGAACAGCTTTTTCTAGCAATTTAAGGTTTAGTCATTAATGGTAATCTGTGAATAGCACTGTGGTCTACGTTATTATTTAGTTATTTATGTTATCATGTTGTAATATCCCATAATGTAGCTGTTTGTTCTTCCCATTTGATAAAATATAATAAAATTCCTAATGGAAAAACCCAATTACACATTGCCCGACCCGGGAATCGAACCCTGGACATAATGCTCAGCAGTTGCCCTTACGACCACAAAACTAAAAAGAGGAAACCTTTCTCTTGTCTGTCAGTTGAAGCGACCCTAAGATCGAACCCAGAACCAGTCGCGCTGGCTGCCACCAGACCGACGAGGCAATCAAAACTATCTTAGTCTCTAGTTTAGTCAGTTTATTCTATATTTTTGTAATCAAATTCAGCACGCATATCTCTCCTCAAGTAAAAAAACTCAACCTAAATAGGGAAAAATCAGCACGTGGATTTTCCACGTAATCCAATGTGTTATGCAGACACGTAGAACCTTCAATAAACCACAGATTTCTATGAAATCTCATAGCAGAGAATACGTGGAAAGAAACAACAAAATATTTTTAGGATACAGATTTTATGAAAGTAGGCCGAACTTTTTAGGGCACGTGCTATTTCAAGAGGTTCTAAAATTGTTGTTTCTATACTCTCCCCTCTTTTTACGTCGAAGAGTGCATTCTTTCATTCCATATTCATCCACTTTTGTACAGTTATGTTTGCTCTGGCTAAGTGTGAAAATATTTCGAGGGGTGATATAATTATCTAGTGTTTCAATGCAGATTTTTGTTCTTATTTAGTTGTCTATGAAAAAAAAAAGCACGACATTTATTGTTTTGTTAGATGTAATTTAGTTAAATGATAAAGACAACAACATAATATAACATAATGCCTGTAGTTTCCGAAGGGTTAGTCTGAGGTGTACCTAATAGTATACGGGCCCACATTTCGCCAGTTATGTTTAAGGTGAATGCTCCAGGGTAGCCCGGGAAATTCAAATTTTCTTACGTTTTTTGCAATTTGCAGGCCAGTGCTAGGTTGTATGTTGATTAAAATATTATTTGCGGCTGTAAGACGTATGTAGTTACAGAAACGTATTCATCAAAATCATCAATACAACCCTCCAAGTTCATAAAGGTGAAAAAATTACTTTTTTAAGGTCAAAGTCATTCCTGCACCTATATGAACTCGGAGGGTTGTATTAATGATTCTGATGATTATAATTCTGTAACTACACACGTCTTACAGCCGCGAATCATATTTTAATCAACATACACCCTAGCATTGACCTGCAAATTGCAAAAAACGTAAGAAAATTTAAATTTTGCGGGCTACTCTAGAGTATCCACCTTAAGGGACGGGCTATGCTACTAAGAAATTCCTGATGGAAAAACCCAATAACACTTTGCCCGATCTGGGAATCAAACCCAGGACCTAATGCTCAGCTGTCACGTTTGCGACCACTACACCAACGAGGCCATCCAACAACACAATTGTATAAGAAGTAACACAACCAAAGCCAAAGTTTCATCTGCTAGGAATCAGGCCTCCTCTCTTTGCGAAAGGGATCGTAACAAACACTATCAGAATGCGAAATACTCCTTACCTAAGCTTTGCAAGTCTACGCCATAACCTTTAAATTTCTTCCCTAAGTGCCTGATTTATGGTAGTTAATGCAAATTGGTGATTTTGGAAATAAATAGGATGTCATTTGTGAAGCAATAATAATGTGTGTTTCACACGCATATATACAATTCGTTACGGATATAGGACAGAACAAAGCAGATTGGCAATAAATCTTTACATAGTATAAAACAAAGTCGCTCCCGCTTTGTGTACGCTTAGATCTTTTCACCCGACTGCGGCGAAGCCCAAAAGGAGGGTTATGTGTTTGACCTGTATGTATGTATGTATGATGTATGTATGTCCGTTTCTTTGTTCCCTCGTAACTCCTCAACGGATGGAGGGATTTGGATAGATTATAATAATATGTCGTTAGATTCTTCTTGATGGCGCGAGTGTCACTGGCTACATTATAATCAAAAAACAAATAAAAATAGTGAATTTGGGGTGCCATATTGTGGAGTTCGTTTTTTTTTTATTTCTTCTAATGCCATCAAGTGGGGTATCAAAATGAAGGGTTTTAAAAAGTGATTACAAAAATATATGCAACTTATAATTATGGTTTGGATGTAATTCGAAATGACAAATAGTATAAAAGTAAAAATATAAATAAAATTCAAATGGTTGGCACGCTTTGCAACTTGAACGGCTAGATGGATTTTAGGTTGAGAGGTGTCGTTAGATTCGTATTTACTATGAGAGTGACACTGGGTATATCAATATAATAAATAAACAAAATGGCAGATTTTTAGCGCCAAATTCAAATATTTGGCATGCTCTGCAGCCTGAACGGCTTGATAAAGGGCTCATCATGAGGATTTTAAAATGGTATAATATCTAAATAACTAAAAAGGGTAAAAAAAAAAAAAAAAAAAAAACCGAATGCGTAAAAAATAACTAATAATTTTAAATAAATAAACTAAACAGAATAGTACAATTTCAGGAGACAGGACATATTGACTGCAACAGTCGGGACCCATTAAATAATCTATGTCATATAATCAGTTTTCAGCAATAGATAGAGTGATTTTAGAAGAGGAAGGTTTTATATAAGCTACATAGAACCTATGCAAAGTCTAAGTTTATTATTTTTTGTAAATATTCCTTTAAAAAGTGATCAGTTCACGTCCTCAGGTGACGCGACTTCCGTGCTACTTGCGTCAAGCATCACGAGTGTCGCTTGTTTCCTAGTGGTCAAGGGATTAGGTTTGGAGTTGGCATTCGTCTAATATAAAGGGTGTAAAACACCTCTTAACGAAAACGAAAGGTACTTATTGTACTCGTCATTGCGATATTTTTTTTGTTCTACACCATACCTGGGAACCTTCTAGTTAAGGAGATATTAGGGGTCAAAGTTCCAACATTTTGACAAGTTTTTTTTAAATACAAGTTTTTAATACAAGATTTTTACTTTAACACCTCCACGACCCCCGTACTATTCAATCCATCCATCAGCACAATGTTTTGAGTGCGTTACATTGAGTTCTACCACAAAACATGATATTTCACCCAAAAAAAAAAGTAATTTTTGCGTAGAGTTACTTAGTTTGATGTACAGAATGCTTGGTTGACGGCTTCGTGATGAGGTCTTTTACACCCTGTATACGTAGTGTAGACACAGCGTAGACGCTGTACAAAGGTGATACATTTTTTATATGATCTAGTCAACGCGACATTATCAGCTACTCTGGATATAGGCGTAGTCTGAATATAACCACCATGTAGCCACCTACCTATACCTACTGACCCAACTTAAACAAATTAATTACTCATTCTTTATTAATTTTAGGTGCGTTTCAATTTGCATATGTTATACTGCCACAGTCCACGGGCACTTTCTAAAGATTTTAGTACAAATTAATAATTAAATCTGTCTTTTGTTACCTTTAACACAATTAATTTTGTAACAGCTTGACTTAAAAAGTAATTAGTAATTTAACTTCCAATTTAGCAAGAGAATTACTTTCTTTACAAAACATTTTATCGTTAAAACGAAAAGAAAAAAATGCATAAGCCATCTTGAATAGGCCAGGCGTACTAATTTCGTTTTAAATTCACAAAACGCGTCCCTGTCACAGTATTTCAATTAAACTTGAGTTTTATTTGTTAATTAATTCCTTGTTCTCCGAAATTTTGGGTTATAAGTCGGTTTTGGAGTTGACTTACGCATTAACTGCTTGGGCTTGTCGGAATAACGGCTTTTTTCTTTTGCCAATGGGTTGGGCCCTTAGAGTGGTTTCAGATTAGCGCATATTCTACCGCGTATAAGCTCGTATCGGTTTTGGCGCACATACGCGCGCCTCATTTGACGCTTCAGAAAACCGAACGCGCGCACACGTTGGTATGTTCGGTCGAACCAGTACACATATGCCATTATGTCTCGCAGTACCCGCTTGTACGAGCTTATAAGCGCGTCAACGCTTAGCAGTTGCGCGTGAGGATAAAGGCGTGCGTACACGCGCTTCAAAAAACGAGCTTACCCGTGCCGAAAAACGATAATCTGAAAACATCCTTACGTCCCGTTCATAACATGTCGCGTTGCGACTTGCCACGCACGCTGTTTCACTTGCTACGTACGGGTCGCGACGCGATGACTCGTTACAATCATGTTCTAGGCCATTTTTTGCATTTTTGTTGTTATTGTCGCAACACACGTGTAGTTCGTGGCCAAGTGTTTGGGTGTTTACTTCTCAAGGAATACCGCGCGAGTCACAATATTATATTATCAAGGGATAATAGTAGACAGTAGTTGTCAAAAATGTCTCGCTGATGGTGGCGGGTGTGTCGAGTCATTTAATTCCCTTCAATATGGTTGAGTTAAATGGCGCCGATGCGCGCGTCATGTTCGTGAGCGGGCGCTGTCAGTTGAGACCGGTCATCTCTTGGCTGCCAGGGTTCATTTTAATTCGTTTGTTGTTAAATTGTTGTCTTTTTCTACTCTGGACGCTCTTAATGTGCACGTCTTTCTACATCGTTCTCACATATATGTATAATTTCAAAATTAATGATGTAACCAAGATTTTGTAACAATATTTTGATTCAAAAGAGTGTCCATGGAGTTTCTTGCCCGTTCTTCTCCATCGAGATCTACGCTAGGGAATGGGCAACTACAGTACTTTCTCAAGTTATTATGCCTTGTGACTGGGACTGTAGCTTTGTTTTTTATTTGTAATTTTGACATTCAAAAGTTCCGTAATGGTCTAATTGAAATAAATGCTTTGAGTTTGAGTTTGAGTTGCGTAAATTGTCGTTGCATGGCTGTCGTATCAATAGAACTGCAGCATCAACTTTGTAATTAATGTATAGTGATAACAACGTTACTTCTTGACTTCGTCTAAAAGTCGACCAAGTATCTCCTTTATGAAGGATCGAAACAATTCTAACGTGTCCAAAATAGGGTGTCAAAATTTTACAACTTTTTTATATCGCTAGACTTTACACACAGCTCCATCTAGTGCCACACTAACTTGTGTCGTGGACACCAGATAGTTGATATACTACATAGATACTTTTTGTTTGTAAATACATACTTATTATACACATAAAATAAAGCTAAATTACCACTGATTCACTCACTCACTGACATAATTGTTCTCCCAGATGGTGGATGGGGAGGGAGGTATATTTTGACAGAAACGTAAACAAGTAACTCTCGCGAGTAGGGGAAAAGTGCCAAACCTCAGCTTTGGCCAACCTTCTCCCCGGCTTCTTAGGCGGATCTCGGAAGTTGAGAGACTTGGAACATATTTTTTCAGATTCATTTAAAGGGGCAATGCGTTAGTCAAAATCATTTTTCAAAACTCCCCCCTGTCCCCCCCTTCACCCCCCCCTCTTCACCACTTTTTTTATTACTGAAAAATCTTTAGATTCTTACTTAAAACTATTGAGGGGCGTTGAAATTTGTATATCCTACCCTCCCCTCCCCGCCCTCCCCTAAAATTGAAAGGGCTGTAACTTCGTAACGG
Source organism: Xestia sexstrigata (assembly GCA_941918905.2). NCBI lineage: Eukaryota > Metazoa > Arthropoda > Insecta > Lepidoptera > Noctuidae > Xestia > Xestia sexstrigata. Next base: position 6,499,703 of record OW799217.2, on the reverse strand, counting down.
TTAGAGAGCCATTAGGTGTTTAAACAAAAACTATAGTAGGCGTCGGAACCTGTCTGGTGGTAGGTAGGTCCTGAGCGGAGCGAACCTGCGAGACCGAGTGGGTGAAGCGTAACTCAGCGGCGACGACAAGCAAACTTTAGGGTTATGTTAAATGGGGTGCGATGTCAGAAGTCCTCCACGTGTGTCTGGCGGCTGCTGGTCCCTCTCGATACGTCTGGAGGGAAGAGCAGCTGCTGGGCCGGTGCACCCTGGGCGCGGCAGTATCCCTCTCCGGGGAATGAGAGGAAATATGGATTTCCTTTTATCCCTCGGGGAGTGTTACTGCCGCGGCTAATTATTCTGACATGGGTGGGGTCCTGCCAGGACCACCGGTGCGTTCCTCTGCGTGACCCTCTGTGAGGCAGAGGGCATAGCAGAGGAGTGAGGGCGGGCTCGGTGTGCACTCACCCTGCCTCCGAGCAGACAGAGAAGGATGCGTCCTCCTTTGTCACCGCCAACCTCGTAATCCAATTATCGAATGCTGTGGATCACGTCTCGCGGCTTCGATAGGGACCGAGGGTCTTGGCTTAATCGCCCGGACTGCGAGGTAGAAAACCTCTATAAAAAGTTACCCCGAATCCCAAGCGGCGACGCACCGCGAGGGGATGTATGGCTGACGGGTGTTCCATGGAACAAATCAGTCGCTAGTGCGCTCCTCGCCAGGGTACCTGCAGACCCCCTGGCGAGTAATAAATACTTAAAATCTGCCCTTCTAGGTACAGGGGTCTCTGCCTAGACTGATTTTATTTCCCCCATACTCGTGGGCTCAAATATGGAAGCTATAAATAAAAAAAAAACCAACACCGCCGGCAACGGCAAAACTGAGGAGAGGAGGGATGCGGGGTCGGAGTCCGACATCGCATCCAGCGATGCGAGCGCGGGAGGCTCTGGGAGCTCCCGCCGCGCGAGGGCTGGGACGCCCGCGGATAACTGTAAGTTTTTCCGCAAGCGGCCCAGGCGTGATGGCGACCGGGGGTCGTCATCCGGAGAGGAGGAGGCCTCGGCCCGTAAGATCCCCACCAACAAGCGTGGTGGGATCCGGGGCAAGGGGAGAGGGCTCTCTGCCTCCGTGAGGTCGGCAAGACTTGCCGAGGAGGGGCGCCACCCGGGCATGACTGCTCGTGGGTCTGGCGACGAGGCGGGTGCACCTGGCGGCTCCGAGGCGGAGCGTAAGGCCAGGTTCGCAAAGGAGGTGGAAGCCGCGATAAGGGGCGTGGCCTTGAAGATAAAGACATCGTCCAAACTCAAGGCCATACCTGCGGCTTCCGCCTCCATCATGGCGGCAGCGGAGGCAAACTTTGCGGGGCCTCCTGCTGCTTCTCCTCCTCCTCCAATTGATGGAGAGGAGGTTGCCAAACTCCGGGCGGAGGTGGCCCGCCTGACGGCCGCCACGGAGGTCCTCCAAAAGGAGAATGCCAAGCTCCAAGCAGACCTGGCCAGTTTGCGTGAGCCTGGCTCTCGTGTGGCGCCTCAAAATGGGGGCCGGCAGCAGCGACAGAGCCAGCCTGCGCCGGTGGAGAACCAGGTCCTGAACCTGGTCCGGCAGGAGCTGGCTTCCTTCCAGGCGCGGTTTTCCGTCCTGGAGGGAATTGTCCTGCGCCCCCCCTTGGCGGCAAATAAGGCAACCACGGGCCCGAAGGCGGCCTCATATGCGGCTGCTGCAGCCACACCTGGACCGGGGCCGTCCAACCAGCTATCCAACAGGGCTGTGGTGGCCTCCCCCGAAAAGCCGGCTCCAGAGAAACCGGCGCCGGCCAAGAAGGCCCACAAGAGGGGGAAAGGCAAGGCAGCTGCCAAGGCGGTGACTGTGCCGGCGCCAGTGCCAGCGGTGAGTGGGCCAGCGCCTGCAGCATGTCAGCTGCCGCCGCCGCCAACGCCCCCCCAGCCCCCTACCCCTCCCGCAGCTGAAGCCGGATGGCAGGTGGTCGGGGAGAAGCGGAAGGGGCGAAAGGCGGCCAAAAAGGCCCGAAATGAGGAGCGGCAGCGCCAGCACAGGGCGCGAAAGATCGCGGCTAGGCCCCGCGCCCCGAAGACCGCAGCTGTAGTGATTACACTACAGCCGGACGCGGAAAAGAGGGGCGTGTCCTACCGCGACCTGCTGGCGAAGGCAAAGGAGACGGTGGATCTCGGGGAGCTTGGGATCACCGGGGGCCTCCGGCTTAAAGTCACCGCGACGGGAGCTCGGTTGCTGGAGATCCCCGGTGAAACCAGTGGCTCGTCCGCTGACGCTCTGGCTGAAAAGCTCAGAGCGTCCCTAAACGCGGACGACGCCCGAGTTTCCAGGCCCGTCAGATGCGCAGACTTGCGCGTCCTGGGTCTGGACGACTCAGTGACCGAGGAGGAGGTGGTGGCCGCCGTTGCCAGGTCCGGAGGGTGCCCTGCCGATCAGGTCAGGGCAGGCGCCCTTCGTCCGGACTCCACGGGCATGCGAACCGTTACGGTAAGCTGCCCTGTGACGGCGGCCAAGGCAATTGTGGAGGGCCGTAGGCTACTGGTGGGCTGGGTGTCAGCGCAGGTGAAGCTGCTGGAGCCCAGACCTCTGAGGTGCTACCGCTGCCATGTGGGACACCATGTGTCGGTGCAATGCGCCTCGGAGGTCGACCGCAGCGGCCTCTGCTTCCGTTGCAGTCAGCCCGGTCACACATCCGCGACTTGCTGCGCCACGCCGCACTGCGCTGCATGCGCGGCGTCTGGCAAGCCGGCTGATCACCGGGCTGGCAGCAAGGCCTGCGCTGCACCCGCCAAGGCCAAGGCCAGAGGCAGGGGAGGGCCCTCCACCGCCACCACCACCGTCACCGTCGCCACCGCCGCAGCCGCAACCGCCGCCGCTGCCGCTGTCGCCGCCACCGCCGTCGCGACAGTTGCACCCGCAGAGGGGCCCTCACAGGGGGCCCGAGTGGAGGAAGCGGTAATGGAATGCCAATAACGGCTCCATTACGCTTCCTCCAAGCGAATATCAACCACTGCGCCTGCGCTCAGGATCTGTTGCTCCAGAGCATGGCGCAGTGGTCGATAAACATCGCTGTGGTCGCTGAGCCGTATTTCGTCCAGCCCAGGGATGACTGGGTGGCGGACCTTAGCGGCTCAGTGACCATAGTGTCGTCGGCCGCCGCCGGCACCCCGACCCTTGAAAGTGTCAGGAGGGGTCGGGGGTGCGTAGCAGCACGGTTCGGGGAGATTGTCGTGGTGGGAGTCTACTTCTCCCCGAGCCGAACTCTCGCCGAGTTCCACAACTCCCTTGCGGAGTTGAGTGTCGTCGTCGGAAACCATTCCCTCCCCGTACTTGTCCTCGGGGACTTCAACGCCAAGAACTTGGCTTGGGGTTCCCGTTGCACAGACGTGCGGGGAAGAATGGTGGAGGACTGGGCCCTGGAGAAGGGCCTGGTCGTCCTAAATCGGGGTTCTGTCCCCACGTGTGTGCGGATGCGGGGCGAGTCGGTGGTGGACATCTCGTTCGCTAGCCCCGCTCTGTCGCCGCGTGTCATTGACTGGCGTGTCATGGAGGGGGTGGAGACCTATTCCGACCACCGGTATATCCGGTTTGACGTCTCCACCCAGACCTCAAGCGCGCCGGTCCAACAGGCCCCGAGTGGTCCGCGCTGGGCGCTGAAGCAGCTGGACCGGGAGCTCCTCCTGGAAGCCTCGATCGTGCAGGCCTGGGTGACATCACCAGACAGGCCTGCCGACATTAATAATGAGGCAGGGTGGTTCCAGGAGGCCATGTCCGACATATGTGACGTGGCAATGCCCCGAGTCCGGCCAGGAAGCGCCCGGCGTCAGGTGTACTGGTGGTCGCGAGAGCTGACGTCTCTGCGTGAGGCGTGCGTGGCTGCGCGGCACCTGTACGCCAGGCATCGCAGGCTCCGCATCCGCCCACCGGATGCGGCAGCCATTGAGGCGGAGCTATATGAGGGGTACAGAGCGGCGAAGACCGCCCTCCGCGAAGCTGTCCTGCGGGCCAGGGATCAGGCCCGCGAGGAATTGCTGGGGACTCTCGACAGAGATCCGTGGGGGCGCCCTTACAAGATGGTGCGGGATAAACTCCGCACCTGGGCCCCCCCACTGACGCAGAGTCTCCGGCCTGAGCTCGTGGAGGACGTAGTGAGCACTCTGTTCCCTACGCGGGGGGAACATCCCCCCCCGCCTATGGCTCCGCCACCTGCGGTGCTGGAAGCGGATCACCAGGACGACGACGACGACACTCCGGTAGTGACTGGGGTAGACCTGAGAGTGGCGGTACGCAGGCTCAGTGCCAAAATACCGCCCCGGGACCCGACGGCTTGCCTGGCAAAGCCTGGGTCCTGGCCTCGGAGGCTCTCGGGCCCCGACTGGAGGGGCTCCTAAGCGCATGCTTGGAGAGAGGCCAGTTCCCGCTTCGTTGGAAGACGGGGAAGCTGGTCCTCATTCGGAAGCCGGGGCGCCCTGCGGACTCTCCGTCCGCATACCGGCCCATAGTGTTGCTCGACGAGGTGGGCAAGCTCTTTGAAAGAGTCATTGCAAACCGCCTCGCCGAGCACCTTGCGGGGACGGGGCCGGATCTTGCGGAACACCAGTTTGGTTTCCGCAAGGGGCGCTCTACGGTGGACGCCATCATGCGCGTGAGAGCCCTCACGACGGGGGATGCAGTGTCCCGGGGGGGGGTAGTCTTGGCGGTGTCTCTTGACATCGCCAACGCCTTCAACTCCATGCCCTGGAGCTGCATTAGGGAGGCACTACGGTATCACCGGGTGCCGACCTACCTTCGTCGTGTGGTCGGGGACTACCTAACGGATAGAGCCGTTATCTACCCCGGTCGCAGCGGAGAATGGAACCGGCGAGAGATGTCGTGCGGTGTACCACAGGGATCGGTCCTAGGGCCTTCCTTGTGGAACATCGGGTACGACTGGGTGCTGCGCGCCGACCTCCCTAGCGGCGTCAGCGTGGTTTGCTATGCAGACGACACGCTGGTGCTGGCACAAGGGGGGTCGCACGAGGCGGCGGCCGAAATAATGACACGCGGGGTTGCGATAGTCGTCGAGAGGATCCGGCAACTGGGTCTCGAGGTGGCATTGCACAAGTCCGAGGCCATGTGCTTTCATGGGCCTCGGAATGCGCCACCTCCGGGATCCTCACTGACGGTAGGAGGGGTATCCGTCGGCGTCGAGTCGACGCTGAAGTACCTGGGACTCGTCCTCGACAGCCGATGGAACTTCGTGGAGCATTTCCGACGTTTGGCTCCCAAACTGGAACGGACTGGGGCTGCCTTCAGGCGGCTCCTGCCCAACCTTGGGGGGCCAAACGCCTCCTGCCGGAGGCTCTACGCGGGAGTCGTGCGGTCCATGGCCCTTTACGGGGCCCCGGTGTGGGCGCGTTCCTTGAGGCTGCGTGCAGCCCACTACCTGAACGCGCCCCAAAAGGTGGTAGCCGTAAGGCTGGCCCGTGGGTACCGCACGATCTCCCGTGAGGCGGCGTGCCTCCTTGCCGGATTGCCGCCATGGGATCTGGAGGCGATAGTCCTCGCGCGCCTACATGAATGGCGCGCGGAGGTGCTACGCCGGGGGGAAACTCCGCTGCCGCGACAAATTGTCGCGCAGCGGACAGACTTCCGGCGTGATCTCATGGCGACATGGAGAGAGCGACTGTCGCAACCCCGTGCAGGGCACGCCACAATAGTGGCGGTAAGTCCCCTCTTTGAGGAGTGGCTTGAGAGACGCCACGGCGTCCTCACCTTCCGCCTGACGCAGGTCCTCACCGGACACGGTGTTTTCGGGAGGTTCCTGCACCGAATCGGGCGGGAGGAAACGCCCGGGTGTTTCCACTGCGAGGATCGACCGGAGGACACGGTGGAGCACACGGTGGAGGTGTGCCCCGCGTGGGCGGAGCACCGCCGTGTCCTCGAAGCGGCGATTGGCGGCGGCGACCTCTCGCGTCCGGCCCTGGTGCAAGCCATGGTCCGGAGCGAGACGGAATGGGACGCCGTCACCTCCTTCTGCGAAGCAGTAATGCTAGAGAAGGAGGTGGCGGAACGTGAGAGGGAGAGAACCTCACAGCGTCCCGGCCGACGCGGGAGACGCCCCGGGCGTCGGGGGCCACCACGTGGCCCCCGGCCACCGTAGGCGCGGGCCTGTGGACGGTGGGCTATGGGCTAGCTCGCCGTCCGTCCGTCTCATGACGACAGGCCGTGTCGTCGGCGCGTTCGTGTTCCACGCGCGCCTCAAAGAGAGTCAGCAAAAAGGAAGGGGTCCGAAAGGACCGATGCCTGCCGGGGTTGCGGGACTATTCGAAAGAGATACCGTGGCCCCGGAACACAAAGGGCGATGAAGGAACATGGATGGGTTTTAGTCAGTAAAAGTCTGACACTCCCTCCTGCTCCGCCCAGAGCGGGAGAAGTCATTTGATGATTTCCCATCCGAAAAAAAAAAAAAAAAAAAAGGGTTATGTTAAATATGTTAATGTTAGATTGAATTAGGGGTTTTTTTTCCTTTTTTTTTATTGAATTAGTTTTTAGAATGATTTAGGGGTTCCTAAGGGTTTTCAAAATATTTAAAAGATTTTACATAATTTACAAAATCTTTTAAGGACTCTAATGGATTTTCCAATTTATTTAAGGATTCCTATGGATTCTCAAAATTTTATTAGGGTAAGAAATACTTCTCAAAAACACGAAACCCGCGAGCTGCGCGCAGCTCGCGCACCCACGCAAATACTAGTTATACATATAAACATCCATGACTCGGAAACAAATGTCCATGCTCATCACACAAACATTTGTTTCTACCAGGATTCGAACCCGGGACCCTAAGAACGTAAGGCATCCTCACTACCGCTGCGCCATTCGGGTCGTCAAACTACTGCTAGGAATCTGGGAAAAATATACGATTCCATATAGTTTTCAGTTTTCGACAGTAAAACCGCTAAATTTCGACATATCGTGTAAGCTAGCCTTTAGGTTTATCGAACTTTTGAATATCGAAAAGTTTTGAGACAGTTTGAATTTTGTTTTTAACTTTCAGTCTGGAATTCGAACTTTTACTTCAGAAATAAATTGGGCTGGATTAGCGTTTTTTACTCTCGCAAAATAATATGTTGGAATAAAATTTGTGGTCACGTATTGATTTTTTATAATGGTCTGTTTAGTAAGAGGTAGTTTTTGCTATAGAATGAATTTGAAGACTGAATTTTTTTTTTTATCTGAATTATCAGTCGTTCGTGGTGCGAGTTCCGACTCATCATATTGAGACCTTCCTCAAGGAAGAGTTTTGGCCGAAGGGTGTCATGTATCGGCGATTCCGCGGAAGGCTACGCGACACCACGCAGCGCAACATGACGCCGTCTCTTCGTGTACAATAGTTTAATTGTGGTTTTTATAAATATGTATGTTAGTCTTGTAAGGTATATATGATATGGGTCTTTTGTTACCTGAATTAAATGATATATTATTATTATTATTATTATAGCAAAAACTACTTCTTACTGTAACGACTGTCATAGATCTACACATGATAGTCGAGACCAACGGTTTCACGAGATTTCCACAGGCTGACCTCGGCAACCATAGCTTAACCTTGAAGATCACCGGTGGCTGTTTTTATTCAGCCGCAAGCTAATATTCAATAATATACAGAGCGTTACTAGTAAACTAGGGCTTCCTATAATATTATCCTTCACGCGTTATCTTTTTCTTATCAAAACCTCTACGTAACATCACGCCTGTAATCCCCGCAGGGTTTGGCAGAGGTGTACCCATTAGTACCTACACCCACATGTCACTAGTTATGTTTTAAGTCCCACGTAATAGGAGTGAGCCTTTTGTCATCAACCGGGCACAAATCCAGACTCAGTGGTTGCTACTGAGAAATTACTGATGGAAAAACCCAATAAAAATATGCCCGACCCGGGAAACGATCCCAGGGACCTTTATGCTCATTAGGTGAGTTTGCGACAACCAGGCAGTCAAAACCTTTATTTTCTTATATCTAAAATAAATCTTTATATTAAATGTTTCTATAAACTATGACACACTATTTCTTTCAAATATGCCAAACGCATACATTCTCTCTTCAATAACGTTACTTTTATGAGAAACTTTTCTTTTATATTACTTGTGACAAATGGGATCGTAAGCTATAAGTTCCCTAATATTAATTGTATGGGGTGATGGGGGCGCAACAGATATCTGTTGCTAACGGGGTGGCAAGCATGGTGAATTCTACCACGAAATTGGGAAGATGTGGTGTTGTGATCGGTTCTTTTTTTACAAAAGCCAAAAGTAATTAGTTTTCTTTTACAACTAAATTTTGTGTTTTTTAAAAAAAGTTTTTGGAATTAGGATCAAATATTTTTTTTTTAGTTTATTTTTTTATGCTTTTATTAGACGGAGGATGTTATGCGCTAAGCAGTATTGTTGAGTTAAAATATTCAAATGTCTTCTGATAATAAAAATACAATATAAATTTCTACTTATTTACATATCGGAAAGCAAGCTCAATAACAGCATACAAAGTAGCGAATTTTCTAATACAAACCCACTTCCATATTCACAGTTTTCAAAAAAAGCCTTGGCGAAGAAAATTCCATTATTAAGAAGCCACATTTTGTTCATTAATTCCCAAAAGTCATAAGCAAACTTTTTCAGACCATCGCTATGACGCAGCTGGGCGAAATTTTCTCCCCACTCTATTATTCAGATGTTAGCAAGTTATCGGGTAATTTGATTCGCATCTGGCATCCCCAGGGCGGTTGAGAGCCAGTGTTGGGCGAGAATCGCGCGCGAACACCCGCGTAGGTCTACGGCGTAGCGCTACGAACTCGCTGTGGCTACGAGATTTATTTTTTGTGCTACGATCTGAATGTGGTGAATGTTCCAGTTTTTCTCTGACACAATTTTTTTTAATTTGATCTGGTGCAGTGAACAGTTTTTAAAACTATCAGTTAAAATACATTTTAGTGCTATTTGTGTTTTATGACGCTATTATAGCGAGTGTAAAAGTAATTTGGGCTATGTTTTATGTATTATTTTAGTACCGATACATCTGTTTTAGGATTTTATAAGCACTTTTGTTGGTGAATGAAGAAATACCTGGTAATTTTTCCATTAACTTTACTCTGCATAAACAGGACGATAAACATGCTAGCTAAACAAAAAACTCGCGTGTCGCTCAAGTTTATTAAATATTTCGTACATGCACGTTTGTTACCGTATATTGTAATCAAGTCAGGGTAAATATAGTAAATCCTTCCCAAGAGTATGGCGAATATCCCATGAATATCCTATAAAAGCCTTAAATCAAAGTCACCAAGATATTCGGAGACGGTAAAAGAGATATAAAAATTCTATAGTAGCTCCGTGCTTGGAAAAGAAATCTTCCCACTGTCTTAAAGGTATCGTAAAAGGCTGATAGGTGGGGAAATACAACAGAATTCTACTTTACTTTAAAAATCAGCACTCTGTAGTTATCAATACGTTTCATAATGTGTTGATGTTAATTGAGACCCGTATTGTATTATTTAAAGAAAGGAAAGCAAGAGCTTAGTGCATGTATTTTATTTCTTAGTTTAATAATACATTATTATAGAATTAAAGTCAACTTGATGAGGATGTCGTGGCTAAATATTATAGATAGGAAAAAAGGCTAGGCAGATGATGTTGAAAAACTTGGTGTTTTACATTTAATATAACACATGTAATCTTCGAAGTGTTAGACAGAAGTGTACCTAATAATAGAGATAACGACAAAATCGCTTACTTTCGATTGCTAATTACTAATGAATAAATTCGGTTGCATTAATGATGCTTGCAAGGAACGCATGTTGGTTGTAGAGACTTGTGTTACTCTCAAGCATCAAAGCATTAAGCCCAGTTTTTTTTTTTTTTTTTTTAAATCGAATATTGCATTGTTTATTGGTTATTCCAGACACTGTTTTTGGGGCTCTTAATTGTTATTTATCCCATTAATATGTGAAGACCCATCATCATCATGATGTTGGGGTCGGCTTCCAGTCTAACCGGATGCAGCTGAATACCAGTATTTTACATGAAGTGACTGCCATCTGACGTCCACAACCCAATTAGTACTGGGCAATAGGATATCCCTTGGTAAGACTAATTGTCAGACTTTCGGGCCACTGACTACCTGTACCTGACTGTCAAAGATTACAAATGACCCATCGAAAGATTTACATTAGGTACAATTTGTCCATGAAACGCTGCAGACTGCCTCGTTGGTCTAGTGGTCGCAAGCACGACTGCTGAGCATGAGGTCCTGGGTTCGATTCCCGGGTCGTGAAAAGTGTTATTGGGTTTTTCCATCCTGGATTTCTCAATAGCAGCCACAGAGTCTGATGGAAATAGGCTCGTCCCCTATTACATGGGACTAGAACATAACTGGTGAAATGTGGATGTACTATGAGACTTCTGCCTTACCCTTCGAGGATAACAGGCGCGATGTTATGTTATGTTGTCCATGACCTGACGCTCCAGGGTCAATCCCGTCTGGTTGCGTCCCTAAACTGTTATATTATTCCTATAACTCCCACGTAAGCTTTTGGGCTTATCTTTTGAAGACGCCACTTTTTCGCTACATAAGATATTTTCAGCTTATGAATGCATTTCATTGAAGCGTGAAATTGTATTTGTCGATGTGTATGAATATTGTCTGGTTTGATGTTAAGCAGGTGTATAAGGAGTTTCTTGTGTGGTAATTCGCTTTTCAGGATTTCTTTAGGTTGATCATAATGTGCTTTTCCTTACCTCAACACGCCTGTAATCCCCAAAGGGGTAGGCAGAGGCGTACCTAATAGTACACCCATATTTCACCAGATATGTTTTTTAAGTCCCAAGTAATAGGGTTGCCTATTACAACAACAACAACAACATAACACAACTCACAACATAACTCTGCCTAACCCTTGGCCTATTGCCAACAACCAGGCACAATCCGGACTCCGTGTCTGCTACTGAGAAATTCCTGATGGAAAAACCAAGCATGTATTGTTCCTCTATTTCTTTCTTTCGTGTGATTAGGGCCTAACCTGGTGTCAGACTTTTAATGCCACCCATGGGCCTCTGACTTGGCTTCCTCCATACTTCTCTATTACTCGTCATCTCTGCAGTCACCTCCTTTCTAGCCATATGATCCTCCACACAGTTCCTCTATCGTTTCTTTGGTCTTCCTCTACTCTTATAGCTGCCCACAATCACTCGAGATTATTGGGCGAATTTTAGTACAAGGAAATTAATAGGGAAGTTAGAATCTCGTTGTAATGCTTTTAAACAATTTATTCTATGCGAAAAACCTTCAGTTGATAAGTTGTCGGTTTTGGCTACTAAGGAAACTTCCACTTGGTTGTAACATTATTGGATCGACGGCTGTTCAAGATAAATGTGATAGCATTTCACGAAAGTACCTACTATATTTTTCCCGTATCGATACCACTTGGATTACTCTACTCTCACAACGTTAACACGTTAAACGTTACATTTTATAAATATACTTCTATATATTTATACTTCTATATTAATAATAGTATTAAGAAGTATAAAGCGGTAAAATTGATTTGTAACTTTGTTTGTAGGGGGTAATCTCCGGAACTAATAACCCGATTCAAAAAAATATTTCACTTTTAAAAAGTGAAATATTTTTTTGAATCGGGTATATAATATATAATTATATAAATATAATTATAAAATAAAATATTAATATAAGTATATTAAATATTAATATATTATTTATAATTATTATATTTATATCATGCATATTATACGAGCTATCACAATTTTTGCTGCTAGATAGTGCTGGTTAGAAACACCTATAGAGATAGATTGTAGGAGTCTAAAATGCAGCTATCCAATAACTATAGCAATTAAATGTTTATAGTGTTGAAAACTAGATACATTTTAGTTTGTTTTTGAAAAAATACAGCTTTAAGGTGGAAGCGCCAGGATAACCCGCGAAACTTAATTTTTCTAACGTTTTTCGCAATTTGCAGGTCAGTGACAGGTTATATGTTGATTAAAATATGATTCGGAGTCTAACAAAAATGGCTATACAGAGTTATAATCATTAAAATCATCAATACAATCCTCTAAGTTCATTTAATCCCAAAACACTGAATGACGAAAAAACTGGTAGAGAATGCCTTGTGGCATTAAGTCCGCCTATGTACCACTATTGTACATGAAGTTTAAATAAATAAATAAAAGAGACACAAATTCAAATTTCTTCCTTAGATAGGTTTGGTAATTACACAGGGCATACATAATAAATTGGTACTTGTAACACATTGTAGCCCATTTAAGTGATTACTTATTCATTAAATAATAGCGGGCAGAATGCATTTGTGTGTTTAAATAATAATAGTGTTAAAACGCTCCACAGTATAATTAAAAGCATTTGCAAAGATAGATAGTTATTAGTAACCACGGAGTCTGTAAATGTTATTGCTTGAAATTAGAAATGCCATGAGTTAAAATTTTTAGCTTTGCTTTCTTTGACGGTTCTTATTTCGTTCAAATTCTTGTCTGTACACTACTCGACTTTAACTTGACTATAGATACGCGTTTAAGTGATGAAGAACTAATCAATGAAACCAACACGAAAAGTAAAGGCGTATATAAGTCAGGAAATCAAATTAGTGGCGGGGAGTTTCCCTTTTAATAAGCCGAAGCGACTTCGAAGCTTTCCCTCCGGGCATCATACATAAGCCTTGTGAACTTAATACTTCTTGTAAGTAGAACTTAGTGTTATGTACACGCGACTGACAAGCTGAACAGGAATTGTTAACATTTTAAAGTTATGTATTTGCTTGTCGAATCTGACTCTTCAAGTGTCAGACAAGAGAAAGGGTTTCCTTGGTTTTGTGGTCGGAAGCGCAACTGTTGTGTATTAAGTCCTGGGGTAAAAATAATCCTTGTCTCAATTCGGGAATCGGAACCCAAATGTTAAGGTTGTGGGTTATTGTGTTTTTCGATTAAGTATTTTATAATGGCAACCTAAAATCTGGATTTGAGGTTGCCATTATAAAACTACTAAAACATTTGTTGGCAATTGGGATAATTCTCACATGAGATTCGAATTTATTCGAACCTCAACCTTGCTCTGTATAGCTTCATTCTCAGACCTTAAATTTTGAACCGTTTTCATATTGTACCTGACTAACTCTCATTGCAATAAACCATTTTATATGTTGGAGAACCAAGAAGTATCATTTTATACAATCCACAACCACAAATTGAAGAGGAAGGCGCCTAACGCATGAACATAATTGGATTGAAACATATGTCTGACAGAGAAAATGAGGATAAAAACTGACCAAGTGCGTGTAGAACTGACCAAAGTTGTACAAAGTACAGTGTACACCTTCTGTTCAGTTCTGATCGCAAGTACTACGAACTACTAAAACGGACGTTATACGAGTGTGTGTGTAATAATAGTACATTACGATATTAGTGCGTAAAGATGGTTATAACATGCGAGGCGGAATTTCAGCCCGAGCCGAAGGCGAGGGCGTAATTGAGCCGAGCATGTTATAACCAATACGCACGTATATCGTACGACGTTTTTTAACACATTTGCGAGGAAACAGAAAAAGATATTCACAATACAAGTACAAAGAAAAGAAAATTTGAGAAAAATGGCGCGAGGATTATTTTCTGCCGTGGCTGCGTGAAAATGTTGGCAAAGACGCTAGAGCATGCAGCCAAGTTTTTAAATTACCGAATAAACTGTTTTATTTTTATTTTAAATAAACTTAATCTGTGAATGCACATTGTTGCTTTCCCGCCATTTTAACAGCGCGCTAGCGCTGCCTACTGACTGGCCGCGCGGCGATTAGTTCGAAATTTGAATAGCAACAGCGCGCTGCACGCTGCTCACTAGCTGGAGTCGTGCAGCGGCGATCAGTTCCATATTTGAAATGGCAAATAATACTGTTATGGAATTTGTATGGACTATAACTTAACTATTTGCTTTGGTAACACACGCGTTTTTTATGACCCGCTTTACATATTTAAAATCGGTGGAATTACATCAGCTTTACGAGCAAGGGTGTTAAAAATAAATATATATATATATATAGTATGTTTTTGTACTAACTGCTCTGCCCAGAATTCGCCACCCGTGGCTTGCGAGCTATAAGTTCATCATCCCTGACAAAGAGCTTAAAGTAAGGCATCATTTGAACATTCAAGTCTTGATTAAAGTAGTAGTCATATGCGACTTCAGCATTAGTTCAAAGGGTACACTGAAATTAAAGGTTGTGCGATAAAATGCTGAAGTGTAGGCAGCATGTAATGAAGGTTACATTGTTGAATCCCTAGAGGAGAGGAGTGTAATGTATCGAGCTAAAAGTAGCTTTATTTGAATTTTAAATATTTGAGATATTTTTGGGATAAGTGGTTTGTCTGTCTGTGTTTTTTTATTATTTCGTGATCTGTTTCTGTCAAATAAAGGCTTTATAATGGAATAATTGATGAATCTGCTGGCTTAGGTGGCTCATCCCTTTGTTTGAGCAAGAGACCTTTGTATGAAAAAAAAAGTTTCCCCACACTAAGAATTTCTACTGTTTCGTAAACAAACATTTAAACTTACATACACAAACAGCCAGACCCGGATCAACTATGTGTGGGCCATACAAATATTTATTCCGTGCAGGGAAAAAACGCTCAGCCACTGCGTCAACCGTGTCGTCTGTACTGTATTGCAACAATACAGTTAAAACCTCTTATTATTTTTGACTATCAACCACAATTAACTTCTATCACTCTGGAGATGCACAACCCTAGACGGCTTACCTCAAATTTGAACCCAAGCGTGGTGAGATATCGTTTCAAAGGCAGACACAAATTTTACCTCTTTTTAATATTAGTTTAGATACAAAACGTTACCCTGCTAAATTCCCTTTAAAAGTCTAACACAGACAAATCTCAAAACCTTCCCTCTAAGAATAGGTCCCTATAGTATAAATTGTACACACGAATTGGATTTAGTGGACCCTCGCAGGTGTCGCAACTCCTTATGAATAAGTAAGACCATAGAGTAAGAGGAATAGAAGTGACCCTACTGATCCGAAGACAGAAATGTGTTCTCGGACATTACGAACGGTTTTGAGTAGAAAGGAGAATGGAGATCGAAGTATGGATGTCTGCCCCAAGGCCCAATAGCCAAGACTTATATACCTATCATTGGAAAGAATTTTTCAAGAAGAACCTTTTGCCACAAAATAACTAAAATAGACAAAGAATTTTCGAAACTCATGTTTTCGAAATATTTGGAGTTATTGACCTAAATGTGTGAAAAAATGAGCTCTGATTAAGATTTTCTTGGATAGCAAAAATATATTATACACTGTTGGTAAGAGCTTTTCAAGGCGAACTTAGGCTCTTAACAAATGGTTGCGGGAATTGCCGGGGTTGCGGGACTGTTCGAAAGAGATACCGTGGCCCCGGAACAAAAAGGGCGATGAAAGAACATGGATGGGTTTTAGTCAGTAAAAGTCTGACTCTCCCTCCTGCTCCGCCCAGAGCGGGAGAAGTCATTTGATGATATCCCATCCGAAAAAAAAAAAAAAAAGGCTCTTAACAAAACTTTTGCTAATTCGTAGTACGCAATGCAATTTTGCAATTCTGCACATACTTTATAAGGAAACTTAATACAAGCCCGACATGATTCACCTTAGAGGAATTGGCGAACTTCCATAAAAAGTTTCATCCATCCACTAGGGAATGAATTTTAATCGTGCTCAAACTTTTAGAATAAGTGGTTTACGTCGTAGATTTTTTTTCTAAAGAAGATGTGCAATCGTCGTCCCGGAGAAGGACATAACAAATCTGTCAAGGTTGCAACATCGCTTAGACTGTTAGTAATTATTTCGGAGAGGAAAAGTTTAGAAAAAAACATTATGAAAGTTGGGCATAACACAAAATTAATGTTTAGCGAAGATAAAGTTCAGATTTTTAGACCATAGATTCTGAATTGTGTGTAATCTGTGCAACAAATAATATTTACCGGATATTGTAAGTGTCCTTTCTGTACGGTTTTATTATTCTATGGGCAAGACCCTTCGTAATACACGCTGACAGGAAAAAGACGGATAGGAATTTTGATTCGTGGATTAATCGTTCAATATCCTGAATTTTGTGACGTAATAAAATAATCTCGCTCGAAGACATCTTCGGCGTTATTCATTTATTTTTATGAATTATTTATCTCAATCCCGCCTATTGAAAATCTTTGTCAGTAATCAATATGTAGGTTTTATGAAGTTTATTAATGGAACGGTAAAACATAATTGTCTTTTGTTTTTGACGGAAATAAATTTTCATTCGAAGTTTACAGATTTGGTAGGTCTTCTTCCTTATCGTGTGTTTAGTGCCTAACCGTGTCAGAGTTGTTATGCCCCACCCATGGGCCTCTATGCCTTTACATGCAAGTGATGAAAAATATTATACGCACATAAATCTGAAAATTCCGAGGTGCGTATCTTGGGTTCGAATTCGAGACCTATGACTTATCAGTCCGACGGTCACACCACTAGCTTACCTACCAAATAAAAAGCAGTGATCAGTCGAGAGGCTAAAAGTCAGTTTCGAGAAGGTCTGGTTTCCACAAAAACGGAGACAAGCGGAGCGGAGAGGAGACACGTCTCCACACTGCTCCACTCGTCTAGACTTTGGCTAAAACTGGGCCTAACTACCTTGCCTGTCTGACTGACTATATTTTGTCACTGCACTGACACTAACAGAAAATACTCTACTGACGAACTTACAAACCAATGCAACATTCTTTCTGTTTTCATTAGGTATATCAAAGACCCATTTCAAAGTTATAGTTATTTTGACAGCTCAGACGTTATTTATTGCTCAAGTGTGTTTCGATTGGTGCCGACGAACTTTCTGTCGATATCGGTTCGAACTTTGTACACTTCTGAAGAAAAAGGAGTAAGTATTTAAAAGTAAACAAACACCTGTTTTCTTATTAAATGTTGAGTAGCAAGGAACGTTATATACTTTGTATAAGTTGATCAAGGAAACCATCACAGTTTACCAAAGAGAATCGTATTACCAAGTAACTGGAAAGTGGAGTTCAGATAGGTAGTCGCTCCATGTAAAATACTGGTATTCAGCTGCATCCGGTTAGACTGGAAACCGACCCCAGTATAGTTGGGAATAGACTTTAGTTTTTCACCAATTTGATTTCCTAATCAAGCTCATTTTATTACCCACAAGTTTAGTTGGCACAGCAATAATAATTGTTTGGGGATAAATTAAGACTCAACTTAACAATTTACTGTATGACTTTATTCTAATTCACTAGTTTTGCAATTTAAATCTTGAATAGCAGCTTTTGCTGCTGACTATGAAGATTGAAATCGTTAGATTTGCACAACTGCATCAAAAAAGTTTACAGGCAGTATGCCTGTAAACTTTTAAGCGTATAAAAAAAAAACACTTTTTGCTCGACTTAAGCTCCATAGTGCACTTAAAACGAGCAAAAAAAACTGTTATTGATTAAAATCTTAGTTAGCTATACACATCTGCGTAACCGATCGAGAAATGCAGTCGTGAAGTTATGTTGCATTAGTTATAGCGTGATTAACGTTAATTCCATAATTGTCTTAATTATCAATTACTAAAACAGCCACGTCGTCAGAGATATAGGCCGCGATTGTACTAATTGAAACTTGGTCAATTAAACTAACTGCGATTATAGGATAACACCTGCACGCAATTTAATTCGATGTCCGATGATTGAATCGATTCTAACCAACAATATAATCGATTTCAACCAACAATTTCAATCGGTTTAACATGCTAACCGAGCTGTGGCCCGTGGGAAATGTTTAAACTAGTATTGGTGTTGCAACGGCAAAACAAACCGTGGCTTAACATTGCAATTCTATATCCTGAATGTTTTTTTTTTAATGCATATTTTTGCCAAATAATAACAGCCGCTCGGGTCGATCTCCTAGGTTAAGCAGTGCTTGCCAAGGTCGGTCCATGTATGGGTGACCACCCATTAGATACAGAGTTTCCTCCGTGCCTCGGAAAGCGTGCCGTTGGTCCTGGCTGTCATTTGGAAATGTTTGACAGTCGTTGGAGGTAGTCAAGTGGCCTGAAAGTCTGACACCAATTGGTATGATGTAACCAAGATTTTGTAACAATATTTTGATTCAAAAGAGTGTCCATGGAGTTTCTTGCCCGTTCTTCTCCATAGAGATCTACGCTAGGGAATGGGCAACTACAGTACTTTCTCAAGTTATTATGCCTTGTGACTGGCACTGTAGCTTTGTTTTTTATTTGTAATTTTGACATTCAAAAGTGCCGTAATGGTCTAATTGAAATAAATGCTTTGAGTTTGAGTTTATCGTATTGCCCAGTCATAACTGGTTTGTGGGGGTCAGACAGGCATTGCTCCATGTAAAATACTGGTATTAAGTTGCATTGGAAGGCGACCTCAATATGGTCGGGACAAGGCAGACAGATGATGTTTGTATTGTACTGTATCAAAGTACTTTGATACATCTATACCCTATACCTTATAAGGTAAGGTTGTACAGATATAAAAATACTGGTTGAATACACAAATAACACCAAATGTTTAACACCTCACATATTACTATCACAAAAAAGCGTTCAAGATTTGAACAATAATAAAATAAGAAGGTACCTACACAAAACATATTCGTTTTCGTCCCTTTATCACTAAACCGTAACAGAGACAAGTCGTCTATTCGTCCAGGATTACCCATATTTGTCGTCTGTGAACGAATCCCTAGTTTTTCCCTTTGTAACGATTTCCAATTGAATAGCAATCGGAGAGTTTGGACGAACTGGACTTAATCTTATTGGATTAAGTAGAGCAGTAATACGGTGCCTTGTGTAAGCTTTATCTAACGTCGCCGACTTTGTAAAACTGAGGGTAGTAAATGGGACTTAGAAGTAGAACACGGTCGAAACAAAGAAGTGAAATTAAGAATTAATAAAGAATGAGCTATATAGAATCTACCTATTAATGTTAACGTACCTAAATATAAAACAGTTCGGTGTCTGGCAACTTGTGTCATAAACAATGAATATTTTAATTACTAAAGAAAAAGATGTACCTACACGGATCTTTTTACGCGTTGCCATTATCAGGACTAAAATAACTAACTAACCGCTGGTTTTCAATCAAAATTCGAGACAATAGGCATGACGACAGTATCAAAAAATTGCAAATCGATTTAGTCCGTCAGTTAGAGTATTGGAAATTAATGGACACGTATTTTTTGTTTTTGTAAATCAATGAATATTGACAAAGATAAAACGCATCAAAACTCGGGAGTGGGGGCTCGTGACGTCAGAACTAGGTAAAAATTATACCTGGGCTTGACGTATTGAGAATTTTAAAAGCGTCATATCTCCGTCAATTTTGGTTTACGTAACAAAAGAAAAAACACGGGTCAAATATTTTCTGATAATCTAACTGACGGACTAATTAGTTTTTTTTTGTCGTCTCGCCTATTCAACGCTAAAAGATTTCTGTAGCACTTCTTGTTTTTTTTCTTTTTCGTGTGGTTAGTGTCTAACCTGTTGTCAGAGTTTTTCTGCTGCCCATGAGCCTCTGACTTGGCTTAGATGCCGTCGAGAAATATCTCTCAGGCATGCTGGTCTCCTTACGATGTTTTGTTTCACTGAAGCAAGTGAAAATTAAACAATACGCACATGAATCCGAAAAATCAAAATCAGAGGTGCTTTTCTTGGGTTCAAACTCGAGACCTATGACTTTGGCAGTCCGATAGTCACACCAGTAGACTATCAGTGCACAAACAAGTAAAGGCTTGTTTCGTATGTTTCTGAGAGGGTGTCAAAAGAACACTACTTAGAGAAAATATTTTGAAATTTGGTAGATATTCCAAAATATTTTCTCTAAGTAGGCAGGGGCCTGCCCGCTTAGCAAGAACGCTGTAGAATGTCATTTTGTCGATTCAATGACAGATGAACAAAAGATTTGTCGATTCTCTTTCGTTTCTACAGCGTTCATGCTAAGCGGGCTGGGCAGGTTTGGCTGGGTGCATTATTATCTATGTTGATCGATATCCAAGAAGTTCCCAAAAAACCTATTTACAACTTTGTATTGATACATTTCCACGAATATTAAAACTGAACCAATAAGCTGTGTTGAAATATGGTAGAAATATAGCAAAAGAATTACCATTTCTCAATTTTCCGACAAAATGTTTCCGTCACCACACACCGCAATGAATGTTTAAATATTCATTATCACGCTCGAATCTATTTTGTTATGAGAACTCATAATCATTACAACTAACTGTGGAAAAAAACAGGAAATTTACAGGAAAATGGTCTAGTATAGATAATAATGACACTTTGACATGCGCGTACCCTATTACAATTTGCCTTATGACCCTTTTTATTTTTCTACTCATTACTAGACCGCTTTCGAAGCGGTTTCTCCAACATTTTCCTTGCGGACAAAGATGGATTGTTATCAGTAATGTGTTATCATATAGAGGAAATAAATCATCTCTTATAAGGGTCCGCTTTTTAAGATAGGTGAATATGATAGGTTTACAGAAATACAAACCACAGTAGGAATGGGGAACCTAGTATTCTTTATTATACGCTTGGTATTTACGCGCCTCAATGAATTCCAGGACGAGGCTCGTGCTAGCAAACCGTCAGTGCTAGATCATCATCTGCCTAGCCTTTTCCCAGCTATGTTGAGGGCGGCTTCCAGTCTTACCGGATGCAGCAGAATACCTGTATTTTACATGGAGTGACTGCCTATCTGACTTCCACAACCCATTTGGTACTGGGTAATACGATACCCCTTGGTAAGAGGGTTGTCAGATTTTCAAGTCACTCACTACCTGTAACGACAAATAGGTACTGTAAAATATCTACAAATGACAGCCGGGATCACCTGGTTAACGTGCTTTCCGTCCGAGGCACGGTGATTGTGAGAATTGCCAATGTTACCCCAGACTGAGGTAGGAGGAGCACTGTGTGATTTTAGTCAGTTAGTGTCTGAAAAAGTCCCATCACACGTAGGTATATCATCATCAGCATATTAATGTTCTCACTGCTGGGACACAGGCCTCCTCTCTATGAGAGGGAATGGGCTAAGGCGTAGGTATATAGGTAACAATAAATAACTGTTTAAGTTTTCTTTAGTAATCAATTGTCCATTTATTGGTTTCAGTAAATAGTTGAATAAAAGCTTCAATATTTAAAACTTATTTTTTACAAAAAAGGGACTAATTGGTTATATGCTAAATAAGTTTATATAATAGACGTTTAAGTAGCAAACTCATACCTGCCTATCTTTTGATAATGAGTATCTAAATTTGTAATCTTCAAACCAATTAATTTTATTTGATTATTGTAAATGTGGGGTTTCATTATTTTTTGTTTGTTTTCTTTTTTTCCCATAACTGTCTGGCAGTTTGAGTACTATAAGCGACCTACCCAAATGTCCTTTCTTTGGTATTGTTCGTCGTTTCGTTGAGCTCCTTGAGTTATAAGTCGAGCTACACGATAACTGACGAATGCTTGCACTGACTGGACAGGTCCACTCAAATCTGTGTGGTTCTTTCTTCAAAAGACCATCTCAGACATTAATCTGCATAGTCCTCATGTGAATGGAGCAAAATTATGTCTGGACTTCAAAAGAGACTATGACCTCTGAGTTTGTTTCGGTTGTTTCTTCTCAGAATAGTCAGGTACGAAACACCGGCCCCATCTAGTTTAAAAAAAATGACGTGTAAAAGTGTTTGTAAAAACCTACTTGCAAAATAAACATCATTTATCATAATATCTATTTAAAAAAAAAACTTATGAAAATACAAGTCTTATTTAAAACAACAAAAATATATGTACAAGTAGGATTGTGCTGCCGTAAGATAATAGTAGCAAAATAAATTTACTTCGCAAAAGATTTTGAGAAAGTGCTGAGCCTTTGTTTCTCGAAATTGATTTCACACGCGGGGACACTACCGATACCTTTATAAGGTCCAAAAGACCTTTTTCTGCGACAGCGATCTTTTATATTAATAACAGATGAAATATTAAAGTAAGTTCTTCGTGTATTTTTTAGTATTGTAATTGTAGAGTTAATTTATACTCCACAACCCAGTTAGTACTGGGTAATACGATACCCCTTGGTAAGACTGGCTGTCAGACTTTCGGGCGACTGACTACCTGTAACAGAAACATCCGATTTATAGAATATTCATTAGTAAATCGCCGTGGAATTTTCACACCCTTATCTTTATCATCATTTCAGCCGAAAGACGTCCACTGCTGGACATAGGCCTCCCCCAAGTGTCGCCACATTGACCGGTCCCGTGCGACTCGCATCCAGCGGATTTCCGCAACCTTCACCAGGTCATCGGTCCACCTAGTGGGAGGCCTTCCAACGCAACGTCTTCCGTCAACGTTTTATAACATATGGGTATTGGGTGTGTTCAAGTATTTATTTATAAAAGGTGTCCAAAAGAGCTCCTTTAACTTAAAATAAAATAAAATAAAAGGTTTACTGATTAGATTAGGTACGTTGATGGAACTGTAAAAGGTATTTTCACTTTTCTTTCTAACTTATCTTTAAACCCAATTTCTTTGATGTCGGACTTTGACTCAATAAGTTATTTTAGGTCTAAGTACTTACCTATTGGGTTAAATAGCTGGTCCATCGAATCAAGGCTGGGCTGGCTGGGTATACATTTTACATGAGTGAAAATAATGATTAAAATTCGCAAAATAGAATCTGTGGCGGCACATCACTGAATGCTACGCCCATCCTTATTTATAGGGAGAAGGTGTCAAGTGGACACAAGTCTGACAGCTGGAATTTTCTCTTGATGTTCTCGGTTTTTGTCTGGTCTATTAAATACGTTTCTAGTGGAAGTTTAGTTTACTTTATTACACACGATTCTTGTGGGCAACATTCCCACAATTGGTGACCCCGACGTGATCCGTCATGACAGACAAACACGCACCTAGATTGGACGAAGCCGATGGAGATTTTGTAGATGCAGCAACGGACGCCGCAGTGAACAGAGTCGCCGTGCGTCTGCCACCATTCTGGCCAGAAGACCCGGAGGTATGGTTCGCACAAGCAGAGGCGCAATTTCAAATTTCTGGCATCAAAGATGACAGTACGAAATTTTACCATGTCATCTCTCAGCTTGAACAAAAGTACGTTCGCGAAGTAAAAGACATCGTGAGAAACCCTCCGCCGACCAACAGGTACGAGAAGTTAAAGCAAGAGCTAACGAAGCGGTTATCTATTTCTCGTCAACACCAAATAACTCAGTTACTTTCGCACGAAGAATTAGGCGATAGAAAACCGTCGCAATTTTTGCGCCATTTAAAAACGCTTGCTGCAAACGAGGTAACCGACGAGTTTTTGCGAAGTTTGTGGTCGAGTCGCCTACCTCCCCATGTGCAAGCAATTATTGTGACGCAAACCTCTGGTAGCCTGGAAGTCGTCGCGGAAAAAAACCGTCAACGGTTTACGCAGATTTTTGGGAATGCTAAATTTTTATCGCCGTTTCATTCCGAACGCCGCCTCTGGTCAAGCACCGCTGCACGAGATGCTGTCGGGATCCAAAGTAATGGGTACTCATCCAATCACCTGGACGCCACTACTTCTTGAAGCTTTTAACAATTGCGAAGCAAGTATTGTTAAATCCACTCTACTCGCACATCCTGTCATGAATGCACCGTTGGCCCTTGTGACCGATGCTTCTAACTCGGCCGTGGGCGCGGTACTCCAGCAATTGGTAGATAAGGAATGGCAACCTCTTGCTTTTTACTCAAAGAAGCTGAACAAATCCCAACAGCTATATAGCGCCTATGATCGAGAGTTGCTGGCGATATACGAAAGCGTTAAACATTTCCGCTATATGATCGAAGGTAGACACTTTGTTATATATACGGATCACAAGCCAATCACCTACGCTTTCTTGCAGAACAAGCAGAAGTGCTCACCTAGACAATTTAATCATCTCGATTTCGTGTCGCAATTTACAACGGACATAAGACACATTTCGGGAAAAGACAACATCCCTGCCGATACGTTGACACGCATCGAAGCTGTAGCGTCACCTCCTACATTAGAACAACTAGCTCGTTCTCAGAAACATGACACCGAGCTACAGACTATTATCTCCAATCGCTCAACCTCATTGAAGTTGGAACAAATGACTATACCAGGTACAAGCGTCACTTTATACTGCGACGTTTCTCTACCGAGGCCTCGACCTTTTGCTACAAAGGAGCTGCGTCGGCAGATTTTCAACTCCATTCACTCGATGAGCCATCCCGGAACGAGGTCAACTACAAAGATGGTAACTGATAGATTTATTTGGCCCTCAGCTCGAAAGGATTGTCGCGATTGGGTTCGCACTTGTGAAGCTTGCCAAAAGACCAAAGTACACCGTCATGTTTCATCTCCTCTAGGCAATTTCAAGCTGCCACAATCACGATTCGGTCACGTGCATATTGATTTAATCGGACCAATGCCATCATCTCGCGACTACAAATACTGTCTCACAGCTGTCGACAGATACACACGTTGGCCAGAAGTACAGCCGCTGCAGGACATTACAGCTGAAACAGTAGCAAAGGCATTCCATGAGTTATGGATTTCGCGTTTCGGTTGTCCAGAGACATTGACAACAGATAGGGGTCGTCAATTTACCTCCCACCTTTTCAAAGCTCTTACAAATTTTTGCGGAGTCCAGCTGCGCCACACGACTGCTTACCACCCTGCAGCGAATGGGATGGTTGAGAGGTTTCACCGCACTTTGAAGGCTGCCATCATGGCTCACGGCGAGCAGAGCTGGACAGACGTTTTACCTGTCGTCCTGCTCGGCGTGCGCACAGCTTGGAAAGAAGACCTGCAATGCTCCGTCGCTGAAATGGTGTATGGTGAGCGCTTGAGAATACCGGGTGAGTTCTTCCAATCAACTAAGAATAACCAGGTGAAACCGCCAGATTTTGTCTCGCAACTGAGACATAACATGTCATTTTTGAAGCCACAAGAAGCAGCTCGACACTCGCCAGTTTCTGTATTTGTGCACAAGGACCTCAAGACTTGCAAACACGTCTTTATTAGAAAAAGCGCACCTCGAGGATCTTTAGAACCGCCATATTCAGGGCCGTATCCTGTGTTAGAGAGGACAGATAAGACCGTCACTGTAGAATTACAAAGAGGACCAGTGACAGTCACAATAGATCGTGTCAAACCTGCCTTTATTTTGTCCGATTCATCTGAAGATGCATCGAAGTCGGTAATAGAAAACCCAGATGGTCAACGTCCGGTACAAACCACAAGGTCCGGACGCGTAATTAGATTTCCTAATTATCTTTCTGCAGGTTTTCCAAACTCCAAGGGGGGTGGTGTGGCGGCACATCACTGAATGCTACGCCCATCCTTATTTATAGGGAGAAGGTGTCAAGTGGACACAAGTCTGACAGCTGGAATTTTCTCTTGATGTTCTCGGTTTTTGTCTGGTCTATTAAATACGTTTCTAGTGGAAGTTTAGTTTACTTTATTACACACGATTCTTGTGGGCAACATTCCCACAATTGGTGACCCCGACGTGATCCGTCATGACAGACAAACACGCACCTAGATTGGACGAAGCCGATGGAGATTTTGTAGATGCAGCAACGGACGCCGCAGTGAACAGAGTCGCCGTGCGTCTGCCACCATTCTGGCCAGAAGACCCGGAGGTATGGTTCGCACAAGCAGAGGCGCAATTTCAAATTTCTGGCATCAAAGATGACAGTACGAAATTTTACCATGTCATCTCTCAGCTTGAACAAAAGTACGTTCGCGAAGTAAAAGACATCGTGAGAAACCCTCCGCCGACCAACAGGTACGAGAAGTTAAAGCAAGAGCTAACGAAGCGGTTATCTATTTCTCGTCAACACCAAATAACTCAGTTACTTTCGCACGAAGAATTAGGCGATAGAAAACCGTCGCAATTTTTGCGCCATTTAAAAACGCTTGCTGCAAACGAGGTAACCGACGAGTTTTTGCGAAGTTTGTGGTCGAGTCGCCTACCTCCCCATGTGCAAGCAATTATTGTGACGCAAACCTCTGGTAGCCTGGAAGTCGTCGCGGAAAAAAACCGTCAACGGTTTACGCAGATTTTTGGGAATGCTAAATTTTTATCGCCGTTTCATTTCGAACGCCGCCTCTGGTCAAGCACCGCTGCACGAGATGCTGTCGGGATCCAAAGTAATGGGTACTCATCCAATCACCTGGACGCCACTACTTCTTGAAGCTTTTAACAATTGCGAAGCAAGTATTGTTAAATCCACTCTACTCGCACATCCTGTCATGAATGCACCGTTGGCCCTTGTGACCGATGCTTCTAACTCGGCCGTGGGCGCGGTACTCCAGCAATTGGTAGATAAGGAATGGCAACCTCTTGCTTTTTACTCAAAGAAGCTGAACAAATCCCAACAGCTATATAGCGCCTATGATCGAGAGTTGCTGGCGATATACGAAAGCGTTAAACATTTCCGCTATATGATCGAAGGTAGACACTTTGTTATATATACGGATCACAAGCCAATCACCTACGCTTTCTTGCAGAACAAGCAGAAGTGCTCACCTAGACAATTTAATCATCTCGATTTCGTGTCGCAATTTACAACGGACATAAGACACATTTCGGGAAAAGACAACATCCCTGCCGATACGTTGACACGCATCGAAGCTGTAGCGTCACCTCCTACATTAGAACAACTAGCTCGTTCTCAGAAACATGACACCGAGCTACAGACTATTATCTCCAATCGCTCAACCTCATTGAAGTTGGAACAAATGACTATACCAGGTACAAGCGTCACTTTATACTGCGACGTTTCTCTGCCGAGGCCTCGACCTTTTGCTACAAAGGAGCTGCGTCGGCAGATTTTCAACTCCATTCACTCGATGAGCCATCCCGGAACGAGGTCAACTACAAAGATGGTAACTGATATATTTATTTGGCCCTCAGCTCGAAAGGATTGTCGCGATTGGGTTCGAACTTGTGAAGCTTGCCAAAAGACCAAAGTACACCGTCATGTTTCATCTCCTCTAGGCAATTTCAAGCTGCCACAATCACGATTCAGTCACGTGCATATTGATTTAATCGGACCAATGCCATCATCTCGCGACTACAAATACTGTCTCACAGCTGTCGACAGATACACACGTTGGCCAGAAGTACAGCCGCTGCAGGACATTACAGCTGAAACAGTAGCAAAGGCATTCTATGAGTTATGGATTTCGCGTTTCGGTTGTCCAGAGACATTGACAACAGATAGGGGTCGTCAATTTACCTCCCACCTTTTCAAAGCTCTTACAAATTTTTGCGGAGTCCAGCTGCGCCACACGACTGCTTACCACCCTGCAGCGAATGGGATGGTTGAGAGGTTTCACCGCACTTTGAAGGCTGCCATCATGGCTCACGGCGAGCAGAGCTGGACAGACGTTTTACCTGTCGTCCTGCTCGGCGTGCGCACAGCTTGGAAAGAAGACCTGCAATGCTCCGTCGCTGAAATGGTGTATGGTGAGCGCTTGAAAATACCGGGTGAGTTCTTCCAATCAACTAAGAATAACCAGGTGAGACCGCCAGATTTTGTCTCGCAACTGAGACATAACATGTCATTTTTGAAGCCACAAGAAGCAGCTCGACACTCTCCAGTTTCTGTATTTGTGCACAAGGACCTCAAGACTTGCAAACACGTCTTTATTAGAAAAGGCGCACCTCGAGGATCTTTAGAACCGCCATATTCAGGGCCGTATCCTGTGTTAGAGAGGACAGATAAGACCGTCACTGTAGAATTACAAAGAGGACCAGTGACAGTCACAATAGATCATGTCAAACCTGCCTTTATTTTGTCCGATTCATCTGAAGATGCATCGAAGTCGGTAATAGAAAACCCAGATGGTCAACGTCCGGTACAAACCACAAGGTCCGGACGCGTAATTAGATTTCCTAATTATCTTTCTGCAGGTTTTCCAAACTCCAAGGGGGGTGGTGTGGCGGCACATCACTGAATGCTACGCCCATCCTTATTTATAGGGAGAAGGTGTCAAGTGGACACAAGTCTGACAGCTGGAATTTTCTCTTGATGTTCTCGGTTTTTGTCTGGTCTATTAAATACGTTTCTAGTGGAAGTTTAGTTTACTTTATTACACACGATTCTTGTGGGCAACATTCCCACAAATCCAACAATGCCTAAACGGAAAATTCCTATTGGTTTTCCTGAAAAGTTTTTAGACGTCAAACAAAATAAGAAGCGTAAATAATTCATAAGTTTTTAATGAAAAGCGATAAGCTATCACTTGAATACCCTGAGCCGTGATAAGAGATAACAATGGAGCCGACGAGTTTTTAATTAGTTCGGTGGTTTTTCGTGTTTTTTACTTATCATAAATTTTTATATTTTCAGGTATGTGATTATACCGAAAAAATAAAATCTAATTACTTATGCCATTTGCTTCTACTCCGTTCACCTATTATACCCATTTGTTTTGGAAAGTGATAAAAAAGTCATCCTGTATAAATGGTATGGTATGTGGTATCTGATTATTCAGCTGCATCCGGTTAGACTGGAAGCCGACCCCAACATAGTTGGGAAAAGGCTAGGCAGATGACGATGTATGTGATATATTGTATTGTATTGTTTGTATACCGGGCTGGTATCCGCCACTCCACGTCAAAGCGCGTATTTTGCGTGCGGTATGTGATATTATAATGTGTCATACGATTTCCGATTCCTTCTTTTTCGTGTGGTTAGTGCCTAACCTGGTGTCAAAGTTTTTATGCCGCCCATGAGCCTCAGACTTGGCTTTAAATGCCGTCGAGAAATATCTCTCAGGCATGCTGGTTTCCTCAATACGATTCCATGGGAATGTTTTTAGGAACTTGTATTTTTTATGTGTTTCTTTATTCATATTTCTTCTTTGATACATGATTTGACCATGACAAGTAATCGTAAGAACTTCAAAAGAGACTTTGTTATTTGAGTTTGTTCCGTTGTTTTTTCTCAGAGTAGTCGGCAAGGAGACACCACCCCAACTAGTTACGGAACTGACCGGTGAAAGTCATTTTTAGTATCCAAATTAACGAACTAAAAATCATTTCTCAGCGGTTGCTGTTATTTTAGTCAGAAAATCACATCTGTTAAGACATGTTTGACAATCTGTTATTCCATTTCATATGCCATAGTTCATCGGAATGATGTCATACCTTAATGACGAACTTTCATACAATATTTCAACCTTTAGGGGAAGATATTAATAAAATCCTTCCATTTGTCTTATTGCTTACCTTAAAAAACATCCCTTGTGCAAAATAACGTGCTTTTAGACCCCGTGGCTTTGGTTGTGTTGTGTATCAATGCATAAATGGCACTTGAATTCGTTTAAATTAGATAGGTAGATACATTTTTTTTTCTAATGGGAAATCATGACTCCTCCCGCTCTGGGAGGCGCAGGAGGGAGTGTCAGACGTTTACTGACTAAAACCCATCTATGATCCTTCATCGCCCTTTGTGTTTCGGGGCCACGGTATTTCTTTCGAACAGTCCCGCAGCCCCGGCAGGATAGGTAGATACCTAACCCAGAAACTGGATGTATCTTAGTTCGTTTTATCACGGATGACCACTGAAAACCAGCGCTGTGCTGTGGGCCCCTCATAGGACAGTATCATGCTGAGTATGCAGGCAGACCTGCTTGTCGCAGTCACGACGTGCAAACTGTCATCTTTTTTGTTCCGTCCTGTTGTAATATTTGTTATGCTTTTTTTCGTCATTTTGTATGCACATCACTCTATCCCTGCGACGAATAAATATAATTCCTTTCTTGTAAGTAACATAGACACGGCTTACATACATCACCAACTCACTATCCGCAAACAACAAGTTCTTTGCTAAACCCTGCCATACATATTACTTTTATATTCTTTCGCACCGACCGGGCGGAAGGAACGGGCCGAGTCTGACATTCAAGTTAAGATTGCCTACAGAATTTATTACAGACACCTTTTGTCTCCTTTTGAGGGTCGTCGATATTGCTCTTGTAATATAGTGATTTAGAACTACGCCACCCTTATGTTTAAGGGAATATTAACGGTTGAGTATATTTTATTTGTATTAAGGTTTTTCCGAGTAAAGGATTGAGTAAGGTTTACGTTCGTGGGTGGTATACGTCTGTTAAGGCCAGGATCTTCCAATCAACCTGTTTTTTGGTGAGTGTTAAGGTATTAAATAGTTGCCAGAAAAATATAATTATATTGTTGTTCATAAACTATTATTGATTATTCTTAGGCACAAAACAAACACTACAGTTATTACTTCCCTCGATCATAAAAACATGCAAACATAGGTTAGTTTATGACTATTTTCAAGTTTTACTTAAATAATATTAACGCTTTAAATAAAAAAATACACTGAAAAATGAGAAATTACATTGGTAGACAATGTAATTTCTCATTTTTCAGTGTATTTTTTATTATTCTGAGGTAACTTTTTCTAAAATATGTATTATTTTTATTATAATAAATTAAAAACCACTCATGTCATACTATTCAGTGACGTCGGTCAGACTTAACAGCCACTTTGCAGTGCAAGCTAATTAGAACTTTATTCTAACAGTACTTCAAACGAAGTTTGAACCACCACAAATAGAGTTGCTAATTTTGGAAGATCCTGGCCTTAATATGGGTGCAGTATTTTATCTCACAGAAGCCGTTCAAAGATATATTTAGGGTGAATAGTGCAAAGTGCATTTTTTGACAATTTTGGTGGCGACATTTATTCTTCAGTTTTCGTGAAAAATAAGGACCTGGTATAACAATAGAAAGTCCAAGCTTAAAGAATCTTCAAGAGGCCCTTGAATATCTCAATAACTTTTTAAGATATTTTAGTTTAAAGTGTAGTGTGGCCACCAAAATTGAAAATCGCCCACCAAAATCGAAACTGCCCACCAAAATTGAAAATCAGTGGCACTAAAATTGAATATGCATCGCATGTACAGTATCTCGACCTGATCACGAAAATAAGGATTCTAAAACCCATTTCACAGAAGACCTGTCAAGATTCAGCCAAGATGAAATCGGCGGCTCTTAGACAGCTTAAAAATGGAAAAACCCCTGATAAGGATTCAGGAGCTTTTCAACTCGGTCCTGTTTTCTGAGAGAGCTCTAGAAGCGTGGAGAAGGGGCGTGGTCGTTCTTTCCTTTAAGAAGGGGAACAAGACACTATCAAAGAATTACAGACCCATTTCGCTCCTTAGCCACGTGTATAAGCTGTTTTCAAGAGTCGTCATGAATCATCTAGCGCAAAGACCCGACGACTTCCAGCCACCGGAGCAGACCCTGTTTTGAGGAGGATGCAGCACCATCGACCACATCCACACTAAGCGGCAGAACATACAGAAGTCCGAAGAGTATAATCGGCCGCTCTGTCTTGCATTTGTGGACTATGAGAAGGCTTTTGATTCTGTCGAGACCTGGTCAGTTCTGAAGTCTTCCCAGAACTATTGTTGTCAACGGCGGTCCTTTCGAGGTTGTTCGAGAATATGTTTATCTCGGGCAAACTCTGAAGTTTGGTAAGAACAACTTTGAGACTCACAGAAGAATTCAGCTGGGCTCGGCAGTATTTAGGAAACTTCGTCCGGTCTTCTCGTCGCGTTTCCTCAGTGCCTAAAGACGGAAGGTCCAACCAGCCCGTCCTACCTGTTATGACTTATGGGGCCGAAACGTGGACACTCACGGTACGGCTGGTCCATAAATTCAAGGTCGCTCAGCGAGCTATGGAACAGGCTGTGCTTGGAGACTCTCTAAGGTGTGGTGGGTCTCCAGAACGAGGTAATCCGACAGAGAACCAATGCTGTCAACATCGCTCACAGAATAAGTAAGCTGAAATGGCAATGGGCCGGTTATTTAGCCGTAGAACCGATGACCGTTGGGGTAGATGTGTTCTTGAGTAGAGACCGCGAATCGGTAAGCGTAAGGTGGGATGCCCTCAGACTCGAGTGGCTGGAGTGGCGATCTTCGCAGGGTGGCTGGTAGCAACTGGATGAGAATTGCTGAGAACAGCTGTAGACTGATGATGAAACAATATTCTTGCTTTTCTTCTTCTTTTATCCATTCTCTTTTTAAGCAGCCTCTTTTCATTGGTCTGTTTTGGCATTCTAAAAAACAACAAAATAAAAACAAGAATCTTCATCTTTAGCATGCTACCCTTATAATAATAGGTCTTACTTACTGTCAAGTACATAACATTTATTTGTTTGCTAATGAAACTGTCTTGCAATTGCAACGTAAAAACTGGCTATATATGTACAAAAAGTACGAGAAAACGCCACCAAAGCCACCGAAATTGAGCCACCAAAATTTGAACCAGGCATAAAAAAAAACTTTAAAAATAGGGATTTTATGTAACAATTAAATTAATATCACTGATTTATGCGTTACCCAAATCACTAGCTATAACGTGTAGCTTACTATTAAAACACGTTATGATCAACAGCAAAACGATCCACCAAAATTGAAAAATTCTTGTCCCCCGTGCCACCCAAGATGAGTACTTACGTTTTTATCGGGTAATCGCAGCACTAATCACACACCTGTTACGGGCAAGTCCAGCGCACGACCGAGAGGTGCGAAATAAAAAAAACGCGATTGCTCGCACACGCACGAAATTTCATGTTTCAGTAAGTTGAAAAAGTGCCACCAAAATTTTGTGTTTTGCTTGGACAAACTTTGATCGAGTGTCCTGTGCTTTTAAATTAGTTTTTCTAATATGGTTTAATTGTTTTTAAATAATGTTTCTAATGCATAAACTAAGGAAATGGTTTATTTTTATTATACCTTAAATTGTTACTTTGTTGAATGCAATTTTATAAAAAAATGGAACTGGGACAATCCACCAAACTTGAATTTTAATTTTGAATTTTTTTTCCTGATTATTTATAAACACTTATAACAACAAAAAATGTGGCACCAAGTAACATAGTTTACTTTAAAAAAAAAAAGCAACATCCTATCATTTTACACCTTGATTCTCAAAGTGGACACGTACAATTTGCTGCTTTGATATTCACCCATTTAGCCATAAATTTGCTGGCCACAAACTATGTAGTCATAGAGTTCCTTAAATAAACCAGATACGGATTATTTGTAACACGCAATGCATGTGTTGCATTGCGCGTAAAATTTTGTTGTTGCATGGCATCTTTTTGCATTGTGATATCAACGCACAGCCCAAACCGCTGGGTCTACAGATTCCAAATATAAACCTAGAATATTTTAGTCTTGTCTGCCCAGAATAAATCCTATATTTCTTACTTTTATAAGGTGAAGTTGTGAAACTAAAACTAGCAAAAACTTCAATATATCAGCTTTTTGATGGACATTTCGTTTAGCTTTGAGCGGTAGAGACCAAAACAGTATGCGCTCTGCAAATGTAGGTTATACCGAAGTATTGAGTGTTTGGATTGATATTTATTTATTTATTTATTTATTTATTTATTTATGTACACACAAAATACTTTATAGGAAAATATATTTACATAGAAGAGCACAAAGGTACTGCTTATTTCTTAAGAAATTTCTTCCAGCAGACCTGCGAGAGGAAAGTTGGATAAGAAATGTAGACACAGTGTGTAAAAAAGTTAGACAAAAAAAAAATTAAATTTAAACTTAAAACAAAACTATAATTATAATAATAAACATACATACAAATACATACACATATAATAAAATAAGAATATATTGTAAATATTTACCCATATACATACATATATATATGAAGAATATTACTGAGAAGAGAGGTAATGCTCTTTGACTTGTTTTTTAAAGAGAAATATTGTTTTAGAATCTCGAATGTTAGGCGGAAGTGAGTTCCACAAACGTACAGCGTGAACAGAGAAGGAGTATGAATACAGTTCGGTTTTATGGGATGGGAAATTAAGATGATGCCTGAGGTGGGATCTACACAGAGCATCAGGAGGACGGGTAAAGGAAAAACGATCGCGCAGGTAGCTGGGATATGCAGGGTTATGAAGGATGTTGTAAAGGAGACATAATATTCGAGTGTTCCTGCGAAGACGGATAGGGAGCCACTTGAGTTCCTTGCGGAAGTGAGAAACATGGTCATATTTCCTCAGACCATACACAAAACGAATGCAGAGGTTTTGTAAGCGCTCAAGCTTGTTTAACAGCTCCTCGGTGGCATCCAAATAGCAGGCATCAGCGTAATCAATGATCGGCTGAATCAGAGTTTGAGCTAAGTAAATTTTGGTTTTGAATGGCAAGAAGCTCTGTAAGGATTTGAGCGCGTGAAAAGAAAAGTGAACCTTACGACTAACCTCATTCACTTGAGCTCGCCAAGAAAGATTGCTGTCAATTAAGACACCAAGGTCCTTGGCTGTATCAGTATACGCAATGGTCGTGCAGCCCAGAGATAATGGAGTCAAAGATGATAAGTCAAGTGCAGTGCGGTAGTATCTGCTGCCTATGATCATGGCCTGCGACTTAGCAGGGTTAATCTGTAAGCCGAACGACTTAGCCCATTGATAGATGCTTTCCAGGTCATGATTCATGGCATTGATTGCCGATTCCGCATCAGCCAGCAAGAAATGTCTATACACCTGCAAATCGTCTGCGTAGAGGTGGAAGCTGGAGGTGATAACCTTGGTAACAATGTTAATAAATATAGAGAAAAGAAGAGGAGAGAGAACGCCACCCTGAGGAACACCAGCAGTAAGATCACACCAGTCAGAGTAGACCTCTTCTTGGCGGACACACTGAGAGCGACCCCGAAGATACGAGTCAAACCAGGCTATCGTAGAGGCAGAGAAGTTAAAAGATTTAAGGATCCCAAGAAGGATGTCGAAATCCACTGAGTTGAACGCGCAACTAAAGTCAAGTAATACTAAAACAGTCAGAGATTTATTGTCCATAGCCCAGCGGATATCGTCAGTAACCTTCAAGAGTGCAGTAACAGTGCTGTGGCCAGTACGGAAACCAGATTGGAATGGAGAAATAAGAGCATTGGACGATAGATATCTGGAAATTTGACCATGAACGATGTGTTCGAGAACTTTTGAAAGGAAAGGAAGAATGGAGATGGGCCTAAACTGGGATAAGGAAGAAGGATTGCTAACTTTAGGAAGTGGTATTATGTGAGCCTGTTTCCAGGCTGACGGAAATCTACCAGAGAATAAAGAATAAAGAATAAATGATATGTTACATAAACAAAAAAAAACAATTGAGAAGAGTAATTGAAGGACTTTTTCATACTACAGGTTGTTGTTTATAATGGGATAAGGACTATGAAGTCTTTATTAACAATTTTAACTGAAACAAACAAATTCAACCGAAAATCGCTAGAAAAAGAAAATCTGCTACTCCCTAGATTTTTATCGTATCATCATGCTCTTGGTCGACGCAGCATGTCTTCTTCTTCCATACCTCTCTATTACTCGTCATCTCAGCAGTCACCTCCTTTCTAGCCATATCATCCTTCGCACAGTCCGTCCATCGTTTCTTTGGTCTTCCTTTACTCTTATAGATTTAATCTTCTTTATTCCTCCGCATCATATGTCCATACCACAATAATCGATTACCATACGACTTTTTAGCCACCGTTTTCAGACATCCTATAATTTTTATCGTATGACTTGATAAAATGTTTAGAACTGTTCTGTTTTCTCCGCTGGTCTAAAAAGCATACGGTTATCGTTATATTTCGACAGTCTAACTTTTATACCGGTCCTCAAATCCGATAAAAAAATGTTTGAAAAGGAAATCGAAAAAAAACTATTCTCAAACTATTTCAAAGAGACCCTTCTGTTGGGAAATATGATAATTGCGGGTAGTAGGTAGGTACGATTCCCTGCATACAGGATGGTGTTAAAAATATACAAATACAAATCATTTATTTAAGTAACACAGGTTCAGAGGATGTTACAAATAGTTAATAAGGTACACTGTATTATTATAACCATGTTATGGTGTACAAATATATTATTAGAAGATTAGAATTTAATTCATATTCAGAGGATATTAAGTTACAACGTCATTCAGGATATAGATGGTCAATATTTCATTACACATAAATATACAATCATGTATAAAGTGAAATCGTTGTGAGTTCCACGAAAATTGCAGTTTCAGAAAAAAACCAAAAAAATGTATGTTTGTATAAGTTCATAGCGGGAGTCGAGATTTTCTCACATTATATTAATGTAACCGCTGCATACCTATACAGGGTACCATGTTGTTAAACTAATACGAACATGATGTTTTTAACTGAAGTTAATTAAAAGGGTAACCACCACCATAGTTCTACGACTACTCCGGACCGGGTTCGGATCGGATTCGGATCGGATCTCGACGTAGTACGAAACCGCTCTTAGACTCCGCTGTCCGTCCGTGATCCGTAATAGGTAGACAGTTGAAATCTTCACAGAATGTGTACTTCGATTGCCGCTATAACAACAAATAATAAAAATAAATTAAAAATTAAAGGGGGCTCCCCTACTAAGATGGTACAGAACCCTTCATGCGCGAGTCCGACTAGCACTTTGCCGTTTTTTCAAATGCTTTACGATTTGTAAGACAGGTTTATTAAAGATTATTATAATGTTGCTATACCAACCCACAATCAACAATTAAATAGGTACAATCAACACATTAATTAAAAGTTTCTGAAATTGCAATTAAGCCAACATGCCAACGTATTTAATTAAATTGTTAAACTCAGTTAAAAATAATCGAACGCAGATTAACATAAAATTGAAAACGACCGTCAATTAATACGGTCGGTTCTTGGTACTCCTTTTTGGTTGAAAAAAGTAAAATTTAAAAAATAATGAAAATCGTCTAGAAACTTCAGTCTATTGGAAGGTTCCAAGAATTCGAAATCGAATATAAAGTCCTGGGAAGAATTCTTTTGAATATTTTCGTATTCGATGAAAACGAAATGTTCCCAAAGAATGTTTAATATTGTAAAGGTATTTGGTGAATTTAAATTCAAGTCCCTTTACGACCTTATATGCATTGATAGGACCTATCTATGTTTTTCAAACCTCAAGTCGTTTACTGCGAAGGTTGTAGGTAGTAACTGAACTACATGCGGTCGTTGACCCCAACAAAACCCTTTTATTTTATCTTGTTTAATAGATACCGAAATCATCATCATTTTGCATTCTAGTTTTAGGGAATTGTTTGAGCAACTGTAAAAAACTTAGTCATCTAAAATGTGCTACAATGCCAGCAAACACAACATTTCATTTCAAAACATTGCATTTAATTTTATCACGGCTGCAGAGTTTTGCTAGCTAGTTTAATTTGATTTCTATTTTTGTATATTTTAGATAAAACAGTCAAATATACACAAAGTAAAAATTACCTACATCACTTAAATCAAGTCAGAAAGCTTTCGTTTTTTTCGTTCAAGTACAAGAAAAAACAAAAAACAAGTCTCATTTAATAACATAAATCAACGTAAATACGTAAGAAACACGATAGATAACGCCATTACCAAAACGTCCCGTTTTCTTTCATACGCATTTGCAAGTTTATTTTCCCCGTCTTGCCGTCGCTTCTTATTTTCTTTATATTTCCTCAAGATGTCAAGTCAGGAGCGAGATTTAATAAAGCCACAGTCTATAAATTTTGAACAAATGTACAGTATATCGAAATACACTTAAACGTACGATAGACGAAACAACGCGAACAAAAATAATGGAATTATTGACAAGACTTTACTCGATAGTGGCGCCATCTGGTGAGCTCAAAAACGATAGCCCCCATTGAACGAAGTCAGATAAAAAACAAGATGCTGACGTTCGTTTCAACCGGGTTTCAATTTTATTACAGTTTGGCCGCCGAGAGAATGCGTTCCTGACTGGTCGCGAGTATTAGTATTATTGGTGATGTTATATAACTTATATCTTGTACAAAACTTACCTATTATTACCCCTTTTGCCTTTTTAACAAATAATATTATTAAAAACGATGTCATTAAATCAAGTAACAATAAATGTTATAATTTCGCGCTAAATTTATGTACCAACTGACAGACGTCAATAGCGCATTGTCTCAGCGGCCAAACTGTAAAATGCTACACTGTAAAAGCTCTATGTGGTCTGTGTAAACTTCTAATCAAAAGTTTTGACAGATCAACAAACATGGGAGAGGAGTGTACTGTCAAATGAGATATGTCAATATGTGAACCATAGACAATACCACAGATATGAGGTAAGGATATTTTGCTTGAAGATTATGAAATTACCTGTGACGCTCTGAGACATGGGATCTCAATTTTTTCTATGACATTTATCAATAAAGTACCTAGGTTTAATAAACCACTTGGTGTAGATCCGATCAATGTGTTTCTTCAACTTTGGCGTAACACTTCTCAGCTCGCACTTACAGTTAATTTTATGATTCGAAGCCATTATCGTTGAACTGGAGTGCTAACGTCAGTACTAAAAACATAAATAGCTTCTTAAAGCTCTTTTTAAGAGAAAACATAACCCTAAAAGATTGGCGCCAAAACAGCTGCAACACACGTACGGTCGAACAAGCTATTTGGTTTACAGTTTTACCCACAAATCACATTGTAAAATGTAAACCAAATAGCTTGTTCGACCGTACGTACTACGTACAGTGAATTGTCCATTTGTACTATTTCAGCACAAAATAACAATGCAAATAGTTACATGTATTTTTTTTTATATTCTACGATACTGCGAACTACAAACTTTACGAGCAAACCGTAATTATTTTTTGCAACACATGACAGTCAAAGCGAACGTCAAAGGCTGTACTGCTCTTTTTTTCTCTGTGGCAACTTTTTCACAGAAAATCAAAATGGCATCCCGTATTGGCTGTGGGCCGATGTTTTGTTGGGTTAGTGGGCAATGAACGAGAGCCACTGGGGAAATCTAACAGTTTAGCGGGAACAGGTGGCAAACTTGTCGATAATTTCATTTTCCAAGGTAAATAAGTATTGTGAGTAGAAAACTTGATTAGTTCTTTTGAACAGGAATTGAAAGGGTAGAACGAGCGTTGAACTAATAATGTGATTTGTAGGAAATAAATAGCTAACCAAAAAAAACGTTGACTATAGATCAATAATACGAAAGCACTGAGTACCTAAGGACGAAAGTCAATTTATTGTCCCTGTGATCCAAAATAGAAAACCGCTAAGCCGTTTTTCTCGGCTGTTTGTAGATCTTTGGGGTGTTTAGTCTGAACGGACCAAATCGAATGGACCGCGGTCCGTTCAGACGTAGACAATAAATGTAGTCCGGGCTCGAAAGTCTGACAACCAGTCTTAACAAAGGTTATTGTATTATCCAATACTAGCTGGGTTGTGGAGGTCAATCTAAGCAATCGATCCATGTAAAATACTGGTATTAGCTGCATCCTGTTACACTGGAAGCCGACCCCAACATAGGCATATTGGGAAACGGCTAGGCAAATGATGATGATCTAAAATAGAAATAGAAAATAAATTGTCTTTGGTATAAAAATAACTACGCCATTACAAACTAATTTCGGGTACATTTTCTATATAGATTTTCCCAATGCCAGTTAATGAATGCCGTTTAAAATAATATGATAATTCACAGTTTCAGGAGATCATGCACTCCATTTTGAATGCCAACAATAATGGAATGGATTTAATTTCGCTTTCAAACTCATTCATCGACTTCAATTTCCGTCTTTTAAAAAATTTAAAGTCCTCTTCCGCTGCCAAATGCGTAATGAACTTCCGGAGGATGGCCGTTTACTTTGAATATAAAAATTGACCTTTCTGAATACTTACAATGATAGTTTATTTTTCACACTGGTTTTCGAAGGAGTTGATAATTAAGATTTCTTTTTTTTTCCGGTTTTTGGGGTCCTCAGAAATACTAACAATAGATGCTTTGATTCGACAAAATTATCTGTGTTATAAAGTTTATGCAGGGTTTTATAAAAAAAAGTTTTATTGTTCAAGAGTAACCTACACAAGTCGAAATATCACTAGCCTCCACACTAGGATTCCCTGTGTCGTGGGGACTAGTCTCCTTCGTCTTAGAGTTCTTACAGACGAGCGGCACATTGAAATAAGAACCCATACAAACAATAAATAGGAGGCAAGGCGTACTATACAATAGCAATCGTACAGGTAAGATTTCTTAAGTTACAGAATAACATAATTATGCATTTCCAGAGCAATAATAAAAAAATCAAAATCAAAAATGTTTATTTGCTAGAAAATACATACAAATTCAAGGAAAGATCTTATGTCCTAAAAGTATTTGTATTCTGCCTGCAAGCAAGCGTGCAAATTATTCACAGTACATCTATTTATGTAATTATTTTCATGCAATTAATATTATTAATTTACACATAATTATTATAGAAAGAATTATTAATTTTCATTCATTATTAACATTAATTTTGAAATACCATAAATTCCTTAATGCTATAAAAACAACTATTTTTTGGCTACTCTATATTTTTTTTTTTAATAAATTACTCTGCAACAATTTCAAATCATTTGGAATGTTATTATAAATCAGTATACACATTTTAAACACTTTTTTTTTTAATAAATATCTTTATGACTAAACAAGAAAAAAAAGGCTAAGTTTCATAACCTATTAATTGTATCATACAATAGGTTATGAAACTTAGCCTTTTTTTGTCTTGGTAGAACATACTCACTACGTTGCTTAAAGTAATGCATGTGATTCTTGGTAAAAATGTAGTTTTCTCTTATATACATACAGGGTAGTGGAAGAATGTTACATTTTTGGAAGACAGGTTTACAACTATCTAAGAACCATGCTTTGTTTATAACCCGGATGCAACGCTAAAGTAAAGTTATAACTTAAAATTATGAGTGTGTCGTGTGCATGTGTGTGGTGTTTAAGTGATTATCGAGTGTATAGAAACTCAATGTGCGAAGATAACGGACTCGCTTAAATAAAATTTATTTTAATAAATGAGTGTTATGAATCGAACTAATTAATGAGATCTTCGTCTAATAGATAAAATACCTTTTCGTACCACTTGCTCAAAAAAGTGACATTCTATGTCACAAAAAGCGAACATAACAATAGACATTTTTAATCTGTTAAAAACAGGGAAAGAAAATTGTACTGAATTTCATTCATCCTATAAGTCTAGGGCGAGAATGTTATTTAAATTTGGAATACTTACCGAAATATATACTGAACTACATCTGTGTTTACACCATTGAGTTTGTATATAAAGCATTATACATCTTTTTGAAAAAGGAATACGCATTTATTATGCAGTTACGATTATTAAATTAAATTACGAAAACCGACGAGGCCGTATGAGCTTGATGCCTTTGCTTTTCCGACAAAAAAATATTAGTCTAGGAATTTGCCGCGTTTTTGTTTTCTTCAAATACATAAACATATATTTAATAAATAATTATATATTATATATTAGTAATTATTTATTATATATTTATATATATTTTATAAATAAGTTAATGTTCTAAAATACTCAAATCAACTCATCAAGAATAAATGTACCAAACAAAAATGTAACTCTCTCTATCAATAATTGGACCAATGTTTCGAATGTTAACTTTTACTTTTACACACATCAAAAATGTCTAGGGATCAAGCATTTTTATGCGGATTTCTTGAGATTGAGATGTGGCTTTGTAATAAATTTATGATTTTATAAATTTATATGGATCCTTTTTGGTGCATTTCATAATTTGAATCAGGAACTCTCAATCAAATTCGAGTAAAAGATGAAAATAAGCTGTCAATATTTTCCCTATAAAAACATACAACGCATTGAAGACATTATTAGTGCTACTGTTTCCCTACTACTGATTAAAACCAACGTTATTATGGAGCGGCGACGTCATTTAAGCAGGGAAGAAATGCTCAGAGCCGTGGGAATGATAGAAGCTGGTTCCCGGCAACGTACTGTAGCTTTAGCTCTGAATACAAGTCAGAGTGTTATCAGTCGACTTTGGACACGTTACCGAAGCACTGGTACCGTGGCTGAGCGCCATGGAGGACGGTATCGCTGCACCACACGGAGACAAGACCGATACATTCAAATCTTAACTCGAAGAGCTCCAACAATAACCGCCATGATGTTAGCCGTGAGGCTTCATCACTCTTCAGGGAACTTAATTAGCGACCAAACAGTCAGAAACCGCTTGCATGAAGTGAACCTTCATTCCCGAAGACCGCTACGGGTACCACCTATAGCAATGCACAATCGTAGGATTCGATATCAATGGGCTCTTGAACACAGAAATTGGGCAGAAGAACAATGGCGTTTCGTGTGCTTTTCTGATGAGTCTCGTTTTGGTATGAGACCGGATACAAGCCGTATACGACACTGGAGAACCCCTGGACGCCAACAGCGATTAAAATCCTGCCAGGAAGTCCATCCTTATAGTGGTGGAACCATCATGGTATGGGCGGGTATTTGGATCGGCGGAAGAACTGAGTTGATTTGGATCAGAGGCAACCTCAACGCTCAAATTTATGCTGAGACGATTGTATCAGACGTCATCGTTCCTCTACAAGTGCAAATCGGTCCCTTATTTCAGTTAATGCATGATAATGCACGACCGCACACCGCAAGAGTTGTAAGACAGACTCTCGCCGCAGCTAACATCAATGTCCTGCCCTGGCCTGCTCAGTCGCCAGACTTGAACCCGATTGAGCATGCATGGGATATGCTACAGAGAAGAGCTCTGCCGAATATGGAGGGTATCCAGTCGCAAGAAGACCTTTTTTTGTTGTTGCAACGAACATGGGCGGCCATTCCACAGCGTGATTTGGATGAACTCATTTTGAGTATGCCAAACCGATGTTCTTGTGTTGTTAGTGTTCGCGGTAGAAACACGGATTATTAATTGTTTAAGTTACCCAATAAAATTTTAAAGAAAACTGTTATTTCAGTCTTTTTTTCGAACTTTAATGTTAGTGGTTCAAATGTCAAAAATCCCTTTATTAGGAAAATGGCAAATTTCTTTATTAATGCAAAGGTGACTTGGTTTATCGTTACTGTGACAAACGAAAACACTTTATTTGATGAATCCTTAAAGAAAATTTTAATTAATATCAATCAGGAGAAAAGTTATTGCAAAAATATATGTTGATCCCTAGATACTTTTGATGTGTGTAATTGTCATTATTTTTAATAAATGCTTATCTCATATTATTATTGTGTTAATTTTTTCGCAAATGGTACGAAAAGTAGAGTATTTTCCTCGGTGATAAAGCTGTCTTAGTCTTGGGTGAACTTAAATCCCTCGCTACACTCAGGACTCGTCTTAAATCCCTCGCTTTGCTCGTGATTTAAGTTTTTAACACCCTCGCTACGCTCGGGACCTCGAGTCCTTCGTTACGCTCGCGATTTAAATCGTCACCCGCGACAGAAGACACTGCTTTATCCCCTTGGTTAATAATCTACTATAGCAACGGAGTGTTGAGTATTGACGTGTATTCTAAATAACTCATCATCTTGTAAGGTTGGAAGGTTCCTGCCCTTGTCCCATGTTACTTGGGGTCGGCGCCACACGATTTTTTCTTCCATTCTCCTCTGTCAACCGTCACGCTATTTTTTTCTCCATTTTCTTTTATATCATTCCTCACACAATCTACCCATTGTTTCCTTGGTCTTCCTCTCCATTCATCAACGTTTATATTCATCACTCTTTATCTTTCTAATATACTCATTCCTTACTTTATCCATTCTTTTTTTCACATTATTGTATTGTATTGTATTGTGTTTGTATTTGTTTTTTCACATTATTGTATTGTATTTGTTACAGTTAAATCAGTCAAAACCATTTTTGACTGGTGTCAGTCAAAACCCGTATAAAGTTAAAATGCGATTTCTGCATTAAAAAATACCTAGTCCTAGAATTAGTAGTAAGTAAGTATTTAGTAAAAAGTCGTAATAAACAAGAATATTCGATATCTACCGAGATTTCGTGATATCCCTAGGGATTTCGTGAAATCCCTGATATGCTCATTTCTCTGCGACAGATACACTTACCAAGTTTCGTCGGCCGAATTGAAAAAAAAAAACATCGTCCTTCAAATCTAAAGCTATATTAGGCTAGCCCAAATCTAATGATTGGAACTACGACAACCAAATTAGTACTAATAGTCTTACAGTGTATCCTATAAGGGCACCAACTTAGCTGACCCCTCACGTCTCAATCACTCCTGTTTCAATGTTACAAATTAGATTTTCGGAAGACAGGTCAAGTTATAATGGTATTGTAGTTTATAACGAGTTTAGGAGATCTTTACTATTTAATTAGTTGTATTGTTTTTGTTGTCAAAAAACAATGTTCGTTGAAGTGTTGTACGGGTCTATTAACAGTAATGTTATTATTTTTTTCTGATGGGAGTTCAATCATCAAATGACTCAGTCAGTAAAAGTCTGACACTCCCTCCTGCTCCGCCCAGAGCAGGAGGGAGTGTCAGACTTTTACTGACTAAAACCCATCCATGTTCCTTCATCGCCCTTTGTGTTCCGGGGCCACGGTATCTCTTTCGAACAGTCCCGCAACCCAACCTTATGTAGCGAAGGAATCAGGAGCTCGTGGCTAAATAATATCAGCCGCTCGGGTCAATCGTTAGGTTAAGCTGCGATTGCCTAGGTTGGTCCGTAGATGGGACCACCCACCGAGGTTCCTCCGTGCCTCGGAAAGCACGTTAAGCCGTTGGGTCCGGCTGTTTTTTTTGTAGGTGTTTAATGGGTGGTCACCCATCACGGACCGACCTAGGCAAGCACGGCTTAACCTAAAGATTCTG
Source organism: Xestia sexstrigata (assembly GCA_941918905.2). Taxonomy (NCBI): domain Eukaryota; kingdom Metazoa; phylum Arthropoda; class Insecta; order Lepidoptera; family Noctuidae; genus Xestia; species Xestia sexstrigata. The sequence continues at coordinate 6,454,830 of OW799217.2, read as the reverse complement.
TTCAGACAAATTCTGTAGGAAACCTAGACAAGGATCATTCTCAGCCGCAGATCAAACAGCAAATTCAATCGTTTACCCAACTATTTCCTTAATTGTGATCACTAACCTTTTCCCTTCGAGATGGTTCCTATAATAATCACGCAGGTCAATTAACTTGAGCGTCCACCCCAGCTAATTTTAACACTTTAAACATTAAAGCCATTAATTACTTTACTAAGTAAGAATTAATATCTTGATAATAGCTTAACTTATTAATATTTGACGTCACAATTTCTCATAATAATAGATTAAAACAGTCTTTTAAAGTCAAATGGGTTTGTATTTTTGATCGCAATTGTGGGTTGAATTTTAGATACATTTTCAGTAGGTACTATAATACCCGACGCATATCCGGTCCATAAAAAACGTATTAGTAATAAAATATATTTTGGATTATTATTTAAAAAAAGAAAAAAATACTTTTCACCAAGACTGTTAATAAAAACTAAATGACTGTTTATTTAGCAATGATTACCTATGCTATTAACTAATTAAATATTTAACTTTGTGAATTCTCTTTATATAGTAAGTACTTGTTTACTAGAGGAACTAGTTTTTGTTACGAGTGCAAAGAGGCAAGTTTATCATAGTTTAGAGGAACTTTTGATTATGAAATATGTTGTGTTCTCAGGTACTTTCGCGAACTACTTTAAGGAAGAAATAAAGCATAATTTTGAATAGCGAATTTCTATACAGTTATGGAGCTCAAACTCTAGAGAGTAAAAAAATAGATATAAGATCTCAAAATTCATACGAATTACTATAATATACTACAGGTGACCCAATTAACAAGAAAATCTATCATCTCAAACGTTTTTTTTTAAATAGCCTTTTATTAAAATCAAAAGAAGAAAATTAGGTTTATATACCAACATTGAACGCGTATATAAATCATATCCGTACTCAAAACCCCCCAAAATGGATACCGCATTACGAAAATGGCTCCTAGTACCCGGCAGCCCGTCTACCCTCGACTACGGCAGCGGTCGAGGTTACGGCGTGGCCTATACCAACGACTGGTCCTGGCAACATATAACACACGCACACTCCGGACCAACGAGAAGATAACAGAACAGGAATTGAGCAGGCTGCGATGGAGTATTGTGGGATTATCTGAAGTCCGAAGAGAGGGGGAGGACACGATAATCCCGAAATCCGGCAACCTGCTCGTCATTTCCAAAAGGGTGACCGGCAGTCCCAGGGTGGTGTTGGGTTTGTCGTCTACAAGTCCCTTGTGAACAACGTGGTGAAGATCGAGAATGTGTCGACCAGAGTGGGATATTCGCTGAAGGTCATACAGGTCCACGCCCCAACCTCGGCACACCCCGACGACGAAGTGGAGACCATGTATAAGGATTTCTCTAAAGCCATGCATGGTCTCAAAACTCATTTTACCATTGTCATGGGGGACTTCAACGCGAAACTGGGCAAACGAGACGGGGATGAGCTGCAGGTGGGGCAATTTGGAGTTGGATGTCGGAACTACCGGGGCCACCAACTGGCTAGTTTTATGGAGAAGGAGGGCCTCTATATGATGAACTCCTTCTTCAAAAAGCGTGAGCACAGGAAGTGGACCTGGCAAAGCCCCGATGGTGAAACAAAAACGAGATTGACTTCATCATGTCAACCAAGAAGCAAATTTTTAATGATGTCTGTGATCAATTCGGTGAAAACTGGGAGCGATCACCGCATGGTAAGAGGCACATTGAACATCAATATTAAGCTAGAAAGGTCTCGAGTTCTCGACTGATGAAGTCTACGCTCCGTCCAGCACAGATCCAAATCCAAAACTCCGAGAGCTTTCAGCTTGAACTCCAGAATCGTTTCGAGTGCCTAGGAAGCTCAGTGGACGAATACAACGATGGGTTTGTGGAAACTGTCCATACGACCAGATCTAAGTTCTTCAAAACACGTCGTACAGATCAGAAAAAGAGACTCTCCGACCAAACTCTCAAGCTTATGAAGGAGCGGCGTTGAAATACCGGCAGTACCTCAATAGACGGATCTCTAAATCCTTGAAGAGTGACCTCCGCCACTTTAATACAGAGCGTATTAAAGACACGATCTAGCGAAACAAAGGCTCCAAGGCATTTACTAGAGATCTGGCTATTGGGCAGAGCCAGCTCACGAAACTGAAGACCGACGATGGCAGGATCTTATCCGCCAAACCGGAGCTTCTGAGGGAGACCGAGAGCTTCTATGGGCAGTTATACACGTCACCAGTAAACCCTCTCCCACTAGGTGGACCGATGACCTGGTGAAGGTTGTGGATATCCGTTGGATCCGAGTCGCACAGGACCGGTCAATGTGGCGACACTTAGGGGAGGCCTATGTCCAGCAGTAGCAGTTTTTCGGCTGAAATGATACTAACTAACAGGACAAGATAAATAAAAGTTTACAAATATTCCTATTCATTCCCAGCAATTTTTTTGTCGACACCATAATTACTTTGTGTCCGTAATTTATTTATGAATTAACCAAAACTTTGACCGTGCTACACTCCTTATAGTATGATGGCTACTTTAAACGAATCCTCGAAATAATTGGGTAATTTTCCAACATTGGCGACCATAATTTCATTGGTAGCAGGATCTGTACAGAATGACCCAATTAAAACTTGTGTGAGGACCGACCAATGTTTGTGGAAATAAAGTTTGAAGTACACAGAAAGTTCAATGCGAAAATGTTCAGAAGCTATGAACTCTGAACTGACACTTAATTATGACTCTTCTTCATCATCAGCCTATAATGTTCCCACTGCTGGGAATTTTTTTGAAATTAATCAAAAAAGTATTGTGCGACATGGGCAAAAGATATTGACATTGCGGGAACATCCTGGATAAGGCTGGCACAAGAACGTGGAGCTTGGCACAAACAAAATGAGGCATACACCCAGCAATGGGTGAAGTCGAGCTGTGGGTGATGATGATGACGATGATGACGATGATGATGATGATGATCGTGATGAATATTTTGCCATCTACTTACTGTGCTTGTTGCAATAGACTAAAATACCATAGGTTAGCTGAATTTTTGATTCAAAAATCGTTCGATTTTACGTTACGTTTACGTTACCTCAGATCAAGCCGGAAGCACACGTGTTGGGGGGTGCCGTGGCGCTTGCTGTCGCGACGGTGACTGTGCACACTAATGTGTCGTGTCGTGGCGTGTTCGGGCGTTATTTCTGAACAGTACATATAGAACCTTAGCAACGTTGAAACGTGCAAAATGTTTTTTTTTGATTCGGGTAGTGATTTTGATGAACCTTCAATCTCTCTTACCAATGAAACTTCTTGAGGTCAAAAAAAAAGAAAAGGTTCTGGGTTCTCCCAGTTTTTTTTTTAAGAATATCATATAGTTTAGTATAGCCTTGTGTATGAAACATTCTTTACCTGACCACTACAATAATCGGTTTTCGATAAGCGCGCGGTGTTGCGGGCGCTGTTTACATTCTCATTTCGAGTGTTTACCGCGTAAAATAGGTGTCTGTTTCACCGAAATGTATAATGTGCGAATGTTTAGGCTTAAAATCTGCCCGTAGAAACAACTTTGGACATATCGTGGTTATGTAATGTGTGATGCTAAATTGGAAGGGACTCAAAAAGGGGATTAGTTAAACAACAACAACAACAGCCCATAACGTCCACTGCTGGACATAAGCCTCTCCCATGATGGGAGGAATTTGCCGTAATCTCCACGCTTGGCAGGCGGATTGGAGATCGCAGTGATGAAAGACTAACAGAAAACGCTGCTGCCCATTCTCTGGTCTACGGAGGCGCAAGGTGTTCTGCCTCAGACATTAGTCGCCTTATACGACACCCGTGAGTGTAATGGGTTGGTTCTATTCTACTCTAATTAGTTTTTTACCCGACTGCGCCAGAAGGAGGGTTATGTTTTTCGAGAGTATGTATGTATGTATCTATGTATGTCATGTATGTATGTATGTATAATTGTTTGGCACGCTCTGCAGACTGAACGGCTCGATGGATTTTAGCTTGAGAGGTGTCGTTAGATTTGTATTTACTGTGAGAGTGACAATGGGTATATCAAAATAAAAAATAATCAAAACGGCGGATTTTTGGCGCCAAATTCAAATGATTGGCACGCTCTGCAGCCTGAACGGCTCGATAAAGGGCTCATCATGAGGATTTTAAAATGGTATATCTATGTAAGTAACGAAAACGTGTAAAATAAAAATAAAAATTAAAAAAATTAAAAAACCTGACTGCGTAAAAAGTAAATAATAACTTTAAATGAAAACTGAAATGAAAAGACAAAAACAAGTACAGGTAACAGGACATATTGACTGCAACAGTCGGGACCCATTAAATAATCTAAACTAAAATCATTACATCCAATATGGGTCCCGACTGTTGCAGTCAATATGTCCTGTTTCCTGTACTTGTTTTTGTCTTTTCAGTTTTCATTTAAAGTTATTAGTTACTTTTTACGCAGTCGGGTTTTTTAATTATGTGGCTTTACCACGATAGATGCTTGTCGTTTAGGTTGTATCAATGTTATAGAAGGACATATCTTTATTTTGATGCAACCTTTGACCAGCATCAGAATTCACCTTAACTTCCGTATTATTTGAATTTAATAGAAATAAATTATACATCCCTCACCCCCCATCCCCTCCCCCAACCCCCTCATCCTATTATTCCCTCTCATTGAGAGGAGGCCGTGTCCCAGCAGTGGGAAAATTATAGGCTGATGATGATGATGAAATTATACATAGAATCACGCCTGTAATGCCTGAAGTGTTAGGCAGAGTGTATCTAATGGTACAACCACATTTCGCCAGTAATGTATAAGCCCCATGTAATAGGGGACGACCCTATTGCCTTCAACATTGCACAAATCCAGACTCCGTAGCTGCTACTGAGAAATTCTGAGAATCGAACCCAGTACCTCATGCTCAGCAGTAATTGTGATTGCGATCACTAGACCAAGAAGGCAGTAACTATAAATCCTTTCTTACACTTCCTTAGTTGTAATTTGAACCTATATTGACAAGCTCGAGTTAGAGGAAAATTCAACGGAAAGTTATAAACAGTTACAGACAGTGCACGGGAACAGCTCATCGCATCAACTCGACCCGGGCGGGATTCTTTCTATGAAACTCCATTCTTTACGCCGGCATCGCCTCGGAATCAAGATCAGTTAATAAAATTAAGTGAGGTTATACCAACCCGGTCTTTCTTTATCGTGTGGTTAGTGCCTAAGCGCCTAGCCAAGTTACAAACGTTTCATATCGATTCTCTTTCTACAATCGTAAACGCCTCGGCGTAAGCGATTGTAGAAAGCGCTAAATTGGTCAAGTTGACACGACTGAGTCGATCGCTCGTTCTCTAATGTCTGTAAAAAAAACCTACACATTAGTCTATGGTAAGCGTTCCTACCAAAGAGTATAGCGATCAACATTGTAGAAACGATAACATTCTATTCCATCATTTTAAACGATGTAAACTTGTCTACGAATTTTATATTCGTTTGTGTTGATCACGTGATTTAAGATTGAGATGATGTCATTCCCATACATTTGATTAGTTTGATAGATTGTCAACTTGGCTAAGCCTGTGTCAAAGTTTTTATGCCCCCCATCCATCTCTCTCTTGACTTTACATGCCGTCGAGAAATATCTCCCAAGCATGCTGGTTTACTCACGATGTTTTCCTTCACCGAAGCAAGCGATAAATACAATAAGCACATGAGTCAGAGGTGCGTGTCTTGGGTTCGAATTTGAGACCTATGACTTGACAATCCGACGGTCACACCACTAGGACATGACTCCTTTATACAAACCGGCTAAATACGAGTATATACCAAACCGGTGAATAGGTCAACTACGAGTATGATATTATAATGCGTTGAAGCGTACAAAAAAACTAGCCTAATACCCTCGTGTTTGCCAGAATAAATAACAAAACTGGATCCAAAGCTTGTTTATTCCCAAAATTCGGTCCACCCACGCTAGATAAACAGTATACACAATGATGACAATGCAGCACACTTCACTGGCAAGTCCATCGTTATTTCCACGCGAACTGTCATCGACAATGCCCTAAATCAATCGAGCTCTAAACCAACCCTATAAGGACTTGTATACGGTGACAAGCTTGCGCGGGTGATAAGGCGAGCTTGTAATATCCTACTAAATTAATTGCCAGGCTCTTAGAGTGACGGGACTTATGGACTGAGCGATTTACACTTCTATAGCCTCTTCACAGATATTTTACCTCTAACAGCAGTAACCAAACAGCAGCAAATATCGATACAGTAACCTTATTATAGATCTTATTAATTTTGACAGACTTGTCAATGGATGCAATCCAATATCAATATCCAATTCTTAACGAAAATATAAATAACAGTGATGCAAGGTCATTGGTGGAATATCTCGAAAGGGGCTGCAGCAGCGACCTTGCTTGCAAATTATAGTCTATTGTTTTGTAACGTGAAAACTCAACTGACTGACAGACTGACTGACAGAAAAAAAAAAAAAAAAAACAATAAAATAAAAATAAAAACAATAACACAAGGCTAGGTAAAACGATGGTAGCTGCAAAAGTATAAACTGTAGCGCGGCTACCAACGCCCTTCTGAAGAATTTTTCTGACCCTCACGTCCAAAATTCACTTCCTTCAGAACCATAACAAATAATAATTACCATCATCTTTCACACAATCAACCCATTGTTTAATTTATTTGGGTTCAGCATGTCTTCTTCTTCCATACTTCTCTTGAAATGAGGACACAAAGAGTATTTTATGGTATTACATTTACAAACACATTTTTTTTTTTAATAATTCGGTGGACATTACACACAGCGCCATCTAGTGCCACACTAAGCAACGTGGCTTGTGTCATGGACACCAGACAGCCGATATACTACATAGATACTTTTTTGTTTTTAAATACATACTTATTATACATACTCGTATAAACATCCATGATTCAGAAACAAATGTCCACGCTCATCACACAAACATTTGCTTCTACCGGGATTAGAACCCGGGACCCCAAGTTAAGACCCCAAGCCTTGGGAAGCCTTGTGTTAGCTTTATGTCAATACATATTTATGACTTTTCCATAACCGTTATGGCCCTCAGTGTAACCTAGATAGCGAGCGATCTTCTATTGTTTTATCCATTGGAAACACATCTAGCCTCCTCTACTGCCTGATACACTATGTGGCCACCAAATCGCGCCCGCCACCGCTACCGCTTTCGCTATCGCCTTAGTCACTGTACGTTCACCCTGAACGAGTCCATAGTGTTGTTCCACGTACGAATTTACCGAACCCAAATTCGAATTAGGCCTTGGTTAGTTGCGGAACGAAAACTGAGTTAGGATGGTCAGGATTATGTAAATATTGGGTTTGTTTAAGCCGAATAAGATTTCCGACGCGATTGTATATCTGATCCGAAATTTCAAGAGTCTGGTACTGTAAAAAAGGTTATCTTGATCGAGGGTCTTGCTTTCGTAAAACTTGTTGACCAAGCAAGATTGGAAGATAATTTTATGGAACGTGCTGATATTTTTAATGAGAAGACTTTGCACGGAGCGTATTGTTCCTCCATTGTATTTAATTAATGTTCTTAGTCATATTAACAAACTAGTATTAGCCTAGTGGTGTGACCGTCGGACAGTCATAGGTCTCAAGTTACGATCCAAGCACACGCACCTCTGATTTTTCGGATTCATGTGCGTATTGTATATTATTTCTTGCTTTGGTGAAGGCAAGCATCGCGTGAGTAAACCAGCATGCCTGAGGCGGCATGTAAAGCCAAGGCAGAGGCCCTTGGGTGGCATAAAAACTCTGACACCAGCCCGCTTAGCATGACCACCGAAGAAACGAAAGAGAATCGACAAATCTTTTGTTAATCTGTCATTTTGTTGATTCAATGACAGCAAAATGACAGATGAACAAAAGATTTGTCGATTCTCTTTTGTTTCTTCGGTGGCCATGCTAAGTGGGCAGGTTAGGCACTAACCACACGACAAAGAAAGATCATATTAATAACTCTTGAATTGATGTCATCACGAGCTATACGAGTACCATACAGTATCTTGTACCTCTAATGAAATAAGCAAGTCAGCAAAGTTAATTTCACTCGTGGAGACTCCCATAATAGACTAATGCCTTGTTCAATCTCGCTGAAGTTTTTTGTACATGATCGAGGTTTATCATTAACAAAGTGATTTTTTTGGACAACGATGTAACCTCATCAAAACAAGCTTTAAAATCTAGCCAAAATAATGCGAGTCGCGTGGTAGCGGGACGGAATTTTGCTCGTGATGATTGTGTCAGTAACTTGTCTGGAGGTGTTTCAACTATTGCGAATAGTCGTGTAAATTCCTAATGATTAGTCGCGTCCCGCATCCCGGGTGGGATTCGCCCCGTTGTGACCAGAGCTTAATCCAATTTTCCTAAATCAAATGTTTAAACATAGGACTCAAGGAAACAACATTTTTCAATCTTACTACTTACTAATCTTACTAATGCTATAAATGTTTGTAAAGTTTGTGAAGTTGGATGGATATTTGTTACTCTTTCACGCAAAAAATAAAGAACGGATTTGGATGAAATTTGGCACGTAGATAGTTTAAAACCTGTATTAATATATAGGATACTTTTTATCCTGGTAGTGTGATCCCGTGGAACAGTTTCCAAACTTCGCGCGGGCGAAGCTGCATCAGTTAGTATTACATTAAATATAAAATCTAGTTGTCATACAGGCTATATAATAGAGATCGCCTTAAAAAAATCGATATTGACCTAGAAACGAACAAAGCGAAGAGTGCGTCTTCTTTTCAACGTAAGTAGGCAAATTGAAGGACGCGAGATGCGGAGATACCGAAGTGCTTTCAGATGCTGGGACCGTCTATTGTGCAACGTGAGCTAAATCTAATATCTTATTTATGTCAGCTTAGCTTTATAGTATAAAACATGTATTTGAGGGCGTGATACTTAAGGCGGATTCCACCAATGATACTAAACTCGGTCAGCACGATCTAAACTAAGTTCAAGAACTGTCAACATCGATAGTCCGTGAAAACACGATTTACATAGGAAATTTGTATTAGTTATAGTATAATAGTATCAAATGTCTGTCGATAGGTCCCGTGAATTTTGAAACATTAAAATTGTTGTGAAATCCTAAAATTTCGAGGGAACACAACTCACTGACTACTTGCTACTACTGACATCTTTTAGATGTGCAAGTGAATTTATGATAGATATGCGAGTATACAATACTTCACTAACAAATCATATTATCAATAGATATATACAATACTTCACTAACAAATCATATCATCATTTCAGCCGAAAGACGTCCACTGCTGGACATAGGCCTCCCCCAAGTGTCGCCACTTTGACCGGTCCCGTGCGACTCGCATCCAACGGATTCACGCAACCTTCACCAGGTCGTCGGTCCACCTAGTGGAAGGTCTTCCAACGCAACGTCTTCCGGTTCGCGGTCGCCACTCCAAAACTTTTCGGCCCCATCGGCCATCTGTTCTGCGAGCAATGTGCCCTGCCCACTGCCACTTAAGTTTGGCAATTTTGCGGGTTACGTTGGTGACCCTGGTTCTCTTGCGGATGTCTTCATTTCTGATTAACAAATTATATAACCTAAGTAAATTATAATTAAATATTAATTTCTTAAAAATTGCTTCTCAATATTCTGAAATACGAACTAGTTATAGAATTAGAGCAGCGGTGGCCCAGTGGTGGCGGCCCCGACCTACGAACAGTAAGTCGTCGGTTCGAACACAGACAGGCGCATTACTTTGTGTAATTCATTTTATCACCACTGCTCGCAAAAACGGTGAAGGAAAACATCGTGAGGAAACCGGCATGTCCTAGAACTAAAAATTCGAAGACATGTGACACCTACCAATCCGCACTGGGCCCGCGTGGTGGATTATAGCCTATTCCCTCTCATTGAGAGGAGGCCGTGTCCCAGCAGTGGGAAGATTATAGGCTGATGATGATGATGATCAAATCAAATCAAATCAAATCAATCAAATCAATGTTTATTGTGGATCATAGGTATGTATAGTACAGTTCTTAAATATTTGTAAATTTTGATCAGCTATGTCCCGCCCGTAGGGCATACAATAATTACATTTAGACAAACTACGAATTCAATGAACATTATTACAAATTGTTATTAATGGAAATGTCAGATTTAAATTATTATTATATAAAGGTTCAAAAAAAAAAAAAAATAATAATAAAAATAAAGTCAAAACGGATTAGAATAGGTAGGATGTCAAATTATACACATAAAATTCAAAAAATAAAATTAATCACAACAAACTAAAATGAGAAATTGCAAAATCATAATATAAAATAAAATTAGATTATAGTTTATAATATTAAAGGTCATCGAACACATCACGACTGGGTGGGACTATATTTTAGTAAAGATTTGTCGGACAGAAATTCTTTTACAGAGTAATAGCTTTTGTTTACTAGCAGATCATGGAGAGTCCTTTTGAAATCCTTATTTTTCGTATTTATTCTGATAGGCCCCGGTATATTATTAAAGATGCGAGAAGCTGAACAAAAGATGCTCTCATGCATTAGATGAGTTTTACTGGCTGGCGTGCGTAGTATATCCTTACGCCGTATACGCGTGTAGTAGCTGAACATGTGGATATTGTTTTTAACAAATAATGCAGCCTCAAGTATATAGATGCATGGTAGTGTTAATAATTTATGGTTTTTAAAAAATGGCTTACAGGAGTCTGTTGCGCATAGGTTGAATATAGCCCTGATACAGCGCTTTTGAGCAATGAAAGCGCGCTCTCTTTCTGTACTGTTGCCCCAAAATATTACACCGTATCGGAGAATAGAGCCAACGTAGCCGTGGTAAGCTGCTAGCAAAGTACTCAGGTTTGCTATTTTCCCTAATCTATATAATGCATATGAAAAATTCCCCAGCTTTTTGCAAACGTGCTCAATATGAAATTTCCAGTTAAGTTATGATGATGATGATGATGATAGAATTAACTCCTATACATCATTTATTTCCTCATCATGATTCCGACACCAAAGTCCGGCTTCTCAACAATAAACGAACTCTAATCCTGCATTTCTTCCCGGGATAGCGCCCTATAAATCCCGGACATCCCTGGAAAGTCATGAAAACTATCGGCTGTAGTTGTTGTGTTGCTCTTCCAATTAGAGAGGATATCGATGTTATTCCACACACTTTTGAATATGGGTTGTTAGATTCTTAACTATGCTGCTGTGGTTTGAGAGTTTCTTTTTACCTTCTTCATCGTTTCAAGGATGCTTTTGGATTTAGTGTTTTTATTATTCTGGTTAGGTTTGTCTTTGACTTACTTTTTCTCTATGAAGTTTTCGCTCGCGGCTTCGCCCTGTTATGTACGGAAATTAACACTGGGAATGTTTCAAATGTAGCCTATGACACTCGGGGATAATGTAGGTGCTCGTTAGTGAAAGAATTTTTGGAATCGGAAAGAAAAAACAAAAGTTCTGAAGACTACTTCCTACTACATACAAACTTACAAACAAATTTTACCTCTTTATTATAAAAAAAAAAACAAAATCATTTTTTTGTCGTTCCTATTGGTCGAAAAAGAGTACAAGAATACAAGCACTTGCATCTTGTAACCAGGTAAGGCTAAAGCTAATAGGTAGTTCTTCAAATTTCTACCTCCATAACCGCTCGTCGATCCGACCAAACGGCGCACCCGACAAAAATATCATGCAAAAAAGATTCCACAAAGCGTTTCGTGTACTACCTTACTTCACTTTTAGATAATGAACTATCGATTCTGCTCCCTCGCTCAAGTTTCATCTTATTTCCATCGAAACCTAATGACTTCGGCTACGGTGGGATACGCACTCAAATCCCTCGTATTAAGGTGCGATATATTATAACCATCGAGGTAAAGTTGCCTTAAAAGGTCGATGGGATGGATGGAGGGATCACATACGGTTGTATGGCTGATAGCGGTATTGGGTCTTAAAGACCAGCAGTTTTGAGAGGTTGTGACAGCCGGTCTATCTTTAGGATATCGGCATTGTTATGTTATTGGAAACTGAAGGAGTAGTACTATATTAGCATTACATAATAGTAAGGAGCGATAGGGCATTGAAACTTGGCATTTCATTTATATGGTAGGTCTATGATGCAGACTTATCCCGCTTGGAAATCGGATATTATCGCTCGGGAAAGTACCTACAAATAATAGTCTCAACACAGGTCATAATTTAATAATACTTTTTTTATTTCCGTTAAACTTAGCCTATGTTACAAAAACATGTGTGTTCATAACTCGTAGAACAATTTAGTAATTGATGACATTTGTAACAAAAAAAACTACCCTTTGTATTATTAATAAACTGTAAGTGTCAAAACACAGTGGGAGCGGGCGCGGGCGGCGGGAGTAGATGCGGGTGTCGTTATCACTGGGACCGCGCAACCGCGCCGCTGTAACTATGTTCACACTCAGAAGAAGCTGTGTGTTAACGACACCCGCTTGCGGATTCCGCCGGCCGCGCCACTCCCACTGTGTTTGAACACTAAGACGACAAATAACCTATGGGGTTGAAAAGTTCTGGAGTGGCGACCCGTGAACCGAAAGACGTTGCGTTGGAAGACCTCCCACAAGGTGGACCAATGATCTGGTGAAGGTTGCGGGAATCCGCTGGATGCGAGTCGCATGGGTCCGGTCAATGTGGCGACAATTGGGGGAGGCCTATGTCCAGCAGTGGACGTCTTTCGGCTGAAATGATGATGTAAGACGACGGCAGTGTAGTGCGTCATGGTGTACCGATTGTGCCGGTTTTTTCAAAATCCGTTCTAAACGGCTGGCAGGCACATAGGTAGACAGAATTACTATCGCATACATATTAGAATAGATGACAATCAAACGTGTTCCTCATCTATGGATTATCTTAACGTGTACAAATTATAGATACAAGAGAATAGCCACGACTCCACAAGGATTGATCGAGTTGCCAAGCCTACCATTCATTCATTTTCATTCCAGTGACCGGTTTCTGCTCTCATCATCCAATATCAGACTACAAAAGCTTTATTCTAGTACACAAAGCCACATTATCCTATTAAGATAACACGCAGCAATAATAATGGGTACCTGTCGTCAACGCGACGTGAAAAAACGATAAGAACGTTATACTAAAATAAAAATCGTTTCACCTTTTATTAGGAGCACACTCACAAATAGGAGCGTGAAAACGTGTAAAAATAATACCCTTGTTTTGTATTTTATTTTTGTTAAATTGAGCTTTCTGAGTAGCTACGTACGTTACAAATGTTAGGGATCGGCTACAGTGTTTTTTAATGCGCACGAAAATGTTTTGTTCGATGGGTACTAAGGATACTGTGCAAAATTGTATGGGAACTGGTGTTTAGACCACTAGCGAAGGATTTTGTTTTTGGTCTACTCTTTCTTTTTATTCGTATTTAAAAAATACTAGCTTTTGCCAGCGGCTTCGCTGCCGTTTTGGTCGAAAAAAATTCATGGAAACGTTTTAAATATAAAGTTCGAAACTTAGGAATAATGTAGCTTCCCATTAGTGACAGAATTTTCGAAATGAGATCAGTAGTTTCAAATTCAGTCAATCTTCCTAAAAAACGCGCGCGCTTAAATGCGCTTGCTTGCTTGTGAATAGATGACCACCCATTACAAACCGAGTTCCCTCCGTGCCTCGGAAAGCACGTCAAGCCGTTGGTCTGGCTGTCATTTGTAGATCTTCGACAGGTGTTACAGGTAGTGGCCCGAAAGTCTGACAACGCGTCTTACCAAGGGGGTATTACCCAATTCTAACTGGATAATGGAGGTCACATAGGCAGCCGCTCCATGTAAAGTACTAGTATTCAGCTGCATCCGGTTAAACTGGAAGCCAACCCCAACATAGTCGGGAAAAGGCTAGGCAGATGATAGATCAGTAGTTCCGAAGACTGACCACTTCAATTTTTTTTTTCGGATGGAGTTCATTAAATGACTCCTCTCGCTCTGGGCGGCGCAGGAGGGAGTGTCAGACATTTACTGACTTAAAACCCATCCATGTTCTTTCATCGCCCTTTATGTTCCGGGGCCACGGTATCTCTTTCGAACAGTCCCGCAGCCCCGGCAGGCATCGGCCCTTGCTGACATCTCTTTGAGGCGCGCGTGGAACACGAACGCGCCGTCGACACGGCCTGTCGTCATGAGACGGATGGAAGGCGAGCTAGCCCATAGCTAACCGTCCTGTGGACGGTGAGCTTTCTTCCCGCGCCTACGGTGGCCAGGGGCAACCACGTGGCCCCCGACACCCGGGGCGTCTCCCGCGGCGACCCGTCCCGTCCCGCGGGACGTGAGGTTCTCAAGACTGCCCCCTAAACTAACGATTCATTCCTACCAGTGTATGCAGAAACTACTAAACGCCTGCTTTGATTCTTACATACATTTTTACATCGTTAATAATTCGATTTTGTATGATTGTACTGTTTTTAATGTAATCCCGCCCCGCTCCGCTCTCTCTGCGACAAACGATTACTTAAACCTGCTCCATGAATTGTTTCGTGTGTGGGAGGTTGTATAAAGCCAGATTAGAATATACAGTCCCCCAGATTTTTGCGAGCAAAAACAAAAGTAGAGTATAATCATAAATTTATCTGTCACATTTATACCCGAAATAACTTGTTTGAATGATAAGAGGTTTTTTTTTAGAATCGGGTATAAAGTAATCTTAAAGGTAACATAATATTACGCCCGTAATCCCCGAAGGGTTAGGCAGAGGTGTACCCAATACTACACCCACATTTCACTAATTATGTTTTAGTCCCATGTAATAGGGGGCGAGTCTATTGCCATCAACCGGGCACGAATCCAGACACCGTATCTGCTTCTGAGAAATTTCTGATGGAAAAACCCAATAGTACTTTGCCCGACCTGGGAATCGAACCCAGAACCTCATGCTCAGCAGGTATTCTTCTGTTAAATACAGATGTGGTATTGGAGAGTTAGTTGTGCAACTTGTTTGAAGCTAAAACAATAGGAAGTGGCAACATTTATGTAATTTTAACGATTTTTTTTTTTGCAGCCAGCAAATGACTTAATTTTCAACTAAATAAGAAGCTTCTTTATCTGTCAAATCAAAATAACAACCTTGCAAAGTTTAGTAAGTTAGAAATAAGCAGTAGAGGTAGTTACATTTTTTGTATTGGTTCTGGATCTCCACGATGAGAAATTTTAATATCCGACAAGTGATTTTATTTAATGTTGTTCTTTACTTAGTTGATTACAACATTAATACACAAAACATAGCCTAAGTTCAAAAAACAAAAAGTGCTAAAAAAACCATAAACAATATGTGAAAAATAAAGTGCCAAAAACAACCAACAATGATGAACGGAACTACCGAACGGAGTGGCCTATCCCTTCAATCATCCCCAGTGAAAGTATCGACATCCCCAGTTAGGGCCACCTCGAGTCCTGTTCGGGCCCCTCCATCCCCACTCAAATCCTCCCTAGCTAGTGGCAGGAGATCTCCAAGGAGGTGCCAGTTTGCAGCACCAGTGGAAGATGCAAGGGACAAGTGTGGGGCGTCGTGGTTGTGTCGCAGAGGGGCGGGGATTGGAGAGGAGTCTGACCCTGAAAGGTCACCAGGGCCCAGTGCCCCTGTTCTGCAGGCCTGTGACGATGCTGTGCCTCCGCCGAAGAACTGCTACAGGCTGGTTATGTTGGGGTAAGTGTGCTTCTTTTGTCATCTTGTTATGGTAGTATATCGGTGTTGTATGTAATTTATGTTTAAGCACTTTAGCAGGTTACTTAAATCGTCTGAATTACCGTTTGCATTTGGTTATCTACTTATGCATCGCACAATTAATTGTACATTTAGTTTAACTAACGCAACACTTTACTAGTAGGCCGGAAGTCCGTGAACATGCTGAAAAATTCATATGTTTAGTATAATACAGTGATCATTATTTTTCTGAGCAATCTTGATGATTTTGTGGTATCCTACGATTGTTGTCGTTACGGTCTCAGGGCATCGACATACATTACTGGTGCCTCTTAATAATCGTGGTCGTAACGTATCTACGCTCTGGAAATTTACTAAATACTCTTTAAGACCAAACTACACAGAGAAAGAAAGAGTTATAAAGACCTCATCTTATTGCAAATTTTCCTATGCCCATGTCTATGATAAGAGACCATCTGTTCATAATCCAATACAAATTATAACAACCCAATACTAGAAAAAGAGGTGCTCAATACACCAGCCACGTAGCATCGCACCTCAATAATATGACCCGACCTTTGTCTCGAAAATACGGTGACACATACATATTAAATAAAATTCCCCACCAACAGGGTTATTCTGCAATCCAATAATCAGAATGATCGGTTCCTCAATTGAACCTCCATCGCCCTCCACATTTGTCGAATCGAATCGATTTAGTATGAAGGTTAACTAACCGATCGGATCTCGTGTTCTTGGACGATTTGTTGGATGCTGCAGTACGTAAGTGGGAGTGCATCGATTAGGTCGAACGTGTATAAATTCAGCCTTTTTTTTTTTAAACTTTGCCCCACATTAGGAATTTCTCCTGTATTGCGGATGCGTTTACAAACATTTAAACTGGCAAACACAAACAGCCAGACCCGGAACTACTACCTGTAGGCTTTACAATTATTTGATACGAGCGGGAATCGAACCGACACGCAGCACAACAGCCAATTACTCAGTCACTGCGCCAACTGTGCCGTCGACTTGGATTAGAATTGGTTAATTATTGTATTTTAAAATTGACGTGTAAATTAACTTTCAAAGTTATTAATAAGGTAGGTTATTACGGCAAGTATGAATGTTTGAAGTGGGACTTCATGCATGGGGTAAAAATAGAAAGTGTAATCGTAAAAATTCACCCCGCGAGGATTAAAAATTAAATCCACATTCTTAGATTAATTTATCCTCGTACAGATTCTAGCGATTTACATCACGCAATTAGCGAAACACAGATAGGATAAAAGCAATATTAACATAACTAAAATTCCCAAAACGTTTGAGCACTTCTTCTAAAATAACTTGTGAATTTGCCGCACCAAACTGTTGGCTTTCAAATTACCCGTTCCAAATTGCGTTGTTTATTCTAAAATACAGACTAAACTACCAAGAAATTATTTGCCAAAGATCAATCAGTTGGAACTCGGTACAGTTTACATCTTGTCACAAATCAAGTTTATTGGTAACATTGAGGATCGTAAAAGATCGTCTCAAATAAATTACGATTGATGGGCGCTGTTGCTTCTTTTAGCCCGACATGTTTTTATATGTCTAACGGATATTGAAGATTTAAGGCTTGGTCAATCCGGTACGTGCGAATAAATTGGGAACTCCGGACACAGCTTCTGCATACAAATAATAACAATAATAGCCTCGACGAACATCTTTCGAGGCTCTCCTTAGGCGGTTGGATCAAGGGAAGGCAGTACTCCTACATAAGGCACGCATTGTAAGGAGGTTCCTGTCTCTGGAGCTCTAACCACCGCCGCCGGTAGCTTGGACCCTGGTCCCGACACCGGCGGAAACCTATGTATACCTATTTTATATTTTTAAATGTTTTATAACAAAAATATATAAAAATAAAATAAAAAATGTGTAGATAAATGAATAAACGAAATAATAATAGTCCTCCTGACCGTTTGCTTGTCTTTGACTCCAATAAGGAGGTTCTCAATGTAACCAGGCCCCTTATTCACAACGCTTCGATTCGATTTTCGATTCGGAAAGTCGTATGTCTATCTTTTTTTGACATTACGAAATCGAGCGAGATAGACATACGACTTTCCGAATCGAAAATCGAATCGAAGCGTTGTGAATAGCTATGCTGATCTTTGTCGATCATGATTCGAATATTGAATTAAAACCCATTATCGTATAAACGGGGAAAAGAGATGTGGTAATGTAATCCTAACGTTAAGGCCCTTCTAACCCTAAAATTAGCAACTGTATTTGTGGTGGTTCAAACTTCGTTTGAAATACTGTTAGAATAAAGTTCTAATCAGCTTGCACTACAAAGCGGTTGTTACGTCAGTCACTGCGGCCGAATAGTGCGAAATGAGTGGTTTTTTGCGATTTACAAAAAAACTATTGATTGGACTAAAAAATAAAACACATAAGACCTGCTTTATAGTTAGTTTAGTTCGTATGCAAAGTTTCATGATCTAATTTCAAGTACTTTTTGAATACCAGCGGTTTATTGTTAGATTTGGAGGTAACTTTGGAATTTTTTTTATCGAGAAAAGTTTATGGAATCGTGTTTTCGTCACACATATAGGAATTAGCATTAATCCTTAACTTTACCATATATTTATTTTAAAATTAATGCTGCAGTATTTTAGGAGTAACGGAGGATCATTCTAAGCCATTTGAGGGATATATAGTCCTTTTACTCGTAGTAAATTAATGCGCGTTTTAGAGAGTGGCAAGCAGTGGCACCTGTAATGTTTATATTAACTACTGGCTTTTGTCGCGCCTTTGCCCGCAAGGAATTCGGAATATATCCTACGGGAACATGCCAGGTATGCGGATAAAAAATATCCTATGTTTTGACCCATGCCATAGTCTATCTGTTTGCCTAAATCGATTCAGCCGTTATGGAGTGAAAAGATAACAGACAGACAGACAGAGAGCTACTTTCGTATTACCACACACACTATGTATACAGTATGACTACGTTTACGTGTGCAGTTCAAGGATGCGCAGCTTGTGTAAAATGTATGGATATGTCAAACTTGGTGCATTTATTTTAGTTCTGTGGTTTCAAGCCTGCGCAGATAAGTTGGCTGAATTGTACCTAGGTTGAGTCTACCTCTAAGTATCTCTTTAAGACAATAAATATTTAGTACAAAAAACATACAATTCCTTTTTTATTTCAACAAAATCGTAATCGATGAAACAACTAGGGATTGGTTTATGTTATTCAATTCAAAATCTAAATAAGATTTTTCCTCTATTTAACACTACATAATATTTAAACACGCTGTTGTACTCGTGGATCTTATTCATTCTTCAAACACGTTGCAAAGAGTCCCTGACGTCACTGTTTGAGACATATTTCTTTCTAAGAATAAAACAATGCGGTGGAATAGATACCTGAAGTTATTCCCTTGCGACATCTTCCTTCTATTTAGAGCTGCTTATTGAATTGGAAAATAAACTCGTAATTGTAGAATCGCTGACACGGTCGTGTTATTTACCTCTTTTTAGTTTCATTTCATTTTCATTAATTTTTATGTAATTTGTTATTCTGAAATTTGTATGTTTTAGAATTTATCTGTTTCTTGCCTGTTATCATTTCAGCCGAAAGACGTCCACTGCTGGACATAGGCCTCCCCCAAGTGTCGCCACATTGACCGGTCCCGAGCGACTCGCATCCGCAACCTTCACCAGGTCATCGGTCCACCTAGTGGGAGGCCTTCCAACGCAACGTCTTCCGGTTCGCGGTCGCCACTCCAGAACTTTTCGGCCCCATCGGTCATCTGTTCTGTCTTGCCTGTAATAAACGTTTTTTTATATATTTTTTTATTCTCTTAACACGCGATGGGATCCCTCCATATTTCTAAAATATTAAACTGAAATAAAGATGTCAGTAAGTAAAAATTTAATACATAAATTATAAATTCGCTTGACATTACACACAGCGCCATCTAGTGCCACACTACAACAAGGCTTGTGTCGTGGACACCAGATAGTTGATATACTACATAGATACTTTTTTGTTTGTAAATACACACTTATTTTACATATAAACATCCATGACTCGGAAACAAATGTCCATGCTCATCACACAAGCATTTGCTCCTACCAGGATTCGACCCCGGGACCCTAAGAACATAAGGCAGCCTCAATACCGCTGTGCCATTCGCGTCGTCAAATAAACAGTTATAAATATTGAATAACGGTTATTAGGCAGTATTAAAAACGGACTGTTTAAACAATTGGAAACTCGTGTAAAATAAATCAAGACAAAGTTTATTATACTTGTTTAATAAATTGCTTCTTAATTAAAACGAAACAAAATAGCTAAAACTTGGTCAAACTTTGATTTCCTATTGTTGTTTTTCTCTCAACAATTCGAGTAGATTTATCATGCTCGTGTAGATTCAAGTGTCTAGTTCTGATGTTGTTTTGGATCAATAAATCGTATCTTGTGATCTAATCAAATCAAATTATAATTATGAGCTTTGGTGTCATTATTTAAACATTAAAGGCACACTATACCGGCACTGCTCCAACTCAGCAATTAACTTGTCATCCTGAGCACTAAATCGTGTGTCGTAAAATATATTTCATAATGTCAATATGAAAAAGCCAACGGCGGGCAGTCAGCGCGCCTACCGCTACCATACAACTCGACTCGCAGCCCGCGCGCTGCTAGCGAGCGGGCCGCGTGCTTACAGCGCGCCGAGAGCGTGCTTACCGCGCACCGACTCCCAGTCACCAGCCAAACAACGTCGATCACAAATGCCATGTGTGTGTTGTGTGTTGTGTTCGCGGTGACAGCAAGCTTGCACCTCGCGGCCGGCGCGCGTACTGCGAGCTTGGACGCCGCGTAGTTAGCTCGCTGGCGGATAACCGTAGCACGGTAATATTATAAACCGTAGCCTAAATTCGAAGCGACAGCGAGCGTGCTACAGCTGTGCAGTTGCGGTGCACGTATACTGAGCCATGACCTAACTAATATAATAAACCTCCCTACTGTCTCGTTGTTTGACTAGTCGACTGCTAAGCTTGAGGTCCTGGGTTCGATTCCCGGGTCAGTCAAAGTGCTATTAGGTTTTTCCATCAGGAATTTATCAGTAGAAGCCACGGAGCCTAGATTCGTGGCCGGTTGATGGCATTAGGCTCGCCCTCTATTACATGGGACTTAAACATAACTGGCGATATATGGGTGTACTATTAGATACACCTCTGCCTAAACCTACGGGGATTCCAGGAGTCATGTTATGTTATGTTGTAATTTAATTAATTAATTTATATTAAATTTATTTTACAAGTGCCGCACGCAAAACGCACTTAAAACTTCAAAAGGAACAAACAAAACAAAAAAGAAAACTTTCCCTTTTTAAAACTTTTTTAGTGCTATAGTGCCATATAGAAGTTTAAATTTAATTCCTGACACGCGAAAACGACAAGAAAAACAAAATAAACACGGTGTTACATGATCTGCTAACACGCTCGTGTAGCTCTAGTAGTACAAACACGTCGGGATGGCACTCTGTGAATCAATAAATCAAGGCGACAGAGCAGAGATACAAATTGCAAATATCGTGTATCGTGTCGTGTTGATGTATCGCGTGAGTGTCGTGTGTGTTGCTAAAACTAATGGAGGTATACGACTAACTTTGGTATTCAAAACTATAATAATTACTCTACTAAGAATAGCTGGCAACTTTGTCACAGTGTAGTATAATCTGTTTCGCGTTAAAAAACTTTTCTCCAAAAATAAAATCTGAAAAAAAAAACAGTTAAAAGTGGAAAAATAACTTTTCTTTATTACTCATCCTTTTTTAGAAGTCAGTTAAAAATATGAAGTCACTCTTTTTGGCCTAAAAACATCTTAAAAAATGTTAAGGAGTGAAGTTAGTGTAGGACTAGCCAGAGCAAAAGAGAAATAAAAAGCTTTCATTTGAATAGATAAGCATGATTTATTTACTACCTTAATACAGTCAAAAATAAGCACAAAATAAATAACTACAACATTACACTTTCAACTATAAAGGGTGTAAAACACCTCTTAACGAAGCCGAAAGGCAATTGTTCTCCCCGTCATGGCGATCATTTTTTTGTTCTACACCATACCTGGGAACCTTTTAGTTATGGAGATATTGGGGGTCAAAGTTCCAACTTTTTGACAAGTTTTTTTTTTTAATACAAGATTTTAATGTATGATTTTTACATTAAACATCTCCACGACCCCCGTACTATTCAATCCATCCATCAGCACAATGTTTTGAGCGCGTTAGATTGAGTTCCACGACAAAACATGATATTTCACCCCAAAAAAAAAAGTTGATTCCCCGCAAACATTTTTGCGTAAAGTTACTTAGTTTGATGTACAGAATGCTTGGTTGACGGCTTCGTGATGAGGTCTTTTACACCCTGTATTATTAAAATTCACTGTACTTACACAGGTATTACCGAGCTCCTTACACTTTCACAGTTCAACCAACACTGCTTTGCTAAAATGGCGCTGCCTCGTAACTTTTAATATCCCTCCACTTTACTAAACTAAAATAGTCAATTGACATCCCAATATTCGTTAACGCCATTTTAGCATTAAACAAATCAAGTAACTTACTAATTTAACCTGATACATTTGTGTGATTAAAAAAAATACTGTAAATATCTTAAAATACAGAATTATAGCTAACATTTGTATCTTGAGTTGGTTCGCGAGGTTGTCGACATGTGGGGTGAGAACTCAGCAATCATTGTGCCGATAGTCATTTCAGCCAACACGATGGCTTAATTGCCGAGAGCCTCGACCAATGTCTGAGGAGGCTCTCGTTAGGCAGCCGGATCAAGGACTTGAATCATAAAATTAAACCTAGACGAGTGGTACTCGTATATTATTACCATTAAAACTAAAAACGGGATAATTACCATGTTTGGTAATATAAGTACCATGCGTCTTGTTCGTGATCGGGCGCTGTCACTTGGGATTGGTCATCTCTTAGCTGCCACGGTTCATTTTAATTACTTTATTTTTAATTTGTTGATTTAATGTTTTACTCTGGACGCTCATAATGTGCACGTCTTTCTACATCGTTCTCACATATTTCTATAATCTCAACATGAATGATGTAACCAAGATTTTGTAACAATATTTTGATTTAAAAGAGTGTCCATGGAGTTTCTTGCCCGTTCTTCTCCATAGAGATGTACGCTAGGGAATGGGCAAATACAGTACTTTCTCAAGTTATTATGTCTTGTGTCTGGGACTGTAGCTTTGTTTTTTTTTTGTTTGTATTTTTGACATTCAAAAGTGCCACAATGGTCTAATTGAAATAAATGCTTTGACTTTGAGTTTGAGTTTACTGTTTGTTTTGAGTTCCCGATATTGCAAGCACCATGAACACGGATAAACTGAAGGTATTGCGGGTGGGTGTCAGAGGGTAGACCGATTTATCTGCTCATAAACACCCACGCAAACATGGTAAACATTCCGGTTTTATTGTTAATGATAATGTTAGTGACCATATCAGTTTAAAAACTTATATAGATGGTATATTGTTGTTCGTAAATTTATTTAACAAAACACAGAAAGATCATAGCTATAGACATTGTATCAATAAATCGGATCGGGTGTCAATCGCGGCGGTGCAAATTGCAAATACCGCGCTGTGTCGCAGCGTTGACATTCCCGATACTGATTACCATCTATGTTGCAGACTCTACCGGTACAATTGAAGCTATTATAACGACAAAACGAAATGGTGTAACTCCACGCCTGTATGTGCCTAGGCAGAGGTTGAAATCTACCTTATTTTTTTGTGTTATCAAGTGTCCCACTGCTTGCAGTCATAGCTGCATAAAATAATTGCAGTCGATAGCATATTCTTTGTAAAGACGGTCTCGACACGAATAATCAGTTTCTAAGCGATTTGTGCTACGAATTTCAACATGATTGACATGAACTTTTCGCTAGCTTCATCATCAGCCTATTAATATTCCCATTGCTGGGACACAGGCCTCCTTTCTATGAGAGGGAATGGGCTATAATCCACCACGCGGGCCCAGTGCGGATTGGTAGATGTCACATGTCTTCGAATTTTTTGGTTCTAGGACATGCCGGTTTCCTCAAGATGTTTTCCTTCACCGTTTTGAGAGCAGTGGTGATGAAATAAATTACACAAAGTAATGTGTCTGGGTTCGAACCCACGACTTACTGTGGGTAAGTTGGGGCCGCCACCACTGGGCCACCGCTGCTCTTCGCTAGCTTATGTCGTTCCAATACATTTCTATCGTCAATATCGCTATAGAATTTAACTTTTGTCACGTTTTCTAAGCCTAGGTTGCCAAAGCATTGAAAATGTCCCGGTTCAAAACTACCTTCGTCACTTTTCTATAGTTATAATTTTAATACCACTTTCGTCACTTTCCAACTCGCTTTTTCATCTCTGAGGAAAAAAACACGAAAGTCATTCATCCGAATTGTACACACGTCCCTTTTATACAGTTATCAGGATAAAGGAACGCGGAGACGGTCAGCTGTTTCAAACCCACGCAAGTTCATAAAGTCGACGGATGGAAGGATTACTGTGTGTGCGTAGGCTGTACCTACCTGAGGCCCTAGCACGACCGCGCGGTGTATCATCAGGCTAGCTTTTTCTTAACTATGTTGGGGTCGGCTTCCATTCTAATCGGATGCAGCTGAATACCAGTATTTTACATGGAGCGACTGCCTATCTGACCTCCACAACCCATTTAGTACTGGGTAATACGATACCCCTTGGCCCTTGGTAAGACTGGTTGTTAGACTTTTTGGGCCACTGACTACCTAACGACTGTCACAGTTCTACAAATGACAGCAGGGACCAACGGCTTAACCTGTTTTCCGAGGCACGCAGGACACTCGGTATGTAATGGGTGGTCACCCATCCACAGATCAACCTAGGCAAGCACAGCTTAACCTAAAGATAGACCCAAGCGGCTGATATTACTTTGCCACGTGCTCCTCCGCGCGGTGTAAACGTAACGTAAATTCGTCGATAGACTGCCGAATGAAGACTGCTGAGCATGAGGAGGAGGATCCTGAGTTTTATTCCTGGGTCGGGCAAGTTTTTATTAGGAAATCAGGAATTTCTCATTATCAGCCACGGAGACTGGATTTGTGCCCGGTTGATGGCAAAAGGCTCGCCCCCAGAAGAAATGTGGGCCCCTTGCTTCACCTTTCGGGGATTACAAGCGATTTTATAATTAAAGGTAACCGTTTATCATATAATATTTTTATAATTTATTCAAATCTATCTAGATGACTAGCCTCTGCCAGCGGCTTTGCCCGCGTGAAATTTGATAATTGTCCCATGGGATTTTACTACCGGGATAAAAAGTACCTAACCTATGTGTTAATCCAGGTTTTTAACTATCTGTGTGCAAAATTTCATTCAAATCCGTACATCCATATTCACAAACTTTCTCATTTATAATATTAGTAGAATACTGATTGTGCTTGTTGCAAACAATTTAACTAAAATGCTAGAGGATAATTGTATTTTCGTTTCAAAAATCGTCGTATTTACGTTACGTCACACCGCGCGCTCGTGCTAGGGGCCTCTGTTCTCATACAATAAAATGTGCCCATTCATGCGCCGAGAGAACACTACTTGAATAATCTTTGGTGAAGTTAATTTTGGGTTCGATAAAATCTTTGTCGTAGGCGTCAAGAAAAGGATATAGGCCCTCTAGTTATATGTTTGTGACTGGCTTTCAATCAGAGTTCGAAAATTATATGAGGTTATCTTGATAATATTATATCTTGATAATAAAAAAGTCATCAGTCTCTACCTAACGTTATTTATTAATGTAGCCGAATACTTCACAAATGTATCAGAGTTAAGTGTGCCAACTTGTAATTAGATTGTTAATTACTAAATTTTATATTCATTACCTACTAGTTCAAAACTAAAACTCATTATAGTTTTCAGTTTTGCACAGAAACCATATAATTTCATTATTAGCTAGTTTGTCCAACCTTTTTGAGTTAGGTACAGTCACGAGCACCTTTTTGTTATACACTTTCCTAAAATTAAAAGCAATTTTCGCGAGAGATAACGGTTGTAACTTGGAAATATGATCTTTTTTCACACAAATATGAGATTCAGAATACTAAGTTCGTAACGACATGATATTTAAATAATAATAATAATAAATATCACTGGACATGAACACTCAGAATTAATGTATGAGAAAAACACTTTTAAAAGTTTTTAATTGCTTGCTTTTTTGTTTGCTCGTGACTGTACACTAGGTTACAAAATATCAAATTGTGGCTTATCGGGACAAAGTAAGAATTTCAATAAGCAACTTTAAATAAATTTTCATTGAATACTTTATTGTAACAGCTTTCAGAACTTGGCTATTTTCCCACTTTTCCAGACAATGTTACAGCAAACTTAACAGAAGATCACGCCATTGATACTCGAAGGGTTATGCAGAGGTGTATCTAAAAAATAAGGGTGTAAAAATACACTTAACGAAGCCGATAGGCCCGAAAGCCCGAGCCGAAAGGTTGTTCGGCCCGTAATAGGGAATATGCATGAAATACAAAACTCTTTTTATTTATTAAAAATTAGCCGTGTGGTATCCGGCAGAGTAGAATAGAACCAACCCATTACACTCACGGGTGTCGTATAAGGCGACTAATGTCTGAGGCAGAACACCTTGCGCCTCGTTAGACCAGAGAATGGGCAGCAGCGTTTTCTGTTAGTCTTTCATCACTGCGATCTCCTATCCGCCTGGGGATTACGGCATATTCCTACCATCATGGGAGAGGCTTATGTCCAGCAGTGGACGTTTTGGGCTGTTGTTGTTGTTGTTGTTATTAAAAATGCCTTGTATTGGTGCTTAAGAACATTGTGGATCGCTTGTTTAAGTTTCTAAAACATTACTTATTTTACAATTTATTGTTTTATGTAGCATGTTTTTAGTGAAACGGAACGCTCTCTCAAAACATATCGTCCCTCGATAACGCCGGTAGTGACGTCAAAGTCTATATGTCAAAAAAACACTTTTATTCGAAAAGTAGGTACTTAAACTTTTAACGAATATTTTATTACAATATTGTTATCGCAATTTATGCTTATAGATCACAATACAATTAGTAAAATTATTTTATTAAGGTCAAAGAATTTGATGCAAACAATGTAGATTGAGGCAAATGACGTCACATCATTGCCGCGACAGTCACACGTTTGAAATGTCATAGAAAATTGCAGAAGTTTAATATTATTTTTGAGCGACAAGCAGTCGTTGAACTTAACTTTTAATACATTTCTTGGGTTGATATTATTGTAATTTATTGATTTAAGTGAAGAAAAAAATACATGCATGTTCCCTATTGCGTTTTTTTTGTTCTAGACCGGGACCTTCTAGTTACGGAGATATTGAAGGTCAAAGTTACAAAATTTTCACACGTTTTAAAAAAAGTATAAGTTAGTTTTAAATGTTTATAACTTAACTTTAAATACTTCCATGACCCCTGGTGGCCTACCATGACGTCTTAAAGGAGGATCGTTTTAATCTTGTTTCAGTGTGGGTAAGAGACGGAGCTATAGAGGACGTCTAGCGCTATCTCTTTTCCACACTGGAACAAGAATAAAACAATCCTGCTTTAAGACGTCATGGTAGGCCACCTGTAGTATTCAATGGATCCATCAGCACAATGTACTTCCGTAAACCGTGATTTTACATCCCAAAAACAGTTTCCCAGCATTTTTTTACAAGTAGTTTGATGTACTGTATCGTGAAGGGTTCGTTTACACCTTGTATTCATATTTATTTAATTATAAATATGAATACAATATACAATATAATTCAGTTTTAAGCCCCTTCTCCCATTAAATAGAAACGAGCCAATTGCCATCAATCGCAAGACGCAAATCAAAAGAAATTCTTGCTACAAAAACCGAATAACACTTTATCCGACTTCCCGCGTAGCATGACCACACGAAAGAGATCATCTGTCATTGAATCGACAAAATGACAAGTGAACAAAAGATTTGTCGATTCTCTTTCGTTTCTACGGCGTTCATGCTAAGCGGGCTGGGAGTGGAATCTAAAACCTCCTGCTCAGCAGCATTGCTTGCGATAACTACACCAACGAGATATAGAATCAAAAACTTTTCTCACTTTTTCCAAATCACTTTCGAAAACCACCACTAAAGGCGTGTTCGAACACAAATTATACAAGCGCGGTAGAGAAACGTGTCAGATTAGCGTAGTACACATCTACCTACCTTTGATCGCTCGCCCGGCAAATTGATAGATTATCTGCCATCCAATAGGTTTTCTATCACATTACCTAACAATCCGGTTCGCGCGAAATGTTTGCGTCGCGTTCATTTATCAAGTGGTATCACTTATCTGCTTTTTGCAGATGTCAATTGCGTTATGTTTGGGTTGAGTGATTATTGGTTTTAAGATTGAAGCGCCTGGGTAGACCGCGACATTCATATTTTCTTACGTTATTTGCAATTTGCAGGTCATTGTCCATGGAGTTTCTTGCCCATTCTTCTCTTTGGTGATCTGCGCTTTGGAAACAGCAACTACAGCACTTTTATATGTTATTAGGCCATGTGACTGGGATTGTTTTTTACATTCAAAAGTGCATGTATTGGTCCAACTAATTGAAATAAAGGCTTTGAGCTTAAGATACATTTAGGTAACCCTACTACAACAGCCCATAACGTCCACTGCTGGACATAAGCCTCTCCCATGATGGGAGGAATTTGCCGTAATCTCCACGCTTGGCAGGCGGATTGGAGATCGCAGTGATGAAAGACTAACAGAAAACGCTGCTGCCCATTCTCTGGTCTACGGAGGCGCAAGGTGTTCTTCCTCAGACATTAGTCGCCTTATACGACACCCGTGAGTGTAATGGGTTGGTTCTATTCTACTCTGCCGGATAACCCTAGGCACATTAAATTCTAAGTCGTAAGTATGTTCATAGTATACGTCCGAATTCGTTTCCCAATTCAGCACTTGTGCACTGCGAATTCTGAAAATCGGCACCAGTACAATTTTTATTAGAAACAATACGATATCTTATATGTACAGTCGTGGTCTTTTCCGCCTGACCAGTTAAACATTTTTTCGCTTAAATTATGCGGAGGCGCCGAGCCACGCCCCCATAATGTTTGGGCCTATTAGGATAGCGTCAACTTTGGCGCGCAAAATAACAATAACTCTCGTTTCTCGTGCGTCGTCAGTGCGCTCGGCCGATTCGGTATCTTTTCATTCATTATTTCTATACAAAGTCAACGGGGCGGGGCTAGAGAGCGTTTCTATGTTGCGAGTGCAAGCAAAAATTAGCTTAGTGGTGGCCAGGCGGTTTTTATTATTCTAGTTGTACATTCCTCTATTGCCTAGCCTTGTCTCAACTATGTTGGAGTACCCATCCACAAACCGACCGAAGGCTTTACTTCACCCTGGTGGCTGTTACATAGTCACAAGCCCCTTCTGTATTCCCCCCATGTTCTACAATGCATCATAGTATATTCTAGCACCTATGTATCATCATTGTTGTCGGTATTCCCAGCAGTATCCACATTGTTCTCGTGTAACGGCCATCAATATGCGATGCGAGTCTTCTATGTGTTTATACGTTGCATTGTGCTCTCTAATAACTTAGTAATAGAAGATGTAATGGGTTGGAGTGTAGCATTTTGTTATTGTATAAGGACCTGTTTTATTGACCTCCCGGATAACAATTACTTACAGGCTTACAAATACAGACGTCGGTTTGAAGCTTTTCCTTCTCCTCCGCTATACTTTTCTGATTAATTTCGTCGTGGAATCCAAGACAGTTAAATTGTTTCTTAGGGACTTCGTCGGGCTTCATTGTCTCTGCGCGTTTCTGGTAGTCAGGAGTCTGGTTTCAGGAGTTGCAGTGGTTTGATAATAGAGTGGAGGGCTTGTCCCAAAAAAGATGGTTTGAAACAGATAGTTTGTGTCCACAACATTGTATTACCCCTACTTTAACACTTGTACCAGGGCATTTTAACTCGGCGGGGAAACTTTGGATTTGCAGTCATGTAGGCTGCTTGTCCACTGCGAAGAGGAGCGGAGCTGTGCAAATTTTGGCCAATATAATTGCTCATTCTATGCATTTCTATTGATCAAAATTTACACAGCTCACAGAATCATTCTCTTGGCGGTTGTCAATTTTATGGTGTCGATAAAATTAGAAACGAACACGAAAGTTACGTAGTGTGTTACAAAGCCAAAAACTTAGACCACTAAAGAGCATTTTTATAAAAGAGATTTTTTTGATTGAAGGTGACTTTTCAAAAGCGTCCTGCGATGGAAGACACATTTGCAACCCCATGAAATGGGCTTCGTAGAGCAAATTAATATTATGGCAGTGTTACTGATATTATTCAGTATGTAACAACACTCATACATAAATCAATGTTAAAGTGACATTGTCATCGGATGAGCATTGTTTCCCGATATTTACGAGCCCACCTCATTTAAATAAAACTGGTATATCGCTTTCAAACACTCGTGACGCTGAAAAGTTGACGTATTTGTTGAGTTATGGCCGCAAATCAATTGAAATGTGATGAAAGATTTATTTTGATTGTGGTTTACATTATGAATTATTCATGTTTTGTTTTTGTGACTGCCTCGTTGGTTGAGTGGTCGCAAGCGCGACTGTTGATCATGAGGTCTTGTGTTCGATTCCCGGGTCGGGCCAAGTGATATTGGGTCTATCAGGAATTTCTCAGTAGCAGCCACAGAGTCTGGATTTGTCCTCGGTTACTGGAAATAGGGTCGCCTCTTATTAAGCGGGTTTTTTTTTTTTTTTTTAAACGTTGCCCCACACTACGAATTTGTCCTCTATCGTGGGTGCATTTTACAAACATTTAAACTCACATACACAAACAGCCAGACCCGGAACAACTATCCTACTAGTACTTAAACATAACTTGTGAAATGTGGGTGTGCTATTAGGTCTCTGTCTAACCTGTCGGGGATTACAGTCGTGATGTTGTTAAGTTCCATGTAATAGAGGGCGAGCCTATTGCCATCAACCGGTCATAAATCCAGACTCCGTGGCTGCTACTGAGAAATTCTTGACGGGAAAACTCAATGAATGTTTGCCGAACCTGGGAATCGAACCCAGGACCTCGGAGCAGTCCTACGTAGGACTACTACAAGACGATGTAGTACCTTATAAGTTGGTTCGAACCTAGAAACAATTACTGACCGAACCTTACCCCTACACTTAGTAGGTAGCATTAAAAATAAATTCACCCACATCCCACATCAACACGAAGCGACACAAGTCCAACATCGAATGATTTACGAAAGTCCAACACGGCAACTGTGTCTACGGCAAAAGTTCTTTAAAATTCAACGCTTATAAATTTAGAATTGGCCCGGATTCCATGCACGCCAGTGTTGCCGCCCTGGGGCGTTTTCGTCTATTCAAATATTTAGCTAAAGCAGACACAGGTAAAACATATGGTATACTTAATGGCATTTATGTAATGGAAATAGCGGTTCCCGTAATACAGTTAGTCTAGACAGAAATGAGCAATTTTCATATTAGATTTGAGTTAATTTTGTCATCGTGTTACGGTATTACGGGTTGGTTTGGAAAGTAGATTATTTTGTATAGGTATTCAAGTTTAGAGAGAATTTATACGGTTTGTCGTTTCTCCTTTATATTGCTTATCATCGTCCTAACACGAGAGTTTAAACGTAATGGCGGGACCACACTTGCGCATGGGTACACTGCGGTTCCGGAACATTATTTAGCACCTTTATTTTCTTAATTTACTTATTCTTAATTCAAAATCTTTTGAGAATCCGAATACAGCTTTAAGCAACCTGCCTAATTTAAGGTTGGTTGTCAGTTAATATAAAACCTTACGGTACTTTTTGTGCTTGTACCAGCCATCAACCAAGCATTCTGTACATCAAACTCTACGCAAAAATTTTTGCTGGGAAACGACTTTTTGTTTTTGTAAAACTCAACACATTGTGCTGATGGACTCATTGAATAGTGGGGGGGTCGCAACTTTATTTTAAGTGAAGTTATAACATTGAAAACGTGTATTAAAAAAAACTTTCACCCCCAATATCTCCGTAACTAGATGGTTCCCTGGTATGGTCAATAAAAAAAATATCGCAAAGACAGGGACAACAAGTGCCTTTCGGTTTCGTTAAGAGAACTTTTACACCCCTTGTAGATATGATAGTGGTTGTAGTGTCAAATAAAAATCGTTCGTATTTACGTTACGTTTTCACCGCGCGCTTGTGCTAGTACCCGAGGTCATAATCCTTTCCAACACAAGTGGAAGATATTCTTCGAAACAGTTACTAAACAACAACAACAATTTTTTGTCCTTTCTTTTTATACTTAGCGTGGTCTTAAGCAAGCAGAATAAAATGAAATGCACTTTTGTAAACGAAAATGCAATGTAAAAAATGCTTTCTCTTTTTCATTGAATCTACATTTAAAATCTGTACACTATATAGAAAACCCTGCCTCTCAAACTAGGTAACCTGTATCTTGAGAGACAGTGATCCAGCTTAGAAAGTGATGCTATAAGTATAATAGTAGACTGTGTCGATCTACCTGAGCGATTATGAATATAAAGCTAATTTAAGTAGTTAGTATATATTTTATACGTGATGTGTGTGTCTGTTTGTGTGTGTGTATGGGCGTGTGTGTATGCTGGTGTGTCGTGTGTGATTGGGTATATGTAGGTAGTTAGGAGATGTACTTAAGTAAGGACTCTGTATGTAGTTAGTCCTGTTCCAGTAGCCATTCCGTTAATTTTGATTTTATTTCATATTTATTTAGATCGAAAATTATCGAGTCTTACCCTAACATGTGTTGCTGGTGGATGCATTGAATAGTGCGGGGGTTTTGGAGGTATTTAAAGTAAAGCCTGTTAAAATCCTGTATTGAACAAAAAAATAAACTGGTGAACAAGTAGAAACTTTGACCCCCCGTATCTCCGTAACTAGAAGGTTCCCAGGTATAGTCTGTAACAAAAAAAAATACGTGGAGAACAAGTGCCCTTCGGCTTCGTTAAGGGAATTTTATACCCATTATTATCATAATTCTCCTGACCTTATGCCACTTTAGTTGGGTTCGGCGCAGATTGTCTTTCTCTTCCATACTTCTCTGTTACTCGTCCTGTACCCAAGACGCCAACCTTTCTAGCCATATCATCCTTCACACAGTCCATCCATCGTTTCTTTGGTCTTCCCTCACTCCAGGCTTTTAACATTTATATTCAAAAGTTTTCACACGACATTTTTGTTCCGTGTTGTCATCATCAGCATCATCAACCTACAACAGTCCACTGCTGGGCATAAACCTCTTCAATCGCACGCCAATTAACTCGAGTCTCGACAACTCTCATTCAGTTGCTAGCAACCCTGCGAAGATCTTCGCTCGTCGCCGATGTTCCACCTTAAGCTTGCCAATTCGCGGTCTCTACTCAAGAACATGTCTACCCCAACGGTCATCGATTCAACGGCTAATAATAATACGATTAAGGGAATCGTATTATTATTAGCCGTATAATTTGATACACTCATATTGCACAATGAAAATAAAGTAGGTATAAGTAGGAGCCGCATTAAGAAAGGAATATTTCTTTGAAAAATGAAATAAATTTCCTTTATAAGTTGAATTCCCGCAGAACTAAGCTATCAAGCTAAGGATTAATAACATAATATAACGTCACGCCTGTAATCCCCGAAAGTTTAGTCAGAGGTGTATATAGTGCATCCACATTTCGTCAGTTATGTTTTAAGCCCCTTGTAACAGGGACAAACTATTGACATCAACCGGGCACAAATCCAGACCCCATGGCTGCTACTAAGAATTTCCTGTTAGAAAAACCCAATAACACTTTGCCCGTCCCGGGAATCGAACCCAGGACCCACGCTCAACAGTCGCTCTTACGACGACTCGAATAAAGAGTGAAAAAAATAATTAAAATATTATGTAGGAAAAGAATATTTCTTAGAAAAATGAGCTAAACTTTCTCCATAAACTGAATTCCTGTGGAACTAAGCAATCAAGCTTAGGATTAATTCACTTCATTAATTCAGTTCACTCGGGATTCCCCTATAGGGTACGTCGTCGGCAAAGTACATAATACTGTGAGAACGGTGCAACAGGGGTGGTAGGAGCGCCATCTATCAATTTTGTCATGATCTATTGGCACAACCTGGGTGTTAGACTGGGCGGTGCATTATTAATGCTGGTACATAATTAACGTTGTTTGGTTATTGAGAAATTTGAGCTTCCTCGTACACTTCGGCTGCCGAGAGGCAAGTTGGCAAGTGGGCTGTTGGAACGCACCGTAATACGTCAGTGCTTGTAAACACTGATCCTAATAGTGTATAATTATTAACTATTGGCACTATTAATCACTAAATCTTAAATTGCGTTCGACATATTTTACCAAGTAGTATGCAGCTGTGGATAGGTCGCTGGTTCAGATCCGGCTCGAAGGACCATGTACGCAGTTGTATGCAGCTGTGGGGCTGGTGAATTGGGGGGAGAGTGAATGACATGAAAAACACGTGTTTTCCTTTTAGAGAGTAAATTCAAGAGGGGTCTACACAGATAGATGTATTGACAACATTTATGTACATGCAGTGTTGCAAGATTTAAAAAAAATGGAATGTCTGCCTCATTGTTCTAGTGGTCGTAAACACAGCTTCTGAGTATGAGGTGCAAGGTTCGATTCTCAGGTCGGGCAAAGTGTTATTGGGTTTTTCCAGAAATTGCTCAGTAGCAGCCCGGAGTCCGGATTTGAACCTGCTTAATGGCAATAGC
The DNA here is from genome assembly GCA_941918905.2 of Xestia sexstrigata. Classification (NCBI taxonomy): domain Eukaryota; kingdom Metazoa; phylum Arthropoda; class Insecta; order Lepidoptera; family Noctuidae; genus Xestia; species Xestia sexstrigata. The sequence goes on along the minus strand of OW799217.2, from coordinate 6,420,190 downwards.
CTCGTTGGCTTCTCTTTTTTATAAGACTTAAATATAACTGGCGAATATATATATCATCATCATTATGGTGGCTTTTTGGTTATTCAATCTCGGATGGAGGCCTCTTCCCTCTTCTTCCACTCCTGTCGATCTTGTGCCAGACTCATCCAGTCTCGACCTCCGTGTCGTCGGATGTCGTCCACCCAGCGCTGTGGTGGTCTTCCGCGCCCTCGGGTGTCCGCTCTGGGTCTCCATTCTAGGACTCGTCTTGTCCAGCAGCTGTTGTCCATTCTCGCAATGTGCCCTGTCCATGTCCACTCTCTAACTTTGGTCTTACTCCAAATATATATCTGTATATAAATATATATCTGTATATATATTTGGAGTAAGACCAAATTTAGAGACAGTGCAATCCACCCTGTGGTGGGTAAAAAATCGTGGATCAAACGAAACAGGGCGATAGTTGGGGTTATCAAGATATTCTTTTTAAGTACATTTTTTTACAGTAATGTTTTATAGATAGTTACAAATATTTTTTTCTGAGACTTAAAAGATATTGAAAAAAGTGCCAATACGCATAAATCATAGTACCCACTGTCATATGCACTTTTGTATTTTGATGATACATTCCCTAGAAGCAACTAAACAAAATTTATTGTTTTAGATAGATAGATAGATAAAACATTTATTTATTGCACACAAAAGATTAGGCCGAGGCCTATTAGGAAAGCGTCAACTTTGGCGCGCAAAATAACAATAACTCGCGTTTGGCGTGCGTCGTCATTGCGCTCGGCCGATTCGGTTTTTTTTCATTCATTATTTCTATACAAAGTCAACGGGGCGGGGCTAGAGAGCGTTTCTATTTTGCGAGTGCAAGCAAAAATTAGCTTAGTGGTGGTCAGGCGGGAGTGTCCTCGATAGTACAGCACACCTCTGCCGTACCCTTCTGAGTTACAGGCATGATGGTAATGGACATTAGTCATCGCATTACCATCCCATTTCTAACTGCGCTAAGGGTTCCCGTTAACCAAACAATTGTAGGTCTTTATTTAAACCTGACCTTTTATTTTTGACTGTTTTAAAACGGGAAAGAAATCGCTTCGTTTTCACTTTTACTTCGTTTTCACAGCGAAAAGCGTTTGTGGGCGCTGAGAGCCGAATTAGCGGGTTTTATAGTATTTTATAATACTGCCAGAACTGAAGTACTTTGGTGGTTATTTCCGACGTTAAAAGGTACCTATTCGATTTTTTTGAGAGAGATCTGTTGGAACCACTGACTTCTTTCAGGGTTTCTGTCTTTATTGGCAGAGAGTTTTATGTTGTTGGGTTTTTCCGTTTATTGCTCGTGGTACCACCAAGCGATGCAGTGGTACCACGTGGTACCACTGGGGTTGGTACATAAGATCAACAATCATAATTTCAACATTGAAAACTCTATGTGATATGTTTAATTCCCATGTAATAAGGGGGCGACCTTATTACATGGGACTTAAACATATCTGGCGAAATTTGGGTGTACGGTCGAACAAGGTATTTGGTTCACATTTTAACATGCAAATTACATTGTAAAATGTATACTAAAGGTTTGGTCGACCGTACTATTAGAGACACCTCAGAATCAGAATCAGAATGTTTATTTGTCAACATAGGTAGTTACAGAGTGTGCGAGATGTTACATTTTCATATGTTCTCTATGTTTTGCCATTTGGCGTACAAATATTATCATCAATTTAAATTAAATTCAGTTAATTACTAGCAACAAATACATTATTTAAAATTACAACAATACATTTATGAAAATTATAAAATTAGAGCGAGTCGATCAATAAAAATTCTCAGAATGTCAACAATAAAATTTAAGAAATAACAAAAATGATAAGTGTCAGAAGATAAAAATGTAGTAGATAGTGTCAATTAAAACATTTAAAATTAATACAGGAATGTCAAAGAAATTAATATAAATCAATAAACTATTTCTACAACCAACCCCCCTCTGCCTAACCCTTTGGGCATTACAAGCGTGATGTTATAATGTAAGCCAGTAAAAAAATAAAAAAAATACAGAAACCTATTATCTATTAAGTTAACGTTATATTCAAACAATATTTTAACTACCGAACGAGCTTTACATAGGATGATAAAATTATTATATGTTAAATACATAATAATTTAGAATAGAGGCTTTTCATTAGAAGAGATTACACAGTGTAGTAAAAGCTCCACACATACATAGCTCTGGTGTTGTTTTAGGTTAAATTAATACGAGGACTTTGAATATCAAATATAGAGCAATACTTGTAATATCAAAATGTTATGTTTAAGGCGGTTCCCCGAGCAAAATTAGCAACTCTATTTGTGGTGGTTCAAACTTCGTTTGAAATACTGTTAGAATAAAGTTCTAATCAGCTTGCACTACAAAGTGATTGTTACGTCAGTCACTGCAGGTCGAATAGTGCGAAATGAGTGGTTTTTATTCTTTATAAAATCAAATTTACGTCTTTTAGAAAAAATAAAACGACAATTATTTTTATAATTAAATTTTCTATCCATTAGTATAAGTAACAAATCAAAATAATGGTTACTTTACGAGGAGTAGCATTTTATAAATCATTATTTCTCATTTCTGTGGTTTCGTTGTGAGGGGGTTTATTAAACATTAAGCTACTTAAAAACAATTTTGGAGTCAAGAATATGTAGTAATTTAATGTATTTTTTATTAGTTGGTATTTCTTTTGGATAAAGAGGAGTAGGCTACAAAAAACTGCTCGTTCAAGGTCATTTGCTCGGGGAGGCGCCTTAACGGGTATTGTAGGTATGTGTATTCCAGATTTTCGGAGAATATGTCTAGAAACTTTTTCATGGTGAATTCAGTTTTGGAATATGATTTTATTGGTATAATTCGATATTATTTTACTTGCACAATTAAGGCTTTTACTGGTAAACGCACTACAAAACTTGATTACCTTTACGAAATCAGACCGCAATTGTTTAATCTTCTTTATCGTGTGGTTAGCGCCATGGTGTCTGAGTTTTTATACCGGCCTCTGACTTGGATTTACAAGCCGTCGACAAATATATCTCAGGTATGTTTCCTCATGATGTTTTCCTTCACCGAAGCAAATGATAATTATACAATACACAAATTAATCCGAAAAATCAGAGGTGCATGTCTTGGGTTCAAACTCGTGACACCACTAGACCACTGCTTCAATTTTATTTTTTATTGACTTCTGCTTTCAAAATGACGAAGGAAAACCAAAACTTTGGGGAACCGACATTTCCTAGCTACGAAAATTCGAAGACATGGTGATGTGTGGAGGATTACGGCCCTCTCCCTCCCACATAGAGGATCCCCGTTTCTCAGCTGTGGAAAACGTTACAGGCTGAATTAGTTATTTTATTGAAAACTATCTAAATCGTCATCATTATTGGCTTTTATATCACGTTACGTTATGTTTAAATCTTCCATTTCTCATTTCTATTTTTAATCCTGTATGCTCACCTTGCAAAATAAATTTATTGTAAAACACCTCAAGAATGTATGTTAATGTTAGGAATTGAATCGAATTGAATTTATATGTTTTATTTAATTTTTTAATTTATATCCATGTTTTAAGTAGGTTTTCTTTTTTTTGTATTATTACAATTTATGTCTGTATTAATCATATTATGAATTCTTCTGTTTCCAAATTCTATATACTTAATTATTTGTAATTTTTTTTTTCATTCTTCCACTTACATAATTTTTTTTTAATTTTAATTATTAGGGGCTTAATTTATTAACGTTATTGTGCATGTTGTGGTCTCCTATAAGTGAAGGAGTACACCTACTTAATACCTTGTGTCTTCCATTAACTAATAATGCTTTGTGTATATCTTTCGTTGGAGATCCTTAAATAAATAAATAAATAATTTTGCCCTAATCCCAATTCATTTGTGGTGGTCGCAGCATGTCTTCTTCTTCCATACTTCTCTATTACTCGTCATCTCGTCAGACACCTCCTTTCTTGTTATATCATCTTGAAAAGTATTTAAATATTAGTACTGTTACCCTTTTCACTGGACGCCATTACAAAACATGTAAATTAAAATGTTTTCGCCTTTCAAATTAAACGCTTTCAGCGAGGTTAGCGTGGACGTTGATTAATTGTTTTCGTTATACAAAACAAATTAGGTAACTCCTAAATACTAACTTTTAAAATGTGCTAGGAGTAAACCCTAACTATAAAGTAAAAAGTCTTTTGTAAATAGCTGCTTGGAAACGGGGTTTGTGTCAGTTTAAAGGCCCTTAATAACCTATTGGTTATAACTAAAATGTACGTCCATTTTCCATTGTGTTTAAGTACATTTTCGTGTAGCTGCAACAATTAAGGTAGTTCCCCTTACAGCCCCGCTGAAAGTTTGCACCCAATATATCTGTGGTAATAACTATAAAAATATATATTTACTGTAAGTACAGAGACAGACGAGAAATATGTATAAACCTAAAACATAAATAAAAACTTAGATGCAAGCTTAGAAGTAATATCATACTATATTCAATGGATAATTTGAAATCACACAGGAATTAAAGATTTATCTGACTAAAAATTCACATTTCGACGCGTTCACAAACGAGGGTAATAAAGTATCCAAGTGGTAAATAAATATGGCGAAGCATTTTCCAGTTCACAGTGCGCTAAATGAGGATTCCGAAAACATTGTGGGATTTCCTCATTATTTACACATCACGATAATAATTCAAAAGAACCACGGCCTTTTTGAGGTTACGAGGAAACGTATTTTGAGTCCGTTTGGATTTCGTTTTTTAATTTTGTTCAACAGAAAGTCGGCCGATAATTTTTCCGTGGCAGGAGTAAGAGCTTTTCTAAGATTGTTTATGTTTTTGCTTTTACAGACTACCTTTAAGATACGGAACATGACATTGTTTAGACCGTTTGTAAGCCGACAATCTATTTTGATTGGGACTTAAAACTCGGAAGAACTATTAATGGAAATGACAGATGTCTTCTCATTGAATACTTTTAGCGGTCTGCAGCACGATTATTTCTATGAGGACTTTAAACAGGAACGACATACACTTTTCGGCAGCTTATACCTACTTATATCAATCCAATGTATCTAAGACTATTCAATCATCCTTATCGCTGAAAAAAGTCCCTTTGTCTATACCCTTTGGTCGTCAGTCCACTCACCCTAAAAGAAAGAACAATGGCAAGTTTCATTACATTCCATGCATCGCATTTAGACTTCGCTTACCTTTATAAAAGTTTACAGAAACCGATTTCCAAACGTTAGCCGGAATATAATCTTTAATTTACATATTTACATATATAATTGCATCATTATTCGTGGAATATAAAATGAGTTTCATGCAAATGTAAACAGCGCGCGAGCAGCAGCCAATTAGCCAGATAAGTGCGATACGCGTTCCACTGAGCTTTGGCGAAGGTACCCGGATTATTCCGCCGGAGTGAGTAGCGGATAGTGACGCCATATAATATGTTCCACTTTAAAGTTTTATCAAAAACAGCCAGTATTTGATAAAACTTTTTAAAACGTTCTTCCGTGTGTGTTAAATACAATTCCGTGTTTTAAATACAAACTGCCGTGCCCAGTTTTAGGATTTATTTTTAAAGATGGAATTGTCAGTATTTGTGACCTAATATGAGTGGGGATCAAATGCATAATAAGGTTACCAGTATAGGAGTTTCAATCGTTTTTTTCGGATTGGGTGAAACAACAATATTATATAAATGGTTAACCAATAATATTGTAAGAGTTAGCCCGTTTAATGGTTAATCAAATCTACGGGTCAAACCGGTTAACCTTTCAACTTGATTAGTCGATGCCTGGTTCCAGGTCATGGCTTTGAACTTTCGAACTTAGACAGACTTATTGCTTTGTGCATTTTCTTTCAGCACTGTTCTAAGTTCGAAGGTTCGAAGCCATGACCTGCAACCAGGCATCGACTAATCAGGTTGAAAGGTTAACCGGTTAGACCTATAATCCGTATATTTGATTAACCATTATACGCGCTAACCCTTATAATATTAATTGGTTAACCATTTGACGAAAGAAAACATCGGTGAAAAAGAAACATCTAATATAACGCACTGGGTGGCCAGCAGTGGTAACATTATAGCTTGATTATGCTTGAGCAAATTATGGGATGTTCATAAATGTTACTTAATCTAAAAAAAAGTCTTTAGAGTATCTTTAAGTTTAGTGTGTGCAAATGGTTTAACTTATCATCTGCCTAGCCTGTTCCCAACTATGTTGGGGTCGGCTTCCAGACTAATCGGATGCAGCTGAATACCAATATTTTACATGGAGCGACTGCCTATCTGACACCCAGCTAGTACTAGGTAATACGATACCCCTTGGTAAGACTGGTTGTCAGACTTTTTGGCCACTGACTACCTGTAACGACTGTCAAAGATCTACAAATGACAGCCGGGACCAACGGCTTAACGTGCTTTCCGGGGCACGGAGGAAACTCGGTATGTAATGGGTGGTCACCTATCCACAGATCAACCTAGGCACGCACGGCTTAACCTAAAGGTTGGTCCGAGCAGCTGTTGTTATTTAGCAACGAGCTCCTCGAAATGCAAATGGTTTAACTGTGGGAAATATTTGATTATAAGTTTTTTTCCTGTACATGCAATTAAACACGTAAATAAAGGAACAGTAACATTGTGAAAAGTGTAATAGAAGCGTTCTAAAGACAGCGCTGTTCAACCTAAAACAATTACGGTGCCACCTTTTCTTTAACGAACAAAGGAACCTCATGTAAATGTAACAATTAGCGCTTTAAGCCACTTAAAGCGAACTTCAGTAATGGTATCAACGCCGAAACGTTCTACCCTACTTTTCTGCGATACCACTGCAGTTATAATACCAGTTTAAGTAATAAAATGTAAGGTTAAAGTCCTAACAGTATAGTTTTCAGCTGAAGTTAGGAGTTGGAAGTATTGCGAGCTTACTTAAGTGCATTTACATAATGTTTGTGCTCTAATTCGGGGTAATTTTTCAGTTCAACGCAGTTGGTAACTAGGTTTGCAGTAGTGATAGGACTTAGCCTACTTACAAGTTAGCTTTCTTTTACTTATGACTGGCTTACGCCTCTTTCCCGTCTTTGCCCGCGAGGAGTTCGGTAATTGTCCCACGGGTCTTACCTACTACTGGGCCATCCAACCATGACATCAACCGGCAAATCCAGACTCCGTAGCTGCGACTGAGAAATTCCTGAAGGAAAAAACCCAGTAACACTTTGCCTTACCTGGGAATAGAACAGTTCTCATGCTCAGTACTCGCGCTTTCGACCAATATTGGTCTATTGGTCTTTATTTATTCTATTTACTACTTATTATCTTTATTTATTTACTACGGAATATTACGGTTTCAGAAACAGGAACCTCCTTACAATGTGAGCATTAACGAGGAGTAACCTTCTGCCAACATATTTATTATTACCTAAAATAAAACATCTTCAGACACTCAAGAAGTTAATTCAACAGTTTTCCCGAAGCGACTCTACACAGCAATCACGTTTTACTTAACAAGGAAAGCCAATTAAGTTTGACATGAAACGATTTACAGAAAGGTCGCAGTCGTGTAGTTACACCCACTTGTGTCTTTGTGGTACTTAGGCCGCTATAGCACACGGCGTATTTTAAACGCGCAGACGACGCGTAGATACGCGCTTCAAACGTGATTTGAACGCAACCTTGTAACCTAAGCACACGTGGCGATAGTGAAACGCGGGTCGTCTGCGCGTTTAAAATACGCCGTGTGCTAGGGGCCTTATTGCTAATAATTTAATTATTGTTTAATAACAATGAAAATTATTAGAGGAGCTCGTGGTTAAATAATAACAGGCTCAAGGGTCGATCGCGCGGTTGCCAAGGTTGGTCTGTGGATGGGCGACCATCCCAGTTTTCTCCGTACGTCGGTTACAGACTTAGGTAATGTTATGTTGATATGCACGGACAGGTTTTAAAAGCTGTGCGATTCATTTGCATTCGAATCATACTATTCGTGGCTGTGGGTTGCAGCAATGGTGGCTGTGGACGATCTCGCCTACATTTTGTAACGTTACAGTTTCCTGGATAGGATCCACAAAACTGTAAGGTCACTCTGAGCACTCACCTACCTAACTTTCAGTCTGGAGGGGAGCACTATTAAAAGAAATAGACAAGGGGACGAGTTATAAGAATTTATTAACAAAGATCCTAACCTAAAAACTGGAGCTACTTAAATCACTAATGCCAGTGAAGCTGGCGGAAAATACTGAAGATGAACGCAGAATGGAATAAATAACTGAAGAACGTCCGTCTTCAGACTGTGGAGGAGGACCGAGGAACCATCAACTCTCAGGCCGTAGAGAAGGGCCGAGGGCATCCGTCTTCAGACGGTGGTGGACGGCCGAGGACCGTCAATTCTCAGGCCGTAGGAGGAGGGCCGAGGACATCTGTCTTCCGACCGTGGAGGAGGGCCGAGGAGCATCAAATCTTCATCATCAGGCTTGTGCAGCTCAAGCATCAAGGTTTCCAGGTGTTCTAGGTGAGGGTGCGGCACGGAGAGAGGCCGACTTAAAACAGAAGAATAAGGGGAACTGCCCTTTTAAATATACTTTTATGGAGCTTCTCAGAGGTGTTCCTGCTCTCAGCTCTGAACGTAGACTCCCCATTCCCCCACCAGGCTCCTGTCCACTCCAGATAATTTACATTTTAAAATTAGAAAATTATTAAAAAGAAAATCGAATGAGGTCGATGTGATTTACCTATACAACCTACAACTAGCTCCAGCAATAAATTAAAAATAAAACTAGGGTTGCCACTAACTGACATCACAAAAGTAAACAAAGATTTAATAAAGATAAAAACTTAAATAACATGAATTACAAGGTAAAAAGGCCAAAGCCGTTGCTAAGCCTCCAAGAAATGACCATGAAGCTACCTAGGGAGGACGAATGCTTAAATTTTCAGGTTAATAATATCCAAAAATGTAAGTAAAAAACCATATAAAAGACATACACATTACAATTTTCAGACAAAACGAAATAAGTACCTAAGCGCACCTCCGTAGTCTGAATCTAATAAACATTCATAGATAGAGGAACAAACAATATTTTTAATTCGAATTTGTGAGCGCAACTAATGTTTGCGCTTCGAGGAACAATTTAGTTGCGCTTAAAAATAGTTGCGCTTTGAGGAATACCCCAATGGTTCTACACAGTACCATCACCATCATTACCAAAGCATTATACAACCGTAGGCAGTTTCCATACTTCTAAAGAGTTTTGTGTAATTCCTTACTAATATAGAATATGGTTTATTTTGTACGCCTTTCTAACTTCCCTTGGGTATCGAGTTGTCTTCCGCAACACCGTCGCAGTGCACGGCAGTACGTGACCGCTACGTGTTACTATCCTCCCTAGGGCAGGTTTACGGACGCCTACAGTTACAGTTAGTGCCTTTGGCCGCTAATGGTGGCTGTACACTGTCGCCAAGACACTCCGAGGCAGGGTGAGTGCGAGGGTATAATGGGTGTAAGACGAAAGCCTTCACGTAGCCGTCAACATATGTCATATATCAAACTAAGTAACTCTCATCATCATTCATCATCATCATTTCAGCCGAAAGACGTCCACTGCTGGACATGGGCCTCCCCCAAAGGGGGCTTTTTGCCATAATCGCCACGCTTGGCAGGCGGGTTGGCGATCGCAGTGTGGTTGTTACAAAAGCACAGAGAACGCTGCTGCCCATTCTCTGGTAAGTCCCTTAGTCGCCTCTTACGGGGAGATATGGGATGGTGCTATTCTTTACGTCCGACACCATACTTAAGTGAGTAACTCTTCGCAAAAAATATTACTGGGAAACGACTTTTTTTTGGGGTGAAAAATCACATTTTACGATAAAACTCAATGTAACACACTCAAAACATTGTGTTGATGGACGCATTTAATAGTAAACGGGTTATGGAGGTATTGAAAGTATAATTTTGACCTTAAAAACAAGTATTTGAAAAAAAAACTTGTGAAAAAATTGGACCTTCAATATCTCCGTAACTACGTAGTAGAAGGTCCCAGGTATGTTCCAGAAGAAAAATATGATTGCAATGACGGAGAACAAGTTTCAGCTTCGTTAAGGGTCTATTTACACCCTTTGTAGGAGCGCTCAGTGTGAGTACAGCCACCTTAAAGATTCTCTGAAAGTCTAGCGGTAGGACTCTTGCCTTCTCCACGTCATCGTATCTTTTATTTGAGGCGGCGAAGTGAATTTTGAAATCGTGTAATGTTTTACGTAAGAACAGTTTATGTCGAAGTACCAAAAGCAGAGCTAACCGTGTTGGATGTTAATTTAAGATTGGCCACTCGACATCGCTAATTGCATGCACCCCTTTTTTTTTTTTTTTTTTTTTTTTTTTCGGATGGGAAATCATCAAATGACTTCTCCCGCTCTGGGCGGAGCAGGAGGGAGTGTCAGACTTTTACTGACTAAAACCCATCCATGTTCCTTCATCGCCCTTTGTGTTCCGGGGCCACGGTATCTCTTTCGAATAGTCCCGCAACCCCGGCAGGCATCGGTCCTTGCGGACCCCTTCCTTTTTGCTGACTCTCTTTGAGGCGCGCGTGGAACACGAACGCGCCGTCGACACGGCCTGTCGTCATGAGACGGACGGACGGCGAGCTAGCCCATAGCCCACCGTCCACAGGCCCGCGCCTACGGTGGCCGGGGGCCACGTGGTGGCCCCCGACGCCCGGGGCGTCTCCCGCGGCGGCCGGGACGCTGTGAGGTTCTCTCCCTCTCACGTTCCGCCACCTCCTTCTCTAGCATTACTGCTTCGCAGAAGGAGGTGACGGCGTCCCATTCCGTCTCGCTCCGGACCATGGCTTGCACCAGGGCCGGACGCGAGAGGTCGCCGCCGCCAATCGCCGCTTCGAGGACACGGCGGTGCTCCGCCCACGCGGGGCACACCTCCACCGTGTGCTCCACCGTGTCCTCCGGTCGATCCTCGCAATGGAAACACCCGGGCGTTTCCTCCCGCCCGATTCGGTGCAGGAACCTCCCGAAAACACCGTGTCCGGTGAGGACCTGCGTCAGGCGGAAGGTGAGGACGCCGTGGCGTCTCTCTAGCCACTCCTCAAAGAGGGGACTTATCGCCACTATCGTGGCGTGCCCTGCACGGGGTTGCGACAGTCGCTCTCTCCATGTCGCCATGAGATCCCGCCGGAAGTCTGTCCGCTGAGCGACAATTTGTCGCGGCAGCGGAGTTTCCCCCCGGCGAAGCGCCTCCGCGCGCCATTCATGCAGGCGCGCGAGGACTATCGCCTCCAGATCCCATGGCGGCAATCCGGCAAGGAGGCACGCCGCCTCGCGGGCGATCGTGCGGTACCCACGGGCCAGCCTTACGGCTACCACCTTTTGGGGCGCGTTCAGGTAGTGGGCCGCCTCAAGGAACGCGCCCACACCGGGGCCCCGTAAAGGGCCATGGACCGCACGACTCCCGCGTAGAGCCTCCGGCAGGAGGCGTTCGGCCCCCCCAGGTTGGGCAGGAGCCGCCTGAAGGCAGCCCCAGTCCGTTCCAGTTTGGGGGCCAAACGTCGGAAGTGCTCCACGAAGTTCCACCGGCTGTCGAGGACGAGTCCTAGGTACTTCAAAGTCGACTCGACACCGATGGATACCCCTCCTACCGTGAGTAAGGATCCCGGAGGTGGCGCATTCCGAGGCCCATGAAAGCACATGGCCTCGGACTTGTGCAATGCCACCTCGAGACCCAGTTGCCGGATCCTCTCAACGACTATCGCAACCCCGCGTGTCATAGCTTCGGCCGCCGCCTCGTGCGACCCCCCCTGTGCCAGCACCAGCGTGTCGTCTGCATAGCAGACCACGCTGACGCCGCTAGGGAGGTCGGCGCGCAGCACCCAGTCGTACCCGATGTTCCACAAGGACGGCCCTAGGACCGATCCCTGCGGAACACCGCACGACATCTCTCGCCGGTTCCATTCTCCGCTGCGACCGGGGTAGATGACGGCTCTATCCGTCAGGTAGTCCCCGACCACACGACGAAGGTAGGTCGGCACCCGGTGATACCGGAGTGCCTCCCTAATGCAGCTCCAGGGCATGGAGTTGAAGGCATTGGCGATGTCTAGAGACACCGCCAAGACAACCCCACCCCGGGACACTGCATCCCCCGTCGTGAGGGCTCTCACGCGCATGATGGCGTCCACCGTAGAGCGCCCCTTGCGGAAACCAAACTGGTGTTCCGCAAGATCCGGCCCCGTCCCCGCAAGGTGCTCGGCGAGGCGGTTTGCAATGACTCTTTCGAAGAGCTTGCCCACCTCGTCGAGCAACACTATGGGCCGGTATGCGGACGGAGAGTCCGCAGGGCGCCCCGGCTTCCGAATGAGGACCAGCTTCCCCGTCTTCCAACGAAGCGGGAACTGGCCCCTCTCCAAGCATGCGCTTAGGAGCCCCTCCAGTCGGGGCCCGAGAGCCTCCGAGGCCAGGACCCAGGCTTTGCCAGGCAAGCCGTCAGGTCCCGGGGCGGTATTTTTGGCACTCAGCCTGCGTACCGCCACTCTCAGGTCTACCCCAGTCACTTCCGGAGTGTCGTCGTCGTCATCCTGGTGGTCCGCTTCCAGCAGCGCAGGTGGCGGAGCCATAGGCGGGGGGGGATGTTCTCCCCGCGTGGGGAACAGAGTGCTCACCACGTCCTCCACGAGCTCAGGCCGGAGACTCTGCGTCAGTGGGGGGGCCCAGGTGCGGAGTTTATCCCGCACCATCTTATAAGGGCGCCCCCACGGATCTCTGTCGAGAGTCCCCAGCATCTCCTCGCGGGCCAGATCCCTGGCCCGCAGGACAGCCTCGCGGAGGGCGGTCTTCGCCGCTCTGTACCCCTCATAAAGCTCCGCCTCGATGGCTGCCGCATTCGGTGGACGAATGCGGAGCCTGCGATGCCTGGCGTACAGGTGTCGCGCAGCCACGCACGCCTCGCGCAGAGACGTCAGCTCTCGCGACCACCAGTACACCTGACGTCGGGCGCTTCCTGGCCGAACTCGGGGCATTGCCACGTCGCATATATCGGACATGGCCTCCTGGAACCACCCTGCCTCATTGTTAATATCGGCAGGCCTGTCTGGTGATGTCACCCAGGCCTGCACGATCGAGGCTTCCAGGAGGAGCTCCCGGTCCAGCTGCTTCAGTGCCCAACGCGGACCACTCGGGGCCTGTTGGACCGGCGCGCTTGAGGTCTGGGTGGAGACGTCAAACCGGATGTACCGGTGGTCGGAATAGGTCTCCACCCCCTCCATGACACGCCAGTCAACGACACGCGGCGACAGAGCGGGGCTAGCGAACGAAATGTCCACTACCGACTCGCCCCGCATCCGCACACACGTGGGAACAGAACCCCGATTTAGGACGACCAGGCCTTTCTCCAGAGCCCAGTCCTCCACCATCCTTCCCCGCACGTCTGTGCAACGAGAACCCCAAGCCAAGTTCTTGGCATTGAAGTCCCCGAGGACAAGCACGGGGAGGGAATGGTTTCCGACGACAACACTCAACTCTGCGAGAGAGTTGTGGAACTCGGCGAGAGTTCGGCTCGGGGAGAAGTAGACTCCCACCACTACGATCTCCCCGAACCGTGCTGCTACGCACCCCCGACCCCTCCTGACACCTTCAAGGGTCGGGGTACCGGCGGCGGCCGACGACACTATGGTCACTGAGCCGCTAATGTCCGCCACCCAGTCTTCCCTGGGCTGGACAAAATACGGCTCAGCGACCACAGCGATGTGTATCGACCACTGCGCCATGCTCTGGAGCAACAGATCCTGAGCGCAGGCGCAGTGGTTGATGTTCGCTTGGAGGAAGCGTAATGGGGCCGTTATTGGCACTCCATTACCGCTTCCTCCTCCCTGGCCCCCTGTGAGGGCCCCTCTACGGCAGCGGCAGTGGCAGCGGCGGCAGTTGCGGCTGCGGCGATGGCGACGGTGACGGTGGCGGTGGAGGGCCTTCCCTTTCCTCTGGTGGCCTTGGTGGGCGGAGCGCAGGCCTTGCTCCCAGCCCGGTGATCGGCCGGCTTGCCAGCCGCCGCACAGGCACCGCAGTGCGGCGTGGCACAGCAAGCCGAGGACACGTGACCGGGCTGACTGCAGCGGAAACAGAGGCCGCTGCGATCAACCTCCGAGGCGCACTGTACTGACACGTGGTGCCCCACGTGACAGCGATAACACCTCAGAGGTCTGGGCTCCAGCAGCTTCACCTGCGCTGATACCCAGCCCACCAATAGCCTTCGGCCCTCCACTATCGTTTTGGCCGCCGTTACGGGGCAGCATACCGTAACGGTATGCATACCCGTGAGGTCCGGACGTAGGGCGCCTGCCCTGACCTGCTCAGCAGGGCACCCACCGGACCTGGCGACGGCGGCCACCACCTCCTCCTTGGTCACCGAGTCGTCCAAACCCAGGATGCGCAGGTCTGCGCATCTGACGGGCCTGGACACTCGGGCGTCGTCCGCGTTCAAAGACGCTCTGAGCTTTTCAGCTAGAGCGTCAGCGGACGACCCACTGGTTTCTCCGGGGATCTCCAGCATGCGAGCCCCCGTTGCGGTGACTTTAAGCCGGAGGCCCCCGGTGATCCCGAGCCCTCCGAGATCCACCGTCTCTTTCGCCTTCGCCAACAAGTCGCGGTAGGACACGCCCCTCTTTTCCGCCTCCGGCTGTAGTGTAATCACCACAGCCGCGGTCTTCGGGGCGCGGAGCCTAGCCGCGATCTTTCGCGCCCTATGCTGGCGCTGCCGCTCCTCATTCCGGGCCTTTTTGGCCGCCTTTCGCCCCTTCTTTTTCTCCCCGACCACCTGCCATCCGGCTTCAGCCGAGGGAGGAGTAGGGGCCTGGGGGGGCGGCGGTGGCGGCGGTAGCTGCCGTGCCGCAGGCACTGGCCCATTCGCCGTAGGCACTGGCGTTGGCACAGTGTCCATTTGTGCAGCTGCTTTGCCCTTTCCTTTTTTGGCCGCCTTTTTACTCGGCGCCGGTTTCGCCGGAGCCGGCTTTTCGGGGAGGGGGGGCTCCACAGCCCTGCCGGAGGGCTGGCTGGACAGCCCCGGTGCGGGTGCGGTAGCCGCAGCAGCCGCGTACGACACCGCGCTCGGCATCGTGCTTGAGCCCGCGGCTGCCCTGTTTGCACCCAGGACGGGGCGCAGAACAATTCCCTCCAGGACGGAAAACCGCGCCTGGAAGGAAGCCAACTCCTGCCGAACCAAGTTTAGGACCTGGTTCTCCACCGGCATGGGCTGGGCTTGTCGCTGCTGCTGCTGGCCCCTATTTGAAGGTGCCGTGCGGGAGCCAGCCTCACGCAGACTGGCCAGGTCTGCGTGGAGCTTAGCGTTCTCTTTTTGGAGAACCTCCATGGCAGCCGTCAGGCGGGCTAACTCCACCCGCAGTTTAGCCACCTCCTCTCCACCTATCGGAGGAGGAGGAAGAAGGGAAGGCCCCGCAAAGTTGGCCTCTGCAGCCGCCATGATGGAGGCGGAAGCCGCGGGTATGGCCTTGAGTTTTGAAGATGTCTTCACCTTCAAGGCCACGCCCCTTATTGCGGCTTCCACCTCCTTTGCGAACCTGGCCTTACGCTCCGCATCGGAGCCGCCAGGTGCACCCACCTCTTCGCCAGACCCGCGAGCAGTCATGCCCGGGTGGCGCCCCTCTTCGGCCAGTCTCACCGACCTTTCGGAGGCAGACAACCCCCTCCCCCTGCCTCTGATCCCACCACGCTTGTTGGTGGGGATCTTTTTGGCCGAGGCCTCCTCCTCCCCGGATGATGACGCTTGGTCGCCATCCTTCCTGGACCGCTTGCGGAAGAACTTGCCGTTCTCCGCAGCAGTCCCGGCCCTCCCGCGGCGGGAGCTCTCTGAGCCTCCCGCGCTCGCATCGCTGGATACGAGGTCGGACTCCGACCCCGCATCCCTCCTCTCCTCTTCCTTGCCGTTACCGGCGGTGTTTTTGGGTTTAATAGTTTTTTCCATAATTGTTCCCACGAGTATGGGGGAAACATTCTCAATCTAGGCAGAGACCCCTGTACCTAGAAGGGCAGATTTGAGTATTTATTACTCGCCAGAGGGTCTGCAGGTACCCTGGCGAGGGTGAGCACTAGCGACTGATTCGTTCCATGGGAACACCCGTCAGCCATACATCCCCTCGCGGTGCGCCGCCGCTTGGGATTCGGGGTAACTTTTTATAGAGGTTTTCTACCTCGCAGTCCGGGCGGTTAAGCCAAGACCCTCGGTCCCTATCGAAGCCGCGAGACGTGATCCACAGCACTTCGACAATGGGATTACGAGACTGACGGTGACAAAGAAGGACGCATCCTACTCTGTCTGCTCGGAGGCAGGGTGAGTGCACACCGAGCCCGCCCTCACTCCTCTGCTATGCCCTCTGCTGTACAGAGGGTCACGCAGAGGAACGCACCGGTGGTCCTGGCAGGACCCCACCCATGTCAGAATAATTAGCCGCGGCAGTAACTCTCCCCGAGGGATAAAAGGAAATTCTCATTTCCTCTCATTCCCCGGAGAAGGATACTGCCGCGCCCAGGGTGCACCGGCCCAGCAGCTGCTCTTCCCTCCAGACGTATCGAGAGGGACCAGCAACCGCCAGACACACGTGGAGGACTTCTGACATCGCACCCCTTGCATGCACCCCTAAACAGAGGTTTAATTAGGTCCAACCTAAAGACAGAGGGTCACTAATTAGGTCCACACCATTAACCACCACACAATAAACTTCATAAACAAACAAGAAAAGGTCCAAGCCCTCACACAGCGTCAGTTTACATCATAAACAGCACCACCGGGGCCTGCCACCATCTCTTATAGCCTAGGCTTTTCCTAACTATGTTTGGGTCGGCTTCCAGTCTAACCGGATGCAGCTGAATACTTATCGTATTTTACGAGGACCGACTGCCAATCTGACCCCCACAACCTTGTTCAATACCCCTTGTTAATATTGGTTGTCTAACTTCTGGCCTTCTGATTAACGAACAGTCAAAGATGTACATTGTACAAATGACAGCTAGCCTTTTCCCAACTATCTTTAGGTCGGCTTCCAGTCTAACCGGATGCAGCTGAATACCAGTATTTTACATGGAGCGACTGTCTATCTGACCTCCACAACCCAGTTAGCAGTGGGTAATACGACACCCCTTAGTAAGACTGGTTGTCAGATTTACGGACCACTGACTACTTAACGACTGTCAAAGATCTACAATTGACAGCCGGGACCAACGGCTGCTGTCCGAGGCACGGAGGAAACTGGGTATGTAATAGGTGGTCACCCATCCACGTACCAAAATAGGCAAGCACAGCTTAATTATGTACTTGATCACACTACTTAAGATAAAAATATACTCTTCTAAGAGGTGGTAGTCCCTCTGAACATCGTGAGTCGTTTGTCGTCAAAGGAAATGGCGCTGTTAATTATTCAGCGGCAGGTGTGTAAGAAGCGACCTGCATCGGACCTAAACAAACACGGACGGAGTCTTGGGGGAATGAGGGGATGGCAAATATATAGTGTGTGTGTACGTATGTTAAATGTTTTGGAATTAGGTTTGAAGGAAGCGTGTTAGAAAAGTAATTTAGAAGAATTTTCCCGTATTTGGGAAGTAGTTTAAAGTTCACTGCCCCGATGGTCTAGTTTGTCGCAAGCGCAACTGCTGAGCATGAGGTTCTGGGTTCGATTCCCAGGTCGGTCAAAGTGATATTCGGTTTTTCCAGTAGGAATTTCTCAGTAGCAGCCACGGAGTTTAGATTTGTGCCCAATTGATGGTAATGAGCTTGCCTCCTATTTCATGGGACTTATAAATAACTGGCGTAATGTGGGTGAACTATTAGGTATTTATATCTCTGCCTAACCGTTACAGGCGTGATGTTATTAGGTATATGAATGTTTAGTTCAGTAATGTATTTTTTCTCAAACATGCTTGGAAATTTGAGCATTATTTTGACAACCTTCTTCGAGATAAATCGAAATTGCTGTACTGGCCAGATACATGCGACCAGCGGCCGGCAAAAGTTGTATGAAAATCCATATCTGTTGTGTTTAGCGGCCAAAAAACAAATGAATCGAATCGGGGGCATCGGCCACGGGTGCCTCGACCACAGGGGGCCTAAGCCACGGACCCAAATAAATTACATAGTAAACTCATATCTGTCGTGTTATTTAAAATGGAAAGATTTTTTAACTCTGAAACATGGCAACCAAGGAGGTAAATTATCAAAGATTCTATTTAAATTTCGAATTGGCTTGCAAATAGAAAGCGGTTTAAGTCAATGATATTCTAATAAACAGATATGTTGTGAGCGCGCAATCATGAAGACTCGAAAACGTGTCAATTGGCTCGTTTTGCTTTTATTCTGCGTCACTGCGTATATGTGAGCTGGCTCTGCCCCGCGAAACGGTTTTTCGGTGGTTTTGTAGGTGTATAACATATCTGTTTATTAGAATATCATTGGGTTTAAGTACTGAAAAAAAAAACAAATTAACTTCCTTTTAATTTCCTCGCATTATTTGAGAAAAGTACAAGTACAAGCCTTAGCCACAATTAGGCATTGATGGACTTACGTATTTACACATTCGTCCATCAATGCCTCTGTTGCTGGTTGCTCTGCAGTAATGTACTATTAATAATCTACTGCACTACTTAAACAGAAACCCATCACTAAACTTACCACCATGGCAGAATTCTACCATAAGTAATGATCGCAAGCAGAATTCAAAAATAGTCTATTACTGTTACAACACATAACGAAGCACTAAAAGATGATGTTTAAACGGTCCGATCAACAGAGGACCTAGCACGAACGTGCGACGAAAATGTAACGTAAATTTCTGTTATAATCGAATGTTTAGGCAGCAGTGTACCTGTAGTTAGTGTGTAGTGGTGCATATTCACTCTGACACCAGGCTAGGCGCTAACCACACGATAAAGAAGAAGAACGTTATGTTTAAGTCTCAAGTAGTAGGGGGCGAGCTTATTGCCATCAACCGGACACAAGTCGAGACTCCGTGGCTGATACTGAGAAATTTCTGATGAAAAAACCCAATAACACTTTGCCCAACCTGGGAATCAAATCCACAGAGCCCAATGCTTAGCAATAGCATTTGCAACTACTAGACTAACGATACTGTTAGCCTGCGTCATCTCATTGCTGGACAAAGTCGTCCCTATAATTTCCAGTTGTTTCTATCCATGGCTAGTGTGGACACTAGGTCATTGGTTTTTGTCAGACCAATGAGACATCAAATAAAAAAAATCAATGAATTACGTTGTGCTTACTCTGCACGTTCATTCTTTGCCTACGGAGAACTGGAAAAGACATACAATACTCCTTGAATCACCGCGCACCGGAACGGGGTGTCGGAAAGTATTTCCCAACAAATAAAGAGTTTGCACCGGGAGTATTTCCACAAAATAATGGTCCTGGGAATATTGTTCCACGAAGGATGTATCAGACAAGGTATTATATACTTTGGGGGACTGGCGTTTTTTAATATAACACGAAATTATGAGAGTTTCTTCTTAGTTAAGGATAAAGTTAACTTACTTATATGTTTCCATGCGAGTCCATTTCCAAAATAAAATTGGGCGACACTGATGCAATCGAGGATCATGCGGTCGATACTGGTATCGAGCTGATGGTTTTCCAATGTTAAACACATTCAGAGGTATGGTCTAGCTGTTGAAGAAAAAAAAAATTGCAATAAAGGGGAGCCTAGTGCCTATCGCCTTCGTTATGAGTATTTTTACACCTATTAAACATAATACAGAGATTGTTGCTCACAAGTAAGCTGGTATTTGACGAAAAGAGAAGCTCTCGCATTTAGAATAGTATGCAAATTTAGACACACCACAGACGTTGCACAAAATAAGCAATCTTTTTTTGACATCTACAACTTTCTCTGTAAACAGTGCCAGCTGCACAATAAATAGCGTATGGCGCTTTATTTCAAGTTATTCGTCAGCTCTAACTTACTGCTAAGACAAGTTCAGCCTTATCTTATTCATACTCTAGGACAAAACGTAACTGCGCAGATTGTAGTGCAGCTTGCGTTGTTCGGGAGCACAAAGTGGTGCAATGCTTTGTCTTTGTGTGAACGAGATAACGAGATGTGGCGTACTAGAGTTTAGTTGGTTTCACGAAAAATGCATTTAGCACAAGACTTTGTTGTGCCAGTTTCAGTAGATAGTGGAGTTTCGTGGTAATTTGTAGGTACTTAAAAAGACCCAGGAAAAATATATAAATAACTTTTTGGAGAATTAGGATTTACTTTATTTCAAAACACACAAATTTATTCTTATAAAATGTTCTAATAAAGAAATAAACTATCCCACCGGCCTGACGTTTTTATTCGATTAGATCCCGACTCGGCTTCTGAATACC
The DNA here is from genome assembly GCA_941918905.2 of Xestia sexstrigata. Lineage (NCBI taxonomy): Eukaryota > Metazoa > Arthropoda > Insecta > Lepidoptera > Noctuidae > Xestia > Xestia sexstrigata. Next base: position 6,399,775 of record OW799217.2, on the reverse strand, counting down.
AGTATTTTAAATAGGTATAACGTGCTTTCTGGGGAATGAAGGAAACTCGGTATATAATGGGTGATCACCCATCCACGGACCAACCTAGGCAAGCGCGAGCGTACCTGAAGATCGACCCGAGCTGCCGTAAATATTTATCCACAAGCTCCTATTATTAAGTCCTATTGCGATATTATTACATTAAAAATACTTGTATGAGTAGATTGTTCCACAGTTATTACAACACATTACATAAATCTTATTCACACTACTTATACCCAACTTCCATCTCCCAGGTTCTCACACAATTTGTCGGTTCTAAAGCCTGTGAGTCGGAATAAAATAAGTATGAGAATGTATGAGGCATCGTCTATGACACTGTAAGGCTGAAGCCACACAGGCTTGGCCTTGTGAGTAGCTTGAACTGTGCAATGATGTTATATGGGCTATATAGAGTGTTCCCACTGCTGGGACAAGCGCCCAGTGAGATTTGTGCCTGCTTGGGTTCGAACCTATACAACTTGTAAATCACGGCTATCTTCCGGGCACTCAACTTCATAATTTGGGAGTTTAATCCTGTGTACTCAGTATACTCACGTGGTGCAAAATTCAGCATCAGTGTGGTCATTGAATTTTTATTAAAACCATGTGTTGGTTTGCAAGAGTTTAGGGCATACTCAAACGACACCGCCCGTCGGCGGTCGTGCGGAAGTGGTAAAGCAAGTGTATTGGCGGTGCGCGGCGCGACTTTGAGCGCTACTCGTCGTCGGGTGGTGTTAGGCATCAACGGATTTTATAAAGCCAATGCGACGTGAGATCCGCACACCGCCCGACCGCGCCGCAACCACTGTGTTATAGAATAAAGAGTACGCGAAGCTCCGGTGTGGCTTCAGACTAAAGAATATTGCAGGTGTAGGTCGTACCGGAACGCTTTCCCAGAGGAAATTCTATTTGTTTCTATCAATTTAGCTTGCTTTGACTACGAACACGATATCTACTTCCTATCGGGAATTTTGTTTACTGATTTTGTGAGGTATTCGTGTCGTGTTCGCGTTTGTGGGAAATTCTATGAAGTTTCTATTACTGAGGTATAAATATTTACTCTAAAAGATGTTGCTTTAAAAATATAGTATTGTTACGAGCTGGGTATAGGATAAATTAATTACTACCAATTAAAAAACAAATAACTTTAATAATCACAAAACACTTAGAACTCAATCACAAATACACTACTGATCACTATTCGCTTAGATATCGCACTTCTAGTTCACTTCGATTCGCTTCGTTGTGTAGCCAAAATCAGACTGCCTGCTCCCTCAAACACGTCGACTATTTATATGGCGACCGAACGTTCGAGAAAGATCCACGACTTCCTCGAATCTTCTAGACAATTCCATAGTGGGTCATTATCCTTCGAGAAACTTCCACAATTTGTACAAAGGAAAGAAGTAGGTACTTTATGCCCTCGGCGTACGGTCGAAATTACAATGACAATTCCTGATGTTCTTTTATAGGTAGTTTGCGAATTTGTACCTACATTATTCGAGACTCGTTCTACCTACCTACTACTACCTACCTACCTGTAGGTACCTACTACCGTAACTGTAGGTGAGTACGGGTACGACGTAACAGTATTTATTAACGTTTTTACTTGTACCTACCATAAAATTTAAAGCAAATTACTAGTCGCACGGGTCGGACGATCTTTAAGGTTGAGCAATGCCTGCCTAGGTTGGTCGGTAGATGGATGATCATCCATTTTATACCGAGCAGATCTTTGACAGTCGTTAGGTACAGGTAGTCAGTAGCCCTAAAAGTCTGACAACCAATTTTATCAAGCGGTATAGTATTACCCAGTACTAACTAGGTTGTGGAGGTCAGATAGGCCGTCACTTCATTTAAAATACTGGTATTAACCTGCATCCAGTAAAAGTGGAAGCCGACCCCAACATTGTTGGGAAAAAAACTAGGCAGATGATGTGGGTTTCCAATTTATATTTTCGCAAAAAATCCATAAATATTCAAACTTAGTTTTGAAAAGCAACCCGAATCAAAATAATAAACTCGCAAACGGAAATGATTTTATTTATTTTTGTAACTGTCCGTCAAGCAATTCAAATGTCCGAAAACTGTCAAAAAAATTAAGCTCTAAACAACTGGAAATTATACGAACAACATCAACAGCCCTTGAATAAATTAGGCACGCCTAAGTATAACATATAATTAGGATCATCCATTCATAATTCCTACACGAAATCTAAACATAGGAACACCTAAAATACCTGCCAGAAACACCTAAATAAGGACAATGAAAACCCCTAATTATAAACCTAATTTAAATTCGTAGTACACCCTAGATCTTAAATTAGCTGCCGGGTTCCGTGGAAATATTAATGAGTGGCATTCCGTAATTAGGGACCGCTTTTCTATAATTGAGTAATTATGAAAATAGAATAGATTGTCGACAATATCTCGCCGTATAGAAAGGTATTCAATAAATAATATAATAAATAATAATACTTGTGCCTATGAGGAGGGACGAATCGCATGTGACTAAAATATTGATGAATAAATAAATAAATGTCACTGGACGTTACACACAGCACCATCTAGTGCCACAGTAAGCAACGAAGCTTGTGTCGTGGACACCAGATAGTTGATATACTACATAGATACTTTTTAGTAGGTTGGTTGATGGTACATGCCGTTTTCCTAGACCGTTTTGGGAGGAGTGGTGATTAGATAATTAGATTGTTTTTGAACGATATGTTTGGCGCAGTGGCTGTGTGATTGACCGCTGCGCTGCGTGTAGCGGGTTTGATTCCCGCACAGAACAACCGGTAGTTCTTCCGGGTCTGGTTGTTTGTGAATGTGAGTTTAAATGTTTAAGTGTTTGTTGTTTACGTGTTTGTAACCTACTATACAGGAGAAATACCAAATGTTTTCAATTTATTAAAATAGATTTGAAAACATTTTCATTTAGCAGTAAGAGAACATAGATTCAAAATTACGCTTCTATAGATAAAATCATAAAGAATAATATTGTTTTAGTCACTTGCATGAACTGAAAGCTCAACTTAATCCAATCATCACGTTTACTCCGCAATTACATAAAGTATCGACTATCGGCCGATGAAGGACATAAATAAATTGCCATTTACGGGTGATCTCTTCAAGGGTAAACATTAGTTCTTCGTAACCAACGTAACCCAATCAATCACTAGACGATATATTAAGTAACGAACAAAGAAAAGAGAAATGGACGAAAAAAGAGCAATGGGCAAAAAAAGTGGAATTTTTCTCGTGGAAACTGGAATTTTTCTCGTGACATTCGTCTGCGAGTCGGATCAACTGACCTTTGAAAATCACATTAGTGGAGAAGCGTGATCTTCGTAGATTCGTAACGATGTTAACGCGGTTTTAATGTTCACATTAAAACCGCGTTAACATCGTCCAACGGCCATATCACGCCTTCCCTTCAGGGAAGGCGTGATATGGAGTAATTGAAGGACGTTTAGCGATACGTTGTAAAAATATCGTGATAAGTCACAGATATTGCTCAGAGCAAGAGTAAAAATTTGTAGCTGTAAGGGTAACCAAGTAGCCAAAAATATGGCAATCCCATAAGGCAAGCATACTGTTTAGAAACCCTAACATCATGAAGATTAGCTTATGAGGGCAAGCCAAGCTTTTAGGACTTGTTTGCTGATGTAATGGAAGACGATAACGTTAGAATGTTTGTAGTTCTGTGAGAAGACCGAGTAAAAGGATTATTTAATTTAGTATTATTTTCTTAATATGCTGTACTAAATAAATGAATAGGCTAGAATGAAAGTACCGCCACTAAGCCCACAGCTGGGACACAGGCTGTTTCTGAATAAGGGAGCGGCCGTAATTTTCGGGGCCCCAGTGCTGATGTAATGGTTGGTGTACGTAACATGGCTCAAACTTTTTTGGCTTGACTACTCAAGAAATCATCTGATATAGAAGATTTTCACCATCATCCGTGGATGCCGCGGATGGGCGTTGGTGGTGATTATCTGAACATAGCTTAGATTAGGGGTTGCCGGGTATGCTAGTCACCTGAAACCAAATAAAAATGGTTTAGTCATACTATTTGATGACGTGAAAATATTAATGGTCACATTAGACCTGGCGCATCGCCTTTCAAACGATAATGGGAACTTTTGTTAGTTACATTAGTTTGTAGCTTGCGCAGTCGTTACGTCAGTAGGTAGTAACTTAGTAAGTAGATCTATAACTGTCGTCAGTGGCCCGAAAGTCTGACAACCAGACACATTTGACTCTTGGGGACCACCACGATGTCTTCCTATGCAAACTGCAACTGTCTCTTGATGAAATTCATAAAGAAAAAAAAAAGCATTACAAAAAACCTGTATCTCTCTACTTAGGCTTTTTTTATTAGTATTTTAATTTAGTTCTTCGCACTTATTTCTCGATAATAGAAAAAATGAAAACATTTATATAAGTGTAGTATGTTTTATGTATGTATGTATTTATTGTATATAAAAGGGTGTAAAACACCTCTTAACGAAGCCGAAAGGCACTTGTTCTCCCCGTCATTGCGATCATGTTTTTGTTTTACACCATACCTGGGAACCTTCTAGTTACGGAGATATTAGGGGTCAAAGTTCCAACTTTTTGACAAGTTTTTTTTTTAAATACAAGTTTTTATTGGAAGATTTAGACTATAAACACCTCCACGACCCCCGTACTATTCAATCCATCCATCAGCTCAATGTTTGGAGTGCGTTACATTGAGTGTTACCGTAAAACATGATTTTTCACCCCAAAAAAAAAAGTCGTTTCCCAGCAATAATTTTTGCGTAATGTTACTTAGTTTGATGTACAGAATGCTTGGTTGACGGCTTCGTGATGAGGTTGTTTACACCCTGTATGTAAATGGTACACTACAGGCTACCTGCAGTATTGTCTCTCCTTTCCCCCTTAAATCCATCCAAAGGTTGTCTTTAAAAGATCGCTTTTAGCGATAAGACCGCCCATTGTGTCACCCCTTGTATTGTATGTTTTACTTTATTTTGTATCTGTAATTTTTATTCTATTCTAAGAACTAAAATCACTTGACTCATCCAAGGGTCCCGGTCCTGATGGGATTCCTTCGATTTTTCTGAAGAATACTTGTGATACATTATGTTACCCTCTATTTTTATTATATAATAAATGTTTATCATGTGGTATTTTTCCTGAAGTGTGGAAACATGCAAATATTGTAACAGTTCATAAGAGTGGGTCCAAGGATGACGTACGGACCGCGGGCCTGTGGACTATGGGCTAGCTCGCCGTCCGTCCGTCTCATAACGACAGGCCGTGTCGACGGCGCGTTCGTGTTCCACGCGCGCCTTAAAGAGAGTCAGCAAAAAGGAAGGGAAAGAGGCAAGGACCGATTCCTGCCGGGGTTGCGGGACTGTTCGAAAGAGATACCGTGGCCCCGGAACACAAAGGGCGATGAAGGAACATGGATGGGTTTTAGTCAGTAAAAGTCTGACACTCGGGAGAAGTCCTTTGATGATTTCCCATCCGAAAAAAAAATAAAAAAAAGGATGACGTAGGGACCTGGTACCTGGTTACGAATTCTTATTGTGCTTCTGTTTGTTTTTCCTTAAATAAATGAACCACCTTACCAAAGGGTATCGTGTTACCCAGTACTAACTGGGTTGTGGAGGTCAGATAGGCAGTCGCTCCATGTAAAAATGGTATTCAGCTGCATCCAGTTGGACAGAAAGTCGAACCCAACATAGATGGGAAAACGCTGGTGGTGATTTTAGCTTTATCAGGTATTTTTCTTAAATAACTGCCTCACTGGTCAGAGGACTGCTGAGTATAAGGTCCTGGGTTCGATTCCCTGGTCGGGCAATGTATGTGTTATTGGATTGTTGGGTATAGGCTCGCCCCCTATTACATGGGACTTTAAAACATAACTGGCGAAATATGGGTGTACTATTTGATACAATGGTACACCTCTGTCTACCTATTACATGGGACTTTAAAACATAACTAGCGAAATATGGGATTACTATTAGATACAGTGGTACACCTCTGTCTACCTCTTCGAGATTTACAGGCGTGATTTTATGTTTGCTCAAATAACAAAGAATAAAAACGGGAAGTGTAAAAGAACCATTACTTTATTCAATGTTGCTTTTTACGTTTTTGAAAGTCTAAAAAAGTGCAGTCATATAACTCTAGTTTAATTATGACGGAAAGCATAAAACTGGCCGTATACAGAACATTTTTGCTATACGTCGACATTAAAAGAATTTTATATGAACATCGTATCGTGGTTTTCATTCCCACTCCAATGTTTTTTGTTTTAAATTGCGATGTTTTCAGCCACAAAAGTGAATGCGAAAATGCAATGGTGAAATATAAATGGATAAGTATTTTTGTAGTTGTCTTTGTTTCTTTGAATATTGAAAGCATGTGTTTTTCAAAGGATCTGCTTTATATTAAAAATATGATTAAACTATTAGATATCTAGTTACTTGGGGTCGTGGGGCTATATGTCAGGGTTGTTATATATTATACTTTACTATTACTACCATTTATGTTTTAAGTCTCATGTAATAAGGGAGCGAGCCTATTGCCATCAACTACGCATAACTCCAGACCACGTAGCTGCTCCTGAAAAAAATTCTCAAAGGAAAAACCCAATAACACTTTGCCCGACCTGGGAATCAAACCTATGCTCACCAGTCGCGCTTGCGTCCACTGGACTAACGAATTTGTCAATGACAGTTACAACCTTATCCAAATTGAAATTAAGTAGCAATTGTTGTAAAAGTTATAAAGCAATCACGAGATCAACACTAATTGCTCAAACACGACTTGTTACTTGGCCAGTTTTGTTCGGTGCCATTAAATAAATAAATAAAGAACGCTAACGAGTAGAACGTCAAAGCTGTTATACAACAGGACCCTTGAGGGGAATCCGTTCCATTTTTCCTGTTTCCTGGACCGAACATTTGAGAGTTCTGATCTGATTGGAACCTTTGATGTGATCATAATAAGAAATATTTACGAATCAGTCATCATTTTGTGTTTCGTCTTCAAATATATTTTCGAGAAAATTCTTCTCTTGACTTTTTTGGTATGTCTTTTGCCTGTTTGTAGTTTTTCTCGTTTCTCCACTTTAAAAGATAAGCAAAAAGGGTTAGTTTCTTTGTTAACAAAAAAATAATGAGAAGAATGTGTCTGGTCACCATCATTTATAACGTTATAGTCTAAGATCCCTTATAGAACGACCTTCACCGAGCTGGTTAATGGATGAAAAGTATTTTAGATCAAATTCAATATGTCAATAAATATCTTATTAATTAGTTCTTTTGAGAATCTCCAAAAAGCGAAGAAGGCGAGCAGCAAATAACAACTAATAAAGACCCATACAAACGTTCTTCAAGCTCATTTTCTTCAGTATTCCTATCTCCTGAAAGTGATAACCGGAAACATCAAAACCCTATAAACAAAGAATTGTTCTCGACCCCGTTTCCTGAACATATCAAAGTTCAATCATAAGTATTGATCCTGAAATCGATATCCGAAGTGTTCATAGCTATCGCTAAGTTTCTGCTATCTATGGAACCGTTAAACCGGAGATGTCTATTGTAGAAGTTTTAAAACGGTCTTATGAAAGTTTACGGTTTATTTCGGGTATGTCAGACTGACAGTTCCGGTTTTGGCTTTCCCGCGTGAAAGGTTTTTGTTATAAGTGTTTTGGGCGAGTTCAAATACTTGCGAGCTTTAACTGGTGAGTTTTGGTGCTGACAGAAATATCTATGTTTGATACTTACGAAAGTTACGAAAGTTAAAATCAAACTCAACTTAAAATAAAAGCATTTATTTTAATAGGCCATTATAGGCCACAAAACTGGTAAAAAGCCTGAATAAATAACTGTGCCTAAATTATTTTTATCACTGTTTTGAGCTTTCACGGTTTAAAACTAAACTTATTTATTTATTAAAATCTCCCTCACAACTATCATTTTACAGGAATGTTCCAAATGCGATAGCTCGGTCTCAAAATTAAATTTACTTATTTACAATATAAAAAAAAAGATAAACCTTAAAAAAATAAAACTAGAACTAGGTACAAATATCAACATCTAATAATTTAAAATTTTAATATTTGCAAACCTTTGGATGGACTGTACGAACATAAACTATAACAGGGGAGGTGTCAATGGTGTACCTACTGCTAATACTACAGAAACAACAAACATAAAAAATAATAAACTTATATTGTCACTTACGGGATCTGGTGGTAGGTATCACTTCTGAAAATGAGAGAATAATTTTATTTAATACTACGATAAACTACAAGGATATATAAATACTATACATATATATTAAACACTATACATATATATTAAAGTAAATGTAAATAGATATTTACGCGGATATACCAAAATAAAAAGACAAACAATGAGGAAAACATTACCGTTGTGACGAAGCTGCCAGCTTCTTCTGAATGTACTCGCGAACTTTAATTTTAAAAGATAAACGCTTGGTTGCCATTCTGATTTCCTGGGGGAGCGCATTCCACAGAGAAATAGACTGGACGAAGAATGATCTATGAATGTAGTCAGTGCGGTGAGAGGGACAGTGAAGAACACGGTTTTGCGAAGAACGCAGACTCCTACTATGGTTGGCACAAATGTATTGAAAGTGGGGAGCAAGGTAACTAGGGTAAGTGGGAGAAACAAGAAAAGAAAACAAGGTGGTTAGCGCCCTTTGCTCCCTACGCTGACGTATGGGCAACCATTTAAGAAGAGACCGGTGCTCGGAGACATGATCATATTTACGCAGATTGAAAACGAATGGAATGCAGTTATTTTTTGTATTGAGTTCCCGATATTTATTGACATAATACAAAACATGATAATCATCCAGTTTTAATGTTAATGATAGCGAACGCTTTCCGAAAAAAATACCTATTTAATTCTACTGCAGAATAAAAAGGCGCCATTTTGTCTTTTGAAGGCATTACAAGCAACCCTGATTAGGGATTCCGTAAGCTTCCGTGACGCTGAGAGCACGTTAAGCTGTAGTTCCAGCTGTCAGCAAAATGTCTTTGATCGTTTGAGCACATCGTAACTAAGCAGTAATTACAAAAACTCGTATGGATTCCTAGGTTGTTCTGGTGATTGGTTTTTTTGAAGGTTTATACAAGAAACAAGTACCTACACTTACTATTTGATGCTTCGGTGTGTACTAAATAAGGAAGTAATCACACTTATCGACGCACCATCGGCGTTAACCGGTCAGAAAGACAAACCTTTTTATTTTTTCCCACAATAGAAATTCCTCCTGTATCGTGGTGCTTTTACAAACATTTAATCTCTCATACACGTCCAGCTAGACCCTGAACCTGTAGGCCTTACAAGTATTCAGCTAGACCCGGAACAACTACCTGTGAGCCATACGATTACTTGTTCCGTGCGGGGAATTGCGACATGCAGCGCAGTAACCAGTTGCTCAGCCACTGCGCCAACCGTGCCGTCAATCTATGCGAAAAGTCGTTCTCAAAAGTCCGTTCTCGAAAGCTAAATGATCAATCAACTACCAATTAATTAATTAATTATTTATGTAGTCCTTTCTTTGTGTTTGATAGGTTTTGGCAAGAAAGTCAGTTTTTCTGACCAGACAAAGTAGACCCTCGCTATAAAAGAAATAGCTCGTAAATCTGGTCCTTCATCCTTCCTTGGTTACTTCTTCATCATCATCTTCAGTCTACAGCAGTCCACTGCTGGACTTCAGCTCGATTGCCGGCAACTTTCAAACAGTTGCTTTTCATCTCGCTGGTCCTTTACTTACTGCAGCATTATCTTCTTTACTTTCCAGGTCAGCTCGCGTTGGCAAGACGTCCCTAGTCTCCAGGTTCCTGAGCACAAAATTTGAGGACAGCTACACGCCAACAATCGAGGACTTCCACCGCAAGCTGTACCGCATCCGAGGGGAGGTGTACCAGCTCGACCTGCTGGATACCTCGGGGAACCATCCCTTTCCTGCTATGAGGAGACTGTCCTTTCTTACTGGTGAGTGCAGCTTGTTATTTTAATAATAGTAAGGTTTTTAAAATGAAATGGTCACTAATATTACATATCATTATCTTTGAGAACGGGATATTAAACTAAATATGTATGTATATACTTTTAAAAACCACGTGTTTATCTGTAGGTTTATAAAAAAAAAACTATACATTTTATTATACTACTACTTTTGCCCACGACTTTGTCCGCGTGGTAGCTAACATATCAGACATCGTAAAGGATACAACCAATCACTCAAGATCATGACTGACTGTTTGATTCACTGACAAATTGATCAACGCACAGCTGAAACTGCTGGGTCTAGAAGCATGAAATTTTCCACAAACGTAAAGTTTTTATGACAATATTTCTCAAACAACACTCTTACCTACCCATTTTATTGGATGGAGCTTAAATAGCCAGAGTGCGAGGTGAGCTCACACGAGAAGACGCCTTGTAAAACTGCCCATGTGAAAACCAGTCCAACCAGTGCCACAAGTCGAAGAATCGACTTTTGGCAGGAAATAAAATCAACCGATAGAATTTACAATATTTAAGTAGCTGTAGGCTATCTTCTAAAAATAAGAAGTAATTTCGTATCGAGACATTGTAAAAACGAATAAAAAAATAAATAAATAAAATAATAATAAGGAAATTCAAAATGAAGGAAAGCGAATCGTGGTCCTCAACTAATATGATCGACAATTCTTTGACAAATTCCGACGGCATTCTTTAAATGTCTTTTGTAGAATTTTTGTCATCTCATTCTTTAGGTTCAAAATGAAACAACATTTTTATAGGTAATTAAATATGTTATATAAAAAAAGCAACGGATTGATTTTCACAAGACCATTTTATTCTTTATTCCAGTTTATTATTATTCATTAGTTGTTTCACATCAAGATCAAAATATCTCCAGTTTTAATAGTTTACAATCGAGTTTACAAGCACTAAAAACCATGCTCGAAATTTGCAAGTGCAAAAGACTGAAATAAGATATGCTGCCGTATTTAGGTTAAATAGGTAATTTAATAAGGCGTAATTACAATGTGGAAATTCACAAAAAAATAACTAGATCTGGGCTTTGATACAGAACTCAGCACCACCTTTCACCTGCAAAAATTATGCACATGCAGAAGGTACGATAATTATAATTCAATTAAAATCTATACTGGACACACACATGTTTCGCCCGTCCTCGTTTCATCTTCAGAAATATTGCAAACCCCAAATCAAATCTGAATCTATCTTTTGACGGAACTTAAGCTTATTAAAAATGGGTGCAAAAATACTCTTATCAAAGCCGAAAAGCACTTGCTCCTTAACTGCGGTATTTTTTGTTCTGTAACTTAACTGGGAACCCTCTAGTTACGGAGATATTGGGAGTCAAAGTGCCAAATTTTTCACAAGTTTTTTTATACAATCTTTTAATAATATAACTATAAATACCTCCTTGACCCTCAGAATATTCAATGCATCGATCAGACAATGTTTTGAGTGCGATACATTGAGTAAAACCGTAAAACGTGATTTAAAAAAAAAACCCTTTCTTATCAATAATTATTAACACAACCGCAATAGGTATAGAAATTGCAAAAAAAAAATACTTTCTGCATTAATCAAACTTGGACTAAAATATCTCCCTGTCACTCCAACCTACACAAAGTATTCTCTGTTCAAACAAGTGTTCGAAAAAAAAAGCAGACTACTATAGTATCAACTACACAATGTATAAAATGTACTAACTACGCTGATCCCGTTTGATGGATGGTGCTGCACGTTGTCCGTTGCTGTGTGCGTCCATTGAGATCATAATGCCGGCTTGTGTACTCAAACCTGGGCATACACACTGTGTTATAGTGATGGGACGTGTGATGAATGATTTTAATCGAACTATGAATAAAACACAATATTATGTTGTTACGTTATTAGCACATAACATCACATAATGCCTGTAATCCCCGAATGGTTATACAGTCTCTATTTATAATAAACATCTTGAGGGTAGTTATCTTAGTGACTTGGCTATAATATCAAGTCTGAAGTTTACACTTTACATATTTTTATACCTTTTTTTGCATTCATTTAATTATTTTTGTTTATAATTGTTTAGTAGAAAAACATGTTACCTGCCGGTTTATTTATAATGCAACTAAGTGGGCCTGGTTTTTTTCTAAAACCTACTTCAGGCACCAGCTCTCACAATGTGAATTTATATAATAAATATTATTATTTATATAATTTATATATTTTTTTTTCTTAACTGTTAAGTGCTACAAAATCATTGTGAGAGAAAATAAATAAAAACTTATTATTATATTAAGACTTAACATAAGATAACATCACGCCTGTAATACCCAAGAAGTAAGGGTTTGGCAGAGGTGTACCAAATAGTATATCCACATTTCGGCGTTTTGTTTAAGTCCCATTAATTAGGGACGAATCTATTGCCTCTAACCGGGTAAAAATCCAGACTCTGTGACTGCTACTGAGAAATTCCTGATGGAAAAACCCAATAACACTTTGCCCGACCTGGGAATTGAACCCAATAGGACCTCTTGCTCAACAGTCGCATTTTCAACCACTAGAACAACGAAGCCGTCAAAACAATTCAGTTCTTTATAAAACCATTGTTCAAAAAGAAAGTGCCCAGCCACAGTATATAAATATTTGTATTTGTTTATTCAATATCACCAGTTGAATTGTTTTCAGTTCGCCTACGTCCCTAGTTCGCATCCGTAATGGCCGCTTTGTGAATGTATACGTGTTTGAATGGATTTCCGAGACTCAACTTCGCCTTATAGCTTGTGAATGCAATGGCTAGAAGCATAATGGATCTACTTTGTGGATATCCTGGGGGAATGTAATTAGTGATCGTAAATATGGAGTGTGTTAGTTTTGGTAGACCCAATTCTGTGCGGTTTTTTCTTAAGAAGGAAGAACAATTGATTTATTTAACTGAGTCATTAAATGAAATGACTCTGAAATATATTTTTCTGAATGCAGCTTTTCCTAAATTACCCTTTTTTTATATATCGGCCCTCTCTGTCCTACTGCTGGGCAAAGACCTGCCCCATGGCTTTCCAATTTTATCTATCACTTACTTGCCTTCTCCGATAAATCCGTTAAGAATAAGTCCAGATTGTCACGTTTCTTGGGTATTTTTCCACTTTCAGGCACCCACTGTCTGACTGTCTTCGCCCACCTATTCGGTTTCATTTTAGAAACGTGACACTCTATCGAAAAAAGTGGCCAGTATTTTATTGAATTTCACTCAGATTGACATTGAAGTCCCTCTTACTTACAGAAAGAGTGGGCCAGTGTCCGAGCAGTCAGAACAAGAACATGCTAAACTGGTTTTTTATGACGAATTTCTTTGCATAATTAAATTATGTCGTACAATCTCTTCCGATGCGGAAATTAAAGCCAAATAGACAACATAACATAATCCCCGAACGGTTAGGCAGAGGTGTACCCTAAGCTCCGTTTTCTATAACTTACTTACGTTTAACTGTCAGTTAAGCCACGTCTAGCAGCTATCAGTGTTTCTATAAACAAAGTTAGCTTGAAATATCCTATCCGCGTCACTTACCTGTCACTCGATTCATAGAAAAATCAAAGAAAGATATTCTGTGACGTTTTGTTTCTAACCGTCTAGGTCTGTAAGCAAAATGTCAAACTGACAGAGATAGCAACCTACCGAAAACGGACAGTAAGTTATTGAAAATGGCCGTAATAGTACGCCAACATCCCGCCACTTAGGTTTATAGTCAATAGACCTTCTAATTGACATTAGCACATCACTTTATCATCATCATCATCATTTCAGCCGAAAGACGTCCACTGCTGGACATAGGCCTCCCCCAAGTGTCGCCACATTGACCAGTCCCGTGCGACTCGCATCCAGCGGATTCCCGCAACCTTCACCAGGTCGTCGGTCCACCTAGTGGGAGGTCTTCCAACGCAACGTCTTCCGGTTCGCGGTCGCCACTTCAGAACTTTTCGGCCCCATCGGCCATCCGTTCTGCGAGCATCACTTCATGAGATCGCAATATTTTATATTCCAAAGTGTTGTAACACGAAAGTCACGTAAATCAACTTAACAAAAACATCTTAATTAAACACCACGAAATCAAGTTGAACACGTTCAAAGGTGAAATTATTTTCAGCCTGCTTCCGACATGTTCGCAGTTTATAAAACTTTTAAAGGTTCAACAGAAAAAAATATTGCAGAAGACTCACTCACTATCTGCATGTAAAAATACAAAGTCAAACAAAAATCGACTGTAATAATAATATATAAGCTTCTCGGACTCTCGCATTCGATGGGCTAATGGTGGGAAATGCTACTGCAAGGCAAGAAGGTCCTGGGATTGATTCCCTGACACCGGCTAAGTCATCATCAGCCTATTAATGTTCCCACTGCTGGGACACAGGCCTCCTCTCTATGAGAGGGAATGGGCTATAATCCACCACGCGGGCCCAGTGCGGATTGGTAGATGTCACATGTCTTCGAATTTTTTGGTTCTAGGACATGCCGGTTTCCTCACGATGTTTTCCTTCACCGTTTTGAGAGCAGTGGTGATGAAATAAATTACACAAAGTAATGCGCCTGTCTGGGTTCGAACCCACGACTTACTGTTCGTAAGTCGCGGCCGCCACCACTAGGCCACCACTGCTCCTGGCTAAGTAATACTGTGTTTTTCCATCAGAAATGTCTCAGTAGCAGCACGCAGTTTGGATTTGTCAGGTTGTTGACAAAAGACTTGCCCCTTATTACAGCATATACCTAAAACGTAACTGGCTATGCGTGGGTGTACGGTACACCTCTGCTTATAACCCCTTCGGGAATTACAGTCGCGATCTTATGTAATATCACGTATAGTCACGGTCTATAGTTCAATATGTCTCTGAAACTTCTGTACCTACCTCTTTATTTGCTCCAGTAACTTATTAAAACAAAAGTTTGCGTGTATCACACGCGGTGGCGTGTGCGAACGTAACGAGTATTGTTTGCTATCATAACTCGCGTTTCAACTATGTAAAACATTGCGCAGTTTGAATTTTTGTATGTAATGTGTTCGCTACACTCGCTACTTGTGTGTTTTGTTGTGAAGTTGCAATACTTTATTAATTATACATTTCTGTTCGTAGAAGAACCTAATTATTATTAAGTGAAAAGATAAATAGTAACAGCCGCGCGGTTCGATCTTCGAGGTTAAGCCGTGCTTGCCAAGGTCTGAGGATGAGTGACCATCAATTACACTTGGTTTCCACCGTCCCTCGTCCTTGAAGATCCTTGACACTCGTTACAGGTAGTGGCCCGAAAGTCTGACAACTAGTCTTACCAAGAGGTATCGTATCACTCAGTACAAACTGGGTTTTGGAGGCCAGATGCCTATCCGGTTTTTAAAATCCTGGTATTCAGCTGCATTAAGCTAGTCTGGAAGCCGACCCCAAAATAGTTGTGAAAAGGCTAGGCAGATGATGAAACACTCAATAACAATCAGAGCTCCAAACTAAACTCCTAATACCTAATACGGCCACTGCATTCATCAAAGGCACATCTCAATACATCCAGGAAAAAGTACTGAAACATACAATAAGCTCCACAAAGTGCATGCTACAAAGCTTCAAGGTGTAAAAATAACGATGACCTAAGTCTTGGTCATTTTTACTCACCTTTGAAGGACGTTCGCCGTTCGCTCTTACAATAAACTCGTGTAGTCAAGTGCAGATAAAAGAGAAATGCCTTTGTCCACTTCCACACTACCTTTAGGGGTGTTACAGACTAATGTTATAGCTTCGAGCGTAACATGAGCTGTAAGCAAGCGGGTCTTTGTTGAAAAGAAAGTATAGTTTAGGCGTTATGATGCAACCATTGAATAATAACCAAATAATTATACCGGATTATAAGAACAGCCGGCTCAAATTGGAGCCAAATAGCAAAAGACAGAGACACATGGGCAGCTTTGGAAGAGGTCTTTACCCAAACTGGGGTCCTTGCAAATGAAGAAAACTAACTAAACTAACAACTACATTTAAAACTAACACAAAAAACTAACCCACTAACACAATCCACTAGAAATAAGTTAATATTGTAAAATCAAGCAAGGAATAAACAGGCTTTTTAATTTTAATTTAATTATACCGGATGACTTTTTTATCACTTACCAAACAAAAATGGGTATATTAGGTGAACGGAGTGGAAGCTTAACATGAACATATTTCGTTTTTTTTTTCTTTTTTCCACAGCTTTGAAAATCCATCCTCCATTGATCCATCATCAAAAAACGCTACAAATTTCAAGTACTTATTCTTTTCATATTAGAACAAACAAACAGAAATTTTGAAAAAATAAATAAAACACGTCCCTGATAGACAAAGTCCATGCGAATGGTTAATAACAACTTTATGACCTCAACTTTATTCGGAAGGGCTAATGTAGTCCGGGGTTTAGTGTCGAAAACCTAATTGGAGAAATAAAACGTGGAATGTATGACGTTTAGGCATTGTGTTGGTAATAGTGGGAGAAAGATGGGAATGTTGGCATTGTCGAAGGAAATATGTCATTTACGCCGAATGGTGGACCTATTCATTAATTGTTTTGTCGTATTGGTTATGAAAAACGGGCCTTACTGTCTACTGATATAAAAAATAAAATAGTGATACCTGCCTTTATTGCTTTGTTAATTATTTATATTGTTTTACGTTTTTTGTTTAGTAAGCAACGACCTATTGTCGGGTCTACGCTGTCCCCCCATATAAAGTACTAATGCTGTGACATGATAATATTGTAATACCAAATGATTTGAAAAGAGTATTGAAAAAAGTATGAGTAATTTTAGACATCATCGTGTAGGTTGAATTTGTCTTGAAATATCAAAATGTATATGTTACCGGAAATGTATTAAACCTAGGAATTGTACACAATTCCTAGGAAATGTATACAATTCCGATCCTATTTAGGAAATATGTAAAATAATTTTTCGAAGATTCTTTTAAACATACATTTCCTGAGAAATGTATTAGATTAGAGATTTCCTATCTACACACATCAACACGGTCTAGGGATATTTCATACTCAATTAAATAACTCGAAAAGTACTGGCTGCATTGGAATCTTTTATACACCGATTTGTTTGTAATTTATCTCAGACTAATTCCAAATTCAAATTTTTGAAAATTCTTTTGTTTCTGTGGCATAAAAATTTCTTGATGTATAGGAGAGGGAATTTTCATTTGTGCGAAATTTAGAAAACAATACGAATTACGTTTAGTTACAGTTTTTTTTTCATTTTTAAACGAAAGATAAAGTTAAAATTGAGGTATTGTAGCCATGCAACGCCGACATTTGACGAGGGCGGAGATGTTACGAGCTGTGGGAATGCTGGAAGCTGGATCTGTTCAGCGTAATGTTGCTGAGGCCATAGGGACCCATCAAAATGTAATTTCAAGATTGTGGACACGCTATCGTGCCACAGGTGAAGTAGCGGAGAGGCACCGGGTGGCCCCCGGTGCCTCTCAGTGCTCAGAGGCACCGGGGGCCAAGTCGCATCACTACCCCCAGACAAGACCGATTTTTGCAAATTACTGCGCGAGCACAACCAAATGCAACGGCGACTCAATTGGTCCAAAGGCTGCGAGTGGAATACCATGTGCTTGTGAGTGACCAAACTGTAAGAAGGCGACTGCATGAAAGCAATCTACGCTCTCGTAGACCACTCCGGGTCCCACCTTTACGGAGAGGCAATCGTGGACGACGATTAAAATGGGTTCGGAACCACGTGGACTGGGGCCGTGACCAATGGTCCAATGTGCTGTTCACGGATGAATCCAGGTTCGGCTTCCATCCAGATTCACGAAGGACGCGTGTTTGGCGAGTTCCTGGACGATGGAGCCGTCTCCAGAACCCTCAGGAAGTTCACCCATACCAAGGAGGAACAATTATGGTTTGGGCAGGAATTCGTCTTGGAGGACGGACGGATCTCGTTTGGGTGCGGGGCAATATGATGGCAGAACGATACGTCCAACAGGTGCTGGGGCCCGTAATCTTGCCCCACAGAACACAAATGGGGAAAGATTTCCTGCTCATGCACGACAATGCCCGGGCACACACGGCGAGAACGGTAGCAGCTTGGTTACATACACATAATGTTAGGGCCTTAGACTGGCCTGCTCAATCGCCAGATCTAAATCCCATTGAGCATGCGTGGGATATGCTGCAAAGAAGAGCTCTGAAGGAAGTTCCTGAAAATCTGGCTACAGAAGATCAACTTTCTGCGCACCTCAGAAGGACATGGGACAATATTCCGCAGCAAGACATTGACAACCTTGTTCTGAGCATGCCGAATCGTTGCCGATGTGTTATGAACATCATGGGCGCTTTCTCAGACTACTAACTTCAAGTTTATAAACACAAATTAAATGATTTTTCTATTTTTTTCAGTTTTTACTCACAAATTAAAAGTTCATTCATATACGGTTTCCGTCTATGCTTCATTTTTTTTCCATAAAATCCTGAAATTTTAATCTATACCTTAACCATTATTAAAAAATGGTAGAATATTAAATAACGTATCTTTTAAATATATACATGTCATATAAATAATTAACACATGGATAGTAATTCGCTTTTTTAAAAATATCCCTAGACCGTATTGATGTGTGTATTTTAGGAATTGTATACATTTTCTAGGAATTCTATACAATGACGGATTACATACTTTTCCGTCAACATATACATTGCGATTCTAAGAGTGTTATGTAATCACCCCCAAAGTTTCTGCACAATTCTACTATAAGTACAAACCCGTATATTCCTATCATATTTTTTCCTTTTATTGATTTTCTTTTTCGCTGAAAACAATAAATACGAGTACTAACCCGGTTTCGTAAATTCACTACCGAAAACCGAGCTGAAAAACACTGAGATTTTAACCTGCTCTGGGATCGAAGCCTACACGTGTGCGCGTATCGGATCCGGTGCGGAAATTGAGCTCGCGATCTATGCACGAGTCTAAATTGAACTCTCTGATGTTGCATCATTTTGGGGTCAAACATGGGGTCATGTTGGAGTGCGTAGTCTGATATTCCTTCTATTTTTGGGAACTAATTTAAGTAATACTTTTGTCATTAATTGAATCAAGGAAGACATTTATCTTCAAAACACACTTTTTACTGGTAGTTTAATGGTTGCTATCACGAGTGTGAACTGCGGCGCGGTGGTCCTGCTTATGAAGAAACCTCTTGTATCGCTGTAGTCTGTCATTACGATTGTTCTAAATCGTTCAGCTTTGTCTCTGAGGTTTGCGGTCTGCGGTCGTCTCTGAATTCTCAATTAACGAATTTCCTTCCTTTTCTGAGAAGTAGGTAAAGAAGAAAAGAAAAATAATATTTTGATCATTAAAAAAACACGCATAAATAAACAACTTAACAAAATAAT
Source organism: Xestia sexstrigata (assembly GCA_941918905.2). Lineage (NCBI taxonomy): Eukaryota > Metazoa > Arthropoda > Insecta > Lepidoptera > Noctuidae > Xestia > Xestia sexstrigata. The sequence goes on along the minus strand of OW799217.2, from coordinate 6,380,284 downwards.
AAAATTAGGTACAGGCGTGACGCTATATCACAACTTATTTTTACCACAAAACTTTTACACAAAAACTCCTAAAGACGTAAACGTAAAACAATTTACGGTCGGCATAGAAACTCGGAGACTCCATTCACACGCCCCCCGGTCGGTGTTACTCAAACTTCTCCAGATTTATGGGACAATAAATAGTTTTTTTATGTTCAATTTCTGCCCGAACATCGTCCGTATCGTAATATGGAGAGTTTTGTGTGAGAGTGAAATGTAAGGAAGTATGTGTGTTATTATTACTTTTCTGATGGAAAGTTTTGGGGTGTGATGGTTCATGATTTCTTCATTGTTTTAACCTTTTGACCACCATTGTCACAAATGTATACGTGACAAGCAAGCGCGTGCCCTGTACGCCAAACGACAAAATGGTAGGTGAAATTGTGGCTTGGCGCGGAGAGGACACGCGTGCGTTTATGCTCTGGTGGTCAAAAGGTTAAGCAGGAAGTGATTTTGATTCGAAATGTTCTGAGTGATGTGCTCCGTGTGTTCCGTGGCTGTTCGAGCAGTAATGACGCTTGACGGCACCTAAAATACGATGCATTATACACAAGTGATAGCAATATTCTAGTCTGTTTCGTTCAGAGGGACTACATTATTAGCAACCGCTTTTAAAGCATATCATATTTCTACTACAACTTATTGTCTGCCTAGCATTTTCCTAACTATGTTGTGGTCGGTTTGGGTTTGCTTCCAGTCTAACCGGATGTAGCTAAATATCAGTATTTTACATTCAGCGACTGCCTGTCTGACCTCCACAACCCAGTTAGTACTGGGTGATACGATACCCCTTGGTAAAGACTGGTTGTCAGACTTTCGGGTCACTGTCTACCTGTAATCATTGTTATAGATCTACAAATGACAGCCGGGACCAACGGGAAACTCGGTATGTACATAATGGGTGGTCACCCATCCACGGATCAACCTAGGTAAGGGCGGCTTAACCTGAACATCAACCTGAGTGGCTGTTATTATTTAGCCACGACCAGCTCCTCATAGTTCAGGTACCTACATTTTAAAAATCATAGATACTTGCTTTTAGGTGGGCTAACACTAGCATAAATTATCCTTTATTCATTGAACTGACAAGCGTGAGGTTTGACGTCCCACTCTTGCATAGTCATCGTATTTAGCTTAGCTGGAAAATAGAAGTTTTCTATCCCGTAGGTACTTTTACGCTTCTTAGTAACAGCGCACTCAGGTGGATTCGGAACAGAGTTGGATTCCATAATTATTAAAAGATGTTTCTTTCTTTCATTTTTACACGACTGCCCAAAAAAAGGAGTGTTATGTTTTCAGGGTTCATGTATGTAGGTATGTATGTAAGTAACTTCTAAACGCCTAAAGCGATTTCGATGTACGTGGTATCGTTAGAATCCTTGTGTTACCCCGGGTAACATATGCTAATGAAAAAAAAATTGTATACTGCAATATGGGTAGGTATCAAATTAAAGGGCTCATCATGAGGATTTAAAAATGATAAATTATCACGACCATTTTTTTTTTAATGGGTTATTTTTCTTCTTATACTTTGCAAAATACTTTTAAAAATTAAAGATGCATATTTTAAGTTAAGAACGCTGAAAGTTTTTTTGAAAAATACTAATGAATTACTCACATATTTTTGCTCCTTAAATACGGAACTCTTCACTGTACGTGGTCCGATATGCACTTGGAATAATTGAATCCTAAAAAGCTATAAAGATTTACACCGCAAAAATTCTAATTTCAATTATTTTTCCTATTGGAAAGTAGTAATTTTCCACCCTAGAGTTTCTCAATAATGTCTGAAAAGAACAAACTGTCACAAAAGTATCCAGCTACATACCTACGTGGCTATGGATATTTTAACTCCTACACACAAACCCTTTTTACTACGTCTGGCAGTTGACAGCGCAGGCAGGCACACAAACGGCTGAGAGACAGTATGATATTGACCGTCGCGTCGGCGTCGGCGTCGTTCGGAGAGTTATAATTTCCCGTTTGTATAGATTTTGTGTCTATATTCGGTGTTTGTTGGTGACTGAATGTAGGTGTTCTATGCACGGTGGAAGGGACATTGGGACACGAACTTAAATTGTACATATTATCATAGATTCAGTACACCATTTTAGACATCTAGGCGTTTGAATTGCTTGTAAATAAAAATAAAAAATAATCAGCTGTTACCATACATTTTGAACGTGTAGGGGAACAGCAGTTTTCTGGGCAACTGGTTTTTTTTTTAAATAAATTACATGTCTAGAATCATGTATTTGGTAAAAGTTTGTCTCGCGATGACTCACTCTACCGTTTAGTTGCAGGTAATTTTTAGTTGCAATTCACTTTATGTGAAGTGTTTAAGTGGCCTAGGGTGAAGCACGCTTGCCAAGAAGAAACCGATTATAATGACCGTGAAACAGAGAAGCCGACAGTGAATTCCACGAACTGGTGGTTTGCACTGGCAATGTGGAAGCATATAAGTAGTGCTTTGTTAATCACGTAACGGTTACGCTTCTCCGTATCTCTGTTCGTTCGATGATAGAATGTTGTGTTGTTTGTGTAATTCCAAAGCACACTCTCCGAAATGTAACCGATAAACAATCGATACTGTTACATAGTGCTTATGTTTTTAATATGAAAGTTGGTTGGTTGGTTCTTTTATTTACCTTCTCCCAAAACCAGGCTACTGTTTACCCAAGCAACGCAAGCGACATCGGAATAAGCATTGCGCACTTTTTTCAACAAGATGTTAAGAACGAATAAAATTTTGATACTTTTATGCTTCATGGCATAATATTCATTGAAAATATTTTTTCAGTACACTTCCTCGAAAACGGGTTCTTATCGCACTACGATTAGGTTCAACATGCAATGTATTTCACACACCTGCATTTTCTTTATTTTTCCCGCAACTGTGCGGTAAAAAAAAATCCACAGGTAACATTATATACTTATACGAAGTTCAAATCGGTTCAATGCCTATAGTCGGAGGTGAATGTTTTTTTTTTTAATTTCTGCAAAGCAACATGCGTCTTTACGGCGTAAATATTTTATGAATATTCAAATTGTGTTTATAAATCAGAGATTAACATGATTATTTAAAACTAATATTTACTTTTAAGGAAATTGCTAGACGAACTGAAAATGCCTGGAAGAGTTACTTCCATGAAGGAATATTTTAAGGGCACTCTGCCCATGTCTTTGAAGCGAAACCTGATGGACATGTGTATTCTCCCCATCTTGACCTACGGTGCACAAACTTGGTCTTTGACTAACATCCAAAAGTCCAAACTCAAGGTTTGCCAACGTGCTATTGAGCGCAGCATCTTAGGTGTCAAATTAACAGATCGTATTCGTAACACTACACTGCGCTCCAAAACGCAAATCGTTGACGTGGCTCAAAAGGCTGCCCAACTTAAATGGGTCTGGACAGGACATGTCTGCCGCATGCCGAACGAACTGTAAGCTCGTAAGCCTCAGGAATGGTGCCCTGAAACAGTGATACGGGGTCGCGGCAGACCACGAAGGAGATGGCGGGACGAACTGGATGTCTTCCTTGAGAATTGGAAAGAAATAGCACAGAATCGTGACCGTTGGAAGGAATGGAAGGAGGCCTTTGCCCAGCAGCGGGACAATACAGCAGTGCAAGTACGTAGGAATCGATTCGATAAATCTGACAGTTATTCTCGACAAAATGACTTTTTATCTTTGTTATAAACTCATTTTGTCGAGAATGACTGTCAGATTTATCGAATCGATTCCTACGTACTTGCACGGCAGGCTAGATATAATAATAAAAAAAAATACTTTTATAAACTTATTTTAATTCAAATTTATTTGTGTTCCTAATTCAAAAATACAAAAAAAAAAACGTTTTTTTTTTATATTTAGCTGTTTATCGGCTTCGTACCTTTGCTTCTCTTTCAACCTGGCGAAAGCAAAGTGCGGAAAAAAAAAGAAAATTAAAATCATAGTCTGCTAATAATTCATGATAAAAATATTTTTCATTCTTTTATTTTATTTCTTCAAAATTGTATTAAAAAACGTCGTTTGATACACGTGGACATTTATTTCTCTAAAACTGAAACTCACAAAAACTCAAATTTTCTCCACTTGTATCAAAAATGTACTATACTTTTTGCAAAAGCTTGTTACCTTAACAAGGTAAACTAAAAATTTGTTAGTAAAAAAAACCTAACGCAATCATAAAGATCTTTTTAATATCAAAATTGACACTTTTCCTCTTGATATCTTAAAGTAGAAAAATCCCAATTAATGCGTATTTTTATCGGTTTAACTTAAACTAAGTTGGCATTTAAGGGAAGATCAACGAACATTCAACTTTGAGATGATAAGCATACGGTTGGAATTTGAAGATCCCGATTTTCGTGATTAGTTACTAATTTGGGGAAAAGTTTCTTTGATCAGTATTTGATTAGGGTCGAGATTTGACGTCACTTGGGACTCAGAGGTCTCATTAGTACGTTAGTACATCTTTTAGTGGCCAGTTTGTTTCTGACATTTATAAGAGGACGAAATGTTTAGAAGTTATTTTATTAAAACGGAAATATAAATTTTAAAGGAGAGCTTTTGAGCAGTTTCTCAAAACTCAAAAAAACTCAAAGCATTTATTTCAATTAGACCATTACGGCACTTTTGAATGTCAAAATTACAAATAAAAAACAAAGCTACAGTCCCAGTCACAAGGCATAATAACTTGAGAAAGTACTGTAGTTGCCCATCTCCACCTTCGGATAAGTTCTGATATCAATGAATCTGGAAGATAGTGTTTATCCCTCATATTACGAATCCAAAGAGCCTATCCGTAATTTCGTAAACTGTAAAACACGCTGCAAAGTCTGTTTTTATTTTTTTATACTTACTACCTGTTTGTGGAACCTTATTTATGGCAGTAAAGTAAGGCCTCCACCAAAGCGGAGATGTGCAAAGCGGCATGCCGCTCACAGGACACCGCTTACCGCAAACAGCACACTAATCACCGCACACCGCTCACCGCACGCCGCACACAGCACAGCGCTCGCCGCACACAGCACACCAGTCACCGCACGCCGCACACAACACACCAATCACCGCAGACAGCAACCCGCTCACCGCACTCAGCAACCCGCTCACCGCACACAGCACGCCAGTCACCGCACGCCGCACACAGCACATCGTTCACCGCACACAGCACACCGCTCAAGCACACCGCACGCTGCTCACTCCTCTTCTCGTCTCCGCTGGGCTAAACAATTACGAGACATCTCATCATTTGTGGTTTAAAACACATCTCCTCTCTTTTCGTCTCGTCCCCGTTTCGGTGGAGTCCGGCACTAAGACAACAACAGATAAACTACTTTCATATACCCACTCCATTCATTTAAATCAAGATCAAATGTTTACCAAAATATTTATACGTTTTTCGTTGTATAAAAACTAAAGAGTCTCTGATGAACGAGTCATTTATCAACGTCTATCCCGAACCGTTGAGCCTAGAGGCGTTTTAGAACTATGTATACCTACTGTGGGTAGGCATGGTTCATCGCCCTCGGTAAATATCTATACTTCTATATAAATAAGTAGCAGTTACCCGTGATATTCGAATTATAGGCGGAACAGTTATATTGTGCGGACAAGCAGAGATTTCAATGACATATGCAAGGAATATGACTTAGATCCATTCAAAATTAGTGTGAATTCGGCCAGAAGGTGCTTATGCCTCAAATTTTTCTTGTAGGTTACATTGTTTGTTTTAGTTTTGGTATTATTTTCTATGCAAAATAAACTATATAAATTGCAAATTAGTTTTTACATAGCTTCTCACTTATATTAAAGCTGTGTGTTTTTGTGTTCTTGTCTTGTCCTTACACCATAGATTTCTATTATAAGTCTATACGTGAGGACTTGTAATTGGCTTTCTGGTGACTATGGTTTCCTTTTTTTTCTGTTTTTATTAGCTGTAAGTCCTCCATGTACTAAATAAATAAATAAATAAATATTGTCCGTGTGGATTTTAATAAAGTATTTGTTGAGTTGCTCTTTTTTTCTAAAATAAAAGTAGCCTATAACATCAGCTATCTGCTAGTAAAATTCTTGTCATAATCAGCCCAGCCGTTTTGGAGATTTTCCGGAACAAACATACAGACAAAAAATAAAAATTATTTGTTCAGTTATAAGTACTATACTTTCATATGCATTCAGTAAAAAGCTGTTATTATGAAGTTACAAACAGACACTTTATTTATTTGTATAGATAATCTTGTTTTGATGAAATATCGGTCGTCGACCTATCTTCCGGAAATCAATTTGTTTTGTCGATCAAGCCATACAGGCATCTTAGAAGTGCCTTTTGCCTCAACTTCTACACCTTGTTTGACAAGTGGTCGCAAACGCAAAGACTACATACTCACTAGTGATTGAGTATGAAGTCTTGGGTTCGATTCCCGATTCCGAAACTGTGGTGCTTTTCATCCGACTGTTTTTACGTCAGGAATTTCTCAGTAGCAGCCCGGGGTTCGAATTAGTGCCCGGTTAATGGTCACAGACTCACTCATGGGAATTAAACATAAATGAGGAAATCACGATATAGGTAGGTACTACAGGTATACCGTTTTTTAACACTTCGGTTTTTACTCGATTTTTAAAACGACAACCGACAAAAATACAAAATTTCCTGTAGCTGCATTCGAAAAACAAAACAAAATGTCGTTTGCCTCATGTGAAACTCCGTTAAGTTGCGGTTTTTGTTGAAACTGCTGCAAAATGTACGATCATTTTACATTTTCACAATTTTTGTAATTTTAAGGGCTAAAGCAAAATATTTTTTAACAAGCTACCCGGTTATCCTATAGCCTTTTTGAAATCAGCTTTAAGTTAAACTGTAAATATTTGGCGAGATCTCAGCAAAGAAAAAGTCCCCTTCTAAAAATGCTCGTTTGTTGAGAAAAATGGGAAAGTCGCCTTTTTAAATCCGTAGTGGGTGCTGGAAAAAGGAATTTAGTAATTTGTCAAGGGGAAACATTTATTCAGATTTTTAAGGATGGTTCTTTTTATATTGCTTTTCCAAACTTGTTAAGAAACATGTTGAAATCGTAGCAATTCCGTAGCAAGCGCGTAGCGTCGCGTAGCACGTGTGTAGTGAACGCGTGGCAAACGCGATAAAAACTTTCAACCAATTTGTAGACATTATGTATACGGTCCTCCTTGTCGATTTCAATAACAGCGACCTTTGAATGAACTAAAATTATTTCCCGTCGTATGCGCTGATATAACTTGCTAGACCGATTTCAGTTTTGAATACCCGGTCACAACTAGAGTAGTAAAGTTGACCTGCAGAGTTAAAGGTGTAGGTTAGTGGTGTAGGTCTCTCTACGTATTTGGCGTTTCTTGAATTGTTTCAAGTCACTTCTCCAAGATGTGCAGCGCCAAGATGACCTATGTGATGCTAGCCTCTCCCAAACTGCTGCAGGATCTATATCGTAAGCATTAATGTTGACCACCATACTTCCGTTTACCTATCGCCAACTCAGAGTAGAAAACAAACAAAACAAAAACACTCTTTTTCAGAAGTGACACCTACCACTGCTTGTCTCTGCATCACCTAAAGGTTGACTGAAAGAAAATGCCTATAGCATTAAGTCCGCATCTGTACTTTGTGCTTGAAGTGTTAAATAAATAAATAAATATAAGTAGACAAATATTCGATACTAACCTTTTCAACGAACTTGGACCATCCGTCTTAGTGCATTCGACAAATAAATGAAGTTGACGGATTACAGAAACTTATCTCTCTTCTTTTCTAGGTCAAAGTAAAGCTTAGTACTAAAGTGGCTTATGCTAAACCTCGCTTTATTCATGAGAGTTATAGTGTAAAATGATAGATGCGGCCGATGCATCAAAGTTTATATAATAAGGCGTGAAATAAATATGAATGGGTTTTAGTCAGACCACTAAATAGATTGATTAGTTTTACTTACTTGTGTTTAGGATTAGCGACCCGAAGCCTTCGATATTTTAGGGAGTTTGTACCTATATGCGACCTTATAAGGGATTAAACAAACTTTTAACATAAGCCAGTTTTAAATCGAAGTCCATCTATGGATTTAAAACAAAATGATTCAACATATTCAATGTATTTTTGCGTATTTGCTGCGCACAGTTTTGCTTGCGTATTAGTCGAAAATTATACCGTGTTAACCTGGAATACAATTTTAGATAGTAATTCAATAATCATGGTGAAAGACAACAATGTCCGCCTTTTGTCATTTTGATTTGTCAGATTGAAAACAAAATTGAGAAAACAAGTGAAAGTAAAAAAACAACGTTATTATAAAACTTCCAATAAGTACCAGGTTTAAACCAGGACTAAAAGGTCTAGGTTTGTTACGGTACTAACGTTAGTCTTTCATTCGTATTACAAATCGTAGACCAACAAAAGACTACTTAGTACCAAAGATAGTCCCTGGTCTAAACATTATCCACAGATTATAAACAACAAACTCTCTGCACCGTTCCTTTTTACAAAATGTTGTTACGTAATTTGTAGAAAAAATATTTTATAAATTGCTATTTGTAGTGGTAAAATATAAAGTTTGGTTATTTAAAGGTATTTAAATATTCCGACTACTATTTTTTTAAAAGCAGCCAATTGTTCTGTTTTGGAACAACTATCGAGCTAGCGCGTATAATGGAGTGAACTGGGCGGCACGCGTAATTTGAGTAATGTTATCGAAATGTTTATGTTAGGTACATCTTAAAGTAAACTAAATGTCCGGTTTCACTTCACAAGAGCAATCATACAAGTTTGTAGTGAGATCGTGTGTGCATTCAAAAAAAAAATGGAACAAACAAAGAAAAAAAAAGGAGGTGAAAATTGGAGTTCAGAAGAAAAAGTTAGTGATAACTGACAAGTTAGATTACGTAGACAACTACACACAGTACCTATATGATGCAATAAGCTAAACTATGTAAGTACCTATGCCACATTACTTACATTAATACAAATTTCATTATAGGATTTATACTGCGTCAACTTATTGCCGAGTCGGCTAAAATACTTGAAGATAAGTCGACGAAAACCAATATAGATATGTTAAAAAACGAGTTGACAATTTAGTACCATAGTTAAACTAGGGGTCACGATGGTCTAACTTTGGTATCATAGATAGTTCTAGGACTAGCGATAAACTTCGTTTTGTAATAACGTTTATACAAGTTCATAGTTTAAACCTAGTACTAAAGCCGGTACTTTTTTAAGACCACGTTTTATAATAAGAGGGTGAGCGATTTTCTTTTTAGCTCTTCCCTAGGCGCTGGATAGATGGCGCTGAACTTAGTACGTTTTAACAAAGCGCGAGAAAACTAGGTTACTCGTATATTCGGAAGGTTAAGCAAACGAAACTGTGCTCAGTCAACGAGCGTATGTGACGTGACGCAATGTTTTTTTTGCCAAGCGTTTTGGCAACTATCGTAGTCAGTTCAACGCCATCTATAGAGTTCTTGGAAAATAAGTTTTTTTTTAATACCTGAAAAAGAAAACCTCTCATTACGAATTGAAGTTATCTTGTTGATCACAATATTATTTCAGCTACTACTATACTATTAGTACTATATATACTTTAACTATTTTTTCTTATAATCCCAAAATACCACTTAAAAATATTTAAGGGGACTCCGAGACCGCAGTCCCGGTCCCAAAAACCCCCGACCCGTCCAAAAAGGTTTACGTTTATTTTTTTAATAACGGTGTAGATCATTTATGGTTTTATTTCATACGATATTAAAATTTTCTGATGATTCCGGCGGTGTGCGGAGCGTCACTTTTACGGCACACTGCGTAAGCGATGACGCGCTGCTTATCAGCGGTTATCACCCTATATAAAGTGAGTTTCATTGTTTCATTTTAATTTGCAAGTTACAGGGATTGCAAGTTACAGGGATTTTCGTCACGCGCCCGCATTATTTCACAACGAGTGTATTTCAGAAGTCATCTATACAGGGTGTAAATAACCTCATCACGAAGCCCTCAACCAAGCATTCTGTACATCAAACCAAGTAGGTAACTAAACGCAAAAAAAAATTTTTTGGGGTGTAAAATCATGTTTTGTGGTAGAACTCAATGTAACGCACTCAAAACATTGTGATGATGAATGGATTGAATAGTACGGGGGTCGTGGAGGTGTTTTAAAAATCTTACTATAAAAACTTGTATTTAAAAAAGAACTTGTCAATAAGTTGGAACTTTGACCCCCAATATCTCCGTAACTAGAAGGTTCCTAGGTATGGTGTGGAACAAAAAAATGATCGCAATGACGGGGAAAACAAGTGTCTTTCGGCTTCGTTAAGAGGTTTTTTACACCCTTTATAGTAAAACCTATATTTTTCGACCACCTCTCACTCTGGTCGTTAACCTTAATTTTACAAGATAACTTAAGTCACAAAGTTAGAACGTTAAGAGGTGATTAAGATTTTAAGAGCTGACCGCCCCTTATGCAGCGACCACACCGGGTGGTAGCAGACATGATACTTTTATAGAGCGGCAAGCGATTTCGTCGCTTATTACACCGACTGAGAGCTACATTTCGAATGAATCCACACGGAGGGGATCCATGAATTCTTTTTTTTGTTTCTTCAAATAAAAAAAAACAATCAAAATCGGTTTATCCGTTCAGGAGCTATGATGCCACAGACAGACACACAGATACACACTTCAAACTTATAAGATACCTTTGGTCGGTGATTAAGAGATGACAAAAGCTCCGATGATCATTTTGTTTTACGATTATTAATACATCATTTTAAAAGTTTTAATTAATTACTAATCGTCATTGAATCGCAACAGTCTTACAACTGAGACCGCGGCTTTACAACCAGGGTGTCATTACATGAAATATTGAAGAACACTTCTAGAAAGTGGGCTCGGAATGTTCGCCTCTTAAACTGTTTGTGTTGCTATACAGCTACGAGTGATCAGGCCGTGTGTACTCCTGCCTCGTTGGTCGAAACTACTAAACGTGAGGTCCTAGGTTCGATTCCCGGGTCGGGCGAAGTAATATTCGAATTTCCTATCCGGGATATCTCAGTAGCAGCCACGGAGTCAGTAATCGTGCTTGCTAGCATTAGACTCACCCCTATTACATGGGACTTAAACATAACTTGCGAAATGTGGGTTTAGGTACCATTAGGTACACCTCTGCCTAACCCTATGGGGATAGCAAGCGTGCTGTTATGTAATTTGTGTCAAGATAACTTAATACCCAAACTTAGTACGAGATGTGATAAAGCTTATACAAAGACAGCTGACCGCTTAGAGCTTCACCGGGGTATCATTACATGAAATATTGAAGGACACTTCCAGTAAGTGGGGCCGGAATGTTCGCCTCTAAACTCTTTGATGGCCCTTGTATCAGCTTACGAGTACAGTCACGAGCTTCAATATGTATCTTCTTCTTCAACCATTAGCCATCCAATGCTGAGTGTAGGTCTCTTCCAAATCTCTCCATTTTTGGCGGTTTTGTGTCATAGGTATCCAATATGTATACACTTTTCTAAATTTAAAAGCAATTTTCGCGATGAATAACGATTGTATCTTAGAGATAGGATCTTTTTTGTAAAAATATGAGTTCCAGAATACTATGATCGTAACTATTGTAGGAGAAAAATACTTTTAAAAGTTGTTAAGTGTTTACACATTGGTGCTCGTGTTAGTCTGACAACCAGTCTTACCAAGTGGTATCGTATTACCTAGTAATAACTGGGTTGTGGAGGTCAGATAGGCAGTCGCTCCATGTAAAATACTGGTACTCAGCTGCATCCGGTTAGACTGAAGGCCGACCCCAATATAGTTGGGAAAAGGCAAATGATTATATTGGTGCACGTGACTGTACGTGCTTACGCACCTCGGATAGTAAGTATTAACGTACGGAGAATATGTCTTAGAATAGTAAGTGAAGCCTTTTAAGGGTATATAGCGGATAAACAGCCTTTTAGGTTAGTGTGGCATTAAAGAGTCACTAACATCGGCCTCACCCAGCCTAAGTGCTCATTTCATGAAAAAATATTTATAATCGTTCTAGAGCTATCATTGAGTGCTATGGAACATTGAACGTGGGTTAGGTGTGATCGTGTTTAGTTTTATTGGTGAAGTTCGTTCATAACATTTATGGCAAGGCAAACTGTTAGAATAGTTACCTACCAGACCTCAATCAACATTATTAAATACGATGTTTTAATAGGAAAACGTTTCAGCATGCCTGAGTGATATTTCAAGCCAAGTCAGAGGCCCATGAGCAGCTTAACTCAAAACTCTGACACCAGGTAAGGCACTAAACACACGAGAAAGAAGATGATTAAGAAAGGGATGTCATTACTCAGCATTGGAACTATATACATGCTAATTAGATGGTAGTCGTTGAATTGAGCAAAAAAAAAATGTAGGTAATTATTCAATAGCCCACTTTGCTACGCGTTACGTGCTACGCGATGACGTCACGGCTACGCTGCTACGGTCCGTAGCCATATTCTATGTTTCGTAGCAAATTCCGTATTTTCTATAGACACTCCATGCCAGTATTTATGAAGTTGGTCTGTAAAAGTTTTATAAACTCTATTGTGCATCAACTCACAAAGAGTAACAGAATATAAAGATGAATAATGCGCAATGGACAGTCTCTTTGCTATATATGCTCATACAATAGACGTCCACAATAAGGCGTAGACCAGACAGAACAGCAGTGGTTTTTAAATAATTAAACAAAAGCCCGTTTTCACAAGTACTATGCGATATCAAAATTAATGTTTAAATTAAAGATCGATTTTCAACGCTTGTATTAAAAAAATAAATTGAAAACTTAAAATATCCAGCAGCGTGCTTTTATATAGGTCGTTCGCGAGGATGATGTGCATGAGAAAAAAAAAGATAGCCTTTCCCTTCCCCTGGATATAATCTATTTCTTTGGCAAATTTGATTAGGATACGATGAGCCGTTTCGTCGTGTAAAGGTAACAAATAAATAAATAAATATCGCTGGACATTAACACACAGCGCCATCTAGTGCCACACTAAGCAACGAGGCTTGTGTCGTGGACACCAGGTAGTTGATATACTACATAGATACTTTTTGTTTGTAAATACATACTTATTATACATATAAACATCTATGACTTGGAAACAAATGTCGATGCTCATCACACAAACATTTGCTCTAGCTGGGATTCGAACCCGGGACCCGAAGAACGTAAGGCAGCCTCACCACCGCTGCGACATTCGGGTCGTCAAATAAACAAACGAGAGTTTCGTATTTATAACATTATACGCAAGTATGGGTTTAGATGTTGGCTGGTATTAGTGAAAACGGGGAATAATTAGTCATAGAATATTTACATAATTTACACACTAACTCTATAAAAAGAAATAAAAATATTTAACAAATATAAAAAAAAAAGGTTACAGGGCGTCGAAAAATTCGTCCACATCGCTGTCAACAGGAAAAGTGCCCAGAAGGCTGGCAGCATTGCCACGTTGGATGGCAATGCTGATTCTTTGGCCAAAAAATAGGCCCGCCCTCTGGTCACGTGAAGAGTCGACCAACCGTTTGGCGATTTCCCGAAATACTAGGTGGGCACATATATATATATATATATATATATATATATATATATATATATATATATATCATAGAATAGAATATATTAATTTACAAAAAAAACTTGTCACGTAGGTTGAAATTATGGGCGGTCAACCTAAATAGATTAATCTAATTGCTACAGTATCATATCATACTTTCATAGATCCCTAGATCCGCGCACAAGACATTATTTAAGCCACGATCCACAATTTTAGTAACAAGAGCCACTTAAACCCGTTCACTTCAGCACTGAAATAAAATACGACTCGATGTTTCTGAAAATAAGCTGGGAATCTTTCAGAAGTATGGCCGTGCATCTATTTTAGATAAATCCCTTACGACTTTGGAATATTAATCGTTTTATTTCGTTCTTAATGGCTTTAAATGGTGCTCACCAGTAATATCAGGATGAAGTTCGAAAAACGTCTGGAATATTAAGTGTCTAGCCGATAAGGCTTTGGGTAACTTAATTAGAATTGTTTCCTGTTAATGACTACTGTTCTTGGACTTTATGGTCGTTTGCACTAAGATACGAAATTTAATACCAAAGTATTAAAGTAAATTGTACAGATCAGTGGATCCGAACGATGAAAATTTGTTACGCAACTTATATTTGTATACCGTTAAACGGTGTAAAAATCCCTTAACAAAGCTAAAAGGCATTTGTTCTCCTCGTCATTGCCATAATTTTTTTTAAGGTTACCATACCTGGGAACTAAATTTGACAGCTCTAAATTACGTCCGTCTCTTTCTCATTTTATTAGAGAAAAAGATAGCAATAGTCTAAATTAAGTTTAGTTTGTGCACAACAGAATCGACACCAATGTCATATTTTGTTTAACATAAATAACCGGACACTGACCTGTAAATTGAAAAAAAACGTAAGAAGATAATAATTTCGGGGCTGCCACCCCTAATAACTTCTTGTAATTTATATCCCAAATGACGCCTACATTGTTTGGGAACCATGCTTAAAGAAAAGAGGTAACCTATTTATTAAAGCGTTCGTTTACCTGAAAATCCCTGTTTCGCAAGGTGTTGCCTAATTAGTGTTTTCCTTAATTACGAGTAGGAAACAGTGTGGTTAATATGGTAAGCAATTTTAACAGAGTGTGGGAGCTTATACATGCATGCATACTAAGTATGTTGGTTTTTACTCAACAAAAGCTTATTTTTACAACGTAAATAAAAACAAGAAAGTAATTTTCATTAAAATTAAGCATGAAAAATACACACGGAAATAAAAAATATTGTATCCTTTTATTACAGGTAGGAACGTTTATAATCCTCTCATAAAATATCATATAAGTAGCTTTCATATAATATAACAGTCATAATAAATAAAGCTTAAGTATTATGCTAAACACTCCGTGTTAAGACCGCAGTGGTCCTGTTGACCGCAATTTTATCGCTCTGCGGTAGCTTCAGTCTTATGTAGTGTTGTTTTATCAATCTATCATTTTATTATCAGGCAACTAAGGCTCATGGATAAAATACACAAAATAACATTTAACAAAAATAATAAACGAATACATATGTATTTGAAACCCTATGAAACTGTAACTATACACACAACGTTGTCGGCGTCGTGTTTCGCTGCGCGGTGTCGAGTAACCGTCCTCGAAAATGTCGATATACGACACCCTTTGGTCAAAAGTCCTCCTTGGTCTGTAGATGGTGGGTTGGAACTCGTACCACGAATGACTTAAAGTTGACGTTGTGGCGCGATTCCAACCTTTCAACCCTCAGAGTCCAGTTGGTCTTCACTTTGACATAACGTACCACAATACCATACCATACCATAATACCTACTTATCTTACAAATGAAGTTTTCGTATATTCAAAAAAAGAAACACCCTTAATTTTTTCTCCATGTAAATTACTGGTATTTAGCTGTATTAGACTAGTAGCTGACCCCAAAACTAGTTTGGAAAAGGCTAGGCAGTTAATGGTGAACCTTTGTAATGTGCTGAAATGGAAAACTGGTAATGGAACACTCATTTCTCATTTTAATCAATAACTCCGTTTTTTTTTTAATTCGTCATTTATTCCGCTAATTATTAAATCTGAAATATTTACAGACTAGCTTTTGAACGCAACATTATGTTGGATAGTGTACAGGTTACATCCGGAGTTATTTACTATACAGACCTTGTGGAAACTAGAACAAATTTTCGTGCGTTCAAGCGTTTTTGCCATACCTATTATTGGAATCAAATATAACAGCTCACAACTTAGGACCCATTAATGTTAATATTTATCCGTGGTGCTAGGCAAATGGGCCTATCCCAGTTGTAAACGTCCCTTTGTGCCTATTGGCCTTGTTTCGTTCTATCTCCTGCTGAAATGGAATGGTGAAGTGGAAATTACGGTTTTTTCCTACTCCTCCACTATACTTTTCTGATTAATTTCGTTGAGGGATCCAAGACAGTTAAATTCATTCAGGCAGGCTTGTCCCAATAAAAAAAAAAGACCTGCTTTTTCCCACGGCTTCATTGTCCTTATGGTCGTAAATTAACACACGGAAACGTTTTAAATATAACCTGTAACACTCGGGAATAATTTAACTTCCCATTATTGTTATAATTTTCGGAATCGAATCAGTAGTTCTGAAGATTACTTCCTACATACAAACTTACAAACAAATCTCTCTCTATAATTTTAGTATCTGATGCTGGTAACACTTTTCGCAGACGAGCTTTTTACAAAAAGCTGTTCTTTAGACAACTACAATACTTCCATTACTTTAAATCAAAAGTATTATGTAAAACGTTTCATTTTAAAACCGCGCTCTTCCTCTTGACCGCATTTTTCCCTCACAACAATCTCTTAGTTTTAGTGAGACATTGTGTCATAATCACCTACTTTACAGCTGTGGTAGGTCGTGTTGCTTATAAGCATTTGGTAATTAACTGGGAGATAGAAGAAACTGCAGCTGGAAACATAACCGTAGATGTTGATGTGAAAAGACGTACTATGAAAAGCACGACACACATACACACTGATCTTTGTAGGTTAATTTATTAATGTTATATCTATTTTTCCCCTTACAATGACGAGGCTTGAGTCCCAGTAATGGGCACAGTTTAGGCCAATTATACTAATGCCTATGATTGCGTAGGTATCATAACAGTTTGGTTATGAAATCAACTGTTCAAATTTTGAGTTCTAAGGTAGATATATTTTAGTCCTTCGAGCCGGATACCGTCGAAAACTATTTAAGTTCTAATAAAATTATCTAAGACCGAAATCGACATTCTTGCGTATTTGTTAGATAAAGCAAAACAGTTTAAGATCTTCTTAAATTAATCTAGGCTTTATAATAACGTCTAATCCAACACACGACACAAATTGCTGAGCTAAAACTATTAGCGAAGACAATCTCCCGATACACTGGAGACAAAATTAACATTACACTAGCGTGCAATTCCTTGCACTAACCAGTTTAACGCTTAACTACGTTGCGACAGCCTCCGATGTGTTAGTAACTACTACAACTTGTCATTTTGCGTGAACTACAGTGTAATGTTAATGGTTTTGCTGGTTACGGTGTAGTTAGAGTTTACAGGTTGTGTTTGAAATGGTGACAGGACCTTACTCGACAGTGCGCCATCTGGTGAGGTCAAAAACGATAGACCCCATTGGGATAAGGGCAGGAGATTGATATGATGATACTTATATCATTATCACTGTTTACAAAACGGTGATGGACAACATTGCGAGGAAACCAGCATAACATAGAACCTAAAAATCGAAGACTTGTAGAACCTATGGCCTGCAGAAAAAAGGCCTGTGACCAAGCAGTGGGAACTTTATATTAAGATAAGCTTAGTTTATTTTAAAGCAGAACAAGGTAGTCTAAATCGAGATTCCAAGACGGAGAAGCCACGACCATTCAAGTATTATTCGAAAGCGAGTATATTTAGAGCCGAAAATACGATGGTAGCTTAGGTAGGTACTTGAGTCGAGCCTCAAGCAACAGGTTAAGTTTCTAGCTAGCTTGCGGTCAAGTGTGCTTATCCCAAAGACGCCATTCTCTCTCTAGCCTAGACACTCATACATTATTATAGTTAAATAAACATTAAACTTCTTTATAATCATAGTTATACGTCGCAACTGTTAAATACTCCATTTAATTATATGATTTGATTTTATCTTATCTTATTCATCATCATCATCATCTGTCTAGCCTTTTCCCAAGTTTTATTGGAGTCGGCTTCCAGTCTAACCGGATGCAGCTGAATACCAGTATTTTACATAGAGCGACTGCCTATCTGACCTCCACAACCCAGTTAGTACTGGGTAATACGATACCCCTTGGTAAGACTGGTTGTCAGACTTTTTATCTTATCTTATTATGGACGCGAATTAAATTTTATGAAGACCGGTGGCTGTGTGGATAGTTACTCTTCCACCCAAAATCTTCTGAATGGTATTGAATACAATTTTGCACACATAGTTTATTTTTAAACCTGAATGTGTTACAACGAATAGTTTTTATCCCCGTAGTATGATCCCGTGAGACAATTACCAAACTCCACGCCGGCGAAGCTGAAAATATTATTTTCTTTACTGTATGCTAACTAATGAGCTATCATACAGTAATACGGTAGATGACACCATAAAACAATAATTCCAAGACACAAATCCAAAAAAAAAAACACTTTATTTTGGGTCTGAAAACCCGATTTATTTTCAATTAAGTGCCAAATTCGATTTTTAGTTGCTTTGAAATCAATAAATAGTTCAGTCATTGAGTTGAAATTGAGTTGAAACAGTGACGTCACAGTTGGCTATTGCCATACAAAATCTATGAGAGAACCGCGTTTTGACAGCTCTCAAAAAGTATATCAATTGATTGGTGTGTCATCTACCCCATTAATAATTTTACATTTTAGGAAAAGTCAATTTGGTTTAAATACAATTGTTTTTCTACTTCTCAGGTGTCCTCCATTGCATGCCACTCTACATGTTCTTGGGGTTGAGGTTGGTGTTTGCTTAGCAGGAATTTGGTTATTTAAAATGCGTGTTTGCTCAACACTGTTTAATTGCGAATAATTATGGTGGGGGCGTATGTACAGACTTTAACAAACACCTCATCATCATCATCATTTCAGCCGAAAGACGTCCACTGCTGGACATAGGCCTCCCCCAAGTGTCGCCACTTTGACCGGTCCCGTACGACTCGCATCCAACGGATTCCCGCAACCTTCACCAGGTCAACAAACACCTATCGATCACTTAATATAAACGTAACACTACATAATGCAAAAAAATAATTCAATCAATTTTAATTTTTGTTTATTTACTGTCACCAGTCTTGCAAAAACGAATAGAGAACGTGCTGAAGTTGTTTTTCCCAAAGAAGATGAGTCGTCTTGAATTATTCATTAGGTACCTAGTTTGGTCTATTGTTGACGATACTGCAGATCACCTACAGTAAAATATTTTAATAATAACTGGCTATAGTGCCACTATCGATCTGGTTTAAGCCACGCGTCTAACATTTAGATCTGATATCTGACGTATTAATCTATAATTGGACTTTAGAGCTTAGTTAGATAATACTCCTTCCACGTAAATTGAAATCCAGCCGCATATAGCTAGACTGCTATCCCGAATCCACTTACTTAGGAAAGGGCTAGACGGATGATAATTAAGATTGAGCCCCTAAATATACCCTAAGGCAGGGGTATTACACTCGAAGCAGTTACCTACGCTGCATCAGGGGCGACACGGAATCACAAGCTCAAATTGGGCGTGAGTTGCATTTCTGAGTCACAGAGTAGATAGTTCCAGAAGGCCACCTTACAACAGACGCACGCACACTTAGTCGCGATGTAGGTATAGTGCCACAAGGTTATTTGACCAGGTCGAGGTGGCTGAAAGTGAAACTAATTAATTCACTATGAAAATGGGAAGGTCTGTAAAGTTTTGCTCACCGACTGCACCTTTACCATTACAATGTTGAACAGTTAATTTATCTCTGTCTTTTCACCAGTTTTGTGTAAGACTAGAAGAAGACCAAAGAAGCGATGGATGGACTGTGTGAAAGATGATATGGCTAGAAAGGAGGTGAATGCTGAGATCACGAGTAACAGAAATAAATTGGGATAAGGGCAGGAGAATGAAGATAACGGCCAACTCTGTGAAAAATACCTACCGTTATCTTTATTCTCATTGCAATAAGGTTGCTGTTCGGTTGATGCTATCAAATGTAAATAACTGTGAAAGGACTGTATATGACAGTTTTAGATAACGTCAAATATAAGCTCATCTGGAGTGCGCTTGCACTCACTATAATGATATAAACAGATACGTGTCTATGCCTGGATGCGTTTACGTTCATTTTCTGGAGCTGGCCTTCTGTATCTATCTATTCTATGTCTCAGTCGAGGCAATTAACGTGGCCCAATTCGTACGTGTTACGTAACATGCTACTGTAACGTTTAACTGAACGTTGACGATCTCTGGGCTTCATTTATGAGGAATCATGGCTGTTAACAGTTATGGAAGCTTATTAAAGTGCTTTTGACGTGGTTCTGTCTATATTTGCGCAGATTTGTATGTATTATCACGTCAAATAAGGCATTCTTTACACTTTTTCGGGTCATCGCATTCGATTTGACTGGTTTTTGGCATCTATCCTTGCTAGATCATTATGATTAACACTAAAGTGGGATATTTATCATGTTTATTATTTATTCAATTGTAAAAATTATGAAAAAAGATCGCGAGCGGACACAGTGAGTTTCGTGTGTCCAGAAACAAGTTGTGAATAGCAGTGGTAGCGGCTAGCCGCGCAAAACGTACAAGAATGAGGGTAGATCGTTTCGCCTGCTCATAAACACCCACCTTCTGTTTCCGATGAACAAAAATAACAAACATGGTACTTAAATATTTTTTATTGTTTGTCATAGTGTTAGTGACCATGCTCGATTAAAAACAAAATATCTGGCTAAATTATGTTCAGCACTGTTAGAACAAAAGCGAGCTGTTTTTAATCGGAATGATAAATTACATATTTATATTTGACGTTGAATTAGGCGTTTGAACCTATGGTAGTGCCCATAACTTACAGGCCGGCGCAAACCTATTTACAAAGTAAACATTACCGACATTTCATTCGCATCAATATTAAAGTGAAATTCGCTTGAAGCACAATATAAATATGGGCAGTACGGAAACTACCTACAAACGCTCGAAACCGCACACTCATACTAACATGCGCATCGACGGGGCCCCTGAGCGGACGTTGCGGTGCTGTCAGTAGCGCGTGACGCGCCGAGACGAGTGGTCACGTATAAGTTTATATCTCCCAATCTTTTTAAAAATGCCACGAACGTATTGCGCGGTATACGGCTGTTTGAATTTTTTACACAATTAAATTCAATAATAAAGAATTTCGAACGTGTCGTAGCAGAAGAAAGTATTTTTATGTAATAACGAAGATGTTTCTTTAAGTAATAAAGGTATTTTTTTATGTAATAGTTTTTTAATTCATAGGTATCACACGCATTTATGGGTTGAAACGCGGTTCGGTTCGCACCCGCTCATGAGCCCTGCCCGCGCGCCACCGCGGCTGGCAGCGGCTAGCGCGCGCCCGCTCCGACGAGCGTACGAAACGTTATTATAAAATCATTTATTTTCAGACAACATGGCCCATATAGTGTTACTACAAACAAATCCTTAAAACTATGTTAGTACACACGATTATAATTACAATATTAAAACATTATCACTATCATTATCGTCCAACCGCGGCTCGCTCCCGCCAAAACTTGTAAAAGGTTACGCCGTAATGACAAAGTTAAAGATCTATAGTTCTACATGTTGTTGTGTGTTAATATTAAACTGTTTTCCGTTTTTAGACTATCGGCTTTTGTTGATACGCCAGAAGATAACCTAGAGTGACTTAAGTATTTAGATTGTATTAGTAAGCTAGTTATTTCAATTCGATTGATTGACCACAACAGAATAAAAATGTTTTAATAAAAAAAAAACAAATTCAACAACATTAAAAGGGACAACCCCATAGGGTTGTCCCTTTTAATGTTGTTGAATTTGTTGTTTTTACCTACGCTCCATTGATGCCATAGCATCAATGGAGCGTAGGTAATTATTGCATCAACTAGACTTAGTTTCGGTACTGTCCATATTTATACTGTTCTGGAAGTGTCCAATTGCTCGTGAATTAATGATAAAGTAATTAGACTGGGATGAAATGAGCCAATCACCTGCATTGACCACCGACGACGATGGGTTTAATGATAAAATCTGGTGGTTTCATTAAAGCTTCGTCGCGCTTGGTTCATTTTGTAATGATGCTGTGCTTGGATGTGGTAATTTATTTTTTTATTTCTAAGTTTACAAAAAACGGATAGTTACCAGTTATTTGCTTCTCTCTTACCTATTTATTGAATGCTTCAACACAATGCAGATTTGCTGTTAACTCTATATGTACCTCTCCCTATTCTATCCTGCAGTCATTTTTTTTTTTAAACTATACCAACAGTGCTCCCTCGTCAACGTCATTTGAGTCTCAAAAGATTGCTCAGAAATTGAATGCTCATTTGTTGCAAAGATGTATGGCTTTTGACCTTCATGTGATTAGTGTGTAAATAGGGTAGATGACAAAAAAAATACATTAGTACGTCAGATAGATTTCCAAAAAATATTGGCCACATATTTTGACTTTTTTCACGTAAACAAAAAATGAAGACGATACAGTGCATCGAAAACTCGTGTGACGTCACATTTGCGTATATTTTTTACTCAAATGTGACGCCACAAGCCCCCACTCATGGTCTTTGACACGTTTTATCTTCGTCAATTTTTATAAATTTGCTATAACAAAAAACACGTATCTAATATTTTTCTATAATCTAACTGACGGACTAAACGGGCGTCGGGGGCCACGTGGTGGCCCCCGACGCCCGGGGCGTCTCCCGCGGCGGCCGGGACGCTGTGAGGTTCTCTCCCTCTCACGTTCCGCCACCTCCTTCTCTAGCATTACTGCTTCGCAGAAGGAGGTGATGGCGTCCCATTCCGTCTCGCTCCGGACCATGGCTTGCACCAGGGCCGGACGCGAGAGGTCGTCGCCGCCAATCGCCGCTTCGAGGACACGGCGGTGCTCCGCCCACGCGGGGGACACCTCCGTCCGGTGAGGACCTGCGTCAGGCGGAAGGTGAGGACGCCGTGGCGTCTCTCAAGCCACTCCTCTAAGAGGGGACTTACCGCCACTATTGTGGCGCGCCCTGCACGGGGTTGCGACAGTCGCTCTCTCCATGTCGCGATGAGATCATGCTGGAAGTCTGTCCGCTGCGCGACAATTTGCCGCGGCAGCGGAGTTTCCCCCCGGCGTAGCACCTCCGCGCGCCATTCGTGCAGGCGCGCGAGGACTATTGCCTCCAAATCCCATGGGGGCAATCCGGCAAGAAGGCACGCCGCCTCACGGGAGATCGTGCGGTACCCACGGGGGAATTCCACCCCTAAAAGTAAAATAGGGGATGGAAGTTTATATGAAAGTCCGTCAGTTTTAAGGTTGGGATCTTCAAATTTTGTGCTTAGGCTGACAATTGAAAATTTATACCCCCGAAGGGTTAAAAAGGGGGATGAAGTTGTGTATGGAAAGTCATTAAATTTCGAAGTAAAAATCACTAATCAATTTAGTGATTATACTTTTGTTTTTATCTAGGCTTATGGTTGGAATCAACGCACAGCTGAAACTGCTGGGTCTAAAAGCAAGAAATTTTGCACAAACCTTCCTTGATTGACGTCAGTGTGCACTAAGAAAGGATTTTTCGAAATTCCTCCCCAAGGGGGTTAAAACGAGGGTTGAAAGTTTGTATGAATATGATCAATTTTGAAGTTAGCCATGTAAAAAACTATGTATGAGCTCATGGTTCAAAATAAAAGTTTACTGTATCTAGTGCGCAAAACAAAACAGGAAGGGGTCCCTGTTTTGCTGCGACGCGCCGTCGACACGGCCTGTCCTCAAAAGACGGATGGACGGCGAGCTAGCCCATTGCTCACCGTCCACAGGCGCGCGCCTAAGGTGGCCGGGGGCCAACACATGGTGGCTGGGACGTGAGGTTCTCTCTCTCTCTCACTCTCGCTAGCATGACTGCTTCGCAAAAGAAAGTGACGGCTTCCCATTCCCTCTCGCTCCGGACCATGGATTGAACCAGGGCCGGACGCGAGAGGTTGCCGCCGCCGATCGCCGCTTCGAGAACACGTCGGTGCTCCGCCCAAGCGGAGCAACCTCCACAGTGTGCTTCACCGTGTCCTCCGGTCGATCCTCACAGTGGTAACACCACCACCACTAACCAGATCGTACGGTAACCACGGACTAGCTTTACGGCTACCACCTTTTAGGGCGCGTTCAGATAATGGGCGGCTCGTATAAAGGGCCATGGACCGCACGAACCCCGCCTGGCGTTTTGGACCCCCCACAGGTTGGGCAAGAGCCACTTGAAGGCAACCCCGGCCCGTTCCAGTTTGGAGAGCGAAACGTCGGAAGTGTTCCACGAAGTTCCACCGGCTGTCGAGGTCGAGTTCTAGGTCTACTTCATCGTCGACTCGACGCCGATGGAACTCCTCCTACCGTCTGTAGGGATCCCGACGGTGACGCATTCCGAGGTCCATGAAAGCACATGGCCTCCACCATATCATAAGGTCTCGCTACCTGTCGGCACACCTGTCATGTTACTTCGGAATTTACTACCAACGAAAACTACATAATTATGTAATGAGAAACAGTGTTTGTGCCGCGTATACCTACCGTTGACTCCCTATGTCTTTTGAGTTTAAGCGATTTCTGTTTCCCTTGAAAGTCTGCTTTGCCAGGTCAATAAATAAGTCACAAGGCCAAACTCTGAAATTTAGCGGGAATCGACTTGCGGTCTGTTTGCTTAAGCTCCCTCCACTAAAATGGTTAAGAGTGTTGTTTGTAAAGAAATGTTGTCATAGACACTTTACTTTTTGTGCAAAATTTCATGCTTCTAGAACCCAGCAGTTTCAGCTTTGCGTTGATCGATTATTCAGTGAATCAAACTGTCAGCCATGATCTTGAGTGATTGGGTTGTATCCTTTTACGATGTCTGACGTTGGCTACCACAAGGATGAAGTAGCGGGCAAACAGCTAGTAAGATTATAAACTTAAACTTAGAAACAAATTATTTTACTAAAAGTTAACCAAACTATAAGTGGATGGTACCTACAGGGATGTCGAATTCTATCCTCCATCAAAATATGGTTATTGCTCAAGACAGCCAAAACATTGTTTTAGGAGTTCCCAAGTTTCTTGTACACCCCTTTTGTATCTACAACGTTTAAGTAATGAGATTTTTATGTACTTTTGTACGAAAGAAGAAAAAATTAGGAGTTTTTACTTTTAGAGTTGTGCTCGGACCATGTTCTACTTGCTAAAGTGTCCCAAGTTTCCGTACTTACCATTTCACTTTTGACGATCTGAGGGCCTAGCACGAAGGGCACGCCACAATAGTGGCGGTAAGTCCCGTCTTTGAGGAGTCGCTTGAGAGACGCCACGGCGTCCTCACCTTCCGCCTGACGCAGGTCCTTACCGGACACGGTTGTTTCAGGAGGTTCCTGCACCGAATCGGGCGGGAGGAAACGCCCGGGTGTTTCCACTGCGAGGATCGACCGGAGGACAACGGTAGAGCACACGGTGGAGGTGTGCCCCGCGTGGGCGGAGCACCGCCGTGTCCTTGAAGCGGCGATTTGACGGCGGCGATCTCTCGCGTCCAGCCCTGGTGCAAGCCATGGTCCGGAGCGAGACGGAATGGGAACGCCGTCACCTTCTTCTGTGAAGCAGTAATGCTAGAGAAGGAGGTGGCGGAACGTGAAGAGGGAGAGAACCTCACAGCGTCCCGGCCGTCGCGGGAGACGCCCCGGGCGTCGGAGGCCACCACGTGGCCCCCGGCCACCGTAGGGCGCGGGGCCTGTGGACGGTGGGCTATGGGCTAGCTCGCCGTCCGTCCTTCTCATGACGACAGGCCGTGCCGACGGCGCGTCCGTGTTCCACGCGCACCTCAAGGAGAGTCAGCAATAGGAAGGGGTCCGCAAGGACCGATGCCTGCCGGGGTTGCGGGACTGTTCGAAAGAGATACCGTGGCCCCGAAACACAAAGGGCGATGACAAAACATGGGTGGGTAAAAGTCAGTAAAAGTCTGACACTCCCTCCTGCTCCGCCTAGAGCGGGAGAAGTCATTTGACGATATCCCTCCGAAAAAAAAAAAAAAAAAAATGGCCTAGCACGAGCGCGCGATTTACCTAAATGTAACGTAAATAAGTACGTCGACGTTAAAATTAAAAATACCCGTTTCAAATACCTAATGTAACATTTTATAATTTTTAGAATGTATTCTTATCTATGGATGTTACGGAACGCATAATAAATGTGTAAGCATAGCTCTTCGTTCGGGTCTATGGAACTTCAACCGTACAGCGCGCGGTGACGCTTTGCCGTAACTCTGCTCGTCCGATGATAGGATAGGGATGGGGCATCGAGGTATTATCCACATGTAATACTTACTTCTTTGAAAAAAATATATACTCTACCTATTCCGATCTCCGGTCATTAGGCAGGCACCTAAAAGGCCCAAGCAATATTAGGAATATACCCAAATGAAGGTACCGTCGATGTTAAAAAAGGGAAAAAAAAAACTAAAAGGAACGTCCAATTTGGCTTCCATGTACCGAAATTAATTAAGAATGTCGTACCAGTCTATTAATGAAATTGAAAAGTAATTTTGATTCTCAGTTTATTAATTTAAGTTATTTCAGAAATTCATTGAGTTCAAGACAAAGTGAAATTGTTAGGTATATTCAAGTCAATTGATTCTATGTTTTTATGTTGTAACATCACGCCTGTAACTGTAGAACGGCTAGGCCAGAGGTGTACCTAACAGTACGTTCACATTTCGCAAGTTATGTTTAAGCCTTATGTACTAGGGGGCGAGCCTATTGCCATCCACCGGGCCCAAATCTAGGCTCGATCAGCTAGTTGACGACAACAACGAAACGAAACAAACGAATGAAACGATAAGATGGCGGCGTCGGTTACAATGTTCCAATTAAGGCCACACGCCAAATTAACCATGTACAGACACCAGCACATCACGCTACCCGAAACTGTCAATTTTTTCCAATCAACTTTGAATCCTTTGGCTTTAGCGATAAAGTTAAAAAGGTATCAAAGAAATTTGACGTATTGTAGTAACTTGCTTTGCGCATATTTTCCAGGACGAGCTCCATTTCAAATAACGCTTTTCATCGTTTTATTACTGATTTATAACTCTTATTAAATTAGAATTACTTTAGACTCTTAACAAAGCCGAAAGTCACTTGTTCTCCACGTCATTGCGATCATTTTTTTTGTTCTAGACCATACCTGGGAACCTTCTAGTTACGGAGGTATTTGGGGACAAAGTTCCAACCTTTTTTTTAATATGTACATGTTTTATGAGTTATTTTTTTATTTTAAACTCATTCACAAACCCCGTTCAATTCATTCCATCCATCAGCACAATGTTTTAAGTGCGTTACATTGAGTCTTGCCTAAAAACGTGACTTTTCACCCTTTTCGCGTAGATTTACGTAGTTTGATGTTTTGATGATTGGTTGACGAATTCGTGAAGAGTCTGTTTACAGCCTGTATGTATCCATGTCTCGGAAGAAAATGTAGTTTATTACATATTTCCAACGTTTATTAAGCTGAATGTGAACCTAATTCCTCTAAATAACTATCTTGGGAGCGATAGACAGCGCCATATTGTTAATAAGTCGTACATTACGAACACTGTATTGGATTAGTGGTACGAGAATAATTTATCGCCAATTGAGAGCAAAGTTAGCTGAACTATCATCCTTGGAGAATGAAGTTTGATACCACAGAGTTGGTGCTCTGCTATATTCTTTTACGGAAAAGGCACAAGTTTGGACGTTTACATTGTTATCTTTTTTCAGTGCTCTGTTTCCGTACTTTTTTCAATATAACATAACATCACGCCTGTAATCCCCGAAGGGTTAGGCAGAGGTTTGCCTGACAGTACACCCACATATTTTCAGTTATGTTCAAGTCCCGTGTAATAGGGGGCGAGCCTATTGCCATCAACCTAGCACAAATGCAGACTCCGTGGCTGCTACTGAGAAATTAAAATTCTTCATGGAAAAACCCAATAACAATTCGCCCGACCTGGGAATCGAACGGGACCTCATGCTCAGCAGTTGCGATTGCGTCCGTTACACCATCGAGGCAGTTACTTTTTCTACTTCCTAGAAAAAGATTCATTAGGCGAAAAGTCCGGATAAATGACAAGGCCGAACTAAGTCCGTAAGGTTAGGCCGTAAGTATGGGGCTCAGAACTCATCCTATGTTTAAAGCTGGAACAAAATTCACACAAAAAACACAAAATTCTAAAAATTTCATTGAAATCGCTGGGTGCCGGTTTCGAAGCTTACGGTGTGCGAACGTAGTTACACGAGATTTTTATATTTTAACTATTTTTGCCAGCGCCTTCGCCCGCATGAAGTTCGATAACTGACCCACGGGATCATACTACCGAAATAAAAAGTATCCTATACATAAGTAATCCTGGTTATAAACTGTGTGTGCCAAATTTCCTCCAAATCCGTTCAGTAGTTTTAAAGCCAAAGAGTAACAAAAACATCCATCCTCACAATCTTTAATCGACTTAAAAAAGGAGGAGGTTCTCAATTCGATTGGTATTTTTTATGTAAGTGCACCGATTTCGCTGAGATTTATGATTTGATTTACGTAATTCTTCTTTAGTCTGATGCGGAATAGTTGTCATTTGGTCCCATAAAAATAGAACATAGTTTGGCCTAGTAGTTTTCTTTTTTTTTTTTTTTTTTACTTGAGTCGTGTGGTCTAAACCTAGAGTATTTATATGTTACCAAGAAAGGGACTTCAAAAATACATCAACGCGGTATCATTTTTTGTCATTTTATTACTTCAGTCGTGTGGTCTAATTTTATGTGTGTTCACCGATTTCTCCCCCATTTGTAGAGCGATTCTCAAAATTCTTTTTATTCAGGATGACTTTTTTATCACTTTCCAAAACAAATGGGTATAATAGGTGAACGGAGTAGAAGCAAATGGCATACTTACTTACATAATTCCTTTTTTTTTTTTGATGATGTTTTTTTTTTAAATTCAAATCATACGCGTATTGCGAATGATTTGAAATTCGATATTTTTCAAATTTGTAGCGTTTTTTGATGATGGATCAAATTTCAATTTCAATTTTTTATCAGTTGTGGAAAAAAAACTAGGTATGCCATAACCTTCTACTCTGTTCACCTAATATACCCATTTTTATTGGAAAGCGATAAAAAAATCATCCGATATTTGAAAGATTTTGACAGTTTAGGTGTGTTAAGTTCCATTTATTGGGGATACGCCTATTACCATGACATGTATTTTTAACAATGTAAAATAAATGCATAGCAAATATTTGTATAGGATATTCTGCTAAAAATGGAAAAATAAAAAAAAACTTTTTGCAAAAAATAAAACCAACTTCAAAAAAAAAACACAAAAACACCGACTTCTAAAGCTTAACCTTTGTTTGATTGATTTTATTTATTCGGGAACACATTAAGAATTATAAAAAGATAAGATACAAAAACGATACAAATGTGAAATCAACCACGTTCTCCACAGATACACAATGAGACAATTTGGTAAATTTTAAGATTAGCTTTGTAAACAATAAAAAAGATTATTAACAGTAAAGTATCGACAATACATAACATACAGCTGCCAATAGTGCCGCAATAGTGGAACAACAACTGTGTAATACTATTTTTTTAATATTTTAAGTAACATGAGTCTAAACTTTCCTTGCGGTAAAGCAAACAGATCCAAATTATATATAAATTAAATAAATTATATAAAAAATAAAATATAAAAAATCAATTAAATAATTTAATAAATTCTTATTAAAATTGCTCGTAAGGCGACGAAGATGTGCACGCAAGCGTACGACTGGTAGTAGTAGCGAATACAGGTCTTGCGCCCACCTCGTGTCCCTGGCATGTTCTGAAACTATGTACTACTATATAGATTTGGTGTTTTTGTCACCGGCTTCTGAAGCCGAAGTTATTTTTCACTTTTTTGTGTTTTTTTTTTTTAAGTCGGCTTTATTTTTTGCAAAAAAGACCACATCGGATAGTTTAATCTTAAAAAGGGCAAACTTACTTTACCACTCACAAATAATAATGACAGGCCTCACTTAAGGCTGTCCTTGGCACTTCCCCTTTTTTTTTTTTTTTTTTTTTTTTCGGATGGGAAATCATCAAATGACTTCTCCCGCTCTGGGCGGAGCAGGAGGGAGTGTCAGACTTTTACTGACTAAAACCCATCCATGTTCCTTCATCGCCCTTTGTGTTCCGGGGCCACGGTATCTCTTTCGAATAGTCCCGCAACCCCGGCAGGCATCGGTCCTTTCGGACCCCTTCCTTTTTGCTGACTCTCTTTGAGGCGCGCGTGGAACACGAACGCGCCGTCGACACGGCCTGTCGTCATGAGACGGACGGACGGCGAGCTAGCCCATAGCCCACCGTCCACAGGCCCGCGCCTACGGTGGCCGGGGGCCACGTGGTGGCACCCGACGCCCGGGGCGTCTCCCGCGGCGGCCGGGACGCTGTGAGGTTCTTGGCACTTCCCCTTAAGTAAGGATTAATCTTTGCCCTTAAGAGAAACTTTGTCCCAACCAAATAAACTATATGAGATAGAACACTGCAGGAAGTAACTAACCCCTATATTACTTGACCCAAAAGATCATAAGCGACGTAAATATTGTATTAACAAGTTCGACCGCCTTTCGAGGGAAAACTAATGGGTGGTTTTGTCGTTACGGGATTTTCTCATGACAAATTAAGATAGTAATCCCTTTTTAGTTTTATTTTATACCTGAGGGCTATTTGATGGATTTTGGAAAAGTTAGAAAGAAAAATAAAGCTAGAAAAGAAAGTACACACAATTTTTTTTTTTCTAATTGATTAGTGGCAGAGTAGGACATACACTTCTAGGTTTTGATTTTGAACACTTCTTTCAAACGGCCAATAGAAAATATTTGTTTTAATTCCGCGAAAAAGATCCAATCCATTGAAATTCAATAAACATTATAGTTTTGGTGTTCTTGAGTTTTTCGAGCTGATGTTTTGCAATCAATTTCTTTGTATGACCTAATTTCGTCTCTTTGTTGATGTAATTGAGATTATGGCATTCATATACATCATGGAGTATGTTACGCTATTTCTTCTCCTCATCTAAAACGATATATTGCAAAAGTGTGATGTGAGGTTTTTTGAGTGACGTCAAGCAAGATGCGTAGTTTGTACGAGGCCTTTTATACGTCGCCACAACAGGAAAGTAAGAAGTTACAGCAAACTGAACAGAAGTAATCTCTTTGTTACCAGGTGACCTCTTCGTGTTAGTATTCGCGATGGACAGCCGTGAGTCCTTCGAGGAGGTGATCCGGCTCAGAGAACAGATCCTGGAGACGAAGGCCAGCGCCAGCAGCGGAAACAGCAGAGGGCGGCGGCAGGTACCCAGGGTGCCAATGGCTATAGCTGGGAATAAATGTGACAAAGATCTTAAGTGAGTATCCACAATAGGGTAGATGATAAAAAAAATCTAATTAGTCCGTCAGATAGATTTCCAAAAAGATATTTGTCATTTTTTGTTTTTTTTTTCACGTAAACAAAAAATGAAGACGATACTGTGCGTCGAAAACTCGCGTGACATCACATTTGAGTACATATTTTACTCAAATGTGACGTCACAAGCCCCCACTCATGATCTTTGACACGTTTTATCTTCGTCAATTTTTATTAATTTGATAAAACAAAAAACACGTATCCAATATTTTTCCATAATCTAACTGACGGATTAAACAGAATCATATTTTTTTTAGTCAGTCATCGTCCCTTTTCTTCTTCTCTTTCTATCCTCGACAGCCATGCTCTCACAGAATATGGTAGCGCGAAAAATGTTCAGTTTTGTGCTGCGAGAGGACCCTCATGACACCTACCAGTATGCTATTGGCCCCGCCTGTCGTAAGAATATTAAATGTCTTTGTTGCTAGCAAAAGCCAACGTCTTAGTATTCCCTTAATTACTTTTTATTACACTCTTGGGATGCGCCACACTGTCAAGTCATAAAGTAGCAAAACTAAACTATGCTCCCCATTAAGGCCTCAAACCTAATAGGTATAATCCCAAATGCTCGAGTTATTAGGAAAGTTTTACATGGCTTAGTTCTGAGGACTGAAATATCTGAAGGTCTAGCTAGACAAACGGCAAACGCTTCCACCCGGATGATAGTAATAGGCTCGCCCCATATAACATGGGACTTAAACATAACTAGCGAAATGTGGGTGTACCTAACCCTTCGGGTATTCCAGGCGTAATGATATGTTATGTTATTATAATGAGTATTTATTTTGATTTTTAGAAGGAAAAAGACTGATTACTTTTCACACTAGAAAGAAGCTTAAAAAAAATAATGAGCACTCATTGTTTTTTTTAAGCTTCTTAAAAAAAAAATGAAAAATAATCAAAAAAAGAGCGAAAAGTAATCAGTCTTGTTCTGAACACCAGTTTTTATTTGAAAAGACTTTTACCATAAAAAATGATAAATGGAAATAGAATTTTGCTGAAGGAAAACTTTTTTTCAGCAATTAATTTTTAATTTGCTTAAAGAGAAGTAAAGAAAACAGTTGGCACTGCTAAGTAACTGACGAGTTAACAAAAAACAAACTTGTTTGAACCAATTTGTTTTGCGTCAATCTAATTAAAAACCCAAAAAATAATAAAAATAGTTCGTTTTCTCTACTACAATAATAATAAAGCGTATTTTAGATAACTTATTTATTTATTTTGTAATAATCATTCTCATGATGCATGTTTAGGCAAAAACGCACTGAGACCTGATAAGGTCCCAAAAGTGAGTGGATGCTATTGAATATAGAATTATAGACCATCAATTTATTTATATCTCACAAATATCCTATACTTTTATAATAACATATCCTATACTTTTAGAATACATTTTCGTTAATATGCATTTTAAGTAAATTGTAAGATTACCGTTATGCCGAAATGTAAGAGGGCTCTTTTTCATGTCTCATGGTGGAGAATCAAAACATTCCATTAAATTAAACTATACTTTCTTCTCACAGAACTGTCCAACCCGAAGAAGCAGTAGCCTACTGCAATACCCAAGACTCCTCATGCGTCTTCGTAGAAACCTCGGCAAAGAAGAACACCCACGTAGACGACCTATTCTACGAACTCTTCGTCGTGGCGAACCTACCATTAGAAATGGCACCAAACCACCACAAGAGGGTCAGTACGGCGTTCGGTAGTCCCTGCACCCTACCCCCAACGAGCAGCCAAAGCAGTAGAAGTAAAAAATGTACTCTCTCCATCAAGAGAAGATTATCAGACGCCTGTGGGGTAGTGGCTCCTAATGTCAGGAGGCCTAGCATTCGTACTGACTTAATGATTATGAGAACAAAGACTTGTGCCAAAGGAGACACGGATAGTACGAGTGGCAGTCCGAAGATCACCTTGAACAGACTTGTGAGGTCTCAAGGACAGAGTGAAAAGCGTTCGTGTATTATACAGTGATATTTATTGTTAGTGGACTTGGGATATGATGGGATAGGTGCTATAGGTGAAGCTGGAGTGTTCTGTAATGATCTGTAATTTCTAAGATTGTTAGGTCCTGTTCACATGGTGACGATCAGCACGATACTTTGCAAAATAATTTTGGGATCGCATGGTATTTTCAGACTGCATTTGTTTTTAATCGCAGGAACACAGCTAGTCTCAAAAGAAAAAGATTGTGAGGAAACCATAAGATTGAAAGACATGATGTGATCCACCAACACGCATTGAGCCCGCGTGTTGGATTACGGTTCACTGCCTCTAAGAGATCATCGCCAAGTAAACGCCCTAAAGCATAAACGTCGAGTTTGATTAGTTGCAGAAGTATTTAAAACTACACGGTAAATGTTGTTTCTAAGTTTGTTGGATTCTCTGTGTTGCTCTGTTAAATTAGTTTCTCTGAATTCTGCTTAATTTCGCAACAAAATTGGTATTTCAAATAACTTCGAAGCAATTTACATTGATGTAGTATAAACCCTTGGCCACGGGATACACGATAAAGCGTTACGCGTCTTGCGGGAAGCGACTCTGGAGAAAACAAATGAAAGAAATTGTTAAGAGCCCTAGCCCGAATTTTGACGTTTTTCGTAACGAAAATACGTCGATTTTTAAATCGAAAATACATATTATCCTAAAGGATTTTAGGTAAATTGTTTGCAACAAACACAATCAGTATCATCCATAAATATACCTAAATTCTTAAAATTATGAAAATATATTCATGAAATATTTAGATATATATTTTTTTTCATTTTAAAATCAACGTATTAACGTTACGTAAAACGTCAATACTCGTGCTAGGGCCTTCGGGTATGTCGCACGTCACCGTGGCAGTTGATGCATGACATGTCGAAAATCGCATTGCCCGAGGGCCTGGCCTTGATCCTTATTGTTCTTTATGTTATTATTAAATTACGTGTCATCAAACTTAATGCCTATGCATTCTAAAACGACATTACTCGACCTGAGTGATGGCTGATTGAAACAATCAACGTCTTTTATATTTAAATGGAGTTTGAAGGTAAACAAAGAAAATCGTAAACACCCCATTAGTGTTAATCTTTTAGGATTAATCAGAGATAATAATATGATTGTAACTTTAGTTTTACTTGGAATTGGTTCAGTAACCCCAGTAAAGAATAGTTAATGAGTTTGATAACGTTAAAAACTTATGGAGCAGTATTTCTACATTGTGTGCACAATTGGATACAAAGTCCATTACATTACTGTTTTCCATTTTAAACTACACGCACAAATTTGAGTTTTGAACAACCGCATGCGGGTAACATACCGTACGCGCATATTGATTGAAAAGTGCAATTGTCAAGTCATAATGCATCGATATGTCAAACTTGGTACATCTATTTTAGTTCTGCGTTTTGCTATCTGCACAGATAAGTTGGCTGAAGTGTATTGACATTTAATTAATGAATCAGTTCATAGGATGACCGTTGTGGTTTGAATAAACGGACATCAAGTTGGCAGTGAATAATTATATGCTTATCAATTAATTTCTCTGACTTAACTACGACGTTAATATTAATGAAATAATTAATTGAGGTGGTGGACGAGCTTGGAATGTGCTAATACTAACAATGTTGAATGGACTTTATGTTTTCTAAGTGTCTTCAATTGTATACTTTTTTAGTTCACCTCTTTCTGTACCTATGTAAGTTATGACAAAACAGATTCGTTGGAAACTTTATATCAGTTCTAAATATTTATTCCTATATTTCACACTACAGTATCGACGCGAAGTTATTTCTGTTTGGTTCAGTTTAATTATCCACAGTTTAATTTATTTGTAATTCATTTCAGTTTTTTTTTGTATTCTTATGATTGTAAATACCGCAATATTTATCATTTGATCTATTTATTGTTTTTTTAAATTACTTGCGCTGCTCCAGATTGTATCGAGAATATTTCCATACTCGTACTGTTTTGTAAAAAGACAATCTATTCGTAAAATAATTTAATTACCTACCTACTCTAAGTTTTGCTCAGGGCTAGAAATATTTTTATTTGCGAATAAATTATAAGGCATGGCTAGTAATTGTGGTTTTCACCCTATATCATTGTTGTGATGGGACCAAAAAATTCGCTAATTTCTTTGTTGTTAGAGAAAATTATCAAATGTAAAGGGTCTCTTGTTAAATTATAAATTGTTGAGCAAATTATATTATTTATTTAATCTACGTTGTGCGATATTTTTTGTGTCGTTATTTGCGTGTTATGTTTGATTGTTGATTTTATAGAAATAACATTTCGTTCACAATAATATTCGATAGCAAGAGCGCTACTATGATGACTTTTTTGCCCCTAGTTCTTTAACCAGAATGATCACTCATGGGTGGAATACATTTAAATCCATCCACAAAAAAATAAAAAAGTATTTATTTGTCTATCACAGGACAAAACAAAATTATAAAATTAACAAAAAAATAAAAACTTTATTAACAGTAAATATTAAAAAAAAATAAGACAATAAATTAAATTGTTCCTTTACGAGGCCAAAATGGGGCCAAAATACAATGATTGTTTTTAAATTCTTCTCCTAAAGAGGAATGGGGAATAAAAGTTTGTATCCAAATTATTCATTGTTTGAGCCGATGTAAAATCCGAACGGTTGCACTGTTCATAATTTGCATTTTAGTGCATCCTAATAACCGTAATTTACCTCCTACTGTACCGTAATTTCGCATAAAAACCCTGCAAAGAAACCCGCCTGGAAAACTACTAAGTACATAATAAATAATAAGAAATACCTTGAGAACGGCACCACGTGCGATGCGACGTTGCACATAAAACGGAGAAAACGCAGAACATATGGCGAAGAATACATGGTACTTACCTACCTTACAGTGCTAATACTTGGGTATTTCATACCTGTAGGGCTATTACGTATATCTGCAGACAGCTCGAAATGATAGTAACTGGGCTCAGTGTCCATCAATTAACTGTCAAAAGGTTAGTTTCGTATTATGTATGACCAGTCGCGATCAAATATGAGGTCATTGGTTGTCATCGTGGCTGATAGTCACCGTAACTCATTTTGACAGACGCTTTCGTATCGATACTTATATTATTTCGATTATGTAAGCATAGTGGACAACAAATTGATGACAACTGAGTTTGAAGTGGCTTTCATGAATGACGTTACACCGTACCCGGGCTGTTAGTCACCGTAAAGTGATATCCACTCAGTGCGATACGTAATACCAATATTATGACATTCTCGGTTGTCATCAAAGTTTGGTGTACAACCGAAGCTTGATAGTCACTGGATATCAGAAAGTTACGTAAGCCTACTGGTCTGCATACACTAGTAAACTGAAGGTAGAATAAAAGTTTGCGTCTACAGTTTACGTACTTATGTGTTGGTTTTTTAAGTGTAGAAAAGGATAGAGATAAAACTATTACTGATATGTTTTTTTTGGGTTCTTGAAGGGTTCGTGCTCTTCTGATTTATTTGAAGCAGTAAGTAGGTTTGATAATTTTTCTGTGATGTTTTGATTGATAACTTGATGGTAGACTTGGCTGGACACACTTTCGTAACTCGGTAGTGTGTCAAGCCAAGTATGGTGAAGGCTCACTCGTATCTTACGCAAACCATTTCGGACTACATTTAACCACACTCGACGTCAGAATGCATTGCAATTATTTCCATAGAAGAGTATGTTTTTGAGGCACTCGGTTTTAATCTTCCATGAAAACGAAACAAAAAATATCGCAAAATAACTTACAATTAATCTAATATTAAAGCTTACAATGTAAATGAAAAATGCCAATTTGTATTCGCATGATTTATATTATATACTTAGCCGTCTAAATACATGATGTATCATTTTGTAACCTTTTATCTATACCTTCTGTCTTCTTGTCTAATAAACTGTTGTTTTTGAATGTTCATTTGTTTTATTTCTCTAAGGTCTTGGTAGCAGGGTTGTGGGTGTCAGATAGGCAGTCGCTCCATGTAAAATACTGGTAATCAGCTGCATCCGGTTAGACTGGAAGCCGACCCCAACATAGTTGGGAAAAGGCTAGGCAGATTATGAAGATAATGCGGTCTTGGTAGCGGCAAATAGTACTCGTATAGGCAGAGGCGAGAATGGCAGAAGAAAATGTATTGCGGCGACCCCAAATGGAATAGGACAACGTCAACGACAACGAGGCGACAAAAGTACACCTAATTTATACAAGGCATTGCCATTGCTATGAGAGCAGCAGTGGCCCAGTGGTGGCGGCCCCGACTTACGAACAGTAAGCCGTGGGTTCGAACCCAGACAGGCGCATTACTTTGTGTAATTTATTTCATCACCACTACTCTCAAAACGGTGAAGGAAAACGTCGTGAGGCAACCGCCATGTTCTAGAACCAAAAATTGGAAGACATGTGACATCTACCAATCCGCACTGGGCCCGCGTGTTGGATTATAGTCCATTCCCTCTCATAGAGAGGAGGCCGTGTCCCAGCAGTGGGAACATTATAGGCTGATGATGATGATGATGATTGCCATTAGCCGGGCACAAATCCCGACTCCGGAGCCTTCTGAATAAATTATTTAATGGAACACAACAAGTCAGCCTCGTTGGTGTAGTGGTCGCAAGCGCCACTACTGAGCATGAGGTCCTGGGTTCGATACCCAGGTCTGGCAAAGTGTTATTGGGTTTTTTCGTCAGCAATTTCTCAGCCACGGAGTTTGGATCTGTGCCCAGTTGATGGCAATAGGCTCACCCCCTTTTACATAGGACATAATCGGCGAATGTGGGTGTTGTACTATTAGGCACTATCGAGGACACTCCCGCGTGACCACAACTAAACTAATTTTTGCTTACACTTAGGTACAACATAGAAAAGCTCTCTAGCCCCGCCCCGTTGACTTTGTATAGAAATAATGAATGAAAAGATACCTATCGGCCAAGCGCACTGACGACGCACGCCAAACGATAGTTATTCTTATTTTACGCGCCAAAGTTGACGCTTTCCTAATAGACCTAAACTTTAAGGGGGCGTGGCTCGGCGCCTCCGCATGATTTAAGCAAAAAAAAAAATAACTGATCAGGCGGATAAGACCACGACTGTACACCTCTGCTAGCCTAACCCTTAGGGGATTACAGTCGTGATGTTATATATTAAAAATGAAAAATGTATCAAATGCATGAATGTGTGTGGGAGTAAACTGTGAGTACAGTTATTATTCTTCAAAATCAAAATATTTTTCAATACACTTCCTCGAAAACTGGTTCTTCGCACTACGATTAGGTTCAACACACAATGTATTTCACACGTGTGCGATTTTTCTTATTTTCCAACACGTGTGCGGGAATAAAAATTGCCACAGATAACTATACTTAGTCCAAATTGGTTCAATGCCTATAATCGGCGGTGATTGTTTTATTTTTTTAATCTCGGCAAAAAGTTAAGCGTCTTTACGGCGTTAATATTTTTTGAATATTATAATATTTTTTATATATAGAATATCATCAAAAACCATGATTATTAAAATAAAATAAACGTTTATGAACAAATTAACATTTATTTGTATTCTAAACTCAAAAATATTTGAATTTTCTATTTTTCATATTAGGCTGTTTAGCGGCTTTATTCCTTTGCTTCTCCTTCAACCTGGCGAAAGCAAAGCGCGGAAAAAAAAGAAAATTTAAATCATAGTTTCTTAATAATTCATGACAAAAATATTTGTTGTTTTTTATTTTATTTCTTCAAAAGTGTATTGAAAAACGTCGTTTGATACACGTGGACATTTGTTATTGCAGTTCTCGGCTCAATAACAACCCTCGCCTGCGGCTCGGGTGTTAATTCAGCCTCAAATACAATAACAAACTTTCTTTCTTTTATCAAAATGCACTATTATTTCACATGGGCACTTATAAAATGTCAAAAAAGGTGCACGGTTCGGTTTGGTCGTTTCCTATGCAGAAGAACCGTTAAGACACTCCATTCCTTACTCTCACCATCCAGTTCTTCGAATGGAACTTGGTTTTGCATGCATATTCAAAACTGTCATGCATAAACTAGCGTGTATGGCTGGCTATAAATATCTTTGCATTCGCTGACGTGGACTGGCTACGCATAAAGCATACGGTGATCAATAAATACCTGTTCAGTCTCTTTGTTAGCAAAGGCCTTTGACATGCACTAAAACCTGTGACAAGAACAATGACAAGCTTGTATCATTCAAAGTTAAACGAGCTCTATACGTGATGAATTGGTCAATTTCTTACAAAATTACTAATTACACATACCTATTATTCTTATGACAATGGGAATAATCCCTTTGTCAGTCAGTATGACAGCGTTTGACAGTTATTACTAGAGCTAAGAACTATTTAATTTTTAGTTGTTTTCGTCTCAGTGTGGTACCTACTTCTATAAATTCTACATGGTCGTGCTCGTGCTAAGGATAAACGTCCCTATAGCCAAAGAACGTGCTAAGTAACTTTTATAGAACCCGGCTTTAGGCCCGGATTCCACCAAAACGGAGACGAGCGAAGCGTAGAAGAAAGATGCGGGAATCAACCAATTACATCAGTTGAAATCAACGTCGCGTTTCGCGTCTCTCATGTGATTAGCTGAATCTTGCAAATCACTCCGCTCCGTTACTCTCCGCTTTGGTCCGGGCCTCAAAGTTCTGCTTAACCTGCTAGGAACAAGAGCGTAACGAATGTGATGGAAATACGCCATTTTGTTGCGATTTGCGTAAAATTTAATTAATTCAATCCATACGTTGCGTATTGCGTAACAAAACTTATTGTATCAGAAACCTACGTGAGATATTTTCGAAGCATAGAGGGTTGACAAATTAAGAATCATTTTTTGCTTTTATTCAATCAAGATGGCTGCCAGTTTTGATGTCCAATGTGCTCCTCAGACCTATTGCGTTCACTTCTTCATACATAATTCAATTATTTTAAGACTTTCGTGTAAGTGATTACTTTAGCAACAAATTGAACTTAAAAATCAAATTACTATTGTCAAAGCGGTGTTACACTTCAAGTTGACCTTTGCCATTTATTTTTGCATACGCATTGTCCTTTTTCGAAATGTTACAATAAAAATCATTGACATCCTGAAAGCGAAAGTAAGTTTGACTGTTTGTTTGTTACCTACCTTTTCACACCTAAACCACTGAACCGATCATCCTGAAATTTTGCATAAACGTTGTCAGGTGTACAGAAACGGACATAGGATACCTTTCATCCCGAAAAAAGTACTGTTCCTGAAGTAAACAATAACTTTCTTAGGATAATAGATGGCGCCACGTGTCTTTCGAATCATGATTGAATTATATTATTACAAGCAGAGTAGGTACAACCCGAATTGATGTGAAATTCTAAATTAACGTGGGCTAGCTTTGGGCAAAAGCTTTGAACCATAAATTCTTTCCGTTTCCCAAATGCCAACCCTAATCCATGCGATTTCAATTTTGTAGATAGGTACGATTTAAATGAATTTCTAGCTAAAAATGTTTTGTCCAACAACACCAACGGCAACGGTTTACGGTTCTATTTTTGTTTTTGGAGTTCCGTTTTTTTTTTTTTTATTGTTTATTAACTAAAGAACAAAACAAAATATAAACAGAGAAACATCACAAAAACCTCTATAGGTTTGTCCGGATAATAAAATGGACAGGGTGGTTCTCACCCCACAAAAGGTTAAAATTTAAATTAATTGTAAAATACTGGTAATTAAATAACAGAAGGCTTCTTTATCATTGACCTTTAGCTGTGCCGTTAAGCTCACGGAAATTAAAAGATATAATAACTTTAAGATTAAATTTTTTGATTAGATATAATAATTTTAAGATATAATAATGAAATTAGGAAAAAAGACTTGGCTACGTTTCACTATCTACGAGCACAGAATACTATTTTTTCCTCTAAGCAGGAAAAGCTAAAAAGAAAAAAGATTTTAATTAAAAAAATGTTATATTTGAGCACAAATGCAAGCATTCCAATCCGGCCCAAACTACATTAACCAAAGCATTTTATCACACTTCCACAGAAATCGACATCAAACATCAAAAGTCGTCATCACAAAATTACTTAGAGTGCGGAACCCAACAGCTCGAATCAAAATCCACCCAGTATTTCCGATATTTTTTGCTCTTTTCACAAGAATCCGGACTCCACCGCACTTAATGGATGGAGGAATAAACAAATTTTATATTTGAATGCGACTGTATCGGAAATTCGGTATACGCAGATTTTACCAGTGAATATGTCTATTTTGCAAATTGGCTATTTGATTTTTCAGATTGTTGAATACAGTATTACTGGCTGAAATAAGTTGTTTTTTTTTAGTTTTTAAAATATTATGAAAAATCAAATGCCACATGTGTGGCCACGACTCGCTCAAGCGACAGATTTTTAGTGACAGCCAGTGAAGAGGAAACAAATAAAAGAAAGTGGTTTAGAGCAGAGCGAGATGCAAGCCGCGTTGTAAGGAGCATGTCGAGGTCGTAAACGGGCCCTTAAGTAGGTTATATACTTAAGGGGACTACAGGAGCTAAACGCGGTGTTTTATTTTTTTAGTCCAAACAATAGATTTTTTGTAAATCGCAAAAAACCACTTATTTCGCACTATTCGGCCCGCAGTGACTGACGTAACAACCACTTTATAGTGCAAGCTGATTAGAACTTTATTCCAACAGTATTTCAAACGAAGTTTGAACCATCACAAATAGAGTTGCTAATTTAGCTCCTGTAGTCGACTTAAGGGGGAGGTGCCAGCTATTTTAGCTATTTTCATCAACATACGTGTACAACGCTCTCACTAGCGCTTCCACCTTAAGAGGCCGGCGACCGGTGCGTAGTTCATACAAACGTAATACCAAAATAATTTGTAAATCAAAGATATATTCTTATGGTACTGTGTATTTATTTCGATTGTAAGTATTACAGAATATCTATGTTCCCAAATATATATTTTGAAAGGACAGCGATATAAGAGACGAGACGAGACGAGATATGAGGAATTTAAAATTTATTAGAAAACTTATTTGTCTCATTACTCTTGTTTAAATCAGTGTCCATTTAAAATATGTATTTGGGAACCTAGATATTCTGTATTCCAATCGGAATAAAGACACACCTACCTTAAGAATATGTTTGATTTACAAATTATTTTGGTATTACGTTTGTATGAACTACGCATCGGTCGCCGGCCTCTTAGAATGATCTTTGAGAATCCAGAAGTTCATTCTTCTGGATTGAACAAATATTTGTATGGCCCACAGATAATTTCCGAGTTTCGATGTTTGTACACGACTACACGTGCAAGTTAAATTGTGTCTGCAAACATACACACGTTATAGGAGGAAGCCCCTTGCGTCCGCAACGTGTCAGACAGATGTAATTATGTCGTTTTCACTAAGACTAAGCGACACCTAAAAGGGTATGCGAATTTCAACTTACGGTTCAGCTGCCAGAGTTGACATTTCAACAGTGCAGTGTAATATTTAGAAATGAGCACTAACTTCTCCAATATACAGATATTGAGACACCTGCCAGTTTTCCCTGTGTTATCCAAATGCTTTTATCAAATAATCGGTAGCGAATATCTTTCATATTCGCGCATTTTCCCTTGGCTGGGATCCAAACGACAGCAATGTGGCTGGGTAATGTTATGTGAACTGCCTATGTACTTTGATATGGCAGGTATAGTATGATATGTGATACTGATAACGAAATGGTAGGTGAGTATCTACTTTTTGAAACGTCTTATACGTTAAAAGGGACGTTGACATGCATCTGTTACTTACCATTGAATGAAGCACAAGATTCTAGCAATCAAGCACGAGATTTTTGACCTACACTGTCGATTTTTTAATACAAGCGTTTGAAAATCTCATCCGTAGTGAGTCCACCAAAGTTATGTAATAAATTACCTATTCACATGGCAACAGTTTATTTACACCCTGTATGTAGGATGTACTGAAAATCTTTAACAAAATACCAAGATCCCACCCAACATCTCCAAGTTTTGATCACAAATCAATCGATCATTCGAGTAAAATTTTATCCAATTCAACTAGTGTATCTATTCAATAAAATCAATCACG
Organism: Xestia sexstrigata; assembly: GCA_941918905.2. NCBI lineage: Eukaryota > Metazoa > Arthropoda > Insecta > Lepidoptera > Noctuidae > Xestia > Xestia sexstrigata. Next base: position 6,336,836 of record OW799217.2, on the reverse strand, counting down.
AAGAAATAGTTCAATAGCCAATAGTTCACTAGTTCACAGACCGACCCTTAAGTTTGGAACAAGACATGAGTACGTACACTAAATATCTTAGAAATTCATGTAGCGAATCAGTAACACAAATAGCTTAAAGAAAACGTAGAAAAACAGACTGTTCTTCTAATACGTAGTTTGGTCTAACTAACAAAAGCCTAGATTTTCGAAGAAAAACTAACAAAACCTAAGAAGTTTAATGAAACGGAAAGTACGAGTCTATAGGACTTTCCTAAGTTAATTGAAGTTAGCTAATTAAGTTTTGTAATGAGAACCAAAGATCTCCATAACGATAGAAATGGTATTTCTCTTTAACGGCTCGCTCGATTCTTCCACTTCCACTGCGTAGTCAGATACAGATAATATACCTAAAGGTGCGTACAAACAGCGGGAAATTTCATCATCATCAAATTCCTGCCCTTGTCCCATGCTACTTGGGGTCGGCGCAACATGTTTTGTTCTTCCATTCTCCTCTGTCAACCGTCACGCTATCATTTACTCCTTTTTTTTTTCAAATCTTTCCTCACACAATCCATCCATCGTTACAAAATTCCGAACTGCACATGATGAAATGATGTATTTTTTATTTCTGGCTTCTACCTGGACTCACAAAGCTAACCATCAGCGGCATATCAACTGAAAGCGTACGAAAGTCGCCAACATGGCATGGCCAACGGCTTTGAAGTGTATTTGAATCCCTAGGGCAGATTTTTACAAGTCAATATTTTGGTAAATATTTTAAAATATATCTTAGTTGTCTGATGTCTGAGAAGAATGCACGAACACGGATTTTCAGTTACTTACAAAAAAATCCAAGCAAGCTAGAAGGTCCATAAAAACAAATGAAACCATAAACCACCATACCATAAAGCTAAAATTGAAGAGCAACAACTTGTTCTTTTGTTTCGAAACAGAAGACAAAGACCCTGAAGATGGGCTATGAAGGAAAAGATCATAAAAACAAAAATGAAGTAACATTATTATTATTTTGAGACGTTAACATTGACGACGCCATATTGTAATGAAAAGCTGTGGAGTGTCAAAATGACAAGTACCTAATACTTGTCATTTTGTAGACAAAGGACACAAACCGTACGGCTTACGCCCTGGATTCCAAATACGTCTGTCGAAAAAAGTTCGAGAACCATTCGAGTCTAATAATTGAAGGAAGGTGAAGTATCGAAATTGTATTCAAAGATGGAAAAGTTCCTTATTAGTTTACACCAGAGACTTACTAAAGTAAAAAATATAACATTCTCGTTTGACAATTTGCAATATGTATAAAAAAATACAAAGCCTTGAAAGAAAGTGAAAATAGCGTGTGAATTTCCGCGCGGAAAGTTGTAAATTCCTATTCGACTCTTGTGGACCATAACAATATTTTTTGTACTAGCACAAAAGAGTATTTTCGTGAAAACATATTTTGTAATAAAACGTCAAAAATATTCTGAGATGAAAAACACGAGGTTAATTGGCTGTTTTTTAGGGTTCCGTAGTCAACTAGGAACCCTTATAGTTTCGCCATGTCTGTCCGTCCATAAGTCCGTCTGTCCGTCCTCGTTTAATCTCTGTGACCGTTAGCACTAGAAAGCTGAAATTTGGTACCAATATGTGTATCAATCACGCCGACAAAGTGGTAAAATATAAATTGGAAAAAAAAAATTATTAGGGTAGCCCCCCTATATGTAAAGTGGGAAGTGATTTTTTTTTTAATTTCAACCCTAACGTGTGATATATTGTTGGAAAGGCATTTAAAAATGAATAGGAGTTTCCTAAAATAATTTTTAGATAATGTCAATAATTTCGGAAATAATCGCTCCAAAAGTAAAAAACAATGTGCCCCCTGCTAACTTTTGAACCATAAGTTTAGAAAATATGAAAAAAATCTGAACAGTAGAACTTTATAAGGACTTTCTAGGAAAATCATTTTGAACTTGATGGAAACAACAGTTTTTGTACAAAAAAGACAAAAAGTTGTACAAAATAATTTCTGGACTAAGTTTGTAGTATATTCGTATAAGCAAGCATTTTTTTTAACTTCATTTACATATTTTATTATCCTGAACGTATCTTTTTTCAAACAAAAAAGAATTATTAAAATCGGTTCTCGCAATCCAAATTACCACCAAAAACTTCTGGCACGTCTATGTATTAATTAGTAACCCAATTCCCCGAGAGATGGCGCTGTAGGTACTTATTTAAGTTGGGTTACCACTATGTTCGCGCTCCAGCAGCGCTCCGCGCTCCTGCAACTGCCCCAATGGATACGTCGCGCGCACTTCTACATGCGCTCCCCTTTGACACACTTCGCTCCCCTTTGTGTTCGCGCTAAAAACCGTCACGAGTCGGAGCGCCTGCCGCGGCTGTTGCACGCTCCGTGTTCGCGCACGTACCCACTACCGGGAGCAGTTGCAGGAGCGCGGAGCGCTGCTGGAGCGCGAACATAATGGATACCCACCTTTAAACTCATAAGTGGGAACACTTATTGTGACGGACGGGAAACTACGGAACCCTACACTGAGCGTGGCCCGACACGCTCTTGGCCGGTTTTTTTTAACAAAGGAAGACCAAATAACAACCGATGTTTCATTTAAAATAAGTACTAACTTTTTGTGAGTGGGACTGAACGGGTACCTACGTATCAAAATCCCGAATTTTAATAGACCGAATTTTAAAATACCGATAGACGAAATCCCGATAATTGAAACGCCGAATGGTTGTTTGGTCGAAAGTTTTAAATCGCGAAAGTTCATTTGCCCGAAAGTTTAAAATCCCGAAGTTTAAAATCCCGAAGTACAAAATCCCGAAATTGCCACCGTTTCCGAGAAAAACGATTTTTTGTAAACCAGGTTAGGTCAAAATACTTAAAAGTTGCCAAAAAAGCGTAGTCGGAGCCTACTGAAGTACTAGGGCTCTAGGGTTTACAAAAAAAATAACCACGAAGGGTGTGGCGGAGTCTGTGTTCGCTCGCTTCGCTCGCTCACTAGACTCCGCCACACCCTTCTAACCTAACCTGTCCGTGTCGGAGTGCCTTAAGGTCCCGAGATATGTCTCTTATATTTACAGTTCCAATAGCATTTATCCGTGGTTTGCCGGTTCTTTGTAAACACAAAACCGCCTACCTGTACTTTAAATCCACCTTTTTGAGACTTGAACACTTTAAAAGTATCTTGACTCATTATAGCAACCACTCGGTACTAAGTAGCTAACAGTAACTATGAATTAATAAAACATTACGGAATAAAATAATTTTTCGAGATCTACCCCCGCTATAAAAAAATATTAAAACATGTTAAGCAGAATGCCCACCGTCATAACTGTGTTGCAGTGCCATCTATGAGTAATCGCGGGAACTACGTCGCTGCTCTTTGGGATTTCATCCATCGGTATTTCGTCCATTCGGGATTTCGTCCATTCGGGATTTCGTCCTTTCGGGCATTTGAACATCGGTATTTTGTGTTTCGATATAACGACTATTGGCATTTAAAACTTTCGGTATTTTGAATTTCGGTGTTTTGGACGTCGGTATTTCAATCATAGGTATTATGAACTTTCGGGATTTTGATACGTACCCGACTGAACACCATAATAATATGCCGTAACTGAAGAAAGGCTCGGAGTTTCCTTGCGCGATCGAATCAGAAATGAAGACATCCGCAAGAGAACCAAGGTATACCGACGAAGCCCGAAGAATTGCCAAACTTAAGTGGCAGTGGGCAGGGCACATTGCTCGCAGAACGGATGGCCGATGGGGCCGAAAAGTTCTGAAGTGGCGACCGCGAACCGGAAGACGTTGCGTTGGAAGGCCTCCCACTATGTGGACCGATGACCTGGTGAGGGTTGCGGGAATCCGCTGGATGCGAGTTGCACGGGACCGGTCAATGTGGCGACACTTGGGGGAGGCCTATGTCCAGCAGTGGACGTCTTTCGGCTGAAATGATGATGAAGAAGTACCGAGATAATAATGGCCGACCACATGCAAACAAAATAATGCTAGGGGTTGATGTTAAATAGACTAAGGCCTGATTTGCGCTTGCTCCATGTACGGTCGAACAAGCTACCTAATTTGGTTTTCATTTTACAATGTAATTTGTTGGTTAAACTGTAATCCAAATAGCTTGTTTGACCGTACACTACTATATAGGTTTCAGCTGCATGCGTATGTCTGGAGTCCGACCACGACATAGTTGGGAAAAGATTAGGCCGATGGTGAAGGATTGAACAGACCAAACGTACGTCCAATCTTACTAATATTATAAATGCAAGGTTTGTGAGGCTGCATGTATGTGACGCTGCATGTTTGTGAGGCTGCATGTTTGTGAAGCTGCATGTTTGTGAAACTGCATGTTTGTTACTGTTTCACGCAAAAACTACTGAACGGATTTAGATGGGCACACAGATAGTTTATAACACAGTAAAGTTTTTATCCCGGTAGTATGATATTGTGGGACAGTTACCGAACTTCATGCGGGCGAAACCGCGGGCATAAGATAGTACGAAATAAATGTACCAACTTCTGAAATCGAAATATTTTCGGTCAAAAATAAATACCGACAAGCATTGGCAGATGCCAATCACATAATGAAATTAAAGAAATACGAATTGTAATTGAATGGAGAATTAACGAAACATGAAATTACTATAACGCATTTTTTTAAATAATTTTTCAACTACGCCGATAAAAAACGATGAACGTTGTAAAGATATCGCTGATTTGGTCGAAGTTTTTGTCATATATAACGCTTTGGTTTTTATGGAATTACTAATAACCGGAGCATAAGTACTCTCTAATAAAAGTTAAGCTTGATTGGAAACAAAAAAGTTTCTAAAACCTAGACACTGTTGTGTGTATGTAAGTATGTGTGTCTCAGAAAAAAAGATGTACCAGTTAAGATGAGAATAGTGGTCATTGCCCTTTACCTAATACCTCTTCGTAGTTTCGTACGAACCAAAACAAATAAACCATGTATCGTTTTTCATTACAAAAAATGTTGAAGATGACGATTACAGACTTTAACAGGCTTATTTTTGGTTTTCAAAGTTAAGAAGTTTAATAAATATAGGTGGGTCAATGACCGCTATTCTCATCTTAACTGGCACCAACTTAGTAACTGTTTTGTAAAAAACAATAAAATAAACACAAGAATTGAAACTATACGTATTTTAATTAACAATCACAATCAAAATATCAAAATATTAGCAGTCTTCAATTAATCTTAAATTATCTAAAACCGAATACAACTACTGCGACTTCGCACTTTCTTTGGTTGTCTTTGACAAATTCTTCAATAAGAGATTTATTAATCTTTTCTGCAATCGTTCATTATTTATTGAAGACGTACTTTCCCGCACTTGTGCGTAATTTACTTTGATTTCGTCTATCAGCATCATAGATTTAATCTTGAACAGTCTAATTTGGTCTTCTGTCATTGTTTCTATTTCGGGTAACAAACTCATTAGGAACATTCTCATTGCGCTGTTATTATCGTTAGAGGTGTTTAAATCTGGGGTAGTATTGAAGTTTTTTGAAAATGCTGACGTCAATGGTTTGCACTTGAGTCTTAGTGGGTCAGTGTGGTTCTTCCTCGCGGGGATGAATCTTCGTCTCTTACGCATGACTGTCGACTTGCGCGTGAGTAGATCGTTTAGTATCCCGTTGTCTGAGTTGTTTTCCGTATTTTCTGCATGATCCGCATCAGCTGGTTCTTCCTTTATGAAGCTGACTACTAGTTCTGAGTCGTTTGTGTTTTGTGGGGAGTCGTATTGGCTGTCATCCGCGCTTTCTATGCCAGTCGTACCAGTTGGCTTCAAAAATGGTAGTATAAACTTTAAGTATTCGGTGAGATAGTAAGGTTTTTTCACTTTAAACCCGCTCGGTTTCATGCTCCTTAAGAAAGATGATCTAATGTTCCGCCATTTTTCTTTGCAATCGCTAACTGAAACGAAAATAGAACGTAATTAATACGGAGATAAGATAAGAACCAGAAGTCTGGCTGTTTACCAACTTTGCCGCTAAATGTAGTGTTGGGATTTGGTAAAAGCGCCCTCTGTGGTGCGCGGCGAGAACAAATGAGTCACGGTACATGGTCAGTGTTGTCAGAATAAAGTATCTTGCTGATTTTAGTGGTGCAGGTGTCGAAAATTTCAGTGGGAAATTCAATTTTAAGTTCTGTTCTACAACAAAAAGAACAGGACGAAAAATCTTTGGTTTACGTCATTACCATTTACATTAAATATATTGAATGGTGTTAACAATTTTTTTTTTTTTTGATGTTGATATCAAATATCTATTTTAATAATAAAACGCAACAAAACCACTAAGATTGCCTTTATTGTTATTACTACACTATTCAGGCTTCCCGTCAATTAATCAAGTACTTCCATTACGGAAGATAAAAATCACAAAACCAAGAAAGATTATTTACTACAACAATATTTACGACGGATTAGATTACGTGCTGGCAACACATGTCATGTCGCGTCATTCAAATATTACGGCATGGCATTGAGACAGAGCTACACAACAAAGGCGCGATATTAACCGTACATTATACATTGACGGCTCTTTATGGCACGTTATATCACTAACTAACACTTTCCAAACAAGACCAGCCATGTACGTCACTGTGACGTCACTCGTCTTCGATGCGGACCGTGGCACGTATTGCCGGTAAAGTTCGCGGTTGACCATTTTTCAACTTTAATACTAAATCTTAGAGGTGAAAATTGGTCGACGACCAACTTTGTTTGGTGTACTTACTTGTCATATTCGTGTTGGCTGCAATGTTTGCCCAAGCTTCCTCCACCATATCCTTCCTGTTATACTGTGGTAGATTGAAGTTATACAAAAATTCATGTTGCTCAATCTGGGCTATCAATTGTATTTCCACCGCCATTTTGGTGAACAGGAATTATCGCGCCGGACAGATGCGTTGTGCTACGCGGCAGCCGGTCACGGCACTGCCGATTGGTTGCCGCGCCGAGCGTGAGCCGCGTCCCCCTCGCGCCGCGCCGCCCTCGTGCCGCGCCGCGTTCGGCCAAGCTCGGCATCACTCGGCATGCCGACCGTGAGCCGAGCCGAGCTGGTGCCGCGGTTATCGACCCAGAGCGAGACGCTAACTACATAAACATAAATACCTATGTCGCATTCGCACGTCACGTCATAGTGTTATCGACGCTAATGTGCTGTTTACTGATGTAACATGATTACTGCAATTGAGAATTGTTACGATTGCTACGATTTTATTAGTTTCTGAATAGAACAGGCCGATGGGTTTTTTTGGATAACAAGAAACATGGAATCGAACCGCGCTCTACCTAACGTATCTCAATGTAATAGAAATGTTTCGCCCAAGTGGGCTTGCTGATTTGGGTAATCTCGTAACCGTAAGAGATCTAGATAAGACGATAAAAAGAAATACCTACTAGTAAAACCGCTGTTTTATGTAGATACTTGTTACTATCACTACATCATCACTACATTATAAAACAAAGTCCTCCGCCGCGTCTGTCTGTCTGTCTGTCTGTTCGCGATAAACTCAAAAACGACTGCACCGATTTTCATGCTGTCCTCACCAATGGATAGAGTGATTCTCGAGAAAGGTATTAGTATATAATTTGTTAAGGTTTTGTATACATTGGCTAAAATATAATGATATTTGCTGAAGGTGTCGAAAAAAAATAAGCCGTCTGGGAGCTTTAGTTTTGGTCGCGATAACTGACATCCACGCGGGCAAAGCCGCGGGCATCAGCTAGTTACTATTGTATTGTATTGTATAACGGGCTGGTGTCGGCAACTCCACGTCAAAGCGCGTATTTTGCGTATCCACCACGCGGGCCCAGTGCGGATTGGTAGATGTCACATGTCTTCGAATTTTTGGTTCTAGGATATGCCGGTTTCCTCACGATGTTTTCCTTCACCGTTTTGAGAGCAGTGGTGATGAAATAAATTACACAAAGTAATGCCGCCTGCCTGGGTGAACCCACGACTTACTGTTCGTAAGTCGGGGCCGCCAGCACTGGGCCACCGCTGCTTTGCCAGTTAGTTGCTAATAAAATAATGTAGTCAGCGGCTATTGTTTTTAGGGTTCCGTAACCAAAGGGTAAAAACGGGACCCTATTACTTACAAAGACTCCACTGTATTTCTGTTGCCGCTAGAACAACAAATAAGTATTAAAAAATAAAACATACGATATAGTAGGTACGGAAACCTTCATGCTCGAGTTTGACTCGCACTTGGCCGGCTTTTTTTTTAATTAAATCTCTGCAAAGAGGTGGTCTGGTCTGCCTTTAATAAAACCTAAATATTTCATGAATATTTAAATTGTGTTTTTAAATTAAATATCATAAATAAACATTGGAAGTTTACCTACTTTTATCAACAAATTAATTTATGTTGTAAATTCAAAAATATTTATTTTGTCTATTTCTAATATAGGCTGTTTTGGGGCTTCATACCTTTGCTTTTCCTTCAACGTCTGCGAAGCATAAAGCAAATTTAACCATAGTTTCATAGAATTCATGACAAAAATAGTTTTGGTTCTAATATTTTATTTCTTCGTACTTACTGTATTGAAAAATGTCGTTTCATACATGTGGGCATTTGTCACTGCAGTACTCAGCTCCATAGCACCCTCGCCTTCACCTCAGTTGTCTATTCCGCGTCAGCTACAATAACAAAGTTTTTCCACTTGTATCAAAATTAACTATTGCAATCTGTCAATATCCGACCCGGGTTCCTAACCTAGGACCGCAAGATCAGTTTGCGGTCACTTTTGTAAGTTTCTGTTTCATCATCATCATCATCATCATCAGCCTATTAATGTTCCCACTGCTGGGACACAGGCCTCCTCTCTATGAGAGGGAATGGGCTATAATCCACCACGCGGGCCCAGTGCGCATTGGTAGATGTTACATGTCTTCGAATTTTTTGGTAGTAGGACATGCCTGTCCTCACGATGTTTGCCTTCACCGTTTTGAGAGCAGTGGTGATGAAATAAATTACACAAAGAATTGCGCCTGCCTGGGTTCGAACCCACGACTTACTGTTCGTAAGTCGGGGCCGCCACCGCTGGGCCACCGCTGCTCCCGCTGCACAGTTTCTGTTTAGTGATCATTATCTCTTCAAAGTTCGAGTGAATCGGTTTCTTCTAGGTTAGCATGCTCCAGCCTAGGCCGAGTCAATGCATAATATCAGGCGGGTTGTGGCCCAACACAAGCCTATCATGTATTTAGAATAAAAAGTAGATCAGTACCTTCGTAAAAATTTAGGTGGCCTAGTACTTCGTGAGGCTTACTACTAACCAATATTGATTGTTTTTTTGCAGAAGATAATACAAACCTAGAAAAAAATAATTAACATTTTATTGCATTTTCTAAATTTTTGCACCCGAATGTGTACCTACTTGATGAAGTTTATGTATTTGTTTTTTTTTTACAGTGGTCCGTTCGGACGTAGACATTTTTTTTCTACGTCTGAACGGTCCATTCGTTTTGGTCCGTTCAGACTAAACACCTAAAAAAAGATGGGCGTATCGGCAAGATTAAGTATCGAACACACATGTACATCATCATCTACCTACACAAAATACCTATCGGGCCACGTCTACGGGACTCCCTGCAGTTTTTTTATACAACATACTTTTACCTGGAGCTGGCCTTGCATAGTACAGAGTCGAAATACAGAGTATTAAAAGTTAAGGGACCAACTTATGTCGGTGTTGTTACCAGTAAAGTGCAGCCTACCAACATGTAAAACTTTGTTAAACTAGGTTTTACGCAACAAAAAAATATTTTTATTTAATTCAATCTGTCTGTGCTGTGTATTGCTTAAATAAAATTCAAAAGAAGTTGTTCAACCTGCAGACTGGTTGAATGGGGTGAATTGGCTTCAGATGCGCTTTTGTATATATAGGTACTACTTACTTGCACTAGTTTCTATTCATTCGTTTTAAATTCAGAAGAAATTGTCAATCCTTAAAGCTTGAAGAGCACTTTTATCTGCGTTTCTATCTAAATCCGTAGATCGATCTTACCTGCATTCCAGATAGAGTCTGGTAACGATCATCGTATTATTCACGGGGAGTTTTTTTTTATGTAAAACTCAAACAGTGTACCTACAAAAAAGTTTCGTCTGAAAAAAACCCTGGAAAGTTAAAATAGAGACTAGATAATCAATAGAAATTATCACTAGGTATACCCCTATGTGGAGTGTAAGGCATGTGATCGTCTATAAAGGGTTTAAAACACCTCTTAACGAAGCCGAAAGGCACTTGTTCTCCCCGTCCGCGTCATTGCGATCATTTTTTTGTTCTACACCATACCTGGGAACCTTCTAGTTACGGAGATATTGGGGGTCAAAGTTCCAACTTTTTGACAAGTTTTTTTTAAATACAAGTTTTTAATGAGAGATTATTACTTTAAACACCTCCACGACCCCCGTACTATTCAATCCAACCATCAGCACAATGTTTTGAGTGCGTTACATTGAGTTCTACCACAAAAAATGATTTTTCACCCCAAAAAAAAAGTTGTTTCCCAGCAATAATTTTTGCGTAAAGTTACTTAGTTTGATGTACAAATTGCTTGGTTGACGGCTTCGTGATGAGGTTGTTTACACCCTGTATATCGTCAAGTGCATAGAGTAATTTTAGAATCAGCTGAGAGATACCATTGTTAAAGATAGGGAATTATTGCCTCATTAGTCTTTATCGTCGTCTGTTACTGGTGATAATTTCTATTGATGTCTCCTCTATTTTAAGGCACTTAACTAATTTATTTGTGAGCCATCAATTTATCATTATCATCGTTAACTTGACATTATCCTAATTTAGCCCGCGTAGCATGACTACCGTAGAAACGAAAGAGAATCGACAAATCTTTTGTTCATTTGTCACTTTAAATGACAGATGAACAAAGGATTTGTCGATTCTCTTTCGTCTCTACGGTGGTCATGCTACGCGGGCGGGTCGGCGCAGCATGTCTTCTTCTGCCATACTTCTCTAATAATTCGTCAGTCAGTCAGTATCTCAATAGTCAGACCCTTTCTGCCATATCATCTTTTAAACTATACATTTATCGTTTCTATATATTGTACCCTTACTCTTTAGGTAAACATCACAGTTATACTCAAAAAACATAATTTGTAAGCATCTGTGTCTCTTAACACTTGTTTAGAGTCAAGTTAAAGAATTGCTTATGCACCCATTTTTATGCAATAGACAAGAATTTGAACGAAGTAAGAACCGTCAACGAAAGCAAAGCAAAGAATTATTCTAACTTTTGACAGTTCTAACTCCAAGCAATTACTACTACTACAGAATAAAAATCGTATCTTTAATAATTACTTTACTCAAGTAATCATTAGGACTTGTTTATAGATACGGTTGTAAAAATCTTTACTTTACCTTTCAGAAACAATTAAACAAATGACAAAACATCTCACCAAATAATTTTATCTGTAATAACTGTCGAATTCAGCGCTGAAACTGGGTCAAAAGGTTTATAGAGGAGTGAAGCACTGCAGCGGAGCGGGGGGTAATGAATACTGTATTAATTGTGAAGCTTTCAGGAATCCTACACCATGAGGCTTAGAAGAGAGGCGAGTAGGGGAGGAGGTCTCCTAATTTTTATGAATACCTAGTTTTTTGTTAATGTAAAACTCAACCAAGTAAAAAAGAATCTTTGAGCATAACCCAGACAGAGGGAATAAAATTGAGAAAACTTATAGGTAAGCGCACATAAAGAGAATCGACAAAAGGGAATCGTTCCTAAGAAAATTGTTTCTCAGGAACGATTCTCTTTTGTCGATTCTCTTTACAAAATACGTAAGAAAGTCTCATGTAGTAGGGGGCGATCCTATTGCCATCAACCGTGCACAAATCCAGACTCCGTGGCTGCTACTGAGAAATTCCTATACACAATTTGCCTGACTCGGGAATCGAACCCTCTACAGTCGCGTTTGCGACCACTGGAGTAACGAAGCATGCCTAATAAATTGTCTCAAAACGAGCCCAATCGTAAACAGTATTTGCAGAGAATACAAAGTGTAAACAATCTGTTTGATAAAACAAATATCCTTAAAAATAATCTTCTGGTTCAGGTTCAGAACTTTGTGTGTAGTCTAGGTAAGTCAGGTAAGTCAGGTTTGATTACCGAGGTGGATAGCCCTAGTTTACCTACTTTCTCGGCTTAGAATAAAATAGAAAAGAATTTTATTTATCAAAACTCAGCCATATTTGACAAGGTTAATTCGGCATGCAAACAATATTATCATTATTTAAGATACATGTAGTTAAATTTTAAAGACCAGATCAATTAATAAAGTATCATTTTCATTCAAGAGTTTAATTAATAAATTATCATAATCATAACAATTTGCATGCAATAGATCAATTAATAAATTATCATTATCAGAATAATTTTCATTCAATAGATTAATTAATAAATTATCATTATCAGAACAATTTTCATTCAATAGATCAATTAATAAATTATATCATTATCATTCAATAGATCAATTAATAAACAATATGATTTTCATTCATTAAATGAATTAATTAAGAAATATTTTTTTCAATACACTTCCTCGAAAAAAAAAGTACTTTAAATGATCCTTGTAAGTAGTAAGCAAGATCAATTCGAAAGTTCAAACGTCCTAGCACAATAAAATTGCGCGGTGTAAGCGCAACGTAAATACGTCGTGTTTTGTATCGAAAATACAATTTTTTGCAACAAGCACAATCAGTTTCATTCCTATGAATGAAACTGATTGTGCTTGTTGTACAACGGGGTTGTTCAGGTCTACACCTGAATAAATTATGAAAATATTATATGTGAAATGATTTTTTTTTATAAAATCGACGTATAACATATATTTAGGTACTGTACGTTTACACCGCGCGCTCTTGACCCGCTCTTGGGGTCCGTAACATAGCTTCGAGAACCATATGTTCGATTAATGGAAAGTCGACTGAACGATTGTTCGAGTGAAATTTATTTCCGTGCCATTTTGATTTGACAAACTTCATGCCTATTTGGCCACTGAAACAAATCCGAAATATTTCCAACGTCATTACCAAATTGCTCTTCACATCCCAATTGCACTTTCTTTAAACCCTGTTACTCCAATTAATGGCCTTTATTCAAACAAAGCTAAGTATAACAACATAAACATAAAATACGTACAAACTGTTCTAGAATCGTCGACAATAATTGATTCTGACGAGTCGACTGCCGACTAATTAACGCACATTGTACTGAGATCCCGTTGATTGGCCGTCGATTCCTGCGAGTACGTCCGCCTGTCATAATTAACAGTTTTCCGACGTACGTAGGTGGTAAGTATCTACATAACTTCCGGATGAGAATTACGGACTAAATAAATGATGATAAAATAGCTTATTAAATACCCGCGGCTTCGCCCGCGTAGCGTTCGGTAATTGTGCCACTGCCATCTGTTTGCCAAATTTCAGCCAAATCCGGTTAATAATTTTTGTGTGAAAGAGTAACAAACATCCGGAGTAATAAATTCCGGACATCCATACATTTCGCATCTATAATATTTGTAGGATTATTACTTTAGGAGTATTTCGTTGAGAGAAAGTGCAACAGAAACGTTGGTTAATATTTTGTCCTGCTCTTTGTGTAACTCCAGGTGCACATTAGGGGACCTGTCCATTATGATAAAAGATAAATAATAAATGATGTTTATTTTGCAAGTAGGTTTTTACAAACACTTTTACAAGTCGTTTTTTAAAACAAGATGGGGCCGGTGTTTCGTACCTGACTACTGTGAGAAGAAACAGCCGAAACAAATTCAGAGGTGCCATTGCCACTATCTATACTGATCATGCAGATCGGCAGTATAGGTAGCAGGCCTGAAGGCACCGACACTTCCCTTCTAGAATAGAACACGGCACTCAAGCAAATCAGCCAACTATTAGGTAGAAAGAAAGAAAGAAAAAAAGAAAAAAGCATTTATTAGCCCGCACGGGACAAAACACACAAAATAAAAATGGTTAAACTAACACTACAACTAATAAAAATTAGACAAAGAGAAAAAAAAAATGTCCTGTACTAGGCCAAAAGGCCCCCCTATCTCAGCATGATGCTGTAACATTAAAAAAAATGTCACAGCGCTGGTATTCTGATAGGGCCCAGAGTGATGCCACGGTCAGATACGGATAAAATAATAAATACGTAAAGTGTAAATGAAAAAATAATACAAATAAGTGAAGAATAAATGAAGAAAATAATAATTACATCTACACCCCACGTAACCACCATGACTTGCTTACTTAAAACTATCAGATAGGTTTGCTCAGCTCACTCGTTTCAGTTTACACGTGTATAGAGAAACAGCTAGTTACTTTACTAACTTATGTAAACAGTTATGAAGTGTCCCATACATTTGTTTGAAATAAAACTGCGTGAGACTCGGTTCAGTTTTTTTATTTAGTTTACAAATACCTATTATAAAAAGGAACACAATGTGTGCCATGACATGGCTCAAAGTTCTAAGGAACAAGGAAACCAAAATGGTTGCCAGCTCGGGAATTTAGCGATTTCCTTAAAATAAAATAAATGCTTTATGGTTAAATTCACATTACCACTAATAACCCTAAGCAAATATGAAGTCATGGATTTAACTAAATTAATCCAGGCCAAAGTTTACCTGTGTGTCTTTCACTCAAATCCTTTTAGCCGTAAAGCTTGATTAACTACTTAACTAACTTTCATGAAAACACAAATATGGTTAACGCTAAAACTTTCAAGAAAAGCTCTAACAAAATCCAATCCATATTTATATAGAAGCCAATTTTAACCACGTATACATACGGAACCGTAATTATCGGTGTGAGATGGAAAGTTCCAGTCGTTTCGGCAACGGGGTCGAGTGGAGTTTCGGTGCAACGTGAATTAATGGCGGATGCCACAAAATACTGGCATTTGCAACTCACTTGAAGTCGGTTCGAGTTTCAGGGTACAACCTTATATAGTAACTGATGATAAAAGTGGGGGATGGGTCGGTGTGGCGTAACTTGTGAGATACCTACCTATTTCCAACAGTGGAAATTTTTTGAAAAAATTACATACAATAACTAACGCCTTTTTTTCCGTGGATGGGGGTAGGCAGAAACCACAAAACGCCACCTCTTACAATCCAAACGCTACCGGACAATTGTATTTTCGATTCAAAAATCGACGTATTTACGCTTTGCCTACCAAACGGTTAGTCAACTTAATAACTAGGTACATAACGGTTAGATTTAAATGATAAACTGTGAAAGAAATATAATACTAGGTACATAATTTAAATGATGGTTGCAAGTGTGCCACGTCCCATTGAGTAACGTTAAAATAGAAAATTAGTTGAATTCCATTAGTCAAGACCTCAAAGGTTAAATCATCCGAAATAGAATTTTGTCGCCGACTGTATTTGTGAAACTATTTTAAGAGGTAACTATATCAGCTGGATTTGCTTTCAGACTGTGGTGATAACTTCAATATTTGGCAGACTAATCATTGTATAAATGCCTGTCTCTGCTGGAAACTTAAATAAATTCTATCTATTCTATATTTTCTCAGTCTATTTTCAGCTTCTATAAAACAAAACTGATAGGTAAGTACTTTAGTAACAAAATAGAAACATACATCAATATTTAGACGGACTTTACTACCCACAAAATATTCAATTTAGTCTGAAAACCAACTCATTCCACCTAGCTTAAATTCAAATATACACTTGAAATTGTGAAGAAAACTCTTAAGTAGGAACTGAATACATACAGAACGTCCAATGTAGCTTCGCCAAACATCTTTTAAACCCGGTTGGGTCGGACCTGTATCGTGGAAAGGATTGCCGCCGAATTATATTTGTAGTTTGAAATACGAATTTCTTTTTCCAAAAAGTATTCATGGTTATTATACATGGTTTGTTTGTATTAAATACTCAGCAATTCAACTTTCCATGAATTTACATAGACTTCTTACAGCACTACAACAACCTATGGTTTCAGAACCTTTTATGGAGGATTCATATCATGGATGTAGATAAAGTCTTGTATGCAACTGTACATAATTAGGTATTAAAGCACTCATGTGATACTATTATCACACGAGGCGAAGCCGAGTGTGATAAATCCACATTCGTGTTTTAATACCCCGCATTATACAACAGTTGCATAAATAACTATTAAAAATCCTTTTTAAGGACTTAAAATGTTACTATAACATCTCACATTTCTTCACATAGGTTTTTAGCACTTACGCGTAATAAAGCGTACTGCTAATATGCTAAATTAAGCTGCTAATACTAATGCTAATATTATGTATCTGCCTGATGAATAAGTCATCTAAGGTTCAGTTTTTGAGGAAGATTCTCTCAGGGGGAATAGTAGAATAATTCAAAATGTAAAGAGGATTTTCTGGATTATTTTTATATTAGGGTCCAGTTTTCCCCTTTAAGGGGATTCTCTTAGGGGGGAATAGTGGAATAAGCCAGTTAGAAGTTAGATAGACATAATGAAATGATTTTGTATTAAAAAATTATAAGATTTAATTTACGATTTTGGTTCATAAGAATGAATTATTATTTTAATAACTTGTAGGTAAATTAAAGGGTTAACAAAATTATTATCCAGGAGAGCACTAACAATTCTTCGGCAAAAATGTTTTAGTTTGAAAATAATGAAGTAAAACTAATTGAATTTCAAGCAAGATAACAACAACAATTTAATTTAAAAAATCTTTGATTAAATGTTGTTAGCTTTAGTTTCATATTTCATTAAAGCAACTCTGAGTTCGAACTAATTTTGAAATAACACAACGAAATTGTCATGAAAAGCTATAAAAAGTGTGAATAATTCATTTCATTCTAACTTACTGTTCTCCAACTTAAGGTCTAAAATTTATTATTTTAACTTTTAAAAATTGTTCTGAGTATTTTTAATTTAATGTCTTTCTTAAATCACTTTTAATGGGTTGCACATCTGTGACCAGGAGAGAAGAAGAGCGAGGAGGTCATGGCTAAGTAATAACAGCCGTTAGAGTCGATCTATAGGTTAAGCCGCGTTTGCCTAGGTTGGTCTGTGGATGGGTGACCACCCATTACATACCGAGTTTTCTCCGTGTCTTGGTAAGCACGTTAAGCCGTTGGTCCCGGCTGTCATTTGTAGATCTTTGCTAGTCGTAACAGATAGTCTGACAACCAGTCTTACCAAGGGGTATCGTATTACCCAGTACTAATTGGGTTGTGTGGGTCAGACAATCAGTTGCTTTATGTAAAATACTGGTACTCCTCTACATCCAGTTCGACTGGAAGCCCTACAGCAACCGTTGGGCAGTAACCCACCAGAAACTACACCCGTCTGGTCGGAGGATTCTACTTCCCAGGCTGGTCCTCAAACCTCCAAAGGCGTATCTCCTTTCGCATATGGACTCCTTATTTATAACAACGTCTGCTTCATGATTGGTAGAGACCCAATATGAAGCTTTGAATAAAATCCGTTAGAAATGTTTTAAATCAATTGAAAAGAATAGAGATTTTGAAGAGTGCAGCGCGGACGCTCATTCTATATTCACGTCACTCGAGAACCTGCAGCAAAAACTAGAAGACACTTATATTTTATTCATAAATTTTAATGCGCACAGAGAAAGTTCCTATCTGCGATAAAAAGGTCACCAGCTATTTAAACATTTTTTTATAACTTATGCACTTTTTATAACTTATGCACTTTTTATAACTTATGCACTTTTTATAACTTATGCACTTTTTACCCGATTGTTAAAGAGGTTATCTGGAAAGTTGGTAACTATAGTAGAAACAGCATTTCACGGGGTTACTTAGTGCTAGTAACATTACAATTAAAAGCAGCAACCAACAGAACGTCACGCCTGTAATCGCCAAGGGGCTAAGCAGCGGTGTTCCCTATAGTACAATCACTTTTCGCCAACAATGTATAGAGAATGAGCCTATTGTCAAGTGTTTTTTTTTTAATTCTTATTTTTATTTTGTTGTGTGCACTTGCAGCTTAAGCCAAATAAATATGTTTTCTTTATTTTCTATAAATTGGGCACAAACCCAGGCTCTGGGCTGCTAATGAAAAATCCTGGTAGAAAAACGCAAATTGAACCCAGAATCTCATGCTTTCCAATAACGCTTGCAACCACTAGACCAACGAGGAAAAAAGCAACATCTAGTCTACCTAACGAAGTAAGTACCTACTAGTCACAATAAACACTGCACTTATGTCTTAAGGCGACTAATGTCTGAGGCAGAACACCTTGCGCCTCCGTAGACCAGAGAATGGGCAGCAGCGTTTTCTGTTAGTCTTTCATCACTGCGATCTCCAATCCGCCTGCCAAGCGTGGAGATTACGGCAAATTCCTCCCATCATAGGATAGGCTTATGTCCAGCAGTTATAGGCTGTTGTAGTGTAGTAGTAGTAGTTATGTCTTAAGTACCATTATAGCTTAAGCACTGGGTTCACCTGCGTAGACTTCGGTAGTTGTACCACAGGATCGTACTGCCAGGATAAATATGATTAGATTTTGACTCGTCGAGATTATGGTGTTGAGATTATGATTGTTGATCTTATGTAGGTACCACCCAAGTGTAACAGGGGTAAAAAAAAACTTCACGTGGTAGGTACTACTGGATCGCTTGGTAGTTCTACGGGTTTTTTTACTACTGATGGTAACACTGGTAGTACTACGGGCAATAAACCAAAGTATTCATGTGTTCATCCAGGTTATAAACTATCCGTGTGCCAAATCAGTTCAGTGGTTTTTGCGTAAAGTAGTGATAAACATCCATCTATCCTCACAGACTTTCTCATTTAAATAGTAAGATTACCTACGGCTAAGCTTCTGAGTCGAACATTGCCTTTGCATTTCAACTCACTCAGATATCTTTTCTAGATTCCAACTCAGCATTTAAAAAAGTAGCAATCAAATTGATTCAAGATACGTCATTGAAAACCGGTGAAACTCTGTAGCCGATAAAAACCCTGGAGACACTTAAACCCTAACCGCTTGGCCACAAATTACTAGCCAGGATCCGTCAAGACAAGTCGTTGTGCAATTCGACATTCAAGCTAATTTCATAGTAGTGCGCAAGGGGTACCTTGCCAAGAAAGCCAAGAAAACACATGCCAGTAGGTATACTGGCATGTGTTTTCTTGGCTTAAGCGACACGCGCGTGACACAGAAAAATGAGAGAGTGGTTTTAGACTAGCGGAATTTTTTGCGCGTCTAAGCTCGTTTCGGTTTACGCGCTTACACGCGCGCCTCATTTTGTGCTTCATAAAACCGAACGTGCGTGAGCGGGCGCCTAGGAAGGCGTCTCTCGCGGCTCGCTATTACACTCATACGAGTTGCTTGTGTAGTAAATTTGGCGACTTACTGTGTAACAAAAGCGAGACTACGTGGCGACGCGCCGAAAATACGCGAGGCACCGCGACGACGCGAACTACCATGAAAATTACAAAATGTAAAGTAAGGCACAAGTGTGTCGCTCGACGTAAGTCGCGTCGCCTGAAGTCGTGGACGAGGCAGATGGTCGACGAAATCTGTGGGGACCCGACTTTAACCCTACCACTGCAATTAAACCTCTAGATCCGATTGCTTCGTGAAAAATTGCTCCCGGAGGAAGTCTGTGACGAGATTCATGTTTCCGGCTCTGCAGTCTGCAGTTTGTGGGTTTTTTACTTCCATTCTAGTATTTATCGTGACGATTTTATTCTAGAAAGGTCTTGATGATTTCGCACCCACTATCTAGGATAAAACTTGTTGAAGTGTCAGAATTAAACTTAAAAAATTAATCGACGCTATTTTTTTTTAATTTTGCAATTTAATATATTTTTTATTTTATTTTAATTAGTACTCAAAACATTTGCACGCCATAGTATGTGGCAAACATGTCTGAACAAATCTTTATTTTATGTCATTCTACATGCACTTTTTATTATTGTATGTGTACACATGTTTATGCAAATAAATATATCTTATGTTATCTTATCTTATCTTAAACGTTTTTCAAGTGATCCGATTGGTCGTTTCATTATTTTCACATCGTAACAGTTTTGAGGACCATTTGTTAGCTAGTTATAAGCTACTTAAAAAAAAGGAAGGGTTGTATTTTCGCACATACACGAAACACACTCACACGTACTTACACGAAACACCCGCACATTTAGTTGCATGCTTCAATTTTGTTTTTATAAATGTTTACTTTCGTTTTTTCTTTTTTTTATCGTTGTATTCTTGCATAGCAGTCAGTTAATTATTATGACAATCTGCACTTGTAACACGTACCAGACCCAATTATTACCTAGGGGATCGAAACTGTGTCTCCTAAACACAGGCTATTTTGGCCTAGCTGGGAGGACAGAGCTTCACCCACCGTATTGTAGAATACAATTCTGTGTTACCTGCTGTTTTAAAAAATAAAAAAAAAAAAACAGGCTGAATGCGGACTGAATTATTCTACGCGTAAGGCCGTTAACCCCAAAACTTTTGACCAAAGTTTTCCCAAGTCTGAATTATATTTAGCATCAGATGCTATCGAAAGGACTTCATAATCTGAAAGTGGCTGCCATTATTTTGAACATATTCAATGTTTGGAAAATAATTTCCAAAACTCTTAAAAACTTTCTAAGTTAGGTATTTTAAGAATTTGTAAAAAATTGTTTTTTCAACTTATAAAATGAGCTGAGCCTACTTCTTCGGTAGGTACCTACTATTAAATAACCGATTGGAGAGTAATGAGGTTTCTGCCCCAGACGGACACCTCAAGCTTTAATTAGGAGCAATGGTGGCCCAAGCCACGCAAGCAAGCAAAACAGGCACACGTCAACGACTTTCACACGATGCAACGTTACACAGAAGTCGGCCTCTGCAGACGAGCCAGCTCAAACTCCATCCTAAAAACTAGACAGCATAGTATGACTCACCCCCCTATATTTGGGGTTACAGTTCGCAGATGGGCCATTCTCATTTCAGCAAACATAAAATGTGCATAGGTGTTAGAAAATATTGAATTATTGTTAAATTTAATATTGCACAATTCATCTAAATTATCTATCCTGATAGGATTTTTATTTAAAACTACAAAGAAGAATCAAGAATCAGCATTGCCATCCAACGTGGCAATGCTGCCAGCCTTCTGGGCACTTTTCCTGTTGACAGCGATGTGGACGAATTTTTCGACGCCCTGTAACCTTTTTTGATACTTGTAAAATATTTTTATTTCTTGTATAGAGTTAGTGTGTAAATAATGTAAATATTATTAGTCTGTGTTTAATAAAAACTACAAAACATAAGTATAATATTTAAAATAATCATCAAAAACTGACGAAGAAGTCACCTCCATGTCGTGTGTAAAGACGATTTAGGATGATACAGACCAAAAAAAAAGATAAGACTATTTCCGATTATTAGTAAATTGTCATCTTGTTTCCGAGCATTCGGTTTGAGTTCGTGTTTAATCTTGTAATCTCGTGAATGTATTAAACTGCAAAATTGGAAATCTTGAAAGTGATATATTGACGTGTAAAAGTGATTTATCCTATTTGCAAAAATAAATAATTTCATTTCATTTCAGTGGCTTATCAATTATAGTCCGTGACTGTATATCATCGTATAAGGTAAAAGTACGTATTCCCGTTAGTGTACCAGTACCCGTTAACATGTCAGTTTTTTTATTATTGCACTTTTCTACCAATAATAAATCAAAGTTTGCGAATGACAATACCTTCTCGGTAATATTTTGTACAATTGTAATGGCAACATTGTCCAAAAAGTTTAATGGCGTCAAAACCATGCGATTACAAAAGTTTGCTCTAAGGAAATATTATGTAACTTCAAAGTTCTGTCAGTGAACTACGAAACCACAACGTCGCATTGATCAGCTTACCATACTGAGACGGATAACGTTAAGCTATGAGTGTTAATTTTATAAAATATTTAAGTAAGTATATTATTTTGCGATATAACCTATAAATTGAGGTGAATCTGATTGAGAAATAAAGATTTTTGGGGTTCACATCTATTGGTACTAACAAACCCCTACTTGACCTAGTACCCGTTAAAATCGTATATTTTTACCGGATATTGGTACACGATCAACCCGGTAATACACGTTGTACCGAAACCCGTTATTGTGTCCTTATTGCCTTGAAATAGGTCTCATTTTCCTTTAAAACTGTAGAACATTTCTGCCGGTTATTGGGACTTGCATTAACAGTTGCATTTAAACCTGACATCGTCCTTATTACCTTGCGTTAAGTCCTCTTTTCCTTCGAATCAATATAATGTAGTTTCTATGTTCGTTGATTGTGACAAGCCGGTTTCCGAAAAGACTTTAGCACCGTGGACCGCATACATACGCTGCGGCAGGATATACAGAAGACCGAACAATATAACCTGCCTCTCTGTTTAGCGTTTGTGGACTACGAGAATGCCTTCGATTCGATCGAGACCTGGGCTGTACTGCAGTCTCTCCAACGGTGCCAAATCGACTATCGGTACATCGAGGTGTTGAAGTGTTTGTACAAAAACGCCACCATGTCAGTCCGACTTCTGGACCGAACTTAATTTTTCATTCAAATCATAAAAATGTCTTTTCTTTGGATAAGCCCTTTTTTATTTATTTTACACAGATATGCAAAAATAGCATTTCGGTGAACTTTAACGTAAAGCAATAGAGTTCAAATTTGCGGTGGAAATTACCGGATTCATGAAATTAACGTGGAATTTAACGTTTACTAGTACAAATCTACCGGGTACTGGTACAATGAACCCTTTGTTTAGTTTTTTTGTATTATTGTTAAATTCATACTAATAAAAAAAAATACACTAAAACTAGTTTAAATTATCTCCAGAAATTAAGGTTTTGAAAAAAAAGGCATTTACGTTTAAAATGTCAGTTCCATGTATGTCATCCACGTGGATTTCATGGATTCATGGAGGTTTTTTTTTAGTTTCCCAGCATTGTTTACACTATGTACATGATTTAAAGGATTATTTTACTAACCTTCTATGGATGTTGCTTGCCCGAAATAAAAGTAAACTATTATTCAACTGTCATTTATCACTAAGTGTTGGGAAAAACGGACATTAGTTTCGATTGAAACATATTACCTCCCCTTACAACCTTGAGGCAGAAAGGAGTCAATTCATAGGTCCATAACGTGCCGAAACGCACCGAAAGTGTTTGTTTAGGGACCTGTTGTGAATATGTTTGGATGGACATGTGAATTTATGTTGAAACGTGGAAGTAGGCGCACTGGATGGGGCAGAGAAATGAAATCGTTTGTGTGCTGTTTAGAAATATAAAGGGCCATGGTCCAAATGGGTGTAATTCCAATAGAATTGAAATATATCGCCAGTTGTAGCTCCTATTAAGCATATAATTTAATTTATCTACACCCATGCTATAAATCCTCTATAAAAGTATCTGAAACAGTTAGCTTATGGCCAACATTAAAACAGCCAGTGTCATAATAATCATGATAACACCCAAACGGGTGTTATAATGTTGTACTAAATTTCATTATGCAACTCGTTTTAAAAAAAGAACATTGTCTAGCACGTGCGATTCACTACCACAGCGCCGTAATAAAAAAACAACTTATAGGTTAATTCGAAGTCAAGTCGAATCCCGCCATTTTTGTTCGATATTAGTATTGCATTACTTTGTTGTTTACAAAAATGAGTGATAAGTATAAGCTTTGTGTATTTTAATAATTGTACAATCCAAAATGTAAATAATTATATTATTACCTATACATGGTTTGTTTGTATTCAATACTCAGCAATTCAACTTTCCATGAATTTACATAGACTTCTTACAACACTACAACAACCTATGGTTTCAGAACCTTTTATGGAGGATTCATATCATGGATGTAGATAAAGTCTTGTATGCAACTGTACATAATTAGGTATTAAAACACTCATGTGATACTCGGCTTCGCCTCGTGTGATAAACCCACATTCATGTTTTAATACCCCTCATTATACAACAGTTGCATAAATAACTATATTTAAAAAATCCCCCTTCGAACTATGATTACAGATAGCTCGGTCTCAAAATCAACCTATGTATATGAAAAACGTAAAAAAAAACCAGCAGTTCAAATAATAACTTCTAATAGTCACAGCTTCTTTACTTTCACTATAAAAGCACAATATTTAAATAATAAAATAACAACATTTAGCCTACTCTAATCTAAACTATAAAATAAAATAAATAAACAACAGTAAGTACCTATATTCTTTAATATTGCGACTAGTAGGTATTCTAAATTCGCCGAAACCCAGAGCTTTGGTTCAGAATGATGTCCTGAATATAGTTTTAGCGTCGCTCTCCCTTCCACCTGAAATTTTAATTCATTTTGTAAAATAATGTAGATATATTGGCAAAAAATATACTTATAAGAAAATGCATGTTGTGTTTTTCAACGGAAACCTAATCGTGACTAGGTGCCTATAGCGCCGTCGGTCAGCCAGGCTACTCATTCGATTAGGGGTAGCCCTAACCTCCTCCGGCAACACGGACTTAATTGATTTATTAAAATCAAGACGGGTCACGTCGTTTTTGCCCGCGGCTTCGCCCGTTTAGATGTCGAGAAGCAAGGTAGATAGCTACCTATGTGATGAATATAATCGAAATTCGTTTAGCCGTTAAGGCATAAAAGGACAGAATGGCAGGCATGGAAGACATGAACATACAGAGTAACTTTGGCGTTTATAATAAGTCATCTTCCTGCTCCTCTCCATGTTCCTTGGGGTCGGCGCAACACGTTTTATTATTCTATTCTTCTCTGTCAACCGCCATACGCTATCATTTACTGCTTTGGTATCGTTCCTCACACAGTCCATTGGTCAGCTGAATACCAGTATTTTACGCGGACAACTCAGTTGATACTGGGTAATACGGTACACCTTGATAAGACTGGTTGTCAAACTTTCGGGCCACTGACTACCTGTAACAACTGTTAAAGATCTGCAATGGATAGCCGGGACCAACGGCTTTAAGGGGTTTCCGGTATGTAATCAGTGGTCACCCATGCACGAACCAACCTAGGCAAGCGCTGCTTAACCTGAAGATTGAACCGAGCGGCTGTTTTTATTTAACCACAAGCTAATAAAAAATATGAGGATTTTTTATTTACCAGCTCGTTTTATTTACCAACAGCGACCATAATTCACAATATCCTTCACCGATACCGAAAAGTATTGCGCTGCAAACCACAATAACAAAAAACTATGAACAAAATCACATCCAGTACAAAACTAGATCTGTCTACAAATATGTAGTAGCGGCTTCTCCTGAAACAGACACACGTTATTGTCCCAAAAGGCTTTTTTACAAGAAACACCCAGGAATGCTCACAATTCGTGAAAAGGTATTCCAGTAGCATTTTTGGATATCCTGTACGTGTAAAAGGCAGGTGTAATTGAGAGCATCAAACAGCGTCTCTATTGTGACTGAAACACAAAAGCCATTTATTCTGAAGATGAACTATGAAACTTGGCATCAGAAACAGGTAGAACTCGTTCGTTTAACAAACTCGTATGCGACTTCAAAAGGCAATTAACAAACCACGTAGGTATTCCTACGAACCATCTTACAGAGGTACAGTAATTAATAAATGATAAATGATATTAAAGTATTAACATTAAGATGTTCGATTCCCAGATCGGCCAAAGGGTTATAGAATTTTTCCATCACGAATTTCTCAGTAGCGGAGTTTGGATTTGTGCTCCGTTGATGGCAATAGTTGATGGCTCGCTCCTTAAAATACGGGGGCTAACCGGTAGAGTGTATACTCTAGGTACACCTGTACACGTCAAGTCAGTCATAGACCAAAAGTTGTTCAGTTTCATGGTCTGAAACACGAGAAGTCTTCCTGTATCGAGATAAGATCGGTGTCGTGAGTAAATGTTCTGAACTTGGGTAACGCTATGTAAACAAACATTGACCGATCTATCCCAGCAAGCGGTGATATTGAGTTTGTACCGGCCTTGTCCACAAACTAATTACTTCGGACTACGGTCTAGCTTTTATCGCTCAAATTGCTTCCAATCACAAACTTGTACTAAAACAACAGTTTGCTCAGCGTTGCGAATCAACTACCGATGCTATTGCGTAATTGCTTAAAGCCGGCTATAGACGAAAATTATGCATGCACAATATTGCCTGTACAGTCAAACTGTGCAGGTATGCATGAACGTGTGTAGGAAAAAACTGTACAGTTATCCTGCCATGGCCTGCACATGCAACCTAGAGAATATCAAAAGATATACTTTTTCGCTTGGTTATGCCTGCGCGATGTGACTCCGCAGGCTTATGTAACCGAGCGTGTCGCAGGCAAGGAATTTCGTATGAAAGTTCCTTAGTTTTTTAGTTGCAGGTTGCATGCACAGTTATCAGTTCTTTTATTTTTTTTTTATTAACCAGTAATAAACCCACACAAGCAAACATAACATACCATCGTGTGATGCCGGTTATGGCATGCTTGCAAATGAGCCAACCGACCGACTTGCAGTTACGTATGACTGTGTCCTCTATGGACCTCGGTTTTGCATGAAGGTTTTGTTTGAAAGCACATTTAAAATTGTCATGCATAATCTATCGTCTTATGGCTAAATTTAAAATTGATTCGAAATGCAGTTTTGTTTGAATATTCATAATTCACACCTCGCTGTTTCGACGTCAAAAAGGTGCTTTAGTTGTGGTAATTATTTTAACAATATGGTTTATACGGTGAAGGAAAAATTTGTCTAGTTATAAAAAATCGAAGTCAAGTGACATCACTTCACAACCGATTTACTGAAATCATTATCAAGAACTAGACATTAGTTTCGTTCTAATTATTTTTGAACTTTATAAGAACCATATTTCTTTTCAGCGTTTTTAAAATATCAATAATTTCGATGAAAAAGAATTTTCAATTCCCTCTGTAAACAAACAATGGCACAACGGCCAGTCTTCTACAGCACTCAGATTACATTTCCGATGAATTCCGGCAACGAATATAAAATGCCATTGTCAGTTTGCAGCTGCGCTTTTCGGCGAAATTAATTTCATCCGCTTTTCAAACTTTTTCGTATCGTATTCTCTTGCTGAAGTATTATTATCATTTATTTCAGGCATTAACCCATATAACTCAATACATACTTATTACATAAATTACACTATAACTAATTCACATGACATTGCATTATTAAACTTAAAATTGCCAAGTAAGTATAATCAAAGTTAAAATCCACATTTAAATCAACATCTTTAAAATCTAAAATTAAAATAAAAATCATAATAAAATCAGAATTAAATTCAAAATCATAATAAAATCAGAGTTATTATTATAGTATTAAGTATTCTGAAAAGCGGCACACTGCCAGACAAAGCTTTAAATTCAAACATTTTATTTTTCATTATTTTTTTGGAGAGCAAAGAAACGATGGATGGATTGTGTGAGGAATTATATGAAAGATAAAGGTGTATGTGATATCGTGACGGTTGACAGAAGAGAATGGAAGAACAAAACGTGTTGCGCCGACGTCGGCGCACAACAGCTGGAACAAGAGCTGGAAGGTGATAAATGATGTTAATTTTGCAAGTAGATTTTTACAAACACTTTTATACGTCATTTTTTTTAAACTATATGGGGCCGGTGTTTCGTACCTGACTACTCTGAGAAGAAACAGCAGAAGCAAACTGGAGGTCATAGTCTCTTTTGAAGTCCAGACATAATCTTGCTCAATTCACATGAGGACTATGCAGATTAGTGTTTGAGATGGTCTTTTGAAGAAAGAACCACACAGATTTGAGTGGACCTGTCCAGTCAGTGCAAGCATTTGTCAGTTATCGTGTAGCTTGACTTATAAATCAAGGAGCTTAACGAAAATGAGATGATAATGAAGATTTTGCAAGACGGCTTAGATTGAGTCCAATAAACATAACATCACACCTGTAATCCTCTACGGGTTAGGCAGAGGTGTACCTAAAGTACACCTACATTTCAAGAGTTATATTTAAGTCCCATGTAATAGAGGGCGAGTTTATTGCCATCAACTGGGCACTAATCAGGACTCGATGGCTGCTATTGAGGAATTCCTGATCGAAAAACCCAATAACGATTTGCTTGATCTGGGAATCAAACCAAACCTTAACCTTGATTAGCAGTAAAGCTTGTGGATGGCACTAACCACACGATAAAGAAGTGCTGAACAGCATGGCACTATAACAGGTCTACAGCAAACATTTATCACACTTCAGTACAACTTATCTATAAATGTAGACGATATTTAAAGCTATGTCTATATATGTTTAGATCACAAGGCCAAACAAAAGCTCACAAACATCTTCTGACAACCATTTACCGTCCACAAACTTAATCACACCATCCTCACGGTCACAGGTATTTAGTGCTCAACAGCGTGAAACCATAACTGGTCTACAGCGAACTTAAAGTTATATTTAGAGAACATCACAGGGCCAAAAGAAAGTTTCCAACGATCTTCTGCTAAACGTTTATACCGTCCACAAACTTAGTCCCACGGTCATGGATATTAAGTGCTCAACAGCGTGACACTATAACAGGTCTACAGCGAACATTTGACACACTTTAGTGAACCGATGGCCGACGAGACGGTATCTATCGCGAGTCGGCCGTGTTCCGCTAAATTAAACGGGACGGAACCTCCCGTGGAGCCGGCTGTATTAACACCGTTGTGTATCATTGCAGCGAATATCCAGAAAATATGATAAAGATCAATAAAAAATGATAATAACGCATACTTTCTTTCGAGTCCCTAAAGGAGCACGAACGTATAATTTATTTGCGAAACACGGAGAGTTGTGGCAATCCTTGTTTCAAATAAGTTAATTTTTATTTATTTTTTTCGTTCTCATAGTATATTTACAATTTACAAATTTATTAAAATAAACTAAACTAACTAACTTAAACTAAAAACTTAAAAAATGGCGTCAAAAAACTCCTCAACACTGTCAACTGGTAATGTCCCCAAGAGACTGGCGGCGTTACCACGCTGTATGGCAATGCTAAAGCCTTTGGGCAAGGTAAAAGCCAAAGTAAATAAGTTAAATAATCATAATAATTTTCACTTAAAAGCTCTTTGTACACTTCTACTACTGTCTTTCATGCATTTCCTAAACGTAACTTAAATTCGGACGATTTTTTATCTAAAATACAACTGTGCTTTATTTTTTGCGCCCAGCGCAATTAGTACCCGTCATAGATATAGATCAAGGATTGTGTGAGGAATGATATTACGTGTAAATGATTGCGTGGTGGAAGAAGAAAACGTGTTGCGCCGACCCACATGGGAAGATTATGATGAAGCATATTTTAAATCAAGTCTAGAACGTTGTCAAAATGATGTGCGACACAAGTATTTCTAATTTACGTTACATTAATTCCACGCTTTCGTGCTAGGCCCACAGTACTTAAAGTCTCTGACACACTCAGCTGGATCGAAGCTCCCGCAAACGCTAACGTTTCACACAACACTACAATTCTTCTCATTACCAAGTCTACGTGGAATGTCGTAATGATCCTGAGAAAGCCTGTAATATGCAATTAAGTGTAATTGCAGAATGGTGGCAGTAAGTCGATAAGGGTGTCATAAGTAAGTAATGTAATTGTATGAATATCTAATTGAATGGAATACTTCTAGGAACTAGTTTATTATCCAAAGAAAACTTGCCTGCGCACGTTGTTGTTACGTTATTTTTTTTTTACTTGCCTTGTTAGTTAGAATTTCAAACCAGTTTCCTCCAATCGATTGATCTGAAAATTTACACAGACCTTTGGTTTTCGTGACAATACATTTTTATGACAGATATGACTTGATCCTGCAGCCAGGATTGGGTCTTCACGAGAGAACTCCTCAACGGTTAAAAGCGCGGACACGAAACTTCGTATAGGAACGCGTTTAATTTTGATGGATAAACCTATTTTTTTTTCATAATATAAAAGCTTAAAAGCAAATAAAAGCTTTTTTTCTAAGCCTCTATTGTCCCACTGCTGGACAAAGGCCGACCATAGCCTTTCTCTTCTTCTTCTTCCACTCTTCTCTCCGTTCGGTTTTCTCTGGCCAATCTCTCGTATACGCCTCGAGGTCGTCACACCCGTCCGCTGAATAGTAAAACTTGTTTAAAAAAAAGTTTTATGAAATAATTGTATTGACTATTATTAACCAGGGCGCGATGATTCAATGTCGAGTAAAATTTTAAAAAGAAAACATGTTACTCCGGGGTTAATTTGTCATGTTTCCCTAAAGACTTTGGGAAACCCGAAGGCTATGCCTTGAACTCTATTGACGAAACCAACCTCGTTTCGGTTTAAAATAAGTTCTAGCTTTGTATCAACTCGGGCGCACTTGATTACAGAATTAGTCCAAGAGATGAATCGGGGATAGGACCCTATATTTGTCATCTAGTTTTAAGGTGTTCGTCTTTATCTATCGGTGTGTACGTCTGCCGGTTCCCGCCGCCGCTTCCTGACACCCACCTCGTCTTCCGTTGCACACTTGGTCTCACAGTTCCTGCTTCTGTATACTGCTACATGTGCTGTATTCAACTGCAAACGTGAACGCGATCGTTAAGGTTAGCCATTCTAGCGCTACACTGCGATTGTAATTAATTGTGTAAACATGTAGACAAATATGTGTTTTTGGAAAATCAACTTTAAATCTACACGTAAAGGAAACTCAATTATTTTTTATGACTTTATCAATAGTAGGTAGCAAGTAATCATTTTGAAATAACTCTATTTAATACTTGCAAAACGTTGATAGAACTAATCTCAATTGTAATAGACTTTACATTTGTGCCGTATTCAACAGCAAACGTGAACTCGCACGTTAACGTTATGCAGCCCCTTTAAAACCTCCCCCACACACTCGCGTTTCTGCGTCTCTGCGTGTCTGCACAAAACGCGCCTGTGTGGGGGGGAGGCTTTAAACTCAATATCGGTACTAAGGCGTCCTGTAGTTCC
This sequence comes from Xestia sexstrigata, assembly GCA_941918905.2. Classification (NCBI taxonomy): domain Eukaryota; kingdom Metazoa; phylum Arthropoda; class Insecta; order Lepidoptera; family Noctuidae; genus Xestia; species Xestia sexstrigata. The sequence goes on along the minus strand of OW799217.2, from coordinate 6,305,774 downwards.
AGTATTTTCGGTGTTAAGGTATTTTGTGTTAAGGTTATATGTGGGACGTTGAGATGTAATATTTGGTGTGTTGGTGTTACGTATGCCTACTTACTGTATGTGCCGTGTCATATTTTTTTTCTTTTTGGATTTTAATGAAAGTAATGCAGATAATTATCGCCTGCCCCGTTGGTTTAGTGGTCTCAACCGCGACTGCTGAGCATCCGGGTCCTGGGTGCGATTCCTGGGCCAGGCAAATTGTTATTGGGTTTTTCCATCAAGAATTTTTCAATAGCTTAAATAATAAATATATTTATGCCCGGAATTAAATGGAACTTAAACATAACTGGTGAAATGTGAGTGTACTATTAGGTACACCTCTGCCTAAGCCTTTGGGAATTACAGGCGTTATATTATGTTAATTAATGCCAGTTATTATATTTTATGGCCTTCAAATTTCACGTGTTTTAACTTACTCCGAAGAGAGAATAAATTTTACATTATTATCCATTCTTAACCCCTTGATGGCTGAACAGATTTAGATGTTTGTCCCACAGGAATACCATGACCTATGTTAGGACATAACATACATTTGTGCGTTCCCATAGGGAATATTTCCCGTATAATTATATTGTCCCGGGATAATTTCCGAAATCACTAGTCTTTTATAAAAAATCAACTGTTACCATACAAAACTAACTTTATAAAATGCGGTATTATTTTCTCGTACTTTCCCGAATACATTTCCAAAGTTCCCACGCATGTATTTAGTAAAGTTGCATAAATTCCCGTGAGTTATATCGGTGCACTTGCACGGTTATACAACTACAGCATAACTTTGTCGGCGATATTCTCGTACTACGACTGCTAGTTCACACTGACTGCAAGACTTGCGAGCTAGGTTACCTTCGAAAGAACATCATCATATGCCTAGCTTTTTCTCAACTGTGTCGAAGACGGCTTCCAGTCTAACCGGATGCAGCTGAATACCAGTATTTGACATGGGGCAACTGCCTATCTGACCTTCATAATCCAGTTAGTATTGGATAATACGATACCCTTTGGTAAAACTGGTTGTGAGACTTTCGGGGAGATCTTTGATTTTTCCTTTCAGGTAGTGACCTGAAAGGAAAAATCAAAGATCTACAAATGACAGCCGGGACCACATCAGATCGTGCTTTTCGAGGCACGGAGGAAACTCGATATGTAATGGGGGTCACCCATCCACAGCCCAACATAGACAAGCGCGGCTTAACCTGAAGATCCCGAGTTGCTGTTATTATTTAGCCACGAACTCTTCGAGGTTACCTTTGACAGATCTGTGTAAATTATTTAGTACAGTTAAGCAACCCTACAAATAGTGGAATCTGGATGCAGTCAACGTCGATGAATCGTGATAAAACTTACTTTAAGGCTGATGCTCCAGGGTGCCAGCGAAATTCAAATTTTCTTCAAATCATCAATACAACCCTCCAAGTTCATGTAACTCGTAAATTGAATGACTTTTTTTCATGAAGTATTCATTCAATCGAGTTACATGAACTTGGAGGGTTGTATTGATGATTTTGATGATTATAATTCTGTTACTACATACGTCTTACAGCTGCGAATAATATTTTCTTCTTCTTTAATCAACATACAACCTAGCACTGGCCTGCAAATTACAAAAAACGTAAGAAAATTTGAATTTCGCGGGCTACCCTGAGCATCCACCTTAACGTTCTTCAGCAAATAAACTTCGGGCAAATAAGACACATTCGTGGTATTTGAGATCCATCAAAACTATTATTGGATTAATGGGTTCCATAAATCAATTAGCATTATCATCACCTTTCTGCCCTTATCCCATGTTACTTGGGGTCGGCGCAACACGTTTTTTCTTCCATTCTGGTCTGTCAACCGTCACACAATCATTTACACCTGTTTCTTTCATATCATTCCTCACACAGCCCATCCATCGTTTCCTTGGTCTTCCTCTCCCTTTCCATACCTTTTTTTTTTTCCGGATGGGAAATCATCAAATGACTTCTCCCGCTCTGGGCGGAGCAGGAGGGAGTGTCAGACTTTTACTGACTAAAACCCATCCATTTTCCTTCATCGCCCTTTGTGTTCCGGGGCCACGGTATCTCTTTCGAACAGTCCCGCGACCCCGGCAGGCATCGGTCCTTGCGGACCCCTTCTTTTGTGCTGAATCTCTTTGAGGCGCGCGTGGAACACGAACGCGCCGTCGACACGGCCTGTCGTCATGAGACGGACGGACGGCGAGCTAGCCCATAGCCCACCGTCCACAAGCCCGCGCCTACGGTGGCCGGGGGCCACGTGGTGGCCGGAAGCCACGTGGTGGCCCCCGACGCCCGGGGCGTCTCCCGCGGCGGCCGGGACGCTGTGAGGTTCTCTCCCTCTCACGTTCCGCCACCTCCTTCTCTAGCATTACTGCTTCGCAGAAGGAGGTGACGGCGTCCCATTCCGTCTCGCTCCGGACCATGGCTTGCACCAGGGACCCTTTCCATACCTTACGTGCGATTCGTCTCTCCTCTTCACATGACAGTCAATTCTCTTTAAAGTTTGCCGTAACTGGTTCAATTTTTAAACTTCCTCTGATAAACTCATTACTTACTTTATCCATTCTTGTCACACCACGCATCCACCTCAACATATAAATCAACTAGCAACTGTTCCCAAAACGCGATATGCTTAGCCAAGTGCCAAGTGCTTAGTCTTTTGTGGATAACTGATGCAGCAAAGTCACGTAATACGGCTGCCGTTTAATGGTCAATTGCCCATATAAGTTACATGATAGGTGATTTGGCAGCGTCTGATCACTTGGCACACGTCTCTATATTTGCGGTATTCTTGGCCAATTCGTGTTAGGTTGCGGAGCAATCAAGTGCTGTACGTCCTATGCTAGCTTTGATTATTGCCTGTAAAAGCTTAAGAAGGCGACAGGCGGCTAGTATCTTAATGCTCATTTCTGGAGCGCGTTGTGCGGCGCGTCGCGCGACGCGATGTACGTTTTTTCCATTTATGGAGAGGCGGCGCGTGCAGCGGTCCGCGTTACCACACGCTCAAACACAAACATATGACAAAGTACGATGTTGTTTGTTTATGGAGACGCGGCGCGTGCTGCGGCGCGTTGCCCGCGGCGTCGCACGCCGCGTTATGTCATCATGTCACGTCATGACGGATTTCAAATAGCCATAAGCTCTTTGTGTTCTTCTCGCGAATAAATATAAAAACCAGTTTAGTTCGCATAAGTTTATTGAATAAATACTTCTGTCTGTCAGTGCAACTTACGAATAATAATAATAATAATAAATATCGCTGGACATTACACACAGCGCCATCTAGTGCCACACTAAGCAACGAGGCTTGTGTCGTGGACACCAGATAGTTGATATACTACATAGATACTTTTTGTTTGTAAATACATACTTATTATACATATAAACATCCATGACTCGGAAACAAATGCCCATGCTCATCACACAAACATTTGCTCCGACCGGGATTCGAACCCGGGACCCTAAGAACGTAAGGCAACCCTTACTACCGCTGCGCCATACGGGTCGTCATAACATAACATTGTTATCTAGTGTTTATGTGTTTATGCTAGTGCTAGGGTTGACAACCGTACTATAATATATAGTATTGTACTATATTTCGAGTCTGCGTACTATCCCAAGTAACTCACCACACCTACCTTAGATTAATCGTGGACAATCGTTTTAGCTGGACTTTCCACGTGGACTCAGTCTGTGATAAGTTGCGGGCTGTGCTGGCAAAGTTTTACATATTGAAACCTAAAGTTCCGTTCAAAGTACTACTCAATATGTATATTGCCCATTTATATCAATTATAGCTTACGGAATTACGAGCTATGGGCGAACATTTAGATCATACATTGAAAGAATTTTCAAATTGCAAGTTAGACTATTAAAACTGATCGTACCCAGAAAAATAAAGCACCAAAGTAAAGATAATGTCATCGAATTATTTAAATATTGTAAAATTTTGCCAGTACAGACTAGAGTCGACATGGCCCTCTTAATTGAGCAATTTAATAATCAAAGCATTCAAATACCCATATCACATAAAATAATTACAAGAAGTATCACCAGGAATAAACTAATAGTACCCCAGGCCAGAAACTTTTATGGTAGGCGAACAGTAAAATTTCTAATTCCCACAATAATCAATGATATACCTAAATTCATAAAAGATGAAATAAACGTGAAAAACTTTAAACAAAAATACAAAAAATACTATTACAACTGCTTAAACAACATAGTCCCAGGCAATACTTAAATACAAAACACTAATACAAAAATATAAAAACGAAACAACCTGTATGCGTTGACTAGAACCGGCTTTCCTATGAGCGCCCAACAGCTGGCGACTCATATTCAAAACATTACGTGCTACTTACTGATAGATGTTTACGCATAAAACCTACATTAGTACACACATCAAAAGTATCTAGGGATCAACATATATTTTTGCAATAACTTTTCTCCTGATTGATATTAATTAAAATTTTCTTTAAGGATTCATCAAATAAAGTGTTTTCGTTTGTCACAGTAACGATAAACCAAGTCACCTTTGCATTAATAAAGAAATTTGCCATTTTCCTAATAAAGGGATTTTTGACATTTGAACCACTAACATTAAAGTTCGAAAAAAAGACTGAAATAACAGTTTTCTTTAAAATTTTATTGGGTAACTTAAACAATTAATAATCCGTGTTTCTACCGCGAACACTAACAACACAAGAACATCGGTTTGGCATACTCAAAATGAGTTCATCCAAATCACGCTGTGGAATGGCCGCCCATGTTCGTTGCAACAACAAGAAAAGGTCTTCTTGCGACTGGATACCCTCCATATTCGGCAGAGCTCTTCTCTGTAGCATATCCCATGCATGCTCAATCGGGTTCAAGTCTGGCGACTGAGCAGGCCAGGGCAGGACATTGATGTTAGCTGCGGCGAGAGTCTGTCTTACAACTCTTGCGGTGTGCGGTCGTGCATTATCATGCATTAACTGAAATAAGGGACCGATTTGCACTTGTAGAGGAACGATGACGTCTGATACAATCGTCTCAGCATAAATTTGAGCGTTGAGGTTGCCTCTGATCCAAATCAACTCAGTTCTTCCGCCGATCCAAATACCCGCCCATACCATGATGGTTCCACCACTATAAGGATGGACTTCCTGGCAGGATTTTAATCGCTGTTGGCGTCCAGGGGTTCTCCAGTGTCGTATACGTCTTGTATCCGGTCTCATACCAAAACGAGACTCATCAGAAAAGCACACGAAACGCCATTGTTCTTCTGCCCAATTTCTGTGTTCAAGAGCCCATTGATATCGAATCCTACGATTGTGCATTGCTATAGGTGGTACCCTTAGCGGTCTTCGGGAATGAAGGTTCACTTCATGCAAGCGGTTTCTGACTGTTTGGTCGCTAATTAAGTTCCCTGAAGAGTGATGAAGCCTCACGGCTAACATCATGGCGGTTATTGTTGGAGCTCTTCGAGTTAAGATTTGAATGTATCGGTCTTGTCTCCGTGTGGTGCAGCGATACCGTCCTCCATGGCGCTCAGCCACGGTACCAGTGCTTCGGTAACGTGTCCAAAGTCGACTGATAACACTCTGACTTGTATTCAGAGCTAAAGCTACAGTACGTTGCCGGGAACCAGCTTCTATCATTCCCACGGCTCTGAGCATTTCTTCCCTGCTTAAATGACGTCGCCGCTCCATAATAACGTTGGTTTTAATCAGTAGTAGGGAAACAGTAGCACTAATAATGTCTTCAATGCGTTGTATGTTTTTATAGGCAAAATATTGACAGCTTATTTTCATCTTTTACTCGAATTTGATTGAGAGTTCCTGATTCAAATTATGAAATGCACCAAAAAGGATCCATATAAATTTATAAAATCATAAATTTATTACAAAGCCACATCTCAATCTCAAGAAATCCGCATAAAAATGCTTGATCCCTAGACATTTTTGATGTGTGTAGTTACGTACATTTTTACTTATATTTATGTCTAGTATTTTTTAAGCAGTGTTGTTTTAGCGAATGTGAGTACCAATACAAACCATGTCTGGTTTAATGGTACAAAACAAACATAACCTGTACTAAGAATATGATTAAATAAAAATAAAAATAAATACTGTTGAAGAAATATATAGTACGCAAAAATACTATATTTTCACGGAATTCTAACAAACAAATCCTTAATTTTAAAAAAATATGAACGCCCCTCTACTTTTAACTTTTGAGTGAGGCGTGTATCCGAATTCCGAACTGAACGTAAGTATCTATAATCCTTTGTCTTTGGTTCTGAAATTCACAACATCAAAAAAAAATTGTTTTCTTTTGTTTTGGGATTTTGGTGATTAATTTTTAAAATAGATGTTGTTCTTTCTTTTGAGAAGTTGAGGTCCGAAATATAAAAATTAGGAAAGTATAAATATAGCTATTTGCTTTTATTTTAGACAAAACACATTGTTAACAATTGCAAGAAGTGCAAAAAAAATCTTTGTCTTTTTTTGATTTTTCCAGAAAATACTATATTTTTTAGAAGTGTACTATATTTTTTACAGCTTATTTTGAAAAATACTATATTTCGCCTAAGAAATCTTGGCAAGAAGAAATCTTCTTTGTAAACGCTCTCATACATTGCTATATGTTAGAATTATAGGCCAGCGCCGCCCGACGCGACGCGCGACGGTCCGCGTCTCCGTAAATGAGCCCTTGGTCGGCTTAAAAACTGTGCGTTTCGGGGGACTCCTGCCCTTATCCCAATTTATTCGGGGACGGCGCAGCTTGTCTTTTTCTTCCATACTTCTCTATTACTCTTCATTTCAGCAATCACCTTCTTTCTCATTTCATCCTTGACACAGTCCATCGTTTCTTTGGTCTTCAAATAAAAATGTTGAGTATAAGTACTCCACGTCTTCTACATTCCTCCACATCACATGTCCATACCACAATTACCACACAACTCTTCAGTCACCGGCGCCACTTTCAACCTTCGTCTTATGTACCTCTTATTCCTTATTTTATTCATTCGTATTACAACACATTTCCGTTTTGGATGACTGTCTCTTCATCTCTTGTAAAGTTTGGCGTTCAATAAGTGCTGATTGTTAGCCTAATTTGAATGAATAAATGACTTTTGATGTTGATGCTTCATATGTTTCAAAATTCGTCTGCTCGAGAACGAAAATTTCTGCCAATATTTGGTTTGTGAGTGTGTTACGCAATTATATATATACACACATCAAAAATGTCTAGGGATCAAGCATTTTTATGCGGATTTCTTGAGATTGAGATGTGGCTTTGTAATAAATTTATGATTTTATAAATTTATATGGATCCTTTTTGGTGCATTTCATAATTTGAATCAGGAACTCTCAATCAAATTCGAGTAAAAGATGAAAATAAGCTGTCAATATTTTCCCTATAAAAACATACAACGCATTGAAGACATTATTAGTGCTACTGTTTCCCTACTACTGATTAAAACCAACGTTATTATGGAGCGGCGACGTCATTTAAGCAGGGAAGAAATGCTCAGAGCCGTGGGAATGATAGAAGCTGGTTCCTGGCAACGTACTGTAGCTTTAGCTCTGAATACAAGTCAGAGTGTTATCAGTCGACTTTGGACACGTTACCGAAGCACTGGTACCGTGGCTGAGCGCCATGGAGGACGGTATCGCTGCACCACACGGAGACAAGACCGATACATTCAAATCTTAACTCGAAGAGCTCCAACAATAACCGCCATGATGTTAGCCGTGAGGCTTCATCACTCTTCAGGGAACTTAATTAGCGACCAAACAGTCAGAAACCGCTTGCATGAAGTGAACCTTCATTCCCGAAGACCGCTACGGGTACCACCTATAGCAATGCACAATCGTAGGATTCGATATCAATGGGCTCTTGAACACAGAAATTGGGCAGAAGAACAATGGCGTTTCGTGTGCTTTTCTGATGAGTCTCGTTTTGGTATGAGACCGGATACAAGACGTATACGACACTGGAGAACCCCTGGACGCCAACAGCGATTAAAATCCTGCCAGGAAGTCCATCCTTATAGTGGTGGAACCATCATGGTATGGGCGGGTATTTGGATCGGCGGAAGAACTGAGTTGATTTGGATCAGAGGCAACCTCAACGCTCAAATTTATGCTGAGACGATTGTATCAGACGTCATCGTTCCTCTACAAGTGCAAATCGGTCCCTTATTTCAGTTAATGCATGATAATGCACGACCGCACACCGCAAGAGTTGTAAGACAGACTCTCGCCGCAGCTAACATCAATGTCCTGCCCTGGCCTGCTCAGTCGCCAGACTTGAACCCGATTGAGCATGCATGGGATATGCTACAGAGAAGAGCTCTGCCGAATATGGAGGGTATCCAGTCGCAAGAAGACCTTTTTTTGTTGTTGCAACGAACATGGGCGGCCATTCCACAGCGTGATTTGGATGAACTCATTTTGAGTATGCCAAACCGATGTTCTTGTGTTGTTAGTGTTCGCGGTAGAAACACGGATTATTAATTGTTTAAGTTACCCAATAAAATTTTAAAGAAAACTGTTATTTCAGTCTTTTTTTCGAACTTTAATGTTAGTGGTTCAAATGTCAAAAATCCCTTTATTAGGAAAATGGCAAATTTCTTTATTAATGCAAAGGTGACTTGGTTTATCGTTACTGTGACAAACGAAAACACTTTATTTGATGAATCCTTAAAGAAAATTTTAATTAATATCAATCAGGAGAAAAGTTATTGCAAAAATATATGTTGATCCCTAGATACTTTTGATGTGTGTATATGCTGATGAGAATTTTGGGTTAAGTAATCTCGAACCAGTTTGTGATATTTTGCTTGAAATATTATATATCTGCCTAGACTGCCTCATTAGTCTAAAGGTCGCAAGTGAAATTGCTGAGCATGAGGTCCTGGGTTCGAATCCTAGGTCGTCAAAGTGTTATTGGGTTTTTCCATCTGGATATTTTCAGTAGCAGCCACGGGAGGATTTTACATGGGGTTTAAACACATAATTGGCCAAATGTGGGTGCACTATTAGGTACATAACACCTCTGCCTAATACTTAGAGGATTACAGACGGGATGTTGTGTTTATGTACACACATCAACACGGTCTAGGGATATTTTTAAAAAAGCGAATTACTATCAATGTGTTAATTATTTATATGACATGTATATATTTAAAAGATACGTTATTTAATATTCTACCATTTTTTAATAATGGTTAAGGTATAGATTAAAATTTCAGGATTGTATGGAAAAAAAATGAAGCATAGACGGAAACCGTATATGAATGAACTTTTAATTTGTGAGTAAAAACTGAAAAAAAATAGAAAAATCATTTAATTTGTGTTTATAAACTTGAAGTTAGTAGTCTGAGAAAGCGCCCATGATGTTCATAACACATCGGCAACGATTCGGCATGCTCAGAACAAGGTTGTCAATGTCTTGCTGCGGAATATTGTCCCATGTCCTTCTGAGGTGCGCAAAAAGTTGATCTTCTGTAGCCAGATTTTCAGGAACTTCCTTCAGAGCTCTTCTTTGCAGCATATCCCACGCATGCTCAATGGGATTTAGATCTGGCGATTGAGCAGGCCAGTCTAAGGCCCTAACATTATGTGTATGTAACCAAGCTGCTACCGTTCTCGCAGTGTGTGCCCGGGCATTGTCGTGCATGAGCAGGAAATCTTGCCCCATTTGTGTTCTGTGGGGCAAGATTACGGGCCCCAGCACCTGTTGGACGTATCGTTCTGCCGTCATATTGCCCCGCACCCAAACGAGATCCGTCCGTCCTCCAAGACGAATTCCTGCCCAAACCATAATTGTTCCTCCTTGGTATGGGTGAACTTCCTGAGGGTTCTGGAGACGGCTCCATCGTCCAGGAACTCGCCAAACACGCGTCCTTCGTGAATCTGGATGGAAGCCGAACCTGGATTCATCCGTGAACAGCACATTGGACCATTGGTCACGGCCCCAGTCCACGTGGTTCCGAACCCATTCTAATCGTCGTCCACGATTGCCTCTCCGTAAAGGTGGGACCCGGAGTGGTCTACGAGAGCGTAGATTGCTTTCATGCAGTCGCCTTCTTACAGTTTGGTCACTCACAAGCACTTGGTGTTCCACTCTCAGCCTTTGGACCAATTGAGTCGCCGTTGCATTTGGTTGTGCTCGCGCAGTAATTTGCAAAAATCGGTCTTGTCTTGTCTGATGCGACTTGGCCCCCGGTGCCTCTCCGCTACTTCACCTGTGGCACGATAGCGTGTCCACAATCTTGAAATTACATTTTGATGGGTCCCTATGGCCTCAGCAACATTACGCTGAACAGATCCAGCTTCCAGCATTCCCACAGCTCGTAACATCTCCGCCCTCGTCAAATGTCGGCGTTGCATGGCTACAATACCTCAATTTTAACTTTATCTTTCGTTTAAAAATGAAAAAAAACTGTAACTAAACGTAATTCGTATTGTTTTCTAAATTTCGCACAAATGAAAATTCCCTCTCCTATACATCAAGACATTTTTATGCCACCGAAACAAAAGAATTTTCAAAAATTTGAATTTGGAATTAGTCTGAGATAAATTACAAACAAATCGGTGTATAAAAGATTCCAATGCGGCCAGTACTTTTCGAGTTATATAATTGAGTATGAAATATCCCTAGACCGTGTTGATGTGTGTATTATATTCCTTTCGTTGGTTACACAAAGCAGCAGTATTTCGCATTATTAGTATAGTACACCTATGATCTTAATACAGGAGCGGCAAAGTTCGGCGCGCGGCGGGAGATTTTAATTAGGAGCGTCTACAACTTTCTCAACGGATGAAAAGTATAATTAACACCATGTCATCTAGTGCCTGGGCTTATTTTTGGAATATATTATGTAGAAATTGCCCTGAACGCCTTCAAGCCTAGAAGGATTAGACAGAAGTGTCTGGTAAACCTCCATTTCGACATAATTTTCAGGCACAGGATGTTTTTTCATGTGGGACAAGATGAGAAAATCTTTAAACTTTCTAAGGACACTTTATGAAAACAGTTTTCTTTTTTTTTTCAAGAGTGAGTGTCCATAATAAATTGCGAAAGTGAGCAAATTTTTTTCTTTTCTCTTTTTCGGTTAAGGAACATAAGAAGGTATTGTACTAAATATGTTTTTTGTAAGAAGTTTTCGGGACTGCTACTTAGTCTAAAGATCATATTAAAAGCACACAACAAACTTCAACGAAATACACCGCATATACACAAAGCTTAGGCAGAAGAAACACAGAAAATAAATACAAAGTATATTTACCTCGATTTAATGTTAGCATCGTCAAAGTCCTGTTTCGTCGGAGTTTGTTAGGCGGTAATATTTCAAAGTTCGCGGAACCACTGCCTTGGAAATATATTCAGTAGCCAGACTTGTTATACTTAGGTATACAATTGCGTTTGATAAAAATGGTTCGAAGAATTTACCATGATGTTATTGCTACAAAAAAAGGCGGTGCTTGGAATTTGTAAGCTTTTCTGGATCCCTTTAACTTAACAGACGTGTGGCTGGGAAGTTTGTCTCGCCACTTTTTCTTCCCAGCTAAAATACTAGGAACTGGCAAAGAGCCGGCCGGTTTTGGGGGAATGTGTGCTGATTTTCAGATTCAGTTTTGGAGTCGGAGAGATATTTACCGTTCGATATTCCCAATCTTAGGGTACTTATTTACACAATAATGAAATAACTATTTCAGATAACCGGTAGGTATTTTACACTTTGTGTGTGTTTTAACGTTTTTGGTAAATCTATGCCATTTTCAATGTTTTTAAAGCATAATTTCTAAAAGATCTGTATTAGTACAGGATGTAAACAGACACCTGTACACACACACAATGTTCTATTCTTGTTTGTGTTCGACCGTGTTGCAGCCAATCACAAGCCCCTTTAGTGTAAACAAAAAAAGGATAATTAAAATGTGAGTTGAGAAAAATCAATTAATCAATATAATAAATATCTCAATAAGTAGTCCTCATTAGTTATCCTACTTGTTGAGAACAAGACATCCTTAGTTACCTGTCAATAACTGTAGTTTGGAAGTTTCAAATTAACGCTAACGAACTTCTTAGTTCGCAACTTGTTTGATAGTTGGGATAGAAGCACTTGATTGAGAAGTTTCTAATTTTAAATGGAAATATTGTGAATTTATTGCCCCGTTGTCTGGTCGAAAAATGCTACCTACTGCTGAACATGACGTCCAGGGTTCGATTCCTAGGTAGGGCAATGTGTTATTAAGTTTTCCACAAGGAGTTTCTCATAAGCAACCTAGGGTCAGGAGTGGGGCCCGGTTGATGGCAATAGGCTCGCCCCTATAAAACCAAAAGATAATTGGCGATATGTAGGTGTAGCTTCTGTAAATTGGTACACGTCTGCCAAGCCCTTCTGGGATTCCTGTCGTTAAAATTATGTTATAATATATGCCGTGAGTAAGCTTTAAAAAAAAACATTTATATCTCTTATTTAAAATGTCTGACGCCTGTGCCTTAAATATTCTGGGTTGGGGTTGCCAATTTCAATAGTACGTACCTGATTGTTAATTGAATCAAGATGACAATTAACCATTTTGTTGATCCTCTTGGGATTGCTCTCCAAGACATGTTCAGAATAATTTATTCATAGAGGTCTCAAACTATTAGGCCAAAGGACAATGAAGACACAGATCTTTCGAGAACAGGGGAAATGTGGGTGTAATATTTGGTACATGTTACCTATCGGGGTTATGTTATGTTATCTTTCGACAAAAAACTATAGTAATAGGTGTATAAACCAAAGGCACTTGTATGTCATTGCGATCATTTTTTTGTTCTAGACCATACCTGGGAACCTTCTAGTTACTGAGGTATTGGAGATCAAAGCTCCATCTTTTTCACAAGTTTTTTTTAATACAAGTTTTAATGAAATTACATTACTTTAAATAAGTATTTAAAGTAATGTAATTTCATAAAAACTTGTACTTGTACTTGTTGATGGATGCATTGAGAAGAACGGGGGTCATGGAAGTCCATGACCCCCGTTCTTCTCAATGCATCCATCAGCATAATGTTTTGAATGCGTTACCATAAAACTTGATGTTACACTCCAAAAAACAAATTCGTTTTCCAGCAATAATTATTACGAAGAGTTACTTAATTTAATGTATAGAATCATATAGATTGCTTGCTTTATTGACGGGTTCGTGAAGAGTCCGATAACACCTTATATTTACTGCCATTTTAATTGAATCAGAAAAACAAAACCTTTTGGAGCAAGAATCAGAAAACGTCAAAATAATTAAATCCAATTGCGTCTGACATCACCTCCGAGTCAATGAACCGAAAACTTCAATAAATACAACATCCAGCTTTGACAGTTTCCACTGAGCATCAAGTTCAATGACCCGTAGATCATTACCTAGTTATGTACCTATTCTTTGAATCTATAGTATGCGCACACGAAGTATGTTTCACTTCGAGATTCAAACGTTATTAAGTCTTTGAATCTATAGTGCTCCGTCAAGAATAACCGGTCACTTCGGAATTCAAACGTGTGTGTTAGGTTGTCCATGAAGGGTTGCATATTAAAAAATCAAAACTTTCTCGAGCAAATTTCAAAAGAACAATAAACGAAATAACAAAATTTAAATGACCAAATGTTTTATTTAGAAAAATTTTAGAATCCCAATGTATGTGACATCAAATGAACGACTAATCAAAAGTTAGGTTAATTTCTTCTTTAAACAAAATGGCTAGGTTAGGTTAGGTTAAAACTGTGACCTCCTACGACTCCAGAAACGACTTGCATTAATATAAAAAAGAGATTGTTTTTAGTAGGTTAATTAATCGAACACGAGTGAAAACGAAAACGCTTCAAACAGTTTGTAACATGCATTCAATTAAAAAAATTATTATCTAAGTTCTACCCGCATTAGTATGACGCCTATATAATTTTATTATCTAAGTTCTACCCGCATTAGTATAAACGCCTATATTAATAGTATTAATTTATCCAGTAATCCATTTTGACCTTTAAACGATTTGGTCAATAGTGTAATAAATAATATAAACATTGATATTCCAGACTTTGGTCAGCTGAACTTTTGATCAAATGACCATCGTTATTTTAAACTTTGTTGATTTATACGTTATTCTTTTGAAATTTGCTCAGAATAGTTTTGATTTTCTAATATGCAACCCCATGAAGGTGCTCTTCCGCAGCAGCAGCGGGGTCCAAGTCGAAAGCTTTCCGTAAAGGCGTAGATGGTAGATGGTGCCACATGAATGATGGTGGTTGGTGGCCTTTTTTTTTCGTGTCGGAAATCATCAAATGACCCCTTCCGCTCTGAGCGGAGCGGAAAGGAGTGTCAGACTTTTACTGACAAAACTCATCCATGTTCCTTCTTAGCCCTTTGTGTTCCAGGGCCGCGGTATCTCTTTCGAACAGTCCCGCAGCCCCGGGCAGGCATCGACCCTTGCGGACCCCTTCCTTTTTGCTGACATCTTTCTAAGGGCGCGCGTGGAACAAGAACGCGCTGTCGACACGGGCTGTCGTCATAAGACGGGCGGACGGCGAGATAACCCATTGCTCACCGTTTACAGGCCCGCGCCTAGTGGCCCCCGACGCCTGGTGGATGGTGGCAGTGCTGTAAATTAAAGCTTCCAATACTGCGGCCTTGTTTTTTTAGATATTATACGTACCCGAGCAATGGCCTACTTATTTCATTCAGGGTGATAAAACACAAGGACCTTGGTGTTGGTGGACCAATTATCTGGAAAAACAATACATGGACCCTTCGCCTATTATACCACCCACTGTGTCTCAGTCACTAATATTCAAACGCAAGTTCACTAGTGCAAATGCACAAATGACAGGCCTATAAAATATTGCCTACTTCTAGACCGACCAGTCACGGCCTGTCCCGGCTGATCTTGTTACGTCCTTATTACATCGACGGCCGGCTATCGGTAATCCGTGACGCCATACGATATGTCCAATTAACGGACATGTTACTTTTGAAGGTCCTCGTAGAAGGTAAGCCAATTAAAACTAGATTTTTTTGCAGGCTTTTTTTTCGACGTATTCTTTTAATAATGTGTTTTGTTGCTTCTCTATCAAGGGCATGTTATTTTGAGTGCTCGTGAATAAAATAGGGTAGGAAAATGTTTATTTTTAAAGATTTTAAAAAATGTTTGAATAAAAATAGCAGAAATAAAGTTTGAAAAAGAAACAAAAGTGTTAAATCCTATTAACTACAGTTATGAGTAACTGTAGTTAGTTTTGTATAAATACAATACAGGGTTATATAATATACAGGGTGTAAAAGACCTCATCATGAAGCCGTCAACCAAGCATTTTGTACATCAAACTAAGTAACTTTACACAAAAATTAATGCTGGGAAACAACTTTTTTTTGGGGTGAAAAATTATGTTTTATGGTAGAACTCAATGTAACGCACTCAAAACATTGTGCTGATGGATGGATTGAATAGTACAGGGGTCGTGGAGGTTAAAAGTAAAAATCTTACATTAAAAACAAGTTTAAAAAAAAAACTTGTCAAACAGTTGGAACTTTGACCCTTAATATCTCCGTAACTAAAAGGTTCCCAGGTATGGTGTAGAACAAAAAAAATATCGCAATGACGGGGAGAACAAGTGCCTTTCGGCTTCGTTAAGAGCTGTTTTACACCCTTTATAATATAGGTTGTATTTGAAATCAGGCTGACCGCATTCCTATCATTTTATGTATCCAACATTGGGCTGTATGACATTCTCCCAACCTGTGAATTGGCGTATCTAGTACGTACGTGCGTACCTAAGATGAATGATGGTTCCTAGGCCTCGCACTTTCGTTGAACCATTAATGTAGTAAAAGGCCACCCCTAATTGATGATTTGATATCATTGCGCGCTTGTGTATATGCATTAATTTAATGTCCCCCTAAAATTAGTGAAAACGGGCACCAAACAAGTAATCACTCAACACATTACCAACGACTCATATCCTCCAAGGCACATTAAACATTAGATCAGCATTCCCTAATTTCGGTCGACCATACAAATTAAAGTACGACATACAAAGTTACGCATTCGTATAAAATATCACCCCATAATCGGGGTACAGAGAAAATTAGCCGTGGAACTGGAATAAACGAGTTGTAACCGGAACAAACCGGCTTAAACCGGATTAAATTGGTTTTAAATGTTCCTCTTTGTGAGATGATGATGATGCGGGCCACGGACGCTTGTCGGGTATTGTTTCAGTTTTTATTTTAAATGGAATGAGTTTTTTGTATATTATAGAACATGCATACTTGACTAATTATTTAAAATATTGTAGAGCAACCAAACTAACATTAAAAAATACGTGAAAATTGACAGACTATTTTTAATGCTCTAATTTTTATTATTATCAAACTATGTACTTAAAATCACAATAACTATTAAAAATAAATACGTCTAACGTATCAAAATGCTAAACGAATTACAGAATTCAGAATTACGTCAAAAAATTTCGTCCGCATCGCTGGCAACAGGAAAAGTGCCTCAGAAGGCTGGCAGCATTAGCTTAGATTTTTTGGCAAAAAATGCCCCCCTCTTATCGCAATATCCAAGCAGAAGGCAATCGGAACCCATGGCCCTTGTGTTCCTAACAATAATTGGAAAAGACTGATTTAGATCCAAAATAAAATAATAAATCTTTTGAGTGCAAGGCATACTCGTATCATCAGACTTACGAAAATGTACGAGATCAAGAAACGAGAAAGAAAATACATTAGACTGATTTGTGTCTCCATGTGGAATATTCTCCGAAATAAAAAAACCTATTTATTTCTCAACGAAGATAAGATAACGTGAACACAATACTATCAAACGGTTTAGCGAGAAACCGGGCAAGTGAACGTAGTTTGTAAACCATCAAACGATTGTAATTGCTTTCCATTGTACCCTTCTATCTATCATCAAACGACTATGTGTCCTCTTTGACGATTGTTTTGTACTCTTTGTATTTGGATACACGTGCAAAAAATATTATATTTATCATAAAGCAGTTTGGGAATTCTTTTTGGAGTACTTTGAGAATAACCCATAGATACAGTGACATTCAAAACTGTTGATACAAAGACTCATAATTGTTAAATTAAGAAGGGAAATTATCTTAATTTAAACTGCCACGCCACGCTGTTATTCTATATCGGATATCTTCCGTTCTTCAAATTATTGTGAGCTCACCCAATTTTAATCACGGAAGATATTCCGTAAGTAACAGTGTAAGTTTAGTTTTAAACAGTGAAAGCTTAAAACAGTGTTGGAAATTAAATGTATGTATTCTATTAGGTAAACATCTGCCTTACCCTTCGAGGATTACTTGATGATTAAGGGGAAGCTTCATCATCATCATCATCATCATTTCGGCCGAAAGACGTCCACTGCTGGACATAGGCCTCCCCTAAGTGTCGCCACATTGACCGGTCCCGTGCGACTCGCATCCAGCGGATTCCGCAACCTTCACCATCGGTCCACCTAGATCCTTCCAACGCAACGTTTTCCGGTTCGCAGTCGCCACTCCAGAACTTTTCGGCCCCATCGGCCATTTGTTCTGCGAGCAGTGTGCCCTGCCCACTGCCACTTAAGTTTGGCAATTCTTCGGGCTACGTCGGTGACCCTAGTTCTCTTGCGGATGTCTTCATTTCTGATTCGATCACGCAAGGAAACTCCGAGCATAGCCCTGTCCATTGCCCTTTGGGTGACTTTAAGCCTTCTGATGAGGCCCATTGAGCGACCACGTTTCGGTCCCGTATGTAATCACTGGCAACACACACTTGTCATAGACTTTCGTCTTGAGACACTGCGGTAAGTTGGACGAGAAGATACCGCGCAACTTCCCGAACGCTGCCCAGCCAAGTCGGATTCGATGGGTAGGTGCAGCTTGGTGTACAACAAATCATGAGTTCGATCCCTCCCTGATCGTTGCAGTATTGTCCAACTACCACTACGATCAATTTGGCTTGAAGAAAGAGCACAAGAAAAAATAATAGTAATGTGAAACAGCCTATAAAGTTAAAGAGATGCGATCGTTAAATTGTAGAACTAATCTGTCGTTTTTCATCAGGCAAGACCAAGGTTTGAAGGTTATGATCATTATCATCGCAATCTCCTTTTCTTTGCCACACTTTCCGACCGACCAAAGTTATAACCGAACAAAACAAGCAAACTTTTAAAAACCCCAAGATTATCATCACTTTCGCCCAGCAACGGTACACGTCACTTGAATATACTTGTAACAATAACAAGTTCACACTATTCATCACCTTGCTCAGATAACTATATAACAGATTTGCGATCAACACATAGTAGAAGAAAAGAAAACGTATTACTCGAAAGTTACTTCATTCAGAATCACGTTGAGTGACGTTCCAATAGCTGTGGGGATGTGGGCATCGCGTTTATAAGGCGGCCTACAAACCAAGTAGTGTTATAATGTAATGATACATTGCTCAGGACCATGAAACATTTAGCAATGTCCATGGACATTGAAAATGGGATATTGAGCATGTCATCATTATCATAAGCCTACAGCAGTCCACTGCTGGACATAGGCCTCCTCAATCGCACGCCACTTAGCTCGATTCTCAGCAACTCTCATCTAAGTAGTTGCTACCAGCCACCCTGCGAAGATCGTCACTCCACCGAGCCTTATTTACCATGTTAACATGACAAATATCCCAATGTAACATGGTTAATATCCCGCTTTTAATGTGATTCATGATTGTGTGTAGACAATTTAAAAAATGAATACCTCTTCAGATGTCATACAGCAGCACTGGCCGTAAGTAACCTGAATCGAACTCAACGACACAATTGAACAATGCAATAGGGAATATGCATGTAATTTAATTTTGGTTTAAATATTTTTATTTCGAATCTTCATTGGCAGGACATATAATCTAAACCATTATTTTAGTAATTAATGTCTTTATAATTATTAAAAATTAAAAATAAAAGTGCTAAATAAGCGAGCGAAATTCAAATTTTTAAAACGCATCACCATTGGTTGAAGCGAAACGTGACGTCAAACACTTTAAAAACAAGTTCGTACTGCTTACATTTGTATGGGATTGCAGCTCTTTGGTTTTTCATGGTGAAATAAGTAAACAACGAGAACACTTGTTAGTAAACAATGGACTGGGCTGTCACTGGATAAAGCGTGTGACGTCATCAACAGAGCCCGCGAAAATGGTGGCGTTTAAACAGCTCAAAATTATTCTCTATTTTAATAATTTTTTTTTACTTAATTAACTTCATTTTTAATCAGTATTTATATTTTTCACTATGTTAAAACGTTGTAAACAGTGAATTAAAAATATAAAATAAATACATGCATTCTGCGATTTTTTTTATTGTCGCGAATAACTAGTGCCAATTGTGAATGAAGTGTCCAGAAATGAATTAAACTAAATAGTGAAAATTTTGTTACCAAAACGAAGTAAAAACAAATATCTAGTCGCAAACTACACAAAAGAATCTCATGTGTTTTGCCCAAAGTAGAATGTAACACGTTTCGGTGCACCCAGACGCGACCCCACCCACAATCTCGCTCGCGTGGAAAATATATTCATGACGTCTAATTCACTTCTCTATTCCCACGTCTCTTTTTACTCTGCAATTGCGATCTAATATTACATTGTATATTGTCGAGTTCGTAGGCGACGAAGATTTGTCGTAGAGTGTCTACGGCGTAGCTGCTACGAAATGCTTCGCGGATTTCTGTTGAAACTTTTTTAGTTGTGAAGTCATAATAAAATATCGTTTATTTTCTACATAGATTTTTTTTTAAATATGTCTGCCACTTTTATTGCTGGAAGACAAAATATAATACCAAATATAATATCGCCTAACGAGAGATAGCCTTTTTTTTTTTTTCGGATGGGAAATCATCAAATGATTTCTCCCGCTCTGGGCGGAGCAGTAGGGAGTGTCAGACTTTTACTGACTAAAACCCATCCATGTTCCTTCATCGCCCTTTGTGTTGCGGGGCCACGGTATCTCTTTCGAACAGTCCCGCAACCCCGGCAAGCATCGGTCCTTGCTTCCTTTTTGCTGACTCTCTTTGAGGCGCGCGTGGAACACGAACGCGCCGTCGACACGGCCTGTCGTCATGAGACGGACGGACGGCGAGCTAGCCCATAGCCCACCATCTACAGGCCCGCGCCTACGGTAGCCGGGGCGTCTCCCGCGGCTGCCGGGACGCTGTGAGGTTCTCTCCCTCTCACGTTCCGCCACCTTCTTCTCTAGCATTACTGCTTCGCAGAAGGAGGTGACGGCGTCCCATTCCGTCTCGCTCCGGACCATGGCTTGCACCAGGGCCGGACGTGAGAGGTCGCCGCCGCCAATCGCCACTTCGAGGACACAGCGGTGCTCCGCCCACGCGGGGCACACCTCCACCGTGTGCTCCACCGTGTCCTCCGGTCGATCCTCGCAATGGAAACACCCGGGCGTTTCCTCCCGCCCGATTTGGTGCAGGAACCTCCCGAAACGACCGTGTCCGGAGAGGACTTGCGTCAGGGGGAAGGTGAGGACGCCGTGGCGTCTCTCAAGCCACTCCTCAAAGAGGGGACTTGCTACTACTACACTACCACTATTGTGGCGTGCCTTGCACGAGGTTGCGACAGTCACTCTCTCCATGTCGCCATGAGATCAGGCCGGAAGTCTGTCCACCGCGCAACAATTTGCCGCGGCAGCGGAGTTTCCCCCCGGCGTAGCACCTCCGCGCGCCATTCATGCAGGCGCACGAGGACTATCGCCTCCAGATCCCATGGCGACGAGAGATAGCCTTAGACAAAATAATCCATAGATTCTTTATTTATTTTTTAACACCCTTGCTCGTAAAGCTGATGTAATTCCACCGGTTTTAAATATGTAAAGCGGGTCATAAAAAAACGCGTGTGTTACCAAAGCAAATAGTTAAGTTATAGTCCATACAAATTCCATAACAGTATTATTTGCCATTTCAAATATGGAACTGATCGCCGCAGCACGACTCCAGCTAGTGAGCAGCGTGCTGTTGCTATTCAAATTTCGAACTAATCGCCGCGCGGCGCCAGTCAGTAGGCAGCGCTAGCGCGCTGTTAAAATGGCGGGAAAGAAACAGTGTGCATTCACAGATTGAGTTTATTTAAAATAAAATAAAAAACAGTTTATTCGGTAATTTAAAAACTTGGCTGCATGCTCTAGCGTCTTTGCCAACATTTTCACGCAGCCACGGCAGAAAATAATCCTCGCGCCATTTTTCTCAAATTTTCTTTTCTTTGTACTTGTATTGCGAATACCTATCTAAAAATGACAACTTTCAAAAATGAAGATGAGGAATATATTACTTCAACTCCACCGGATATACTAACAGAAGCGCGAACCGCATGCGACAGCTTGCTGCCGTCAATATCCAAGGACAGATACATAACCACGTATGAAAAATGTTTTTTTTTTCTGTATCCTGTGTCGCCTTCGGCTCGGGCTGAAATTCCGCCTCGCATGTTATAACCATCTTAACGCACTAATATCGTAATGTACTATAAAAGGCGCTAACAGCCACTCCGATTTAAGTACTCCTTTTTAAACATTTTACATAATTATTTTATAGTAAAGTTTATATCAATTTTTTTTTTTATTACTATGTAAGAATGAGTCGTAATTAAAAGTTTTTCTAAAAGCAAGTTTGCATTCGCTAGCGCTATTACAAGCAAAGCTATTTGTTCAAAACTCCGTTTTTGCTGCAAACGCATGAGTTACACTTTAACATTTGATTATAAGCGACCGACTCCTGCTTTCCTGAAATCATGACAATTGCTTTAAAATCTTTTGCGTATGCCGCATTGTAGAAGTAAATACTGGTATTCAGCTGCATCTGGTTGGACTGGAAGCTGACCCCAACATTGTTGGGAAAGGGTTAAGCAGATGATGATGATGAACGCTGCAGTCACACACATTCAGGAAAAGTGGCTGTAAATGCATAGGTTTACAGTTTGATCGCTGTGAGAATGCGTTCCTGACAGGTCGTGAGCGAAAGGACGATGTAACTCTGAAGTGGCGAAGAATTTACGATAAACATATAACTATTGTTTTTTGCCATAATAACAAATAATATTTAAAAAAAATATATTTATTTACTCAAACAACATTATTAAAAACGATATCATTAAATCAAGTAACAATAAATGTTATAATTTCACGCTTAATTTATGTACTAACTGACAGACGTCAGAAACGCATTCTCTCAGCGGCCAAACTTTAAGTAGATTTTCCGTCAGCAGTGTAACTCTGTTTGCCAAGCCATGTGTCACAATTATATCTCCGAAACATAATGTTTGTTGGCACACACGTCATATTTCACCGTTTAATTGGGATTTGTCGACGGCATGTGTTACATTTTAAAGCAATTAAACTAAAATATTATAGACTAACACACATTTATAATGTGTGATTGTTTATGAGGACTTACCATATTTTTCACACATAATGTTGGCTTGGCTATATGATTTAACGTACTTATTTTAACATTCAATGATATATAAGTTCGAGCCACTCAAGTAAAATCATCAAAAGTGTGTGTCAACGACACTGACTCATCCTTTTGATGATTTTACTCTAAGTTTATAAAACTAATTAGTTTCATTTTTGAATTACTGTCTAAATACTTCACTCTTTCCTCGAGGCAATTTGAGTGACAGAGTCCTTTTTGCCCACGAAATCACCTAAATTGACAGGAAAAAACAATTTCTCAAGCAGACGTCTCATCACATTAAACTTTCAGATGGAAGCGAGACACCCGTTCCTGACATCCCAACACGACATCCATCACACAAATCCGAGCAATAAATCGTAAGTTTCATACGGAACTGTCAAAGCTTATCCGAGATTAGTGTAACGGCTCAAGGTGTGACTTCCAAACCCTGGCTAACTGCCAGCCGAAGTGAGGCGTTTCCTTTAAATTTATAGCACAACTTTGGCAGCATTTCCTTCACGATTTAGATACGAGTAGGTGCTTACTTACAAGAAAAAGGATTATCTGGTGAATTTCACCTGAGATCCAGCGATTTTCGGGAATAGAATATATTGAAGATTAAAGATTTGGTACATTTGCCTCGTTGGTTTAGTGTTCGCAAGTAGCGACTCCTGAGCATGAGAACTTTGGTTCGATTCCCGGGGCGAGCAGAGTTTTATTGGGTTTTTCCAACAGGAATTAGGAATTTGCCATAAGAGTGGAGAAAGAACCAAAAAACGATCGAAGGACTGTGAAGGATGATATGGCTAGAACACCTCCTGTCTGATGAGATGGCGAGTAATAGAGAAGTATGGAAGAAGAAGACATGCTGCGCTGACCCCGAATAAATTGGGATAAAGGCAAGAGAATAATGATGAATTTATCAGCCACAGACTCTGGATTTGTGCCCAGTTGACGGCAATAGGCTCACCCCGTATTACATGGGAGAAAACAAATGTGATGACAAAATTTGGATGTGCTAATAAACTTCTGCCTAAATTTTCAGGGATTACAGGCGTGATGTTGTTAGGAACATTTATTTTAAGGTGAGATTTTTGCAATCTGGATTCAACCAATGTATGGGCTTATTCCATTATCGTTTTATTTTATTATTTTGCTAACCATAATAGTAGGTACTCTTTATTTATATTGAAGATAACGCAATCATAAAATTCTATGGCACCAAATAACTAGACACAAACCTACGCTACAAAATACAGTACCTTGTATTGGTTTTCCAATTCGGCAATTTCGCTCTCAAAGGAATCAAATTAAGATGTAGCCATTCGGGTTAAGGCGCTGACAGCTTCGGACAATGCCGACTGATAAGTTACTGGAACATGAAATAGGCTGTAGTCTATGGTTTACGACCGGTATAACAGCCTTAATGAGGACTCCCATTGAAGTCGTTTAGTAAACCGTACTGAAGATGAAATCTCTAGTAAATATCTTCAGGGTAGTTATCTCAGTCACTAGGCGATAAAAGCAAATCTGAAGTTTATTACTTCGCGTTTACTAACAAGGGTACCCATTACATACGGAGTTTCCTTCATGCCTTGGAAAGCACGTTGCTAACTACTTCATTGTGTATAAATTGACACGCCTAGGTTGGTCTGTGGATGGGTGATAAACCGATTCTCCTCCGTGCTTCGGAAAGCACGTTAAGCTGTTGGTCCCGGCTGTCATTTGTAGATCTTTGACAGCCGTTACAGGTAGTCAGTGGCCCAAAAAATCTGACAACCAGTTATATTTATGTATTTTACCAAGGGGTATCGTATTATAAAATACTGGTACCTATTCATCTGCATTCGGTTAGACTGGAAGTCGACCCCCACTTAGTTAGGAAGAGGCTAGGCAGATGATAATGAAGCTTACATCTATGTTAGTCACGCCGTTCAACAAAACCATTTCCTTTGAATTGATCAAATTGCAAGTAACACTCTCATAGTTGCAAAATACACCACAACTACCACTCTTGTGTATCATTACAAAAACGTGTTACTAACAACAAAATATGAAACACAATATTTCCCTTTGTACTCACATCCGCTTGAAAATGTCCACGTTTCCCACAAAAGAAGCACCGTGTTCGGTAAGCTATTGAAATTGTATTGCACTTGTAGACTATACAGTCGGCTGTTCTTGATACGGCGGGACAAAAGTCCGTGGGGTATGTAGCTTTGACATGGACGCTATATTCACTGGAACCTATGGTAGACGGCCGGGGAATGAGGACTGTGGCAACGAAATCGGCGATTATAGATAAGTGTGCAGTATAGATATTATGATATGTATATATGCTAGTCTGCCTATGGGCCAAAGTAGCCTTAAAATAAAGAATTTATTATTATTCTGTTTATTCATTTACATCCTTATCTAATTACATTTTTAAGTATATCTTAAAATAAAACGATACAAAAAAAAAACACTTAAAAATATAAAAAATAGTAGTCCGCCGGTGTCGGGAGCAGGGTCCAAGCCACCGGCGGTTAGGGCTGCAGAGACAGGAACCTCCTCACAATGCGAGCCGTATCGAGGAGTACTGCCTTCTGAATCAGGCCCTTGATCCAACCGCCTAAAGAGAGCTTCGATAGATGGTCATCGACGCTCTTGGCTATAATACTACTCTGTCAAGAAAATACCGGGAAAAGATCAATAAAACACAAAATATTAGTTATTCATCCAAATTTATTTTATCACCTTCAAAGTATGCTCCTTCAGAAACGACACACTTACGCCAAATAATAATCCAATCATAAAAATATTTTTTAAATGCTTATTCCAGAATTGAGTTCAGTTCTCGCCGCGAATTTTCCTTTATGTCTTCTACTGAATGAAAACGGGTGCCACGAAGTGGTAGTTTGAGTTTAGGAAAAATAAAGAAGTCGGCTGGAGCCATATCTGGTGAATAAGGTGGTTGCTCGATGGTATTTGTTGAGTTTAGGTCAAAAATCGTTCACAATTGTGCGAAGGCGCATTATCGTGGTGCAAAATCCAAGAATTTTCTTTCCACAAATCTGGCTTTTTTCATCTAATTTGCTCTCTTGAACGCCGCATAACGCCCGATTAATATTCTTTATTTACCGTTTGACCTTCCGGCAAGATTGTCAGTCACTATTTCCTTCACTTTTGCGATGTTAACTTCAGTTGCAGACGTTGATGGCCTACCAGAGCGAGGCAAATCTTCTATCACACCTCGACTGCTTTTGAACGCTTTGTACCACTCATAAGCGCGTGTTTTTGATAAAGTCGATTCACCGTAAGCCTTCTGTAACATTTTCAGTGACTCCGAACACCAAATTCCATTGGCGATGCAAAATTTAGGACAAACTCTTTGTTCGATGTTTTTGTCCATTATGAAATTCGCAAAACACACTAGATATGATATTATTAAAAACAGCACTGTATTTAATTTAATTAACAGATGTAACTCAAACTCCGCGCCAAAATGGAAAACAGTTGTGCTAATCTAACAACAACAAAAAAAAAAAACAAAAAAAAAATTGGAACCATAAACAAATCATCCATTCCCGATACTTTTTTGACTGAATGTATATATATATTATTATTATTATTATAG
The DNA here is from genome assembly GCA_941918905.2 of Xestia sexstrigata. Classification (NCBI taxonomy): domain Eukaryota; kingdom Metazoa; phylum Arthropoda; class Insecta; order Lepidoptera; family Noctuidae; genus Xestia; species Xestia sexstrigata. Next base: position 6,279,622 of record OW799217.2, on the reverse strand, counting down.
CCGCAGTGCATCTGATCTAACTGCAAAAAGTGCTGTAAGGCTAGAGTTAGTAGAGTTAGTAGGGTTGCCATATGTCCAGAATTTCAAGATCCGTAATAGTAGCTGTGTCTAGAATGCGGGTTGACTACTAAAACGTTAAAAATTTCAATAAAATTGTGAATTAAGTTACAGTTAGCCAGCGGCCCAAAAATCTGACAACCATTCCTACCAAGGGGTATCGTATTAATCAGTACCTACTGGGTTGTGGAGGTCACATAGGCTGTCGCTCCATGTAAAATACTGGTATTTAGCTGCATCCGGTTAGACTGGAAGCCGACCCCAACATAGTTATTTTGGGGAGAGGCTATATAGGCAGATAATGAATTTAAAAGAAAAAAAATGCATTTTTTTTCAAACTCCCGGCATTTTCTCCGGCATGAAAATCATAGATCTGGGAACCCTAGGTATAGTCGATCTGTAGTGTGAAATGGTTCATGGTGGTTGGGTTTAAATCTTCGTACTACGTTCTGAATTCGAAAATTTGTTCATCAATGGGAAGCTACATGATCTCTTAGTGTATATTTCTAACCACAGCACGAGCACAAAAGCTAATAATAAATATACTTATTCATAATCTCCATTTCTAAGGCCACAGGTCGCGAAAGTGTCCCCTGCTCTCAGTTCGATATCGCGCCGAGTTCGCTTTGATTACGCTTCTTTATCTCTGCCTACCCCAGTTCCCAGTACCCTCCACGGACAAAAGAGTTCGCTGAATTGTCCCGTAACGACTTACAATATTATATATGACGGTAAATATCTCGGTTTACGAAATACGACAAGTAGGTAGTAGCCTAGGTACTGACCCAAAATACTTTGTAAGGAAACAAATTTAACTTGAAAAAAACTGTCCAAGTGCGAGTCGATGAAGGTTCCGTACCATCGTAGTAGGAGAGCCCCCTTTAATTTTTTTGTTATAGCGGCAACAGAAATACATCATCTGTTAAAATTTCAACTGTCTAGCTATCACAGTTCATGAGATACAGCCTAGTGACAGACAGACAGACGGATAGTGGAGTCTTAGTAATAGGGTCCCGGGACCCTAAAAACAAGCTTTTATTAAAATAACAAGAAGAAAATTATATTTATCCATCAACATTGAACGCGTATATGATTATAAAGTTTCGTCTCCATGCTGTAAACCGTTGAGGAATTCTCTCGTGAGGAGGCGATCCTGGCTGTATGATTTAGTCATGTCTGTCATAAAAATGTATTGTCACCAGATCCAAAGGTGCGTGCAAAATTTTAGTTCAATCGGACATCAACAAGTGCTCAAAAAATTGTTTACAAATGAAGTTGAAAACTTACATACATACGTACGAACAGTGCATGGTGTGGTATTTGAGATCAAAATCTTAGTCACTCGGCAAGGTAGTACATGGGTATGATTTAGTTTAGGGGGACGGTTGGGACACATTCCCAGCAGTGGGTATTTTGTATGCTGCTATAATTTCACAATTCCATATTTTAAGTAAGCCCTAAATTCAATAACTAATCACGATGATAACTACACCGTTCACGCTTCAACGCTCATTATTTTGTTATATTTAGTGAGATTTTTTTTAAATGTTTCAGCAAAGTAAAGTGACTGCAGCGCAAAAATAAACCCCATCATCCGAATTTGGTTAAGAGCTTAATTAACTTTTGTTCAAAGCAAAACAATAGCGCTTGAAAATGCCAGACCGCGTGCAGTCTCAACAATGTCAACAACGAAAAAAAAAAAACAAACGGACAAAAAATAAAGCGCATTTTAGTACCACAATGACTTTATAGCCAGAAAAGCGCTTGTAAGCGTAAGCATTTTTACTTTTAAACACTGACATTCTCCCGCATCACACGTTCGTACCTACCTCGCGATAACCGATTACCGCGCCACTTTCAAACTTCTTCTTAGGTACTCATTCCTTTTTTGTTGTGTGCACGTATGGCATGTGCCAAATAAATAAAGGGTGTAAAACACCTCTTAACGAAGCCGAAAGCCGCTTGTTCTCCCCGTAATTGCGAAATTTTTTTTGTTCTACAGCATGCCTGGGAACCTTATAGTTACGGAGATATTGGGGGTCAAAGTTCCAAGTTTTTGACAAGTTTTTTGTTAAATACAAGTTTTTAGTGTAAGATTTTTACTTTAAACACCTCCACGACCCCCGTACTATTCAATCCATCCATCAGCACAATGTTTTGAGTGCGTTACATTGAACTCTACCACAAAACATGATTTTACACCCCAAAAAAAAAAAGTTGGTGCGTTACATTGAACTCTACCACAAAACCTGATTTTTCACCCCAAAAAAAAAAAGTTCTTTCCCAGCAATAATTTTTGCATAAAGTTACTAAGTTTGATGTACAGAATACATGGTTGACGGCTTCGTGATGAGGTCTTTTACACCCTGTATGTTTTCGTTCTTTTTTCTTTATCTTTTCACGTTACACCACACATCCCTCTTAGCATTCTCATCTCAGCCGCATGCAATTTGCCTTTCATTCATCCCTTCTGTGGCCTAACATTCTGATTCAAACAAGACAGCAGGTCTAGCCATGGTTTTATAAACCTTTCCCTTGAGTTTAAGGGGAACACGGGAGTCGCATATTGTTCCCATGACCTGCCGCCGATTAATTTCTCCAGTTTTAATTATGTACTTTACACTCCGATCTATTTCGCTTATAAGAAAAAATTATATAACTGAGAAATGTAATCATAAGAGAATACATATTCGCAATAGTAAAGTGATATGCTGCCAACACTTTTCTTATACGACCTTACAATATTTCTGTTTGCCTCGCTTTTATTTATTTAACACTAGTACTTCGCCCGCGACTACGTCCACAAATATTGTGCTAGATCGGCTAATATGCATGATATAAGTATAATTTATAGCACCACACCCACACCCACACCACCGCACCCATGAATAATGTAGCTTTCTGCCAGTGAAAGATGTTTTAGAATAGGCATGACGACAGTATCAAAAAATTGCAAATCTATTTAGTCCGCCAGTTAGAGTATTGGAAATTAAAGGACACGTATTTTTTGTTTTTGTACATCAATGAATATTGACCAAGATAAAACGCATCAAAACTCGGGAGTGGGGGCTCGTGCCGTCAGAACTAGCTATAAATTATACCAAGGCGTGACGTATTGAGAATTTAAAAGCGTCATATCTTCGTCAATTTTGGTTTACGTAAAATAAGAAAAAATACGAGTCAAATACTTTTTGATAATCTAACTGACGGAATAATTAGTTTTTTTTTTGTCGTCTTGCCTATTGATTATTAGTTTAGAGATTACCTCTACCTACATACAAACTAACAAACAAAATTATATTACCTCTTTATAATATTAGTAAAAACTATAAATTTCTAGAATATTGAATACCAGCCGTTAAATATCAAGGACAATCTACGTCTACAGCTCGCTTATGATGTCACAATCTCGTCTGCTACAGAATGCCTATTAACTTAAATAAACTTGATATTAGCACGTAGACTTTTTACTTAGCAGCTGACCTTAATATCGGTACACAAGGGTAGGTTATGAAAGCTGAGCGAAAATTAAGCGATGAGCCAGAAAAAAAGGTGCGTACCTAATTTAGGTAAATAGTTGGAGTATAGTGGTGTCGATTTTTTTGTGCACAAACTTAATTTAGGCTATTGCTATCTTTTACTATAAGGCAGTGCGAGAAAAGGACGGTTATAGCTATGAACTAAGTTGAGATGTCAAACTAGTTAATGCCTTGCGCTTCACCGTGTTTTCAGTCGACATGTTTTTACGTTCACCCTTCATTTGTATGGAAATATTAGTTCCAATTTTTGACAGCTCTAAATTAGGTCGATCTCTTTCTAGTTTTATTAGAGAGAAAAAGATAGCAATAGCCTATTATGTTTTGTTGGTGCACAACAGAATCGACACCATTGTCTGCCTTTTTCTTTTTGACCGGATGGTATATGTATGCATTTTAGTATTACTAAATTATTATAAAAATATTACTTGCCTATTTATATCGGATTTTGTGAACAACTTCAAAGGTTTTCATTTTTTGCACGGAACTCTTAATATTTTTCTAAAGTATAAGAGCCTAAGTTACTTCTTATAACATTAGCTATCCGCCAGTAAAACTCCCGTCAAAATCGATCCAACGGTATCGGAGATAGTCGGAACAAACAAACAGACACACAAAATTTAAAAAAAAAAAATGTAATTATATACTTTCATATGCATTCAGTTAAAAGCTGCTATTTTAAAATTACAAACAAACATTTCAATTTTATTTATTTCTATGTATAGATATAGGAAAATATAATTATGTTTTAAAATGAAATTATCCTTACTAAAAGACAGTCGTCCTTACTAAAAGTAGCCGCGTAGCAATGTCTACGGAGTGCTACGTGAGTGGTAGTGCTAGCTGGAGACTTGAAAGTTGACGAATTTTTTTTTGTTTTTTTTTTTTTTATCTTTAACTAGCAGTTCAAAAATCGTCAACTTATTCATATTTACACGACTTTAGAAACAAATATTTCATCAGCCATTGACTTAAGGAAAAAGTATTTAAGGAACCTCGAAACAATTTTGCATGATCTATCATGGACATGGACTATACACGGGACTTTTAACATAACTGGCGAAATGTACACCTCTGCTTAGTGTTATGTTTGCGATATCACGTTTAAATTGATTTCCGAATAAACTAAATATCTATTAATATCTCCCCAATATCAAATGTCATCCGATATTCAACCTTATTGGTATATAGAATTCATAACACATGCATAGGCGTCACAAACAGTTTTGTTTGTACGACGCACCGCAAATTCCATTACGTGTTAAAAGCTCCCAAATTGAATTCCTAAGGCTCTGTATTTGTGTGATCGAACGTTCCGCGATAAGTCTGCAAACAATGTGCCTATATGTACAGACGCTATCACATAAACCTACCGGAAACTGTCAATTTTTCCCAGTCAACCTTGAACCTAATGTTTTAGCGATAAAGTTGAAAATCTATTAAAGAAATTTTACAGATTGTAGTAGCTTTATGTACATACGCTCGTCTATTGCCATCCACGCTGTGTCACTTATTCAGTAATGGCGACTGAAAATTGGTTTAATGTTAAATATACGAGACAGGGCAGTAACTAGATTGTGGAGGAAGTCACTCCATGTAGAATACTGGATTCATCAGCACCCGAGGCCGACTAGACTGGGATCCGATCCCAACATAGTTTTGCTGATGGTTATCACTTGAGTATCTAAAGGATACATACATCATAATACGCCTTTAAACCCCGAAGGGTTAGGCAGACGTGGATCTACAAAACAGTTAAGTACACCCAATAGCCAGATAAGTATATTACATCATCATCATCATCATCATTTCAGCAGAAAGACGTCCACTGCTGGACATAGGCCTCCCCCAAGTGTCGCCACATTGACCTGTTCCGTGCGGCTCGCACTTAGCGGATTTCCCGCAACCTTCACCAGGTCGTCGGTCCACCTAATGGGAGGCCTTCCAACGCAACGTCTTCCGGTTCGCGGTCGCTACTCCAGAACTTTTCGGCCCCATCGGCCATCCGTTCTGCGAGCGATGTGCCCTGCCCACTGCCACTTAAGTTTGGCAATTCTTCTGCCTACGTCGGTAACCTTGGTTCTCTTGCGGATGTCTTCATTTCTGATTCGATCGCGTAAGGAAACTTCGAGCATAGCTCTCTCCATTGCCCTTTGGGTGTTATGTTTATGTTATGTTAATATGTCGTGGGTTCGAACCCAGACAGGCGCATTACTTTGTGTAATTTATTTCATCACCACTGCTCTCAAAACGGTGAAGGAAAACATCGTGAGGAAACCGTCGAAGAACCAAAAATTCGAAGACAACTGACATCTACCATCCCGCATTGGTACCCGCGTGGTGGATTGTAGTCCATTCCCTCTCATAGAGAGGAGGCCGAGTCCCAGCAATGGAAACATTATAGGCTGAATATGCTTTTGCTATATTAAAGGTCCTAATTAGAATAACATTGTGTTCTCATTACAAACCTCCTTCCACGAATTATTTCAAAATGAAAATCACTAATCTGCTTACAAGAGATTTGCGTTTGTAATTAATTACTAAGTATACAATATTTCAGTCGGCTATAACGTGGAAAATCACGATGACAAAGGAATATTAACTTTGAGGTACCGTTTGCTAATTTAATAAACGTACAGCTTTTAATTAGTTCTCAAATCTTGTAGTATCTTTAGACATAATACCTATAATGAACGATTCGCAAAACATGTACCTACACACACCCTGACAGCATTTGTTCCTAAATCTTACAGCGTATAATTTACCATTTGCAAAACCTCTACAGTTATCTATACATCTATCTATACCAACAAGTAACATGAATAAGTGTTTGTAATTAAAAAAACAGATTTTATATTATACAGTACTTACGTATAAGAACTACTCGTAATAAAGGCGCCATCAATCATAAACTTCGCCAAACACCCTTTCAAACTGTTTTTGTTCAGATTTGTACCGATAAGTAGTGACCGCGAGCATAGACAAACTTTGTTAAAGGGTTCTAAACTCTATCACGAGTGTGCTGTCAAAACAAAAGTTGTTATTTTGCACATCCTGTAACCTACGGTACTTGTATCAGGGCTGGCAAAATGAGAAAATGCAAAATACAGTTCTTCATTATTAATTGTCTTATTTTGCGGCATTTTGCTCGTGGCTAAATAATAACAGCCGCTCGGGTCGATCTTTATTTTTCTTGGTTAAGCCGTGCTTGCCTAGGTTGGTCTGCGGATGGGTGACCACCCATTACATACCGAGTTTCCTTCGTGCCTCGGAAAGCACGTTAAGCAGTTGGTCCCGGCTGTCATTTGTGATCTTTGCCAGTCGTTACAGGTAGTCAGTTGCCCAAACAGTCTGACAACCAGTCTTACCAAGGGGTATCGTATTACCCAGTACTAACTGGGTTGTGGAGGTCAGATAGGCAGTCGCTCCATGTAAAATACTGGTATTCAGCTGCATCCGGTTAGACTGGAAGCCGACTCCAATAATACTTGGGAAAAGGCAAGGCAGATGATGATGATTTTGCGTCACTGTCAAATCACAGTTATCAGTACATAACATCACGCCTGTAATCCCCGAACGGTTTGCCAGAGTTGTCTAATAGTACACCCACATTTCGCCAGTTATATTTTCAAGTCCTATGTAACAGAGGACGAGCCTATTGCCAACAATCTGGCACAAATCCAGACTCCATGACTGCTACTAACAGTATTTGTTTTAAATCAAATTGACAGACCACCAATGGGGAACTCATTAATTTTAATGCATTCCATAAAATCATGAATATGTGACCGTATAGAGGTGTTCATTATCATCATTCTATTAATGTTCCCACTGCTGGGACACAGGCCTCCTTCTCTAAGAGATATCATAATCCACCACGCGTGATTATATGATATAATAATCCACCATCCATCCACACCACTATAATACACCACGCGGGCCCAGTGCCAGTGGATTGTCAGATGTCACATGTCTTCGAATTTTTGGTTCTAGAACATGCCGGTTTCCTCACGATGTTTTCCTTCACAGTTTTCAGAGCAGTGGTGATGAAATAAATTACACAAAGTAATGCGCCTGTCTGCGTTCGAACCCACGACTAAGGGTTCTTACAGACGAGCGGCACGTTGCCAACTGCAGATAAACTGCAGCGATCGCCACCTATCCACGGCTGCCGTTGACGCTTGCAGTTGTGGCGTCGGTGCTTACCATGGCGCCTACCGCCGGCGCGTCGACGGCAGCCGTCGACACACATTTACGCGGCAAGCCACAACTGCAAGCGTCGACGGCAGTCGTCGACGCTTCGGCGGCTGCCGCCCGGCGCGTTGACAGGTGGCGCCGGCTGCAGTTTATCTGCCGTTGGCAACTTGCCGCTTGTCTGTAAGATCCCTTACTGTTCGTAAGTCGGGGCCACCGCTGCTCTCAGAAGTGATAGAGAAAGGAAAAAAATACTAAATCAGTATCGTTAATTTACGTTTCAGTAATCTACGTTTCAGTAGTCTTACTACGAACACGAAATAGCGAATAGAAGACGCTATTAAGATTTGATCACACCAGTACGGACAGTTTGAATACCGGACACTGACAGTTCCGATCGATGTTTAGTTCCGTTGTGTCATCTATCTCGAGTATATTAAAAAAACGTTTTACCCCAGCCCTATAGGCCGATATAATCAAGATACACTTACTAAATAATAGCTAACTAGTCGCTATGTAGATAATGGACTCTCGCGTTGCCATTGCCACTTCGCACTCAAAGACAGGAGGAAACACTGGCAGAGTGGCAGTCTGGCACAGTTTGCAATCGAACGCGGTTTGATAACACTGTTCACTGGATGATGATCTACATCTAGGATCTACAATGGAGTTGTTGAAGTTGTAACTGAAGGATTTTATGGGCAAAGAATAGATGCCACTATTTTTAAAACTTGTCTGACTCTGGGTATTTATGAGTGTGAGTGATTTTGCATTTAACATGAGGTTTTGTATATTCAATGTTGGTTTAAAATTCCTACTAAACGAAGAATTTAACTCTGAGGTAGTAGGTAGGTAGGTTTTAGGTAGGTGGGAGTAGGTTTATTAGTACATACTCCATAGTTTTAATAGGGCTTAAGTCAAATTAGTACAAAACAGAAAAATGTATTACGAAAAATAGCTACTTAATCATATAAATTCTAAGTATAGGCAAAGATATTCAATAAAATATTGTACGATACCAACTATTAAATATTTTTGTATTCTTTGGCGACACACAAATACTCGTATGGCACACCATTTTATTCCAGAAACAATTCACGATCGCCTCGAGACATATTAAAATCAGGAAAGAAAAAAAACCGGCCAAGAGCGAGTCGGACTCGCACACCGAATGAAAGGTAAATTGCGGTTTACGATTTATGACATATTAAAAAAAACTACGTACTAGATCTCGTTCAAACCAATTTTCGATGGAAGTTTACATGGTAATTAATGTACATCATATTTTTTTTTAGTTTTATCATTCTCTTATTCTAGAAGTTACAGGGGGGCGGGGGACACACATTTTACCACTTTGGAAGTGTCTCTCGCGCAAACTATTCAGTTTAGAAAAAAAAAATCTTAGAAACCTCTGTATCATTTTTGAAGACCTATCCGTAGATATCCCTAACGTATGGCTTTGATGAAAAAAAATTTTTGAGTTTCAGTTCTAAGTATGGGGAACCCCCAAAATTTATTGTTTTTTTTTCTATTTTTATGTGAAAATCTTAATGTGGTTCACAGAATACATCTTACTTACCAAGTTTCAACAGCCTAATTCTTATAGTTTCGGAAAAAAAGTAGCTGTGACATACGGACAAACAGACAGACATGACGAGTCCATAAGGGTTCCGTTTTTTGCCATTTGGCTACGGAACCCTAAAAAGTATCAGCATTTTTTATTGTAAAATTATTCTCACCTAAATTGTTTACTTGAATTTTCAGAATTTCATGATTTTTGTATGAAAGAATAACTTAACAAACACTCATCCCTCACAAACTTAAAAGTTTCTAATAGAAAAAAAAAATAGAGAAAGATAAGTTTACAGATTCAATTTCAATAAACGTTTTTCAACAATCTATGTTCCCATTTCATTTATTATGATGAATGGGCCATCTCACAGCAGTAAAGCGCGCCATGCACACAGCCATGAATACGAGTGTGAGTCCATACGTTAATGCACTTGTCTCACCGCTGATGAGGAAGTGGTTAGCCATTGTCGAATTTTTCGGTCAAGAAAATACGTGATTTTCTCGCTCGTACGAAAGATCACGTCACTCGCGAGAAAATACTCGTATATGAATAGTTGTTGGCCGACTTTTAAGCCAACCAACATCTCACGACTTCGTGAAGGCTCAAGAACACCTGCCTCCCGGTCGTGAACTGCAGTAGTCCATTTGGGAAGTACTGAATCGATTCCGTAACCAAGTAGGCCGCTGTAAACATGATCTGGTTGCCTACCGATTTTTCCAACACCAAGAGTGCAGTAGGTATTGTTTTAATGTCACATCTCTTTCCGAATCGAAATCGAATCAAAGAGTTTGTGAATACGGGGATCTGATTATGTCCCGCTACAGTGTCCCAGCCCGCGTGGCATAACCACCATAGAAACAGATTACTTTTGTCCATCTGTCATTTTGTCGATTCTTCCGTCGACAAAACCCGTTTCTACGGTGGTCGTGCTACACGGGCAGGTGTGAATTCTCTTGTATGCTTAGTGCGAGTTTTTTATACGTATCGAGCGCTTTAACGTTTACGCAAAGTATGGCGTTGGGTAAGCGCCACCAAGCGTAATACGTGAGAACTACATTATTGTGAGTGCTAATTCTAAACGCATCGACAATCGTTAACTTGTGAGTGTGCGATCCTAGAATACATACATTCGTTTCGCGTTAATTCACCGTGAGAAGTGGCGAGTAAATGTACTCGCCACTTCTCACGGTGAATTAACGGTTACTAATGAGTAACCGGCCAAAATAAATTGACATTCGTATTTTGTGTTCATAATAGAAGCGACTGCCTATTCATCTAGTGGTGGTTATACAACGAAGTTAGACGACATTCATTATTTACCTGTAGTTAATGGACATAATGGTCATAGTTTTGTTTGTGTTTACGAAAGTTTGTGTTGTGATTTGCATACAGATTTGAATATTATTGTTAAAAATAAAGACTAGACCGTCCCAATTTGAGATGCTGGTGACATAAATGGAGCAGTTAGTGTAATTTATTTCTTTTTTCTGTCGTAGTGAGTGACCTTGATCCGTCTGTGAAGTTTGTAAAACTAAGTTTGTTACTTTTCAGGCATGGAGATCTAAGCAAATGATCTAATAATGCCCGAGTGGCTTGTAGTGAAGCACTATATCTTTGTTTACGTGACCATGTTTACGCTTAGTGGCGTTAAATTACGCTTATCTTGTGCTTTTGCGGTCTCAAACATTCTCCAAACGAAATAATACGAGATTTCATTGTAAGTTTTATTCACAATATGTAATTAAATTAAATTACTTTGTTCTTTCACCACTCTCACGATTCTCTCGCCACAAAATCTTAAGTGACAACTTTTCACGCTCGCAGTTGATTGCGTTTCTTTATTCGAGCTGTCAAAATTGTAACTTGCACTCGCGTCATACATGCAAACGTTAGCGATGTGCTCGAAACCGTCCTCACTCGATTGTTACTATCGACGACGTAAATGTTAACGTAATCTCGATTTACGCGATCGAGACATTTCTCGAATTTTAGTATGACACTCGCACTAAGCATGCTAAACCCTTGACGAACTAAATAACACCGCAATAATCGTGTCCACTTACTGAGCCCAGTTAATATTATATTATGAATGAATGACGTCAATACAAGAAGAAAAGAAGCTGACTGTTTTTCAGTCGGTAGCTCTTCCCGCTAACCGCTGTCGGCTGGACTGGGGCTTTATGATGATGCCTGTGTTACATCGTGTAAGGGAAATGAGAAGTCGGCGGAACAATGCGTCGGTGATACAGGTATTTAGATTGTAAATGTCACAGGAAATGTATCGACGCACGTGCAGTCTTCAACAAAGCTCATGAGCGTTTTGTTAAAGATGATTTGATCGCCATTGTACCTATATAATTATTATTATTGTAAAATAGCTGGGTATCAATTTTGGTATGCAATAAACTATAGGTATTATATCTATCTATTTTGGTGTCCCATCGGACTATGAGAGTCAAGGAAAATAGTGTGCATCGGGGTTTGCATAGTTGTAGGTAAGTCGCGTGGGGATCAAGGACACTCGATGTGTCCCCGAATGTTTTTAATCTCCAAAATTGTTCTTACCCTTTTTATAGAATAATATTTTGAGTAGTATACCTAGGTTTTTAAACAGGACACAACTGAGACTACTTCACCGGGAAACTTTCTTAAAACCGATTATAAAGTTTTTTTTTTAGCTGAGTACGTTTTTTAGCGGAGACGGGAACAATTTTGCAACAGATCCCTCAGGGCGCGACTCCTACTCGTACTGGTCCAGTTTAATACCAACCGCATTTGCGTGTTTGAGAAGGAGCCTTTCAATGGTTGCAGATTGAGAAATAACAAGACGAATCAAACGAGTCCAAACTCGATGGAGTTGCGTCTTTTCATAACACAGTGCCTATGGCCACCGTCAAATCAGCTCCATGTTATCATAATATTGTATTGTCACGCGATATACATATGCGTGCAAAATTTCAGCTCAAACGGAAAACGGGAAGTGTGTCAAATTTAACTTGCAAGATTCCACCCGAACAAACAGTTACCTACATACATATGTACAAGTACATACATTGTAAGTTAAACGAAAGCTTGTAAAAAGAACTAAAATATGTCATTCTTTACCACATTTACATGGTTAATAAAAACGAATGGATTCTGTAATTAATAATTTATTTATAATATTTTTTTTTTATTTTTTTTTTATGAATAACAATGTTAGTTGTTATTATTTTATTCGTAATGCTTGCCTAAGCATTACGAAAAAAATCTAACATTGTTATTCATTTGCAAAATCTAGTTAGGTACTTGAAGTAGTTATTTTAGTATTGTTATTTCCTTGTGTGACACTTTTTGACACAGGGGTCCAACACGCAGCCCGTCATTGATAACCTAACCTAACTAAGCACATGGTCAATGGGCCACATACCTACGTGCGGTCGCATGTACTTCATCATCATCATCATTTCAGCCGAATGACGTCCACTGCTGGACATAGGCCTCCCCCAAGCGTCGCCACATTGACCGGTCCCGTGCGACTCGCATCCAGCGGATTCCCGTAACCTACCAACCAAGAACCAAGGTTACCGACGTAGCCCGAAGAATTGCCAAACTTAAGTGGCAGTGGGTAGGGCACATTGCTCGCAGAACGGATGGCCGATTGGGGCCGAAAAGTTCTGGATGGTTCTGGACTTAATTTTTTAAACCAAAAAAGACCATTTACAACATATGAACTAATGAAGGTTACGCAATTTTTAGTTTTACCTACACATAGCATCTGTTGTGATACAGATAAACGTATATATTTATTTTGTTAAAATGAGTGAAAGTAAACATCACACAGTCATAAAAGTAAATAGAGAATTAACTGCTTATGTACCAATATAATTTGTAAGTAAAATATACATAGGTATTATGTCATCCCTATAAAGCAAAGTCAACTCACACAAAACGTTTTACAAAGATGCTACTTAAATAAACGAATAAACTAATTAGGTTTTATATCAACAACCACAGAAATTGTTGCGACAGGTTTTCGCCAATTTGCCAGTAAGTCAGCCAAAGTAAGATTTCGTTCTGCCAAGAAATGCACAGGAGTAAAGGAAAAAGTGTTATTTTTATCAGCTCTTGAATCCTCGTGGCCACTAGTACAATTACAGTCTGACTTATTAAATTCATCGACAAAGTCACCGTTGATCAAACTGACGGGAATGTCACATCTGTCATCGGCATAATCGTCAATGCATTGGCATACTGGGTCCCCTTCTTCATTCACGGAACAGGTGCCGTTGTTCAAACAATATGCATGGCACACGTCAACTTCGCACCTGTGTCCGCTATATCCAGTATTGCATCTGGTAAAAAGAAAATGTGGAACTGTGAACAAATTATATTAAGCAAGGTAACCATCAGTAAGGGCTCGCACAGACCAGATTGAATTGAACTATAAAGGGTGTAAAAAGACCCTTACGAACCCGAAAGGCACTTGTTCTCACGTCATTGCGATAATTTTTTTGCTCTAGAAATCTAGACCATATCTACCGGGAACCTTCTAGTTACGGAGTTATTGGGGGGTCAAAGTTCCAACATTTTCACATTTTTTTCTTTTTAATACATGGTTTTAATGTAAGACTTTAAGCACCACCACGACCCCGTACTATTCAATCCATCAATTAACACAATGTTTTGAGTGCGTTACATTAAGTTTTACCGTAAAATGTGATTTTTCACCGCAAGAAAAAGCAGTTAGTGTCAGCAAATATTTTTGCGCAGACTTACTCAATTTGATGTACAGAATGCTTGGTTGACTGCTTCGTGATGGGTCTGTTTACACCCTGTATAGATAACCCCTGTATAGATATCTATACAGGGTGTAAACAGACCCTTCACAAACAACAGACACCAGCTGCAAAGACCACCTGTATACTTAGTGCGAGTGTCATACTAAAATTCGAGTATCGACTTGATCGCTTAAAGCGAGTTTACGTTAACGTTTACGTCGTCGGTAGTGACAATCGAGTGCCTCTAAGAAAGTGAGGACCGTTTTGAGCACATCGCTAACGTTTGCATGTTTAACGCGCAAGTTACAATTTTGACAGTTTTGACAGCTCGAATACGAAACGCAGTTCACTTGCGAGCGTGAAAAGTTGTCACTTAAGATTTTGTGGTGAGAGCATCGTGAGACTGGTGAAATATCAAAGTAATTTAATTTAATTTCAAATTGTGAATAAAACTTATAATGGAATCTCGTATTATTTCGTTTGGAGAATGTTTGAGACCGCAAAAGCACAAGATAAGCGTAATTTAACGCCACAAAAACGTAAACACGGTCACGTAAACAAAAATAGAGTGCTCCACTACAAGCCACTCGGGCATTATTAGATCATTTGCTTCGATGTCCATGCCTAAAAAGTAACAAACTTAATTTTACAAACTTCACAGATGGATCAAGGTCACTCACTACCACACCAAAAGATTTAGATTACACTAACTGCTCCATTTATGTCACCAGCATTTCAAATTGGGACGGGCTAGTTTTTATTTTTAACAAGAATATTCAAAATTTATGCAAATCACAAGTATCACAACACAAACTTTCATAAACACAAACAAAACTAATGACCATTGACCACAGATAAGTAATGTCGTCTAACTTCGTTGTCAAACCACTACTAATTGAATAGGCAGTCGCTTCTAATAAGAATACAAAATACGAATGTTAATTTATTTTGGCCGGTTACTAATGTTCGCAACACTTCTCACAGTGAATCAACGCGAAACGAATGAATGTTTTATTATATCTCACACTCGCAAGTTAAGGATAGTCGATGCGTTTAAAAATATCATTCACAATATGTGGTTCTCACGTATTACGCTAGGTGGCGCTTACCAAGCGCCATACAAATTTGCGTAAACATTAACGCGCTCGATACGTAAAAAAACTCGCACTAAGCACTCTGGT
This sequence comes from Xestia sexstrigata, assembly GCA_941918905.2. NCBI lineage: Eukaryota > Metazoa > Arthropoda > Insecta > Lepidoptera > Noctuidae > Xestia > Xestia sexstrigata. Next base: position 6,264,321 of record OW799217.2, on the reverse strand, counting down.
CGCACAAAGTGCCGTCTAACTAATTGCGGTTAAACTTTGTGTAGTTTAGTATTGACGTTTCTGTGGCCAAGATAGCGACTGCGACAACGACCAGTCGTTGTTGTGACCGCGTAGTGCGTGACGTAAGAGAAGAATATATTTTACCTGCATTCAGGAAGTCCCTCTTCATTAGCACTACAGTTTCCCCGGAAACAGTAGTTCTCACAGACGTAAACTTCACATCGCTCGCCGGTGTACCCAGGTGTGCATTTGCAAAGAGATTGTCCATCAACTTTAACACCATGAACACAAAATAGATCTCCAGATTCTTTAGCAATGTTCAATGGACTCGGTAGCGCTGGGCAGTCATGAATGCCGTGAAATTGTTCACTAATTTTATAGTTAGCGGTTATACCAACAAAGCTTTGCGTTTTAATCGATAAGAAAACGTTGTGTTTATTTTCCATAGTTCTTATGGTAGGTTTTGGTAATTTTCTTACGGTTTTGACACTACCTCTTGAGTTCCAGTCCACCATGATAAGGGATTCTTTTGAAACCGTTAATGAATTTGGATGAGTAAACGCTGAAGTGAGTTGAGAGGACGCGAAGGTGATATTAATTAAATTTTCCATGTTCTTTCCATTCAAATCTGCCCTATAAATGTTACTTTCTATACCAGACACCGTCACAATCCAGTACATCTTCTGTGTCTGTTGGCCGATTGCTAAGCTATGTAGGTCCATTTTGTTTGTAGCGTTAAAAACAACTTCTCTTTCAGAGCCATTAAATCGAGCTCTCTCTATTGAAGAAGTCGTAAAGTTTGTGTTGATCCAGTAAACATACCTGTAATTTGAAAACCTCTGTTGCTTAATACGTATAGGTATAGATTGTGTGAAAACATAATTATCAAATTATTAGTTACGTACCCTTTGCAGCTGTCTACGGCAATATCAGTGGGGATCCCGTCATCCATTTTAATTAAAAGATTTCCGTAAGCATTGCTCACAGATCCAGGTTCAAGTGATAACCAATTTATGCTTCTTTCTTTCGTATCAGTGAAGAAGAGTACTTGGGTGATCGGGTCAAAGGCTAGACCCCGAAAATTTCCGTTTCTCTTGATATAGCATCTGTTTTCTACGGTAGATATGTTGTAACCACATATAGCATCGTGGCTGCTCTGTTTGTCAATATACAGCAGCATATTGTGAACTTCATCATAAGCCAACGCTGTGAGCTTTTGGGAATCAAAATTAACTGTGGCAGTTTTGGTTGCGTTAGTGTAAAATTCTAGTCTATTTTCTACGGTTAAGGCGATGTCTGAAATAAAAGAAAAATTGATAACCTAACAAACCAAGGCTACTACAAAGACTCGGGTGGATGCGGCCAGTCAAAACTTGAATGAATATGGAAAGTACAGTCCCATGAATTGGGATTGGGATACGGGCACGAGACTGAAGATCTTGCGCCTAGACCGTATGGGGTGCCTTTGTAGACAGTGACGTGCCTAGGGGCACCAATACGGCAAGCAGACTGTTCAGAAACCGTAACATCAAGACAAGCTTTTAGGCTTGTATGAAAGTACGCCAGTAATTGTAGAAACGATCATGAGTAAAATTAGGGATACGTCTTACAGGTCACTGTGTCGTTATTAACGTTGACGTACATAACGACGTTGACGTGCATAATACAGAATTCTCTATGAGAAGAAGTGTGCCACCAGCACACGGGCCCGATGCGTTGCTAATGCCCAATATGACGATTTTTTTTATGGGACATGCCGATTTCCGAACGGTGCAAGATTACCCATCATCCATCCATCGTCTCAGCATTCTGTACATCAAATAATGATTTTTATTTTCGGTGTAAAATCACCTTTTACGATAGCGCGCAAGCATTGTGTGAAGAAATAATATTTGAGACTTGTACTCGTAAAACAATGTGAAAAAAACGTTTTATAGGACAAGTGACTCTTCCCTTCGTTAAGCGTCTATTTACAAATATTATGTCCATATCACGTTGATAGTGAGAAAAAAAAACACAATTCTAGTTAACTCACCCCACGAATGCGTCAACCCCACGAACAGCTTTACTGATACCAACGCCAACACAAATTGCGTTCGACACATTTTATATAAATCAAAATAATATTTTCAACAGAGGTCGTCCACCGCGAGTAAACGCTCTTGGGATATTAAAACAAACGCTGTTATTTCCTCAAACTTTTTGTAGCATCCCTGATAAGAGGACGCATTAATGGTTATCTACACGCAGATAACTTGGTAGACCTTTAATATCTTCGGTTTCTCCTTGTTGCTATCGTCTTATTTATTTTTCACTAGTTGCGTCTCGCGGTTTCACCCGCGAAAGCTTCAAAATTTTGCGCATTATTGCAATTTTCTTTAGGAACTCTATTTTTTTAAATAAATTATAGCCTACTTGTTTCTCACGTACTGTTACTTCCTGATAATTTAGTTTTCTATTGGTGTACAAATGGTTAAAATCGGTTCAGTAGTTTCGGAGATTATTCGGTACAAACAAACACCCAAAAATATATATCTAACAATATTATAAAGAGGAAAAACCTCTTTATGATATAGATTTATTAACTATTTGCTTCACTTCACACTATCACCCTTAATCAGGCCACGTTCATGTCCTTGGACGATGCGACTTCATGCGACTGACTGGTGAAACACGCGGGTCGCCTATATTTTCCGCAAGTTCTGTCTCTCCGAAAATCCTACGGGGTCTTGTTATAATTATGCTTGTCTCTCTAATTCAAACTTCTGAAATACGTGAATTCTAAGAGAGCCATTAGATTTAATTAACTAAGTATCAGAATGATAGGCACCTATTACAAATTTTCTATGCAAGCTTAACTTTGATTTCTTTATAAGTTTTACTCGTGAATTAATAGTTTTTATTGTCCAAACCATATTACGATATCAAGCATATTACGATACCTAATTATTTTCAAGTAAAAAGATTGCATATTATTAATAAGTATAAAGAGAAATAAAAAATCCGCCTGACTCAGTTAAACGATACAATAGGCATGACGACAGTATCAAAAAATAGCAAATCTATTTAGTCCGTCAGTTAGAGTATTGGTAATTAATGGACACGTATTTTTTGTTTTTGTAAATCAATGAATATTGACAAAGATAAAACGCATCAAAACTCGGGAGTGTGGGCTCGTGACGTCAGAACTAGCTAAAAATTATACCTAGGCGTGACGTATTGAGAATTTTAAAAACGTCATATCTTCGTCAATTTTGGTTTACGTAACAAAAGAAAAAACACGGGTCAAATATTTTTTGTGAATCTAACCGACGGACTAATTAGTTTTTTTTGTCGTCTCACCTATTGATTTAAAAGAAACCGATTTGTTTTTAAAACAAGCAATAACAAAATGAGGTTCTAGCTTATTAAATTCCATTTTCAAAAAAGGTCGGAGCGAAGTGCGACCTGCTTGCTGTTTTTTGTATTTATTATAATACCTACCAACAAAATTGTCTGTCTGGGAACCTTCTAGATTTTCTTAATTAACGAAGAAACCGCAATTTAAACAAGGCAAACTAAATTTAATCTTGGCCAACATAGTCACGGTAATATTATAATACAGTACTCCAACTTCATACAAACGGACGAAACGCGAGCTATACCTACGCGCCTCGATCTCGGGGTGCGCTCGGGGCGCAGACAGTCACGGCTGTACCGCAATGTCGAACGGACGGTGTGTGTTGTTTTTTTAACAATAACCGCGCGATTTTTTCTCTAAAAATCAGTTAATATGACGAGTAGGAAATATTGTGCTGTTTTTGGTTGTATGAATACGTCAATAACGCATCCAGACATAAGTTTTTTTAAATTACCTGAAAACTCTGAAAGGTAATTCGATAATTTTACTTACTAGTAGGTAGGTACATAATGTGTGTCTTTTTAATGGATAAGTATTTCCTTTTATCTCACGAAAAAAAAGGTGCTTGGATTAATAAATAAAGCGAATAGAGTAACGGAAAGTTATTGGGACGAGTAAAATAGGTAGTTATATGCGGTTCTGAATGAATGAAAACTAAATAGAAACAGAAAGTAGGCAAATGTAATTAAAATGCTGGAGACGGGCAGCCCTAACGCATGTTTACGTACCGCGCGGCTGTAGGCATTTATTTCTATCATGCGACCGAGCTACACTCCTGTATTATAATATTACCGTGACATAGTTGAGCGTCCAGCGTCCACGTTTGAATCTGAGTAGGTAATACAGGGCCCGCCTAAACCATGTTGGCACCTCGTAATGTAAGCTCGAAGAATCCTTGTGCCTCGCTCAACTTGCTAATAGCCGAACTCCCGATTAATTAAGAACCAAGGCGCGTCTTTAATCTTTTAGTGTCTGCCCTCTGTTTTTGTGTGTTTAAATCCTAACTTCATAACTAAGGGTCAATTCACACCGAGACGCGACGCTGCACATGACTCAAATTAAACTTTATTGACTACACGAAAAGATACACATTCAAAATCAAAATCAAAGCATTTATTTCAAGTAGGCCAGTTACAGGCACTTTTGAATTGTCGAAATAAAGATGAAAATTAAATGTAGCTACAGTCCCAGTCACAAGACATAAAAACTGTGAAAGTACTGTAGTTGCCCATTCCCTAGCGTAGATCTCTGTGGAGAAGAACGGGCAAGAAACTCCATGGACACTCTTTTAAATTAAAATATTGTTACAAAATCTTGGTTACATCATTCATGTTGAGATGGTATATTATGTGAGAACAATGTAGCAAGATGTGCACGTTAAAAGTGTCCATAGTAAAAACAAAAAATACAATTCAAAAATAAACATACAAATAAGCCATGACAACTAAGAGATGACCAGTCACAACTGACAGCGCCCGTTCACGAACATGACGCATGGATCAGCACCATTCAACTCAAAAATTTTTAAGGGAACTGAATGATCCGACACACGCGCCACCATCAGCGAGACATTAGAGTGAGCGTGACATACTCTCAACCGCCAGGGCACATTCAAGTCAAGAAAAGACTTAGGATTTCAGTGAATGATAGCTTTCTAGTACATAGTACTCACACAATATGGGCTATGGGATTATATAATACTAGAGATTGATTCTATACAATGCAAAGACAGTTGTACAATCTTCAGCAGCTCCAACAATTCTATTTAATACTATCAATTTATGCGCCCCTGTCCATGTGGAGCAGGACCAGCATTGAGCCACGCATTTTTATCAGCGATATAATCGCCCAACTTGTAATAAGCTTGCTTACATAGTGTGCGTTTGACGCATGTTTTAAGTTTCGTCTCATTCAGTTCAAGAATACTTTGTGGATTTTTTTTATAGCATCTCAAACAGTACCCCATGAAAGATGAGTCCACTTTATCGAGTCTGAAGCCTGGCTGAACTAGTTGGTCCCTATTTCTAGTACTGTAATTATGTCTATCACCTCTTTTATCAAAAAGATGCAGATTTTTTCTGACGTACATTATGTTTTCGTAGATGTACTGACAATGTACCGTCATGATGCCAATATCCTTAAACAGTTCCCTTAGAGAATCGCGCCTAGGAAGATTATATATGGCTCTGATGGCTCTTTTTTGCAGAATAAATATAGACTCAATATCTGCAGCCCGTCCCCATAGCAAAATGCCATAAGACATTATACTATGAAAGTAACTAAAATAGACCAGTCTAGCGGTATCTACATCAGTAAATTGACGAATTTTTCTAATAGCATATGCTGCTGAACTTAGACGCGCCGCAAGGGATGTTAAATGAGAACCCCATTGTAGCCTTGAATCAAGCGTAATCCCCAGGAAAACCGTTTTATCTACGAATTCAAGTTTCTCTTTATTTATTATTATTTCACAATCACTACATTTAACATTGGGTAAAGCAAATCTTATGCATTTAGTTTTTTTTTTCATTTAATTCTAAATTGTTTGCTGTGAACCAATTATGGACCTGAAGTAGGGCATCCTTCACGTCATCTAGATTCTGGGCCCGTCTATTTATCTTAAAAATAAGGGAAGTGTCATCAGCAAACAACACCATATTTTGAGGTTGGTTTTTCAATAAATAGGGTAGATCATTTATATACACGAGAAAGAGAAAAGGACACAATATTGAGCCTTGTGGAACCCCCATTTTAACTTTTAAACCTTGTGAATTAACACCATTTATTTGAACACGTTGTTGTCTATCACTCAAATATGATTTTACCAAACTAAGTGCAAGTTGACCTAATCCGTAATGCTCAAGTTTCAAAAGTAATGTGTCGTGATTTACGCAATCAAATGCTTTGGAAAGGTCACAAAATATTCCATTTCATTACTATGCGTCTCACGGCGCACGGCACGCGGCGCAGCGCGAAATCACTGGCCTCTTTCAGTACCGTCGCGCAGCGTCGCGTCTAGGTGTGAACTGACGCTAATATTATAAACGCGAAAGTAAGTTTGTAAAACCTTTTCACGCCTAAACCACTGAACCGTTCATCCTGAAATTTAGCATATACGTTTTCAGGTGTACAGAAACGGACATAGGGTTTCTTTCATCCCGAAAAAAAATACTGTTCCCGATGAAAACTACAATTATTATTCTTATGATAATAGCTAGATGGCTGTCTTTAGAATCATACGAGCAGAGTACAACCCGAATTGATTGTCAAATTCTAAATTAACGCGAGCGAAGCCGCGGGCAAAAGGAAGTGCTATAATGTTACCAAGTTTTTTGATTAGTGGTTTGATGCATGCTTGGGAACCGTCGTCATTTACCTAGTTATATTTGTGACTGACGATGACGACTGCCATAAGTATGACAGGTAAATCGGCTGTACTCTGTGTTTACTTGTAATGTAAACAGTTACATGTGTTGTGTGGTCAGGGTCAACCTCGCCTCACTAAGATTGCTCGAAAAGGAGTGAGCGATGCAATTAGGACGATACAGAAACCGCGGATGGGCAGATCTAAGGATTTAAATTATTGCCTGCAGTGCCCTGCAGCTTAATAATTTATTCAGGTAAGGCACTAACCACACGATGTAGGTAGTAAGTAATATTTTTTTATTTTTATTATAAACATTTCAGACTATGTCCATATTTCATTTTCAGAATACCAGCGCTGCGGTATTTATTTTTCATTTATCGCAGCATCATGCTGAGATAGGAGCCTTTTTGGCCTCGCACAGGTCTTCATTTTATTATTTCGTTTTAGGTTCTTTTTTTTATTATTATTATTTTTGTAGTTCCTGTGCTTGTCCCAATTAAATATAGTTTCTTTCTTTCTTTCTATTTTGTAAGTAACAATGTTCTTAAGACTTTAACTGCCATGTCCGTCACCGGTGTCTAACAGAGTCACTATCTGTTCAAGTCATGTCATCCAAATGACCGCAGTGTGCCGTCAGGCACGTTCACAGTGTTCTTTTCCATTAGAAATGACTGTCATGGCCCCAAGCAAGACATATTCAACATGGCCCCTTACTTTTATATCTAGATCAAAAGTAATTACGTTTTTTTAGTATTATTTACTGAAGAAATCACATATTTTTGGCGAATCGTTATGTTCAACAAACAATAGAGATATTCAAAATTACTATTTAAGTAAAATATTTAAAAATGGGGTTCATTTGGGCATTGAGGGCAGTAAGTTTCAAGTTGCTTCGTCTATTTTCTTGCATATATTCTGTCAACTGTCTGTTCATTTATGTTTTAGCATGTAGAGCAGTATTTTCGAGCTTTCCTCAAAGTCTCTTCTTTTCTTGCTAACTTATGCTTTTTCCTTATATTTCTTGTAAATAACAGCTCTGGTTTCTTTTTGCCTGATTCTGTTATCTAATTGCATAAAATAGTCCTCTCTACCCCTCTAAAACTCAATAGTACATTAGTCTTTGGTACATTATGTAAGAAATAAGTCTGAGAAGTTTTCTGCGCCACTTTACTGACTTTCGTAGCGGTGTTGAGTAGGCGATTATTTGATCCGTCAAAACTACAGCTGGTTTTGAATTAGGCGGGGTAAGGGATCAACGGAGTAAACTGCGACACGATCTGACACGACACTTGACCGGCGACAACCGCGCGACCGATTATTTCCCTACACAATGCAAAAATAAGCGCACTCGAACTCGTGGATGTACCTTCGTGCCTGACAAAATGCTTGACACGGTGCACGGACTATAATTTGTACCGTTCGGGCCACGTCAGACACGGGTGACTGACAGTTTTTTTTTACCATTTTTATATCAAAATAGAGAAAAAGATACACTTTTTTACATAATTTTTCATTTTAAACCATTTGGAATCAATACGCAAGAAATAAAATTGTGACGATACTGAAAATATACTTTGGCAGTTAACGTGTTAAAAACTAATGTTAGTATTTAAAGCAAAACAATATTAAAATTACAACATGAAGCCATACAGGGTGTAAACAGACCCTTCACGAAACCGTCAATCAAGCATTCTGTACATCAAAACTGTGTATTTCAGCCTTGTTAAGAGTATTTTTCAACACTAAATAAAGTTCATCGGCTAAAAAGCGGCACCAGTGCTTTTTTTTAATTGTTTTTATTTAAGAATTATTTACTACTATAAAAATAAATGGGTAACATTTTACTTTATTAACGTTCTCAAAGTATATTTACAATTTACAAATTTATTAAAATAAACTAAACTAACTAATTTAAACTAAAAACTTAAAAAATAAAAAATATGCACAATTTAGTTATAAGGTGTACCGTGTACCTACATTGTATACTAATATTGGTTTAAACGTGACCAAAATAAATATTGAAAGGCCAGTAGCAAGGAAACGTTTGATATTTCCGAATTCATTTTCGATAAATTACAAAAAGGTTACTTAAATACACACATCAAAAGTATCTAGGGATCAACATATATTTTTGCAATAACTTTTCTCCTGATTGATATTAATTAAAATTTTCTTTAAGGATTCATCAAATAAAGTGTTTTCGTTTGTCACAGTAACGATAAACCAAGTCACCTTTGCATTAATAAAGAAATTTGCCATTTTCCTAATAAAGGGATTTTTGACATTTGAACCACTAACATTAAAGTTCGAAAAAAAGACTGAAATAACAGTTTTCTTTAAAATTTTATTGGGTAACTTAAACAATTAATAATCCGTGTTTCTACCGCGAACACTAACAACACAAGAACATCGGTTTGGCATACTCAAAATGAGTTCATCCAAATCACGCTGTGGAATGGCCGCCCATGTTCGTTGCAACAACAAAAAAAGGTCTTCTTGCGACTGGATACCCTCCATATTCGGCGGAACCGCATCTTTGATGGGTGCTATTTTCAAAAGAAAATTAAATGGCGGAAGTTACTCAGGTTAAGTCTAGTGTTCGTCAACGAAGGGTTAAGTCTAGTGTCCATCAACGAAGATACGGGCCCATATGTAGGCCAATTTATTCTCTTTCACAATTTTTTGAGACCATACTGAGCTGTGGAACTTTTGCTTCCCAAAAAGAACACTAGATGGCGCTCAGCCTTAGATTCGTCGAGTTCGCTGGACTGATAAGTACCTAATGTATTTTGTGTCCGGATTTCCTTTGTTGTTTACTGTGATTTAGGTACTTATTTTTCCAATCTCTTATTATGGTACGTACGGTCGACTTCATTTCAAACTTTCGAGCTAGGGTCGTATGGTCCATACTCCCTATTATTTTGGGAATCATGGGAGTGGACAAGACTGTCCAATAGTGGTCTCAATAGCTAGTCCCATGTCCGTATCGTATGTGATAATGATACTGGGTAGAAAATGCTCGTAACTTAGGCTGACCTGTAGGGCTATTACGTATCATTTTGATCTCCAATGACTATCAAGCTTCGGTTGTACACCGAACTTTGATGACAACCGAGAATGTCAAAATATTGGTATTAAGTAGGTATTTACACAGAGTGGATATCACTTTACGGTGACTAATTGCCCGGGTACGGTGTAACGTCTTTCACGAAAGCCACTTCAAACTCAGTTGTCATCAATTTGATGTCCCATTATGCTTACATAATCGCAATATTAGAAGAATCGATACTAAAGCGTCTGTCAAAATGAGATACGGTGACTATCAGCCATGATGGGCACCGATGACGTCATATTTGATCGCGACTGGTCATACATAATACGAAACTAACCTTTTGACAGTTATTTGATGGACACTGAGCCCAGTTACTATCATTTCAAGCTGTCAACAGAGGTACGTAATAGGCCTGCTGAACTTCTTTCCTATTTCTTCGTTAACAAATTTTTGCTACTTAAATGATCACGTATTACGTATTAGATGTTATTTAGATGTGCAAAAAAAGTTCAAAGGAAACCACACTATTTAATCCCAAACTTTATTGAAAAACCTATATTTTTTATAATAATTACATAATTATTTATATAGGTACTTTAGATCTTTCAAACGTTTACCTAACATAACGTTTCGCTTATCAACAGTCAATGAAAGGCGTTTTGGTTGTGGCATAATATTAAGTTCTATCCTATTCAGTACTTCTTATGGCTGAAAAAGATGTTGATTTAAAACATTACAAGCTTTATAAGCCTTTTCAGAGGTCATATAGCTTTATCTTAAGGACAAACAAAAATGTATTTTATATTTCTCCTCCACATTGTATGACTTTCATTACCTAGGCACTCCAACGGTTTTCTTTATTACAGTTGCCATTAGCAAAAAATATCCGATTTTTTTTTCGCAACATATTGGCCAGCTGCTAAAAAAGGGTGATCTGCTCGCACTAACATACAAAATCAAACATCATCATTCTGTTGTCCTTATCACAATTAATCTGGGGTCGGCGCAGCATGACTTCTTCACAATCAAACATTTAATATTATTCCTACTTAGTACTCAAACAAGATTTACAAAAACCATCACCACGAACAATCCCTTGCTTTAAATCAACACCGTGTTGGCAACATTATGCATCAATTCAAAAAGAATTTCGTTATTTGTTTTCGACATTGAAAAATTGAGTTTTCTTCTCCTTTAAGATTGAACATTCTGAAAAGATTTATCTTAATTGGAAGCGGACTTTGATCACAGCACAATATTAGCAGTTTCACGAAGGCTCAACTTCATAAATACTTTAAAAAGTTAACAAACCGAATAATTACTCCACAATAGTGCACATAAAAAAAATGTTGATGTACATATTAGACTTTAATAAATCATCATAGCTTATATTTTAGGTTGATAATTATATAATCTAAAATACATACTAAATGACACCTAATTTAAAAATATTTCAAAAGCCTTGTGATAGTGTTGCCATCTTTAATGACATTAAATTAACTGCAACACCTTTTAGTTATTTCACCTCTGTCTTTGCAATACTGTCAAAATCAAAGTGGTCTTTGTTACCATTACCATAAGGTTACCGTTGGGTCGCTACCACTAACAAGTTTGTCAAAATGACTGTGATTTATACTCCTGTTCTAATAAGGTTAGTGTTGTCAGAGGTAAAATAATGTGTTGTAAAAGGACTGTAGCACATTTGAAGCGTTTATAAACAAAAGCGTTTAGATTGTAATAATTAACATAGAAAAATAAAAATTATAGTTTAGCTATATATAGCTTAATTAAGAATCTAGCAACTAGATGTTTTAAGGAAGTATATGCTACAGTAATAAAATAATAACAATTAAATTTAAAATATCATAGTATAATATTTATAAAAACTATCTATAGCTGAAGCAGGGAGAAAGAGTTAAGAGTTATTAGGTCACTAGCGCCATCTCTTTTCCGCATTGGATGATTGATAACTTTATTTACGTCATCAAGCCGTGCCTAGATTGCTTAATTAAATAGTTTTTGGCAGAAGTAGCCAATAAAGCCCTGTAAAACTTACAGTTAAAGCTACTTTTGCCATAAACAATTTTGCTAAGATCACCTAAACAAGTAAAGTCGCCAGGACATCAAGTTACCACACTCTAAATGATTTTAAACCATAAAATGTTGACGGTTAAGTTCAAAATCGAATGAGAAAATTTGACAGTTTGTAGTTACTTGATGCGCTCACTGTACCAACTTTAGAGAAAGGATTATTTAGCAATGGCACTGATGTATGACATGTGTACATGACGTGATGTTTTTTTTCCTCAACACTGCTAACAATACAATACCTATTCTGATATAACACTCTTCTAAATCAAAATAGTTAGTTCCAGCATTTAATAAATGGCTGTGGTGTTCATTTTTTTTACATAACTTTTACTTAAACTTAAAATATGATATGCTAATGATTCATTGAATAAAATAATTAACTTGGATTATACATACAATCTTTTTACTTTATCGTGTGGTTAGTGCCTAACCTGGTGTCAGAGGTTTTTGGCTTAACATGCCGTCGAGAAATATCTGCCTGAGAGATATTTCTCTCAGACACTATGTTTTCCTTCACCGAAGCAAGTGATAATTATACAATACACACATGAATCCGAAAAATCAGAGGTGCGTGCCTTGGGTTCGAACTCGAGACCTATGACTTGGCAGTACGACAGTCACGCCACTAGGCTATCACTGCTTAGCGGCTATTATACATACAATAATGACTTATAATTTTACAAACACAAATATTATTTTATAGCTTTGCTTACATACAAATAATGGGTATCAATGAGAGAATTTTGTGAGTTTCATTTTCAAATCGATGAATCGTATTTATTACTTACTTTCTTATGTAAAAGGCAAGTAAAAATATACAGTTTTTTTGAAGGGCTATCAACACCGTTACTGTCAAATGTTGATAAATATTACTGTAAAATAATCAATATAAAAATTGTACTATATATATATTTGAAAATAGCGTAATAATCACATAGTTACTTTTGTTTCGAATTAGATAATTTAGATGGTCAGGTAATAGCATTTTAATTATTTGCCTATATCTTTTTATATACATTGTACATAAACACACTTTGAATTGCATATTTTTTTATGGCAGCACTGAATGTTTTAAACATGTTTTTCAAGAACATTTTTCACAAGTGCTGTTTGTATGCTTTATCAGCTTTTAACAAAAAGTCAATAATTTACTAATGACACAATTAGGTAATTTTCCATATGTATGATAATTACTTAAGTTGTGTATTGGTTAATGTAATCTGGTTTTTTCTAGAGATATTTGAAACTAGTAGCAAAATTGCAACGTAATAATTAAATCGACCTAAACTTTGATGTTTTGTTCAGACCATGAAGACACCTCAATGGTTGCTACTAGAAGTGCCATCACTTTTCATACCAAGTGTGTTACCGTTTACTTGCATTACAACACCGATGATGTTTAGGGACACTGATGGCTTTAAAGGCAGTCCATAATAGAAGTTGTGACCTCAACACACTTTTAACACCACAAATCTTATAAGTACTGTTTTTTAGATGCTACCGTCTTGGCGGTTCCATGCTCCTTGGGGCTAAAAAAAATATTAATAGTTTTCCAATGCACAAAGCAGGTAGGTACTGAATGTCCTTCATAGATTACAATTACTTTTAACAACTTTCCTGTCTGAGTCATAATAATGATTCGCAGCAATTATTAGATTTCTATGTTTTGCAATCAGAAATTGTTAAAGTAGGTACTCCAAAAAAGATATTTTATTTTGTCAAAAGAATCATTCTAACAAATATTTTAGTTAGTTCTTTATTATTAGATACATTGCCTATTACAGAAATATCTGTTTAATTATGGCAATGTGTTATATTGCAGATGCATACAAAATAATTGGTAAGTATTGATAAAATGTCAACTTTAATACAGTAGACCTTGCATTGCTGTGAACGCTTTGACCTTGAGCTGACCGAACATACTATTCAAAATCAAAATCAAAGCATTTATTTCAAGCAGGCCAGTTACAGGCACTTTTGAATTGTCAAAACAAAGATGAAAATTAAATGTAGCTACAGTCCCAGTCACAAGACATAAAAACTGAAAGTACTGTAGTTGCCCATTCCCTAGCGTAGATCTCTATGGAGAAGAATGGGCAAGAAACTCCATGGACACTCTTTTAAATCAAAATATTGTTTTATAATCTTGGTTATATCATTCATGTTGAGATGGTATTTTATGTGAGAATGAGTTTCAAAAGAATGTGAGGTCAGCTTACACTGGTTTTGATACCACTGATGTGCAGTCTGCTGTACTTCATTTGTAAACAGTTCCATTGATGAAATTATAAAAATATTTACAAGCCAAATTTATCTGTGTATGGAAATGCAACAATACAGATTTCTTTTGGTTTCCTTCCTAACTCATTTGTTAACCATGCAAAGTTATTTATTAGCCGGTCTTGATACAAATTAATAATGAATTCAGAAACTAATACTAATTCCAATTGTGCAAAATTTGTTTCAGAAATTATTTTATGTAAATGCATGTTTTTGTAACACTGGTAAATACACTTTACTGACCTTGAAGCGATGTAATGAATAATTGACTGACAGCGGATTGCATAAGTGTGGTGTAAAAAAAACAGCTTATTCATTATTTTTGATATTTTAGAAAAGAAAGCTCAAAATCTTTTCTTTGTTTGCAGTTCTAGTACATAAACAACTTAGTTAACATTCAACAGTAACCATTATTACATTCTTAAACCTTTCAATATTTAACATTTCTTATCAAAACATTTAACAAGGCTCATCACACCGTCTATCCAAACAGGGCTCCACAATTCGAACATCTTCTGTTTTTCAGAGCGAGACAACATAAGATCCCCAACGGGAAGAATAGTATTGCACATAGGATGCCAAGACATGTGAAGTCGTCTTCAAGAATGCCGACGCGACAGGCCGGGCAAGCCCCCACGGCGATAATAGGGGGTGGTATTATAATGCTTGTGGCTCCATAGTTTGGCACAAAGCCTGTACCTGGGGGTGGAACTCCGTAAGGAGTGTACCCAGGAGGAGGAGGCGGGTACGGCGCACCAGGAGCACCCGCCGGCTGAGGCTGCGGCGTAGGAACTGTAATTGTCGTAATTATACATTACAAGACCAGCTACGAATACATGTTTACCAAACAATAACTAAGAAAACAGCTGTTGTTATGTTCATTGGATGGTAAATACTTAAGCTTTTTATAGGTACTTCAACAAAAAAATGTTAAATTGTAACATTACGCAGTATAATCGAACAGCTTATCTTTATTGTGATTCATTCACATTAGGGTTTCTTTGAAAACAAACTTATTTAGGACTTACCTGGGAAAACTGTAGCCGAATATGGTGGTGGCTGCTCAGTAACTGTTGGTTTTTCCATATTGTTCACTGTTTGACGCCTCAGGATTACTTTTACAACAATGTGTTGGAAGAAATTATTGCACAAAAATGTAACAAAACTGAGAAGGAGAACCTGAGTTCACGAAACCAGCTGTCAAAAATAATGTTGCCAGCACCAATAAGCACCGCAAAGCCAAAGGACGACTTTTGCTTGCAACCGTCAAGGTGTCTCAAATCTCAAGAGTGTCACAAGTCACAGTTTCTAAATTCTTTTTTTTTCAAACATTGGATCCCTCTTGAAATCCTACGATTTCGATTAATATGACGACAGGCCGTGTCGACGGCGCGTTCGTGTTCCACGCGCGCCTCTAAGAGAGTCGGCAAAAAGGAAGGGGTCCGCAATGATCGATGCCTGCCGGGGTTGCGGGACTGTTCGAAAGAGATACCGTGGCCCCGGAACACAAAGGGGGATGAAGGAAAATGTTATCTATTTGAAAAATATAGGTGAGCAAATTCTTGTTTTTTTAATACATTGCCATCCTAAAAATGTATTATAATAATTTTAAGGTTTGGCAATGTCAAGACAGGAGTGACAAAAATAAAGGCGGGACGGATGGGAATCATCGAAATTAATTTTTATTTTACCACTAACTTATCAATTGATCACGAAATTTAGTAAATTGAGCACCAAATTTTAATGAGGTGGTTGATGACAAACTTGTTTTACGTATGGCCGACATGGGGCACCCCGCACGGATAGATTAGGTTAGAAGGGTATAGCATGGTCGAATGAGCGAGCGAAGCGAATGAATAGACCCCGCCATACCCTTCGTGGTCATTTTTTTATAAACCATTCAGAAGTACGAGCCCCGCGGGGCGGTGTTCCGTCGAACGTGTCGAGGTATGTTCTATGACCGCGGCTCCCTCGACTCGGATGCAAGAGCATAACAATTCAATTTCTGGTGGTCATTAACTTTACAAAATAAATTTTTGGTTCTAATTTCACAATAAAAATAATGGCGATTAATTTTGGTGATCATTTACTAATTTTGGCATTGAAAAGTGATTTTTTTGCAGTTATATTTTGCTAAATCTGGTGGTTCGTTAATAATTGTATGCCTTTTAATTACTTGCCTTCTGATTACTTGCAAATTGAAGAACCAATATTATTTTGCAAAAAGTAAACTACACCTACAGTTTTTAAGAAGCTAGGAATTCTTTTTGCGCTGTTATTTATAAGACCTCGGGAAATAACCGCAACTATTCATGAAACATGAATGATGATTATTATATTTATTTTCTTACCTACTTGTACCGTGTATGTACCGTCATTAAAAGTACTTGATACATTTTATGTCATCTACCTGTGTTAATGTTAACGTTCCATTTTGATTTAGTGGGTTATTTGCAGGCAAAAGCCGCCTTGGTTTGGGGTCAGTTCAGACAAAACGAAAAAATGCGCGTCCATTTTACTAGCTGCATTGAAAATAGGGCCATATTAACATTGTTAGGCACGCGATCGAATCGCGAACTCGCGAGAAAGTAAATTGCTTGCGCGTTTTTTAGTTCTGTTTTGTTCTTATCTCACCGTTACTGTTTTGAAGAGGAGATTATAAATACAGGTGGGGGCTGGGAAGAGGAAAATTAAAACATACACAAGAATCTTTTGAACTTTCAATATATTCATAATATTTCACAAAACAATAACTAATAACGTCATCTAGCTAAATCTAATTGATCACTATAATATTTACAACATAACTTGTTCACATTTTTCAATCTATTTTATAAATTCATTATTCCTGCCGTATACCTAAAAGGCAAGAAGAATAGACATTAATTATAATCTAAAACTGGAAGTAAATAAACGAAAATGACAAAATATACAATTATCATAACTTAATAACATTATCATTTTCATATTTACAAACAAAAGTAAGAACTGGAAACTTTCTGAAGAACTAAGATTATTGCCACCGCCTTATGTAAAAAGGTCGCATCCCAAACGAATGAAGAAAAATCAGATGCGCCCGTTTTTGGTACGATTGCAGAATAACTGTCAAAATTACGTCATGTTAAAATTTTCAAACAATCCTACTTTATCTTATCCTAGTTCAACAGCTGTGCTAACCTTTGGCTCCAACAATATAAGTAAAATTCAACACCTAAGAGATATTGTTGAAACCAACGCATGCTGGCTAAATCTTAACTTTTGTTCATAAATACAAATGAAATAATAACACGATAGTAGTCAATTATCACAATAAAACAAAATTTGTTTACATGTACTGTACGTCCAAAACAACACATCTTTGAAAGGCTTAAAACATAACATACAAGTCATTAGCTTTTCGAATTGAAGTCAAAATAATATTATAAAATCTTTAATTTATGACAGAATTTCATATTTTAAACAAATTGCCTATATTTTTTTTATTTTACACGCAACTATTCCTTTTTTTGGTTATACATTGCAAAAAGACCGAAATAATGTGGAAAGATTTCGAATTTTAATTTTCTTACCATAAAATAACGTTATATAAAAATAAATTACTAGCACTGGGAATAAAGTGATGTTCTTTTTTATAAATTAATGATTAAATGTTGTGGTAATATGGCAACCCTGGCAAACTTGTCAATATTAAAAGAGGGTATTTATTTGTCGTGGAATGCGCTGAAGAATGAAAATAATCATAAAGGTCTGAATGAATGGTAAAAGCAAGTTTGTATTTGCAATCTAAACACAATTTCTCAATGCTTGCATCCTAAACTATGCATATTTTTGTCTTCTATATCGGTCTAATAAATTTAATAGAAATAAACATTTCAATATTGAACTCCGAGCGAAGTCACTTTAGTCATAACACCTTGAGAAATTTTCATCAAATTCATACAAGTTATTGGCACCTGACATTGGTCACATTCCATAATAAAATTGAAATTGTGTTGTGGGCGCAACAAACAAACTGTCAAATGGCTTGCAGGTCACACAATAGAGGTGCTAAACCTTTCATATATTTATAGCAGCCTTGCCACAAATCTCTCAAAGATGTGTGGCAATTTTTATTTCTACCTGTACCTACCCAAAAGAGGTGTATTTTCACTTTTGAATCTTAAAGCGGTCATTTAAAGCCGCCCCCTTTGATATTCCTTATTACAGATCCTTGTTTTACTAAGAAAAGCCCAGCCTACCAACATGTCTTTTTGTCATGGCTTTGCATAAGGTCATGTATGAACAATCATGAAGCAATACTTGCTGCTAGAATTTTTATACTCTGTCAATATTTTGTCAAGAAACGTCCTAATGTCTTTAATATTCGCCTCAACTCTACTATGAAAACAAAATACTACTGCTGTTTTTCGACGCGGTTGTTTATTAGCATTCTTCTTGGGGTCCCGTAGTCTAGAAGCGCATGGGCACCCAGCAACCAGACTGTTCGTCGCGGCGGTAATAGTGCGCGCGGTTGTCGGGAAACACTGTCACAGCTGGGAATGGATGCTGCTGGATGAACTTCAGTGTTACACGGATCTGAAATGTAAAAGACAATATTACAGTTACTGCGCTAGTAGCACTTCATTCAGTTTTACGTATCTATAAAAGTTACGTAAAACTGTCACACAACTGTCAAACTTTTATTGCACGATAAAGATGGGAAATTTTGCTATTTAGATATTGGTGTCGATTCTGTTGTGCACAAACTAAACTTAATTTAGGCTATTGCTATCTTTTTCTCTCTAATAAAACGAGAAAGAGACGGACGTAATTTAGAGCTGTCAAATTTAGTTGGAACTAATATTTCCATACAAATGAAGGGTGCACGTAAAAACATGTCGACTAAAAACGAAGTGAAGCGCAAGGCATAAACTAGTTTGACATCTCTAACATAGTTATAGCTATAGCCGTCCTTTCCTCGCTCTGCCTTTTAATAAAAGATAGCAATAGCCTAAATTAAGTTTAGTGTGCACAACAGAATCGACACCAATATATCCTATTCTCTGCATGTGCTGAGTGACTTTTATAGATCTTAGCCTTAAGTCTGTATTCTGAAACGAAGTCAAATAATTATTGGAAAATAAATGAGAAACAGTTGTGCAACATCAGGTTCCCTCGTATGTATGTTGAGTTGTTTATTTTTGATTTAGCTGATAACAGTTGTCAGCAAAATCAATATCAAAACAAGTGAGATTCCGATGAGGTGGCAGAGAGGCGGTGGCCTAAACAAATACAAACCACTCACAAAATACTTGGAACTCCCAAACGGCAGCGTCACCGGTTGATAACACGAGCTCGTCAAGAGCTCACTCACCTGCAGTATCTGCCCTTTAACGTGACTAAACGTGATAACAATAACAAGTGTGGTGGCGTGAGGTTTTTGACTCCCGGATGATGATTATTATTTTTTATAGCGATGTATTTCTTTTTCGTTAATTAGTAATAGAATTTTTTTGTGGTCATATATTGGGTGCATTTATGACCAGTAAATAACTATAATAATAAAAATTCAACATAGAAGGAAAAGATGATATTTAATCATCTTTTCCTTCTATGTTGAACAGTGGTTCCCAACCTATGGTCCGCGGACCACACGAACGAAATGTGGCGGTTCGTTACCAGGCGTGGTAATAAGATAATGCAGTACGAAGTCATTCCGACTGCTCCAGTCAAAGATCTATGCCTCGCAGTGGCTCGTAGATGTAACGCATCATTTATATTATTAGTTGTGGGGTAAGGTTTAACTTACATTGTGAACGAAGTGTGGCGGTTCGTTAGCAGGCGTGGTACTAAGATGCTGCAGTATGAAGTCATCGGACTGCTCCAGCCACAGGTCCACACCTCGCAGCGGCTCGTAGTTGAAAGGCCCGATGCGGAGCATACCCACCGTGTTGTCATATATGTCTAGCACCTGGATAGGAAATATTGAATTAGGTAGGTAAAAAAAACAGTTTAAAACTTTATGATTAAAAAATGTGGGTAACAACGGATCATAATTTCATCTACCTATAGCCAAACCATCCTTTTGAAGGTTAATTTTGGTTTTAGTAGTATCTGTAGTTTACGAGAGAAAATGAGAAATCTCCTATTACCTACTCCTAAGCTGACAAGAGAATGCCATTTTGATTTCCAACATCAAAACATGGTCTTTCGTTTCCTTTCATTCATCACTTTCTGGTCTCTGAGTCACCGATAACATTGATCTTAAAGTTGCCATCCTTACCTGTCCCGAATGTGGTCCACTGGTGATCGTCCGAGCTCCCCTTAGCGGCAACTCTGGCCCCTTGTCAGGGAATGTGGCAGGGAACAGGTCTCCCGCGCGGATGTCGACACCGACGCCCGTCACTAAAGGCGCGGCCGACCCACCGCTTAGTGCTGTGTTCAGCTCGCAACAGCACGCTAGTGTGAGGTCGATCTCTACTGAGAGACGGTGGAATGATACTGGAAGTTAAGGAAAAATATGATTTAGTAGATGGACAATAGCCCTCAGAACAGACGGGGCTGAAAAGTTCTGGAATGGCGACCGTGTTCGAGAAGCCGTTGAACCTTACCTGGAGGTTCTAATATGGAGGGAGTTCCGGATCTGTTGCTGGCAATGCTTGGACACACAAGCATACGATTCTGAGCTTTGCTATGTTAAACCGTTGGAGTTTTACCGAATGATGGTGATAATGGTTAATTATAATATTGACTGGTAATTAAGTATTGTTTTCTAATGTGAAAATGACAGCAATAAAATCTAACTACGCTATAAACTGAGAAAGAAGCAACTGTTTTTAATTTATTCATAATATTACTTGAACAGTTTAATATTCAGATGGCCGATTGTTTCATCCGTTCGTCGTCTTTCTATCTGTCCTTCTTCATCATCTTCCTGCCTTGCCTTGTTCTCTTCCAGATTATTTATAAAGTCGCATACCCGCCACGATTTTATCTAACCGCCATGAGCTTCAAACAAATGATACGGGACAAACGACATCACAAACTAGTCTAGAAGAGATCTGTCCGTAATGAATTCCTCCAAAATTATAGATATGTCCGAAAGTGAGTCACGAAAGATCGTCAGGTCCTCGGAACGCGCTACGCAACAATAGACGCTGCGCCCACACACATCTCGCTAATATTCGCGCGCTGGCAAGTTGACAAGAGTCCACCGGATGACCTCTGCGTCAATTCTAATTGTTTATTTCCGAGTAAGCATTGTTACAACATTGCCGGAACAACTGATATTATGAGACTTGGTTGGGCCAGACAAAAGGTGTTGCGGCAGACAACCAACTGACCTAACATGAACCTAAGCAAGCATATATCAAAAGAGCTGCAATTCATGAAGAGAGGCCTTTGCCGCCGAGCATTGGCATGATACGGGCTGATAGTAACCAGTAATACTGGCCATCAGCCACGAGTTAGGGCCCGGCGAGGCCACCACGGATCGACGACATACCGTAGTAATTACACTGATTACCATAACCTTCAAATTGGAACACAGAAACACTGCAGATATAGGTATGGTAGTAGTACAGTATTTCAACAGACAAACTCGTTCGTTTCTGCACTACTTCCCGGTTCGACACTAGTGCAGAAGGTGCCTAAAATTGTGGTAATATCTTCGATCAAGTCCTTTCGGACACCGGTTTCTAAAGCCTAACCTTGGCCACCATTTGATTAAAAACTTACATCTTTTCTACTACCAAAAAAAAAGTGAGCCGTCACGGGACGCCTGTGGCAGATGTGAAACATCGAAATTATTTTGTACAAGGAATATGCTTAAAAAAAGTCAATATAAAAAACAAACATAAAATAAAAGAAAATAAAAACAAAATGACACGATTCACAAAAAGAAAATCCTTATTCTGGGATCGAACTCGAATCACGAGATTGTAACCCAGCGCTGTGCCCCGAGACCAACTAGCTTGTTGTAAACCGTGGCGAATATTTAGATCTTATGCTGCTTCAACAGGTCGGTAATGTTCGGGATTGTTCGAGCCGGGTTGTCAACCTGACAGTTGGCGACGCGTCGCCACGCCATTTTTTGGTTTTACCCGCGCCTGTAGAAGCTTCACATCAAAAACTTACAAAAGGTCCAACTCACACATAATATTCGCGAACAGCTCATCCGAATAACGGTGCGGGTCTGTGAAGCCACCTACAAGCTGTAACTCGAGTCTGCCCTCCGGGTACCCTGCTGCCAGTTGCTGGACTCTTGATACCATTGCCGCTGATGCTTCTGCGGTGCCCGAGCCGTCCAAGTGGGCTAGAGCTACTGCGCCTGAACCTGGAACATGGAGGACAAAGGAATGTAGAAAAACGGAAATATACAACTTCGACATTCGAATTTATTATGGAAATCATATTTTTTTGTTTGCCATGATCTAGGATTCTAGGCTATGCAACTAAGAAGATAAAACTTTTTGTTCGATGCTAAATGATGAGAAAGTTTGGCCATTTTTATAATTAACAGTTTAGCAAATAATCTTTTTGTCAAATTACCTGAATGCCTGACAACGACGATTATACATGATGTGGCGTCATCTGATCCTATGATGCTGACATTTTCTGAAAATAAGAACAAAGAGCTTTCATTAGTTAATAATAAGTATTTTCGATTCATAAAACACCGATTTTACTAGTAGTATTAAACCTCCAGAAATGTATGTAGAGATTGTATAACGGTTTTTGTGATACGACAAACTTGATATTCGAAAATTATCTTCCAGAAGATTCGCAGCCAGCCTATAGCTTTTAAATTGAAGTAAATACTAACTGTCATGCGGGACTACAGCGGCTAGTTCCCGCTGTCCGACGTACAGAAGCCCCGGGGGCGGGACGACTCTCGCCGCCGCCGCCAACAGCTGCGCGGCCGCATCCCTATAGCCGGGGTGCGCGACTAACAGCGCACGCACCGACGTTGGACACTCGTCCGCGAGCACGCCGTTCAGCACCACCACCATGCTAACACTGAGGACAAGTACAAAAGAATTTTAGTTTTTTGTCAGACGAAGTCTAATCTTACTACATCACTACATAGTATAAAACAAAGTCGCTTCCCGCAGTCTGTCCCTATGGATGCTTAGATCTTTAAAACTACACAACGAATTTTGATGCGGGTTTTTTTAAGAGATAGAGGGATTCAAGAGGAAGGTTATATCTACATTGCACCCGTGCGAAGCCGGGGCGGGTCGCTACTATTATAAATGCGAAAATTTATGAGGATGTTTTTGCGGTTGAACGGATTTGGGTGAAATTGGCACACAGATACTTCATAACCGAGATTAACATAAAGGATACTCTTTAACCCGGTAGTACAATCCCGTGGGATAATTACTAAACTCGGCGCGGGCAATGCCGAGGGCATAATTATAATAACAGCCTATTACTGTCCCAGTGCTGGGCAAAGGCTTCTTCTCAACAGAGAAGGCACGAGCATTGATCACCACGCTTGCTAAAAACGAGTTGGCGATTTCAGGCTTACATTAATTATAAGCCGCGGGCATAAGCTAGTTCTAAATATTTTATTTCAAATAAAACTACATGGGAACTTATGTCACGTCAGAAGTTAGATGCAAGGTTCTAAATGGTCGTTTTCGTTTTTAATGACCACACTTATCTAATACCTACTAATTATAAGCTGCCTGCTACACTACATCAACTCAAGCTTAAAGTGATCCTGATCACTGACTTGCAGCTCGAATGTACTCGTATCAGCCACTAGGATATTAAACGATCTGACTTCTTCTTCTTCTCTCTCTCTCTCTTCTTCTACGACAATCTGACTACTGTAGGATTATTTTTGGGCTGAGATTATTGGGAACATTTTCGCTTAAATTACTTTTCATAATTATTATTTCCCTCTCATAGAGAGGATGCCTGTGTCGCAGCAGTGGGAACATTAACAGGCTAATGATTATTATTATTTAAGCCGAAAGACGTAATGTTGTTGGGCATAAATCCTGTACTTTTCGCTTTCGCCAAAACTCTGCCCAGAGTGGTGAACTGGTGTTTTTAGCATTCCTAAATAGTATGCATAGAAGTCTTTTTTACTTGAAGCAAACTTTGTACAACGTAAGGACAACAATAGGTGTAGATAGTTTGAATTGCGAGTAACAACTTTGTAGGCATAGATAGATAATTATGGTAATTTGTGGAGGAAAATTTTAGGAACATGCGATTCTTCATCTTCGATCCACAATCAGCTGTAAACTGACCTTGAAAACAGTTGATAAGCAATGTCGAATTATGCTTTAATATTAGGATCATTAACCTACCTCAACGAAACCGGATAAAACCAGTTTAAACAAATAAATAAACAATATATTTTATATGATAAGTAGGTTATTCAACTACATACCATATTGGCACAGTATAAAAATCATTAGACTGTGATATTGAGCTCAGACAGATATAATATTAGGAATAAACTAACAATATGGTCTAACAAGAGTTCATTGAACAAAACCGTAGGTACCTATTACTATTAATATCTTGTCTTTAAACCGGATACAAGCAATGAAGTGTTTATATGACTGCTAATAGATGAGAATGAATATTTAACATAAAGTTTACAACTGCCCGCTTAGCATGACCACCGAAGAAACGAAAGAGAATCGACAAATCTGTTGTTCATCTGTCATTGAATCGACAAAATGACAGATGAACAAAAGATTTGTCGATTCTTTTTCGTTTCTACGGTGGTCATGCTACGCGGGCAGGGTGTTATGAATGTCTTGGCAAAGATTCCTAATACTACCTACCAACTATTCTGTTTTGTGTCTACATCATGCTTGGCCCTGGGGGGTTACCATGACGTCTTAAAGCAGGATTGTTTTAATGTCACTCCAGTGTGAGAAAGTGACGGAGCTATAGAGGACGTCTAGCTCCATCTCTTTCTTACTCTGAAATAAGATTAAAACAGCTCTGCTTCAAGACGTCATGGTAGGCCACCTGGTCTCTAGGACGTCTTCTTTTTAATATTCTGGTCTCACAATTCTTGCTCGTGGCTAAATAATAACAGGCGCTCGGATCAATCTTCAGGTTAAGCCGAGCTTGCCTAGGTTGGTCTGTGGATGGGTGACCTGACCACCCATTACATACCGAGTTTCATCTTTGCCAGTCGTTACATAGGTAGACAGTGGCCCGAAAGTATGTCAACCAGTCTTACTAAGGGGTATCGTATTACCCAGTACTAACCGAGTTGTGGAGGTCAGATAGGCAGTCGCTCTATGTAAAATACTGGTATTCAGCTGCATCCGATTAGACTGGAAGCCGAACCCAACATGGTTGGGAAACGGCTAAGCAGATAATGGTCTCACAATTCCTGTGATCAGCGCAAAATGTTTTTCTCTTTCATTTTCCCTTATGTCGTCATTCACTTTTCATTTATAA
This sequence comes from Xestia sexstrigata, assembly GCA_941918905.2. Taxonomy (NCBI): domain Eukaryota; kingdom Metazoa; phylum Arthropoda; class Insecta; order Lepidoptera; family Noctuidae; genus Xestia; species Xestia sexstrigata. Next base: position 6,238,710 of record OW799217.2, on the reverse strand, counting down.
TCATCCCTTACTGTATAATATAAGTACACGCATTAAATCTTTGGTCCCACTCTATATCTTCACCAATCAACATATACAAGGTGTAAACAACCTCATCACGAAGCCGTCAACCAAGCATTCTGTACATCATTAACTTCTTTACGCAAAAATTATTGCTGGGAAACGACTTTTTTTTTTTGAGTGAAAAATCATGTTTTGTGGTAGAACTCAATGTAACGAACTCAAAACATTGTGCTGATGGATGGATTGAATAGTACGGGGGTCATGGAGGTGTTTAAAGTAAAAATCTTACATTCAAAACTTATAATTTAAAACAAACTTGTCAAAAAGTTGGAACTTTGATCCCCAATATTTCCGAAATTGAGGGTTCCAAAGTATGGCGTAGAACAAAAAAAATGATCGCAATGACGGGGAGAACAAGTGCCTTTCGGCTTCGTTAAGAGGTGTTTTACACCCTTTATAGGTTTCGGAATTGAAAAATTGAATAAGAATTTACAGTCTTTCTGGAAAGATCAACTCTAGAAAAACTACTATGGAAGAGAAGATGTAATGTTCTGAACTTGTAGGTACTGAAGTTATTCTGATTTGCAAATGACCGGTCATTATCATCCACAGCCCTACTTCACCCACTGCTATAATAGGCCACTCTTTGCTTGTGCCACGTTATGCAAATGGTCCACCAGGATTAAATCTGCAACACCATTCATGTGTTATCCCAAATACTTGGGGTCGACGCAGCAAGTCTTCTTCTTCCATACTCATCCATTATTCATTATCACAGTAGTCCCTTTTCTAGTTATCTTCTACCTACACAGTCTATCCATCGATTTTCCATTCCTAACTTCACTAAACCACCTAGGTCACACAGCACACACATCCCTAACAAAAAGCGACAGTTAGTAAGTACCTAAAGGTACTCTCACACATAAACCATCCACACAATTATAGAAGCGTCGTCGATGATCGACGCCACACTTACTCAATTGTCTTACAGCTCGGTAATGTATTCCCAATGGCGGCGGGTCACACGAGTGACACGGCACAAGAGGCACACGGCGCACTTCTACCGCGTGTTCATTTGCATTGCGCCGGCGCCGGCGCCGAATGTACGCGTAAATCCCTAAGAACAAAGCTAGAAAATAACTTTCCAACGGATAAGGAAAAAACTGAGCAGAGTAAAGAGCCTCAGAGATTTTAAAATTCATAACAAAAACACTTGGTTTTTCTGAGAAAGTGAAGTTTACCTACATTCTGCGACTCTGATTTTACGCATTGAAGTTCAATTTTGTATTGAGATGTAGACGACGAAAATAATGTTATGTAAGAAGCAAATGGAGCGTAACTAAAACAAGACGAGGCGATAATTCAAGAAATAACTGTTAGTAGTAAGATAAGAGGAAATTAGTAATGCTCGAACGATAAGCGCGAGTGTTGGGTACTGGTGGTACCTACAACTAAATGTGTAGTCCCGATAACTAACGTAGTTACACGTCAAAAGCTCATCAATAAAACTGACGAGTAAATAAGCAATTAAAGCGCTAACGATGTAAGAAACGTTGTAAATGCAGCGCAATTAAAACAGTGTAAGAAAAAACCCGAGCGCAAATCGCACCTGGTTGTCGCAAAATGAAAATTGTGATTCTCCAAAGTAATTATAATTATGTACAATTTTGCAGCAGTTTTTAATTAAATACAGGATAACAAAACAAAATTATTATAAATTATGTAAAATATGATCCAGTGTCTACATAAAATCCAAAACAATTAGTAATAAAAGTGTTTACTAAAACGCGTCGGTTTACCAAAACGTACAACGTTAATGGTTACCTTTTCCTTTATTTAACGTCACTCGCAACTAACATTTGCTGAATTGTACAGATTGTTAGCATAGTCAATTAGCTTTCATTGAAGCGTTGAAACACTTCCCTAACGAGATATTTACAAAACAACCGCAGCTTGATTTCTTTCTATGATTTGATACAAGTTATACAACTGGATGAGACACGAACAGACCAGGCAAGCATAACACAATAGGGAACCCACTGAAGGTGGAACAAGGCAGCTAAGAAACTAGACATCATGATTGCAGCTGAAAACTACAGAAAAGAAACTTTCACTGTCATATATACAAACTAGAGTAGTCAGGTACGAAACACCGGCCCCATCTAGTTTTAAAAAAATGACGTGTAAAAGTGTTTGTAAGAACCTACTTGCAAAAATAAACATCATTTCATCATTTCATTTCAACTAGAATTTTAGTAAGTATCTCACGTAAAAGTAAAGCAAGCAAGGGCCAAAGGACAGTCACTTTTCAGCTCGCAGTTATTCTTCAGTTGCTGAAAAGGTAGAACGTACTCGTAAGCGGTGTTGTTCATGGTTTAATCGAAGTCTAAGGTACCGCTGAGTTCGGCCATTTTCCAATCCAATATCCGTTTATCACTAAGGAAGACGTTTTAAAAATGGGAAATCATCAAAAAGATGGTTAACCAAACTTGGACGTCACCTATAAGAATAATGTTAAGAATGTGGCTGGCTATAACGATAAGGGATGAACGAAGATACGATTGATGGACCGTAGAGTAGAAGAAGACTACCTACATGGAACAAAATAACGATTATACCTACTATTCCAAAAAAGATCGATCATTGTCTAAGCAGTGTCAGTAACCATAAGAAACATTCAAACCTGCATAAAACATTTCGCTATAGTACTGGTTTCAAGAGTTTCCCAGTAACTAACACTGAGTCAGACGCGTTAACGAGAATATCTCTTCATTGCCGATATATCACCTGTGCTCGCATGACACCATCGTTAATCAATACAGATAACTATTTTTAACTCAATCGGTCCCCTGCTAACTTGCTAAAAGTTTATGCAAAATATGTGGCAAATATTTCAAGGTATTGAGAAAGAAGGTAATAAAGTTATTAGTTGCAAATTGCTTTACGCTTTGTTTGGGGATTCCCGATTTGTTAGTTTTGATACAAATAAAGAAGGATATTCTGTTGAAAAGTACACAAGAGTCCAACCAAAGAAAATATAGACATAGTAGATAGAGAGAAACTTGAAAAATGATTGCTAGCAAACGAAGAGAAACATGAGATGACGACTTTGATAAAGATGCTTGACAGAAAACCGACCCCAAATAAATTAGGATAAAACACAAAAGCAGGAAAGATGATGCTTTTGAAAGTAAAATGCTTTAAATAAATAGGGCAATCATTCGTCGACTTTCACAGAAAACACGAATATCGTTAATTGCTTGACATAATATTTAAATGAATACCTGTTAATTCCCAAAAGAAAGATACACGTGCAAATTGCCACTACACTTGTCATTTTTAATAAATTTTACTGTAAAGCTCATGCACAAGAAAGGTTTAAAATATTTTAACTAAAAAGAAAAACTAGAATCCTTAAACACAAACATCACAGCAGAACCAATCACAAAGTTAAAGAGACGAATAAAGGGGAACAAGGTACCAAAAGCAATTAACAAAACAATGATCATAATTCATAATACACAATAGGTACATAATATATAGCACATTATGACATTACTAACACTACACTTCAGTGCCACTTTGGCACCTCCTAACATAGCGTCAAATACATAGTCAGTAAAACTTGTAAGGTGTATTTTAAAGCTTGTATTCAATTTGTAATATCACTCACTGAATTAGTTTCCGATTATAAACTTGATGCCTATTGGAGTATTGTTAACAGACTCAGATAACGTGAAGTACCTACAATGTATTACTTAAGAACCTCTGATAGAAGCACAAGTGACAGTGAAGAATATTGATGTAGCTAATTTTAAACAAGTAATTAAATATCATAATTAACTATAAGTATTAATTTAGGTATGTGTTTATTGATAAGAAGCAGTTTATCTTAAGTTATTAATGCTTTGATGAAGATCTGACCAAAAATAGAAACTTCTGTGTTTGCCTGAGCTTTTTGAGTGAAACTTTGTTAAATTCTACCCTCTGGATAAGAGGTCGGTCTAAAGATTTTACAGCAATGTCAAGCCAGGCATAATTTAACCGGGGAACTGATGACCGTAGAAGTATTCGCGATCTTCTTGAGCGGAGACTGCAAGCATAAGGTAGGACGATTTGGTGACTATGTGGCGACGTTCGCAGGAAAACTGGTAGCAGCTTGATGGAGACAGTTAAAGATCGAGTAAAATGACCAGCGATTGGAGAGTCTGCTGTCCACAAATGCAAGCATGAACCATGATGATAATATTATTAGTACAAAAGTAAATATCTATAGAGCTTCACCGTTTTAACTGTGTTTTCATATGTATGTATGTATTTGCAAAACTTAAACAAAACAATAACTATTGTCCATTTGCATAAACTTCTAAGTAGCCAACATGTTTATAATTTATATTCATACAGTCCATCCAAAGTTGCCAGGAAGATGTCGCTATAATCTATAAGACCGCCATTGTAACCATTAAATTAGGGTACTAATGTAAAACATATTTTGTTTTAATTATGGTATACAATAAAGTATATTCTATTGACATGAATGTTGAAGAATGGAGAGGGAGAGGAAGTCCAAAGAAAAGATGAGATGGATGAATTGTATGAGGACTGATATGAAAGAGAAAGGAGTAAATGATGCCGTGATGTCTGACAGGGGAGATTGGAAGAAGAAAACGTGTTGCGCCGACCCCAAATAGAATGGGACAACGGCAGGAAGATGGCGAAAAACATATATTCTATTTTAACAGGGATACATTATTGAAAAAAATGTAAAAGGAAATGAATGAAATATAACAAAAGAAATGGAGGACACATAGGCGCGAGGGGATTGACGCAAGAAAAGAGAGACCTATGCTCAGCAGAATGTAAAGGCAGTAAGAGAATGATAGAGAGTCAGCAAAAAGAAGGGGTCCGCAAGGGCCGACGCCGCGGGACTGTTCGAAAGAGATACCGTGGCTACGGAACACAAAGGGCAAAGAAGGAACATCGATGGGTTTTGGTCAGTAAAAGTCTGACACTCCCTCCTGCTCCGCCCAGAGCGGGAGGAGTCATTTGATGATTTCCCACCCAAAAAAAAAAAAGGAAGATGATGTTGATGAGCAGACTGAATAGAGTGCGTGCATTGAGAACCTTAGAGGGTAGAACTTTTCCCAGTGAGGATAATCTATTGATAGAGTAGCTTAATTTTAAGACAGAAACCAATGGGGAGACCCAGGCAAAGATAATTTAAGATGGCGCCACCATAGCTGGTCTCAATCTGACCAATGAGGTTAAGCTATTTTGGACTATATAATGACATTACCACATTTTCAACCAATGACGATGTTGGGAACGAGCTATGCTAGCGCCATTAGTTCCACAGCGTGTCTCCCCATTGAAACAAAAGAAACTTTCTCAAACACCACACAAGTGTCAGTCGATTCAAAAGGCAAAGTTTTAAAGATTACATAAACACCGAATCTTTGTCCTTCGACAAACAAGACGATGATTGATGATCCTACTGCCTGCTGGAAGATTGAGACTGTACCGCGAACGACCCATTCACTCACACGAAAAAAAACCTCATTCAACGACGAAGAAGAACTACATCTTATAATTTAACTTCAGTAAACTCACTATTGAACGCTCAATGGCAACAATAGCCTAATTATACATTTCAAAAGTAATATACATGAACCATCAATCACGGATGGAGATTTCGAAATGTCTATTGATCAAGAAAGTGATGCTGGCATCATTGTTGACTTATCGTGTAGATGATAGTTTAATTAAAAGTAGGGAAAACCGACTCACATTGTTCCCGTGGACTAGTTCAGTCACAAAGACACTAAACTTGATTCCAAATATTCACAATCACTGACACATTGCACTTGTTAAATAAGTCACAAATTTTGTTCAAACTTCTGCTTTCAATATGTTTTTTTTTTTTAAATAAACGGCTCTCACAAGTGTTGTGTGTTGCTTCTTGCACAAAATCCAACTGAGACCGTTTGTCGGGTTATCGTGTTTCCGTCATGAGCACATCGAATGCCGCGAGTTACTAGCTTGTTATTGTTATGATAATACTTATTATGTTGGAAATAGTGCTGCGATAGTGTCCGTATCAAGCAACGGGTAATTAAGAAATATACCATCGGCGATTATCGAGACGCGTAATAACAACCTCGAGGACCAACGCTGCTTACACTAACAGAGATAATTAATTGTTCGTAATCTTCTCTTCCTGGAAAGTGATGGCTAATCTCGCTTGCCTATAAATTAACACGACTTGATTTGTTAATAGTAGCGAGTGGATGTTATCGACAAATCGGAGTAATTCAGAAGTCGGTAGTTAATCCGTCGGCGGTGTATCAAAGAGGTGCTGCGAGTTGTGGGCTAATTGGATTTAATTGATGTACGGACGAAGCAACGCTCCACACTAGTTAAATGGATTTACAGCTGTCCGTTAAAATTGAAGCAGCGATTTAGCAATTGTCGTCGCTGACTATAAAATGAATCTGTGTCAAAGGTAATAATGAGCTAATTATAAGAGGACCTCTTTAAATCTAAGCGACGATGAAGAAACTTAATTAGATACTGAACCTCGATAAATAATCCTAGAAACTGATTGGGATATGAAAGAGACAATATTTCGAAGATGTATTTACGTTATAATTAAAAAGTCATTATTTATCATCATCATTGCTACATTTTACACCTTGCAGATTTGCGCAGTGTAACAATAGCAACATCCGGTACTCGTTCAGCAATAATTGCAAAATCATTTACAACGGCGTCTACTGTGACTATGCACGGAGAAACAGAAGTACAGGCTTTAGAAGCCAATTTCGATTAAATCGGACAAGAAATTAAATTCGCGATAGCTAATAAAACGCAGACTGAAACCATACACCATTGTCCGTAGGTGGGTCGAAGCGCGTAGCTATCCAGATATCCGGGAACATTGGAGTCTGCGATCGTAACTCCCCCTAAGGCCATTAGGATACAAATTCGTGACACGAGGCCAGAACACGGTTAGGCCCGTTATGGCGTGCCGGCCAATAGAACTGTCCAGCGACTTATTAATGACCGCGAGACAATGACACTAATGCTATTAAGTGGTCGCGGTCGCGAACGGGAGCACTGCGCTTAAACACACGCGCGTGCACCTTGTCGCTGTCAACTGCGCATGAGTAGGCCGATTTAATGTCCACAGAACCACTGTTCCGGATATGAACATTGCATTTGGGCCAATTAAGTCCGTATTCCGAGTTCAAAGCTCAACATTGCAGTGGAATTCAATTAAAATATGATAAAATTTTCACGTAATTCTAAATTGGCTTCGAACTGCGTTCACAGGCGCAGAATATTTATGATATAGTGAACACAAATAAAAAGCATTGCAAACTCGCTTTCATTATGAACGTAGGTACCTATTCAATACGAGTTTTATTGATCAACGAAAATTAGATGTCTCGTGTCTTACACTTTCCGTTCCCACGGCATATTAATGACTAAGCAAAAGTTTAGCACAAACGCGCACCTTTTATGCGGCGTCCTCCATTATCCGGCTCATTTGCGGCAAAAGACAAACGGTCGATCGGAGGCGAGCACAAATTTCGCCGATATAATCGTCCGGTAAGACAATGGTTATCGTTGGCGCGCGATACCGGCACAGATAGGGCACATCGAGAGCTGATGGATGCGGCACGCTCGACAGATACCATCTCCTTCGTGACGCCCGCCCTGCTTGCCTCGTGTGCACCAATTATTATTCAATATCTCCAATATTGGTCCAAAGCACAGCCAATAGATCACCGATACCATTATTGAGGTTAACGTTTGATTTGATTCCCCGGGTCCGCTCCGGTCAAGTGACAATCGTATCAGGCGTGCGACGTGATCGTAATTGAATAATGATTTTATTTGTCAGGAGCATCGACGGATTTATCATTCAATCAATAATGATATAGTCGAGGAGAAAACGATCACTGACGAAATATAAATTCATATCTTGAATGTTTGTGATTTTATCTGAGAGTTTATTACGAACTAATGAAACTAACTGTTTACCGAACTGCCTATAAATTCAGGCCAACGGCAACGTTTGATTAATTTTGGATGTGAGATACGTTATCAACAATACATATTCGGTTAATTAAACTTTAAGATAATTTATTTATAGGTTCCAGCGAATGTCATACTCATAACATACATACTCATAAAAAGTTGAGTAAAGAAAGCAATGACCCTCACAAGGAAACAAACAATGGCTGACAGTGGAATATTTCTTGGCAAAAGTTAATTATATTGTTGACTTACGTTTAATAGGTGGAGCTGTCGATGTCAAGATCATTCAGGTCGCTGAGCCACCTGTAACAAAAACAATGGCATTTATTGATGCGATTATAATGAAGGCGCGTACCGGTAATCTTTTACGGACATCTCCTTATGTGTACGTAAAGCTTAGCACGCGGGAGCATGGGGAAATGCGAACCACACATGCCACAGGTGCCGCACGGTCCACCAGTGGACAGAGATGTGAGGATTATGCGTCTAATACTATCGGGAGAAGAGATCTCGCACGATTCCGCAAGCCGTCGTCGGGGAGCGCGACGACGCGCGACGCACGACGAAAATTAAAATAATGCGACACTGAATTATGAGGCATGCCTCTGCCCGAGGACAACAATATCGAGAAGAGCGGTAATGCTAATTCAATAGCGTAATATCTCCGTATCTCGATGTAGTCCCCCGCGGTCGATCCGACCGAGATAGTCTACGATCGCGCCGATATGGTTTTGTTCGTGATTTATTTTGGTCGCTCCCATATAAGTACCGTGTACGGCAACAATGGGCCGGGACTTGGGATTTACGACAGACGATTTGGTAGCGATAAAAGATTTAGCCGCGTTCATGGAAGGGTTGGTAAGTACCTAAGCATTAACACGAGTCCGGTTCCAGAGTCGTACCATGCAAGTGCAACTTGTAACTGCAGAATAAATGAAACTAACATTAGTGCTCATGTCAGTGCGGTGGATTCTAAAATACCTATACTGGCAGTATAAACAAGACGCGGGGACTGTAGATAAGTGAAGAACTTAATGTACGCGCATAAATTTTAATTAGATAGGTACCTCGAAGCATTCATAATGTGGATGCGTAAATAAATTGGTCGTTCCTTCGTCGTTTGCAATTCCAATGGACTTAAAGTAATCAATGACCGGATTGTTTATTAAAAATATGCTAACATTCTATTACTCATTAACATTTGATTAAATGGCGGTTACTCTGTGGCCCGGAATATTTATCGGATAATCAAATTGACAGATGGGCCAGAATCTTCACACACTGGGAGCCTGAAGACAATCGTCGTCACCGAGACGATTTGGACTTGTTTCTGACTGAATGGCCAGAGAAAGAAAAACACCGAGAGAGTTGACTAGAATGGGAAGGCCTTTGCCCAGCAGGGAGACAGAAGCGGCTAATAAAAAAAAAACACAAATTTTGGCTTTATAACGATGGATACAAAATTTCGAAAACTATGGTAAAATATTGAACATTGCTTGAAATCTGCAAATAAATAACAAGCATCTGAAGTGTTTATACGTCAAACTGTGAAAGATAGTGGCATGCGCATAAACTATCGACGCTAAATGGACATCTAGTGCCAAACATATATCACTACGAATGACGTCAACGGATATTAGAGTAAAGATTCATAGGCTTAATAAAACTTTTGTAAAATTAGAAAATATAGTTGCGAGAGAAAGTGTACAATATTTCGACTTACTGAATTTCGCTTTATTATAAAAACATGGTTGATCACCTTGATACATTTGTATACGCTACGATAATTATACTTTTCTAAATTTGGGCTCATTACGGCAAGAAAGGAGGTGTCTGATGAGATGACGAGTAATAGGGAAGTATGGAAGAAGAAGACAATCATGCTGCGCTGACCCCGAATAAATTGGGATAAGGGCAGGAGAATGAGAATGTGATGTGTACGTTTAATGAAGATCAGCTAAACCATCGGAATCAGACGTTTCATGGTCACGAGAAATTAGCTGAGACCATTCTTCCATGGGGGCTAACGCGTGTGTATTTGCCACTAGAGGCGCTTGTGTAGACTAAGGTCTACCAAAATGTCAGATGTCATAGTGTTCGCGCGTTGCGTGCTTTTTTATCACGTATTTATAATACTGACGATTGTGTTCTAGATTGAGCCATTCCTGATTAATTATGACTTGTCATTTTAAGTAGCAACTTAGGATCTGATTTGTTAGTACTTGGAGGTAGAATGATTTTTAATGTTCCATGCTTGCTAATTTTAGGAAGAATATTGTAAATATGTATCTAAAGCTTACACTATGTTGTTATACGTAATAAAATAAACTTTTGTATGAAGTTATTGGTACTTTAAAGTAATAAATAGAATCATTGACAGGGCCTTACTCGACAGGGCGCCACCTGGTGATCTCAAAAACGGTAGCCTTCATTGACAGCACCAATTAAATTTAAATCAACACTTTTGCCAACAATGCCATACAGATTGACAGATACGTATGTGATATATGTCCTACTTATATTGAAATTTTTAAAAACCAAATCTATATATGTATCCTTAAAAGTTTTTGGCAGTAGACATTTCAGAAAAAAATGCACCTTAAATGGATTTAGCTAAAGGTTCAATCAAATCAGTATTGCAGTTTTAAGTGTGCATAGATGGTTTTGTAATACGATGAAAAACATGTTATTGTAGATCTCCATTTCTTGCATTTCAGAATACTGGATTTTCTACTTAATCCGATCTTCTTAGCGTAAGATTTTGTAATCAGTGTTACTTTCCATGGGTTATTGCAAGTCGTAACTATAAGAGTTATAATTAGAACCATATAGAACTGGAATTAGATTTAAGTTTCGAATGTAAACCGGTACTGGTCAGCCATGGGCGCCATGTATCGTGTTAAATCGTGTATAGGATGTTGTTTTATTGGAAGAAGAAGAAGAGCCTTCAGGCGAATTATCGTGTGAGTTTACGTTCGATGAGAAGCAGAACGACAGGCGACACACAGATGACAAAAAAAGAGTGAAATGTGAATGGGATCGGCTTTAAGAATTCAGATATGGATAGTTAGTAAGATGATAAATCTGGAATACAGTGATGGTGGTCGGCAGTGATAGTGAATGAAAAAAAAGATGTAGCGCTCCGACCCCAAATAATTCGAGATAAGGAGGGAAGAATGTTGATGATTTGAACAAACAAAAACATCAACAATTCATTCAAAGGTTTTTTTTTTTGTGCTAGAAATGACACATAACTTTATTTAAAGATCGATTCACACGAAAAAGTAAAATTGATTCGTAATTATAATTATTGCGATAACCCAAAGTGACTGGCTACGGATGAGTAATGTTTTATCTATGTTACATCATCTGTCAAAAACATACTATCTCTCCATTTATTATTTTATTCACAGTTACATGGAAATGGACGCTTGATTTGCATACGAGATAATCAATTTAATCTCGTAAATAACTTTTATATGAAGAGGAAAATAACACTAATAATGCGTAGTGTAGGCATAATTGATAGCTATAAATTAAAATGTACTTTTTCAACACTGTACAGTAATATGGTCTTAAATACAGTTTCAATGTTGTTAATGATTTGAATTAGACTAGTTAATTTCATCTCTATCATTTAGTTTTATCTTAATTTCATACCACGTATAGCGGTCGCACGCTGTATAGTTCTGATCGGATCTGCGCAGGAGTTTATCTAGCGTCGCCGGTGCGGGCGCATTAACGCAAATTGCGCTAATTGTGGAAACTCGAGGAAAGTTAACTACGTCTGATGAGTGTTGTCGTGTTGTTTACTAGTTTGTCAGAATGTTGAAATCTCGTTTGCAACATCAGGCGTTTATAGCACCCAACCATCAAAGCCTGTTTATTGACACTTACGTGCGTAATAATTAAAATGACAATAGCTCCGGGCTGTGTCGATTTTGACACTGATATTGTCTTACGTTAAAATAACAATGGGAGACCAAAGTGGGACGCCATTCCTTCTGTTGCTGGGACTTTAAATATGCACGTGTTGTGCGAAATATGAAAAGAGAATAGACAAAAAGGAATAGTGATGAACCACGTTTTATAGTAGAAATATTTTAATAAACAGGCCCCGACAACAGAATTTCAAAGACACTATTCTTTTTTATAGACGTTTTTTATTTCGTGTGGTTGGTGCCTAACCTGGTGTCAGAGTTTTTATGCTCCCCATGGGCCTCTGACTTGGCTTTACATGCCGTCGAGAATTATCTCTCAAGCATGCTGATTTGGTTTCCTCACGATGTTGTCTTTACCGACGCAAGTAACAATTATACAATACGCACATGAATTTCATCCGAAAAATCAAACGAAAATTAGTATTTATTTTGCTCAAACGTTGCCATTTTATACAATTTAAAATTAAAATACCAAGTTATAGCGCTTCAAACACTATAGAGATAAGGATTGATTCTAAAATGCAATAAAAGTATACGTACTACACATATTGGCACAATCGATGATTGTGAAACGCACAATGCAGGCACGGGACGCATTGTGTAACCGCAGATTCAGTTGATCATAATCGAAAAGACATTCTATTTCATTATTGCTGGTCACACAGATGCGTATTGGCGACATCGATTCGCGTCTTTCTCAATATCTTTTGTTAAATAATCTTTTCGCGCAATCGTAATAAGCGAACAATTTTTTATGTCGACAAAGGTAAAATTGGTAATCAATTAAAAATAACCGAATTTTATGAGTAATTTGATTGGTAGTTAAATTCTAGGTATTCGATTATTATGAAAGTCATGCGTAAATAACATCCGTTATCAGACATTTTCTTTTGAAATAACTTGATAATTATGCTATCACATAAGACAATCCAAATTTCCAGAAAATGCATCATTATGGATAGAACATGGTCTAATGGTCGCAAGCACGACCGCTGAGCATGAGGTCCTAAGTTAGATTCCCGGGTCGGGAAAGTATTATTTGGGTTTTCCATTAGGAATTTCTCTAAGCAGCCATGGAGTCTGGACCAGCTTATGACAACAGTTTTTGAAAAACGTGAATAGTACGTCAATATGCATTAACTATCCGTTGAATGAGTTTGCAAACATACGAGACGACGATGTAGAATTCCTGTCTGCAAAGCTATGACAGTTTTCTGGCACTACATTTCGATATTTCAATTAACTTCAACAAACTTCCGTTGTCTAATTACGTAAAGGTCCAAGATCCCTTTCGCGACAACAACGCGCCCCAGCAAAGGTTTCTCCTGGAGATTACCTGTTTACGTAATAACACCAGCATTAGAAATCAAACAATCTCAAAGTTTGCCACACCATATCCGCATGTCTTATCATGGAGCGACCATCGTATCTACAGATTCGCGTGATTGCAACCAATGACTCACAACACTCACTAGTACTGTTGTACAGGAAGTCTAAGCTACCAGACCTATCAGAGTATCAGTTGACATCGGCACACGCGATCACAACCCACCCTATAATTAATATTTTTCATCGCGTATAAATTGACACGTCTACCTCTTACTGCGCACACATTAAGGCCGATAATCGGTTGACTTAAAAATTGAATTTATAGTGAAAGGATCAGATTTAAGTAACGATGTGGAAGAAATATGCAAATTAGTTTTGAAAATTGTTTATTTGCAGTAAAGAAAACATTCACGTGATAAATTTTTATAGGTTTAGTTGATAGCGTTACTAACGCGATATCTGTAATTACTGTTGCTCGTTTTAATTGATTAAACACGTAACTGTGTTGTCTATCTATGTTATCAGTGCAATCAAAGCCAGAGCCAGCTGTTTTTATGAATGATTTAGCTAAGTAACAATAAATGTAGCACCCAATAATGAAGGCGATCGAGTGTAAAATTGGCGTAAATCATGGAGCTAATGAGTCGCGGTTGCGCGGGCGGCAAAGTGCGGGCGCTGACGCGCGACCAAACGCCAACTATGCGCCTGCGACCGTGCCAAAATTCACATACTAACCCAATATTTGAAAGAGAGTGAAAATGGTGTTTAGGAAACATCATATTTGAAGTTCAAGAGCTCGCAATATAGTATCTATCCACACCATCCTACGTATAAGCCGCAATGCCAATTTGAAGATCCAGCAATATTTATAGCGCAAACACATAAAATACTAGGTATATTAGGAATTTTCATCAGAATCCAATTCTGATTGAAAGTGCGTGTTACGCAATTGAGGTGCTGCTCTAAGACAACACGTCTTTTTCCCAGGGGTAGGCTGAAACAGACAGAAAGAAGAGTGCCCTAAGACAGAATAAAGTCGTACATCTAAAATCGAGTCTATCGTGTGGTTAGAGACTAACCACCTGGTATCAGTTTTTATGCCGCCCATGGGCCTCTGGTTCGGATTTACATGCCGTCTAGAAATATCTCACAGGAATGCTGGTTTCCTCGTGATAATTATACAATTCGGACATGAATCTGAAATATCAGAGAGGTAGCGTGCCTTGGGTTCGAACTCGAGACCTATGACTTGGCAGTTCGACGGTTACACCACTAGGCTGTCACTGCTATTAGATCGATTGGGAAGACTAGTCCTGCTGTCCTCACCGCCTTTTGTCAAAAGGCCTACGTCAACCGTCGACTTAATTTACAAATCTCACTGATTGAGTAAACAGAGAGAGATAGTGAAAGGTAAGCACTAATAAGTAAACATCAAAATGTCACCTTATCAGTACTGTACAAGGCTTGGCACTCGATGATATCAAATGCGGCAAAATTAAAACAAAGCTATCTGTTTTTGGAAATGTATCTGTTACTGCACCAATATAAATATTCAGTATCAACATTGATCATGTAGACTCTACACTACAGCCATATTTGAATAACATACCATGAATAGGGACAAGTTTCATCACTTTATAGGATAATTTAAAAAGCATATCTATAAAATACCGGTATTCGATAGCACCCTGTAGAGTAGCTCTAAGTTAATATCTCCTTATTCATTTCCTCAGTGTCGCAACTTAACGATATTCTTTATGGATCATAAAAATATTTCAACAAACGATGTTTAGAGATCTTCATTAACAAACAAATTCAAATAATGTTGTATCAACAAGGAATGGCTATCGGATATTCAAAATTGATCATTACAATCGGATGATTGATCATTTACATAAATTCTTTTACGCCACGCAAGAATCGGATAAAAACTAATATCTTAGTCCGATTGGTGCCAGCTTCCGAAATTCCATTGATTATCTCGTTTTGCTACGGAATGGTGATCGAGTTCAGAGAATCCGTTATTTCTTTTTGTGGCGAAGGTTTTATTGTAAAATAGAATGATGCCTACAGATAGCTACCAACTGAAATAAATAAGAACAGTTACATGAAATGTTGCCACACTACTGAAAATTTACGATTAGAACTTCCAAATTGAAATTAAAGACTAGACAGCTAGCCATGCTGAACCGAGTAGATATCTAACAGAGATTTGTATTATAAGTGATGTGAACACAAAAGGGCAGACTACAGATTTATATCCTGCAACGGATAAATGTCAGAACCTGCTATAATGTCAGGCAACTGACACGACATGTCTCGTTCACAACTAAGTAACTATAACTTCTCAATCAACAAAGGAAATAGACAATGAACAATAAATAAATACACAACTATCTGTCTTCGTTTTTCTACTAAAAAGTTGATAAGAACTTAGAGATAAGATGACAGAACTTGGTACATCTTCATCGCTTTCAATTATGTAGAACAATATACTATCAGTGTACGTTTGATAATAACTAGGTCGACTTAACGCCATTATGTTATTCAAACATACAAGTTTTATAGTTCGAAGAACTGTTTATAAATGCAATAAAAGTAAACTACCTACTGAAGCAAATCATAAATCCATAAAGTATCTGCAAACACTAACATCATAATTATATTTTACGATTATAATGCTAACTTGTAATTATTATAATCATAAACATACCAGTCAAGTCGATTCTATTACTCAATCTGTACGTAATTACCCTGTAGAACTATAAAATACAAACGGAAACAAAACACATGGTGGAGATAAATCAATAATTACACAAATACAATTAATTAATGATCACGACAAACAAAAACTACACACAACACACACACACACATTAAAACATACGTGGATAGCTGAAACAGAAACACAGACCCTAAAATTCAAAGTTCAATAAGTTGAAAAGGAAAAAAAACCCGCATCCAAACATGACACGAACAAGATAACAATAGCGAAGCTATGAGTATGATGACTAAAACAAAAGAAAGGGCCAGCAAGAAACTGACAAGCTCGTAGAACCAAGGGGTTAACAGTCAACGTTAGTAACAAAGTGTATTTTAATTCAATTTTCATTCAATCTGCAATAGAGAACACGGAACATGTTAGAAACGGTGAAAGCTTAATGTGATTCGCATAAATAGAATTTCATGTTGGACATGTATATATCTGTCTAGACGGTGGAATTATAACTAGATTCACATAAACTCGTTATTTATGAAGATTGCAACACGCAGGGTCATGATGACAAGGGGCTCATGAGGAAATGTGCTTGTGATGGGCTCATAATAAAATGGGTCGGATGGCAATAAATTATTCTAGTACTTGATTGCATTATGGGTTCCAGCATATAATTGAACTAGTTGTAGGGAATTCGGCTAGAAATTCTGAGACAATTAAAATCTAAATGATGTGAAAAATTGCAATATCTAGAACTTTAAGTAATGAAACCAGGGAAGTCCAAAATTATTTTGGGATGACAATATCACGATATGAACAGATGCGACAAAATAGGTACCCTTATGCGAGTATGTCGCAAGAAAGGGGTAGTGTATATCGGAGGACACGGTGGAGCACACGGTGGAGGTGTGCCCCGCGTGGGCGGAGCACCGCCGTGTCCTCGAAGCGGCGATTGGCGGCGGCGACCTCTCGCGTCCGGCCCTGGTGCAAGCCATGGTCCGGAGCGAGACGGAATGGGACGCCGTCACCTCCTTCTGCGAAGCAGTAATGCTAGAGAAGCAGGTGGCGTGGAACGTGAGAGGGAGAGAACCTCACAGCGTCCCGGCCGCCGCGGGAGACGCCCCGGGCGTCGGGGGCCACCACCTGGCCCCCGGCCACCGTAGGCGCGGGCCTGTGGACGGTGGGCTATGGGCTAGCTCGCCGTCCGTCCGTCTCATGACGACAGGCCGTGTCGACGGCGCGTTCGTGTTCCACGCGCGCCTCAAAGAGAGTCAGCAAAAAGGAAGGGGTCCGAAAGGACCGATGCCTGCCGGGGTTGCGGGACTATTCGAAAGAGATACCGTGGCCCCGGAACACAAAGGGCGATGAAGGAACATGGATGGGTTTTAGTCAGTAAAAGTCTGACACTCCCTCCTGCTCCGCCCAGAGCGGGAGAAGTCATTTGATGATTTCCCATCCGAAAAAAAAAAAAAAAAAAAAAGGGGTAGTGTATATCCAGCAGAGGGTGATTTTGGGCTGGAATAATGATGATGATTCTACCTGCCACTTCCTTGTACGTAAACATAATACACTAGACACCTCAGGCATCAAAACATAGTATCTTCTACCACTGCCAAGTTCAAGAACCAAAACAAGTTTGCAAAATCCTGCGCTAAACAAACCTTTTCTAACATAGTAGCTGAAAGGAAATCACCAGCGATAAATCCGGTGGTTGTACAATGTTCATCGTCACCGGACGATCTACATGTCCTGCGCGCGTGGGAAACTGCCCGTTACTTACAAGCTACCTACTAGATGCTGTGCCGATACTACGCCAGGATTACTGGCCAATACCTTGTAAACAAACCGTCGACAACGGAGAGTAAAGAAAAGTACCTAAGTTATACATGAGGAATGAGGAATGAGGACAAACACATCACTACGATAGAGAACATTTCTGAAGAGCCAATCGTGCTATGGTTAGTAATATTAGAATACTGTTATAAGACTGTACGAAGAAAGTAAATAAAAATATATACCAATTTCCAGTGTATAGTCGAGATGTGAATAGTACTTAAATTACCTGTAGGGTATTACTACAAGCCGGATCTATAAAGATCGCCAAGTCAACTAAATATTAAAAACCTTCCGATGACTTCATTCAAAAAACAATATTTACAAGACGCTCGTCACTATATCAACAGACAAGGATACGTCAATTTTAATCTAATAGAAAAAGCAATTCAATTAAAACGGTCGTAAATCGTATCGCATTAAATAAAGATTACAGTCAATCTCGATTCTTAACGCGTTGCTATTTCCATAAATCATAATCACACGGTAAAAATATCTTCTGATGATATTTATTTGCATAGAAAAACTATCAAATTGAAAACCGACATTATAAAAACTACAAGAATTAGCAAATACAAAAAGCATAGCAATATTTTATAAATTATTATTATAGCTACTAAACATTGAAAGAATCAACTCGATAATAACCAAAACCAGGATAAGAGGATACAAAGAAGGCGAGACCCCTTCCTCGTTGCTTGACAAGAAGACGCAAAAAAAATAGAATGAAGCAGAAGAATTGGAGAAGGCCTTTGACCAGGAGTAGCACAGACCAATATAACAAAAAAGGAAACTACAATAATAATTAAAAGAACAGCGATAAAATAAATAAAAAAGGATGTTTAAGGTACGGACGCATATAGTGCGATGCATCTAAACGCGTGGATAATTGCACACACGTCGGGCACCGCATCGAACCAGACGAAGGCGTTGCCGCGCCCGTAGAGAATCAGCGCTGAAACACTGCATCAACGCTAGATGCTAATGATAAAATGGGATATTAAAGAGAAAGGCTTTGACTTACATGATTATCTCTGCTTATAACAATGAACTTTAGTAAAACAAAACTTAAAATACTTATTTAAGCAAATGTAAACAAAAAACACTTGAAGTATACTGATACAGTTTTAAAGTAACAAGGGAACTAAAATCTGAGTAGTCATAACCGCAGCCACGCAAAGTACTCGTAAAAAAGTTAACTGTAGCGTCCATAGAGTACACAAAAAGTCATCGACGACGTAAAAGAGTTGGCGCGTTGACCGTCATGCGTTAAAGAGACGCTTGAACAAAACTCATTTCACAACCTGCTTTAATCCTTAGCCAATTGCCCTTCCAAGAAGCCTAGTCTCTCATTAGCCCGCAATAATTACAAGTCAAAATGAACCAGGAAAATAAACATCCGTCTCTGTCTCACAAAGCGGTGGACCCTTATAGAAGAACGTGACAAAGCGATCTAGATAAACGTATCAGATGAGATCGAGATCAGAATGCGGTTCAGATATTACTATTACAAACGTCTCATTATTTATTGCGAAATTTTCTGTTGTAAGTAACAAGTAGTGTTTATTAGTTCTATGAGTCTGAATTGCGTAACATTTACCATGGTATGTTGCTTTTAGTCGTAAAATTGCGACAGTGTTAATATCATCTGTGGTTGAGATGCAACTGTGCTACCCCATTACAAAACTTAGAAACTGGACTTATAAAATACTACGAGGATATTCAGCACTTTTTATTCAAACGATTTTTTAAAGAATTGTGGGGCCGAGTACGCTTCCTTGAGGAACCCATTAACATATTATCTTAAATAGATAACGGGTGCAGTAAAAACTTGTTTCGGTTATTACGATATATTATTATGAATATATTTAAATAGTCATAGAGACAATCGTAAACAGACTAATAAATGTTAGACATTGGCGATGTTTACAGCCGATAAACCAAAGTATTTATTAAAGCAAATGCAGTATCATTAAGTTTTCCTCAATTGAATAACACAACATCCACCAAATAAGTACAATCATAAAATGTAAACCTATTTCGTAGGCTAACCAGTTCGGAAAATAGCTTTAAACAAATTTTAAATAGCCTGTTTAGTAGGACAGTTTAATTTTAATATAAATTTTACAGCATCAGAAATGCGATACACGTTGTGTAATATTAAATTTAATTGCAGACATAATAATTAAGTACTTACATTTATATCACGCTTGAGTCGTAGGCACTCAGGCACGGTGAAGATACGACGGTACCTGAAACAAAGAACAAATAAATAGGTTAGTTGTAGGTTTTAGCCATTTTGTACTTCATAACAAGAGCCGTAAGTTTAGAAGGGTAGAAACATTCTAGTAAGTAGAAGTAATTATCTACACCTGACTCAAAGAAGAAACCTACAAAAAATGCAAAAAGTTTAATTCTAACACAAATGATACTACACAGTTATACAAGTAAATAAATGATAATGAAATAGTTGAATTGTTATAGCAATGGTACTCCGCAAGAGTTGAGTTGAGATCAACAAACGCTTAAATAGTGTGGCGTCCAGATAAAAACTGATTACGCTCGATTATTTATGCACGTCCAGCGCCTTACTGGTGAACGGCCTACCGCTGAATCTGCTCGTGGAGACGCGAATATAACAAAAAAAAAAAAGTTTGAATTCTGAAGTCAATAGACCATCTTTAAATTAATCCAACGTCCTAAATAATATTTTAACATCAAATAATAGAGCTTAGCATAACCCTCCAACAAATTGTACAGTCAGCATCAAAAGTCGATGACCACATTCAGATTTTCAAAATCACTGTACACTATATCACCCATAAATCGCTCAACAAGATATGGCGCCAGTATTGAATGAACATCATTCAAGTTTAAAATTAACTGAACACTTCTCGTCAAAGGTCACTGAACACCATTTTGTCAAAAATTGCTGATCGTTATAATTTCCGAAAACATTTTAGCATTCAGTTTTACAAAAGTCACTGAACAATATAAAATGCTTGTTTTGGTTATCTAGTGTAATCACGGCAACGTCCAAAAATAACTTAACATCCTAGATAACAAAAGTTACTGAACATTACTTTGTTTCGGATACGTAGCGTGTAAACGTTTATTATCAAAAGTAGCTGAACTGCAAACTAAAAAAGTGGCCGTTACTATCTTCAGAGTTATAAATCTAATCTTGTCCTATCCAAACTAAATCATATAAAAAAAATTTAAATGGATGTAAATTTCGAATTTAACTTTCCAAAATAATTTTGTTTTTTTTTCATAGTATCAATGAGAAATATTAGAAGTGGTTCAAGCGGTAAGCACATTTTTAAGCCTATTTTTCAAAATAAGCTCGCAAGCACGATTATAAAGACAAGCATATTCCGCTTAAAATTTATTCCGTCGACGTTATCTAAGCTTTCTATATTACGATTGAATTGTAACCTAATTCGTAAAGCAATAAAACTCATTTTCAAAATCACGCAGATTATGTTCAAATTCATACCGTCGACTTATTTTATGAATTTTATAGTACGATTGAATTAGAACCTAATCTATACAGATTAGGTTCTAATTCAATCGTACTATAAAATTGAGTCTTATATGTACTCACTTATAAGACTCATTTTCAAAATTCACACAAATTATTTAATTCAATTCTTTGGGAAACAGTTGTGGGTATTTGAAAAACTGTTTATCCTTGAATGTAAAAAGAAGATTTCTATTTAATTCCATTCCCACCAAAGAGCCCGCCCGGACCTTTACCTCATTGAAAACTTATGGGGGCTTATGGTCCAGACTTTGGATGAAAGCACTCCTCGAACAAGGGAAAATCTACTAAATCACGCCATAGAAATCTGGGAATATTTTAGGGGACGAGATACTTGTCCAAATATGATAAACTCCATGCGAGAACGCCTCCAAAATGTCATCGTTGCCAATGGGGGACACACTAGGTTTTAATTCTAAGTAGTTTAAGCCTAATCATAATTGTAATTGATAAAAAAATAACTTTGTTTTTGTTTATAAAACATTGATTTGATTATGAAAGTTTAAATTTCTTGATTTTTAATTAAAACAAATAATAATTATTAACTGTAGGTATTTATTTATCGAACCATTTAATTTAATTTTGTTGATAATAAATAAAAGGGCGGTGATTTACATGTGCATGTGTCTACTTAATTTATATACCAAACATATATACCTACCGAAAAAAAATACACACACATATTAAACTCAAAAAACGTTTCATTTTGTTCAAGGACTTTAGAGATAAACGATGCTATGCTATTTTTGTCAAAAATTTGTTCAGAGACTTTAGAGACAAAGAATGTTATGCTTTTTTTACTATAACTTTGTTTAGCGACTTTTGAAAAGTGATGGACACCTACTTATGCCCTTTTATGATAATCATTAATTTCTGGCGCTTGTCATGTTGAGCGATTTAGGTATAATACGGTGTACAGCGATTTTGAAAATCTAAATGCGCTCATCAACTTTTGATGCTGACTGTACATTTAATAATTGCTACAGAGAAGATGGGGCGATATCTCCATTAAGAGCGCACAGAATCGATGCACCGATAATTACGGAGAGCCAGCAACCACCGAGACTAACATGAAATTAATTCCCGACCAAGGTTAGAGAAATAGTGCATCGCTTTACGTAGACAATGTTATTAATGATGCTAATGATGAAACCGGTGCAGCGATGATGACAAAAACAGACTACATAACACTTAAAACAAACGACGATACTGAACTTGAAAATGAAGATGTTTTATCATTCAAAAAGATAACAACCAATGTAAAAACGAACGCGTTTAACAACATCGTTAATCACGTAGCGCCACACAAAACCAAAGCTTATCGACTTTCTGTTACACATAAATTATTTGAGAAATCTTTAAAATTTAGGTGACTATGGGATTATTATAAAAACACGTCACAGTCTGAACGGTTCAAACGCGTTATCTTGGTTCTCAGAACTGAGATAAAAAATTCTCGGTGACGAAAAGAACGCTACGCCAACGAAGCTATGAGTATTTTTTTTTAATAAGACCGGGTATGTCTACAGAATCATTATTGTGTGCTGCTATTTTTTTTTATATAATGATTAATTTTATACTTGGAATGTTTTACGAATTCGAGTTACGATTCTTTTGTATGTAATGCTCCAACAATACCGTTCTGAAATTGTTTTCATACATGTGCCAACCTTGGGACAAAATGTCAACAGTTTTAAGGAAAATTAAAGATTCAGATATCCTCCGATTGTTTTGCAGTTATTAATACCAATAGCGAAGGTCGTGATACGAATGTGCACATTGTTCTACATGAACAATGATTTTTGTAGAATCAACACGGATTATTGTGTAATTGCGAGCAATCGCGGCACGGTACAGTATCTATCGATGGCTCAGAAAGTTCAGAAACAAATCACAGCAATTTCGTGAGGCATTATTACAACGTTTTTGTAAAATTACACGTTGCGCTGGATACGCAACGTGTGTTTATGGAAAGTATGAGGCCATCCATGTAATGCGCTGTATTTTAGAAGAAATGTGCCAGTGCCTACGTCCGTAAAATATTTTTCGCTCGTTAACATTCCAACGAATCAACATAACGATTGAATGATTAGTTCTATGTTAATTAAAACGTAAAGTATGTACGTTTTACATTAGAAAGTAAAATTATGTAAGTGAATAGTGAAAAAGTACTAAATGTTGGACAGTGCACAGATATTCAATAGATCATTAGCAATAAATGAGACAATATTGTCAGTGGGCGCGTCGGCCGTGGCGCTCGTCTCACTATCGCCGTTGCCCAAGTCATTAATCATTCGTCAGTGGCGTCCGTACGGACATAAAACACTAAGATTACACTGGCCATAAACGTTACATCACACTGTTACATACACAGATAAGTTGAATTCCAAATCATTTATTTCGTTCGAACATACCTGCCAAAACGTCTCAGAGCTTAATGAACTGATTACGCTGAAGAACCTTAGGATTCGTGGATAGGTATTATAAAAATATCATTAGTATAAAACAATTGGAACAAAGCAAACAGTTATTACTAGGACGCAGAGCGGTCAACAATTTCACCGACTATTATATCATCCCGACACGCGACGATGATAAACTAAAATCGGAAACAACGGACAATGAGGCACTTTCGTATCTCACAAGACGCCGGCTCTAAAGACATTCCTTAGCATGACAACGTCGCAACATTCAAATATGAATAAAAAAAATGATTATTAACGAACGCATTCAATTGTGAATTCATAGCAGGCACTCGTGATGTCATTTAACGCTTAATTTGATAGCGTATCATGCACGAGACAAGGAAACCGATGAGCTTTCGATGAGGCCCTTGACTAAGCATTCCTTAATGAAACGGACAATCCATGTAATTATCCCTTTCATTTTGATACCGTGTGGTTCTGGATGAACTAAACAGTTTTGTGAGAAAATACTGCGCGAAGAACTGAAGAAATAGCAAGCTTATTTTGTGAAATGTAAATGATCATATCTTGGGGACTCACGAAGTGCACCTCACATTTTCGCGAAATTCAAAATTTTCTGAATTAAAATAGCAAAACCCACAAGACGCCAATAACAATGCAGTAGGAGTTTTTGTAATTGGTAGAAAAATGCCAACAGAGGATTGCTTATAAAATGGGTATAGGATAGAGCATGAAAGGAGTCTTTGAAAGCTCGATGTTGATAGTGCAACTTGTAATGCTCTTTTAAAGCATTTTCTATTCAGTTTTCTACAGGTAAACGACGTTTCAATGACACCCAATGCATTTTGTGGCATAACAAGCGACGTCGCACGTGCCCAACTAAGAACCCGAGTGGGTGTGAGATACTCCGATAACGCGTGCAAGGAGAGGACCGATTGATCGGCCGCTACTTTCCTACGCCGATTGATCCATGTTGTATTGAACCGTCACTGCTGCGATACAATCTTACCATCGTTAGAGTGGCTGTGAGGGTACAGCCTTTACCAACATCACTTCTGTACGTGGGGAACCGGCAACATTAGTTATTCAAATATGCGAACTCCGACTATCTGATAGTCGTTTCAACGGGGCTTTCAAGGTATTTTCTTCAATGATACTCGTGAAAAGACGAATAACAATGCAAGCACAATAACTCAAACATGAGATGGTATCCGTTAGGAGAAATATGAATATGAAAGAAAAACGTGAATATACTGGGGTCAGATACGTTCAACAGGGACATTGATCATATTGTACATTTAAAAGCGATATACATATTCGTGATACAACAATAAAAATACGTGCGTGTGACGTAGCGGGAAGGTGTAAACCGTCGCAGGCGCATTCACGGTGAACTCGAATAAAGGCTCGTTACGCGCTTGCGCTCATGAATGATGGATGGCCGTGGCCGATCAGCCAACACGCGGCGCACCAGCTCTCCAAATGCTTTGCTCCCATCACCGTTCCTATCCTTTATTCTTTCACCAATAAGTTTCAAAGTTCCATGCATCATGAAATGGTCAAGTGTAATTTTGATGTCTGGTATGTATCCATGTGATTGACAAGTCCGTGCCGATGGTATCGGTCGTCATAAATAACACCGCCACCGCTAGTTAGTGCACATTCATTGCTTTATCGCCTTCGTGAGCCGACTGGTACAATATACTAGGACCATTCCAAGTGTTTTCGCTCACAATGCCACAATTTATTAAAAACACAAGCACAACAATTCCGAGAGAATACAGGTATGGGGCCTTATTTTTTTGCACTCATTATGCTTAGGTATAGCATGTCACAACATGGGAACTCACGAAAAAGAAACAAATTTTATTATCTTGTCAAGATACCAACGCTATAAAAGTGGTAAGTAACACGACCACCGGCATTGATGTATTCCGCGAATAAAGAAACGTTGCCAGATTATTTGTCATCTAATTGATATACCTACAAGCTTTTTGGCAACAGAAGGATCTTAGTTTAGAAAACAACCGTATATAACGGCGATAAATATTTAAATAACATGACGGATGATGCTGTGAGAGGAACATTTCTCAGCGAATACATTACACGGTACAACGACAAGTGGAATAAATATTGCAATGACAGTGAAAGTAACCAATAGATATCTATTCAGTACGCGTAACTTACAGCGATATAAATTCAATTACGACATTAATAAATAATATAATGGATTTCAAATATAAATTATGACATTAAAAAGAGTCAACAGGTTTACACGGATGGCATTTCCCTGTACAATATATTACGCGGGCACGTCGGACGGCGACCACCGTAGGGCCGGCGCAGACGCAACCGTTACTTCGTGTCCAATAAATTCAAGAACAAACGACAGCAATAAGGAACAGACCGTGTGCAGACATCCATCTCCTGTCAGCCGGTGCACAGACTTATAAAGAGCCGCATCGATACGTCATACGTAAATAGCTAGCCGATAAATCAAATTCGGTAACAGTACGCATAGATCGAACGAATAAAATTAAAGGGACCACATTGTAAATACCATTTGCATAATTCAAAACGAAGACTAGTTAGATGGTGGAGCTGACGAGACGAATGAATGACGCTATTGATTTAAATCTTATTGAAGATTCAGACTTGAAATCAATGTGTAAGCAATAAACTTGTATAAAGTTCAATAAAATTGGAATCATCGTTCATGTTATTGAATAATTGGATTACAAAACGTAGAGTTGGATAGTAAACGCAATGGGAAGCTTCTGCAACTAGTGTGTGGTGTAAGTTTATGATAATGTTATAGAACAACTTTTACAACCATAAATAACGTTTTACGATAGTTTTCCTTATTTAGTTCATAGGTAGTTGACATTATTATCATCTTCCGCTGGTTCACTGCCACCTGTTATAGAAGCCTCTATAGTTACGAGATCTTTGATTGTGTGTCATTCCATTAATTGAAAGTACGTAGGCCGCTAAAACTAGAAAACCGCTTCTGAAAACTCGTTACCACGGTATACCGCCGTTTACCCGAATTTTATTTGCCCTAATATCATTTGCCATAATAGTCAACAGCCATAATATCATACGACATAATACTCATTTGCCCTACTCTCATTTGCCATATTAGTCACGTGCCAGAATCATTGTTTCCCATAAAGTCACTTACCATAACATCATTTGTCATAATCATTGTAAGCCCTAATTATCTCATGCCCTAATTATCACATGCCATAATTATGAAATGCCATAACATAATTTGCCATCGACATCGGGTGTGTAACGGTTGTTTATATCAAGAGAAATTGGATGCAATTGGGACTTTAGGGCACCCCGACTCGGACAGGTTAGGTTAGAAGGGGATGGCGGGGTCGTGTGAGCGAGCGAAGCGAGCGAATAGACCCCGCCATCCCCTTCGTGGTTATTTTTTTATAAACCACACAGAAGTATTAGCCCCGCGAAGCGGGGCTCCGTCGACCTAACCCACCATCAACCATCCACAGAAAAAAAAACCATGCACAGAACAAATAAGTTTATTCTTATTATACCAAACATTGCGCACCCATCGACATCGACAGCCAGAAAGCTAATAAGTAGGTAAGTATTAGTATTATTAATTATAATTAGGTAGTACAATTTCTTTTTTAATGCAAATACAAATTTGATGCTAAAGCACGCAAAAATTCTTCTTTTGTATATTCTTCTTTCTTAGATAATATCTCATTAATTTTGATTGTCCGACTGATTGTTTGTTTCTTTTTCTTTTTTTCTGGTTCACCATTTAAAATCATTTCAATGTCTATCATTACTTTAAGAGACTCTTTCATTATTTCTTTACTGAAAAAGTAAAAATATTATGCCATTTAAATATTATGTCTAATAATTATTATGACACATAAAAATAAGGCAAACAATACTTATGGCATTCGTATCTTATGGTATCTAAAATTCGGGCAATTAAAAGTATGTCATATGTCTTTTAGGGCAAATGAAACATTCGGGCAAATGAAATTCGGGTAAATGAAATTCGGGAAAATGATGATTATGATGATTATTATTATATTAAATGATGATTAGGCATATAATCTTCGGGCAAACAATAGAAAACCCGTTACCACTTATCATTCTTATGAATCTATTACATAAACACATTTCCCATATGATCAACCTGAAAATATTAAATTTTATTTTGGTGTTTTCGAATAACAAACTGTCAATTTTCTTCGAAACAATGGTACAGAGTTACATCTACATGATCAGATATAATATCTTCAAATGGAAGATAAGTGATGCGGCAGATGGCCTGGTCCGGATGTTAGTCATACACACACTTACAAAACTTTACATTGATAGGAGTGCGAATGAAGCGCTCAATAATTACAATTGAAGACTTCCCGTCGGTCGACTCGACTCATTAATTGATTAAATCAAATACTGTATTCGATGTGCTTAAATCGAATTATAAGAATGATTCTATGTACGCTAATAATTAAAGAAGCTTATACATCTGGCGTCAAGAATCATGACAGAAAAATAGAAGGAATCAGAGAAAACGATAGATAAATTGTGTCAAAGACGAAAAACGAGAATTAAGAACAAAGGGAATAAATAAATACAAAGGAAATAGCAAATAATAGACATAATGGTAGAATGGTAGAAGTCATGCAGTGACCACGCCAAATAAGATAAGACGAGAGGATGATAGTTCAAAAAATCCATCCATATCCGTCATCCACCAAATGCAATACATCAAAAACAAATGACTGCATCCACTTGGCATTACATTAAAGCCTTAGGCAAAACTAGGGCTATAAAGGCAGCAAATAGTATAGAATCAGCAACACATTAAGACGGTTGAGCCAGGGAATCTGAGATCGACGCCAGAGATCCAAACGTATAGAGGCACGTCAGGGCTATTAGTAAAACAGTTAAGGACTTGAAGACATGCGAACCACACGCGAAGTACAAATGGAGCAACCTTTTAATAAGGATTAGGTAAATAGTATTGAGAGCTGTGTTAATTGCTTCCTTGTTTGATTTAGGAAGCTGAAAACTGAATAGTAAAGAAGTCGAACGTGTGGAACCCTAAAAATTATTGTTATAATGTATCCCGTGTGTGGGACAGGATTACAAATATATGTTTTGTAGTGTAGAAAATAAGAAAATTATGTAAAAAATGTTTCTTGAGTTTAAAAAAAGTCAGGCTTACCAACTAACAGATACTGCAAAACCGAAGCCAGATCACCAATAAAGAATTTTCGGCTCCAAATTGTGTGAAATTTTAGAAATCATTTTAACCTAAAGAACAAAAAGTCATAAACATTAACTGTGTCTCCAAACTCATAAACACAGATACATTAAAAATAATCAAGACACACAAAGCAGATACGAATCAAAATCTCCAAGGTAACAGTGGAGTCTCACATCGCACCAATAACTTAACCCGCCCGCGTTCCGAGTCAAGAGGTGCACATTATTGCCTATTAGCGATCATAAAACTCATAGAGTGCACGCGCCGGCCCAGAGGTTACTCCTACGCATGACACACGACAAAACGCCACTGATGTAGTCCAGTTCATGCTTTGGGAATTTGTTTTTGACGTGTTTTGTTAGTTTGTTCATAGTTATGGAGTCTGTAACGATTGATTCCTTTTCTTTTTCTTTGGATATGAAAGAACAGAGACGTGATCGTGAAAGTTTAAATAAGACAAAGAACAGAGAAATTAGTTGTCTTTTCGATCCTTTCAATCAATTCCGTTGTGCATTTGATTTGTTGGTCCTAAGGATCGAAAGCTTCTCATAAGAGTTTCTACTGAGCCAAAACGGACTCCTTCAGGTTATAGAGGACTCGAATGATCAAAAATGGTGCGTACATTCTGGTCTTTCGAAACACTTCTGTTTTATTTTTGGTCGTAAAGCCCGGAAAATTATGTCCCAAACTTTTCTCTACTATAATTCTCAAATCTAATACTACATTTACATTCTGATACTTTGAACACTTCTATTGTCTTTTTCTATTCTGTTATTGGTCTTAAATCCCGGAAAATGAGAATCAAGTTTTCTTATCATCATCACCCACAGCCCGACTTCACCCACAGCTGGGTATAGGCCTCTCTTTGCTTGTGCCAAGCTCCACGTTCTTATGCCAGCCTCAACCAGGATATTCCCAGTTTTTCTCTACCAACTCAATTGTGCTCAAGAGATAAATCCATCTGATTCAAATTCATCCGTTCGTCTTAGCCTACTATCGTCAGTGATGAACGGCGGACATGCAAAAAATACACTTCTGCCTGCCATATAAGGAACAGAACACTCTTCAATGATTACTGTATTATACAATCCAGACATATACGGCAACTTTTGCCATTCAGTGCTAGTTGCAAGTGTTACTGTGTTGCGCCTAGACGATGTCTTCGACAATTTATCACTGTTTATATGTGAATTCATTTATTTATTTCTATTTCTTCTAGCCATTTGTGTCTGTTTTACTGCACTCGTTAAACGCATTGGCTAAAGAAAGTAAAAACTTGAGTTATTTAGATAGAAGACGTTATGCAGAGGAAATCAGTTGTCAATTGGCTATTAGTTTATAGCGTTCCGGTCCCACTGCTGTGACACAGTACAGTTCTCCTCTCGATCAGAAGCTGTCATCCAAAACGCGGGCACAGTGCGAGTTGGTAGATGTCACATATCTTCATAATTTTCAATTTTAGAATATACCGGTTCCCTCTTAACGTTTTCCTTCACCATATTGAGGGCAGTGGAAGCTATTAATTGGCGACAACTGATCATAAAATAAAGTATAGCCACTAGTTACTTTACGATAAGTAATCCTGGAGTATTACCTATCGTATTAAATGGCAGAAGATGCGTGGCGTGTGTGCGCCTACGCAAGCCTTTATACGATGTCATGTCGCTGATATTTTTTATTACGACGTATATTAATAAACCGTTTATAAAATGTAATTAAAGTACGAGTACCTCTGTGTTGATTTAATGAACGGTTGTTATTAGAAACTTGACAGTATGTAATATTCTAGTTCAGAAACTTTTTTACAGGTTTTGTATCTGTTCTGTACTTCTTCTACTTCATCGTGTGGTTAGTGCCTATCCCGATGTCAAAGTATTATGCCGCCCATGGCCCCTCTATGTCTCTGTACTCTCTTCTGCACTTCATCATTTTCCTTTATTTCAGGTTGGTGCAGCACGTCTTCTTCCATACTTCTCTATTGGTACCTAATCATCTCTGTTGTCGTCTTACTAGCCAAATCACCTTTCATACAGTCCACCTATCGTTTTTTGGTTTTCCCCTAAGAGTAACCTACTTGCGATTTAAATATCTATAATATTAGTATATTAGACACGTGTTATTTTGGCAGACAGTTATCCAGGTTCAGTATTTCTACAACAGCATTTATGCATTATTCTTTATGTCTATGAGCCTGTCTGTAAAACATTCGTTTTAGAAAATCTAGAGCGCCGTGACAGCTTCATATTAACAAAATTATCTTAAATGTTAATTTATACAATACGAACACCAAATATGATTATATACCAATAGCCTAATTTCAACAATATTAATCATAAAAAAACAAATTAACTATCCAATTCAAATAAAAACCAATATGGAATCGATTTGGCGAAATTTTATGAGTTGTAGACGCAAAAGTTTGTCCAAGCATCCTATTAGCATTAATGTCTGCTTCCGAATTAATTTTAGAATAATTTAGGTATTTTCTAGCGGTTTTAGGATTGTTTTGCCATTTGCCATACTGTTAACTTCATCCTGCGACATCCCACTGCCAGGCCAAGGCCTCTCTCCATGACTTCTAGTGTGGGCCAATGTGGACCACTGATCGTTGGTTTTGTCCAGCTCGCCCCGCCATCTCCGAGGTCATTTCTATTTCATTTGCCATGTTATTGTATAATAAACAATGATGTATTCTGGCGACGTACACCGTTGTCATAGTTTCCACAGATATCTTTTGGGACATCGTCAAGATATTACACACGTAATGATTGTCTTCATACAAAGTTATTATGAGTACTTTGGATGGCCGTACGTTGTATACTTTCAACATTGCAAATAGGACACTATTTCATTAAAGTGTTGTAACTCATGTTTTAATTATTATGGAAAACTTTAGAAGAATTTCACTCTACAAACCTTACAAATATGCAGTCTTTAGTAGTTTGAGGGGTAATTTAATCGCATCCTCTAACGCAAGTTGAAATCTTTATAGTGACAAGAAATAGAGGCGTGAAAGTGTTTCTTGAAAATTGAAAAGGCGGTATTTGGCGCGTGCGTATAAGACTGAAACTCCGCCCACATCGACGCAACAAGTAAAAAGTTTAGTTCGGAGTTTCATTATAAACTTCTTGAGCATATTAAACGTTCATAAATAACACTCTATGCTTCATAAGCAACGTTATCGGTGTCTTTAAAAAGTCCATATAATTTGTTTCTGATAACATTATCAGACCGAACTTTTACTAAAACAATCGTTCATTATCAGGCTGCCTCCAAAGATAAGTTATATAGACATAAATTATCAAGTTAGCGCGAAAATACAAAACAGACCAAAAAAACACAATCACAACGCTAAAAATAGATCAAAAACTGACAAAAACTTACAATAATTTCTTCTGGAAAATTGGTCTTCAGAGCCGTGACGTGCTGAACAAAAAAAGTAAACGCAAACACCCAAAAGTTATTCACACAGCACTCAGTTCATAAACACAGTACGTAAAAACATGAGACATGCGATAAAAGCGTCAAGCGTGCGCACCCGATGACGTCTCAACGTGGAATGGTATCTTGATGATGGTGAAGCGAAAGACCGGGGTGCGGTGAGGGGTGCGGGAACCGAGGCGTGGTGGGCGTGGCTTCGCAGGTGTATCAAGTCGAACCATGATATATGCGCATGTTAACACTTGGATACGAACACGCCTCACTGTCACGTACGGAGCCGAATTGTCGGAGCAATGTTTAATTGTTTGTTTGAAGGCGAAAGTGTAATACTAATACACTCAAGGATTCATTAATAATACAAGTCTTCGAGTCTTCTTGACAGTTTCGTTTTTAAGTGCCCGGTGTCAAGCGAGGCTGACACTTCGATGGCATCCGAGATAAAGTCTTAAAGATAAACCAATAGAGATTAAATTATTTCATCTCGTTTTTAATTGCTGTTGTTATCTGTACCGTTATTGTCATTACTGAGGATACAATGATGGACCTATTTGTTTATTTTAAAACTTATTTTTAAACAGCATTTTAAGTTAATTTTCAGTGGGTGCCTGAAGACGGTCGTCGTCACCGAGGCCCAAAATACGCTAGCATGACGATTTAGAGTCGTTCCTGACTGAGTAGGCAGAGAAGGCCAAACAATTGGAGTTGGAAAGGAATGGGGGAGGTTTTTGCCCAGTCATAGGATAGAATAGTCTAATAAAAAAAATGTTAATTTTGACTTTAGAACTTTTTACTAACAATACAATGCGGACTAGCAACAGGTCTCTATTTCGATAACACAAAAACATTCCCAAGAGATATAAAAACATAGAATTCCTTAGACCACATGTTTATTTATAAAACCACTGCACCAATAAACTGCAACCTACTTGTAATTACCGTAACCTTCAAGTGCGATTTCTTTGAGCCGCAGAATCGCTCGTGTAAACACCAAGTAGGCATTAGCCCGCAATTGCAAGCCAGTTGTGAACTATAACTCTTGTTGACGTCTTAATAACAAGCATCCCTTCCGTCAGTGCATTCTGAGATTTATCGCCATTCCCCCGACCGCGTTCACAGGGTTTACTCCCAAAACCCCTATCACTAACACCATAAAGCTCAAAATCCTCTGCACCAATTCGCAAAATAATTAAGAATCTGATTTAACATCAGTAATACAATCATTTTAGAAATTAGCGCTCAGAAACTTAATTAAAGACGCCATCATAACCAGTAATTACCCCATTTTGAATTATTTTAATTGGTTCCTTTAACAGGTGGCTGTGGACTCTTGTCTGCGCATTAGGTATAACATAGAGCTGCCTTTTAGATTTTCTCTACTACTTCTATTTCTTCTCTAACAGGTATAATTCCGATCATCATCACTCCTCTCACTAGAGCCATACGTGTGGTGAATGAGGTTCACGGGAGGGTTGATGTAATGTGGTGCAACTTGAGTGAATTCGCAAAAGTTTCACTATATGTAATAAGTTATTTAGATTAAGATATTTTTTAACTAGGTATAAGGTGTAGATTTAGGATTTATTTAGTAAGGCCACTCTGTCGCATTGGATCATAGATCTGTAATGATAGTGTAGGTAAGATTTTTATAAATAAATAAATAAATATATAATATCATCTGCCTAGCCTTCTCCCAACTATGTTGAGGTTGACTTCCAGTCTCACCGGATGCAGCTGAATACCAGAATTTTACATGGAGCGAATGCCTATCTGACCTCCACAACCCAGTTGGTCTTTATCAACTGGGTTGTGTGGAGGTCAGATAGGCAGTCAGGCAGTCAGATAGGGTACCGTATTGCTTTTTTGCTCGAGGCACGAAGGAAACTCGGTATGTGTCGGTCACCCATCCACGGATCAAGCTAGGCAAGCGCGGCTTAACCTGAAGATAAACTCGGGTGGCTATTATTATGTAGCCACGAGGTCCTCATATCGAAGTGAAAATGTCTGCAAGGAAATGAGGGTCATCAAATCCTCTGGTTCAAGCTATGGTCCGGAGCGAGACGGAATGGGACGCCGTCACCTCCTTCTGCGAAGCAGTTATGCCAGAGAATGAGCTGGCGGAACGTGAGAGGGAGAGAACCTCACGTCCCGGCTGCCGCGGGAGACGCCCCGGGCGTCGGGGCTACCGTAGGCACGGGCCTGTGGACGGTGGGCTATGGGCTAGCTCGCCGTCCGTCCGTCTCATGACGACAAGCCGTGTCGACGGCGCGTTCGTGTTCCACGCGCGCCTCAAAGAGAGTCAGCAAAAAGGGGACCCCTTCCTTTTTGCTGACTCTCTTTGAGGCGCGCGCAAGGGCCGATGCCTGCCGGGGTTGCGGGACTGTTCGAAAGAGATACCGTGGCCCCGGAACATAAAGGGCGATGAAGGAACATGGATGGGTTTTAGTCAGTAAATGTCTGACACTCCCTCCTGCTCTGCCTAGAGCTGAAGGAATCATTTGATGATTTACCATCCGAAAAAAAAAAAAAACAAAAAAAAAGGATATCAAATCAAGGCAGAAGATGGCTAGACCAACGTCCCGGTTTTTACTAAAAAAACCAAGGTTTACTGCTAAGGGAAATCGACAAGATGTAAACGAACCCTTTACGAGGCCGTTATCCAAGCATTCTGTACATAAAACTAAGTAACTCTACGCACTGCTGTAACACGACTTTTCTTTTTGGGGTGAAAAATCACGGATTGCGGTAGGCCGTAGGACTCAATGCAACGCACTCAAGAAATTGTGCTGATGGATGCATTGAATATTACCGAGGTCATGGACTCATGGAGGTATTCCCACCAATTTCAAGTAAAGTTGTAACATTAAAAATTTCTATTTTTTTTACTTCTGGTATCATTATCGAAAGCCAGAGAACATACTATAAAATGCAAGAAAAGCAAAGTTGCGGGATTGTTTCAATTCCTGTTTAAGTGCTAGGAATCCAAGACGGCTAAATGCGGAGTTAAATACTACAGTAAATCTATAGAATCCAGTTGTTTATGTCCTGGATAAAGATATACTGCTGCGTTGATCTATTAGTTGTGACCACGAGGTCCTAAGTTAGATTGGCAAGTCGGGCAGTGTTCTTGGGTTGTTCCATCAGGAATTACTTAGAAGCAGCCTTATTATATGGGACTTAAAAAACGACTAGCCAAATGTGGGTCTACTAATTACTGGATACAACTCTGCCTAACTCTAGAAGGGTTTAAGAACTGATGTTAAAGTTATGAAGATATAGGCCTACTTCAAAAACATTAGTACTGCAGCTAACACGTCAACAGGCGCGAAGTATAATTGCGAACTCGCTCGAGCTCCGCTTAATTAACTCATAACTCAAACTCGCACATAACGCGAACTATATCGAGCAATCGCCCACAGTACGCTCCAAGCGAAAAATCGATAAATAATCGCACACAATCGATATGCCAAACTTTAGATTACTCTGTTCATATTTCAGTAATGTTTTGAACAGGTGAAATGTTGTGAAAAATCAGAACACGGTTACAGAATTGAGAATTTGAAGTTGAGAACTAAGTCAAAAAACTACTACCCTAAATAACTATTGGTACTTACAGCTAATGTAGAGTGTTTCAGATTTTCAACTTAATTTTTTCAATTAAGAACTCCCCCATCCCCATTCAGAAGATGCGCGGTATCTTCTCGTCCAACTTACCGCAGTGTCTCAAGACGAAAGTCTATAACCAGTGTGTGTTGCCAGTGATTACATACAGGACCGAAACGTGGTCACTCAGACCGCTCGTGGCCTCATCAGACGACTTAAAGTCACCCAAAGGGCAATGGAGAGGGCTATGCTCGGAGTTTCCTTGCGTGATCGAATCAGAATGAAGACATCCGCAAGAGAATCAAGGTTACCGACGTAGCCCGAAGAATGTACAAACTTAAGTAGCAGTGGGCACGGCACATTGGTCGCAGAACGGATGGCCGATGGGGCCGAAAAGTTCAGGAGTGGCGACGCAAACCGGAAGACGTTGCGTTGGAAGGCCTCCCACTAGGGGGACCGATGGCCTGGTGAAGATTGCGGGAATCCGCTGGATGCGAGTCGCACGGAACCGGTCAATGTGGCTATACTTGGGGGAGGGTTATGTCCAGCAGTGGACGCTTTCGGCTGAAATATTGATGATCCCCATTCTATCATCAGACACATTTATTGTGCGAAACGCCAGTCTGCGGAATTCACTGACGGTTTCTCTGTTCCCTGATCATTATGATCTGGAACTATTCAAAGCTCGAGTAAATCGGCGTATTCTAGGCAAGCGTGTTCCACTTTAGGCCGCATCATCGCTTCGCTATTGAGAATTAAAAAAGACAAATTGAGAACTATAAACTTAAGAAACTGTTCATGAAAGTTCTATGGTTAAACTTTATTTTGATAGTTATGAAGATGAGCGTAAAACAGTACAGCCTACTTTAAATGAAGGTCCGACCTCCTTTGACAACAAAACATAAAAAAATAATAAAGCAAAGAGTTCTGATGTAGTAATTAAATCAAAAACTGATGAACTACATTCAACAGATACCATATTATCACTGATCAACGGTTGTGTACGTACACATCGTTGATCAGTACACACTAGAAGCTGAAGTTTATAATCAAATAAAGAAAGAAATAACTTAGAAAACAAGATAAGCAGCAGTTATTTGATTAGGGTTACAAAAAGAAACAACATATTGCACCTTCTTTTCAAATAACCGGAGAATAACGAACTAAGAACTTTAAAAGCAATTAATGGAGACTGTTTACCAAAACACAATAAACAATCTAATAAGTAATAACATATCCTTGACTCAAAATACAAACAACAAACAAACTTAGCCCTATTTAAAACATAAACGACAATTATTTACATTCTAAACACACATTATAATCACACATAGGCAATCGTGAAAGGTTGCACGTAAATAATCAGCTGAGGTGATTTAAATACCAAACAATGGTACATACAGGCATTAAATCTTGCAGTTTTGCAATACAGCCAAAGAAGCCTGAGACAATAACGGCCTAAACAATGTAAACTATATTGACATTTGGGAAATAATATTTATTTAAGAACATACTAACGAGTACAGCTACAGTAATACTGGTGTAGGTAATTCTAACAATTTTGTAAATTACAAATGATGCGAACTGGGATTTTCGTAATACTCCTTTGTGCACAAGTAGCTACTTATACAAGATTACTTATTACAAGAATCCAATAGATGCACCCAGCAGCCACATAAACATATTGCATCACAACATTTAAGAATGCCAATAAAAATAACGTACGTCCACCACCAAACTACCAAACCTGCAAATTATACAATCAATAAATCACTTTGAGATGTACAAATTATCGCCAAAGATTTCACTTCGATTAATAATTATTACGTTTCACTGTGATTATTGCTATTAATAGTTATTTACATGTAAACGTCGCACGCGCAGATAGATGGTAATGACCGGCTGCGCCAACGCACCGCGCAGGTGCAATAACAGTGTGGAGGCGAGGCGTGCCACTGCGTTGATTGATAGCACCAAAATTTTATTCTCCATTGAACGTCGCAACAAAAATAATTGCCCAGCCCTACTTACAAGTTTATTTTCATATTGAACATCGTGAAATATCTATTCCTATTATTGAATTAGACTCTACACATACACAACTAATAGATGTTTGAAAAATCTATATCCAAGTTTGGTGTCGTGTACAAATTATTTTAAAGTACATTGACATAAATCACTTCGATAGCTTTATTATTAAGTTAATCAGCTTACACGCGCATACCTTTTTCCCATATTTCTCTTTCGAATACAATACGAAAACAATTTTATTAGATAGTTTGCTTGACACCGAGTCGGCTCTCAAGAAGATATAAAGATAAGCATCGCATAACTATTATGGATTTCTTAACTTTCCAGCTTCATCTGCGTCTATATGGCACACAATTACATCGGCATAATATATTGAAATGAAAGCGCGTGCGCGCCCATTCGCAGTGAGAGACCGGCTATACTCCGCCGTACCCAGGAGTAGTATCACGCAACGCCGTTTATAATTCAACAACAATAAACAGATAGTTAATTGCGATGCTGTCACGGGCGCAGTATATGGTAATGAGGCGTAGGGATCGCGGCTGCATGGACAATATCTCTCGACGGTGAAAGGTAAGACGGCGTCGGCGCAAACGTGAACAGTAGGCGTGAAGACGTAAGGGATGGTATACCTTTTTGAGTTAGCCCTGAAGAGAGAAACGTGGTTCTTTAACATGATAATCATGATTGATAAAATCTTACTAAAGAAATACAACAACAAAAAATATATTGGTTAGCTGGTTCCATTTAAAAATGCATGTAAAACTCTGAAAATATGCGATAAACTAACCCGTGATGACAACCGATACAGGGAGCAAAGTTCCATCTGGTGATATATCAAACTTAACCGACATTTTTAATAATGTTTCAAAACGTACAGAATCAAAGGGGTAAAAAAGAAGACGAAAATGGAAAGCCGCATGAAACCATAAGTTTCGCCCAAATCTATCAACTTGAACCACACAAGCATAGTGTTTGCTTAGCCCATAGCCCGTGTCGGTGAGATAGGTGGTGTACATGCGCTTTCAGGTACGCCCGCTACAATCTGAGTAGCTGACACCAATAGGTTTTTATCAGCACCCATCGGGGTTATGAGAAAGTTATCGAGCGAAGCTGCAGTTGGTATTAGGGCTACAGGATCCACTTGGCTTGCATGGGCGCGCTCCGATCTTTACGACGCGTGTGCAAATTACAGTCGCCAAGGTTTTTGTATGTAGCGAGAGTTTTAGAATACGTAGAAAATATTTTAACAAAAATCTATCTGGATAAGGTGATTAAGATATAGATGTTTGTCAAAATATTTGAAGACTGATAAAAGAAGACACATTACTGGTATGCAGGAATTGGTAAGAATGAATCAAGGAATAGAGGCAGAACTCAAAGACAGAAGTCGTTATGCAATCACAATATGGGAAAGGATGACTCCGATAGTAGACCAGCTGAGAAGTTATTTATGAGAAAATAAACTACAAGTGATCGTAAATATAACACGTAGCTAAAAGACAATATATTGATAACAATTAATGAGACAATGTATTAAACTTTGATATATTGGATAAAACAAGCCAGGAAGAAGTAAATCAAACTTAAATACACCATAAAATCACTAATAACGCCCTATCTAGTCATCTCAGTAATAGTAGCTTCAATGCAGACAATTACTAGTTGCATGATTAATTGTTTCCTTATTTACTTTGAGAACAAAAACAAGCTCAAACGTGAATTAGATGAGTTTATAACCTCGGACCATTAACAACTAGTTGAAGACAAATTAAATGTCAACTTAATTAACGCATGCAAAGTTTATCTGAGACTGGTCAGTTGCTAAGCGATTTGCAAAATCTTAATAGGTATCTTTCGTCCACGGGATTTTTCACATTAACTTACTTAATGAGTTAGTACTTTTCCTTGGAATATACACATCTCATACTAATATCATCTTTAACATTATTCCCTGGCCTTATCCCAATTGATTAGGGGTCGGCGTATCATGTCTTCCTTTTCCATACATCTCTTATCAACAGTCACCTCCTTGTATCTCATACTAATAATAAACTGGAAATTAGAAAGCAACCCGAGACGCATTTTCCAAAATTGCAAGTAAGTAGATTATAACACTCATTGAGTAGATGCCAACATTTATGATACATGTCCATAAACCAACAACATCAAAAAGCTTTCAGAATTTCTAAATAATTATCCATCCAATGTGAGGACATCCCGTTTCCACTTCAAGTGTTTTCAAGCCGCAAAATATAGCGCAGCAAAGTCGTTTTAATTCCCAAGCATTTGTAACCGAATTAATTCTCTATATAGACCAGCTTTCTTGAAACGAGGACGGGCCTAATCACGATCTAAAATCACAGTGTTGAGCTTCAGCGAACATAATGTAGGTAACACTATGTGTGCACGGAATCTAGTAACGAGTAAACGAATAGAATTACGATCTAATTATACAAACGCCGGTTGAGATCGCGTTGTAAATGTCATTTCACACTTACACAGGCTGGGGCGGTTCGGTTCTCACGATATGGTTGGTTTAGTGAATTTCCGTGATTAGTCGAGTTACCACGGACAACGATATACGGCTAATTTTACGAGTACTGCTTGTGTAAGCTGGCTCTAATGAGCAGACATTGTGGTAAGTGCGGCCCGTGTAGACGTGGTTGAGTACTCGAGGCTTTATGTATTGAATTCAT
The DNA here is from genome assembly GCA_941918905.2 of Xestia sexstrigata. NCBI lineage: Eukaryota > Metazoa > Arthropoda > Insecta > Lepidoptera > Noctuidae > Xestia > Xestia sexstrigata. Next base: position 6,197,838 of record OW799217.2, on the reverse strand, counting down.
TTTATATTCGCTAGTTGTTTGAACAAATACAAAAGCTTTTTCTTTGAAACATTGGCAAAAGTTATCGAAATTGCTAACAAAAAGTTATCGTGATGGGCTTTACAGGAAGTAAAAATTAATTACATGTTCTCACGGTTTCGTTATGAATTTGTAAAGCTAATTAGTATAATCGATATAATTATGAACTGGTCGCCCGTTACTATGGAACTAGAGACTGGCGAACTGCGACTATTTGCACTTGCAGCAGTCTTGATTTTCGTCGAAAGAGCTATACATGCGTGCCTATTATCTAATATATTCAGAATTAAATATAACTATTAACCGACATTTCCCACGCGATGAAAGAAAAATCGCACGACTTAGTACTACAACAATGTAACTTTTCGTAGAAACTGCGCAAACGCTCCTAGCAATTCTACTTGCTACCATTTGCGAGTTCTACTTATACCCTAAGGGAAGTACTAGTTACAAAGTACCAACACGCACGATATAGGACATATTTAGCCACGATCTATGACCAAAGTCTCAGTTACAGGGAGTCGTGTAAAGGTCAACGCATACACGACTGCCGTGTGTAAAATAATTCGTATTTGAAATCGGAGTGGAAACAAGAATCGAAGGCGAACAACTGGATCCCGGCCGTTGTGATAAGTAGGATTTATGTTGGAAACAGCGTTGGTCGTGTTGTATTATCAAATTTATCAATAACATAAAGTACAGCTGATCTGCAAGGATCTGGACGGCTACTTATAGTACATTTGAATCAAGTCGTCGTTGCTATGTAAGACCGTCAACTTAAAACCGTGGGAATAGCTGGAGGATATGAACAAGTCGGACTGTTTTTCTATAAAGTGGGAAATGGACCAACTGCGACTACCTTATCATAAGTACTCCTAGGAATATTCAAGATAAGATAGATACAGGGGGGTGCAAAAAATGGACTCTTTCCAAGCAAAAACTCCAGTAGTTAATAAAATATATGGACGACATGTTAAGTTTGACTAATTTGTCTGTCCTTTGTTACCAGATCTACTTCAGGCGTTGAAAAACGTTTTTTTTAACTGTAATGTTAAAACTGAACTGATACATTAAGATTCTAAAAAGTCTTTTTCAGTTCAAAAGTGAGTTTGCGAGAATGGAGCGAAAAAGTAACATCTTTTTTAAAGCCACAAGAAATAGTTGATGTATGGTAGCAAAAAGAGTAATTCCGCCCCTACTTTGTGGAGAATCACAAACAACACTTTCGCACATATTTACCTGCCTCAAACGCTTATCTAACGATGTCGCACGCGAAAGTCGCTAGCATGCCCTTAAACGTTCTGTAAAGAGTTATTAATATGGTCGGCTAGGTGTGGCCATGGCGTTAGACTGAATGTGAAGCTTGAAAGATTTAATGCCGAGGTTTTATGTTCAGTCTGGTAACACTGATTAGATTTTGCATACGTTTCTATAACTTACGACGGAACTTTAAATATGGCTTGCAACATAACTTATGTTTTTATTTGACACCAAAATAATTTGTGGTTGCTGATCTGACATATAGTATCCACTCCGAATAAAGAAAATAATATCGATCTACTCCTCGCAATCAAGATAGTAACGGCCGTATCGCATAGAAATCAATGTGGCAGGCAAACAAAAATATTTATTTATATTTGTGTACTGAAAACATTTATGAGATAAGGATAAAAGCAAACTGTCGTTACAGGACTGAACAGACTCTTCTACCATTTTATTACATCGATACTCATAGATGAGGATTGCGTATATCGTAGACGCAAACGATAATAGTCACACGCTTCAAAACTAATGTTATTATGCATCGAACATTTCAATACAAATTATCATTGAAAACGCAGCGAACAAAAAGCGTGAGGCATCCAATTTCACGGGCACTAAATAAAATTAGCATCAACTTGACAGAGTAACAAAGCGGTCTCAATAATTCGCGCAGAACGAGCAAAGCGAACGTACAGACACACCCCATTAATCACAACACACCCAATACACTTATGCTCAATAATTTAATGAATGTATAAATTACAAAAGCACAGAATTCAATTCAGCTAATATGCAATAATTGCTATAACCGTCGACATTAGACCTGGCTCGTAGGCGCAACGTGCAATCAAGAAAGAATGGCGCGTTAACATTTCTCTTAGAACGCAATTACAATTCAATTTTCTGTGAAATACCAACCGGGGTAATAAGAAGGCTATCGGCACAGTTAACAAGAATAATAGTTGTGCCTGAATGGTGCGCGATTTAATCGGCGATGATTGTTGTCGCGTTATCAGCTTTACTGAAGAGTTATTATCAATTACGAATGACATTGCAGTGGCCAAGTTTATGAGCTACCATCAAGGAGACTGTCTAATCAAATTCGTCCATCGTAGCAGCAAAGTAAACAAGCTTGAAATTGCAAGATGAACGTAACGGGACGTGGTCGTTCTGTTCGCGTCGCGTTCACTTGCGTCGAAGATAAGATTCGCGTAGTCGGACTCGCGCCTATTGAGGGTCGTTACGAGACGCTGGGGCGAGATGATCGATAATAATGGTAATTTCGCTTGGAACACGTGTAGCATCGCTCGTTCGTCGGCGCGATCGCGATCGCTGCATACCTACCCTATTAGGACATGCTAAAGGTAGACTAGATGACAGAATTGGCCTGTAAAATGTTGCTATCGCTTGGGAATTTCTAACGCATTATTTACACAATACCAAAGATTGCTACGACAAAAAAAGAGGATGAAATTATAATCCAACACAAAACAGCACCACTTTATAATATGGGAGGTATTCCTCAAGACCGTGTAAAAGCTATCTGATCCAATTACAATAAACAAACACAGAATTACACTAACAGAGATGCAAGCCACCCGGCGTTTGGGTTAGGCATTGAGATATGGAAACGGCTCGCGTCACAGATACCCGTTGAGAAGACGACACAAGAGGCTTTGCCGGGCAAACTGTGTGTATTTATGGGACGTCCAGCCTTCCCGGAGACCCATAATGGCAACACAATATCACAATACGGGCATAGATTTATGCTCGGGCGCATCGCGTTCTCGCACGCGGAAATCCCATAGTTATTTACCGGTTGCGAGTTAAGTGCGGCAGATTTATCGGTGGTGCGCTCGCGCCGGCCGGCCGACGATCTCGTTTCCGTGCGTCCCGTCCGCGCAAGTGCACTATGATAAATACCGCCCTGCTCTATGATACCACTATATCACGGCTTAAGGGAAATTTAAGCGCACTCAGCATAATTGCGGCAGAGGGATTGCGTGTAATTGTGGTGCAGCAAGGTTACTGGGCTTGCCATCGTTATGATCTGCGTAGCGTCCTTGATGAGAGATCGTGACCATCTAGTTTTAACATCATGTTGATACCATTCATGGGCACCATATTTACTAACTGTATCCTGCACCCTATGTTCTGCTAATGTATGAAGCTTTTTATAGGTTAACGAGCCATTACAATTTATTTGAAAACAGTTAATCTGGTGCCAAGATCGATCGCATTGATTACTGCTATTTCCAAGAAGTTTATGCTCTTGCAAGAAAACAAGCAATTAATTCCCAAAGATTGAACGGACTTCGAAGAACTTCTTTTAATATATTTGAATCTCTAAACATTTTGATGACACTGTATTTGTCACTTTAATGGTATTTTTGTGCCAGGAAACAGGCGAGTTAAAATTTCAATTACAATGATGTCAGGCTACAAAGGGTACACGTAGAGCCAGCTTCGTTCGACATTGTATTATTACGGTCCCGTGTGAAATTACACTCGGTCATTTGTCAAGAGCGAAGGAGGCGCTAGCTAGACTTTGTGTTCCACGGTTATTAATTTCATTAGCCCGCTCTTAATCAAACGCAGACGCGGCGGTGGGTGTGAACTGCACGACGCCTGTCCACCATTACTAATAATATTTACAAGTATCAATGAACACCATGATTTGTTCACGACATAGCTAATTTATTTACGTGTCAATGCCCTGACTTAGAACTTATTTTTAAAACAACAATATGGGTGTTTCCTAAAAAGACCGTACGGTCCGGACACGCGATCGTGGAGATTAATATACAGAAAAAGTGTTTCATAATTGTAGTGTATGTATATTCTAAGAGAGCCGGAAGGTTAATTCGAGCAGGAGCCAATTCTCAAGCTCATAATATCAGCTCATAGATCATCTCGACGCTAAGCCGGGACAAGCGGTGAGGCTCAATTGTCGAGATTGGCATAATGACACGCGCCCGGGGCCTCCGGCTAACTTATGACCACATTACCGTGACACGCTTGACGCATGTCCAATTATTACACACAATCTGTTTGCTCGTGTAAAATATGAATAAGGCGCCAAGCGACCATTAATAAGAACATATCGTGTGTAGGATGTTAGTCACTTTGAAGGGACGAGATAATGTTGCTTGTAAAATAAATCCTAGACAAGGCACGCCGGGAAACAAATGAACCGACTTGGGGAAAAATATTGCAAAAACTGTTTAAAATATCGCCCACATTGTTAGTCGTAACATGAGATATTACCGCTGCTGGTACGAGACCAAATATGTTTTAATTAGTAATAGGATATTGGACCATCCCTGCTAGAATATACTCATTTTGACGTATAAGCATTTTGTGCAAAGCTGTAAAATATTGGCAGCATCTATCAGGCGTTTGATTGGCTATCTCCAGCGACCATCGGCAGTTTACATTTATTCTTGGGAGCGTCGGAAGGGTTCGCGGAAAACAATCATGGAAGATACATCCCTTGAGCGGCCCAATCAGCTGAAACAAATAGCAGTCATCTATCTAAACTAAACGAACCGCCTCGGCAGGAATCTTTAGCTTCTGACATGTTAAAACGCAAGACTTCATTTGTGGTATCCATAATTTTTAAAGATAAGAAGAAATAGCTTCTGTTAATCATTATAACGAAGTCAATAATCCGCTTCATTATAATTACGATTAATATCCGAGTGTTGTTCAATAACGAGACCAGACAAGTCAGATAACTGATGCGGGTAGTTGACAAAATATTGTTGTTCGCGAGTGGACAGTGCCGGCCCGGTAATCCGACGGGCGGGCAGTCGGGGACCTTAATTAATGAACATTACTTAAACCGATTAGCCGTAGACCGCCCGGACAGTGGTCACGGTCCAAGTTTTAGAAGAAACAGGAGAGATTAGCGTAACGAACGCATTTACAATGGAGTAAGTAAATACGACCCAAAAGTTTACACTTTGAGTAATCTTAAAGTTTATTTGTACCAGCTTTATTTCTTCATCGAATTTCAAATTGAACTTGTCTATACTCGTTTAGACTATAAGTACAAAAAGGTTTTAAACAAAGCCTCTTTTGTATTCTTTTTTTGCGCTGCTCCGCATGAGTGACCGCGGTCTCTTGCAGTTTGTGCAGACACCTTTTTATCTAATAGTACGAAGCACTAAACGCCGCAATATATGGGTATGTCACGATTTATCTATTCACCTATTGAGGATTTATACTTTAGGGCTTCAATTAAGTAGAAGATAAAATATATTACCCGTGTTATGGTATTATTTAATTTAAACATGGTGTACTGGTCCTCTAGCCTGTACTTTACGATTAACTGTGAGATTTTTGCTATTGACATTTACCTTGACGATTTATTTCTGGAAGAAATGGGTTTCAATTAACAATTTTGTCATTCCCACTTCTTTTAAAAATTCGTAAGAGTATACTGAATCCACCCACAAGTCTTATTATGACATAATTATTTTTTTGCCATCACGGTGAAATTCGTAACTTCTTTAGCACCTTTCTTCGATACGATCAATACGTATGTTTTTTTTTTTTTTTTATTTATACTGACACATCTGTTCCATTCAGTCTTTCCAACTTAATCCCCGAAGTTATATAGGGTCTTGTTCACTTTCTAAGTAGAGATTAACTAGAGCAATCGGTAAACTCATTAATAACTATTACAAGTCCAAGTTTCTGACTTCATAATTATTTATAAGGTGTTAACAGTTAATTCTTTAAGTCCATCCATTTAGAATTTGTAATGAGTTGATTACGGTTGCCTTTGAACAAACTTTGTTATTAATCGGCTTTCGATTCTTGTTATTTTGGAAATTGTTATAAATGTTATAATCTTTCATTAGATATCGAGCTTTTGTAGTAAAATTTTCGTTCAGGACGTTGCGTCCATTTCTTATTACGTATTACGTACCTTACTTTTTTATTATTATTAACATATGATTTTTATTGACATTGATTTTGTAAATTATTATTAATTTTATTTGATTATTGTGAATGTGGGGACCATGTGGGTTTCATTTTTATATATTTTTTGTTTGTTTTCTTTTTTTCCCCACAACTGTCTGGCAGTTTGAGTACTATAAGCGACCTACCCAAATGTCCTTTCTTTGGTATTGTTCGTCGATTCGTTGAGCTCCTTGAGTTATAAGTCGAGCTACACGATAACTGACAAAGGCTTGCACTGACTGGACAGGTCCACTCAAATCTGTGTGGTTCTTTCTTCAAAAGACCATCTCAGACACTAATCTACATAGTCCTCATGTGAATTGAGCAAAATTATGTCTGGACTTCAAAAGAGACTATGACCTCTGAGTTTGTTTCGGCTGTTTCTTCTCAGAGTAGTCAGGTACGAAACACCGGCCCCGTCTAGTTTAAAAAAAAAATGACGTGTAAAAGTGTTTGTAAAAACCTACTTGCAAAATAAACATCATTTATCATTTATTTCGTATTCTTATAGTGTATCTTTTAGGTGGGAGGAACTGCTACAGGAATGATGTCACCAAGGTTTTGTAACAATATTCTAATTGAAAAGAGTGTCCATGGAGTTTCTTGCCCGTTCTTAGAATCATAGAGATCTACGCTTTGGAATGGGCAATTTACAGTACTTCCACAGTTATTATGTCTTATGTTGTGACTGGGATTGTAGCTTCATTTTATTGATATCTTTGTTTCGACAAATTCAAAAGTGCCTGTAACTTTGATTTTGATTTTGGAGGCTCTTGTTAAAAATAATTTGTGAAATTGTCTGTGGATGTCAGTAATGTGTGAAAACAAGATGGCGTCGATAGTTTCGTCTATGGCCACGCTCCAATAGAACTGCAAAATAAATTTCTATGTTTTGAAAGTTGTATGGTGTACAATATTAACACTCCAATTTATTAAGAAAATTATTTCCTTTACAGAAATGCGCATATACAAGATTTTCTTATTTAGTAACATAATAAAATAAATGTTAGATGTTTATAACGACATAAGTGCAATAAAGATTTGATTTGATTTTGTAATATGTGCCTTCCAGTGGCTAAGTTCGTTGCGTTAACTATGCTCTGTTTGAACGTGCATGATTGTACTACTACTAGTGCTCGACACACGCTTATTATAAAACATTTTGGAACACCCAAGAATCTTGTTAACGACTTATTTAATTATGTGATAAGCTAATCTGGTAGAGTTATATAAGAAAATTATCTTATCTTGTGTAGCTTAATATAAAACAGGTTATATTAGCATATTGTTATTAGGGACCCTGCTTCAATGAATGTTGAATATCGACGCATAATTTATTGCTTATCTGTTATTTTACTGTATTAAAATGCAGTAGCTTTATAATCTGTTAACTTTTGTTGAATTCCTCGCACTACTCGACCGTAACTTGCGCGATATTTTGGAAGTGTAAACAGAGCATAGTATCTGCCAGGGTTCGACTGACCGGTACAAATGGCCGATATTCGTCTTGGAATCCTCTCTTATTTCAAATATGGCAACGTTTACAAGTACCTATTTCGATTAATAATAGATGTAAATAAAAGTGTTTATTTTGCAGTAAAGGATTTTGCAGTAGGTAAATAAGACACTACGGTAGTTAAGGTAAGATCAGACTTTGTCCAGCAAATCGACTCTGATTTTTTATTTACACACTCTTCCAAAAGCTACTTTAATTTCTCATCTGTATATTAGCTATGTTAAAAAAAATCAAGGTTTGAGAGATTGTCTCGGGTACGGATACTGTTTTTTTTTACAAATATATGTAATGAAATGACATTTCAGTAAATTGAATTTGCCGCGCTTCGCGCGTGTATTAGGTTGTCTGTGGAAGTGAGTAGAGGACGCATCGGGTTGACAGGTACAGAATTCAATGGCAAATGATATTTAGATTATTTTTTAATATAACGTTCTAAAAAAAACTTGTAGAGAGATAAATGAAAGGATATAATTGAGGAGGCGATATTAGTGAACTTTAAATGTCGTTTCTTTGTATTTTCAGGTAAGCTATAAGTGTAATTCTCATATTTTGTTGTAATATTGTAAAAGTAAAAGTGTGCTAAATAAAGCTTTGTATTTTCAGAGAAACAATTTGTGTTTATTAGCAAAAATCCTCAACATATCTTATAAAACGACATTTTCGTTAACTAAATGAAGATGGACCGGCTGCAATTTGAGTTTACAATGATAGCTTCCAATGATGGCAAATCTAATGTATTAGCCATAACCGCTATAACTACAGAAGAACGAAAAAATTATGTTTTACCTGATGAGCTGAAGCCGGTGATTCATCATACATATATTGCTAAAATGAACACTTTCTCAAAAATAAAAAATAGCATAAAGAAAAGACACCAAAGTAGAAAAATATGGATAAAATTGGATGAAGATCTAAAGAAAACATATTTAGATGAGGAAGGTAACATACAATTTTTAGATCAATATTTAGAAGAAATGAGCACAAAACAACCAAAAGACAAAGATGACAGTTTGCAACATATCTTGGAAAAATTAATAGAAACTACAACAAAGAAAGAAAATCAACATAACCTAAAACATATTTCAGAGAAATTTATTATTGAAAAATTCACAAGTAAGAGTCCTAATGCAATGCAATGGATAGAGACTTTTGAAAAAGAATGTGAGCGCTTTAATATAATAAAAGATGAAACAAAAATAGAGATATTGAGGTTATTTTTAGAAAAATCTTGTTTGGATTGGTATAGCTCGATGGTTATAAAACTAACAGTAAATTCTGAATGGAAGGAATGGAAAGACACATTTTTGGAAACTTTTAAAAACCGAGGATGGGACATAGTCACAACTGCCTTCGCATTCAGGTATAAAGAAGGACTGTTAATTGATTATGCTATAAAAAAAGAACGGCTTATACTAGATATAAACAAATCAATAGACCCGAAAACAATGATAGATCTGATTGCAACAGGTCTACCTGGGTTTATCTTAAATAAGTTAAACAGGGACGAACTCAACAATACCACTGATTTGTTCAACGAGATAAGAAAATATGAAGGTATGATGTACAAGAAAAACCCAACTATAATAAAAAGTAGTACATTTTTTTATAAAAATAAAGCTCATGAGAAGAAACCATGTAAGACTTGTGAATCTTTGGACAAAGGAACTAGATATCATCCGGAGGAGTCATGTTGGTTCAAGAAAAATAAAAATGAATCTGAAAAGATCATTAAACCCAAAAATGTTAATAATAACTCCATTATTGAAGTAGATATGAATACTGATAAAAAAAACGAGTAAGTACACCATTAATCAAAATCAAGCTTTTGATAGAAAATAAACTAGAAGTGAGCGGCATTTATGATTCAGGCTCACAGATCTCTTTAATAAATTCAAGACTGATTAAAGTAAAAGAAACAAAAGACAATGTGAATATAGCATATATGAAAACGGTTAATGGTGTAAAGAAGACGGATGGCTTGATAACAATAAAAATAAAAATCTTTGATTTAGAAGAAGAGGTGGATGTATATATCATAGAAAATGAAGATTTTGATGATTTTATAATCGGATTGGATATGATAAAGAAATTCAAATTAATCCAAAATGAGGACTTGCGGATAGAACAAAAGAAAATAACAAATAAAAAAGACATGATGTCAAAAGATAACACAAATGAAGACAAGAATATAAAAACATATGCAATCAATTTCAATGAACACATAGAAACAGAGGAATTTGTTAGTATGACAGACCATTTAGATAATGAAAAGAAAATTGAGATAGAGAAAATTATAAAAGAATATAGAACAATTTTTGCTAAGGACAAGTATGATATAGGATCAGTTAAAGATTATGAAGCTCATATAGATTTACTAGTAAATAGATACTGTAGTAAAAGACCATACAGATGTACAATAGAAGATAAATTAGAAATTGAAGAGCAAATATCCATGTTACTAAAGAATAATTTAATAGAAGAATCTTACAGTCCTTTTGCTGCACCAGTGACATTAGCATTAAAAAAAAGTGAAAATAGAAAATCCCGCTTATGTGTAGATTTCAGAGAACTTAATAAAATTGTTGTGCCACAAGCTCAACCTTTCCCATTAATAGATGATTTGATTATTAAAACCAGAAATTGTAAGTATTTTACTACATTGGATATAAACTCAGCATTTTGGGCAATACCACTACGGGTGGAAGATAGAAATAAAACAGGATTTGTCACACAAGATGGCCACTTTCAGTGGACCTGCCTTCCTTTTGGCTTGAAAACATCACCAGCAATTTTCCAGAGAATTTTAAGCAATATTCTAAGAAAGCACAATCTCACAGGATACTCCGTAAACTATATTGATGATATTTTGATATACTCATCCACCTTTGAGAACCATATAAAACACATAAGAAGTGTATTAGAGGCAATAATAAAAGAAGGCTTTAGATTGAAGTTTAAGAAATGTACCTTTGCTTCAGACTCAGTAAAGTATCTTGGCCATGTAATTCAAAACAATTCGGTAAGACCACTAAAAGACAATTTGATTTCAATAAGACATTTTCCAACTCCTAAGACGCAAAAGAATATCAGACAATTTTTGGGAAAAATCAACTTCTACCATGAATACATACCAAGAAGTGCAATTATCTTAGATCCGTTACATAATTTATTACGAAAAAACGAAAAGTTTGTGTGGTCAGAGAAGTGTGAAGAAGCATTTAATCAAATAAAAAGATATTTATGTTCTCAACCAATACTGGAAATATATGACAAAGACTTACCAATAAAAATCTTTACAGATGCATCCTTAGAGGGCATCGGGGCAATACTAAAACAAACACAACTAGATGGTAAAGACAAACCGGTGGCATATTTCTCAAAAAAACTGAATGAATCTCAAAAACGGAAAAAGGCTATATATTTGGAATGTTTTGCTATGAAAGAAGCTGTTAAATACTGGCAACACTGGCTTATTGGAAAACAATTCACTATATACTCAGATCACAAACCTCTAGAGAACATGAACATTAAAAGCAGGACAGACGAAGAGTTGGGTGATCTCACATACTACCTGTCTCAATATGACTTTACAGTAAAATATATATCTGGTAAAGAAAATGTAGAAGCAGACTGTTTGAGCCGAAATCCTGTATTAGAATCAGAAGATAACAAAGACGAACTATTAAAAACAGTTAATTTAATACAAATAAAAGATATAGTTGCAGACCAAGAGAAAAATGAAACAATAAAGGAAAAGAAATCAAACCTTATACACAAAAATAGAATTTATTATAAAAAAATAAAGAAACATGAAAAGATTATCCTCTCAGAAGAATTTAGTAAAAGACTCATAAAAAACGTGCATGAAGATTTATGCCATATTGGGATCAGACAATTGCAGAAAAAAATAAGTCCAATATATACAGCTAACAACCTAACAAAAAACGTCATAAATATTTGTAAAACATGTGAAATATGTATAAAAAATAAATCTAGATGTCAAGGAAAATTTGGATTAATGTCACAATTGGGTCCAGCAACAAAACCATTTGAGATTATGTCAATGGATACTATCGGTGGCTTTGGAGGCTCTAGGTCAACAAAAAAATACCTACACCTTTTAGTAGACCACTACACAAGATATGCATTTATTGCGACTTCAAAAACACAGAATGCAAGTGACTTTATAAAACTAACAAAGAACGTGCTAGAGACAGATGAGATTGGAATAATTCTGACAGATCAATATCCGGGCATAAATTCAAGAGAATTTAAGCAACATTTGCAAGAGAATAATATTAAACTCATTTTCACAGCTGTGAATACACCATTCTCGAACGGCTTGAACGAAAGATTAAATCAAACAGTAGTAAATAAAATAAGATGTAAAATAAATGAGAAAAATAATAAGAGAACATGGACAACAGTTGCAAGAGAATGTATACAGAAATATAATGAAACAGAACACTCTGTTACAGGTTTTGCACCAAAATATTTACTGGATGGTACAAATGTCAGTATTCTACCCAACGAATTAAAAACAACAGAAAGGGAAGACAAGTGGATTGCTGATAGAAGATTGGCATTAGAGAATACAATAAAATCTCACAAGTACAACAAGAAAATATTTGATAGAAATAGAAAAATGCAAGAGTTTAATATAGGAGACAGTGTATATGTAGAAAATGGAAATAGATTGAATAGAAAGAAATTAGACGAATTAAAAATAGGTCCTTTCAAGATAATAGAGAAAATATCGAACTCCATTTATAGGATTGACACTGGCAACAGAAAAACAGAATCAACATTGTTCCACATAACAAAATTACAGCCTGTCACAACAGAAGCTGAAGAAGATGAAGTAGAAGAAAACGAATATGAAAATAACTTATAGGTACAGTGTGTGGATATGTTAGAATTTTCGCTCTTAGGGGGGGAGATGTAATGAAATGACATTTCAGTAAATTGAATTTGCCGCGCTTCGCGCGTGTATTAGGTTGTCTGTGGAAGTGAGTAGAGGACGCATCGGGTTGACAGGTACAGAATTCAATGGCAAATGATATTTAGATTATTTTTTAATATAACGTTCTAAAAAAAACTTGTAGAGAGATAAATGAAAGGATATAATTGAGGAGGCGATATTAGTGAACTTTAAATGTCGTTTCTTTGTATTTTCAGGTAAGCTATAAGTGTAATTCTCATATTTTGTCGTAATATTGTAAAAGTAAAAGTGTGCTAAATAAAGCTTTGTATTTTCAGAGAAACAATTTGTGTTTATTAGCAAAAATCCTCAACATATCTTATATATATATTTAATACAGAAAATAGACAAAGAACATACGCAATAAGCCACTTAAATTAACTACGCCACGGCAATAAAACACACTTTATCTCAAAAATAATAGCTCATTCGTAATCTTAATAACAAATCTACGATACAAATTTTCTCACTGGCCTCTATTACAAATAATATTGAAATTCAATTAGAACCTATTTCTCTAGTATTAATTGGAGTCTTCAAGCTACCATGAACATAAATGTAACTTCAACTAGAAATGCCATATCTTGACTACAACTCCCTGAAACACCCATCACGCCTAGCGTGGAGTTTCAAATCGTAGAAGTAAAATGAACGGTACATTATTTTGGTACTCGGTATGGCGTTTGAAGTCTCTTCTAGTATGATGAAGTCCTTGTAAAAAAGATTAATACTGTTCATAATATCGCACGGATAGATAACCGAGTAGATACCGCAGGGGTGTGTCCGCGGGCGGAGTCGGGGCTAACGTAGTACAGAAAGACAAGAAATAAACAATATACATTTGTGTTTCCGATATTGAAAACGGGATTAAATTAAATTCAAAACAAAAACGTTACATTTAAATAGTAATTTCACAATCTTTATTGTTTAAATGCATCTCAAAAGCGAAGTTAAATTTTCTTAGAATTTACTGCTTCGTGATTCACACAAAAGTGATCGGGGCTATCTATCTGAGGTGTCAAAAGTAAAATTTATTGAAGTTGGTTAAGCATTCGCGGATTTAGACATTTTTAGTCAGACTTGACCCAATTCTCGGCAGAATAAAGGTGTGCCAGCATCGTACGTGAAACCGCAAGCCGATACACAACTCACCTCTGCAATACGCAAAGGTCTCGGGGAATACGCAGAGATGGAAAGAAGCGCATCGTCGTCACGACCGTACAACCACTCAATTTCTAAAACAAAGCCGTGGCTATACCTACATTATTGTATTAGCCGCTACCGTTACATGCAACTAGGGATCCTGCCCTTACTACCGATCGGGTTTGGTTACTGAACTGTTGTTTTACTGTCGACACGGTAGCGGAATTTAGCTTGGTTAATTCGTTTTACATAGTAACGCAAGCAATTTTGCTTTGAAGATAATACAGCTGGCAGATGAGAGTTTGACTCATACTGCCAATCAGAACTATAAACAGTTTAAAAATATATATATTAGAAGGACATGGGAAAATGGGTGGTGCCATTGAGCAAAACCGAACCGACCAGAATGTTGATGTTCATGAACAGCTTGTGCTTAAATGTGATGGGCTTGAGCTCATCAAGCACAAGCGCAATGACAACATTCGGCATAGAGCAGAAAAAGATTGAGCCCTTTGCCCTCAATGACTAAAATAAACTTTTGGGTGTCATGACACCTGTTGGAGAAAAACAATTTTATTTCGTCGACATAGAATTGAGTATGTAGATGTACACTAGACAGACATTCTATTCAATTATTCTTTCCAAAACGTCAAAACGCCAAGGCGACCATTAAAAATTAACATGATTGATTAACTTTATACACCGTCGACTTGACAACACAGACAACGCTGGACCAACAATCCACGAAAAATAAACAGACAACCGTAAAATCATACCAAAGGCCATTCACCCATAGACAAAAACAAAAAAAAACCCTTCGATCATAATCATACGTCGCGACCACTCATAGTAGGGGCCTCTAAACCTTGTGCTGCAAACCCGGCTCTTATAAAGACATGTTCGATTTAAAATTCACTCCCGGTACAGCAAAAAATAGGTCTCGGATGCGCGAGAGCACATTATGCAGGCGTGCCGCACGATCCGTGCAACTGAATGTTCCACAGAGAATGTTAGACTGGGAGACAACGATGTTACTTGTGATATACCCATACCCACGTACTACAATGGGGTGTGTTGGAGAACAGAATCACATGTTCTCGGAACTTTTTGTTCAAGCCAGTTGAAGTAAGACATTATATTGTGAGTTTGTAACTGAGGGTTCTCAGTAAGGGATCCCTTGGAGGCATACGTAGAATGCCAAGTGCGTGTTGCACTGATATAAAGAAATAAACATGGAAATGTTTTCTTTTTGTTTGATTAATGTTATTAAAACCGTTAATGTGTTCTTAATTCATTTATCAATACAGTAATTTTCCATAACTGAAAAAAGTTTCGTGTCCACGCGCGCGCTTTGTCATAAAAATGTATTGTCACCAGAACCAAAGGTGCAAAATTTCAGCTCAACCGTTTGACCCTTGTTTGTAATTCAGTTGCAGGAATTAAGCAATACATACTAACTAACTAACAAACAAACAAACAAGGCAAGTTTAGAAAAGCTTATAAAATAGAACCAAGTTAGATATTTATGTAACAAAATGCTGATATTGATTCTAAAAAAGGAATTGCACAGGGACACTTAGACAGGTGACACCACAACAATAAATTCGGTACATACCGGTCAATCATCACGTAGCCGCTTGCTTCAATCTGAAACCAAACATACACATTTATGAGCAAATTCATAATCCGTACGACCACACAATACTTCCATGCAAGGGATGACATAAAACTTAAATGTCTACAAGAACATGATCGAGGAAGCAATCTCCGAACTAATCTGTATGCAAATCCCTTACAACAATAACACGACTTCATTAAAATCTGATCGGCGAAGACTAATTTCTATACGAGATTGGAAACCCATCCAAGGAATTTTCAATCCATAAACCAGGCACTAATAAATTCTGATGACAAATTATAAAGGCAATTTATATCCATTTTAGATTAAGCAGCTCTAAATTACTATCGTAAAGATGGCTGTAAACACTAGAGACAAAGGTGCACGATGCATCCCTGACATAAAACTAGCGATATTTGTTACCATCATAAACTATTTTATAAGTCAACAGCGTTCAAGAAACTAGGCAACACTTAAGAGGAAGCATTTCATGAGATCATCTCCTTATTTACGTGTTTGTTGAGACTTCAATTTATTACCCAGTTAAAAAAGTGAATGTTATATAACGGTATATAACACACAAGTGAGCCAAACCGAATATCAATATTATGAAACATGCGTACGCATTTATATATTATCTTGTAACGTAATCCGCCTTAAAGCAAATTAGATGACAATATTTTACTTGTCACGTAGTGAACACCTGAATAGAGGTATGTCATTTTAGCGGTTTAATTGCATGGAAAAAACGACATTCCAATAGCTTATGGCAAAGCAATCGAGCCATAAATAATAGTTGTGTAATAGAGCAATAAACTATGAGTATTATGCATGATAGTATATATATGCGCGCGCGCAGGTTGCGGATGCAATTTAATCAATCGTTAGCAATGCCCTGCAAATAAACAAGAATATTATTGATGATGGAAATAAATATGTATGTCAGACGCATTGATATCTTAAGACCTAATTTGTTTAAGAATGAATGGAGACAGTCAACTTGACATCATACCATAAATTCGCGTTACTAGTACTAGTAACTAACTTGGTTTGGTTGTGAAATTCAATGCATGCGAATAAACGCATGAACTTATAAATCAAAGCCAGGCGAAACTACGAACGAAATTGAAGTCAGTAGCTAACCAAATACACCGTTACTTTATTGAAGTGCCCGAGGGCTGGGATAATATTCATTTCCTATTTATTTATTTTATTCAGCCGCTTGGCTACCGCGGTCCGCGCGCCACGGTCTCACGACTCAATCTAATAAATAGTACTGGTATTACTGGAAAAGATATTCAGTAATAAGATATCCAGTAGCGCAATATACGCCTATGGTGCTAGTGAACGATAATAGGAAATTATTGACCTGGCAACACGTATAAAGAAGAGGAAATGCGAACTTCAGCGCGATGCAGCACTAAAAACTTTGTGGCTACAATAAATAGGAATTACAGAAACATTGGAGAGCTCTGGAGACTTAATTTAAAGGCTTGAGTTTGAATTAGTGGGGGAGTCAACGCGGAGGATCTATTTGTGTAACAAATTCCACTTAAATCAGTGTACAACACGACTAGAAAGTGTTCCAATGTAACGACAGCTTGTCACGCCACCTCACCGAGACAATGTGCCCAGTGCAACACAATCGAGTATTAATTTAGGAGAAGCCAGCGGCACGGTCACGCAGAGAGTACCGTTCGTACCTGCGGCTATACTCCGGACAATTTCAGAAACGACTGAATTATCTCTCCTATCTGGAACAGTAGTAATGTCTGTCAGTAGGACAAATACATTTAAATGATAACACGTCAATTTTGAAGGAATAATTAGACGTTAGTCGAGATCCGAATGAAAAAGAATTTCAACTCCAATTAGATGATGATTAGATTAAAATTACAGGGCATCAGATTTAAGTGGTGCTGTAATATACTCCTATAAAGTTAACAGGACCAGTTAAACATTCTTAGAACTACGGAAAGCTCAGCTCACGATGTCGGAGTATCACTTTTGCGCAAAATTTAAATTGCAACGTCTACAAATTTGCATCTGCTTCTAACGACATACATCGACGCCTCTTACGTAGCCTCAGGCTTATAAACAAAATTAACGTCTACCTTGAGCACCTTTCAAAATGTTAGACTGACAAAGGCTGTGAGTAAAATTTTGTTGAATAAATGCGTTGAGACGAATCGCATAATGTGAACACACGTAGCATTGTCTTAGCACATTATTACTGGATCATAAACGCGACGCGTTCCCGCCTGCTTTATGGTCAGAGCGGGACTCACGATGGCAATTTCATAGGACATTTACCGGTGAAAGCCCGGGACGATTTGTAGAGCTCAGGGCGATAACTAAGTGGCCGCCTGCCAGTAAAAACGGTGATGTGTCGCTAAAACAATTTGCAGTAACGCGAACTTTGTACTGAACAACTAAGCGAAGAGAAAAATGTCGACAGCAGTAAAAGAGTAGACATTTTGCCAATAAATTCTACAGCAGTTACAAATCTTATTCTACAAGTGAATGAATAAACTGATTGGTAGGTAAGAGCTAATAAAATAAATGATAATTCATAAACACACAATCATATATCTCAACCCAATTAAGAATACAACATTTATCAAATACATCCATGTTTTAATAATCAGATGAGCTCGCCGCTTTTCGAGTGTGTTATTTGAAATCCGTACAATTATTTTGTGCTTAGCGCCGACTGTAATCAATCAAGTTTGAATATTAATATACTCATTGGATTATTATTATAAGAAATCTAAATGGCTACGACTACCAGTTTCAGAGGTCGATTTAGGGACATATTTACGGCATGTTTCCTTTCCAAGCAACGTTCATTTTAAACCAAAAGGAAGGATATCGAATCGTTTTACATAATTAACATGAACATTAGAATTCTTAAACTAACTTTGTATGTAAATGAGGGTGTCATTAAAATGCAGCCGGCTCCGTGTTTTTGTTGATTTCTGTCACAATACCAACGTTAACTCGTTTTAAATAAAAAATCTCATGTGTATTTAAAACCAAGTGATACTTAATACTACAAGAAAATGTGCATTTAAAATATCCTTGGGCGGTAAGGAACACCGTGCATTAATAAAAACAAACATGCATTGTATCGGGAGGATCTAAACAATCCCACAATACAAACTGAGGAGGCCGAATTACAGCGCAAATTCGCTGCAAGCAAGTTTATGTGAGCGCATCCACTGTACTATAATTACGGCCTATCAATGCGGTACTGGTTTATTGAAAGCCTGGTTGAGGGGCGGGGGATATTAAGATGATGGCCGGCTTGTAATTTGATGGATTAAGGAACACACCCGCGGGCCTAACAACATGTAATGACGGTCGCCTAAAAACGTCTTGATCGTACATGCAGGTACACTATTGGTACTGAGGAATGCGGAATCCGAGGAATTCATGTTTATGCTTCTTGTGATGAATGGTACGGTAAGCGTCAATTCAAGATTTGCAAGTAATGGAAGCCGTGGAATTTAAGGACACACCTCAGGACCTTCGACAAGATTTTGGGAGAGGTATAAAAATATTCAGGCTATCAGTCGTCTCGTCCTTTTTTATTGCAGTGCAGTTCCATTTTGCGAACAAGGAACAAGGATTAGAATCCTAAGGTAAACTTGATTGTGCTCAAGGTCTACATTTCCAACGATCTCACCAAACATTAAATTGAGATTGGCATAAATTGTGCAATAACTGTAAAACGAAGGGTGCGCATATAAACGGACCAATTTTATTATTATTCAAATGCGAATGCACTAGCGGTGTTAATTAAATGTAGCAGTAAATAGTTTAGTGTTACTGCCGCAATTTATTACGTTCTTGGGTTATAATTAAAATTATTTACACTAATAGGTACAATGATTTTTGGGGCTTGAATTGGCAGTCGGGCGGCCGCTGTTTGTCAACCATTGTGAAAATTTATTTGAAAAAAAAAGGCGGTGTTACTTCTAATATTGGCCAAGAAGACATTAAAAGAATAAACAATAACGGTAATCAAGTAGAGACAACTAGGTAAGGTAATCTAGAAAATGAATTAGTATACGTCAGGGACACAATGTTGAGATCATTGTTGAAGATCTTGATTAACAAATGTTAATTGGAACGCAAATAAAAAATGAGAGGATGACGTCGAAGCGGTCGAACACTAACAGGGCATGATGGGTATTGGGTATACAATACATTTAAAAAGCAATAAGGCAGGTGTCCGAATAAACAAGGATGGTGAAGATGGTGATAAAAGTCATTATGGCATTATTCCATGTTACTTGGGGTCGGCGCAACAAGTTTTTTTCTTCCATTCTCCTCTGTCAACCGTCACACAATCATTTACACCTTTTTCCTTCATATCATTCCTCACACAATCCATCCATCGTTTCATTGTCCGTACTCTCCCTCTCCATCTCATCATGGTTATCTTCTCGTGGTGATAAAAGTAAAATAGAAAATAATAGCCATGCAGGAGGTCGGCAATAGCTATGACTGATAATGATTACAAGACATAAAGAAATTTAAGACATAAAACGATTGCACGCAGTGTTGCCAGATGACCGTCTCGCGTTCTCTCCAAACCTTATCCGAAATCACCCCAAAATTGAGGTTTTGAAGAAAAAATCCCCCACAACTGACAAAATATTTTTTTTATTAATTAATATACAATTATTTCAGTAATGGCTTTCACAGGAGCTGCAGACGACCCGCGTGAAGATGCTGATTCTGTAATGGAAGCTATTACTGAAATACATAGTATAAAATTGTATAATTATTTATTAATAATAATAAAAAACTCTCGTATTTAATCGTTATTTAATCTTCACTCGCGTCGTCTGCAGTTCCGTACATTTTTTCCGAGTTAAATCTCTTTAGCATAAATTGAACTGGGTTTAAAATGAACACATCAATGAATATCTAATTTTCAAGATAGATCCGGCAATGTAAATGGCACAACTGTATTTAAGCTTGTTTTTAATAAAATAATTGACACTTGGGAGAAGACTCTTTCCACAACTGTGTTAGAAAAAAGCAACGATAAAATTCCTAATGCCAATTTGGTGACAGAAACATCATAAAAATCCCCCAATTCCCTCTTAACTCACGTTTTTCCCTTCACTAATCCCCTCAAAAATACGGTCCCCCCAATTGTCCCCCCCATAAATTAAAAAAAACCTCAGATTTCGGGGGATTCCCCCCAATCTGGCATCACTGATTGCACGTTGAAACTACAGTGCGACATGCAGTAACAGAATGAGAATAAAATTCAAAGACGCCACCTCTGGCCATCACGGGCGTGACACAAATGTCACAGATGTCAACAAAACGAACCATAATGAAGACTTGCCCCCAATATCACTGCACTTGACGCATTGCAAAACGCTAACAAAAGTAACAATGTTCCCGCAATAGGTCTGACTTTAGTTGACAGTTGGACATGATGTGGCTCGTAGAGGCGGGTCCGTTCAGCCCACGTCTCCCCGGAGTCGGACTAGTGCAAGTGGCCGTGAGAAATGTAAGGATAATTGTTTTGAAATTATATCCCATTAAAATGTGGATAAAATGTGGTTATTGTTCCGAGAGAGGAGAATGGTTTAGTTGAGAAAGATTTTGTTTGGATCTTGGTTTTGTAGGAAGACATTATAGTAATGTCCTTAAGCTTTCCCTTTGCATAAGTTTCAAAGATGAACACGATTAAACACAATCACAATTTAAATCCGTGCAAAAATACATCTGTAAATCTGAAATTCCTGTACAGAATCCCAAGTACCGGCGTGTCCTCGCAGCATAACATTAAAATCCAAGCGTCTAGCCAACATCGGTCGATAAATCACCAATGACGTTGTGTAGCGATTAAAATCCGCGTCGTCTGCGCAGAACGTTTAAACAGGCGCGCGGCTCGTGAGAACACGCCGTATAAAACGGTAAGCAAACATTCCGCGGACACTATGAAAATTTCAATGGTTTTAATAGCAGTGACATTGAAATGGCATAGATTGAGATTTCCATGCGATAGTTTATAGAGGCATGATCGGAATGAAGCTCTTGCATCGTCGTTGAAGTGCCAGTAAATGCAAAACAAAAATAGATTCCTGAACACTTAAAAAGCTTTTTATCGTCCTATTTCCTGCTGCAGCTATTTCTGTGTATATCTTATGCATATTTAAAACCCTTTCGCGAACATTGTTTAGTATCGGTAATAATATCTAATCTCGGGTTGGAATCATCCCACCCCAGTTCACTTTCCCCGGTGCATTCCGACGCGCGCCTCAATTGATTTTCCACTGGTAATACTTTGCTTATAAACTGCGCCAGAGACGGGACATGGATTGTCGACATCCGTTTGAGATCTTAATGGAGAGAGCCCGTGGAGCTACTGCTCACGACTATCGAGAATTCGATTCTAATGTCAACACACTCTGTTTGTTAAAAGTTCAACAACTTTCAACTACCTACAAATCTGTTGAGAACTGTGAATACTAATGAGCTGAAACGGCATATAAGCTAAAGGAAAGTTAACTTATTTTCAGAACATACGAGCTTGCAAAATGATGAGGCTCCAATTCCGACAAACCACGTAAAATGGCTGCTACAATAGCCGTCTGTTTCAGGTAAAATATGAAGCTTCTAGAACAAACAATACTAGCTCATAACAATAAAGTGTTCACTGCTCACCAATTAACTTAAATTACGTTTGAAGCTTAGGAAAATTACTTACTTCGAAATAACTTACTGATAGATTTCCGTAAGTTATTGATCATATATCAATTGAATACTATTGGCCGGAGGACGTAAATGTCAACTAGGAGAAAATGGCAATCGGCAAACAAATTGTAAGTACTCGATGGCACGGTAACCTATCATAGCGCTATTGGGATCACGGTAATATCTGCAATATTATACCGTTTTCCTGGTCAATTTGCTTGCCCAGCACTAAATATCAGAATATCTGCAAACGATTCGATGTGAAATGGAAATTTTCCTTGTTCAGACAGCGATAGCCGTGACCTTCTCAGTCGCTATGGACACGAGAGTAAGCTTTTGTAGAATGCTTTTACAAATGATGGACATACATCAAAATGACAGTTTCATTGGCTTTCCCGAAAATAGTTTTGCTCGAGACTCTATTTCAGGAAACAATGTCAATTTTGGTAACATCTACAAACATGTTTCCTTTATTAGAAGAACGTCAATTAATGTCTACATCTAACCCAAATTACCGGTTAAGGTAACAATTCAACCGCTTCATAAGAGAACCATTAAAATGTGTTCCTTAGCTTTCATCTACCGAAAACCATTTAAGTAACGTTTACCGCTTGTCTCATTATTCGGAGCCATTGTGCCTTCCAGTTTTAGCCCAGACGGGTTAGCCTTAGCCGCTATGGATAGAAGATGGGCTGTTCCGATACCTTAATTGACGAGAGCTTGAGTTCCCGAAACCTTAGAGCTCTGCATAATAATGGTGCATAATACCTTATCGAGGGCCGAACGTTAAGGGGAATGGTTGGGGGTTTTAATTTTTAGAAGTGGCCAAAAATTCTACAAGTTCAATAGAAACGCTAAAAATGGATTACTTTTTTAAGCTCTATAGTATATTGTCTACCCTTTTCTATTTCAACCAGATAATAGACAAATAACTTGATCATCATTATCATCTTCCTGCCGTTGTCCCATGTTACTTGGGGTCAACGCAACGTTTTTTTTCTTCCATTCTCCTCTGTCAACCGTCACGCTATCATTTACTCCTCTTTCTTTCATATGATTCCTAACACAATATATTCATCGTTTTCTTGGTCTTCCTTTCCCTCTCTATCTATCAACATTTATATTCATCACTCTTTTAGTCACACGCGATTCGATTCACAAAGGTGTTGATCATTTGACTTTAATGCATTGCTTTCATCTGGCAATAGAATGGGATCGATGCTTATGACAACTCCATTATTAGGATAACAGGGCATCCTTTGGACGGAGTACTATACAAATAAGTCTATCATGCATGAATGATGGGAAGAGATATAACTGATACGTTTGATTGGGATCCACCGACTCCGTCTTCCAAAAACCATTTTGAATTCCGTAACAAGATATAAAATTTTCCTAATTTTAATAAAATTTGGGAAACAATATATAGATGTGTGAGGAATGATATGAAAGAAATAGCAGTAAATGATAGCGTGACGGTTGACAGATTAGAATGGAAGAAAAAAAACATGTTGCGCCGACCCCAAGTAACATGGGAAAAGGGCAGGAAGATGGTGATGATGAATAAGATATAAAATTTGGTAATATTCCACACCTGATTCTAAAACCAATCCCGCATCACAGACTGCACCTTAACCGTCTAAGAGCCGCAGTTAATAGCGGTGGGCACACAATACGTTAATTAAATCGTCGTCTAGTGGCGAGGCAAGTCGCGGGCGTGCATCTAGCTAACGGGCACACACGACTGAAGGGTGAACTACACCTTCATAACGTTGATTCGCCTCTTTGTAACGTTTTAGGTGCTTTCTCACGGTTTTTTCATTCTTTGCGTTCTTTCTTGGGAGGCCATTTGAGGTTTCGCAATTTACTTTCTAGAGACTATGATTTCGTCCATTTTGTAGGAATCTGTTCTTTTGGTATGGAATGTAAATTGTCACCTTCATGTTTTCTAGTAATTGTGTCCGCTCTTGATGTGGGCCTCGCTATCACCATTGCTTGTCTAGCGCTTTATCAGAAAACCGCTGAATGAAGTCTATAAAACCGTATTTGCTTTGTAGCTGCGGAAGCTTCGTAAAATTACGTAATAAGCATTATTTTTATCAATATGCATCCTACGCAGTACTCATGTTATTCTAGTAACGAAGTAACCCATAACTCGTAACCCTAAAGACATTAGTCTGCCTACCTAATTACCCTACACCTAAAACGTATAATCATCAGTAAATTACACCAAACCTCCTTCGTTAACATTTCTCTTACACCGTTAACTCACACTCCCTAATTAGCGGTAGCCCGTACTAGCCCGTATTATCTATCAATCAAGTCCAAAGGTAAACAAACGAAGAACTAGCGCCGCAGTCGCATCCCAATAGGGCACAAGACTGCTACCGGCTCAAGCCGAGATTACCTTACCTTTATCTACTAGCCCTTAATTGGAAACTTTTAATGTCAAACTGCTGCTTTGTACCCTTAACGGTGCTTTGCTGGTAGCTTATAAGGAGTCACTTAGAAATTGTACATGAAATCATTACACTGTTCGGATGCGTAGATGGAGACTTTTGGTCAAATGCCACTGGTGTGTGGTCTATGTTTATGCCAATTAGCTGAATAAGGATTATTTCAATTGCCATCTCGTTAGAGGTATACTTTTTTAGTGGGTCTCCAGGTGTGTCGCTTATTCTGCCAGCACCATTAAATGATTGACTACATTCTTATAAGATGTCGTAAATTTATTAATTTACAATCTTTGTATCATTTCCTTGTCAGTAAAGGTCATGACATAAAGTTTGACAACGGATTATATTAAGGGTTTTTTAAGAACATAGAGCGGTTAAGAAAAATATATACTGGAAACAAACATATTAGTCCCCGAAGAGTTAGGCCGAGGCATTTCGCCAATCTCATGATTAATTCACTCACGACTGAAAACATCTATAAAATTGCATTTCTTGAACCCAGAGCGTCATTTACTGATGACATTTGCATATCTTTACCAGCTCAAGTATATGCTCTCTATAATCTTATGCACATTCCTGTAATTGCATCGTGCATTAAGACAATGAGCGATCTCCATTGCCTTCTAAACTTTGACAGTTCAAGACGATTGTTCTTCATAATTGCATACTTTATTACACCAGTAATTGCATACCAATGTACAGTCAGTATGATAAGTAGAAGTTTCAGGGGGGTTTAATATCTTCTGATATCTAGAAAAGTTTAAACAGAACGTGAAGAAGACGTTCACATCATCACATGACTCCCTGTATCCCTCCTCATCAGCAGGAGAGATGAACAGCATGTGATTAAAAGAGTGATAAATATATTTGTTGATAGATGAAAAGGAAAAGAAAGTAAGTAAGTAACTAAGTAAGTTACCCCACTACAGGGGAGAATGGAACAAAAAAACGTGTTGACCGAAACTAAAGAACATGAAGCAGGAATGTGATGATGAAGCACAGTCAGTATGATAAGTACACCTTTATGGGGGCTTTAACACTCTATTCTAATTAATTTCTTTTTATTTTAGTAATTTATTTAATTTTCAACATTATAAATTATTATACTTTTAATAAAAAAAATCAATTGAAAATAATAATTTATCTATTAAATTAAAAAACATTCAGTGAAAATCCTAAATGTTTGAAACGAAATGCAGCGATTTTTTTTCTAACAGGTGTACCACGTTTCGACTCACATTCTGAATGTGCGACGCGTATTTGGAATCTATACCTTCACACAACGCTCATGACGTCAGAGACCGTGTTGCCGTCGGGTATGTTTTCAAATCCAGAAATCGAGAATTAATCAATTAAAACGTACCTTTGCCTAACATTTGTGACGTCACTGGCCGGGTTGACATCGGGTATACTTTCAGAAAAAGGATTTCGCGCGTAGGCATTTTAAAACATACCCGACCGCAACGAAGCAATCGTTCGGCACCTATACTTTCGTCAAGTTACTATTTCAATTATCACATGCCATAATTATGAAATGCCATAACATAATTTGCCATCGACATCGGGTGTGTAACGGTTGTTTATATCAAGAGAAATTGCGAGCGAGCGAAGCGAGCGAATAGACCCCGTCATCCCCTTCGTGGTTATTTTTTTATAAACCACACAGAAGTATTAGCCCCGCGAAGCGGGGCTCCGTCGACCTAACCCACCATCAACCATGCACAGAAAAAAAAACCATGCACAGAACAAATAAGTTTATTCTTATTATACCAAACATTGCGCACCCATCGACATCGACAGCCAGAAAGCTAATAAGTAGGTAAGTATTAGAATTAAAAACAAGTTTAATAGAGACAGTGAAACGGGTATACATTACAGTATAGCAAAATGGAGTATCCTACATGAAAGTATACCCCAGGAAAATGTTGCGGTCGGGTATATTTTAAAATCCCTAGCACGGGCGTATATATTTTTATTGTATACCCGAACTCAACACTATAGAGCGTTGGCTGAAGGTATAGATTCCAAATACGCATGTGCGACACCTACAAATGACTAAATAACAATATTTTTGGCATTGCATCATTAGTAAAATGGCATCATATAAAATAGTCGCATCGCATTACATTTTACCTGATCTACTTTTTTTATTTTTTTTTATTACAGCTGCACCGCACCTACCACGGTTGCACCTGTTCCTGCTAGTTTTTATTATAATTTTAATGTAATTTATTAGATAACAATGATCCATAATGGTTTAGGTAATCAAAGTCGCTAATTTTTCAGCAACTATAGATACATGCCTACTTATCATCATCTTGAAAACCAGCGCTGTTCTGTGAGCCCATAGCACGCTGCAAGCTGTTAACATTTTTTTTGTTCCGTCCTGTTCCATTTATAAATATTTCATAATATACGTTGCATGTTTAATGTTTTTTTTTTATCATTTTCTATGTCATGTACTTGCGACAATATTTTTCTGTAATTACTTCTGCAACCAACTGTACCGTATCTCAAATCAGAGCAATAATACTCAATGATCTGTCTTAGCAATGCAAATAGACACAATTGAAGTTCGCACCGGCATGCGGCATTAGTTAGGTACTGTCGACCGACGAACGACTTTTAGTTATAATTCATAACTATTAGCGAACTATTAAGTGATTTGTGGTCGGTAAACTTTACGTTGCTCTGTCGTAATTAGAGCTATACGATTCGTAGAAGGAAGGGATAAAGGTTGGAATTAAAATATTTTACTGATGGAAAAACAGAAAAATCTCTTTTCCTATTAAAAAGATTGTGAGTTGCAATATGTAAACAGCGATAATTATCGATCGGGGAACTGGGGAAGTACCTATGCAGTCATATTAGGTATGCACTTGTTCTTGAAACAGATATGTGGTGTGATATAACGCGTATGGACGGACTAAGAAGAGTAGTTATACTCGTATGTCATGTATAAAAAGTCTGAAAGTGGCACCGATGCACGATGGCTGAAAAGTTTTCAACTTTTTTCTTCGGGAACCCGAGATCTGGAGGGATGAAAGTTTTGAGAATGAACGTGGAACGTGGCAACAAGAGTGGGGAAGATTTAAGAAGCTGTGTGAACGATGTAATTTATGGCTATAAAGAGGGTGACTTCTAAGACGATTAATAGAGAGGGCATGAAAAAAGACTGCGTGGACCCCAAATAAATTGAGAACCAGGAGAATGATGAAATAATTCTTGAAACAGAAATTTTTGATAGCTAGACTCAGTTAATTGCAAAACTGCCAATATTCTTCTTACTTTCAAATCCGATGCTAACACGTTCCGAAAAACCTGCCTCAGTTACATAGAGACAAGCAACAACGTCTCCAAAGGTATTTAAACAACAAAAAATAGACGTAGAACTTTCACTGCCACCATAAAAATCGTATGCAATTTCAAGTGGCGGGATCCCCGACAAGCGAGTTTTACATCCCAACCACCCATCTAAGCACAAGGTCTAAACCGGCGATAAACGCGAAGCAATTGAAACCTTTTTATAGCCGTTTAAAGTTTAGTTTTTATCGTCACGGCAAATTGCTTGCTGTCCGCGGCAGTTAACGAACTACTGAGGGTTGTGGTGGACAGTCTTGCAAAGTATTCGTTGGGTTTGGGACCAATGTCAAGATCGTTAATTGTTACCGAGGGCTTGGAACCGAAGTAGCATAGTTTCCCCATCGACATTTTTGTTTTTCTTTAAAGTTGCAATTTGCGCGCGACCCGCATTGCACGACGCAGCTTCCATAGAAAAAAAGTTAAAACCTAGGCTAGTAGAATATCTCGATTTCATTGGGTTTAAACATAGCAAGCGAAATATGGGTGTACCACGGTAAACCTGTGCTAATCCTTCGAAGAAATACAGGTGTCATGTTGTTTCTAAGTTGGAAGGACAGAAAATCTCATAATGATTTATTTTTTGCTGTTTCCGCTTTTATGAGACTGATACTGCCCCTGGTTACTCCTACAAGGCTTGTAAACCAATTATTGATATTCTTCTCAGGGTGGCTGGTATAAGAATTGCCGAGTATCAAGTTGAATGGCGTGCGGTTGAAGAGGCTTATGTTCAGCAGTGGACTGCTGTGGGCTGATGCTGATGATTAAAGTTCCATATAATCCTATCCTATACCTCGATATTTAATCCTTACCTCGATTATAGTTACAAGTTAGTATGACATAGCGATCACGTTGAAAGTTTTATTCCAGAAATCCTGACCACAGGTAACCCTATATGAACTGTGGATGAATCATTAAACATTAATTGGCGCTACGACTATACAGGGTGCCTTAATGGCCAAAGGCCCTAGTGTAACATTGGCACATTGAAGGCTTTACGTTACGTTTTCACGAACTAAACGAAAACTAAATTAATGCCCGAGTAGCGCGCTCTGTTTTTACCCGACTGCGCCAGAAGGAGGGTTATGTTTTTCGAGAGTATGTATGTATGTATGTTTAATTGTTTGGCACGCTCTGTGGCTTGAACGGCTCGATGGATTTTAGCTTGAGAGGTGTCGTTAGATTCGTATTTACTGTGAGAGTGACACTGGGTATATCAAAATAAATAAAACAAAATGGCGGATTTTTTTGCGCCAAATCCAAATGTTTGGCACGCTCTGCAGACTGAACGGCTCGATGGATATTAGCTTGAGAGGTGTCGTTAGATTTGTATTTACTGTGAGAGTGACACTGGGTATATCAAAATAAACAAAATGGCGGATTTTTGGCGCCAAATTCAAATGTTTGGCACGCTCTGCAGCCTGAACGGCTCGATAAAGGGTTCATCATGAGGATTTTAAAATGGTATATCCAAGTAACTAAAAAGTGTAAAATAAAATAAAAAAATTAAAAAACTCGACTGCGTAAAGAATAACTCTATAATAGTCGGGACCCATTTGGGATGTAATGATTTTAGTCTAGATTATTTAATGGGTCCAGACTGTTGCAGTCAATATGCCCTGTTGCCTGAACTTGTTTTTATCTTTTCAGTTTTTATTTAAAGATAATAGTTATTCTTTACGCAGTCGGGTTTTTAATTTTTAATTTTTTTTAATTCCAACTTTTGGCGCTGAGCCGACCGTGCATTAACATTTACGCATTTATTTAAATAATAGGAATGTATGAATGTGCCTTAAATATTTATTTTATTTAAATTTAATTCCCTATATTTTTAAAGTGCATAAACAACTAAATATTATGTAAAAATTTCAAGGGTCTACCTATTGCTGTTATTAATATCGAGCAAAGAAACGGCAAAAAAAACACACGTTTGATGTATTTTTTTTTTCGGAATGGCATCTCGCAGTTCAACCTAGAGAGGTTGTCGTCTGCTTAACCGGACAATCCTGTGGGTGTCTTAAGTGTAAGGCCTCCAGCCAGGACATACAACTTACAAACTAAACGACAACACGCTAAGGGCACCCCCTGCGGGGTACGGGCCTCGACTTAGGGCGTCGCTGCGAGAGGACAGCAAGGGGACAGGCTGGATCTGAGTGGTGTAATTATTTAGGGACTGATTTTGGACTACAGGCTGCACGAGCAAGGGACGGGAAACGTTTGTTGTATTTGTTATTATAGCGGCAGCAGACATATGTTAAAATATCAACTGTCTACCTATCACGGATCATGAGACACAGCCCGGTGACAGACAGAGGGACGGACGGACAGCGGAGGCTTAGTAATAGGGTCTCGTTGGTTACCCATCAAGTACGGAACCCTTAAAATAAAATAAAAAAATGTATTGTAATTTTATTGTTTTTAAGCTTTTTGTGATTGTTTTAATATTCTTAGGAATGTGTACTGAGAGGGAATAATGTAAAAAAATATTTAAATGTTTGTTTATATTTGCTAAAATTTCCCATTTGATACTACCACATTCGAAGTTGCATTCAGAATTAATTTTTGGATAGCTATTGTCAGTACACATACATCATCATCTCAAATATCAAATCAAATCAATCAAATCTTGAAATTCTACTTCACCATTGAAATGTATAAAACGGGGGAGGGGCATTCGTGTGGGCCCACTACCACTACCAGACTGAGACCTGTGAGCGAGTCACTTAACTGATCGATAGAGCACATAATCTTGCAGTAGATAGATTGAGCGTTATTGTGTTTGTATTAAATTTAGGAATGCATGTGGAAATAAATAGTTTTTTTTTTTTTTTTTTATCTGCTTCGCCTTTTCCCAACTATCTGATGCAGCTGAATATCAGTATTTTACATGGAGCCACTGCCTATCTGACTTCCCAAGCCCTGCGTAATACGATACCCCTTGTAAGACTGGTTGTAATCTTTCGGGCCACTGACTACCTGTAACAACTGTCAAAGAGACTGTCAATCTATAAATGACAGCCGGGACCAATGGCTCAACATCCTTTCCAAAGTACAGATAAAACTCAGTATGTAATGAGTGGTCGCCCATCCACTGACAAACATACTGCTATACATAATATGTACAATGTAGTAAGCATTCTGTTCTGATTTCTTTATAGATTACCAGCCAAATTCAAAAAAATGCAATCGAAGCTAGACTATTTTTTTAATGAAAGTTGCCCCAAGCTTGGATAAAAATGCAAAGATGCCTCTCAGATCTATTTACACTGTAGTCACACTCTTCTAAAACAAGATTTATTAATCCTCATGAACTTGTTGATGTGAATAACCTCCTCAACAAAATAGATATTGAAGTCAACAATGAATGTAATATGGGTTAGAGAAGACCAGTGTAGCCAAAAGGAAGTATGAGGAACTTAGACTTGGCAACCAGTCAAAATACCTACGACTAGGTAATACTAGGAATGCAGACATGTTTTGTATGAAAATACAATTTTATTGGTGTTTAAAAACAAAACAGAGTATAGTTTTGTTCAAACTTTAAGGCGTCTTGGAAGTCAGCTGCAGACTTTGATTGTATAAGGCTTAAGCATTATACAAACAAGACCATGCATCCTCTGCGCCCCGTTGATGCTTGGAATTCGCAGATTTATATTATTCTAGTTTGATTAGATCTTATGAGGTAGGCTAGTGAGCAATGCCTACCTGCAATGCTCGTGCCTGCTTTCCAATCTCCGAATTCTTTGAACATCACTATATATCAAGCTGTGTGCTAATTTTCATTTAAATCAGTTTGCTGTTATGGTACAAAAAGGGTTAGTATATATTTTATCCTGGTAGCATGTTCCTGTAAAATAATTGCCGTCCTCAATGCGGGAAGAAATATAATATGTATTCAATTCCTGGACCGCACTTTACAGTTACAACTTACTATAGTAAGTTACTGGTCCTTTTCTGCAATAGGCAGACAGGCAGTTCCTTGCACATTTATTAGTAAGTATTCACATGTAGAAAGTTAGATATTTTACCAATGTTATTATGTCTGTACTTTTCAGAAGCTATTATTTATAGAGAAGTAAGTTTTGATCAAAGCCAACACTACCACGTGCATTTTTATGTAAAAAAAGTTTAAAAACATAACAAAAGCCAATATTTGTAATTGTTATTGATATATTATTTTAATATAGAGCACAAACTTTATGCGGCAAGGTATAAATAAGAAAACTCTCATAGTTTTAACCTATTACTAAATAAATAACTATTATCGAAATATTTACGTGTGAAATACTGAATGTGAACGAATACAAACACTAACATAACCTCAAAGTTTAAAGTTGAAACATTGAAAAACTTACCAAACATAATGCTGTTGAGTCGAGTCGAGTGTTAAAACTAGCTAATTCAAATTTAGGTAACAAATATCCTGAAAATAGGGAAACTAAAATAATAAAAAAACTTTTTTATTTCAAAATAATAATATTGACATTGACATGACATCTGACCTGACACATCACGAAAAATAATTCCGTCCGTAGCCATGTTGAACATTTTGTCCACTGCTTGGAAAGTTTTAACGATACTGCTATCTCCCTCTTTCCAATACATTAACGTGCAGTGCAACCAAGATAGAACAACAAAATCTAGCAACACCAAACGACATCATTTTTAGAGAAAATTATTGTTTATGGGAGGGAAAGTGTTGTACGATTGATTGTCAAAAAAACAGATTCTGATACAAGATCAGGCAGGAACAGTTCGTAATAACAGGTACGTATCGTACGGTCAAGTTCTGGGCACCGTTGTAAACGAAAGAACATGCTAAAGGAATCAAAAAGGATTTTTGTTAGTTGGCCTTTTCCTTGCTAGCTAATCTAGCTAGTCAGATAAGTAAATACCAGGATTTAACGTGGAGGGACTGCCTATATGGCGGAATTCTGACCTCTACAATCCGCTTAACTACTGGGTGACACGATACCCCTTGCAAAGGTTGACTGTCATTTGACTGTCATATATTCGAGTTTATGACTACCCATGAGGATTGTCAAATATCGGTCCAAGAAGAATGACCGCAGGGTTCACACCGTTGGTTGGTTTGTCGTGGTTTCCTTGGCACCGTATTTATGAAAACAGACCGTGCTGCAACAAACAATATTCAATGTAATTACCTACCTGCAGCTACAGGCAGGTACACGGGCAGGTGGCAGGTATTGTTCGGTTCAAACTTAATGGCGGCGCGGAAGTTAGCTGCGAGTGACGATCTGCGCAGGAATAACGCTTTAAACTTTATGGCGATTTGGAACATCTTTGTAAAGCTGCGCAGACAACAATTTTAGGTATCAACGGAGCGCAGATGACGCATCGATTTGTCTGTCTAATGTGCAGACTGCAGACCGTCACACTGTGGTGTGGAAATCGAGCTCCATACTCATAGAAACTCAAAGTCAGGAATTCAAAAAATAAAATGTCGCCCCTATCCAAAATTAAACAAGAATTTAAATCTTCCCTGGTGGAATTTACATCGTGATGGACGCTGTAAGGTGATGGCGTTGATCTGAACGCGTGGCACGTCCCCGAACCTTTAGTCCGACAAGTGACTTATTGAAAATTAATATTAATAGTAGGTAGACGAATTTTGGTATGTTTCTTAATTTCTAGACTTTTATTGACCAAAAGTGCAGTGATGACAGGTTCTCTTAATAATTGATAAAATTTCATTACTTAGTTTTAAAACAGAGACTGCTTTATTAATATTAGAAAGGAATTTTGATGTGGTTGATGTGCCCTGACGCGACCTACCGGAAATAAAATAGACCAATAAACTAAAATGGTTGATTTTTATTGATTCCCCCCGCTTGAAGATTAAAAGTACCGGTTCCTGCAGGTGAGTTATCCATGGCGTTATTTTCAGTGTGCTCCTGGCGCTCGAGATTTCTATTTTTACCTTTTTCACTTTTTGTTAGATTCCCAATTTTGTATGGAAACAGTAACTTGTCACAGTTTTCACCAAAAACATATTAATTAATTTAAATTTATTTACATTACGATTGGCGTTCTGCAATTAATGTTCTGAAGACCAATTTATTTTAAATTTCGAACGAAAACAAGTTAAAAATCGTGGGAGAACAGGCTCCGATTGAAGCTGAGATTTTAGAACTGCAGCCTTCTAATGAAAAGCTATGCTGTTAAGCACTCGATGCTTATGACCATGATAGATGGCAAAATCACTTGACAGCTATCAAATACCTCATCGCAGACTTGTAATGTATGTAAAACTACTCCTTCGGAAATGAATAAGTTGGAGAAAAGTCATAGCATCATCATAAAAGTCATTAGCAGGCTTTATACTAACGTTAGTTTATGTAAATCGATCGGAAACTTCATTTAACCACGTCATAGATTTCAAAAATATAAAATTTAAAAAAATTGCTACATGCCAAGCGGTAACCAAAGGCGTATAAATTAGATGCCATCTTGATCGCCGTGTATGGTACAATAGTTCCTGTGAGCACCAGCCCTTAAGATCCATTCAGTTTCAAAAAAATTTACTCTTAAGTGTTTTCTCCCATACAAAAAAAAACACATCTTTTTTTTCTCTCCCATAGAGCTAATAATACCATCCATACGTTAATATGACGGGGAGGTATACCAGAGCCGCTGCAATTTTTATTTTTTGAATACATGACTTTGAGTTTCTATGAGTATGGAGCTCGATTTCCAGACCACTGTGCGTCACATGCAGCTAACTTCCGAGCCGCCATTAAGTTTGAACCGAACTATACATACTCTGTGTCTGAGAAAACCACAACAGATTACCCTGTTCTTTAAGTTATTGAACGTAAAATAAGACTATGGTCTTATTTTACGTTGATTGGCAGTTGACATTTTCTAATACAATTACAAAATTATTATTGTCAAAAGAACTGCAATTTTCTATATAGTGTAGGTTGATACCTACTGGCATGCAATAGCAAATATTATACTAACACAAATCTAAGTAGGTGAGTACCTACCTACAGTAAGAGTTATGGATCCGGTTTGTTTAGTAAATAAAGAAAGCCTTTATTTCCCAAAACAACAATATACGAAATGCCATAACATTTACCATGTAATTTACAAAATACCAATACTTACATACAGTTCTATTTTAATATAAAATCTTAAATACCTACATTCTACGACTAGGTAGGTACCTATGCTTCAATTTTAATACATTTACACATCGGTCAGTAAAGTTTGTATACCTACAAGCTAACAAAAAAAACACATTCCGTTATTTGATAGAATGCCAGAATAAAGGTGTACGCTGTAACTCACTGCATTCAAATCTATTTATAATTTTAGACACCACAACACTTCATTTTAGAAGATGTTATTAAATGTTGGTACCTATATACTATGAGGTAGGTACTAGATTATGCAATGCAGCACCCATAATTATTGATAAGCGCAGAATATTTGAGAAAATGCCACTTCAATAAAACGACGTGTCGCAGTAGGTACCTACTCACTTATGTATGTCAGACAACTTTGCATCGTAGAAATAAAATTGCCGGTCGTCTATGCAAAAGTTAAGTTTAGAATTCATCAATATAGTAAGTCATCAACTTAGCGACAAAAATCAAAACAACGTGATCCTAAATATGTTATACAGATTATGTGATGAAACATTCGTTTTTATTATTTGTTAACACTTGAGTACCACCTAGTAATTTATCATAAAATCTAGGTACACCACGAAGACACCATGTTTTTTTATCAAAGCTCGAGCAGCAGACCACTGAGACCACTACATACATAAGCACCTTACCTGCTTCCGTTGTCGTAACTATTTAGTAGGTTAATAGCTCACATAATGTAGGATACAGACAAGCTATTAAAAACTACGGCTATGTGATTACCTGCGTATACATATATAAACCCGGCTGAACCAGCCAGACCTGATTATAAACTGAAAGACGATACACCGCAAATATGCGCGATTTACAAGTAATTAAATAAATCCCGTTTACTTTCTCACAACATAAGAAAATGCACTTCTAGTTTTCACTTACCAGGTCGTTGATCGTAACATTTCCGTCACAAATTGATTTTTGTATGTGCAGTAGCACAAAAATAACCTCCCGGGTGTCGCTGCGTACGCGCCGCCAGTAGGAACACCACCGTCGCACGCCCAACCCGTTCCGCCCTACACCACAAATATACCGCTTATTACGATAACCATATCTCCTACAACATGATGTGTTTATAGTGTTATATCCAAGTGATTATGAAAATAATAATGAAAAGTTGGGAGCACGTGAAATTTGAGTGGTACAAGTGATTGGATTGATTCCAAGTGTATTGTGTGTCTTACATGAACAAGGGCGCCTGCCCTTTGAGTTTTGGTAATTTTCAATTGTGTGTTTTATGCTTAAAGTATGCAAAGGTCATCAACCTCGTCTTCTTGGAGAAGTTCACAAAACAAACTGCAAAATTTTCTCTTACTGGTAGTAAAAATCACTTTCAATGACCGACATTCAACTATACCTATTATCGATCGAATACTAAAGTACCTGTGTAGGTACAGCAAGGTTAATTCAAATATTTTTAATACGTAACAATACAAATGAAAGATAAATAGAGCATCTGACCACATGCTCGTTATTTCACGCTGTGTCCTCACATTGCACGAGCAGGATTTTATGCCAGCACATGTGTTGATTGACTTCGTAATTATAATTTTCAATGTTAGTTTTCTAATTTCTGAGTAGAATACTTTTAAATCTTTAATCGATTTGGACCTAAGTACATCTACTTCCAAGGTTAATGAAACAGCTGTTTCAGTAAAGAGTAGATTATCACATGTACTTCATTCATCTCCTCATTGTACAAAAATAAGTTTTTTTCCTACAATTAAAGTCTAAATTCATATTTGGATTTATTGTAGTGACAATCAATCAAGTTTAACATCAAGTTATATCATAAAATCAAGTTTATAACCAGAAAATAGTCGTAATAAGCAGGTGCCTACTTTTAACAATATGCTTACACGGTATGTAGAGTTACAATGCACAATAGGAAATGGACAATATTAGTTAGGTATTATTCAGGCACGCATATCTGGTTGGTAATAAGCATGCATTGCTTACGTATTTAGCTCTTAATATAGACAAGCAGGTCCTATTCTTGTAATGCACTAATGCACTTCAGAAATAACTCTCAGAGTACACCAACATCGGTTAGTGAGCTTTTAAAAATAAAAGCTCACTAAACAGCAGTTCCTCCTGAACTTCTGAATTAGGTAAAAACCTATGCTTATTGCTTACGCATGAGGCTTCTAACTATGAAGAAGTAACATAGACTTCCATTTATTAAACTTGCTTTCAGTCATTGTTACGTATCACATCCCAAATAGCACCATTATTCAGCAAAAGAAAACTGCTACTCGTCTCTATCTTATCTAAGTAGTCTATTCAATATCATCATGTCATCTAAGTAGTCCTGTCAATAACAACGTGTCTTAGAAGCTGTCCATTAGATTATATCTCTAAAATGCATTTTTTTCCTACAAGTACAACACAGTTATTTAATACGAGTATTTCCATCAATTCGGATTGCCAAAGACTCATCAATCTAAGGCAATTTCACAAACTTTTCCAAATAAGGAATATGCATAAATTTTCTTTTTTTTTATTTCGATACGGAATGTTAAAGTACTATAAAAATACTGTCAAAAAGCGAAAACAAGACATAAATCGGCCAAACAACACAAAAGTTATAACCATTTAAACTTTTGTTTCTATCTCTTTCTAGATAAACGGAATTTAGTATGGATTTTGTACGTCGGATCTCTCTGTCTGATCAGCAGTTTCAAATGCTTATAACTTAGTATTTATTGTAGATATTAAACAAATAATTTCACTTTGCTACTTCTGATGTTAATACGCTTTGTTTAGAGTGATAAAAAAAAAGCAATGCATGTACCTACCCTATTCACAACAACGAGCTTTCTTCTACAAAATTCCTTTATGAGCATGCTTTGTCAATTTCCTTAGATGCTTACTTAAGCCTTTGTTTGGTCCCTAATTAATGTGATGTTGCTGGACTCGCATTCTTTTTTTAAACAAACAACCAACTTTTCTAACTTTAACCAGACTTAATCTGAGATTTATTTCACTTACTATATTTTAATGAATGCTAATTTAATATTCTGTCCTGGTGTTTTCATTTTGCAAATACACCACAGTTTATGGAGAAACTAGTCTAATCCCCAAATAGTACTTTTATATATACTTGTATAGTACTTGAAGTGAAAGCCGTTATTCGAAAAACGATCAACTGCAACTCACACTATGACTGATTTTGGGGATGCAGAATTTTAAGTCAAAATTTACTTATGAAAGTACCTACTGATTGCACGTTTTCCACTGAAATAAAAATAGCTATTGTATTAGAAAAAAACAAAACCTGGCTTAGCGAAATCTGTATAATTTCAACAGTTCATTCAACCTGTGTCAATTATAGTTTACTAGAGTTTCAATCCCAAACGGCTCGAAAATATATAGTTACTAACAAGGTTACTATATCTACGCCACTTGAGGTTTTTCGCAGCCACAACGGCAGTGTCAGCTCAAGACGATGAGCTAGGATGGGTTGGCGAAAGAGTATAGACACAGGTCGCGTCCAACACTAAAGGCCTATCCATCTTCCATGGAAACAGAGACATTCCGTCCGGTTTGTTGCCATTGTTGCGTTCCAAGTCATTGGGTTCTAATGTAGCTGGAACGTCGACGGTGACAAGAGCTCGTCGAATAATGTCTCCAGAGATTATTTTATATGAGTTGCAACAATTTCACATGACTAACAAAGAGTTTACCTTTGAAACCGAGTGAAATCGCAAACATCACCTGCAAGATCATTCACTCCGTCAAATAGAACTTCCAAATGTACCTGAATAAAACTTCGTTTAGTAATTCAAGAAGTTCTTGGTGTTCTATCCGTTCGTCAAGTTTCTTTCAAATCCGTTCAGCCATCAACTCGATCGAGCGATTAAGTCATAAACCAGGACTGAATATTTACCTAATATGATTAAAAACCATCAACTTGTTGTGACACCATAACACCACGATGTGTTCGTTTCATTTGTTTGTTTTTATTTTTCTAAAGTATCGCAGATGTAAAGTGCGCTGCAAAGGCAATCTTATGCATCTTCATCCTTTCAGATTTGTTTCAATTATGGCTAGTTTCTGATACATATATTGGTACACAGGGACAGTAAATACTTAAAATTATCTAAAACACTGCACCTATATAGTCTTATGGGCAATTACATTTTAATCGCGATCGATATAACACATTATGGAGCATGCCCTCGAAATCTATTTGGAATGTTCCGCAACTTCTGTTTTATATCATGGAACATAAACAAAACGTCTGTTCATGCTATAAGTGATTAATAGTAACTGGATGACTATTACTTATGTGAAAATTTTATTACTTGACCTAACACCGACAAACAATCATTTGTTACTTACCTATGTGTTCACTTTAACAATAGAGTGCCGACCTAACTGACACGATCATTCGTAAAAGCATCATTACGCGTCTTTATTGCGTGTTTCGAAGTATTGATACAGTTTGAGTAAATGGGTAAACAGTTTACATCATTTTCACTTTTAAAACAAGATTTTTCCATAAAAATTCGAATGATCTCGAAAAACAATGAAGTCAGTCGTAATAAATGCTTCACAAAGCCTAAGTATGGTGAGATAGTGCCAAAAGTGATTATAATTAGTATGACTCTGACCAATCAATCTGAATTAGAGAAGCTTATAGGTACTACCGCTCTTATGTAATCTATTTACTTAAATATCAGGTATTCAGAAAGAAGAAATCAGTATTCAAAACAATTTCATTACATCATTACATATATAGGATGAGACGTTCGGTGACGTCACCATGTGACGTCCGTGCACCGTCTGGATCTGGAGTAGACATCAGGTCCTGGCGCTCATCCAAGAGCATTCACTCAACGACTTCACGAGAAATTGGGACGAGTTGAACCGACCATTCGACCTACCGGAAAGAGTCATGCCCAAATGTTTAAAAACCTTAGAAAACTATACTTACAAATATGTTTATATTACTTTGCAGATCAAAAAAGAATGCGTTGTTTGAGGCATCCAAGATGAATAGTGGTTCGAGAAGGGCCCTAACCGGCTCTATTCATAAAATCAGAGAGTTCGAATTGGAAAAAGTAAGATTTATATCTCGTACTGGTTTTTATTATGCACATAAACACTTCAACACTTTTATTTAAACTCGTCTTTATTTATAGGTGAGCCTAGTCGAAGAGTTTGACATTCTACAAATAGTTGGAGAAGGATGGTTTGGAAAGATTTTGCTAGTGGAGCACAGAGCTTCAGATACAGAGATTGTTTTGAAAGCCTTACCAAAGCCTTACGTATCCATTAGAGATTTCTATAGAGAATTTCATTATAGTTTACATCTAAGCGCCCATAGAAACGTTGTAACTACATTCGATGTGGCATTTGAGACTGCTGGATTCTATGTATTCTGCCAAGAATATGCACCTTTAGGTAAGATAACTTCATCATAATATATGTTTAGTTATGAAGATGTGGACTTTAATATAATGCTAATAATTTATCTCGGATATCAAAATTTAAATGCTGAGTAATCTGGGCTTCGCTTACTCCGATTCACACACACTTTAAGTTGGATTGTAGCCAAAACACGTCGTGATTTGAATGAATATTAAATCTAGCACATTTCCAGTGCCAGCCCTCATTAATATCATGTTGTATTGAAAGCTGGTGCACTGTTTTCTTTAGTTTAAACTAGCTCGTTCCATTGTTTAACAAGCGAAATGTACAAACACATTTGCATTTGCATTTTTCATAGAATGCAGCATTTCAACATTGTCTTATACTCGTATATAACTTGTTTTAGTTTTACCTATTATATACTTGAAACAAATGCGATGATTCTCTTTTTTAGGTGACCTAACATCAAATATGCTAGACACTGGGATAGGTGAAATCCATACGAAAAGGGTAGCAAAACAATTGTCGGCTGCATTAGAACATCTTCACCAAAGGGACTTGGTACATCGTGATGTAAAACTTGACAATATTCTCATATTCAAATCCGATTTTTCAAGAATTAAACTTTGCGATTTCGGAGAAACGAGAAAAGTTATGACAGTTGTGAGAAGACGGAATGAATGGCTACCCTATTCACCACCTGAAGTGCTGAAATTATCCATGGACAGTAGTTACAAGTAAGAAATTTTCTTTAATCTGGTGATAATTTTTCTTCGCGTTTATGTATTTTATTTTAACAGCTGTATTATTTGTATAAATAGACATCAATCAACTTCATTTGTTTATTATCAATTTTAAGATGTTATGGAATCATAATATTAAAAACATATAAAATAATGTTTGCTGCGGTGCTGTTGGCGTCAGTCTTACATTTGTTTATTTCTTTACTTCCAGAGCTTTAATTTCCCATGATATTTGGCAATTTGGCATCGTTATTTTCATTTGCCTCACTGGTTGTTTACCTTGGCAAAAAGCTGCTTTCGACGACCCTCGCTACACAAGGTAAACTTTTTACTACATGCATCTGATTCTTTTCACAACAGTAGAAGCTTATCGTTGGCCACTTAAATTATAACCTCTTGACAGCGAAATGATACACCACACACATTGATATTTTTTTTTTGTATTGTAGCTATTACAATTGGTACAACAGTTCAAATCCTCTGAAAAGACAACCTAAATTATGGAAAATGGTATCATCGAGGGCACAAAAAATGTTTAAAAAATTTATAGAACCGAGAGAAGAAAAAAGGGCGTATAATTTCTTAGAGATTTCTCGCTATTTAGATGATCGATGGCTGGGTAAAGGTTACACCGATAGAGTTGGTAAGTAAATCACACACACTAACTATAAATGTAAACAGATTCTAGATATCTCAACTCACCCCTATGTTTTTTATTCATTTTAGCTGGCGAAGATATAGATGAGTTATGTCCATCAATGTATAGTTTCCACAGTGACCCGAATCAGAAAAACATACTACTAAAACATTTTAGAGACAATGGTATCGAAACAACTGTAGACCGGCAAGCAAAAAAACAAAGAATACGCGAATGGATCCAAAATAGTGTAATAGAAGAAGTAGACGAAGAGGTTTGTAAACTTTAAAAGTCCTTAGTTAAATCAATTTTCTTAGGACCATTTCATGCTGCATAATTGACTTTATATTGTCTAGAATGATAAATTAATATTTCCCTTTACCTTTACCAGGAGGAAAACCTCGAAGCTGCGTTTGAAGATAGTGATGAGGAATTAGAACATAGAACAAGAGATTACCCAATCGATGAAAGTCACAGAGTTACTTTACGTTTTGATACAGAGAAACATATTAATCCGAGAACTGGCGAAGTTATTGATGGAGTTAAACATGCTCCTACAGAAAGGAATCCCTTGTCTTATGATGTACAGAACATTGAAGCTGTTGCACCAGCAAATGTGGTAAGAAAATATGGAATGCAAGAAGAAAGTTCATCCCACAGTTCAACTAAAGACAGTGCATACGGATCTATGGAAGCTAAAGTAAATAAACCAGTAAGACCGACCCATAAAGCCGAAAATAAACAAGTTTCATCCTTAGATAGTGTCCAAAATAATTCACCAAGTAGATCATTAAGCGCTACATCTATAAACCAAAATAGGTCACCACTGTCGTCACACGCTCAAAGATTTCAAAGAAGTGAAGAGGTGTTTTCAAAGGAATTGGAGAGTTTAAAAGGAAGTTCATCCACACTTCATTCTTTAGGTAATTCTTCTCGATCTAATAGCCTTCAAGTGACTCCAAGAGATTCCTTTGATACGCCCTCTGTCAGAAGCACCCAAACTCCTCCAAAAGCTGAAAGTGTGACTACATCAAGGCCTCATAATCCTGTGGTAACACAGAATGGTTTCAGTCCTGGTACTAAATCTGTTCAGCCATCTAATCAGGGATACATTTCTATGAAACATACGGTTTATGATAACAAGAATACTCGTACTGAGAACAATGTGTCGAGCGACAGTAATCTACAGAAAAATCAAACGCCAGATAGTCCATACACATCGATGATGAATATAGTACAAGGCCAAATGAAAATTAATCCCCACGCTACTGAAACGAACAGAAACACCGTTAATGTCTCAGTAGCAGCAGTTAAACGTAATAAATAAAATGCTCAAATATTATTCCGGATTTTAAAGAAAGCCATTTGTATAAGTGGTAATAAAATATGATATTATTATGTCATATGCATGAGTACAGTCCACTGTATTGGTTGGTTGCGTAAATGTAAATCAATCAGCTGAAATGCAGTTACACCACTGGCTGAAAATTAGGGTAAACTATCATGATGGACTGCTAGGACCTTCGTTACTAGCCCATATGTGGTCCACTCTTGACATCTGTTCCAGTTATGCTCAAGTTGGCAAAATAATTATAAATTGGGATGATAGAGCAAGTGTTTTTCGGCTAACTGTTAAGCCACCATTAATTTTATGAAAAGTTTTACAAAAATCACATAAAATCATCTTTTTTCCACCTTTAATGTTCATCTCGTGTTCATAATTTATTAATCTCTTGCACGCCGATACGCCGTCATTTATGAATCTAGCTATAAACACATTTCTTTGATGGATTGCCAATTACTCTGACCCCCATTCACTTTAAGCAGTTATCCAGATCTAAAAATTTAATATGAGGGTGGTTAATTAACTTTTCTGTTATTTTATTTTTCTACGGGCTATAGTTGCTTACCCTTAACACTGTCTCATTTTTCCTAATGATAAACTCATTGGTGATACCATCTATATAATAATCTTTTTTTATCTAATGCTTATTTTTTTTTTTTATCGCACGTACCCGCTTCTTCCTTCAACTACTCTAATACCTGTGTTACAAGGACCTACAACTCCTGCAAGCGCCACAGCACTTTCCTGTTATACCCGATTATAGAAGCTTACCAGTTCCCAAAGAAACACAGAGCTATTTTGGAACTCCCAACGTTTTTACTATGCATACCTACTTAACAGACGAAAAAAACAGAAATATTGTGTGAACTCGTTTGTTGGAACTTTAAAAATAAAACTATGTGTAAGTGCCTGTTTAGGCTGTGATTAATTGACTTAACATTTGGCCAAGGGCTTGCAAAACTGATGATATAGTATGTTTTAGTTTAATTATGAATTAGTTTCCTTATATTTAATTTTGTAATTATGATTAAGTTTAAGAGCTTGTAATTAGAATAGCCTAAAGACAACAATAAGTTAATTTGTTAAGTGTGTATTTTATTTTGTAACCTTTCCAAGTTGTACAACTGAAATAAAATTATTATTTTTAACCGAGTTTT
This sequence comes from Xestia sexstrigata, assembly GCA_941918905.2. NCBI lineage: Eukaryota > Metazoa > Arthropoda > Insecta > Lepidoptera > Noctuidae > Xestia > Xestia sexstrigata. Next base: position 6,153,359 of record OW799217.2, on the reverse strand, counting down.
TATTTTCAAAACCTTGTATTTATTTTGATAAAATGATAAATATTAGATATGATAATATTAGATTCTGTATTTTTTTTTCTTTTTAAACACTACTGCTTTCTATCTACATAACTATGACCTGTGTGGCTGACACTGGCAGAGCCACCATCAGGGATTTTAATTTTGATAACACAAAAATTTAGTCGCTAATTAGTCGAAATTAGTCGCCAAATATCAGATTTGGTCGGTCATTGGTTCAAAAGATATAAGGGTTTATAGGTGGCCCTGCTGGAGAGAGCTTACCCCAGCAGGGCCACATTTATATCTCAAAAACTAGGGCACCTAGCGAAGATCTGTTTTCACCCATATTTACTCGCTGATTAGCCGAAATTAGTCGCCAAATATCAGAATTAGTCGGTCACTGGTTCAAAAGATATAAGGGTTTATAGGTGGCCCTGCTGGAGAGAGTTTACCCTAGCAGGGCCACATTTATATCTCAAAAACTAGGGCACCTAGCGAAGATCTGTTTTCTCCCATATTTACTCGCTAATTAGTCGAAATTAGTCGCCAAGTTACAGATTCAGTCGGTGTGTCATTAAAAAGATATTAAAGAATTCAATTTCCCCATACAGTGGTACAACCAAGTACAAAATACTTAAAGTAGTTTTTAGACAGGTGTATCTACGACGTCTGGAGGAATTCTATAACTTCAACCCACCAAAGGAAAGCAGTATTCATTACCTAAAAACAAGATCTACAATAAATATATGTAATTATTTAGGTATCGAACAAAATGTGTGCATTTAGTCGCTGGCAGATAGATCGCTGCGCTCCGTTACATTTACACGGTAAGTAAGAAAGAGATAGATGCGCGTGTACAGACGACCTACTTAGAACGAGTTGCCCGTGACGTACCCAAGTTAAAGTCGGCTAGTTTAAAGTGGAACTTAAAGAATAGTTAGGAACTCGAATGTTGTTATCTTTAGATATTCCGCAAATACAAAAACGGGGAACAGAGCGAGCACCGGCGCGCGGCGCGTCGGCGGTGTTCGCGCCGCTCAAAGTATTAAAAAAAAAGTAAGGTAAATTAACAAACTTGCTCTAAAGGATTTTTGCTTTAGTCATCCACCGGGAGTACGGCGAGAAGGTTTGTTTGTGTAAAATATTAAAAGAACAATTACGAATACGGGCTTTTAAGTGCATTGGACATGTCACCATGGTGGTGGACAATTTGAAAGTGTTTTGAAAAGAGGACGCCGTATGAGTGCAGATTAATATTATTATGTAAGTTACCTTGATTTTTCACGTCATTAGCGGGTTTGTGTGTGCGTCCTAAGATACCAATACTGATGCGCTACCTACCAATGTAGTCCGTCGATGTCCATATTATTTGGCTACAATTAGAGGACAGGTAATTAAAAAATAAATAAAAAAACTCTACCTACCACGACACAATACACACACCCACAACGCAACACTGACAATCACCCCAAAATACACACATCAAACCAACTTTTTGGAATTTTTTATAAATTTTTATAAAATAATTTGATTTAGATTTTTATCTACACCCATGCTATACATTCAGTCAAAAAAGTATCGGGAATGGATGATTTGTTTATGGTTCCAATTTTTTTTTTGTTTTTTTTTGTTGTTGTTAGATTAGCACAACTGTTTTTCATTTTGGCGCGGAGTTTGAGTTACATCTGTTAATTAGATTAAATGCAGTGCTGATTTTAGTTATATCATATCTAGTGTGTATTGCGAATTTCTTAATGGACAAAAATATCGGACAAAAAGTTTGTCTTAAATTTTGCATCGCCAATGGAATTTAGAGTTCGGAGTCTCTGAAAATGTTACAGAAGGCTTACAGTGAATCGACTTTATCAAAAACACGCGCTTATGAGTGGTACAAAGCGTTCAAAAGCGGTCAAGGTGTGATGGAAGATTTGCCTCGTTCTGGTAGGCCATCAACGTCTGCAACTGAAGGTAACATCGCAAAAGTGAAGGAAATAGTGACTGACAATCTTGCCGGAAGGTCAAACGGTAAATAAAAAATATTATTCGGACGTTATGCAGCGTTTAAGAGAGCAAATTAGATAAAAGGGCCAGATTTGTGGAAAGAAAATTCTTGGATTTTGCACCACGATTTGCGCCTTCGCACAGTTGTGAACGATTTTTTGACCAAAACTCAACAAATACCATCGAGCAACCACCTTATTCACCAGATATGGCTCCAGCCGACTTCTTTATTTTTCCTAAACTCAAATTATCATTCAGTAGAAGACATAAAGGAGAATTCGCGGCGAGAACTGAACTCAATTCTGGAATAAGCATTTAAAAAATATTTTTATGATTGGATTATTAGTTGGCGTAAGTGTGTCGGTTCTGAAGGAGCATACTTTGAAGGTGATAAAATAAATTTGGATAAATAACTAATATTTTGTGTTTTATTGATCTTTTCCCGGTACTTTCTTGACAGAGTACTAAATCCTCTATAAAAGTATCTGAAACAGTTAGCTTATGGCCAACATTAAAACAGCCAGTGTCATAATAATCATTAACACCCAAACGGGTGTTATAATGTTGTACTAAATTTCATTATGCAACTCGTTTTAAAAAAAGAACATTGTCTAGCACGTGCGATTCACTACCACAGCGCTGTAATAAAAAAAAAATTATAGGTTAATTCGAATTCAAGTCGAATCCCGCCATTTTTGTTCGATATTAGTATTGCATTACTTTGTTGTTTACAAAAATGAGTGATATAAGCTTTGTGTATTTTAATAATTGTACAATCCAAAATGTAAATAATTATATTATTACCTATACATGGTTTGTTTGTATTAAATACTCAGCAATTCAACTTTCCATGACTTCTTACAACACTACAACAACCTATGGTTTCAGAACCTATTATGGAGGATTCATATCATGGATGTAGATAAAGTCTTGTATGCAACTGTACATAATTAGGTATTAAAATACGAATGTGGGTTTATCACACGAGGCGAAGCCGAGTGTGATAATAGTATGTATTTTTTTGTAGTGTATTTCAAGCAATGGGTTGATACTTACCTGCATACTTACAATACGTTTTCAACGTTTAAGTATTACATTTTACTAAAGATACGATAATTTTAACGTATTTATTATTCTAACGTAAATTAGAGCTCAACATTGTAAATTAGTAAAACAGTTGCATGCGACTGTACATCTTGACACTAAATAGACCAAGAGCAAGGTTTAATGGTTTCAAAGAAGTTTAAGCCACTCTAACTTAATAATTAAAAATATTAAACATGTATATAATAGAGAATTTATCTCTCTCGGTCATTTCTAAGGACTTTAGACCGATAAAACTAGAAGTATATTACACATATTAATAGAAATATTTTTTCTTGGCAATTTTTCGTGAACTCTTCGATCTAGCTCTTGGACTATACCTTAATAATTGAACTCATTATATCTTCTGAACTAGGACCCGATTAAATCTGTAACTTGGCGACTAATTTCGACTAATTAGCGAGTAAATATGGGAGAAAACAGATCTTCGCTAGGTGCCCTAGTTTTTGAGATATAAATGTGGCCCTGCTGGGGTAAGCTCTCTCCAGCAGGGCCACCTATAAACCCTTATATCTTTTGAACCAGTGACCGACCAAATCTGATATTTGGCGACTAATTTCGACTAATTAGCGATTAAATTTTTGTGTTATCAAAATTAAAATCCCTGATGGTGGCTCTGCCAGTGTCAGCCACACCTATGACCTGGCATTATTTTCAAAAGATAGTAATTATTGTTAAAAATAACAATACTCAGTAACAGTTATTTTCACGATATTGTTCAGAGCAAAGAGTATAGTAATATGTTCAGAGTCAATCACTACTTGTTGCTATTGCCACCTAAATTAATTAAAGCCGGGGTCTTTTTTACTTACATATTTACGAATTTACTATTATAAATACAAAACAAAAAAACAGTATCTATAATTAACTTAACGCTAATTAAACACTATTTAAATAATTCCGTGTAGTTGAAAGATTATTTTTGCTTTTGATTTTTTATGATGGTCGCCCTGAACGTGAGTTCCCGACGTTCCCGTTCATTTTCATTGGCTCGAACAGCTGTCAACTATGAAGTTTTTCGTATTTTCGGTACCGCCGCGCGCTGATTACCGATAAAGTTTATAATTCTAATGGAAATTCTTACACTATTTCAATATAATATTGTGCTGTAACACCTGAGGCTAAATTGAATCGCCAAATTAATGTAATGCGTTACCAAATCTAATTAAACAACGTCGGAAGCGCCAATATGTATCATAACCTCTCAAGCATTTAGTTTTCGGTTAGAAGTAAAAAAAAAGAGCAATAACAAGTAATTAAAATGCAAAAGCTTCAAGACAGTGTGTTTTCTATTGTCAAAACAACTAATTTATCTCCTGCAGTCTTTAGTTTTCTGCAACCTACGGAAGATTATACAGGTATGTTTGTTATAATGACAATATTTATTTAGAGCGGTTTAAAGTGTCAAGGTGTTGTGTGGGTGTTAATTGTGTAAATTTTGCAGATAAGACACCTCTCGGAGGTATTTTGAAGGACACCAAACATGGCTGGCTGGCTCTGGGTCCTAAATTCTGTGTGGTTGATCTCAGAACCGGATTGAAGGTAGCAGCTCGAAACTTTGGCACCCCACTGAGGTTGGTACCTACTGAATTAGTATTCATTTGAAGAAATTCGTACATGTTCGATGTAACTTAGAAAAATAAAGAATTGTTTATTTTATTATTAAAAGAAGATTCTAGTTTATAGTATAACCAAACAAACCTATTTATGTACCTTGATAAAGTTAGTATTCTCATTATTATTTATCAATACATAAATAAGCAGCTTACTACTGTTTACACCAAAAAATCACTAAGATATCCCAATTTGAATGAATTTGATCTATTTTCTATCTCCAATTTCAGCAATATCAACACATTAGTAACAAGCGTAGTGGAGCTGCCCAGACCATTGACCGCTAACTCCATACAGCTCATAATAAGCTTACAAAGCGATGAAGCTGGCATGATCTGCATCTTACATGTCAACGGCTCACAGTTACTTCGCTGCATACAAACAGAGGTGGTTGTAACGGAGTTAGCGGTCTGGGATAGAGTTCCAGATGGACCGATTTCTTGTTTCGATGGTGTTGTCATGGCTGGGACAAAGAGTGGAGAGATATTTGCGTTTGATCTCAATAGGGCTAGTTTGATTCAAGGTATGTTTTAATTAACCTTCTGTGTAGTTATTTAAAAGCTTTACAGAATTAACTTAATAAACCTTTGCTCTTTGCATAGCTCTATGATAAGCGAATTATTTTTCCTAACTGCTGTTAATCTTTTCAGCATTAAAAGACATTTCCCAAGGTTATGAGCACCTAGTCCAAAATGAAGCCAATCCAGCCAACTTGAGCTTCCTCAAATTATCTACCATTCACAGGATTTTAGAACAGAGAGAACAGGCATTAGAGAATAATGATCATTTGGCTATACTACTGAATGAAAACTCTTTAGTAGATGGCCAGTACATATTCCGTAACCCAGACGGTACTATACGGATGAAGGCCAAAAGGGATCATATTCGGGTGACCATATTGCAATACATTCCTCAACTGGGCAGTCTGGCAGTAGGATACAACTTTGGTGCATTCCAAATCTGGAATATTATGACTTTGGATTTGGAGTTTACATCTCAAGTCAATGTAGAATGCTTGCCTGTTACGCATTTTGGATTCCAGGTAATTATGCCGTTTCTTTGTCATAGAATTTCTTTACTATAGAGTAGGCATCATTTGTCTCATGACGAAAATCCGTTAAGTTAAAAAATTATTTAAAAATTGCTTTATCTTATTTGCATAGCCTTTGAACTACACTAGAACCTATTAATTATCCAAATGGGCTTTTTGCTCTGTCATCAACTCTAAAGTACTAATGGTTGTCATTCCCAAAATAAAATCCAACTTTACCTTTGGACTGCCTCATTGGTTGGGTGGGCACAAGTGCACCCTGCTGAGCATGAGGTCTTGGGTTTGATTCCCGGGTTGGGCAAAGTATTATTGGGTTTTTCGATTTGAAATTTCTCTGTAGCAGCCACGGAGTCTGGATCTGTCCCTGGTTGATAGCAATATACTCACTTCCTGTTACATGGGACTTAGAAAATAACTTACAAAATGTGGGTGTACCATTGGGTACACCTCTGCCTAAGCCTTTTTATTATTATACTAGGTTATAAACAGGCTTGATGTTATGTTATGTGAAATGCACATTTAATACAGCAAACAGCTGGTTTCATGAAAAAGAATTACTAAATTTCCCAAACAACTTATTAATGTCACAACACAATCTACTAAAATATTTACAGGAGCCCTGTGATGATCCAAGAGCTTTCTGCTACCTCTGGGTGGTGTTCTCAGTGACAGACAGATTTGAAGAGGAAGAGTTTCCACTGGCTGTGATGTACTCCCTCACATATCAGGGCAAGAGAATGCTGTCCGATACCAAGTGTCTTTATCAGGTAATTGAAGAAAATTACTGTTGATCAACAACACTAACTTAGTTTTTCATCGCAATGAGCATATATCCAGCGTAGACAACCCTGTCGTCGAGTGAACTATACTTTTAACAAACCCACAGAAGAAATATGAAATATTAATGATATGAATGTTATGCTATTAAATATGCAACTTACGGCAGTATGTAGGACATTTCAAATTGAACAACAAGCTCGGGGCTCGACAGAGATAACGACAAAATCGCTAACTTTCGATTGCTAATGGGGAAGGAAACTGTGGAACTAATGGCGCTAGCATAGCTGGTTCCCAACATCGTCATTGGTTGAAAATGTGGTGATGTCATTTTATATTTCAAAATAACTTAACTTCATTGATCAGATTGAGACCAGCTATGGTGGCGCCATCTTAGATTATCTTTGCTTGTGTCTCCCTATTACTAACGAATGAATTCGGTTGCAATAATGATGCTTGCGAGTATCGCAAGTCTCTACATCCAAGATGCGTTTCTCGACGAGTTTCGAGACGGCCCAGGGCAGTTTCGACAGAGTTAACGACAAAATCGCTAACTTTCGATTGCTAATTACTCACGAGAGTATTCGGTTGTAATAACGATGCTTGCGAGAAACGCATCTTGGATGTATAGACTTGCGTTACTCGCAAGCGTCATAATTGCTACCGAATTTATTCGTTAGTAATTGGCAATCGAAAGTTACCGATTTTTTCGTTATCTCTGTTGAGAGGCCGGCCCAGGCCAATTCTTCCCCGTCGAGGCGTTTTAGCCCAAAACCAATAACGCTAAGTGCTTTGGCAGTCAGTAGTTGTCCTTTATTTCTAGTTTGCAATACCAACAGAAGGGTTCATAAATGTTTATTAACTGTGTCTTTGATTTTCCAGGAGTTTTCGACAGCTACTGTCAGATTCCAGCTAGAGTTGAGCACAGTTAATGAAGCTGCATTGCTTGGCGGAAAGTGTGTGTCTTGTCATGCGTACTCCGTCAATTCTACCTTAGCCGCTGAAGGAGAAGAGAGTAAGTTACCATTTTAACAAAAGAGCATACTTGATCAACATACTGTTATAGGACTAAACAACAGGGTAACATTTTTATTTTTTGATTGTTTTTTTTCCCACAACTGTTTAGCAGTTTGAGTACTATAAGCAACGTACCCAAATGTCCTTTCTTTGGTATTGTCCGTCGTTTCGTTGAGCTCCTTGAGTTATAAGTCGAGCTACACGATAACTGACAAATGCTTGCACTGACTGGACAGGTCCACTCGAAATCTGTGTGGCCATCTCAGACACTAATCTGCATAGTCCTCATGTGAATTGAGCAAGATTATGTCTGGACTTCAAAAGAGACTATGACCTCTGAGTTTGTTTCGGCTGCTTCTTCTCAGAGTAGTCAGGTACGAAACAGCAGCCCCATCTAGTTTAAAAAAAAATGACGTGTAAAAGTGTTTGTAAAAACCCACTTGCAAAATAAACATCATTTGTCATAAAGTTACTGTAAATTTTGCAAAATCGGTTCAAGCCTGTCCACACATTGCCAATCACACATTGGTCCAACCCATTCTGCAACCATTTTTTTAAAATAATAAATATCTCTGGACATTATGTTAATGTCCAGTGATATTAATATTATTTATTTTTATATGCCATCTAGTGCCACACTAAGCATCGAAGGTTGTGTTGTGGACACCAGATAGTTGATATACTACATAGATACTTATTTGAAATACAAATATAAACAAATGTCCATGCTCGTCACACAAACATTTGCCCCTACTGGAATTCGAACCCGGAACCCAGAATGTAAGGCAGCCTCACTACCGCTGCGCCATTCGGGTCAAATAAGGAATAGGTGGATATTTATTATCTCCCTGGTGATTTCTCCAGCTTACTTTAAATAAAAGTACATATTGTTTGTATGTATGTATATATGTATTTATTGTTTTATCTTAGTATTTCTATATATATATATATATATATTTTTTTTTTCTTAAAACTTTTCTGTACTTGCACCTACTGTTTTGTCTCTGCATCACCCTAAGGTAGACTGGTAGAAAATGCCCAAGGCATTAAGTCCGCCTTTGTACATTATGTGCATAAAGTTTTAATAAAAAATAAAAAATAAATATTGGTGTCGATTCTGTTGTGCACAAACTAAACTTAATTTAAACTATTACTATCTTTTTCTCTCTAATAAAACGAGAAAGAGACGGACGTAATTTAGAGCTGTCAAATTTAGTTGGAACTAATATTTCTATACAAATGAAGGCTGCACGTAAAAACATGTCGACTAAAAACACGGAGAAGCGCAAGGCATAAACTAGTTTGACATCTTTATATTAGTTCATAGCTATAGCCGTACTTTTCTCGCACTGCCTTTTAGTAAATGATAACAATAGCCTAAATTAAGTTTAGTTGGTGCACAACAGAATCGACACCATTGCTGCTGTATTAAAGTTATTTTTAATCATTTCAGGCATGTTAAACATTTGTCAGATAGTCTGGGAGTGCTGGGGCGAAAATGCCAATTCATCCGCACAGTATGGCATGCTCCTGTTTGATTTAGACCAATGGTACAAGGATCAAATGCCAGGTAATTTTTCCATTAGTGCGTTTATTTTAATGTGTCGTTGTTGCACTAATTTCAGCTCTATGCAATAGAAGTTACAGTTCTCGGGCGTAAGTATTGCATATCGAGTTTAAAGGTAATGACTGATTTCTATGTAACTCTTTGAAATTGTTTCCGTAGATGTCGACATACCGCCATCGTTCATTTTTTTTTTAATAGCCTGTTTCAGTGTCCTACTGCTGGACAATGGCCTCCTCTTTCTCCTTCCAAACCTCTCTATCTTGTGCAAAATCTGGCCATAATTTAGCTTATTGTGCCAAATTAACGTTGGCTGCTGTTTTACCGAAATTTCAACTATATTCTATCGTCTATTTACTTTAGCTTTTAGCTGCTAACATAATAAAACCTTTTTAACTCGAAGTCTTCTTCTACAGCAACCTGGCCTCTTCAAAGCAACGCCTTCATGAGTGTGACGTGGTGTTGTGAGCTGTCAGCCGGCGACTGCGTCACACTGGACGTGCGTCTGGACCCCACCTCAGTGGCTGTGTACTCGCACGCCACGAGGCTTGAGGAGCACTTCTATCCTAACTCCTTGCAATATAGTAAGTATACAGGCTCAAATTGTATTACCTAGTAAAATTTCAGTTTCATAGACTTGTCAGTACTGTATCTGTTCTAAAATTACTAAATAACGTCAACCATTACTCCTTCGAAGTTTCGCTAGTTATTTGAGGAAGACCAATGGAATGCTGTGCGTCGTCATTACTAATTGCAGATCCCGTACTCAATGTAGAAAGAGCTACTAGGTGGTTCCAAAAAGACTAGACTTCGCGCAGGTTACATCGGTGATGGATTCCCATCACCTTCCATGTTTTGTGATAGCTCTGTGTCGTATTATGTGATAATACGAACGAAACAAAATTCATTTGAAATAATCTATAAACTACTGGACGGATCGGCCTTAAATTTTGGAACACAGATATATTGGATTCGTTTGAAGATATTATGACGTAGGCTTTCTTAATGAAAGAATTTTGGAAAAATCAACCCTTAAGCAGGTGAAAAAGTCCGTCACCGGCGAAGTCGGTGCGGGTGGGCTAGATAAGTGATTAAAATTAACAAAACCTTTCACTTTACAGATTGCATCTGCCTCAACACTTCAGAAGCTTGTGTCCTAAGCACAATCGGCATACAACGTCAAATAATCAGCTCCATAGACGAAGTAGGCCCCACTGCGTTACTGAACCCGCCGCGACTGTACAACGCCTGCATGTCGGCTGGACTGACGCCGCTCTACATGCACACTTACACCTGCAGTAACATTAGTGTGGTAACGTTCTCATATAATATACGACGAAGTAGGCCCCACGGAGAAAGTCTTGAAACAGCAGTTTTAAAAACATTTGTACTAAGGCTTTCCGAAAAAAAAACTGATAGGCTTCTTACCGCTTTTGTCGTTCTCCTCGATCTTGTTAGTCATCTAGGTACTTATAAACAAGTACGGAACGCTCTTTTATCATTCGACACTGAAGCTAACTCGAAATGTTCGGTTTTTTTTCCTTTTCGTTGGTAAAATAAATTCTGCACCTATAAATAAAATAGCTCCAAGAACGAGAACGGATGTTGGATCATGTGCGTCCAATTCAAAATGAGGAAAGTGATCCCCAATCGATACTACGATGGAAATTGTTTGATAGCTGTTTTGTTATGTAAACGACTGTAATAACATTATTTTTTCAGGAGGAACAACGCAGATACTTACTATCAGTGGCGCTGGAAGCTCGGCTGTCTCGGTTCTTGAAGCGCTGCGCGCACGACTGGGCCACCGGCAGTCACAGCGGCGCGGGCTGTACGCTTCCTTTCTTGGTAAGTTATGTCACAAGTTCAGTGTCTCTTCTAGTTTTGCAAACATACAATAGAAACTCGCCTTTTTTCCATGGGGCAAGGCAGAAACCAGAGAACGCCACATGCTACGATCCTTACATACTCGTACTCCTCTCGCCTCGTCCACGTTTATGCATCGGGTTATACGCACGCCGGTTGCGAGTACTACGGACCTTCTAGTTTCGGTACAGGCTGAATATCTGTGAAAAAAATATAAGATTGTGTGTCTCACGGTTGCGCCAATTAGGCCCAGCGAGCTCCGTACGGACGGCCTAAATAAATCAATAAAAATGTTGGTCTGATCAACTGTTTATTTTAGATGGACTGGTGCTGGAAACGAGCCATCGAATTAAAAGAGAATGCCAAGGAGCTTACAGCCCCGTTGTTTTCGTCTTCGGCTCTTCCGGACAGGTAAGGCAACATATTTCTATAATCCGGGTGTAAATACAGCACATACAACCTTCTGACGCACGTATGGGTGCAAGAAACGAAATTCTTCTTTAAAGCCATTATTTTTTCTCAGTCTATAGTGTAAGTTATTTCTTAAAAATACAGTCGAATTGAGAACCTCCTCTTTTTGGAAGTCGGTTGAAAATGGTCCAATGCGACCACATTTAATTGTAGAAAAGTGATAATTCGTTTTAAATAAAGAGTGGTGTCGATTCTGTTGTGCACAAACTAAACTTAATTTAGGCTATTACTATCTTTTTCTCTCTAATAAAACGAGAAAGAGACGGACGTAATTTAGAGCTGTCAAATTTAGTTGGAACTAATATTTCCATACAAATGAAGGATGCACGTAAAAACGTGTCGACTAAAAACACGGTGAAGCGTAAGGCATAAACTAGTTTGACATCTCTAACTTAGTTCATAGCTACAGCAGTCCTTTTCCCGCACTGCCTTTTAGTAAGAGATAGTAATAGCCTAAATTAAGTTTATTTTGTGCACGACAGAATCGACACCAGTGTGTACAGACTATCGGAACCCCTCCGCCTTCAACATCATATAGTATATGATGTGATGACTGATATAACATTTTTTGACCGCCAATGTCACATTGTACGCCAAACGACACATATAAGACAAAATGGTGGGTAAAATTGTGGTTGGGCGTAGAGGGCACGCGCGTGCGTTTATACTCTGGCGGCGAAAGGTTAAGGCCGGCTACTAACGACGCAACTTGTACTAATGCGTATGTATGAATGGTTTTTTATTTAAATGTTATTTGTTCAGGAATGTGGTGCGGAGCCTAGAGCATTGCGTACAACAGTTAACACAACTGACTGGCTTGTTAGACGCTGTACTGACGAAGTGCTGTAACCTGATTATACCTGATGGTAAGCTTTACTTATATTTTTAATCTACTTTTAAAAAGTTTATGTATTCGACCGGCATCTTTTTATTTTATGTTTTTCGTGAACAGTATGAACAGAGTCGGAGATATGACGTCTCCCTGTCTCACACCTCGTTGCGGAAGGATAGGTTCCGAGGCTTGGTCCTGAAGTCGGAATGACATGGTGGCGTTTTTGTAAAACACTTCAACACCTCAATGTACCAAAAGTCCATTTGGCACCGTTGGAGAGACTGCAGTACAGCCCAGGTCTCGATCGAATCGAAGGCGTTCTCGTAGTCCACACACGATAAACAGAGAGGCAGGTTATACTCTTCGGTCTTCTGTATAACCTGCAGCGGCGTACGTATGTGGTCCACTTCGTAAACTGGAGGATGTCTTCAAGGTTCTGAACTGGAGAAGGCTAGGAATCAACATCAATGGCGAGTACATCACTCACCTTCGGTTTGCCGACGATATAGTGGTCATGGCTGAGACCATGGAGGACCTCAGTACAATGCTCGATGACCTCAGTAGAGCTTCCGAAAGAGTGGGTCTTTAAATGAACATGGACAAAACCAAGGTCATGTTGAATGCCCATGTAACACCCATTCCTATCAAGTTTGGAGACACTACAGTCGAAGTTGTATACGAATATGTCTACCTGGAACAAACGGTCTAGTTAGGTAGGTCTAACTTCGATTTCAATTTTTAACTTCAATTGTCGAATCCGACTCGGCTGGGCAGCGTTCGGGAAGTCTATCTCTCTCATCCAACTTACCGCAGTGTCTCAAGACGAAAGTCTATGACCAGTGTGTGTTGCCAGTGATTACATACGAAACCGAAACGTGGTCGCTCACAATGGGCCTCATGAGAAGGCTTAAAATCACCCAAGGGGCATTGAAGAGGGCTATGCTCAGAGTTTCCTTGCGTGATTGAATCAGAAATGAGGATGTCTTCATTTCTGTTTCGATCACACAAGGAAACTACAAGAGAATCAAGTTTACCGACGTAGCCCGAAAAGAATTGCCAAACTTAAGTGGCTGTGGGCAGGGCACATTGCTTGCAGAACGGATTGCCGATGGGGCCGAAAAGTTCTGGAGTGGCGACCGCGAACCGGAAGACATTGCGTTGGAAGACCTCCCACTAGGTGGAACGGTGACCTGGTGAAGGTGGAGGGGTTCCGCTGGATGTGAGTCACACGGGACCGGGACATGTGGCCACACTTGGGGGCCTATGTCCAGCTGTGGATGTCTTTCGGCTGAAATTATGATAATTATGTACAGTATGCAAAACAAATAAGTATCCAGGGTCGATATATATAGTTGAAGTTTTCTTAGAAACCGATGGATGTTTTCGAATGAAATTAATAGAAATATTCAAAGGAGACAGTTTTTTTTAGGCCCTCTTTGATGTTGCATAAATATTATTCATATTACACCAAAAAAAAGTAACCATTTTATTATAGTAATAAACGAAAGATTACATAGAAACGAAACCGGAATCTTAAAATCATATAAAATAAGTTTTATTATGATATTTTTCTGAAAGTCAAATCATTCCTGTTGTGGTAAATGGCATTTGACAGAAAATACTTACGTGAATAGGGGCGTTTTTTACGTTTTTGTAAACGTAAAAAGTACGGTCCCCAGTGGTAATAATAATCTGCTTTAAATAAAATAGAAATGGAATCGTATATAAAAAGAAATATTATTAAACTGTGCTTTTTAATACTATTTTTAAAGGTTTACACTAAAATCGCGTAGATGGTTTAAACGATCAACGTGGCATGGAACGTTGTCAATCCGCCTTTTAGTTTTTGACAGACAACTTGATTATTTTGACATTTACTCTTTCTGTTTATTTCGATTTTCGTAAAAGTGTTTTTGCAGATTTTTCGCATTTACTACAAAAATATATCATGAAAATGGTATATGCAAGTACAGCGCATACTCCACAAAGCCGCTATGTCAATTGATTGTGCATTGTAAGATACTACAGACGTGCGCCAACTGGTTTGGATTTCTCTGGAGGTCTCTGCCTATATAATTTCTCATCATTCCGGTTAGACATGGCTTAGCTAATATTACCACTGTAATCTAGAGATTATAAGGAAGAAATCTATGTACGTTTCATTAATATCTGCTACAATTTATGTGGGTGGCCTGTTCTCCAAAAAAAAAAATTGTCTCCTTTGTTAATATTATTAAATTTCATCTGAAAATGTGAAATACTTTCTAAAAAAACTGCAACCATATCTTACGACCATGGTTACTTATTTGGTTTGCATTCTACACCATATACGTATTATTCTAATCGATCTATGTCGTTTTCAGCTCTTAGCGAAATAGAAGAGAAATACAAAGGCATCGGCACAGTGTCGCTGTACTTCCAAGTGGTGCAGTGGTTCCTGCGCGTGGGCTTACTGCCGGAGCGACACGACGGGTACAACGCACTGCCCTATCCCGCGCAGCAACTATACTCTACCTATAACAAGAGGTATGTAGATACTTACTGCCGGAGCGACACGACGGGTACAACGCACTGCCCTATCCCGCGCAGCAACTATACTCTACCTATAACAAGAGGTATGTAGATACTTACTGCCGGAGCGACACGACGGGTACAACGCACTGCCCTATCCCGCGCAGCAACTATACTCTACCTATAACAAGAGGTATGTAGATACTTACTGCCGGAGCGACACGACGGGTACAACGCACTGCCCTATCCCGCGCAGCAACTATACTCTACCTATAACAAGAGGTATGTAGATACTTACTGCCGGAGCGACACGACGGGTACAACGCACTGCCCTATCCCGCGCAGCAACTATACTCTACCTATAACAAGAGGTATGTAGATACTTACTGCCGGAGCGACACGACGGGTACAACGCACTGCCCTATCCCGCGCAGAATTATTCCTCTTAAAAAGTTCTAAAAAAAGTCCGCGACAGCAAATGTCTATCTTTGAAGATTGACTCACAATGGTGTCGATTCTGTTGTGCACAAACTAAACTTAATTTAGGCTATTGCTATCTTTTTCTCTCTAATATAACGAGAAAGAGACGGACGTAATTTAGAGCTGTCAAATTAAGGTGGAACTAATAATTCTATACAAATGAAGGGTGCACGTAAAACATGTCGACTAAAAACACGGTGAAGTGCAAGGCATAAACTAGTTTGACATCTCTAACTTAGTTCATAGCTATAGCCGTCCTTTTCTCGCACTGCCTTTTAGTAAAAGATAGCAATAGCCTAAATTAAGTTTAGTTTGTGCTCAACAGAATCGACACCAATAACCATTTTTATGATTTAAAAATTTCATCAAATATAATGTTTCATTTGCGAAGGTGGTTTTACAGACATAGTATTAATCCTTATCAAAATAAATATGTTAGTCATCATTGTGACCAAAATTGCCATTTACACCATTTCATTTAGATGAATATCTTGAGAAATATAACAGAATTCAAAAACTCGCGCAACAAAATAATATCATAACGACCATTAAAAGATGACTTTCAATGAGAAAGTACACCATATGAAGCTGAAATATCATGTCAGTAGGCTAGTTTCCACCATCAATAGATTGCAAATCTTATTAGTCCGTCAGTTAGAGTATTGGAAAATAATCGACAAGCATTTTTCGTTTTTGTAAATCAATAAATATTGACAAAGATAAAACGCATCAAAACTCGGGAGTGGGGGCTCGTGACGTCACAACGCACTAAAAATTATAGCACGGCGTGACGTATTGAGAATTTTAAAAGCGTCGTATCTTCGTCAATTTTGGTTTACGTAACAAATGAAAAAATACGTGTCAAATATTTTTTGATAATCTATCTGACGGACTAATTAGATTTTTTCAGGACACAAGCCTATTAATAGCATATTATGTTATTGTATAACATAACATTTCGCCTGTATTTCCCAGAAGGGCTAGGCAGAGGTGTCCCATTAGATTAGAGCTATCCGTGCGAAGCCGGGGCGGGTGAGCGGGTCACTAGTGGTACAATATATGTTTTAAAAAAACCTGTCGGACCCGTGAGGGTATTATTGGGTATTATCGAGATTAAATTCTATTTTATGTAATCTATTTCGGATAAAAAAAAACTATAAAAATTAAATTAAATGTACTAAACTATGGAACCTTACTTGACAACAAGGGGCGCGGACGGCGACACTGCGGTCGCTTCTCGGGTAATGAATTCATGAAAAACAATATTGACGATCGAACATACTAATGCCGAAGATGATGTTGTTTCGTATTATAAGACTGTTTTTAGTTGTAGTTTTTAGGGAAATGCTTTTAGTTTAGGCACAAAACACGCGCATTTTAAAATTCATGAATATGTTTACATGGATATTTTAAGTTCCTTATTTATTTATTTTCATTGGTATTGGTGACACATGACAATGTCATAAGGTTGAAAATCGTTTGTGCTGAACTATTTATCATGCTTTGTATTTTGTTTCAGGCGTCTAAAGCTAAATCGTTTACAAGACAACATGCCTACAGATGAGAATGAACCTAATAAGCCTTGTTCATTGCTGTACATCGATCAGCTGATTGAGCAGGAGTTTGGAGGCGACAGAACACATCAGTAAGTAGTTTTAACTTTTTACACCACACTTTTATCTGTTTTACACTTAAATTCTCCAAGATTCATTTACCAAATTTTTTTTTTTTTGAGAGAATATCATGCCCGCTCAAATGTCTCGCTGATGGTGGCGGGTGTGTCGGGTCATTTAGTTCCCTATCCAATATGGTTGAATTGAATGGCGCCGGTACATGCGTCATGTTCGTGAACGGGCGCTGTGAGTTGAGACTGGTCATCACTTAGCTGCCACGAATAATTTTAATTAGTTTATTTTTAAATTGTTAATTTAATCTTGTACTCTGGACGCTCTTAATGTGCACGTCTTTCTACATCGTTCTCACATTTATCTATAATCTCAACATGAATGATGTAACCAAGATTTTGTAACTAAAAGAGTGTCCATGGAGTTTCTTGGCCGTTCTTCTCCATAGAGATCTACGCTAGGGAATCGGAAACTACAGTACTTTCTCAAGTTATTATGTCTTGTGACTGGGCGTGAAGTTTTTTTGTTTTTGTATTTTTGACATTCAAAAGTGCCGTAATGGTCAAATTGAAAAAAATGCTTTGAGTTTGAGTTTACCAACAGATTTTATACTCATGGCGATATGACCAAAAACTTTTCCTTGTACATTGGAATTAGGAATATAGAAAACATAATAAAAAATTAAAAATCTAGACTGTGTTGTTTGTTCTATCATGAGGTCATGAGTTCGATTCCCAGGTCGGACAAAGTGTCATTTGTTTTTTCCATCAGGAATTTTTCAGTAGTAGCTAGGGAGTTAGGATTTGTGCCCCGTTAATGGCAATAGGCCCGCTCCCTATTACATGGGCCTTTAACATAACTGGCGAAATGTGTGTGTACTAATCGTATTACTCAGCACTAACTGTGTTGTGGAGGTCAGATAGGCAGTCGCTCCATGTAAAGTACTGGTACTCCTCTGCAACTGGTTAGACTGGAAGCCAACCCGAACATAGTTGGTAAAAGGTAAGGCAGACGATGATTCTGTCTCTGCCATATTTATATAACTAACAGAAATAGAACCAGATTTGTGCCCAGTTGATGGCAATAGGCTCCCCCCTATTAAATTGGACTTTAAAAACATAACTGGCGAAATGTGGATGTATTTGTTTCACCTCTGCCTAACCTTTTGGGGCTTTCAGTGCGTGTTATGTTATGACAGAAATAGAACGACGTTTTAAATCTGAATTTAATCAATAGATTAGATGACAAAAAAAAAACTAATAAACCGTCAGCTAGATTTCCAAAAAACATTGGACACATATTTTTTCTTTTTTCACGTAAACAAAAAATAAGACGAAACAGTGCATCACGAGCCCCCACTCATGATCTTTGACACGTTTTTTCTTCGTCATTTTTTTTTTAATTTGATAATACAAAAAACACGTATCCAATATTTTTCGACAATCTAACTGACGGACTAAACAGAATCATATTTTATTAGTCAGTCATCATCCCTATTGTAGTAATAGTAGCAAAGTAAGGCGACCCCCCTAAGATCTGTATCTTAGGGGGGTCGCCTTACTTTGCTACTATTAAGCACACACACCCCTGTCCCGTTTAGTCCCTGTCTAGTTTAGGGGACAGGGTTGAACCTATTGTACTTTTTTTTCGAATGCTAAATTAAGAACTTTAATCTGTAAACAGTGCAATGTACTTGAACTTTGTGGTAATAAACAATTTTATTTATTATTTTTATTTAAGGCCCACTTGCATCACAAATTATATCTGCACCAATCAGTACTAACTCCGTAATATTCTTTCAGGATGTGGTTAAAAGGCGGGAGCGAATGCAACGGTCTCTATCCGCCTCCGTCCCTCTACTCGCTGCTACGTCTGTACCTCTTACCCGACATCGCGGAGGAACATAAACACTCGCTAGTACTTTACCTGCTTGTGGATTACTCTATGGTTTATGATGAAGTCAGGTGAGTGTTTGGGAATAAGAAACCCCGGTTTCTGAATGTTTGATCAATTTTCTAATCAAGGGGTCTAAAATCGCGGCTTTAGCAGTATCATAATTGGATAATAAGTGAATCGAATCACAAAAAGTCTTAAAATGGTCAACTGTCACTGTATGACCATTTTATGAATTGTAATTTTAGACCCCAGAAAAGTTTTTGTTAGCTGTAATGATAGTTTTACTAAAAAGTAGTTAATTTGTCACATTTCAAAAAGGCTATCAAGGATTGATGCACGCTTGTTTAAAAGAAAACAATCTTCATGAGATTATGGATCCAATTTTTGAAATAGGGTAATTTTTTTTGGTGGTATCGTAAAAACATATTAATAGTTTACCTACCTATTGTTAAAACACGTATTTATTTGAATCAACAGATATGAAGCCGTGATCCGTCGACTGATGCAGTTCCCTACAATGTTTGGTCTCAGCAACACTGCTATAAAGGCCACTCAGGCCTTCTGGCATCTAGACCACAGGGATTTCGATGTAAGTGTACTTAATTGTCATAATAAAATTATAATGGGGAAGGAAACAGTAGAACTAATGGCGCTAGCACAGCTGGTTCCCAACATCGTCATTGGTTGAAAATGTGGTGATGTCATTTTATATTTCAAAATAGCTTAACTTCATTGGTCAGATTGAGACCAGCTATGGTGGCGCCATCTTAGGTTATCTTTGCCTGTGTCTCCCCATTAGTAACAGACACTGATTTTATTATATTTACTTTTACATAACATCACATCACGCCTATAATCCCCGAAGGGTAAGGCAGAGGCTCACATTTCGCCAGTTATATTTTAAATCCCATGTAATAGGGGCGAGCATAGGCTCGCCCCTATTACACGGGATTGCCATTACACACACAGTGTGTGATGGCAATAGTGCCATCACACACTGTGTGTGTGTGTGTGTGTGTGTGTGTGTGTGTGTGTGTGTGTGTGTGTGTGTGTGTGTGTGTGTGTGTGTGTGTGTGTGTGTGTGTTTCTGTTTCTCTTCCACACAAATAATGGCCGTTTTCTCCCACAGTTCGCCCTAGACCAACTCCAATGCCTAACGGGCAACACACTGTCCGACTGGCAACACAACGTGGTCCTATCCACACTACTAGCCCAAAAGAAGACTCAAGCAGCCCTCCAATACCTTCACGTTCGTAAACCAGCTCCGATTCAAAACATACGAGACAGGGACGGAGATATATCGTCTTGCTCTATCCGTGTGAACGACCATGACAAGCTGGAGGACTGGCAGTCATGTTGTAACCTGTACTTGGCAAGGGGACTGGTGTTTGAAGCGCTCGATGTGATACGAATGTGTGTGCTTAACGCGGGCTGTGTGGACGATAAGGTTACTGTGTTGCAGTTCTTTTTTAAAGGTAAGATGTAGTTTCAATTATTTTTTATCCCTGTAAAAGCTGTTTCATCATCATCATTTCAGCCGAAAGACGTCCACAGCTGGACATAGGCCTCTGCCAAGTGTCTCCACATGTCTCGGTCCCGTGTGACTCACATCCAGCGGATCCCCTCCACCTTCACCAGGTCACCGTTCCACCTAGTGGGAGGTCTTCTAACACAACGTCTTCCGGTTCGCGGTCGCCACTCCAGAACCTTTCGGCCCAATCGGCCATCCGTTCAGGTTCCGTTTCTGTTTACTCAGTACTTTTTCATAGATTCTGTACGTACTTCTAAAACTAAAGCGTCATATTCATTAACATGCATAATGTGCTTTAAAAGAACAATATTTATTAAAAGTATAATAAGAAGCTGTATTACCAAGGGGTATCGTATTACCCAGTACTAACTGGGTTGTGGAGGTCAGATAGGCAGTCGCTCCATGTAACCATTCAGCTGCATCTGGTTAGACTGGAAGCCGATCCAACATAGTTTTGAAAAGGCTAGACACATAATGATGAATATAAAGCTGTATTGAGTTGTAGACATTATTAGGACGATGCAAAATTAGTACTACAACTTTTCTGAATTGTTTCTTCTTCAGTCTGTTCACACTTTTTCAAACTATCCTTGTATAATCATCTTTTATGGATAATTGATATAATATTGTGATTTTGACATCAAAACATGTATGGAGTTGTGAAGAAAATCACAACTTTACTTGCATTTATGAAAATTCGTAATAGTAAAATAATTTTCATCAGGTTGTCGAAACACGGGGAATCTAGCCAAAATACTCCAAGTGACGATGTCACCATTCGAAGAGGAAATGTTCGTGAAATATCTGGAAGATTGTCACGAACCGCACACGTCTGATATACTAGTCATGTATTACTTACAACAGTCTAGGTGAGTTGCTTTGTCTATTTCACCGACATAAAGGGTGTAAAAACACCCTCAACAAAGAGTGTCATTTAGATTGATGTACAAGTCCCTTCGCGAAGGGTCCGCTTACACCCAGTGTTGCTGACTTCTGTCTGGAAACATTTGTTGCCAATCCAAATCTCAGAAAATAGTATAAGAGGTTTAAAGTTACACAGTCGTATGATATTTTAATCGGGAAAGGAAGACCAATGATTGATGTAATGTGTAAGGAATAATATGAAAGAAAATGGAGTAAATGTTGCCGTGACGGTTGACAGGCGAGAATGGAAGAATAAAAGGTGTTGCGCCAACCCCAAGTAACATAAGACAAGAGCGGAATATCATCAAAATGCTCCGGCGTCGACATGAGTATCAAGCTATTGTAAAAATAAAAATACTTGTAATTATCCATTTAGCGCGTATTCATTTCATTTCACATTTAACTCAGTAATAAGTAATTTAGTCAGTAAAACTTTTTCTTCAATCTATACTTTAATAACATATTTACCAACAGATACCTCGAAGCAGAACGCTACAACAACAAGCTAAAACAACAAAAACCTAGAGCCAAAGACGTGTCAACGTCAGTAGAGTCTCTCTTCGACATGATGGATAGAGACAGCGCTAGAGACGCGATCGTGGAAGTGGTGTGCGCGTCTCTACCGGCCATCGCCAACACTGTCGCGCATTACGCGCTGGACAGTAGAGATGTAGAGCCGCATGGTACGTTATTACTTTAAAAAGCTTTTATTTTTTGCCCTTTATCGAACACCCTCTGATTTTTCGGATTCATGTGCGTATATTTGTGTCGATTCTGTTGTGCACAAACTAAATTTAATTTAGGCTATTGCTATCTTTTTCCCTCTAATAAAACGAGAAAGAGACGGACGTAATTTAGAGCTGTCAAATTTAGTTGGAACAAATATTTCCATACAAATGAAGGGTGCACGTAAAAACATGTCGACTAAAAACACGGTGAAGCGCAAGGCATAAACTAATTTGACATCTCTAACTTAGTTCATAGCTATAGCCTTCCTTTTCTCACACTGCCTTTTAGTAAAACATAGCAATAGCCTAAATTTAGTTTAGTGTGTGCACAACAGAATCGACACCATTGTATAATTATCACTTACTTTGGTGAAGGAAAATCAGCGTGAGGAAATCAGCACGCCTGAGAGATATTTCTTGACGGCATGTAAAGCCAAGTCAGAGGCCCATGGGCCGCATAAAAACTCTGACACCAGGTTAAGCACTGACCACACGATAAAGAAGAAAGAAAGACTGAAAACTGCCGATAGGCCGCTTTCTGACCAAATCCGTTGGCGCTTACACGAGACCGTCGCGTATATTAACAAGTTTGCGTGAACGCGCCGACACAGGACGCCTGCTAGTTCTCCGAACACGTGACGATCGCATATTCCCTACATGAAGAAACATGATATCGTTGTGTCTCATTATTAATTCTGTCTGTGCTGAAACAGAAAAGTAAAATAAAAACGCATAAAGTCTTCAAAAGTTACGAGCTACCAAAGATTAATTTTTAACGCAACTTTGGGCGAAGAAGTGTCAAAGTTCCAAAACAAAGTCGGTACCGACAAAGCACAACTATCTAAGAATTTAATAATAATTTTTTTTTTTTTTTTTTTATGTTTTTTTTTTTACTCACTCTGTCGGGCACGATGCCAGGTGAGACAGCGTGCTTTTTGGCTACGCCCACCAATGAGTTTGAGCCTGCGACTTGTGTCACCTTAAGGTCTCGAGTCAAACTAATATTTGAAAACTATTCAGCCTCCTAAGTCTGTACTATCTGTTTCTTGTAACTTTTAGTCAATATATGTATACTACATCATACAATTTTGTTTACAGTTATTGCGCCAAAGCCGATGTCCGTTTACGTAAAGGCGAAGTCGCCCAAAAATACGTTTACGTACAAATCATCGTTTATACAAGTAAGTTTTTTTTTTTAATACACTAATTGTCTCGTTACGTTAATCTTTTATTGTTATAATTAAAACGCTTCACTTTCTGATTTTATTTTTGTGTTAATTCGGCATCTTTCACTCGAAGTAAAACATAGAACGCAAACTAAATAAATATTTCTACTACACGTTCATTTGCATCTTTCATTTATTAAAATGATCTGCCACCCGAATGAACGGTTCTTTCGAGTAACACGTCCGGTATTCTTGAGTCAAACCAAATTCGACATGATTAAATGCCAGTTGTTTACAAACGCACCCACACAAAAAAATGTGTGCAAATTCGTTACGGCCTACATAAATGTATAAATCTTGCAAATGACGTCACATCATACATAGATGATTCTTTTCTAAAAATAAGGTATTACGGTTTTACAGCCCACTCTTTTATGTGGACAATGAACTCTGTTTCATAGTTTTATAAATTCATAACTAGCCATCCGCTCCTGATTTGCACTGCTTTAAAGACTTATATCAATATACGTTAAATACATTAATCTAAGACTCTTAAAAGTCAGTCATTAATTCTCTAAGTAATAAGGGATTTTCTTTTTAGCTCTTCCCTAGTCGCTGGATAGATGGCGCTGAGAACTAAACCTAAAAAAACTGATTTTAACAAAGCGCGAGAAAACTAGGTTATATACGGAAGCTTAAGCAAACGAAAGTGTCAGTCAAAGAGCGAATATGACGTGACGCAATGTTTTTTTCCCCAAGCGTTTTGGCTTTGGCACCAACTATCGTAGTCAGTTCAACGCCATCTATAGATTTCTTGGAAACTAAGTTTTTATTTAATACCTCAAAAAGAAAACCTCTCTTTGTAGAAACCGCATTAAAAAATAGTTGCCTAGTTTCAAACAACACGGTCACTCTCACATACGGACACAAAAAATGACTTTAGTTTATAATTATGTATAAAACATACAACAGATTAGATAGCTGTCGGCACGCTAAGAAGAAAGGAGTATTCAGCTCAATTTTTTTATGTGAACAATGAACTCAGTTTCATAGTTTCAAATATCCATAAAGCATCCTATGTTATTTTTTTCTAGGATACCATAGAGAACGCGAGTGAGACATGGATAAGCAGGCCAAAGATGCGCAAAGGCATCAAACGCGCGCTCAATATAGAAGACACTCCGTTTATCTGTACTCCTAAATTGTCGCGGACTAGAAGGTAAATTTACTTTTTTTATTTGCAAAGGTGTTATTGAAATGACTTTAAAAAAATCTGAAACGGTGACATTAATCTCAACATATGACAAATTTTACTCACGCCCTTGCCCCGTTCTACTTGGGGTCGGCGCAACACGTTTCGTTCTTCCATTCTCCCCTGTCAGACGTCACGGCATCATTTACTCCTTTCTCTTTCATATCATTCCTCACACAATCCATACATATTTTCATTGGCCTTGCTGAACGAATGTTACTATGATCTAAAATTAATCTTTTCACATAACTAGGCAGAATGTATGGAACAGCATTTTCAAAAATAATTTCAAACACTTCCACATAATGGTTTTTAAAATTGAGAATGTTTTTCTTGTTTTAACAAACTTTAGGTTTACACAAAAATACTCTGTAAATCCATACAATACGCGATTGGAGGCCACGCGTACCTCGGTCGTCAACCCCGAGTAGCGTAATCAACTGTAGCTATTCCAAATTAAGAGTTTAGCATTTCTTTTGTGTCTTTCTTAGTTTAGTTTCACCGCGAATGTCACGTGAAGTGTCGAGCAAAAAGTGTTTGTGTATTACCTATGTTTAAAAACAACAAAAATAAAATGGAGGTAGATATGATTCGCTTATTAATTATTCACACTTAAAACTCAATAACACCATTATCTATCGATATTCTTATCGCAACTCGCGATAAGATCGCAACTGCACTCTCAAACATAATTGCAATCTATCAGAAACTATTTTAACTAATTCAAAGTGTTGTTCCACATTCCTCAGCATTCTATCTTCTGAACAAAAACCTTCGGAGTCGACACCTCCTAAACGCGCTCGCTTAGACCTGACGGGAACCCCTAAGACTCCTAAGATGGGGAACTCGTTCCATGTGAGCGAGAAGTTGAGCAGTCAGATGTCAATATTGCTGGATATGCCTGATGTTCAGAGCCCGGATTGCAAGCTGTATGAGAGGCCGGGCACTCCGCATAGTATTTTGAAGGTATGTTGTCTATCAATTTATTTGTCTTACTGCAATTTCTGGCACGACGGTTTTTTTTTTACGGGATAGATTCTAGATTCGTTCCCCTAAATTTGGTTAAAAAAAAAACAAGTTTTAGAACGTAAAAAATTAGAAAAGAAAGCCCATGAAAAAACGTCGGTATTTATAAATGTTTTTCGGCGCTTGCTTTTGACATTGTGTCTCTGTCTTCACGTTGACAGTTGAGCGATAGTGACAGGAATAAAACTCGGCTTTACCTTGACTTGTAAACATTAAAAGCAGACATTCTGCTGAGAAATAGCTTGTAGACTACAGTCTAAATTTTAGTATTGTTTTTTTTTTTTAAGAAGAGCTGTCTTTTCTTCTGAATTAGATTTTTGTTGTGTGTTAATCATCTCATAAACAGTTCTTGCAGGACATTTAAAGCAATATAAAATGTGTTTTTTTTTTCTGACATTACAGACTCGTCATAACTCAGATTTGGACAGAGAAGCTCCGTCTCCCGTGGACTCGCGGTACCTCGGGGACAGTGACGACGAAATGCTGGAAACTGCCAGCAACCACACTCACTACAGCGACGCCAACAAGTATGTATTAATCATCAACATCATCAATTCTTGTATAATAGGGATAATGACTGACAATTTTTTTTTTTTTTTTTTTTTATCATTTATTTGTCAGAACATGGTCGGTATGTATATTACATGGTCTTGAGTTTTAGGTTTTAGGTTAGGCACTAACCACACGATAAAGAAGATCATCACTTGCTCATCCGATGTCAAGCGATATTTTTTGTGAAGGATTTCGTAATCTATCGAGATAAAGTGCAAAAGTCTCATGGTTTGTTTTTTTTTGCCAATGATGGGTGTAAAATGATTCTTAACAAAGCCGAATTTTTGTTTTAGTCCCTTTTAGTTACAGAGGTATTGGGGGTCAAAGTTATTTATTTATTTAAACTTCATGTACAAGGGTGGTACATAGGCGGACTTAATGCCACAAGGCATTCTCTACCAGTCAACAAAGTCAAAGTCCAGTCAAAGTTCTAACATTTTCACTTTTTTTTTTAAATACATGTTTTTAATGTTTATATTATTTTACTTTAAACACCTCCACGACCCCTGTACTATTCAATGCATCCATCAGCACAAAGTTTTGAGTGCGTTACGAGTCCTACCGTAAAACGTCATTTTACACCCACAAAAAAAATTCGTGATTTCCCAGCAATAATTTTTGCGTAGTTACTTACTTTGATGTACAGAATGCTTGGTTGACAGCTTCATACAGAGTCCGTTTACACTTTGTATACATCCGCTTCGGTGATGTTTTCGCCGAGCTTTAGTCACCCAAATTGGCATAATTATAGTCACGAAATCATGGATCCACTTATCCCAAACCTACCATTTCACGCATAATAAATAAATAAATAATAAATTGTTTTTATTCGGAACAACATAGGAACCATTTTTGTTAGTACACACATAAGACTTATACACTAGGATTAGTAACAAATTAAAGAAAAAACAACTAAAATAAACATAAAACTAGCAAAGACCTCTAATAACATTATATTTCTTCTTGCAGACATCTCCGCTTCACAATCCCAACTGCCTCGGAATCAGGATCAACGCCATCTCCTACGCCTACATTAGGGGTTGACCTATCACACATACAGCGTGCGAAGGAGATGGAGCGTTCCGCGTCCGCTGCACAAGAGAAAGAGATGGATGTATCTGTTGATAGCTTCGTTACTACCACGTCGCATGCGATGGTGAGTTGCTATAAATGAAAAGTTCTGAATCCAATAGGGAATATGCATAAATTTTCTTTTTTTTTATTTCGATACGGAATGTTAAAGTAAAATAATGACAAAAAGCGAAAACAAGACATAAATCGGCCGAACAACACAAAAGTTATAACCATTAAAACTTTTGTTTCTATCTCTTTCTACATAAACGGAATGTAGTATGGATTTTGTACGTCGATGCAGCGAATGACGTCATTCGCTGTATCGGATCTCTCTGTCTAATCAGCAGTTTCAAATGCTTATCACTTAGTATTTTTTATAGATATAAAAAAAATAATTTGACTTTGCTATTTCTGATGTTAATACGCTTTGTGTAGATTGATAAAAAAAAAACATGCATATACCCTATTGTGTCATTGTTCTGATCCGGCCTTTCGGTTTTTTATAGTAGTACATTCAAAGTATTTCTAAAAAACTTTCTTGTCAAGTGAAAGATACAAGGACACTATCAATAAGCGATTCTGTGCTGTGTACTATATTAAAACCGAATGTCACTCTTACTTTCTTAGTGTTACTGTTATCCTGTGACATCCCGGAATAAGATTTCCAAAGTGCTCAACATGGTTTCAATGAGGTTTGTCAATGGCTTAAACATAATGTTTTGACATTAAATTTATCAAAAACCAAATATGTTGCTTTTGCGCCCAGGAGAAATCTTCTTCCACCCTCAACTCTCAGTATCATGGCTCACACTTGTTCTTTGTCCAATACCTCATGCCTTTGTTCACCTCTTCAAAATACGGAGGTCACTAGATTTCTTGGAGTGTCTATCGATCAAACACTAACCTATAAGCCTCACGTTTATGATGAGAAAATAAACATATTATTTATTTATTTATCCCACTGCTTGGCAAAGGCCTCCCCCCATGACCTCCAAATCATTCGATCCAGGGCCTATGTGAACCACTGGTCGTTGGTTCTGTCCAGCTCATCCTACAATCTCCTGAGAGGTCTACCGCGGTGCCTTCTGGCTGTGCCAGCCCACTTAGCATGACCAACCGAAGAAACGAAAGGGAATCGACAAATCTTTTGTTCATCTGTCATTTTGCTGTCATTGAATCGACAAAATGACATCATGCTAAGCGGGCTCCACAATGTGGTTATTTTGGCCCACAGCTCGTCGGGCATATTCAGCCCAGCCCCCTTGAGCTTAGCGGCTTTTTGAGCAACGTCAGTAATTTGTCTTACTTTGTTAGGCCCCATTATAACAAATAGGCTTGTGTCCTAAAAAAATCTAATTAGTCCGTCAGTTATATTATCAAAAATATTTGACACGTATTTTTTCTTTTGTTTCGTAAACCAAAATTGACGAAGATACGACGCTTTTAAAATTCTCAATACGTCACGCCGTGCTATACAAGGAAACTAGCCTATTCTTTCATTTCAGACTGAACCCCATCCACTAGAATCGCCACCTAAGAAGCAAGCAACCGAAGAATCAATGAAATCTAGAAAAACATTAAAAGACACAGTGCGAGCTCGGCTCTCCCTCTCAATTTCCGTCAACAGCAGTTTATCAGATGACCCGAACACTTCAATAGAAAGCATAGCAGACATCCCTATTACACTCATAAACCCGCGTTACTCTGGAGAAAAGCATCATAGATACACTGAAACTTCTGAACATCAACTCGATGCTGACCAAAAAGATTCGAGTGTTGAACGTTCGGTGATCGAATTGAATGTAAACGTCTCTGGTGCGCAAGAGCCGGAAATAGCCGAAGAGAGGCGGGAATTGCCGAAGACGCCGAAAGGTAGGAGGGGGATCCGAGCTGGTGGTGAGAGTACACCATTGGGTAATAGGTGAGTTTACTTGTTCGTTTTTCTTTCTCGCTTGTTTTTTGCGATAGGTTGGGCAATGCTGTACTTATCTATTTCTCAAACATGCTTGGATATTTGAGCATTATTTTGACAACCTTCTTCGAGATAAATCGAAATTGCTGTACTGGCTAGACACATGCGACAAGCGGCCGGCAAAAGTTGTATGAAAATCCATATCTGTCGTGTTTATCGGCCAAATAAATTACTTACATATTAAACTCATATCTGTCGTGTTATTTAAAAATGGAACGATCTTTTACTCTGAAACATGGCAACCAAGGAGGTAACTTATCAAAGGTTTTATTTAAATTTCGAATTGGCTTGCAAATAGAAAGCGGTTTATTAAAAAAAAACTAAAAAACAAATGAACCCTTCAACGCGACAGTTTTACTTTCCTCGCATTATTTGAGAAAAGTAGTAAACAAGCCTTGGCCACAACTAGGCATTGATGGACTTACGTATGTGTGCCTTGGCTTCGCCTCGGCCCACATTTACACGTTCATGTTTCCGGACGATATCGATAAACTTCGACCGGTCATTGTATTTATTTATTTAGGAAAAACAAACAGTAACATATATAACAGTTATTATAATAAGTTTTACAATAAACAATACGCGATGCACAAGCACAATATACAAAAAGTTATATTAGTAATATACACTTATATAAAAACACATTACATCACAATGGTCGACTGCCGATCCTTAAGAATTGTACGGAATTGCTTCCTGAATACGTTTTTACTGAGGAAAAGTATGTCGATTACGCTAAACTCATTATTGTACTTATCATTGTGAACCACTTTTACTATGGAACCAAACCCTGAATCGCGAAAAAAATCAACTGTTCCATACGTTTTGACGAGTTATGCGAACATAATTGTAGGGAACAGCTGTTTTTTTTTCTCAATTCATGGTTTGGTCCCATAGTAAAAGTTGTTCATAATGATGAGTACAATGACCGGTCGAAGTTTATCGATATCGTCCGGAAACACGTCGTATAATAAACAAGCTGCAGCTGTTGAGAAATGTAAAACTAAATAACACTTTGCCCAATGTAAAAAAAGAGCCCAGGACCTCATGTTCAGCCGTAGAATATTATAATAGACTATTTACGCAGTTAACTGGGTAGTAGAAGACAGAAAGACAATCGCTTTATGTAAAATACTGGTATTCAGCTGCGTTTGGTTTTAGATTGGAAGTCGACCTCAACATAGAAATACTCTAGGTAGATGATAAGTATAGTATTTTTTCGTAGAACTTACTGAAATGTATGATGTTTTTGGACCTATTTTCCTTTGCATTTTTACTTGAGACTAAATTCTGATTATTTTCTTCCAGAAGTCGACCTACAACGCCTGAACGCGTGGATTCGCCTGTTGTTATACCATTGCGTACAAGCCGAGTAACGAGGTAAGAAATTAACGATATTGCAAGTCTGTTAAGGAACTCTTTAGGACTCATTTACCGTAGCTAGCTGCTTTAAAACGTTAAAGCTAAAAAAACATCTTTTGCCGCTTCAATGGCATTGCCAGGAGGTCGCTGTAGGTTTTTGTTTTGTAATAGTCTGTAGAAATTGCATTGACAACACAAAATGGCGGCACGAGTTCCAACTATAGCCACGGGCCAAATTAAAAAACCATTCAGCACAATGTATCAGTTAAATAGTTTCGACCTTAGTGATGTTTCAATATTAGCCATTTCGAGGTCGTCTTTTCATTCATGCACAATGCACAAAACAATAGGGTAGATGACAAAAAAAAAACTGTTTATTCCGTCAGATAGATTTACAAAAAAATATTAAACACATTTTTATTTCTTCACGTAAACAAAAAATAAAGAGGATACAGTGCGTCAAAAACTCATGTGACGTCACATTTGACTACATTTTTTATTCAAATGTGACGTCACAAGCCCCCACTCATGATCTTGGACACGATTTATCTTCGTCAATTTTTATTAATTTGATATTACAAAAAAACACTATTTTCCGATATCCAATATTTTCCGATAATCTAACTGACGGACTAAACAGAATCATATTTTTTAAGTCAGTCATCATCTCTATTAAACCCCGAGTTTCGTATTGAACAGGAGTCGCTCCCGCACCCCCGAGCTAAGCCCGCGCACGTCTCCGCTAGCTCCCATAGCGGAGCTGCCCCGACTGGAGACTGAGAGCGAACCTCATCCGGAGCGGACCACGCTCAGTGTGACCAGACAACTCAGGTACTTACAGCTACGGTTTAAGAGGCTGACAACACCTAATTGATGTTATTTAACCAGTTTAAAAAAAAAAAAACTATTTGTTGTAGCACATCAAAAAAAATGTTAATATTCATCATATTTCAAAGACCGTGGACGGACTCGATACATACACAGTTTGCGATCACTTTGACAAAAATCGAAATCTTTTTTGTTACGGTAGATTATATTATGATTTCTTCTTCTTTTTAGATTTTTTATTTGAAAATATAGATTTAGAATATATATAACAATGAAACAGTTCAATTTAAAACACAACAAAGACTTTTTCTTGATAAAAGTCAATTAAAAAAATTATATCAGCTTATGCTAGTGATCACAAACTTTTTTTGATGTGTGTAATTGGACGAAATCGGCTAAATAGAAAATATAGCAATAGCCTAAATTAAGTTTAGTTTGTGCACAACAGAATCGACACCAGTGTGCGCGCATTTTGGTGTTGACATCCCCTAAAGACTACCTCTTCTTTTAGCGCCCTTTTTTAACATGTTTGGTGCCATTTGAAAGTACTCTGGCTTTGGCACCAAGTAACGTAGTCAATTCAACGCCATCTAGAGAGTTCTTGGAAACAATTTTTTTTTTAATCCCTCAAAAAGAAAACCTCATAAATTAAAAATATTTTATAAACGTTAAAGTTACAAGCGAAAAGAATTGATTTCTCGCAAACGTAACGTTTATGATGTTGCTGGATTCAGCATATAAGCTATCAGCTAAGTACATAATAACCATAACCAACTTAGGTAAGTACGGCTTAACCTAAAGATCGACCCGAGCGGCTGTTATTATTTTAAATAAATAATAAATAAACATATACTTTGTAAGCGACGTTCAACATTTATTGTTAGGCCGACGCATTTACTTCGGAGGACTTTCATACAAGATTTCAATACTTACATAAACATAAATAACATCACGCCTGTAATCCCCGATGGGTTAGGCAGAGGTGTACCTAGTAGTACACCCACATTTCGCCAGTTATGTTTAAGTCCCATGTTACCTTTTTGCTAGACTTCTCCAACTCCATCATTTGAACAAAACAACTTTTGTTTGTCACACCAACAGGAGAAGATCGCGTACTCCTGAGCGTGTAGACAAAAGCTTGTTGGAGTCTCCCAGACTGGAAGCTATCACCGAGTCACCGACCAGGCCTTCTAACACCGAGTCGTCTTCTTCAACATCGTCGTCGCCGACTGCACGACGTGGATTGAGGTGAAAAAGCAACGTTTTTATTGGAATCAGTTCTAAGTTATAGATAAAGTGATACATTGATTATTTGGCGCTCGAATAACGTTGACAGAGGTACACATTAAGTCTACATTAATGAACATTTATTGAAACAATGCGTTACAGTATTGTTTCTGATTTTAGCCATGCGTCAAAAGAGGCATGTACAGCTATATTTTTTTCTAGGTTTCATTTTATAGGTAGACCAGCACAGCTATTGACAAACGCTTCGATTTGACAAGTTGTATGTATATTTTTTTTTGGCATTACGAAAGCGAACGCGATAGACGTACGACTTTCCGAATCGAAATCGAATCGAAACGTTTGTGCATAGCTATGCAGACCATAAGTGATCTAGATGTTTGGTCGATACGCTCTTTGCGCGACGAAGCCGTACTCTTAATATTGTAATATATAGTTTGTTTTTATGTTGATAAAAGTCTCGGAATAATTTAGATTTATTTTCGTAGGAGCTGTACCCGCACTCCAGAAATTGAGGTGGTCCAAGAACTAGTTTTGAAACAAACCCCGCGCAGTCTTAGGTATGTTTTATAAACTTGTAAAAATACACATACGACACCTTCCACTTAACACACAAACACACACACGCATTTTTATTTTTGATTTTATTTCATTAAGTGCTTTTCTTGTAATTCTTTTTTACAATAATACGCTGTGTCGTCAGCATATGATATGATTTTGCCGTGCTTGATATTTAGGTTACACAAGTTGTTAATATAAACCAGGAAAAAGGAATAGGGCCCAAAATACTCCCCTGGGGATCACCAAATCCAGTAGGTATTTTTTTTGCTCTACGCTCGTAAAATTTTCAATCCTAACACATTGGTATCGGTCGTTTAAGTAGTCAGCAAGCAATATCAGCGGCGTATCCTTATTCCTATGGCCTCTAATTTTCTTAGAAGCTCAGAAACAGATACAGTGTCAAAAGCTTTCGCTAAATCAAGGAAGACTCCCATGACCTGGTTTCCTTTGCCCAGCTCTTCTGAGACATAATCGGTTAGGCTATGCACCGTATCGGCTGTGGATAATTTGGCTCTGAAGCCAAATTGCGGTGGTGACAAGATAGTACACACACATTTCGCCAATTATGTTAAAGTCCCACGTAATAGGGGGACGAGTTCATCTTTTTACCCCACTTCTTCTTCATCATTCTCCTGCCATTATTCCAATAGGGTAGATGACAAAAAAAAACGGCTAAATAGATTTCCAAAAAATATGGGACACATATTTTTTCTTTTTTCACGTATAAAAAAAAATTAAGACGATACAGTGCGTCGAAAACTCGTGTGGCGTCACATTTGAGTAAATTTTTCACAGGAAAGTGACGTCATAAGCCACTCATGATCTTTGACGCGTTTTATCTTCGTCAATTTTTATTAATTTGATTAAACAAAAAACACGAATCCGGAAAAGGCTCGGCAGATGAACTTTTGTTTGTCACACCAACAGGAGCAGATCCCGTACTCCGGAGCGTGTAGACAAAAGCGTGTTGGAGTCTCCCAGACTGGAAGCTATCACCGAGTCACCGACCAGGCCTTCTAACACCGAGTCGTCTTCTTCAACATCGTCATCGCCGTCTGCACGACGTGGATTGAGGTAAAAAAGCAACGTTTTTATCGGAATCAGTTCTAAGTTCTAGATCCTACTAATTTTATAAATGCGAAAGTTTGTGAGGATGTATGAATCTTTGTAACTCTTTCACGCAAAAACTACTGACCTGATTTAGATGAAAGTTGGTGCGCAGATAGTTTATAACCTGGATTAACACATAGGATACTTTTTATCCCGGTAATACGATCCCGCGGGACAGTTATCGTACTCCACGCGAGTGAAGCCGCAGGCATAAGTTAGTATTCTATAAATTTTGGAGAGGGCTCGTGACTAAATCATAACAGCCACACAAATTGTACATCAAGTTTTAGCAAGACTTTCTGATCATTCCCTGTATCACCATCCATCGCATTTCTCCATTACTGAAACTCCTCCGCGCCTCGCAGAGCACGTTAAATCGTTGGTTTCGGCTGTGATTCGGACAGTCTTTATGAGTAGTCAGAAGGCCCAAAGTTTAACAACCATTTTTACCAAGGATATTGTATTACTCGATAACTGGGATTTGTCATGGAGCGACTGCTTATTTGACTTCTACAAGAAGTCCAATAGGCAGTCGCTCCATGAAAAATACTGGTATTCGGGTGCATCCGATGATTACCTAATTGTAGACTTTTTTTTTCAATTTTGTTCACCTACAACCCATGTAACGATATTAAACCAATCAATGCAAACTGATGTAGGTCTTCTTTTTGGTCTGCTAAACAGCAGCACGAAGAAAGCATATTCATATTGATATTTGAAAATTATTATTTTCATCATTATTCGTTTTCGTAGGAGCCGCTCGCGTACTCCTGAAATTGAGGTTGTCCAAGAACTGGTTCTAAAACAAACCCCACGCAGCTTAAGGTAAGTTATACAATTACAAATCATTAAATACTAAAAAATTAACCTCTATTTTACTATATTTCATCTCAACAATATTAAATATCATATTTTAGGAGCCGATCCAAAACTCCAGAAAAACTTATGTCTCCACGCGTAGAATCCTCAGCTCGAGCCAAGAAATCACTATCTCGTAAAGCTTTCGAAAACATCTTGATCGCCAAAGCAAAACGGGCAGACCTAATAGAAACTGAATCTCCTGAAGAACAACCTGAAGTTGCTATCGAATGCACTCCAATGAAAGCTTTTAAACAAGTCCCAAGTTTAATGGACGTCACCTTATCTCCTATAGTCAACAAATCAGTATTATTAAGTTCCACAGACACTACCATATCAGAATCAGCCGAAAAAGGACTCAAGCAAGATAAAAGTACGGCCGATTTAGACATGATACCTCTCCCAGCATTTACGACATTACAGGAAACTTGTGTTGAGAAATCAGTACTTCATAGTTATGAAAGCAGTATGGGTGATACCTCAGTCAGTATTCGTGAAGAAAAAGTCGTTGTTATTGAAAAAAGTGAATCGGTGTTGAAACCTCTCCCTGCATTCACTTTGAACGAAACTGAGTTCGATAAATCAGTCTTACACAGCTACGAAAGTAGTGTAGCTGACGAATCGAGTATACAGGAAGACAAAAACGTCTCGGAAACTAACAAAAATATATCGAAAGCTGATGCTGTCTTCGAAGTAACTGATTTCGAGAAATCTGTCCTACGTAGTGCTCAAAGCAGTATTGGTGATGCTTCACAATTCAAAGATGACTCTAAACAAGAAGCATCAAGTCTCATAACGAATGATAGTGATGTAGAAATGGAAGAAAATGTGTCTAAAAAGGAGAGTGCAGAACAGACATTGAGGGAGAAAATAGGAGAGATTGAAAGGGAGATAGATGAGATTCAGGGTATGTCTGATGATGAGCAGGATAGTAGCAGCACATCTTCGAGTGGCGGAGAGGAAGAGGCCGAAGAAGAGGAGGAGGAGGACAGTTCTCAAAGTAGTACGGTAAGTGATACTATCTTAATTTATAAAACTCACGTGTACAATGAAATTTTATGAATGTATGGTTGGTTCTAACTTGGAGGGTAGGATAGTTTTGGACTCAATCGGTAGTGGCGGGCGTGTTGTGACTTCATCACTGTCCTGCCTTTATGCCAATTTATTTGGGGTGGGCGCAGCATGTCTTCTTCCATACTTCTCTATTAATAGGGTATATGCATGATTTTTTTATCACTCTAAACAAAGCGTATCAGAAATAGCAAAGTCAAATTATTTTTTTAATATCTATAAAAAATACTAAGTTATAAGCATTTGAAACTGTTGATTAGACAGAGAGATCCGATACAGCGAATGACGTCATTCGCTGCATCGACTTACAAAGTCCATACTAAATTCCGTTTATCTAGAAAGAGATAGAAACAAAAGTTTAAAACTCTTTGGTCATTATTTTTATAGTAGAAATTAAAAAAAGAAAATTTATGCATATTCCCTATTGTCATCTCATCAGACACGTTATGACTTATGGTTTGTTAAATTAATATTTGGCTTACCAGCAGACTCCTAAGCCTGGAAAAAAGAAACGATTCTCGAGAAAAAATGTGACAATCTGTGCTCGTAAAATATGTCCCAAAACCAACTCGGTAATTTACAAGATACACGTTATTAATTTAGAGTTGTCTTAGATTCACTAGTTATAGTTTTTTAAATCTGGTTATTCATTATTTTGTCATAGCATACTTTAAATTAATTTAGTGTAGCCAAAAAAGCCATTAAAACTGTAGGTTTTAAACAATTTTCATGTTTACATGGAAACATTACATCATAGTTTTATGTTATTTAGTTACAGACTTTTACAGTATATGTATAACCAAATTCGCAAAAGATACCTTGGTCAATACATTATATTATGAACTTGAGTTATGCGAACATAAATGTATGACATTTTTTTTTTCACGATTTCCAGTTTAGTTCCACAGTAAAAGTTGTTTGTTTTTATCAATCCTTGCCTTAAAAGTATGTTCCGTCTAACCTAACTCACAGTATGTTTCTGAGATAGTTACAAACATAAACGTACACATAATATCCATAAACCATACAGGGTGTAAACCGACTCTTTACGAAGCCGTCAACCAAGCATTCTGTACATTAAACTAAGTAACTACGCTTAAATTTTGCTGAAAAATGACTTTTTGGGGTGAAAAATCACGTATTTCGGAAGGACTCAATGTAACGCACTTAAAACATTGTGCTGATGGATGGATTTAATAGTACAGAGGTCGTGAAGACGACCCCTGCACCCCTTCACGACCCCTGTACTATTAAATCCATGGTAATTACATGTTTAAAATATGTAACTAAAAAAAAAAACTTGTGAAAAAGTTGGATCTTTGACCCCCTGTTTCTCCGTAACTAGAAGGTTTCCAGGTATGGTCTAGAACAAAAAAAAAGATTGCAATGACGGGGAGAACAAGTGCCTTTCGGCTTCGTAAAGAGTCTTTTTACACCCTTTATGTAGATACCAAAACATTTATTACAGTTGTCAAGTTCGTCAGAACAAGTAGACGAGGAAGAAAAAGAAGAAGTAATATCAATTGCGGACTCAGACGATTCAAACGATAAACTGCAAATAGATGAACAGTCAAAACATAGCAGGGAATCAGAAGAACAGAACATTGAAATTGTGGAACTAGATGAAGAAAAAGAACTCGAAACACAAGATAAAGTTACAGAAATAAAAGATAAAATTAATAGTCAAAATGTAACTCAGATAGAAAGTTCCAATGATCCACTGAATCAAGCCAACTTCTCGTTGATGACCGATGATAATTCCTTGGTTGAGTCTGATAAGTCTGATCTTAAATTGAATTATTCGAGTGAAAGCGATAAGGTTAATTTTAGCGGTGAAACGCCGGTTGAGCAAATGGAAACAGGTAAGATATATTATGAAAATAATAATTATGAAAATGATTGAGTTAAAACTTATGGTTTTTTTTAACCTTTACCGACCAAGTAGTCCTTCATAAAACCCCACATCTCTCTTTCATTTCCCTTCTCGAGCCAAATCTTTGCTTTCAATGTATATTTATGTTTTAATATATACGTCTGCGGAATCCGCTATTCAATTTAATTTCATCCTGTATTTTTCTACAGTACCCCAATCAGCAACAGTTCAAGTTGAAATCTCAGCTTCAGTTGATAGTGTAGATGGACCTAAAGAAACGGACATAGTTCCTAAAGAAATCGATACAAAAGCAACAGAGCCTGATCAAAAATCCAGAAGCGATGAAGCTAAAGGTGACAAGAGCAAACCAACTGAATCAGTAAAAGATGTAGAAAAAGTAACAGAGGTTGTCGAAAAAGAGTCCAAAGTCACTGAAGAAGTGCCAAAGGTTGTTGAAGAAGCACCAAAGGTTGCTGAAAAATCACTTAAGGTTGCAGAAAAAGGAGTAAAGGTTACTGAAATAACAGAAAAGTTAACTCAGGTTGCAGAACAAGAGCCCAAACAGGTTGAAAAAGTACCAAAGGATTCAAAAAAGGTACCAGAGGTCATTGAAGAAGTCCCGATGGTTACTGAAGTAATACCAAAGCCTACTGAAAAAGTTAAAGAAGTAACACAAAAAGTCCCTGAAAAGTCTCCGGATGCAATAGAAAAAGCACCAGAGACAGAAAAGACGGAAGAAGCAACCGAAAAAGAGACAGAAAAACCAACACGCTTAAGGAAACGTGCCAAATCAACATCCTCAAACAAATCGACCACAGAACCTGAAAAAGAAATCGAAATTCGTACACCAGTAACAAGAAAACGAACTCAATCCACAGCTTCAAACAAATCCATAGAACCAGAACAACAAAAAACACCAGAAAAAGCTGAAACAACCACACCATCTAGACGGCGTGCAAAAACTCCAACCAGTGCCGAAGTCAGAAAGATCATAACCAGACGAGTATCAAGAGAAATGTCAGGCAAAATAGACGAATCGAACGTTCTAGACGAATCCGCAACCGTAACCACACCTAAACGTAGATCGACGCGTTCGCGAAGCAGGAACTTCGATGATAATGAAAGTGTGGCTTCAGAAAGCTCTTTCGTGAGTAAGGGTAGTGAGGATGCCGGGGATAGGGCTGTGAGGAAGGTACGTAAGCCTGTGGTTGTGGCTAAGCCTGAACTGTCTGTGATACCTGAGGTTATCGCAGAGGAAGGTACGAAGATGGATGTTGACAATGTTATTAGTGAATATTCAAGTTCTAGAAGGTAAGATTCAAAACTTCTTTTTTAGATTCTGATATCCCCAAACTGGGTTTTGGGATCATCCAGTATACACTCCCAAAATCTTTACAAATCAAGATATACACATATCCATCTCATTTCCTAGCTTGTAAATCAGATTTCTAGAAATCAGATTTGATTTTAATGTAACATGAATGGTACTACTATCTATGGAAATTGCTTCCCTGACGCTATTCCAAAGATGAAAACAAGGTTCACATAACCTTGTTTTCATCTTTTCGCAATATCAAACATTGTTATAATTGAATCCTAATAAATCAAAGGCTAGACCAGAAATCCGCCTGTGCCTGTAGATAGAGATACATTTTTCAGCAATTAAAATTTCCAACACCCTACTAAAAAAAACTTGTTCTTTCTGTGTTTGTGTGCGTTATTTTTTCCATTTAATCTTTCCGTTTAGTGCAAATAAAATGTAACTTGTTTTTTCAAGTGTTAGGAATTGGCCAGAAATCTCTAAAATAGAGTCCAAAATCTCTGAAGTCTTTACAATATTTCTAAATCCACCTCCACAGACTGACTCGCCACCAAAAAGCCACACTGGAGGCGTGGCTGGAGCCCGCGCCCTCGCCCCGCCGCCGCGTCAGTACAACTTCCCGCACATCTCACGCGTCCATAGCATCAGAGGTAGATGACGACGACGCATCTTCTACGCACTCGGCCGCCTTCGACGTGCAGCCGATTGATAGGATCAGTCTCCTCAATAAGACTGATTTTGAAGGTATTGTCGAAGTTAGATGAATGTTGAAAGGTTGAATCTAACTTACCATTTTTTTTTCACTTCACGTAAATTTTATATACAGAGTTCTTGAGTGAAAATACAATCTTTTTAATGTGTGTAACATTTGCATTGTAGTGAAATTTATGCCAAGTTCGATGTAAATAGAAGACTGACCTGCTTCCACAGCATGTACTATTCTCGTTAGTCTTATTATCTGCATAAGGGGGCGGTTTCAGACGCCCTTATAAGCTCGCATAAGCGTGAGCCGCAAGACACCTCTCTGCAAAAACACGGCGGTTTTTTGAAGTGCAAAATGTTGCGCGCGTGTATGCCAACACGAGCTTATACGCGCTAAAAAATATGCGAGTCTGAAACCGCTCTAACCTGCACAAAATAACTCAATGACACATTTCTTCAACATTTTTTAAATGCATAATTATGTACTTATCACACTAAAGCATGGCAACGCACATACAGGCAAAAACAATACTAAAGATGGTATTGAAAGTTTTTCCTCTCGCTCTAAAATCTTACATTCGAGCGAGAGCAAAATAATAACAGCGTAGAACCTACCGCCAATTCCTTACTAAATTAACTATTTCACTATTCGCCTCTTACTTTTAAAGCATACGAGCAAGCAAGCGGCAAATAACAACTTATTGGTATCGTAATCCCTTACTAAATTGGCGGTGCTACTATTCCCCTCTCACTCCTAAACCATACGTGCGAGCGAGAGGCAAAAAACAACACAAAGAAGATTGGCAAAGAAACCCCTTTTTATTTCAACCTACGCAAGATTTTTCCTTTATAACCAGCATTGTCGTAACGCTTGCATAGGGGTACCGGACATTGATGAGCTTCAGTCCAACTTTTCGCCAGAATCCCTAGCCTCGGATGCCAGCAAACAAAGGAGATGTGAGTATGCTTCGAAGCTTGTATTAATTTGCCTTTTTTTTTATTTACTTTTGTTACTGCGTGAGCTCTTGTTAGTAGTTTGCACTATAGTAAACGATGATAATGTGGATGACCTATTTGTAACTTAATAGGGAATATGCATGAAATACAAAACTCATTTATGAAAAATGCCTTGTACTGGCGCATAAAAA
The DNA here is from genome assembly GCA_941918905.2 of Xestia sexstrigata. Lineage (NCBI taxonomy): Eukaryota > Metazoa > Arthropoda > Insecta > Lepidoptera > Noctuidae > Xestia > Xestia sexstrigata. The sequence continues at coordinate 6,112,246 of OW799217.2, read as the reverse complement.
CATTGTGGTACACTTGTTTAAGTTTTCAATACATCACTTGTTTCACAATTTACCTACCTCATTAAAAAGCGTAGTTCCTATATAAATCTACGCTTTTCTTATTAAAATTTTCGCCACTGGCGTTAGTAATCTCTACGGCAGAAGAGATTTGCGAGAATATTTATTTTAGCCAAAGATTTTAAGACAACGCTGATTTGTACTAAAAAAACAAAACCCACAATTCACCATCTATCTTCCAGTTCCATGCAATAGGGGACGAGCTATAAACCAGGCACAAATCCAGACTATTACTAAAAAAAAAACTTCCTAGCCTTTTTCCAACTATGATGGAGTCGGCCTCCATTTTAATCAGATATAATTGAATATCAGAAAATAAATGTAAACACATTTATTTTCTATTATTCAATTATATCTATATGTAATTATGAACAAAATTACAGCCCGTCTAGGCAGAGCAGCGTCCGAAACAAAAGCTTTGCCACGAGCAGCTAAAATTAACCGAAGAGTATCCGTAGATGTTGGTAAGTAAAGACTGAAATCTCATTTTAGGCTAAGATTTCATGGTGCTATATTTTCCATAAGAACCGGCTTGCGGCAACGGGTCCAAGATTGTCCTTCTATCCTGCGTTAGCATTTTTTTGTAATAATTGCTTTACCACCCTAAGATAAAGTTCAGTTTGCTCTAATTCAACATTTGACTTATTCAATAGTACAGTCAGTGGTGTCGATTGTGTTGTGCACAAACTAAAATTAATTTAGGCTATTGCTATCTTTTACTAAAAAGGCAGTGCGAGAAAAGTACGGCTGTAGCTATGAACTAAATTAGAGATGTCAAACTAGTTTATGCCTTGCGCTTCACTGTGTAGTGTGTTTTTAGTCGACATGTTTTGACGTGCACCCTTCATTTGTATGGAAATATTAGTTCCAACTAATTTTGACAGCTCTAAATAACGTCCGTCTCTTTCTCGTTTTATTAGAGAGAAAAAGAAAGCAATCGCTTAAATTAAGTTTAGTTTGTGCACAACAGAATCGACACCAGTGAATCATTCTGAAATCGAGTTAATTTAACACATAAAGTTGATAGTTACTATATCGGAAATAACTTCAATTGGTAAAAAGGGTGGAATACAATTTCATATTCCACAGGAGTTTCGGTCTCATAAACGCCGCGGGCGCGGATAAATATCGCTCCATGAGTTCTTAATCTTCCAACCGTTACTAACACTTACTTCATGATATAATAGGCGAGACGACAAAAAAAAACTAATTAGTCCGTCAGTTAGATTATCAAAAAATATTTGACACGTATTTTTTCTTTTGTTACATCAACCAAAATTGACGAAGATACGACGCTTTTAAAATTCTCAATACGTCACGTCTAGGTATAATTTTTAGCTAGTTCTGACGTCACGAGCCCCCACTCCCGAGTTTTGATGCGTTTTATCTTTGTCAATACTCATTGATTTACAAAAACAAAAATACGTGTCCATTAATTTCCAATACTCTGACGGACTAAATAGATTTGCAATTTTTTGATACAGTCGTCATGCCTATTATGCCGTTCCTACTAACATCTAAAACAATGCCTGACAAGGTATTGTAAGTAAAGCCATATTGTATTGCATTAAAAACAAAATGAGTGAAAACGTTGGGACTTAGGATCTTCAATATTATATCCGTAACTAGAAGCTTCCCAAGTATGGTCCACAACAAAAATAAACCCGGAATGACGGGAAGAACAAGTGACTTTCGGCTTCGTTAGGGGTTTTTTTTACCCGACTACGGCAGAAGGAAGGGTTATGATTTTAGCAGTCTATATATGTGTTTGTATTACGTATGTTCCTCCGTAACGCCTAAACTATTCATCCGATTTTGATGAGTAAGGTATCAATCGATTCGTTGTTATGGCCCGGGTAACATAAGCTACATTTTAACCGACTTCATTAATAGAAGGAGTTGATTTACCTTGTAAAACATTTTAATTAGACTGTTGTTTTTCAGTAGTCTGGTTTTTTTAATAGGATGCTTATGCTATGCCATTTTAAACCATTCTATCCCCATATTCCCACAGTCAGCAGTCCGGATCGCAATTCGCCAATGGACACGGAGAGCCCGGCTCGGGGTCGACGCAAGTCTTTCAACCGCGCCTGTGAAGCGCTACACACTCCTAAAGGCAGGCGCACATCTACAGATCTTAGGGTATGTTTTGTGTTTTTATTTTATATACAGGTTTCACCCGCATAGTTCCCGTTCTCGTGAGAGTACAGGGATAAAATATGCCTATGTTACTTTCTGATAATGTAGCTATGCATTGCTGAAATAATTTTTCAAATCGGTCCAGTCGTTTTTAAGACTAAAGTCCAACCTCCTCATTACAGAAGGGCGAAGGCCAAAGCCCTATCTCGTCCCCCCCGGCGTCGGAGTCAGACATACCGGCCAGCAGCGCCGCCAGTCCCGCGCGTTGCACCAGACGCACGGCCTCCACGGTGTCCAATACTAGCCAAACTAACTCCGAAACTGGGAAAAGGTACGAATATAGAAGAAGAAAGTATTTATTAAACCTACACAGAACATAACAGATACAAAAAGATAGAATAGACATTATGACAACATTATATAAAGAAGTAAACATGAAAAAATAAAAAACAATCAAATTGGTCCTGTGCAAGGCCAAAAGGCTCCTATCTCAGCAAGGTGCTATGACATTTAAAAAAAAGTCACAGCGCTGGTATTTATTATATGGAGTTTATTTAGGCCCAATATTTATGTGATAAATGATATTTATTTTGCAAGTAAGTTTTTACAAACACTTTTAAACGTCATTTTTTGAAGTAAAAACTTCTTTAGGCGCGTTGAGCACTTTTTGAGTGAACAAAAACTCGCGTCATCGTCACCGAAAGCTTTCATAGAACGGTTAGTCAAAATCAACCTTAAACAATTAAGATAAAGTTTATTTAGGATTGATTGTATTCAAACTAAGTTATCACTTCTATCGGCAGTCCCCGAAGACTGCCCCGCATGTTTTCTTTAAACAAGAAACAACTGAAACAAACTCAGAGGTCATAGTCTCTTATCAAGTCTAGACATAATCTTGGTCAAGTCACATGAGGACTATGCAGATTAGTGTCCGAGATAGTCTTTGAAGAAAGAACCACACAGATTTGAGTGGACCTGTCCAGTCAGTGCAAGCATTTGTCAGTTATCGTGTAGCTTGACTTATGAATTGTGCATACGCTCTCTATTGTGATCATTTAATTCTTACCCAAGGAAAGACTGAGCAGATCTCGATATGAGTATTTTGCATTACTTAAGTGAATTTAGTGTATTTTTTTCTTAAAAAGTGTGGTCACCATTTTTAACCCAGCTTTAAAACCTTTAAGAACACCCTTAGATTTATTATTCAGTTTCCACTGTATTTATATATAGTCTAACACAAAATAATAAGCAATATTTTCTTTCTTCTAGGTCAAGAAAAACAGCAGTAGATGAAAGTAAGAAGAAATAATTAAAGAACTAAGTTATTTTTATATTTATAGTGAAAGTTATAGGGTTTCATTTTTGTTTTTGCATTTATAACATAATAAATCAAATACCAATAATATAGCATCCGACTTTCATTATTACCCACTCCAATTATTTGTTTAGATAAATTAAAATATTAAATATTAAAAGTTTATTTCGGAACAATAACACAAGAATAAGTAAACAGGTAAAACGATGGTAGCTGCAAAAGTATAAACTGTAGCGCAGCTATCAACGCCCTTCTCCAGGTTACAATGGAATGATGTTCCATACAAAAGTGGTTATAGTTAATTCTAAGTTTATGTACTTAATTAATAATAAAAACAAAAAATATAAGATAAAAAAAGAGAAAAGGATTATAAGCAGAACAGGACAATATTATGATTATGAATTGGGATGTATTTTGAGGTTGAGGTAGTGTGGTGAGGGGGTAATGGGTGTGTGGGTGAGTGTTAATGAGGTGTGCGAGGGGTGTGTAAGGTTTTGTTGGGGTGTGTGTGAGAGAGTGATGAGTGTTTTACACTTCCACGAGTTTCTCTGTGTCATGGTAATTTTGTGATTTCAGCCAGGAGTCAAGTTTCATTTTGCATTTGATCTTAGTTAGTGGGTAGATGTTTAAGGTTTTGTTTAATTTATTGTACATTTTTGAACTTATGTGTTTGTAATGACGACTTGCAGCTACGTTTCTACGAACCTCAGTGGTACAAACCCTATACGAGCGGCGTGTAGAACAGCATTTAGGATCAAGGGTAAGTTGGCAGTGTTTGCGAAGAATAGTTTGGAGAATAAAAAGTTGTCTGACGGTAAGGACCTGGCAGAGGGTATATAGAGAGGATGTCGAGAATCGGATCGGTTTCCTTGACAGCACCTTAAGGACAGCTCTCTGCGCTCGTTCGACACGTAGCATCACTGTTTTACCGGCACCACCCCAGACCGTTAGGCAATACCCTAGAACAGACTGAGCGAGCGCAAAATAAATGGTTAAGAGACATTTAAAATCGGCCGCTCCTCTGAGTTTTTTAAAGATACACATAAGTTTTCTCACACGAGCTACAGTTGAAGCAATATGTTGCTTCCATTTCAAGTTGCTATCAAGGGTGACGCCAAGATATTTAATGGAAGAGGTATTATCTAATTGTTGACAGCCACAGTTAGCGTGTAAGTTTGGGTAGGTGTGCGCACGAATTTCAATCGGTGTGGGTGGCTGACTTGACTTCATAGTGGAGAATGTAATAAATTTGGTCTTGTTGACATTTAGAGTGAGAAGATTTGTGGTCAGCCACCTCATGACGGTGCTCAATGCTAGCTCCGCGTTGAGGCGAGTTTCAGCCCAGTCCCGGCCATGAACAATTAGAGCTGTGTCATTAGCATAAGCTATGATTTTGCAGTTGAGTAAGGATAACTGACAGTTCATTTACGTATATGAGAAAAAGGGGGGGTCCCAGGACACTGCCCTGGGGGACACCAAAATTGATCGTCTTCTGGTTGCTGAGGAAGTTTTCAATCTTAACTATTTGTTTGCGATCTGTAAGATAACTCCTGAAGAGATCGTGGGTCGTTCCGCGAATACCAAGATGCTCTAGCTTCGAAAGAAGTATGGGAATTGAGACAGTGTCGAAAGCCTTGGATAGGTCTAAAAATATGGCAAGAGCTTTGTATTTATTTTGCCAATGGCCAATTATCGTATCTGTAAGTTCCAGTACAGCATCTTCGGTGGATTTTCCAGTCCTGAAGCCATATATACTGATTATTAGAAAGAAGGTTAAATTTATTTAGGTATTTGGTGAGTCGATGGTTTATTACTTTTTCAAATATCTTTGAGAGGGTGGTCAACACTGAAATGGGTCTGTAATTGGCGACATTGTCCTTTTCTCCCGACTTATAGATAGGGTGGACAACTGCAGTTTTGAAAACATCAGGCAAAGTTCCTGTTGAAAAGCACAAAATGAAGACATAAACAAGGATCGGAATAAGAATGTGACGAGTCGCCTTCAAGATTGAGGGGGATATTTCGTCAAAACCAACAGCACAATTGTCCTTAAGGTCAAGGATGATATTTTCGAGCTCAGCACTATCCACGCTGTGAAGGGCCATTGATTGTGGTGCGGATGGCTTGGAAGTACCCGGGAGACAAAGTTGGGACGACTATCCAAGAGATATTTATAGAGGACAGAGTGTTTGATTTTAGCCGCTAAGAGTCCACCAACATTTGCAAAGTAATTGTTGACTTTGTCCACAGACTGCGACGGTACGGCATCACAGTTTAGCAGCTCAGAGGCAGAGTCTCTGCTTTGGCCTAAATTGGCTACCCGTTTAACAAGCTTCCATGTGGATTTTGGATTATTTCTAGCCTGCCGAAATTCAGAATGTTCATATTCACGCTTGACTTTTTTTAGGAGATTGTTGCAGAAGTTGGGATAGCGACAAAAATCAATTTCTGTTTCATCCTCTGGATGTTTTTTAAATTTAAGATGCAACTTATCCCTGTGACGTGTGCACCTCAGCAGGCCAGGAGTAATCCATGGCTTAATGATACGCTTTCTGCTAGGAATTTGTGACACATGTGAGTGGGATTTAATGGCCAGGGACATAATGGAAATAAGAGATTCCGCAGCTTCATTTGGGTTAAGACACTGGAGGATTAAGGAAAAATCGGTGCTGTTGATTTGGTCTACAATCCGAGGCAAATCAATTTTTAATCTGGTGGGGCGGGGAGTTTTAGTTTTTACATTGAGGTTGCAGAAGATAATTATAAGAGAGTGATCAGTGATGACAGAATCAATGATTTGTGTAGTAGCAGTGCTTTGAGTGCGGATTATCACATGATCAAGGCAGTTCGAGAGTCTAGTTGGGAGAGTATAGGCTGGCAGCATTGCATGCGACGCTGTAAGATTGAGGTATTCATCAGCATTTGGGTCAGTGCTCTCAGGTGTAATGTTTAGGTTAATGTCACCAATAATGGCTACAGTTTTAAATTGAGTTAAGGCACTAAGTAAACTGTCCAAGCTACCAAAGAAATTAGTCAAATCTCTGTATGAGGGTGAACGATAAATTGCGATAAAGGCAGCTTTATTTGAGAATTTAAGAAGACGAACGTTTGCCTCGTTAAATATAGGTATTTCGACAGTGGTGTCAAAGCAATCTCTCACGTAGACAACCACACCCTCATTTTGTGTTTTATAGGACGAGGTGTGCGAGTTGTAGCCGGTTAGTGAGGGGGTAGTTGGGCATTTGCTCAACCAGCACTCAGTAAGAATAATAATGTCAGGTATGTACGTCAATCTACTCATAAAAACCACCAGATTATCGAAATTGCTGTTAAGGCTACGAATATTAGTGTGTAATATTTTAAGGTCGTGGAGAGAACAATCCAAAAACTTATAACTTGCTTCCGGGGAACAAGTATAGCAATTTGAGACCGCAATGTGCTCGACTTCGCTAGTGATAACGGTAAGATCATCCATTATTATTGATTATAAAAACAAAAGGGTAACAAAATTTTAGGATGGCCTGGTCGCAATGTATCGGTCCCAGGTTTATTAGGCGGGTATTTTTTAGGCGCGCTAGATTTTTTTACGGGGTAGTATACAGAGCCTGTGGAAAGTGCGGGGGTGTGTTTGAATATGTGAAGATATGTGTGAGTGTAAAAGGTGAGCAGTAATTAACAAAGTTTAACAATGGTCCCAAATTCAAGATTTTTCAACTTATAACAGTAGATTTGCAAGCTATACGATAAAAACACTTCACTTATGAGGTAAAAGGTAATAATACAGTTACATAATAATAAACAACTATATAGTCAGGCGCCTTTTTGGATGCGACCGAGATCCGCCTCATGTTGCACTTGAAAATGAGGACATCCGGCTTTTTCCCGCACAAGGATCTTTCCGTGCGAGACCCAACAGAACTGAAACTCATTTGTTTTTGCAGCGTCCCTAGCCAGAAAGAAGTCTTTTTTTCTTAGCTGATAAGTTTTCAGATACGTAGAATTATAATTACGTGATCTACAACAATAAAATCGTTTCATTTGGTTGAACTCAAACGCAAAGTGTTTTTTATTTCTATTTATGGCACTTTTGAAGTCAAAGCGCCAGTCAGTTGGAAAGTTGTTGGCCATCCCTAAACGTAGATCTCTATGTAGAAGAATGGCCAGGAAACTCCATGGAGGCATGGACACTCAATTACCAATTTGTATTGGGAACGTAGATCCGCAAACGAAACTAAAATGTATCTAAAAAAAACCGGCCAAGTGTGAGTCGGACTCGCGCATAAAGGGTTTCCTTACCATCGTAGTTGGGGAGCCCCTTTTAATTTTTGTTTTTATAGCGGCAACAGAAATACACCTATAAAAATGTCAACTGTCCACCTATTACGGATCACGAGATACAGCCCGCTGACAGACAGACGAACGGACAGCGGAAGCTTACTAATAGGATCCCGTTGGTTACCCTCCGGGTACGGAACCTTACAAAACGTGTGATTTGTCGTGGATCCGCGTTCGATACCAAAGATTGATTCAAGTTAGGTATTAGATAATCCCAAAGATGCAGGAGTTATTAAAACCAATGCATAGTATTTAAAATATTTTTATTAATTCACAATCAGTCGAGGTACCTACTCATCCTTACATTTTAATTTTATGCGTTTTAGGAACAGATAGAAAATTCGAAATCTCATTGATTGATTTACTTATGCCCATTTTCACTAACGTCAAGCTTAGACATCTAGTCATATAATATCTTACGTAAGCAATTCCCTCAACAACCACATCGAAACTTGAGTGATTACCTAGTAGATTTTAACCTTTTTACCGCCAGAGCATAAAGGCACGCGCGTGCCTTCCACGCCAAGCCACAATTTCACCTACCATTTTGTCACATATTTGTGTCGTTTATCACACAGGATACGCGCTTGCTTGTCACTTATGTGTGACTATGGCGGTCAAAAGATTTTTGCGTTATGTAACTGACCGTAACATTTAGTTGTCGCCTAGTTAGTAAAAACAGGCATTGGTATCGATTCTGTTGTGAACAAACGAAACTTAATTTAGGCTATTGCTATCTTTTTCTCTCTAATAAAGCGAGAAAGAGACGGACGTAATTTAGAGCTGTCAAATTTAGTTGAAACTAATATTTTAATACATAATTATGAAGGGTGCACGTAAAAACATGTCTACTAAAAACACGGTGAAGCGCAAGGCATAAACGAGTTTGACATCTCTAACTTAGTTCATAGATATAGCCGTCCTTTTCTCGTACTGCGTTTTAGTAAAGATAGCAATAGCCTACCTAAATTAAGTTTAGTTTGTGCACAACAGAATCGACACCATTACATACATAAAGAGACCATACTTAAACAAAACATTATCATTAAGACCCGTATCTATAGTCAAGTTAAAGTAAACACTTGATTATCAATAAAACTAAAACGGGATATAATAAATACTTGAGTTTTAGTGACATCTACCAACCCGGCAACCACACTGGGCCCGCGTGGTGGATTATAGCCCATTCCCTCTCATTGAGAGGAGGCCGTGTGTCCCAGCAGTGGGAACATTATAGGCTGATTATGCTTATGAGTTTGAGTAATTACTTATGCAAACATTTGTATGCAGTGTGGCTGACACTGGCAGAGCCACCATCAGGGATTTTAATTTTGATAACACAAAAATTTAGTCGCTAATTAGTCGAAATTAGTCGCCAAATATCAGAATTGGTCGGTCACTGGTTCAAGAGATATAAGGGTTTATAGGTGGCCCTGCTGGAGAGAGCTTACCCCAGCAGGGCCACATTTATATCTCAAAAACTAGGGCACCTAACGAAGATCTGTTTTCTCCCATATTTACTCGCTAATTAGTCGAAATTAGTCGCCAAGTTACAGATACAGTCGGTGTGTCATTAAAAAGATATTAAAGAATTCAATTTCCCCATACAGTGGTACAACCAAGTACAAAATACTTAAAGTAGTTTTTAGACAGGTGTATCTACGACGTCTGGAGGAATTCTATAACTACAACCCACCAAAGGAAAGCAGTATTCATTACCTAAAAACAAGATCTACAATAAATCCCACCTACACCTACCTACCTTACCTATATAATAACTTAAACGTTATTATATAGGTAAATACACACAACAAACCAACTTTTTGGAAATTCATTTATATAAAATAATTTGATTTAGATTTATATATTATTTCCGGCATTTATATAGAGTTCAACATGTTGTATTTCTAAGGAACAATAAATAAACTTACCTATTAAACCTTTATTAGAGCCGTTAATGCTCATATTAGGTATAGTAAGTATTTACATCTTTGATTTAAGTTAAATTTTTTTGTAGTGTATTTCAAGCAATGGGTTGATACTTACAATACGTTTTCAACGTTTAAGTATTACATTTTACTAAAGATACGATAATTTTAACGTATTTATTATTCTAACGTAAATTAGAGCTCAACATTGTAAATTAGTAAAACAGTTGCATGCGACTGTACATCTTGACACTAAATAGACCAAGAGCAAGGTTTAATGGTTTCAAAGAAGTTTAAGCCACTCTAACTTAATAATTAAAAATATTAAACATGTATATAATAGAGAATTTATCTCTCTCGGTCATTTCTAAGGACTTTAGACCGATAAAACTAGAAGTATATTACACATATTAATAGAAATATTTTTTCTTGGCAATTTTTCGTGAACTCTTCGATCTAGCTCTTGGACTATACCTTAATAATTGAACTCATTATATCTTCTGAACTAGGACCCGATTAAATCTGTAACTTGGCGACTAATTTCGACTAATTAGCGAGTAAATATGGGAGAAAACAGATCTTCGCTAGGTGCCCTAGTTTTTGAGATATTAATGTGGCTCTGCTGGGGTAGGCTCTCTCCAGCTGGGCCACCTATAAACCCTTATATCTTTTGAACCAGTGACCGACCAAATCTGATATTTGGCGACTAATTTCGACTAATTAGCGATTAAATTTTTGTGTTATCAAAATTAAAATCCCTGATGGTGGCTCTGCCAGTGTCAGCCACACTTGTATGCAATAGACAAGAATTTTAACGAAGTAAGAACCGTCAAAGAAAGCAAAGGCAAGAATTCTAACTTTTGATAGAAACTTCAAGCAATACAGAATCAAAATCATATCTTAGATTTTTACTTGTTTATAAATACGGGTGTAAATCTCACGATCGAACTAAGGCCAAGTTTTGTTAATCAATCGTAATCATTGTCTTATAAGCTGTACAACACGCAACACGCGCGCGTTTTTAAAGCTTCATCTGGACATAAATTATTCAGTGATGTTCTGCGATCATTTATAAATAAACGTGAATATATTTAAATGCCATTTTAGAAACATTTTAAAGATCTTAAAAGCATCTTACAGTTTCCGTAATTTATCAATAAATTAAGTTTAAGTATCTGATTTATTAATACCTAAAATATATGGCAAAAATCTCTAAATTTTTGAATTTTATCCAAAAAGTTCTATTTACGAAGCCCTTCTGAACATAAAGTGTTCCTATCAAGAATACTGTCGTTTACAAACGTATCAACAAAATAAATGCATCATCATATAAAATTTTGGTTCACACAATACAAAAACCAAGTTTATATTACAACGTTTTTTACCTTTCATCTTTGTCAAAACTTTTAAGTTGTCTACTTAAATGATTTAAGATATTAACATCCGACAGCCTGAATATGGCCTTTGGTAACGCTACTTCGTTCATATCAACATTCTTTAGAAGCGTTTCTACAAAATTCTGCGTTTTTCCAGTGTTTATTTTACTACAAATCTGTTTGTCTTCCGATTTTAATGACACTTTGTCTGTACAGTCCACAACTTGCCTTTTCCGTCTAATCCGTACTGGAACTTGTGGGATATCATTAGCTACTGGTATAGGATTCGCATTTACTTGTACATTAGCAGCATTCTCTTGGACTTTACGTTGCACATTCACTTTATTATCGTCATCATTCAGTTTTAGAGCAGCTGGCTCTTTGTCTATCTTCATTTGATTATTACCCAGTTCATTAACTATAGGTGGAGGCACATGTCGTATCACTACTGCATTTTCAGTATACAACGCCCTGACAATCCCATCTTTTTTTACCATCTGTGGTGGGTTTTGTATGTCATTTGGTATTTCATTCGCCACTTCATTCACGACTGGTTTCTGAACTTCTTGATTAAGTTGATGGTTTACATTATTTTGTTCAACAGCGGCATTTTGGTTAGCTACGTTGTTATTGGCAACATTTGGAATTACAGCGCCATTCGGATTGGCAACAATATTGCTAGCTTGTGGAACTACATTCGTTGGTATATTATTTGGGGCTTCATCTTTTGTCCTCACCACAGGAGCGTTGGCCACTTGTGGTAATTGAGGGTTGGCTGGTATTTGCTGCTGTACATTTAGTGTGGGATTTGCTTGTATATTTTGATTGGGCTGTACTTGTTGTGGAGGGTTGGCTTGAACATTCTGAGCAGAATTTGCTTGAACATTTTGTGCGGGATTAGCTCGGACGTTTTGAGCGGGATTTGCTTGAACATTTTGTGGAGGATTTGCTTGAATATTTTGTGGAGGATTTACTTGAATATTTTGTGGAGGATTTATTTGAACATTTTGTGCAGGATTCACTTGAACATTTTGTGGAGGATTTACTTGAACATTTTGTGCAGGATTCACTTGAATATTTTGCGCGGGATTTGCTTGAACATTAGCTTGAGCAATCGGCACATTATTTTGAACAAGTTGTGCAGCATTCTGCTGTTCAGGTTTCTCTTTAATATCTTGAATAGCCTCTATAGTTTCCACAGCTTTCTTAGCTATCTCCTGAACTGCGTCATTTGTTAACTTCTCCAAGAGTTGTTCGGCCTTCACCTCATTTTTAACTAGATCAGGTTTTTCAGACACACCACCGATGCTTTTAATCGCCATATCAGCAATTTGTTTAATACTCTCGACAGCAATTTTCTTAGCTTCATTCGCTTCAACAGCCTCATTCTTATTCTGTTGCAGTTCTTTCTTAGTCTTCTTTATTTCGTCTAAAATTTCTTTTTGTTCTTTAATCAACTCTTTTTGTTCTTCGCCGTGTTGTTTGATTGTTTCAATAAGTTGCTGTTGCTTCATCATATCTATTTTATCTTCGTTAGACTGTGGTTTTTCTTCTTTAGGCTTTTGAGTTTCGCCGTTGCTTATACCATTCGCTAGTTTCGTTTCTAACTTTGTTTTAAGATTTCTTGGATGTATTTCTGATACTTTGACGATAGGTTCTTTATTTTCAGAAACGGGTAATAAGTTAACTTTTTCTTCATTTTTCATAACATCCTTTGTTAGAGCCAGTTTTTCATTGGAATGTGATTCCGGAGGCACGGGGTTTGGCGGCTGTATTTCGGAATTTTTATTTTCTATGTTCAGTGGCAAGCTATACGGAGGTTCCTTTTGTATGTCTTCATTTGATTGCGGATTCATGAAGACATCTGTAAAGAGATGGTGGTAATAAAATATGTTAAGTTTTCCAAATTTCTCAGTAGTAAGCTGGAGTTTGGAAGTTTTCGTTGGGTCGGGTAAATTGTTTATAGGTATTTCCATCATAATTTTCTCAGTAGCAGCCACGGAGTCTAGATTTGTGCCCGGTTGATGGGCCCTGTACCCTGTTACATGAGATTAGTACACCTCTGCCTAACCCTTTGGGGATTACAGGCGTGACATTATACAGGGTGTAAACTAACTCTTCACGAAGCCGTCAATCAAGCATTCTGTACATCAAACTAAGTAACTTTATGCAAAAATTATTGCGACTTTTTTTTTTGGGGTGAAAAATCACGTTTTACGGTAAAACTCAATGTAACGCACTCAAAACATTGTGCTGATGGATGGATTGAATAGTACGGGGTCGTAGAGGTGTTTAGACTAAAGTTCTTAAATTTAAAACATGTATTTAAAAAAAAACTTTCGGCTTCGTTAAGTCTTTTTACACCCTTTAAGTATGTTCACTATCTAGTGAACATACTTAAAGGGTGTAAAAAGACAAGGCAGGCACCAAAAGAGAGAGAAATAGACATGGCTTCAAGACATACCATCCTTATCACGATTCTCGAAGAAGTCTTCAACGATCTTGTCGATCCTCTCTTGCGTGTACTTGTCGTCGTAATGCTCGATGCTGCTCTCGGCCACTTGGAGGTTCGCGTACGTCCCTAGTACCATAATGACTAGGCCTAGTACTAAAACGCCCTGGTAACAATAGTTGCAAGTTAGAAAGGTATAGTGTGTGAAATACGAAATGGAGTAACAACCATCTTTTGGAAGTGAAATATGCGGATTTATTATTGAGTGTGAGTGAGTGGCGGCCTCGACTTACGAACAGTAAGCCGTGGGTTCGAACTCAGACAAGCGCATTACTCTGTTTCATTTATTTCATCACCACTGCTCTCAAAACGGTGAAGGAAAACATCGTGAGGAAACCGGCATATCCTAGAACCAAAAATTCGAAGACATGTGACATCTACCAATCCGCACTGGGCCCGCGTGGTGGATTATAGATTATATTATATTATTATTATTATATTATTGCCCTTACGCAAAATACGCGCTTTGCACGCGACAAAAACATTACTTCCCTAATTGAATCGGATTTTGTTATCTATTTCAAGGGTTTTATTTTTTTTACATGGAAACCTAATCCTTTTTGTAAAATAAAAGTACCCTAACGTTAGTTAGTTACGCCTACGTTACTCTTTATAAGATCAGCTATCTGTCAGAAAAAGTCCCGTCAAAATTTGGTTCAACCGTTGCGGAGATTGGCTGGAACAATATTTAAAAAAATACTTTTGCTATAGGTAGGTACCTTATTTAGTTTTAGTAAAAAAAAATCCTTAATCCCTCGTTCTACGAAAACCAAATTAAACCTAATGCAATGCAAAAAATATAAGATCTATTTTTTTCTTTTTTTATGGATGGGAAATCATCAAATGACCCCTCCCAGTCTGGGCGGAGCGGAAGGGAGTGTCAGACTTTTATTGACTAAAACCATGTAAAATACAACTTTTATTTGGCTGCTTCCAATTAGGGTGGAAGCCAACCTCATCATGTTGTGTATTCTTAAATCCATGTTCCCTCTTAGCCCGGTGTTCCAGGGCCGCGGTATCTCTTTCGAACAGTCCCGCAGCCCCCGGCAGGCATCGGCTCTCGAGGATCCCTTCCTTTTGCTGACATCTCTTTGTAAAAATCTTTTGAAAAACAGATGGAGATATTTTGGTACCAATAACCCACCTTAGCCAGCACCCTTTCATTGGTATTCTTGAAGGTGACATTGAGGAAGCAGGCGGCAGGGAACACGACGCAGATGAGCACACCTATGGTGGAGCCCACCAGACCCAGCACCAGCTCTATGTTGGGGATCAGCAGACTGATGAACAGCGCCACGGCTACGATGGCGACGGTGATGCAACGGAACGTGGCTTCCGGGATCGAGTGGTTTATTATGTGGTCGTGGTGGGAGGAGTGGACCTGGAATGTTAAAAATGATAGTGGTTATTTTCCACCCAGTTCACGGAAGACGTATGAATAACTTATATACAGGTTGTAAACGAACCCTTCACAAAGTCGTCAACCAAGCATTCTGTACATCAATCTAAGTAAACTCTACAAAATTATTGCTGGGAAACGACTTTTTTTGGGGTAAAAAATCACGTTTTTTGGTAAAACTCAATCATTGTGCTGATGGACGCATTTTATAGTAAACGGATTATGGAGGTATTTAAAGTAAAGTTATAACCTTGAAAAATAGCATTTCAAAAAAAATGTGTGAAAATGTTGAAACTTTGACCCCTAATAACTTCGTAACTTGGTAAGGTTCCAAAGTATGGTCCAGAACAAAAAAAATATCGCAAAGATGGGGAGAACAAGTGCATTTCGGCTTCGTTAAGGGTCTACTTACACATTTTATGAAGATTTGATTGCCAAACGGGCCTTCTCTTGACCTCGAACACACCTAATAAAAAGCGATGGATGAGGTCTATGAAGGAACGAGCGTGCCCAGAAGATGCCTGTTCACTCTTGCTTTGAAGGCAGACGGTTTAAATGTCTCCTACATTTAAACCGTCTGCCCTGGAACACAGATGTCATTACTGCTTCGCTAGACGCTATCATTTATTGAAAGATTTTGATAAACATGGGAATTTGATACTGCAGTTCTCGTCTCTACAACAACCTCGCCTGCGGCTCGGGTGTGAATTCCACCTCGACTGCAGCATTCGTAAGTGGGCTGTTAAAAGACTATAACACTTTAACATTTGACAGGTCGGAGAACTCAGAGAAGAAGCATCGAAACAAACTCACGAGTTTATAGTATTTTTTAAAGTCCCCACATTGTCTTGGTCTTGTTACCATTGGGTAGGTATTACGGCACAAGTAAATAAGAAATTACCTTCTTATACAAGAACGAGTACAAGCTGGCTCTGCACGGGAAGATAATGAGCGGGAAACTGAACGCGAGCGACATCACGAAGCCCAGCTTGATGACGTCACTCGCCATCGTTGGACTCAGGCTCATTAGGATGTTGCCTGAAAAAATAAAGGAATAGTATTTATTTTTTTACAAATGGCAATCAGCGAGAACCTCGCTCGTATCAGCCGGTCGGGTCGATCTACGACCTTGTTTTGCTATGTTCACTAGAAACACTAGTTAGGGTTTAGAATAAAACCACCAAATTAACAGTAGTAGATGAACTCTTTAAGGATACGTGTGCTCGCTGCCGACGAACCGACGAACGACAGAACCTTAAAGCTCACGCTACGTTTATTAGTATATCACATCTCTTATTCTCTGAGATTGAATCATCATCATCATTTCAGCTTCATTTTCAGCTGAAAGATGTCCACAGCTGGACATGGGCCTCCAAGTGTTGCCACATTACCCGGTCCCGTGCGACTCGCATCCAGCGGATCCCGCAACCTTTACCAGGTCATCGGTCCACCTAGTGGGAGGCCTTCCAACGCAACGTCTTCCGAAAAGGGTCATGAGCCTGGGAGTCTTCTACTTTTAAACGACGTCGAAAAGGAGGAAATTATCAATTCTTCTGAAGGTTTTTTGTGTATTTTGAGAGATATCTTTGCCACTTGTGAACCGATTTTGATGATTCTTTTTTTGTATGGAAGAATATTATTCCGTGGTGGTATTTTTGATTGTTAATTTGGTGAAGATCTGATGCTGATCTTTAGAGATATACAATGAAACAAAAGAGTTAAAAACGTAATCCTGGCAGATTTGATTAAATAATTTTACACAGCAAATCCGTCGTGATTGCTGCAATCGCTTGGAAGTTTATTGTTTTGTTTATCATACGGGGTACGGGGTATGTACCTTTAGCACGATTGCAAGTCGCTTGGACTGTGTTTATGTGGGTCGCTGACTGTTAGGTTGTCGCAGCAGTGATCCACCATTATGTGTTGTGTTGTTTGTTTTTGTATCAGTGCTTACTAACATAGTCGTAAGTTTTTACTAACAGTTTTAGAGTCATGGATACTCGAATAATGAGAAATTCTATTCTATTGTATAATATAACATAACGCCAGTTTGCTCAGAGAGGGTAAGCAGATGTGTACAGTACTCCCACATTTCAACAGTAAGGTATGTTTAGTTCCTTTTTATTGGGGATACGCCTATTACTATGACATATATTATGTGTTGTTGTATGTAAAATAATTGTATAGCAAACAATGTAAAATAATTGCATAGCAAAAAATGGAACAATAAAAAAGTCGGTGGCAGAAAAACAAAATCAATCAAATAAAAGTATCCGACTTCTGAAGCTAAAGTTATTTTTCACTTTTGTGTGTTTGAAGTTGGTTTTCTTTTTTCTCTATCATTTATTTGATCACACGAAGTTCCAAACATAGTTCTTTAATTTAAGCCTTGTTATAGAGCTTACCTGATATTTCATGAGAAGAGAAGGCGATGTATCCGAACACTCCCAGAGTAAAGTATACCGCGGTACAAATGTTGATCGCGTTCTTAGTCACGATGTTCATCTTCTCCAGTGAAAGCGTCGGGAGGGACT
Organism: Xestia sexstrigata; assembly: GCA_941918905.2. Lineage (NCBI taxonomy): Eukaryota > Metazoa > Arthropoda > Insecta > Lepidoptera > Noctuidae > Xestia > Xestia sexstrigata. The sequence continues at coordinate 6,094,651 of OW799217.2, read as the reverse complement.
CGAATATCTCGAACAGTTGTCTGTAATATAAAGAAAAAAAATTCATCGAAATACGTTTAGTGTGAAGTTGTGACAAACGAACATTCTCACTTTCACATCTATACAAATAAATAAAATTGAAGTGTTTGTTTGTAATTTCGAAATAACAGCTTTTTACTGAATGCATATTATGTAAGTATAATGGTGATTTTTTCAATTTGAGGAATAGCAAAAAATACTGAAAGGAGCCTCGAGCCCGATTTTGATAAAAACGAAAAAAGCATAATTAGATTTTTGGAAAGTCAATATTCCTAAGCAGGAATCGAACCCGCTGCATTATTTCACCATTCGATAATATCGCTAATAGGGATCAAATTCTGGGAAGTAATGGCAGGCGGCAAACTAAACGAACAGTTCATTTTTGATAAAAATGACCCAACATAAAGTCAAGCAAAATTGCTTCGATGAATATTATCTAGAAAATATTGCCCCTTTACGTAATTTCTTTGGTTATCAACTTCTAAAAGCTAGGAATATTTATTGTCAGTATTCTAATAAAGGTAAATAACCTACATCCGCTTAAATAATGGAATAATTCAGAGATTAACGAGTCCATCATTGATAAAAATAATCTTGTATCTTCACAAAAAGTATCAATCAGTAACTGACTCATAAATTGAATATTAAATATCCGACACTTTAATTACTACTTTAGATTAAGGAAGATAACATCGAACGTGAAGTTGTTGATTGTTTATGAAAATACGACCAGATGTTTTTAGAAGGCTTAACGCTTCTGCATCAGTCCACTGCTGGGTTTCTCCCCGTGACTTCCAGATCTTTCGATACAAGCTAACAGTAAAGCTTCTACTCTCGAGTCGGTCAATCTATACGAGATTTATATTTCTTTAAAGATTAATTACTTTATAAACAAATTGCAGTTAAGATAAGTCTTACAACCAATCTTACTAAAGCGTCACCTTTTACCTAATTACCTATTTTTAACTGGGTTGTGGACGTCAGATAGGCAGTCGCTCTATGTATAAATGCTGGTATTCAGATGCATCTGGTTAGATTGGATGGATGCCGACCGCCTAACATAGTTGGGAAACGGCATTACGCCTTATTGGTCGCGTGAGGTGTTACACACCCCAGCGCATCCTTAAAGGTTTAGAACTTTTTAAATTCTGAATTTTGAACGATGAAGTTTCCGTTAGCTTCAAAAGAACACGTGTCCTGTGACCGTTTACGTAATTTTTTAGTCGCGACCAATTAAGGGTTAACAAGTTGCAGAGGGCTGTTATTGCACCCTGTTGTTTTAATCCAAGGATTTGATTTTGATACGATGTGGCTCAAGAAAAATGTCACTGGAAAGATAAGGGGAGGTCTTTTCCCAGCTGTGAAACTGTGTCAGCTAAACAAAAGAAGGGTATTATACTCACGTCTGACAGAACAGTGCCATAGAGAAGATAGGCACGCATTGCAACACGCCCGCCGGTCGCCACATCTCCACGCGCTGGTTCCAATCGCTCGTTATCATGACAGCACCTGCCTCGAATATTACCTGGAAAATCATCATCATCAGTCTATTAATGTTCCCACTGCTGGGACACAGGCGTCCTCCAATCTAACCGGATGCAGCGGAATACCAGTATTTTACATTTTACAGCGATTGCCTATCAGACCTCCAAAACCCAGTTTGTCCTGGGTAATACGATTCGCGTAAACGGTCGCAATAGGGATGATGACTGACTAAAGAAATATGATTCTGTTTAGTCCGTCAGTTAGATTATCGAAAAATATTAGATACCTACGTTTTTTTTTGTTTTATCAAATTAATAGAAATTGACGAAGATAAAACGTATCAAAGATCATAAGTCAGGGCTTGTGACGTCACATTTAAGTAAAAAATTAACTCAAATGTGACGCCTCACGAGTTTTTGATCCACTGTATCGTCTTCATTTTTTGTTTACGTGAAAAAAACAATGTGTCCAATATTTTTTGGAAATCTATTTGACGGACTAATAAGATTTTTTTTGTCATCTAGCGATTGTCGCCATGCATCCTTCACACAGCCCATCCATCGTTTCTTTACTGTGGCAGAACTGAACAGTCAAAGAGTAGTTTGTTTTGGAAGCTTTACGGAATTTTCTCAATACATACTCACTTGGCTACAGATAAAGAAACCCTTAGAGATGAGTGTTATGTTATGATAAAAGATCACTTATTGTTTGATCGACTTCGCTGCATGCATTACCCAATACGATGATTAACAACGTATAGTTACATTATACACGATTTTTCATCATTAATTTATCAATCAAAGTACACACATCAAAAAAAGTTTGTGATCGCTAGCATACATGCTGATATAATTTTTTAAATTGCACTTTATCAAGAAAAATTCTTTGTAGTGTGTTTGTTTTTTATTGTTTTATATTTTAAATCTATATTTTTAAATAAAGAATCTAAAAAGAAGAAGAAAATCATAATATAAGATTATATTACCGTAACAAAAAAGATTTCGATTTTTCAAAGTGATCGCAAACTTTTTTTGATGTGTGTAGAGGTATTGCACTTTTGTAAGAAACAGTTTCTTTTTTAAACTACCGATGAAAAATTTCTACGTCTGGAAACTCTGTAATGATGTTCTGAATACGTGATTAGTGCGTAGATGTTCCTTCCGAGCTGTATTGTGTTTCAAGTTGTAACGCCCTGTTCACAACATCTGGTGGCCTACCATGACGTCTTAAAGCAGGATCGTTTTAATCTTGTTCCAGTGTGGGAAAGAGATGGCGCTAGACTTCCTCTATAGCTCCGTCTCTTACCTACACTGGAACAAGATTAAAACGATTGGTAGGCCACCAGGGGATACGTCTTGCGTACGTCAAACGACACGCGCGTCACTTGTTTGTTATGTCACAAATTTTCTATCAGCCGATAGTTTAGTTGGAGTGCGCTTATTACTTACAATATTTCGGTATCGGCTGACAAATCAGTTTTATGGGCTACACGATTACGTTCAAACTGTACTATCGGCAAATTAGAGCTATCATCTGATTTGTCCGAATAAACAATCGACAAGTGAGCGCAACACTAATGTAGCAGTTGGCAATAGTTTGCAGATATAGTGATTAGAACCCGACTAAACTATCGTTCGGTAGAAAGCCTGCTGTCTGTGGGGCAGTGACGTATATAGTTAGTTCTTGTAGGGCCCTGTATTTATTTTTTTTGGAGGCCTTTCGAGTGCGGCGAAGCCAAAAAAGAGGAGAAAATAAATATAAAAAATTGGAGCTTTCTGGACAGTGAAAAGTTTTATTATCATTTTATCTTTTATTAAAAAGAATATTCGAGGTTGTGAGAAGATTTTGTGATTTTTTCCTCATCAGAGGCCCCGTATAGCGATACGGCGCGGCGGTAGCTACGCTACGCTCCTGCTGTGAGGCCTCTAACTCGTAGACATGTGCTAAGCAATTTCTTTCATTTGATTTCCCCACAGTCACACCGCATCCAGCGCGACGCTTGAGCGACTGACTCGTTCGACCCAGTTCAAATCAAATCCCAATCAAATCAAGGCCATTTGAGCATGCGTCACTCACTGATACGTTAATTGTACTATGCAATGAAACCAAACGTTAACCACTTTAAACTTGACGTTATCACGCTGTTCAATTCTAAACCTTAATACTAAGACGAATTTTCAGTGTAACTAGATTGTTTTATGATATTTTCAGTGCGTTTTATGGTTCTGAAATTAATTGGTTTCTTAGAGGTAGGTAGGTAGTTTATAAGTTGAAAATTGTTTTTTCAATTATGTGATAAAAGTTTTATTTGTCGTACTTCCTGGTCTATGTCAGTATGTTACCAAGGAAAAACAATAAAATAGCACATGTAGGAAAAAAGTTTAGTACAGAACTAAATCTGTATGGCACATTGCCTTGGGACCGAAATACGATCAGATTAGATTGGGTTTTTCCATCAGGAATTTCTCAGTAGCAGCCACAGAGTCTGGATTTGAGCCCGGTTGATAGCAATAGGCTTGCCCACTATTACATAGGACTTAAACAAAACTGGCCAAATGTGGGTGTAGGTACTATTAGGTGAGTACATCCCTACCTTACCCTTCGCGGATAACAGGCGTGATGTAATGCTACATCATGATATAAAACGAATTTGTCTTTAATCAAGATAATTATTATCTATCATGCACAAAAGGCCTGCACAAGGCCTACAAAAAGGGCCTGAAAAAAAATGCAATACCCGTGCATGGTGAAAATGTACTGAACATCTGATGCTCATGTGAATTTTTTTTTTATAAGCAACAATTCGTAAAAGGTACGCTTCCATGATGCGCACCCTGCGCATGCACGTGGGGCAGCTCCAACAGTATCCAAACATGATTGCAAGCCGCCTGGACTGTGTTTATGTGGGCCGCTATTCTGTTGTGCAATTACTCATGGAGTGTCACAGCTGTGATCCACCGTTATGTGTTGTGTTGTTTGTTTTTATCAGTGCTTACTAACGTAGTCGTAAGTTTATAGTTTATGTTTTATTTCTAGTTTATGTTTTTGTTTAATAAAGAGAAATTCTTTTCTCTTTATTCTAGTATCTATGACTCGTAAACGGTTAGTAAAACTTATGACTGTACCTATAAAATAGAATAGAAATTCTATTCTATTTCTAGTCAAATAGTAAAATTGATTGATTGTAAATTGTTTCTTGTGAAATTGTCATTGGGCAAAAAGGCAATTACTCAATTTTATGTTTTATTTTTTATTGTAAGTGCTGTACTCTATGGTATCTCTTCTTCTTGTCGGTGGTACATCAAGTAAGATGTGTGTTCTCTTGATTTTATTTTTTTATTAAAGATTCTTATTACCAAACAAATGTGGTAATTTAATGATACCTTTAACCAGTTCGTGTGACCTTCTAGACTCTAGACCTTCTAAACTAACACAAAGGATTTGGATGTAATAGTCTCATAGACTTATTATCATCATCATCATCATTTCAGCCGAAAGACGTCCACTGCTGGACATAGGCCTCCCCCAAGTGTCGCCACATGTCCCGGTCCCGTGCGACTCGCATACAGCAGATCCCAGCAACCTTCTCCAGGTCATCGTTCTACCTAGTAGGAGGCCTTCCAACGCAACGTCTTCCGGTGTGCAATAAATTCAAATTAATTAAGAAAATTCGATGATTTTTTTAAGTCTTAAAAAACTTGCGTAGCAGGGACTGGTCGCTAGCATTTGATAATGTCAAAATGAACCTACCTTCAAAATCCTAAATCCTTATCCTAATCCTCCCAAATCTTACCTTCATAACGAGACAGAAGTAGAAGGCTATGGTTGCCGCGCTGACGTTGCTCAGACTGTCCACATTGCGCAGCAAGCCCAGCGGAAGAACGCAGACCAGAGACACCATCACCATTATTGATGTTCTAAAGCAGAGAGGACAGAAAATGATTATTACTTTTTTAATCTTCGAAAGGTTAGGCAAAAATGTATGTATTCTACACAAACATTTCATCAGTTAGGTTTAAGTCCCATGTAATAGGGGGCGAGCCTATTGCCATTAACCGGGCCCAAATCCAGAGTCGCTACTGAGAAATACCTAATGAAAAAAAACAATTACACTGCCTGGCCTGGGAATCAAACCCAAGAGCCTATGCTCAACAATCGCACGAACGAACGACGAACGGCGCGTCCGTCGTCGACGAATATTTTTGTATAATGTATGCACATTATACAAAAATACCACTTTTTTAAGATAATAAGACTTATTTATAATTACCAAGACACAACTTAATATTGCAAGAGCCAAGTTTAATTCCAAAGATTTCTATATTGGCATTTTTGGCTTAACACAAGACAAAACATAACGAAGTAGTCTATGGTTAGTATCTTTCTAAGACCAGTAGCCAGTCTACTTGCTAGATTGACCATGATCATAGACTTTTTATTATCATTTAGAACTGACTTTGTTCATGATATAGTCTAGAACTGTTGCGTAATGTGCACAAGTGTAAAGTTACACTTCATTAACTCTATTATCTTTCACAGTTAATTCAACCTTTACAATGTTATAACATCTTAATATTTGGTTAGATAATGCTGACAATTAATTATGAACAAAGAAATAATTAGGTAAGTACTGAAAGAAAATGTGTTTTTCTAAATATTCTAAAAATCATGTGTCAATATGTTCGGACACAATAATAATAAATGTTGTAAATGTGTATGGTTGATTGCAGCTAGAAAAATGGGATAGATAGTTTTGGACCCATCAGGAGCAGGTCGCTAGTTTATATAAAAATAGTGGATCTTTACTCTACCTACTGCACTTTTTCCAGCTCTACTTCTCTGAATTATTTTAATCACAGCATGACAAAGCATCAGTTAGGTAAACTGAGCTCTAGCTGGCTTAGAATATTCCACTGCAGTCACAGTTTCACATTTTACCTCTGTGACAGCAGCAGACCAATAGTAACCTTATTGTAATAAATATTAAGATCATTGTGATTTAGACAGTGATCTAATATCAGAGGTTAAATAACTGTGAAAGGACTGTACATTCAATTACTCCCTTTTTCGGTCATATCATTCCTCACACAATGCATCCATCTTTCCTTTGGTCTTCCTCTCCCTCTCCACTAATCAACATTTATATTCATAACTCGTTTCATTCCTCCTCATAACATGTTCAATTGTCCATACCAAGACAGACAACTTCCTTTTATCTTTTACTGGCGTCTCTTACAAACGTCAATTAATGCACCTCTTTTATAAGCAAAACAATGTGTACCTCTAATTGTCAATAGAACCTCCTTTGTTTCAATGAGTTACTGATGAGATGTCATAATAAAATAGATGAATAATTACCTCAATATATCACTCTGGTTAATGTTGAACATTTTAGCAACAATCTGTGGTCCTAGGTCTCCGACCACAACAAAATATGCTATGCAGGTTCCCATCAAGAAGCCAATGATACCAACTTCAACGGCAAACTTGCCAGCTTGGCCAAATACATGATGAGCTAAAACGAAAAAAAAACAGCAGTTTGAATTTGGAACTAAGTATATCAAGATGTTTTGTATAGTGGCCAAAAGTGGACAGTTATGATAAAAAATATACTTTACCTAGAAATTCAAAATTTCTTCTCCGTGCAAGTAGGGCAGATTTTAAAATGAAATGACAGCATAGTCTTGAGATGAGGCCCATAAATAATAAAATAAGAGTAGCAAGAAACACACCACACTGAAAAATAATATTTTAATTGCATTATATTGTACATTTAATATGGTACCTACTATCTATTGAGATATGTTTTTTCTAGTAGCTATTGGAAGTCTGGAATCATCAAGGCTAGGCATACTTCCAACACAATTTTAAATGTAAACTTGAGCCTTATTTTGAGTGTTATTAATACGGAGACTTACAAGCATTAAATACAAAAATGAGAGGTCTGTAGTCTTAATAACTAGCTTCGAAAATCTTACCAGTTATTTTTTAATAAACCTAGAGAACTTACTTGTTGAAAACAAAAGGGCATAGCCAATATCCCGACACCAATGATGCTGTTAGCTAGCGTGATAGACTGGCCTGTAGTACCCATTTTTATAGTTTTATTTATATTTTTTTCACCCGACAAGCGTCCCTAAACACAGGAATACTTATTATAAAACCACATACTGCTACACGTACTGTTTTGAACTGTTTTCAGGTTTCTGTCAATAGTATCAATTTCCATTTGACAGATTGTTGTTTGTTTTGTTGACGTGACTGACGTTGACGTTTTCAGTTTTTTTTAATTAGTTCCTGACGGAACAGGCTAAGGTCTGAGACCATGCTGCCTAGTCATCAGTTTTAGACGTTTTCTGTTTGTTTATTGATGGTATAATGTACGTTCGGCACAATAGTCTCAACTCTCAACAAAATGCACGGAAAGTACCTACGCCGTAGGTACTTTCCGTGCATCATTTTGTTTTAATTAATTTCTTGTCTCTGGCGAATCATGAAGTATTGTAATAAAATAAAGAGATTTTATGCCAGAGGAATACGCTATAGAAATGGCATAGCTCGGAGCACCCCTCTTCCAAAGTACAGACGCCAGTTCATCAAGCCACTGCAATCTTCAATCTAACTTCTCTATTAGATTTTGACTATTGTTATAGCGGTTGTGGTTCCAGGTTGATTTGGAAAATTTGACAGTTTCGCGTAGCTAGATATGCTAGCGTCTATAGGTACTGGCCATTTGACCATACACGCTATATTTGTGTCTAACTCGCCTCCGGCAAAAATGTTCGGCGTTTCGCTCCTTGCTTTCTCTATAGCTTATTCCTCTGTTTTAAGTAGAAGTCGCGCTGACGTGTCGTCAAGATTACCTCTCGAAATTAAAATTACGATATACAGTCTTGAAATGTTACTATTAACATTTCAAGACTGTATATAAAAGTAGTAGTATAAAGTTGTGGAAAAATTGGACGTCTTTTTTAATTTCTATAAATTAAAAAAGACGTCCAATTTTTCCACAACTTTCTTATCTATTAAAAATCCAATAACGAACAGCTATTTTTTCCCATTTGTCACTAGGTCCTGGCGGCAAATAGGAACGAAAAGAGTAGGTAGTAGGTCCAATTGCCACCCCAGGAAACGCCACCGTATTAAAAAGATAATACCATTAGTCTCCAATTGGAGCGTCGCTCGACGGTGGTGGTGGCAACTGGAAATGACATTTTTACCTTAGTCTAAGGTGTGCGTTACCCCAGCCAGATGTTGTCGAAAATGGTCATTTGAATCTTATAGATAATTAGTTTTACGGCTTCTATAATTGTTGCGCACATTTTTAAATTTGTTGCGCTTATAGTTTTTTAATTATTTCACAAAAACATTTCCTGCTGGGGTAACGTTACCCCAGCCAGACCTTTTTCTTTCTAATGGGAATATTTAAATAAATACTAGCTATAAAATTAGTTGTCTAGTTGAAGTAAATGTTGTGCCTTATTTTGTATTTGTTCTTTCATCGGTTGCGAAGTTATTCGAGATTTTGCTGAGGTAACGTTTTTGGTTTTGCTAGATCGACACATCGAACGACATGTTATATAGGTGATTTTTGATAAGTTTGTGCAACTGGAAGATAATAATAATGTTTTCATAGTACAGATATTATTGTGTATTTAACAGTGTACGCGTCTGTACCGAAATTGTAAGGTGTATTATACTAAACATTTCAAAAGATAGTATAATGTTCTGCGTTTTCGCTTTTTCGTAACCACCTAAACTTGGTCGGGTTACCACGGTCATTCACTTCCTAATGACTTTAATCGTATTATCTCATTAATTATCCAATGTACTGAGCTGAAATTTTACCGATATACAACTGAACTAAGAAAGCATCAAGACCGTGCTCGTGAAGAACTGATTATCATCATAACTTGTTAAATACTTACAGGATACTAATGAAACTTCACATACATTTGAAGGCAGTTACAAGCTTCCAAATAATGTTTAAAGTAAGTCTTTAGACCTCTTATTGAGAGTGCTGGGACTAATTGAAGTGTTTTTCTATTTAATAAAATAACCTTTAAGCTATGTATTATTTTGGTTTTTTTATTGCAGAACAAATTAAATCTAATTCCTAAGAAGTCTTGTACAAAATATGATAAGAATCCGCTTAACCATTTCAAAGATCTAGCAAAACCAAAAACGTTACCCCAGCAAAATCTCGAATAACTTCGCAACCGAAGACAGAACAAATACTAAATAAGGCACAACATTTACTTCATCTAGACAACTAATTTTATAGCTAGTATTTATTTAAATATTCCCATTAGAAAGAAAAAGGTCTGGCTGGGGTAACGTTACCCCAGCAGGAAATGTTTTTGTGAAATAATTAAAAAACTATAAGCGCAACAAATTTAAAAATGTGCGCAACAATTACAGAAGCCGCAAAACTAATTATCTATAAGATTCAAATGTCCATTTTCGACAACATCTGGCTGGGGTAACGCACACTAGTCTAAGACCCATGTAGAAGACACATTCAGACTTCAAGCTGCTGCAGAGATATTCCTGATGGAAAAACCCAATAACATTGCTATGCCCGGGAATCGAACCCACGACCTCAGGCTCATGTAGTAAGTAGTTACAGCTCGTGACCTAGCTGCGCTAGTAGAGGGTAGGTAGGTACTGTAGGCTTTAAAGTGTACTTTACTTGATTAAGCAGCAAGCACCAGGGTAGCCCGCCAAATCCAAATTTTCTTACGTTTTTTGCAATTTGCAGGTCAGTGTCAGGCTGTATGTTGAACAAAATATGATTCGCAGCTGTAACACGTATGTATTTACAGCATTATAATCATCAATACAACCCTCTAAGTTCATTTAATCCCAAATGAATGACAATTTCATGAAAAATGCAAAAACACGTAGGAAAATTTGACTTTAGCGGGCTACCTTGGTGCATTCTCATGGGATACCTAAGTTTATGGCACTTTCGCTTACTTAAGTAGGGTAGGGTAGGGTAAAGGGTAACTTTACTCAACAAAATAAAACTCATAAATCCAGATAGGTACGTTACATTTTAATGTTAGTGATTTCACTATCGTATTCTTTGGTACTTTCGGACAGTATTCGAAGTCTCCATGTAAATATAAATTGTTACTTTTAATCGAATTCTGCCCTAAGTTGCGTGCTCACATAAATATTGATAAAATAGGTACGAGTGTTGACTATATTAACTCTAGGTGGGCTTTTCTTTGGCTAACCCTAAAACCCACTTAATTCTTAATAAAAATACAATTTATTAAATGATTATCATACATAAATACATAAAGTGACAGTACACAAGGTGGGTCAATCTTGAAACCCTATTGCAAAAAGAAAAACCTTTTTAAAAACCAATTTTACCCGAAACAAGAATTCCTGGTGCAGTTTGGTGGCACCGAGGTGGCATCATTTAAATAAAATACACAATTATTATGATTTACTTATATGTTCTAAAACTTTTAGATATTTGTGCTGTTTTCTCAAAATGAAAAAATCCTCCATGAAAAGCGAGCAACAAGAATGACCTATTCATGTAAATAATAAAGTAAGTGATGAATAAACATGATATTTTCTCATTCATTTCGGTTCTAGTTAGGTAAACGCGTCTTTGTGTGCTAGAACACAACCTTCCAACAATTCCATATTCATTATAATAATAAAGAACACCTAAATAAATAATAATTAGTACAGATTTGTATAAATTGCGAAAACCTTTCGAATGTTCTGCCCTACAGCAGACTTAAAATAACAAACTGAGAGAAGGCATTTATAATTATCGTATTTTATTTATTATTATTTTAGTGTCTCGTCACTTGTACAGTCGCCAGCACATCAAGTTAACACAAAACGTCAAATTTCTCCAAATGATTTCAAACCATAAAATGTAATGTAATGTAAAATGAAGGTTCAGTTCAAAATCGAACATATACCCTGGCGACTAGCGACTGTACCTCCACAAAGAAAGTTAGGTAGGTAAGAAAAAACAAACAAGCAAAGAAACTTCTCAAACTAACTCTACTCTTGTTTCTTCTTTCTACTTCTCTAACTTCTTTCAAACTTTTCGCAATTTAAACAAAGACGACCTTCTAAAAAAAATAGCTACAATTTGGTTCAAACATTTTAAATGACACACATTCTTAATTTACATAAAATACGTTTCCAATACATAAATAGAAGTTCTCAAACGATACTTCTTTTAATTAAAAACATTATCTTTCTTTTTTCCCATTGTAGGGTAAAAAAGAATAACAACAAAATGGCACTGACACAAAACGATACAATAAAAAACAATTTGGTATAAAACATCCCTATATTTTCTTTTGTGACGTTCGTTAGTGGATTCTTAAATTGAACTAGCTGTATCTATTCTTTCCATGGTCTGAATAGAATACTAAATTGTATTGATTAAAAACAAGGAGCTCGTGGCTAAATTTTCAGGATAAGCCGCGCTTGCCTAGGTTGGTCTGTGGATGGGTGACCACCCATAACATACCGAGTTTCCTCCGTGCCTCGGAAAAAACGTTAGGCCGTATATCCCGGCTGTCAATTGTAGATCTTTGACAGTCGTTACAAGTAGTCAGTGGCCCGAAACGGAGGAAGGAGCATCGTATTACCCAGTTCCAGTGGGTTGTGTGGAGGTCAGATATCCAGTCGCTACATGTAAAATACTGGTATTCAGCTGCATGCGGTTGGACTGGCAGCCGACCCCGAAAAAGTTGGGAAAAGGCTATTAGGCAGATGATGGTCATAGATAAAAAATTGGACAAGTACCTACGTATAAAAGCTAATTAGTTGAAATAAGGCAGGTATACAACAACACTTCTAAAACCATAAAAGGAAATAGGCCGTAAATAAACTTGCAACGACATTTTAATGGTTTCAGTGAAACGTTGCGATAACTTTCTAACAACTTTTCTATTGCAAAATCGTAACAAAATTACGACCATTTTCCATACATTTGTGTATCCAATGCCCTTGTATGGCTTACATACTATTCCAACACAATAATGGGCCCGCAGCTAGGGTTACCATCTGTTCGAATTTGTCCTGACAAATATAGCTTTTTGGCCACCACTTAGTATCGTCCTTTGTTCAGACTTTTCAACATCAGAAAATTAAGAAAGTTATTTTAAATTAAACATAAAATTCAAAGTAAAATGTCCGGATGTTTCTGTAAATGTCCGTCTATTCGGTTTATTTTCAGACTACTTATTCGAATTTCAAACGAATGGTAACCCTAGCAACAGCCGCTGCGGCCGCACACGCATCGAACCGTGACGTCACACGCGTCACAGATTTTACGCGCGCACTCAATGATCCGAGCGAGGCAATTTCCTTTTGTTCACGTGCAGGCTACGTATACGTACTCGTATAATTAACGACTGAAATAGAACGAGTTAATACTATTGTCTGAAAGTCATTAGAAACTCGTTGGACTCGTTTTGGACAAGTACCTACCTATGACGACATCTGTCTTCTTTCTCGTAAGCTATAGAAATAGAAGGTCCGGGTGTGAATCAAGTTTTTACATTGTCAATGTAGAAAAGTTCCTATAATTATTTTACTGTAGGGAGTTATTATTTTGAATTATTCATAATTTGATCCCATGTTTTTTTTTAAATGAACGCGACAGTCCCTAAAATTTGATTTCTAATAAAAAGACTCCATAGAAAAGTTCACTTGAGTGAGATTCAAATTCTTGGTCGTTTCGTTATTTGACGGTTGACCCACAAACGAACGTTACAAAGGAAGCATTTCGGTTAAAACGTAATTAAAATCCAATAAAGAACTACTAAGGTTACATACGAATAAATAACGAATGATGACTTAAAACGAATCATAAATATAGCCGATTAGATATCGCATTCAAGCCAGTTTTAAAAACAATATAATTCTACTCAATCATAAAATAAAAATAATATTATGATTAATACACATATTTTACTTACCTACTATAATTAATCATAATCTTTCATCCAACGAAATTAAATGGCACGCTCATTCTAGACAGGAATGCTAAATAAAGTGTGTGGTTAACGGTTGCCGATATTTTATGGGCTTATGATAATAATTCAAATTTTGATGATTATTCTGGAAAATGTATTTAGTTATTCGATAGCCTCGGCGTTTATCCTTGCAATAAAGTTATTTGCACGTCTGTAGGTCTCTTAAATTCAAAGATATTAGCATTTTATTAAACATATCCTAGATCAGTCGTATAAAAAAACAAAATGGCTACCATTCGCGGGGTTTTGGGTTAAGAATATTATTATAAACGTAAAGTATCGGTAGCCAGTGGCGTGCAGCGGTATTCCACGAAGGGTAGGCCACGAAATAATGATAGCAAAAAAAAATTCGTCTGCGCCATCTTGATTTTCGAAAACGACACCCATGAAGAAAAAACTGAAAATTTTCGTCGGCGCCATTTTGGATATTTATTTTGACCTCATTTTCATTATCAGCGACCCCAAAAACCACGATAATGACACCCATGAAGAAAAAACTGAAAATTTTCGTCGGCGCCATTTTGGATTTTCATTTTGACCTCATTTTCATTATCAGCGACCCCAAAAACCTCGAAAACGACACCTATGAAGAAAACCCTGAAAATTTTCATCGGCGCCATCTTGGATTTTCATTTTGACCTCATTTTTATCATCAGTGACCACAAAAACCACGAAAATGACACCCATGAAGAAAAAACTGAAAATTTTCGTCGGCGCCATCTTGGATTTTCATTTTGACCTCATTTTCATCATCAGCGACCACAAAACCACGAAAATGGCACCCATGAAGAAAAAACTGAAAATTTTCGTCGGCGCCATCTTGGATTTTCTTTTTGACCTCATTTTCATCATCAGCGGCCACAAAAACCACGAAAATGACACCCATGATGAAAAAACTGAAAATTTTCGTTGGCGCCATCTTGGATTTTCATTTTGACCTCATTTTCATTATCAGCTACCCCAGAAACCTCGAAAACGACACCCATGAAGAAAAAATTGAAAATTTTCATCGGCGCTATCTTGGATTTTCATTTTGACCTCATTTTCATCATCAGCGGCCACAAAAACCACGAAAATGACACCCATGAAAAAAAAACTGAAAATTTTCATCGGCGCCATCTTGGATTTTCATTTTGACCTCTTTTTCATTATAACCAACTCAAAAACCACGAAAACGACACCCATGAAGAAAAATATAATATCAATAATATTATTAATTATTATAATAATAATACGCGCCAATAACCCCCAGGAATCATTATTTTAATCAACATACACCGTGCTGGGTGTATGTTGATGGCCTGCAAATTGCAAAAAACCTAAGGAAATTTAAATTACGCGGGCTAAAGAACATTCACCTTGAATCCTGGCCTTGTGTTGTAGCAGCCAATCATAGCCCAGCTACACTCGCAGGAGTTACCGCCCAAAAATGGCTGCAATCTATACATGTGTGCAGTTCATACACACGAAAATATGCACCAATTTGCCGCTGTGTGCGTAAATTTATCAATGGGTTGAAGGCCAGCAGACTATTTGCCTATAAGATGCGTCGGGCGGGTGAGCGTCGAGCTTCGTAGCAACTTCCAGTACAGTGTTGGTTACGTAACACGGGCGCGAAAAATTGCTCTAAGTATTCTAACAGGAGTTTGAACTTTTTTTTAATATTTTGTACAAAGTGTTATTTTATTACATAGTTCATTAGTTATAATAATTGCCCCAGTTGCTAGGGTAGGCTTTGTCTAATTGCCTCTTCGTAGCGCACGCCCATGTCGGTAGCCGTTATCCAAACATAATATATTGTATAATTTAGATTTAATATTAAAACTAAGATAAATAACATTTTAAAATGCAGTACAATTATTATCTTTGGGATAATCACTTTGATTTTTAATGGCAAGTCACATTGCATTAAATGTTTTTTTTTTTCTAATGAATCTTGAAAAAAAAGGAATCTGCCCATCAGGTAATACAGAATACGTAAAATGTAAGTATGTATTAATTTATTAATTTTACATATTAAATTCTTAAATAGGTACATTTGATAAATAAAAACATATCATTATTTTGCAATATTTCACTATTGTACAATGGACGTTTCACGAAAATATCAGTAGTTAGATTTTAATTATTACCGATTGTCAACTAGAGATAATATTGTCGTATTTTGTTTAAATTATGTTATACGACTAATACGACCGCGACGTAACTAAATAATAAATCAATGGGCAGATTCCTTACTGTTAAAAATATTTCTATTCTTAAATAAGAGACAACTATATTTTATCTTAGAACTACGTGAATACTACGTGTATTTATTTGATACTAAATTATCAACTACTAATTAAAATAAACTAATTATTTTAATTAAATATAGTGATGTCATATCGTAAAGGTCGTCACTCATCAATGTCGTCGTCGTATTATTAATAATGTCGAAGTCTTTTAATAGTAAAGAGACATCAAGAGATCACTGCATCATCTTGTAATAATTAATTTACCCATAGAACTAATTAAAAAAAAAAAAAAACTATCTTTTTCAAGACCTACCTATCTACTCTAACTTAATTTTAGGTACAGCCAAATCACAATTCGTTTAACTAATGTCAGTAAGACTACAAATTTTCTGACAATTTGGTAATGTTTAAGGCGTTTGGAGATCTGTTATAGTTTTCCTTATTTGCCAATTTGTAAATGGGAGATGTTTGGAAAGAGAATACTTGTGATTCTTTAATATTAAGATCATGTAGTGAATAACCATGGAGTTTTATGATGCAAGCGAATAATTCCTATTTTTCCTGCTTCCCAACATTTAGCAGAATATTATACTTATTCTGCGTTCACGTACTTTGTTGGTAGGGTGGCAACTGGCATGTATGACTTACTAAAAATAGCAACTTAAAGTTCTCACGGGCTAACTGTTATTGTAATAAGTGAAGGGTATTGCGTAATAATACCGGTTTGCTTTGTTTACGGTGACAGATCAATAATTACAAGACCAGAATAGGTACAGTTCGGACAGTTCTAGAACACTGACCGTGAATGAACAATGATTTGAAGCGACGCGCGAGGACGAACTCGCTACATTACCTACTCTATACAATACAATTATAACAATTATACCAAATTATTGAATGAGATGAGACATACTTGAAACGACAGCAAAAACAAATGAGTGACGACCTTCAAAGTAAACCAGTACCAGACATAGCTTCAAATATTTTGGGGTTTATTGAATAATTCCGTCTTAACTTTTTTATTTGGTTTGAGGGTTTATGTAAGTATAATATACCCCAAGCCTTAAAAACTGCAAGATTATTTTTTTTTTTTGTAAATATCATCGCGCAGGTCAACCTAGGAGGTTGTCGTCTGCTTAACCGGTCTATGGGTGCATTGAATGGAAAGCCTCCAGCCAGTGCCCAAAATTACGTTTACACTGACGTTGCTTAAATACATCGCAACTTTACATATTTGAGTTTCAAAGCTATGACTTTGACTGGCATCGATATAAGAGCTTATTCATCACGCGAAACACCTCTAATAATGATTAAGGATGATACATAAATAGTGAACATTATGATTTAATGATTAAAATACACATTGGGTGCTAAATACTGGTGTAATAATTTATAATGCACCTAATAGGGCAAGCGCAAAGCGGGGCGGGCAGCAACGTAACTATTGTAATATGTTTTTACTTATAAAGAAAACAATAAAGTTTCATTCAAATCGTCTAGCTTTTCTAGCTTTAAACCTTGTAAGTATAGCAATAAGTCTTATTTTCACTTGTACTGTCGTAATTTTTTTTTTTTGGAGATTAGCTTTTCCCTTCGCAGGCCAAAATGTTCAAATAGTTTGCTTTACAAAAATGAACTATTATAATATAAGCAATACGAGATGTATAATGTAGCTCAAAACCTACTATCTAAATGCTACAAAAATAGTAATTTATTTAAAAATATTTTTTATTCCTTCTGCCAATATTATACTCTCACACTTGATATCTGTATCGGTAAAGAAAGCAGCCTATTTACAAAGAAAGCTGCAACATAATTGGCGTTGGATCTATTACATGCCATATTGTGAGACCGAAATCATTCTCTTCAGTAGGATTCTGTACAAAAATAGTAGATATTTATGTAGAAAAAAACTAGATAAATTTTACGCACTTACGACGACTATGAAAAAATAAAATGTAACACAAATAAGCTTAGGAGGGAGTCAGCCTGTTTACATCATAGAGTGGGTGTTTTCGTTACAAAATACGTTGCGCACGTGACGATGAATCCAGCGTCTCCACACGTGCACTACCTCTTTTGGTGGTGTATTTGTGTATTAATAACATTTTTTATGTCGCAAACGGTTGTCTTTTGTTAACATTATGTTTGTAGCCCGCCCCAGCAGCAATGTGTTGTTACCCTTATCTCGCTTCAACATCTTATGAACATAATTATGATCCATAATAAATTATTTGAATTTGAATTCGCTTACCGAACCAACTTACTACGTGATTGATACATATCGACGTGGGATTGGCTTGAGCAGATCAAAAAGAGCTTTATGTCCGTGCAGTACGAGTAAACGAGAAAAAGACGTCATTCGCCTTGTTCTGGTTTGGACGACGTGATTTAACGCCGCGTTTAACTAAATGCAACAAAATGTGATCCGTTCAAACTGATTACGCGTCAATAGGTGTGGTCACTCAAAGATCCTTTTACTTATCTTTTTCAGTGGTCAACAGTTCCAAGATGTCCTCAGTAGACTTATTCTCATTCTTGAAGGTATCCAGCTGTTTTTTGGGTACTGATCCGTTTATGAACATTTCAATATTTGTCCTCAGACGCTTGACTGGCGGAAGAGTATCGTCTTTGCAAGGAATCAGATCCATTGCCTCCAAAGCCTCGATGAGAATCTCATCTATCAGCCGTTTGTTGAAACCTGTTACAGAAAAATATGTTAGACGTGTTCTGGTATGTACAGTCGACAAAGTTCGCGGTTAGCCACGTTTTTTTTTAATATTTTTCTTAAATTCGTAGGCGTGAAAGTGGTCTACCGCCAACTTCGTCGAGTGTATCTTATGAGCTTATTTACAAAGCTTAGTAAATATTATAGTTCGAAATTCGAATAGATAAGAATCGAGTCCAGCCACCACCGCTACCAAAACCGAAAGCCAATGAGAACGAAGTCTTAAAGAGGTATAATTAAACATTAAATTCCGCTCCCCGATAACATTTACCCGCCGACACCGACCAACACCAAAAAATTAACAACACAATGGGAAATGAACTCACTCACGAAATTATTACTCATAATGGTAACCGTCGGAAACCCGTCAATCGTCATACAACGACGGGCTTGTTCGCTAGAATAAAAACTATGATGAGACAAGCTATGCAATGGACATCGTGCTAAGTCTGCACTTCACATAAGCACACACACTCCGCGCATGTCGCAACCCAGTGAATAAATATAGTGCTTTGTAATGTATGTTTGTTCGATTTTGTACTTGCATTTTCAATGACGGCGCGCTTGTTATCACGACCTTGTTACTACGATTATACTCAATGACCTATGATGATGCGAACTGAATGGAAACGCGTTGATGTCTTATGTACCAGACAATATTATTAAAAGTCAAACATTAGATTTTTTCAACATTTTGCCAGTCTGAAAATGACTATGAACTGTGCACGTTTCCGCTATGGACTCCCGTTATTGGCAGACACACACTAAGCAATGTACTCCACACTAAATAAAAAAAAAACAGTGCCATTATGAGTGTAGTGTAAACAAACTCGTATTAAATAAAAGTTTACGCACCTAAGTATTTGAGTTTCTCTTCGGTAGCAATCATCGTAAGGAGAAGGGCCAAGAGGAACCTCATGCGAGACAGAGACATCACCGACTCCACTTCTATCTCTTCGTCGCCTTTCTTGGACCTTTTCCTTTTACTTGCACCAGGTCCTTCTGAGCAAGTCTTCTCATGCACGTCAAGCTCAGCTTTGCGCTTTAAGAAAGTTTCGCAGTAAGCGCATTTGTATGGGTTCTCCCTACCATGAATTTTACTCATGTGCGTTTTCATGTGTGGCAATTGAGAGAAGGACATCGGACACATGGCACAGGTGAAAGGCTTCTCGCCTGTATGGCGTCTGATATGCAACATGAGAGCGTTTGAATGCGAAAACAATCGTTTGCATATGCGGCAAGGGTACGGCCTGGCTCCGGTGTGCGCGCGCCTGTGGACATTCAGCTGAGTGGACTGAGTGAACCGCTGCCCACACTCAGGACACACATGTGGACGCTCCTTCTCATGCGTGCGCATATGCTCAGTCAGATGACCCTTCAATTGCTTCTTGCAAATTGGACACACAATTCTATGTTCACCATGGCATACTTCAACATGCCGCTTCAGGGAGTTTGGCCTTAAAAATTCTTTCCCACAATACTGACAAATAAAATCTTTGATTTTCAAATGGCTCTTAACATGCAAGTAGAGGAGATTGCGGCAGCGGTAAGTCATACTGCACAGTGTGCACTGATGGCGACCTTTGACCATGTGTTTCTTCTCATGCTGCATCAACAACATGTGGTAGGCAAAAACTTTGGTACAGTAAAGGCATTTGAATGTGCTCTCATTCTCTGTATGCGTGTCTAAATGTTTCCTCAAGTTTTCCTTCACAAGAAATGGTTTTTCACAGAAATTGCAAATATAAAGCTCTGCATCTTCTATAATTGACTTGTGTTCATGCTCAACATGAACTTGCAAATTATACTTGTTCCTGAACCGTTCCGGACAACTTCGACATTGATATGGCTTTAAACCCTTATGCTGATACATGTGTCTACGTAAGGATTGTTTCCTGTTAAATGTTCTTTTGCAATGATCACACTCATAGTTCTCTAGTTTTAGTACAACACCATTTTTCAGTGTGATATGTCTTGGTCTTTGCTGTTTTTTGCCTAGCGGCAACTTTTTTTTCTTATTTTTAGCAGATTTGTCATTTGAGTCATCAGAATTGCTTTCATCATCAGTTTCTTCTTCACAGTTTGTAGATATAGTATCAGATAAGTTAACTACATTATCAGCGGTATTTTGACTTTTGTTATTTTGGTCTGTTATTTGAATATCATTGTTATTGTCTACACCAATTCTTGAACCTGGAACTTTATTGACCTCCATGGAAGATGTCTCTTTGGGAGGGGCATTATCAGTGTTTGTGGTATTCTTGTGGCCACCAATCATCAGTTCACTCTTCAGAATACTATCAACAAGTTTTATATTACACTTTTTCTTTTTTTTCAGGTGCCCATTTTTTGACATATTTGGCAGATTGCTTTCTTGCTGTTTTCTCTTACATCCATTTTGCTCATCATTTGGTTTTGGTTGGTTTTCCTTAACAGGTGCAGAGTTAGACAAAGTGGTTTCTTGCTTAGGAATATGATTAACTTTCACAGGTTGTTCAGAAATAAATCTGTTTCTAAGCCTATGTC
The DNA here is from genome assembly GCA_941918905.2 of Xestia sexstrigata. Classification (NCBI taxonomy): domain Eukaryota; kingdom Metazoa; phylum Arthropoda; class Insecta; order Lepidoptera; family Noctuidae; genus Xestia; species Xestia sexstrigata. Next base: position 6,073,631 of record OW799217.2, on the reverse strand, counting down.
CATTTTTCAATAAAAATTGGACTTTTTGATCCGGTGTCATGATTGGGCGGGGACATGGTCGTTTCTTGGGACCTGTTGACGATTTTTTTGTTTTATCTCCCGTTTTCTTCTTCTTTGTAGATGCACTTTTGGGTGCCTTTAATCTACTCTTTACGTTAGCCATGATTGTATGTCTTATTAGTAAGCTGTACTATTACTGATTACAGCATGAAGCGATAGAGACCCACCACCATCAAAAGGAGTTAGTAAAACGTCTTTGCGTTGCGCAGGTGAAGTTCTAAGAGCGCGATTCGACTCGCCGTACTTACATGCAGTGTAACATTATTAGCATTTCAATAATCACCTCTAACATTACGCAGCGTGTAGATAACAGCTTGTTTGCACAACGATGCTCTACTAATGTGTGAAGGACGAGCCTTTTGTCTTAAAACAACTAGAACATCGCCCATTACCTTGTTTTGAATAATATACACCAATCCATTGTATTGCGTTTGCACGAATCACTGTAGTCATAATCACGTCATCACAATTGAGAAACTATGTACATATTATGTATTTATTTTCGTTCAGGTTAACAAAACACTGCAATTCAAGTAAATAAACGATACGAAAATGACGGAACAAAATATTTCGACTCCTCGTCCAATCATCTATTATATGTGGTACGTGCGAGCGAGACGATCACGAAAGATGTAAGTTCTGTCAAAGTTAAAGCGACGCTAGCGACATCTAGATTTAAATTAGACATCGAACCTCATCATGCGTTTATTTATTTCCAGTTTTAGACATTCACTGCAAAATACGATTAAGATCTTCAGTTTTCTCTTTGTAGTTCATAATGTAATTGAATAGATCATGAAATATCCAAAAATTTCCATTATTTTAAGTTTTTGTGATCTACAGTAACGTCATCTCTCGACAAAGTCTTGTAGATTTAGAATAATGATCCCAGTAAAGCTGTGTCCGCACTGGTAGAAATATGTAAACTTATTAGAAAAGTTATCTTCACAGAGCATCTCTAAATACGGGGGTTATCTTTGCAACAATACGTTGCGCCACGCCCGACGCCCGGGCTAGGTTGAACAGAAAAAATATTTTGTTTAGTTTAGCGTCCAATCACGGATCAGATTATTTATAGACGAGGACCGAGGTGAGACTGCGCATTATTGAATCATTTATGGCGCAGAGGATCATCACGGACCTTGGCATGAATGAAAATATTTCCTTTACCACCTTATGTGGGGGTAATAAATACGACTAATAGTGATAGATGCTTCAAACTGATACTATTAAAATTCGTTGCGTGTTCAATCACGCAGATTCCTAGATGACATAGAAAGATTTCTAGGAAGGTATATAAACTGAGTATTATTACCGTCTCACATAACTATTTCCATACAGTTTTCGGAATTGAAATGTGTGACTTCATTTAATATAGAGTAGCATGACCTTCGACGTGAGTACAACGTAAATTAGACCTAGTTATTTGCACTTATATTAAATAATGAAGTGTCAGTCTGCTTCATCCGATTAAAAACTAAGATGAGAATAGCGGTCATTGACCCACCAAAAATAAGCCTGTTCAAGTCTTGAATCGTGATCTTCAACATTTTTTGTAATGAAAAACGATACACATGGTTTATTTGTTTTGGTTCGTACGAAGAGATATTAGGGAAAGGGCAATGACCCCTGGCACCAACTATAGGTAGGTACGCAGCCGTATTTTTCACATTTTGACGTGTAAGAATCTAAAAGATTTTCATTTGATGCGTTGATGTCTTTCCTCAACCAACGCAAACTACTCTTATAAAGACATCAACGGGACATAGTCCTGATTGCCCGAGTAGTAAGTTCTATATAGCTGCGTTCCTACATAAGTAGCCCCCATTATCTTTACATATTTTTGTTAGTTCGAGATAAAAATACTTCAGGCATATAGCATATTTTCTGATAAGATAATGAGGCTGGTAGCATATTCTGAGGTTACGTACCTAGGTAATTAGTTCATTAGATAGAAATTCTTGAATGGAAAACCCAATGTCAATTTGCTCGAGCCGGGAATCAAACCCAGTACCAGCGGGCTTAAAATGGCTGCTTAATCAGAATCATTATAAATCGGTATCGGTTATCACCATATAGACCATTTTAAATTAGTAAATTTTATTTTATTTTATTTCTTCAAAATTGTATTGAAAAACGTCGTTTGATGGACACGTGGACATTTGTTATTGAAGTTTTCGGCTCAATAACAACTCTCGCCTGCGGCTCTAGTGTTAATTCCGCCTCGAATACATTATCAAAGTTTCTCCACTTACATCAAAATGTACTATATTTTAGGGTAGCTCCCCTTACATGTGAAGTGGGGATGTTTTTTTTTTGGTCGTCTAAAAAATATCATCACGAAATATTAAACTTTAAATTGCAAATTTTTGTTCCACTAGTTCCATGTAGTCCCCCCCCCCTCCAAAAGCTAAACTACGGGCTTGAAGAATCTGGAAAAATTCATGATGATAGTGCATTTCATAAACTTTAAAGGAAAATTATAGCGGTTATGATAACTTTATTAGTTTAGCAGTAATAGTCGTTGAACTTGGGTTTTGGATAATTTTGTACCAATTAGAAGAACAACACAATCGTTCTATATTGTGATAACGGGCTACTACGGAACCCTACACTGCGCGTGGCCCGACACGCACTTGGCCGGTTCTTAGGGTTCCGTACCCAAAGGTAGGGGTTTTTCGGGTATTTTCGTGTTTTTTCATTAATACAAAATGCTCTTGCTTTATTCATTAATGAACAATTACAAAGGTTATAATATTGACCAGGCGCTCGACCAAATCTTGAGGGAGGAAGAGACGCGTTTTTGCAAGAATAAGGTGTATTTTCACTTTAAAAATAAATAGTTAAATTAAAATAAAATAAATATTTAAGGGATACATACAACAAACGAGATGTTTTTGCCGTTTTGTCTAATGTTGTATATAATGGTACGCAACCCTTCGTGCGCGAGTCTTACTCGCACTTGGCCAGTTTTTTTTAATTACATTGCATTATTTTAGTCTAGGTACAGCGTGGTTTAATTTAGGTACCTATATTATTTGCATAGTATTATCCGGATAGGTACCTCTTATTATTAGGTAGGCAGGCGCGGTAACGGGTGGGGGGGGGTCAATGGACCAAATACATCATTAGCCAAGCTTGAACTAGTTTGACGGAATTGAAACTAAATATTGTAGTTGTATATCTTGTCATGGGCGTCGCCAGGTGGCAGCTGCCCTTATAGGGTCAGAATTTTTAAAAGTTATAGCTTTTCCTACGTACTTTGTTGTATTTCCTTGTACGTAATAAATTCTGGCGTAAAATGGAATCACTCAAATTAAAATATTGTATAACCCTGCGGAAAAACATTTATCAAAAAAGCTCCTTTTTTACCTCTGGATTGGCACTCCCATTGGATTTTTGCATGGTCGAACGGTATAGACAGAACCTGAAATAAATTAGGAGCAACTTGCCACGAGGCCTATGCAATTATAGCATAATTATCTGAGGCAATGTAAAAAATTTCGAGTTCGCTTCGCTCGCCCTTGCAATCTAGTTTTTCTATACTTAAGTTTGTCTATAAGAGGCCCAGGTAACTTCAGTTGCTCGAAACAATTCTAACCTGTTCAAGGTATGTAAAGTGTTAAAATTTTCGAGCTCGCTTCGCTCGCTCTAGACTACGTTCTCTTGAAATTATCTTAAAGCCGACCAAGGGTACTCCTTGTAGGATCGAAACCATTCTAACCTGTCCAAGGCAAGGTGTCATAAAAATTTCGAGCTCGCTGCGCTCGCTCTTGCAGCCTAACTTCCTCTTGAATGTTGCCTTTGTCTGAGGGTCGATCTAGTAACTCCTGTATGAAGGGTCTAAATAATTATAACCTGCTCAAGGTAGTGTTAAAATTTTCGAGCTCGTTTCGCTCGCTTTTGGAGCCTTCATTTTACTAACCAAAATCTGGCAACCTCCTTGTATCTTGCATAGTCATGGATTTCCGTAAAGTAACGCCTGATTCCATTTATTATCAAAGTTCATCAATTTTTTTTTATGAGTTTTCCCTACGATAGGTAAAATAAAAATAAAATTCCCCTCCCCCCCTAAAGGAAATCCTGTATCCGCGCCTGTAGGTAGGTACCTTATATAGTTCAGTTAGGGCATTTGCTCTTTATTTTTACTGATGCTGGGCAATCATCTAATCATTCTAATGACTCCTCCCGCTCTGGGCGCAGCGGAAGGGACAGACAGACAGAACCCATCCATGTTCCTTCTAGCCCTTTGTGTTCCAGGGCCGCGGTATCTCTTTCGAACAGTCCCGCAACCCTGATTGACTTTTGCTCCTTACTCTAGATTCCTGACGAAAATCATAAAATATTAAACTTCTTTGAACTTTTCAGTGATAGGTACCTACTTAGGTACTTACTTAGTCCAACTGAAAAGTAGGTAGGTACATAAGTATTTATCTTTACCAAAATATTTTCTTCTATCAACAGAGATACCCCCCTCCGAATTGTGCAACATCGGGATGTCATTGTGAGCAAAATGCGCATAATAGCACTTATCCAACCACGGTGCATGTAACGATCGTTTTGTGGCAATCTGGGGGATTACGTAATAATAATATTTCATTATTGTTGTTTACATATAAGTACGGACGCAGTTTTTTTTTAAATGATACGACAATGGAAGGAACCTAATTCATAGAAATTGTTCTGCGCATGTCGGGCCAGGAGAATAGCGTTTTTAGTTTTAAACTTTCATTATTGGAAACGAATTTTCGTTAATTTTCCTTAATGCCATGGCGTTTTTTGGTTGCAGTAAACGTACCTACATCCTACTGTCGTTTCTGCGTGATGAAGGTCCTTCATAATTAAGCCGAGAAACTGTTGAGAATGACTCAAACCTTCAATCAAATTCGCTAGTTACCTACCTAAGTGATAGAATTTCAAAAGTATGCAGAAGCAATCCAATGTAGGTAATAGGGGGCGAGCCTATTGTCACGAATCGATCCTAACGGTTGCTATTAACCAATGGGGTGTCTAAGGCAAAGTAATTCTCAGATGGCGCCACCATACTTGGTCTCAATCTGGTCAGATTAGCTGGTAATCTGGTAGCTTAACCTCATTGGTCAATGAGGTTAAGCTATTTTAAAATATAAAATGACATTACCACATTTTCAACCAATGACGACGTTTGGGTACCAGCAATGCTAGCGCCAATAGTTCCACAGTAAGCCTCCCCATTTCCAAGTGGTGGATAAACCGAATACCACCTTGCCCAAACCCAAGACCACAAGGTCAGTACCGCTACAGTACCGCTTGACGCTAGACCAACAACGAGGCAGTTAAGCTAGTTCTATGGCTCCAAAAAGTCTATCGCACAAGCTGGCCGCGGCTTTCCCTATTGTTCAGTGACAATGGCGCAGTTTGCACCACAGCCACTGCGGTGCCGGCCAGACCGCCACGCTTGCACAATTTGCTGCCAAACAATGACATTGTTGGGACCATGTGTTCGTCCATTCGGGGCATTCGGGAAGCGACTAATTAACGATGTAGTACGATAGGATATTGGCTGTGCCCTTTGTAGATCTGATTATTACCTACTAAACTAACAAGTACTGGGGTATGATTTCTCATACTACCTACTGCCAATCAATTAGTCGCCAAAGAATCAGAGGTTTTTTATTCATAAACGGAGATATTAAATAAACTTAACAAAATGTTTATGGTAAAACAGTCCCAAATCACTTGTATATGCATAATCCTCTTTCTTTATTAAAGCACTGGTCATCAGTGAGATCGTTTCTTCAATTTCTTTAGAGATGAAGAAGTAAGTATGTAAGACGTCAGAGTCAGACTGACGACTGCTTCTGTTATTAATTACATTGAGTTACGAATGTGCAATCGTATGGGCCATCAGTAGGCCTATTTCGTATCTTTCTCATATTCAGTGACTCTCAAGCTTCGGTTGTACACCGAACTTTGATGACAACCGAGAATGTCATAATATTGGTATTACATATCGCACTGAGTGGATATCACTATAAGGTAACTAACAGCCCGGGTACGGTGTAACGTCTTTCACGAAAGTCACTTCAAACTCAGTTGTCATCAATTTGTTGTCCACTATGCATAAATAATCGAAATAATATAAGTATCAATACGAAAGCGTCTGTCAAAATGAGTTACGGTGACTATCAGCCACGATGACAACCAATGACCTCATATTTGATCGCGACTGGTCATACATAATACGAAACTAACCTTTTGACAGTTAATTGATGGACACTGAGCCCAGTTACTATCATTTCGAGCTGTCAATAGAGATACGTAATAGCCCTACAGGTCACCATAGTGGCATATAAGATGCGTTATGGGTGCCACACACATTTGCGACTGTAAGTAGATACGCCGTTTGTCTACAACTGCAATCAGTGGAAGTCTTGAGATAATGGATTAGTTCTCCAGTATCTGATACGATTGATTGATTGTTTCGTCGAGGTCAAGATCCGTTGTGTTTGAGATTGGAGTCCCTTCTGATACTCTCGTTAACAATAGACGGAGCGATGCGGTTGAGAGGATGCATTGCGTTCATAGAGCGCATCACCTAGTTCCAACATACGTTATTGTTATGAACTCAAACTATCGTAGTTTACTGCTAATCATAGGCCTCTCCCAAGCTAAGCTGGGCCGAAACACTTTGTCCTCCTGTCTGGGCTGTCTGACCGGCATCAATCTAGTTCGGGGGCGTCGAATGGTCCAACGCTGCTCTACACACGGTCGCCCATCAGTTCTTGCCAGACTTGGCAAGCCCATTGCCTCTTCAGTTTACCTACTTTACAAACTGTCGGTAATGCTAGAACATAAATTTTGAAATTGTACGTGGACTTGAACCGAAAAGAAGAGCGCTGCAAAACGGGGCAGACTACCTTCCCTAAGGGCTATTTATACGTCATAAAGGATGATTATTATACGCTTATAGATAAATCAACTTTGGCCAATAAAACCTTATTATGTATGGCTTCTAATGTTTGGGTCTTGGGAGTCATGTTTTTAATTTTGCTTTACACAACAATAATCTGATTATTCTTTATTGTTTCAAGTACGATGACGACACTATATTTTATTATTCGCCATGTAAGTTAACGAACTGGGTATCTCAAGGCAAAATTGGATCTACAAAATTTTGAAACGCTACAAAACTCTTTGGTAACGAGCAAAACTTGCTCAAAATTCCCTAGTTAAATGGCAACTTTTCGTTATTTTACGGAAGTTTCTTAAGAAAAACGTAATAATATAACAATGGGCATCGAGAGAGGTTACAAACATTACCAACACATAGAGAATATTTTGGGACAATAGCAGAAGAAACAATAGGCGAGACGAATGTTTGGTGCCTGGCGATTATACTCGGTGATAGTTATCTTTATTGCTCGGTAAATAAGACGTAGTAGTAATTAACATTTGCAACACTCCAAGTAGATATTGGCAAAACTGGACCAGTAAAACCGATACTTAGGTACTAAAATTCCACCACTGAATGCGTCCGAAGCGCCTGCATCTCCGCAGTCGTGTCGGATTACAGTCCCGGATTATGAGACTAAAGGAACAGATAGTTGTCGTAAGGTTTTAAATTCCATTTTAAAGCTAGAATTCACATACAACTGCCTCGTTGGTCTAGTGGTTGCAAGCGCGACTGCCGAGCATGAGGTCCTTAGTTCGATTCCCAGATCGAACAGTGTTATTGGGGATTTTCCATCAGCACCACCACCACGGAGCCACGGAGTCTGATTTTGCAATAGGCTCGCCCCCTGTAACATGGGACTTAATCGCCGGACGCCTCTGTCTATCCCTTTGCGGATTACAAGCATGATATTATGTTCTATCATACAAAAATCAAAACCAGACCGGAAAAGCAAGCTCAAAGGCTGTATTTACAAGACACCTCTATCTCTCTAGATAACGCTACTGTTAAACATTCTAATACCACAGATAAGGTTTCATGCTCTAAGTAAAAGTAGGTATATAATCAACCCAATGGATCCACACAGTGAGGTCGCTCAACTTTGTCAACAATTTTAAACGGCTTCACCCAATTTCTTTTCATAATAACGTCACGCTCTACTTGTGGTGCCGACTGCTTTTGATGTCGTCTTCGATAAAGTTAATAAGATGTTATACTCTGTTGTTGGCACTGTCCAAAGTGGCTAGAATTTGGTTTTGGTCTGGTGGATATGCTTTTTGGTTGAAAGAGACCACTCATTAGTAATTTGATTACGGATCAAAGCCGTGGGGATATTTAATTCCCGCGCTATGGGTTGTCTGCGTCTTGGATAGCATTTTTTCAGCCAGTTTTGTCAGTTTCAGTTTTACGGCAAAATGTGAACTACTATGCTATACCTACCGCCATTTTACACGAACAACTAGGTATTTGAAAATGTGCCCCAAGTTGCCATACCTAGGTACTTAATTCTTGTTTCATGGCATCGCATTTCAGGAAAACTCTGCTGTCTATATTACTTAAATTTACTTGCATAACTACGATCTTCCGTTTTGGCGCAACTCTCATTATGTTTATCTACTTTTTATCATGTTTGTCCTTCCTAATAAGCTCATCACGGAGACATTACGCCTCTTCATTTTCGCTCTAATAAATCGTCCTCTCGCCGTTTACTCAGCAAGCCACCCAGTAATAACCTAGGCAGGTAGGTACCTACATACTATCTAGACACCTGTCGCGAAATCGTCTAGAAGCACGAGTACAATCGACTCAAGCGGGGATTATTTTCCAAAGACTGCACTTCTTATTGTCTTACCTTCTAAGCTTTATTTTACGTTACGGTTTCGCGGCGAGAGGAGGCATTCGCGGTACTTTTTGACAGTTGCATTTTTTTTCGCAAGAAGGCGGATTGAAGAACAGCCTAGTTGAGATTGTGTTTGTTTATTATTGTGAGAAATGGTGAAGTTCTGGTGGATGTTTATATTATTTGCGAAAACTGCGTCGGCTAGTGATAACGAACTTCCATCTGCAGAAGTACAAAAAGGTGATTAGTTGCTGTAATTCTAGAGTTTTCTATACTGTGCCCAGTATTTTTGCTGATCTGCATAACTATTCACAACGCTTCGATTCGGAAAGTCGTATGTCTATGTCAAAAAAAGATAGACATCGACTTTCCGAATCGAAAATCGAATCGAAGCGTAGTGAATAAGGGGCCTGGACGTAGCCAAGTACCAACTCATTTTCATTTATTATTTGTTCGGGTCACCTAGAATTCACCTCGGGTATGTTTTTTTTCATTTAATTTTTGAAAGCTTGATTTTCATATGCATCGTTGCGTTCAAATTCACAACATGCGTTTGCTACAGTGGGCGTATGGCCGCTCTAGGTGAGTTTCGTCTTAAATCATCAAAACTATAAGTCAATATTTTGTCACGGATATCGGCCTTGCGCTGTGCATGTTAGATTTTTGTCGGAAAACCTATTGACAGTGCAGCAGGCAAATTTATACATAGCTGAGGATGTGTGGAATTAGATAAGTTGAGGTACTCTAGGTTTTAGCAGGAGCTCTTATTCTACCTTGGAGTGCAAATGTGGTGCTGCTCCATAAACAATAGGACGGATGCTATCTTGCCCTGATTTAAGCCTGCACACTACAGGCATTGATGGGCGCTAGTGATAACGTCAAACAAATAGCTGAGTTCTGGGCCGACAGATTTCATAGATTTCTATCGACACGCGAAGAAGAAGTACAAGCAACCCCAGGGCATGTGTCAACGTTGGAATAATAAGAAATAAGTTTAAAGACCCTTCGCAATGTTGAGAGACTGATTAATAGAAAAGAAAAACATTGGCAGAATAATAGGTCTCTTGAAGTAGATCAAATCGCAGACAAACAAGATCAAATCGAACAAACCTGAATGTGCTGAGGCTTTGAATTTTTCCACTGAAAGTGAGGAATGCAAAACAAAGACAGGTAGGACAGGCAGACGAAACGTGAACAAGACCAAGAGAAATGAAAAGCGAAACATAATCGCTCACAATCTTGAGATTATACGGTTTACTTTTAAAGAGAAAAAGCGCTTCGTAATCGTTAACATGCAGTTCTCACGCTTTCGCGGTAGCTATGAATGCCACGACCGGCAATTCAAAAACAATATAATATTAAAAGCTTCAGTGGAACGCACTTGGAACGTGGATCTCATTAATACTTTGCTTTTGACGTCATAACATAGCATAGCTCACGATTTTCACGGCTCTGAACATCAAACAATGGAAGAGAAAACAGTAGGATCACCATAGAATATAATTACACGTTAACTTTCAATTTTATGTGAGCTTGCACATCATTTTCTTTTTGTAATTGCTCCTTTACGGCTTGATAGGTGTAATTTTCAAAAACAATAAGCGGTAGGTACCTATCTTTTAAAACAGCGTGCTGAAACGAGCTTTCGTGGACACGATCAAGATTTTAAAAATCCCTTTTTCTTTTCGTTTTAGGTAGTGTATTTTTGTTCTACAATATTATTCTATTCTATTGAATAGAATAATATTTATTGATTGGTACAAAGACCTACGATAGTTACTTTAGAAGTTTTAATTCTAATAACGGCAACAATACCTAAGAATTATAAGTCGCCAAACGTGGAATTCCGGGTTCCATCTCCGAATACAAAATACTGGACGGTTCTACTTCACCAATGGCCACTCAGTACAATTTAGACTTGAAATACTTACATCATTAAAAAAATCCTACCCTCTTTCCAGAGTCACGTTTCCTTCCCCTGTTCGAAGTCAAACGTTTTGACAGTCGACCAGGGCCGGGTCTTGGACCTGGTGGTCTACCTCCTCTGACAACGGTTCCGATCGCTGGAGAACGATGCTCGTCACGACTCGAATCAGCCTTAGACCAGATGAAGCGACGGAAAAGGACACAGCCTAAGAATTTGGATACACCTTTGGTAAGTTACGAGAGACTAGATTGAACTACCTACTTTCAATTTAGAACGAAAGTTGTAATCTGCGACCTTTTCGTCTGCCTGTTATTTGGCACCTGTGTCAACGATAGTTATTTTTGTGAAATCATTAATTACATCCATAACACGAATTCGAGTGGAGGCCCCATTTGGCAATTGGCCAAAAAACGTTCGATATCATTATTTACGTTTGTTAGTGACCTATGTTCTCGTTTGCAGAGTCAAAGCATCGACCTCAATGGCTACAGCCTGTACCAGCAAATGCGATCTGCTCCCGTGGACATGTATGTTACACGCATGCGCGTACGACTTCCACAAAACAGCAACTGGGTGAGAGTAGAAAAATGTTACTTCGACCCAAGAAACGTCTCTCTTGACACCATGCTTCTATTCCACGATATTACTATCAGTGGAAATGTGGATTTGTATGATGCGAATGATCTGGACAGAGGGCTACCACCAAGCCGAAGACTTCGAAGACACTACGCCGAATCCAGGTCCATAGACGGTCCTTTTGTGGACGAGTATCCTAGAAGCCGCGGTAGTCAAGGCTGCAACATGATTCTAAGATTAAGAAAGGCCGGAATAGGTTTCCACACGAGACCTCTCAGTCAACAACCTGGAAAGTTCAACGTCAAAACAGACTCCGAATTCGTAGAACCTGGATTCATCAGCGTTTACGCATACGGCTGCGAAAAATACATAAACAGGAACTCAGTCAGAAATAAGGACAACTTGCCTTTGAAACGCAGAAAACGGTCTGATGAATTCTCTTTCGATCCACGATTGCGTCAATTCTACAACGACGGCTCGGATAGTAGGGCTGCTGACAATAACTGGGACACCGTCTACGAACCGCGAAGCAGAGTCAATTACGAACGTAGCAAACTATTTAGGCCAGACGATGAATTGGACGAGGCTGAAGACATTTCGAGGGAGATGGAGGATATATTCACGAAAGGTATACGGACTCTTTTGACTACGTATATGAAGAAAGAATTGCAGCCTGCAATCAAGGATACGTTGATGAGGAATATGGGCTATGTCATATCGTATGGCTAAAATAGAAATTAATTTATTGAGGAATAGACGTGACGCCAAATGAGCATTAAGTTGCCTGTGTTACATTCATGTTATCTATAATGATAGAGCCCATTTGATCAAATGTATAACGAATTAATCAATAGGTACGAATTTTATTTGAAAGTTTATGCTTAGGCAAATTTTGTATGTTTTATAGTCATTTGATATTAACATTAAAAAAAAATATTTTATCATTAAAAGTAATGTATTTTTAAATGCTTTTATTTAGCTTCACGTCTCTAGTGGTCAAGCTGCTTTTAGCTGTTCAAGTAGTGAAAATGAGAAGTATGGTCAGCAGCTAAAGTCTACTTGTTTGTTTAAACTAGCAGCTGTCTAATGAATATTAGTAAATTTAAAAATAAAAGATAACATCACCTTAATATTTATATTTTCAGAAAGCAAACAATCTGGAGGTTCAGTCTAAAATCGATCTCACAAATAGGTATCACAGAAATGCGCTAGGGACTGTGTACAATAAAGCATTTAGTATAGCCATTCACAATCCACAAAAAAAAAATACTATTGAAAAGTAATGGTAATAAATTTATTTGCTGTTGCATTCAGGATCCTATCCTAAAAAACCATCCAACCAATAGATGGTTTATTTAAATAGTAATATTTAATACTATTTAAAATAAAAACTGTAAAATAATGCATTATTTGAGACATTGGATTTTTTGTTGTAATATTTTTTTTACACTGGCAGTACAAACATTTAAAATTAGGGAAGTTTTTGCTATTCTAATGTTTATGGCAATTTTTTTTTTATAAAATTACATTTACTTGTGGCCATGGACTAGATACAAACATGCTTGATTATATTCATAGCTACACACAATTACATTTTTTCACAACTCACACCTTTTTCCCATGTAGGTTGGCAGAAACTGCAGATTATGACATATTTTAATAAATTAATAGGCAACACTAACATAATAACAAACAACAAAAATATCTTTTACTTATAAAAATAAATAAATAATGCTTACAAATTAAGTGATTGATTCATAAAATGTTCAATGTTCACATTTGGTTAAATTAGCACTAGTTACAAATGGCAGTAAGGATTTACCCATTTCTGCAGCAAAAGACTTCAATTTTGACATTTTAGTTACAGTGAAATCTCCCTTACAATATTGTTTTTGAGATATTTGTTTTACAATTTACTTACATTTCGTAGGGACTAATCATTTTGAATTAATGTTCTACAAAAACACACAGCATCACACCTATATTCCCAAAAACGGTAAGGCATAAATGTTTCTGTAGTACCTCATTCATGGAATATTCAATTATTTTATGAAAGTTAATATTTAAGTTTGAGATTTATTTATGGCCAAAATTATGTAATTAATGATTTTCATCGATACGCTACACTTTTTTAGTCCTTAAGAAATATTTTTAACTACCCTACCTTAGTAAAACAGATTGGCAAGACAGATAGGCTATAGAAAGAATTGGCTACATACCTCACCTTTTAAATTAACTTCTGGTTTTACAGATTCCACTGTACATCAACTCCTCAATCTTAAAAAGAAATGTTTTATTTCATCGTAAACTGCAAAATGCATTGCAGACGCTAAAACCGCCTTTATCATGCTTGGGCCGTACCCTTTGTACAGTGCTAGGAACCCTTCCATTGTAATGGTCAACTTAACACAATGTAACAGACCATTGCAGTACATTTGCTTCCCAAAGCTTGTTCTATATTGTTGAAACCCCTGTATCTGCAGTCTTTTCTTCACTAAATCAAAAGGATAGATTGCAGTCTTAGACACAAAACCGGCTATGGAACCTGCCAACAAGTTTGCCATCAATGACGATTCTACTGCTGCATGTAGAGACGTGTTTTTTCTTTGGAAGTAAGTTATTTTATTGAATATCGAGTCTGTGAACAGTCTGTACACAGCAAACTGTATGCCAGCATGTGGTGCTATCTGACCAAGAGTAGGAGTCAGACCTTTGAACAGGGCTCTTGGACCTTCAGTTTTAACCATAGATGTCACAGCATTTGTGAATCCTGTATAAGCCTTTTTCGTCTTCTGCTCAGCAATTAACCTAGTTCTGACAGTGTCAAAAGGAAAAGATACGACAGTGCCGACGGCTGCGGCCACACCGCCATTGGTAAAGTTTATCCAGTGACTATGCTTGTAGAAGAAATGTTGATCAGAATTCTGACACGCTTGCGTTAGCATTTCAAATACAGAAAACTGTAGGACCCCGTATGTTATTGATAACAATTGTGCCGGTACGTGGCCGCTCCATAACGTAAAAATTCCTTCTTCTTTCACAATAGAAGAAACTGCTTGTATTATAGAACTGTATTTCGAACCATTTTCTATCGGTTCTAATTGGAGTTGAAATCTTATTTTTAGAACATCGAGGGGTTGCGCTACAGCTCTCGTGAAGGCTCCTGCTAGGCCACCAGCAATCGCAGCTTCATACAACGTTGTTTGCTTCACGGGATTATGCACTGTTATCACCACCATCACAGAGATTTAATCCCGATAAATTCAGAAAATTGAAAATACCTCCTCAATGCCGAAATAGTGAAACTGTGAAATGTCACTCGTCAGTCAATTACCTATCAAATTATCAAAACAACAATACTGCTGAGAGAGAGATGAAGCGTATTATACTAGAACAGATCCAGGCACTAGGTATTTAACAAGAATAGGTTGCACCTATTCCAACTTTTAAAATACTCGATCCACCTAGTCTCACTGAATACGCGGTGTCCGGCACCCGTGCGCGACCCGCTCGTGTCGAAGTCCGAAGTACCGGGCTACCGGCGCGGGTGCGGCGGCGCCGGCGAAGAGAGATAGCATTTTGTTGCCATAGTTACTAGTCTGCTTGGCCACTCACTCGTGTTTGCCTAAAATCATTCGTGTGCCAGTCATTTGAATTTGAACCATATTTCAATGCACATAAAAGTAACGCGACGCGCACTCATGTCTACTTACATAATTCGTGTGTTGTCATTTGAATTTGATTCATATTCCAATACAAATAAGAGTAACGCGACGCGCACTCGTGTTGTGCAAGAATACATTCTGTCCTTTTTAACTACATTATTCCACAGTCTGTAACTTGTAAATACTCGATGTGAATGAAGACTATATGATCCACTTGCACTAGTTGCACTGGTCGGGTACAAATACGTCAAGTATCAAATACGGACTTGTGCGGATATGATCTCGGTGGCTGCTGGCTCGCCATATCGATACCTACTTGCACTTGACGTCTCGTATTCGGATACGCGTATCGGACTTTACGCAAACATTTTTCGTAATGAAGTTTTGTGTGTATTAGGAACTGTTGATTTTAGTTTTATTAAGACATTCATTAAAGTAAGGCTAATTTTGTATAATTATATAAAAAACAATAATTGTAAAAAGTGATTTAAAAAAAATAAATGAGGAAAAAATCTGATTATTCTGACAAAAAAAATGAAAACAATGGTTGAAGAAAGGTGAAAAAAAGGTTAAAAAAAAATAACTTAGTACTGAAAAAAGAATTGAATCTTTGAAATACGTCATCAATCTACTGTAACTGATAAACCTTTATGTTGACAGTCGTAAACCTGTGTAAAAGGAAGATCCTGTGATTCCGTGTCCGTTTCCGTTTTTGATTCTGTGATTCCTGTGTCGGGAAGATTACAATTCAATACTACGTACATACGTACCCTGTTCCTGCACGTATCGGTGGTACGCAAAGACTAAGCAGTTGCATACTTTATTGTATGCGTACTTAATGGACTAGGTGGAATAGGTATTTGGATCGAGTTTTTGTACGGAATCGGACTAGATGCACTTAGTACAAAATTTACCTAGTACGACTCATCTCTCACTCAGGCGCGTTCAATAGGCGACATGACAAAAAAAAAACTAATTAGTCCGCTAATTAGATTATCAAAAAATATTTGACCCGTGTTTTTTCTTTTGTTACGTAAACCAAAATTGACGAAGATAAGACGCTTTTAAAGTTCTTAATACGTCACGCCTAGGTATAACATTTACCTAGTTCTGACGTCACGAGCCCCCACTCCCGAGTTTTGATGCGTTTTATCTTTGTCAATATTCATTGATTTACAAAAACAAACCTTGCTTGCTACCTTAATAGCTTGCTACATATTAGTAATCTGTGGTCCATACACACAGTGCTGCTCGACGAGAGAACGCAAAAGAGAACGGTTTTTATTTCATTTTTTTTTAGCTTTGAAATAATTGTGATGGCGCGGTACGATTACCCGCTATTTCCAATACTCGTAACTGACGGACTAAATAGATTTGCAATTTTTTTATACTGTCTGGCTAGTTAACGGCCAAAGGCCAAAGTTCGCTCCTTGCGTCGGAAAATAATTGAACGCATTATTTTCATTCGGTCATGTGTTGACTTTCGTTCAAAAATATAATATAAAAATTACCCTACCTCAGAGTCATTCCGTAAAAAGCCCACAGAGTACACTGTATAAATACTGAAAAAAGCCTGATCGCATCGCACTCAGAATACCTGCAAGTCACTCTATCTATGTATGGCGTTTGGCTGAGCTGAGTACATATCTTTTACTGTGGTAATAAACGCAACTGTACCCAATATTATTTATCTGTCGGCAGCTATATTTAATTTAAAAAAAAACATGACATACACGTTTGACAATGACATATTGTTTTGTTGGTTTGGGAGCTAGGTTGTTGTAGATTTGTGTATTTTTATTTGTTTTTAAGACTAATCTACTCAAAATGTCGTCTCCCCTGGAAAATCTTGAAACCCAACTTGAGATGTTTATCGAGAATGTGAGGCAAATTCGCATAATCGTGAGTGATTTCCAACCACAAGGGCAAAGTGTTCTGAATCAGAAGATGTAAGTTGCCAACTTTCTTTTTACGTTCTCATTAAGCAACTATTGTTTTTCCAAAGGTAATCAATCCATGAAAATATTTCAGACAGTCACTCGTTACCGGTCTGCAGGAGGTTGATAAGCTGAAGGCTCAAGTCCATGATATTCATGTTCCCACAGAGGTGTTTGAGTGAGTATTCATCGTTATATCCTATCTTGCGGAGAATATTTAAGTATTACTTCAGCATTAGGGCTAGCTGTGTGGTTGGAGTTGAATACAAGCAAGCCTCCACCTTATGTAGTGTATAATTATGTTGAAACCATTAAGGTTAAAGACATCTTGCAAGATAGGCCTGCAGAGAAACAAATAATTATCTTTCAAAATGTATAAACATAAATTTTAAACTAAAAACTACCCTTAGTCTGTCCTAATTTTAAAATTACACTATAATTGTTAAGTTTTACTTGCTTACAAAATAAATTGCAGTATAATAATTTATGCCTATATTATTTATGGTTAATTTTTGTTTTCAGTTACATTGACCAAGGACGAAACCCTCAACTGTACACTAAAGATTGCATAGACAAGGCGTTGGCCAAGAATGAGGAGGTCAAAGGAAAGATTGACTCATACAAGCGTTTCAAAAGCCATCTATTGTCAGAGCTTTCTAAAACATTCCCCAATGAAATAGCCAAATATAAAGCTATTAGGGGTGGGGAATAGATAGTAAGACTAATTTATTTATAGTTTTTTTAGTTTATTGTAATTTTTGGATTTATTTTCATTGGTTAATGGGAAAGTCCAGATGATTATTGTTATTTTATTAAGATGCAGATTTTAAATGTATAAGCAAAGTTGGGAGCTGTTTTGCTTCTGTTGTCTTCTGTGTTTGTTAACTTTTGCAAAAAATTGCCAACCAAGATCTAACAAAATATAATGCAATCCAATATTTTTGGTTGCACCCTACACAAATGATGTTAATTTTGTAACAATGATAGATCTTTTTCCGAATTAAAGACTTGAAAAAAAAGCTTAGTTATTTTAATAATGTATGAACAATTAGGATAAAAAATAAAAATACATTCCACAAAAATTCAAAGCTGACCATGAAATAACATTGAAATGTGAATAAGCACTAAGACACACAAATTAGAGTAAGTAAACGAAAATTAAGAATATTTTATATGAGGATTATTGGAAAATACAGAAAGAAAAAACACTTTTCTTCTAAAAAAGCAGTTTCAAAATATGAAATTAAACATTTCAGACTAAAGACAGAAAATCTGAATAAAACGAAAAATACCGAGAGTAGGCAAAGGCCAGCTCTGCCCTTAGCTGTGACACCAGTTGCAAACATTTCATCATAAAAATTGGATTGATTAATTTGATTAAAATAGAATGGTCTAATTAATAAAATAAGTTAATACATTGATAATATACAGGGCATGTTTGGTATATAAAACATTTGTAAAACATAATATGGGTGACATGTTGAAATACTATGAAATATAAACTTCAGGGGTCACTGTTGTTTCTCGAATAGTGTTTGGCTCTAAGTCTGCCGGAGTTTCAACATGAGTTCCTGTATTCGTATTTCTATTTTCAACGATTATTTCTATTTTCTCCGTGTCGATCGATTGCTGTTCGTCCGTTTCGCTTGGCGAAGGCTTGATAAGAGGCCCTATATCGCTAGAAAATACGTCCCACATTTGATAAAATTCTCTTTTTACTGGTTGTACTAGTTGTGATTTGCTAGTGATGTACACGTAGTTCCAGTTGTCGGCAGAACGGTCGTTGCCCCAGTCTAAAGTGCCTGTCATGAGAACTTTGTCGTCGACTAAGCAGAATTTGTGTTGCATCTTATAAATTGGTTCATTTACTTTACACTTTATTTCTGCACCTGAAGAGAAAGCAAAATTGCGTTCTAAAACATGATCATATTAGAAAAGCTAAAAGAGTAGTCAAAGTAAACTCACCAGCCTCAATGAGCTCCTTTATAAAAAAATCCGTTGATTCGTTGTATCCAGACTGGTCAATGATCATGCGAACTTTGATGTTTTTCTTCTTAATCAAAGTGACCAAGCGACCTTGGATAGCAGGGTTATGGATGCTAGGCATGCAGACATTAACTGTTTTCTTGGCCGCTTCTACATAGCTGATCAACTTATCAAAATAATTGTAGGCATTGAATTGTAGTTTGCAGAACACCATTACTTCATTAATCTCAGCATTGCGACTTCTGTAATAGTAAGCTGCTGCAGACACCGCACAAGTAATCGCAACCGCTGCAGCCGACGACAGTATGCGTGGATTAAGAATCATCATAGGTGATTTCAACCATAAATATTATGTGGCACGCAAATAGACCAATCTAATAATTTTATGTTTCTAAATAAAATTACGAGGCCAAACCGTGCTGTCACCATCACTTTATTCAGTAAAAAACGTCTTTCAACTACCCTCATCACTACTCATGTCATAGGTGACTGCTACCCTCAGTCTGTATGCGTTAGTGATAGTGTTGGGTTAATAGCCAGATGCTTTGAGTTATTATCGATTATAATCCATAAGTGTCCATTAATAGCTTTGCAATTGATGATAACCCTGCTATTATTGTATTGTTAAAAAAATAAATGCTTTTTTTTTTGTTTTATTGTAAAATCTGTGGGTGTGAACATAAATTGGGTGCGTGTACGCAGTGTGATTCAATGTATTGTCTTTCTTTTTATTTATTTTCACTTTTTGTATGTGAAAAAGATAATCGGACTGCAATGGCTTTTGAACCAATATATTTGGCTGCTTATTTGCTCAACTCTGCTTCACATGGAATAGAATTAGATCCAGAAGAAGATATAAAAGCAATGCAATATATATATATAAGAACTGGGCCAACATTTAAAAATAAACGTCATGAAAGAATTAGCCGATTACAAAGCAAAAGACAAGTTTTGGAAGAATCGCTTTATTTGGTCTCAAGTCGAAGAAACAGACGCCTTTAGCTGGTGGAAGGGTATTTGCAGTTCTACTAAACTTCATAAAATTACAGTTGCTATTTTATCAGCTCCTTACACGTCAGCAGTTACGGAAAGGACCTTTAGTACTCAACCTCATGTACATACAAAAAAAAGAAATAAACTAACTACTGAACGAGCAGGAAAAATAACTTACCTATATATATATATATATATATATATATATCAAATAGTCTATTTTAGTTATTTTCATAGTATTATGTCATACGGTATTTTACTATGGGGACGGGCTGCAAACATCGAGTCTATATTTATTGTGCAGAAAAGAGCCATCAGAGCCATTTATGAATTACGTATACGCGATTCTCTAAGAGAACTGTTTAAGGAAATTAATATCATGACAGTAACTTGTCAATACATCTATGAAAACATCATGTACGTTAGGAAAAATCGGCATTTATTCAGTAGAAGAGGTGACAGACACCACTATAACACTAGAAATAGGGACCAACTAGTTCAGCCAGGTTTCAGGCTTGCTAAAGTAGATTAATCTTTCATGGGGTACTGTTTGAAATGTTACAATAAAATACCTCCCCACATTCTTCAACTGAACGAGATGAAATTTAAATCTTGTATAAAACGCACAATATGTAGGCAAGCATATTATAAGTTGGGGGATTACATTGATGATAAAAATGCTTGGCTAAATGCTGGTCCTGCTCCACAACCATAGGGGCAAACTAATTGATTGTACTGGTCGGGCATTATTTGAGTCTATCGACACGCAAAGAAGGAGAAGAAGAATTGATTCCCATGTTGATGTATTGTGGAAGCTGCAGAAGATTGTAAAAATATACCTACTTGCATTGTGTAGATTCCAGTTCTTAGTATTATATAATTGCATAGCACATGTGTGAGTACTTTGTATTGTTCAGCCACCATTTACATTTAGTTATCTTTCATTGACTTGAAAATGCCTTGGTGGCTGAGAGAATGTCATGCTCACCCAAATGTCTCGCTGATGGTGGCGGGTGTGTCGGGTCATTTAATTCCCTTCAATATGGTTGAATGGCGCCGATGCGCGCGTCATGTTCGTGAGCGGGCGCTGTCAGTTGGGACTGGTCATCTCTTGGCTGCCAGGGTTCATTTTAATTCGTTTGTTGTTAAATTGTTGTCTTTTTCTACTCTGGACGCTCTTAATGTGCACGTCTTTCTACATCGTTCTCACATAGATGTATAATTTTAAAATTAATGATGTAACCAAGATTTTGTAACAATATTTTGATTCAAAAGAGTGTCCATGGAGTTTCTTGCCCGTTCTTCTCCATAGAGATCTACGCTAGGGAATGGGCAACTACAGTACTTTCTCAAGTTATTATGCCTTGTGACTGAGACTGTAGCTTTGTTTTTTATTTGTAATTTTGACATTCAAAAGTGCCGTAATGGTCTAATTGAAATAAATGCTTTGAGTTGAGTAGATACGGAAAGTGATTTCTACATGGATTCGGAACCTTTCTCTCCAACATCAGAAATCGATGAAATATCCTGTGACTGTAATGAACCTGTACTTCTTAATGCACCAGAAATAGATCCATTAGCGTCCCATCCAATCGATGTACCAAACTTAGGAGATTTTGAAGAAAACACTGGATGTGTTTCTAGCAGTAATTAGGCTGAAAATTATTTTTGAGCAACAAACAAAAAAAACAACTAAAAAAAAAAAAACCCAAAAAAATATCCCAAATACATGACAGATAAAGTAAAAAAAAAAAAAAATTTTCAGAAATCAATGTAAATAGCAGATTATTTTTTTTTAAATGGGCCTGATTAGTTTTAAATTGCACATTTATTTACTACAAAGAAAGATGATGAAAATGAAGTCTAATCTGACAGTCCTAAGCCTGAAAACCATAAGGGAATCACTAAAATAACATTAACAGCGGGGTTATCATCCATAATTGCTATTTATGGCTACTAACTGCTTTTAATCGATTATTAGCCAAATGATATTTAACCGGATTATTATCATTGCCCAACACTAGTTAGTGATAACTATTGAATTGAAAATCATCAAAACATGCTGGCCTAATTTCTTTAAATTCCATTAATTATTTGAATATCGACTTACAAACTAAATTATTTTAAAATGAAACTATAATCTAGTGATGGGTCGTTGACGGTTTTTCCGTTAACGAAACGATAACGTTGATTTACGTTTGACAACTGGATAATCAACTAGTACGAGTTAACTTACTACTAATGTCAACTTGCAACGTAAACCTTTAAATAATTAACGGTTTTTATTCATCGCTGCGACGTTCACGGACACGACTGAACGACGGACTGACTGAATAGAATACAATTAGCTATAAACACGTAAACAATAGAGACGTAACTCATAGAGAGGAAGCCTGTGTTTCAGCAGTGGGAACATTAATAGGTTGATGATGACGTAAACAAACAAACTAGTATTAACCGGCGGCATACGGCACGAGAGCGGGGCGCGCTATTCCATCAATATCGTCTTATGTCTTATATCTTACTATTCTTAAAATAAATATTTCGAAAACCAACTCTGTAGCACGTTACTTAGAGTTCAAATTATATGACATGACCGTCTCTCGCAAGCTATGACGATATTTTCAACGTAAGTTTTATAATTCGTTGTGTTTGCGTTCTCGATTATTGATCGAGACGCACGAGTTAAATTCAACGTCGTCGACGAATTCAACTAGTTGATTCATAAACAGTTAACGTTAATACGTTGACAGGAGATTAACGGTTGATTTAACTAGTTTGTTGATTTAATGCCATCCCTACCCTACTATAATCGACTATAAAAGCGTCTAAAGATCGACTCAATCATCACTAAATCGTCTAAGTAATAACAACATTAATACATCACTATTCAATAGGTTTTCATAAATGGCGGCTAGAAAGGCGCGAATATTGACGTTTTTTTGACAGTGTAGTTGTTTAGCTCCAAACTTAATATTTTAATGTTTTCAAGTGGTAATTCTAGGAATATGGAAACTTAAACATAAGAATCATGGGTATTACGGGTTTATTACCGTTTATAGAAAAAGCCTCTAAGCGGACTAATGTTAGTGAATTTATTGGTTGTACAGTGGCTATTGATTCGTATTGTTGGCTTCATAAAGGCGCCTTTGCTTGCGCTGATAAACTAGTACGAGGTGAAGAGACTGATATGTAAGTTCTATTTTACAATTTATATTTATTTTTACAAAATATTCAACATTTGTATGGCGTTTTTAACCTCTTAGTGCATGACGAGTCGAGTCTAACCTAATGCTGGAGAACCTCTTGCGAAATTACACAAGATCCGTCAGTCCGTCAGTCTAGCCTGGTGGCACTATTGTTAAACTGCTATTTTCATTCAACATTTTTTAAAAATAAATCCAATGGTTGTGTTTGCTTTTCTAGACACATACGGTACTGCCTGAAGTATGTGACGATGCTGCTATCAAAGAACATCAAGCCTATATTAGTATTTGACGGGAGGCATTTGCCTGCCAAAGCTATGACTGAATCCAAAAGGAGAGAGTAAGTTTCAAACCATTACTAATGTAATAGCATGTATATATGCCTATGCCTGAAAGGTCTGGAGACAATAGGGTCTCTTATGCAGGCTATATTATAAATTATAATACTTAATAACCTTCCATCTTCATTTTTTCATTCATCTTAGTGCCTCTACTTGATTGGTCTGTTTAGTAATCTTATTTTTAACTATTTTCAGATCCCGTGATATATCTAAGAAAAGGGCAGCTGAGCTGTTAAGTTTAGGGAAGGTATACTAATTCATATTTGTACCTTATTATACTATATAAAGCTTTTATTTAAAAGCACACATAAGAGAGAAAAATCTCTTATGTGACGCAGACAAAGTTGAGTGGGTCAGCTGGTTCGTCGCTCACAAAAGGAATACATTTTCCCCGTTTTTGCAACATTTTTCATTTATGCTCTGCTCCTATTGGTTGTAGCGTGACTTTATATAGCCTATAGCTTTTCACGATAGATGGGCTATCCAACAAAAAAGAAACTTTGAATTTCAACCAGTAGTTCCTCAGATTAGCGCATTCAACCAAACAAACAACACAACTCTTCAGCTTTATAATATTAGTGTATATAACTTCAAATTACTTTAAACATCCTCAATGGATGTATGATAATATTTACCTCAGTTGTTAAATGTGAATTACCTAGTTAACCCTTCGTCTGTGAAGCCCGACTGAAATGGTCTGACACCATTGTTTAACTATTGTGTCTACTTTGCTAACAGATGAAGGTATATTAAGGTGCTGTCCATCATCTCACATACTTTTCTCCACAGCACAAAAAAACAGGTTATCAAGAAACCACACGTCCCTATCTACACTAGCTAAAAACTAAACTAATATCTCAATTTCAGATAGAAGAAGCCCGTTCCTACATGAGGCGTAGTGTGGACATCACCCACTCTATGGCTCTGAGTCTGATCAAGGAGTGTAGGAAACGCAATGTGGACTGCATAGTGGCTCCGTATGAGGCTGATGCCCAACTAGCTTATTTGAATATCAAGAATATTGCACATGTAGTCATCACTGAAGATTCGGATTTGATTTTGTTTGGGTGTACTAAGGTATGACTATTACTATTTGTCCACACATTTTCTCTATATTGCTATATCAGTACCAGATTTCTATCAAGATTTTTGATAAGATTCTTATGTATATAAAGTCATGCCTGTGGCGTTCTGTGATGAACGTGACCTACTCCAATCCTCCCCTCCTTTCGCCTTTAGACAATTGAAATTATGATTTTTGATTTTCAATTGAAATAACAAAATATGTAAGTGTATAGACATAATTTACATGGACAATCATGAATGTACATGAATTAGTGATTTTATTATGGTCTCCATTATATCCCACAGTAACTTCTGCAATCGATCTCCTCCACAATACCTTCAAAATTGATAACAAGACATACAATTTTGTTTCTTTACCTAGAAAAACTAACTAACTTTTACTGGCTTAAAGTGAGCATACTATTATGGACACCTCTGCCTAACCATTTTGTGAATACAGGCAAGTTTAAAAAAAAAAAAAAACTAATTTTATAATTCCAGGTGCTATTCAAAATGGACCTCAATGGGACAGGCACACTAGTAGATGCAACAAAACTACCTCTAGCTATGAAATGCCCCATAGAACACTACACATTCGACAAGTTCAGACAAATGTGCATCATGTCTGGTTGTGACTACTTAGCCTCTTTGCCTGGCATAGGACTGGCCAAGGCGAGGCAATTCGTCACCGCTACACAGGATTCTAATTTCGCTAATGTAAGTTTTTGGAAAATTTTTGTTTGGTCATAATGATAGTGTAAAGATAAAGTAATTTGTCTGATAACACGCATTGTTTCACGCATAAAATATAAATGGTTATTTAGTGATGGACGAGATAGTCTTTAAATGATAAAGACACAAGATAAACTTGTCAAACACTGTTTGGAAGCTGTCACGGTTTAAAACTAAGCTTATACCGTCACTTGTTGTTGTATAACGGGCTGGTGTCTGCAACTCCACGTCAAAGCGCGTATTTTGCGTATGGGCTATAATCCACCACGCGGGCCCAGTGCGGATTGCTATATGTCACATGTCTTCGAATTTTGGTTCTAAGACATGCCGGTTTCCTCACGATGTTATCCTTCACCGTTTTGAGAGCAGTGGTGATGAAATAAATTACACAAAGTAATGCGCCTGTCTGGGTTCGAACCCACGACTTACTGTTCGTAAGTCGGGGCCGCCACCACTGGGCCACCGGTGCTCTCTATACCGTCACTTTTATGGGTTATATTCCGTGATTGATCATTATTTTGAGCTCCCGATATTTGCACGCTGTTGCTAGCTCCATGTTCGCGGGATGATGCGATCCCGGAAGATAAGTCTAAATAATCAAGTGACAGTTTAAACTTGGTCATGTTTATTTTGCTTGGCTCTGCTCGTCACCTCTGCCACCGTCGTCGCCTTTCCAGCGCTTTAGTAACGCGCGCCCTAGATGTCGCAGATGGACGAATTTTGAGGCGTAATAACTATCTTGTAAATCTGCTGTTTAAATTCTGTGATATAATAACACTGCTTGTGTTTTTATGCTAGTATTACTCCAATGGTAGACACCAATCCAGTAATTATGCATGGTCGTGCTTTTGCTCGTGGGTTCGCTCCCGTTATGTACGGAAATTAACATACGGGAACGTTTTAAGTGGGGGTAATGTTGCTTCCTGTTAGTGAAAGAATTTTCGTAATCGGATGCGTAGTTTCTAAGATTACCCCCCTACATACAAACTTACAAAACTACAAACCTACAAACTTACAAACAAATTTTACCATTTTATAATATTCAACAGGCACTGAAAAAACTGCCTAGTTTCTACAACAAGACGTCATTAGTTGTGACAGATGAGTACAGAGAGAGTTTCTTAAAAGCTGAAGCGACTTTCAAACATCAGTATGTCTACGATCCTTTGGAGAGGCAGATGGTGAGACTGACTGAGCCTGACGATGAAGGTAAATTATAGAAATTTTTATTCTTTGAGAACTAGTTGTTTCGTTATCGACTTGCGCATCGTGAAGATTAGGAGTAGGTTTTAAGGCGACGCATTGTTCTAAAACCGGGCACGCGCGCCTCTGGACTGCTCTGAGCGGGGCGAGGATTGCTAGCTTATAACTAAAGGACGTAAACGACAAAATGGTTTTTGTTATTTAATTTAATTGGAAACGATAATTTGAGAAATTCCTTCCACATTTTTAAAAAGAGTACTCGTATGTGTTGGGGTTATCTCGTCGTTGACAGATACCCCGGTAGTTGTAGGAAGATAGTTAGTTCACACCAAACCACTGTTATGTTTAATAGTTTAATTACGTTTAAGTTACGTTTGTTTAATTATCTGAGCCGCACTTAATGCAATGTTATTATTGATCGACCCGCTTGTGGCTGAGTTTTAGTGACGACTGAATTTATGTTAGAATATGATTAATAAAGTACGTTTAGCGTAATTCATTACGTGCGCAGAAACGTACTTTTGCTGTATGAGCAATATTGGCTCGTACATGCTCCCGAGGGAAAAAATATGTACGCACTCAGATTACCAAACTTGAGTTACAAGTTAAATAGTTTATAATACATGTATTAGGCAATCAAAACAATAAGCAAGAAATAATTCTTAATTAATTAATCATAGTCTAAATCTTGTTCCAATTGCTGGTAGCGGTGGCCGGTAGTTATCCGAATGTCCACCTCGTATTTTGGCGTAGGCAGGAATCTCCTTTAGTTCTATGTCTTCAGTCCTTTCTTGAATCTTGTTCGCGTTGGCTGCAGTATCGCTCTTCTTACGAGCCTGAAGATATCTTCTTATTCGCCAAACTATTATAGCGGCGACGATCCTCGCCATTTTCTTTTCTAAATAAAGAAATTGTGCTGTAGCTTGAAGTTTCGAGTTACCCAGCTTTTGTTCGTAGTTAGGGTGCATTGGCATTTTCACCACATAACGCCCGTTGCTTAATCGTTTAGTTGTTTCTGTGTAATATTTTTCACAGAATTCGTTTTCCGTAGTGTTTTCGGATTCCGAAGGGATGTCTTCTATTTCCCAAAATTTTGTCAGGTTGTCTAGCTCTGTTAGCGTTACAAGACAGTTAAACTGCTTTGTAGCTCCGCACAATATCCAGCCCAACTTTGTCTGTTGTGCTACTGGTGAACCATTGTTATGCTTGATTATTCCTCCTAGGATCACGTCGGAGTAAACATCTGCTCCAAGCAGTAGATCGATGGGTCCAGAGATGTTGTAGTCTGGATCAGCTAACTCAATATTGTGAAGATGTGTCCAGTTCTCTGTGCTGATCGTTGAGTTTGGCAAGTTGTTGATGAGTTTACTCATCACTAACGCTTCTGTTAGGAATGTATAATCAGAGTGGATAGACTTGCATTCCAATTTTATCATACCTTTACTTTTGCCCATTATAGTGTCAACTCCAGTGACCGCAGCGTTCATTTTATTTCGGGGTAAGTTCAACCGTTGCGCAGCATTTTCTGTGACCAAGCTTACTTGAGAGCCTTGATCCAGTAACGCCCGAAGGATGACGTAATCTCCTTCCTTGTTTTTGACCCGTAATTGAAGAGTCGTTAAGAGTATCGCTTGTTCACCGTTAATGTGATTAGATGTTCGCTCAGCCACCGTTGATGTGGTTGGCGTTGATTGTTGCCCTTTCAGATTATCATCATGGAGAAGGGAGTGATGCTTGTAGTTACACGTGCGGCATTTTTTCATTGAGTTGCATTTATTTCCGCCGTGACTAAACAAACAATTTTTGCACAAGTTAAGATTTCTTGTTGTTTTGTTTCGCGTTGCGACATCCTATTGCTTGTAATGCAGAGTGGAGTAATAAACACAGTTGGAAAGAAGTGAAATATTTAATATATATTATTATAAAATTACACATGACATGTTTTCATAGGAAAAATAGTTGCCGAGTGACAAACAGAACGAACACCAGCTTTCACATTTGAATCTGAAGTAAATTCTATAGATGGCCAGCGTTATACTTCCAACACCCCCCCATAACGTGGGCATCATGCTGGCTTCATGCCACACCAAGCTGACGAGTGAACACCTCGTGCTTGACACAGCCCAGGGGTTTAGTGAACACATCTGCTAACATCTCATCCGTAGGGATGTATACAATCTCTACGTTAAACCTATCTATCATATCTCTAACGTAATGAAATCTTATTTCTATATGCTTGCTCCGTCTGTGATGAGTGTGATTGATAGCAAGCTGTATAGCAGATTGATTGTCACAATACATTACTATTTTACAACTAGTCTTCATTAGCAATTCCTTAATTAAAGCTTGTAGGAACACCGCTTCTCTACTCGCTTCGCTCAAGCTACAATACTCCGCCTCGGTGGACGAAAGCGATATGCAGGACTGTTTGTAGCTACCCCAAGATACCGTATTACCGCCGTATTTAAACACATACCCCGTGTACGACTTACGATCAGGATCTGCCGCCCAATCTGCGTCAGAATAACCCTCAAGAACGGGATCTACATTCGACTTCTTTAATACCAAAGCCTTTTGCTTAGTACCTTTAAGATATCGCAGTACACGCTTAGCTTGATTCCAATGGAATTCCGTATAACAACTGTTAAATTTACTTAAATATGACACGGCAAACGAAATGTCAGGTCGCGTAGTTACACATAAATACATAAGACTACCAATCAACTCTTGATACCGACTTCGTCGACTTCGTTACAATGTTATTTGTAGCATTATTAGAACTCTCAATTACCGAACTAACATTAGTTATCATGGGAGACTTTACAGGCTTACAGTCTGTCATGCCAAAACGATCTAACATATTGTCAATCCGCTTTTCCTGACTAAGTTTTATGGAAGTTGCATCACGTTCTACCTTTATACCTAACATGTTTCGTACCGGGCCTAAGTCTTTGAGTTTAAAAACATTTAACAAAGAACTTTTTAACGTTTCAGCCAGACGTTTGTCATTATAGAACACGAAAAAATCGTCAACATACAGAGCGATAAAAACAATCGACTCACCTGATCTCTTAGTAAAGATACAGTCTTCTTGTTTACACTGTCTGTATCCCAAAGAAAATAAGACATCTTTTACCTTTCGGTACCAGGATCGCGATGCTTGCTTCAACCCATAAACAGCCTTTCGTAATCTATAGACTTTGTTCTCACTCCCAGGGCATATGAAACCTTCCGGTTGTTGCATAAAGATCTCCTCTTGCAAATTTCCATTCAGGAATGCTGTCTGCACGTCTAAATGATCAATCTTAAGGTTCATTTCTACTGCCAGAGATAGCAACAATCGTATAGAACAATGACGAACGACCGGTGAAAAAGTTTCTTGGAAATCTTCACCATATCTTTGAGTATAGCCTTTAGCTACCAACCTTGCCTTATAACGTATAATGTTCCCATCCGAGTCTCGTTTAAGGGTAAAAATCCACTTATTTTTAACGACGTTCTTGTCAACCGGTTTATCAGTAAGCTCCCAAGCTCCGTGTAAGACAAAAGAATCGATTTCCTCTTTCATGGCCTTCTGCCATAACTCTTTATCTTCACATTTCAAAGCTTCTTTGACAGTACGTGGCTCTATGGGCTCTGTCACATTACACACGTTAGTTATGTTACAGGTTGTCTTAGGCATACGTGAACGTAGGTTATATCGTGTACTAGTAGAGTCTGGTGCCAATTCAGGCGACGTTACCGAATCTTTACTAGCCTCGCGTTCACACTCCAACTCAACAGGATGATTTGGTAATTCTGCAAGAACTGTATCTGGCTCCGCCTCAAGTGGATGATCTGACGACTCAGGCAACAGGTACTCTGACTCCACCTCAACCGACGTAGTCTCCAGCATCTCCCTCTCATCATCACCTCCTGTAAGATAAATAGGTTCAAACACACGTTTTGGCCCTATTTTAAAATTTCTCCCTGGTAACACAGATTCGTTGAACACCACATCACGTGATATAACGATCTTATTGTCATCAGGGTTGAACAAACGATATCCTTTGACGTTATCACAGTAACCTAAAAAGATTAGCCTTCTACTTTTGGGGTCTAACTTTTTACGTTTACAGTCATCTACATGAGCAAAAGCCTCGCAACCAAAAACACGCAGATTTTTAAGACTTACTTTCTTATCACTCCACACTTCCTCTGGTAATCTACCAGAAAGTCTCGAGCTTGGCGATCTATTGATCAGAAACGCCGCAGTGTTTACAGCCTCTGCCCACATCTTGTCATCAAGGTTTGCGTTATACAGTAGACATCTGACCTTGTCAAGTAAAGAACGATTTAGGCGCTCCGCGGATCCATTCTGCTGACTAGAATAGGGTACCGTCAGCTGATGTACAATGCCTTTATTTTTAAGAAAATCCGTCAACTCAGCATTAACGTACTCAGAGCCATTATCTGTTCTCATTACCTTGACTTTAGCACTACACTGATTCTCTACCAGTCTAATAAAATCTTTAGTGTACTTACACACTTCACTCTTCTTTGCAATGGGATAGACGAACACCTTCCTGGAGTAGTCGTCTAGAAATGTGAGGACGTAGCGCTTGCCTCCGAGAGAAGTAGTCGGCATCGGCCCCATGATGTCACTATGAATGAGCGCCAGCCGCGCCTCGGCCACCTGTTTGTTATGATTGGTCACAAAGGGAGCGCGGGATTGCTTACCCTTAAGACACACATCACAAACTTTCTTCTGATTATCAACCTGAAAGTCAATGTCATTAGCCACCTTCCTAAGTGATGCCAAGCTGTCAAAATTTATATGACCTAAACGTTGATGCCATAACATCATATCCTTAGACGTAGATGACGTTGTCAGATTAACTTTACCCACAGAATGAAGCCTGTAAACTCTCCCAACTTTCCTAGCATATAAAACTACTTTACCAGTTTTAAGTATTTTACATCCATTTTTATCAAAAATAAATTTAAATCCCTTTTCAACAAGGGTAGACACAGATATTAAATTAACAGTAAGATCAGGTACAAGCATTACATCTTTCAAAGTAGTATCTATTGTATGTCCACAAGAGTTAACCGTAAAATGTACTTCACCTTTCCCTTTCACATCTAACTTCTTTCCGTTAGCAACACAAACCTCCTTAGTCGACGACTCATCAAGAGCTTGAAACCATTCTTGGCGTCCTGACATATGATCTGTCGCTCCAGAATCAATAATCCACGAACTGTCAGTGTTAAGTGCAGACAACACCATGGAAGTCGACGTCGCTCCATTGCGGTCCAATTGAGGACAATCCTTCTTGCCATGTCCTTTAGAACGACACTTCCAACACCACAACTTGTTCGTACTTGACGAGGTACTAGCGTGTTTTGATGTACTTGAGGCATTTTTCTTCTCGCCTCGAGAGCTAGCCTTTTCATTACTACGATTCCGTGTAAATAAGCAGCCATCGCCATTATCAGCGGCACTCCCTTTCCATCTCTTATCTTGAAGTAGTTTTGTTTTAACCATATCTGTAGTTATGTCTATCCTAGAATGCTCTAGAGCCATTATCATTGGGTCATAATCTTGAGGCAACCCTTGGAGCATAATAGTAGCAAGAAATTCATCATCAAGTGGTTTCTTCATGCTACTGAGTTGTTCAGCAAGTGACAAGATCTCATTGACATAAATTTCCATGCTATCGAACTGTTCTAGCTTAATCGAGCACAAAGTTCGCAGACACGACAATCTCCTTTGCAACCCGGTGTCATCGTAAGCCTTCTGCAAGGCATCCCATACATCCTTCGCAGTTTTCGCCTGCACAATGTGAGAATAGCACGATTTTTCAACACTCAAACATAGCCTCGCTCGAGCTTTCTCCTCTCTACGAGCTAATTTGTTAGCGTTCTCACCTGAGGTTTCGTATTTTCCAGTAATACATTGCCACAAATCCTCGAATACTAGTATATTTTGCATTTGAAATGCCCAATCGCGATAGTTGATGGTACCTTTTAGCTTTTCCATCGTAACTTCCGAATTAGTATACTCATCCATATTTCGAGTAAAATAATAATATTTTCACAAAATATTTACACTTCACACATGTAGCACATAACCTATTGCTTGTAATGCAGAGTGGAGTAATAAACACAGTTGGAAAGAAGTGAAATATTTAATATATATTATTATAAAATTACACATGACATGTTTTCATAGGAAAAATAGTTGCCGAGTGACAAACAGAACGAACACCAGCTTTCACATTTGAATCTGAAGTAAATTCTATAGATGGCCAGCGTTATACTTCCAACACATCCATGTCCAAGAATGTAGGACACTGCATCAGCGTGTGTTCGTTTTTGCACAGTGGACATTTCCTCAGCGTTGCATGGAAGGTTTTTGTCCACTTTTCTGTGTCTTTAAAGGTCGTTGACTTTTTGTTGTTATAATTTTTATGTTGGTTATTTGATGAGTAGTTTTGTTTCCCGCCATTCCCTTTGTTACGGGATGTTTCTAGAGTTATGAACTGCAATTCCAGGAACTCCATAAACTCCTCTAAGTCTGGGAGCTCTCTTGAATGTTTCATGGTTTTTATGAAGTCAGCGTACGTGACGTCATCCAGTTTGGAGGATAGTAAATGGACGATAAGTGGACCCCATACTGGAATGTTAACGCCTATGTTTTCTAGGCCATTTAAACACTCTTTAGTTGTGTCATACAGCTTTTTCATGTTAGTAGAGTTTGGTTTTTCGATGGAAGCTTGATTGAGAAGTGTTTCTATGTAGGAAGTGAAAAGTAATCGCTTGTTGTCGTAGCGGTGCTCAATAATATTTAGGCACGAGTCATAATTCTCAGCACTCACAGGGAGGTGCTTGATTAACTTTTCCGCTTCGCCTTTCAATTTAGAGTTTAGGAACTTCATTTTCTGCGTTTTGTTCAGCGTTGGATTGTTATGAATCATCTCAAAGAATAAATCTCTAAAGGAGATCCAGTTGTTGAAAGTTCCGTTGAACTCCGGTAATTCCATACGCGGTGTTGTTTTCTCATAATGGGATGTCCCAAAGATTTTTCTATTTAGCTCTTCCTTTAGGTTGTCGTAGACTTGCTCCCAATGGTCGAATTTTGCTTCATAGTCCTTGTCGTTCCCTTGCAATAAATAGCTTAGTTCCCAATGAATCTTGTCGATGGATTCTCATTTAGATCGTAATATGTTGACTTGATCTTGGAGTTGCCACTTCTCTTTCATGTCATCCAGATTAATTTTGGAGACCGCTCGCTTAAAAGCGTTGAAGTTACACATTTGATTACGTAACAGAGTTGATAGGTGTTTGTCCGTTTCATCCCCGATTTGTTGGTGTACTCCAGTTGTATCAAATTGCGGTGTTCCGGGAGTTTCTAGTATTTTCGGTTTTGACATACCCGAAAATCCAGGTTCGCTTATCAACTTGTTTCGTAGTTGATTCATAGATTGCATTGTTTCGTCAAACATGCTTCTAGTGATAATAAATATGTCCTGCCTAAAGTAGTCATGGTCTCTTTAGGCAGATTCATACTTCTTCAAAATTTCATGATTCGATTGAAACTCATCCCACATGGATTATAAAGCTTCGATGCGCTTGTTTAGGTAGTCTGTGGTTTTTCTACTCACAGCATCCTTTTTATAGTTGGTTTGTAGAGTTTTGATTCTCTCGTAGCTGTTTTGCTGTTTCGTTATAAGTTCCACGAATTCAGGGTAGTCTTCTGTCGACATTGTTTCTGCCTTGTGGCTGCGCGTGGTTGGCGTGTAGATAGTGAGTACTCGCGAAGTTTTCGGAGCTGAAGTAACCGCAGGATGTGATCCCCGCTGATTCTTGCTTAGTTGAAGCAGTAGATGTAATCTCCGCCGATTGTTTAATTGTAGTTGTCGCAGTAGATGTAATCTCCGCCGATTGTTTAATTGTAGTTGTAGCAGTAGACATCTTCTCTGCTGGTTCGTTAGATACAGGCACACAGTGTAGCTCACCCTCCTTTACGTTATGTGCAACGTCTCAATGCTATTGGTGAGACCCGCTTGTGGGAGGCCAATAACACCGATTTGTTAACGTAACTGGGATATACCACGCTAAGCACTCTGCTGATGAGGAGACACGACGACTTACGAGGTGATATGCCGCGTGAAACGGCTCGAATGACCAAAAGATGTTGGGGTTATCTCGTCGTTGACAGATACCCCGGTAGTTGTTGTAGGAAGATAGTTAGTTCACACCAAACCACTGTTATGTTTAATAGTTTAATTACGTTTAAGTTACGTTTGTTTAATTATCTGAGCCGCACTTAATACAATGTTATTATTGATCGACCCGCTTGTGGCTGAGTTTTAGTGACGACTGAATTTATGTTAGAATATAATTAATAAAGTACGTTTATCGTAATTCATTACGTGCGCAGAAACGTATTTTTGCTGTATGAGCAATATTGGCTCGTACAGTATGTATAGACTCATCAACGGAGAAAGTTAAGAGGCTTAAATTGGTCCCGTTTGCCCATAACATGAGAATCTCTTTT
This sequence comes from Xestia sexstrigata, assembly GCA_941918905.2. Taxonomy (NCBI): domain Eukaryota; kingdom Metazoa; phylum Arthropoda; class Insecta; order Lepidoptera; family Noctuidae; genus Xestia; species Xestia sexstrigata. The sequence goes on along the minus strand of OW799217.2, from coordinate 6,038,624 downwards.
CAAAAGAGGTATGTTTAATATTTTTTCTCTGTTACAAAAATTACCTACTTAATCATGTATTGAAAACGAACAAAATAAGGTTTTTATCATGAATTTTCAGGTCACCAACTTATATTTTTATTCGTTTTGTAATTACTGACAAAAATTGAGATAATTGACTCTAAAATTTCTAATGCATCCTCTTAATAAGTTATTTCAAAGAAGTTCTTTCTTATGGTATAATGATGCTGGCTGATGGCCACGAGACCGCACCGACACAGTTGCCATCTACCTACGTTTTTCTAGGGTCACATAGAAAGTAGCCGTGTCGCTGCTGTCTGTCGGCGATAGTTTGTGGTTGCGGTCGGAATTATACTTTTCGAAAGAAAATTTCATGATCATTAGATTGATTGATCATTATTTCATTTTATTTCATCATTTCATGTTCTTAGGGTCCCGGGTCCGAATCCCGGTAGAAGCAAATGTTTTTTGTGTGATGAGCATGGACATTTGTTTCCGAGTCATGGATGGTTTATATGTATAATAAGTATGTATTTACAAACAAAAAAGTATATATGTAGTATATCAACTATCTGGTGTCCACGACATTAAGCCTCGTTGCTTAGTGTGGCACTAGATGGCGCTGTGTGCAATGTCCAGCGATATTTATTTTTATTTATTTATTTATAAACTTATCAAGTATTCGTTTTTAAAAATTTCACTTTATCATTCTTTGGCCCTTATCCAATTTTATTTGTGGTCGGCGCAGTATGTCTTCTCCCATACTTCTCTATTACTCGTCATCTCATCAGACACCTCCTTTCATTTCACCCATCGTTTCTTTGGGCTTCCTCTACTGTTATAGCCATTCACATTCATACCCAAAACTTTCCTCACGACATTTTCCTCATACCTCCGCATCACATGCCCATACCACGACAACCGATTACCACACATCTTTTTAAACAAAAGTCACATTTCAATTCTCAAAAAAACTATCCCAAATTGCTTTTAAAAGTTATCTCTTATTTGATTGCAGATATTGAACAAGCATTATGTGTCAATGCTGGTGAGCTGTTGGACCCAAAAACGGCATTTCAATTAGCACTTGGAAATCTTGACCCTTTCTCATTGAAGAAAATGGACGACTGGCATCCAGATTACTGTAGCAATAAGGTAATTAATTTACTTACCATCCTTTGGTTACGTAACAGACAGGCAGAACTTCTTCTTCTTTCGTGTTTACAACATTAGTATTATTCATAGATAGATTACTTTATTTCTATTACAACTGTATTCACATGGGTAGTTTGACTATTGTTGACTAATTAAGTATTATATTAATATTTTAAATACTGGCATGTGGAGTGTTTAATAATAAAGGGTGTAAAAATACCCCTAACGAAACCGAAGGGCACTTGTTCTCCTTGACATGGTGATAATTTTTTTTGCTCTACAGACCATGGGACCTGGGAACCTACTAGGTACGGAGGTATAGGGGTCAAAGTTCCAACTTTTCACAAGTTATTTTTAAGTCCCAACTCAAGGTCTGCAAGCGTGCAATGGAGCGCAGTATTCTAGGCGTTAAACTAACCGATCGTGTACGCAACACCACACTGCGCTCCTAAACATAAATTACTGACATTGCTCAAAAAGCCGCTAAGCTGAAGTGGGACTGGACTGGCCACGTCTGCCGCATGCCCAATGACCTGTGGGCCAAAATAGCCACTTTCTGGAGCCCTGACACAGCCAGAAGGCGTCACGGCAGATCTCGTAGAAGATGGTGGGACGAGCTTGATAAAACCAACGACCAGTGGTCCACATTAGCCCTGGATAGAAAAAACTGGATGTCATGGGGAGAGACCTTTGCCCAGCAGTGGGATGACGCAAGCTAACAGTATCAGTATCAGTATTTTTTTTAATACATTTCTGAAAACGTAATTTTTCAACCCAAAAAAAGTCGTTTCCCAGAAATATTTCTTGCGTAGAGTTCGTTTGACGTACAAAATGCTTGTGTCGGTTTCGTGAAGGGTATGTTTACACCTTGTATAGTAAAACTCCTGTTACTGCATTTCAGAATGAACCAGTAAGAACGAACAACTGGAAAGACAAAGGAGTGTCCCCACACCCTAGCATATGGAGCAAAGAGTTCATACCTTACCTTGAAGAGCTAAGTCCTTGGCAGAAGAAGGAAAAGAAACCAGAGACAATTTTAGCAGTTCCTACTCGTACTACTAGACCAAGGAAGGTTGTTAATCTAGTCAGTAAATTTGTACCTGAAACCCAGGACCAGGACGAGAGGTTTGTACTTTACTTTATATTTATATTCCACTTTTCTTTCTATCCAAATTTAATGCAAAAAGTATCATAAGTTTTGTTTCTTTTTTCCAGTTTATCAATAGAAACTCTAAGCAACATGTATTGTACAGAACCAGCAAATAAAAAACAGAAGATCGACTGTGATAGCGACGTTAGCGAGACATTTGTACAATACTCAGAAAACGAGCATGATAAACCAATCAGAGACGACGAAATCACCGGCCAATTTAGTACAAGAAACGACAAATCTCCTATTCTAGAAAACAAAGAAAGATCTTTTAGAAAATGCCTGAAAACTGGCAGTTACTCAGTTTTAAAGAAACTCAGTAGATTCCCTAGAACAGTATTAGACAATAATGTAGTTGAAAGCAAGTTTTTCTCAAGCACTGAAGAAAATCAGTCTAGTGATAGTAATGTATCTAAAGAGAGTATAACAATAGAAGAATCTCCTGAAAAAATAAGCAGAAATCCTTTCAAAAAACAGACATCAACTTCTGTAAAAATTGAAGATGATGTGCAATGTTTGGAAGAAGATTCTCAGAAGGAAAATTTTACTAACAATAGTTCGCCGATACGACTTCACAGTCCCATATTAGAGCCTAGTCCAAAGTGTGGGCCCCTAAAGGCGGAATTAGGTGCGCAGCTGATAGAAAATACGGAGAGTGAAGAGTCTGTGATAGAGAATACTTATCCGATGGAGACTTTGATTACGCCTACTGCATCACAGGTAAGAAAAAACTATTTAGCACTTTCTATGTCCATGCATAATCGTCACGAAAAACTTTTCTACAAAGCAGTGGTCGATTAATACTTTCCTACCAATATTATAAATTCAAACTTGGTTTAGTACATAGGATACTTTTACTCCCAGAGGTTCGTCCCCGTGAGATAATAGGGAATATGCACAAATTTTAATTTTTTTCATGTTAAAGTACTATAAAAATAATGGCAAAAAGCGAAAACAAGACATAAACCGGCCAAACAACATAAAAGTTATAACCATTTAAAGTTTTGTTTCTATCTCTTTCTAGATAAACGGAATTTAGTATGGATTTTGTACGTCGATGCAGCGAATGACGTCATTTGCTGTATCGGATCTCTCTGTCTAATCAGCAGTTTCAAATGCTTATAACTTAGTATTTTTTATAGATATTAAAAAAATAATTTCATTTTGCTATTTCTGATGTTAATACGCTTTGTTTAGAGTGATAAAAAAAAATCATGCATATACCCTATTACCGCCATATGGCCGAGTGAAACTATGCGCAAAAGTTAGTTTCCTCTAAAACTCTGACCAGTTGCCAACAAATGTCAGTACCCCGTAACTAAGACATAAATACACTTTGTTATCATCATTTTGTTCACCTCTTTCTCCCTTTTTACAGACATCCTTCGGCACTTCTCCCACAAGATCAATGTGGGCAAGCAGTCAGTCGCGGCCAATGTTTGGCAGTCAGACCAACAAACCAAGGACCAACATGAATGGCTTCAAGAAGACTGCCCCTAGAGTGAATGGAATAAAGAAATCGCCGCCTTTGCCTAGCAACCAACCGACATTGCTCAGCAAGTTTGGGTTTCAGAAAAAGTAAGAAAGCTTTGTACAGTTTGTAGTGTGTAGTTCTCGAAGCACCCGCGGGCAGCGTTTAGTGACTGCAATATTAATAAAAATAAATGCCGTCGAAAGTGCTTTAAGCGCACAATAATTTTCACGAATACGTTGTATTTGTGATCATTTGTGTCGTAGTAAGAGTCAATAGGGTAGATGACACCATAAAACAATAATTTCCAGACACCTATCTCTAAAAAAACACTTTATTTTGGGCCTGAAAACCCGATTTATTTTCAATTAATTGCCAAATTCGATTTTTAGTTGCTTTGAAATCAATAAATAGTTGAGTCATTGAGTTCAATAAACAGTTACGTCACAGTTGGCTATTGCCATACAAAATCTATGAGAGAACCGCGTTCTGACAGCTCTTAAAATGTATCTCAATTGATTGGTGTGTCAACTACCCCATTGTAACGCGTTTGATTTGTATAGAACGTTTTGGCACTAGCAACAGTAATTTCAAACATTCGTCCAACTGTTTTGAAGTCATGAGGTTGTAACTACCATATTCAAATGGCAAATTATCGTAATGTTAAAAAAAAGGAACCCATAGATCACTCACAGTTAGAATGTTGATGGTTCGAGAGGGAGAGGAAGGCCATGGAAACGATAGACTACGAAGGATTTTGTGAGGAATGATATGAAAGAAAAGCAGTAAATGATAGCGTGACGGTTGACAGAGGAGAGTGGAAGACAAAAACGTGTTGCGCCGACCCCAAGTAACATGGGACAAAGGGCAGAAAGATGCAAATGTTTGTAACTGCCTTTTTTATGTTTTCAGGCCTGTCTTGAAGAGGTGATGATCTGCGTAAGAAAGAAGTACAATATATTTAAGTGTTATTTGTTTTAATTTGAAGCATCTGAGATGTGCATTTAATTTATTGATTATGACGTTATGTTATAATTTGAGTACAATTTTATACTGAAAAAATCGTGAGGCAATACGGCATTTATTGTTGACTGTAATTATGTTTATAATTCGTGAATTGTGATATGTAATTAAATACTTTAATACAATGTAAATATTGTAATAAATGGTTGTTTATTTCTCAATCCGATTGTATTTGGAAACAAACCATGTAAACGGTTGCATGGTTTATTATGCCCTCCCACATTTGACCCGTCTGCCTTCAAAGCAAAAGAGAACAGGCATCTTCTGGGCACGCTCGTTCCATCATAGACCTCATCTATCGCTTGCCATCAGGCGTGATCGAGGCCAAGAGCAGGCCGTTTTGCAATAATAAGTTATCGTGACTTCTAATATAACAAAATGAATAGTAAATTCTAGCAAAAAAACGTTCCACAAAAATTATAAATGCAAAAAGCCAACGTCACGTGGTGTTCCCAGGCGGTCACCCATCCAAGTACTGACCACGCCCGATGTTGCTTAACTTCGGTGATCGGACGAGAACCGGTGTATTCAACGTAGTATGGACGTTGGCGATAGCTGTGTCGAAATTATATACGTGTATCGGAATAATGACGTCATAAGACGCTATCACCTGCCGCTCGTTATCTGCCCAACATTTTTTTTGTACTTGAAGGAGTTTATTTTGTTTACCACTGATTAAATAGTACTTTGCTTTCTATCTATAGATGTGTAGGTAATGGTATCCGAATACTGACATCACAGTTGCGTCACATTGGCCAAGGGTCGCGTTTTTTTTTTTTTTTCTAATCTCATAATGAATATTAAAATGACTGACAGACAACGCACAGCCTCAAGTAGCAAGAAATTACGCACAAGAGTTTCCTAAATGTACAACGAAGGATTTTTGAATTTCGTCAAATTTCGAAATTTCGTCATTTTTGTCGATGGAAAAACCAATCGGTCGCTTCTGGTGTTTTGTCTAACCGCTTCATGTACATAATAAATTTCTAAGTTACAGGTACAATAGGCATGACGACAGTATTAAAAATTGCAAATCTATTTAGTCCGTCAGATAAAGTATTGAAAAAATGGACACGTATTTTTTGTTTTTGTAAATCAATAAATATTGACAAAGATAAAACGCATCAAAACTCGGAAGTGGGGGCTCGTGACGTTAGAACGCACGAAAACTTATAGGTACCATGGCGTAACCTGTTGAGAATTTTAAAAGCGTCGCATCTTCGTCAATTAAAAATACGCGTCAAATATTTTTTGACAATCTGACGGATTAATTACCTTCTTAGATTTTTTTGCCGTACTTTTACCCTATTATCAGGCCCGGACTGGGACCCGAAACCGGCCCGGCATTTGAGAGACGGTCGGCCCTCTACTCTCAAAAGAAATGAAAACCACTAACATAAGTTTTGAATAAACTGTAGAAAACATGTTAACTACAACGTTAGGCTGAAGTGCTACGACTTTGAGGAGGGGGCAGAAAAGTACGAGTAAAAACGGATTTGTAAGGGTTAAGTTTACTAGTTACATATGCAGCTGAACTTCTAAGTAGGTATCTAAGTATTAAATAGAAGTAGAAGTTACTAATTTTGAAGAGTTATTCGAAAAGAAATTTGCTCTCCACTTCAGAGGTTAGCTTTTCTTTAGTCCTGTTATTCAGTAATAGACGTTACTTAGTCGACTTAGAAAGGCAATTAATTATAAAAACATAGAAGAATAGAAGTAAGGCTCCAAGAGTGAGCGAAGCGAGCTCGGAAATTTTAACGCCTTACCTTGGACAGGTTAAAATTGTTTCGACCCTATAAACAAGACTTACTTGGTCGACATGCAGATAAAGCCAAGAATCAAGAGGATGTAGCCTGTAAGAGCGAGCGAAGCAAGCTCGATTTTTTTTTGATACTAATTAAATTTGATATAGTTTATTTTTATTTTATTTTTTTGTTAGAATTGTTTCAAACTATTGGTGTTACTTGGTCGACTTATAATCGTAAATGTTAAGATCCAAGAGAAAGTAAGTTAAAAAAAATTACGTCTTGCTTGCCTTGAATTGCAGATATTTTTAATAATATGTAATTGGAAATCAAAACGTGTACATGCTCCATTTCTTGCAACCTTGTGTATGCATACCAGAATTGCCTATGGGGCAAGCCTCGCGGTTTGAAATACCTGAAATACCTGTCGATCATGCGAAAATCCAAAAGGAGTGCCAGTCCGGAGTACGAACCGCGCGCAGTGATTTAAAGAAAATGTGTAAGTTTCTAGCGGTAGTACGAGTTCTCATTTTTAGCCTTAAAAAAAAATATTTTTGTTTAGAGTGATTCTACGGTACGCTTCAATTTATTACGTACCTACTTACTAATTCTGTGGCATCAGGCAGGAAAATTAAAAACTTTCAAAAATCCTGAGCCTCTAGGCCTAGTAGTAGTAGTACCCACTACTACTACAGATAGAGTCTAAGAGTAAGACTTGATGGTACGGACGTTATTGAGATGTTTTTTTTAAATAACAAAAGTAAGTCGATCACCAATCGGCCACACCGGCCCATAGGGCATCCGGCCCATCGGGTATTTGCCCGATTTGCCCGTATGGCCAGTCCGGGCCTGCCTATTATACACCCTGAACGAAGCCGACAGGCACTTGGTCTTCTCGTCATGACCCCTGTACCTACCTACTATTCAATGCAATGCAACCATCATATCACGATGCTTCGAGTGCGTTACATTGATCGCTACCGTTATCTGATTTTTCATACCAAAAAAAAAGTCGTTTCCCAGCAATATTTTTAGCGCACTGTTAGGGTTGCGCTTCATCTAGCAGAACGGAATCGCATTTTTCCATGTTCCTATTCATTTCCGTAGCTCAGAACCGTCATGTGCTAGAGCGAGAAACAGCAGGAATGCCATGACTTACTCAAGGCACCATCGACAAGGCGTTCGGCAGCATGCTTTGTGTCTGGCTGTATTGTGCCTTCAAAATTCATGTCTAATACTCTCCCAACAAGACCTATAAGTACTTATTACGGAATCACAATTATTAAACAAACATTCGCCATTGTCACTCCATTACGATTCTAATCACTTTTGTTTCACAAACAGGTAATTTTCTTCAAATTACACACGTTATTAAACCGACGTCATGCATGATATTGTACGATAAATGAGGCCATTTTAATTTTATCAGATTAAAAATGGCGTAGGTATTGCTTTCGTAACGAGGGTCATACATTCTTACGGTAAAGATTTGCGGTAATTAGGTGCAGAATTTAATTGATGTTCTAATCGGATTCGTTGCCTTTTGAAATAAAAAATAGCAATTTGATTATTATAGATTAGGTGTCAAAATAAGCAAAAAGCCAACGTCACGCGGTGTTCCCAGGCGGTCACCCATCCAAGTACTGACCGCGCCCGATGTTGCTTAACTTCGGTGATCGGACGAGAACCGGTGTATTCAACGTAGTATGGACGTTGGCGATAACACTGCCAAAATTATCAATCGGTTTCCGAATACTGACGTCACAGTTCCGTCACATTCTCGAAACTAGCAATGGCGTAGCACTAGCACGAGCACTATCCTAACGTACGTAGAATTGCTACGACGACGCTGACGTAGCACGACGCTACGCAGCTAGTACGAAAACAAATGTTTGTAGGCATTTGGACATAGCGCGTAGCGGTCGTCGAACTCGTCGGCACCCCAAATAACTTTCAATAGTAACACACTTTACAATACCAATCCGAAGGATTCTGAATAAGAGTTCTAATAAATTGCTTCACATTTACGTATTAAAAATTCAAACGCAAATTCAAACGCCATCCCGCGGGTTAGATTTAAAGTACTTCGAACCCAATTTTACTGTTTTACAGATAAATATTTTGTTGCATAATAAGTTGTACAATAATGCAACGGGACACCAGTAATTAGGTCAATAGGTCCAACAAAGCTGTACAAAACCTGCCCCCGTATTTCCTAAACTACACGTCGAATCACAAAGCCATGTCGGTAACGCAACCCGAGATACAGATAACAGATTTGTTTTTATATTTCGAATGTTAATGTGGCTGGCTGGTAAAATTGGAAGCAAGCTGAAATAACATGGCTGTGCCCATAGATATATAATTTAACTCAACGGCTGTCATGCCATGTCAGATTAAAAATAAGTTTGGCTTTTGTTTCGGGATTTTGAATTTGGATATCGGCTTCGGGTGAACGGGTGATCAAAAAAGGTAATAGTATAGGGAACGTGCACAACGAAGGTGCTGCTGACTGGCGTCGCCAATCCGAATCTTGTATTCTATTAATACTTGACATTGACATTTATAAAAATTACTTACAACAAGTAAACAAAATTAATTTTATTAGTGAAAATTATTATTCTAGCTAATCTTAATGTATTGTTCCAGTTCTGGATGTACCAATACATTCACAAAAAATGAAAATAAATCAAATAGCGTAAAAATTTTATTACTCTCATGCCATGGTATGGTTATGTGAAAAACGCAAAAAATTGATAAACGCAGTAAAGAAACTTGCGTATTGTATGAGTTTTGAGCATTTAGAAATAATCAATAATATTAGTAGTGAAAATAACTAAGTTTTATAAATTATACAGTCGGTTAAACATTATCTTTTACCGAAGCCTTTAACCTTTTGACATATTTTGGCCACGCTCACGATCAGTATTGATAGACTGGAAACCTATATTTTATAACTTTTATCATATTCAAAAATAATTTAATTGAAGAGATTAATTTGTTTACACAATTGAAAGCACGATGACAGGTCTGATAAGTTTCCTTTACTGACCGCGTAGTTCCTGCACGTTCCCTATAGTGCAGGCGCTAGAGGTAGTTGAGTATGCAAAAACCGAGTGACGGCAACGATGACCGCTTATACCTGAGAGGCTGAGACCCTAAATAATAACAAAACACATCTTGCCGCCAGGTGTGATGGTCCCTTCCCGCTACCTTCACATCCCCTCTTCGACCATACAGTAAGCATAGCGCGCGTACGCGTTAAACGCGTTTACGGTTTAGTGTGTTTCTACATCTGTTGACGTAAAGACGCTTTATTAAGTCGTGTTTTTACGCGACTGCAGCGAAGCTCAAACGGAGGGTAATGTGTTTGACCTGTATGTATGTATGTCCGTTTCTTTGTTTCCTCGTAACTCCTCAACGGATGGAGGGATTTGGATAGATTATTCTTAATGGCGCGAGTGTCACTGGCTACATTATAATCAAAAAACACACACAACACGATTTGGGGTGCCATATTGTGGAGTTCGATTTTTTTTTCTTCTAGTACCTATCATCGAGTGGGGTATCAAAATGAAGGGCTTTAAAAGGTGATTACAAAAATATATACAACTTATATGTTTGAATGTAATTGGAAATGACAAATAGTATAAAAGTAACAATAACATTCAAAATATGTTTGGCACGCTCTGAGCTTGAGAGGTGTCGTTAGATTCGTATGCTGCGGCTCCACCTGTGTTTAACGCGTAAATTAGCACGTTAATTTAGGCGTTACGTAAATGTGGCCAACGTTTTAATGTGTTAAATTACAAACGTCCTTACTAATGGTATTAAACGTTAGCGATAGCTCGTGTGTCAGTTTTTTTTGGCACATCAAAGGTTTTCAGCGCGTACTTTAGCGCGCTAAGCGATGTTGGCTACATTAACGCAATCTCATTCCGCGGGACGCGCGCGCACAGCAAGGAGGCATTGCCAGATGTCTTGAACCTTTTATCTGTAGTAGAAACTGCTAAAATCTGTATTAAATCTGTATGCTGTTTTAACTTAAAATCTGTATAATCAAATAAACCAAAACAGAGTATTAATCATCATCATCATTGCTTCATTTGAAAAACAAGGGATAAATATTAGCTGCGGGACTGTTCGAAAGATACCGCGGCTCCGGAACACAAAGGAACATGGATGGGTTTTAGTCAGTTAAAGTCTGACAATCCCTTCCGCTCCGCCCAGAGTGGGGAGGAGTCATTTGATGATTTCCCATCCGGAAAAAATAGGGATAAATACTACAAGGTGACAAGGTTTTGATTATCTGGACGACCCGAATGGCGCAGCGGTAGTGAGGCTGCCTTCCATCTTTAGGGTCCCGGGTTCGAATACCGGTAGGAACAAATGTTTGTGGGATGAGCATGGACATTTGTTTCCGAGTCATGGAATCGTGGAGTCATGGAGTCATCAAATTGCATAAATGCATAAAATAATTTATGACGCTCATTGTTGCAACCAGTGAAGCTGCTTCAAGCTCCATTGTATCTTTAACCGCTGAACCGGACTAACGATTTTTCGGAAAAAAATTGTGTGTAAGACGCGTGACTTTTTGTTGACGGCATTGTAACCTAAATGTAGCCAACGCGCATTTTTAATGCCTTAATTAACGAGTAGTTGACCATTGCCATTAACGTTAATGCTAACCCAGATGTGGCAGTAGCAGTGTGACACTGGGTATATCAAAATAATAAAAAAACAAAATGGCGGATTTTAGCGCCAAATTCAAATGTTTGGCACGCTTTGCAGCCTGAACGGTTCGATAAAGGGCTCATCATGAGGATTTTAAAATGGTATAATATCTAAGTAACTAAAAAGTGTAAAATAAAAAATAAAATAAAAAAACCCGGCTGCGTAAAAAATAACTAATAACTTTAAATAGAATAACTGAAAAAAAGACAGTCGGGACCCATTAAATAATATAGACTAAAATCATTACATCCAATATGGGTCCCGACTGTTGCTGTCAATATGTCCTGTCTCCTGTACTTGTTTTATTCTTTTCAGTTATTTTATTTAAACTTATTAGTTATTTTTTACGCAGTCGGGTTTTTGTATACATGTCGAAGGAGTGAAGTAAAAGGAAAAAAGTTAGGATGGATTCATAAAATCAATTTTTTATGAATCCATCCTAACTTTTACCATATGAATAAACTCTATATGACTGATACTGATACTGTTAGCCTGCGTCATCCCACTGCTGGGCAAAGGCCTCTCCCCATGACTTCCAGTTTTTGGACTGAACTGGCCACGTCTGTCGCATGCCCAATGAGCTGTGGGCCAAATTAGCCACTTTCTGGAGCCCTGACACCACCGAAGAAGAAGGCGTCGCGGCAGACCTCGTAGAAGATGGCGGGACGAGCTGGATAAAACCAACGATCAGTGGTCCACATTAGCCCTGGAAACTATACATTATTACGGAAATAATAATTAAAATGATTTTATACATTCCCTCTACGAATAAGAGTAGAGGGGGTAAAAAAAAATGGATCATAAAATCATTGAGCTATTACTACTACGTGTAGAGAAGACAGCGCGAACAAAATCTGTGCTCCGTTCAACTGCTGTCGGCTGGCTGCAGTTCACTCAGTCGCTTGCTCGCCGCCCCCCGCGCGCCCCGCACTGCGCACAGATTTTGTTAGCGCTGTCTACTCTAAATAGTAATAGATCAATGCATAAAATTGACCAGCAAGATCCACATTCTTAATCTTTGACATTTTCTTCACTCAAATCCGTTGGCAAAATTCGGTACTCGGATTTTGCATACTCACTAATTATCTCCCGCGCGGTCTATAAATAATAATAATATAGTAATCATTAATTTATTTCAGATAAATTATTTTACATCCTTATAAAGCATATCGGGATTAGCATCGCCTCAACTTCAGCCGTTCAGATTCTTTTCGATGAAATTCCATACTGCAACCTGGAACGTAGTGTACACTTTTAAAAAGAGTGGGTAGGTACCTACACAGTAACGTCATAGCCTCGATTTGGTATCGGCTCGTAAAAATAAGGCGAGGTGTTGCGAAACCGGTGCAGTGCTAATCCTCATTCACTCCTCCGTCCTGGGTTCGATTCCCGGGTCGGGCAAAGTATTATTGGGTTTTTCCATCAAGAATTTCTCAGTAGCACTCACAGAGTACCTACGGATTTGTGCCCGGCTGATGGCAATAGGCTCGCCCCCTATTACATGGGACTTAAACAACTGGCGAAACGTGTGGGTGTGCCTACTATTAGGTACTTACACCTCTGCCTAATACTTCGGGGATTACAGGTGTGATGTTAAGTTAAAAGTAGGTAGGTATTCGGGATTCAAGCCTAGCAAAAAAAAAATGTGTGTGTTTCGTTTTGCCAATTACCTTCCTAGGTCCTGCGACTACAAAAGGTATGATAAATGAGTTCTACGCGTGCGAAACCTCTCCAGAATTTAGCATAACACTAAACTGGCTGCTAAAATGATTTAGTGATTGTAATTATAGCATGTTCAAAGCTATTATGACTCTTATAACCGACGCGCCTTTTGAGATAGATAGTTACCTAAACCTGCGAAATTAGAATTGACACGCTAATGCCAGCTTTCGCCAACGTTAAGCAACAACTAAATACAAACACTGTTTTAGGCTTTCAGGGTTTAAAACTAAACTTATATTGGTGTCGATTCTGTTGTGCACATACTAAACTTAATTTAGGCTATTGCTATCTTTTTCTCTCAAATTAAACGAGAAAGAGACGGACGTAATTTAGAGCTGTCAAATTTAGTTGGGACTAATATTTCCATACAAATAAAGGGTGCACGTAAAACCATGTCGACTAAAAACACGGTGAAGCGCAAGGCATAAACTAGTTTGACATTTCTAACTTAGTTCATAGCTATAGCCGTCCTTTTCTGGTACTGCCTTTTAGTAAGAGATAGCAATAGCCTAAATTAAGTTTAGTTTTGTTTAGTAGTAAGTATGCAAAGTTTCATTAACTAATTTCGAGTACTTTTTGAATACCAGCGGTTTATTGTTCGATTTGGAGGTAACTTTGGTTTTTTTTTCAGTTTATGGAATCGTGTTTTCGTCACACATAGGACTTAGCATTAATTAACTTAACTTTATATTTATTTCAAAATTAATGCTGCAGTATTTTAGGAGTAATGGAGGATCATGCTACTACTACTGTAAGACCTCTGTAACCATATTTATTTGCAAATAAATCTTCGACTTTGACTTTGACTTTGCCATTTGAGGGATATATAGCCCTTAAAAGTCTTTTAAAAATCTCTTTAGATTTAACAATACGTCATCGAGTTTATCGAAATTTCAGAAGTGAATTACTTACCTACTCGTATTTTTTAATTTCTTGGATTGGTAAACGTCGGACTATGAATGTAAGGGAAGAGGAAGTATGGGAGTATTTGCGCACACTCTTGAGCACTATAATATCTCCTGCGTGGCTAGCCGCCAAGACCGAAATTCGCTCAGAAGAATGTACTTAAAAGTAAAGGCTGTTCATCTATATTATATCTACTTTTCTATAACAGTGGAGTTTACAATAAAAAACTTTCCCCAACATTCCTGAGACTCCGGCTCTAAAAGCCGTTTTTTTCATCGTCCAAAAATTTTCGCTGCGCAGAAGTATATAAATCATAATCAGCCTGAAAAGTTGTTCGCTAGTGACTTATTTCTCAATTTCGGCCGATACCGGCCTAGGGCCGTTAATAATTGATAAATTGGGTCGAAAAAATAAACTTGATGGCTGATGGGTAATATGATACAGTCCCTGGAGCGTTGCGTGGCACCAAAATTGTTGGCGCGGCTATCGAGTCGTTTTGAATTATTCACCACTCATTATAGGCGCGAACTTTGACACATTTTTGACATTTCAATTTTTTTATGCGTTTTTGTGTAATGGATTCGTTTAGTTGACGAAGGGGCGATAATAATCAGGTATCATTTTGAAGTGCTTTTAGTTATTACTTTCCTTGTCTGTTTTAAGGTAAATACTCGTATACCGACGGGTTGTTTTGATACTGTTACATCGTACCCGTACCTACAATTACGGTAGTAGGTACCTACAAGTAGGTAGGTAGTAGTAGGTAGGTAGGTACTAAAGACTACAATGTATATAGGGAGAGTAGGTACCTACTCTAAAGAAGGTTCGAGGAAGTCGTGGAACTTTCTCGAACTATAAATAGTCGACGTGTTTGCGGTAACAGGCAGTCTGATTTTGGCTACACAACGAAGCGAATCGAAGTGAACTAGAAGAGCGATATCTAAGCGAATAGTGATCAGTGTATTTGTGATTGAGTTATAAGTATTTTGTAATTAAATAATGTTATTTGTTGTTTAATCGGTACTAATTAATTAATCCCATATCCAGCTCGTAACAATACCATGAAATCTGAAGATCAAATTTAAAGACGTTGGGTGTTGATCTTGGGACCTTTTTGATAAATAAGCATGTCATCCAAATTGGACGCTGTGTAAATATCAGTTTATGAGAGGATCAGACAAGATCTGATAATACTGATTACTCAGACTAACTTGTCTTTGCATGTGATGTAATGTATGCATGATGCATCAGTAAAAATAAGCAACCAAAACTTCACACCAAAAAATATGCTCATTGAATTCAAATGTATAGGTAACCTACTGCCAAAAAATCTAACAACACACACCCATAGAACTATTCCATCAAAACATTCGGCAGCTCAGTAATTTAAATATCGCATCCCTTATTCGTCTCATGCATAATAAAAACAAAAGAAAGGAAAAGACCCCTTTCGTCGGTTCTCACCTCGGCTCAGAAGTTCTAACATCGTCAAATATTGGGCCGTATTGCCCCCCCTTCAATAAAATAACGCCCGGTTCAATTTCATTTACATATGGTATTGGGGGAGGCCTAAATTAATTTTGCACATGAGATCGTCTTACTTTAGGTACTTTTAAAGCTTATTCCTTGAAACCTTACCCCGTATCCCACGGAGGTGAAATCAGATAAATCAGATTTATTTCCATTGTGTGTATTTTGTTCACTGTATGTAGGTAATTTTTGCACTCTAGTGTATGTAGGTGTGTTTTGATAACAGTGATATGTAACCCAGTAAGTTTGTTATGCAAGGGTAAAAACTAATCCCACCAAAAACATTTTTCAAGACGAGACCATATATATAATATATATAATTATGAATATGACTCGCACTGTCAAAAAGTTATCAGATCTCATGTAGACAGTGGCGTAGCTAGCATGGGTGGCACCCGGTGCGGATATTGTAGGTGTCACCCCAAAAATCAAACAAAACAGTAAAAAAAAATAAGTTAAAAAAATTACGTTTACAAATATTTTTAATAGGTACATTATTATATTATTAATCAACGATGCGAAAATGGGAGTATACCTACGGTCATAGGCGCCGGCGGGATTATTTTATTATTATTTTAGTGCATCTCGGTTCCATTAAAACAAGCTTGACAATTTTTGCACTCCTCGGATATGTTAGATTTTCGTTTGTCCACCTATTCATTCAAGGGTGTTGTTGATTTATAAAGAAAAGCCTATCAATCGAAAAAAATAAGATGTAATAGCGAGCGAAGCGAGCATGAAAATTTTAGCACCTGCCACGAACTTAATAGGTTTTCTTTTGCCCTTTAGTATAGAAATAGGGCTAATTGTGCCTAATTATTTATAAAGAAAAGCTTATAAACGCAAAGGACATGTTAAGACATCTGAACGAGCGAAGCGAGCGAATAATTTAGGATATTCTCGGAAATAATATAATTGGGTGTTTTTTGTTCTTACAAACAACTACAATGATTGGAGTACGAGCGAGCCAAGCGAGCTCGAAAACTATAGTTACCCAAGATTTCCACCCTCCACCTGCCTAAAGCCCTGACGATGGGTAATCTGCCACAGTTTTACGAATTTTTATAGGTGGCACTAGTGATGTTCACGGTCAGGTGTCTCTGTGTCACCCCCAAGTGCGTGACACCCGGTGCGGGCCGCCCCCGCCGCCCCCAGAGGGCTAGCTAGGCCACTGCATGTAGAGCCAAGCTTATAACTCTACACGTCCTAACTTCACAATACTCTACACCTTATAGTCAAAATATGTGGCTTGTCTTGGCAACATTTTACATGAAAGATGTTTTTGGTGGGATTTCATTTCTTTTTGTAAGTTGCTTGTGAAATATTTTTTTTTTTAGAAGTTTCAAGTTTTATATTTTTTTTGTTCTTTGTGTACTAATAATAGCTTACATACCAAATTTCACCTTTCCAGGACATTGGGAAGTACCATATGTTTTTTGATGATCATCAGTGACGACATCAGGGTTTTTTAGATATCAATAAAGTGTAAAGACAAGTATAAGAGCTATGCAATTAAAACTTAATAAGCTTAGTAAGTCCGCTCATCATCATCTGCCTAGCCTTTTCCCAACTATGTTGGGGTCTGCTTCCAGTCTTACCGGATGCAGCTGAATACCAGTATTTTACATAGAGCGACTGCCTATCTGACCTCCACAACCCAGTTAGTATTGGGAAATACGATACTCCTTGGTAAGACTGGTTGTCAGACTTTTTGGGCCACTGACTACCTGTAACGACTGTCAAAGATCTACAAATGACAGCCGGGACCAACAGCTTAACGTGCTTTCTGACGCGAGGAGGAAACTCGATATGTAAGGGCGGTCACCCATCCACAGACCAACCTAGGCAAGCACGGCTTAACCTAAAGATCGACCCGAGCGGCTGTTATTATTTAGCCACGAGCTCCTCATGCTTAATAATTCCGCTATTGGCAACATATCCCGAGAATTTTGTTTATCTGGTATGATCCAAACCCAGTGGCGTGCAGTGGTATTCCACGAAGAGTAGGCCACGAAATAAAGATAGCAAAAAAAATTTGTCTGCGCCATCTTGGATTTTCGAAAACGACACCCATGAAGAAAAAACCGAAAATTTTCGTCGGCGCCATTTTGGATTTTCATTTTGACCTCATTTTCATTATCAGCGACCCCAAAAACCTCGAAAACGACACCCATGAAGAAAAAACTGAAAATTTTCATCGGCGCGATCTTGGATTTTCATTTTGAACTCATTTTCATCATCAGCGACCACAGAAACCACGAAAATGACACCCATGAAGAAAAAACTGAAAATTTTCATCGGCGCCATCTTGGATTTTCATTTTGACCTCATTTTCATCATCAGCGACCACAAAAACCACGAAAATAACACCCATGAAGACAAAATCGAAAATTTTCGTCGGCGCCATCTTAGATTTTCATTTTGACCTCATTTTCATCATCAGCGACCACAAAAACCACGAAAATGACACCCATTAAGAAAAAATCGAAAATTTTCGTCGGCGTCATCTTGGATTTTCATTTTGACCTCATTTTCATCATCAGCGACCACAAAAACCACGAAAATGACACCCATGAAGAAAAAACTGAAAATTTTCGTTGGCGCCATCTTGGATTTTCATTTTGACTTTATTTTCATTATCAGCGACCCCAAAAACCTCGAAAACGACACCCACGAAGAAAAAACTGAAAATTTTCATCGGCGCCATCTTGGATTTTCATTTTGACCTCATTTTCATCATCAGCGGCCACAAAAACCACGAAAATGTCACCCATGAAGAAAAAACTGAAAATATTCATCGGCGCCATCTTGGATTTTCATTTAGACCTCATTTTCATTATAACCAACCCCAAAAACCACGAAAACGACACCCATGAAGAAAACTATAATATCAATAATATTAATAATTATTGTAATAATAATACGCACCAATAACCCCCAGGAATCATTATTTTAATCAACATACACCCTAGCACTGGCCTGCAAATTGCAAAAAACCTAAGGAAATTTGAATTACGCGGGCTAAAGAACATTCACCTTGAATCCTGGCCTTGTGTTGTAGCAGCCAATCATAGCCCAGCTACAGTGGCGTGCAGTGGTATTCCACGAAGAGTAGGCCACGAAATAATGATAGCAAAAAAAAATTTGTCTGCGCCATCTTGGATTTTCGAAAACGACACCCATGAAGAAAAAACCGAAAATTTTCGTCGGCGCCATTTTGGATTTTCATTTTGACCTAATTTTCATTATCAGCGACCCCAAAAACCTCGTAAACGACACCCATGAAGAAAAAACTGAAAATTTTCATCGGCGCCATCTTGGATTTTCATTTTGACCTCATTTTCATCATCAGCGACCACAGAAACCACGAAAATGACACCCAGGATGAAAAAACTGAAAATTTTCATCGGCGCCATCTTGGATTTTCATTTTGACCTCATTTTCATCATCAGCGACCACAAAAACCACGAAAATGACACCCATTAAGAAAAAATCGAAAATTTTCGTCGGCGCCATCTTGGATTTTCATTTTGACCTCATTTTCATTATAACCAACCCCAAAAACCACGAAAACGACACCCATGAAGAAAACTATAATATCAATAATATTAATAATTATTATAATAATAATACGCGCCAATAACCCCCAGGAATCATTATTTTAATCAACATACACCCTAGCACTGGCCTGCAAATTGCAAAAAACCTAAGGAAATTTGAATTACGCGGGCTAAAGAACATTCACCTTGAATCCTGGCCTTGTGTTGTAGCAGCCAATCATAGCCCAGCTACACTCGCAGGAGTTACCGCCCAAAAATGGCTATAATCTATACATGTGTGCGGTTCATACACACGAAAATATGCACCAATTTGCCGCTGTGTGCGTAAATTTATCAATGGCCAGCAGACTATTTGCCTATAAGATGCGTCCGGCGGTTGAGTGTCGAGCTTCGTAGCAACTTCCAGTACAGTGTTGGTTACGTAACACGGGCGCGAAAAATTGCTCTAAGTATTCGAACAGGAGTTTGAACTTTTTTTAATATTTTGTACAAAGTGTTATTTTATTACATAGTTCATTAGTTATAATAATTGCCCCAGTTGGTAGGGTAGGCTTTGTCTAATTGCCTCTTCGTAGCGCACGCCCATGCAAACCCATGCTTGACGTTACGTTATGACGAAGCGCTTCAAGAAAAGGTAGGTAGTGCCCTTGCGCTTCGCTTGACTCGTCTTGGCGATACCTTTTGGTTTGTTTTATACTGTAAGTTAAATAATGCTGTTAACCAAACTATGATAGTTTGAAGTGAGCATCTAATTTTTCTTCGATTGGTTTTGTTTGCGTTTCGTGACGCATCTACATTCTGCCTATTACAAAGTATGTATGTATAGATGTGGGGCTTTTTCTATTTATATGTATAATATAAGAACCGCATATGTTTCATTTTACTGAGCACCATAGTACCCCATACATATAACCACTTATTAGAAGGAAGTATTTCCGTCTGAAAAAAGTCCATCTTAAATTACCGTTTCACAAACGTTTTTAAAAATATGTGTGTGTTAAAATTATTTATTCAATGCTACTCAAAATTTACATCAATTAAAAAATTAGAACTGTCATTTCAATTAACCCAAAGAAAAAAGGAAAACATCACAATATTAATTACGAAATGTAAAAGGATACCGTAATTGTTGAATATTTGAGACAGTCACATTATTTAGGGCTTAATGAAACGCCGCAGTTGATCACCATTATGGCGCTTCCAAAGAATCGCACAATTTACTGGAGCTGTAATAAAATATAGACTACTATTCCCTTTTTAATTCTTAAGTAAGAAAGCCAAACGATGTCACGCAAAATAAGACTTAATTTAGCTAAAGTAATGGATATTACCTCTCGCTTGTCGACCTCCATTTTGTAAAATGTGAGATAAAAAGTCTTGTATTAAGTAGGGGAGTGCCTGAAGCGGCCAATATAATTTTTACTCGTTTAATAATAAGGTTTTAAGGGGTATTTCTTGGTTTTTAGTTACGATAACATTGGTGTTAGTATGTTTGCGATTTTAAATCTTGATGCCATAGACTTATATGTATGCGAAGGCACTGCATTATTTTTCTGAGCCCTTGAGTTTGTTATGTTGCTCGAAATAAAAGATATAACGTTGGGTATACTTGCTTTATTCACAGACACACGTTAGTGTATAGTATTATAAAACGCAGTATCATAGACAGGACCTCACACAGCTCAAGAGAATGACAACCGGAATAGGAGGAAGTATAAGCAATGCTTAGTGATGTGCATACTAATTACATACTAAATAGTGATGTCACAACAGAGTTATCATTTATTTGATTGAACAACTAGTAACTCGTATTCTCAAGTTGCCGTTTTAAATATTTGTTACAAGTTATTATGTCTTGTGACTGGGACTGTAGCTTTGTTTTTTTTTTTTGTATTTTTGACATTCAAAAGTGCCGTAATGGTCTGCTTTGAGTTTGAGTTGAGTTTAAGTTGTAGTTTGTAGCCCACTTAGTATTTGAGTAGCGCATATTCAGTATTTTTGACCTTTTAAATTTAATTTATTTTTACTCGTTTAAACCCGTTCAGAACTAATGAAACAAAAGAAGTTTATTAAAACTCTGTTAAAGTCCAGTATCCTACTTTCTCATAATATCTCTGAATATTGTAAGTTGCCATAATATTTATAAGTATTTCGTTGAAAAGTAAAGGAGAATTTCCACACGCCAAACGGGATTACGAAGGTGAATCCGTGCCAGCACATACGACGGATTAAATTTTAATAAAGTTGTGCCTCATTTTACACTTTGCCAGCAATCCTGAATCCGCGAATCTTAATAGAAGAAGGAGCTTGAAAATCATCATTATTATTACGCCTGTAATCCCCGAAGCATTAGGCAGAGGTGTATCTCATAGTACCACAGTTCGCCAGTTATGTTTAAATCCCATGTAAGTAACAGGGCGTGAGGATATTGAAATAACAATAGAACTTTAAGAAAATATATTTTAATTTTGTATTTGTCGACCCGAATGGTGCAGCGGTAGTGAGGCTGCCTTACGTTCTTAGGGTCCCGGGTTCGAATCCCGGTCGGATCAAATGTTTGTGTGATGAGCATGGGCATTTGTTTTCGAGTCATGGATGTTTATATGTACAATAATGTATTTACAAACAAAAAGTATCTATGTAGTATATCAACTATCTGGTGTCCTCGACACAAGCCTCGCTGCTTAGTGTGGCGCTAGATGGTGCTGTGTGTAATGTTCAGCAAAAAAAAAAAAAATTAGCCAGATCTTTTTTAAACAGATTTAGAAACTAGAATACGTTATCTTATACCGTGCGAATGTATTACTCACAAGATTGCTTTCTTTACAACATCATCAAGCTCAAGAATTTAAATACCCTATTACACTAAATCTCACTTGTCCACCTAAAAAGCAGTAAGAACACTTAATCTCATAAAGTAGTTTTATAGGTCCTTAAGTGCTGGCAACACCAGGGCTGTAAAATTAACCCTGTGCTGCTGGCTTGAAAGGGAATAGAAACTCATTGTCAGCATTTGTCAAGAATATAATATTGTTTATTAAGAAAAAGCAATTAATCTGACTCCTTATCCGCCTAAATAAATGATGTCAATTAATAAAGATCCGAGAAACTAATAAATAATTAATTATGAATGCCTTCAGTGTGTAGGTATCGAATTCAACAGAAAACCAAATCTAATCAGAAGAATATTTGAAAGTTAATAAAGAAATATTTCGATTATATTTCGACGTCTATATCGATTCTGACACATCGATACCGCTAGTCCACGCGGTCTCACGTCGCATTGGCTTGTATGAAATCCGTTGATCGTATACCACTCGACTGCGGATGAGCGGCGCACACCGCCTCTCCGCGCGGTGTACCGCCAATATTTGTTTTGCTGCCTACGCCTAACCGCGCGGACGACCGGTATCATATCAGAATAACTTAAATGTTTAGTGATCCAAAACTCCAGGGATCCTGCAAAGTACCTTCATAATTATTGTAATCTACTGTGGTTCGTAATTTCCGCCTCAAGACATAATTATAAGAAATCCATCATTTTAACCCTTCCAATATACAAAATGTCTAAAATTAACCCCACCATTCATTGTTAAATTATCTATAGAATTTGTAAATGAATCTGGCGATTAATAAAAAAATGAAGATGTTTCTTTTAAGCCATAGACAAGCGTCAGTCAGTTATTTATGGCAGGATTAAAAGCGGGAACGGCCAACCAATATGGCTACCGACGAGCGCTAAGCCGATGATTTAAATACAACCCATCGATTCGCTAAAACGCGAAACGTAATTAATCATATTTTAGCCGCCTTTATAAATAATATGGGTTTGAAAGGACCTATTAAAATATTGTAATAAAAAGGTGGAGTAAACAGCTTTGGATGATAAAACATTTTGTATGGATTTTATCTTGGAACCAAAGAGATTTAAGATTCTAGGTATTGGGCTATAAGAAGAAAAACAACAACAATAAATACAATAAAAGGTGATACTGTGTCTCATTGAGGTTTACAGTAAAATGACATGATTGGCATGTTTGGTACCGGGTAAAACTTTAAAAGGAATTTCAGCGTTGAATTTAGATGCAACATTAACATTTCATCAAAAACATTTAAATTTATCATTCATCATAAAAATAGTTTATGAGGTGCTCTTGGCTAAATAATAACAGCCGTTCGGGTAGATCTTTAGGTTTAGCCGTGCTTGCCTAGGTTGGTATGTAGATGGGTGACCACCCATTACATACCTGCCTCGGAAAGCACACTAATATTGTCTTTCGAGGGCCCAAAGAACCTTGACGCACAAGAACCAGTTGGTTATTGCTAGTAAATTACTTTTTTGTGCGCTTCTTCCATGTATCGTAACTATATGTGTAGCGTAGACGAGGACGTGCCGTGTGTCGGCCTAGTTTCAAGCCGTGTGCATTTCTATACTTTAAACGTTTATGTGATTGTAGTCGCGGATACAATCGACGTTCGCAGACAGATAGTGAGGGGCATATAAAAATGTATTTGCTTATTGCTTTTTTTTTTAAATATATTGTTGATTTTTTTGTATCGTTTTGATTTGGAAGCTTTGTTGTGTTAGATAGAGCATAATCAGCCGTCAACCACTGTTGGACCACAGATTTCCTCTGAGAAAAAATGGGCGAAACCACCACGCGGACAAGTGATGGATGTCTAAAATATAAAGGGTACGGCGTAGCTAGCGTGATGACGTCATGGTTACATTGAGTGCTACACCAGCTACGCCGCTGTGCCTGATATGAGACCACTACGGATGAATTCGTGGAATCGCTATTTTTAGTTCCTGGTTTCATTTTGTTACTGATTTTACGCCCTGTGGAAGTTGCACTATATTGGATTTTTGCTATGAGATGTGATGTTGCAGTTTGAGAAGTAAATAAAAAAAAATAGAGCCAGCCAGGTATGCCAAACACGTACAAAAAAGCTAATATTTTTAATTAATTCACCATTGTTTTTTTTTTATTTTAGTCGTATTATTAACAATAAATATTATGGAATGCTGCCTGGTGAGAATGTAATTTTACATTGAAATAAAGGATAAGTAACTGTAAAACCGGCCAAGTGCGAGTCGGACTCGCGCACGAATGGTTCCGTACCATTATCTAAACAACATTAGACAAAACGGCAAAAAAATCACGTTTGTTGTATGGGAGCTCCCCTTAAATATTTATTTTATTTTGTTTTTAGTATTTCTTGTTATAGCGGAAATACATATAACCGAAATACATCACCTGTCTGAATTTCAACTGTCTAGCTATCACGGTTCATGAGATACAGCCTGGTGACAGACAGACAGACAGACAGACAGACGGACAGTGGAGTCTTAGTAATAGGGTCCCGTTTTTTCGTGTTTGTGTTTCGTCCCTCAAAACGGTGGAATATTATTCATAATAAGCAGCTGAATACACTCTCAATTGTATTTTTTGTGCCAATTCTATTTTTGGATAAATATATTATATTATATCATCATTCATCATCATTTCAGCCATAGGCCTCCTCCAAGTGTCGCCACATTGACCGGTCCCGTGCGACTAGCATCTAGCGGATTCCCGCAACCTTCACCAGGTCGTCGGTCCACCTAGTGGGAGGTCTTCCAACGCAACGTCTTCCGGTTCGCGGTCGCCACTCCAGAACTTTTCGGCCCGATCGGCCATCCGTTCTGCGAGCAATGTGCCCTGCCCACTGCCACTTAAGTTTGGCAATTCTTCGGGCTACGTCGGTGACCCTGGTTCTCTTGCGGATGTCTTCATTTCTGATTCGATCACGCAAAGAAACTACAAGCATAGCCCTCTCCATTGCCCTTTGGGTGACTTTAAGCCTTCTGATAAGGCCCATTGTGAGCGACCACGTTTCGGTCCCGTATGTAATCACTGGCAACACACACTGGTCATAGACTTTCGTCTTGAGACACTGCGGTAAGTTGGACGAGAAGATACCGCGCAGCTTCCCGAACGCTGCCCAGCCGAGTCGGATTCGACGATTGACCTCTTTCTCGAAGTTAGACCTACCTAACTGGTCAGTTTGTCCCAGGTACACATAATCGTCCACTCACACGTCTCACTCACTATATATTATTAAATATATGTATAATATATACTCTGTCAGTTTGCGGAGGGCTGTCCCTACACCCTGTATCTCAATCTCAAATAATCGTTTCCCCGCACAATTCAAGTAGTTACAATACCGATTCATATGCACATAGCTTCGTCTCCCACACATTCGATTCATATTCTGAATCGATTCAAGCTATCGAGCCAAGTTGCATATTGTGTGGACTCAAAGGCTCTGGATGTCTCAGGGTCCAATATGCTTAACAATGGATCGACGGAGATATTCTGAGACGGAGTGATTTGGCTAGATGAGCCTCTTCATGGAATACCACTGCACAGCTTTATCGAAGACATGTGGAAATAGCTATGGTAATCTGAATGATGTATATTTCTATCCTTTACAGTGTTATAGTTTATATCTACATCAAAATAACACATAGGCTATAAATTATAATGATATTTTGTTAAACAATGAATTTACGCGGGCGAAAGCTACTTGTATAGTACTAGTTACGCACTAAAAGTTTTTTGTTTAGGTATCGGATAAGAATTTTAAGGTGAAAGTTATTTATTATGATGGAATAGTTAGAATTAACTCCTTGATTGGTGACAAGATCGCCAACCTGTATAGCGTATAGGACGATTACTAAAATGATTCAAAGATAACTAGAGAATAGGAAATCGAAAAATGCATGCTACGCCGTAGCATCTCATGTAGCACTCGCTACGCCGTAGCTGCGTAGGCGCATGTTTAGGATTTTCTTTAAAAACACGACAAGTATTTGGTATCTTAGCTGAGTTTTGATTTTTTTTTTTAATTTAATTTTTTTTTGTTGTTTGTGTACTAATAATAGCTTACATACCAAATTTCAGCTTTCTAGGACATTGGGAAGTACCATATGTATTTTGATGATCATCAGTGAGGAAATCAGGGTTTTTTAGATATCAATAAAATCTAAAACATAAGAGCTATGCAATTAAAACTTATTATGCTTAGTAAGTCCGCTATTGGCAACATTTCCCGAGAATTTTGTTTATCTGGTACAATCCAAACCCAAGATATAAGAGTTAAAAAAAAACGACGAAGCGCTTCGAGAAAAGGTAGGTAGTGCTCTTGCGCTTCGCTTGACTCGTCTTGGCGGGGCCACTACCTTGCCTCCAGATCTATGTAGGTACTAAATAAACTTTTTATCTTAAATAGCATAAAAAGTAAAATGTTGAATGAATCGTAAAACAAAATGAAAGCATTTAAAGACAACTTTCATCATTAAAGTTTTAAAACGTAATCTGAAATCAGCGTGAACACTTATATTTTAAAACCTTTGCAGGACATTTACTGAGTGGCATTAATTTAAAAGCGTTCAATTTCAGAATTTAAGGCTTACTGAATATTTTTTGGCCTGAGTTACTTTTATTTAAAACGATGAATTTCTGAAAGTTTTTCTGATACGCTGGCGACTGATAAATAAAGAAAACGTAGGTACTTATATCAAAAAGTGGTACACTGTCTAATGTGGGTGTTATATCAGGTACACCTCTGCTGAACCCTTCGAGGAGTACAGGCGTCATGTAATATGCATATAAAGGGTGTAAAAAACCTGTTAACGAAGCCGAAAGGCACTTGTTCTCCACATCATTGCGATATTTTTTTTGTTCTACACCATACCTGGGAACTAGGGTCGCAAACTCTTATTCACGAATATGCGGGAAACCAAAAAGTGAGGAATCTATTTTTTTACTAGCTGACACAACTTCGTCTGCGTCACATATACGAGAGAAAAAGCTCACAAAAAAAAAAGCCACGCTTTTGCAACATTTTTCATTTATGCTCCGCTCCTATTGGTTGTAACGTGATGTTATGCCCGCGGCTTCGCCCGCCCGCAAATAATATATTAAAACCTGCCTCTTGAATCACTCTATCTATTAAAAAAAAACCCGCATCAAAATCCATTGAGTAGTTTTAAAGATCTAAGCGTACATAGAGACAGACAGACGCGGCGGGGGACTTTGTTTAATATGTAGTGATAGTGATTAAGACGTCACTATTTGCACTACCCAGTGTACACAACGCGTTAGTTGGGGCGACTATAACTGGGCCACCACAGCTCAATAGTTTTTTTTTTATATTACAAAACATAACTTCACGCCTGCAAACCCCGCCGGGTAAGGCAGAGGTGTACCTACCTACACCCACATTTCACCAGTTATCTATATTTAAGTCCCATGTAACAAGGAGCGAGGCTATTGCCACCGGGCACACATCCGTAAATATGCACAATGACTCCATAGCCGCTAATGAGAAATTTCTGATAGAAAAACCCAATATCGCTTTGCCAGACCTGGGAATTGAACCCAGGACCTCATGCTCAGCAACCACCAGACCAACGAGGAGTATAATATAATATGAATTCGGAAGACATATTATTTGTTTAGTATTCTATTCGTCGTGGGTTCGAACCCAGACAGGCGCATTACTTTGTGTAATTTATTTCATCACCACTGCTCTCAAAACGGTGAAGGAAAACATGGTGAGGAAATGTTCTAGAACCAAAAATTCGAAGACATGTGACATCTACCAATCCGCACTGGGCCCGCGTGGTGGATTATAGCTCATTCCCTCTCATTGAGAGGAGGCCTGTGTCCCAGCAGTGGGAACATTATAGGCTGATGATGATGATGATGATGATGACAACAGAAAAAGTACATTAATTTTGAGCAATTATTTATTCTTCAAAACTCTCATTGTCATCGCGCCCGAAAATATTGCGCATACGCAAACACATCGCGAGATGCATTAGTTGAGCCGTGGAAACGGGACGTCCCGCCTCATGCGGGACGGTTGGCAACCTTACTGGGAACCTTCTAGTTACAGTCAAAGTTACAGCTTTTTGACAAGTTTTTTTTATAAATACAAGTTTTTATTGAAGATTTTTACTTTAAACACCTCCACGACCCCCGTACTATTCAAGCCATACACCAGCACAGTGTTTTGAGTGCGTTACATTGAGTTCTACCACAAAACATGATTTTTCACCCCAAAAAAAAAAGTCGTTCCCCAGCAATAATTTTTGCGTAAAGTTACTTAGTTTGATGTACAGAATGCTTGGTTGACGGCTTCGTGATGAGGTTGTTTACACCCTGTATAATATTTATTTATTTTTAATATGTTGTATTTAATGGAAACTGTAAAATAATGGTAGGTAAATGAATGCTTTGACACTAGGCAAACGTAAAGAACAAAAACTATTTTATGGATTGTAAACTATACCTTTTAAACCTACTTAGTACTTGTTGTTTATTTACAGTAAAAAAACAATCAGTTATGGGTCTCACATAAATTTATTTCTCCATATACATATGTATAATTTTGCGAATCCACTGTGTCCCGAGACGCAGCGCGGGAATTTTTACAAAATAATTGTCGTCTACTAACGTTCTACATTACATTCACACGTCCCCGCCAGCCATATTGCGTCCGCCATTTAATTGCACTAAAATAATTATCATTAAAGCTAGGGCGTTACATAATTGATTTTATTCTTAGCAAAAAATACGAAACGCTGATTGGCCAGCCGTCACATTTTTTTTGTACTCGATACATGCTAGAAAATTAAGCAATTCATCATTATATTCAGGGCACTGTTGATCGGAAAAAAAAACATTTTTGAACGCGAAGAGTTCGCGCCAAAATTTTACATATTTTCGAGATCGAGTTAATTAAAAAAGTTCGTAATTGAGTGACGGATCCATTAGGCACATTATATTTCCTCCACTTCATTTTTTATAAATGTGACATTGGAAATATTTAAGTACTTTGGTCAAGCGACCTTTTAATATTTAACAAGAACTTCCAAGCAACAATACCCAGACTGGCAAGTGAACAATTTTAATTAAAAACATAAAATTACAATTAATCGGCATTCATTTACAAAAACAATTAACAATAAAGAATTTCATGATGAAACTACATTAAAGGAGATAGGTACACAAATAAAAATTAAGAACACATACAAATTAGTTGGTAAAATCAGTCTTAACATACCGAACATAGGTATTCATGATGATTTTATAAATGACATGCACGCGTGTAAAAACAACCGTTTTGTACTAAATAATGGAATAAACAGCACCTTAATATGGCATAATATACTTAAACAATGAACACAATACCGCGCAACTGTAACATACTTAGTTAAATTATTTAATTAAAAACAGCACTGGTTGCAATAAAAAAAATGGCCGACATAATTTCATAACAGTCAAGCAAAATTGCTTATTTAACTTGCTTAAACAATTCTTTATTGAAACAAAGGTAAAGAAAATTACTAAGTGGTTAGTTACGCGGTATTGTTGTATTCCAGGCTATTCGACATTAAAATATTACCTATTGGCAGAATGATACATTACCTAAGCTTACGAATGCAACACGAAAAACTGTACAAGAGATCGTAATGTGCGTTCGGATACGTTTACAAAATTAATGAGACGACGCTGTCGACGCGGCGAAAAACAAATATGTATATTGTTTACAAAAATAATAAGGAAAATAAAAAGGAATGATAGTAAAATAAAGCCTAAAATCACTGAATATTACAAAAAGTTTTTTCAATTTAATTACGTAGCCTCCTAATATAAAAGCAGGTAGAAAGCTGATCATGCTCACTAGCGTGTACAATTGTACATGTTACGAACCTCGCTAAATATGATTCATCAACGAGTATTAAATTTTCACTATAACCTCAATTTAACAATTATTCTCATTAACTCTACGTACGTTTCGTATTTTTATTGTATTCAATATTTTACTATATTATAGCTAAGTGAAACGATTGGCAGTTACGAATGTCAGCGGTCGACTATCCGACCGAATTCAAACGTACATAATTTAACTTTAATTCCTTTAGATATGAGCCACTCTTCAAATTGTTCGCATATCTACGTGTAACGTTTGAAAATTGCGTCAACTTTTTTATATTCCCTAAGTTTCATACAAGCTCAAATTTAACTTATACGTAGGTAGATCGATACAAGTAGGTATATTGTATAAAACGAGTGAAAAACGTAAAAATCTTATACATTTACTATGCAAGGGGATTACGGTAAAAGATTAAATAACATACTACACTTAAAGATAGCTTAAAATAGTGTCAGAGTCGTGGCAGTCACGTTTGAGTCACTCGAAGTGTTTTCCTTGTCGTCCATTATTTTTCCACGTTTTAATGAGAAGCATAAATTAACGGAAGAATAACGCTTAAGGAAAGAAAATTCTTGACATTATTTTAACGCGAGAGAAATGTAAAAAAAATTCCCCTCCGTTGTAGCTTTTTGAAACTCTTCATACATTTTATCAGTGTTCTTACTTATAACATCGTACCGTACATTTACGATTCAAATATAATTGAATCGTCATTTCCTTACTTCTATGTCATTACCACACCGAAACATATTTATCTAACTACATATAGATATGTCATCGAATCACGATCCTCTTCTAAAAGCAAGCAGAGTGATTGTTAAAAGTAATGAGAAGTAACATTCCAAGTCAAAAAGCTGACTGTACTATTGACTATTCCATTCGCAATTCAAATAAAGTAAAATTTCCGGCCGCGAACATTTTGAACCAAACGTTAGATTTATAAATCAAAGTTTAATTTTGTTTACTATTATATTTTACACGGTAAATCGAAATGGTTCTAAAATGAAGCTAAAATAACGGGTAATTCTAACGTAATGCGAAAATGTTCCCGGCCATGTTCATATCCGTCACGTCAACATGATTGGCTGGTTTAATTGGGCAAGTTTAAAATTACAACACAAGCGACACAAAATTATGTTGGAAATTACAAATATTTACATAACATTATGCACTACGCACAGGACAGACACATAAAATCACACGACACAGCCGATTCGTCTAAAGTTCTCATATAATATTGCATTAATGAAACGTGTTACCACAATTTACACTACTTAAACATATTTTAACACCCGATATGAAAAATAAACTTCTAATTACAGCTGCAATAACTATTTATACATTTTACAATATTATGTTTGTATATATGTTTGACGATCAGAATTGAATATCATATATAATCGCATAGTTATTATTTAAGTCTCTAAGCGCACTGTTCATTCACTAATGTTACGTTTATATTTGATCGCAAATTATATTTTACGGCGTAAACATTACACTGATCATTAAATACTTTCTCGAACTCTTTCTCGTAATATAAATGCATCTAGGTATAATTCAACTGTTTATATGGACTTTAACATTTTAAACTGTTCCAATTTAGAGACAAAAATAGCACGAACAGCTGCGAAAGTTGGACACATAGTCAGTGACGTAGATGTATCCACAATCTGCAACCATCACATCGTAAACACTTTATACAACCGAACTAACATCACGTATAAGATTTTACGAGTTCGCATCATGAATATAGAGAATTTTTATACCGTACTCAGTCGTGTTAACATCGTAAATGACTGTGGTTTATTGACGTGCACTGAATATGTTTCCAGCTTATATTCTATCATAGTTAGATAATAGGATAATAATTAATTATATTTATTACCCTTCCGACTCACAATCATGATTTTTAGTGGTCACAATCGTAAAATACATCATAAGTAGCTTTCCTAGGCACTCATACATGTTTTAGCCTCTTATACGAAGTTGAAAATGACAGTCAGGTGATGTCGCGGGTACATCACTACTATAGGGTCATAGACAGCGCGGGGACTCTGTCGATAGATATTTATTATCTGTGGCGAATGCAGAACAAAGAAGTGTCGGACATTTTTATCAGTAATGGCGGGAAACTGTGAAAATGATGACAACTATTTCGACTATTTATAGTTTTAAGGTGGGGTTGAATTTAGATGTAAGTTTTATGTTATTTAATATTATTATTGTCTTAATTTTATGGCGATGTAGATTAAAGCATGTCTAAGTTTTTTTACACTATATTAGACAAAAATAATAATTGGTAATTACGTTA
The DNA here is from genome assembly GCA_941918905.2 of Xestia sexstrigata. NCBI lineage: Eukaryota > Metazoa > Arthropoda > Insecta > Lepidoptera > Noctuidae > Xestia > Xestia sexstrigata. Next base: position 6,006,544 of record OW799217.2, on the reverse strand, counting down.
CATGAAATGTACTTTTAGTTACTAACTCAATGGAACTTGGATCTGTGTCAATTTAAAACTAAATCTTACGTCAATTCAAACATATCTAAAACGTAGAAATACATTTCAAATACTTAATTAAAAAAAAGTTAGATTCAACGTAATGCTGGTGGTTATAACCTCCTGGTTGGTTCCTAGACATTTGACACATTAGCGTAATGTCACATCAAACGTCAATGTCTAACGACGCCATCCTTTTTTACCTGTCATCAAATAACCGTTAAGTTTAAAAACATGTTTGCATGAATTGTTCCCAATACTTCTTCGTTCGGAGCATATATTAAGTACATACGTCATGACGTTCGCGCGACAGAGTCCCTTGAAACGCGCTTAAACGAGTTTGTCTGATCGTCAGTTAGCGTAGTGGTCGAAAGAGCCGAGATACTCCAGAGCTGCGCGGTAGCAGAACTCGTACTGATCCTGTAGGAAAATATATGAATTTAGTACTTCAAAAAACACCCGATAGAGACTGAAAGTACTTTATGAGTTAGGACCATTAATTAATTAATACACCAATTCCAATATAGCCTCTGAAAGCAAACCTTTAACAAGGATCTATCAAGATTTAAGACGTAAAGAAAGCCGCATCCATATTGATTGAGCGACTTTTTAATTTTTTTTCTTAATAAATATATTCAAAGTTAAGAATAAATGACTGTTAAGCAACTTCGCCATACAACTGTCAAACCGAAACGTTTATTTCTTACATAAAGTTTAACTGAATATTGAAAAATCGGTTCTAAGATTAATTGTTTTAATACTTAAAAAAAAAAGAATTTTGTTGACGTAGTGAATTCAGTAGCAGCCCTATATTTCGTTTAACAACATAAAATGCATGCAAGCTTCGCTGTCAACACCTCTGTGACCTATTTCTGTCCGCCGAGTCTTACAGCAAGCATAAATCACCTTGTACACTGCGTTGAAGTAAAACACTAATTATGCAATTATAATTATGCTACAATTTATAGCCCTCCTAATTACTGTGTGTACGGTATATTATGGAGCCACTTTAGTTGTTTGTAGGGCGTTATTAGGGTGTTAGGGAATGTATACAACACCAAATCATATGTGCATAAAGGTTTAAAACTTCTAGCCTTACTTCGGTAATGAAAAAATATTATCATGATCCCAGCTTGCCTTAATTCAGTAACTTTTTTCAGTTGTAAGTACGGCATATATTTTTTTTATATTAAATTCTTTTGTCAACACCTATTTTAAGCAAATGAAACCTGACATGACATACTATACATACACACTACCACCATACCATAGCATACTCAGTCAACAAGCTAGGTCATCTACCAATGTTTAATTATCATGATCCGTATAACAATAAAATTCATGTTGTACAGATAGCAGATATAGACCCAGCGCACACCGCTGGAGGCGCAGCGCAGCGCATTTGAAGACAACAATTTAATATAAACCTTAACTACCTTCATATACAGTCGCGCGCATGCTTCTGTAGTAGCTTGAGGGCGCTCCGAGTACCGCATGCGAATTTATTCTTATATTGACCGTATATCAAGGTGGTTAAGGTTTCTATTAAATTGTTGTCTTCAAATGCGCTGCGCTGCGCCTCCAGCGGTGTGCGCTGGGCCATTGACATTTATTATCCTACCTCAGTGTGAACTTTTGCTGGGCATTGCGTGTGTAGCCTATATCAACGCCTTTAGTACCTATGCTTACTAGCTAGTCTTCAGGTTATAGTGGTACAAATAGGGTTCAAATTCCTTTTACCTCAGTTTGAACCATGGCTGGGCGTTGCGTGCGGACGGTGCGACTAGAGGAGAGGCGTGGAAGAGTGTTGTACACTTTTCCACGCCTTCAAGATGATAACAACAGTCATTTAAGTCCAAATTCGTCTAACCTCAGTCTGAACCATAGATAGGCGTTGCATGCGAAGCCTGCAAAAACTTTCTTTAACGCCTTCCTTACCAGCTAGTCATGAGCTTATAGAGATAAAAATAAGGTTCAAATTCGTCTTACCTCAGTTTGAACCATGGCTGGGCGTTGCGTGCGTAGCGTGCGCACAGTCTGGAACACGTCGACGACTCCCTCGTACTGCATACGCTCCAGAACCGTCGATAGTGTGATGAAAACGCCGGTGCGGCCCACTCCCGCGCTACACAAACAAAAGAAAACCGATTTGACGAATGATCTTCTAAATCGAATTAAATTAACTACCGAAGCTACGAAAACGTGTAAAGTATAGATAATTGAGAAAAATATATTAGATATTTTTTGAGGTCAAATTATACCGCTGTTAGTGACCGGGGTTGAAAAAAGTTTTTGTTTTTGTTTTATATCGTTTTAAGAATCTATCGTTTTAATATATCTGTGAAGTTTACATTGAAAAAAAAAACAGATTTCAACTTCAACAACTGATATTTCAAACAAATCTCTCTATAGCCGCAACCCGCAACCGCAGTTGTTACCCCAATAATGTTTTTTCTTGTTTTATCATGTTTAGATATTAATCACTTCTGCGAAGTTCCGCTAATTGCTTTAATTTAAACCTGTAGATTTGACAGCGGTGAAATAATAAGAAGAAACTCTTTTTTCACTATATTCTTACGATAATTACCTGCAATGTACAGTAATAGGTCCGTCTTGTCCGAACTGCTCCTTAGTCTTGTGCACTTGTCCCAGGAAGTCGATGAAGCCCTCGCCACTCTTCGGCACTCCCTGTTCTGGCCAATCAGTGAACTGGAATTGGCGTACCGTCCTCGATGATCCGTCGCGGGCGTCCGTTACCTGTGTAAGTTTGAAATTGGAATGGTTTTATTTTTTTTCTAAAGAAGAGCAAACTACATTTAAGCGGCGGTTAAATTGCGGACTCCAGATCAACGGTTTTACTTTTGATCTTTTTTGGGTTGTAGAGGTCAGATAGGCAGTCGCTCCATGTAAAATACTGGTATTAAGCTGCATCCGTTAAGACTGGAAGCAGACCCCAATAAAATCGGGCCGATCATGATGGGTTTTGATCTTATTCGACTTTATTTTCAGACATAATGACGGACAGGGTTACATTGTCAACTCACTCGCTTTCGTAACGCAAACTAACCGTAAGAATTCTAGCATTTCAGTCGAATGTATAATTTTGAATACACAAAATAATTTGATTATGCTAACAATATAATATGACGAAGGAGAAACGTCTTTTAGAAAAATTTTATTCTATTTTCTCGAAGAAGATCCAATGACATCGACACTAAGTCCACGATGTTCAAACTTTAGTAACAAAGTAACAAGGTATCGGAAAACTGGAAGTTAGATCAATAAAGTTTTATCAGTTATTCAAGAATTTCAATTTGTTTGTTAGGAGACGTACCTTGAATTCCCTCAAGATGTACTGTGGCATGTTGTACTCCGCGATCGGGTCGACCACGAAGCATTGGTAGCGTACAGAACGGTCTGATGGCCAGTATTGGTGGCATTTTTCCTAAAAAAACAAGGGTTATTTATCCTCTGAAAGTAGCAAAGCAATTGCAATATTATTGTAAAGAAAATTGAGATAATTCTGATTTTGAGACTCTTCAGAGCTACCCCTGACAAGCCAAAAGCAACCTTATCGCAAGAGAAATAAAAAACATTGTATTTTTGAGGGTGATCAATGTGATCAGAAGATAGCATAAAAATTAAAAAAAGATAAGTATTTTACTTACCCGGCCCATCTCCTTCAATTTAGTTAACATAACAATGATTGTAGAGTTGTGCTCCCAAAGCATCCGCCAGAAATCATCAGTAGTATCCGGCAGAGGGCCTTGAGTGGCAATATAGGCCGCTCTGTATCTGTAGCCGTCGACAAACGACGCGTTGATATAGTCGGACCCATCACGAGGGGTCAGGCAAACCCGGGTCGATTCATACGGCAAGATGTGGACCAGTCTGTTCTTATGCTTATTGCAAGGCAAGCTAGCAGACACAAACCGACTAGAATCAGCTTTCATGTTAGCCAATTTCTTAAATTCCAATTCCATCCCAGTGATATTTTCAATAGGGTCTACGCGCATCAGCTTTTGGATGTGAGCGTGTAAGTTGCGAGCGGGAACCTCCGTGTCGCCGCAGATCACTGCTTCGAGTAAAGCGTCATGAATGAATATGTATTGATCTTCAGTCTGCACCATGTAGTTACGCTGAGCTCGCAAACAGGTCACGTGGCCGTAGATGTCAACAGTGCGCTCATGACGAGCTCTTTCAAGCATTGAGTCGATAACGATAAAGCAGCCAGTGCGACCAACGCCAGCAGAGCAATGGACAACTAATGGACCAGCGTCAGGTGGATTCAACGCCCTCACGCGTCGCAGGAATTGAAGGAAAGGCGCAGGATGGTCAGGAACCCCATGGTCAGGCCACGCAGTAAACTGCAGTTGCTTAATCTCACGACGCTCGCTGCTATTCCCATTCCGTTCCACTTGGAAGGTTCGGATGCAATAGGTAGCGAGTTCTTGAACTTCTGCAATCGTAACTGTCATCATGCCATACGTCTCCGTCCCCCTACTGGGCCAGTATTGGTCACACTTGATTCTTGTTCTCTCTTCCAGTTTTGTCATCATTACGATTGTAGAAGTTCGGAGTTCCCAACACATCCTCCAGAAATCTGCTAATGTTTCTTGAAGAGGTCCTTGGGTAGCTACGTAAGCGTTGTGTTTTCGATAGCCATCGCAATAGTTGGCGTTGATGTAGTCACTTCCGAGTATTCCGTCAATAGGCTGGAGGATAACACGACTGTGATCATATGCGATGACATTAGCGTAGCGGTTTTTCGGTTTGTTCACTTCCATATTCGAGTGGTCCCACGTAAACTGTTGGCCAGGTTCGATACTTTCATACTCTTGTGAGAACTTGAGGTTGTCGTTGGTTTTAAGTCTTTCTATATGTTCCGAGAGTTCCAAAATAGGAATGGGAGGATGGGAAATCATAGCCGGAGTTTGAAAGTTCAATCGTCTCATTTCTACGGGATCAGACGGCGCTCCGAAACCAACATCTGCAGACATTAACGGCCTCGTCACCGCGGCCTGGTCAGGAGCCTTGCAGGGTTGGCGTCTTCTCTTAAATATGAACAAAACTACCAAACATAGTGAGAGCATTAGGGCAGCAATAATTGGGCCGATGACCCACACCATACCGGCTTCTTTCCTATTCTCTTCTATTCTGATTTCCGGATCTCCATGTATGTCTTTAGGATCAGGTCTACTTGGTTCTTCACCCGGAGGTGCTTCACGCATATCTAGCGACAAATATTCAGAAAATGGACTGGACGTATAAAGATGCTTTTGAGGAGTATCTACAACCGCACGGACGAACACTCGATATCTTTTGCTAGGATTCAATTTTCTGTTCAGGAAACCTTCATACATTTCATCATTCCCGAGATGAAACGTATATAAAATATTTCGTTGTAAGAATTTGGCAGCAATGTATGGTGCGTTTTCATCGTCTGTTCGAACGTTATTTTTAATTAAATCGTCTGTTAGGAACTGATCCGGATTCTTATGATTATGAGCTTTATCATCAGGCACTACAACTAGATAATAATGCGATATGGGTCCATATTCTTCAGAGGCTTGAGGTAGTATGACGAGTATTTCGTTTTCAACAACGCCATAGAAGTCCGGCTTCACCATCGGTTTAGGCGCTGCCATCTGCGTGGTCACAGTGATCTTCGTCGGCGGTCGGTACGAATCGTCATTAGGTATGGCACTTACATTTACATTATACGTTGTGAAAGGAGACAGATCATTTATCGAATACGATGTTCTATCATGCTTCACAATGATTTCCCTTCTTGGTATTTCTTGAGTTTGCGTCATACCAAGAGAGTCGACAAATTCTTTAATTGCATTGTAGGAAATCTTATAGCTAACGGGGTTTAAACGTAACGGAGGCGACCATGACAACGTCATGGAATGAGTGGATACATCTTGAGCCCTAAGATGTAAAGGCACTTCTTCTGGCTTGACCTTCACAGTAACCTTCTCTGATAACCTTCCAAGACCATCTGCCGTTCTTGCAGCAACAGCGATAGCATATTCTGCAAACTTTTCCAAATTATCCAAATCAGCAGAGTGCGTAACGTGAACACTCTTCTGCTGCCATTCATCCAGATCCTCGACGGGCGTCATTGTGTAGAATATGACGTAGCCGATGATCTTCTTTCTCGAACGGAATGTTTCCCACCAAACTTCTACACTTGATTCTGAAGTCGCGACGGCTTTAACTGACATGGGCGCTCTACCAATGTCCCTTTCAGTATGAGCCGTCACGTCTTTGCTGAACGGTCCAGCCCCTTGATCAGTGTACGCTCTAACTTTGAACACATAGTGTGCGTCTTCTTCTAAACCAGTAAAAACTGCTTTAGTTACTTCTGTAGTCTTCTCGGCGACAGAAGCTTGATCTCCTCTCTTGAAAAACTGAACATCATATTTCTTGATCTGGCCACTTCTGTCAGCGCGGATCGGAGCCTCCCAGGTGATACTGATAATGTCTGGCGTTTGGAAATGGTATGTGACATTCGTCGGAGGCCCTTTCGGTGCACCTTCGGGAGTGAGCCAGTATTTGATTGTCTCTTGACCTATTCCGATATGGTTTTTACCTGCTACTCTATATTCATACTGGACGCCTCTTTCTAAATCAGTTATTTTATACGAATGCACTTTAGTACCGGGGAAATTGATTTCCTCGAGTGGTTGATCTTTTATACCATATCTGAGTCTATATCCTAGTAAATCACCGTATGTCTGGGATGGTTTGCTCCATTCTAATTCTATTGAAACGATGGGCTCTCTTTCTAAAACCCTGCAAAGGAAATGGCGGTTCGTTATTGCTGTTCGAAATGTCATCAAAACATAATATGATTCGATAAATAATTGTGACTCACTTCAGGTTGACGGTGGGCCTGTTTGGCACTCCGCCAGGTGTCTTCACCGACACCGGCGCACTTCGGTCCCCGTCCCCCTTCCTCGTGAGAGCCGCCACTTGCACGTTGTACCGCGTATCCGGTTGGAGCCCCGTTATGTTCAATTCGAGAACCGTATCGTCCATTACGTTGAACCGCATCGGGTCGTTAAGAAGTCCTTTGCCCTATGGAAATAATATCTCGTGTATTTTTATGCAACGAAAACCAGTATTTATCACGACAGTAAGGGTCTTAAGACATACCTCGTCGCGTACTTCTTGCACATGAACATGGTAGCCTCTTATGATTCCGTTCTTCTCCTTCTCTTGCGGTGGCTTCCACGTCACGTGGATGGATGTCGAGTTGATCGCAACCACCTTCACGTCTTGGGGCTCTCCAGGTACTGTGAGCACACAACACGTATGTGAGACATACGAACCGTACCTGTTTTTATTTCGACCTAAACTGCCCTATCAGCATCTACGGGAGCGTTCTAAAAACTACCTAAAGCGACTCTGAAGGGCCTAAAAATGGAATTAAGCATCGGCGTCAAAGGCTTGTCAGTTAAGCGCTGCGATTGGTCATTAATCGTAGTTTTATAGTGCGGTCGGTAATCCCCGTCGGTAATGCTGATAGAGCACTTGGGTCGCGGCGAGTGGCTACACACGCCTGTCAGCATCTCGATCGGGCATTTGAATACCAACACACACTGAGACATTATCATTTACGCCCTTTCACATCACCATAACCAATTAAAATCCATTACCTTCCAATCCACATCGTAAAGAACAACTAAAATCGTCAAGCTTTTACAAAGAGTCAACATTTAGTAAGTAATTCATCTATTAGTTTTCAAAGCAGCATGTCTATAACTAAAATCCTTAATTCACACACTGCAAGGGATCATGCTCCGGGACGTCAAGACTTGTGGGAATAAATTCAAAATTAAATCACAGAAAAAGGTACACACCAAGTCATCAAAATGTCGTCTACGAAAGACATGCTTTCAGAGGTTACCGCTTGCAGTTTGTTTCAAAGTAGTCGGTTAAGGAGCTAGGAAGATTATCTACAAAAAGCTTTAAGGCACAAGCACAAATACACATCGAAACAAGCACTATAGTAATTGGTACTCACTCCTTATAGCTGTACGGGGTTACCAGCGGCCCATACAAAGTCAGTGACGAGAGAAAAAAGAGAAAAACGCATTCAAATACATTTAAGACAAATTGTGCGAACATTGCAGGGCGAACGGAACTACTAAGTGAGAGATTACGAGTAGAACGCTTGTCGGCGAAATGGGGGGCACTCTTATTTTATTTCCTCGTGTATTTTGAGCTCTTTAGGAGGCGCATTCGGTTTAAGCCGCTTGGGACGGTTCTAGGTTCGCGTGCATTGCTTTTTTCTGTTCGCCGCGCGGAACAAACGGGAATGGGAATTTTTATTTCTTGAATAGAGTGAAAATGTGTGGAGGTTGTTTGTCACGAAGGACGTTTTTCGTGCAACTGAGCTTACATGAGCGTTTAACGTCGTTCATAAAATGTTGAAGTGGGACAGAAAAAAGCAAGTGCTCGCGTCAGGAACCGTTCGTCGTCCGTCGGTGCAGAGAAGTCACTCACACGCACATGTATTGATTAACGCGAGGCGCCAGTCTATGTGTGTGTGTGCTTCTATGTGTGCTGTCAATGTGCGCCTTCGTACCTTCTGTGTGTGTGATGCCTCGAACCTCGTGTATCCTCTGTGATGTTTGTGACAGTGTCAGAGTGTCCTTTGGCTGTGCTCTTCAATTACTCGTCTGTGTTTGATATAATTCGGCCTTGTACTTTACTGGAGTGATTGTTGTCTGGTATATCACGCAGCGTTCTTTGAGCCCCACCCGTTCGTTGTTTACGGCAATAGCGAACGTTAGGCATAATAGTATTCTGTTTATGTCACAATATCTAGTGTGCATGCACGACGAAAGTCTGATAGAGTATACAGAAGAAAGAAGAGAGGCGAGAGTGAAACTGCTACTGCCAAGAAGAGGTAGCACAAGAGCAAGTGAGATAGACAGAGATAGAAATAGGAAGAGAGTAGCGCGTAGTCTAGTAACCGAGCTGAGCAGTCGGGGAGTACAGGCGAAGAGTGTCGCGGACCTATCCCTGGGATCCGTCGCGAGAGTAGCCAATAGGTGTACAGTTGGTACAAGATAGGAATTTAGACGGAGGATCCGGGGGACGCGGCTTCGACCCGCAGCCTTCCCGCTAATAGTAGATAGTAGTCAGGACAGTACAGTGAGTAAAGAAGTAGTAATTGTGAGTAGTTCAGTAGCATGCGCGCGTGTCGTGTGGGGACGGTATTGGTATTCAAATGCGGCGCTCGGGCCGTGGTGCGTGTTGAGCGGTCCGTATAGCCGAGTGCTCGCTCGGTTCGCTCTCCGCGCTCCGCGGTAAGCACCGATGGTCAGCGACACATCAGCGCTTACAGCGTAGTGCAGCGCTTTACGTCGTGAGCTGCGCAAGCGACTATACAAGTGTGACGCACTCGCTCTCTCACCTCGTGTCGTCGCTAGTGGTGCTGAGTGATTCCTAAAAGTGCAGTATTTACCTCACGCAATCATGATCAACCCGTAACCAATTGCGTGCAGCAAAACGTGAAACCTATCTGGTGCCCAGTGAAAACTTAATTGAACGAAAAACGGTGCGGTGTCGGTAAAGAAAGCATGCAAAATTGTGTTCATTGCTAAATACTCAACAACTGTGCGCCAAAATCAATAATATAACGGTGCCGTCGACACTATACCAGGTGCATTATAAACTTTGCATTTCAGTGAGTGCCATCTTAACGTGTGATGACGGGTCATATAACGCGTCACCAAAAGAAATCATTACATGTGACAAGTGAGTGGAAATGTCAACTCTATGTCGCTGTGCACAGCGACTATTATACAGTGACAAAATGATCATCTGTGACATGATTATAGATATACATGGAAATATTATCGGCAAGCATATTGTTACTTTTTACGAGAACTGAACCTCCTTGTTTAGAATCCTGCTATGTGCTCACAAAAAAGGAACAAAAGAAAAAATGACATTAGTAATTTTGGTAGTATTTGTAGCGCAACGAGTTTGTTAATGTGATCATGAACTTATTCCTTTATGGTATTAATGGTTTATTTGATAATAGCCCACCACCAATGTAAGACCAATAATAAACATTTGCACAACGTTATGTTCACTCACAGAGAAAATGGAACTGCTCTCGTTGTTTACTATTTCAAATCGTTCATACATACAAGCAGTTTGATTTTAACTGTGGGTTACTTTTTTTTTTTTTTGATAAAATCATTCATATTATATGGCTTTTAAAAATAATAATCTGTTATGACATTAGAACAGTTTCTCGATATGAATAATTTTATACACCACTTTATACCAACTTTGCAGAATCCCATGGTTTTGTTAGTAAATATAGATCATGTGTCATTAGAAATCGTTTTCATCGAATATATTGTAAGAGAAAGATAATTAGTTGTAATAACAGAGGATATAAAACTAAACAAAATGTACATTACAACACAATGAAATATTCATAGCTAATTCAAAAATATTTTAAAAGTAAATGAACTGCCAAAACTCCTCTGATATTACATAGCCAAAGAACTTTGTTAATTTGAAAGATAATTAAATTATTCATCAATTATTAGCAATTAATTCTTTGGCCCGGCATCGCTCAATTTTATGATTTTATGTTTATTAACGCTCCCTCAGATTATATTAAAAAGTTCATTTATCAAGAGTTTTTTGTTCACGAATTCTTTTGCTTCTTTGCTTCGCTTCGGAAGAGTGAGATACGTCATAAGATTGAGCGGACAGGGAACAGTCGGGAGGTTAGTGAATGTCCAATGATGTCAGTGACACGTACCGTCTTCATGCGTGCGCACGGTGACGGGGTAGGAGGCGGGGCCGTCACCCACGCTGGTGCCCGCCAGGACCCAGATGCGGTACTCGGTCCAGCGGCGCAACTCGTCCAGTACAAAAGTCGTCTGATTCAGTTTGACGACCGTCGCCTCAGAATCCCCCCTCCCAGACTCCACACAAAGCAGCTTGTAGTAAGCGATCCGTCCGTTGGCGCGCTCGGCGGGCGGCGGCTGCCACGACACGCGCACGGCCGTGGGCGACACGGCCACTGCCGTCACATTCATCGGGGGCGCTCCAGGAACTAAACAAGCTCAACGGTAAGAACCGGCCGGCACAGATCCGGGGATCCGTGCCAACACCTGCAACTGAAATGACGCGCGAGCCTCGCCGCGCGCCGCGTTATACCCAACACACAGCCGACCTATCCGACGCAATCACTGAATGCGATTGAAACAAAAAATAAAATGTGCCCAAAACCAAAATGAAAAAAAACGACATTCGTCGTCAAAATAAACGAGCATGCACTTTTTGTTAGTGTGGTGTGGTTGTAGGATCCGCTCGCCCATACATCTCTAAGTCTCATCCGTCACACTTCCCCTGTTGGAAGAAAATTGTGATGATTATGTTCTAGCTTACGACGCGGAGAACACCATGTTTTATCCCAGTGATAGATGACGCGGCAGTCGGCAGATCGAGACAATGTGATTGATGGAGCCCGATGAACTTAATGACATGAGCCAAGATTTCCAAATGTCGTCCGCGTCGTCGGCGTTTGAATAAAAATGTAATTAGAGGCGTTAACCTCGTATTTAAAAGTCTGACCTACGAACAACATAAAGCTACTACTCAGGTACCGTGTACGCTTTCAATTAAGCAAATTGTGAACAAGTTCGACAGTTCCGTTGAGTCGCGCAATCAAGTTACGACGTACACTTTACCGTTTCGACAAATTTACGATTACAAAACACATATTGTGATATAAAAACTTGGTGCTTGTGCTGAATTACTGGCAGCGTGCCGGGCAGGTGCTCTTATGTGAAATATTACATTAGGAGTTACCTGGTACACCCACAATAGGTTCACTCTCTCATATTCTCAAGCAATGATTGGGAAAGAGCCACTTTGTGAATTGCACAAATAACAAAACGTTCGTGAATTCTTTACACACAACAGTTGAAAGCGTTTTCCATAAATTGTTTTGGTAAGCGAACTTTTATTGTGGAAAGCGAGTAAAAAGTATGTAACTTATTCCATATTGAATGAATTGGGGATCCGTTTGGTTCGAAATGGGATCCGTCTGATCTTTTTTCTCTTGGGGTGTAGTGGCTCGTTCCCCCCCATCCTATCTACCACTCACTCTGCACGAGACGTCACCCCAAGTGTGCGCTGTGTGACATACCGTATTGCTTCGTGCGCACGGCTATGGGCGGCGTGGTGGCGCCCTCCCCGCGCTGCGAGCGCGCGGCCAGCCAGATGTAGTACAGCGTGTTGGGGTACAGACCGTTCAGGGTGTACGTCTCTGTTATTGGTATCCGCCTGGGAGAGGTTTATGACGAATAAAGTATATTTTTATATGAAACTAGTCTCTGATCAAAGATTAAAAGATGACTGAAATATAGCGAAAAATCCAAAGTTAATAACCAGTAAGATTTTTTAATCAAATTTTTCATGTTGACAACACAGGATTTACTGAAGTGGTGTCTTATATTCAAAATGTTATAATACTGGTAGAAGTACCCGAAGAATCCCTTTCACCAGAAGAATACCTAAAATACCTAAGTTCGCCCTAAGTTTGTAAGAGAGGACTCAAGGACGCATGAAATAGCGAGCTTCAAAAGACCAACTCGACAATAATCGTCAACAAAAATTGCCAGAAACATGATCACGAGGACGAACTCCTTACTTTCGATGATGTTCTTTGGCATACGTGTCGTTCCAGTACAGTTCGTACGACACTATGTTGTCTCCGGCGTGAGCTGGTCTTCTCCACGAGAGGGTCACCGATGTCTCGCCGTTTTCCACTGCTAGCAGGTTTGAGGGTTGGGATGGGACTCCTGGTAACAGACCACAGAGTTAGAATGATAGGAAAAAAAGAAGCGGTGAAATACCAAACACACTGACAGTTTTTCTTACGATTAATTTGCTTGGATTCTTGGTAGCAATGGATTTTATAATATTTTCTATTTGTGGGAAATCAACATAACAAAGTTTTTGGATATTTTTAAGATGGTTGAGAGTTTACAGACAATTAGGATTATTGCACAGATATATTTGCTATCATTTCATATGCTGCGCTGTCTTGCAAAAGATACATCATTGATGTTCAACACCTTGTGTCAAAAATGATTTCACCAAATTATTACATATATACACCATAAAACAAATAGTACCTAAACATGGTAAATATAACTTTCAATGTTAGTGTTAGTGGTTTCATTTAGCTTTTTTGATCAGACAGTGTGTGACCTACCGAAAAATCTTTCCAAATCTTCAGTATAAAAGTATAACTACAGTATATTAGGAAACTGACACATATAGCTAACATTTTTTCCCTACAGAATCAAAACAATAAATAAATAAATATACCAACGTACCTTGCTGTGTCTTCACCTGTACGGGCGCCGAGATAGGCCCAGGGCCCACAGAGGTGAACGCCTGCACGCGTATGGTGTACACGGTGTGAGGGGTAAGCTCGCTGATCGTGGTCAGGTGACTGTTGTCCATCTGTAATGGAGGGTAGGTCGTAACTTCGGGGTTTATGTTTGAGTGAACTGTTCGCTCTGGTCAATGTCTACATTTGATTCATTGTGTGTTCAAACGTTTTACTGCGCGTGAAAGCATGAAAGACAAAAATCAAAAGAAAATCGTCTGAATTCAGCATTCTATAACCTGCTTACCCTGTTTCAAGCCTGTTTCCAACTATGTTGGGATCGGCTTTCAGTCTAGACGGATGCAGCTAAATACCAGAATTTCCTATCGGGCCTTCATAACCCAGTTACTACTGGTACTGTGTAATACGAAACCCCTGGGTAAGACTGGTTGTCAGACTTTTGGGCCACTGACTACCTGTAACGACTGTCAAATATTTACAAATGACAGCCGGGACCAACGGTTTCACATGCAAAAAATTTGGTATGTAATGGGTGGTCACCCATCCATAGACCAACCTAGGCAAGCACGGCTTAACCTGAAGATTGATCCGAGCGGCTATTATTATTTAGCCACGTCTGAATTCATGATATGATTCTAATGGCAATTTAAGCAGAGAAATAATGGTCTTTTGCATTATTTCTCTGCTTAAATTGCCATTAGAATCATAATAATAAATATATTTAGAACTTACCATTTGTGAATGCCACGATTGCAATGGTTGCGCAGGGTCCGTTGTGTAGAAGATTTTGTAGCCCTGAAAAGGAGTTTATATATAAATATTTCCTAAACAATGTTTTCTAAGTTCTATTCCTATTTCCATAAGTATTACAGTTTACCGATAGGAACTGGAATCTCTAGAATTCCAGACACACTTGTACTTTCGTCAAATCCAAATTTACGGGCTCTGAGTGCCTATATCCAAACTTCGGGGTAAGGCGATCAAATCTTGCAATCTAATTTGAGCAGAAACTACATTTAGATTTAGTTACCGTAACTTGTCCGTTGGGCGTTTCTGGCTCATCCCACTGAATAACCATTGTGCTAGAGCTCAGAGGACGAACTTGAACGTTCCTTGGCGCTGAACCGGGTTCTATGAAAAAAAAAAAACAAAATGATAGTGATGTGACATTTAGTTTGGGCCGTCAACCTCACGTTAGTCGATTATCGTTAACCACTGCTGCATGCTTATGTTTTTTTTTTCAATGAGACAAACATTCCATTTTTAAACCTGTCTGAATAGAAAAAAATATATAAAGTAAGACAAATTTTAAATTTATTGAATTACTTTCAAATACACGTGTCTACTTTCTAAATTCAAGCAAATAAATATTTTTATCTCAGAATATTATGAGTCTTTTCATAAATGTAAGTAATTCAATTCCAAGTTTGATAAACATGTATAAAATCCATCTCGAAAGACTAAGTACCCACTCTATTCATTCACCACATTTGGGCTTTGATTGACACAGAATGTAAAGGTTACCAACAGTTAAAAATACGACACATTTTTGTTAAATAACAATTCATAAAATTAACACCAAGAACAAGCCATTAAGATGAAAACATACAAAACTCAAAGATTAAAAAACAGATGTAAAAACTACAACCTCTTTTGTTATCAATGTCAAGAAAATCAAAGAGAAAAAGGATGGTAGTCTTATTTCATAACCCGTAAAACATAATGCCGGTTGGCCTCCTACAGAATTGTTCGGCACAAATACTATCAAAAGTATCAAACACCCTATCGCTATTATCTCAGACACAATAACAACATCCCGATGCTAAATTAAGAAGCGGCTCGACTCATCTCAATTATGTACAAAATGAAAATAAAAATAATAGCACAATAACCGTCGGGGGCACAATGCCCGTCTTAATAGGATTTGTAATCGCAGCCTCTAACAAGAAAAACGGGGCGTCACTCAATGAAAAAATCTCTTTTCTGTTTATAATACTCGCGAAGGGCGAAACAATAAAAGTTTCGGGACTGTGCAATATTAAAACGCTATAATCTTGTTTGGGTCCTGAATCCGGGTCGGCGACGTCAGACCAAACTTTTCCTTTATTAGAAATGTAAAGAATATCAAAAGACCTGTTGGTAATTTTATCTACCAACGTTTTCATTAGCAATTCATCCAAGTTTTTATTTTGTCTGTTTTGTGACATCGCGCTACGGGGACGTGGGCGACGCTCCACGACTCAAATTTAATATATTTTGCTGAGGGAAATTAGATATGATGGTTTAACATTTACGAAGCGAGAAACGTTCGGGGCGTGGATAAAGAAATGAAATTCCACCACAGGGTAATTGTACGGTAAATATTTAATATGTAATTGAGGCGAACGAGCAGTCACACCAATTTGTCACGTATCGCGACAAATACAATAAACATGCAAATTATTAACAGATTAACCATTTGTCCAAGCGAAAACTACACCCAGTCAACTGATTAAATGTATTAAATTACGAAACAACCTACATAACATGCTATCAATGCCCAGATTTTAGGATTTTAGAAGTAGACCCACAAACAACGCCGTTAGATACTGTAATACGAAAATTCATAATAGTATACTTACTGGCACCTCCATACAAGGAATCCACTGCAAGAGAGCAAGGAAACAAATAACAGTATTAGTAAGTTGAAGTCACGTGAACAGTAACACACAAATCACACAAACGGTGCCGCAGAAGATACTTTAAAACGTGTGATACAAACTGACCGCTCATCTGATCCTAACATCGATAAAAACGAAATGGTGCATGATTTAAAGAAAAGAAAGTATTACGCTCTACATCTACATACTAACAACAAAAATAAATGTGCAAATAAAATAAAAGTCTATGATAATTCAGAAGCGAACTTACATGAAGCATCGGCGAATGTCGTACATCGGTTATTCGCGTAGGCATGAAAAGACGGTCAAAGAAAATACCTTAAAACTGAGAATTGAGCGCAAGAAACGTAAAACAAATCTATTTACCCAATTCAAAGCAAGTCAAATTAATTTTATACTTGACAAAATTGAAAGCAAGACAAGAGAAAATGAAATTATAACAAGCGTATGGGTAAATGCGTAGAAATGATAATTTTTCATCGTCTATTATAAATTGGGATTATTAAGAAGATGGCGTTATTAAGATGATTTATAAATCTCGTTCGTCATAAGTAAGTGGAGAAGAGAATATAATCTTGAGAGGGGCCCGATAGAACATGATATTGATGTCGTTAATTATACTAACAGGGTTCTAAATTCGCGAGAAACTTTACACTTTTAATTTTCAAAGAAGAAAGCGTTTCGTTCGTTTTCTATCATTTTGGTTAACTAACTCAGTGAGATAACAAAAAAAAATTGCAACCATTTAGGGAGTCATTAACAAAGATGGGACGCTTGCAGAGTCCGACTTTTTTCGTCAATGTCACTTACTACGTCTTGTATTTTCACCCACGTCTGTTGCCGTTATGCCCGCCGTATTGTATGATTTTGTTGAACCAAATGTAAGCTTAGTTTTTTTTAATAATGAACTTTTACTAAAGGTTGTGAAACTGGACGCGATCAAAATGTCTAAACTGCATTCGAGAGCTGTCAGTGCCATCATTACTTTGGAATATTATATTATATATTTCTACGTGTGGAGGCTTGTAATTAGCGATTTGGAAATACTACACTTGTTTATCATTTTTTGTTTGTTAGTCTGTAAGCATTATGTAAAATAAAATAAATAAATAAATTTAGGTAAGTTAAACGCGGTTTAAATGTTCCAATCAACCTTTAACTTCATATGTGAAATTTTCCCTTTAGTTAAAAGCCCCTATGATCAATTAACAACCCAATGATTCCCTATGAATAACTCCATGATTACACTTGTCAAAAACTGATCCCTCACTTACAAACGCGGTTCAAATGTTTCAATCAACCTTTAGCTTCATATGTGAAATTTTATGATCAACTAACAACCCAATGATTCCCTATGAACAACCCCATGATTACCTTTATCAAAAATTGATACCTCACTTACAAACTGTGAGTTGGGGAGACCAGCCCGTTACACAATACAAACTGTGTTTCACTCAAAGTACAAACACTCCCACTACTAAATACTTGTACATACCAGTTTCTCCTGTGGTTATGACTGCTGGAGCTGAAGGTGGACCTCTGCCGATATTGTTGACAGCTATGACGTACATCTCATACTCAGTGTAAGGTGACAGGTTAGTTACCGAGTAGTACTGGGTGATGACTCCTGAGATCTCGCTGAAAGCCTGTTGAAGAAGGTTCGTGGTTGAACAAAAAGTTGGTGCAAATTAATACACGTTTAGAGATTACTAGCTTGGCCGCGGCTTCGCCCGCGTGAAGGTCTGTAGCTGTGCCAAGGGATTATACAGGGATAGAAAGCATCCATCCAGGTTATAAACTATCTATGTTCATCAAAATCTGTTCAGTATATAGCTATTTTAAGCATTTGTTTATCTTCAGAACATTTCCCAGAGTGTCTCAAAAAAGCTGTAATTATCCCTGTCTATAAATCAGGCAGCAAAGAGCAAGTGACAAATTATAGACTTATTTCTTTACTACCTTCTATGTCAAAAATATTGGAGAAACTAATAAACGAAAGGTTGTTGAAATATTTGGAAGATAATTCTATTATGTCTGGAAGGCAGTTTGGATTAAGACCCAAAGTTTCAACTGCCGATGCGGTACATCATCTGACTGACTATCTAGTGCAAGAACTTGACCAGGGTAACCACACAGTAGGAATTTTCCTGGACCTCGCCAAAGCTTTTGGCACAGTTTCGATTCCAATTCTATTGCGCAAGCTTCAGGTCATGGGTGAAAGAGGCACCCAACTGAAAATATTCAAAAGTAATTTAGAAGATCGTTCCCAGTGCGTAAAGATTGGCAATGTTCTCAGCAATGTTCAAAATACACATTTTTTGGTGTTCCCCAAGGAAGTGTCCTAGGGCCCACCCTATTTCTGATATACATAAATGACCTTTGCAATCTAAAGCTAGAGCATGGTACTATCATAACTTACGCTGATGACACTGCTTTACTTTTTTGGGCTGACTCAGAAAATGAAGTGTACAAGCTTGCGGAAGACGGATTTAATATTGTAAATAAATGGCTACAAAATAACTCACTAACTCTAAATGCAGAGAAGTCAAATTACATAAAGTTTTCGATACGTAAGCATATATCCAATATCCCCTCAGTGTTGCATGCTCATTGTTGCCCAGTCCCTGTAGATAGCCAGTGTCCCCACATTAAGAAGACTGATAAAATAAAATACCTGGGTATTATAATAGATGAAACCCTTTCCTTCAAACAACATATGGAAGCTCTAAATAATAGAATTCGTAAGCCGATATTCGTATTCAAAAAGCTACGATTTATTACAGATCCAAAAATACTCCGGCAAGTATATTTTGCTCTTTGTTAGTCAATTCTGACTTACTGTATTACTTCATGGGGTAAAACTCTGTTATTGCCCATTGAAAGAGCTCAAAGAGCTATTCTCAAGGTGGCTACTTGCCGCCCTTTCCTTTTCCCCACTAACCTCCTGTATAAATATTGTGAAGTACTAACAGTTCGACAGTTATTTATTATGAGCACTGTATTAAAACAACACGCAGCACTTCCATACAGCACTGAATTTACTAAAAAAAGATGGAAAGGTATAGTTTGCCCTCAAAAAAGTACAAAACATGCCTTCACAGCCAAGTTTTATATATACCTCGGACCGCTACTTTATAACAGGCTAAATGAAAAAGCAAACTTCTACTCCTTAAATCAGAATACCTGCAAGAAAATCCTTAAGGAAGCTCTTCAAACTATGTTCTAAGATAGCTAAGTTAAGATAGTATTATTTTTATGTACCTTTTAACATTGGTACCAATAATATTAGTATGTTTGTGATTATTTAATCAATTAATGTTACCTCAAATCGCCTGAAACACAGGATTACCTAGTTCAGGCTCAAAGCATGGGTGAACTTGACATAGATTTAAGAAAAACTGTAAACGTTTACCCTAATTATATTTTTGAATAAATTTATTACTATTTTCTCCTTTATTCATTTTATCATCTTATTATTTAATTTTTTTAAATATTTCTTAAAAAAACATATAAAAATAAAAAAAACATAGTAGTCCGCCGGTGTTTAGAGCAGGGTTCAAGCCACCGGTGGTTAGGGCTGCAGATACAGGAACCTCCTCACAATGCGAGCCGTGTCAAGGAGTACTGCCTTTTGAATCAGGCCCTTGATCCAATCGCCTAAAGAGAGCTTCGATAGATGGTCATCGAAGCTCTTGGCTATGAGGCCATTGGCCGTCACGACGTCTATCATCACCATGTCAGGCTTATTGGCGACAATAGACCTGTCAGTAATGATAGACCGATCCCAGTACAGCGTGAAATGGTCTTTTTCGAGAACTGGGTCGGGCACATACTACGGTACAGTACTTCAGATTCCACAAGTTTATATTTCAAGGCAAGTTGCTGGTGTCTTGTCTACTTAGTGATCCTGGCTACTTGGTTGTGCCTGTTATTATTATTATCATTAGTTTTCGCGTGAATGAATAACAATCATCCATCCTCACAAACTTTGCATTTATGATTTTATTTATTTTTTTAGATATTTTATATGTCATTAACGGACAGAAAGAAAGATGTAAGCGGAAGGCAAGTTCTTTCTGCCTATGGCAATAAAGACCACTCTTTAGAAAATAAGTCCAGCCCATCCTATTACCCCTTCCTGTGCCTGTCGCGATGTCGCTTGGCATGGCATGCGAAATCGCGAATTCTTAGAAAAAAAAACCACATTTACTTCAATAATTTTAATATAATAATGGTACGTTTACTACACATGGACGATTTATATTTCTGCATACAGAATAACAGATTGAATACATACTGTTTTTAAATATGCTTATTCAGTGTGGTATGCAGTATTCCATTGTTTTCTGGGAAAGCAGGTTGACGTGGTTTCGATTTCCAGTAAATTAAATAAAACCAGCTTGGCATATGAAACGTTAATGTACTGAAATGTAATTAACGATGGAAATGCAACGTTACAATAAATACGTCATAATAATACCTACTACATATTTTCAACCCTACGATGCTCGTGCGTGTCAATCATATGACATAAACATTTTGATGTTGTCAAACTTATATCTTAATGACGTCTTACCTGATTGGCGTATTTCGGCTTGTACTGTATGACGTAGTACTGCGGTTCCTCCGGTCCGTTATAGGTCCACGTGAGACGGACGGTGGTCGCGGTCACTTCTGAAGAACGGACCTCTGACGGCGGGCCCGGTAGTGCTGGCAAAATAATAATTATTAGAACATTTCATATAAAAGACGACTAGATTTTCTCATAAATTGTCTTGCTAACTGTCACAATGAATTCAGCACCTGATTCTATACTGGTTCTGGATTTTCGACCACCAAGCTATGCAATGCCGCGATGGGTTAGCAAGAAAAATTAAAAATACTCTCAGAATTAATGACAATCGAGACTTAGGATTCTAGTATACATATTTTAACGATCAATTGTAATACTGATATTATCTCAAAGCTTGATACCGAAGAAATTAACGTCAACAACGTTAATACCAAGCCATAAACAAACAAAGCCTGTATTGTACGCCTCTACACACATCACAATACATAACACACAACAATAATTATGTTTAACGTTTAAACATTCATAAACAGTAATTGTCACATTAATAGTGGATCCAAATTAATTGATGTTTAATTGTTTCGCTTTAATACGCTTAAATATTAATGCATTGCGACATACAATGACTATCCTGATCTATAATTATTATTTTAATACAGGTCGACGCTCGAATAGACTCTCGATTTAACGGTTATGTTGACATTTAATCTGATAATTTTTAAATAGAATTCATCAGAGTAAATGTTCGTCAATATTTTGTGACCATTCAAAACTAATGATTTCATGACGTTTTATGTCATCCGCCGCGTTCAAAGTCATCTTAAGTCATCTTGATGTCCTACTAACACTGTATGGACTGAAGAGTCTGAAATAAATGATTTGAATTTGAAAGGGTCATGAAGAATGGGGCCGTTCAATGTTTTCAAAATTACGCATTCTTTCGTATATATAGCAGAGGGCCATGTCAAGTGACAGTGGCGTTTAGTTCAGCGTTTCGTATTTATAGGGTTGTCTGTCACTTTATTTTCGGTAAGTATATGTGTCAATGCAATATATTTTTGACATTCCATCATTCCATTCGCTGCAGTTACAATGTCACTTTGTATATACGATAAAAGGTTTAATTTCTCTGTTTCCTTTTGTACATTTTAACTTCGTAGAATTTAGCTCATATTTTAAACGGCGGAGAAATAGCTTTCTAAAATTTTTCTCTCCGCATTGCTTAATCATTTCATTTAAATGTACAGTCACCGCATTATCTATTTTCTCTTCTCCCACCACTTCTTCTCTGTAAGTTCTCGTTCTCATGTTATCATGTTATAGAACAACTCCAACAAAAACAACAAGCTGCGTACGATTAAACCGTCCATCAACCGAAAGTTAACGAACACTAAACGCATCAAACATCCTAATCCTTCTAAAATTAAATTGAGAAAACGTTGCTTCGAGTAACAATAATTAATCATTAATCAAGCTGACATTCGTTTGTCTCCCGGGCTCGCGCAACTTTCCAACCCTTTCAATTATGAATTATAACACTAAATTCATAATAGATGTCTTCTTGCCTTGCCGCAATTTATCAAATTGATTTTCGTAAATCCCTCTTTCCACCGGCAAAGTTATTACCATAAATTTGCAACAGTTATCCCAAGAAATTATGAGTGTAATTTGATTCAGTCACTCATCTACTCGACTCGTAGTCGGGAGAAATTGTTCGGATTATTTTAGAGCATACTAGGGTTGAGTTGTGATCGGGTTTAAAAAGTTACCAGGAAAATAGAGTAGAGGGATAGATCGATGCATCGAATGTAGATTTGAATTTCAAAAAAAAGAACGCAATGTTTCATTTGAATGTTGTTTTGAGTTTCATTGTAGTGATGTTAATTGCATTTAATTCCAAGTATTATTGTTATATCGATTGGAATTTTCAGGTAACTGATAATCTGAAGCAGATTTATATCCAACCATTTCAAACAGTCGAATAAAATGGATCCATTGATAAACGTCAAATGATGTTGTACATACTTATAAATTGACGGATAATTCAAGTTAATGTACTCGGCAATATTTTCTTAGCCAACGTATTGGAGCTCCACAGATAAAATAGGTAAACCTAGTTTTTGTTTACCTCAAAACTGTACTTAAACAAAAACTAAACTTGTAGAAACCGTCTTCAAAGTATGAAAATGTGATCGTATAAAGAAGTACTTACACTGCACTTTGACCTCGGCTACAGCTTCGATGACACCAAGAACACTAGCGGCCTCACACGTGTAGTTTGCCGACTCCCTGATATCTTCCAATTTGAGAGTGTTTAGGCCTAGAGGTGGGTTGTCTTCCGGTGTCAGCCATTTTGTTAAACCTGGTAGGTACAAAAAGTGAGTTTAATATCCGATCTTTGTTGGAACCTTCTGGAAGTACGTAGTTATTGACGCAGAACGCACTCTACGATAAATAGCCCGAAAAGTTGATCACATACCTTTCCTCCACTTCACAGTAGGCATGGGCGATCCGAAGGCCACACACTTGAGCGTAAGGTTTCCGCCCAGCATCACCTCTGACTTCGGGGGCGGCGGTATCGAGAACTGCGGGGCCACGCGTCTCACTGTGGACAAGAAAATGATGGGGTTAAGATCGCCATTGTGCAGTAAGAGAACTGGATTGTTAGGCAAATCTATGCTCTCAATTTAATCATAATGCTACAAGGATGTTTTCAACACTATTGTAAGGAAGGGTTGGTAAAAATTGTGGCATATGCCAAATAATAGCTATTTATTCACCAAGGCACAGATTACTAATCGAGTGTGCACTTGAGTGAACCGTGAACCACACGAGTTTAGTAATCTGTACTTACCCTCGAGTGATATTTACTGCTTTATACTACACTTAAGCACAAAGAAGTAAAAGACAAAATAGCAAAAAAAGCATTTTATTACAAAGTTATATAGACATTGTTACAATTGTTACAAACTTTACCAAGAAAATTGTCTCTACAAAATACGTCAACCAACAATAAGTATTTTTTTTTAATTTTAGCGCGTCAAACTGCTTTCGCGCCAAAAGACGTTAGGTAAAAACGCCCCGTTTCGCAGGTGCCAACTTACGCGCGTGTTAAAGCGAGAGAGTGTTATAAATCTCTCGCTCTACCGCATAGAGGTTTGAAGTTTGCCGGCCATATCGGAATGTATGCTAAGTGCTTTAAAAGTGCTAGTGGCCAGTACTTTTCATGGTAAGAAAATATGATTATATTACACTTGCTTAGTAAGTGTAAGCATATTCGGCCTATAATGTACCTACTGCTAAGACACTAGGCCTCCTCTCTATGAGAGGGAATGGGCCATAATCCACCACGCGGGCCCAGTGCGGGTTGGTAGATGTCACATGTCTTTGAATTTTTGGTTCTAGGACATGCCGGTTTCCTCACGATGTTTTCCTTCACCGTTTTCGAGAGCAGTGGTATTGAAGTAAATTCTCCGTTGTGTTAAGTTGTATTAAAAAAACAAGATGGCAATCACTTTCCGGACAGTTACTCATAGATAACCAACCTCCTTTGTTATCCACAAAGCTTTTGCCACGCCAAAACATATCATAACTACAGGGATTAACATTCCTAATATACGTACGTTATCTAAACGACCTCGTGAACCCGTCACTCCTCCATTACCACAATAAGTCAGAATTGGGAAGGAGTTATGCGCGAAACAATTGTACTACTACAGACGACCAATGGGCGTCATTAACGTTGCTCATTAACATTGAGTATTACGGGGGTATTAGTGCGGGGAAGTGAGGAGGGGAAGTAGCAGCCACCGAGTTTGGATTTGTCCACGGTTGAGGGCAATAGGCTCGCCCTCTATTAAGTAGGACTTATACTTTTTTCGGATGGAAATCATCAAATGACTCCTCCCGCTCTGGGAGCGGGAGGGAGTGTCAGACTTTTACTGACTGAAACCCATCCATGTTCCTTCATCGCCCTTTGTGTTCCAGGGCCAGGGTATCTCTTTCGAACAGTCCCGTAGCCCCGGCAGGCCACGGCCCTTGCTACATAAGGACCCCTTCCTATATAAGGTACACCTCTGCCTAAACCTGTGCGAATTACTGGCGTTTTGTTATGTTATGATTCGTTTTACTATTTGATATTTATTTCATCATTCATAACGGTGAAACAAAACATCGTGAGAAAAGAAATTGCCATGTCTTACACTGATTACTTGAGTAAAAGTCATTATTTAAGAAACGGTTTTTATTTAGTAGTTTAATAATTTCTTGAAGTTAGAACTGTTAAGAGTTATAATTTATTCTTAGCTTTGCTTTCTTTGACAGTTCTTACGTCGTTCAAATTTTTGTATACCTATGGCGTTAAATGGTTGCATAAGTAATTACTTAAACTCGAGTAATTATTTTAACTTGACTATAGATACAAGTGTTAGAACCAAACATTGGATAATATGTGACATCTAGCACACTGCAATGGGCCTGGGCGGTGGATTTATTTCCACTTCCGTTCATAGAGAAAAGGCCTGTATCTCAGCAGAGGGATCTTTATAGACTGATTGACGCTAAGCAATGTAGCCCACCCAAATCAGCGTCAGCCTTATAGACTAATGGCCTGATCACAGTGTAGAAAACCAAATATCAGACTGTCTGCGCCAAAACATACTCGTACTCTTTAAATAGTTGCCATCACTTTTTTTACAACCGTGTTTGGATCACCATACAAAACAGAAGTTAAAACATCCCATATCCACAACTCCACAAAAACAGAAACGATTTACCCAAACATTTGCTCGTTGACTCTGTGTCATTGACTGTAATAAAGCTCAGCGGCGTGAATCAGGTTAACGATACAATCGTATGCGTTGACTAGCCAGTATAGCAGTATTAGTAAGGTATTGCGGCTCCCGACCCGAATCATTACGTCTGACGCCGATTAGAGCCCGCAATGGAAAGGTAATTGACTGTAATTGTCGCTAAGAGAGCTCGTTCAAGGGTTTTGGTTGTTTGTTTGTTGGCCTTTACCTATTTATTACCTGCTTAGTTTGATATATCTGACTCTCTTTAATAGAAACAGAAAGAAAGAGACACACGGTGAAAGTATGTAAACTAATCAAGGATACAATGTCTATACGTACTTTTAAACGTTCTTTTTAATACAAAAAATCTAAGCAATTGTTAAAGTATATTATTATGTTATACCTACGCGTATGAAAATATGTACAGTTAAGAAATCGAAAATGTTATGTGGGTATTCATAATGCAACTTTTTAATGAAAACGACAGTTCAAAAAGGTGACATGCGCCCGGTGTTTACGAATTACGAAAAAAAAATTTAAGCTTGCCTCACATTTTCGGTACGTGACCGTACCCATCGAAGTCACACATTAACGGCATTTTCCATACATAATCATTAATCAGTTTATAACTTTCCCAATTCTGAGGTCTTTCCCAATTGTGTGATTTTCTGGGATTCTGGGCCTCTTGATAGAGAGTGAACTATAATCATCACACGAGCCGAGTGCGGTTTGGTAGATGTCACAAATGTCTTCGATTTTTTGGTATTAACACTCGAATGTATAGTCAAGTTACAAGTAATTACTTGTCTTTCAGTAGCTACTTATGCAACCATTTTTATGCAAAAGACGTGAATGTGAACGAAGTCATAACCGTCAAATAAAGCAAAGCTAAGAATTATTACTCTTGACAGTTTTAACTTCAAGCAATTACTAAACCACAGAATATTCAAGAAATCACTTTGACTTGTATATACACACATCAAAAGTATCTAGGGATCAACATATATTTTTGCAATAACTTTTCTCCTGATTGATATTAATTAAAATTTTCTTTAAGGATTCATCAAATAAAGTGTTTTCGTTTGTCACAGTAACGATAAACCAAGTCACCTTTGCATTAATAAAGAAATTTGCCATTTTCCTAATAAAGGGATTTTTGACATTTGAACCACTAACATTAAAGTTCGAAAAAAAGACTGAAATAACAGTTTTCTTTAAAATTTTATTGGGTAACTTAAACAATTAATAATCCGTGTTTCTACCGCGAACACTAACAACACAAGAACATCGGTTTGGCATACTCAAAATGAGTTCATCCAAATCACGCTGTGGAATGGCCGCCCATGTTCGTTGCAACAACAAAAAAAGGTCTTCTTGCGACTGGATACCCTCCATATTCGGCAGAGCTCTTCTCTGTAGCATATCCCATGCATGCTCAATCGGGTTCAAGTCTGGCGACTGAGCAGGCCAGGGCAGGACATTGATGTTAGCTGCGGCGAGAGTCTGTCTTACAACTCTTGCGGTGTGCGGTCGTGCATTATCATGCATTAACTGAAATAAGGGACCGATTTGCACTTGTAGAGGAACGATGACGTCTGATACAATCGTCTCAGCATAAATTTGAGCGTTGAGGTTGCCTCTGATCCAAATCAACTCAGTTCTTCCGCCGATCTAAATACCTGCCCATACCATGATGGTTCCACCACTATAAGGATGGACTTCCTGGCAGGATTTTAATCGCTGTTGGCGTCCAGGGGTTCTCCAGTGTCGTATACGTCTTGTATCCGGTCTCATACCAAAACGAGACTCATCAGAAAAGCACACGAAACGCCATTGTTCTTCTGCCCAATTTCTGTGTTCAAGAGCCCATTGATATCGAATCCTACGATTGTGCATTGCTATAGGTGGTACCCGTAGCGGTCTTCGGGAATGAAGGTTCACTTCATGCAAGCGGTTTCTGACTGTTTGGTCGCTAATTAAGTTCCCTGAAGAGTGATGAAGCCTCACGGCTAACATCATGGCGGTTATTGTTGGAGCTCTTCGAGTTAAGATTTGAATGTATCGGTCTTGTCTCCGTGTGGTGCAGCGATACCGTCCTCCATGGCGCTCAGCCACGGTACCAGTGCTTCGGTAACGTGTCCAAAGTCGACTGATAACACTCTGACTTGTATTCAGAGCTAAAGCTACAGTACGTTGCCGGGAACCAGCTTCTATCATTCCCACGGCTCTGAGCATTTCTTCCCTGCTTAAATGACGTCGCCGCTCCATAATAACGTTGGTTTTAATCAGTAGTAGGGAAACAGTAGCACTAATAATGTCTTCAATGCGTTGTATGTTTTTATAGGGAAAATATTGACAGCTTATTTTCATCTTTTACTCGAATTTGATTGAGAGTTCCTGATTCAAATTATGAAATGCACCAAAAAGGATCCATATAAATTTATAAAATCATAAATTTATTACAAAGCCACATCTCAATCTCAAGAAATCCGCATAAAAATGCTTGATCCCTAGACATTTTTGATGTGTGTAGATACGGGTGTAAGATATACCGGTTTCCTCACGATGATTTTCCTTCACCGTTTTGCCTGCATCCATCGTCCATTCATTCACCAAGTCCTTCACTAACCATAACTAGGTTTACACTTACCCACTGGAGCCATATCTCACATAATTACCTTCTCGTCTCTCCACTATCGTGAACCGTACATTTTTAAAAGGCGTGCCATGAAAGGGCCCTTAACAGAACAAGCTCGTGACCTCAATGAGTGGGTAAAGATTATTTATTTAGCACCAGACCTTGCCGTCTTGCGCGGTGGTATGGAAAATCTAAAGGGTGGAATAAACGCCGATGCTAAAACGGTTACCACACAAGTATTTAGAAAATCATTCTGAACCCCCCAAATATCAATTTTTCGTCGGTTAGTAAAAAAAAACCGGCCAGGTGCGAGTCGGACTCGCGCACGAAGGGTTCCGTAATTATATAATAATATCTATACAACATTCGACAAAACGGCAAAAAAATCTCGTTTGCTGTATGGGAGCCCCCCTGAAATATTTTTGTTTGGTACTTACATGTTTTCGTGAAAATCTAAATTTGCCCATATCTTTTTTGTGTTGACTCAGGACCTTTATTTTTATACACTAATAGGGACTATATACCTCAGTATATGGTATAAATTTCAACTTGCTAGGTCCACCCGTTCTTGAGAATATCGGTAGTGACAGACGGACAGACAGACGGACAAGAAAGTGATCTTATAAGGGTTCCGTTTTTTCCTTTTGAGGTACGGAACCCTAAAAACACTAAAAAACAATAATCCGTCGCAGAAAAACAGGAGATCAGGTTAAACAGGCTAATTAACGTCAAAAGAGTTATTTCATTGTCCGCCATTACGTTTGTACGAGAATGGTCGTTACGGAGCAGGTTTCATTCAGTTCACATTTACAGATTCAATTAAGTTTTGTTTTCATATTGTTTTTGTTTTTTACTAAAATAAGTTACTTTTTCATAGCCTTTATTTTGTAACATAAATATTTTTTTTAATTTCATGTCTGTTTTATTAGGCGCCTTTTGGAATTAACAAAGTCCAACATTTAAAGTAACTGGATGCAGCTGAATACCAGTATTTTACATAGAGTGACAGCCTATCTGATCTTCACAACCCAGTTAGTGCTGGGGTAATACGATACCTCTGGTAGGACTGATTGTCTGACTTTCGGGCACTGACTACCTGTAACGACTGTCAAATATCTACAACTGTCAGCCGGGACCAACGGCAAATAGTGCTTTCCGAGGCACGGAGGGAACTAGGTATTTAATGGGTGGACACCACGGATCAACCCTGGCATGCGCGACTTAATAATATTTATGGTGGTTTTAATAATCACAAATAAATAATGGTATGCTGAAAGTTGTCGACTATATATATTTTGTTAAAATGATCAAGTCACATTGAGTTTAATCACTACTTTTTTTAATAATGCAATAGGGAGGGAATATGCATGAAATACAAAACTCTTTTTATTGATTAAAAATGTCTTGTATTGGCACACTTGTTTAAGTTTCTAATGCATCACTTATTTTACAATTTACTGTTTTATGTAGCATTTTTTTGGTGGAACGGAATGCACTCTCAAAACTTATCGTCCTCGATAACGCCGGTATTGACGTCAAAGTTCATTGTGTTTCAAAAAAACACGAAAAGTTGAAAATTGCTTTAAGTTTTACTAAAATTTTATTAAAATATTGTTATTGCAATTTTTACTTGAATAAAGCACATACAATTAGTAATAGTAGATTATTAACCAAGGGGATAAAGCAGTGTCTTCTGTCGCGGGTGACGATTTAAATCGCAAGCGTAACGAAGGACTCGAGGTTTACTCCCGAGCGAAGCGAGGTCCTGAGTGTAGCGAGGGATTTAAGTTCACTCAAGACTAAGACTGCTTTATCACTCTACTTTTCGTACCATTTGCGAAAATTAACACAATAATAATATGAGATAAGCATTTATAACATTAACTTATTAATACAAATAAATTAAAATAAACTTAACGTTAATGTATTTGAAGAAAACAAAAACGCGGCAAATTCCTAGACTAATATTTTTTTGTCGGAAAAGCAAAGGCATCAATTTTAATTAAATTTGGTTTTCATAATTTTATTTAATAATCATAATAAATGCGTATTCCTTTTTCAAAAAGATGTATAATGCTTTATATACAAACTCAATGGTGTAAACACAGACGTAGTTCAGTTTAAATTTCGGTAAGTATTCCAAATTTAAATCACATTCTCCCCCTAGAGGATGAATGAAATTCAGTACAATTTTCTTTCCCTGTTTTTAACAAATTCAAAATGACTATTGTTATGTTCGCTTTTTGTGGCATAGAATGTCACTTTTTTGAGCAAGTGGTAAGAAAAATTGTTTTATTATGGCCAAAAAAAATAGACAGTAAACAAATCAGATTGTGGATAATGACGTCACATCATGGCTGCGACAACTACGGACGTTTGAACTGTCGTAGAAAATTGCAGGAGTTTAATATTATGAGCGACAAGCAGTAGTTGAACTTAACTTCTTTTAATACTTTTCTTAGGTTAATAA
This sequence comes from Xestia sexstrigata, assembly GCA_941918905.2. Classification (NCBI taxonomy): domain Eukaryota; kingdom Metazoa; phylum Arthropoda; class Insecta; order Lepidoptera; family Noctuidae; genus Xestia; species Xestia sexstrigata. The sequence continues at coordinate 5,975,960 of OW799217.2, read as the reverse complement.
TACTTTATTTTGTTGATTTAATAAGTGAAGAAAAAATTACGTGTATTTTCCCTATTAGTCGTTTCGCTAATAATCTGTCCATTGAAAACAGCCTAGTTCACGAAAACAAGTGGATATCTACGGTAAGGACGTTTTCATCACGCCAATTTGTGGCGAACGGCTATCAATTTACCGGACTATCTCTTACCTACTATGTATGTTACCAGATATCCTTATAAAACCGGTCATCACTAGTTTTTCTATACGTTCTTAACTCGCAGATAACTTTAACTCCGCGATTTAGAATTTTGATCTTAGTTCTTAATTTGTGTCATAGATGGCGCTGTACTAATTTACGTGCTATGTTGGTTTAGTACTTTTTGTAGTGTCGCTACAAGTTGTATTAGAATATACATATCATACTTTTTATCCGTCTATATTTCTTAGGATACGACAACATAAATATTTTCGAAAGTCCGCGAAACAATGACACTTTACTATTGGACTCAGCTTAATAATGTCCAACTTGCCAAGGGGCATTAACTTAAACGCGGATGAAATTCTAAGTGGCGCAGGTGTATAAATTAAGTGCTTATAATTTTCTTGCCTTAGTTGAAAATAGGCTTAGCATAGCTTAAATATATTTGTATTTGAATAGTCGCTAGTTCCACCAGATAAATACCTAACTTTGTGGTTGACTAGTATTCTTTCTTTATCGTGTGGTTAGTGCCTAACCTGGTGTTAGACTTTTATGCCGCCCATGGGTCTCTGACTTGGCTTTACATCAAGAAATATAGCTCAGGCTTGCTGGTTGACTGGTACAAAATGCTTTTGACATTACGTCCGCCTCTATGCATTTGTGTGGTCAAATGAATAGTTATCTTTAGAAGTTTTCCCTTTAACATGACGTATTTATAATTATTTACAAACGGTTTATTCGTTAACGAAGATCAAAGTTAAGACACATTGAAACATCGAAACATTTATGGTTAAACAGTCGCTATAAAATTCATTAAGCTATATGTCTAGACTTGTTAAATACCATTTCTAACTAAAAAACGATACCACAAATAGGAACACAATCATAATTTAGAATCCACCATACTATTATATCCTAATTAAAAAGAAAACACAAGTTAAACGCTAGCAATTATCTTATCCTCAAGCAAAATGAAGAAAAAACACGTTCATTACTACTTGTAAGGAGTGTGTAGGACAAAAAGAGACTAACTTGGACTAAGAACAGTCTGTGGTGCTTGGCTTGGTTTAATTAAGGTGAGACGTTAGGGGGAGGGGGGACAGCTGGGCTTTTACGCGATCTGTGGTGGCCATTCCTCACTGACACCAATGTTTGAAGTTTGGAACGAGTGTGGAGTTATAAGCGGCCAGTGACTTAAGCATGAAAAGCGGTAGTTTGAAAAACCTTGAGGTTCCAATTTTAAAACCAAATATTTTGAAAAAAAAATGTGACGTGACTGTTAATAGAAACATAGGGTAAGGAGAACTTCACATGAACAAGTAATTTTGACCACAATGTAGATGCTTTAACATCAATATCTGCCTAGCCTTTTCCCAACAATGCTGGGTGACCCCAGCCCTCCAGACAAACCGGATGAAGCTGAATACCAGTAATTACATGGAGATGAAAATACTTCATATAGCTCCGAAATAATTTACAACACATGGACTCATCAAACAGCAGTACAATCACCCATAAAAATAAATACATGATCATTTACTAGTCCGGAATGCTGACTTACTGTGAAAATCGAGAAAAATCCAGAACTTTAATGGTCTAAATTAAAATATGATCGCCAACATGCAGTTACGAGTAATTACCCAATTCTCTCATAAGAACCGGCTTGTGCCTTACAATGCAACGAAAACAAGCAATTATAACGCAAGAACTACAATTTTTCACTACGTTAAATGAATACCCGCTATTTCCTACCAATTAGGCCGTCTACCCTCACTCCTGCTCGGGAAATTATTATTCTTTTATTCAAAACGCTTCCGGAGCGCTACTTTGTTTTCACGATTAATTAAAATTAGTTGGAGCGAGCATAGACACCGTCCTTTGCTTTTTTAGGATGACCACGAAATAACGTTGAGAGCATTTCACATCACTTATCTGGTTCACGTTAATTTGCGAATATTTTGAGGGTCGTAATGTTAGTTTTGGGGTTTAGTTTTGCATGTGTGTGGGTGGTGCGAATTTCGGTAAAAGTTTCGGTGTGGGTGTTAAAATGAAGGTAGTTACGGTTGCATTATACCCATGATAAGTTGGAGACTTTTAAAATAAGATTTTATCTTTAATTATGTTTCAGACAGATACTTTAATGACCAGTAATAGAGAAGTACTTAAGGAAGAAGACATGCTGTGCCGACCCATATACATTGGGATAAGGGCAGAATAATGATGAATGATGTCCTTAACAGGCTAAAAATTTACGAGACCAAACACGTCCGCTCTCATCAAAATATCGAACGATAATAACACTCTATTACCCCCTCCACTATCCGAAACGTATAGCTGTGACGAAAATCGGAACTAAAGTCGCCATCTTGTTTTTTCAAAACAATTGCACAAATGTTTACAGTACTGCATGGCTCCTGTGGCGCTTGACGGCTTGACTGACATTGAAAATATGGCGTTGTTGGTATAAATGTATAAAGTTGCATGTGGAAATTGTGCTGAAAAAACAAGATGGGAGTTAGTCCCCAAAAAGCTCTCGCGCCAAAATAAACAAGTAGCACTAAACCAACAGCGCCTTTTAACATCATTCGAACGCCAAAATATCTTTGTACCACACCAACCTTCCCACAATTCCTTATTTAATACCTGTGACAGCTGGGCTACTTCATAAACTTGCGGATGACAGCTAAACCATGAATAAGTTCTGTTTTATGCCTACAACCTTATTAGTGTGGCCAGATTGGAGGTAAGGATCGGACTGGCCGGTAGTACAGTTATTTGACCTTTGGCGTAAGCCTTATGGCGAAGAGAATAGAGTTCACTGTTGTACAAAAACTGAGGTAAAATATCTTCTAAAGGGTGGTAATATGTCTCTCTTTATGCCTTTCATTTCGGCCTCAGATCTCGACGTCTTGGCCTTATTACTAAGGATTTGGTAGTGTGTCTAGGTTATAGGGTGAATAGATGTGGAATTGGTATTGTATGTCTGGTTTTGTTTTTATGATTTCTTTGCGAGTATTAAGGATAGTGTGCATATCCCTCTTCGTAAGTGTGCTTTACTGAATGTTGGATTTATAATTGTAGGTCTAAAAACGAAAATGTAGGTTTGTTTAGGTGACAAAGAAAGTTTCAGATTTAGTACAATTTCAATTTACTGTCAAAAGTGCCTAAGTATTTACGAATGTTTTGTTTATTGGTCGACTATCTGTCGATGTCGACGCGTTATTAACATGTGAGTACGCATTAAAATGACGTTAAACGTGTGGTACCAACGGGCTTAATTTCCAACTGAGATAAAATGTCGGAAATGAAAATTGAAAATGCCTTACAAGGTACTACATTCTCATTACACTCTACAACTTAGTTGCAAATATTTTAAAGTTCCTTTTACTTTGTAAAAAGTAGGTACGAACACCTAAGCTTACATTACCTTGTTTGAGACTCTTTCAAAGAACACAGAACAATTGTTTAGAGTTGAGAGGTTTTCTTTTTGAGTATTTAAAAAAAATTGTTTCCAAAAACTCGGTAATGGCGTTGAACTCACTACGTCACGTTACGTTTTGGCTTTGGCATCTGCCAAAGCCAAAACGCATGGAAAACGGTACTACATTCCCGTGAGATGAGTTACTGAAATGCATTAATATTTTTATATCAAATCCATAGCAAAACCCAACATAGCTAGAATGCCTCAACGTCAGTCAATTCAAAGTTTTTTTAGAACAAAAAATAGATTTGTGCGCAAATAAACGAGACGGGATAAAACGGAACGGGAATGGAAAATAAAAATGTAATTGAGTGACAGGAAGGCAGGTGGCCGCTAAACAAGGGGGTTACGTGAAAAGGAACGTTATACCTCTTTGTAAAGATAGCTTAAAGTATCCCTTTGATTGAGCCCTTTTCCTGATTACGGTAAAGGTCAGATTAGTATCAGCAAAGGGATACTTAGTATAATACAATATTGAAAAGGGAGGACCCTCTGGTCAGACTAATAATGTTATCTGCCCGGCCTTTTGGCCAATAACACACACAGCCTATTATGTTCCCACAACTGGGACATGGTCCTGGGAGTGGGAATGGAATTCCCCTACGATGTTTAGTGCCTAGACAGTTCAAAGTTAAGTATGATTTAGGAAACCCGGACCAATTTAACACAATCCCATAATTCTTAATTTTCCCATGTCTCCCGGATGACAGAGGTTGTGTACCAATCACGTTATAAATAACGCCTCTTTGCTCAAAGAGCCTCCCAAACGGATCATTTTGATGGTAAGCTGTGAGTCTGGACGGATAATCTCTTTCGAAACACTTATATTTATAAATTGAGTATCAGTGTGTTAATGTAGGACTGAAATCGCAAGATACACTGATCAAATACTGCAGTGTATCACAGCGAGCATCTGCCTAGCCTTTTCCCAACTATGTTGGGGTCGGCTTTTAGTCTAACCTGATGCAGCTGAATGCCAGTATTTCGCATGGAGCGACTGCCTATCTGACCTCCACAACCCTGTCAGTACTGGTTACCCCCTTGGTTAGACTGGTTGTCAGACTTTCGGGCCATATGACTGCCTGTAACGACTGTCAAAGATCTACAAATGCCAGCCGGAACCAACGGCTTTCCGGGGCACGTAGGATAATCGGTACGTAATGGATGGTCACCCATACACAGACAGACCTTGACAAGCGTGGCTTAACCTTGAAGATCGACGATCGACCGTGCGACTGTTATTATTTAGCCACGAGCGATTCAAAGCGAACTGGACCGCAAGGGATATACATCTTCAATTGCATCTACTACTCCTACTGTATTGTTTTCTTCGGAATGGTATCTTAAATATTGCAACTGTGAACTTTAGCGGCAACCGCAGAGAGTGATAGACCGCAGCAGCATGACTTCTACGTAAAGTATTAGTCAAGCCAGCAGTACGACGGACTCCTTCCTACAAACACTTTCTATCTGACAGAGTTTGGTAACCGCAACCGGCCCGCAATTTGTCCGTACCAATTCGACTAATTCTGAACTTTATGAGAATGGCAACAGACCAGTCGAGTTACTATAGTTTGTCATGATTGGATAATTAAGTTGACAAAAATAACGCTTACGACATTTATGACGCAAATGAAAAAAACCTGAATCGCCATATTAAAGTTATCCGCAAGTTAAGAGCAATATGCTCATAACTCGCGGATAACTTAAATATAAAGGGTGAATATAAACCTCTTAACGAAGCCGAAAGGCACTTGTTCTTCCTGTCATTGCGATCATTTGTTTTGTTCTACACCATACCTGGGAACCTTCTAGTTACGGAGATATTGGGGGTCAAAGTTCCAACTTTTTGACAAGTTTTTTTTTAAAAACAAGTTTTTATTGTAAGATTTTTACTTTAAACACCTCCACGACCCCCGTACTATTCAATCCATCCATCAGCACAATGTTTTGAGTGCGTTACATTGAGTTCTACCACAAAACATGATTTTTAACAAAAAAAAAAAGTCGTTTCCCAGCAATAATTTTGCGTAAAGTTACTTAGTTTGATGTACAGAATGTTTGATTGACGGCTTCGTGATGAGGTTGTTTACACCCTGTATAGACAAACCCGACTATAACCGTTAGGCAGTAGCCTACCAGAGGCAGCTTTTTTCGCCTTCGGATTATTGATTTACCTTTAAACACCCCACATTATAATTATTTATATAATTATGTAAAATCAATGGCTCAGCTCATCAGTGTTCAAGATGACAGTTGATAGTTAAGCGACGGTACTTGATCACCCATCGTGAGCTCGTCTGTAATTTTGAAGATAGTTCCAGTCAACTGCTGAATCGATAGTCGAAAGATTGATCGGCGTTTAAGAGTGTGATTCATTTGTTGAGCGGCAGCGGGTGGTGAATATAATTGATTTATTCAACATTTTTACTAATATAAAGGAGTTATATGGCAGTTTGACCGCTGTTTTGAAGAATTTGATGTATTGGTAAAATCATCTGTTTTCAAAAACTGTGTTATACTAGTTTTTGGACAAGATTTTTTCAAGAATCTACTAAAATACATTATTTTATACGCTTTATATGTTTTGAATATTTCCAAAGGGCGTCTATAACCCAGTTTGCTAGGTTATGGTGGTAAAACAGGTAGTCGCTCCATGTAAAAATGTTGATATTCAGCTGCATCTGGGTAGACTGAAAGCCGAACCTAACATTATTGGGAAAAAGCATGAAGATGATGATAACTTACATGTTCTGTAAAAATACCGCCATAGATTTGTATGGGCTACACTCCGTGCAGGTGGTAGCTAATAATGGGGTAGATGACACACCAATCAATTGAGATACTTTTTAAGAGCTGTCAAAACGCGGTTCTCTCATAGATTTTGTATGGCAATAGCCAACTGTGACGTCACTGTTTATTCAACTCAATGACTCAACTATTTATTGATTTCAAAGCAACTAAAAATCGAATTTGGCTATTAACTGAAAAATAATCGGGTTTTCAGGCCCAAAATAAAGTGTTTTTTTTAGAGATAGGTGTCTGGGAATTATTGTTTAATGGTGTCATCTACCCTATTAGACACACTGCCCTAATATGACGATATCGTAAACGTATAGCCAAATATTTCCCCGCAAAACTCCCCCACAATGTCCTAACCTCAACAAATAACAATACCAAGAGTAAACTCAAACTCAAACGAAATAAGCGGTTATCATCACAAACCACACTCAGTCAGATAGTTCGACTATTTAACTATCAGTTTGTCTGACTAAACATAGGTAAACACGTCCTTCACGGTAACTATGATAAATTGAGCGTAGGTACTTTAGTTTGAATTGTGTGTCTTCGAATATTTAAAGGTCATCGATCATTTGTGTTAATAGTAAGTGTTTCTGTCGGTTGGGTGAATTTTAATTGAATATTGTTACCAATGTTTACATATTTATTGTTTCCTGAAGGCTACAGCCCTCTTACGACTTTCCAAACTTGAATAATTTATCACAAATATAAGAAGTTTAAGATTGGAGCTCGCAGCTAAATAGGTAGTAACAGCTACTCGGATTGATCTTCAGGGTAAGCCACGTTTACCTAGGTTAATCTGTGGATGGGTGACCACCCATTTATACCGAGTTTCCTTAGTGCCTCGGAAAGCACGCTAAGCTGTTGGTCCCGGCTGTTATTTGTTGGTAGACAGTCGTTCAGGTATTCTGTGGCCCAAAAGTCTGACAACCAGTCTTACCAAGGGGTACCATATTACCCAGTACTAACTGGGTTGTAGATTGTGGAGGTCAGATTGTCAGTAAAGAGTTACTTATGTAAAGTAGGTGAGCTCTAAGGAATGGTTCTTGACAATGAATCCACTTTAGGAAACAGATAGGGGATTAATCTTTGGATGGTAGTTCAATATTTTAGTCGATGGAAAATTCCATCAAGACACGGCTTGTTAGGTAAATAAAAGATTAAACCAAAAGCTTACAATGAGTAAAATTTTCCAAAGTAATAGACGATAAATACAATAAGATAATTATGCTCTATTTCACAGTAAAATCACCCTCGGTACAAAATACAATGTTGATTTGGAAAGATGTTTCTTGATAAAATACACAATAAAATTATAAACATATACAGGGTGTAAACAACCTCATCACGAAGCCGTCAACCAAGCATTCTGTACATCAAAATAAGTAACTTTACGCAAAAAATATTGCTGGGAAACGACTTTTTTTTTTGGGGTGAAAAAACATTTTTTGTGGTAGAACTCGATATAACGCACTCAAAACATTGTGCTGATGGATGGATTGAATAGTACGGCGGTCGTGGAGGTGTTTAAATTAAAAATCTTACAATAAAAACTAGTATAAAAAAAAAAGTTGTCAAAAAGTTGGAACTTTGACCCTCAATATCTCCGTAACTAGAAGGTTCCCAGGTATTGTCTAAAACAAAAAAATGATCGCAATGGCGGGGAGAACAAGTGCCTTTCGACTTCGTTAAGAGGTGTTATTACCCTGCCCTGGTGCCCTTTATTTTTATTTAGGTCCTTGAATCATCATTATCATCTACCCCTAGCATTTTATGTTGGAATTCTTACTATGTTGGAACCGGCTTCCAGGCTAATCGAACGCAGCTGAATACCAGTATTTTACATGGAGCCACTGCCTATCAGTCTGACCTCAACCAAGTTATTACTGGGTAATATGATACCCCTTGGTAAGACTGGTTCTCTGACTTTCTGGCCACAAAAATGACTATTACAATTCTTGAATGTAGACATTAACAGTAGTAAATAAACTATAGCAGACAATATTAAACATTATGAAAAGTAAGAAAAATGAAATGAAAGTTTGTAAAAAAAATAAAAAGAGCTGAATGAGAGAAATTGTTCTGAGATGAAAATAATCCAGTCCCTCTCGTCAAGTTGGAAACTAATTCAATAAGACTCAGTTCCTACTGAGAGCTCTATATTGATGTGTGGTATAAGTCGATGAAAGTCTTTGGTCTTCTTTGAAAGAAATGAAGGAATGCTATCGATTCTTTTATTGCTTGGATCCAATTCTCGATAAACTGACTTTCTATCAGCTGTAACGATGACGGGGAAAGTCTATTTGTCTGATTCGTATAGCTCATGTCTGTCCAGATCTGGCATTAATTTAAATAATTAGGTGCGCCGAAACTGGTGGCCTGAGAGAGTGAGGTGCGTTGCGGCAGGTCACGAAGAAGATAGCAGTTTTAACTGGATAGGCTCCGTCAGAACTGGAAGGAGGAGTGCGAAGTGGAAGGAGTGAAGGGAGGCCTTTGTCTAGGAGTGGGGGCAAAGCAATAAAGAAAGAAAAAATATGTACCGCACTAAGATTGTGAAAAAAAAGTATTTGCATTGAGAAGAGCGGGTCAATACTATTGTTTGTACAAAAACGTTGATCGAGGAAAAGCGATCTAACAATTTCCATCTTTCGGACCAGGCTTCTAACTTTGTCTTATAAAGTCCTTTTAAATTTGTGATTGTGCGTCGCTTCTGCTTATGACTTACACCAGTCATTCAACCGGAATGATTACATAGAGGTTTCGACAACTGTACGCTTTGTTCTAAACTCGCAAAGCATTTGTTGGAAATCCACTCAACTAGCGTTCCAGATTTTGTAGTTTTAAAGAATCGTAATAAGATTTTTTGTTATATGGTTGGATTTTTGAAAAAATAAATAAAATTATAATTTTATTTGAGAAAAGTAATTTGACACAACATCATGCCAGTAATCTGCTAACGCATAGTAGAAGTGCACTTGGAGTACATTCATATTTCATCAGTTATGTTTAAGGGCTATATATCCCTCAAATGGCTTAGCATGATCCTCCGTTACTGCTAAAATACTGCAGCATTAATTTTGAAATAAATATATGGTAAAGTTGAGGATTAATGCTAAGTCCTATGTGTGATGAAAACACGATTCCATAAACTTTTCTCGTTAGAATAAAAATCCAAAGTTACCTCCAAATCGAACTATAAACCGCTTTTATTCAAAAAGTTTGACGATTTCCAGCCTCTCGAACAAGCCGGTTTCCGGAAAGGCTTTAGCACCGTGGACCACATACATACGCTGCGGCAGGTTATACAGAAGACCGAAGAGTATAACCTACCCTTCTGTTTAGCGTTTGTGGACTACGAGAAAGCCTTCGATTCGATCGAGACCTGGGCTGTACTGCAGTCTCTCCAACGGTGCCAAATCGACTATCGGTACATCGAGGTGTTGAAGTGTTTGTACAAAAACGCCACCATGTCAGTCCGACTTCAGGACCAAGCCTCGGAACCTATCCTCCTGCAGCGAGGTGTGAGACAGGGAGACATCATATCTCCGAAACTGTTCACCGCTGCACTGGAGGATGTCTTCAAGGTTCTGGACTGGAGAGGGCTAGGCATTAACGTCAATGGCGAGTACATCACCCACCTTCGGTTTGCCGACGATATAGTGGTCATGGCTGAAACCATGGAGGACCTCAGTACAATGCTCGATGACCTCAGTAGAGTTTCCGAAAGAGTGGGTCTTAAAATGAACATGGACAAAACCAAAGTCATGTTGAATGCCCATGTCACACCCATTCCTATCAAGATCGGAGACTCTACACTCGAAGTTGTAGACGATTATGTGTACCTGGGACAAACGGTCCAGTTAGGTAGGTCTAACTTCGAGAAAGAGGTCAATCGTCGAATCCGACTCGGCTGGGCAGCGTTCGGGAAGTTGCGCGGTATCTTCTCGTCCAACTTACCACAGTGTCTCAAGACGAAAGTCTATGACCAGTGTGTGTTGCCAGTGATTACATACGGGACCGAAACGACGTCGCTCACAATGGGCCTCATCAGAAGGCTTAAAGTCACCCAAAGGGCAATGGAGAGGGCTGTGCTCGGAGTTTCCTTGCGTGATCGAATCAGAAATGAAGACATCCGCAAGAGAACCAGGGTCACCGACGTAGCCCGAAGAATTGCCAAACTTAAGTGGCAGTGGCAGTGGGCAGGGCACATTGCTCGCAGAACGGATGGCCGATGGGGCCGAAAAGTTCTGGAGTGGCGACCGCGAACCGGAAGACGTTGCGTTGGAAGGCCTCCCACTAGGTGGACCGATGACCTGGTGAAGGTTGCGGGAATCCGCTGGATGCGAGTCGCACGGGACCGGTCAATGTGGCGACACTTGGGGGAGGCCTATGTCCAGCAGTGGACGTCTTGCGGCTGAAATGATGATGATGATGATTCAAAAAGTACTTGAAATTAGATAATGAAACTTTGCATAGTAACTGAACTAACTTTAAAGCAGGTCTTATGTGTTTTATTTTTTTAGTCCAATCAATAGATTTTTTGTAAATCGCTAAAACCACTCATTTCACACTATTCGTCCGCAGTGACTGACGTAACAACCGCTTTGTAGTGCAAGCTGATTAGAACTTTATTCTAACAGTATTTCAAACGAAGTTTGAACCACCACAAATAGTGTTGCTAATTCTAGGGTTAGAAGGGCCTTAAGTCCCATATAATGTAATAAAGGGCAAGCCATCAACTGAGCATAAATCCTGCCAACGGCCTGCTACTCAGAAATTCGTGATCTAAAAACCCAATAACACTTTACCCGACCTGGAAATCGAAACCAGGACCTCGTAATCAGCAGTACCGCTAGCACTAGACTAACAAGTATCGTTTTTCTATTGCAATATTAAGTTTATAAAAACAACACAAAATGCAAGTGTAGGTAGGTATACTGGTGTGAAAACTAGCATTATAAATTTGTGACAAGACTAATGTCAATTACAAAAGTTTTATTAGTACGACGATAAATGGGTCCGATAAGAACTTACTCACATATGCAAGTCCATATGAATTGGGCACTTCGTTTTATCACCAAAACTTAACTAACTTAAGTGGTTAACTTGCACTAGTATGCCCTTTGAATTGGTGAGAGTCACGCGAATGACATTCGAATACAATTTTCAAATTCCGAATATATTCTAAAAAGTGTCATCAACACTATATAAAACGTTCATCATGCTATAGTAGTGAAGTAATGACAACCCGAATGGCGTAGCGGTGGTGAGGCTGCCTTACGTTCTTAGGGTCCTGGGTTCGAGTCCCGGTTGGAGCACATGTTTGTGTGATGAGCATGGACATTTGTTTCCGAGTCATGGATGTTTATATGTATAATAAGTATGTATTTACAAACAAAAAGTATCTATGTAGTATATCAACTATCTGGTGTCCACGACACAAGCCTCGTTGCTTACTGTGGCACTAGATGGCGCTGTGTGTTCATGTCCAGCGATATTTATTTATAGTACATTACTGCAGCGGCCAGCAACCGAGGCATTGATGGACGAAGCCGAGGCACACATACGTAAGTCCATGAATGCCTAGTTGTGGCCAAGGCTTGTATAGTACTTTTCTCAAATAATGTGAGGAAATTAAAACTCTCGCGTTGACGAGTTCATTTGTTTTTATTTTTTCAATAAACCGCTTTCTATTTGCAAGCAAATTCGAAATATAAATAAAACCTTTGAAAAGTTACCTCCTTGGTTGTCATATTTCAGAGTAAAAGATCGTTCCATTTTTAAATAACACGACAGATATGAGTTTACTATGTAATTTATTTGGCCGCTAAACACGACAGATATGGATTTTCATACAACTTTTGCCAAATCATCTCGAATTTCGATTTATCTCGAAGAAGGTTGTCAAAATAATGCTCAAATTTACAAGCATCTTTATGACATTTTTTTTTTCTCGTGTTGTTTTTGTTGTTGTAGTGCCCAACCTGGTGTCAGAGTTATTAAATGCCGCCCCATGGGCCTCTGACTTGGCTTTACATGCCGTCGAGAAATATCTATCAGGTATGTTGGTTTCCTCACGATGTTTTCCTTCACTGAAGCAAGTGATAAAATTATACAATACTCACATGAATCCGAACAATCAGAGGTGTGTGTCTTGGGTTCGAACTTGAGACTCATGACTTGATAGTCCGACGGTCACACTACTAAGCTATCACTGCTGGCATGGCAGCACTTAATTTAATGACAGGCTTATTTTTTTTTCAAATATGGAATGATAAATCATGAAGTCTATTTCGGCGGATGACTTAAATTAGAGGAATTTTAGTTATTCGCCGATAGTAGAACGCCACTGCTCATCATTGTAAAGTTATCCTCAACTAATTATTTGTGAATATCGTTCAAAATGTAATCGATTGATTTCGACCAACCCTAAAATATCGATGGATATTTTGATGCTCGTATGAGGCAAACACATGGTCTTATTGTTTTGTGAAAATAAATAAAGTAATGTAAAAAAAAAATCGCGGCTCTAGTACCTAATCAGGGCACGCAAAAACAAAATCAACGATGCCTTTTAAGTTTGTTCCAAGACTACACACTAAAATCTGGCATCCTTAGGCCAAGTAAAAGTTCTCCTAGACAGATTAACCAACCGCAAAATTACGTTCTCAAAGTCTAGAATGACGCAATCTGAACTACCCTTACAACTATTTAACAATGCAATCAGTCCCGTTCCATCTAAATGTGTATGAAAGTTAGAGTAGCGCCGACACGTCGCGTAGACGCGCCGGGGCCGCAGCGGGGACGCGACGGCTACGCGACGTTATCTCGCTAATATATTGTGAATATTATTACGTCTGTCCGTAATGTGTGGTCTACTTTCTAAGTGTTGGACCTATTTTCTGTGTTGGTGTTGTATTATGTTAGAGGTATAAATGGCCTTCGTAAGTGGTAATGTGCATTGGGTAGGGGTGGTCTTTTTGATGCAATAAGAAATGAGTACATAACAGGTCTGAACGTGGCGCCAGTTACTGAAAACTTGTGTGGTAATTTGTTGGCCTGGTATGCACATGTAATTCAGAGGAATGCGGAACATGTGGTGAGGAAAGTTTTCAGTATGAATGTGACCCATTCACATTCATACTGAATACTTTCTATAAGAGTAGAGAAAGACCAAAGAAATGATGGATGGACTGTGCGAAAGGAGAAAGTGACTGAAGAGATTACAAGTAATAGAGAAGTATAGAAGAAGACATGCTGCGCTGAGAATTATAGTCTTTTTGATGCAATATTTTATTTTTTAGTTTTTTTTCACATTTTATTTCGGCATTTTTAGGTTATTACAGGAAGTGACCAGCCAAAGGTAGATGAGATGACGCCTGGCTGAACTAAGAGATAAAGTTGGGAATTCTCATGTATATTGTGTGCCTATTATTGTTATTACTAAGTTTTTGTACTTTCTATTAAATTAATAGTCTTGAAATGGTTTTATTTTATTACTACTATGAGTCTTCACTACTATTTTAGTATTTCAATTAAAATTTAAAGCAATCTACGGATAAAAATCTGCATAGCTTTAGTTAAACTAAACTTTCCAAACCGAGCGATTACTAGAACATTAATTCGAGCTTCCAATTTAAGGTACAATTTATTATTCACTACAAAATTCAACCTCATTTTGTTTAAAATATTTCCGGTCGAAGTCCCCCTTAAATTACGAGCAACCACATGGTTTTATAGACAAATGACTTCGGACCTCTTGCTCCAGCCTGACGGCTTTCCTATCTTGTGTCTCTTTCCTTCGTAATGATGGTCGCGTGAGTACATTAATGGGTGATCATTAGGTAATTTGACCGCGAGGGTCCGACTTTGGAGGGACTGGACTTCACAGGGTCTTTGATGCGGTCTGACCTCGCATTTGTAATGATATCTTAGATTTGTTGATGGGTACATAAGCGGTTTTGCGGTAATGTAAATTAGGGCGAGAATTATTTACGAGTGTACCTAAGTAGGGCCTTTAAACATAATCAAAGGTAAGGTATGATAATCGGGATCCTGCCGTTTTGTCGAAAAGATTTTGACAAAATTTCATTACCCAAACAAATTTTAGCAAACTTTTTTATGGTATAAAAAAGTTTGCTAAAATTTGTTTGGGTATACAATATTTGGAATGATTTTAGTACGCACATTTTAATTTGGTCAAATTTTTACTCGGCAGAATATTATCTAGGATAATGTCATTAAGGCATTGGTAAGGTCTTTGAGCAAATGATTGATTACAGCAAACAATCTTTAGTCAATTAACTGTTAGTCAAATGATTTGTTGTGACAAAAAATATAAAGACAAAAATCCCCAGGTCCCCTCTATTGTTGGTGAAACATTTGGGTTAGGTTTAGAACAGTGACCACATAACAAAACACATTGTTATTTAATTTGTATATTCTGTGCAACTGACCTAAAAATGCAAATCTTTTGTCATTGACTAAGCAATTGACTGAATACAAATGGTAAATTGAAACTGACAAGACTAAATATTTAGCTTATTTAAATTAGCGTAAAATATGTTATACGAACTGAAATATTTGACTCATTTACAATTGGTAAAAGTATTAGTTAGTAAGCAATTTATTGCTTAAACGTTCACTTGCCAAACTAGGTTTGCGTTACAAATATTTGTGAAGAGTTTATTTGCTAGGTAATAATTTAGCAAATAAAATTATGCGGAAAATTATTTGGGAAGTGATAATTTGGATTTTTTTTTTCGATGAAACAAGAGAGACCTTTGAATCGGATTTTGTTAACAATTTTAAGGGTTTTAATTTTTTTGCACGAAACCCTTATCCCTTTTTTTAAATAAAAGTATCATTAAAAACCAAAATTAAACTTCTTGAATTGATATAAGTTTTATAGATAGGCCGACAGAATAGATAGTCCAATGATGTGGCACTGGATGACCACTCATCGAGCGTCTTATAAATATTTAAAATAAGATCCTTATAGAATATATATCTTTTAATTTTATGTATGTTTTTGTCTCTTTTCATTTTATGTTTTTTTTTTTGATGTCAATAATTAGTGTTTACGTAGTTAACCGTTATTTAAACTAAGTTTAAAGCTAAAAGGGTGATGTTCACTTACCTTTGACGTATAGCACGGTAGGTTTCGAAAATTCAGTCCCAATAGAGTTCTCGGCGACACACTCAAACTTGCCGTGGTCCTCCTCTTCGCTTTTCACTATTTGTAACGTACCTGAAAAAAAAAAACAAAATTGTTTTATACTGAGTAAAGGAAATGTATATTTGAAACACTGTTTTAAGATTTTATGATTTATTTAATTAAACTTACACTATCACTTACGGGTTATCTTAATTTTCAACTATTGTGAACTCCCAATAGTTGAAAATCACAGAAGTAAGTTTAATGTATACATACAGGGTGTAAACGACCTCATCACGTAGCTGTCAACCAAGCATTCTGAAGATATTATATATTCTGATGATAAGAGGTTTTTTACACCCTTTATTTGACTATCTGATTTGAAGCCGTTCTATAGCGAACATCACCTAAGGAAGTAACGCAGCATCAGCATATCTAAATAACGGCCGAGTTCAAGAGTTGTCTTCTAATTATTATTATAAATACGAAAGTTTGAATGAATGGATCTTTGATACTCAATCACGCCAGAACGATAGAATGGATTTAAATGAAATTCGGCACACAGATAGTTTATAACCTGGATTAACATGTAGGATACTTTTTATCCCAGTATTACTATCCCGTGGGACAATTACCGTACTCCACGCAGGCTAAGCCACGGGCATAAGTTAGTATTCCGTAACAATGATGACACTGACTGGTCTCAAGACCGCGTTTTTCTGTTTTACTGCGTTCCAACGCAATTAGAACAATATTTTGATTCAAAAGAGTGTCCATGGAGTTTCTTGCCCGTTCTTCTCCATAGAGATCTACGCTAGGGAATGGGCAACTACAGTACTTTCTCAAGTTATTATGCCTTGTGACTGGGACTGTAGCTTTGTTTTTTATTTGTAATTTTGACATTCAAAAGTGCCGTAATGGTCTATTGAAATAAACGCTTTGAGTTTGAGTTTTGAGTTTAAGAATAGCTCCTGCTCAGTTTCATTGGATAACAGTACTGATTCTCTGATCATCAGGAAAGCAAAAGCATTTCAGAAATGATTTTCAATTTTCGTTTATGTTCAAAAACCCAAAAGGTATAACAAAATAAGGACTCACATCATCCCATTGCATACATTATTGGTTAGGTTACAGAAATCAAGTTTCTTAGATGAGACTTCCAGGATAACGCTACGCAGAATTCCTATTTAACACAGTGTTTACTTTAGAATATCTAGAATTCTCTGAAAATGTATCCTCATACACATTAATATTGTAAATATTCTAACTGTAAGCCAGAGAGTCCTTCGGGAACTAGGCTGGACGAACTTGCATGAGTGGAGCTTTTCTCCTGAGGCATAGAGGTCGCGCCAGCAACAAAATGTAGGCCACCTAACGTGCCTTTTTTAGACTAATGTAGCCTGTTAGTTTGTTAGAAGAAAAATGTTTTACTAGTAGGTTATTTCTGCTGAAGTTAGATTCTAAAATAGCATTTTGTAGCTGGATGTTTGTCTTTTTTTTTAAAGAGTTTTTCATTTTTTAATATATGATTTCGTTAAAAAGTAACAAATCTAAGCTTATCGTCTGTTTTCGGAACGGATCATTAATTCCAATCATTCAGACGAAGATGACTAGTGACTGAACTGACTGCTCAATCCACAAATGGGCATTCGCCTTTCCAAGGACCCGTTATTCAGATAAATTAAAGATAATCATGATTTCGACATTTTGCCACTTTCAAAATGTTACATAAGTAACTCTTTTTGTGTCATAATATTCACAAACTCGCCTCCAACAACAACTACACAAAAAAAAACAATCCAACTACCCCTCACCCGCTGAAAATTATTACAAAAACGCTTACAACCAAATTACTCGGCAGACACGGAGGGCGTCTTAAAAGGTATTTTATTCACGCCAAGCTAAACATATACAGTGATTTATAGCCTAATAACAGCAACGAAGAGGGAGGCCATTAGGGACTGGCCAGAGGTCCCGGCACTCCTGGGGGCCTTTATAGTGTTTCATAGAGGTTATTAAGTCGAATTCCGATGTGAAACACCTGTTTGCGGCGTTAACTATAGTTCATTAAAATTTTGGAGTAAATTATTTTGGAGTGGGAGAGATGTTTTAGTAATTTTAGTGGGCTATTGTAGTCGTTAATGACGTTTAAAATTATGTCATCACACTGCATTGCCATCGTTCTTTTCTCAGTAGCAGCCACGGAGTCTGGATTTGTGCCCGGTTGATGGCAATAGGCTCGCTCCCTATGACGACTACCTTTCCTTTTGTTTGACTCGATGAAGAGCTTGGCCAATTAGCATTAAATTAGACGATTAATACTGTATAAATATTGTTTTTGAGAGAATTTCAAAGCACATTTTTGCCCTGTCATAGAATTATCGATTTAGCAGCCGAGGTTATACCCTGATACAAGTATAGTTTAACCTTTTCTTTAATACAATAGAAGAATAATATGGCAATCTATCTGCCTGGCTGGTTCCAGCAATACAGCGGGGAAATACCAACCTTACAACATAGACATAGGGTTAGTAATTGAGTCAACAGCCGACGTGGATCCAATGGAATACAAAACGAACACCCTTTGATGTCAGTATGTCAAAACTTTGAGCTCGGACGAGTGAAGCCGGCCACGAAGTTAGTCCGACGTATTTTTATCTGGCTCTATGGTAGAGGCAAAGTATGAAGTTGTATGTAATTATGGTATTTCACTTTAGATATTTATAAAGGTTAGCTTTGTAAGCATAAAATTAACATAACTTCCAGTACTTTGCTGTTTTTCTTGCAAATAATTAACAATAGTTTGTACCTACTTCATAATTTACCTTGATGTTCTTTTTATTTATCGTTTGGTTAGTGCCTAACCTGGTGTCAGAGTTTTTAAGCAGCACATCAGCCTTTGACTTCTTTACATTCCGTCGAGAAATATCTGTCAAGCATGCTGGTTTCCTCACGATGGTTTCCTTCATCGAGGCAAGTGATAATAATTAACAATACGCACATGAATCCGGAAAATCAGAGCTACGTGTCTTGGGATTGAACTTGAGACCTTTGACTTGACAAGCCGATAGTTAAACCTCTAGACCACCACTGTTACTATGATGCTAAGACATTGTTGCACTTTTTCGTTACACTATTTAGTTTACCGAAGGATTTCTTTATTTAGTAATTTCAACACAGACTAAAAATGTTCACTGTTCTAAATTCGGTACTGAGGCGTATTCAGCTTCATTTCATTACCATTCATAATCACACCTAAAACAAAAAATCATACCGCGACTCCCTACTCACGAAAATTTTTCGTCACAAAATGCGACCTCTTTTTTAATGCATGCACTGGACTCATACAAGGCAACACAGAAGTCCCGAAAAACTGTTAGGGCATGCGAAAAAAAAAAATGTAAATGAACAGTCTCTCACAAAGAAAATGTAATTACGATGAAACATTTTGTGCAGTCGTTCCGCGTTTGTTTTACCGCCTTACTTGCTTTTAAAATTGATCTTTATGGTCGTAGATATAAGGTTGTGTAAGTCTGTCAAAATTATAGTAATCTTTATTTTCATGCCAATAAGGTTGGATTGCAGTTGTTTGAGGCAAAATAATTGTGAAGGGACTGTAACAAGGTCGCAGGTGGTGTGGACGCCATAGTTTCGACAAATGCTGTATGAAAGGATGTGTGATACCCTCGAAACTGTATGAAAGGTTGCTTTGAAGTTTCTGGCGTGTATTTTTGGCTACGTGTTATTTTGGGGTGAATTAAGGTGCAGTAGGCATAGTTTACTTTTTCTTTACGAGACATCAAAGGCCAGTAAATTTCAAAACGTGTTTATTGTATTAAGAAAATAATGAAGAAAAGTAGAATCTATTCTAAATACAACATAGAATATCATTTGCACATTCGGATCACAAGAAACGACGACACTTTTAGACGAGAAAATTAAAATCATAACCGAGCCTGTCAGTCCCGTGTCGGGCGCCAAAATCCTGGGGAATCCCTGGGCGTTTTGCCCGGTAATGAAATAAAACTAGCCGCCGGTACCCTACGTGGCGGGATTTGGGGATTTCGTGACAGCCGACGATTGCTCGGCAAGCAACTGACGAAGGTCGTTCGTTTCTTGAATTTGAGACAATTGTGCTTATTGGTCGCTATTTGTGGCGGCCATTTTGGTGTCAATTGTTATGAGTATTTTGTTATTAGTTGTGGTGTTGCTATGTGTGATACCGTACGCGTTTCCCAGAACAATCATAAGGATCTGTTCAACGAAACGTAAAAAAGTATTAATATTGCTGTTTTCCGATGCTTTTCTTTTACGGTTTTTGTATTTGAACAAAATACGTTACTAGTAAGTAGTAAGTGATGAAATACAACGCATACTACATAATTATATTATTTATCCAGTTTTCCATTGAATATTTTTCAAAGCAAACTGCTGTTAGTTTGCTTCGAAAAATGTTCTATGGAAAATCAACTACATAGTTTCGAAGGATGACAAAAAATAAACAAAAAATAAACTGACAAAAGGATTAAAGGATACATCGCCAGGTTCATACGTTTATTAAATGATTTAATGTCGACAGTTATGGGAACAACAATGGGCAGTGCCACATGGCTGATATTTCAGCTGTTAAAGTCTGTAATGATATTATATGAAGGTTGATTTAATTATTTAAGTTAGAATACTTCCTAGTCAGCTAAAATACCCGATTAGTCTACCTATAGAATAACTTATTTGCTACACTTAAGGAGTAGTGAAAATAACATCAACGATCTGAACCCTAATTATTTTTGTGAGAATATTTTTTATGATACAGGCATTTCTTAAACGCTAACTGCAAAATTGTAAACTGGACAAATAGCTAAAAGTAAACAAATCATATCAAAGGAAATCTAATATTTTATAAATGTTAGAAGACGTGAATGTAATCGATATTGTTGATAAGGCGAAAGTAAATCCTTTTCAGGGTGTTGAATGAAACGCAGCGAAATAAAAAAGATTCGAGCGCTCGGCCATCGCGAGCCCGAAGCTTTCTGGTTTATATCTTAGCGTTTGGTGTAAAATTAAAACAAATAAAATACCATACAATCTAGTTCATTTAACTTAAAATAATAAGGAGACAGGAGCATTTAATAATTAACAAAAAGAGAATTGAAGAGTCTTGTAGATAACATTCTTTAGGAATTTTTGATGTTGATTTAAAATAGATAATTAAGCAGATGGCCGGCCAATTCCATTGATAACGGATTGCAGCTGAAATATAACAGTCTTCTAAGTAACGTAACAAAATTCATCAACACATACATAATTCAACATGCCAATCACACGAATCCTAGAACAAAAATCTATAATATTTGATCCTACCTATATTCTTGCCAGTAGTTTGCGACTGAAATAGCACCCACGACAAAGAGAATTCTAGTTCGGCCAAATGGAATCTGAGTGGTGACCTGTGTTATCTATCTTTATTTTCCCTCACCCCGAATTCCTGGAACGTTGAGTGGGACTTTCTTCGTTTTGGCTACAGCTCTCGGCTTTCATCAGGTAGGTGTGTAGGTACATAAATTAAGGCTGTCCCTGGCGAGTTTTTTTTTCGGTGGAACAGTACTCCTATTAACCACGGAAAACAAGGTTACACATTACCGCAGAGAGATTTTTCGAAAGGAAACTCAGTGAACGAAAGACAGTGTTGCCTATGCAGACGATATATTGGTGATGTAGCGAACTTTTGGATTAGTTTACAATTCTTTACCGTATTATTTTAAATTAGCAATGGTAATATCATAAAAACTCATTTAATTTTCAGGAATCTTTGTGTTTGACATATTAGGTAATACAGATAGTGGCGTATCTAGGGGTCAACAATACGCTGCGGGACTGTTCGAAAGAGATACCGTGGCCCCGGAACACAAAGGGCGATGAAGGAACATGGATGGGTTTTAGTCAGTAAAAGTCTGACACTCCCTCCTGCTCCGCCCACAGCGGGAGGAGTCATTCGATGATATACCATCCGAAAAAAAAAAAAACAATGGTAAGCCCATTAGGCTGTTCAGAAACCCTAACAACATAAAGAGTAGTAGGTCATTAGGGCGAGCCAAACTTTTAGGTTTGTATGAAAGTACGAGTAATTCATCAACTCGTCCCCCACTAGGTAATTGCTTGTTTTGACTACTGAACAGAAATGTAGTAGTGTCAAAAATCTTGACGAATGTTGTACTTCTGTAATCAGTCTGAAATGACCCCACTGCTGGTTCACAAGTCTCCTTTATATTTTTACTTCTTTTTATTTAATTTGTTTTTCTGGTATTTGTACCTTTGAACTCCAAATGCGAAATGAAATTCCTTATGCGTCTTGCCTGAAATAAATGTTTATTTTTATTTATTTAAATCTGAGGGAGCGTGCCGTAATCTACAACGCAGGCGTTTAATAGCGATTGGATAATGTTTGTGACTCGCTTTACTCCTTGCATTAGACCACACACCCAGGTGTCGGGAGCTCAAAGGCGCTTCGCAAAGCCAAGAAGCCCTTGAGCCCCCTTGTTTCCCAGCTCTTTGATACACCAGCCGCGGCCGGCCCGGATCCATCCCGGATCGCTCTCGATTTACCGGATTGCCATAACATTCGTCCATCTTGTTATTTGTTAATTGGATTTTGATATTTAATGGACGTCGGATGATGTAGGTCAGTTTTGATTGTTTGATTGGTTCCCATACGGGTTAGGGTGGTAATGAATACATTCAGATGGACAGGTGGATTTGGGAATCCGTGGAAGTGGGTTTGTCTGTGTTTTGACGAGTTTATGTAAACGTCTTTATTACGTTGTGTTAACTATTACTTATTTATAGAACTTTACATAACATTACGCCTGTAATCCCCGAAGGGTTAGGCAGAGGTGTACCTAATAGTACACCCACATTTCGCTAGTTATGTTTAAGTCCCATGTAATAGGGGGCGAGCCTATTGCCATCAACCGGCTACAAATCCAGACTCCGTGGCTGCTACTGAGAAATTCCTGATGGGAAAACCCAATGAATTTTTTTTATCTGCGGAAATGGCGTATATTAAGAACATTGTATAAATTAGCTGTAGGTAAGTTTCCCGAACATTATAGAATAAAATAAAACTTAATCCGACCCGGGAATCGAACTTAGAACCTCATGCTCAGCAGATTTACAGCACTTATTTCTAGATGTATACTCGAAAAAGAGAGTAAGAGTATCAACAAATTACCGTAAACTACTCTGAAATAACAAAATCATGCAAGATTTTCACTTAGCTACTTTTAAAAGGATTTTCTATTTCCTTACAAAGTATTGCAGCAGTTTCCCCTTTTACCGCGCGGTGAACCAATCGCAATACACATCCTATACAAACACACATACACTCCGCCACGTCAATTAGCCATTCCTATTCACTATACCCTCTCTTATTAGAATCATTCATACCTCCTTTAGTTCCTTCTCTATTTATTCATCCCTTAAACTCGTTGAAGCCATGAATAAATAGAGTAAACTCAGGAATAAATCAGAAGGATTTAGATCGTTTGAAATTCTATAGACAGCGTCGGTTTGACAACGATGCCTTTTACCCTTATCATTACAGATCTGTAATAATACCCGTCTAGACGAACGTAGGTGGGCTATAGTCTGTTGACGTGACCAAATTGTGTAAAGATATTACCTTTACAGGGACCCTAATAAAAGTGCTTTGTTATTTATACGGATACAGGTCTTTCTACAGGGTATTTTGGGCGTTTTAGGCTGTAAACTCGATTGTATATTGTTTTTAGCGGTAAATGTTTTAAAGAGGCTTTTCGTGTCAAGGTTTTTTATATCATTTAAACGTACGCCTTCCTCATTCATAGGGTTTGGAAGACACTAGTTACCTGCTATGACCTTGACAAATAGCTTAAAAGTAAATAAATCATATCAAAGGAAATCTACCTGCTCTATTTCCTTTGCTTGTAAAATTATCACTTGCTTCGGTGAAGGAAAACATCGTGAGAAAACCAGCATGCTTTTTTTCTTTTTCGTATGGGAAGTCATCAAATGTCTCCAAATTTCTTTACGTAATCTAATGGCATTTTCATCTATTAATAATTTAGGGTGAATACTTTCATCTATTATAATTAGAGAAACAATGATTTTTTATATTTTTATATATTCATTTAAAATTAGAATTATATGTTTTTTATTTTATATTATAAATATATATTTTATCCTGCTCTGGGCGGAGTGGAAGGCAGACTTTTACTGACTAAACCCCATCCATGTTCCTTCTTAGCCCTTTGTGTTCAAGGGCCACGGTATCTTTTTCGAACAGTCCCGCAGCCCCGGAAATCGGCATGCCTGGGAGATATTTCTCGAAGGCATGTAAAGCCAAGCCAGAGACCCATGGGCGGCATAAAAAAAACCTTGACACTAGGTCTGTCACTAACCACACGGTAAAAAAGAAGAAGATTTATTTTGCTTTGTCCACGATTACACATATATCTGGTTATGCACCGACGCCAGTTGCGCGTACTACGAACCTGACCTTTCTGAAGAGCATCAAGAATAAGGTCAGTGGTCTTCGAAAAATATTATTAAGTCACGTTGGCTTTTTTATTGGACTTCACAGCGACTACATCAAACGTTTTATAGTCTTAGCAAGAATTTTTACGCACCTCTCTAAAAAGTTTCTTACGACTTTTTTAAAAATAACCTTAGGAATAACCCAAAAAATGGGCTTTAACAATTACTGTACTTCCTTCAACTGACCCTCTTGTTTTAAAAATAGAACATGGATATCTCAGAGTCGCAATATCAACAAAACATGAAATGCGGGTAGGTACACAAACATGACGTCACAGGCGGGGTGACGTGTGGTGAATGTATTTCCGTCGCAAGCGGATCTAATAGCGAACTTCTACGGTTGGCTCGCAAAGTGTCAACAGACTGCAGGGGGGCGTAATTAAAAGAAAAATAAGCGCTATTCATAAACGTCCAACGGAATAGCGGGGTCGTTGTGGCTTTATATTGCAACCAGCTCCCACTGACCTCCGCACCCTTTGCACTGTAACAAAAGTACAGCGACAAAGGGATGTTGGTCACTTTCTCTGGCAGCTCAAGTTATTATAGCCATCGGAGTTTATCACACAGGCCCGTTTAATCTAGCTCTTAGGACGGGAGGACAGCAGAAAGGTTTACTTTACGCCCCACAGAGGTTGATTGAGCGATATAAGGTGATCTTATTTCCTTGAGGCACTTATGAGACCATCTTTCGCTGTGTTAATGAATGTCACATAAAATATAATTGTGTTGAGTGATTTATTTTCGTATATTATTGGTGTGAGGAAACTTGGGGATTATGTGGGGCCTTTAAGTTAGTTGCTTAACTGTCGGTAGGAACGCCCGAGGCGATAATGAATAAGAGGATTTGGAATCTATAGCCAAAGTTGTGAGGAAACGTGTGTGAATTATAATTATGGTTTGTTTTGGTTCTATGTATGGGAGTCTGGTAAACTACGGAGATTTTCTTTGATAGTGTGCATCATTACGTTTGGGAGTATGGATTAGGAATAAATTATACTGATTTGTATTATTTGGTGGTGAATGAAGTTTAGTTTTAATATTGCGTTGGTATTATTGTAGTAATATTGGTTGATTTTGATTTGACATTCTAAATCACTATATAATTATTTATTCATGAGCTCGCATGAATTATTTTATTGAATTCATTCCTTCCAGACCAAAGAAACGATGGATGTATTGTCTTGAGTCTAGAGGATGATATGGCAAGAAAGAAGGTGTCTGATGAGATGAGCACATGTGAGGGCCATGTATTTTTAACGCTACCATTTGCATTTAGTTATCTTTCATTGACTTGAATATGCCTTGGTGGTCGATTCGTCAATTTTGATTTACGTAACAAAAGAAAAAACACGGTTTAAATATTTTCTGGTAATCTAACTGACGGACTAATTAGTTTTTTTTGTCGTCTCGCCTATTGGGGTAAGGGCAAGAGAATAATGGTGATGCATTCCTCGCTCTATGGGTGTTACCTACATGGGATTTAAATACAGGGTTAAATTTTCAATGACCGGCCAAATTTTCAGAGATGGTTTAGAATGGATAATATTTTCGATAAAATGAAAAAAGAAAAACATTTTTTTTTTAAATTCAATTTCATGTCTGTCCACTACTAAAAAGCGAACGTGTGGATATTGCAACAGAACAATTCAGTTTAACAACCTAGATGGGTAGCAGTTAGCACACACATAAATTTGACGGCATGCACGCACACATGTGCATTGATTCCCACTAGGTTTATGATTTAGGAAAATTTTAGGATATTTTCAAATGAATGCTATTATTTTTTTTCATATTTTTCGACAGTAATATTTAAAATGCACTTTTGTTTTGATATTATCTAGATCTTAATATTAAATTTTGGCTGGACATTGGAAACTAACCTTGTATAACTGGCAGTATGTTGGTATACACCTCTGATGTGGTATACCACTACTTAGGCAGAGTTGATAAAAGAATTGCAGATGTTAAGATAAAAGAATTTCACTAAATACAAAATCAAAAATACTCTCATAAATCTAACTTCAAAAATTTTACCACCACCATATATTTCACGATAACCAAGACCTCTGCTCACCCCAGCTTTGGCTGTAAAGTGAGCGATACATGTTCGCTGAAAGTTGTGACGATAAACTAGATTTCAGCGTGTTCCGTACCAAGTTGGAGGAAATATTGCTCCAATAAACCAGAGAATATTTTTACCTTTTTTCCAAAAAAGATAAACACGTGAACGCTTTTGGTATCGAGTTGTGAGCACTGATTTTATTCCTCGTTCTTTAAGGTTTAAGGTTTTAATGTAGTATCGATAAAAAGGACCAGCTTAATATTATTTATTTGTCAAATATTTTTTTGTTTTGGTAGAAGGGTAGACGACGACAGATAAATTTCCAAAAAATATTGGACACGTATTTTTTATTTTTTCACGTTAACAAAAAATGAAGTCAAAGTCAAAGTCAAAGTCATATTTATTTGCATAGATTGCAGGTACATAAAATAAGTTGTTACAGTAAAATGGGTGAGCCTTGTACAATCTACCTTTAGGCATGAAAACATTAATTAAATTGTTATATATTGAATATTAAAATTAAATTAAATTATGGTTTATAGTTACATAATATAAAAAAAATAATCTACTACATACAATTTGAAAATAATCGGAGAAACATTACAAGAATAAGATCGTTAGGTATGTCAATATTAATTAAATTACATTAAATTATTCCATACATTAAATTATTAACAAGATGTCGATACAGTGCGTCGAAAACTCTTGTGACGTCACATTTGAGTACTTTTTTTTACCGAAACGTGACGTCACAAGCCCTCATTCATGATCTTTGACACGTTTTTTCTTCGTCGATTTTTATTAATTTGATAAAACAAAAAACACGCATCCAATATTTTTCGATAATCTAACTGGCGGACTAAACAGAATCATATTTTTTTTAGTTAGTGCCTATTATCAGATGATGGATAAATAGGAAGTATATTCGTTAAATATCTGTATCTAACGAATATACTTCCTATTAAATTCCTAAAGACGGGTTTTGATTTAAAAGAGTGTTCATGGAGCTCGTTGCCCGTTCTTCTCCACAAAGATCTACGCTTTGGAATGGGTGAATAGCTCCATTTTTAGCACGGTATTATTAGCCTATAACTAACTATGTAAAAAATCTTAGAAGTTAAATTCGACCAACTTCCCGGTTTTTGCTTAAGCTAAAATTTTGCATACATGTTTAGTTTGGAAGAAAATGTTGAAATGTTGTTGTTGTTGTTGTTGTTGTTGTTGTGTTGTTGTTGTTGTTGTTTGTTGTTGTTGTTGTTGATGTTGAAAATGTTGTTGTTGGAAATGTTGTTGTTGTTGTTTGTTTGTGTTGTTGTTGTTGTTGTTTGTTGTTGTTGTTATGTTGTGTTGTTTGTTGTTGTTGTTGTTGTTTGTTGTTGTTGTTTGTTGTTATGTTGTTGTTGTTGTTATGTTATGTTGTTGTGTTTGTTAACTAAAGTTAGCTAAGTAACGTCATTCTAATATGGCAGACTCCTAAAGGTGGCGGACTAGACAATACCTGTAACACCAAAAATGCATGTAACTGTTTTTTTTTTTAAACTTTACGGGCGTTTAACCATTTGTTGATAGCACAAATCAAGCGTTGAACAAATCTAACCACCCTAACTCTCAAGCGACTTACTTACTATAAAATCTAACGAAACTTCCAGCATAACATTTATGACTGCATACAGGACATACGCGACCAGGATACTACCCACATATTATAATAATCCTACCCGTCGCCGTAGACGTAGAAAAATGATCCCGACTGGATATGACAAGGGGCGGTTCGTACCTAGCAAGACAACTGACCTTAATCAACCCGAGGTACGCCCAACCGCTGTTATTGTTGTCCAAATAAGGCCCAGCTTTTTGCTGGAACAACAGTGGGCCATTCAAAGTTGAGGGCTCCCGGCATTTGTATGTAAATGATTCGTAATCTCCGCGCGTCGCAATCATGGTGTTTCTGCGACCCTTTAGTGGACTACGGAAATAATTGTACTGGAAGAGGTGATAAGTTGATAAGAAATTTTATTGGTGCTTTCTGTTTTAAGGTCTGATGAGCAGCTAAAAGTATTTCTGTGGCATCGTGAGCAGCATAAGGGTGTCGTGGCATTTTGATGACGAGATTCTTTTTTTTTTAAGCGGCTCAATTTCGGTGTACTCTCGGACTTTTCTAAGAGAAAAGTAGACTCTTTTTTTAGCAAGAAAATGTACTGATTTTTGGCAAATTTAAAAAGGTTTGCCTCGGCACTATTTCCAAACATAATAACCAAAAATGTCTAAAGTTGGTTAAAGTTAGCCTAAGTTATATACAGAATTGAAATTTTAGTCATATCGCGCAGCTTTTCATTTAATATCGCTCATTTTCTCGGTATCACAATATATTTCCATATTTTGTGAATTATAATAATTTTCACATTTAGGTACTCTGTCTTTTGAAGAAGTTTTGCTAGTAATACAGATAGCTTTCGGTACAATCGTTCCACGTTCTGCCAAATTGAGAAAATAACAAAAAAAAATGAATAATTCATGAGTTCTTTGGTAAAAAATTACTTAATATTGTTTGTCAGTCTTTTTGAAGAACGTCAGTTTTATCTGTTTGTAGTTTAGTAATAAATATTTATTCAAATCTAGATACAATTTTTTTATTGGAAATAGGAGTACCTATCTATTTATGACAAGGTCATGAAAATTCAAATACAATGTTATTTTTACACGAAATTACATTTTATTACTAAAACAAATACAACAAACAAAGGAAATAATTAAGAAAAACAAACCATAAAACATATTCTTTAATTCTGCCTTTTTTATGACCCCATGCGATAAGATGACAACACTAAACATTTTACACGGATCATCAAAATGGACCCCATCCAGTCATCTTTAAGTCCGCTCCCCCGTTATTGTCAACAGCAAAGTTTTACTGGTTCATTAACCAATGGGAGAGGCCGTAAACCATTGTCTCTGTGACGTTTATAATTATAGCCGTAATATAAAAAAAAATATTATTATTTCCAATAAAGGTAGGGTTTGGTCGTAAAGCTACACAATCTGCGGTTCACTTTTATTATTAGAGTTAGGTAAGCGAATTTTGTTTGTAAGGGTGTAGTCATACTGGAGATTTTGGAGCGAGTGTCTACCGGAGTGAATAGTCAAAGTGCTTGATGCGTACCGCAACGTTTTCGTACGTGTCATGTACTACTGAATTCACTGACAGTCTGCTACTTTTCACTCTTAGGGTGAGGTCAAAGGAACATAATTTGAGTTATGAGTCGTGTAACGCAACGTTTTCATACGAAAGTCTGGTTTGTGCCACTAGCTACCTTTAACAACGATCAAAAATCTAGAATTGACAGCCGAGACCAACGGCTTAACTGGCTTTCTGAGGCACGGAGGAAACTCGGTATGTAATGGGTGGTCACCCATCCACGGACCAACCTAAACAACCTGAAGATCATACCGAGCGGCTGTTATTATGGCCTCGTCCCATCTCGTAACTTTCCCATTTCGAAAACCAAACAAAATAGCATCACAAAAATCCCATTTCGTAACTATTTTGATCTTCATACATTGAATCCCATTTCGTCAACTTTTGAGTATACGTCCATTCAATCCCATTTGGTAAACATTTTGTCTTCTCGTTCCGCTAGTCACTTCTTTTTTCGTTTGTTTTCTCGCGATCGCTTGAGCGTGTGGCTTGTGGACAAGACGCAAGGCCTTTTTCTTAGGTGACGACGCCAACGTGTGAGAGAAAATAAACAAAAGCTGCTGTTTTCACTCGAAAGCCGAGTTTTATTACGACTCACGAGTTTAAGTAACGCTACAAGATGTCTCGCAATCTTATGGAATATATCTATCCATGATATTACGTGAAGCCTGTAATTCACTAAGGGTTAGGCAGAGGTGTACCGTATAGTGCATCGATATTTCGCAGGTTATGTTTAAGTGTCATGTAAAAGGAGGCGAGTCTATTGCCATCAACCGGGCACCAATTGAGATTTCAGGCTTCTACTAAGAAATTTCTGGTGGAAAATCCCAATAAAACTTTGTACACCCGGGAATCGAACCCAGGACCTCATGTTCAGCAGTAGCTAGTTGACCAACGAGGCATTTATAACTTTCCTATGTCACGAAATGTCGTATTATAGATATGGCCTAAGCTTTTTTTTTTTTTTTTTCCTATGGGAAATCGTCAAATGACTTCTCCCGCTCTGGGCGGAGCAGGAGGGAGTGTCAGACTTTTACTGACTTAAACCAATCCATGTTCCTTCATCGCCCTTTTTGTTCCGGGGCCACGGTATCTCTTTCGAACAGTCCCGCAACCCCGGCAGGCATCGGTCCTTGCGGACCCCTTCCTTTTGCTAACTCTCTTTGAGGCGCGCGTGGAACACGAACGCGCCGTCGACACGGCCTGTCGTCATGAGACGGACGGACGGCAAGCTAGCCCATAGCCCACCGTCCACAGGCCCGCGCCTACGGTGGCCGGGACGCCCGGGGCGTCTACCGCGGCGGCCGGGACGTTGTGAGGTTCTCTCCCTCTCACGTTCCGCCACCTCCTTCTCTAGCATTACTGCTTCGCAGAAGGAGGTGACGGCGTCCCATTCCGTCTCGCTCCGGACCATGGCTTGCACCAGGGCCGGACGCGAGAGGTCGCCGCCGCCAATCGCCGCTTCGAGGACACGGCGTTGCTCCGCCCACGCGGGGCACCGCCACCGTGTCCTCTGGTCGATCCTCGCAATGGAAACACCCGGGCGTTTCCTCCCGCCCGATTCGGTGCAGGAACCTCCCGAATCAACCGTGTCCGGTGAGGACCTGCGTCAAGCGGAAGGTGAGGACGCCGTGGCGTCTCTCAAGCCACTCCTCAAAGAGGGGACTTACCGCCACTATTGTGGCGTGCCCTGCACGAGGTTGCGACAGTCGCTCTCTCGATGTCTCCATGAGATCCCGCCGGAAGTCTGTCCACTGAGCGACAATTTGCCGCGGCAGCGGAGTTTCCCCCCGGCGTAAGATATGGCCTAAGCCGTATAAGACTTATGTCGATGACTTACTGATACTGAAACTGATACTGCTAGCCTGAGTAATCCCACTGCTGGGCAAAGGCATAACTTCTAGTTGTTTCGATTCAGGGCTTATGCGATGTCTTATCCAGTTTAACATAGTTTATAGCTTAAATATTCTAGAATAGATGTTATCGAATTCGGCCCGATTATTCGATTACTCGTGAATGGGGTGGCTAAGGCAAAGTAAATCTCAGATGGCGCCACAATAGTTGGTCTCAATCTGACCAATGAGGTTAAGCTATTTTGAAATATAAAATGACATTACCACATTTTCAACTAATGACGATTTTTGGGTACCAACTTTGCTAGCGCCATTAGTTCCAGTTAGCCTCCGCATTCTAAAAGAGTAGGTCAAAACTTGGTTAAGTACTTACGTTTTTCATAAGAAGGATAATACTTTAACTTGCTTAAACCGCAGATCAAGAATCACTAATAGAATTTAAAAAAACACATTTTGCCTGCTTAACAGCCGTTGTGTACTGCCACAAGCCTACACGTTATGTCATTTTGGTTCACAAACTTGCAATACAAAATAATTAAATACATAGATAATAATAAAAAAATTAATAAAAATAATAATAAGTACTGTCAAATTATGGATTCATTGACTTATAAAACAAGCTCATTTATTTATCCATCGCGATTTATTGCAATCAGCATCTATACATCATCCTAATTAATTAGGAACTACCTCTGGACCATACATTCACAAAACTCATGTTTAAAACTATTATTTGTGAACTATAATTAATTACGTTATAAACAGGCGGTTTAGCTAAATGCTTAAAGCCTTTCGCAGAATTCGATCCAACGTTGTTTACTAAAACCATTACGTGTTAACCTGTTCTAATATTAGTTTCACAAATACCTTATTACTTAACCACACATAACTATTTACCATAAACCGACCAAGTATTATTAATCATTCATAAGTGTCAATGCTCAACGCTATCGATAATCCGGTAACGACATTGCGATCGATCGAACTTCATGCCGTGTGGTATCCGGCAGAGTAGAATAGAACCAACCCATTACACTCACGGGTGTCGTATAAGGCGACTAATGTCTGAGGCAGAACACCTTGCGCCTCCGTAGACCAGAGAATGGGCAGCAGCGTTTTCTGTTAGTCTTTCATCACTGCGATCTCCAATCCGCCTGCCAAGGGTGGAGATTACAGCAAATTCCTCCCATCATGGGAGAGGCTTATGTCCAGCAGTGGACGTTATTGGCTGTTGTAGTGTAGTAGTAGTAGTAAA
The DNA here is from genome assembly GCA_941918905.2 of Xestia sexstrigata. Lineage (NCBI taxonomy): Eukaryota > Metazoa > Arthropoda > Insecta > Lepidoptera > Noctuidae > Xestia > Xestia sexstrigata. The sequence goes on along the minus strand of OW799217.2, from coordinate 5,943,405 downwards.
CTTCATGTGTCGATAGTATGTGTAATCTATTTATGTTATACATTTATTTGGCTTATGTGGCTTAGGTGGCTCGAAAGTCTGACAACCTGTAATGACTGTCAAAGATCTACAAATGACAGCCGGGACCAACGGCAAGCAAGGCATAAAAGGCTAGGCAGATGATGAATCAGCCTATAATATTCCCACTGCTGGGACACACGCCTCCTCTCTATGTAAAAGAGAGGGTGAAGTCACATGCCTTCGAAGTTTTGGTTCTAGGACATGACGGTTTCTTCATTACATGTTCCTTTATCATTTTGAAGCAGTGATGAATCACTTATGAATCATGAATCACTTTAATCAGTGTTTTTTATTTGCTTGGATATCTCTGGCTGTACTGAACGCTGTGTTAAAATTTGTCCATCTATTTTAACGAGACCTTATATACATAGGTTTTTAAAGAGCCAACTTGGGCTCGATTCTACACCCAATACTTTGTAAGTCGGAACCGAGGTCTTAGCACGAGCGAAAATACTCGTTTTACAATATTTTCATAACTTAAAGAAATCATTTATATTTACGCTTGTTGCAAACAATGTAACTAAAATGCTATAGGATGATTCTATTTGCTGATTTGCTTGTATTTATTTTGCTATAACATAAGGTATTTGTTTCAAAAAGAGACAAAAATAAGTTTTGTCATTAGGATGTGCATGTTTGTGGATCATGGAGAAAATTGCCAAAAAGTTCAGCATTACCTTAGTTTACCGCCTAACATTGTAGGCTAGTTTTTTAAGCAGAATTCAGCTAATATATTGGCGTGTTCTTTGTAAGCGATAGGCTAGTGACCTCGTATATTGTTGCTCCTGCTGTATTTTACAGACTGTTCACACGTCAACCTGTATTTTCACATGAAACGCTAAGCTAAAATTATTACTTTTTCTATGACGCTGTTTCAGGATTTTTCCAGTATTTCTATCTACATAACATCACGCCTGTAATCCCCGAAGGGTTAGGCTAAAATTATTACTTTTTCTATGACGCTGTTTCAGGATTTTTCCAGTATTTCTATCTACATAACATCACGCCTGTAATCCCCGAAGGGTTAGGCAGCAGTGTACCTAATAGTACACCCACATTTCGCCAGTTATGTTTAAATCCCATGTATTATGGGTTAAGCCCATTGCCATCAACCGGCCACAAATCCAGACTCCGTGGCTGTTACTGAGAAATTCTTGATGGAAAAACCTAACAATAAATATTATATGCTATTTTTCCTGTGTTGTCTACTGTGTGTACATAGCAAAAAAAACATGCTTGGCAGTCTTTGGGAACTGCCGACAGAAGTGAAAACTAAGTAACTTATCGTCGAGCTGTATGTGTGCAATTTTTTTTTAATTTGTAGGCTCATTTTCTATTTTTTCCCCTCCCCCCTGTGCTCTGAGTGGTGCGACGCCGTAGCGGATCGGCTACGAGTGCTACGAAAAGCGTACGTGACGGTCACGCGAGTTCAATGATTTTTGTTCACCCAAAAAGTGCTCAATGCGCCTAAAGAAGTTTTCACTTCAATAAATAACACCCTGCACGACCTGGGAATCGAACCCAGGATCTCATGCACAGCAGTCACACTTGCGACCACTAGACCATCGCGCATCGAGGCAGTCTATTTCTATCTACTAGTAATTTATGTTTGTTTTGTATTTGGATATCGATCTGAACAACGCCATGGACTGTGTACTGTGTAATTTATAGCGAGCATCAAAAAGGAGTGGTCATATTTATTTAATTGTGGGTCTGGATAGAGCCCATGAAACTGAATAACTTTCTCCATGGAATCAAAATAGTAATCGCGAAAAATTGCTGTCCAATACATTTGGTTTGTTAGTTTTGTAAAAGTTTTTTAAAGTTTTTTCAAGATTGCGATGTTTTTCTGTGGTGAATGTTTTGTGTTATGCATTTGGTCTGTATTTATGCCTCTAAATATGATCGGACCTTACTGATGCATGCTGTAAATCTCAAGTCCATACTAAAAGAAGGTAAAGAACTTTCGTTTTGTTATAATAGCCAAGCATTAGGAAACATTGCTTCGGTGAAAGAAAACATCGCAAGGAAACCAGCATGCCTGAGAAAGATTTCTCGAACGCATGTAAAGATAATTCAGAGGCTCATGGGCGGCATAAAAACTCTGACACCCGGTTAGCCACCACAACAAAACTAAGAAGAATAGCCTAACAAGCAGCAGTTTGGAACCACCTTTTGATGTAATACTATTTTCCTGAAGTCATAAAATCCACCAAGGAAACATGAATACACTGTAATCTATCTCATATCCCCACACCATTAGCAAATCCACTAAACTGCGGATCGATCAGGAGCCTGCAGCGAGCGGAGGTACATACCTACATCCTCACATGTAATAAGGTACAGCACCTGTGCATAATAACGTTACTAAGTTATCTTACGTCGGCGACCAGGCACTCATTGGATCCGATCTTGGACGACACGACGACGGTACGATGATGTAGGTAGTTTAAATTATGTTTATAGGTATTAACTGGGTCGTAATCAGAGACAGAAAGACTTAAGTAACTTTGAAGACGTTTTATACTGATTAAAAACATTCGTCGTTCGTTCGTCGTTTATATGTGTGTGGATTTCAAATACAACGCAAGAGTTACCATCACAAACAAAAAAAAAAAACAGCAAACCCCCACCCTCCCTGAATAAAAAACAGAGGCTTAAAAAAACAGCCGTTGTATACAGGATCAAAATTATCGATGATTCATTTGTTTTTTTTTTATTTTACCGACGAAATACCGGGACGTATTTACAGATTTTCTGATAGTGTCTTAGCTTTCCAGTGATGCATGGATTTATATTAAAAGAGCATGCAAATAATATTAAAAATTCAAAAGTTTGTGAGGATGCATGGATGGATGGATGGATGTTTGTTACTCTGACTGGATTTGAATGTTTGGTAACAGATAGTTTACAACCTGGAATAACACATAGGACATCTTTTATCTCGGTAGTACGATCCCGTGGGACAGTAAACGAACTCCACCCGGGCGAAGCCGCGTGCATAAGTTAGTTAAAAAATAATTCGAGAGAGATTATATTGTTAGATTTCGTTCAGCTCAAAATTAAAGGCTTCCGCTGAAATTATCCGCAAAGGCGATTGCAACGAGCGCTGTAAAATCGAGTAGCAAGCTGATATCTTTTATCAGCCATCAATATTTACGTCCATTACTGAAGCTACGAAATATTCGACTCGACCGAGGAGAAATAATCTACTCGAATAAATTAAAATTAATGAGATTAAAAGAGCCCACAGTGAGTTTCCCGTGGCTTGCTCTAACTGAATTTAAATTACTTTATCACCTCTTGTGGAGTGCATAATGGCATTAAAATTGAAATTATTAACATTTTCAGAATACAGATGGACGATTTAATTGTTGCTGAATTTTTGATGCAGATTTAGTTTAAAGATGTTAAAGTAATAATTGTTTTGAAAGAAAACGAGAAAATGTTTACCCGTTCCGCTGTTAAATGCCTATACAAACGCGCATTCTGGAAATGCAGCTACATACGCAGACCTGGGGGCCTAAAACGGCCAATACAATTCGTAAAATGGTCACACACACTGTTAATATTATGAATTGACACTGTGACTATTTTATATTATTATCGTATTATAATTCTGCTAAATCGGCCATTAAAGGCCCCCAGTACTACTACGTACTGGTTCAATTTAATATTATTGGGTACTAGCTATGATAGCAACGTTTCGCTCCAGTATTAGTGCACTTTGACTGGCAATGTTTGGTAAGCAAATTCACAATAATGGTGGGATGCATAGACGATACAAAGCATTACCTACTCGGTTCACTCAAGTATGCGTTAAAAGCTCGCACGCTTTAACTTATGCTTAAGTAGCCACAAGTTACTAAATGCATTTAACACTAACTAATTGAAAACGTCGTTCTGTCTCTTTCATCTTTCAAGGATTGTTGGAACCATTTTTAAATTTGGAAAAAAATACACGGTGTAAGGAAAATCGACACACAAAAGTCTACCACGAGTTCATGATTCTAGAGATATGAAAACGTTGATTTTTAAAGAACCGACGAAGTATTTTGACGTACGTTTGGAACATTTTGTTGTTGGCAAGTTGCTCGAAGGAACATCGCCCTTATACCCTGTAACTGTGTTTAGCGTTTTATTATAGTGAACAGGGACATTAAAGTTTGTCAATTTCATCGTTTTCCTGACCTTATCCCAATTTATTTGTGGTCGGCGCAGCATGTCTTCTTCTTCCATACTTCTCTAATACTCGTCATCTCTGCAGTCAACTCCTTTCTAGCCATATCTTCCTTCACACAGTCCATCCATCGTTTCTTTGGTCTTCATCTACTCTTATAGCTGAATATAGATGATATTCATACTTAAACATTTTCTCACTACAATTTCCTCATTTAGTTTGTATGATCTAGTTCTCCATTTATTTTTTAAGTTATGATTTAAAAGAGAAAAACACAAAATGAAGCCACTGAGTCTCCCGTCTGTATCTTCACATCACGGCGTTTTTCGCGGTACTTAAAACTTGATATAATTAACATTTCGTCGGGAGGTCCTTATCATATTGTGGCTCCCGACCTCCAGCATACGACGAACTTTCATTAAGATTTGCAAATTAAATTCGTCTCTACGGCGTGTTTTAATCGCGCCCATCTTTTCTTAATTAAACTTAATTATAGGTGACACTAAGTGATGCAGGAGGTCGCTAAAACAATTTCATGTCGAGAGCGGACCAATGCTTTATAATGTCGTGTGGCCTGGCCTTTATTTCAAATTCTTGGATTTTAGCTCCTAATATTTTCCGTTCTTTTTAGATAGGTTGATATAAAAATATTTAAGTAATTTAGTTTGATCTAGGAAACGTATTCAAAATAATAGAAATAATAATAAAATTTTGGCAGTAACAATGATTTGATGATGATGACCTGGTTAGCAATGATTAAAATATGACAACATGACAATAATATTATTTAAATGGTTTCGTTCAATTCATTTGCATTATTTATGTTTTAAATTGCTAATTCTATAGTATACTGTAAATTAAAATGCAAAAATGTATGCAATTTTTTACATTTAAATATATACTTTTTTTTTTTTTGTTGTTAATATAAAAAAAAATTATAATAAAGAAAAAAAAAAAAAACGAAGTGTTATTTTTGTAATTTTCAATTGGAACCCCTTTTTTCATTTATAATGAATGGCAACGTGCACAAGTATGAAAAACAAAATCCTTTCATGAAAACATAGTCTTAACGACATCAGATTATTATTAAGAGAAGCTTAACAGATTTTTGAACATCTATTCCCAATCCAACATTTCATTTCCCCAATACGCTCGGTTGCATCGTCAAAAACGTTAGCACAACACATTATTGAAAACGAAAAGAACCCTAGTTCTGTATATCAAAGCACGTTAAGAACGGTTGAGACTATCGCGAGAATAGGAAGCAGTTTCGAGATACAGGGCGATTGGACATGCAAATTCTCTACTTTCATTGTGTTCCATAGTACGGTATGGAGAGATAGCACATAAAGGTATAATGCAGATTCTTTGACGATAAAATGCATAAGCTATAAGTCTAGAGTTTGTATAAGTTGTATGTATAGGTTTATTTTATACTAGCGACTCACCCCGGATTCGCTCGAGTGCAATTAACTAATGAATTGTTTTCTTTTTCTTAAATATCAAAATTTTCTTTCATACATAGTCGTCCTGAAAATTAGAAACACAACGTAAAAAAAACAGCCAAATCAGTTGAGCCGTCCTCAAGAGTCAATATCCGTCATACAGCAATTGATTTTGATTTATCTAAGTAGACTTATCTGCTTTTATTTGAGTGCGAAACTGTGTTTTTTTTTCTGGCCATCAGGATTATTTACCTACTTCCAGTCAAACTAAGACCTGTGTAAAACTTGGTTTCTAGCCCACAGGACTGGCTTTTCAAACTTTATCTGTGTGAACTTAGAGTTCTTCGTAGCGAGTATTTTCAATTCTAGAGAGAGGGTTATTTTTCGAAGTAAGCAGCCTTAACTGTGTTACCAAATGTCCCAAGTTCTGTCTTGATTCCTGTGCAACTCTATCTTTTACCTTGCGGGACCTGTCCGAAGTCACTTCTGTATCGAGGTGGCTGAGTTTCAGTTAGGGCTCAATTTGAACTTATTATATTTTTTATTATGAATAAATTCAACAGGAACAGTGTCCAGAAAGCTGGCAGCATTGCCATCCAGCGTGACAATGCTGCCGGCAATTCTTTGACCAAAACATAGGCTCTGATCTCGGGAAGAGTCGACCAACCGCTTGGCGATGTCCCGAAAGGCTGGGTAGGCACTAGGACCCCATGGTCTTAGTGTTTCAACCCCAAATGGCTCAAACACATAGCTACCAAAGAGGTTATTGTATTTTCACCGTTTGAAGTTTTCAGCACCAGTAGCAAAAGATTCAAAACGACGAATATTGGCCTAAGTTACTAGATAAGTGGCAAAAATACTATGAATTAAAAATGTACGATTGACTTACCATGCATTTTGTCATTCAACAGCGCGTATCTAGGGTTGGACGCGACGTCCAGCGGCAAAGAGTTCCAAAGCCACCTGACCTTCGGTGAGGGGTTACCAGAAGCCTGGCACGGGAGCGTGGCGGTGTGGCCCACTTCGACGACCATCGTGGTCGGTGGTGGAGCGATGCTGGGAAAACCGGGAGGGGCTTTGTCGGCTGCAAAGAAAGAAATACGTTTGGTTAGTAATTTATTAGTTTAAGTAGAGGAGAACCAACAGCTACACCAGAAACATAACGGTTGAATGAAGTAACACAGGGTCTTACTAATAAAAAGTCATCACTGATCCCTTCATTTTATTTTAAAGAAGACAGTTGACTGATAAAGACCGATTTTATCTGCGACAACGATGACAGAAACGTCAAAAATGTATTGGATTAATGTGAGCTACCGATAAACGTGTGTTCAAATTTGTCATCAATTAGTAAAAATTTGCGTCGATGTGATTGTCAAACTTGTTATGTTTATTTTAGTTCTGTGTTTTCACGCCTGCACAGATTATTTGTTTGAAGTGTAGTGTATGCAAGCAAGTCTTATTAGAAATTCAAAACGCTTTAAAAAGTGATTGTCATTTGTCTTGCCCTATGCATAAGGCGAATACACTTTCAATGTATGGAGTTTACAAAATGTCACGAATTTACTTTGTGGCGAATGTACAATAACCCAATACAATCATACTCGTATCACGAGATGAGACACGATTAGTACTGGAACTGAGTATAAAGAGTAACTAATCACTAACGTACTTGTCTTGCTCTAAGACAGATGACAATACCTAAATAAGAAACTATAGAAGACGGAGTAAGCAATTTGATTTGATTGAGTACACATAGGTTTTGAATGGAACAATTGTGTCGCAATTTATTCGATTGCTTCTTCTGTTAGATTATTTCGTCAAATTACTTTCTAGGTCTATTCTTTCAATTCAGAAAAGTAAGACCCTTTGTAACACAACAATAGGCATGACGACAGTGTCAAAAAATTGCAAATCTATTTAGTCCGTCAGTTAGAGTATTGGAAATTAATGGACACGTATTTTTTGTTTTTGTAAATCAATGAATATTGACAAAGATAAAACGCATCAAAACTCGGGAGTGACGTCAGAACTAGGCGTAAAAATTATGCCTAGGCGTGACGTATTGAGAATTTTAAAAGCGTCATATTTTCGTCAATTTTGGTTTACGTAACAAAAGAAAAAACACGGGTCAAATATTTTTTGATAATCTAACTGACGGACTAATTAGTTTTTTTTTGTCGTCTCGCCTATTGAACTAAAAAGAGCTAAAAAGCGAATGATTACTTTAATTCGATAATAAATAAAGTGAAGACCAAATCCCTAAGGATGATTCTCTTCTTTAGTTCAAATGAACTAATTAAGCGAAATCGTAATAGTGGATTAGCAATTTGCATTTAATTTGTTGCTCAAACAACAGACTTGTTGCACGAAGTGGACGACGGCAACGCGGACAGAAGGAATGCAAATACTGTGTGTATGTGTCTTTCTAATATCGTTTGAGAGTTGACAAAATGGTGGAGCAGTTTTAGACAATTACGTTTTTAGTTTTTGTAAATTTTACATTTTAATTAATTTGATATTTATTACAGCTTATTTAAAGGGTGTAAATAGACCATTAACGAAGCCGAAAGGCACTTGTTCTCCTCGTCACTGCGATTATTTTTTTTTCTGGACCATACCTGTGAACCTTATAGTTACGGAGATATTGGAGGTCAAAGTTCCAACTTTTTTACAAGTTTTTTTTTTTGTATACTAGTTTTTACGGCCATATACTTATATACTTTACTTTAAATACCTCCATAACTCGTTTACTATTCAACACATCCATCAGCACAATGTTTTGAGTGCGTTACATTAAGTTTTACTGTAAAACGTGAATTATCACCCCAAAAAAAGGTCGTTTCCCAGCAATAATTTTTGCGTAGAGTTACTTTGTTTGATGTACGGAATGCTTGGTTGACGGCTCCGTGAAGGGTCCGTTTAAACAGACGAAAAATTGAGGAGATGATGATGTAGACCATGACCTGGATTAGGACATACTTTTTATCCCGGTAATAGGAACGTTCCCGTGGGAGAATTTACGACCTATACGGAGGCGAAACCACGTGCTAGAGCTAGTATTTCAAAAAGTTTTCATTCAAAGAGGCCCCACAAATAAAGCTCGGATACAATAAAGTTTTACAACAGAGATAGCCTTCCGTCAACAACAAATACCAATAACCCCAAATAATTCCGCGAAGCACACAAAATCCCTTATTCTGATGAAGTAACCATTTCGTTAATCAAACTTGAAGCTTTTATACCTCAATAAATTATTCGATTAAATAATTTATCTATGAACAAAACACAAACTAGAGGAGAACTCCTAATTTTAAACAAAGCGATTCCATTAGCAAAGTCAGGTCTGATCAGGCAGTTTGTACAATGAGTTGGGAATACACAAGGCTTTGACAGCAACTTGAAAAAAGTTTTGTTTATGATTTTGTAGTACGGTTAATACTCGTACGACTTCTTTTCTGGGAAGAAGAAATTGATAGTGTAGTAAAAGATTGAACTGGGTTAATTTCAAATTTCATTGGTAATTGATTTTTGTTTAGTGTTTTATATGTAGCTGTCAACAGCTGTCTGACAGTAGGAGACAGTTTAATACAATATTCTCACTGGTTAATACTGGTTATACATCTCATCTGCAAAGCCTTTTCTCAACTATGTTGGGGTCAGCTTTTAGTGTAACAGGACGCAGCTGAATACCAGTATTTAACATGGAGTGACTGCCTTTCTGACCTTCACAACCCAGTTAGTACCAGGTAATACGATATCCCTTGGTAGGACTGGTTGGCAGAATTTCGGGCTACTGACTACCTGTAACGACTGTCAAAGATCTACAAATGACAGCCGGGACCAACGGCTTAACGTTACGGAGGATACTTGGCATGTAATGGGTCGCCAGCCACGGATCAACCTAGGCAAGCGCGACTTAACCTAACGATCTATAATAATAATAATAATAATAATAATAAATCGTTTATTTATAAAAAGGGGCACATATACAATTAAGTATCTTAACAAATAAAATAGAGCACTGTTGCTTATTGCCTGAACTAGGTGGAACCTGTGTTTCAGGCTAGGAGGTGCATAAATACCTACCTATATACCCGAGCGGCTGATTTTACTTAGCCACGACCTCCTTTTATATTTAGCTGTGAAGTGTTGTTATTATTTGGCACGTGGCAATACAAAATACTGTTTAATTACTTTACCTTGGTTCTTTAAATACTTCTTACCCAAAACCGTCAAAGCCCTCATTCAAAATAATCTTATCTACATTCCCAGGTATAACTCCTAGCAAACTTAACTCCGCGACTAATTCGAGGCTCACAAAATTGAAACGGAATTACATCCCCCGAAATCTTAAAACAGTACCGTAAAATTCGAAATAGTGAATGTTAATTCGCTAAATGAAATTCCGTCTCGCCTCACGCCAAACTGAACGAAATTTGATTAAGTAACAAGGCTGACATTATTTATCCTAGATTCTTCCTACTTCTTCTTATTCTTCATCAGCTGCAGAAGGTGTGAAAGAGACGGCAATACTCTACGAAGGTTCAAGTGGGAAGATTACTTTAAGAACTTTAAGATCCTAATGAAATTCATTGTCTTGTAAAACTCTTCGCGATTAATTGGATAAACAGAAGGGTTTGGTCGGGTCTCAAGTTATCCAATTCCGTGTATTGTAGTTAAATTGTAATCTTGTGTTACTTGTTTTGTATCGTTTTTCGTGTTATTGGAAGCCGATTTTATGTTCTTTGTTTTAAATAGATAGTAAAGACTAGATAGTACTTTATAGAACATTATATAACCAGAATTATGAGGAGCTCCTGGCTAAATAATAACAGCCGGTCGGGTCGGTCTTTAGGTTAAGCTGTGCTTGCCTAGGTTGGTCTGTGGATGGGCGACCACCTTTACATACCGAGTTTCCTCCGTGCCTCGGAAATCACGTTAAGCTGTTGGTCCCGGCTGTCATTTGTAGATCTTTGACAGTAGTCAGTGGCCCAAAAAGTCTGACAACCAGTTTTACCAAGGAATATCGTACTACCCAGTACTAACTGGGTTGTGGAGGTCAGATAGGCAGTCGCTCCATGTAAAATACTGATACTTGAGCTGCATCCGGTTAGACTGGAAGCCGACCCCAAAATAGTTGGGAAAAGGATATAGGCCTTTTATTACCCGTATTAACTAGTGAGAATATTGTATTAAACTGCCTCCTACGGTCAGACTGCCTCGTTGGTCTAGTGGTTGCAAGTGCAACTGCTGACCATGAGGTCCTGGGTTCGATTCCCAGGTCGGGCAAAGAGTTATTGGGTTTTTCCATCAGGAATTTCTCAGTAGCAGCCACGGAGTCTGAATTTGCATCCGCTTAATGGCAATAACCTCGCCGTCTATTACATGGGACTTAAACATAACTGGCGAAATGTAAGTGTACTTGTTAGGTACACATTTGCTTCCCTACGGGGATTTCAAGGCGTGATGATGTTATACTACTAAATCGGACGTTGTATAACCAGGGGTAATATTGTTATTTTCTCCAAACTATCTCTAATATCCAATCTTGCCAAGGTGTTAATTATTTTAATTATTCTAAATATCTAGTTAAAATCCCCAGAGGAACTAATTTTAATCTCCTTTGTCGTAATCCAACAGTTATGATGTTCTAAAGCAAAAACTTTACTATTCCCAAGTTGTAAACTTAAGCCGTAAATACAGATCAGGAATCACTTCTCGAAATACCCTCCGACGGCAGCAAGTCCGATCCCTCTTTACAACATTAATTTGGTATAATATCCTTAGTAAGATAGCGAAGTGTGGCTCCTATGATATCTTACGAGGTCTAATACGAACCTTCCGTTGGCTGGACCAATCCCCAGCGATTGTCGGTTTCCTTGGGCATTAATAATAATAAACCTATGTTAAACCGGCAGACCTTAGTTCTCCACTACATGATTTGTACCCCAACATAACCCAAGGTAATTATTATTTAAGTACGCCCCTAGTTACACGTTTGGGGGTATATAATTTACATAATGTTGCTCGGACTGAAAATCATTTCATGTTCTTCACTCTTTAATTATTAAGCTTCGGTTGGTGTAAAATTTTAATAAGTTGTTTTGCGTTTTATTGAGGCCGAGTGTCTGCTGTTTTTATATCTTCATACAATTTTTATGGTGGCCCTTTTTTATGTGGAGGACGTTCGTATGACATTATTTTTGATGACTGAAGTTAGGAAGTAGTAAACACGTTCATATTAATACAAAATTTTCCCACTTCTTATATCAATGACCTTAGAACGGGGTTTCGATTTACCAAAGTGCAAAAGCGCATAAAATTACCACAACGAATCCAATATAATCGAAACAGTTTACCCTCAAATCGGACTACACACTTAACTAAACCAATATAAACAAATCCGCATGTAACCTATTTAAGAGAAAAGATCTCCCGCAATATTTTTCTTTACAAATTGTATCCAAGAGTTTCCTGGAAACGAAAAGTCAAGTAAAGATTATGCCTCTCGTATATCGCTATAAGGGAGGTGCTAAGCAGTTGCCATGGTAACGCAGAAAATACGCCAAGTCAGCATACACGCGCGATTCTATGGCAGTACAATCCGATTACGGTAGATTGTTTTTCCTAGAAGGTTGTGTGAGATTCTAAGGTTATCTGCGACCCAAGTTCTGGGAATCGAGCGGGAGTATTATATGTTAAGTGCGAAGCGGCGGTTGGTATATCGGACATGTATTTTTGTTAACTCACTGAATCTCTGTTTTGGTATTTTATAAGACAAGGAATTGTTATCTAAACTAATATCATAAAAAAGTTTGTCTCCGGAACTAATGATCCAATTCCAAAAATTCACTGGCAGAAAGATATTATATTCGTGGGCGAAGTGTTAGTACTAATATGTATTAACAAACCAAATTTCATACAAGTTGTATAAATAAGTTAGTTTTAGGTGTCTCTCTGCGGCAGGCACTTCATCAAAATCCAATTTAAAACTAAAAAATCCCATTCCGAATTTCTTAATCAGTTCAGATCTTAATCAGTACAAGTCCCAGTTACCCGACGTGAGTAGTACGCTCACACTAAAAGCTTCATGTTTAAACTTAGTTCCTTTGTTTGTAAGTTCGCAGTATCTTGCACCACACCATAACTCGATTACGAAAGTTTAAAGACATTGATAGCACCTGACAGTATGTGGTTCAGGTGATGTTGCGTCGCTGATATTATGCTAAAGTTCTTCCTGATAACAAGTTAGCATTGCTTTCATGCACACACGTAGATTAAAAACAAATGACATTTCAATTTAGAAATAAATTAGTAGTCTGAAATCCATACTATCTTTTTTTATACAGGGTTTGTTTTCAATTACCAGCCAAAATTTAAAATTAAAATCATGACATCAAACCAAAAGTGCATTTTAAATATTATTGTCGAAAAATATAAAATAAAATAATAGCATTCATTTGAAAATGTCCTAAAAATTTCCTAAATCATAAACCTAGTGGGAATCAATGTACTTGTGTGCGTGCATGCACCGCCAAATTGATGTATGTGCTAACTGCTACCTATCTAGGTTAGTAAACTGAATTGTGCTGTTGCAATATCCACACGTTCGCTTTATAGTGGTAGACAGGATTGAAATTTGAATTAAAAAAAAAATGTTTTTTTTTATTATATCGAAAATATTATCGATTCTAAACCATCTCTGAAAATTTGGCCAGTTATGAAAACTAACCCTGTATTTACAGATTTATAATATATGTAACAATTTTGTGAGTTTGTATGTATACGGAGGGTAATCTTCGGATCATTTTACCTATTTTTCAATTCTTTCACTATTTGAAAGGTTAAATTTTATCCGGGTATTATGCAGGCAAAGCTGCGCACAGAAGCTAGCGGATATAACCGTTGCGTTTCATCAGATGGAAATAGATGAATCGGGAAATTGTTCTAAGGCAAATAATTAGATCTTGGTTACCCGCGAGTAATAATTTAGTAAGCATCATCACTTTACCTCGTAAGTACAACGGAAATTTAGCTATTATTACTCTCTCTCTCTTTATTTTTTTACTCTGAGGGTGGAAAGGTTGGAATCGCGCCACAACATCAACTTTAAATCATTCGTGGTACGAGTTCCAACCCCCCATCTACAGACCTGCTTGAAAGAGGACTTTTGGCCGAAGGGTGTCGTATATCGACGTTTCCGAGGGCGGTTACGCGACACCACGCAGCAAAACACGACGCCAACAACGTTTCGTGTATAGTTTTAGTCTCGTATGGTTTAACATAATTATGTATTAGTATATAATTGTTGTTAATTATTATTTTGTGTATTTTACCTATGGGCCTTAGTTGCCTGATAATGAAATGATTATTATTATTATTACGTCTAATATTTTGGTGAATTTTCTTTTTTACCTCGATGATGTTAACAATGAAAAGATGAAAGGAAGTCGTCTGTCTTCGTATGAACATGTGATGAGAAGAGATGGACATGTGACTAAAAGAGTGATGAATATAAATATTGATGGATGGAGAAAGAGAAGAGAGAAGAGATGAAGAGAAAATGGAGTAAACGATAGCATGACGATTGACAGCGAAGAATAGAAGAAAAACACGTATTGCGCCGACACCAAATAACATGGGACACGGCCATGAAGATAAATGATAAATGATGTTTATTTTGCAAGTAGGTTTTTACAAACACTTTTACACGTCATTTTTTTTTAAACTAGATGGGGCCTTCTGGAATAAAAAATTCTCTCACCTTTGCATTCCAGGTTTACAAAGGCAATCTTTCTCTTTAACATCCTATTAAAAAAGCACTTTGGTACAATATCAATAAGGTTTAAAATCGCTGTATGAAAGTAGCTGGCTGTGCGCCGTCATAAATTTATAGCAAACTTGATATTAATTACGCCGTTCGCTCCCAGAATACCCACAAATTGTAATATATATATTACGTTTCCTCACTGTTTGAAGCCTTACCAAAGATTCTTCTCGTTTATTTTAACTTCTTTGAAACTCTTCCAATGAATATTCAATGAAAAATTCATAGCTTTCCATTATTAGAAAGGGCCGGTTAGTTTTTGTTGGAGTGTAAAAACTTGAGATTTTTATTTTATGAAACTTTGTTTACGTGTCAACTTTTTCCATTATTATTAGATGAACTTATACAGAATGCAGAGAAACTGCCTCGAGTATTAAACATTATCTGTGTACCCTTTTCCTAACTATGTTGGGGTCGACTTCCAGTTTCACCGGATGAAGCTGAATACAAGTATTTTACACAGATGCACTGCCTATCTGACCTCCACAACCCATTAAGTACTGGGTAATACGATACCCCTTGGTAAGAGTGGTTGTCACGACTGTCAAAGATACAATTGACAGCAGCGACCAACGGCTTAACGTGCTTTCCGAGGCACGGAGAAAACTCGGCATGTAATGGGAGGCCACCCATCTACGGACCAACCTAGGCAAGCGCAGCTTAAACTAACGATCGACCCGAGCGGCTGTTATTAATTAACCACGAGCTCCTCAGGCCTCGAGTATTAAACATTGTTATAATTTTAATAACAAAACCTTTGAGTACGTAACGCGTTCGAAAAATAACTCAGTTGAACCATGATCCATTTCAAAGAACTCGATTGACTTTGATTACACATCGTATATAGAGGGGGGGAGGGCTTTCAATCCCCTGACGTCAAATAAAAGGCCTCTTTGACATTAAGAGGAATGAATTCAATAATCCTTCATGGCGATGGCCGCTTATCGGATATGTGTGGGCCACGAAGGCCCACTGACACATAAAGCGATGAGGTTGAGAAATATAGCTGGGAGATTGTTTATGATGAATGGTGTTGAGGTTAGAGAGGTGGCTGGAGAACTGTATCTATTTAAGGACGTGCATTGTATGGTGAATAGAGATTTGGTTTTATTTTTCCTTATGATATTTCAATATTTATATTCTTATTGACCTTACAAAAACATAGAGAGGGACGTCCGCGTGGAATTTAATAAAAAATATTAGTTATATATACAACTTTTTTAATCTTAAATAAAACTAACTAGTTACTTTTTTATAACATCAGCTATCTGCCAGTTAAAGTCCCGTTAAAACCGTTTCGGAGATAAGCCGGAACAGACATACAGTTTTTTTTTGTTGTGTAGGCAGGCATATAAGTATATTCTATTTGAAGCACTATTTAATTACTATACAAAACAAGTTACTCTACAATATATATTTCCTTTTTGTTCTTTAACAGTCTATAATTAAGTTCTTGAGTTGTAAAATTGGTGTTTTAAACAAATTAACTTGCTGCGACAGTAGCCATGATAAGCATGAAACGCTTAAGCGGGGCACACGAAGTAGCTCTGCTTTTGTCTAAATAAGCATGCGAAGTAACTCTATATTAATAAACAATAATTTGTGTGATATACTACAACGAGAAAACCCGACTACAGAAAAATCGCGCTCTAATTAAATTCGGGGTTTACAAGGTAAAATCGACTCTTCCTATTGTTGAAGTCGGTTAAAATGTAGCCTAATACTACGAGTAACATAGGTAACTCGGGCCATTATCATTTATCAAAATCGGATGAATAGTTTAGGCGCTACGAAGGATCGTAAATAGGGCTGCTAAAATCATAATCCTTCAATTTGGCCTCGCCGTGGTCGGGTAAAAATCAAAGGTAGCTATCGTCTATCTGTTAGCATCGCATCTCAGTATAGTCGTTACTCTATAAACTCGGAATCAACTTATCCCATTCCGCCCTTTGATACAGATGCCCCACCTAAACCTACCTCTCGTTTTAACGTAACTTTCTTGTGTTTCCCTATCCGTATAATTGCGTTTTGTTTTTTTTTTTTAAACGAATATCTTTTGTCCTCATATTCTTTATTTACTTTTGGGGTCACCTTGCGGTGTACCAGTGACGTAGATTTATTTTACAGTGCTACAAATATGGCGTTATAAGAGGGTATATGATATATTGTTAAAACTTCAATAAATATCAATTGGGTCAAGGAATTATGAGACGGAATGACAGTTGTTTGGAGATGAAAAGGTTCTACTATATGACAACTTTAAGTAGACGAATAGGGGAAGACCAAGGAAACGATGGACGAGGAAGTCGGACTCGCACACCGAGGGTTCCGCACAAACTTTATTGAATGAAAGGTAAATTGCGGTTTATGACGTATTAAAAAAAAACTACTTACTAGATCTCGTTCAAACCAATTTTCGGTACATGGTAATGTACATCATATATTTTTATTAGTTTTATGATTCGCTTATTTGAGAAGTTACACACACACACATTTTACCACTTTGGAAGTGTCTCTCGCAAACTATTCAGTTTAGAAAAAAAAAATATGAAAAACCTCAATATCATTTTTGAAGACCTGTCCATAGATACCTACCATAGATACCTGTCCATAGATACGTATGAGTTGGATGAAAAAAATTTTTGAGTTTCAGTTAAAACCAACCCCCAAAATTGGTTTTGGTATGGGGGACCCCCAAAATTTATTGTTTCTTTTTTTCTATTTTTGTGTGAAAATCTTAATGCGGTTCACAGAATACATCTACTTACCAAGTTTTAATAGCATAGTTCTTATAGTTTCGGAAAAAAGTGGCTGTGACATACGGACGGACAGAGAGACAGACAGACATGACGAATCCATAAGCTTCCGTTTTTTGCCATTTGGCTACGGAACCCTAAAAAGGAGTAAATGATAGCGTGACGGTTGACAGAGGAGAATGGAAGAAAAAAAACGTGTTGCAGCGAGTCCAAGTAACATGAGACAAGGGTAGGAAGATGATGTAGTAGAATATGTTGGCTTGCCTCTGAGAGATTAGGTTTATTTTTTGTAATAGACTAAATTATGATCAATGGTTTCCACAATGCCGTCGATAAGGCGACGCATTGTTCTACAACCGGGCACGCGCGCCCCGGGACTGCGCGGGGTACTGAGCGTCTGAGCGGGGCGAGGTTTGCTAGCTTAGAACTAAAGGACGTAAACGACAAAATGGTTTTTGTTATTTAATTTAGTTGGAAACGATAATTTGAGAAATTCCTTCTACAATTTTAAAGAGTGTATAGACTCATCTACGGAGAAAGTTAAGAGGCTTAAATCGGTCCCGTTTGCCCATAACATGTAAATCTCTTCTTAAAAAGAGGTTTATTTGATATTTTTTTCTCTGTTACAAAAGTTACCTAATCATGTATTGAAAACGAACAAAATAAGGTTTTTATCAAGAATTATCAACTTATATTTTCATTTGTTTTGTAATTACTGACAAAAATTCATTGGCTCCAAAATTTCCAATGCGTCACCATAATGTCGCATACAGAGAAGCCATGAGCTTTGATCACCGCACGCTTGCTCAAGACGGGTTGGCGATTTTACACTTACATTCATTATAGGTTTGTTGATTAGTACAGGTTTCCTCACCGACACGTCAGTGATGTCCAAGATAAACACAGAAACAAAATTGATATATTTTAAAATTCCAGTATCATTGACGATTACTATCGTAATTTGGGTAGTATCCAACGTTTAGTAACAAGACAGTTACAAACAAGAAAGAATTTAAGAAAGCAACAGTATAGCCATAGTGAAAGGTTACACATAGACGCTATAAAACGAGGACTCCATTGCCGTACGATATTCTAAGTGGCACGAGCACATGGGACCAATACCGTTTAAACTTCCATTTATCTAATAAGGTAAAAGCAGCACCTTGTACGTTTTCTTACACATTTTCTTTGAGTGAGTCGATTCTTTTAGTTGAATCTTGTAGTAGGCATGTGGACTTTGGACATGTGTCACTTTCGTTGAATACATGAACGAGATATAGGTTTCCGAAACGAATTGATGTAATTAAGTTTATCTTTGAATAATCGTTTTTTCTGGACGCACGCAATCGAAATTATGACAGTAGAAAGGAGATGCCTATACCCAGCAGAGTCTAATTCTGGACTGAAATGATGATGACGATGTTGAATCGTTCTTTATTAAAACTAAGATAACTTTTTGTATCAATTATAGGTACTAAGGCGATTTTTAGGTTAAGCCGCGTTTGTCTAGGTTGTTCCGTGGATGGGTGACCGCCCATTACACACCGAGTTCCCTCCATGCCTCGGAAAGCACGTTAAGCTGTTGGTCCCGGCTGTCATTTGTAAATCTTTGACAGTCGTTACAGGTCGTGACAGGCCCGAAAATCTGACATCCAGTCTAACCAAGGAGCATCGTATTACCCAGTACTAACTGGGTTGTGGAGGTCAGATAGGCAGTCGCTCCATGTAAAATAAATAAATTGTAATCGAATTTGTATGTGTAATATTATTTTTTATTGATTATTTGAATATACGTGAGTTTTATGTGTTTTTAAATTTTTATATTCTTTATGGAACTATGGACCATGTCTGAAATAAATGAATTTATTATGATTATAAGGTATTACTAAGTTGTGGTATTTCACTTGTTAAGGTTTTGATTTCCAACTAACTTCGATACAGTTTACATCATCAATAGAAAATGTGGGTAGGTAGCTAAAACATACAAGTTACGCTACGTCTTGTTCCTCTTTTATTTAATCTATGTTTCAACGGAAGCCATAGGTATCCCATCCCTAACCGCTAAAACATGAATATTCCCTTTTCAAATTAAACAGCTCTTTTGATATTTATACGGCAAGAATTAATAGCAGCATGTAGTCGTGCGTTCATCTTTAATTAAAATTTTCAAAGCCCTTTACATCGAACGAGTTTTCGACTTCCGATAACAATACCTTTATTATTTATTTATAAAAATTGCTTCCACTTAATTAATCCAATTAATTGAATATTGAAAAGGATATTGTGGTTGTTTTAGTATCAAATGGTTGTTGATTTGTTGCCGAAAATCGATTCTGCGATACGATCTTTTATAGCTTTTGTAATTGAATGGTTTTTGTTTCGAGTGAATTGGGGCCGATTTCGAGTTTATTATTCGAATTTGTTTTGATTAAATATTATATTGTTGGAAACATCGAGGGAGTCTGTAAGCGATAGCGAGCTGCACAGTTTTGATCAAGTCATCTTTAGTGCAAAACTAAATTACCTACTACCTACCTACCTATTTGGATGTATCAAATTAAAACATAACAGCTATTACGGAGCAAAATGGCCAATTGCCAAACTCGCCAAGATTTTCTTGTCTAGCTAAAAATAATTATATATTTTAAGAAAGTAATAATACCAAGTTTTAACCCTAAATACTCTACCCAAAGTATGCGAAATTTGTTGAACAAAAAAAAAGAACGATCCTTTTTTAATATCGAGGAAGGTTTAAATTTGATCACGTTATCAGACGAGGATATTAAATTCGGAGTTAATAAAATACGATGACACTCATATATTGAAGTAGAATCGATGGTAAAGACGAAAGGTTTATACCAAGCAGTCATTCTGATAGGACAGGCTGAATGTACCTGTCATATGATGAAAAAAAATGAATGTGATTTCTTTTGTTTAAATATAGAACGATTTCGAGGTAATGTCTTGATCACAAAGTTAAGAGTTCGGTAACCAGATAGCTGAGACGAGAGTAGTGGTATTGATAATGTTAAATAAAAATATTAGGACTGACATAGACTACTTTCTTTTTTATTGTGTGGTTAGTGCCTAACCTGGTGTCAGAGTTTTTATAGCGCCCATGGGCCTCTGACTTGGCTTTACATGTCGTCGAGAAATATATCTCAGGCATGCTGGTTTCCTCACGATGTTTTCCTTCGCCGAAGCAAGTGATAATTAGACAATACGCACATGAATCGAAAAATCATTTGTGTCTTGGGTTCGAACTCGAGACCGACTTGGCAGTCCGACTATCACACCACTAGGCTATGACTGCTATTCCTAGTAATATTATGAAATATTACTGAAAGGAATATGTTGAACCTCGTTGCAGAAATTAAAAACTATTTGGAATCGCTTGTAATTTGTCTAATCCCGCTGTGGTTCAGCTCTAGTCTAAAAACTGCAAAGATGGTTTAGATAACTGATAAAAACGTCACGTGTAAGGTCTTATACTCCTCAATTCGTGAGACACTCGGGAAAATTTGTTCTAAATAAAAAAAATGTTTATCCAAGGCAGAAATCGAAACAAAAATAAAATAAAAAGCATTGAAAGGACATCCAGCGGCACGTGTACGGCACGTGTAAAGGTTTGGGTCGTCCAACACTTACATCGTAGGTAAACAAAATATTTTTTGTTTCACTTCTGAAATCTCTTAAAAAAATCTAAAAGAATTTGACAGGATGACCACGTGAAAAATTGCCTTTGACACGCACGATTTTTCGGATTTATGTGCGTATTGTATAATTATCACTTGCTTCGGTGAAGGAAAACATCGTGAGGAAACCAGCCTGCCTGCGAGATTTCTCGACAGAATGTAAAGCCAAGTCAGAGGCCCATGGGCGGTATAAAAACTCTGACACCAGCTTAGGCACTAACCACACAATAAAGAAGACTGCAAGCTTAATTTCAAAATGGCTTAACCAACCCCAAAGCTACTCCGTCTAAACAAGGCCTCTCTCCTATAACATTGGAGTTAACTGGTGACAAAAGGCCTCTGGTTACTTGATCAACGTCGGTAATTCTTCTCAAGGATTTACCAGCATCCAGTCTGGGTTTCATCTTTCCCGGTACATTTGACACCGTGTTATATGCTGAACGAAATTCGACTAGGCTTAAAAGGCTTAACGCCGAGTTGATTAAATATTTCTACAGGTTTAATACGAGTGGAAGATTTGGATTTCGTGTGATTTGATTAGATTTTTCAGGTAGGTGTGTGTGTGAAATGTTTTTTGTGTATGATTAGATTTTGCCCGTGGTTTCGTCCGCGACATAAGACTATATAGAATAAAAAACTGGCTAAGTGAACTCGCGTGGAGATTGGTTCCGTACAATGCCAAAGTCTTATTTGAGTTTACCACTTTTTTTCAATTGATAGAATTCTTATAGGTTTTCCTGTAGATAGTAGAGACAAACAATAAACTATATTTTTTAATTTTTCAAAATTACAGTAGGCCCGCCCAGTAGTAGTAGAAGATGAAAATTGACCATTCTCCCTGATCTCCTAGATCAAGGAGAATGGTCAATTTTCGTCTTCTTTCATGAATAAAATCATAACTATTTATTTTACAATAAAAACAACACACAGACACAGCAAGGTTTGCAAAAGCAAAAAAAATGACCCTTATTAAAAAAATAAAAAAATACTTTTCACATCTGTGTTTGGGTCATTATGGATTGCACCATCCTACCAGTAGTCCTATTTGGTCCAGTAGATTCGGAGAATATTGGATGTGACAGACGGACGGACAGACAGACAGACGCACGAGTGATCCTATAAAGCGTCCGTTTTTTTTTTCATTTTTTGTACGGAACCCTAAAAACCAGACTACAACTGTCGAGGCAGTAGCCCACTATACCCAACACCCGTCTGGTCGGAGAATCCTCTCATTTCTATGGGGGATGAAGACCTTTACATCCTTCATACCTCTATAAGTGGAGGTCCAAAATTATCCAAGAGAACGTAGGTACCACCGGGATAAAAAGTATCGTTATACCAAACCATCATGGTGTACATGGTGTTTAGGTCGTAGGCAGACAGACTGGCAGAGTTACTTAGAAATGTTGTTTGATTTCCGTTCGAAGAAACATGAAACATACATGTTTGTAACGTTATAATATTTGCTGTTACTCGTTTTTATTCAAAAGAGTCATGGACATGTAAATTCGTGGAATTTTAATATTTCATAATTTACAATTGTGCTATTTTTTACATCCAATATCAATATAATTTCAGTTGCATAATTATTATTTGACTCGTCCATACATTGGAAAATGCACATCAAATCCATAGGAAATTGATATATAAAGGGTGTAAAAAACCTGTTAACGAAGCCGAAAGGCACTTGTTCTCCCCGTCATTGCGATCTTTTTTTTGATCTATACTATCCACACATACATGATTTTACACCCCCAAACAAAAGTAGTTTTCCAGCAATAATTTTTGCGTAAAGTTACTTAGTTTGATGTACAGAATGCTTGATTGACGGCTTCGTGATGAGGTTGTTTACACCCTGTATAATCTTATATGCAATAAAACCAACAGTATTACATTCGCGAAATGTGTTTGGAAACATGTAGTGGTTTAGACATTGCAACTGGCAAAACTTAACTCTCGTCAAATAAGTAAACGTCGAAACTTGAAATTAATGTCAAGTCGGGTTTGTATTCGTGTAGCTGGGATGTCAAGACTTTATAAACATACTTCTACCATGCATCTGGATATAAAGACCGTGTATGTAGACCATAGTGAGCAAGACTGGTTTCTATATCTCTATCAAAACGGCAAGTGGCGGCAATGTCCATCTGATCATCTGCCTAGCCTTTTCCCATGTTGGGGTCAGCTTCCAGTCTAACCCCATGCTGCTGAATATCAATCTCCTCAACCTCCTCAACCCAGTTAGTGCTGACTAATATGATACCCCTCGTTAAGACTGGTTGTGTAACTTCCGGCCTCTGACTACCTGTCAAAGCTCTTCAAATGACAGCCACGACCAAAGGATTAACGTGCTTTTCGAGGCACCGAGGAAACTCAGTATGTAATGGGTCACCCATCCACGGACCAACCTAGGCAACCGCGGCATAACCTGAAGACCGACCCGAGCGGCTGTTATTATTTGGCCACAATATTCTCTCTCAAAATAAATTTTAAACATGGTAATTACCCCGTTTTAAGTGTTAATAAATCTCCACTTGTCTAGGTCCTGTGTAGTCGAAAGTCTTGTCAAGTAAGACGCAGAACTCTCTAGAATAACTCCACAAAGTACAGTCTTCATCATACTTATTACAAGTGCAAGTTAAACTTCAATTGCGGAAGTATAAATAGTTTTGAATAGTCGGGAACAACTAACTGTGTGCAATGTTGATTCTTTTGTAAAGAAATAGCAAGAAAATCATTCGTTCTACTTGCAGTCGGCGAAGAGTTGAATTTCCTAATATAATGTCTGCTATAGGTAACTTGATATAACTAAAAGAAGTTGATGCACTTTTATTTGTGTAAAATATTGGCGTAATAATATGCTGGGATGGCAATGATCAGGTCATATTAGCCGTGGAACTTATGACCGTCGGGAACGTGTTTTTGAGTAGACACCGCGAATCGGAAAGCGTAAGGTGGGACGCCCTCAGGTTTGGTGAAGAATCGATTCTAGACTATTTTTTTCAACATACTCGTACATGCATTTCTCATATCTCTCGTTCTTTTCTTTTAAATTTAAATGACAAAACTAACAGATGTCAGGAACTCAGTCTGTCATCAAAGAGGGATCTGTTAACAAAACGTGACACCCATTAGATAAAAGCCGCTAAAAAGTGAACCTGCACGGTCGTGTAACGTGCCCCAAATCCTACCATTTGTGGGGTTAAATTACATACCTTGTGAAGCGTTTAGAAGGGAGAGTAAACTTAATCTTTAGAAAGGATCACTTGGAAACTGAACGCGCAATAAAAGTTTGTGCTATTTATTTTGATAAAATAGGTACCGAGTTTTGCCTGCAGCTTTGCTTGCGTTGTGGTCGAAAATTATTTCACAGGAAAGTTTTAAATGTAGCCTATGACACTCGCGGGTGATGTAGGTTCTTATTAGTGAAGGAATTTTCAGAATCGAATCAGTATTTCCGAAGAAACTTTACTCTTTTAATGTTACTTGTCATGCCCGGCCATGTCTTGCAATACCTTTCAGATTTTTTCAGAAACCTTCCCTGTCGTAGGTATGTAAAACTGCTGTGCAAAATTTATCAAAGCCGGTTTATAGTACCTTATACCCAACTAGACGAACAGATATATATAGATTGAGTTTTCGCGTATAATATATGAGCAGCATTATGAGCAGATTCAAATTTGTAAGTCGTAAAAATTTTAATCTTCTCATAAGCCATCAAGTTGAGTATATTTGAATGTCAACTACTAACCCTAACAAAACAAACAACTTGCCTTGGCAACCTCCGTCCAAACGCAGCACAATAGTAAGCCGGAAGGGTCATATCACACAATGGTAGTTCAAATCTTGACAATAACACGACGACGTGTCGAGCAATTTTTGGGTTTTTGACAACTGGGATTACGCGTACAAGTGCCGAATACACGTGCTTAGGGTGACTCGGCCCGTGTGGACGGGGTCTTATTTAATGACGTCATATTTTTCATTTTTGTACGAGTGGATTTTGTTCGGTATGAGGTGACAATGTTAGTTGAGAGGATTTTTAAGAGGTCGTTCTGTAGAAATGGTACGCTAAAGATATTTTTAAGAAAGAGATGTTTTTGAATTTTGTGCCTTTTTTTTTGGGAGTCATGTTAATTATGTTGAAACAAACCGTTATTAATTTATTTTAATCGTTATTTTTTCTCTTTGAGAGGAAGTCGGCCGTACCTCGCAGGCCATCATCATCATCATCATCATTTCAGCCGATTGACGTCCACTGCTGGACACGGGCCTCCCCCGAAGGGGGGTTTTTGCCATAATCACCACGCTTGGCAGGCGGGTTGGCGATCGCAGTACGGTTGTTACAAAATCACAGAGATTCCTGCTGCCCATTCTCTGGTAAGTCTCTTAGTCGCCTCTTACGACACCCACGGGAAGATATGGGACCGTACCCGCGGGCCCATTGCGGCTTGGTAAATATGAGTATGCGTCCCAGAAATGGGTACATTATAGGCATAAAGATTTGACTGATAGGTAGTCAGCATCGTGACTAACTTTTCTGAGTGATTACTTCAGATCTATTTTATTTTACACTAAATAGGCTTGTTTGGCCGCAACTCGCCTGATATGAAACGATGAGGCGACCTAGGGTAGAGCACGCTTGCCTAGAATGTACCATGTAGATAGAGTAAATAAATAAGTAGTCCCTCCACCCCTTACGCCGCGTAAGCTCGTTACAACCCCCTGTTTTTATACCTTTACATTTTCTGAGGTAAACACTCATTGTCATAATCAAAATCTTCTTCTAACCCTAAGGGGAAAGAGGAGTAGTTCTTTTGTCATATTCAGCCGTAACTTTAAATACATCCTATACATACCCTTGTAGATTATTGTACAGTTAGCGACAAAATATACCTACATAAACTACCGGTCGGTACTTATAAACTGGCCGAAATGAAATGAATGTTCTGATAGAATGATATAGTTTTTTGTTGTACTCTAGGTATATAAAACACTCCTTGTGACATTGAGATATCTATTTGTTTAATGTTCTTAGAAGAGGATGGTCACTTATACTTACTTAGTGCAAAATAATTAACACTTTTATATGTGTTTGTTTATGTTTTCGAGCTGAAAAACAACGTCAGGGTGTTCCCATCTGGCATTATGCCATTAGGCCCTTTTGGCTATATTAGTTTTGTTTGTTTATTTATTATGTTTATTTTTTAAGGTGTTTTTGTTTTTAATAATGCCGAATAAAATCAATTTTCTTTCTTTCTTCATAATTTTTGTAGAAACATTTTTAAATCCCCGATTGGTCTAAATTAGGTATTTTATTACAGTACCCACGACAGCTTCTAGACTGAATTATGCAATATTCATTATGGAATATCAGTTCGTCCGATATTTTTGGCGCTGTCTGTACAAAGAGCTCGAAAAGAAATGTCTTTTTTTGTCTGTATGTCAAAGGACTTGGATTTCTTTTGTAATGTAATGTTAAAGTTGGAAGCTTTTTATCAAGGCGTCTTGTCTCCAAGATATCTCTTCGCTTTCACGAATATGTTAGTTTGTTATTTTTAGGGCAACACAACCCTTGTATCGATTCTCTTTCCATAGTAGAAAGGTTTGAAGGACGATATGTTTTGTTCAAAGATTCTAAGTCTAAAATAAACAAGTTAAGATTTTATATTTTCATATTAAAAAGTAGCGTTATTAAAAAGTAATGCCATTAGGTCTTCTTCCATATCGTGTGGTTAGTGCCTAACCTGGTGTCAGAGTTTTTAACTAACTCTCAGGCAAAAGTGTTACTATATTAAAGTATCACAAACATGGGTAGAATTTTGAAACGCACCAATAACAGTTTAATTAATTACCTCTAATAGTTCCCCGCTCCCTACCCAATATTCCAATCCCATCAAGCTTTGAACCCCGTGAACCGCAATATTGGCAAACAAAGCAATAATCACACGGTGCGCACCAACAAAACTTACACCCATCAGAAATAAGCTGATTAAAACCAAAATTTAATTAAAGGAATAACAACACCATGCATGTAAATCTTTTTATAGAGGGTGCGTTAAATCTGTCTACAGAAATTTTACAGATAAATATTTTACATTTCAAATAATTGATTTGACCATTCATGCTGGTATCAATGCCCATATTTGCTAAGGGATGACTCCCTTAGCAAATATGGGCATTCGCATTGCTATGGAATATGGATACTAACAGGTTTTAAAAGCAGTTAAGGTGGGGTGGCTTTCAGATTCATTGGTATAATTAACCCTTAAACAGACTAATAAATGAATTAGTAAAATTTGAAAAACGCTAAGCTGAGATCAGGTCCAGTTGAAAACCAGCGTCGGGCACTAGCTGCTCGGCAGTATGTTGAACTGGGCCTATTTGGCGCAGCCGTGAGACACACAATTTTATCTTTTTTTTTCTGTTTAGATTTAAATTGTTATTTATTTTTTTGTTGTGTGCACTTGTGGCATGTGCCAAATAAATGTTTTTTTTTTTAAAGTAGTATTTTTGATGACTCCCCAAAACGAATATTCCAAAAACATTAATTAAACACGAGAAAACGAACATACACCTCAAAGTTAACAGTCTCACTTTAAATTTATAAATTCCATTCAAAATAACACAATCTCCGGGATATTGTAGATACCAGGAGCTTATTTCACGCACGCGAAATGCATAATTACCCTTATTAACATAGACTGCCGTGTGGAGGAGGCTTTACCAAGAGATTCTTCCGCGAGATTAGATGGGATCCCGCGATGGTTTTTGTGTAACGTATTCCTAAATATGGCAGTCACAGGCCTTAATTTTGTTGGCGCCCAACATGGGCCAATATTAAATTGTGTTGGCGAATATTGGGTCAAAATATTTGTGTGCCAATGTTCGTTGGGACTTTGGTTCCGCTTATTGAGTGGTATTGGTTAGAAATAGGGGATATGCATTGGTTTTTGTTTACCTCCTATTTGTATTCTTGGCTTCTTAGTTGAAAAAGTATTGAGAATACGTTTGATTGTTTACTAACTATTCAAGAAAGAAAAGCACAAACATTCTAGTCAAATAAATAGGCGACAGTCGCGTCATCGCGTTTATTTTTTACCGGTTGTTTGAAAACTGGATGGTGCTCACTATCGGCGCGATCATGCGTTTTAGTTCGCCAAACAAAATGGACGCCAGGATCGCTTTAGTTAAGAGGCGACCTCAGATATTCTCAAAAAGTTTCTGGAAACATTACAAAAAAATACAAAGTGCTCTGTGACTTGAAGTAACTAAACCAGTCCAAAGTAAACCGAAGCACACACTTAACGTTAACGCGAACGTTTGCGTAAACGAAGCCAACACTAGCCTTCCGATATAAACGAAAGCGATCCAGGTTATTACTGAAGATTGTCCTTGTAGCGTAATTTGAAAATCTTCCTCGTGAACATTTTCATACACACGTGGTTGTGAAAACGAAGCTCGTATGGTAAGCGTTAATTCCGCGTCTTGAAGGTTAAGTGCGGCATTATAAGAAGGTACTTTACGTATATTGTACCATAGAACAAGAAAATATAGAAGCGAATGTCCGCTTTGGACACATTGTGAATGACCCTTAAACACTGGTCATCCACAATGTGTTCATTTAAAACAACGCCTATTAAGCTGAGCGATCAATATAAGCAGGACAATCACTGACAAAAAGCGAAGTGTCAAGCGATTTTTAACCCTGTGCGGTGCAACCACTATTATTTATACACTGGTTATTGGGGTTATTTGCACTGAAATTGCCCTGCAATAGGCACACACACAAGTATGTGCTTATTGCTAGAATATGGAAGTGGTCCATACTTCGTAAGATAACACATTTTGGAGATTCAGGTCTAAATTTATAATCGTAAGTACTATCTTAAGTAATGCTAAAGAAGATTTACTATGTATAGGTCAACTTCAAATTCAGAAACGAATGTCGCTTCTATACGTATTTCTTACTCTATGATATTATGAAACACCTTAAATATTAATAAAGGTTTACATGTCGCCTCATAGCTTGTATTTGTTTTCTTATTAAAATCTCTGGGAAGATACTTAAACTTCTGGCATGTTGACAAAATAATACAGTACAGGTACATGTATGGTAAAAATGTGTGCTTGTTAAATATATGTTAAGATTAGTAAGTTATAGATTATTATTATATCATGTAAAATAAGCATAATTATAAAGAGCTAAATAAATTTAAATGCGTTATTAAATTCGATCTGCATAGCTATTCACAACGCTTCGATTCGATTTTCGATTCGGAAAGTCGTATGTCTATCTAGGTCGATTTCTTAATGTAAAAAAAAAGATAGACATACGACTTTTCAAATCGAAAATCGAATCGAAGCGTTGTGAATAAGGGGCCTGAAAGTAATTGTCTAGCTGATCTAGAAATAATTTACCTATGTAAGTGAAACACAGTTTTACTCTTCGATCAACAATTAGCAACTGTTTTTCGAAGGTTTTACTCTAAAAACAGAATTATGCAACGTTGAATCCAGTGCTGTTAATCGCTACACCATTATGGGGCATGGGGTAAATAATATCCATGGGGTTAAGTCCCCGCGGGTCACTAACCATAAATAATAAACAGCCCACATTCAGGATAGATTTGCATTATAATAGACAATTGTAAAAGGGTAAACAAAAATACGAAATACGTAGAAACAGTACTGAAAAATAAATAAACTGTAGATTTTAGTACAGTATTTTTTTTTACTGAATAATATGTTTTTTTTTTAAAGTCACGACGTTGGTTGTTTCACTCAGTATTTTTTTCAAAACGAGTTTTATTTTTTTGTGAAATAAATGTCAGATGATTTTATAGAAATAATGTACTTAGGATTGATTACATTGATTGGAGCTTTCGTTAAGGGGGTGGTATCTGCTAACGAGAGGTTTTCTCCATGTAACTCCTCTTTGATGAGTGAATATAAATATGCAAAATAAAATATTTTCATATTCGTACCTATATTTATTGAATCAATTGTTATTATTCACATTTTATTTTGAATGTATAACGTACTTATAATGAGACTCATTGAATTAATTGCTATTAATTAGTTAATTTAATTTTATTATTTATATGTCAG
Source organism: Xestia sexstrigata (assembly GCA_941918905.2). Taxonomy (NCBI): domain Eukaryota; kingdom Metazoa; phylum Arthropoda; class Insecta; order Lepidoptera; family Noctuidae; genus Xestia; species Xestia sexstrigata. The sequence goes on along the minus strand of OW799217.2, from coordinate 5,913,328 downwards.
ATTGTAAATGTATAATTTGACTATTTAATGCAATCAATTGTTATATAAAATAATGTATCGAAACTACTGAGCCTAAAATTAAAAAAATAATCCCAAATTTTGTTCATTGCTTGTAGATTACAGGAAAACCAAAAAATAAAGTGGTAAACTCAATATAATACGTTTACTTACGGAAAAATTGACTTTGGCATTGTACGGAACCCTTTCCACGAGAGTTCAACTCGCACTTGTCCGGTTTTGTATAGCAACTTAATTATTACACGATACCAGGATATACTATTTTGTATTCTCGAAACATGCAACCTATGCACTGCCACCGTTGACGCAGAAAAGTGGTAAAAAAAAAATACGGGCCAACAAGAAGTGTGCAGTACCAGCAACACGAAGGAGGAAGCGTAGATCAATTTAGTATTTAACAGCAAAAAATATTTTAACATTAACAAGACTGAAATCGCTTAACTAACTAAATACAGCAACTTAACCTTAACAAACTAAGTTAGCCACGGTAAATTAATTATATCTCCAATCTGTTTACTACCCAAATATTTCAAGTTAAGAGCGTCAGGGAGGTAGCTTAATATCTGGTCTCAGCTAGAAGGTTTGACCCGGTCAAATAATCCCCGGGATGTCCTGACAAGACCCGGGTATTCCGGGTAGTCTGACAAGAATCGGGTCGGACAGCCGACATGCAAGGCTTGCGCAGCTGTGTTGGTTGGTTTATTTGAATATAAATTACATTTTTGGTAGTATTGGAATAAGATATAATAAGTGTTTAGATATTTTTTATAAATGCAAGTATGCTTTCTTGAAGGAATAATCAAATGCTAATATTTATTCGCACTGACCGTATTCTTTTGAAAGCTATTGATTTATCCATCTCTTTCTTCTTTATTCTGTGGTTAAGTTAGGCCCATGGGCCTTTGATTTAGCTTTACATGCCGTCGAGAAATATCTCTCAGGTATCCTAGTTTCCTCACAGTGTTCTCCTTCACCAAAGCAAGTGATAATTATACATTACGCACATGAATACGAAAAATCAGAGGTGGCTTGGGTTCGAACTCGATACCGATCGATGACTTGTATGACCTATTTTATAAAGAGATCTAATTGATAAAAGCTATCATTTGCACTCGATCCCTTAGGATTCCTCGATCAGCAAGTTTTGGTTTACATTAAAAATCACGTTTAATATTGGTACAGGTACGAAGGCGTTTTTAGCCTACGATCCCAAGAATGCCCTCTTCTGATAACACCTTCATGGAAGCGCACATTTATATTTTTAACGGTTGGCTCAGTGGTGAGAGTTCAAAATCCAATAATGCAAGTGTGTCGGTTTTGATCCACTAGACACGTGTTCAAATGTCAGACTAAAACCCTCAGGAGTTTCAGCCTACACAAATACTTACAAAAATAATATTTACGTCTAGCAAAAACTCGATAACGCGAAAACAACAGAAGCTAACGAAATTGTAAGTCAAAAGATTGACGACAAACTTGTTTTCGTTTTCTCGAGGAAACACATTTATGCGTGAAGGCTTTTTTTGGTACAAGAGGAATATAACTCAATTGTTGGCTTACCGATATACTGGCCCATTGCTTTCATACAAGTCTGAAGGAACAAATTGGATAATGTATCTCTTTGTTATGTATGTGACAGTATTATTTTATTACTGTAACGTGCGTCAAAGGTAAGGTTTGGCTTTCTGCCTCTCCCGAATGTTCCCGAATGTGTCCGAATTAGATTTCGGGACATTGACGAGGAAAAGGTTATGGCGGACTGTTTTGTGGGGTATTAGATAGGGATTATGTTATTTTGTTATGTTATTCTTGTTTATACTGTCGGCTGTCGGCAGCTACAATCATGGTAAAAGGCGTTGGTTAATGTATGTTATGTACTATAAGCAACGTCCACCTAGTATTGATATGTTGGTATGTAGATTGGCGAGAAAACACACAATTTTGAGACGGTGGAAGGAATTGGTAGATAGCCCAGTAGGGGAAATGGCTACAAACAAAACATAACAGTTATGTTCAAGTCCCTTGTGTAATAGGGGCAAGCCTATTGCCATCAACCGGGCACAAATCCAGACTCCGTGGCTGTTACTGAGAAATTACTGATGGAAAAATCCAATAGCACTCTGCCGGACCCGGGAATCGAACCCAGGTCCTCATGCTCAGCAGTTTTGCTTGCGACCACTTGACTTAGTAATAGAGTCCCGTTGGTTGCCCTTCGGGTACGGAACCCTACAAAGGCAACTGTTAATTGTTACGAAAAGATTGTTCAAACTCTGCCAAATACCACACACGCCGCTCATACTGTATCATTACAGACATATCAAACAATAAGTGACACTTCCCCGAGACATTTCCCCCTACCCATCCAAATGTGACACGGGAAAGAAAGAAACCCCGGACTTCGTAATACCCTCATTGTTGTTATTAGATTACTGTGAAGGTACAAACCACTGAAAGCATATGTGTGTACGTAAATAAGCTTAGTCACATCGCATTGGTACTGTCGATCCAAGTCGTTTGGTAACACTTTGACCTTAAGCTAGCCTAGAGGAGAGCGAAGTTTTCATGGAATAGTAGGCCAGGTTATACTGGTTAAGTTGCTACTTACTAGTGATGTTTGGTTGACTACAGTCAACAGTGTTTTGAGCCAAGAATAAAAGTCTATCTTATAATGTTAGACGAAATAGAATTTTTACTTTGTGCAGGAAAGATGATCAATTGGATTTAGATTTTCTACTTGTAATTTTATAAAGCTAATATATATATGCACTCGCTGAAACGATGTCAGGTAGACACCAGATATGTGGATGCAATAAAGGAAGTATACCGTGAGGCCACCTTACAAGTCAAACTACACGAGCTTACGAATCCAGTACGCGTTAAAAGAGGGGTGAGGCAAGGAGATACGATATCACCTAAACTCTTCACAGCCTGCTTGGAAGATGTATTTAAGCTTCTAGACTGGTCTACTAGAGGCTTAAACATTAATGGTGAACGGCTAACCCACCTGCGCTTTGCCGACGGTATTGTCGTTTTTGCCAGCAACGTGGAGGATCTGCAGGCTATGGTACAAGAACTGTATAACGTGTCACTCGATGTCGGTCTAAAAATGAACGCCGCAAAAACGAAAATAATGTGCTGTGATGACGACATTGATCACATTCTAGTGAATGGCCAGCAAATAGGGAAAGTCAAGGAGTAAGTATACTTTGGACAGACTTTGAGTATAGCAAGACCGCGAAATCAAGCGCCGTATACAAATAGGGTAGCGTGCTTTCGGTAAGCTGTCCGACGTACTCAAGTCGAAACGGGTGCCCATAAACCTAAAGCGTCGCATGTTAGAGCAGTGTGTCCTCCCAGTCATGACTTACGGGGCTGAAACTTGGACGCTCACCAAACACACTATCCACCGCATGCAAGTCACTCAGAGAGCTATGGAACGAGACCTGTTGGGCATCTCCCTCTATGACCGGGTGAAAAATACCAAAAAAACGGAGACGAACGAGACTCACGGACATAGCGGAAGTGATAGCAAAAAGAAAGTGGAAGTGGGCGGGCCATACATGCCGTAGACAGGATGGAACATGGGGGAAGAAAATGCTGGAGTGGAGACCACGGACGGGACGGAGGAATGTGGGAAGACAACCGACTGGACAGACGATCTCACTAAAGTGGCCGGAAGAAACTCGATAGCCATGACACAAAACCGCCAAAAGTGAAGAGATTTGGAAGAGACCTACACTCAGCATTGGGTGGCCAAGGGTTGAAGAAGAAGAGAAGATCAATGAAAAATGTTTAAAAAACGGGGCAAAAAGTATTTTTATAATAATTTCACGCGAACGAAGGTCGTGGGTAAATACTAACAGATATGAGTGAATTTAATGGTGGTCCAGAATTCTTGAAACAGAATATCATACTTGCATCGTTTGAATTATAGGTGCATATCGGTTACACATGTCTGTAAACCCTAACAAAGCCGGGAATATGCCAATGAAAATTAAGAATGAATGAATTGTTGATAAAAATCATAAATTCAATTATATAACTAATTTAAAAACGCTTGAATTGTATCAAGCGTTTCTCCCTTAAGTCAAAAACAGAAAAAAATGACTACAAAGCCTTAAACGAAAAGCTAAAACAATGAGAAACACACAACGGTCAGAAAAATCTTAGACAGGGGATCCCAGCGCTTAGGTCCAAGAATTCTTGGACGTGTCTAATTTTCTTTTTGCTTTTTTTAGGCAAACTAAAGCGATAACGTAAGCTTCAGGCATAAGGGACACTTCCTTTCATTACCCCGGAGACGCGTTGCCAGCGCCGTAGATACGTACAATCACGCTCACAAGTGTTATATGAAAAGATCTTTTATTTCCTTTGTGAAATGATGTTTTGTATGCGGAGTACTGTAGTGGGAATTCCACTTGAATGCCTTTGTAACTAGCAACAGATTTTATCCTGGAATATTAATTGAAGGCTGCGTAAACAAGAAATGAAATTGATAGAGAGTCGTCGAGTTTCATTTTCATCAAATATTTTCGAGAGATATTGTTGGTTGGCTGTCAATAACCACTTTAAGGCTTTTTGTTTCATTAAACATTTATATTTTGCAGTGAAAATAAATACGAATTACGCTTTAAGTACGGAAGCGTATTACCATTAGTCAATTGTCGGTTTTCCAATATAAATCGATGAAATAACGAGTTGTTTTATTTAATTTATGTTAAGTGAATGATGTTTTACGATACGAACATAATGCGTTGGAATTTAATCAACTTCACGGACGATTTCGCTTGCATTGTTTAAAATGCTCGTTTTTATGGACGTATCATGCTTTTATGAGACTTGTCTGCCATTAGCGAAAGTAGTTGGTGTTTTATTTATTTATTGTGCTTGTTTTATGCTGAAACTTAAGTGTAATTTTACATATTATTATTTGCACTTATAAGAATAAAAAAAAAATGTTGTCTTGTAAAAAGACAACATGTTAACATTTTCATTAGTGTTTACTTTTTATTCGTTTTTACTAGCAACTTGCTTTTTGGCTTTGCGGCTTGACAAAACATTGAAATGTCCTTAACTCATAATATAAATTAAATTACACTAAACAGCTTTTGGAATAAATTATCTAAATGATTGTGAAAACCGCATCCAAATTAATCGTGCCGTTAAGATGAACTAAGCCGTCACTCACCAAAAGCGACTTTATTATATACCATTTATCCTACAAAGAAACTGGCTGTTACTTCGTGGAATAAAAATAATTATTTAATTCCTCAACTTTCTTTTTCTGATATAATAGTAGCATAAGTTACTTCTTATAACATCAGCTATCGAGCAGTAGTTCTCGTCAAAATCAGTCCAGCAGCTTCGGAGTTGCGGCACACAGACAGACAGACAATTTTATTTTATTTAAAGTACCGTGCAAGTAAGGGGAACCTCTTAGTGCTCCGCTGAAAGTTTCCCCCCTTGTATACTTTCATATTCATTCAGTAAAAAGCTGTTATTTTGAAATTACAAACAGACACTTCAATTTTATTTATTTATAGAGATAGGCATAAACAACATTGTATAAATTGAAGGATAGTCGCTCTTAACATCTTCGTTTCAAGATCACTACGATTAGGTATGTTACCTACATAATTGTATGCCGATACACGTGTAATAAGCTAATTATGAAATTAAATTGGGTCAGTTTTAAACCCTTATTAGTATGAGTACCTACATTATTTATTCATAATCCAAAGCTCCAGTTAACCAGTTAATCATGAAATGAAGTTAAAATAAAATGCCTCGTAAAGAGGCGAACTACGTGTCGGACGGTTCCTGATGAAAAATCCCAATAAGATTTTGCTTGACCTGAGAGAAACGCAAAACCTCAAGCTAAATGGTAGCCCTTGCGACCACTGGACTGTTTTTCATCATTATTCTCTTGACCTTCTCCCAATTAATTTGTGGTCGGCGCAGCATGTCTTCTTCTTCCATACTTCTCTATTACTCGCCATCTCATCAGACACCTCCTTTCTTGCCATATCATCCTTAACACAGTCCATCCATCGTTTCTTTGGTCTTCCTCTACTCTTATACCCATCCACATTCATACTCAAAACGGTCCTCACGACATTTTTATTAACACGTTCGGGCCCGCGCCGCTGTCTTGAGGTGCGCAGTGCGCATGTTATGACACAATATTTTCTCATACAAAATGGACATACGTTCTGCTCTTCAAGTATCCTAGACTGTTATAAGATAAAACACAACGTCAAAAGACGTCAACGTCAGATGACTTTGTTCCATATACGGTCAATACAACTGCATAAAATTGGGACACAACGTCTGTCCCCGTCAAACTCTGCGCTGTTTGGTTGCACGAGTACCAAAAATACTATCGGAACTTCCGAAGCATTCAGGATCCCCAGAAAGGCCCGATTCCGAGGCCCCAATCCCAGACGCAGACGGCCGCAAACTATGCCGTGCGACACCCACGGAGCCATCGCTGTCACCGCCGTCACAAGGCACCGGTCTCGGATCACAATAGCTATCCGCTCCGCACTCCCCACCATCACCGAAGGGGCCAGGTGCAGCCTCTCGCGACGAAACATCCTCGAAAAGCTTCAAGGACGCCTTGGTACACTTCCGATTAGAAGTGTTCGAAGATGTTTTGCCGCGGGAAACCACACCCGACCCCCTCAACGATGACGGAGAGCACAGAACAGATCGCGACCACGATCCAGGACCAGGGCCCGTGACAGCAATGACAGCGACAGCTCCGCAAGTGTCACACAGCATAACCTGCAACCATCCACGTCCAAGACCGAGACTCCAGCATCGGACCCCTCCGAAGATTCTGAATGCTCTGGAAGTGTCGGATTTATTCATCTAAAACAATATAATTTGGATGGTTGAATATCTTGTTTTTTTGTGATAAATTCTATACATTAATAATTTCTATTGATAATCAAGTTTGTTTGCCCATCTATAGCGTATTCTCATAGGCATGCGTACTCAAAAAACATCGTTTTCATAAAAATAAGTATGAAATATTTACGATAAATCGTAAAAATTGTCCGTCTAACATACGTGCATTCACGAATGCGACCCACAGCGACTGGTGTGGGGAGAGTTGCCGCTCCGCACGACGTGTTCGGACGTTGCGTATGTGTACGTACGCGCTTGTAAGTATGTAGTAGACGACAAAATGAACCCGCCAAAATTCGATTTGTTGTGGCTCAAGGTGTTTGACACTTGCAAGTGGTGCGGCGCAAAAGTTAAACTAATGGAATTTACTATAGGTTCCTGACATTCTGATACGTAGTGCAAATAATATCACATTTTTATTAGACGTGATGAGACGTTGTATTAATAATAAATTGTACAAATTTGACGTTTTAAGACGTTGCGGGGACGAACGTGAGTAATAACTATTTATTGCCAAGGCTAAAATATTTAGTTTTGTTAATAGTTTGTAGTTTAGCTAGCAATAGAGGTTTTAGTCGAAAAGTTAAAACTATTGTTGTTTCGGGTACAGAATACGTTAGGAATACTAATTATTATCCTACACAGCTTCCATATTCATTAAGTTAAATGTAAACGATACGGACTCATAAACTATCATAACTTTGTTGGCGGAGTAAAGAGGTTTGTTGTCTGATAGTTTTTGTTGATTCGATTGTATATAATATATACATAACATCACGCCTGTAATTCCCGAAGGGTTAGGCAGAAGTGTACCTAATAGTACACCCACATTTCGCCAGATATGTTTAAGTCCCATGTAATAGGGGGCGAGCCTATTGCCATCAACCGGGTACAAATTCAGACTTCGTGGCTGTTACTGAGAAAAACCTTATGAAAAAACCCAAAATAAATTTGCCCGACCCGGGAATCAAACCCAAGAGGACCTCATGCACAGTAGTCACGATTGCCACCGCTAGAAATACAAAAAATACTGCCAAAATAATACTGGATATAACGTTACTGTATGTTTCCCCGTGTTGGTATGAGGTGTCTACTTTAGTTCACCCACATTTAGCCAGTAATGTTTAAGTTCCAAGTGGTAGCAGGTAGCAGGGCAGCCTATTGCCATCAAATGGGCACAAATAAGACACCTGGCTGCTACTGATATATTCTAGATGGTAAATCGCTCTGCGACTACTTAGCCCGACCTGGACTTTATAATCAGCAGTAGCATGACGAGTAGTAGGCCATTCCAATTAATAATATTGAACGAAAAGCGAACGACGCAATATTTAAAGGAAACAACATACCATACATATGCCTTGCATACCTACGAACATACACGTATAGGTACTACCCGATACGTAATCCAATTACTTTACAGTTTAATTTAAAAAAAAAAATTCCTTTGCAAAACCATTCCGGTTCCTGAATCCCAGAAATTCTCACACAGAAACAGTAAACATTTTATTTAAAAATCTCAATACGATTTTTCGAAGTCCGTATGTGCCTGACAGTATGAACGTATACAGTACGAGGAGAAATCGCTATTCTACGCGACTGTACACGTCTGGTCGCTGAGATAGTGCTAACTAGTCCGGCGGAAGACAGCTTTATAACAAAAAAAACCGGCAAAGTGCCAGTCGGACTCGCGCATGAAGAGTTCCGTACCGTCGTAGTATACAGGGTGTAAAAGACCTCATCACGAATCCGTCAACCAAGCATTCTGTACATCAAACTAAGTAACTTTACGCAAAAATTATTGCTGTGGGAAACGACTTTTTTTTTGGGGTGAAAAATCATGTTTTGTGATTGAACTCAATGTAACGCACTCAAAACATTGTGCTGATGGATAGTACGGGGGTCGTGGAGGTGTTTAAAGTAAAAATCTTATATTAAAAACTTGTATTAAAAAATAAACTTGACAAAAAGTTGGAACTTTGACCAAACTTTAACCGTAACTAGAAGGTTCCCAGGTATGGTGTAGAACAAAAAAATTATCGCAATGACGGGGAGAACTAGTGCCTTTCGGCTTCGTTATGAGGTGTTTTACACCCTTTATAGGGGAGCCCCCTTTAATTATTAATTATTATTTGTTGTTATTCCGGAGACAGAAGAGAAAAACCATTCTCTTCTGCTGATGGAGATGGAAAAATCGTGTTGCGCCGACCCCAAGAAACATGGGATAAGGGCAGGAAGATGATCATTATTTGTCGTGATAACGGCAACAAACAGACTAAGTGAATACACACACACACTGAGTGAATTCACACGGGCCGCATTTTGCAAAATTACTCTTGGTCGTCAAAATAAGTAATTAATTCTATTCTTGATAAACTATTGTTACTCTATTGTATTAGGTACCTAAACCTGTGATGATAGCTGTATGTGTTGTATAAATAAATAAATAAATAAAACTACTCTGAAAATTTCAACTATCAACCTATTACGGATCTTAAGATACAGCCTGCTGATACACAGATGGACGGGCGGATGAACGGACGGACAGCCGAACAGCGGAGCCTTAGTAATAAACTCCCGTTGGTTACCCTTCGGTTGCGGAACCCTAAAAAAGGCGAATGCACTCAACTGCACCTTCGAGACGGACGTCGAATTAATTTAAAACGTTGTGTTCATTTTTAGCTGTTGTTGTTTAATTTAAAGTTTAAACAGAAATTTCTATTTTAACTTTAGCGGGACGAAGGTACGGTTCACAATACCGATTTATTTCATCCTACCCTTTTGTTGTCTGACGATTTTCTTTTTACTGTTCTAGAATTATTGTGAGACTTGTAATCTCTTAGTTTTTCTCTTGAATGTATTTCTTCGTTTCATCTCGGCTTTACGTTATTCAGGACTTTCTTTTTAGGTTATTCAGGACTTTCTTGCTGGTTTTACAGTTTTTGCTCAAGTCTCCCATTAGTGTCCGTCACATAGATTTTTTTGTGGTTAGCTTTTTATAAGTGACACAGTGCTTTTTCTGCGAGGGATAAGTAAAATGCTGAGAACAAAAACGTTTTACTTTGTTCTAGAATTTTGTCAACACAAAAGCAAGTGTTTGCTTAGAGATTTTAAGTTGTTTTATTCAGGATATGGCTGATATTCGTGTTGGCGCGTTATGCAACTATTTTTGGTATTTCAAACCCTCCAGTGGGCGAAGCCGCGGATAAAAGCTAGTTACAAACTTTGTCCACGGATTCGCTCGCGTTAATTTAGAATTTGACATTCAATTCGGGTTGTATTCTGCTAGTAATAATATATGTTTTCAATAGTAAATTGTCTCACATTTTATCCAATTCGATTTGTTAAATTATATTCAATACTAATATTAAAAGTATTATTTTGACTACTCTAGTACCGGCTGAGTTCGTAGATGGCACGACTAACCAATCATACTGCATTGATTGGAATGTAGGCGGAATGGTGGGAGAACGTCACATTGGTTGTCGTGCTCAGTCGTGCTTCAGACGTCGAGAAATCGACTACTATAACCTCATTTGTTTTTTGAGGATATCTAGTGCTGATTGTGAAGTGTATTTGATTTTGTGTGTTGGAAAAATATAAGTAAGTACATGACTTATAGTCTATTATTTCTATACCTTATTTTAAAAAGCTATGCACCTGAGCAACGGTTAATTTTTGATATTTAAACTATCACTGGGTTCTCAGTAAGGGTACAGAGTCCACATATAATTCAACCATGATTCGAAAGACTCCAAGTCGCTAGTAGTTACCGCTATTAACGCTCTCCTGAACTCAAACACAGAGGCCCTACTCTCTAACGTTTCGTCCGAATATTCGGATCTATCCCTCCCTCTCGCGCACGTCTGCAGATGAGTGCGAGTGAGAGAGACGGATAGATCCGAATATTCGGACGAAACGTTAGAGAGCAGGGCCTCAGGTCTTGATATGTTTGCGAATGAATGGAAGGTGATATAACTGTCAGAATGCTTGAATTTTTGTGACAAGAATGCATGACTTACCCCCGAATACTGAAATGTCACTCAAAATTTAAGGGCTGCTTAAGATTTACACACTTTAAATTTCGTATGGCCAAACGTCACTTTTGAGTATCTGTTAAATATAAGTACTACTTAAATTTTGAGTGACGTTTCAGTATTCGGGGGTGTGTTAAATAAATTATATGTTAAATAGTGTAATTGGCTTCGGCCGTTCTATTTAATTAAATAAATAAATAAATATCTATTAAATAAAGACACGTGGCGTAACGAAGAACGTTATTGTTGTTTTCCTCGGGAACAGTACTTTTTTTTGGGATGAAAGGTATCCTATGTCCGTTTCTGTACACCTGACAACGTACATACAAAATTTCAGGATGATCGGTTCAGTGGTTTAGGGAAATGGTGAAAAGGTAACCAAACGAACTTACTTTGGCATTTATATTATTAGTAAGGATAAATAAATAAATAAATATTACTGGACATTAACACACAGCGCCATCCAGTGCCACACTAAGCAACGAGGCTTGTGTCGTGGACACCAGATAGTTGATATACTACATAGATACTTTTTGTTTGTAAATACATACTTATTATAAATATAAACATCTATGACTCGGAAACAAATGTCCATGCTTATCACACAAACATTTGCTCCAACTGGGATTCGAACCCGGGACCCTAAGAACTTAAGGCAGCCTCACTACCGCTGTGCCATTCGGGTCGTCGAATGGATGAATACTGAAACCCTAAAGGAAAATTCTCTACGTACCCACATCATATTCCCAGCAACATAAGAAAAATATAACGAAGGAAAGTTATCATAAAAACTTAAACCAGTAAAAAGTACTCTAACCAGCTGATAATACAGAACATCGCAAACTCCTCTTACTTGAGAACAAGTACTAACTCGTTGCACGTGTACATATACTGGTATACCGGTACAAGAACTTGTAACTGCCATAGAACATAATATTAAAAAAACCCCTCATCTTGATACTTGCCTGACCCAAATACATACACACTTGGAACAAAGTTTCAACATCTCATACAACTTACTTGAAGTATGGGTCTAGCGGAAAACATCGGGTACAGATCGGGACAGAAAAAACCGACCGCTTTTGTTTTTTACCTGACTACGGCGAAGCCAAAAGGAAGGGTTATGATTTTGGCAGTCTATATATGTATTTACGTATATTCCTCCGTAGCGCCTAAACTATTCATCCGATTTTGATGAATAAGGTGTCAATCGATTCGTTATTATGGCACGGGTAACATAGGTTACATTTTAATCGACTTCAACGATAGGAAGAGTCGATTTTACCTTATAAACCCCAAATCTAATTAGAGCGTGTTTTTTCAGTAGTCTTGTTTTTTAGTTGTAGTATAAAAAAGGTGTAAAAGGTGTAAATTCATGTTGTTTTATCAAAAGTGCATCAGCTTCATCGATATTGTGTTGAGGCATGCTAAGTTATGGTGTACTTATTGTAGAACTTTACATAATATTGTTTTTTTAATATCTTGAGGAAGTGGTTTGAAAATTAAAATAGGTTTAAATTACACTGCAGATGGTGCTTGATCCTCAAAATATTGTGAAAGATGAAACTTACTCGTTTGTTTGTAACAGTACTCCATCAAGAAAAATATTATGAAGTCCAGACCTATTATTTTTCTTTTAGGGATAAACTATAAACTTGTAAAATAAGTAAAGTTAAAAGTAACTGTTCAAGATCAATGTAAGATTCTTTTGTACATTAATTTAGATAAGATTTAGAGGCAATAAAGATTTTACTCCACTCTAACCGCAATGTTAATATATATTGTAAAGTTGACATAAACTTCTAGAACCACTTTAACAGAAAATACGGTCGTATTCTCTGCTAAAATTCATAACGTAATTCGAAATTGTGTCTTTGTTTGACGGTCCCAAAAAAATAAATGACTTTAGAAACTACTTCTGAGTTTCAAATTTTACTTGAACAAAACTCATTTTGATTATATAACCACTTTTTATATAAGTCCAATAGTCGTGACCTTGTAATTAATATGCTTTAAATAACCTTACGTTCAATTTATTGTACCAGGAATTCATAAATTCACAACGGTACTCCTTGAAAATTTTAAAATTATACAGGTGGGTATCTTACTGTGCACTGACGTGTAACATAGGAAACGACAAGTAGCAGAAGTATTTCGCTTGAAACTCTTAGTGAATTGGATTTGAAGCGGCAGGAATGTCGGATAAGTTATGTACAACTATTTATAGGAATAGAATGAACAATCAGGTGCCATCTTTTTACTTACTTTTGAAATCTATCTTTCCTTTCCTTTTTTTTCTTTTCTTTTTCTTTTTTCTTTTTTTATCTTTCTTTTTTATTTTTTTTTTCTTTTTCTTTTTTTTTTTCTTTTTTTTTTCTTTATCTTTTTTTCTTTTCTTTCTTTCTTTTTTTTTTTTTTTTTTTTCTTTTTCTTTTTTTCTTTTCTTTTTCTATCTTTTATCTTTTTATTCTCTTTTAGCTCAAGATACTACTTAATATTTATTACCGAACATTATAATATACCAGAGCTGTACTTTAATAGTACACCAGCATTTCACTAGTTATGTTTAAGCCCCATGTAATAGAGCCAACAGAGAGCGACCCTATTGCCATCAACCGAACCCACAAATCTAGACTATGTGGCTGCTACAGAAAAATTAAGAAAAAAAAACGAAAAACACCGACCTGGGAATCGAATCCAGGACATCCGTTCGTGTTCCGCGGTTATCCTAGCGACGACAAGCCAATGAGGCAGTAGCAATTAAATTTGGAATATATTTAAAAATATTTCTCGACGGAAGCGCCGTAATGCGCGAACTAATTAAAACATAAGAACATCGCATCTCATAATCCCGAGTGACACAACACTACACACTAGTGTCTCCTTGCGGACGCTGTCTCGAGAGCACTCTACGACACCAAACGAGCGAGTGTCGTAGAGCGCAGAGTCGCCGCGGAGAGCGCTTTAATTTGGATCAAATATGCTTGATTTTTTAATGAATACCTCGGCTAGGGATTCGCTTTTTTTTCGTCTTCTTCTTCTAAATTGAATTTATTCAGTGACGCGTTCCACCGTTCCTTTGAGTCAATAAAAAGGAAAATTTTACATGTGCCCCGAAGATTAATAATGAGATTGGAGACATAAGAGTCTTATTCGGTAGACTTCTCGAAGGAATTGATAAAATATTTCCTTTTTTCCAATCTTTATAGATTTTTAAAAATACTTTAGTAAATTAAATTAAACAAGAGAAACATTGCTACTTTGTTTGCTTTAGGTGATATCTATTGCCATGGATGAAGCTTTGCTAATTAGTAATTACTCTGTATTTAAAATAACAATAGTCTTTAAAAAGACTTGTAAACGCACTGAAGGATATAGAAAGAGTTTTAAATAGAGAAAAAAATTCAATGCGAATGATAATCCAGCTAGTGCAACCATATTGCAGCAATGGCACTAGCAAAGAATAATTCCTCTCAAAACAAACTCGAATATTTTGAATCTTTATTTATAGAACTCGGCACGGTTTTCGCAAGGACGTCAAGCCCTTTATCAGATTTGAAACTTGCTCTCGACTTCCAAAACAATATTTTTTGTTCCACAGAGAGGACGAAATTTAATAATTCACAAAGTCTCGACCAATTCGGATGGACTTCATTCCGTTTTTCAAGGCTCTACGCCTGTCGGATGATACAATTAAGTAAACCTTGCAAACTTTCAGTTTCTGCGTCGAAATTTTGACGAATAACAATTTCTATGAGTCGAATTTTGTAAAGTTGGCAAATTGTGTTCGTTGTATTGCAGCTAAAGGATTTTGTTTTATTTTATGAATAAATATTAAAGTTCTGTTTTCAATTGAGATTGTGAAGTTTACCTAATGAAAATAACCTTAAGTTTGTCTGTACCGCTGTTACGTAAACATTAGAACCTTAAACTTGATTGTAACTTGATTGTGTCTAAAACTAATATTATAAAACGGAAGATTTGTATGTTTGTAATGAATAAACTCAAAAACTGCTGGACCGATTTCAAAAATTCTAACACCATTAGAATGCTACATTATTCCTGAGTAACATAAGCTATTTATTTATTTATTTATTTATTTTACACTTCAAGCACAAAGTACAGAGGCGGACTTAATGCCATAGGCATTTTCTACCAGTCAACCTTATCACCTAACCAGCTATATTTGTTACTAGAAAAAAATAAGGAGGGTTAATTAATTAATTATGGAAAAATAAATGTCCATCCGTGTGAAGCCAGGACGGGCCGCTAGTAGGTATGCCATATCATAGGACACTAATTAGCTTCGTCAACCTCACTGCCCCAACCTCTCAACCTTATAACTACCCATATATCTTCTTACAACACCATAACTCAACAACCTTCACATACATACATAGTAGGCACAATAAGAGCTTCATTATTAATCCATATATAACCGTGATGCGTGTCAGGACAGACGTGGATTGACAAACATCTCCCGCGGCGATGCACGTCGGTGCACCGGACAGATGGCGCCACTGGGAGACTGCGGTACCAACTAGACTTTTTGTACAGGATATATGGAGCAGCTTTGAAACAGGAGGAGTGTCATTTGTAGTGTTAGCTAGAGTAAAATAGTAGTAGTTTTTGCCTGTGGGACACAAAAGTAGTGTTTCATCTATGTCTACAACAATAAATCTGGTTGTTTTAACTGGCCATTCTTATTTCACTATGCAGAAAGAATCGCAAATTAACAACTGACATTTTATTGAAATAAATTATCATGATTGATATTTGGTAATTTTGGATTAAGATTCAAGCTAACTTACACTGTCTACATAAACGATCGAGAATATCAATAACTTTTACGCTAACTCCAAATCCTTCTCAACTACACTTCACTGGGTACACATAAGAAAACCAGAAAATCAATTGGCAGAAAACTCGAACAGGAAATCAAGCATGAAAGATTGCGCCAAGTTCGGGCGTAATTGTGTGAACCGATGTTGGCAACACCAGAGGCGTTTTTAATATAAAACAAACGTAACAAGCCGACCATACTGATAGGAAGCGAAATTACACCTCGTCTCAACACAAACTGCTGTAATCACAAACAATTTCAAAACGAAGAAGATTGCTGCGATTCGCAATATTGTAAAGGCGATGATGCAAGGTTTAGGCGTGAGCGGATTTTAAGACTTGCATTTTAAGACTTGCAATTTAAGACTTGCATTTTAAGACTTGCATTTAAAAAAAAAAGAAGACACCATAAGCATGATACCATGATTCCATACTGTACTGGTTTTTGCACGCGGCTTTGCTCCCGTTATAATTGAATATTATCCCATTGAATCGTTTTAAATATAGCTTATAACATTTGAGTATAATGTAGCTTCCCATTGATAAAAGAATTCTTACATACCGAGTTTTTCTGTTAGTCTTTCATCACTGCGATCTCCAATCCGCCTGCCAAGCGTGGAGATTACGGCAAATTCCTCCCATCATGGGAGAGGCTTATGTCCAGCAGTGGACGTTATGGGCTGTTGTAGTATACCGAGTTTCCACCGTGCCTCGGAAAGCACGTTAAGCAGTTGGTCCCGGCATTTGTAGATGTGACAGTCGTTACAGGTAGTCAATGGCCCAAAAACTCTGACAACCAGTCTTACCAAGGGGTATCGTATTACCCAGTACTAACTGGGTTATAGAGGTCAGATAGGCAGTCACTCCATGTAGAATACTGGTATTCAGCTGCATCCGGTTAGAGTGGAAGCCGATCCCAACATAGTTGGAAAAAGGCTAGGGAGATGATGAATCGCTACCGTCAAACGCTTGCGCGTGCCCCCACCCAACGGCTTATAAGCAAAAGGAGAGAGATCTCTTAAAGTGAAAATACAGATTGCGACTTTACAAAATGTGAGTACGTAGTTATTTTCTCGTGAAAATAAACTTAGCGCGTTGATGGTATGCCCCCGAGCCTCTCGGCTCCCGCCAAATTTTATTGTAATAAGGGTTAATCAGGAACTTTGTTAATTAGGCCAGGCCAAACACGGAGCGAACTTTGACTCGTAAAAATGTGCAGTTTAGCGTACGCTGTTGTGATTTTAATTTGTTTCACGTGTAGGCCGGTGTAGGCCTTATTAGTGAATTGGTATTTGTTCAAAAGCTTGAAGTTTGGGAATACGTTACGTCATATTCCAAATGAACCCTTCTACTTTAGCTAATAATTTTGATACTTGAAAGTTTGAGAGAAAACTTCGCTTTGTAGTAGATGTTTCTACCTCTCACAGCCGTGTGTCAATCGCTCTCCAAAACCTTATGTATGAGCCTTATTATTACCCCGATAACTTACTTAGCTTTTGTATGAGAGCTAAGACTAGTTATATTCAAAGAGAGTCAGCAACAGGAAGGGGTCCGCAAGGACCGATGCCTGCCGGGGTTGCGGGACTGTTCGAAAGAGATACCGTGACCCCGGAACACAAAGGGCGATGAAGGAACATGGATGGGTTTTAGTCAGTAAAAGTCTGACACTCCCTCCTGCTCCGCCCAGAGCGGGAGAAGTAATTTGATGATTTCCCATCCGAAAAAAAAAAAAAAAAGACTACTTATATAATTTGTAAGTGTCAAACCTCATTTTCACTATCATCAATTTTAACGCCGATATGATTTTAAAATTACCCATATTACTATTATTATAAATGCGATAGTTTGTGAGGACGGATGGATGTTTGTTACTCTCTTTCACGCAAAAAACTATTGACAAAATGACGCACTGATAGTTAATAACCTGGATTAACACATAGGATTGATTTTATCCCGTTAGTACGATTCTATGGGACATTACCGAACTTCACGCGGGCGAAACCGAGGCATGAGCTAGTTTTCCATAATTGGCAAGTGTAATCCAATGGACAGCACATAAACAACTAGATTACCCGCTACTACATAAGTGGATACGTTCACTTTATATAAAAAAGCACTTACACAATTATTTGTACCTTCAAACCACGAAAACTAAAGAACACGTTCACCGTAAATTGACTTTCAAGTGGCATTACAGTTACACTCATACTAAATTTTTCTATTGAATATGTTCGTGTAATATGCGAATACTTGCGAAAAGCCATTGCATTCAAGTATATATTCGTTGTGACGCAAATTCGATTTGTTGCATCGAATAGAAGTACGTTCTATTTATTATGACTATATTTTGTTGGGTTCTGAGCAGAAATATTTGAAAGTGGAATGACAGTTTTCGCTGTATTTCCTTGCGGTGCTGTGAATTTTGTTCGGTTGAGTTTGATAGGCAAATAGTTTTAGTATTATGAAATATTAGGTTTGTTGTGTGTTACTTTAGCATAATCAGCTTATAATGTTCCCATAGCTGGGACACAGGCCTCCTCTCTATGAGAGGGAGTGGGCTGTTATCCACCACGCGGGCCCAGTGCGGGTTGGTAGATGTCACATGTCTTCGAATTTTTGGTGCTAGGACATGTCGGTTTCCTCACAATGTTTTCCTTTGCCGTTTTAAGAGCATTGGTAATAAAATATTACACCAAGTACTGCGCCTGCTTGGGTTCGAACTCACGACAAACTGACGACAACGACAAACTAAGTGGGGCCGCCAATACTGGGCCACCGCTGAGAAAAGGCCGTGTCCCAGCAGTGGGAACATTAAAGGCTGATTATGATGATGATGATATTAAATCCAAAGTTCCTCACGTTTTTAATCTCCAATTACAAATTCTAATATGAAATAACAAGACCAATTTCTGCAATGGACATTGTTGAGCCTAAGGCCGTTCGGCAACCAATCGTACTAAAACTTATTTTACCCTATTTTCTAGTTAAATGATTTATTGTTCACTTTGTAATGAGAAATTATGGTTCATTGTTGATTTATTACTGGTTTAATGCCGTTACTGGCTTATAAAGGGTGGATAGAGCACTCAATCATACGTTTTAATATTTTCTCAGAACGCTGTTTTTAATTGACTCATTGTGACTGGTGCGCTCAAGTTCGCGCCTCATAATTTCTCTTTAAAAGTTTAATATTTGGCTGATTATACACAATGAGAATTGCAATTACCCATTTTGTTCTGAATCAAATATTAATAAATAATGTTGTTTATTTTGCTCTCATAATTGATCAAACACACATAGCTAGTAAGTTTATCAGGTATCGAAAAAATTCCATTGTGTGATAGAAACTTTTTGGAATAAACCTTCCATGCGTGAAATTTTCCCGTTAAAAGTATTTAATACTTACCTAATATATAAGCGTGTTTTGCCTCGTGTATGTGATATACCAAATAATAATGAAAGGTCTAAGTTGCGTGAAATAGGTTAGATTTAACAGGCGAGTTGTTTAAAGACCATCTAATATTGAAATTAATGGGTTTTTCCAATAGGAATTTCTCAGTAGGTCCTCGGTGGACGGTAATATCCTGTTAATTATATGGTGGCCTACAAAAGATAGCGGGTTAGACCTGGCCGAGACTTGCATAGCCCAGAGAAACGTGCCACAAATGGGAGAACACTTTACCCAGCAGTGGGTGATAAAAGCCTGCCAATGAATAAATCAATGATGAATGGGAGTAGGGAAACGACTGTCATGGTATGGACATGTGATGAGGAGGGACGAATTGCGTATGACTAAAAGAGTTTTGAATTTAAATGTTGATGGATGGAGAGGGAGAGGAAGACCAAGGAAACGATGAATAGATTGTGTTAGGAATCTTATGAAAGAAAGAGGAGTAAATGATAGCGTGACGGTTGACAGAGGAGAATGGAAGAATGATTATAATAATGATAAATAGCAATACAAAGACTCATTCCATAAACCATGGAATTCAACAAACAAAATCTCGTGTTTGCTGTACAAATAATACTAGTTCCAGTCCATAAAATAGCCAACAAAAAATATATTTGACAATAAAAAGACACAAACTTCAAAACAAACACCCGATGGGGCCATTACAATTTTTACTATCAATATTCTGTTCGGATAAGAACTCTGAAAGGGTTACGTGTCACAAAATATGTTAAGAGGGCCAAGTTTCTAAACTAAGTTTGTCGGAGCATCGGTGCCGATCGATACGTTTACTCTGTTCTAGGGATGCACGATAGTTGCATTGTTATCGATACTTTCGATCGATGCGGGTTACAGCTATGCGATACGATTTTGGATCGTATCGAATGGTTTCGATTCAATTTTTCCAGTATCGATTCGTGTCGTATCGTCTCTGGGCCGGCAGTCTCGATGCTTGCGAGTAAAGCAAGGCTCTACATCCAAGATGCGTTTCTCGCAAGCATCATTATAGCAACCGAATTTATTCGTTAGTAATTAGCAATTAAAAGTTAGCGATTTTGTCGTTATCTCTGTCGAGACTGCTGGCACTGGGATGCACGCTCTTTGTGTTGTAAGTATCGTTTCATACTTATTAACGTCAAAGAAATGTCAGGTGTTTTTTGACTCCTCCATTTTATTCTATAAAGTAAGTTTATTTATTAATTCCTAGATATATACTTTATTTAGAAACGATTACATAACACATGTCTTTTTTTACTGATTATTCAATTTATGACAATGTGGTAGGTACGAATTGATCCATCCATTCCGATACCGATACTTTTGCCCAAAATTTCGGAGTATCGCATTATTTTGTATCGATACCGTAAAGTAACTGATCACATCGTTCATCACTACTCTGCTGCCTGTCCAAACTGGTCGATGCATAGTTTGCTAGCATTGTGAACGCTCGACAAAGGGCTAAAGTATATTCTGCAGTGTTCAAGTTGATCATACATAGTTCACTTGTTCTACAGATTGTTTTTTCTAGGAATTTTCTAGGAATTTTATCTTGATATTGTTGGAGATGTTTTCATAACATTCTTTGAAAGATTCGTTGATTGTTCCAAGTTTGTTGATTTTATTTTTTTTCTGTTTATAAGAAGTTGTTTGTGTTGTATTGTATTGTATAACGGGCTGGTGTCCGCAACTCCTCGTCAAAGCGCGTATTTTGCGTGCGGAGTTGTTTGTGTTACGGAGAACGCATACTCTCACACTCACATTCTCTCGTTTCATTTTTATTTAGTTTTATTAATTTATTATGCCTGAATGCCATTACGTGGTTCATGCACTACCATTCCCACATAAGCACACTATCTAAAAGTCGTTCCAATGCGACATATACCGCCGAATTTAGTACCATTACCCACAAAAGCTCCTGGAAAAAATATGGCGCCGTTTGAGCTCGAATTACAAGGGCTCAACGAGATATGATTGGTGCAAGTTAAACGCGGAAATTCTTGCTGATTATGTAACGATAATTTTGCATAAATTTTTTATTCTCTAAGTATCGCAATATCCAGCTTCAAATCTAAAACAATGAAGTCAAATGGAGTGGTTCTTTAAAAAACTATTAAACCGCACTGGGTTCGCGTGTTTAAAGTACGGTCTACTCAATCACATAAAGAAGAGGCCTACATTATAAATCCCAGCTGCAGCAATGTGATCTTTAATAGACAGATTATGGTATTGAGCATATGTTGAAATGAAAAGTGAAACATAACTTTATGTTTTCGAATTCTTAAATCTACAACCATTGCCTACATCACAAAAGAAATAAGTTTCTTGGTAGACAAAGGCCAGCCTTATTTACCTACGTATCACTTTTCAAACGACGGAGTCACTTCAAGTAACGGAGAAGTAAAGTATTTGTCATACTTTACTTCACTGTTAGTTGAAGTGATTCCGTCGTTTGAAAAGTGATACGTAGGTAAATAGCCTTATTTACCTTTTGGCAAGTCTAAAATAGCCGCTTTAGCTGAACCATACTAAAAGGATAATAATATGAATTACGTAACAATTCGTAAAATGGTATCAAAGTGACAATTCATAACATTAACTGCATCTGTGACCATATTAAGAATAAATATATCGCTGGACACTACAAGCGACCATTTTAGGACAAAAGTTCTGATTCCCTAATTCCCAATTCATTCAGAAACCAGCCAAAAGACTGAATACGTACCCAATTAATTATGCATTTCCTGCTCACCATTCTTCTCTAACTTATACCACACCCGAAGGCTTTGTTTCAAGTGGTCGCATTTATTCCCCGCATGTCCGACTCCACTTTAATTACGGATAATTTATATTCAGATTAACGCAGACGGCAGGTGCTGTCGCGGTCTTATGGTCTCTATTATGCAGCATACGTGATTTTAATGGCGGAGTATCGAATTTCGTGGTAGCGTGGTAAAAGGGGATACTAGTCAAATACAGGATTGAGTGAAGAAGGGAGAGGAAGACTTTTGTCCAGCAGTGTGACTATACAAGCACATAAGTTTTAGTAAGTTATTAATTCTAAATAGGTAACAGGAACAAACATTTTACATATTGAATGACTAGCAACTATGAATGACTAACCTACTGCACGTGTATTCGCCTGCTTGAAAGTCAGAAATTATGCTAAATTGAAGAATAAATGAAATTGGGTTTTCTATGATTACCCTTAAAAAAACCGGCCAAGAGCGAGTCGGACTCGCACACCGAGGGTTCCGCACAAACTTTATTGATGGACAGGTAAATTGCGGTTTGCAATTCATGACGTATTAAAAAAAACTACTTACTAGATCTCGTTCAAACCAATTTTCGGTAAAAGTTTACATGGTATAATGTACGTCATATTTGTTT
Organism: Xestia sexstrigata; assembly: GCA_941918905.2. Lineage (NCBI taxonomy): Eukaryota > Metazoa > Arthropoda > Insecta > Lepidoptera > Noctuidae > Xestia > Xestia sexstrigata. The sequence continues at coordinate 5,890,681 of OW799217.2, read as the reverse complement.
TAGTTTTATAATTCTCTTATTTTAGAAGTTACAGGGCGGGGACACACATTTTACCACTTTGGAAGTGTCTCTCGCGCAAACTATTCAGTTTAGAAAAAAATTATATTAAAAATGATATAATTTTTGAAGACCTATCCATAGATACCCCATAGGTTTGATAAATAAAAATATTTTGAGTTCTAAGTATGGGGAACCCCCAAAATGTATTGTATTTTTTTTCTATTTTTGTGTGAAAATGTTAATGCGGTCCACAGAATACCAAGTTACAACAGCATAGTTCTTATAGTTTCGGAAAAAAGTGGCTGTCACATACGGACAGACAGACAGACAGACCGACATGACGAATCCATAAGGGTTACGTTTTTTGCCATTTTGCTACGGAACCCTAAAAATGACTGTTACGAGCAACAAAAAGGATTGTGTGGAGAAGGGAGTGGGCGGGTCATACAGGATAGTTATTTATTCTTAATTAGTGATATAAGACTTTATCTGACTGTTAAACGGAGATGATAATAATACCGGATGTCATTTTTATCACTTTCCAAAAACAAATGGGTATATTAGGTGAACAGAGTAGAAGCTTATCGCATACATAGTTTTAATTTTCCTTTTTTCCACAGCTTAGAAAAAAATTGATCTATCATTAAAAAACGCTATAAATTTCAAGTAAACTTTTCAGATTAGAACAAAGAACGAGATACTTTGAAAAAAAAAATTAAAATATCGAATTTCAAATCATACGCAATACGAGTATGATTTGAATTTAGAATTATTTTTAATGTTTTTTTTTTTAAACTAAGTGTGCCATTTGCTTCTACTCCGTTCACCTATTATACTTACCCATTTTTTTGGAAAGTGATAAAAAACGTCATCTTGTATATGTTAATGCGTATTTTACCATTATTGATGACGAACTAGTTACTGCCCGCCGTTTCGCCAGCTTAAAGGTCATCATTTATCTCTCGGAAACGGGATACTGATACTGGGATATAAAGAATTTTACGTTCATGCAGGTCGTACGTCCTAAGTCCGTGCGTGAAACGCTAACAGAGACACAACACGTCAAATGTTTTTATAACAAAAAGGGGATGGCCAGATAATAAACTCTATGAAATAAATTAGTGTTTTTCTTGAAGTATCTTACTCATTCTTATGTAATAAAAAGAGAGACAGTTTTAGTAAGAAATCACAAGGAAAATTCTTAACGTAGAAGGTGTAGAACTCAGTATTGTTACACCTGGAAACTAATTATTACCTACTTAATTGAAACTTAAAACACTTTCTTAATTAAGATTATTCTATGAAATACAAAAGTTTCACTATCACCAGAATAAAATTTAGTAACGACTCAATCGAAGTTCCGTATTCTATAACATTCCTCAATCATGACTAAACATATATCGATTAAAAAACTTCATTCCACAGTATAAACTTCGATTAGAACTGAATAACACAGACCTAAGCCACAAATCTTCGAAACACCTCTCTCTAACGTCTTAAGACATCAATTTAAAACCTATAGACCTAATTCTAGCGACATAAACCAGATGGCAATCAGCACACTGTCTGACTTACTACGTTGTTGGACGTGATTTACAATAATAGACGTTAACATCGGCTTCGGGTCGATATAATCCTGATAGACTGTCATAGCTTGTGTGGGGAAAGCGTCATATTGAAGGCGGAGCGGAAGCGGGAGCGGGTAAGAAGAGCGGGCGATGAATGTAAGCTAGAGTGATGATCTGCTTGGGCATATCCTATCCTACTTCCTACGCGAAGGTTTGTGAGGATGGATGGATGGATGTATGTTACTCTTTGACGCATAAACTACTGAGCGGATTTTGGCACACAGACAATTTATAACCTGGATTAGCACATAGGATACTTCTTATCCCGGTAGTACGATCCTGTGGCATAGTTACCGGGCTCCAGGCGGCCGAAGCCGCGGGCATCAGCTAGTAAAATAATAAGAGAAATGACGAGTAATAAGGAAGTATGGAAAAAGATAAGTTGCGCCGACCAAAATCAATTGGGATAAGATACCCAAGGGCTGGGGGTATCTTATCCTTTTACCTTGGCCAGAGGCTAAGCTTTACCACAAAGTTGTAACGCAACCAGTCTCTTGGGGACAATACCACATGACAGCGGCAGCGTTGAGGAGTTTTTTGACGTCACTTTTGAGTTTTTGGTTAAGTTAGCTACTTTAGTTTATTTTAATTTATAAATGTAAATAATAAAGTTACCCCACACTAGGAATATCTCCTGTATCGTGAGTGCATTTAAACACACACACACACATACATAAACCACCAGATCCGGAACACTTACCTGGCCATACAAGTATTTGTTCCATACGGGAATCACGCAACACAGCAGCCTATCGCTCAGCTATTGCGCCAACCGTGTCGTCAAAACTATGACTATGACTGTGTATCATTGGTAAGGTACTCCTTGAAGTCGCTTACAGTCTAACCTAACCTTATAAGACATAGTTCGTGCATACCGCGAATGACACAATTTCAGTAATAAAACGTCAGATTATAGACGTTTAAGGGCTTACCCAGTCTTATCGTCTAATGCTTAGTTCGTAAGATGCTCAAGTTCCGTAACTCTTGGAGATTTGTTAAGGTTGAGGTTTAACGAATGTTTGGCTCTGCCTATTTATTAGTGTTTTATTAGGGTTCCGTACCTCAAAAGGTAAAAAAAGGAACACTTATAAGATCACTTTCTTGTCCGTCTGTCCGTCTGTCACCACCGATTTTCTCAAGAACGGGTGGACCTAGCAAGTTGAAATTTATACCAGATACTGATAGTCCCTATTAGGTGTATAAAAATCAAAGTCCTGAGTCAACATGATAAAAAGATAAGGGCTTTAGGAATTTAGATTTGCACAAAATTTACCTTAATTTTCAACTTTTTTATTTTTCGGAATTTTCCCTTAGCTTGTGCTGTAAGACCTTGCTTTTAACTAAAATTGACAAATCTAGGTCAACCAGAAATACCCTATAGGTTTAAGGTCGAAAACCAATATGGTAGTTCCCGTTGACCTAGTATCACGAAATTTGGCGAGAAGCAATGTCTCATAGCACATGTAAAGGAAAAAATCAGAAAACCGTAAATATGTAGTTTAATAACAAAAAAAAACCGATTTTACTATTACAAACTTATTATTTGCGGTTGGTGCAATAGCCGTTTCATGGGATCGAACAGCAAAGTTAAGTTTGCCCTTAAAAAGTTTGTACGGAACCCTCGGTGCGCGAGTCCGACTCGCTCTTGGCCGGGTTTTTATTATGAAGTTTCAGTAAAATTTTGCTATGGAACCTATAGTGTACTGCTACCTTATACCTACTTATGACATAATGGTGTCGATTCTGTTGTGCACAAACTAAACTTAATTTAGGCTATTGCTAACTTTTACTAAAAGGCAGTGCGAGAAAAGGACGGCTATAGCTATGAACTAAGTTAGAGATGTCAAACTAGTTTATGCCTTGCGCTTCACCGTGTTTTTAGTCGACATGTTTTACGTGCACCCTTCATTTGTATTGAAATATTAGTTCCAATTAAATTTGACAGCTCTAAATTACGTCCGTCTCTTTCTAGTTTTATTAGAGAGAATAAGATAGCAAAAGCCTAAATTAAGTTTAGTTTGTGCACAACAGAATCGACATCAATATCACGCCTATAATCCTCGAAGGATTAGGCAGAGGTGTAGCTTATAGTACACCCAAATTTCGCCGGTTATTTTTAAGCCGATGTAAGTAGGGGTCGAGCCTAAGTGAGTAGTCAGGAGGGCTGAGAAAAGTGATATTCTTTTTTTCTTCTTCTTCACTTTGAGATCTTTTCGTCAAGAAAATTTTCGTCACTTGAGTGAGGTTATACCTGGGAGCCTAAAATGACCGCTTCAGCAAAATCATAATAGGATAATTTATATAATATTATTTTATGTTTATTATTATTTTTAATGTTTTAATTGTGATTGTATTTATCGCGTGTAATTTTAATATGGGGGAACCTGACCTAAATGGATATTATTTTATTTTATTTTTATAATAATATGAATTAAGTTACAATTCATAAAATGCTAATCCTAATGTTATTTGAGGACAGCGCAACACGCTTTTTTCATCCTGTCTCAATCCATCAATCCAATAACTACGTCTGTGACCATTTTATAAATTTTAACATAATTACTTGTGACGTGATTATTATTGTCCTGTTATGATTCTGGTGAAGCGGCCATTTTAGACGCTGGCGGCATTGATAATATCATAACTAAACAACTCAGTCTGTAATGTTAGTAGATAACAAAAAACCTGATTATCCGTTACAATTCTCTTTTTTTGTATTGAAGAAAAATCATCTTAATAAACGAAGAGATCTGACGATAAAACATATTCTCGAAGGCAGAAAACTTCAGAAAAAAAGCCTCCCCATTCAAAACTGCACCAAAGTTATTTGGAGATCGTAAACCAAACTGTCGGCTCCCATTGGTTGGGACTCCCATTGTCATTATAACTTTGCCGATAATCGGATCAGAGGCAGCGATCGACCAATCAAAACTTGTGGCTATTGCACTCGAATACGTGTCATAATTCACTGAAATGACTTTATATTTAAAAGGTTCGTGAATTTTTTTAAATGAACATGGAAAATTTTGTATTAAGTACTTAAAAGGATCCGATTTCTGTCGGGTACTTTGAAGTCCTACATTTGCAAACTGCCTTTCAAACAGATGGCGTTTTGACACTTACTTAATTAAAAAAAAACGACTACTTTAAGGATAGTTTTTGTCTATAGCTTATTTGGATAACAAAAGATGAATTTAAAAGAGGTTTCGCGAACCATGATTCTTACTCAAATTAAAAGTGATAAGTTATACAACATAACATAACGCCTGTTATCATCGAATTATTAGGCAGAGGTGTACTTAATAAAGTACATCCACATTTCGCAAGAGATGTAAAATCCTTGGAATAGGGGGCGACCCTATTGCCATCAACCGAGCACAAATCAAGTCTTCATGGGTTCTTCTGAGAACTTCCTGGTGGAAAAACCCAATAACACTTTGCTCAACCCAGTAATCGAACCCAGGACCTCATAATCACTGTAATTGAAAATGCAGTAAAAGAAATAAAGTGATCGGCATAAAGTCTGCTGCCTTCTCCTAGAAACTTCAAAATCGGTAAAAAGAGGTATAAATTAAAACGAAAATTAATAGTGCCTTATATGTAGAGCAAAGCGCTTAAACTAAAGTTAGTAACCTACAATTATTATTGGTACTAGAAATCATATTTGCAGTGTGGGTTACCAGTACCTTATATCGCTCGAAGCCGCTCAACCTCATATAAATTTACCGAGACGTGTACTTAAATAGAAGTATCAACTAATATACCTACATGGCAAGTTTCCATGGACTCGATTATAACAGCTTCATCCGAGCGGGCGAGAATCGATCACTCGGTTATTATTCGAGAATTCGAGATGGCTGGGAAAAGGTGAAAGGTAGCTGCATATTAAAGTATGTTTTATTCTTAATTAGAATATTATTCGAGTAGTTTACAATTGTGTGGGTATAGATAGCCTACCTAGTTCAGATTTGTAGGGAAATTCAAAATTAGTTAAATTTCTAGCCATTTTAGCCAGAACTAATTAGTAAAAAATTGTTGAGTTTTATTACATTGTTGGGGTAGACTTGTTCTGGAGTAGATACCGCGTATCGGCAAGCGTAAGGTGGGACGCCCTCAGGCACGGTGGAGCGATGATCTTCGCAGGGTGGCTGGTAGCAACTCGTTGAGAGTTGCCGAGAATCGAGTTGAGTGGTGAGCGATTGAAGCGGCCTATGCCCAGCAGTTAACTATTGTAGGCTGATAATGATGAGCCGATATCAGACGATTCACTTTCTGTTCATAATTGTCATTCACTGGTCGTCATCAAACAGACAGTTTTTTGACAATTTTAACTTTTTTATTTTTTACAAAAACGAACTGGCCACTCATAAACCAATTCATTATTATTCAAATAGAACGTTTTGCATAAATAAATACCGTTAAAAAATTCATTCATCAAAAAAAAACTCAACAAAACGGAATGGATAGTGAACATAGAAATGAATGAATGTGAAAAATACCACATTTTCGATGAAAATTGAGTACAATTGTGTTATTATAAGTGGTACATTGTGAGTGAAAATATGTATCGTTTGTTGGGGTATTAGAATAACTAAAATAAATGTTGATTTTGGTAGTTGGCGGGTCAAGGCTTTTAAAAGTGTCAAGGGCGATCAGCTTTGGAAGCAAAAACAGATAAAATATTCCAAACATTTTACAAAGTAACTGGCGATTATTGAACGAGAGAGAGGCAAGAGAAAGTGTACTGAGTATAATAATTCCCACAACGAAATCTCCGCTAAGATTGTCCGCTATGGACAAAATTCACTTAGAAGGACTATTATTACTTTATTAGGTACAAAAAGCCGTGTGGTATCCGGCAGAGTAGAATAGAACCAACCCATTACACTCACGGGTGTCGTATAAGGCGACTAATGTCTGAGGCAGAACACCTTGCGCCTCCGTACACCAGAGAATGGGCAGCCGCGTTTTCTGTTAGTCTGTCATCACTGCGATCTCCAATCGCGTGGAGATTACGGCAAATTCCTCCCATCATGGGAGAGGTTTATGTCCAGCAGTGGACGTTATGGGCTGTTGTTGTTGTTGTTAGGTACAAAATGAGAACTTTAATGTTAACTCATGTAGGTCTAATAGAATTTTCCTTTTCAATAATCCACACACGAAAAACTACTATACGCTAACGTATTGTAACTCATTCAAATACTCAACTCTTAGCTACAAATCGTAAATCTATTTCTAAATAAACCATAGAATTTAATACGGAATAGAATTTTATGTTAAATAAATTATGTAACAATTCAACCCTCCGCTGCACAATTCTTAGATTAAGGGTAACTATGTAACCCGGGGTCTGTTGTACCCCACTTTGTGAAACGTCAATCATCCGTGTTACAAGCATGACGTGGAGACGTCATACGTCTACCTGTAGCAAATGTATTTGATTGTATGACTTTTATGTGGAATGTTTAGGGTTGTACGTGAATCAAGACGTTAAATCGAATCACTTTTGAGAGAAATGGTAAATATAATTCATTTTATTAGTGGCTAAATAATATCAGCCGCTCGGGTCGATCTTCAGGTTAGTCGCGCTTGTCTTGGTTGGTCCCTGGATGGGTGAGCACCCATTACATAATGAGTTTCTTCCGTGCCTGGGAAAACATGTTAAGCCGTTGGTTAATTTTTAATTATAGATTTTTGACAGTCGTTAAGTAGTCAGTGGCCCGAAAGTTTGACAACCAAGTCTTACCAAGGGTTATCGTGTTAAATACTGGTATTCGGCTGCATCTGGTTAGACTGTTTAGGAAAAGGCTAGGCAGATAATGATGGTAATTATCGATAAAAAGAGGCTAAATAGCTACGTCTTTTCATATGACTTGAACCTACTATTTTAATAGAACATTTTTCTGTTTTGTACATTTTGCCATTTAAAGACACGTACACCACAAGTAATACATTACGATTAGTTGACTTTTACAACTCCAAACGGAGTGAAAAGAAATGAAAGTGGAAGGAAAACTTTAAGAGGCAATATATCATTATAACATTTATGAGGAAATGTAGTTTATATAATATTGGAGACGGTCTTGTCGCTGCCGTAGTATTCATCGCAGATAAATGGACCTTTCGAATGCCTGTTTTTAGAACACATGAACATCGGAATTATTTAACAACGTATTGCGCCGACCCCTAATAACATTGAACAAGGGCAGGAAGATGATGGTAAATAAATAAATAAATATCGCTGGACATTACACACAGCGCCATCCAGTGCCACACTAAGCAACGAGGCTTGTGTCGTGGACACCAGATAGTTGATATAGTACATAGATACTTTTTGTTTGTAATTACATACTTATTATATATATAAACATCCATTACTCGGAAACAAATGCCCATGCTCATCACACAAACATTTGCTCCGACCGGGTTTCAATCGGGACCCTAAGAACGTAAGGCAGCCTCACTACCGCTGCGCCATTCGGGTCGTCATATGGTGATGAACATCGGAGTTCCTTAGTCCGTCGAAAAGCCTTCATGTCCGGTTTTGGTCTCCATTATCTTGCGTATGACATTTGTGAAACCCGAAACGCATAGACTCGGGCTATTAATAGGCTATGAATATTTTCCAGAATTGGAATTGTTAATGTCAGACAGTCACCGATGCCCAAAGTAATCAAAAATTCAATGTATACCTTGGAGGCAGACTAAAGTCTTTATCTCACCTGACTAGCCTTTTCCCAACTATGTTGGGGTCGGCTTTCAGTCTAACCGGATGCGTCTAAACACCAGTATTCTACATGGAGCGACTGCCTATCTGACTACCACAAACCAGTAAGTACTGGGTAACATGATGCCCCTTGGTAAAAGAATGTCAAAAACGGAAAACAAAGGTAAATACCTCTCCTCATACAGTTCTCTGTATCCTTCTGGCATTAGCATTATTATAACATTATAGAAGACGAAGATTAGAAGGAGTTATTAGAAGAGTGAGCGTTGATCACCACACTTGCTCAAGGCAACTTTAAAGGTGGCTCAATACTTATAAAGGAAAGAAAAACTTGTCGTACAATAGGCATGACGACAGTATCAAAAAATTGCAAATCTATTTAGTCCGTCATTTAGAGTATTGGAAATTAAAAGACACGTGTTTTTTGTTTTTGTAAATCAATGAATATTGACAAAGATAAAACGCATCAAAACTCGGGCTCGTGACGTCAGAATTAGGTAAAAATTATACCTAGGCGTGACGTATTGAGAATTTTAAAAGCGTCATATCTTCGTCAATTTTGGTTTACGTAACAAAAGAAAAAACACGGGTCAAATATTTTTTGATAATCTAACTGACGGACTAATTAGTTTTTTTTGTCATCTCGCCTATTCTGCCGACACAATAATAATTATGTTAATTAAATAGGCATTAAAACACAAAATAAATACTCACAGTATTACGAATTAAATTCTGTTTGCATCCATCTTGGGAAAGTCATCAGTTTTCATTGTTAAATTTAAAATTTCTCGAAATTACTCTACGGTTGGATTACTATAAATTATGCAGAGGCCGCCAATCCATTGTGCAATGTCAATTATTAATTTTATTTCAGTAATTTTTAAACGGGCCTTTTAAATTAAGGGGTATTTTATTGTTACGGGCACTGGAGGGTTAAGTCATTAGTGGGAGAGAAACAAAATGAATTATAAATTGAACGGTTGATGGAAGTTTTTGATACGTGTTTCAATGTTTTGTTTGAGTGTTATATTAGGTGATTCATATTTTTTGAGGATGTTGTTACGTTATTCGTTATTCGAGGAGGTTGTGGCTAAATGATAACAGCCACACGGGTCGATCTTAAGGGTTAAGCCGCGCTTGCCAAGGTCGAACTGTGGATGGGTGACCATCAATACATACCGAATTTCCTGGGAAAGCACGCTAAGCTGTTGGTCCCGGCTGTCATTTGTAGACCTTTGACATTCGTTCCAGGTAGTCAGTGGCCCGAAAGTCTGACAACCAGTCTTAACAAGGGGTATCGTATTACTTAGTACTAACTGGGTTGTGTGGGTCAGATAGGCACAGCTCCATGTATAGCTCTATGGTCGCTCCATGTAAAAAGTGGTATTCAGCTGCATTCGGTAAGGCTGTAAGCCGACCCCAACATAGTTGGGAAAAGGCTCGGTAGATTATGTGGTTACGTCTTTCTTAGAATAGGTATAGTATTTACAATTGATTTTATGTGGTTACTCATCCGATTTAGAATAAAACTTTCACTGATTGAAAGTCACACTACTGACGAGTGCCATAGGATATAATTATATGTTTTATGTTAAAACAAGAAACTTTACGCGGGCAGAAATTAGTGGATTATTATAAACAGCGGACATAAAAGAGCATATAATAAAAGGGTGTCGTTCCTAAGGGTATTATTATTTATTGGATATTTAGCTGTCATTAGACAAAAGTTCAAGTTTGTGACATGTGTAAGTGTATCGATTACAACAAAAAGGACAATACCCAATATGACTATCATAAGCTCATTTCGAACGATAAAACTTTGGCATTCTAAAATAAATTAACATAACAACAATAACAAACTTTACAGACACTCAATAAAATTCAGAAACAAGTTACAATAATTTATCGGTTAACATTTATAAACATACATTTTAAAGCCACAGTAACTCTGATTTTATTTAGCATGTGTCCCGAACAGGGTCTGGCTAATATCCCAACGCAATTTTACGTTGTTTCCTCGGGGACAAGCCCTGTGATCGTGCGATCTACGTGAGGGCACGATATATAGCCGATGCCTTGTATATAGGTAGATATATGCACGTATGTATGTATGTAGATACCCAGATGTGACTTTCAGAGGTCAGATCAGATATCGATTAGATATCGGACTAGGCTAATAACGGACGAACAGTTTTTGAGGCGTAGTGCAGAGGCTGGTGTCGAAATAAATGTTGTCAAAGATTTGGAATTTCATCCCAAGGCTAACACTTGTATCTATAATTATTATTTATTTAAGTAATTACTTATGCAACTATTTTTAAGCAATAAACAAGAATAGGCGAGACGACAAAAAATACTAATTAGTAAACCAAAATTGACGAAGATATGACGCTTTTAAAATTCTCAATACGTCACGCCTAGGTATAATTTTTACCTAGTTCTGACGTCACGAGCCCCCACTCCCGAGTTTTGATGCGTTTTATCTTTGTCAATATTCATTGATTTACAAAAACATAAAATACGTGTCATTAATTTCCAATACTCTAACTGACGGACTAAATAGATTTACAATTTTTTGATACTGTCGTCATGCCTGTTTGAACAAACCGAGTACCGTCAAAGAAAGCAAAGATTCTAACTTTTGACGTTATGATGGAGTTTATGATTAAGTATATGATCAAGCCCTGTGACGTCGACAGGGGGAGTATTCCAGTTTACTGAAAATCATTGTGAAATAATGAACATGATGATTGCGAATTACGTGAATTCACAGGCTTATGTTCGAATCTTCTAGACATGCAGTTGTAATTATAAAATTATCATTAGTCCGTTGCTAACCTTCGCTAGGTTGCCGGTGCAAAGTTGTCATTTATCCATTAAGAACTTTACGTTTGTCGCAATAAAGTAAAAAATATAAAAATCGGTTCAAAGGCTAAAGAAGGCGGTTGGCACCGAATCCAATTATTTCCTGCGACAAGCGGAGCCTTAGAAAATTCATACTTTAAAACTGTACATTTCAAAAGTTAGTTCTCTTTACATATTGCTCTACCCACTACCTAGCAGAGCAATATGTATCGATTTCTGTCACTGGAACTTCGTAGCGACCCATTCTTCTCTGTCAGGGCTCACTTCTTTAGAACTCTTTACAACTCACTATATACATTCGTCTTGTTTGCAAGAATGGAGTACTGAGCGATATTCTGAATTTCGTTTTAAAATAAGATTTTCAATCTATATTTAATCTCATCATCATCATCAGCCTATTAATGTTCCCACTGCTGGGACACAGGTCTTCTCCCTATGAGAGGGAATGGGCTACAATCCACCACGCGGGCCCAGTGCGGATTGGTAGACATCACATGTCTTATATTTGTTTTGGTTCTAGGACATGCCGGTTTCCTCACGATGTTTTCCTTTACCGTTTTTGAGAGCAGTGGTGATCCACTGGGGTGGGTTCGAACCTACGACTTACTGTTCGTAAGTGGTGGCGACCACTGGGCCACCGCTGCTCTCCTATATTTAATCTAGGGATAATGTATTTCTTAGAGCAACCGATTTTATAAAGTCAGCATTTAGAATTTCAAAAAGTATTGAAATTGAATTAAACTATTAAAACTACTTTGATTGCTTTGTTTGGTCTAGTGGTCACAAACGTGATATTTCCAATGGAGCGTCTGACTATCTGACCTCCACAACTCAGTACGGGGTAATACGATACCCCTTGGTATGCTGAACTAGACTGATTTTCAGACTTTCGGGCCTTATACAACACATGTGAAAGTAATGCTGAAAACATTTGGCAGATAGATAGACCATTTTTGTTCATAGGATCCTTTTAGTAACCTTAATACTAGTGACACGGACAACGGCTGGTCCACAATGAATAAAAAAGATATTACATACAGGCACAAGCTGGCTAGCACCTGCGTAAAAAAATTAAACGGTGTTTTTTTCATTCTATTTTACGTGAGCTCACTGAGCTGTGGTTTTCCGGAACATGAAAAAAAGGGGCTTATATTAACAGTAGTGTTTGATGGAAAATCCTTTCATAGAATTTATTTTCAAATATCAACATGTGTGGGGACAAACAGTTTCTGTGAAACTCGGTCCATGTTAATACCTATAGGAAAAATTGTTAGCAGAAAATAATCATCAACAATTTCCGACTTAAGAGGTCTATCCAAATCTAACGGTAACTTTAAGAGTAAATTATTTTCCTTCAAGCTTGTTGACTCGCCTTTTTGTCAATGTTCCACATCTGACTGCGAATATAAACAATCAGCACATCACATTTTATGGGAGTGCAGTCTTTGGCAGAATGAACGCAATATTATGTCGGATAGTGTACAGGTTACATCCGGAGTTATTTACTATACAGACCTTGTGGAAACTAGAACAAATTTCCGTGCGTTCAAGCGTTTTTGCCATTCCTATTAATGGAATCAAATATAACAGCTCACAACTTAGGACCCATTAATGTTAATATTTATCCGTGGTGCTAGGCAACTGGGCCTATCCCAGTTGTAAACGTCCCTTTGTGCCTATTGGCCTTGTTTCGTTCTGTCTCCTGCTGATATGGAGGGAAGTGGAAATTACGGTTTTTTCCTACTCCTCCACTATACGTTTCTGATTAATTTCGTTGCGGGATCCAAGACAGTTAAATTTATTCTCTGGGACTTCGTCGAGTTTCATTGTCTCGGCGCTTTTCTGGTGGTCGCCAGTTGATTCTGGCTTTCAGGAGTTTCAGTGGTTTGGAAACAGTGTGGCGGGCTTAAGAGGTATATCACAATTTTTCTTGTATTTGAGTGTTTGAAGAGTCGAGAGAAAAATTGAGAAATTTATTTAGAACACTCCCGAGAGAAATAATCAAACTTTCTCGGTCTATTTTTTTTTAAATAGTGTGGCCGTATCTCAACAATAATCACACATCTAAACTGAAAGTTTCGATGTGTGATTACTCCGTACTGGCCGGAAATAATTAAAGTAAGCTGTTGCACGACACTTCGTCTACGTGGAAACTTTGACGTGTACCGATACCCCGATGTGTGGGAAAAAAAGATAGCCTATGTCCTTCCCCAGGATAGAAATTTGGCAAGGAAATAGATCATTCCTTGCCAAATTTCATTACGATCCAATCAGCCGTTTAGTTTTGAAAGGGTAACAAACAAACAGGGTTACTTTCGCATTTATGATATTAATTAAAAAAGTATGGATACAGAAAAACAAAACACTAACTACGATCCATTTTTAAAATGCTGTCTCTATTAAAAATCCAAACAAGAGTTTACAGTCAGAACCTCCTTTTTTTTTTTTTTTTTTTCAGATGGGAAATCATCAAATGACTTCTCCCACTCTGGGCGGAGCAGGAGGGAGTGTCAGACTTTTACTGACTAAAACCCATCCATGTTCCTTCATCGCCCTTTGTGTTCCGGGGTCACGGTATCTCTTTCGAACAGTCCCGCAACCCCGGCAGGCATCGGTCCTTGCGGACCCCTTCCTTTTGCTGACTCTCTTTGAGGCGCGCGTGGAACACGAACGCGCCGTCGACACGGCCTGTCGTCATGAGACGGACGGACGGTGAGCTAGCCCATAGCCCACCGTCCACAGGCCCGCGCCTACGGTGGCCGGGGGCCACGTGGTGGCCCCCGACGCCCGGGGCGTCTCCCGCGGCGGAGTCAGAACCTCCTTTGCATAGAACAATAAGGCTTTAACTTTTTAGTTAGCGGCAAGTTTCACAACTAGACTACGGAACCTTTGCAAAACTTCCCACGGAGGGAAAAGTAAATATTGTATAATGATTTCATTATGATGTTATTATACTCACTAGTTGCTGTGCTGAACTCTGCCTTTGAGAAGATTGTTTTGTTATAAGACAAATGTAATAAATCTGTTTGGTTTTTGAAATGTTGGCTTAAAAGAATTAGATTTATAAACAGACAATAGCAGATAAAAATGTTATTTCACGAACAATGAATGATATGATACACTTACAATATTCAAAAGTGATTTTCTCGTGACATAACGGGATTTACTTTGATATGAGTTCTGTTTCGTTATACTTAGTATGGCTTCCAAAGTATACTTTTGAAAATATCTTCTTAATTTTACTGCTTTTTTTTAAATAATGTGTATAAAAATAACATATAAAATGTGCTTTTCATTGCTATTATTGTATTGCTCGTGATAGTAAATGAAGCGCATCGAGGGCAGTCAACCCCTCAACTACTACAACACTACTACAACAGCCCATAACGTCCACTGCTGGACATAAGCCTCTCTCATGATGGGAGGAATTTGCCGCAATCTCCACGCTTGGCAGGCGGATTGGAGATCGCAGTGATGAAAGACTAACAGATAACGCTGCTGCCCATTCTCTGGTCTACGGAGGCGCAAGGTGTTCTGCCTCAGACATTAGTCGCCTTATACGACACCCGTAAGTGTAATGGGTTGGTTCTATTCTACTCTGCCGGATACCACACGGCTAACCTCTCAACTACCAACAGAGATTAAGATGATAACAATACAGGCACTAACTTGTTTAATTCTTAAGCAAGAACAAGCAAGAAGTTCTTCGCAACATTCGTACCGTAAAACAACTGTAACTCCTTACGAAGCGCGTACACAATTACCAGCACACCCTTTATCCTAACATCAAAGTATCAATTAACATCTTTACCACGTGACGTCACTTCGGAAAACAACTTCGAGTAATTCTCCACAAATGTATGCAAAGGAGCTAAATGCGGCTCCCGACAGATCTGAGTTATGACGTAATTATCGCGATTTAGTCGTCAATTACACCGCGACATGGCACCACAGTAAATCGGGAACTTAACTTATCACGATAATAATTCCGCAACTCTCATTTACAACGAGAATTGTCATTGTATTTTGTCGGTCGACAATTTTCGTTGTGACACAGAGTGGCGATTTGCAGTTAGATAATCTGGGTGGATTTGTTTAATGTTTGTTGGTTTAAAATTATGTGCGTTCACTCAAATTAAGAAATTGGCTCAATATCTTTGAACCACATTAAGCAGAATATAATATTAAGATGGCTTTCTAGTGATCTCATATTTTTCTTGCTCTAAATTCAAGTTATTTGGGGCATCGAAGCTTGTATACTTCTTTCATACATCTCTATTAGTTGTTATCTCATCTTCTTCACAACTTTCTAGCCATAATGATATGCTGAGAAGAATGCCGATGAGAATGAAGTGTCTGAAGTCCCTACCCTACTCCTAGCTACCTAGTAATCTCTTCAAAAATATGTTCGAAATAAAAGCTTACATAAGCTACGTTTACAAAGAATTAATAAGGGCAAAATTTTCAACGTCACCGTATTAGTGATACACCATAATAGGACACAGCGCAAAAAACTACCACCAACAAATCAGTACACCAATTACCACGCACAGCCCA
This sequence comes from Xestia sexstrigata, assembly GCA_941918905.2. Taxonomy (NCBI): domain Eukaryota; kingdom Metazoa; phylum Arthropoda; class Insecta; order Lepidoptera; family Noctuidae; genus Xestia; species Xestia sexstrigata. The sequence goes on along the minus strand of OW799217.2, from coordinate 5,874,904 downwards.
TATGAACCAATTAGCAGCATTAACCTACTGTATATCTCCGTCTGTGGCTCGTTATCGTCTGAACGTCGGCCTCAGCTTTTTAATGCTTATTTATTGAAAGCCTACTGTCTTGGGCCGGAGTTATATTCCGGAAGGATCATTGTGTCCTCGCCGGCCATGTTTTATGTTCTCTCGGCAGTTAATGTGAGCTACAATAGAAAAGGAATCACTGAGGTGGGGAAGAATGCAAGGTACCGGGTACCCGCTTTATGGCAGGGTTATTAGGACCAAAGTGTTTGTATGGTAATGGAGTTACTTGACAGTATTTTTATGGGTACGGTTTGGTGCTTCGTTTTAGGGTATTGAATGCATTGAGCTATTACGAGTACTACTACGTATAGAGAAGACAGAGCGGACAAAATCTGTGCTCAGTGCGGGGCGCGCGGGGGGCGGCTAACCCCGTATATATAATACTGTGGCGAGCAAGCGACTGAGTGAATTGCAGCCAGCTGACAGCATTTGAACGGAGCACAGATTTTGTTCGCGGTGTCTTCTCTATACGTAGTAGTAATAGCTCAATGATTGAATTTAGATAATAGAAGTTATGGTGAAAGATGACGTGGGAATTGAAATACTTGAACAGTCGTAATGTTTGAGAACCATTCTGACGGTCCGGTTAAACAGAAGCCTCATAGGTGGACCTACGAGACGCCATACCAAAAAAAAAAAAGAGTAACATTCAAATCGGAATGTTCCATATTCGAATTTCAGGGTTCTATTTTAACCATCTACAGGAAAGGTGATCAGATCAAGATGACAGTTTATACCGCGTGAAACTTTGTAAGATGGTTTGGTAAGCGCCCTGGAAAATCTAAAATAAACTTTACAATGTGACCGCCATTTTTCTGACTTTACTCCCATAAAATCTATTTATTTCTAAGTTCTAACAACTGGTTGTAAAGACCGATAAAACTATACCATAAGCTTTATTCTGCCATCCTTTCCAGAAGCCAGGATAGCGCCTAGTATATGAAGGATAGATAGGATAAAGCTGAACTTCCTAGGACGTTCGAGGTCGTAAACATTGGCCTGGATTTTCTTTCGTCTACAGCGGCTGAATTTGGTCAGTTTCGGCTAGATATAGTCATTCCTTTTAGTGCTTGCGATGTATTTGGGATAATAGAGGTGTCCTATTAGCGTTAGGAATGTTAAGTATGATGGTGTTTTTAGAACAGGAAAATGGTAGATTTAGAAGCGTTTTCTATTAAGGGCAATTTTATTATAATAATTGCATTTTAGTATTTCTTAGTATTTTTTTTTTGTGTGTTAATAAATTGATTTTCAATATTAGGGGCTTAATTTGTTAGCTTGGTTGCTAACCTTTTTGTGCATGCTGTGGTCTCCTATAAGTGAAGGAGTTTACCTACCAAATACCTTATGTTGTCCTATATCTAACAATGTTTTGTGTATTTCTTTTGTTGGAGACCCTAAAATAAATAAATGAAATCACATCCGAAAAATTAAGACACACATATGAAAAGTTTTGTTGATTGAAGTGCTTTACATCTTCACAAATGACGATACAAAAGTACTGTGAAACGTTACACGATTAGTTTAGCTTTTTACTACATCATGTGCTGATCTCGTATTGCTTCTACGAAAAGAAATGAAGCAATGTCCACCCAGGTAACAGGCCGTTTTTTTATAACCTTTCCATAAAAATCCACATACCCACAGTATGTCCGGCTTGCGGAAGAAATGTCCTGCCCAGTCCACAGCACTTTTATTTTTCAAAAATCTCTCAAAGTCAGAACCTAACATCTAAAACTTACCTTCAAAAACAGTCAACGTAGCTACAGCAGTGACGGCGTCCCCCACTCCGTTCTCTGCCACACACTCATACGTAGCGTCGTCACGCTGCGCACGCACAGGTTCGATGCGAAGCACCGCGCCATTGGCTGCCGGGCCGGCCGCCGCGTCCATTGGGGAAACTTGGTACCGGGATTGCATGCCTGTTAAAGAAGATGGTGGAATTAATAGGGTGTTCTTGAATACTTCAAAGATATTTAACACTAAGAGCGGACTGAAACAGCAAATTTTAACCTTGTTCAAGCGCAGGAAGTGTCATAATTGTTGAGGAATGACCCCTGGCAGCTCCCGAATTGACAGATCGCAATCAGATTTTTTTTTTGTAAAGTCCGCCTTAAAATTTTCCGGTACTAGATAAAATGGCTTCATTACAATGTGAAGGATGATAATTATGGCAAGAAAGGTGTTTGATGAGATGACGAGTAACACAGAAAGAAGTATGGAAGAAGAAGACATGCTCAAATCGGTAGAATGCTAAATGCGGTAGACCTAGCTAAATAAATCGCGTTATGAAATAAATTAGTAAGTTCTGTTCTGCATGATTCGGAACCACGTTAGACGTTCACTATTTGTTCAAGTACTTAAATACAATTAAACCTAAAAGTTCTTAAGACAGACATGTGTTACGGACAGTAAGGCAGACAGTAAACAAGACCAAAAATGGCCATTTAATTCAGAATAACCGAGACAATACCCCCTAGAGTATTTACTGTCCAAAAGAATATATCGAGCTTCAACAAAACAAATGTCTATTTTGTTTCAAAGCTCTCGGTCGGAGAGCAAATGTTGCTAAGACTATTAAGAGGGATAAGTAGGGCTTCAGGTATTAGATATGTGTTTTTAGTAGCTTTGATTTGTGAGTAGGTTATTTTTTTTTTGGTTTGTGATTACAAGTTGAAGCGGGTAGCATTTAAGTCTGTTTTATACAACAACTAGCGAAATGCTTGCTTCGTATGTATTTTACGACTTGGCGAGACACTGAATTAAAGTTTAATACGAAATCATTAAACACATTAACCTTTTTGAATAAATCCTCTGAATAATGGTAAAACTATTTCAAATTATTAAGTGGAGCTGTGCAAAGCAAAAAACAAAAACACTATAAATTTATTGTCAACCCACCCCGGGTTGACAATAAATTTATAATGTTTTTTTTTTTGTGAAGGATGCTTATATTGTGTACTAATAACATAACATTAAGGCAGTTACGTATAGTACTCTCTCAAACCATGTTAACTATGAATTTACATACTGCGTACCTATTTGCAAAGCTATTTTGCAAATCCCATCTGACTTCTATAGTTGAGGCATGAGCCACACAATATTCTCCCTAGTGGCAGCTTAAACTGGAAACCTATACTAAATGGGAGTAACAATAGTCTTGCCCAACAATAGTCTCTAACAGAACAATCACGTTGTTATTATTTCATAGAATTTTACAACACTATTTTAATTGTGCTTTTAAGTTAAAAGCTGTATCAAAATAAACTTTAATGACTGTTATTCAACAGCGGTATAATAAACACTGGGACTTTTAAAATATTCCTTTGCCCGACGAAAAGAAAACTCGGAAAAAAATTCACATTTACTTTCAATGAAAAACTTTGAAAACGTCTCGGATTAATGTCCCACTTCTTCTGTGCATCCTTGCACTTTGCATTTTCCGAGATTTCTGTACCAACAACAGCTTACATACTTTGCAGTCGTTGTGAATCGTAATCTTCAGGGAATAAAGTTTAAATTGCATCGCACCAGATGTCGAGAGTAAGCGGGAAAGTTGGCTGGACGTAGGGATGTTCGTTATAGCGCGGGACTGATTCGTTTTGGCCATTATTCGGCTAATTTGAGACATTTGGTTTGACCGTGTTCATGGAAGTTAGTTCCAATATTCCGTTTAGATTTTATGAGAATAGCTTCAGAATTGTTGATATTGACATTTTGGGATATGGAGCGAATTATTTTGGTGCTTCGCGGTCTTGTAGCTGTTCACTTTACACGTTGGTAGATACTGAATGCTTAACAACAGTGATATGTAGACGTATATGAACTAGTCTAGATACATTTTGATACCATTTCTAGCCAAATGTGCAGTTTTTTAATCACTCTCTATTTTACTGTTTTTTATTTTTTATTATTAAGATGAACCTATTACTACTATAGAGACTATATAAGAGAGAGAGAGACTATATACAAAAACAGGTACCTATTTTTGTTAGTATCATCTATCATCTGAATTCAATCACACCATATGACGCCCCTTAAAATAATTAACCTGTACACACCTTTAAAAATGCAAATCAACTTATTTTCTACGAACACATCCCTAGCTGTAGCGGGGCGGGACACGAGTCCGGGACGACAGAGCTAAATCGCCACCAGTGGTAAGCGCCAAGAAAATGTATTTCACAACAAGTGAGAATAATAGTTGTCGGGCGGACGTGCGATTTTTAACACATTTTTGTACGTCAGTTAATGCTGTCGGAATAGTGGGAAGTTATGAGAATTTGTGTAGTGAACTTGGTATTTTGTGGTTAAATAAGTCCAGGGGAAGATATTGTGCGTAGTATGATATGATGGGAATAAAATAAATGCAATAGTTATAATAGTTGGTTAATTCGATCGTAAAGGTTTAAAAACATTGAATACCGATTCCGAAATGGTAACGCTTGATACAACATAATTTAAGTACTTTCGCGGAAAAAAATACCAGCTTAACAGAATATTTAAAAATCCAAAAAAAAGAGATTTTTTTCCAATTCGCAGAATTGGAAATCAACAAATACCGGGAAACTGTCAACTGACGATACACACTAGTGTCGGAATCCTGAAGCAAACAAAATATGCATCAGAAAACACGTGAAACCGAATACAAGCAAACAATCAAGCCATTAAGCAGAAAGGAATCCCTTTCCCGGAATTATTTATGAGCAGAGAAATACCTGTGAAAGATGTATCATGCAATAATTTATTATAGTCAGAATATTTGTGACGTATGAATATAATAGTCATATTTGCGGGATCCCGGAAAAGTCCGGGATTTTAGTGCAGCACTAATTTGTAAAAGCGTTGATATATTGTTTTTAGCACGTTACATCGGTGATTAAAGACTGATTTATAGTTCCATGTTGTGTGTAGATGGATGTATTTTTTTGTAGTGGAAACTATTTACATTGGGACAATTTTAATAATGGTTCAATTTACTGTTAGGGGTTGGTATTCAATATTGTTGACGAGAATTTCGGTTTAAAAGTTTATGGACAAGATTTTTTTGGGATGTTACATTTGCGAGGAATTAAATTGACAAACAAAAACAGTGGCACCACTAAACAATATACAATTAAAGAGTTGTCTGACGACTGATACTGATATTGTTGGCCTGCATCATCCCACTGCTGGGCAAAGGCCTCTCTCTATGACTTCCAATTTTTTTGATGCAAGGGTAATGGGGACCAGTGGTCGCTGGTCTTTTCCAGATCTTCCCCCAATCTTCTACCCATAAAAGTATGGATAGATTAAACTAATCAAAAAACTGCCAAAGTGGGCCTTAGATGAAGAAAGAACTCGCATCACTATTTTACAGAATTACGTTGACTCCATTTACCTTTCGATGCGAGATAAAAAGCAATTTATTTTTATTATCCTGCAAAGAATCTTCTTTTAATATTAAGATAGCGAATACTACACTAAACGAGTAAAACGTGGCATTATTATATAAGAGAGGGAATAAAACCTCAACCGTAAAATAATAATATCCTTAACTACTAATAATATAATTAATAGATGTGAATGTTTGTATGTTTATTACTCAATCACGCAAATACGGCTGAACGATTTCGGTGACATTTGGCACACTTATTTTATAACCTAGATTAACACATAGGATTTTTATCGCGGTAGTGCGATCCTGAAGGACAATTACTCCACGCAGGCGAAGCCGCAGGCATAAAAACAAAGAAATAGGATAATTTGTATCCCATTAGTATGTTCCTGAGGGATAATTTCCAACTTAAATGCGGGCGAAGGCGTGTGCAATAGCTAGGTGCTGGATAAAATAAAACAGTTTGAAAGTTACTTAACGAAATTAAACGACCTAGCAAATACTTAGACCAAGTTAGGTATTGGAAGAAACATAATAATGTTTTCATATAGGATTTTATATACACACATCAACACGGTCTAGGGATATTTCATACTCAATTAAATAACTCGAAAAGTACTGGCCGCATTGGAATCTTTTATACACCGATTTGTTTGTAATTTATCTCAGACTAATTCCAAATTCAAATTTTTGAAAATTCTTTTGTTTCGGTGGCATAAAAATGTCTTGATGTATAGGAGAGGGAATTTTCATTTGTGCGAAATTTAGAAAACAATACGAATTACGTTTAGTTACAGTTTTTTTTCATTTTTAAACGAAAGATAAAGTTAAAATTGAGGTATTGTAGCCATGCAACGCCGACATTTGACGAGGGCGGAGATGTTTCAAGCTGTGGGAATGCTGGAAGCTGGATCTGTTCAGCGTAATGTTGCTGAGGCCATAGGGACCCATCAAAATGTAATTTCAAAATTGTGGACACGCTATCGTGCCACAGGTGAAGTAGCGGAGAGGCACCGGGGGCCAAGTCGCATCACTACCCCCAGACAAGACCGATTTTTGCAAATTACTGCGCGAGCACAACCAAATGCAACGGCGACTCAATTGGTCCAAAGGCTGCGAGTGGAACACCAAGTGCTTGTGAGTGACCAAACTGTAAGAAGGCGACTGCATGAAAGCAATCTACGCTCTCGTAGACCACTCCGGGTCCCACCTTTACGGAGAGGCAATCGTGGACGACGATTAGAATGGGTTCGGAACCACGTGGACTGGGGCCGTGACCAATGGTCCAATGTGCTGTTCACGGATGAATCCAGGTTCGGCTTCCATCCAGATTCACGAAGGACGCGTGTTTGGCGAGTTCCTGGACGATGAAGCCGTCTCCAGAACCCTCAGGAAGTTCACCCATACCAAGGAGGAACAATTATGGTTTGGGCAGGAATTCGTCTTGGAGGACGGACGGATCTCGTTTGGATGCGGGGCAATATGACGGCAGAACGATACGTCCAACAGGTGCTGGGGCCCGTAATCTTGCCCCACAGAACACAAATGGGGCAAGATTTCCTGCTCATGCACGACAATGCCCGGGCACACACGGCGAGAACGGTAGCAGCTTGGTTACATACACATAATGTTAGGGCCTTAGACTGGCCTGCTCAATCGCCAGATCTAAATCCCATTGAGCATGCGTGGGATATGCTGCAAAGAAGAGCTCTGAAGGAAGTTCCTGAAAATCTGGCTACAGAAGATCAACTTTTTGCGCACCTCAGAAGGACATGGGACAATATTCCGCAGCAAGACATTGACAACCTTGTTCTGAGCATGCCGAATCGTTGCCGATGTGTTATGAACATCATGGGCGCTTTCTCAGACTACTAACTTCAAGTTTATAAACACAAATTAAATGATTTTTCTATTTTTTTCAGTTTTAACTCACAAATTAAAAGTTCATTCATATACGGTTTCCGTCTATGCTTCATTTTTTTTCCATAAAATCCTGAAATTTTAATCTATACCTTAACCATTATTAAAAAATGGTAGAATATTAAATAACGTATCTTTTAAATATATACATGTCATATAAATAATTAACACATTGATAGTAATTCGCTTTTTTAAAAATATCCCTAGACCGTGTTGATGTGTGTATTATGATACGATGGATTTTATGATATTTTTCGTTTAGAATTTAAATTATTTTATATTGCTATTTTAAGTTAGTAGGTACTAAATTAGGTTGATCTTACAATTTTTTTATTTTTTTTTGGATCAATTTTTTATTTTTTACGGTTTCCTTTATCGATACTGAAGTCACACCTAAGCTATGGCACGCGACTACTTTAACACCCTGTATATGTTGAAATGTAACTATTTATGAGCTGACTGAGCTGAGCTGTTAATACCTAGTTAACATAAAAATATCTAGCAGTCGTAGATAATGAAAATGATAAACTAAGATCTAGAAAGGACTTTATTTTCAAGAGGGATATCTATTCAAGATTTTAAAATAGAATGCTTCGTATCGTATTACGGACAAAAGACTGACTGACGGACATAAGTAGATAATTCAAAACTTTTTCACGCTCAAACAGACCATACCCGTTTGTTATCTCGCCGTCAAAATGATAATAAATTCAACCATTTTTCCTCTCACATGTTCCGGATTCCTTTAAAAGCCACTACATCAATCCAGAAGCATACTCATACATTCTGAACTAAGCTATCAATCATGCAGATATCTCGTTTGGAGTCACCTGTCAGTTATGGCAACAAATGCTTTGATATACGCTACACCCCTAGTATCGATATACTATCATCAACTGCCGAGCCTTTTCCCAATTATTTTGGAGCCTTCGGTTTCAAATCTTACCGGATACCAGTATTTTACATGGAGCGACTGCCTATCTGACCACCGCAACCCAGTTAGTACTGGGTAATGTGATGTCCACTTGGTAAGAGAGGTTGTCAGACTTTCAGTTTACTGACTATCCTGTAACGACTGTCAAAGATCTGTATTTGACAGCCGGGACTTACTTTCCTAGCCACGGAGCAAGGATGGTGACCCATCCATGGACCTTGGCAAGCGCTGCTTAACCTGAGCGGTTGTATTTAGCCACGAGCTCTTCCCTACTATCGATATACCGCCGCACTAAAATATAAATCGATGTTTTATTCAGCCAATCAACCGACTCATAAGCACATACTTGACAAAACCGGAGTACTTGGAATTCTGAACAGCACTCACTGTTTGAGAGACAACATATAAAATGAAATGTAATAAAAATACTGCAGTAAAATCCGTGCGACCGCTTCAAAATACGATATACTTGTGTACAGGTGGGGGTAGAAATGTGCACAGGTAATAAATTAACCTTCTAGAAAAGAAAAACTTCTTACTTCTATTTTCTTTTCACGAGCAACCTAAAGAAAAACTGCTTATTTTTCCCTCTAACCCTTTCTACAATCTATTTATTTCTAGTTCAAACAACATCATAGTGCCTTGCATTTTGAAGTAAATAGTTTAATTGGGTGTCTCTTCTCAGACTAGTAAAATAGGAAAAATCTACGTACTTTATAAAAAATATTTTCCACGTTCGCACTCCTTAAAGAAGTATTATGCCATAAATAACTCTTTATGTCATTGAAATAAAAAGTTTTTTTTTTATTTTATGTGTGTGGGCCTCTTCAGACGAGTTTTTTTTTTGTAATCTGTGTGTTTTTATTTCTCTAAAATTAGAACTCTACCGTTAGAAACCCTTCTATTACAGTCTCGGCTGACACTTTAGCAACACGGCAAAAGGCTAGCTCAAAAAAAAAATCTCTAGTCACAGTGTTTGTCGATTTTCAAGTTCACGTGTACAACCTTAAAGACATTCTCGCCCAAATCTAGGGCTGGTAATAAAAAAACATAACAGTCGTAAAGCAATACACGTGGTCAGAATGAGATATCTTATATGGGATGTGATGCGGTAAGTAACTGAAAATCTGTTTTAACAGACTTGGTGCCTGATGAAATACGGAATGCGAGATTGGCTATCATTTTGGGAAAGGTAAAATACGAATTGATTTAAAAAGAGGAGACTGACAATTTTGAACTGTCATTTGCTGTTTTGAAATTTAGAAGAAAAGATTGTCAATTGTTTCGAACGCTCGAAGTTACTGGCCACATAATTCATAAATTATGCAATTCGACCTAGTGCGGCCTAGGCCAGGTAGATGCTACATTTTTCCTAGGACCAATTTAATTTCCTCACGCCATATTTTTGACAGAAAAAATGTTCCATACCCTATGTAAATTACATCGTCGGTTTTTCGTGTTTCCTTCACACAAAATTCCAGTCTGTTTTTAGCCCGGACTCAGTGCAGAGGCAACACGATAACTCTTCAAATAAACACGGTATCGGGTGAATTTTCCAACGGAGCTAAAGTTTTACACGTTAGCGCTGTGCTAAAGTGTAAAATGTGTCTTCTGAAGAGATGCTTGCTCGGGACTATCGTATTTTCAGGAACAGAAACGCAGCGAGCACGGCGAATGTGTTTTTGTGAAAAAAATTACGTGCTTTTGGACATTATTTCTCGTTTAGTAACAGTTTCATCACTAACGTTCTCAAAGATGTGTTCAAAACTTATTGCCTGACACAGATAAGTTTGTACCGTATTAGGAGCACTACCAGCATACCACTCTATTTAATATTTAGAATAAATTCAGTACAAAGCAGCTATGCGTATGAAACAAAGACGTATTACATTTATCTAATAAAGTTAAATTATGCCAAAACCAGTTGAATTAAAAAAAAATAGAAAAAAATGTCAAGATATCACCAGAACGCAAAAATCATAAGGCTGTATGGCTTAGTATCACAGCCCATCCCTATCTGCGGCAGGGACAGGCGTCATCCATCATGGCCGCCGACATGTCGACGCGACTCGTGATTGTCAATTTAGCGTGTGACGCGCGCCGTGACTTTGCTCCGTCGTCGGTTTTATTGCTCAGTTTGTTGGAAACGTTACGTTCAAATTGTTTGCCGCATGTAGACCCGAAAAATGGCGGCTAAACCATTTAGAGGTGGTTTTCTTTTGAAATTGTTTTCGGCTGGGCGAAATTGGTGGAATTGAAAAAGTGGTGCAGCGGAATTAATTATGGGAAGCCGACGTCTCGATCGACACTACAATGAATGTCACTAGTCGTATCAATTAATCGAACAACAAATGTTGTTTGTTTTATTCATTCATTATTTACGTTTAGATATTTTTATAAAACAGTGGTTAAAAGGCTGTACTTATTAACATGAAAACATATCGGGATCCGCTCTAATAAACTAAAAGCGATTATTTTTCACACGGTTGGCCGTTTTAACAGTGCGAAAAAAGCTTTTTGCTCGCGGCAACTATTCGACCTGGTACAGTTATCAGCGAATTTAGTACACTGCTGTCGGTAAAGTTAGAATTTTATGGAATGCAGATTCGATTTTTAAAGAGAAAATATTTTGAATGCCTTGAATGCCTTCTAAAGTTATTACTTACAGATTGAAAGCTGTCAAACTTTAGCGCAGTTAAACGTCGCCGTCGCCTGAAGAACTTTGTGGCTATACTTAAATAAGAATTTGCTATGCTCTGTCAAACGTTTTAATAATGTGCTCTGCACGATTGAATTTGATCTCTTTAGAAGTGCTTTTAAAAGAACAATACAAGAGAATAATAATTTATTTATTTATAATTCAATGAAATAACTTCGTAATTGAGCTTATCTTGTTTCGTTTTATATCCAGAAAATTCGTATGAAGTTTTTGACGTTCGGAATATCAAACGTTTTTTTTTTTTTAGATGTTGTGATAATAGTTTATTCTTTTATTTAAACTAGAAAAAAAACTTTTTCTACCAATGAATGATCTGTTAACCAAAATAAGGAAAAAAAACGTTAAGATAACAATCACGTCGCGGAACAGTAACTGCCACAGAGTATAAAAGGTCACGCGCGAAAGTGTCAAACTATCTAATAGACAATAACTCAAGGAAGCAGATAAACCAAATTTTGTTATTGCGTTTTGTATAGTTTTCCTGTTATTTTCACGGAAGGTTTGGCAATTTTTAAAAAAAGAGGTTTTTTTTTCGTGTGGTTTGATGGCTAAAATCACTAAAATAAGCCAATATTTCTCCATCAGGTTTAAGTAGCTTAAAATTATTATATTGGAAAGACAGCTAGGAGTTATAGTTTTATTATAATGGACTCTAATGATATTAATTGACTTTAAATACTTTAATCAATAATATAAACTGAATGTCTTTTGGTTCAAAAAATCAAAAGGAGGTTAGTACTAAACAGGCTCAATCCGAAAAGTAACCAAAAAAAAAACAATGAAATAAATACAACTCAGGAAAAAAAACAAAAGAAGCAAAGAAAAAAAAACAATTCCATGCTCAAAGGAATCCGCACAAACCCTGACAACGTTTGATGGATCGTACGCGTCGACAGTTGGACAAATCGTAAGTAAGTTTGATATCGTTGAATATGGAATGAGCCCGTGGGTGTAAACGCGCCCATTACTCTTTCATGGTCGCTAGCTTCCACCAATGATCTACGATTACATTTTTCATAGGAACCGATGAAACTATTTAGAGGGTCTGGCCATAGAGGGGGTCGGAAAGAAGCAGGGGGAGGGGTTCGCGTGCGTATCCAACAGCCTACGATACGTTTTTTCAGCTCATTGCCCGCAGCTTATAGACGTCATTACCGGGCAAGATATTTATGGGATAAAAACGTGGCTTTACATTTCAATCAAGGATAAAAATAGTGGAAGTAATGTTCTGTACTTTGGATTTGTGATCGGGATATTTCTTCGGCTTTGTTCGGTTTTGGGGAAGTTTGTGTATTGTTTACGCTTTCAATTTGAGCTTGCTTATGGTGATATTTTATTTGGAAATAGTTTTTGTTCGTTGTTTTATAAGTTTTGAACAATGGTTTTCTATTTCGACTTTCTCGCTTTATTGTTGCGTTATTTTGATTATTTCTGCCACGTATCAATTCTAATTTCTAGTTTCCACAAAATTAACTTACTACCGACACCAAGGTTAGTCGGTACTCTGTCGAAAAACTCTTGACCTAGTTATTGCTGTTGACGGTGAATAGGAAACATCCCTTGTATTCCTTACAAGGGATGTTTCCTATTCACTTACAGGGCTTAAGGAAATTGCCAATGGGATAGGATACCAATTTGCAATGTGACTGCTGAGCATAGGGGTTTTTCCATCATGAATTTCTCAGTAGCAGCCACGGAGTCTAGATTTGTGCCCGGTTGATGGCAATAGGCTCGCCCCCTATTATTTGGGACTGAAACATAACTGGTGCAATTTCGGTGTACTATTACTAACACATCTGCTTAACTCTTCGGGATTACAGGCGTGATGTTATATTGTTATGTACGAATACTTACTAGAAACTCGTTTGCCGTTCTTTCTCCACTGTATGTTCGGTATGGGGTCTCCTCTGGCGGCGCAGTAGAACGCTGCGATGCCGTTAGCTTTGACCTGCAGGTTGCGAGGTCGAATCGTGATCTCGGGCGGATCTGTGGAGGAGAAAGGGATTTTATGTAATAGTTGTATAGGTTGATTGTTGAGTGGTAAAAGAAAAAACGATTATTTGACACACAATGTTATATACAATTTCAACTTAAAATTGAATTTGGTTGCATGGAGCACAAACGCTGTTTATAACAAAAACAACATATAATAATTAAGTCAATAATTTAAATTAATAACATAATAACTAACGATTAAAATTACAAAAAAATAATTTGCTGTGTGGTGGTTGCAATAAAACTTAGTCCTACCTACCTTTATCTTTTTGTTCATTGATCATATAACCGTAAATTATATACTCATAGTTCTAGCAACAGAATATTTAGAGAGAACAAAATACCTGCTCCAGAGTACAATTTTGCCTATTCACCATGACATTACACAGAAAAATCCTGATTTCCCTAAGGGTTGGCCACGGTCGCCCCATGCAGAAGTAATAAGAATTGAAATAGTGAGACCATGTAGAAAATACTCAAATACAAGTAAAAACATCATCTAAGAAGGACGAGCTGACCACTGGTCTACATTTAGTCCTGGAGCGAAATAACTGGAAGTCAGACACATCGTTCCTGCGTCACATCGGCCCACACCCGTCGTGGAAGTATTTTTTATCTGTGCCGTCGTGGCGCAATTTAATCTATTTTTTTTATAATCTGTGTAAATGCACTCTGTGTGCGACTCTCTTACCGACGCCCTCGTTTGACACGACGTACATCAGAGATGCACGTCAAACGAGGTGAGATGCCCTTTTTCATAGCAGCAAGTACTTTTACTTCTTCTCTTCTTCACCTCTGGAGCTTGATATTCAACAGACATCCTTGCCCAGCGACACAGAATAACAGTAAAAGAAAATGTAAAGATCACATCATTCTAAAACTACGTTAAGGTGCACTCCAACTACTTAAATCCAATCTGCAAGTACGACGTTCTGGACGTAACCCACTCAAAACAGTTGCGACAAATAAATTTAATTTCTTGAGCGAAGAGTCGCTGAAAGTTGTCGGAAACTTTCAGCTCTCACGACACACGGAGACAATTCCACCGAATTGTTTTCCACAAAATTAAACAGGAACTGAGAGAACTGCGGTACGTTTTCATTATACGCGACGCGACGAGATTAATGGCATTATCTTGTCGAAAAATGCGAGTTCAGCTACGAAACAATTATGTACACGTAAAACAACTTCAGTGCCCTGTTCCTCAGTCCCCCGTTCAACGATCCAGAACAAAAATTCCTATCTAAAGGGACCATCTCGAAAAGAACATTGGACAAATGCCGCGGGAGCGTTTGATTCCTGAACTAGAAAATGAAATCCCGTTTACTTCCAGTTCCGCGTATCCCTCGGGCAATACGATCGATATCCACATTAATAAACGTATAGATGAACGTATTTTTTCGAGGATCGTCATATAGAAGTTAATATATTCATAGAATGGACACCACGGAGGGGCGCAGATTAGAGAAATCAAAAAAGGTAGATCGGATTTGTGAGTGATATCGGAGGATATAGGGGGATATGAAACAATTCATACTGAATCACGGAGTCGATTCCCAGGGCGAAGCTCGGGCGAATTTGTGGGCAATAACCAACTAACGTAACGCGACATAAGGTTTGATACACAGTCACAATTTCACAAACGTTGTATGCACTTATTATACGTGTTGGATACTGATTCATAAATATCCGTTTCAAGAGCTTTGATTACATTCAACGGATCGAGACAGTTTGATGTGGTTATTTCGAATTCTATTGAAAACGGTTAATTGGCTTGTCTGTATTTGACACCAAGTTGATTATATTCACTGCTTTGACATTAACGCTGCTGCAGTTGACATTAACGATTTCATTACAAATACTGCTATTTGCAATAAAATCGTGACGAATCGTGTGATGCACTAGGATTGCCAATTTTATTGTAGCATATATATATCTTCACTCCGCGAAAGAACTATTTATTCCTCTACCACCCAGTCTTAAAATATATCCCTCTTTATTTCTTAAAATAGTGGACAATCCTTTTCGTTCGTGGCGCAAATAAAAACGCCATCTAAATTCACGCGCACTGGACCGCTGACACACTTAACGGCCGCACATTCGATGTCCAATTACGAAAGATAATGAAAAAGATTTTTAGGGCTCATCACTATTCTGAGCATTAATAGGGTACTCTCTTTAATTTGCTACTCAATGCTACTTTAAGCTTACTGTTGCAGCCTTTTATTAGACGTTTTCTGCATTTTTTTTGTTAGATATTTGGTTAATAAGTTTTATAAGGTTCAATTCTTCGAAATGAAGAAAATGTTAGTTAGAAAGTTTTGAGCATGAATGAGAGCAAGACCAAAGAAACGATGGTTGGACTGTGTAAAAGATGATGTTGCTAGAATGTAGTGGTGTGACCGTCGGACTACCAAGTCTCGAGTTCGAACCCAAGACACGCGTGCGTATTGTATAATTATCACTTGCTTTGGTGAAGGAAAACATCGTAAGGAAACCAAACCAGCATGTCTGCGAGATAATGGTGCAAAAAGTGTGAAGTTACTTTAAAACTTTTTGTTCAGACAAAAAGCACTTTAAAATACTCAAAACACCTATAAATAAATGTTGTAACACTACAATTCTTCACAAAGCCTAACGCTCACTTTGCAAGCGTCACATTAACTGTAATCCAGGCACCGTCCACGCACATTCAAATATTTGCTTTAGAATCACGTCGCTAGGGCGTCGGGGAAAACTATGACGGATATGTTTATTCGTCGTCGGTAGAGGTGAATGATCACGTTTCATATGTGAGCAGGATTGAAACGAGCGGCAGTACGTGACGACGCACGCATTCAGAAACAACTCGGCCATTTTTTTAGTCGCGTGATTCGAGCCCTGCCCCTAACCGGATTAAATTACGGCGAGTCTAGACGCCACCGAACGGTGTTAAATTGCTAAATTGATATGCTGTGAGCACGGTTGCTAGGATTTGGAAGAAATTTACGATAAAATTATATTATCATCTACATAGCCTTTTCCCAATTATGTTGTGTAGCTTGGTCGACTCAGTCTAACCGGATGCAGCTGAGTACCAGAATTTTATCAACAGCTTAACGTGCTTTCTGAGGCACGGAGGAATCTCGGTATGTATTGGTTGGTCACCCATCCACGGACCAACTTAGGTAAGCACGGCTTAACCTAAAGATCGACCCGAACGGCTCTTATTATAGCCTCGAGCTCCTCGATAAAATTATATAAATCATTATAAACCGGACTAAGGTTGTGTGACTTAGGGCTGGCCACAACAGTAGCGATAAGTCTCCTCTTTGAGGAGTGGCTTGAGAGGTTCCACGGCGCCCTCATCTTCCGCCTGACGCAGGTTCTCACCGGACACCGTTTTTTTGCGAGGTTCCTGCACCGAATCGGGCAGGAGGAAACCTTCACCTAGGTCACCACTGTGAGGATCGATCGGAGGACACGGTGGAGCCCACGGTGGAGGTGTGCCCCGCGTGGGCGGAGCACCGCCGTATTGTATTGTAAATAATTATATTAGTCGAATATTGCCAATAATCTTGCAGCTTCTGTTCATGTAGTCAAAGCAAATTCCTTCGTGCTTAACAAGCTACTACTGGCGTAAGCCGTTTGACCCTTACAGTAGACTAAGGTAGGATCATCAAAATTTCACTTATTGGCGGATTAACTCTTAATGCAATCAACTACGGTAAAGTGGACGATGATGACTATGTATGAGAGTGACAAAGGAAAAAAAAAATTTAGTCTATTTTTTCGTTTCATAGTCGACTGAATTTTTAATTAAATCGATTCAAAGAAAAAACATTAAACCTAGTCAAAGTAACGCTCCACTAATCCGTTTCTCCATCATTATTAAAGCGTCTAATGCTCAAAAGAACCCCTTCATACACGCTCATCAATCATTGCACGTTCGACGGTTGATACCAATTACCGATTGACGTCATTAAGTTCGCGCAAACGTGAAACTCGAACAACAAAGAGAAATATTGCGATCAATTATTATCGAGTATTCATTATTCAGCCCAACGAAATCGTGTTGTTGCCATCTCGATTGCTTTATGATAGCACCTGCGATTCGAAAACGCCGAGTTGCCGAGTTGTCGCATCGATGCTCGTTTACGATGGTATGAAAAATCGATGAGGTGTTTTACAACACTATTTAGGATGTGGATTATGAATTTAAAGGTGTTAAAACGGTCGTTTGATTTTGGAATTCGATTTTTGAAAGTGATGTGGAAATTTGAAAATGCCAGTTATTTTGACTACTTAGGTTCTGTCAAACTGGTACTGATTAGTTGCAGATCGGCTATGGAATCAAACAGAAAGTTGGTCTGCCAGAGTCTGGGGTCCGGAGTCGCATTTCCAATTTGTCAGTATAAGTTCCGTACCAATTTGATCAATCCTTTATTTGGTGATTGGCAAGTATACTTTCAAACCATTCAATCGCTCCAAACGGTTAATAGAGCACTCAATATTTAAACACAAATAAATTGAACAATACAAATCCAATAACAAAAGCCATTTAAAACAAAAGCGTGTTACGAAATTTTTTATTTCAAATTATTACGTCGGTGTAATCAATTTATGACATCGGCGGATTTAATTTTATTGTACAGGGGCATTTCATTACGTTCCCCAATAGAGTTAATCGAAATGTGCATACGCCGCTCGGTCGCATATATCCGCATAGGCAATTTATGACAATAATCTGGACGTTTCCGAATATAACCGGTTTTGCGGGTCGAATAGAAGTGTATTGCGATTTAAACTGTATGAAATTTATTATATTGAACTGTACGGCGGAGTATTCATTTGCATAATTCTATTTGGACGCTGAAAATTGCTACTTTGTCTGGGAAATTTTGTATTTCAATACATTTGTAAAATTCTTGAAATTCTGCAATGTGTTCGGAAATCAATTATTAAGAACCCCACACAGCAGATCACATAAATAATAGGCAAAAAACACAATAACACCATAAACAAGAATATTTCGTCGATCCCAAAAATATTTCAAAACAACACGCTGTAGGGTAACCGCAACAGAAGAATCACACAACCTGAAACAGAAGAATCTCTTAGCACAGAACTTACGTGTCAAATATCGTATATAAATATTGCCAGTGTCGTTGACAGTTGGCATTTGTGGCGCCAGGATCGGGGGGAGCGGTGCTTCTTCTATTTCTTCAGTCACTAACACTTCTGGGGGCTCCGTCTCTTCTTCTTCGTCTGTTAAGAAGAATCGGTGTTGGATGCGCGAGCGGTTGTCGTATTTTTGCGGTTTTGTTTTTAATTTTATTGTTTAAAGGTTGTGGCATGTTTTTATATTTGTTATGGTTTCTGGACTAAAATAGTTGTTTGTAAAATTACAAAATTTATCTTAGAATCAAGTTCTTAAATTAGAAATGTAGGTGTATTCAAAGTCATAATAAAAATTCACTGTTAGTTAAAAATAGCGGTATCCTTTGCTATTCGTTGACAAACAAGCAGGCGGCCCACTTTGCAGTAGAAAGATGTTTGCCAATGCCTAGAGACGTATGCTTATTACCCTTCATTCATAAGGTCGATTTTTTTTCGAAGATCTTCAAACGAGCACTGGAATTATCTGTATTCCAACAAAACGCGTCGCAGAGCATCAAAAAAGCTCACTGTTGAATTTTTAAATCTGGGTTCTAAGTTCTTAAGCAGTGAATTGAAATTCCAGTGCAAATAATTATCACCCGTACGATTAAAGGCTTGCAGAAGGAACCATGGAGAATGACATAGTAATAGAACAATTAATATAACTTGAAGTGTCAGTTTCGGGATATTTCCGTGGTTATTCATTGTTTTAAGCTCCCGATATTTCGACGCTGTTGCAAGCGCCATGATCGCGGATGGTAAATAAATTGTTAGGTGCAGACAAATCTGTCTACCCTCTTTCTTAGTCCACCCGCTTGCTTAAGCGCTAAAATTAGATAAGCATGGAGATATCCCGTAAGTGACAGTACAAGTTTAGTTTTAAATCGTGTTTGCTGAAATATCAATTAGAATCACTGTTTCAAGAACAGTGATCCTAATTGATATTTCAGCAAACAGTTTATTATGACTGCGAATTTACAACTAAACAGTTTTCCCACATTGAGTTGATAGGCATATTCATTATCAGATAGTCCATAATTTAAATAGTTCCAAATAGTTGCTGTCATTTAATTATCATTGTCAGAGAAAACAAGCTTTTGTTAATTGTAATCGTCAAACTATTCGTGGAATAAAGGTAACCAATTACATAAATAATTGGCATCGCCTTAATGATTGTTTGCAGTCTGAATGTTGTTTGTTTATCTACTAATTAATGGTGAGTTTCAGAATTATAGAAACAGAATACTAATATTACGATTAATTGGGTATTATTAATTACAAACGAGAATTTTAAATTATTGTTAAATGAACTGACAGTATAACGGCTTATTGCGTTTGTACAAAACTGAAAAAAAAACAATGTAATTCCGACATTTTCTTTAACTATTAAATAGTATTGTAAGATAAGCGCAGTTGACGAGACTTTGCATGTGAGACGCACTCTATCTATCGAATAGGTGAAGTTCAAATGCTGAAAATTTCATTAAGGTTAAAAAAATAACTTTAAGATACAGTACAATTTTACAACTACAATTTTATTCTATCAGATAAAACATTTCATTTCATTTCAAGCAATCCTCATCAAGAGTTTGACATGTCAACTTAAAATACTAATTTCAGAAAACAGCTGATAGTTAGCAGAAGACCTCTAAACGTTAGAATATGAAAAAGGAACCTTACTTTCATAAAAAACCGACCACACGCGAGCAAATAACTACAAGTCTTACTTTTTATTAGTCTCTTACACATAAACACGTTTTACGTCCGCATGACCACGTATACAAACACTCCGTAAAGAAGTAAACTATTTTGTGTAACACGTAAATATGATCAATAAAATTTGACTTGAGCAAACATGGGCTGTGGTCAAGCATAACAATATTATACCTTATTTGGTTCACGATAAAACTACTTGGTACTTGAGTGGGCCAGTAATTCGGTAGCAGTGTTATTTTTTGTTTAGTGAGTGTGTTCCATATACTATGATTTTTATTTGGGGGTCAGTGAGAATGCATTACTTTCAACTGGTTTTTTATCATTCTACTAAGTAAGCTCACATTTAATTTCACACTCATTCACTCGTTATATCACGTTGATTTTGTTTAGGCTGGTACGAACCGTCTCAATTGTATCGAGTAGAGCAAAATTTTAATTCGTTTGAAGTTATTTTGTTTGGCTATTTTTCAGTTTCTATTGAGTTTGCGAGATCAAATTCATTGTTCATTGCACACACATTTCCAGGATGGGTCAGAACAGATGGGCCAGAATCGTCACACAGTGGATGCCTGAAGACGGTCGTCGTCACCGAGGCAGGCCCAAGAAACGCTGGCGTGTCGATTTGGACTCGTTCCTGACTGATTGGCCAGAGAAGGCAAAACACCGAGAGAATTGGGGGAGGCCTTCGCCCAGCAGTGAGACAGCTTAGGCTAACAAAAAAAAGGTCGTTTTGTATGGAGAAGACGCGGCAAAAAACTCCACAGTTACACAATTCAAGAACGCGTTGAGTTGAAGACTAAGCATTTACATTACAACATTTACACAGATACTTCACCTGAACACCTAAAACCCTGCCCAAGCATCCCAAAGACCAAAACAACAACAAAACCAACCTGGCAACGAAACAATAAATCACCCATTGTTATGATCGAGAGAAAAAATACTCGCATCGAGATCTCGATACTCCAGTACCGATGCAATAAATAAACATCGGAACAACATCGATTATTGAAAGATTTATATCTCAGCACACTGACGTATATAGTTCTGCCATTATTCATATCGAGTTTCATTGTATGAAGACACGATAAAATGGATAATGGGAGTACCCCTTTATGTTTCGATCTGCAGCGAATGGAAACGAGTTTCTTTTGAATTTTATAGTGAGCGGAGCAATGTGTGTAGGTAGAATACTCGCTGGAAATATTAACGACGCTTCTGTTGGTTTTAATCTTTGTGAATTGGTTTGTTATTTTTCGGATTGCGAAGATTGTACGGCGTGAATGTTTAATGAAGAATGTATGCTTTACTTTTAAATTAAGTGAGTAGTGAATTGTCGAATGAAATCTGCGGTATTGCGACCTTTTATTTTGGTCAGAGGATCTTGAGAATGGACTGGAATGCCTGAGGATCATAAGATTTTTTAATTTTTTATTTGATGTTTTAAGAATCATTTGCACAGAGAACATTATGACTATTACCATAAAAACCTGATCAATTGCTATAGGCAGGTCTATCTATACCCAGTTTATTTACGCACAAACGAAGCGATTTGTTTAAGTGCAAGAACTTAAAGATCTCTGAAATAAATTATTTCAAAGTTTCTCTATTTTAAAAATGAAATGCACATTAATGTCCCTGATCTTCAAATACAGTTACACTACGTTACTACGAACAGACAATCATCAAACAAAATGGCGAACAAAAACATCCAGAGCCAATATAGATCACCACACACAACACAACTTGAAGCAGCCAATCCAGGCAAATTGATTACTACAGTGCTTGCAGACAATAGCTAACCCGTACCTAGCTGTACCGAACTGTGCTGGGTATACTCTATAGTACTTGAATGTCCTGCAAACTGAGCAGTCAATGCGTTATTGTTATTTGTGGCTTCTGTACTAGAAGGTACTATAAGTGCAGGGGTCCCCAGTGTGGATTTAGGAAGAGTTAGCTAACCAGTTCCTCCTCCAGAATAAGGGGGTTATTGGTTTTGAACACAGATCACTGTTGTTTCTAAGATCTGTGGTTTTTAACTGGAATTGAAGTGTTTGATAATGTTATATACGTTTACTAAGTAACCAGAGGCACCATATGATTTGTTGTACAATGGTCAATTCAATAAGATATACGAAGTATGGTAGACCTCTAAAATTATAAGATGACATAATTTATGAGTACGTTAATTTGAAACGTTATTCCACTCTATTAAATACTTTTCCATCAGTTCACAAACACAAGAACAAATGCGACATACAAGTATTTGAAAAACCATGTGTCTATCAATGGCCACTAACTAGCCCTTTACTCTGTCTGAACTACTCTCTACTAACAACACAACTCAAATACACATCACTCACAATTCCGTCGTCCCAACAAATGCCCCTAATGAATGGCAGTCGACTCGCATAAAAAGGTTAAAAAAACACTACAAGAACAATGGAGGTAAAACAAAGCGACTTGCCCGGCAAAGGCGGGGTGAGAAAAATACAAGGAAATGTTAATAGACTAACTCAGTAGTGATTGCTGTTGCAGCGACTTAAGGGGCTCCCCCATGCACACTAGCGCCACTTTAGTAAAAAACAACAGAACTCGTTAAATACACAATTAATATAAAATCTGATTGACAAAATCGATGCTTTAGAGTTCTAGATTATTGACGCCTATTTAATTCATTAAAATATACTTCACTGTAGTTACAGTTAGAAAAATTGCTAAAAACGGCCGTTTTTTTCCATTTTGTATCTGTAACGACAGCAAGCTATGTTTCAATGAGTTAAGCAGACGTAAATAATTTAGAAGACCAAATGATTGATTTTTGTCAATCAGATTTAATATTAATTGTGTATTTAACGAGTTCTGATTTTTTTACTAAAGTGGCGCTAGTGTGCATGGGGGAGCCCCTTAAGGGTCTTGGGTCTGAACCACCATCTCTTATAGCAGTATAACTTAAAAGTTACTTTAGTGTCAGGGTGTAAAAATACCCTTAACGGAGCCGAAAGGCACTTGTTCTTCCCGTCATTGTGATCATTTTTTTTGTTCTGGACTTTACCTGGAAACCTTCTAGTTACAGATATATTGAAAGTCAAAGTTCCAACTTTTTTACACATTTATTTTGAAATACAAGTTTTATTTGTTATAACTTGACTTTAAACACCTCCATGATCAGGGGGTCATAGAGGTGTTAGAGTCAAGTTAGGGGAGGAGGGCCTCCCCCTCGTCTCCCCGTCCCTTTACCTGTCAGCACAATGTTTTGATTGCGTTACATTGAGCACTACAGAAAAACACCAATTTTTTGGCGCGGTGTTACTTTGTTTGACGTACAGAATACTTGGTGGAAGTCTTCGTGCAGGGCCCGTTTTGTATAGGACGTTTAGGTCCATCTCCCCGCACTGAAGTAACATTAAAATATTAACAGGTTCCTTAAGTTTCATGTGTGGATTAGATTAAATACTTCAAGCACTCTAATGAATAGGCAATTAATACCATGGGCATTTTCTATCAGTCAACCTTTGTGTGAAGCAGAGTCAAAGAGATTTGTGGTCTAATTGTTAGCGATGAAAGGTTTCCTATTCGGAAATGTAAGAGGATTAGAAGCCATAGAACATCAAATCTTTATAGAATCCAGTAGATTGATGATCTATGTCAAACGACCGACAGTCACCCGCTTATTGTGATTCGAACTTACAAAATTATTGTCAAAACCAGGAATTTAGAGGCCAGGTTTCTTATTTAGAAGAATATACGAAAGAAGACCATTAAAATCAACAGCAAATAGTTACTTAAAGGAAAACAATCTCGGTAATATAAGGTGTGGTAGCTAAAAGTCGTTAGCGTAAATAAATGGGATCGCAAAGGATTACGTGCGATTGAAATTGGCTTCGATTGCATAGAGATGTTCAAGAAAATAGTGGTGCAAAGTGGCTAGTTCGGTAAACAATTCAAACTGTGAATTTATTCGTAGAAATGTACTTACTGTCACAGTTTAGTGAGGAAGGTAAGGTTTTAAAGAGTATTTTGCGGAATGCTGCTCCAATAGCACAAGTCGTTGGAAATAGTAATCATTTGAGAAAGAAAACGAGAGAACCGCCTCCGAACGAGCATCAACTTCATACTTAAAGAGACAAAAAAGCTTTTGGAAATGTACGACCTCCTTAGAAGACGGTACTTCCGACAAGAGAGGCGAACTGTGATTGTGTGATTTGAGGAAGGACTATACCTAACAGCAAATCCTTCAGTGAAGACCGCGTATCAGCAAGTTAGATGTGGGTGTGTCCCAGATAGGTGGACCGACCACTTTATATAGTGGCTGCGTCAGACTGGTTGCAGAAGGTGAAGACAGGGTGTTGTGGTACTGCTTAAGAGAGGCCTATGTCCACCAGTGGACTACGATAGTCTGTCGATTGATATCTAACAATGGGTGTGGGATATCGAGGGCTTTGAATGAATGTCAATACAGAGTAGATAGGAAAACTTTTACCATGTGAATCATTGCATGTTAGAAAATAATGATAAAGAAACCTCTTCGCTGCGATGGGTCAGTAGTCAAAGGATCAGCCAACACAACCGCAGCAGTTCCTCTCAACATTTCAATTTGTCCCACCATTTTCGAACACAACCGAAAACTTCACCCTAACTAATCGTAGCGTATAAAGCCGTGATCACAACACCGGTACATCGTCAGAGGAACACGCGGGCGCGATATATCATGGAACGCGGGCGATACGCGAATAAATCGGTATTCTATCGCCCCGGGGAATTTATCGTGCATTCCGTTAATAGCTAGCATTAATATGAATCGCGCTCGCTCCCGCGAGGCTAATGTGCTACGCTTCGTTGCTTGTTTATGTAGACAAGGCTTTAGAAAATTTGGCGATTATAAAAAAATGTTTCGTGAAATTGTGAGTAATTGGGTGGGTGCTTTCCGGGGTAAGTCACTGCGATTGGCTTTGCAAGTTTTTATGTATTGTGCCTGGGTATTTTATTTTTTATTGTGTTTTGGTGGCGTACAGCTAACAATACACAAAATTACAGTGAGGCAAGCAACGAAAAGCCATTTACAAGCCTCCACAGTTAGCAATAAACTATTGTTGCACAAACTATTAACTGAGCATAATATTAATAATTTATCTAAGCATTACGTAATTTTAGAGATTTTGTATAGGTATTAATATGAAGGAAGAATTAAATGGTAATGCCGACCTATTTTGCTAAGTGCTAGCGAGGTCTCGGTCTTTCAGTCAATTGATATGAGCTCAATTTCCCAGGAAAACAAATATTCGTAACTGTTCTACTAAATGTTTACCGATGACCCAGAAAAGTACGTCAGAATCTGCTAGATTTCTTCATCTAGCGGATTGTTCTTGGGAGTGTTTTTTCTCCGAACTTGGCTTAACACACTGACGTGTGTCTAGATTTTTTACTGAAGACTAACTTTTTTTCAGAAGCTCAACATTTCAAAACTTTCAATACAAAATTACTGCACCTATTCATAAACAAAGAGCTACTGAACTAATACACATAACCAAATACTACGGGGTAGTTCACTACGACATAAGCAAAACTGCAGCGTCGACACGTCACTCACACAACGCAGTACCTACCATATTAAATTCCTCTTCCAGCCGAGCTATGTTTCAAATATTTTCGTATTGTTTTAGAACTTATTTGAGTTCTGTCTTGGGATATACGAGTTTATTGCTACATTGTTTTGTTACATTGTACAGCCTTGGCCAGGGGTATCTTGTTACTTATCTACTGGGTTGTGGAGATCAGATAGACAATCACTCCATGTAAGTAAAATACTAATATTTAACTGGCAGCTGATGCCACCATAGATGTTTGTTGTAGAAGTTTGTTGTATGAGTAGGTATCATACACCATTTGCTTATTGTTGGAACGTTCAACTGAGACCTGTGTCTTATGAGTGAGCACCTACATAAAGTTTAGAAGACAGAGTATTTAAATTGTTGTGACCTTGTTATAAGCCGCATTATGTTATGTCTTTTGGTGAAATAAAGGTGTGATGTTTTGGTTATATTATTTAAAGGTAATGACGACTTCAAAAAGCTGAAGTACCTAACATCAATTGACCGTTCGTGACCGTGAAGTAAAGATTTAATATATATGACTAGGTGAGTCCAAAAGACTATCGACATTCCGTAAGATGATCATAACTATGTACCATCCACTCAAATATCTTTCATCTGGAAGATAAATATTTATATACTCCATATCATGCAACATTTTATACCGCTATCCTTTACAAAGTCCGTCGGTCGATAAAAATCTCTATTTACATTGTGCCGAAGTATTTCCTATCTCACGATACCCTCAATGTTTCATACATAAGATGAGAGATTGGCCCATAAATCTGATCCATCGTAACAACTAATAGAGACTTCCTTAAGGCCCATTAAACACCAACTATGGTTTCCATTCGAGTTTCCCTTAATGGTAGGCGATGTATGTGTGAAACTTTTTTTATGTATTTTTAGTTCAGTGGGTTTGAAGCGGGAAATGTAGCGTTAGCGTTAGCGGCTTCTTGGAGGTTGTTCTTTATTTTAGATGACAGCACTTTATGGTTCACTTTAATAATCTATTTTTGTTACTAAATCATTTCTATCAGCGATAAACACAGATAGAAACACATGTATCTAGCCTTTTCCCGACTATCTTGGGGTGGGCCTTCCAGTTTATGAGACTGAATACCAGTATTTTACATTTACCGACTGCTTATCTGACCTCTGAAACCAATACTGAGTAATACGATACCTCATGGTTAGACTGGTTGTGACTTTCGGGCGTCTAACTACCCGTAACGGTTGTCAAAGACCTACAAATGACAGTCAGGAACAACGACTTAACGTCTCGGTCAATGGGTGGTCACCCATCCATAGACCAATACCAAGATCGGCCCGTGCGGCTATTATTATTAAGACACGAAAGATCAAAAACAAATTGAACTCAAAATCATGGCATTACCATCAGAAAAGAACTCCTCCGTGGATACTCTCCACAATATCTAAGTAACACATTCTAAACCACTTAAAAACCTTATGCAACTCTCCACAATATACATCCATCTACTCATACATAGATATACAAACTAACTACCGCACTAGATACGCTACATCTCCGTTAAAACGCGGTTCATTAGCGAGGTATGCTCGCAGAGTGCACTTCTAGTTTTATAGCGCATAAAACGTCATTGAGGTTGATGGAGTCGCAAGCGCAGAATCCTGGTCCCACTTTAATGCACTGTAAACACACAAGGTGATATTTAGAATTTAGATTACATTTTCTTGTGGTGTTTTTGTTGCATCGTTTGGGGGTGTTTGGGTGTATGCGCAGGGTATGTAGAACTAAAATCTGGTGCAAGATGTTTTGGAAGACGACGGTTCTGGAATTTGGTATAGTGTTGTACTTCACGATATTATGTGTGGTAAAGGTGTAGTGAGAATGTTTTGGATAGACATTTTTGGTCACGTTGATTTTGAGTGAGATTGGATTCATCTCTAATGCCTTTATCCCAATTCATGTGGGGTCGGCGCCGCATGTTTTCTTCTTCCATACTTCTCTATTACTCGTCATCTCACCAGACACTTCAATGTTTGCCATTTGAGTAAGTGATATTGGGTTACATAAAATAATCTTTTGATATTTCCTGAATGAAGAGCTATCGTATTTTTGTAGAACGCACGTATATATCTCTAAAAGTATAAGTAACAACTTAAAAGTAAATTTTAATTTGATAATGAATATGCCTTAATTACATAAACACTTACCCTACATAACAATTAATAACTTATTATAAACTTAAAACTAATACAAAGTATTATTAGATGAACTGACGAAAATATCGGCAAAAAGTAACAACACAACACATAGGTGCACTACCTAAAAGTCTCACTTTCTTGTAGTATTTTTTGACAACTGAGTTGAGACAATTTTGAACCTTATTACTAAAGGCCTAAGAGTGAAAAGTTCCCATCAGTGAACTCGGGAGTACGGAGTGTTCTTTTCAACTGACTTCCAAAAACAGGAGGTTCTCAATTCGACTGTTTTTTTTTTGTGTTTGTTACCTCAGAAGAACTTTCGACTGGGTGAACCGATTTTGATGATTCTTTTTATTTGAAAGCTGGTGCTTCCCGTGTGGTCCCATTTAAATTTTGTGAACATCTGATGTTGATCTTCGGAGATATACAATCGAACTCTTCAAAAATAGACGGCAAATCTGCCGTGATTGCTGCAATCGCTTAGATGTTTATTGTTTATACAACATCATGACGTAACATCACGCCTGTATGCTCTGAGGGGGTACGCAGATGTGTACAATACACCCAGATTTCGACAGTTAGGTAAGTTAAGTTGGCGCGTTATCCGCGTGTTGGCGTTACATCTCTTTGAGGCGCGCGCGGATCTTAAAGAGATGTCAGCAAAAAGAAGGGGTCCGCAAGGTCCGATGCCTGCCGGGGCTGCGGGACTGTTCGAAAGAGATACTGCGGCCCTGGAACACAACGGGCTAAGAAGGAACATGGATGGGTTTTAGTCAGTAAAAGTCTGACACTCCCTTCCGCTCCGCCCAGAGCGGGAGGAGTAATTTGACGATTTCCCAACCGAAAAAAAAAGGTATGTTAAGTTCCATATATTGGGGATAAGCCTATTACCATGACATGTATTTTTAACACTGTCAAATATTATTTGAGAACAACTAAAAATGGAAAAAATAAAAAACTTTTTTGCAAAAAATAAAACCGACATCAAACAAAAAAGTGAAAAATAACTTTACCTTCAGAAGTCGGTGATAAAAAGACTGAACAATCTAACAAAGGTCACCGACTTCTGAAGCTAAAGTTATATTTCACTTTTTTTTTAGAAGTCGGTTTTATTTTTTGCAAAAAAGTATTTTTTTAAACGAGTTTGAAATATATACTAGATGTCGAGACAACTTATATTGCTGGCATCGTCTTTTACGACAACATAACAGTCATGTGCCTGGAAATGTACCGCATGAAGCAACGGAATAAATGTACACTTTACATTTAATACCTACTGCCTAGGTATTAACTAGGAGACTGTGTCATGAGAAAATTAGGTACGTAAACATTATCTTTAAAAGTTAAATCGTGGGAAAGGAATAGGTATACTAGAAACAGCTATTATGGCATTTTGTATAATGACAACAAGTTGTGGGATTGTGTGAGGAATGATATGAAAGAGAAAGGAGTAAATGATGCCGTGACGTCAGACAGGGGAGAGTGGAAGAACGAAACGTGTTGCGCCGACCCCAAGTAGAATGGCAAGTACACAGTAGGCTGATCACAATCTTCGATCAACAATTTTATTGTTGATTGAAAATCACAATACTGCCAATTCGTTCTTTAATAAATTAATAATAATACTAATAAAGTAACCTACATTACTTGCCCAACCAAGTACAAAGAAAAGGGGTAGAGAGGCAAGTTGAAAAAAATCTTCGGTACTGCTACTGTGGTGATGAGTCCGTCAATTTGGAAGCGCTTATCACAAAATAGTGCTAAACGGATTTTATTTAACTTTACTATGTATTAGATGAAATATTTATTGAAGAAGGTGCCTATTTAATACACGCAATCGTTTTGTATTTTATAATAAGGAAAACTTCGTGAGAAAACCAGCATACCTGAATGATGTTTCTCAACGGCATGTAAAGCCAAATCAGAGTCCCATGGGTGGTATAAAAAAAACTGACACTTAGGCACTAACCACACTATAAAGTAAGAAAGTAAGTGTTTACTATTTTAGCTTATAGGCTAATCAACCGATACTTCCAATTATCTGAAGCAGGTAGGTTAATTCACTTGAGAAAACCACTCACTAATACTACTTACACATGATAAAAGGTAAACATATTCCAAAAATAAACCGCACACCTACGATTACCAATACGCGACGCAGATGTAATACAAAATTCTTAGCTCCGTAAAACGCGGGTATTTCGACAATAAACCCGCGAAGCGAAGTGAGTTATTCAAGTATTCTGGTGACACGGCAACTATAAGAACTTAGAGCTACTATAAAACCATAAAGTTACTTGTTGTGAGTCTAGTGACGTAAGCTCTTGGTGTTTTGACTCTTTATGTTGAGATTTACGGGGTTTTAGAGAGATAGCTTAATCTTTATAGGAGAGAGGTCTGTGTCCAGTGGGGACACTGCTGGGACAAAGATCTCTCTGTTAAAGGGAGTGGACCATAATCCGAAGACGGCAAGTCTGCTACGACAGCTATGGCGTAGCGCCTCGTGTTTACTGCTACGGCGTAGCTGATGTTGTAGTCATGTAGTGGCTGGTCTACGATTTGTTACGCGTATTTTTTTTAGAGAAATGGAGGCTTATTCATATTTGTTTTTATTTTACCGTAAAACTCGATATATAGTTGCCAAAATTGCTCCAGTTTTATTGTCTACTCACTACTGTATTGACTATCAGGGAAGAATCAAGGATAAAAATGTGTTGCGCCAACCCCAAATGATGATGAAAGTCTTAATATTTCTGTAGACGAATAACTGCATTGAAACATTGTATTTCAATCATTTTAATTTCCTCGAAAAATTGGCACACATCAAACTATATTCTAAATATTCCTAGTTCATCAAACTTGCGACCTGTATGTCCTCAGCCCTATTCCGCCATCCATGAATACTCGTATATGAGCAAAATAAAGCCGTGACAAGATTTTCTGCTTACCATAAACAATATTACTTCAAAATATTGTGTGCACAGCTTCAGTGTGTACCGTGCATTAGCGGAATTACCTTAGCATATATTTTTTTATTTTTTTCGCGTTATGACATGTAATTTTGTATGTAACATAAAAAGTATTAAAGTGAGAATGCGTTTTGATTCTGTATGAAGATATACATACATAGATAAACTCACGCCTTTTCCCCATGGGGCTAGGCAGAAACCACAGGACGCCAACTGCTATGATCCTTACATTCTCCTCTCGCCTCGTCAACGTTCATACATCTGCATGAATGTATGAAGATGATGCTGTGATGTTCGAAAAGATCCTACTAACTACTCACTAATTAAAGAGGATTTAAAGACATTCAAAAAGGTAGGAGTAATAATCTTCTTGTCGACATGACAATGGAAGTTGCGATCATTATACAAGTAATAAGATATTATCAACAATTTCAGATATTCTCGCCCATTGTACCGCTGTACTATATTACTACGGACTCGTGTAACTAAGGTTCAGTTCATACAAATACGCAACACGACTCTGCGGGCACTTAGCGATACAATATAGAATTTTGTTGTGGTGTGCACCATTTCAATGAGAACGCGAAAGCGAACTGGATAAGTCTCGAAGAACTGGACTCAATTAGGCCAATTCTACATTCCACACAAAAATTAAAGGGGGCTTCCCGACTACAATGGTACGGAATCCTTCATGCGCGAGTCCGACTCACACTTGGCCGGTTTTTTTTCTTTCTCCGGAACTAGAGTGTGGCCTCATTTGGCGCAGCCGTGAGACACACAATTTTTTTTTCTGTTTAGGTTTATATTTGTTATTGTGTAGATTTTCGTTTTTTATTTTATTCTTATGTTTTTAGTTGGTGCACTTACGGCATGTGCCAAATAAATATGTTTTTCTTCTTCTTCTTTCCTTCTGGGCCAAAAGTAGCGTAGCGTCGCATCGCGCGTCGGTGTGTCGTAATCCTAAAGCTCGGGACTAGGTTTGCATGAAGACTGCCTATATACGTAGTTACCTATGTACTGTTATTGTATGGCTCACTCGACGCCACAGCGTGGCTCGTGAAAATTGTGTAAATGTACTTATATAGACGGTAGAATACGGGCTGAAGTATTTTGTTGTCGGAATAGGCGAGGTAATAGAGCGCTGGTAACAATGGATGCTAGACTTTCCACATAATTATGTATAATGTTCTAGTTAGTGCTATTCACTCAAATCGTCGAAATAAAGGGAGGCCTTAAAGGACATACACTGAACTTATCAGCTGTGCTCCGCTCTACCTTCGTACGTGTGATATTATTACAAAAATATTAATTCCTTATTTGGCTTTGTTACCAATTTCAACGGTTTTCATTTTTTTTCACGGAATCCTAATTCTTTTTTCTGAAATAAAAGTAGCCTAAGTTACTTTTTATTACATCAGCTATCAACCAGTAAAAGTCGCGTCAAAATCGGTCCCGCCGTTTCGGAAATAAGTTTATTTTTTTATTAGATTAGTTTTTGTTTATTTTTTCCGGAATAAACAGACAGACAGACAGACCAACAGACAGAGTGATAAAAATATGTTATTTTGTTGTTGTAAGAACCTTTTATACTATATGCATTCAGTAAAAATCTGTTATTTTTAAATTACAAACAGACACTTTAATTTTATTCATTTGTATAGACGTACTTTAGAAAGATCAGGTGCGTAGTACACGCAACCGGTCTGTGTGTGTTTATGACCAGATGTATGAATGTGAACGAAGCAAAAGGAGTATGTAAAGATCGTGAAAAATGCCTTTTTTGTTATAATAGTTTCTGCCTACCCCAATAGGAAAAATGCGTGAGTATGGTCGTTGATTTGGAAATTACTAAGGCTTTGTCTTTATACATATTTTCTATTATGTTTTAGGTTTGTGCAAGAGATTAGGCATTTCCATTTTATTTCAACGATCTAGCTAATACAATAGGGATGTGAGTTTCTAGATAAGCCTACCATTAGTTAGATAAGATTAAACAAAGACCATTAAATATAACTACCCCGTAGTTCCAGGTTCCAGGTAGTAACACATAACGGTTTCGAATAAAATTAACTTTTATTTGTTTTTCAACGAAATAACACTCAAATTGAAAAATTTAAGTAGTTTTTTATACTCTACTGTTTAAATATGAAAGAGTTAATATGCAAAACATGCATTTCATAAACGAGTACTCATTATAGTACAAACATAAAGAAGAAATGCTTAAGTAAATACGCTTTAACTTTAGAAATCTGCATTTTAATTTTGTTATTATGAGCATTATTGATGTTGCTCAAAAACCCGCTAAGCTAAAGTGGAACTGGGCTGGCCTAAATCTGCCGTATGCCCGATGAGCTGAGGGCCAAAATAACCACGACGTGGAGCCCTGGCATAGCCAGGGCGACGCAGTAGACCTCGCACGGGGCGAGCTAGACAGAACCAACGACCAGTGATCCACATTAAATCGAAAGATTTAGAAGTCATATGGAGAGCCCTTTGCCCAACTGTGAGATGACACAGGCGTACAGTAACAGTATTACGAGTATGAGCATTAAAATTGAGGCGGAAGTCGCTCGTAAAATCTTTATACAGTTAGTTTAGTGTCTTATTAAAGCATGGCTTAATATGAGGATGACTCTGGTTTAGTGATTTTTATATGAAATACCTCGGGTAGGGGCAGGGGACAGAGGTACTGTTTACTTGAATAACTATTGCAGATGTCTTAAAGTAAATTGTGACATGACGACATGTTGGTCGCGGATCATGGCGCTTGCAACAGCATCAAAATATCGGGAGCTCAAAACAATTAACAATCACGGAAGATATCCCGTCACAATGTAAGTTTAGTTTTAAACCGTGAAAGCCTAAAACAGTGTTTGAATACCAAAATCAGCTTATGGAATTTGGCAAAGGCGTAAAACTAACCGATCGTGTACGCAACACCACACTGCGCTCCAAAACACAAACTACTGACGTTTTTCAAAAAGCCGTTAAGCTGAAGTGGGACTGGACTGGCCACGTCTTCCGCATGCCGAATGAGCTGTGGGCCAAAATAACCACTTTCTGGAGCCCTGACACCACCAGAAGGCGTCGCGGCAGACCTCGTAGAAGACGGCGGGACGAACTGGATAAAACCAACGACTAGTGGTCCACATTAGCCCTGGATAGATAAAACTGGAAGTCATGGGGAGAGGCCTTTGCCCAGCAGTGAGAGGAAGCAGGCTAACAGAATCAATATCAGTATTGTGTATTCGTTCGTTTTGTTTTTCATACTCAGAGCTCTTTGCTTTGTGAACCGAGGCTTAAACTTACTTTAGACGTAAAGGCATTTCGTTCAGAATATATATTTATTGTATCGGATCTGACCATAAAAAGCACGTGTGAATGTCTTGCTACGTTAGTCATACTTGTAAATGAATAAGAGTGAAAGACTTCATTAATGAGGTCCTGGGTTTGATTCCCAGGTTGGGCAAAGTTTTATTGGGTTTTTCTATCAGGAATTTCTCAGCACTAGTCAAGGAGTCTGTATTTGTGCCCGGTTGATGGCAATAGGCTCACCCCCTATTACAAGGGACTTAAACATAAATAGCGAAATGTGGGTGTACGGTCGAACAAGCTATTTGGTTTACAGTTTAACCAACAAATTACATTGTAAAATGTATACCAAATAGCTTGTTCGACCGTACTATTAGTTAACCCCTGGGGGATTACAGGCGTGATGTAATGTTATGTCACTTCATTAATATCAAAATCTTCCTACTTAAATCAAGGCGTCAAATAAAATTTCAGCCTCATCTCAAGTAACCTTCTGACTCACCGCCTCCAAGTAAATAAGTCCCAATTTCTATTTTTTCAGGCACACAAGGACGGCTGAAATTCACCAATTACAGGGGAGGTAAGGGGTGAACCCACTGTCTTCAAATATTGCTATGCATATTGCATGAGAGCCAATACCGTGTCAAAGTTTGGGGCTGCTGGAAAAATACGAGGTAGTTATCGGAGCCTTTTTATCCATCAATTTTAATGGATTGCCTATACATAAATTGTTCGGTTTATTATTATTTTTGTCTGACTTTGACCGTTGCGCCACATATTAGTTATTAATACATGTTTGTTCACCATCATCTTCATCATTTCAGCCGAAAGACGTCCACTGCTGGACATAGGCCTCCCCCAAGTGTCGCCACATTGACCGGTCCATGTCCGGTACATGTTTGTTACTAATAGATGATTGGATCAATTTAGATTCAATGTTGGCTTCAAATTGAATGCAGCCTGTTTAATCGCTTTTGTATGCTGTAAATATTGGATTTGCCAAATTATTTATGCATTCACGCTTCCTAATGCGTGAATACGTAAATTAATTAATATTAGTATCGAATTAAATTATTTTCAACATATTTTCACACTATCTTATTCATATTTCTTTTAAACAGTTTTTTATAATGTAAAAACGCTCAAACCTTTTTCTATGATACAAAGTCCTACCCCAAGATTTCATCACAACAAAAAATATTTTTCATTAAACTAAGTAACATATTTGGTCGTAAAATTCACTTCATATCACACACACACACAGGCACACGCTCATAAAGCATGGTGTTCTCACGTTACGCACATTTACATAATTATGTTATGTTGTGTTATGTTGGTAGCACGTTTATGTTGGTACATTACAGCCCACCTGATGCCGTGAGGTGTTTACTGTGGTGACGTCATAGGGCTGTCAAAATGAGATAGAAGTGTTTAAGTAGAGCTACTGTATGTCGATGGGGCAGAATGGTTGTGTTGTTTTTTGCGTATTATTGTTGTTGTAATTGTTGTTTTTTACATATTTTTTAGGTACACCTCTGCATAACTCTTCGGGAATTACAGGCGTGATGTTATGTTATGTTTTAACATTGATCAAAAAAAGTATGATTTTGTACGGTTTAGTACGGTTTTGGAAACTATAACATGCATTTTTTTTTTCTGATGGGAAATCATCAAATGACTCCTCCCGCTCTGGGCGGATCAGGAGGAAGTGTAAGACTTTTACTGACTAAAACCCATCCATGTTCCTTCATCGCCCTTTGTGTTCCGGGGCCACGGTATCTCTTTCGAACAGTCCTGCAGCCCTGGCAGGCATCGGCCCTTGCGGACCCCTTCCTATTGGTGACTCGCTTTGAGGCGCGCGTGGAACACGAACGCGCCGTCGACACGGCCTGTCGTCATGAGACGGACGGACGGCGAGCTAGGTCATAGCCCACCGTCCACAGGGCCGCGCCTACGGTGGCCGGGGGCCACCACGTAGCCCTCGACGCCCGGGGCGACGCCCGCGGCGGCCGGGACGTAAGGTTCTCTCCCTCTCACGTTCCGCCACCTCCATCCTCCCTCCAGGGCACACCTCCACCGTGTGCTCCACCGTGTCCTCCGGTATAACATGCATTCAATTAAGATATTTGACTCCAGAATCATCATTGGCTGCCCCCTACACCATAACTAATTCAATTTTAATTCGTCATCTTACACCACCAGCACAGAGACTTGCGGTAAAAGTCTCCATCTTAGCTCACAAAACCCATCGATCAACCTCGAGGAAACAATTCAATTGTTTTCTCCGCGGAAGTGACAACCCTCAGGTAAAATCTAATTATATCTCGGGAAAAATGTGGGAACCATAAATCATCTTTCATAATTCACTAGATGAAGATTCCTCAGATATTTTTTAAAAGAAACTAGCTGTTTCAAGCGACTTCGCACGTCGATGTAGGTAGGTCTCATGAGATAATTTAAACTTTTTTATTGACATTTGTCAATAAAAAAGTTTAAATTATCCCATGAGAAATTGTTTATTTAACACTTTATTGCACACCACGTAAAACAAAACGGAGAAATATTTTTAGATCTCAACTTACTACTATAAATCCTAATTCATAGCCATGGTCTACCTGCGTTTCATCCAAATCCGATCAGCCGTTTAGGGCGATTGATTGACAAACACAAATTCACAAACCCTACTAATTTTATGAATGTGAATGTCAGTATTCACATTCATAAAGTTAGTAGGAAGTAGGATGGGTGAGGATTAGGTACGTGCAGTTGTATGTTATTTTTTTCATGTTATTTTTTAATTTTGTTTGTCATTACCGTTTTGTAAGCTTAATGTGAAAATTATATTCGTCATAATTAATTGTTTTTATGCAAAAATTACGTAAATTAAGACTCGACTTAAGCCGTCCTGGAGTTTGTTTCATTTTACCTGTATGGCTCAAATTAATTGCAATAAAATTACGATGGTTACCCGGAATTGTACAATGGAAGGTCTTATCGCTTTCCGAGAACTTTTCATTATGTACATAATTAAATAAATTAAGAATTACTATACAAATAATATTTTGGCTTATTGAAATAGGGAAAACTTATAAGCATTTATTTCTTTTTTCTTTAATTTAAAACCACAGTTTAAGGCCATTCAATTAGTTAAAAACAAGTATTATACAAAACTCAAACTCAAAGCATTTATTTCAATTAGACCATTACGGCACTTTTGAACGTCAAAATTACAAATAAAAAACAAAGCTACAGTCCCAGTCACAAGGCATAATAACTTGAGAAAGTACTGTAGTTGCCCATTCCCTAGCGTAGATCTCTATGGAGAAGAACGGGCAAGAAACTTCATGGACACTCTTTTGAATCAAAATATTGTTACAAAATCATGGTTACATCATTAATTTTGAAATTATACATATTATATGTACATACGATGTAGAAAGACGTGCACATTAAGAGCGTCCAGAGTAAAAAAGACAACAATTTAACAATAAACGAATTAAAATGAACCCTGGCAGCTAAGAGATGACCAGTCCCAACTGACAGCGCCCGTTCACGAACATGACGGGTGTTTCGGCGAAATTCAACTCAACCATATTGAAGGGAACTAAATGACCCGACACACCCGCCACCATCAGCGAGACATTTGAGTGAGCATGACATTCTCTCAAAAGCTTACAAAGGATTAATACCTAGAACCTAAGTGCGATTTGACATTGGAAACCAAGTCATGTATCATCATCATCTTCTGCCTAGCCTTTTCCCAACTATGGTAAAGTTGGCTGCTAGTCTAACCGGATACAGCTGAATACCAGTATTCTATATGGAGCGACTGCCTATCTGACTTCCACAACCCAGTTAGTACTGGGTAATGCGATACCATGAGGCTGCATGGTTGTCAGTCTTTCAGGCCACTGACAACCTGTAACAACTGTCAAAGGTCTACATAACAGCCGGGACCAACGGTTTTACGTGCTTTCCAAGGCACGGAGGAAACTCGGTAGGTATATAATAGGTGGTCACCCATTCACGGATCAAGCTACGCAAGCGAAGCTTAACCTCAAAATCGACTGTTATTATTTATCCACGAGCTCTGCGTGAAAAAAGTTATGTATAAATGGTTTTTATTACTTCTTTGTTGAACCAATCATAGCTCAAAATAATTCAAATGATTGTGTCCCTAATTTACCTACTTACGTTGTCATAATGATTTAATTACAAGTTACGTCCACTAATTGTACTGTAATTGTTACCAAAAATAGTTGACCTGCTATTGGACATGTAATATGTTACTTAATTATAGACTGAACAAAGGAAAATGTTTTTTTTTTGTTTTGTAATTAAGATTTATTTTAAAAAATTAGTGTTTCGGGTTGTCTATTCTATTCTTATTAGTAACCAGATGCCGCTGAATACTTAAAAAAATCTTACTACTATTAAAAAATCTTACTACCATTATAAAATCGAAAGATTTGGGTACCCATTTCGCATGACAAATGGATGGATGGATGATTGTTACCCTTTCAAGCAAAAACTACTGAACGTTTTTAGAAGACATTTGGCCCATAGATAGTCGTAGACCTGTGCGTTTTTTTCCGGTAGTACGATCTTATGGGACAATTACCGCACTCAACACGGGCGAAGCCGCGAGTATTACTTAGTTAAGTATTTATAAAGTTTGCTTACGATTAAGAAACGTTTAAACGTCAAAACTATATGGTGAAGCAAACGTTAATTATAACTAACTTTAAGCTTCGTAGCGATGGGTTGAAAAGTTATATATAACTTGACAAGTTAAAAAATTTGACAACTTATATTTTGTTATGTATTTATCAAACCAAAGAATGGCCCCCACCTATGTTGTAAATAAATTGCCTCATAAAATTGGCACCTGAATTGGTGTTGGAAAATATGCAGCAATTCTCTTTACAACAACCCAAATATCTTAAAACGAGACGTATTTTCATATTCTAAGCTATTTTTGATCACGAAGCCCAAACAATCTTAACAAAGGTATTCAAAATATTTCAATAAACTTCACGTCCCAACATTACATTTTTTCTCCAGTACAGTCAGAAGCAAAAGTGCTGGACAAACTCTTATAAATATTCAACGGTTGGTGACCTCGTCTAATGAAATTAGCACAACAAAGCGAGACGAACGTCGCCGAACGGTTTGTTGTGCAAATATAAACATCGAATTTGATGATAACGAGTACACGACGGACAATAAACATTCTAATCTGTAGGTGGCAGCGGCTTAAATTAACTGGCGAGGTTATTGAAAGAGATTGTGGATTGTGTGGTTTGTGTACAGCTTTTTTCAGTGTATGTGTGGTAGGTAGGTAAATCCTACTTCCTACTTATTTAATAAATGCAAAAGTTTGCGAGGATGGATGTTTGTTACTCTTTCACGCTTAAACTACAGACCGGATTTGGATAAAATTTGGCACACAGATATACCGGATGACCTTTTTATCACATTCCAAAAAAAAATGTTATATTAGGTGAACGGAGTAGAAGCTTATGGCATACCTAGTTTTTTTTTCTTTTTTCCACAGCTTAGAAAAAAAAAGATCTTTCATCAAAAAACGCTACAAATCTTAAGTTATTTTGTATATTAGAACAAAGAAAGAAAAAAAAAAAAAATATCGAATTTCAAATCATACGCAATACGCGTATGATTTGAATTTCGAATTTTTATACTTTTTATTTCGCAAAAAAAAAAACTAAGTATGCTATTTGCTTCTACTCCGTTCGTTCACCTATTATACCCATTTTTTTTGGAAAGTGATAAAAAACGTCACCTGTATAACCAGTAAACACAGATAATTATTTAATACCTAGTAATTTAAAAAAATCAATAGATTCTGACATTTTATGTTAAAATTAAATGAGAATATTCCGTTTATTTTTCTGTGTGACGAATAATATATATTTTGTTTTTTATTTTTTTTTATTAGCCTTTTCTGTCCCACTGCTGGGCAAAGGCCTCCCCCATTTCCTTCCATCTCATGCATTTGTCATGACTTTAGTCTTTGACTGATTCATCGTCTGTCCAACCCCAAGGCTTGCAGTGCTCATTTTTTGGAGCATTTGTTGCAGTTGAGCTGCTTCAGACGCAAAAAGCTCAATATCGTCTGCAAAACGAAGGTTTGATAGCATTTCATCAACGACTGGAATGCCTTGCGTTGTCTCCTCGAGGGTGCTGGTGAATAGTTAAGGAGAAAGCGGGTCACCCTGTTTTACTCCTTTAGCAATTTTAAATGTTGAGCCTACAGAATCTAATTTAACGTTAGCCGTGCTATTATTGTAAATATTTTTTAACTGTTCTATGTAAGTTTCCTCTATACCTTGGATTCCTACAGCTGAGAATATGGCGCTGTGTTTTATACTATCAAAAGCCTTTGTGTAGTCCACGAAAGCCGGGTATAGAGGTTTATGGAATTCTGAATATTTTTCTAATAGCTGATTTAAAGTGTGAGCAGGTGGTCTGTAGTAGAAAAAACTTGGACGGAATGGAATGTTCCGGTCGTTGGTGCGAGTCTAATTTTGTCACGATTATTAATGTAAAACATCCTTACGTGAAATATGACAACGTCGCATTTTTTTTGCTTTAAATACCATTATGTCCCCAGCCGTTTGCGGGTAACTACAGGTTAAGAATGATTGGTTTGAATTAAAATAAATTACTCGTATTTATTAATGAAACTTAGATACATATTTTATCATTATGATTGATGATATCTCCGAAACTATGCATTTTTGGTCCACCTATTCTAGTTTTAGTATTAATTTTACCTACAGAATATAACCCTAGAGTTATGGGTTATAAAAAAAACAGGTTGGCTTTAATACATAAATGGTACTTGATAGTGGCGTGAACACAGTCAAAGTTAATCATAGGTTAGAACCACAATATCAAAAAACCGACCTATATTATTTCAACAAAAAAGAAACCCAAATTATATATATTTAATTCGAAATCATATTCCGTACGACTGTACAGAAAGGGCTGTCCCGTACGACAAAGACATTGAATACGCAAATTAGAAGGACAAACGATAGCAGATCTCGAGAAAGTTTACGTCAATTTATAAAATATGGCACCGAGCTCCAATTCAGAATACGTAACCGATTCTGTGTACCGATTGAATTCCAATCGGTTCTCAAGATAACCCCAGTAATAATAACAGAACGTCTTCAATCAGCGATAAAAATAAAGTATCGCAGTAAAAATGGAATCGGATTCGAATCACGCGCAGTTTTAATTCGAGTAAGTAAATTAAAATGCGGCCGGCCGCCGGGTTCGTTTGAATACAAATGGTTTAGGGGTGAGCACTTTCAATTCGGGCCGGGTCTCCCCTCTAACTCATTAGAATCGGTCTGAAGCTTCCGAGTTATTTATGGAGCGATTTTTTTATTTATCGTTGAGCCTAAAGGGGTGTCGTTTGATTCGATTATACTTCGCGAAAGGCCGAATGTCCGACTCGATATTAAATTGTCTTCGGCGAAATAAATCGTGGACCTTTTTATTGTGATAGAGACGTTTATTTTTCGTACGTTGGTATAGGATTTGCCATATTTAGTACTGTAATTGTAATGAATGGGTGGTGAATTTTTATTGTTAGATATAAAATTGAGAGCGGATTTGGGTTCGTTTGACTGTAACATTGTTGTTAAAAGGCAAAATAATACTCGCTTTTAATAAATACTTGCACTTCGCCCGTGACTCCGTCCGCAAAAATTGTAATAGCTCGGCGAATTTGCATGATATAAATACAATTTATAGCCTATGTACTTCCCGATAATTTAGCTTTTTATTGGAGAAAGAGTGCTTAAAATGGGGCCAGTAGTTTTGGATCTTATTGGGTACAAACAAAAACATATTTTCTTTATATTATTAGTAGGTATAGAAGCGTCCGTTTTATGTGCTGGTCTTTTTAAAAAGATGATTCTGATATTTTAGACATGATGATTGAGATGAGCTTGCGAGTTAGATTTTTAACATTAAAAAATACGATCGCATTACAGCTTTTCATTAAAAATAGGTATATAA
Source organism: Xestia sexstrigata (assembly GCA_941918905.2). Lineage (NCBI taxonomy): Eukaryota > Metazoa > Arthropoda > Insecta > Lepidoptera > Noctuidae > Xestia > Xestia sexstrigata. The sequence continues at coordinate 5,832,918 of OW799217.2, read as the reverse complement.
TACTCCTAAGTTTAATGATATGTCAATCGGTTTCAATCCAATTCAATTCTTTATTGCATATTTTACAAGATCTTTTAATAAAAATAAAGTTCACATGGACCCTGTCGGGTACAACAATTTATAATACTAGACAGATTGAAGGACAAGACAAGGAAGACAGTTGAAATTTTTACAGATGATGTATTTCTGTTGCCGCTATAACATAATTATTATAAAAATAAAAATTAATTAAAATTTAAAGGGGGCTCCCTCTACTAAGATGGTACGGAACCCTTCATGCGCGAGTCCGACTCGCACTTAGCTGGTTTTTCTGCTTTCTGAAACTAACATTTTCAGTGCTGCCGCCACCATAAATGTATAATTCATTCTGAACACGATAGCAAAAGTTACAAGCCTCTTATTGACAACGCATTAAATATTTACATAGATTTCAAAGATCGCTTCACATTCGGGGAAGCTACCTTTACATAAGCCTATTAACTTAATAAGCAATTTAGAGAGGAATATCAGGAGGTATGACTACAGAGGGATTTAAGCTGTGAGTACCGCAAGCAATTTGTAAATGAGTGGCTATTTTCACCTGACTTTCAAGAAATTTTCGCACAAGGGGGATATCTTTTCGTCATAGAGTTATGAGAATTATTAAAAAAGTAACTATGGAGTTTCTTGCTGGTTCTTCTCCGTAAGTAACGATCAACCCAAACCGTGATCCTTTTCTCATTTATAAGTGAAATTAAATATTTTGATTTTCAGAGATTAACGATATCGAAGCACATTGGACTAAAACACGGCGAAAAGTGGGTGTACTTTTGGGCCACCTCTGCCTCAGGCTTTGGCTGAGGTGCTAGCCAAAGCCTTCGGGGTTTATATTAAAAACAGGCCTGATATTATAGAATATCATCCGCTTTCTATACAAAACTTGGTTACCTATTTCCTAACCTAGATTCAATCAGAAACAAAATTATTAGAACATCAATCAGTATAAAAGTCGATAATCAAGCGAAATGCACAGTTAATTTACCGTTTGACAACAAAACCGCGGTTGAGCTCATTACCTTTTGTTGAGCGTGATGCCTACTGCGTGACGTCATTTGTAGTGACGTTTCATTATGGCAAAGCTTTAGTGTCATGGATGATTGAAAAATTATTGTAAGTAGGTACTAAGGCGAGGCGAAGGTATTCGTCAGGAACTAAAAACCACACCACATATACACTGATGTATGTACATCGCACTTGTAAAGTTTTTCAAAAATTCGTGTTCAATTGTAATATGTTGTTTAATTTTTTTTATCCTAACCGAGGATTAAATTATTCTATGTCTTAACCGGAGTCATGTTCTCCTTGTGTGTATACGTTGGGCCAAAAACGAGCCAAAAGACAACAGATAGACAGACTGACAGATAAAGTTACTTTTGCTGCATTCATATTGTTAGTATAAATATACTCTTTACGTTTATCGAATCGGGGGCGTCGACCACGGGTGCCTCGACCACTGGGGGCCTAAGCCACGGGCCCTTCGTTTCTACGTAGCTGGTTTGTCATTCTGATAAATACACACACTGGCAAATTGTTTTGGCAAAGTGTGTTTGTTTATTTTATAAAAGAAAACAACAAAATGTGGGGTTGTTAAAATGTATTTATAGAGAAATAATAAAAATGTTCGTACCTGAAAATTATTGAAGTGCTACTAAATAGGCCTCCCCCAAAGGGGGGGTTTTGCCATAATCGCCACGCTTGGCAGGCGGGTTGGCGATCGCAGTGAGTGCGGTTCTTACATAAGACACAGAGAGCGCTGCTGCCCATTCTCTGGTAAGTCCCTTAGTCGCCTTTTACGACACCCACGGGAAGATATGGGATGGTGCTATTCTTTATGTCCGACACCATACAGACAACCACATTTCCACATTACGGTAGAACACAATTTGATTGTATTCCCCTAATTTTGCCGGTGTGTGTATTACCAAAGAGATCAGTCCCTCTAACAAGCTAACACTCACAATATTCCATTGAAAGGGGCTAATATTTGTACAAAAGTACTGCAGCAAATTAACACTGACATCTGGACATCTGGCTAGACGTGGAAATGGTTTATGGAGCAAGGCTTTGACCGAGTGGTGGCCAAGGCTAGGCCAAAGAATCCAGGGCCGTCCTAAAGCTCGATGAGTCGACGGTGTCGTCATAATCGCGGGAAACACCTGGACAAGGGACGCACAGAACCGGGAAGTGTGGCAGAAGAACGGGGAGATCTATACCCAGCAGTAAGTGACTGATATGATGATGATGATTGCAGTAAAACTCCTTCATATTGGTATATTCAGGGTGCAAAAGACCTCATCACGAAGCCGTAAACCAAGCTACTTTTTTTTTTGGGGTGAAAAGTCATGTTTTGTGGTAGAACTCAATGTAACAACGCACTCAAAACATTGTGCTGATGGATGGATTGAATAGTACGGGGGTCGTGGAGGTGTTTAAAGTAAAAAAAATCTCTTACATTAAAAACTTGTATTTAAAAAAAAACTTGTCAAAAAGTTGAAACGTTGGAACTAGAAGGTTCCCAGGTATGGTGTAGAACAAAAAAATTATCGCAATGACGAGGAGAACAAGTGCCTTTCGGTAAGAGGTGTTTTACACCCTTTATATAAAATATTTGTTTGATAGACGTTAATAAGACCACAGATTCACTGAAGATTGACACAAATGTATCGATATTCATTGGATACAACTGATGTTGGTTGATTAAAATAATCCTTGCCCAAAATAATTGTTGTTTCCCAGAATAATTCCAATTGTCTATTAAATTGGTATATTAGATACAAAATAATCGAGTTGTTCAAAGCCAGATGTTTTTTTGGAGAGCTGGATAGTTCTGCGAAAAACAATCAGTTGGATGGTTATAATCTTTAACCTTCAGAAGTACTTACTTCTGCTTTTCGTGTTTACACGTGGATAGATAATTTGGTTTACAGGACAACACTATGACAATAATAATAATATTCAGTTCTGCTTAAAACAGCAGTTCATTAGTCTAAATAAATGTTAATATGTTAGTCTTAACAAATATTAATGGGTTTAAATGGAATTACTCAATAGCAGCTCGGAGTCAGGATTTGTGCTCAGCTGATGGCAATAGGCTCGCCCCTTATTACATAGGACTTAAACATAACTGGCTAATTGTCGGTGTACTATTAGGTACACCTCTGCTTGGCCTTCTGGGATCACAGGCGTGATGTTATTATATTAAGTTTGTAAGGATTGAGAATATCTTAATGTTGAATGAATATGACCTTGGATTTTTTAATTAGAAAATCCCTTGTAGCAGCCTATTGGGCTAATGGGCTACTGAACTGACCCCTATTACATCCTTCCCTTTTGGCAAATCACAGGTGAAGTGGAAATTATGTAATAACTATTCCGCTATATACGTTTCTGATTAATTTCGTTGCGGGATCCAAGACAGTTAAATTCTTACTCTGGGACTTCAGCGAGCTTCATTGTCTCGGCGCTTTTCTGGTGGTCGCCACTGTTGATTCTGTTGAGTTACCGTGGTTTGGGAATAGTATGGCGGGCTTGTCCAAAAAAAAAAGTGTTATTTTATGCAATATTGTTAGAAATTTCTAGTCCAATGACTCATACATGGTTTACGCCATTGATTAACTGTTATGTCTATTCCGTGGACAGTAAAATCTGTCGCTAATAAAAATAAAATAAAAAATAAAACATTTAATTCAGATAACATGATCCATACAGTGAAAAATTAAAATTAGTATTAAAAAATAATAATAATAATAGAATAGCCTTAATGCTAATAGAATAGCCTTGTTAGTAAGAAACGAACCTTCAAATAGTACAGTCAATATATCCACGCTACAGATTTGTGCATTCTATTCCCAAGGAATGGGCTATTGACGGTAGTAAGGGGTCTGCGAGCGTCACAATGTGTGCATTTTGAAAGCGTTCTAGCATCGATTTCAGTACGATGTTGGCTTCGCTACGTTCGGTACGGTAGTGCTTATTATATTCAACCGTATTTTCGATCAAGTTTGTATGTTTTTGTATGAAAATATGATAGTTTTGGCGTTGAAATACAGTTTACCAAACTCTTTGTATAGGTAACACAGTTTCACAAACGATCACGCCTGTAATCCCCAAAAGGGTGAGACAGAGGTGTGCCTATAGTACACCCATATTCTTTGTTTAGGTATTCATTTAAACAAAAATACTCATTTGGGTTGATAAAAATATATTTGAAAACATTAAATATGACATTTAAAAAAATATTTTCAACCCACATATCTATTCGTTTGTCATTTGTCTTTATAAATAACAACATTTCAATGGCCACTCACGGATACTTAATCCACATAATTAACAAACTATTGACCTACACCCACACAAAATTCCTTACAGCCATTTTAATTCCCAAAACCATTACGGCCTTTAAACAACAGTATCACGTGACATTGAGTCATTACTACCTTCCATAGTGTAGGTGAGAAAATACCCCCTAGTTTGTTTTATTCACAATAAATAACTCCAGTGTTGCTACTATTAATAATCGGGTCGAAGTATGAAATTGTTGGTTACCCCTGCAAAGCATTGGTTACGGATAGTGCTGCCAATTTCATGAAACACGAATTTGAAATACGGGAATCGATTTTCAAGCTGTTGATATTCAATTGTTTAGAATCGTTAATTCCTTTATACTACACCTGCTTGGAAAGTACCTTGATACTTTATCAAATTTACGGTAGAAAGTACGTCATTGCATATCGAACAAATATGCGGGGAGAAAACGCATCTGAGCGGGAGAGAAAAGTGTATGAAAATCCATTTCTTACGTGGTTTTTCTTTTTTAATTTTGGGTAAGACTATGCGCCGGTAACCTAAATATCAAAAGCCAAAATTTTTTTACAGTGAGTTTTTATCTCCAAGTTCGCAAAATGACACTGGCCACTAGCTGTGTGTTGGATGGTGTCGGGCTAGCAGTGCGACCCTGCGGCGGCAGGATAAACAATTTGAAAAAAGAACATGTGAAATTCCTCCTACATTGTTGCAAACGTCTCAAACAAACATAAATGGAAAAAGTGTTACATTAAGCTTCACTAACTGCAACAATTTCAATATAAATTTCAATTAGTAAAGATTTCGTTTTTTATTTTCCTCGTAGCTGTAGTATAAAGCACTATGTATCACTCGAGAGAAAGTGCGATTCTCGATCTCGGGTGTTTTAAAGCCCTCGCCTACGGCTCGGGCTTCAAACGACACCCTCGACGGTAATCGGTCACTTTCTCCTCTCGGTGAACAATGTACTATTTTTTATCTTTGTCTTATTTATAATGTGCCAGATGTTCTTCTCAAATGACCACAAAGGTTGCATCTGTACAGTAACTCCACATTCCACCAGTTGTGTTTAAGTCCTATGATATTAAGGATATAATATAATAATTTCCGGCATGCTGGTGAGAAATTAGTGAACTCAAGCTTAAGTCACGCTTACCAAGGTCGTGGATGGGTGACCAACCATTACATTGATAGTTTCCTCTGTGCCTCGGAAAGCACATTAAGCCGTTGGTCCCGGTGGCCATTTTTAGATCTTTGACAGTTGTTACAGGTAATCAGTGACCCGAAAGTCGCTCCATGGTAATTTAGCTGCATCCGGTTAGAGTGAAGCCGACCCCAACATTTTAGAAAAGCTAGGCAGGATGTTGCTTCTTATACTCTAAAATAAACAAAATCCTACTTGGCCATTGTTTTCATAGCTCAAGGTTGTCGCTCGAGGAAACAAGGTCACCCATAATGAAACAATATAACGCGCAATCAGGACAAAATATGTAAGGGCACATGCCCCTAGAAATAAATGCGCCAAGTAAATTATCTCAGGGCTTTTAATTCAGCTCGCTCTTAACAATGGTAGGACTGTATATCAAAGTGGTAACACTGATATTAAACTGACCTTGGTCTAGAAAAAGTGGTGTTCTGTGAATTGGATTAGTGGATGAAAATTACAGTGAGGTACGATTGGTATATGTATGTGGGTATGACTGTATGGACGAATCGCAAGTGACTAAAATAGTGATGAATATAAATGTTGATGGATGGAAAGGAAGACCAAGGAAAGGTGGATGGATTGTTGGAGATGAAGGAATAATAGCGTGACGGTTAACAGAGGAGAATGGAAAAAAAACCGTTGCGCCGACCCCAAGTAACATGACGGTACAATTATGTGGGTATTTCAGTGATGCTGTGGTAATGATAAAGTTAGTCCCAAAGCATTACCGTAGGCGTACATTATCCCATTACTGACCACGGGCCTCTTACGCTGACTTCCAGTTATTTCAATCCAGGGCTCATGTGAACCACTGGTCGTTGGTTTTGTCCAGCTCGACGCTCGTAAATAAAGAAATTCAATTTCTTTATTTATATTTTCAACACAATAAATATATATTTCATTTCATTTACACATCATGACATCCTTCATCATCATTCATTTATTTTTTCTTCTTTTCTTTTTTTAATCATTCATTCTTTAATTTTTTTTTTGTTTTATATTTATTTCTTTATTTTTATTTTCAATAAGTACCTGTCGCATCCCGGTGGATGTGACAGGTACTTATTTATGAGTTGAAACGTAGGACCCTGGTCAGGACATGTACTAAGTGACATACGAGGTAAACGAGAGAAATAGCTCCTTTAACTTGTACACAGTTTATTGTTACAGAGTCAGTTACTAACACTACTGTACTAACTAAATACTCTGAACTTAAAAGGAAACACAGAACAGTTCCTAGACCAGTATGTGTTGCGAAACGATCACTGTCGATCCATGGGACTGAGGTCCGTATCGGACACCTCTAGAGTTCACACAACGCCTAACAAAGGCGTTTGTGTTTCATTTTAAGTGCATACCTACTCATCAGGATACACAACGACATACCTTACAGGTTTGCAACTAAGAGGTAGCAAACCTATGCAATTTGATATTAATTTCAGCTTGATACCATCAATATCAAGAACGCGTGGAGCGTTCTGTCGTGCAGACGTACAACAAAGTGATCTTATATGGGTTCCGTTTTTGCCGACTGAGGTACGGAACTCTAAAGAAGTAGGTAGGTAAAGTATCAGCGCATCTCCTCGATGATGAGGTAAGATACGATTCACGCTTCAACGGATTTCTTTAGATCCTCGTTATATTCTTAGTACGCGAACAATTTTAAGGACATAAACTTTCTTATGGGTATAGAATATAATATCCGTTGCGCTGCAGTAAACAACAGGTTTATTTATGGAATGCATGTGTGGACTTTTTGTATCGATCTCTGGATGTCTGTGCTTAATCTTGTCCTTACATCGTTAACGCGTTTCTTGGTGTACACTAATGAATTTGGGATTAAAATTCAGCATTTTTTACAAATGTACAGTCGCCAGCTCATCAAGTTACCACAAAATGTCAAATTTCTCCAAATGATTTTAAACTATAAAATGTTGAAGGTTCAGTTCAAAATCGAATAAGAAAATTTGATAGTTTATAGTAACATGCGCTGGAGATTGTACGTGCTGTTTTATTTGACAGATATATTTTCAGACACAAACGGTACCGGAGATCGTAAGGTTTTGCAAAATCTTCTCTCATCGTGGCCAGATGGCCTAGAACTGGTAATTCATTTCAAAGCGTTCCGTATTTCTATAGCTCTTTTCAACTGCACTGGCAAGAGCATTTTGATGGCTAATTTCAGACGCATACATTTTTGTCCACCACTTTAAGTGTGCAGTTCAAAATGGTGCTGACTGTCACGAAAAATGAAATGAAATGTCAAAGTTGGTGCATTAATTTTAATTCTGTAATTGCAGTTTTCTGAAATGGACCTCGTAGAAGATGGCGGGACGAGCTGGACAAATCCAACGACCAGTGGTCCACATTAGCCTTGGGTCGAAACCATTGGATGTCATGGGGAGAGGCTTTTTCCCAGCAGTGGGATGACGCAGGCCAACAGTAGGTATCTGTACCAGTTTGTCCGCCTGCACATATAAGTTGGCTCAGTTGGTTGGTGGTCGGTTGGTTGGTTGGTTGATCTTTATTGCTGATAAAATATCATTTTGTCTAAGGCCATCAGAGAACCTAAAATACATACGAAATACGTGTACGTCGTATGTATTTTTCCATACAAAGCTTGGAAACTATTCAATATACTCTTCGCATGTATACATAGTGTAAGAAATTCTACATAGCCATCGTAAGAACGAAGTATTTCCTGAACATCAATCTTTCATGTCGAGCGGCCAGCAGCGTTGGAAAAATACTTATTATCGTTATTAGGCGGGGTACACACGAGATTGAGAAGGCGAGATATAGGTTGTTGTTTTTATGACGTTTACTATATTTATGTATTTCGCTTAGTAAAAAGCGGAAAGTCGAATGCATATTACCTCCTTTACTTTTCCTTATTTTTTCATAATGTGTATTTATATTTGTAGTTAGTGTAATTATATTTGTTTTATTTCTGATTGCCACTCACAGAGAGAAAAATGTTCTCCTTACGTCTAGAACCCTTGACAACTGTTTACTTTTAACATTGATTCTTATGTTGTTGGAGAAATAGTAACATATTTGTATGTAAAAAGTTATTAATAAATAATGGATTTCGTTTTTTTCACATTCCAAGCTAAAACAAAACTTATTACTAGGAAAGTACTAAAAGCATAATCCTTTAGGTGCTTAAACTTCTTATTACGCGCACGCACAGGAGAGTACGAATGCAAGGTAAAAATACGAATGGAAAATAAATTTTGACGTAGATGTCATTTATTTTATCCGTAGCGACCGTAGAGAGCAAGCAGCCTTCTCGATCAAATCACGTCGAGAATGCGCTGCGGGGCTTCTAGTCCGTTAGTTATTCAGTATATGGCAGTTACTTGGATCTAACGTATATACGTATTGTTATTTTTCTGAGTACTATGAGGTTTTCTCTAAAGCAGTATGTTATCGCTTAGCGAAATAAGAATTTTCTTCCACAAAATGATCAAAATTCTAAACGGTATCAAAACTTCAGCGATTTTAAAGAATTTGGAAAATCCGGATACATTTCCTACCACATTATTCACATACATTTGAATATATTGAAGTCAGACATCGTAGACGTAGCGCTACGCCGTAGATTTATGTGCTACGGCGTAGCAGCTCTACAGAAACATAGCGTCTACGCCAATTGCCGCATAGACTTATGAGGGTTAATTTTTTAAATCTCAACGCAGTTAAGAGGGAAAACGACTCATTTAAAACCTTTTTTATAGACCGTAGAAACAATTAGAGGAGCCAAGAAGCACTTGGTATTTCGAGAGTGAAAAACGGGATTCCACCGCGGCCATTTTGGGGCAAACGTAACGGTCGTGTTCGCGATAAAAGCAATTTAAATTAGGACATAAAACACGTCAAGGGATTGTCAACGAAGAATAGAGTGAACAGAGCCTGGGACAATTCATTTAAGACATTTTAAGTCGGCATTTTGGAATATAAAAGGGAAGTTAGGAAGAATTTTGGTATGAAAAGAATCGTTGGAATCACGATTTTTTCCTCTTTTCTGTCTCATAATTGTGGGAAGGGTAATTTAACTTGAATACATAAATTATGCGACAGCGTTGGTGTACTTTGAATGGAACTCTGTGGGCATAATGTCCTTTGACGAAACTAATAAGATATTGCCTTTGTGCTGGATACCTGTTATACGTTGTTTTAATGTAGCTAGGAAGCCTTTTTTTATTCTTCAGCTGTCAGATTACATTCCTTAAGAAATAAGGAGAACGTCTTTCTTAGATTTACATTAAGGTTTGTGAACCGCGACGACTTTGCCAAGATAAAAAGCGCATAAAAGTAATGAATAATAAGCTAATTCGTATCTGTCTTCCCTCTCATTGAGAGGAGGCCGTGTCCCAGCAGTGGGAATCTACCAAATCGTCATCTTCTTTCTGCCCTTATAATAATTTATTTGAGGTCAATTGGCATGTATTCTTCTTACATACTTTGCTTTTAGTGGTCATCTAAGGGTTTTTACAGACGAGCGGCACGTTGCCAACTAAGAATAAGAATAATAAGAATAATTAAAAAAAAAAAAAAAAAGTATTACAAATATGTACATTTAGGTGCAGTAGTGTTAGCGTGTGTGTGTGTGTGTGTGGGTGTGGTGTTGTATGTGTGTGTTGTGTAACTGCAGATAAACTGCAGCCGTTGACGACTGCCGTCGACGTTTGCAGTTGTGGCGTCGGCGGCTGCCACCGGCGCGTCGACGGCAGGCGACACACATTTACGCGGCATGCCACAACTGCAAGCGTCGACGGAAGTCGTCGACGCTTCGGCAGCTGCCGCCCGGCGTGTCGACGGCTGCAGTTTATCTGCCGTTGGCAACATGCCACTCGTCTGTAAGAACCCTAAGCAGTTCCTTTCTAGTCATATCATCTTGCGCATAGTTCACCCAACCAACTACCTTTTTTTTGGTCTTCCCCTGCTCTTATAGCCATTGACGTACATTCTAGTTTCTTTTAAAAGTAAAATAACATCACACCTGTAATCCCCGAAGGGTTAGGCAGAGGTGTACCTAATAGTACACCCAGATTACGCCAGTTATGTTTAAGTCCCAAGTCATAGAGGGCGAGCCTATAGCCTCCGTGGATGCTATTGAGAAATTCCTGATGGTAAAACCATTTTCATATAAGTCCATTTTAAAAGTTAGTCAAACTTCCACTTAATCGAGAAAAAGGTCCGTTTAACGTCTTCAATTTACCACTCAAACAGTGCTCACATTAAAATCCACAAAACCCAATCATCTAATTAAAAAGCAACTCTTAAAAAATCATAAAATTATCCCCCAACCCTGATGGATTCACCGACTGATTAAAACTTAGCGATTGATGAAGCTCGGAATTAATTACACGCTTTCAGAGTTTAGTGAAAAACTTTGCGAGTCAACGTTTAAAGTTAACGTTGATTTTACTCTAACTTACTGCTTTTATTTGGGAAAACGGAAGATCTGTTGACAGCCAGTGAGGGTAATTAAATGTTGTTTTAAATTAACTGATTAAGAATGCGGTATACCGTAAAACACTTGTACGTAAGGCTGTGAAAATTGGGGCTGCGGGACTATTCGAAAGAGATACCGTATTATAATTCGGCGCCATCTTGGATTTTCACTTAACATAATTGTCATTTTCAGCGACCCCAAAAACCACGAAAACGACACTCATGAAGAAAAAACTGAAAATTTTCGTCCACGCCATCTTGGATTTTTATTTTGACCTCATTTTCATTATCAGCGACCTCAAAAACCTCGAAAACGACACCCATGAAGAAAAAACTGAAAATTTTCGTCGGCGCCATCTTGGATTTTTATTTTGACCTCATTTTCATTATCAGCGACCCCAAAAACGACAAAAACGATACCCATTAAGAATGGTACACAATTAAATGGTACTAACCATAGTTATACTAAATGCCTAGTTGGTAGGGTAGGCTTTGCCTAATAAGCCTCTTAACAGCGCACATGCTTGTTCGACCGTACTACCGACCTTACTACTAACCGTTTGTACTACTAAACTTTCGTACTACTAACCTTTTCCCATGTTGGTATCGGCTTCCAGTCCAACCGGATTCAAATAAATACCAGTACTTTACATGGAGCGACTATGCCTAAATGCCCTAAGTGGTAAGGTTGAAAAGTGATCGATAGTGAACTTGGTGGTTTTATTTGAATGACTGATTGGCCAGCCTCATTTGAGTTGCCAATAACAACCTCGTATATTACATTGACCTATAGACTTAGTACTAGAACCAAGATTCTGTTCAATGGACACTCAGGATTCACTTGCTAATTTTGTATTTTTGTCCTGGAAACATTTTTTTAATGACTTTGTAACCAATCTTTATAATGACTACCTTCCTAGACTTAGTCCTTTTACCACATCATTACGAAGATACGAAACTTAATAAATATCCCAAGACGGAGCCCACACAGCAAATAATAACGTCCCACTAAGATTGACTTTCACAGGAACCCGCACAAACTAACCACCCTGTACATTATGTAAGCAAATTTATTCGCCACTCTCAGCGGCCGTGTGTCTGCCACCTGAATAAATGTTAATGAGCGACAGCCCATAGTGAATAAACGTTTGATAGAGAATTTGCTATTCCACTCGCAATTTGACCGCTTTACAAGATGGTCCAGACAACCCAATACCAACAACATCATCATTTGTCTAGCCTTTTCGCATAGAAGATCTCTAACCTTTTTCCAACTATTTTGAGATCGGCTTCCAGTCTAACCGGATGCCGCTGAATTTCAGTATTATACATGGACCAGCTCTATATCTGACCTTCATAACCCAGTGTTTGAGCAACACGATACCCCTTGGTAAGACTGTTTGTCAAAATTCAAAAAATAACGCGGCTAAACGTGCGTTCTAAGTCACGGAAGGGTTTTTAATGAATGGTCAGTGGGTCAACCATTCACCTTGCAGATCAAACCGTGCAGGTGTTATTTTCGTTATTTTCTTCGTATTTATTATACTTCATGTATATGTATTGTTTATTCGTCTACAATTTATTTTTATTTATTTATCTTACCCGTAACTGACCGTGGCATCACTTTCACTTTGGGCCCTATCAGAATACCAGCGCTGTGACGTTTTTTTAATGTTACAGCACCATGCTGAGATAGGGGTCTTTTGGCCTCTTACAGGACCAATTTCGTTTTATTTTTATTTTTAATTTCCTTTTTTTTTCAATGTTTAATTTGTATTAGATAATTTCACCATTTTATTTATGTGTTTTGTCCTGTGCGGGCTAATAAATGCTTTTTCATCTTTCTTTCAGGTGTTACCTACTACTATTTACTCAAGTCCAGTAAACTCTAACCCGTATCTATCAACAAGTCAAATAAACTCGCAACAAGTAATAACTTAAGACACTATTTTTATTCTGTAGTTTAGTAATTGCTTGAAGCTAGAACTATCAAGTTAGAATTCTTAGCTTTGCTTTCTTTGACGGTTCTTACTTCGTTCATATTCTTGTCTATTGTAATAAAAATGGTTGCATAAGTAATTATTTAAACTCAAGTTACTACTTTAACTTGGCTATACAATCTGGGTGTAAGTATCAAAGTTTACCTTCTTTACTACCCCTATATCATGTTCTGACCTTAAACGAAATTAAACCAAAGAACTTGAGGGTTGTTTTAAAGAAAACTGTTGATCGTAATACGAAACGAGTTCGAAATTGAAAAAACAAGAGTTTTCGTTACTTTTTGGTGCGTCTTGTTTTTGTTTGCTTTCGAAACTTGATAGCGGTATTTTGGTAAAGAAAGAAATTGGGTTTTTTTTCGTGTTTTACGTAAACATGTGCCATTGTTGTTATAGGTATGACTTTTTAACAGTTTCCTTTTATTTTGAAATGAGCATGATGTCTAATGTAGGGCTCGATTTTCTAATCGGGAAAAAGATCCTTAGATACTGTACGTTTCAGACCCGATTTATCAGTAATCACAAGATCGTTGGCGATAAACCATTGCTGGAGACGATTTTTAAATGACACCCAATCCTGAGATAGATGGTCAAAAATATTAAGAATACCGAAAAAATTGGCCGCCATTTTGCACGCGTTGTATTGTTTTTTCTTCGTCGCCACTGATACGTACGTGCGAATGAAACAACGAATTGCTTAACACTGACAGTTTATTATAAAGAAGTGACATGTGCGTGAGATTGCAACCTTCACAGACAAGACCTGCATACACATATATATAACAGTTTTTCCATTAGAAATTCGTCAGGAGACGTCCGAAGTCCAGGATTTTTGCTGATGACAATATGCTCACCCCTCATTATGGTATGGTACTTGAGCAAACCTGGTCAAATATTGCATACTATCGCCGCGATTCTCTCGCTCGTAGAGACGGCCCCGTACCCCTTTCGACATGCAGTTGTGCAGTCTGCTTTCATTATATTATTGCCAGACGATTGAATTAATGGCCAGTTGTTTGGCAAAGACACGTAATTTAAAACATAAGATAGTCCAAAGAGCACCTTTTCTTCAAAAGTCCACCCAATTCATCGCATCGAAGTAAACGTATTCAATATAAAAAATCTTTAAATCGCAAAAGCACTTGCACAGATACCATATTCGAAGAAGTATCGAACAAGAAGGAACCAAGCTTTTATATACATTAAAACTTCCCGGAGAAACTCCTTGGAGGCTCTTTTATACCGAGAATAAAGAAAAAAATCTTGAATAAAGTAGGCACGCGAACTAACCGATAACAGGGCCTCAAAATGTAATACCGAGGAATTTGGTGAAGAGAATTCCGCAGTACATTGAGTGTTTTCCATCGTATTGGACGATTCAGATCGATGTGGAGCGGCAATGTATGGGGTGTAACGCGATAACTTTGAAGTGAAGTATTGTGTACGCGTAAGGAGAAATGGTATGAAGATAAAAAAAAAACAGATTCAGAGGTTAACGGTTTTTTTGGAGATAAGAAAGTTAAGATCAAATATTACCTCTAAGGTTAATTTGATGAGGATCAAATCATTACATGTATTGATTTCGCAAAGACACACGTAACCTGCCTTTAATGTTCCCACTGCTGGCCACCTCTTTTGATGGTAGTGCAGGGCCGTGGGGATTGGTAGATGTCACCCTTATTCGAGTTTTAGAGGTTCCAGTATTCTTATTATTTATTCCATCACCGTGTTGAAAACCTTGGTGGTGAAATAAACAATGCTATGTAAGATCTCAATCTTTCGACGCTTAAACATGAAAGGATATCTAGTTTTTGTTTTCGCCCGCATCAAACATACCTTAGGCCTCCTATCTGTACACAAGAACTCCCACAAATTAAAACCGACTCAACCTACAATTGTACTAATGAAAAACATCACTCAAGGAGTCGCTTTAAAGAGTAATTGAAGCTAAAAACTTTTAACCATTCTCACTCCAGTCGAATAATTACTGGGTATGTATGAACTTGCTTACAATTGCCCCTCAAACTTCTGAATTAAGTGCCCCATGTATTTATTTTAATAAAGAACGTGACGTCTTGAAAGAATTTTAAAAGAAACTTCGAGTAATTGACTGTAACAGGGTCAAATGATTCTTTCTAATGGATTTTCAGGCTAACGCTCCGGTTTTTCCGTCGAAATCTGATTATTCAGACACCTTTTAATTTGAGAGTGTTTATGAAGTGGGTCGGTATTGGCAGTTCGCTGAGTTTTATTCTTGAGGGTAGGGGAATTGTTTTAATTGATGGACGTCTTCTTTTGCTTCAATTTTTATATCTATCAATTTTTATATCTTAAGGACTTTGATTTCAGATACTATCACTAATTTATTTGTTAATATTTTCATACAATTTAACGTTCAATTATTCGAATTTGGTAAATGTATTTTCTGAACATATTTTTTTTCTTATTCCCAACAATTTTCAACAGACCAATAAAATTATTATTTTATTTTAACAACACATTATTATCCCACTAAACAGAGAAGGGTAGGAGAAGATAGGAAAGGCCAAAAACCTCACAGTGGGTGATTCCGGGCTGAAATGATGATGATCATTATCCCACTGATAGATAAAGGCCTACCTTTATTCTTTTCATCAGTTCCGATTCCGCTCCACTTCTTAACATGCGGTCAGTCAGACTGGACCAACCTGTAGACCGAACTTCGGCCACCGAACTTAGGCAGATCTTTCAAAATCTGGTGTTTCTAAGGAAGACAAAAGATATGCTAATAAAAGCCACACCTTCTAATAAATCACTCACTCTGCATCTCAAAAATACAGCATGTTACCAACTTCCCACACGGGGACGTGGGGCGACAATCCTGCACATAATGAGACTCAGACAAAGGGTTCCGCACAACTATCCGATTTAATTAAACTACGAGACGCGAACGATGCGCAGATTTTGAAGTTTGCTCCACTTTTAACCAATTTGAGAATGGGTGAGGATTTTGAGATGGCTTGTGGTGTGTGTTTGTTTTTTTTGTGTTGTTCTTGTCTGTAGATGTGTTTCTTATGAAAATAAATCATTCGACAAAAAAAAGCTAGTGTGAAAAAGTCTTAGCTATTACTTTCGTTATTTCAAATGGAAACAATGACCAGTTATTCAAATATTACAATCAAATATCTTTAGATACAAACTGCTCTTATATTTCCTTTCTTCAGTAAACGAAACATAGCTCCATTGGTTTCAAAAATGTCTATAAAACAATTCAAACCGTGATTACCCTACACAAAACGACTCCAAAAATCAGAAACCAATACTAATTCACCTCTCACAATCCCTGCTAAGACATTTATACGAGCAGGGATCGCGAACCGGGCAAAAGCGGAGCGCGACAGATTCCCGGAATAACGGGAAATTCTTGCTGTATTTATGGTTACATTTAAAATTGGTCGTGTTTCAACCATGGCGTACGGACCCCTGAAGCTCTGGTATATTTATCTCAATAAAGTTATTGTAAATCTCAGCAATGGTTGTTTGTTTTAGTGGACAAATACGGAACTGTTGTCGTCGGTTAATTTTAGGAGCTCCTGAAATGTTCTGGTGTTTGCTTTGAGAAATTCAGTTGAAATGGTTGGTAATAAACAAAACAGTAAGATGCTAAGAATTTTCTTCTAGGGAAATCGGATTCGTTACACTATTCTATATTAAAAGGCCATTTTATAAACACACCAGTAGGACAATGACTTATTTATAATTTACTTACTTTTATTTTTATATTGCTGTTTTGATTTTTGGTTTTAATTAAAAAAAATTATAACAAAATCCGATTCTAACAGGGAAGCAATACTATATAATAACTTCACGCGTATAATACAAAGACAAAAGCCAGTTGAGCCAGACCCTCTTTAGGTAAAAGAATAAAACCTATAAAACTTCCTTCTTTTACTAAAAAAACCTAATAGAACCTCAAAATTGGTCTTCCCACCCTCGCTTTCTTACGTATCAGCGATATTAAAACTAATATCTGCTTGTAGGGCACCAAAATCACGACGAAACGTTACAAGGTAATATATTCTTCATATTCTTCCTTTCTTTCTTCATATTAGTCGAATGCCAACGTCTACAGGTGAAAGCCCTAAAAACAGGTGAGGCCTCATAAAAGGTAATTCATTTCGTCTTGCTAAATTGAATACTTACTTTAATTGGCTTGTTTATTATATCATCACTGTAATTACTATCAAATAAATACATTAACTTAATAAGACATCATTTCTTAGTAATTTTATTAAGTAATAGCTAGCTGTTGTCCACGACCTTCGTCCACGTGAAATTATTACTTGCCTATTTGAATCGGATTTTGTTAACAATTTCAAGGGTTTTCATTTTTTACACGGAACCCAAAGTCTTTTTCTAACATAAAACTCCTTATAAAATCAGCTATCTGCCAGTAAAATCAATCCCGTCAAAATCGGCCCTGCCGTCGTTTCAGAGATTAGCGAATAGACAGACATACAGCAAGACAAGTACCGTACACATACACTTTTATAAGTATTCAGTAAAAATTATTGAAAAAGTGTCAGAATACTGTACAAAATCAATTTTATTTGGCAGATGCAATTGAAACTTAGCTATATACATTTCATTTGTCTTATGGTTCTTGTGTAGGGTCCTTAAAATAAACGGCGATACGGTTATAGTTAAAAATCCTACACAACATGTGATTTATATGGATTCATTAAGAAAAGACAGAACAATAAATAAATAAATTATGAATTAAGATTTACACAACAAAATAGTAGACTATGTTTTAATTTCAGTTTTAAAAGACATGAGACGCATAACGAATTCAGATCAAACAAAAGCATAGCGACGTCATTGAACAAAAGGATCATACAAACTTAAAGTTACCTACCTATACAGGGTGTAAACTTTGAACGGGGCAGTAAGGGGAACTATCCTAATCGTTGCAGCTTCCCGAAAATGGTCTCAGGAGACTCCATATTTTTTTTGTGAATTTTATAACCCCATTCATAGGTCCCATAGCAGTTTTTGATCAGTATTAGAAAAAGGATCGACAGGCATCAATAAAAAATTGTGTAAAATGGCCATTTTCTTGCTAACTGTACCTTTAATTGAAAATCTGACAGATAGTCTCCTAAAACCATCTTCGTGTTGCTGAAACAGACAAGGTATTCCCCTCACTGCTCCACTGAAAGTTTCCACCCTGTATACGAATAAAGATCTTCCCTCCATTTTGTGAATTAGTTTACCTTTCATTTGCGAAGCGCTCGGCGTCCAAATAAAAACAATGGTGGTTGCTTTTGCAAATTAAATCTATAATCTTTATGGAGATTCTAAAATATGTAGGGTTGAGAGGGTTTGAAAACGGCTGTTTGGGGTTGAATTTTTCAATAATGATGAAGAAATTCTTTATCCAAGAGTTTATGATGGGAAAAAAATGTATGCCATTAATTTGCATCACATTTTGGGTAGATATAATCATCATCACTATAACTCTCACTACATATTATAAAACAAAGTCCCCCGCCGCATCTGTCTGTCCCTATGTATGCTTAGATCTTTAAAACTACGCAACGGATTCTGATGCGAGTTTTTTTAAATTGATAGAGTGATTCAAGAGGAAGGTTTTAGTAATTTGCGGGCGGGCGAAGCCGCGGGCATCAGCTAGTCAAATTTTAAAGTAAGAAGCTACTTGATTTTGACACAGGATGACTTGGTAAATCAAGGGTGTAAATAACCACAACGTAACCAACACCAAAATGAGATTTCGCTCCATTATTATAGTGTTAGATATTCTTGAGTAACAGTGGAGCAGAGCTCGTGGCTAAATATTAACAACCGCACGGATCAATCTTTGAGGTCCTCGCTTGCCAAGGTCGGTCTGTGGATGGGTGACCATTATTACATACCCCGGTGGTCGGTCCCGGCTGTCATTTGGACCTTTGACAGTCGTTACAGTTAGTCAGTGGCCCGAAAGTCTGACAACCAGTCTTACCAAGGGGTATCGTATCATCATCATCATCAGCCTATTAATGTTCCCACTGCTGGGACACAGGCCTCCTCTCTATGAGAGGGAATGGGCTATAATCCACCACGCGGGCCCAGTGCGGATTGGCCAGGGGTATCGTATTACCCAGTACTAACTGGGTTGTGGAGGTCAGACAGGCGCTCCATGTAAAATATTGGTATTTAGCTGCATCTGGTAAGACTGGAAGCCGACCCCAACATAGTTGGGAAAAGGCTAGGCAGATGATAACTCTTGTAAACTGAACCATTGCCCGAAAACGATCAATCAATAAATCAAATCCCGCTAAAATATCGACAATTCCATGATAACAGATAGAAGAGTCAGCTTTATGAACGCAACATAATTCCTACACCGCCTTTTAAGACGTCCACAAAAGAAAATGGCTGCCCATTAGCCACTAGCCACACTGCACAAACGGCTATCTTACATTACATAGCACTTTTTACACAGAACGAGATCGACGAACGAAATATTACAGCAGTTATTCAACTCAATAAAAGTTATCTCTGGTTACAGAGTAATAGTCTTATCTATGTGATATATGTCCGGGGTGTACCTATGTGCGGGGAAGTCCGGAGTTCATGGCAAGCCAATTTGTCAGTAGGTTAACGCGATAACACCGTATTATGGTTATTCTGTGTCTAGGATTTAGGATTACCGTGAAATATTGTGGTTTGTGGTGTGGATTATAATATCCGTAAGATTTGGTTGAGTTAACTTAACATAACATCGCGCCTGTAATCCCCAAAGGGTTAAGCAGAGGTGTATCTCATCAACTACATTTCGCCAGTTATGTTTAAGTCCTATGTAATAGGGGGTGAGCACATTGCTATCAATCGGGCATAAATTTCGACACCGTGGCTGCTACTGAGAAATTCTTGATGGAAAAACCCAACAACACTTTGCCCGACCCGGGAATCGAACCAAGGACCTCATGCTCAGCAGTAGCGCAGCAGCTGCTCATTGCGACCACTCAAGCAACGAGGCAGTCAATTAAATTAGTACTACAAAATTGACCTAAGCACAGAAAAACTTAATAAACAAAAGAAAAGCTAATAACATCAATATTGACCATCTCGTAACTACGAGCTCTTTTAAAAAACGAATAAAAGAGAACACAAAACCTCAACACGCTTTATGAAAGTAAATTTAAAAGAGGAATAAGAACTCGAATCATGGCGACGAAAAAAAAACACTGCTAGGGCGAACGCACATTTACTAACACTACAGTCCTTTCGCTCTGACAGTTGCAGTTCAAAAACTGTCAGACAGTGATGCCACGCTGAAGACAACCTTATTGCTACAAGCATAAAGATCAGTGATTTTGACAGTAATGTCAAGTCAGAAGCGAAATGTGAAAGGACTATACGAGCCAAGTCGAGTCGGGAGTTTCGTTTCAATTACGACGAGTCGACTTACAGGGTAAATTCAAATGGCGAACTTTCACCGAGATGTACCCATTTACGTAAGCCGCGTTTTCTTTGTCTAATGTAATCCGATTGGCTACGATCTGAGGACGTTGCCTGCCAGTGTGCGTGTTAACTGTGATAGAAGTCCATTGTCTATGACACTGACACTCTGTCATTGAAACTGACCTTAAAAAACACTACACAGTACACCGTACCATCGTGCTATGAATGTATTAGGCACAGAAAGAAACATGGTACCGAAACGGACTATTATACCCACACAAAGCCTACATGGGCACTTATAAACGACAAAATGTGCCCGGTTCGGGTTTGTCGTTTCCTATGGAGAAGAACCGGCAAGAAACTCCATGTTTACTCTTTTGCAATCATTTGGTATTACAATATTATCATGTTACAACATTAGTACGTAAGTATGGGGGGACAGCGCAATGCAGTTCAGATAGAAAGAGAAACTCCAAGAATTTCATTTTCAATCGATAACCAAAAAATTTCAAATCAATTTAAACTACTGGTGTGTGTGTGTGTACCCGCAATTATTGACATGAACGGTACACCTTAATACCACCAATGTAAATATTAACTAGTACGTTAATTAATTAATACTTTTAAATTAATTTCCCAGTAACCGCTACCGCGGACATTCGACGGATCAGATAGCAGAATTTCAATTCATAGTGAAAACTGTGGAGTTTCCAGATATTTGTGGCTTAGGTACTTGTTTATGAATTAACTCTGGTCTCGTTATCTCCTAGTTTATTAAAGTTACGTTTGGACAAATGCAGTGCATAAGAAACTAATAGTGCACATTCATTTACATAATTTCGAAGAGATTTAAAACTATAGAGGCTTCTAGAAGAAATGTGAAACACATGTTCTGTCTTGCCTGTCGTGCAAACTAACAGCACCCTCCAGGACTTGGATGAGGCAAACGACAGAACTGTCTAAGTTGTCTACGTATTGGTCGGACAAAATCTGAGTCATCGATTCGAGCAGAAAAAGAAATGTTTTCTCGTACAATAGCAAAGTGATATTATTATTGCCAAGTTTGGCAACTTACACTTTTACTGGCCCTAAAAATTTCGAAAATTGCAACTACATTATGATATTGTTCTCTTTTCCCCGTCTATCGTTTCGTTATTTTTAGATAAGAATAAGAATAATTTAAGAATAAGAATAATTTATTTTAAAAAAAAAAGTATTACAAAAATGTACATTTAGGTGCAGTAGTGTTATTTCTGAAACATATAATTAGTGCATAAAAGTAAACTATAACTAAAATATATTTAACAATTGCAAGAAACGATAATGTGGAATTCAAATGTTTGTTAGCGACCTACCCGATCTAGGTTAATTTAAACCTGTGTTTCAGGCCATCACTTTACATGCCACAAATTAACTAGGAGATGTGTTTGCATAATCCTAAAATCAAATGTATTATTATTTTTTGTTTTTAAAACACCCTACGCAGTAAAAAGAAAAGGTGCCGTATTCATAGTCAGTAATAAAATAACACAGCAACAAAAATCTCACAATATTTTTATCCATTACAAAAATATCCAACACAAAGTTATATTCCAGCAATAATCGCTTTTTCAAACCGTGGCCACAAAAACCTGGCTATGGCTACAGTCCGTTGTTTTTGACATCAACACCAATATTTACTTGAATCCAATCTATCAATGTCAATAATGTTGTAATTGGGTCGTACGAAGTGGGTCAGTAAATCGTGAAAAATGTAAAACAGTGTTTCTGTAGTGTTATGCAAAACGTTTTATCTCTGTTGTTGGGTAGATAAATTATGATTACAAGATGCTACGCTTTTAAACATTTGTGAATTCTTTTTTTTAATAAAATTGTACAGTAAAAACTAGATGGCAGAGGTAGTTCGGTGGCAGAGAAGTTCATGAACACCTTTAAGTGTGAGTGTAAGTGTTCATGATAAGTTGTTTGTTATAATAAGCAAGTTACTGTTATATTATTCTTTGTCTAAACTTTAGTAACATAAAACAAGTGATATTTTTATTACAAAGTAAGATGATACGCCTAAAAAAACAGAAAATGGCAGTAGAATAAATCTAATCTTAAGTCTTATATAAGTCTTTACCGAGGTTAGTGCTAATTCCGAGCATTAGTGGACTTGTAAAAACGTTAATCTTTTTAGGTCTTGTAACGTAAATCTGACAACCGTAATGTAAAGGTCATGACGATTTAATGCTCGTGATGTATAATGGGTGAGCCTATTAATTAAATAGTGGCTTCTCTGTTCAAAGGAACTAGGTCGTTCGTTAGTGAGGGTATGTATACCATTGTGAAGTATGAGGGTGGTTAGACAATGTCTAGAAAGAGGCTGTGCATTATAAAATAATACTTGTAGATCTACTAGATGAGTCATAAAGCACTCTGTTTTTCAAGCAACAACACATTTAAAAATCTACTATAAAACCTTAACAACAAACTAAATATTTACAACAACTTCTTTACTGGTATCTATGCGGAAATTGGGCAGCTATTATGCACTCCGGAAGGAGTATTGTGGCACAAACTTTGACCAAGGATTCAGTGCATAATAGGCGAGACGACAAAAAAAAACTAATTAGTCCGTCAGTTAGATTATCAGAAAATACTTGACCCGTGTTTTTTCTTTTGTTACGTAAATCAAAATTGAAGAAGATATGACGCTTTTAAAATTCTCAATACGTCACGCCTAGGTATAATTTTTAGCTAGTTCTGACGTCACGAGCCCCCACTCCCGAGTTTTGATGCGTTTTATCTTTGTCAATATTCATTGATTTACAAAAACAAAAAATACGTGTCCATTTATTTCCAATACTCTAACTGACGGACTAAATAGATTTGCAATTTTTTGGTACTGTCGTCATGCCTATTCTGGACTCAAATAGAAAAATGTGGTATTACCTACACAGTCACAATTTATGGAATAGCAGGTGTACATGTAATCAAAAAAATATGCTGTCTTGGCTTCCGTATGTTTTTTCACGGGTGACCGTGACTGAAAACCAGCACTGTGCTGTGGGCCGGCGGCGGGCCAAATATTTGTTATGCGTTGTAGGTATGTTTTATTCATTTTTTTTTGTTATTTTGTATCCACGTCATGTCCTTGCAACATTTTTTTTTTTTAATTAAAATTTAATTAATTTCAGTGCTAATGGGTTTATAATAATTCTGAGTCCCTGGTAAACCACACACAACACGACTTTGAAGTTAGTGGCACGGTGAGCCCTTACACCGGTAAAATACCTCGCAAGGTTTATCGAACCGTAAAGAAATGTATACCAAGAAGCCATGTAATCAATCAATCGAACCAGAAAACAAACAAAACCACAGAATATAAACAATAAGAAATATTATTTACACATAGTTAAGTAAATCGCGGAGTCGGTACCGGCCAAACTTGGAACTCAAATGTGAAATATTGAAGAGTTACAAATTAAATTCAAACGACTTCAAAAGTAGTGGCTTACGGAGGGTTAACAAATTTTCAGTTCATTGGAATCTTGGATTGAATCGCTTTCACACCACAAAACAAAGAATTTTTTGAAGAAAAGATGTATTTCAGTATTGAAGATTTGTTTGTTTAGATGATTGTAGTTCTTGACTATGAATATGGCACTTACTGTATTTATCAGCAACCCGCGTAGCATGACCACCGTAGAAGCGACCGTCATTTTGTCGATTCTTTGTCGACAACAAAACCCGTTTCCTCGGCGCGGGGTCATGCTACGAGGGCAGAAGTAGCTTAGAAACAAGAGACAAATTGATTTCCATCCTATTTTCTGATGATTTAAAGTAAAATCGAAATCACACTAATATCTAGTTAGTTTATTAGATCTACTTTTATAAGTCTACGTGTTAATTGATATACCTACGAATCGATTCATAAACAATATTATGGACCAAACGTACAGTACATTTCTTGGAAACATAATTAGTTTCAAATACCACCCACGCATCAGAGTGCTGCCCACTAATAAATTCAGGAAAGCAATATTTGCCTGGCTTTTAGACAACTGCTTTTTTATTCGGTTAATGAATTTTTAAATTATAATTTTTTATATTTTTTTGTCAGCCATTGTCTCGTATTGTTGTTTTTATTATTATTTTATTTTAAATCATTTGACATTGTATAACTACTAAATTTTGACATTTAATTCATAAATAAAAGTTGTGTTTATAAAACCTTGACTTTGTATAAAAATCGCAATTTCATATCAACTAATTTTAA
Organism: Xestia sexstrigata; assembly: GCA_941918905.2. Classification (NCBI taxonomy): domain Eukaryota; kingdom Metazoa; phylum Arthropoda; class Insecta; order Lepidoptera; family Noctuidae; genus Xestia; species Xestia sexstrigata. Next base: position 5,808,206 of record OW799217.2, on the reverse strand, counting down.
TGGGGACTTTGCATTGTTAAGACATAGAGCTTTGTAAGTTAATTTTAATATTTCTACACCGGCAACAGTAGTGTATGTGAAACTGTCTAATATTATGATCTTATCTTGTACCCGAATGGCGCAGCGGTAGTGAGGCTGCCTTGCGTTCTTAGGGTCCCGGGTTCGAATCTCGGTCGGAGCAAATGTTTGTGTGATGAGCATGGGCATTTGTTTCCGAGTCATGGATGTTTATATGTTTAATAAGTATGTATTTACAAATAAAAAGTGTCTATGTAGTATATCAACTATCTGGTGTCCACGACACAAGCCTCGTTGCTTAATGTGGCGCTAGATGGCGCTGTGTGTAATGTCCAGCGATATTTATTTATTTATTTATTTATAATGTACCATATACTCGAAAAAAATAAATAAAAATAATCTTATCTTATCTACCAGTTCAAAATCCCCCTCAAACACAAACACTTTTTCACAAGACAGCAACTACAAAAGAATTTGAAAAACTAACTCACCACAAACAAATCGTGGAACATTACTCCAAGTTCCTTTACAATTACAGTGAATAATTAAGAAATAAATCAGCCTAAGTACAAAATCGCATGCCCAATTAGCACACTGCATCGTTACGGCTTACACTTTTCTTTTTAACTAGTAGACAACATGGACATAGTGTAAAAAGATGCAGAAGGTTAATTTTATTGACGTAGTGACGGTAGTGAGGCTGCCTTACGTTCTTAGGGTCCCGGGTTCGAATCCCGGTAGGAGCAAATGTTTGTGTGATGAGAATGGACATTTGTTTCCGAGTCATGGATGTTTATATCTATAATAAGTATGTATTTACAAACAATAGTACATTACGATATTAGTGCGTTAAGATGGTTATAACATGCGAGGCGGAATTTCAGCCCGAGCCGAAGGCGAGGGCGTAATTGAGCCGAGCATGTTATAACCAATACGCACGTATATCGTACGACGTTTTTTAACACGTTTGCGAGGAAACAGAAAAAAAAGATATTCACAATACAAGTATAAAGAAAAGAAAATTTGAGAAAAATGGCGCGAGGATTATTTTCTGCCGTGGCTGCGTGAAAATGTTGGCAAAGACGCTAGTGCATGCAGGCAAGTTTTTAAATTACCGAAAAACTGTTTTTATTTTTATTTTAAATAAACTCAATCTGTGAATGCACACTGTTGCTTTCCCGCCATTTTAACAGCGCGCTAGCGCTGCCTACTGACGTAGTTCGAAATTTGAATAGCAACAGCGCGCTGCTCACTAGCTGGAGTCGTGCGGCGGCGATCAGTTCCATATTTGAAATGGCAAATAATACTGTTATGGAATTTGTATGGACTATAACTTAACTATTTGCTTTGGTAACACACGCGTTTTTTATGACCCGCTTTACATATTTAAAACCGGTGGAATTACATCAGCTTTACGAGCAAGGGTGTTAAAAAAAATATAACTAAACTAAATAATAGTATAACAACTATCTAGTGTCCACGACACAAGCCTCGTTGCTTAGTGTGGCACTAGATGGCGCTGTGTGTAACGTCCAGCGATATTTATTTATTTATTACATCTTATAAGTATGTTAAGTCAATTAGAATATCCTAGGATTGCTAGCTTAATAACCATCATTATTCCCAACTATGTTGGGGTCGGTATCCATTCTAGCCGGATTTCACATGGTGCGACTGGCTCCTTGACCTCCACAACCCAGTTAGTACTGAGTAATATGGTAAACCTTTAAGACTGGTTGTCAGACTTTCGAGAAACTGACTACCTGTAACGACTGTCAAAGACCTACAATTGACAGCCGGGACCAACGGCTGAACGTGCTTTCCGAGGCACGGACAAACGCGGCCTAGGCAAACGCGGCTTAACCTGAAGATCGACCTGAGCGGCTATTATTATATAGCCAAGAGCTTCTCAATGGCTAGCCTAATATCTTATGAAGAATATTCATGAATCATAAGTATCATTCTCCTTCAATTTATTTGGGGTCGACGCAACATGTCTTTTTCGTCCATACCTCTATTACTCCCCATCTCAGCAGTCACCTCCTTTCTAAGAATATTCATGAATATTATACACTAATTAGTTTATCTGCGCCCGCTTGACATGAGCAGTTCGTGAATGCAAACATTTTCACTCGACTCCGCGACAGCAAAGACTCCAGACTATAGTGCAGAATACATTAAATTGCCAGAGAAAGATTATTTGATGAGCTAGAAGCGGTACAGTACGAGACTAACTATGTCAAATAAACTAGGTGTTATGGTTAAAAACACTTATTTTTCTTTAAACATACTATATTTATTTAAAACAAAATCTTCCAATGCTAAGTAGGTTTTATTAATATTGATATTAAGCCTTAATTTGCTTAACAGAAAACTGCAAAAAGCTTCTAAGACTATACACACATTCGGCTATTATCATGCATTAAGTGAAGTGGTACTTCTGGTACGTATTTAGTACCATAACGAAGCCCTTTATCTTCATTACAGTGCAGCGGTTAATCCAAAAGGCTTTTACCTGTAGCCGTCAAAGTAGAGAGAATAATAAATATATGTTAGGTTGGTATGACTCGTCCTCTACGTGTGGTCTGACCGATGTTTTAGTGATTATTTTTTTGTGGTGTGTTTATCTTCGTTTGGGTTTTAAGCTGTTGGGCTGTTCGTGTGGAAACTACAGGCTTTTTAATGAGTAGTTAAATGTACAGTGATGGGAGAATTTTGCTGGAACACAACGCTCGGATGGATTCCTCATTCATCATCATCTACCTAGCATGGTCCAGCATGCCTGATAGATATTTCTCGACGGCACATACAGTCAAGTCAGAAACCCATGGGTGGCATAAAAACTCGAACAGTTTAGGCACTAACCATACGATAAAGAAAAAGATCATCTGAATAGACTTTTCTCCAACTATGTTGGGGTTGGCTTCTAGTATCCGGCAACTGCTTATAGTATTGGTTGATACGATACCTTTGAAATTGAAATCTAACAATTCCAAATCGAGCTTCATAAATGAATTAACATCCTAGAATCCATCGAAATTTATTGCACCGTGCATTACATTTGAAGTCCACCTCGTTTCCCGGAACATTCCATTCACCATATATACATTTAGTTACATTGTAGCAACGTGCACAGTATCGGGGAACAAACCAATGGGGTATATATCTGTATTTCACTGCCCCAGGCAGAGTCATTCGTCAAATTCATGCTTCACTCATGTCGCAACCTACGAGAGTACGCCCATGAAGCTTTGTGCTATATTTCTAGCTGGCTGACAGATTTTGTATGGCTTTTTGTGAACGTAAAATAGACGTATGGGATGGTTTTGTGTGATTGGCTTGTGTGTAGCTAGTCTGAGTTTAATCATTATGATTACTGGGGATGCCAAGACGGTAGAGACGGGATCATGTCAAACCCAAAGCACGATATTTAGTCTGAACGGCCCAAAGCGAATGGACCGCGGGCTATTCGACCGTAACCAAAAATAGTCTACGTTCCAAAGGACCAGTTCTCGAATGCTCTTCGTTTTAGAATGATGTGAGACATAACTTAATTAGTATTTGGATAAGAGCTGAAAATGGGTATAATTCAAGGAAGTGTACCCAAGTAATATGGGACGTGGGCACGAAGAAGAACAATCAAAGAATTGTCGATCATTGAGATATATTCAAACAACTTGAATCGGATGAAAACCTGCTTACTTTCAGTTTAAGAAAGTTTGCTTGACTATAAAACACAACAATACAAAATAATCCATTCAATTTGTTTCGTAATCAAACATAAATGTACCAGGAAAATAGCTCCTGTGTAGATACCAAACCGTACAACTCCAAACATCAATAAAACTTTACTTCTAAACGCGAATCAGCAAAATGAACTGGAAATATCCACAAAGTAATATTAGAATTTCCACTAAACACTCGAAACTATCGGTAGCTGGAGTAACTACACAAGAATCACGATACTCAACAATATTTACGCATGAGGGCCAATTGAAAATTCCTAGCAATTCCCTCGAGCCGGTCCGGGTCGGGCTCGTGGGCCTTACAGGCCTGGCCTTAACGAGTGTCGAGGCCTCTCTCAGGGCATTTTGAGGCCCGTAATTAAGCTAATAGCCCTAATAGAGGTATCGTGAACCACCTGAGATGAGACGTCACTTAATATGTTCTATTTGTGACGCGCGCGTTAGGAACTATTTTTAAAGCGATGTATTTATTTGTGGCCAGTTTTTCACTGCATCGTTTAGGTGGACTTCGCGTTTGAAAATGGAATTTGTTTTTTATTCGGGTTGCAATTGATTTATCGCGCATATTCTCTACACGTGTGTGAAAAACGTTGAAATCAAATTTGTTTGCCGCCGATTTCAGGTATACGGCTATTCGCTATTCAAAGTAACTTCATTATAGTTTTGATCATATTTCCTTCTTTCCATTTTAATAACTCTTCACGGTGAATGGTAATTGGGTGCATTCCTTAAAGTGGGTGATGACACTTAACTTGACCTTGATAACTTGAGGTTTAAATTAGGTAGTTTTGGAGAAATCGCAGGTTCAATTCAGGTTTTTTTGTTCCCAGGCCATGCCGGCTTCTTCACGACATCTTTCTTCGCCGAGAACAGGATTTTATTTTACGTTTGGGTGCACTTGTGGCATGTGCCAAATAAACGTGATTTATTTTTTTCATGGGTAAATTGTTTTTAAATTGTGAATTGAAATCCAACCAAACCAAGCAAAATTATTTGCACAACCGACAAAAGCACAAATTCCTCTTTAATCAAAAAACGCAACAACGAGTTAATAATCACGATAAACTATTAAATTTCAATCCTAAATTAGAGTGAGGGATATTAATTAGTTCAGCCGGCGATTACACAGAATTAATAGGGTAATCCAATATAAATTTAACGATGGACCGAACGGATTCTGTGATACAGCCGTGAAAATGGGCTTGGTTTAACTATTGTATGCTTCTTTCCAATTTTAATTTGTTTATAAGTTAATACTAACAATGTTGCTGAACTGCAATTAATATGCTCTGCGGCATCTATATCCAAATGTCGCAGGACCATGCTGAGATGGGGTCTTTTGGCCTCATGCAGCACCAACTCAATTTTGTTTTTTTTTTTGTCGCAGTTAATTTTTTAATCCGTGACTACAAGAAAGGATAGGAACTCTTTACCTAATGGTACTCAATGAGAAGTGTATGTCACAAGGTGATAATGAAGAGATGGTATGCGCACACGTACGAATTTCTTAAGCATGTGTTTTTAATCGTAATGTTATAAAAATGTTATCGTATTACCCAGTACTAACTGGGTTGTGGAGGTCAGATTGGCAGTCGCTCCATGTAAAATACTGGTATTCAGCTCCGGTTAGATGAAGCCGACCCCAACATAGTTGGGAAAAGGCTAGACTGGTGACAAGAAAAAATGGCAACAAAACTGCACCATTTTCACTTTAAAAAGCTTACACTTTAACACATCTACGAAATACTACTAACACACCACTCGTGAACATCGCTACCTTAACGTACACTGAATAATTTCGTTAAAATGTTCAACATGTTTTCTCTACTAAGTCAAGTTTCACACCAAAGCCTGTTTTCGTATGCTCTTTAGGTATGACACATTGTATCCCAGCTCATGTCACTCTGAAACTCCCAGAAGCTCCTACTCAATATTCACGATGCGAAGTCACAAAGAACTCTAAGACAAACACGCTGAAAAACCAACCTTACTAGCTTAAAACAAAGTTGGAAGTAGCATACCAGCTGGTGTTGTCTTGTAAATAGTTCGAGGAGACATGTTCAGTTCGGATTCTGTCTCTGGTAAGTTCGTGGTCCATTGAGGTTTGATTCGGGGCGATTTTAGAGCTCGTTCTTTACTTGTGTTCGGGAATAAAACGTGCTTGAAATTGGAGGTAAGTATGCGGAACTGTGTAGACACGTGCCGTTGATGATAACCAATTTATGGCGTTTTGAACCAATTTTATTTAAGGAAAAGACTGTGAAAGGCAAAAATCACACATCGAATAAATTTTATTTAAAATAAGATGTATGAAAGTCGACTGTTTTACTCCTTGTCAATACCATATTCTGATCGATATAAACTCTTAAAAGCTGTCAGAAAAATAAATTCAGAAATAGTTTCAAATAAAAGTAGATTACCTTCACAAACATTAAACTAGATACAAATAGTATCTACAATAAGTAATTAAAGCAAAATTTCAAAAATAAATTTGGAGGAGATTGATGATAATGATGATTTCTCACATCATCCATGTTCATTCACTTTACAAGCTCAAACGAACCTACGAACTTCTAAGTTTCTACTAAAAATACATTAGTAAATTCCCAGCCACACTCAACACTTCTTCCATGAACAGTTAACTAACTGATATACTGAAGCCAAAGGCACAAACATCCGTCAACTGAATAATATAACAACTTCTAGTAGATTCGTATGGGTATGCAAAATCAACAATATCTTGTTACTACAGAATTCAGCTATCCTCTGGAACAAAGTTTTGGAGTTATTTTGGGCTGACATTACCAAGAAATTTGATCTAAGGTTATTTACGTAAATACCTAGTATGTGTATGGTGAAATAGGTGACTCCTTTTTTTTTTTTTTTTTTTTTTCGGATGGGAAATCATCAAATGACTCCTCCCGCTCTGGGCGGAGCAGGAGGGAGTGTCAGACTTTTACTGACTAAAACCCATCCATGTTCCTTCATCGCCCTTTGTGTTCCGGGGCCACGGTATCTCTTAACAGTCCCGCAGCCCCGGCAGGCATCGGCTCTTGCGGACCCCTTCCTTTTTACTGACTCTCTTTGAGGCGCGCGTGGAACACGAACGTGCCGTCGACACGGCCTGTCGTCATGAGACGGACGGACGGCGAGCTAGCCCATAGCCCACCGTCCACAGGCCCGCGCCTACAGTGGCCGGGGCATCTCCCACGGCGGCCGGGACGTGAGGTTCCCTCCCTCTCACGTTCTGCCACCTCCTTCTCTAGCATTAGAGGTGACGGCGTCCCAATCCGTTTCGCTCCGGACCATGGATTGAACCAGGGCCGAACGCGAGAGGTCGCCGCCGCCGATCGCCGCTTCGAGGACACGGCGGTGCTCCGCCCACGCGGAGTACACCTCCACAGTGTGCTCCACCGTGTCCTCCGGTCGATTCTCGCAATGGAAGCACCCGGGCGTTTCCTCCCGCCCGATTCGGTGCAGGAACCTCCCGAAACAGCCATGTCCGGTGAGGACCTGCGTCAGGCGGAAGGTGAGGACGCCGTGGCGCTGCTCTAGCCACTCCTCAAAGATGGGACTTATCGCCACTATTGTGGCGTGCCCTGCACGGGGTTGCGACAGTCGCTCTCTCCATGTCGCCATGAGATCACGCCGGAAGTCTGTCCGCCGACAATTTGCCGCGGCAGCGGAGTTTCCTCCCGACGTAGTACCTCCGCGCGCCATTCGTGCAGGCGCGCGAGGACTATCGCCTCCAGATCCCATGGCGGCAATCCGGCAAGGAGGCACGCCGCATAGCGGGGGATCGTGCGGTACCCACGGGCCAGCCTTACGGCTACCACCTTTTGGGGCGCGTTCAGGTAGTGGGCGGCTCGCCGCCTCAAGGAACGCGACCACATCGGGGCCCCGTAAAGGGCCATGGACCGCACGACTCCCGCGTAGGGCCTCCGGCAGGAGGCGTTTGGCCCCCCCAGGTTGAGCAGGAGCCGCCTGAAGGCAGCCCCTGTCCGTTCCAGTTTGGGGGCCAAACGTCGTTCCATCGGCTGTCGAGGTTCCATCGGCTGTGCTTCACTGTATATTGAAACAGACAAGAGCAAACAACTGACTACCGCTTTCAAAATGTTTCATATTTCTTGACTTTGAACTTTTTTTATTAAGTTTAATTCCCTTATAGTCAGGCGTGCTGTTGACCAACTGACAACAGCATGTAAAATTATACATGGTTATACAGACAGATCATTTTAAGACTGATCATTCACTGAAGGCTACATTAGACCTCATTGGTAAAAAAAAAAACAAAAAAAAAATTGGTAAAAATTACCAACACTCTTTTGCACAGTATTCTGATATTATTCACAGAATTTTCGCATACACGAAATAGAATGCTTCGAGAATTCTTTCAGTATTCATAGAAATGCTGTTTACAAATATCAAAAAACAAATTCAATCAAATCGAAATCAAACAAAACTCAAACAGCAAATAAAGAATCTTACCCTTCAAAACCATAATATCTTTCTCCCTGACACTAATCTACATTCAATAGAGGTGTACCGAAGACTGATGAACGTGCAACCACCGTAACCGAACGAGTACGAGAACGAAAGAGCGGGTGAATGGCACGAATTGAAACAAATTGCGTGAAGCTATGCAAGGGACTTGGAACATTTGTCTGTGTGTCGACACTTGTAAATGCCTCTCATGTAAAGAGGTTTTTAATGAAAGGATTTATTGTAAAGATTCTTTCTTTTTTTTCTCTTGAGATTTTTGGAGTACGCGTCATTGATTTATAAATGGGGACGTTTTATTGGCTTCTTATGGATGTTATTGGTAACATTGTGACAACGGTACAATAATTGACTCTGTCGTTGTTGGGATGTGACTAAAGAGAGTTCTTGCTAGGACTATAAAAACTTAAATAAATTTCAATGCTGAAATATCAGGAGGCTTACTTGTCAACCTTTTGAGACGCAGTATTTTATAAGCTTTTATTTAACTTTCTTGTTAATTAGTTACTACGTATTTCTCAAATCTCTCATGTTAATTTCAAATCAGTTCCCCCCAACTGATTGAGCTGAAATTTTACGAACACGAAACTTTGTATGTCGCGATCAATGTTGATATACAAGCCATTTTTTTTCCTTTCTTTTAAATATAAACTCAGAACCCCCCCTTACAATCAGAACACTGCACTGCTGTTTTGCGACAGAAACAATTATGCAGTACTTAAAAGAAAACAGAAGCTTGCTATTTACTACCGAGTGCACTGACGGTCTGTAAATTTTCACCCTTATGCCTTAGGTAATAAGGTTGAAATTTGGTCAGTGAAATTGGTATTACTGTACTAACTATGTATTGCATAACACTCTAGGAACATCTACAAAAAAATACATCAAAATAATTTCTATCTCGCAACTAAATATAAGAATAAGAACAAGAATAAACTTATTAATCTATTGTTACAAACATTTTTTCTTAACCTAGATTAGCACTATGACAAAATTGTAACAAGTAAAATTTTAACAAAAACAGTTAGAAAGCAGAGGTCCCCAAACTAGGCTGCGCCTGTATCTTGGGGCCAAAAGCCTTGATAACTTTCCGCCATCTTAGCTTCTTCTATAAATAAACATAATTACACGCCGTATTTGAGTCACATTAATGCAATAACGTAGTCGACTTAATAATTCAAAGCCAGGAGTCAGATGAAGCGTAGAGCAGAAAAGTTGGATACAGAAGGTCGACTACAGGTGCTGGCACTTTTGAATGTCAAAATGACATCAGCCAGTCCCTCAAAATGCCCACTTTTTGACAACCAGCCTTACCAAGTGGTATCGTATTACCCAGTGCTAACCGAGGTATGGTGGTCAGCTGCATACGGTAAGACTGGAAGCCGACCCCAACATTGTTAGGAAAAGGCTAGGCAGATGATGTAGCTGAGGAGAAGTAGCACCACAATCTCCCCAGCAAATCCTTAGTTGTCATCTCCGCATTGAATCCTTTGCTGGCCAATTTCGAAACTATGAAGAATAGCGAAAAATGATGACAATGAATGAATTGATGACAGCTAAAACTGTATCATTGGATTATCGCTGGGAAGTAATGAAATGCGGCATGCGGCCTGGGCCAGCAGGCTCGACATAGATAACGACACTACGTGTGCGTGCGTTTACACTAGTTGTATAGAGTTGATCTACTGCACCTATCTGTTCTATGGCAAAGTTTCAGTAGGAGGGTAAATAAACATTGAGATAGTGTTCGCGACTCTATATCCGATATAGGAATGTTATGAATTATTTAGACTGTGTGTGTACTGCATCTCTCGTTTGGAGTTTCTGAACGCTGTGTTTATTTAAGATTTTATATTATGTTTTTAGGTTTCCGTACAAAAAATTTAAAAAACTGAACCCTTGGATCACTCGTGCGTCTGTCTGTCCGTACGTCTGTCTGTCACAGCCAATTTGCTCCGAATCTACTCGACCAAATCAGGTGAAATTTAGTACGAAGGTGTAATCCTATGACTCAAACACAGGTGTGCAAAGTATTTTTTTTTTTAAATAAGGGTGATTATCGGGAGACAAATTAGGAAATTAAAAAAAAGTTTTGCTAACCTTACTGTGTCATGTATCAAATGAAAGGACTCGTTATGAGGATTTTAAATATTTTTTTTTTATTGTTGTAAAATAAATCGTTTTGATTTTATTCACGAAAGAAGATGAAAATTGACCATTCCCCTCGTCCTGATCTCCGAAACTACTGAGCCTAAAATGTTGAAAAAATACAAAATATAGTTCATTGCTTGTAGATTACAGGAAAATCTATAAGAATTCTATCAATTGAAAATAAAGTGGTAAACTCAATATAATACGTTCACTTACGGAAAATTTAACTTTGGCATTGTACGGAACCCTTTCCACGCGAGTTCAACTCGCTCTTGGCCGGTTTTTTTTTATTTCGCTCACGTCTAAGCTCAACTTCTTCTTAGGATACAAAAACACTACCTAAAACCTAACCTAGCAAGTATCAGAACTCATTTAAAAACAACTTGAAAATAACTTGGAAAATCAATTGAATAATATTATTATTATTATTCAATTGATTTTCCAAGTTATCTCAATCAAGAGAATATCATGTCGCAAAAGTAAACTATAAGTTGTATTTTCTGTAACATGTAGGTAATTGTGTATATAAAAGAAAACTATTTGCGATACTAAATTAATGTTATTACCTGTTATTCGCAGCCCAAATTGCTCGAAAATTCATTAAATATTCAGTGTCATATTCAGGGTCATAATGACCACGCGTCCGATGTTATATCCCATCAGTAATTATTAGGCGTTCCCCTTGATATCAATTAACAATATCTGCAAATAATTTTAACGATTACGCGTCGAATTTACGTTAATAGCGGTAGTGGATACCGATCAAATATTTACTGAACCATCAATACCCCACCGCTACAAACAATATGCCGTATACAAACACCCATAGCGAGGTGTTGTGAAAAATAGTATCTGAACTTATTTATTCAGTGGCCATAAATCAGATCGGCACGTGCACTCGGCGTGGGCGCCAAATACAGAGTGACGTTAAACGGGTGGCGGGTAGAGGGGGGTGAACTGGAGGGGGAAGGAAAGAAACAACCCAAAAACTTACTTTTTACGCCTAGACATAACGCCGCTCGGGTGAAAAGTTACGTGAAAGCTAAGAAAGATGACTCCCGCGTATAATATAAACTACACATGATATATTGTTTGTGTGTATGCAGAGACAATTTTCCGGGTTATTTATTGGAATGATGCCGTGTACAGGGACCTTTTGTGCGGCATCTGCAGCTTTATAGGCACAACCCCCGCGGGGTTCTCAATATCAATAACAGAAGCAAACGATGTAAAAGTTGGACGTTGGTCAGTTGAAACTTTGTTACGGCCGGGGTCCGCGCAGTTTGTCAATAAAAGTTTGAAAGTAATTTTACCTTGAGACTATCTTGTATCTTTCTATAAACTGAAGCCAGAGGAGAGTTTTATTACTTTGACATTTGAGAGTACAAAAAGTCGAGATGAGACATCAGCAATCTGTCTGTTATTACATCAAAAGTGCCTTAGAAGTGGGCTCAGTGATACGGAAACTCTCAGATGGATCGCGAGCGAGAACTTCACTAACTAACGATAACAAACACCCTCACAAATCCACTATAAAACCGCTGGAATTGGTTGAAAAATATGCTACCGCATAAGCCTGAGCTCGGCAACAAAGTAAATCGAGAATTTAACGCGGCCACCACGGGATTAGTCGATGAAAAGTTTCGCGGGGGCCTGCGGTAAAGTTTTCATCTCTTGTTGATGTTGAAAATAAAAAAAATACTGAACTAGAATCCAGGGGTGCACTGGTAAGGGATGGGGGATTAGCAGATAGAGCCGGAAGACGTGCCGCAGTGAATAATCGAGGTCGGGGCCCGACGATTAAAACTAATACTTTCTGAAGACGGCAATGTATCGTCGGCGAGCGCGAACAACTTATGAGCTTGTAATGTTTGTAAGGACTTTGTTTTAAAACAGGATAAAGTTGTTTACATCGATGATTCCAAACAAGAAGTAGAAAACAAAACATTTATTGAGCAAGAAGGCATCAAACCAAACGAAATCAAAATGAACAAATGAAACAATAGGAAGCTTAATCGAAAATGAAAACATTGTTATTAAGATTTCAATATTCAACTATCAAGTACCCGTCAAGCAAGCCGAGTGGAATGAAGACAAGACTTTAACAATCAGCGAAGAACTTTACAAAAGAACAGACATTGGAGTAGCTGTCATCGTTAAACACGATAGCATCGGATAATGACTGCCACTCCTTGAAACAGTTTAACAATACGTTGTCGGATATTCAAGCTCAACGGAGGCGAATTTGAAAACAAACTGAGCACGGTATGCAAATGTTATCCAGTACCCACGATACCGTGGGTGCAGATATAGTTTTTGTCTGTTCAACAATGCGAGCTTTTTGCAAAATAATGAATTTCCAGACCATGACAGTGGAATGGAACAATTATGAGGCTCGTTTGATGTTTGCCAGTAAATTTTTTATGTAAAACTGACGAAGGGAAATTTCTGTTTTTCGACCGTTCACCGACACACTGATAGAAGTCCATATTTTACTCGCTAAATACACATTCAAAACACTGCACACTGTTTGTATTGGTCATACTTGCCATAACCAATACAAATAAATTGTTATTTATATTGCAGACAACACGCTTTGTCAATATTTCACAATTACTGTTGAAGCACTTTCACGCAATGAAAAATTCACTATCTACTCGTACATCCACACTTAATTTCCTTCTTTCATTTAATTCTCTAATTAATACTTCTCAACTGTTACAATATTAAACTCCCTCTACTTTCATAGGATTTCCGACCTTAATCCATCAGTAACACAGTGCTATAGATAAGCAGATGGAATAGGACAGTAACTTAGCAGGACTTCCTTCGTGGGTCTCGAAGAAAATTTGATTTATTCTTGGCAGTGTGTCAAGTGGCATATTCGGTTCGCGAATACGGAATATTGGAGCGATGATAAAGCTTTATTTGGCGTATATTGAGCGTGCCACGGTTCTCTCTTCATCTTATAGATTGTGAGAAAATACACCTCTGTATTAGTTATAAATACATTTGCGCCGGATTTATGAAAGATGATTTAGCATGGAACTATAGAAGCTACTGGAAAATTTCACATGTTTATTCATGAATTCTACGCATGGCCGTGACCTTCATGAATGTTATACATTTCATTAAAACCAAACATAAACAACGCACGAGCAGGCTTGACGTAATATTCAATTCCACACATATTTACAACAATGGCGGTCATTAGACTAATATACTTCGCTCTACAAATGAAAGTAAACCCAGAAAGCGTTAATAATAAAGTACAAATTCATATAATCCAACTTACACGTTCCCGCCATAAAAAGTCCAATAAAACAAAATTAAACCGTGTTGTAATTCGCTATAACCATTTTTTGCGGTTGTACAATATCCCCAGTGGGAATCAGGGAAGACTATTCCCACTGTAGTTAATTAAATATGTGAGATACTGCTGCTACACGATCGCATTCAAATTAGAAAAAGATTTATCCAGCTAGACCTAGTATTTGCAGAGAACCAAAAGTAAAGGTAAGGTCTATAGAAGGAAAGAAAATATATAATAAAAGAATGAAGCTAGTAATCTGAAGATGGACGACTGTGTTCAAACATTTCTTGGTAAGATACTGGTTTAATTTTTTGCTTGGTACAAAGTTACCCCAAGGAAAAAAACTGTCTTGAACAGACAATTATCAAAGTGGTGTAGATAAAAAAATACTGTCTATGAAGAATTACAAAACAGAGAAAATAATAAAACTCGCCGCTATTTGAGAAAACAAATGCACAAATAAATAACAAATAAGTATAAGTACAATCTAGCCCTGGATGATCTAAAAAAAATACAAATGTAACACAAACTTAACATATTTCACGCCTGTTAGCCTCAAAGGGTTAAGCAGCACATTTTTCCAGATATGTTTAAGTTTCATGTAATAGGGGGCGAGCGTAATGTTCAAACAATAACTAATATTAAATTTACACCAAACAGATTTTTTTCTTATAAAATAAATAAATAAATATCGTTGGACACTAACACACAGCGCCATCTAGTGCCACACTAAGCAACGAGGCTTGTGTCGTGGACACCAGATAGTTGATATACTACATAGATACTTTTTGTTTGTAAATACATACTTATTAAACATATAAACATCCATGACTCGTAAACAAATTTCCATGCTCATCACACAAACATTTGCTCCAACCGGGATTCGAACCCGGGACCCTAAGAACGTAAGGCAGCCTCACTACCGCTTCGCCACTTGGGTCGTTTTCTTATGTAATAGAAAATTACTCAATATCAAGCGAAGAAAAGAGACACGAAATATATGTAGATGATCTCAAACAAAAACAAAACACAAAAACTAATAATAAAACTACACCACATACCCATATTCTTGACGTATGTCATGGTATATAAAAGGCTCATGACAGTATCATAAGCGAAACTCTATGGGGAATGAGGCGGGACGGTGAGCGTCCTACGAAGGAGTTATGAATTCAGGAGTGGCGTGAAAAATGGCGGAATCCTGCGGGTTTCAATCTCTTATGACTTTTACGCTAACTTTGTGTGATATTACGAGGTGGGTTAATTAATTGTGGATAAAGAATGGAGACTATTCTTTATATTTGGTTTGGCTAGAAGTTTTATTACCTCTACGGGAATTATGAATGCATCTGTGGCACAGAAGACGTAACAATTTGTTTGCTACAATAGAAGCCGCTTCTATTTCTTAAGATTATGGCCCTAGAGAATCCACAAGCATGTTAGGAACTAACAGAAGTTCAAGTTTAAGCTGTCACAGATAATAATTGTTTTACGGCCATTTTCAATAACTTACTGACAAGTATCGGTAGGTTGCTATCTGTCTGTTTGACATTTAGCTTACTGACGGTTACAGACAAAACTTTAATCATCGAAAGTCAGAAAAGTATTGGACGTAATCTACACTAAAGCATAATTATGTCAAGTCGTTGAAGAAATACGAAACGCTAGTAAAGGCATTGCCTCTAGTCTTGGCCCTCAGATGAGATTTAAAGACATGAAACCGATTTAGTCAATAAATTCCATTTATACCCACCGTCTCTTGAGTCATATAACTTTTATAGAGAACCAAAAGAAAACATCAAAAGCTAATAGAGCCATTGGAAATATTATAAGCAATCCAGACTGTCCCCCAAAAGGTACATTACCATTAAAGGATACTTTCACACAAACATCAAAAACTTATTCCGAAAACATTTTATACACTCGGAGCTTATGCAAAACACCTATAAATGTTAAATATATTACTCGAGAGCAAACGTTGGAAGGCTAAACGTTCTTTCTAATGTATTCGGAAAAGTTATTTTATGAACTGCCTATAAAAATATAACGGGCAAGTCGTAAATGTTAAATTTTCTGATCCCCCGTTCCTCCCTATCGATGTAAATCGTATAAGGGACTATTCAGGAAGCGAGCCCACGGTTTGAGCTTAGTTTAATTTTGTGGAACCGTTTTCTGGAACATTACCCCGGCCATGACAGCTACAGCAATGAGTTTTAAATTACTGCATAATACGAAACGTTTAAGTTGTTACTTTATTTAGGCTGCTTATCATAATCTTTTTAAGTGTCCCCGAAACAAAAGGATTAAAAGGGGTCCCGAAATTTAAATTTCTATTTACAATTGAAAGACCGTTCACAAATGAAAAGTTCAGATTCTTTAGAAAGATTATGCTTTCTGTTCATAAAAACAATAAGTCGGCCTTCCGAATTTATAAAAGGGTGAAGTATTTTCTTGAATAAACATCCCCGAATAAAGTTGGCAAGAATTGACAACTGCCAAATATATCGGTGTTTCCAGGGCCGCGAGTGGCCATCTATACTGGGAAGAAATAAAAAGGAAAAATTTTATGATGGGCTCAAATAGTAGAAGAGATTTTATGTGCCTCATGCGGGCCAGTTCGAACCGCTTCCAACCAACGATATGAACAGATTCGTTGCTCCGCAAACAGTCGTAAATCCCGAACATTGCTCTGATCCGCACACTATTGTTTAATAAAAAATACAAACGAAATACGGCATTGTTTGCGGTGGACGTAATTTATTTCAATGAAGTGGTATTATGTGATGTTAACGTGTTTTATACGTGTTCGAATCTGGTAGGTTTATTCGTTTTAAGGTAATTGCTGCGTTCAACATTACGAACCTCTTTGTTGTTTGTTACCAGGAACACCCCATTGTGTTCGATTTTACTTCCAGACTTATGGATACTTATCCCGAATTTAAGGTTAATGTTGTCAAAACAATTTACGAACTCTGACCTTCGTTGAGGTTGACCAGATTTACGAAAAGGAACAATAGCGTCAAAGCTTAAACGTTTTTATACAAAAGCATTTTCGAACTGAATTATTGTTAAAATGAGCTCACATAACGTCAATTCGTGTCACTCTGGGCTTTACAAAACAAAGATACGAATTAATGGCTCTCATTCGGAAAGGTCTATTGTGAAAGCCTGTCCCACGGGTGTACCCTTCCATTTCGTAGAATTGGACGAACAGCGAAGCCAATCCAACGTGATCTCTGGCGGTCCCCCGCAAATCATATTGATGAACGCTAACGACGGTACGGAGTAAGACGTTCCGGAGACCTTTATTTATTGGATGTGTAGCAACAAACGGAATTGATACGTGGCCCGTTTATTAGATTCGTCGCTTTCTTTCTTTACCTTTGACGGAGAGGTACCATTGTCTTTTGAGGAGGCCGCTCGGTTTGACGCGCACTTACTGTTTCGAGAAATTCGGAATGGGGGATCTGATAATCGAATATCGTATTATTTCGACTGAGATCCAGGCGCGAACCTATTGCGCGTGAAACATATAAAAAGAAAGAAAAAAGATTTTCTCTATTGTGCAGGATACGATGTGACGGATTAGATGCGAAAAATAAAGGAAGAATTGGGAACACAAAGGGAGTAAGGAACGAATGCTTTTCATACTAATTCTGTTAGGCTGTAAAATAAAAATGTAATAACATAAAAATGGAATGAAGTCAACTTACGATTGCGACAAAAACACCCGTTTGACATATTTCAACAGTGGTTTTTATGATTTCACATAAAATATTACAATCGCTCGTAAAACGTTAAAATTTTGTTCGATACGTGTATTAGTTCGCTTAGGTATTCGCAAGTTTAGATTCCTATCGATAGCTCCCATTGTTTATCACATTTTATTTTTTTACTGCATGAAATATTGCTGTTACAAACGACACATCGTAAACCGAAAAATCCTACCTTTTTACCTACGAAATTGGTACTAGGTCTAAACTATGTTCATCTACTGGAGTGACAAAAATGTTCGTTTACCTGCAACCTAAAATTAAGTTCTATTTCATTATTAACATATTTCCTTAAGAGCCTATACTACCTCAAATTAGCAACTCTATATTTGGTAGTTCAAACTTTGTTTGAAATACTGTTAGAATAAAGTTCTAATCAGCTTGCACTACAAAGTGGTTGTTATGTCAGTCACTGCGGGCCGAATAGTGCGAAATTAGTGTTTTTTTTTGCGATTTACAAAAAATCTATTGATTGGATTAAAAAAATAAATAATATGAGACCTGCTTTATAGTTAGTTCAGTTAGTATAAAAAGTTTCATGATCTAATTTGAAGTATTTTATGATTGCTAGCGGTTTATTGTTCAGTTTAGAGCTAACTTTGGGATTTTTTTCTATCGAGAAAATTTTATGGAATCGTGTTTTCGCCAGATATATGACCTAACATTAATCCTCAACTTTACCATATATTTATTTCAAAATTAATGCTGCAGTATTTTAGGCGTAACGGAGGATCATGCTAAGCCATTTGAGGTAGTACAGGCCCTTAAGTAATATTATTTCGATACACTTTTATAGACACAGGACTAAGTCCCATGTTGGGGGAAAATTATAACAGGTAGCTTCAGCAAAGTTCTATAAAATACTTAATGCAAATTTACTTATAACAAATTAAACAAGGCTCCATTTGCAGTGGAGGAGCCATTGATGTATAATAATGTATATCGTCGTACACAAAGATATATTATGTTTGCGAATCGGACGTATAATCCCTATATACCTAGATACAATGTTTGATCGCAACAAAGTAAACCGCAGCATACACGACCACTATTCATTAGGATAATTGGCAGTCAAACGCATGCATTAACTGACACATATAATGAAGATTATATTTGTGTGGTACCTGAAGTATTTCCAATTCAGTTTAGACTACACAACTGGAATTAATGCTATTATAGTCTTTTAAGGTCTTTTGCAACCAAACATAAGTTTTGTTTTCGCCTGTCTTTTCTAGGCCAATTATCATCATCTGTCTAACCTTTTACCAACTAATTTGGTCAGTTTACTAGTCTTGCTGGATGCAGTTGAATACTAGTATGAATGAATGCCTATCTGATCTATCCGCAAGTTCCACAACCCAGTTTACTGGCTAAGCTTTGGTCCCCCATTCTTTTCTAAATCAAGATTTATACATAAAAACTTCCCCATCATAAAATTTAAAACGAAACTGTAGGTTAACAAACCTCAATGGGTTTCCAAAACGAAAAAATGTTTCCAATACTTAAATAAAATGGGGGCTGAAAATATTCTTTTGAATTCACGAAATAATAAACAAACGTTTCTTCTGATATCAAAAGAAAGCACACGGCTTCTATAGCCCCAAGTCATTCTAAACTTCGCAAAACTTGTCGACTTTTCAAACTTTCTAAAAAAAAAATCTTAACAATTTTGACAGATATCTTTTCCTTAGGGAAAGTTCGGGGAAAAATCTAATTCAATAAAGACGAAAAATTACAAAGAACATACATACGTTCTAGGTAGGTAGATAAACTTTACAATTTCTTGGAATTCTAATTAGTTTAAATACGTACCGAGATCGTTGGTTTGGTTTAAGTTAAATTAATTGAAGTAGATTTTTTTGTTTTTCATCCTTGTCCGTTTGAAAAATGTGGAAATATAAGAGGCAACATATATTGGAATTGTTTTTAAACTTTGCCCCTTTAATGATTCGCATGTTGTATGTCTCAATAAAACAAAGACCCAAAAAGTTACAAGACGAAATTGAAACAACATTTCAAATATTTTCAGATGTATATTACTACGAACTCTATCTTTGATACTCCTATCACTCATTAAGCATACAAACAAAATTCAGTGCCTCTGGGAACTCCCAAAACCTTTTAACTCCGTAATGGATGATCTCTCAGAAACAAAAAAGGAAGTCAAATGGATATACCCAATAGGTAGCTCAGATCTAATGGATCCAAACAGAAACGCCCCAGGGTATGTCTTACATCTAACGCAAATTGATTGGATGGTGACCCAAGGACTATTGTTGATATTTTCGAAATTGAGGACTTAGTGGTTCGGTCCCATTGTGCAGGGGGTACCTATTGTAAAAACATGCCTGTTTTTTTTAATTGCGGAAGACGGCTTTTCCCGGAATCAATAAATAACTTATCTTCTGAAGGAGTTTTGTGTTTTAAACTTGTTAAAAAGTCACTGTTGTGAGTTCAAAGAGATTTTTGTTTCGTAGTTTTTTGGGAAAGCATTGTTTTCAAGAAGCCCTTAACATTTTAAAAGCTATCAAAATACTCATAGTAAAACAATTGTATTCACATTAAAACAGCGCTATCCTTTACAATCATACATAACGCATCAAAACCCGCTTTAATTAAAACACCCACAAAAGAGAAAAAAATAATAAAAATTAATTTCCCCATTCGGAGGGTAGGCAGAAAAACAAAACACACACACATTATATGTGGCCTAACCTCCTTGAAACAGTCATAATAGGGTAGATGACACCATAAAACAAGAATTCCCAGACACCAATCTCTAAAAAAAAAACCACTTTATTTTGGGCCTGAAAACCCTTTTTTGTTTTATTTTCAATTAATTGCCAAATTCGATTTTTAGATGCTTTGAAATCTATAAATAGTTGAGTCATTGAGTTGAATAAACAGTGACGTCACAGTTGGCTATTGCCATACAAAATCTATGAGAGAACCGCGTTTTGACAGCTCTTAAAAAGTATCTCAATTGATTGGTGTGTCATCTACCCTATTCACGCGGATGAATGTCGAGTGAAAAAAAAACACTTTTACATTTTTGTACTCGTGTGTACAGGACTTTTTTCCTTGACTGTACTTAATCACTGAGACTTCATGGAAATTTTTGTTTGGTTGCGTATTAATTTATTGGTGAGGTCACGCGTTATTGATAATTAAAAATACTGTTTGTAAAGGGTAACTTGGTATATGGTAGCTGTGCAGGAAGGACAAGAAAGGAGGGGCATATCCGGCAGAGGAGCTGCTTACTGTATCTTCACTTCGCATTATATTAGAGACGAGTCGATAATTCCCCATTTCGCCAGGTATTTCTACAGCGGCCAACCTGGGTCTGCAAACGGTTACGGGATTTCCAGATTGGCCTTGCAGTTCCTGTCCAGGAGGCCCTTCCTCGCTTCATCAATCCAGCAGTGAGGAAGGGCAATTCCCATGTTTAGAACTAATCTAATATTAGTAATTTACCAGTTGACAGTGTTGAGGAGGAGTTTTCTGACGCCATTTATGTACGTTTGTTGTATGTTTTAATTATGTTCATACTAAATTCAAATAAAATCTAATATTATATCGAACTTTACATGTAAACGAACACAAACCAAAACACACGATTTACCATACCAAACATTTCCTATTCATTCTAAATATAACTTTGTAATTTTAACTATACAGGTACAAAATCAATTTATTTTCTTCCATAGAAATTGATATTATACATACCTTTCCGTAAATTAATTCGCCAAAACGCGCTGCGATGATTAAATTTACATTAACCTTAAAATTAACAAAGTAACGGGCAAAGTAAATTGAAGGTAATCTCTAATTTTACCACCGCGAATTTTACTGGCTGGGTAATATTTATGAAACGTTGAGGTAAAAATCAACATCACGCTATATCATTTACGGGGTACATACGTATAATGTTTATATGTGGTTAAAATTTAAAGGGTTGAAAGAGGTCCCATTGCGAAATGAACGCATTATTGTAATGCATTTAGTATTACATAACGCCTATGACCTTCAAAGGCTTAGGCAGAGGTATATCTATAGGACACCCACAATTCGCCAGTTACATTTAAGTACCGTGTCATAGGGGGAACTTGATGGAAAACCCAATAACACTTTGCCCGAGAATCAAGCCCCAGATCTTCTTTATCGTGTGGTTAGTGCCTAACATGGAGTCAGAGTTTTTATGCCGCCCATGGGTCTCTGATTTGGCTTTACATGCCGTCAAGAAATATCTCTCAGGCATGCTGGTTTCCTCACGACATTTTCCTTCACTGAAGCGAGTGAGAACATAGTGAACTCCAGATGAGGTCTTGGTTTCAATAGTGGCATTGCGACTACCAGTTCAACGAGTAAATGCTACAGTAGTTTAAAAAATCACGCTATATGAGAAACACTTTTCAAACAACTGTAAAAAAAAAGAACACCAAAATACGAGTATTGAAGCAACTTTTCATTCAGATAAAAGCTTGTCTAGTCTAGTTTACTCTATGGCTCATATATAAGTGGCTACATTGATATCGTACAGCCACTCGCAGTTTCCTGGTAGTGTAAACATTGTATGTTATACGGGCGGAGCACGTGTTTCGGAATCCAGACACACGCATGTGTTGTTACACTTGCTATGTGATGTTGAGACATTTGTACGATATTGGTAGTGTATCGCTTGTGGGTTGGTAAGTGAATTTGTTAGTCTGGCTTTTTGTTAGACGTTTTACTGTAGTCTGGATTATCATCCTCTGCCTAGCTTTTTTCGCACTAAGTTGGGGTCGGCTTCCAATCTAACGGGAGCTGAGTACCAGTACGCGACGCGTCGCGGAGCGACTGTCTATCTGATTTCCTAACTCCAGTTAGTACCGGGTAATACGATACCCGTTGGTAAGACTGGTTGTCAGACTTTTAGGCCACTGACTACTTGTGACGACTATCAAAGATCTACAAATGATAGCCGAGACCAACGACTTAACGTGCTTACACCAAATTGTCATTTTGTTGAAGTCTCGTTCGGATAAAAAGACATCAAATAGGTAGTGTTTTAAAGTAGAAATATGTCGCGATGGACAAAACTTTGCCCAGGAGTGGGGTAGAGTAGGCTAATCCTAATATTGATCATCATCATTTCAGCGCGGAATCATCTGCTTCTGGGTACAGCAACGAGGCAGAAGAAGGGGCGCGCCCCATTTTTGCTGTCCCTCCGTTGACAAAAATATTATAAGGCAACGAATAAAAAGCTGTAACAATTTGTAAGTCCGTATGCTCAGCTCGCTAATTCCTCGCTCCGCTAACAATATAACCACCGCTCCAATTCGACGCAAAAGGCATAAAACTTGATAGCAAGGGTACGAATTAAAATGAATTGATTGAAATAAAACACCGCCCAACAGTCGTTGACTGGAGTGAATTAATGCGTATGAAATATCAAGAATTATTGCCACTGAAACTTGGGGAGTTTCGGAAACGCTCGGCAACACTCGGCAACGATCGGAAATTATCGTTCGTTGAATTTATTTGTGAGGTACGTGTGATTTTCATGTAGTTTTTATTGTATAAGTTGTTGGAACGAACGGGGCAATGTTTGAGTTGTGTGTGCTTGGGTTTTGGCTGTGTTTATACCAACTTTTAAATTATGAAGATATTTATTTACTTTTGAAAGAAACATGAGAATTCGGGGGACTTTGAACTCATTTCACAAAATTAATTTTAATTAACTTATACTGTTTTGGTAATGAGTCAATCGTATGCTTTGTTCGACAGTTGACATAATCATTTCTTACTGTAGATCAAAAGAGTAGGTAGGAGTTTTTACTTTCTGCTTTACGTAAGCGTAATATACCAAACCATGGTAAAATAATTTACTCCATTTACGTAATTTTTACACCAATCCCAATAAGTTCATTCCACAACATGCTAACTGATATCATGATTAGCATGTTCGAGAGCATAAGTAAATAATTATAGTGTCTTGTGAGAGCAGCGGTGGCCCAGTGGTGGCGGCCCCGACTTACGAACAGTAAGTCGTGGGTTCGAAACCAGACAGGCGCATTACTTTGTGTAATTAATTTCATCACCACTGCTCTCAAAACGGTGAAGGAAAACATCGTGAGGAAACCGGCATGTCCTAGAACCAAAAATTCGAAGACATGTGACACCTACCAATCCCCACTGGGCCCGCGCGTTGGATTATAGCCCATTCCCTCTCATTGAGAGGAGGCCGTGTCCTAGCAGTGGGAACATTATAGGCTGATGATGATGATGTGAAGCACGGCAATCAATTCAATACGGCAGTGAGGTAATACGTAGTACATAGGTAATCTGTAGTGGTGCTACTCAAATTAACTGGCTGTGTGAATTGTTGAATTATAAGCATTGTTTAGAGTTGATTTGTAGGTGATATATTATTAGGTATACGAGCTCTTTTCATATGCTGGCAAGGTTCTTAGTTGTACGTTTTTTTTTTCATTCTTTTAATCTTTGTATTTTGGTTTTTGTTCAATAGATTCGATCGCTGCAATTTTACTATCCTGGAAAATGTAAATTTATTTAATTTAGTTTTTTTTTAATGTAGGTACCAGAACCACTTTCTAATGGTTTTGTATTTTCTAAAATGGCTTTCAAAAGGATTTGATTACATTGTCATTAATTTTACGATAGCCTATGTCAATTCAATCTAACTTTGACTTCTCCATCTACCATCATATTTATCGCTGATAAAAACCCTATCTAGGCCAATTGGTCCCAATTGAGCTTAGCAAAGGAAATGTTTACGCTGAAAACTGCATCAAAATCCAACAAGAATCTTAAAAATACTAACACAAACTTCTTTTACTATTCACAAACACAGATAATCTCCACTAAAACTCAACTTAAAATAATTAAGGCTTCACACAAAATCTCCCAAAAAACAAAAGCCAGTGTAGTACTTGTAACATTGAAAGTCCGCGAAGTAACTTCGCCAGCCATTCTGGCCACATTCCGTTTATGGCCAGTCGTAATGGCCATGATCACTACGAGAGAAAAAGTATAGACATGAAATGTATCGTAATGGGAGGATTGTTTCATTAAAAACGTTATTGGACTTCGGATTCGGGTATTTTTTTTGCTATTAACCCCTTTTGGTCGGTGATTATGTTTTTGATGGCTGGGTTATAGAGACGTGTTATATGGCTTAATAATATAGGTAGGGTTTTAGTGAATTAAATGAGTGTATGTCTCGTCTTGTGATCAAGTTATTGGAAGTGAAGATGGGGCGTTTTTATGGCTGTTTGTTGGATGTTCAGAAAGTTTTCATATTACAG
Source organism: Xestia sexstrigata (assembly GCA_941918905.2). NCBI lineage: Eukaryota > Metazoa > Arthropoda > Insecta > Lepidoptera > Noctuidae > Xestia > Xestia sexstrigata. The sequence continues at coordinate 5,783,398 of OW799217.2, read as the reverse complement.
TTTTAGCACGAATATTGTGCAGATTTACAAAATAATAAACAGATACCAAAACACTGGCTACCCAATACACTGGTCGCAATTCACAACAAATTAGGTAGGTAAGGAAAAAGGTAACTATTTCACACATATTCTAACTGAATAAAGGTAAAATGCCAATCTAGCAACAAAATATCTGCTCAAACGTCCCAATGCAGCACTTGAAACAACAAACTTATCCAAAACAAAGCAACCAAGATGGCGATATCCGCGATCCCAGCACCGCACTAGTTGGCGTATTGACCGCCCGTTCGATTTTATTACCAACCATAAAGGACTCAGATATACGAAAAGAAAAAATCAAAGTATCAAAAAGCTGAGATAGTAAAACATATGTAAATTTAATTGACCACGGGAGAGAATTCGAGTAAAAAATTAACATGGCATCCCCATTTTTGTAATCGCAATTTTTTGGTTCGGAGAACTTACGTTTTTTTGCCGATTTCGAGGCGTCGAAAAGGGGATCTGCTATGAGACCATTTCTGCTTATCAGGGCCCATCTACAGCTGTTATGGTAATAAGAAATTAAGCCGAAGATTGCCGAAAAGGTGCGAGGTTACGTGGGAAAAAATCATTGAATTAATTTATGATTTGTGTCAAGTTGCATTCTGCGTTGTCTGTGTAGAATATGTTGTTGAATATTATTATTCGCATGTTTAAGAAGATAAAGATCTTGAACTCGTCCAGCTTGCACGGATAATTTTTGACATTTTACGTTAATGAAAGTTGAGCCTTATTGTGATAATAAAACTGGCTACATTCGCCATAAAGAACCTCCTTTTGTGGCACTATTATTAAGTGACAAAGCTCCTTTAAAAAACAAAAGATAAAAATAAACGATATTTACAGTCATTTAAAATGTAGTAAAAATCACAGTAAGGTTTTCAATATTTATTAAGTTCGGATATTTAGGTTCCAGCATAGCCGTTTTTTTGTACGTCCTATGTAATTGTCCCATTTAATGTTCGGACGATCGAAATGAACGGCATTAGGGTTGACGCCGTTTTATACTTAGGAAAAATTGGCGCGAAAATTTAAATATTATTCAGTAACATTTTTAGAAGTGAGAATGTTTGAGTCATCATCATTATCTTTTTCTTATCCCAATTAATTTGTAGTCGGCGCAGCATGTCTTCTTCTTCCATACTTCTCTATTACTCGTCATCTCATCAGACACCTCCTTTCTTGCCATATTCTTTGATCTTCCTCTACTCTTGAAACTGACAAAATTTTCATGAGGTTTCTTCGGACTTCAAAAGGAGGTTTGAATTGCAATTTCCATCGAACTATTTTAAAATGAGAACAATTCCGAAAAAGTACCTTCTTTTTAAAAAGTCTTAAGAATTTAAACTCAAACAGTTTAGGAATTCCAAATTACCTCGTTTATATCTAATCAAGTCTCCTAATAATATGCAATGAAGTAACAGTCATTTAAATAGAATTTTAATCAACTTACTCCATTCAAAACAGATTGAATACTAAGTGATAGTGTTTTAAGACTCAATTTTGAACTAAGTAAACCAATCTGTATGTTGATTCAGGAATTAGACTGAAACTTATAGCGAATTGTTGCCCCAGCTGCTGATTGTCCTAAACAATTAATAGGAAACGGATAAGTAACCTTCAGAAATAATTGACCTTGACCTTTAAGTGACCTTGAGTTTCCAAGGTCATATTTGATTGAGGATAGTTTATAGAGCCAGTGACTTTAATTGATACGGGAATAGCTTTTACGGTAAAAGCGTTTCTAGGTTTTGAAACGAAGTGGTTTTACTAATTGATTTTAATTATTGACTGGTATATTATGTGGTGTCTTGTGGGTTTTTTATTTAATTAATACTGTAGCTAGTATACCATTCTACATATTACTGCCCACTGCTACTGCCAACTGGGTGGTGAATTGCTATATTTTATGATGGAATTTAAACATTGCTTCTGTGCAACAGTTGCAAGAAGAACATTGTTAAAAAAAGGCTACTTTTAAAGAAAAAAATCTAAAAACTTATTCAGAGTGGTATTAAAAAACAATATTGCCTACTGATTGAAAAATTGTGATTGAAAAAATGCATTAAACCAAAACACTGACACAAACCAGCGTGGAATTTTGTAACAAAACAAAATATTGACCATCCAACACGTACACGAATACACAGTTTAATTTAATTCAAAAGTTTAATATTCTGTTTGAAACCATTACAATATTTACACAGAAACTTTACAAAATCGAGAGGGCTCGATAAAAGATAAACAGAATTGCCTATTTAAACAGACCGTTACAGTTAAACTGATAGTAATCGGTGTGTAACATAAAAATATACTGCCCAGTTGGACAAAACTCTAGAACTAAATTACACTGGATACGCCATATAATCATCAAACTACATAAAAGAGCACATTCGATCGGGACTATCAGAAAAACGAGATTTAATTGTCTGCCATTTTTTTTAGTTAATTTATTTTTGTTTATATTTCCACGTGAGAATTAGCGAGAAGACGCACACCATCAAGAGAAGTGAAGCAATGGGGGAGGCCTTGCCCAGGAGTGAGACTATACGAGGTAAATAAATAAATAAACAAAAACCTCCACTGCTTTCAAAATAGTAACATAGATTCGAAGACCTGTGACATATACCAACCTGAACTGGGCCCGCGTGGTGGATTATAACCTCTCTCACAAGGCTGCCTGTGACTCAGAAGTGGAAACATTATATATTTCAGTAAATGCCGATTATGCTATAAATTAATTGGACTGGATACGCCATATAATCATCAAACTATGTTAAGGAGCACGCTCGATTGGTACTCTTAGCTGAAACACGAAATTATGCGATCTGATGTTTCCATTTTTTAGTTTATTTTATGGTGTAAACAGGTGTAGGCAGGTGGCGTTTTGTAGTTTCTCCCTATTTTATGGGAACCAGGCGCGAGTTTAAATATTTGATATCGTACAGATAGATCATAGAAGTGACACAAGCGACGCACTTCAAAGTCGGTTTTTTTCTTATTCTTTGATCAATATGAAATGGACTCGAAATTACCTAGGTACTGTTTGCATGGTTGAACTACATAGTTAACGATAGTTGCCGATATGTGCGTGACTTAACCCGGTCTCTAATCATAGTACGTATAACACAAAAATAACATAAAATAACGATACCACAAACCTTAACTACTAAACTGAACGGTTTCAACAAAGGCCTGGTATTATGCATTCGAGTCACGTTCCACTAATCTGCGATTGTTACAGATTATTAAACAACCGTTGCCCATTTGGTACGGTGGAAAGTAACAAAGCTTCTAGAAAACCCGACTTGGATAGGGAACAATTAAATGAGTTGGAATACGCGTTAGGGATAGTGTATGCTCAGTACTAACGCAGCTTTGGAAAGCGAAACGGTGTTCGCTTGTTTCAGAATGATTTTTTTTGTTTTGGAGTAATTTAAAAATCGAACGCGGTGTGAACGGCCTTTAATTGGTACTGTTCTTTTTTTAAAAAAATATTATTGTAGTTTGTAACTGATAGGTACTCCAGTACATAGGTACTGGAGTACCTATCAGATTATAATGACCGTATTTTTACGATTAGCAGTAGAAATTAGTTCATAAGCAAGGTCAACAGTCGTGATAGCTCGAAGTAAGAATCGGTTTCACGAGGATAGACAAAAACAAATCACCAAAAAAAGGTTTTTTCATAATAGTCAAAGTCGGTGAAAAACGAACTTTCACGAATAGTTTTTCATAGATTTTCATCCAGCAAAACCCCAACGATTAAACTGCTAGAAACTACTTAAGGACCACTGAAACGTTACTCAGCTTAAGGGCTATCAACACCTCTGCAATCGCCGAAAGCATTGCTCACGGAGAGGGGGAGAGGAGGGCTCGCTATATACGACCAATTAAAGAGGGTGCCAGAATGGGTTCCGAAATAATCGTAGACAACTATAGAACTGTACAAAGAGTTCGAATTCGAGAAAGATCACGTTCTTTGGTCGGCATTTGTTTTGTACGTAGTACCGAGTTCACTGAAGGTCAACCACTTTTCAACCTTATTACTAAGGGCATAAGAGTGAAAAGTGGTAGACCTTTCAGTGAACTCGGTAGTACAAGCAACAGAGATAGGGGAAAATGTTGTGAGGAAAGTTTTGAGTATTAATGTGGATGACTATAAGGGCCTGCGCAGACGACAGACTATCCGTGACGCACTTTTTAGTCTGTGAAAATAGAACCCAAGCAAATATTTGCAGTAACGCATACGACGCGCAAAAAGTCCGGCGGCCAAAAATTCCGTGTCATTCTGGCAGAAAAAAATTGAACGTTTGCTTCAACTCGCGCTAACGCAGACGGCGCACATTTTAAGTATGCAATCTGCACTTGAATAGAATGATCGAAGATGTGCGTCGTGTGCGTTGAGTCTACGCAAAATCCGCGACGGACTTTTTGTATGCCATGCAGACTTTTTGTGCGAAAAACTCATCCGCACAAAAAGTCTGTCGCCTGCGCAGGCCCTAAAAGTAGGAGAAGACTAAACAAACAGACTGCCTCGTTGGTATTTTGGTTGCAAGCGTGATTGCTGAGCATATGGTCCTAGGTTCGAATCTAGGTCTAGGTTGTTCGGTTTTGTCATCAGGAAATTCTCAATAGCAGTCACGGAGTGTAGAATTGTACCCGGTTCTTGCCCCCATAATGATTTAGAAAACTCATCCCGCGGTCCCAAATAGGTGGGATCAGTTGACTAAGGACCCATTACATGTGACTCAAACATAACTGGCGAAGTGTGAGTGTACTATAATATTAGGTACACCTCTGCCTAACTATTCAGGCATTACAAGTGTGATGTTATGTGTGTATCTAAGACTAAACATCGTAATCGTTCTGCATGTTCTGATGATCGTTTTATTCAATCTGGATAACACTCCTATTTTGAGTCGAGCTTAGAACCCGATTCTCACTTGTTTGGTTTTTGCAAAGTATTTTATGTGATTGGGCCACAGTATAGCGTTGCACTATGACGGTGGGTAGAAATTGTTCCATGTAAAATATTGATATTTACCCGCACCTGGAAAAAGGCTCGGATAAAATGAACCTCTATAGAATATTGAACCTAATAACTTGATGAGAAAAACTTATCAGCAGTGAAAATCGACAAGAAGGAGCTCATGGCTAAACAATAACGGCAGTTTGGAGTCTTCACAAATATAGGCTACTGGTAGGAATTTAACTAATGAATTTTACCTTTACTATTAGGTATAGACAGAAGTGTACATACTCGTACACCCACATTTCGCCAGTTATGTTTAAGTCCCATGTAATAGGGGGCGAGCCTATTGCCATCAACCGGGCGCAAATCGTAAAGTAGCTGCTACTGGGAAATTCCTGATGAAAAACCCAATGATACTTTGCCCAGCCCGGGAATCGAACCCAGGACCTCATATTAGGCAGGCGTGTTTGCGACTATTAGAAGCTGTCTACTTACAGATCTAGTATTTTACTTACGAGAAAGTTACAGGCGCTTTTTCTTGCCTATTTGGATGACTGCGATCTTCGTCTAAACTATGAAGCTAACTTTTATTGTGGTTTTTCATTCCAGAAAGTTTATATCTAGTAGGTACTTCATATAATAAAGTAATCTTTAGGTTCTTTAGTCGTAAAAAAGCTCTGTCGAAACGGTCGCTAGTTAGAAATAAAATACCAATACATTTTCTTATGCCGGTTTTTATTAACTTTTTTCATGTTTCAGTTCATCCTATGAGGGAAAGAAATAATATATTTTCTCTTACTACATAATATTGAAGCCAGTACAGCTGTTACTTCATATTAATTTCATATCACGTACAATCTTATGAATATTTTTTTCCACGCTATGCCGCCTTTGTTCAGAGGTATCCGATTTTAGTCTAGAAACTAAAAACCTAGATCTTTTTGGGAGATGATAAAAGTTAGATAAGTACGTGTGAGATATTATGTACGTTATAAATCTAACTGCTGAATGACGAGTAGAGAAGTTTGGAAGAAGAAAACATGCTGCGCCGACCCAAGGTAAATTGGGGTATAGGCAGGAAATTGATGGGTGTCATTGTGCTTTTAATGCATTGGTAAAAGTCACGATAAATACAAATAATTTACCCCGTACACTTACGGGGTGTACTGTACCCTACACTCAAGGAAATTAATTGTTCACCAGGCTGATACACTACGTGAATGGGGAATTTTCAAATTCAAATAAAAGAAAAATAAAAAAAAATGGAATGGAATTTTCCAGTGACGTTTGTCACAACGATTCAGTATATATCAATAGATGGCGCTAATCAGTCTTAGGAATATTTTTTAAGAGGCGTTCTAGTAAAATCCATTGAAAAAAGTATTTATTACGTATTATAATATAGTTCAATGCTAAAATCTTTTAACAGGGCAAAAAAAGAACTCTCCTAGACACATGTCAAACTCATTGTATAGTAAAATTTCTTAATTATTCATAGCTAAAAGTGAGAACTGTAAAGAACCTTTTTTCTGTCAATCTGTCAAACATTTTTAACCTAAAATTCTACTGTTTTTTTGCATCACTGAACTGAACTACAAGTCTTTGCATGGTTTTTGCTACTGTTTTTCTGAGTGTTTTTGCGTTACGTCTAAACTCCTGGTGCGTCGAATCGAGCTTACGTTCCTCCGTACTTCAGTTAAGGCTTTGTGGACATAAAAACGAGCCATTTTATTATTCCCAAAAGTTGATCAGCGCCATCTAGTTCGTTCATAAAAAGCACTGGAAAATTCCCTATTTGCTATTACTGTCAAAGAATGACAGCTGTGATTCGAACTACAATAACAGTCAATTTTGTAACCATTGTCCCTGTTTATTTTGAATCTTACACCTTTAAAACCTAACCTAACCTTTAACCTTAACCTTTAAAACTTAACCTTTTAAACCTTTTTAACCAAAACCAAATTTTTATGGTCACAAATCAATGACAATTCATAATGCATACTAACTGCTTTCGTGATTATTTTACGAATTGTTACGTAATTATCCTATATATAAATCGGCCATTATATGCCCCCTGATAGGATAACACAGGCTGGAAATAGATATTTCATCTCAGTAATAGGATATTTACACCAGAACTACTTCACAAAAAAACCAACCGCCCAAAACGTCTATTTTACACAACAAATCAACAAATATTTAACCGTAGCACGCTCTCCGTATAAATACCACGACGAGTACACATCTCCACACAAGTTTGCAACCCGAATGTACTTGTTTGTTTACAAAATAAACACACGCTCTGTGACATCGGGGAGGGGTGTACCGCTTACAAATTAGGGGTCTAATTGTCTACTCCTGGCATCTATTGAGACGAACCTCTGTGGTGATGTATGGAGGGTTATGAGATCACATGGGGACCTATCTGGAGGGTTAGATCTGCTCTTTGTGAAAGATAGTTTGGGTTCGCTTTTTGTTGATGAATAGTGAAAAGGTAGGTAAGTGAAATGGTTAATTACGGAATACGGTCAGTGTACTGTATAACCGGACAGGTAGGAGGTATGTACAGTCTACAAAAAAGGTGCGTAACCAGAGAGCTTACTACAGATATTTATTATTTTCTCTCAAAAAGGTAAGGTTCATAAGTTACAGTGTGATTCTAGCCTTTATAAGAACTGAACTAAATACTTTTATCTTTTTTTCTCATTAGTCTAATCTTAAGCATTGTTTGTATGAATAATAATTATTTTAACGTTGTGTTCATTATTGTTAATTATTTTTGAAAAATATAATAATTTTACTGTAAGTACATTATGATTAATTATATCTTACGCAATTAGTGTACCCAGTACTAAATGGGTTGTGGAGGTCAGATAGGCAGTCGCTCCTTAACAAAAACTGGTATTCAGCTGCATCCCTTTAGACTGGAAGCCGACCCCAACATAGTTAGGAAAAGGCTAGGCAGATGATGATGCAGTAAGTAACTTATAACAATCAAACTTTAATAAGAAAAAGTCGTGCGACAAATCGCGACAACTCAACGACTAGAACGATCTCCTTGCTTACAATTTCACTGAGTGCGCCGGTTAGGTACTATCGAGGACACTCCCGCCTGACCACCACTAAGCTCATTTTTGCTTGCACTCGCAACATAGAAACGCTCTCTAGCCCCGCCACTTCCACTTTGTATAGAAATAATGAATGAAAAGATACCGAATCGGCCGAGCGCACTGACGACGCAAGCCAAACGAGAGTTATTGTTATTTTGCGCGCCAAAGTTGACGCTTTCTTAATAGGCCCATACTTTAAGGGGGCGTGGCTCGGCGCCTTCGCATGATTTAAGCGAAAAAAAAATAAACTGGTCAGGCGGAAAAGACCACGATAGTACCTAGTTACCTTCTAGTTACTATGAATACTGAACCACTCTACTATAATGTTTTAACTTTATATTGCTACTTACATTTAACGAGTCATCATATTTTTTCTTGATGAGACCCGTAACTTGAAAATATTGTAGTGCCAGTAAGTTTATTAGAGTAATTTCTCGTGCATGAATAACTTGCGTCATACAAATAAATTAATGAACTCTTCATGATGATAAGAAAGCTAGCCGCATCTTCCATTAATATAATGAGGTTCTTTATGTACGTGAGTCGTCTATGGTTCCATCTAGAAGATTAATCTGGTAAAATAATATTTTCTACTAGCTTCTACCCGCTGGTTCGTCGGCGTTAATTGTCTTTTTATACGCAATGTTTTTCTAAATGATATCTCTGTGTATAATTTTATATTTTTAAAAAAGATGTTAAGATAACACTGTATTAAAAAAAACCGGCCAAGTGCGTATAGGGCCACGCGCTGTATAGGGTTCCGTAGTAGCCAGTTATCAGAATATAGAACGATTCTGTTGTTCTTTAATCTAAATTTAATTAATGGTATTGATATTAGGAGTTAATGTTTCAGCGCGATTCAGAACCCGTCGGTACAGCGTCATCTAGCGGCAGCTTTGTGAAAAATATGATAATTTATGGATTTTTAGTTTTTTTATTTAGGATTTTGTTTTTCAATGCAAGTCGTTACCCGTTATAAACAAGCAATTACTTCATCTTAGTCACTTTAAAGGATTTATTCTAAGGTTTTTGCATTTGTTACAAAATTATCCAACACCCAAGTTCAGCGACTGTTACTGCTATACTTATAAAGGTATCTTAGTAACTATAATTTTCCTTTAAAGTTCATAAAATGCACTATCATCATGAATTTTTCCAAATTTTCAAGCCCACAGTTTAGTTTTTAGAGTGAGGGGGGCGCCCAACTGGAACAAACATTTGCACTTTAAAGTTTAATATTTCGTAAATGGAGCATTAAATCAACAAATAGTGTTAGTAAACTCTAAGTCATTTAAAAGGACATATTAAACGATACCCCACACGATGGGGTAGACAACGAAATAAAAATTCATCTCCACTTCACATGTAGGGGAAGCTCTGCTAAAAAACATATTTTCCAAAATTTTATTTAACCGCTTTATCGGCGTAATTAATATACACACCCCTACAAATTTACAGTTTTCTAGTACGAAAGGTCTCTTAGCAAAACCTCGAACAGACGGGCGGTCAGACGGACATGTCGAAACTATAAGGGTTCCTTGTCAGGAATACAGAACCCTAAAAAGAGGCAACCCTACAGCGGACTTCAGAAAATGTACTGGTCGATTATAATGAGCACGAAAATTCGAATTTCCCGACATTTCAATGGTGACCGTTTCTATACATAATAAGATACATACTTAGGTATAAAGCTGTATATAACTTTCCGTATATAAGTATAGGCTTGATGAAATCTGTATGTTATGTAACTTTTCTCTTTCTTATTTCCATTTTCGTAATATTTCTGTGTTAGTGATGGAGAAAGTTTTTATTTCTAAACTAATTTGTTTTATAAACATTAATTTCATCATTTCGAGTCTGAACCGAGAGTAGTGGTCAGCTTTTTAAAGCGTTTTAAATAGTTGTAGAAAACAAAGATTTTCTATACAGTAATTTATCTGGACTTTTTTCTTTGTTTTACTGATAACTTTTACGGGGGCAAAATAATATCTAAAAAAATTCACAATATTCGTTTATAGAGATTACTTACTGCTGAAATGATCGAAGTTGCTCTGTTTCCAGACAGACTAGCACTTTAAACAATTTCAATAATTTTCTGAAAAATATCGAATAAAATAAAATTCCGTATGTGAAAATATGAAATCAAACACAGCCTGCGCCAATAAATATGCACAGCATATAAAAATGGAGTCAGCACTTAACTGTATTAAAGCCAAAGTAGAAATAGAACCGACAAATTCAGATATTTCAAAAATTGCATGCATTTCGTGGAAAGTAGTTATTGAATTGAAAACTTACGGGATTAATATTTTCATAGCCGTTATAAAAGAAACAATAAATTTCAAGCACTTTATTTTCAGGCATGTATGATTATGTTGTTATTTTAATAATAGAACTGCAGTGTGAAGGAAATATTACTAGAATTTATTTTATTAAGAATATCTGTATAAAAACAAATGACTGACATTGCATGTGCCTAGTACAGTTACTATATATTCTGCGACACTTCACTAAACACTAAGGATTTCAATTCTTGATGATATTGTCCAAATACCGTCACGAATAAAAAAAAAAATCAGGTATAGCTGAAAGTAGAAAGGCAGTCGCTCCATGAAAAATACTGGTATTCAGCTACATCCGGTCAGACTGGAAGCCACATTATTGGGAAAAGGCTAGGCAGATGATGACGAAGTAGAGCTAAATGTGTAGTCTTTGAAAATCATTAAGTAGATTCAAAAGTGTATTAAGTGTATATTTAAATATTTGGTATTTTAATTTTCCAAAATTAAAATACCAAATATTTAAATAAATTATTTCTTTTTATGTAAATTATTCTTAATCTTATTTCAACCAGGAATTCTTTTTTACTACTCCGGACATTGCAAACCAGCATTGATAGCTTTAATTACATATTTCACACAAACAGAGAATCGTCTAGAGAGACGGAAACAGCACTTCCCCATTCTGAATTAATCATGAAAACAATTATCTATCCTTGTTACTGCGAGCTATTGTCTTTAGGGGAACCACTTCGAGTTTAATTTCTACTTTTTAATAGAGACCGCGTTAAAAATACATCTCTAAACATTATGGTCGGTTTCATGTTTTTTTAATTTAGTGTTTTTCTTGGTGTGTCTCTCGGTAAATTATCTTGTAACCTCGATTAAGGACAAACGTATCATAATTGCATATGCCTAGGAAAGTTTTTTAATAAGTTTTCCGACATTTGTGGAGATTTTAAACTATTAAATAGAACTTATTTTCGCATGCTTATAAGGTTTATTGCTTTTGTCCAGAACTCTAGACATACACACATCAAAAATGTTTGCGATCACTTTGAAATAGTAAAAACTACACACAACAAAGAATTTTTATTGATAAAGTTCAATTTAAAAAATTGTATCGGCTTATATACTAGTGATCACAAACTTTTTTTATATGTGTATTTAAATAAGGGTATATTGTATAATTGTATATTGTATAACGGGCTGGTGTCCGCAACTCCACGTCAAGCGCGTATTTTGCGTATGGGCTATAATCCACCACGCGGGCCCAATGCGGATTGGTAGATGTCACATGTCTTCGAATTTTTTGGTTCTAGGACATGCCGGTTTCCTCACGATGTTTTCCTTCACCGTTTTTGAGAGCAGTGGTGATGAAATAAATTACACAAAGTAATGCGCCTGTCTGGGTTCGAACCCACGACTTACTGTTGGTGAGTCGGGGCCGCCACCACTGGGCCACCGCTGCTCTCAGGGTAATAGTTGGCAAGATGGCTGACAGCGTTAACAGTCGTTGAATATTTTGAATGTCTGAGAATTGAGGCCGTAAGACCAGGGCATAAGATTGTTGTTTTTTTTATAATATGTCTAAAAAAATCCATAAAAAAATATTACTTTCACAAATTCTGAGACACTATTACTGAGAAATTTCTGATGGAAAACCCAATAACAATTTGCTCGACCCGGTAATCGAACACGAGGACCTCGTGCTCAGCACTCAGCAGTCAGACTTGCGAGCCGACGAGCCAATATTTGCCCTGTTATTACTAGGAACACCAAGAACAACGCTCTAATGATTTCAGATCGAACAAATTTAGAAACTAGCTGGAGCCAGTTCAGCCGTATCAGTAATGTTACGATCGTCGATCAGCTTAATACTTCCCGCAAACTGTGTGAAATCGACGGGAACCACAAACTTTTGTGAACTGTGTGTAAGGTTTATGTTAGAGCGGTAACCTATGTATTGACCTATTGTCCATACCCATATTATTATTATATTTGAAACATTTAACCCGCCTGCCTTCAAAGCAAGAGTGAACAGGCATCTTCTGGGCACGCTCGTTCAATTGAAATAAAAAAAAAATGAGCTGTTACGACTAAATATAGAGAAGACAGCGCGAACAAAATCTGTGCTCCGTTCAACTGCGGTCGGCTGGCCGCAGTTCACTTCGTCGCTTGCTCACCACAGCATCTATACATACGGGGTTAGCCGCCCCCCGCCCGCCCCTCACTGCGCACAGATTTTGTTCGCGCTGTCTTCACTATACGTAGTAGTAATAGCTCAATGATTTTAAATGGTTTATTTTTTAAATGTTGCAACACAAGGCTGAGATACCTTTTGGCCTGCTGTTCTGTCTCCTGCTGATATGGAGGGAAGTGGAAATTACGGTTCTTTTTCCTACTCCTCCGCTATACTTTTCTGATTAATTTCGTTGCGGGATCCAAGACAGTTAAATTCATTCTCTGGGACTTCGTCGAGCTTCATTGTCTCGGTGCTTTTCTGGTGGTCGCCACTGTTGATTCTGGTTTTCAGGAGTTATAGTGGTTTGGGAATAGTGTGCAGCCACACTATTCCCATCCTTGTGAAAAAAAACCTTTTGACCTCGTTTTAATTAATTTTTTTTTTTTTTTACGCTGGTTTTTTGATTTTAGTTTTTTTTTCCTCTGTTTTGTATTTTATAATTGTTTGTCCTATCTGAGTCTAATAAATTATTTTTTCTTTCTTCTTTCTTTATAAAAGACACCATTATTACTGTATCTAGAATCATTTGGGTAGTTTTCATCATACGTGTTTCGAAGTGACGTACGTCAATTGGTTATTACCCTCTTTTGCGTCTCATAAATCGAGCTGTCAACACGATCAACGGTCAATGTCATAAACTTATAAAAAATATAATTTTTGCCAGAATGAGTAAATAGCTTATCAGTTCATTTGTCAGTTCGTTTGAATCTTGAACCAAGTCTCACCTCTGTAACTTTTTCGAAGTACTTCTAAGTAATAAAAACACTTCTATTTACTTTATATTAAATAGCTTCTTCCAAATAACTCAATCAACAAATGGACTGTTCATAATATTGTACATATACAAAAACCCCACCCGTAATAAATTCGTTCAATAAACTAAATTACATTTTGATCATCAAACATGAAAGCTTTTAAACAACTCGCCTACAATAAACACAATAGCAACGAATCGATTCAATTCAATTCAAAACAACAAACAATCAACAGTCGGCCGATTTTTAATTCGGCCGTCCGCCGAGCTTTCGGCCTAAGCCTCGGCTCTCGCCCTCGGCTTTTCAACGAATCAATTAATACAGGTTTAATGGAACAGGGTTAAAACGATGACGGCGAACTAGACTTGAGTATATTTGCATAAACAGATGGAGCGTTCAAGACAATATCGATTTACTTGGCACTCGAGTGTTTAATCGAGATTTTATTTCGGAATTGAATCGTGTTAATTGATTTTACGGGTTATTTGAGTTGAGTTTTTCTGGAGTGTTGATAAATTTTTTGTTCGTTTCTGTAGCTCATAACTGCTCGGGTAATTGCTGATTTAAGTTGGCTCTTAGATATTTAAAAGCGTTCATCCATGGATCCCTGGGTAGGTTTGAACTATTTAGAATACGAACGTCACGTCCATGCCTCGTCTTTTCTATATGTTTTAAGTAGTCGAGATGGCGCCCAGTCTACGCCCTGTCCGCGCCCCGTCCTTGTCTTACGTCTTTTCTGTGTGTCTAGCGCTTTCAGCAAAGCTGTGTCAGTCTAATGATAGACTTTAGGTGTCAAAAAAACCCACAGTCATTTTAAAAAAATGATCTATGCTAGCACAGTTTAATATCCAACTAAACTGTTCAGGAACATTTAACATTGACTGAAATACGGAACAAAAGGCTTTGGAATCACAAATGTAGATGGGAAGCCCAACTTTTTAACACAATATCCGCTGACAGACGTACTATTTGGTCTAAAGTATTACATAGTCGTTCGTAAACTATCCGACGCCGGGCGTGTAATGCCGTGGAAAATGTTGATGATATGGAACCGAAATAGGGCTGGCTAGTTGGTTTAAGAGTTTTAGAGAAAAGATTCTTTATTTAAATTTTTGTGTCTTGTGTTCTCAAATGACGGTGACAGAGGAGCGCTGTTGGTGAAGAGAAATTGTTTTGTAAAATGTATTGAACAAAAAAAATAACTCCGAATCTGTTCTTAATGGGAAAGGAAACTGTGGAACTAATGGCGCTAACATAGCTGGTTCCCAACATCGTCATTGGTTGAAAATGTGGTAATGTCATTTTATATTTCAAAATAGCACCTCATTGGAGATTGAGACCAGCTATGGTGTCGCCATCTGAGATTTACTTTGCCTTCGCCACCCCATTCAAAACCCACAATGCATTGATATAAGACAAGTGTTGTTGTTGATTCGTGAAATTGTTTTTATAGATTGTGTATAACATTGAATTATTTCATGTTTGACAAGACATGACATGCTGACATGTTGACTGGCTTGTAGGTCTAGTGGCCGCAAGCGCGACTACTGAGCATGGGATCTGGGACTTTTGCGCGAAAGATATTTGCGCGAAGGACACTTGCGCGAACCCGTTTGCGCGAAAAGAAAGAAAAGCGCGGTTGGACTTTTGCGCGATTGGACTTTTGCGCGTACGGACTTGTGCGCGCCAGGACACTTGCGCGAATGGACTTTTGCGCGATTGGACTTATGCGCGAACTGACTTTTGCGCACCAAGACACTTACGCGAATCTACTTGTGCGCAAAAGGACACTTGCGCGAATGGACACTTGCGCGACTGGACTTTTGCGTGACTTCATGGCCACTGAGGTTAACTCTGTAGAGTAAACATAACATCACGCCTGTTATTACTTGAAGGTGGTTTTTTTTTTGTTTTTCCGTCAAGGGTGTAGTTGTTAGTGCTGATTACGAAAATGTGGTCAAAATTAAAATCCAAGATGGCGCCGAGAAAAATTTTCTGTTTTCCCATCATGGGTGTCGTTTTCATGGTTTTCGGGGTTGCTGATTACGAAAATGTGGTCAAAATGAAAATCCAAGATGGCGCCGAGGAAAATTTTAGATTTTCCGTCATGGGTGTCGTTTTCATGGTTTTCAGGGTTGCTGATTACGAAAAAGTGGTCAAAATGAAAATCCAAGATGGCGCCGAGGAAAATTTTAGATTTTCCGTCATGGGTGTCGTTTTCATGGTTTTCAGGGTTGCTGATTACGAAAAAGTGGTCAAAATGAAAATCTAAGATGGTGCCGAGGAAATCTTGGATTTTCATTTTGACCTCATTTTCGTACCATTATCATCAACTACACCCTTGACGGAAACACCAAAAAAAAAACCACCTTTAAGTAATAACAGGCGTGATGTTATGTTTACTCTACAGAGTTAACCTCAGTGGCCATAAAGTAGCGCAAAAGTCCAGTCGCGCAAGTGTCCATTCGCGCAAGTGTCCTTTCGCGCAAAAGTCCATTCGCGTAAGTGTCTTGGCGCGCAAAAGTCCGTTCGCGCATAAGTCCAGTCGCGCAAGAACCATTCGTGCAAGTGTCCTGGCGCGCACTAGTCCGTTTGCGCAAAAGTCCAATCGCGCAAAAGTCCATGCGCGCATTTGTCTTTTCGCGCAAACGGGTTCGCGCAAGTGTCCTTCGCGCAAATGTCTTTGGCGCAAGTGTCTTGATACCCTGAGCATGAGGTCCTGGGTTCGATTCCCGGTTCGGGCAAAATTGTTTTTTTCTGGAATTTCTCAGTAGCAGCCACAGAGTCTAGATTTGTGCCCGGTTCACGGCAATATGGTCGCCCCCTATTACATGGGTCTTAAACATAACTTGCGAAATGTGGATGTACCTACTACCTATTCCTACCTCTGCCTAACCCTTTGGGGTTTTCAGGCGTGATATAATGTTATTTCATGTTTCAAAACAAGGCTCTTAACAGTACCTACTAAGAAGTCTTACTTAGCACTCCATTGACGCACAAATAGGTTACAGTTTCCTTTGGGAAAGTTGATCTGTTATAGAGTCGGACCTTTTAACAGTTCACCTTTCAAAGAAAACCCACAAAACCAGTTGCTCAAGTATCATCCATCCGGCCAACCCTATCACCTAACTTAGACACGAAGCCACGCGAACCAGCCCACTCCCACAACCTATGGTTATATTATTTAATCGGCTCACCGTAATAACTTACGCTCGAACGTATAAATTTGTTAAATAAACAACGTTATATCGAGGTATAGGCGAAATTGTGGCCGTATGATAAGGATAGTACTTATAAATGGTGTTTTGTGGTGAAAATTGTGGTTTATATGAGAGTGCTTTAATGCAAATTAATGGGCTGGGATAGTTAATACGGACGTGGAAGGAAGCTTTTGGTCAGCAGAGGCTGAAACAGCTGAAGCCCCAGTTCTTTATTGTGTGGTTACTGCTTAACCTGGTGTCAGAGTTTTAATGCCACCATGGGCTTGGGACTTGGTTTTACATGCCGTCGAGAAATATGTCTCAGGCTTGCTGGTTTCCTCACGATGTATATCTTCGCCGAAGCAATCAGAGGTGCGTGTCTATTTCGTTTAATGTGTATTAAAAACACCGTTTTGATACCGACAGAATGAAACACATTTAATGATTTGCGCTCCTAGCTGGCGTAAATGGTGATGGTTTCGACGAACCTGAATAATTTGTAGTTTTAAAAGGCATTTGCGGTATCATTTCCTGTGAAAATAAATCGTATTACAAAGCTAATAAGAGTCCTAATTCATCATCATCTGCCGAGCCTTTTCCCAACTATGTTGGGATCGGCTTCCAGTCTACCTGGATGCAGCTGAATACCAGCATTTTACATGGAGCCACTGCCTATCTGACCTCCACAACCCAGTTAGTACTGGGTTATATGATACCCCTTGGTTAAAACTGGTTGTCAGGGTTAAGTTGTCGTAAGAATCCTAATAAATGCTAGAAAAAAAAAAACAAGAAATGAATACAAAATAAGCCCAAAATACAAGATCCTACAAACTCTCTCTTTGGAACAAATTGATCTATCAATGTCTTCGTGCCTCATGGTGGGTTAAAATCTATTATTTCTGGCCAGAGCCGGATGATCTGTCGAAATGATTGATGCATCATCTCCCGGATCCCGGAAATGTCGGATCTAAATAGATTTCGTAAATATCCGATGTAAATGTTTCTTTTTTTGGTAACATCGTTTTTCCTGTGATTAGAACTTGGTCTTTCCTCTTTTACTTATGTCTGGTTCTTCTTAATTAACACAAAATGGTAGAATCAGCAAAATTCTAATGTAACTATGACTAGAGGCCAAAACATTGAACATGGTAAGGCTTAGGTGGTTTATTGTTAAAACAGGGCATCAGGACAAGCCAGTGCCAATAAGTGCAAAAGGTACCTGGGACACTCGGCGGAGATATGAGTTATCAACAAATATATTTACTGTTTCTGTTTAAGAAATAACACTATTATATGCTCCCATGCCGGCCGTCCGAAAATGAAAAATGAAACATGGAAATTTTCCTATCATAAAGTATTTTTTTTACATTATACAAATTATACCAATACTTATTTTTAAAATTAATTAATAACGTAAAGTGTTTGAACTCTGACATACAAAATAAATATTATCATCGTAAACTTTATTTTATTTTGTTGGTATAGAACCTAATAAATAATATTGTTCATCATATTTTCTAAATTGATTACGTTTGTTTTGAAATCGATGTTGTCCCGTTAAATTGATTATGTGTAAAAAGTTTCGCAAAAACTTTGGTAGTTTTTTAACGTAAATGAAGACCCACAGCTAGATGGAATTAACAGTTGAAAAATTGTGAGCCTTTTAATTTTTTGTGGAAACAGTTACGTGGTTATTGGATGTTAATAAGGGTATCTTTTTTTGGTAACATCGTTTTTCCTGTGATTAGAACTTGGTCTTTCCTCTTTTACTTATGTCTGGTTCTTCTTAATTAACACAAAATGGTAGCACCTACGTTATTTTTCTCCTAGGACCTTCCACCAATTTTTCTACCCTCTGCAATTTCAACAAAATAAATACTAGACTTCTCCTATTAGCTTTGTACACGAAAAGCTCGTATAGCTGTCATTTTCCGACACTCGTATGAACTACCATTCGGCTGTCGAACTTTGTGCACTGTGATTTGTCCCGTATTGTGAGTTGGGCAAAAAAAAAAACAGTATGTCCGCCTTTACAACGCCGCTAACATGGCATTCTGTTAGGCTCGAATGTTTTTTGAGCAATTACAATACCCAGTGTTGCGTGTTTCAGCGTCTAGTGTGAAAGTTTGGGTTGGTTGGCATTTATATGTTTTGAAAACGAAAGGTTGATGGTAGTAAATAGTTGAGCATAATACTTATTTTAGATATAGGTATTTATGAATTATACTGTAAATAACAAGAAATTGAAGCTTGGGATGGTGATTGTCCAACGATGGATTACGGTTGTCTATGGTAATATCGCCACTTCACCGTGTAGTATCAGAGTGAACAATACTTAAGAAGAAGGTCCTATATTCAGCAGAATTTAAACTAAAATCAGGTGTTACTTTGCGGAAATCCATAACATTAGTTGGTAAAATGTACCTACACTCCTCGACTCTATTGAGTAGTGTGCCTGGCATGGTAGTCTTGCAAGTGCATATTTTTGCTGGCTGGTGGTGCATCCTGCATCCAAGCCTGGATCTTTTACGCGGAATTAAAACCAAAGATTTTGCTTAACTTTTCATATTTTCAGCAGAAGATGTTAATAGACTCGGGTGTCACACATCCCTCCACGAAATCTTCCCACCAGCATTCCAACGCGTTAACCCGTAATCCGCGCCGCAGACACTACCTACATTCTTTCTTATAAATTGATACGTCAAGCGTTGGGCACAATCGACCCCCCGAAACATCTATCACGGCGAAGGGCTAATGATTGATGAGATTCACTGACCGCTCACGGGTCTGTCGAACCCCGTTTACATTCGCCTCTGATTTGTGATTTTTGCTGGGTATGTGAAAATTGTGGATCATTTTCGGGGAAATTACTCGTCTGATGGATATGACGGGGCAGAACGTGTGACCCTGAATCTTGTGAGCTCATTGGTGTGAGGTTGACCCTTTACCTTATTAAGCTATGGGTGTTTGGGTAAATTACCTTAATATTGCTGTGAGAGGACTTGTATCGCAGTCTTCATTTGTTTTAAAGTAAGTGTTTGTCCTGCCATAATCAATCGCGATACGCATACAAGGATCTAATTGTGCTCAACAGACGCTGGCAAATCGGCAGTGTTAGTTAAAATTGTTTTGTATTTAGGGGTATGAAGAACAGGGTGTAAAGCTCTTCATCCCCCGTAGAAAAGGAAGGATCAACCGACCAGACGGGTGTTATGTCTGATGGGCCATTGCCCGGTGGTCGTTGTCGGGTTCTTGTATATAGTCTTAAGTTGCGGATAACTCTGCTTGCGCGATGTAGGATTTCTGTCGTTTTGCGGTTAGTTCATCGTCTGTGTCATAGATGGCGTTGTAGTACTTTTTGTTCTATATTGCTGTAGTACTTTTATCACTACATGTATAATCCTCATAACATCACGCCTGTAATCCACGAAGAGTTGGACAGAGGTGTATCCGAGATACACCCACATTTTGCCAGTTATGTTTAAGTCTCATGTAATGTCTATGTAGACTCCGTGGCTACTACTGATAAATTCCAGATGGGAACAACAACACTTTGCCCGACCTGGGAATCAAACTCAGGACTATATTATTGCGACCACTAGACTAACGAGGCAAAGTGTTTATGCAATGTATAAAAAAAATAAGATGGCGGTGTTCGTTTCAGCCAAAAGATGTAGTCATGTCACCATTTCTTGAAATGCAGTCCTTAATCTAAAATTCGCAGGATAGTGCAAATTAGTAGCTAGTAGATGTTAGTTTGCTATGTTAACCGTTACAATAAACTTTTAGTCACTTTAAGTTAATTGAAGTTAATTTTCAAGACAAAGCACTCGCTTACCCAAATGAAGCTATTATTTTCAGCTAAAATGACGGCGAACAAGCGACCAAACAACAGGGAGAATGAAAGCAAGCTAATATTTATCAGAGCACACTTGTTGAAGTCGGTGTAGTTTAAAGAGAGGGGGGGAGGTATACAACCTCCTTGTTGCAAAGAGAAAGTTTCGTGGTCACTGTTGTTTAACCGAATAAAGCTGGAGATAGTTTTTTTTTGTATATTTATTTATTAAAATACTTTTTACATCAGCATATTTAAAAACAATGTATAGTGGCCAGTCTTATCGTACAAGGCAATATAACCTTTGAAAGGAGATTAATTTGATAGTTTTTGGTCTAATATTATAACAAATAATGGATGTAAAAATAACTTTCCTCAAACATGCTTGGAAATTTGAGCATTATTTTGACAACCTTCTTTGAGATAAATCGAAATTGCTGTACTGGCCAGATACATGCGACCAGCGGCCGGCAAAAGTTGTATGAAAATCCATATCTGTCGTGTTATTTAAAAATGGAACGATCTTTTACTCTGAAAATAGAAAGCGGTTTATTGAAAAAAAAAAACAAATGAACCCTTCAACGCGAGAGTTTTAATTTCCTCGCATTATTTGAGAAAAGTACAAAACAAGCCTTGGCCACAACTAGGCATTGATGGACTTAAGTATGTGTGCCTCGACACACATTTACACGTTCGTCCATCAATGCCTCTGTTGCTGGCCGCTGTAGTAATGTACTATTAAAGAAGCCGTAAGGTTGGTCTCTTAGTCACTGCGATTATTTTTTTCTTCTGGACCATACCCTGGAAACCTTCTAGTTATCGGGATATCGGGACTTCGAGATATCGGGGGTCACAGTTGCGTACTTACACACAATCTATCAGCACAAAGTTTTGAGTGCGTTACATTGAGTCGTAAAAGCGATTGATCACCCCAAAAAAAAAATTGATTCCCAGCACTATTTTTTTACTTAGTTTCATGGAAATAATGCTTGGTTGACAGCTTTGTGCAGGGTCCTGGATGGGGAACCATTGCAAGTGCAACTGATTAATAGTACCGATAGAACGGATATAAGATTTTTATGCCGAATGATTTCAAAACTATCAAAAACTCGTTTTGAACTAAAAAGGTTAGTATTCAAGGAACTTAGCATGTGGCATTGTAGTGGCTGCCTTCTCCCATGAGAAAAAGCATGTTAAGTTCTCAAAAGCTAGGTGTCAAAAACCTTAATTATTTGCTATCAAAAAAAGGATACCAAATTTTTAAGATCAAAGTTAAAAACCGATAATATTCATATTAAAAGTGATGTAACAAAGACTTTAAAAGGGCGGATTGACGTCATAATACCGACCCATAAAATCGAAAGGAATAATAAATCTCTTAATAATCTGCGACAAATTGGAAACTTAATCCGCGTTATAGAGCAAAATCCGAATGTCTCGGCGACTCGACCTAATTTATATTTTAAAACGAAAGCGAGCCGAGAATTACTCCACATTGTAGATATAGGCCAACCGAGAAATTACGCTAAAATGAAATGCAAATTATACAAATTTATTATTATCCCGCGGTCAGAAAAAATGGAAAATCCCCGAGAGAGAAATACAGGAAGTGATTAATAAGAGCCCACCAAGATTTGGAGGGTGTGCAAAAAAACTTAATAACTTAAAAGTTATTATACTTACGCAGGGGATTATTATTCTTAGGTATACCTTAATTATCAAGGTGAATAAAACAAATTACTGGAGATAAAATACCTATACAACCATTTCATTTTACATAAAAATTTGGACCCCCTTCTACACTAAAGCTAAATAGCAGAACGTGAGTGCGTACTTAAACCTCTACCCTTTTGCATGCAGGCGTGATGATGTTATTTTGAAAATTATAACACATTTTTTTCTTAATGGAAAGATTACCGGTTCCTTCCTTCCATATATAGAATGTTTTAGTGACGTCATCACACGTAAGGCGCATGCGTTGGTCCGCCTCCTAGCCTATTCTCTTTGTCAAGCTCCCGGTCTAACTAGATGTGGTTGTACGTCGTTTCACAGAAGCAAGCGGGTCGGTTTCAGCTAGCATTGATACGTGCTGGTCAATAATTAGGCAATGGTTCCAAAAGCCTTTTGTTGTATAAAAGAGTGAGATAGATAGTATATTTTGGCCTTTGTTTTTTAACCTAACCTAATCTAACCTAACTTAGCCATAAATTCAAATTAAAAAGTCTCAGAAATGAAATTGCCAATAAGTCAGATATCCCTAATGTACTTTTCTAAAAAATGACACCAATATCATGACAGTAACGTAAAGTAACGTTAGGCCCAAAGATGTAGGTAAAATGGTCTTTCTCCTAAATGATAAATAAAACGACTAACGGAACGATCTACATTGGAACAGCTAGTTAGTGGTGTTCTTAAATACAAGCTTAAAAACTTGGTTTGCCTTTATAACCTACTACAGTTCAAGATGTTAAGGTTGCTGAACAGTATGCTTTCTTTTCAGTCTGCTTGCCTAATGGACTTGCCATATTGATGGCCCCTAGGCCCGCCACTGGAACAGGCATTAGTAATATCTACCTGTAATATAACTACAATTACTAAAACCAAAGCAAAAGACAATAAATATGACAAGTATATAAACAAGATTACCAGGACTCCCTCATTTGACTTAATAAGAGAAGCTTCCTGGCATATTGCCAACAAGATACCGCGCGGGTCACATAATTTTCAAGTATTATGTAATTGTTGTCTGAACATAAACTTATCCCAAGACATATATTGTGGACAAACATCTGTATGAAATGGTATCCAAGTTCTACAATATTGTATTATTATTAATGTTACTTGTGCAAGTTTCCTTGAAGATGAAAGAAGGTAGACATTAGTTTTAGCAGATTAGGGTACGACGTATACTCTGACCTTGTAATAATAAATGTATTGTCATTGGTACGGAAGAAGTGTATAAAGTTTCAACATGATAGGGCAAGACAAATTCGGTAAAATTAGCTTGCAAGATTTTGACCTTAATATCCGAACTAACTCAGATATATACAACAAGCCTCATACTAGCGTAAAAAATTAAGGATACCCCAAAATTAAAGGCAGTTTGGTCCAAGAAAAAACTTGTCTAGCCTTTAGCAGAATATCTCTCAAGAAATAATTAAGAGCTGAGCAAGAGGTCTTGGGTCTGATTCCTGGGTCGGACAAAGTGTTATTGGGTTTTTCTATCAGAAATTTCTAGGTACAGGTATTTCTAGGTAGGTTTCTAGGTAGGTAGGTAGGTATTACATGGGACTTAAATATAGCTGGCGAAATGTGGGAGTAATATTAGGTACACCTCTGCCTAACCCTTCGAGGATTACAGGCGTGATGTTATGTTATTTTATTTTTTTATTTTATTTATTTTTTCCAAGACACAAATAAATATAAAAAAAATCCGACTATTCCATAGTTACCAACAGAAAAATTATCAATGGAGTCACGGTATTGTATGTACCACTCCAGGGCATAAAACATTGTAAAACTGGTTCATACCGGTATAAACCTGTAGCATTCTCATCTAAATATGCACGAGGCTGAAGTTCGGGTGTGTGCCTCATATTTTTGTATTGCGGAACCAATCGGTGAATGTCTGTCGGAACACACGTCATACTCCATTTTAGTCGGCCGGGATTGCTTTTTAAAGCATGTTTCGTTCGAATTTAGGTCCAGGAATAATGTTTTATTGGCATTGAAATAGTATGTAATTTCAGCTATAGGTACTTTAACAAGAGTGTACTTGAGTGCCTATCTGGGCTAATGTTAGCGCACTTTTAGGTCGTACCCGCTTAAATATAAAAGATCTACTTCTTTTTAGAAAGTCGTTGATTTCTAAAAGGCCATGGCAGGAACTTTATTTGTCATGTTTTCAGACCTCAAGCCAAGTATACGTAAGATTAGATCTTTCAGATTTAATATTAAGAAGAGCGAAAGAGACGACCACAAAAAATATCCATTAAGAACTATTTTTACAAACCTCACCAAAATTCAAATTAAGTTCCAAGCTAAACCTTAATTTCGTTTACAATGATTTAAAACTCAAGAGTTTGTGCTACGAATATCCCGTTTAGTTCTCCGATTCAGCTAATGAGTTCAACGTCATAGTTCGACAAATTCTAGACGCTAGTTTCGAGCTCTCGATTATCCGAACCGTTTGCCTTTTGTCGATTCCACGAACTTAAGGGGAATTATAATTAATTCATTAATAATTCGAAACAGATAAAAAAACTGTTTTTTTTTTATCTGTTTCGCAGGTCAACCTATATGAGGCAGTCGTCTGCCTAACCGGACTGTCATATGGGTTCCTTGAGTTTAAGGCCTCCAGCCGGGGGAACGAAAACAAGCTTCATTTCACAATCTTTTTATTCAAATTGTATCATCAGGGCATGTATTAAAAAAAATCCAATTATATCTAGTAAGTAGTAAAGATTTTTACAACGTATTTTTTACTTCGGACATGTTTGGTTGCCCCAGAACAGACCTACATTCTCTTCCGTGATGAAATTTCACCACATACCACCACATACGACCTTTCACACGCAAACGAAGAAAATTGAACCACAAGCGGAAACAGCAAAACGTAAACTACCCTCAGTTTCCTACCCCACGGACGCATAACGTCACCTCATAAGAAACGAAACAATATGTATACTTGCCCAAACTTAATTCGCATGGCGTCAGCATAAAGTTAAATTATCTCGAAATTAGGTTCACAATGTATGTCTTTACATAACCTCATGTATAACATGGAGCTAAATAAAAATGGCGGAGGCTTATCGCGTTTCTTATTGGAGTAATAGGTCTTTATGACCACAGAGTAAATTGGGGCAGTTTGAAAAAGGAATATAATTTTTGGTTTTATGTTCCGCCTTCTAGTCAATTAAACTTTTAGACACGGCTGTTCAAAGAACATTCGTTAATGTTTTTTTTTTAATTCTTCATATAAATTTTTTGAAAATTGTTTCTCTTCATACATGAAATAATGTTAAATGACATCGTAAAGCTACTGGCGTCTTATAACCGAAAATTCGAAGACTTGTGACATCTACCAATCCGCATTGGGCCCGCCCATGATGGATTGTGTCCCACTCCCTCTCATAGAGAGAAGGCCTGTGTCCCAGCAGCGGGAACGTAAGCTGATTATGCCAAGCATGAAATATTCATATATTATATATAAAGCATTTTCCGTTTAAAAATTTCATGTTCTATATCTATAGATATCATGTTTCTATTTCTATATCTATAGATAGTGAATCATAATATTGTTTCGTTTGTTGAAACAGCGCGTGCAGTGCAGTGTTTAAACAAAGCTTCACCAGTAAATCCATGTATTGTGCTAGTAAATATTCTACTATTTAATGTATCGTGTCAATAATAGCCGTCATGGACAAACAATAGCCGAATGCAATAATGGACTAGTAAAGCGACCGCTTGTCAATATAAATTTAATTGATAATGAATAACTGTATATTAAGTAAACAGCGATTATACAATATCATAATAAATGCCAAAATACATGTGGGTTTGGTGCAAATACATAAAAATGGTTTATAATGTATACATTTTACGGCGTGTGACTACTGAGGTCCTATGGAGTTTGGGGTTTATGGCCTAGCATTCGAGCTGTCAAAATTAGTTCCTCATAAGTACGGCAGAGGTGCTTTTAAAATTAAAAAACAAAAATTGGTCCGACCTCTGGTCAACAATACTCTGTGTTATATTCAACATATTGCATAAAGCTTCTTAATAAGTATTTCAGAAGGGTTTTACAAGGCTTTTAAAAGAGGTTTCATAGAAGTGATATTACTGAAATGGTTTGCACGACACTGGTCAAGTCTTACTTAAATAATTGGTAATGGCTGTGATGAAGATGGATGAAAAAGATTGTCTTTAGTAGAGATCATAATGTTGAGGTGAATGTGTAGTGTGACAAGAATGGACAATGTAAGGAATAACACAAAAGAAAGTTTGAAAGTTGCGCCAGTTACAGAAAAGTTGAAAGGGATCCACTGTCTTGGTATGGGCATGTGATGAGGAGGGAAGAATCGCATGTGACTTAAAGGGTGATGAATATAAATGTTGATTGATGGAGAGGGAGAGGAAGACCAAGGAAACGATGGATGGAGTGTGTGAGGAATGATATGAAGGAAAAAGGTGTAAATAATTGTTTGACGATTGACAGTCCGGAGAGAATGGAAGAAAAAAACGGTAACGGTAACACGGCAGGACGATGAAAACGAACGAATGACTTATAATGTTTTGTTAAAATGAAAAGAAAAGACGTATAATCAACACTTCTGCTCATAACGATTTCAGAACATGCGAAGGACCAAGAATCCGCAAGATATTCTCATTCCAGAGACGTAAAATATTAACTTAGAAAATAAATTATGAATTTTAGTACTTGACTTAATTCTAGGGTATTACGGGAGGGTATTTCAAAGGACAAGAACTGGTTGAGATACACACTGGCCAGGGATGAATGGTACAAAGATGAAGAGCAGTGGAAAGCAGTCTTGTGTTTGTTTTGTGAAAGGATGCACGAAGGACCGCTTTTTCTTCTTATGTTTAAGTATTTTATTTAATTCTAGCGACCCGCCCCGGCTTCACACGGGTGAAATGTAGATATAAACCTTCCTTTTGAATCACTCTATCTATTACTGAAAACTGCATTAAAATCCGTTCCGTAGATTAAAAAATCCAAGCGTACAGACAGCGGGAGCGACTTTGTTTTAGACTTTGTAAATATTTTTGTCATTCCCTATTGTAAATATGTTTCTTTTAACTGTACAATAGCTTGGATTTCTCTGTCATATGGAACATGTATTCTCAAATTACTACATATTGTAAAACAAAGTCGCCCGCCGCGTCTGCCCCTATGTATGCTTAGATCTTTAAAACTGCGCAATGGATTTTGATGTGGGTTTTTTTAATAGATAGAGGAAGGTTTTAGTATATAATTTGTGGACGGATAAAGCCGCGGCAATCAGCTAGTAAATAAATAAAGCAAGAAGAACTTCGAAATTTAAACATTAAAATTGATACTAAAATTCTAACTAATCTCAAAGCAATAACACAATCACACTAATAAACTTACAACTAAGACAATAATATAAAGCCTTACACACACGTGCGAAACTCACTTACGCAGGCCTAACAATACACGTGACAAAAACTTATCCACCAACAGCATCTCGTACTAAGTGACCAGAGACTTCTTGCCCCTAATCTATTTACTTTCACAGCTAGTACAAATTATTGGACTACGTCTTAAGTAATCTAATAAAGTAAAGTGTAGCCTAGCCTTAGATTTTATTATTATATTTAGTAACGTGTGGCCTAAATGTATTTTGTACAGGTATAAGGTAATATTTGCGTGGGAATAAGTATTTTTTGCGGTAAATGTAATATTTTGTAAGGAGGTTTTTTCTAGTCTATTTGGTTTGAAGAAGTTTCTTTTGTAGTTTTTTTATTACGCCTCGTTTTTCGCAAATATTTTTTGTAGATATGCTGGTTACTTTTAATAGAATGGAAAATTTATTATTTGCATTAAAATTTGTTACATTAAAATGTTCAACAAATATTTAAACATATTGAACATAAAAATATAACACATTAATTTATCAAATAGTTATTTTAAATCGTAGGCGCAACAATGCTTTTGGTTTAGAAATTGTACTTGAGTGACCCATAGAGAAATTTTTATATATGACCCTGAAGTATCAGTACTTTATAACCTGAAACTAATTTGTAGGTCTAGGCACAGAAAGCATATTCTATTCAGTGAAATTAAATTAATTCGATTAACTTGGTTATTCCACGAAAACTACCCAACTAAACAATAATAATGCATATTATAACTGTAAGGATGAGCTTGTAACCATTAAAAACAATTAAATCAACTAAAATAACTAAACTAAACTAACAACAAACTATAAAAGGGCATCAAAAAACTACTCCTCAACTCCGTCAGCTAGTAATATGCCCAAGAGACTGGCAGCGTTGTCACGTTGTATGGCAATACTTACTTACCTTCTGGCCAAGGCAAAAGCCAGCCCTTGGGTCAAGGGAAACATTGCTCAAAAAAAAAAATTAAGTGACAAAAAGAAAGAGCACGACGCGTTCTGTAATTATTTCTGACTACCCTACGCGATAAAAGGTGTAAGTAATACGAGTACCAAAAACACACACAAACCCAATAGCAATCATTTCTCCCAATAAAGCATTCCAAACTGCATATTGTTATCAAAATTACTCCTTATTGCCCCACATTGCTCCACTCGGTATAAATCACGGGCAAGATTAGGAAAAATACCGTTATCAGTGTGTCTCGGCTTTATTGCCCGTGAAGAAATATTGCCTTCGCCTTAAGTACTTCCGTTTAGCGCTGTGTGTCATAATTTGAGGGTATTTGTGTTTTGTATACCGTGAGGTTGGCTTTTGTAGCGTCAGCACAAAAGGGTGTGAGAAGTGGTGAAAGTTAATTTCCTGTGTTAACTTGCTTGTGAATTTCTTATACATAATTTAAAATAAGATGCAGTTACTTGCTTGAAAGATATTTTATCACTACCTAATATAAGAATATTACATACATTTATTAAGTTCATCTTTGTGTTTGTAACGCATTGATTTTAACACAAATCTTGGTAATATGTTACCTACAACCTGAAGGAATTTCAATTATTTTCTTTAAACTGCAAGAAGCAACTCATTCTGGGTGAAACATAGGACTCCTTTCCCTAACCTTTCGCGGATAACAGGCATGATATCCTCTTTTATTAAAACTAATTACAAAATCCCGAAATATTCCAACTTGTGCTGCTATCCGTACATACGAGTATTTGAAGGGAGCCGGGTGTTTTTTGGTGTTAGCTGAAATCAGGGCCGCGTTGTATGTTCCCGACTTTATTACATCTACGTGTCATCGGGAAATACTAATCTTGTTACCACTATATTACTGAAATCTAGATTTCTGTATGACTTACGGTGGGTTAGCTGGATTAGGGCAATTGTTTGGCGTAAAAAATAAACGTGGTGGATAAAAACTCATTTTACTACTTTCATAAATGCGAAACTTTGTGAGGATGGATGAATGGATGTTTGTTACCCTTTCACGCAAAAACTACAGAACGGATTTGGATGAAATTTTGCATGCAGATAACTTATAACCTGGTTTAACACAAAGGATAGTTTTCATTCCGGTAGTGACGATCCCGTGGGACAATGCCGAACTCCACGCGGGCTAAGCCGCGGAAAAATGCTAGTTTCTTATAAAGCTTCCACTCAAACAGTGGATTCTTCAAGTGGAAATGTCATCCAAGAAAATATAATTCAAGATGGCGACGAAGTTACAGCAAGCAAGATCGATGGCGACCATGCTCTATCCTTAATTAATTACCTAATTACTTCTCAAGTCTAAGTGTTATTAATTAGTCAACCGACGTGACTCGCCACTAAAAATCTTGGTAAAACTTTTCTATGGAATGTAATATATTTTTAAATGGACGTTTTTAATTAATGATTTTTGATCTACCAGCTTACTGGGAACTCGTTTTTTTCTTCTTTTGTGAAGGTAACATGAAACAAGCCCGTTGATACTGTTGACAAGCGTTTTTGTCTTTATCTTAAAATAACCTCCTCTTTTTGGAAGTCGGTTAAGAAAAACGAATTGTAGATAGCTAGTTTAATATTTATCGTCCATTTAATTAGAATACATTTGGAAAAAAAAAAAATTGTAGATAGAATTAAGTATTCCAGAGGGCACGTGGCAATTACTTTAAACCGTTTCCTTCTAACAGGATTGACTTAAACATTTGTCTTTTTAACCGACTTCTTAAAGTTCCTTTTCTCAAACATGCTTGGAAATATGAGCATTATTTTGACAACCTTCTTCGAGATAAATCGAAATTGCTGTACTGGCTAGATACATGCGACCAGCGGCCGGCAAAAGTTGTATGAAAATCCATATCTGTCGTGTTTAGCGGCCAAATAAATTACATAGTAAACTCATATCTGTCGTGTTATTTAAAAATGGAACGATCTTTCACTCTGAAACATGGCAACCAAGGAGGTAACTTATAGAGGTTTTATTTAAATTTCGAATTGGCTTGCAAATAGAAAGTGGTCTGGAGAAAAAAAAAATCAAATGAACTCAACGCGAGAGTTTTAATTTCCTCGCATTATTTGAGAAAAGTACTATACAAGCCTTAACCACAACTAGGCATTGATGGACTTAAGTATGTGTGCCTCGACCCACATTTATACGTTCGTTCATCAATACCTCTGTTGCTGGCCACTGCAGTAATGTACTATTTATAAATAATTCAGACTCCCTCAAACTTAACGACATACAGAAAGTTCTAAAGTGTCTAAACATAAAAACAGCTAAGTACAAAACAGCTTCATTTTCCGTGAAGTGCTTACATTACACGATTTTAATATTTAACTAGGAAATTAACCTCTCCATAGCAACATCACTTCTATATTTAGTAAAACCTTTCAGCCCAAAAGAAACACTACAAATATTACGAAGAAAACTACACTATTGTTCACAATTTCTAAGAACGTACTTGAACTTCCATTGTGGGCCAAAGGTCCAGTTTCGTGTAAAAACCGGCCAAATGCGAGTCGGACTCGCGCATGAAAGGTTCCGTACCATCGTAGTAAGGGAGCCTCCTTTAATTTTTATTTTATTTGTTGTTACAGCGGCAACAGAAATACATCATCTGTGAAAATGTCAACTGTCTAGCTATCACGGTTCATGAGATACAGCCTGGTGACAGACAGACGGACAGTGGAGTCTTAGTAATGGGGTCCCTTTGGGTACGGAATCCTAAAAAGGCGCGAAAACAAGGCGGCCATTACAAGACACGCACACACACATAAACACACAAATATAAAATGTGAGCATGTACACGTATGGAACGAAAAGGTTTAGCAGTTTACAAATATTTTAGTTACTCACAAAGTGGGATGACATCCTTTTAAAATAGAATTTTTATTTTAGGTACAACACCCTCGCCTCGCCTCTTAGCCTCGCCTCGAAGGCTAAGTCAAAGGTGTACCTAATACTACACCTACATTTCAACGGTTATATTTAAGTTCCAAATAAAATAGGGCGAGCTAATTGCCATCAACTGGCCACAAATCCAGAACCCGTAGCTGCTACTGACAAAAAAACCCAATAACACTTTGCCCGACCTGGGAATGAAATCCAGGACCTCGTGCGATTACGACCATTTGACTAACGAAGCTAAGTATAAATTAGCAAAACAAAATTGAGTCTAATACAATGGGAAAGCAATAATTAACCCAAAAATGTTTAACCATTTCATTCCACGTTACAAAACACACGCATATGAAACAAGTTCTAAAGGTCGTTGGTGGTTTGTGCTTGCCTGGTACAAAACTTCGTTTTACACAGGTGGTTATGTTTTAGATTATCATCCCTTCCGCTCGGGTTATACCAGAAGGTAGGTTTGGACATGACTAAATTACACGATATTTTGAACGTCGCGTGGGCCCATTCAAAGGCTTAGAGATTAGTAGTATTTGTTTACATAACATAACATCATTCTCGAAGGGTGAGGCAGAGGACGCACCTAAGATTACACCCACATTACGCCTCATTTAATAGGGGTACAAATACAAAAAAAAAAAAATTTCTTTTACAAGTTATGTACTACATCTAGTGGTCGAAGTGACCTTTTAGACAAAAGTTGCCTATGTTAGGTCACTTCGCTCTTCCAAAGTTTAAACTTACGTGGTGTACCAGCAATTTTAAATCTTATTATCTTAAGAAAACATTTCGAAGTATTTTTACAAAAAGAAAAAGATACGTCAAATTTTGAATTATGAATAAAAATTCACAAAAGCAAAAGTAAATAATGGGGGAGTAAGTAGTAAGTTCTGTATGGTGTCGGACGTAAAAAATAGCACCATCCCATATCTTCCCGTGGGTGTCGTAAGAGGCGACTAAGGGACTTACCAGAGAATGGGCAGCAGCGTTCTCTGTGCTTTTGTAACAACCGCACTGCGATCGCCAACCCGCCTGCCAAGCGTGGCGATTATGGCAAAAATCCCCATTTGGGGGAGGCCCATGTCCAGCAGTGGACGTCTTTCGGCTGAAATCATGATGATGATGAAGTAGTAAGTATGTAATGGGTGTAGGGGTCAAGCCTATTGCCAGCAAACCGGGCACTAACCCAGACTCCGTAGCTGCTACTAAGAAATTCCTGATGGAAAAACTGAATAAAGACTTTGCTCGACCTGGAAATCGAATTTATTACTTTTTTACTTTACTTACTACTTTTTACTAAATTAACAGTCGCGATCGCGAGTCGCGACCACCAGACCAAGGAGACTACTAAATAATACCACAACACAGTATATAAGAATAAAATGAAACTACGTATATAATAATACCACTCCAAACCGTCTAAACACATTTAAATTATCTTCAACTTTTCCCAGAATAAAATACCCAGACGGAACGTTCTAAATTCAAAAGTATCAAGTGCCGCCGCCATTTTTCGTGACAACGTATTTACAAATTCAGGGCTGCCAGTATTTGCCAATTTGCCAGCTGGCGTTCACACCTGTTGTGAACTTTTAGTGTTACTGAGACGGTTTATGTTCCCCCAGTAAAGTATGTGAAGGTTTATTAAGGAGGGTAGTCTTTAGAAATAATCGGGTAGGGTTTTTGTTGGGAAAGAAAATGTTGGTGGTCTGTGGAACGTCGAGTACCTTGTATTGTAAATTGTATATCGGGTTGGTGTCCGGAACTCCGCGTCCAAAGCAACGACTGCAGAGCATAAGAGTTCGATTCCCGGGTCGGGCAAACTGTTATAGGGTTTTTCCATCAGGAATTTCTCAGTAACAGGCACCGAATTTCGATTTGTGCCCTGTTGATGGCAATAGGCTCGCCCCCTATTACATGGGACTTAAACATAATTGGCGAATTGTGGTTGTACTATTCAGTACACCTCTGCCTGACCTTCGGGGATTACAGGCGTTACGATATGTTATAAAATTTCTCCTTTAAACGTCGGAGTGTTCTGTGTTTGATACTAAAATTGCCTTTTCTTCAATAATCTAATTTCCTTAAAGGAGATGCTGTAAGATTCTGCACACTACCGTCTACTAAATTATCATATCAACTACGCAAGTTCGTGTTTAAATTAAAACGTCTGGCTTACCTTTTGATGCTAACAAGCATAATAAAGGCAGAGGGAAAATTTTCAATGGCATTTTCATAATAACATCACAACATGTTTTAAAAATGTTAAAGGTATTCGTCGTTCACGTCTTATTTGACATTCCGAGTCTTTAATAGTTAATGTCAAATGAAAATAAAACAATTTCAATGTTTTCACTGTTTGATACAATCGTTTCCATGGTAAGACTCGTGACAAACAGTCAGTGATTGTTTTTTGGTAACTACAAAAATCTATATGAAGAAAGCAGTGTTTAAAAGTAAATTTAACCAAATTCTGCCTACCGTATGACGAATAACCACAAAATGTAACTCTCATATGTCTTTTATGCCCGATGTACGGACCTCAGACGAACTATTAAAAATGGCCTGAAATTAAGTACGCCAATCTCCTTTAGAGGCCGATTAGAAACGTCAAAATCGTATCGATTGAATCATTAAATCAGTAAAAACAAACAGAATCCACCCCAAGACATATCCAGTAACCAATCTGAAGTCTTAAAACTACACAATAGCTTCCCTCAATAAAATCACAATTATGTAACAAAAGAGCGAAACTCTGCGCCGCGAGAATACACATTAACAACGCGTCGTGCTATTCTATTGTTTCCCGTTTTCTGCGTAAGCGACAATGGGGACACTGATGACAGGACGTGTCACTGAACTGTGGCTGAGTTGTGGTGGTTTTTCCAGAACATCTGTGTTAGTTCTGCTTTTTAAAAGTACAAGAAGAGGAGTATGCGGTTGCCTGCATGTGAATTATGAAAAAGCATGTATATCAAAGATTAAATTGACGGTTCTAAGGGATAATTGTAGGTACCTATACTCTAATTTTGAAGTGGCATTAACCAGCGAATATTACAAAAAAAAGAGTGGGAGTTTATAGGAGTTTCACCGATTTGCCTTATACACTATTCATAAAAAAAAAAAAAAAAAAAAATGAATTAATATAATTAATTAATTTGTTGTCATGCTGAACAAATATAATTTTAGCTAAGTTACAAGAACTAATAACACAAACTAATTTCCTACTTCATTGCTAATTATTAGAAGATAAGCACTTCGTCCACAAAAATCGTGATAGCTCGGCTAATATGCACGGTATAAATGATATAAATATGATTTATATTTATTTAGAATTGGATCGTTTGTTCCGGAATTACCCTCTACATACAAACATATTTTACCTCTTTGTAATACTAGAAAAGGCTTTACAAGTAAGAAGAGAAACAAGGATCTACAATTAGCATCCTAAAAAACCAAGTCCATTATAAACAAATTACAAACAGAGCAATGATCAAGCTACACAAATATTAGAAAACACACAATGCATATATCATTAATATTGAGTGCGCCATAACATAAGATTACAGTGTCGCCTAATGACAATACTGGCTCATAGCAGGTGTGCTCAGAAGGGCCACGGGGTTCCAAGCTTTACTAAAAACCAATAAATAAATGCAGAAAAAAAAAAAAATTGGGCTATTTTCGACCTAAGAGTAAAGAGAGAGAATAGTCTTAATAGTCGAAAATTAGCTTAGCTTCTTTGTTATACTCTAAACAGGTTTGAGCTAGACCTTAACATGCAAAGAATACATACAACATGTTTTAAAAAGGTGTGATCATATTTCAGGGTGTGGCATAAAACTGGAAAAAAATTGAATTAATGAATTGAGGAAACCAGGATGCCTAAGAGATATTTCTCGACAGCATGTAAAGCCAAGTCAGAAACCCATGGGTGGCATAAAAACTTTGACAACAGGTTAGGTACTAACCACACGATAAAGGAGAAAGAATAAGGGTATGAGAGATCATCAAACCGGACAACTTTCTCGTGCTGATTTTAATTCATTTTTTCGCGATTTCGATAGTGGTCCCATGGAGAAAGTTGTTCAGTTCGATTGGTTTGAATCACACACTGAAATATGACCACACCTTTCCGATACACGCTGTATATGCTATTTGGTGGGTCGGAGTCTGGACAAGTAGACAAAGCGACTTGAAACTTGTCTAGGAGCTCAATCAACTGAAAGTTATGACAATTTTTATTAAAAAATATATTTCAATCTTGCCTAACATTCTACATTTTTATTTCTTTACCACGATGCCCAAGATTTAAAATAAACCCTGACCTTTGACTTCATTTCATTTTTTCTAAAGATTAATTTAGATTTGAAATACCAGCGCTATTCTTCAAAACATTCAAGTTCATATTTTTTGTGTTGAAATGTTTGTTTTTGAGATGAAAGTACTGCCATAGCCAATGATGTTAGTAAGCAATGTGTGGTCATCAGTCTCCGGCCTTTATCTCAATTTACTTGGGGTCTGTGCAGCATATCTTCTACCATACTTCTCCATTGGTTGGAACTTCTATAGTTGGTGCCAAATAAGATGAGATTAGCGGTCATTGCCCTTTCCCTAATATCTCTTCGTACGAACCAAAACCAATAAACTATGTATCGTTTTTCATTACAAAAAAATTTGAAAATCAGATTCCAGACTTGAACAGGCTTATTTTTGGTTTTCAAAGTTAAGAAGTTTAATAAATGTAGGTGGGTCAATGACCGCTATTCTCATCTTAACTGGCACCAACTATAGCCATATCGTATTTTAAGTAGTCCGTCCATTATTGTCTTCTCCTACTCCGTATCGTTTCTTTGGCCTTCCTCTACTATTATAACCATCTACATATAAAAGCATAGTTACAAATGTGCATTGGTTTAAAAACCTTATGGTAGTGGACATTCTGTCCATATTCCTATGACCCCAGCGGAACCAGCGCTGTGTAGCAGTATACTTTATTTGCCACACTCCACAGTAATTGCCTACCGTCCCACAATTCAAGTACACTGCAATTCTTCGTACATTTCTCAACAAACCTCATTTGACATTTTATGAAATCGTTACAAAGGTATTTTTCTGTTTCTGCTAAAGAATTGTGATTTAGATTTATGAAGTACCCGCTTTTTCATAATAAGTAGGGTGTAATTATGTTATAGGAGCTGTTATTTTATGCTTGAAAATGGTGTTTTGTTGGATTTTTAATTATTTTCATGCTGTTTTACTTCAAAAAGGCGCCTGGTAAGTTGTTTCGTGATTTTTAGCATGTTATTCAGCGAATTCGAGCAGTCCTGAATATTACATCCATAAAAAAAACTGGTTAATAATGTACATTGTTTTACAATTCAAAAGAAAAACATTCAGTTCAAAATTAAAACCAAACATCAAACAAGCGAACTACGATTAAACTTCAGAAATCCATCGACATTTTATTATACAACGAATTGAAAGCAAACAAGATGTTTGAAAATAACTTCAGTACTGTCAACAACTATAAACACAGGTTTATTGATTCGTGTCTGTCACAGTACACGCTATTTGAACAACTTTATACGAATATTCGAACTAATAAGGAGTTTGAAATTATGCAGCCGTGTTTCCATTGGCTCTAAACATTGTCGTCAACTGTTTAATGCTCTCTAATTAGTTCAGAATTGCCTATACGAAATGAGGATGCGTAATTATCAATGCTAGTTGGATTTTCGTTTGACAGAGCTCTAGCCATAGAGAGGAACGGTTATAGATTGTGATTTACGTGTTCTGAGAGTTAAAATTGACAAACTGGACAGGGGCATGTCTGTCTTTTGGACAAACCTATCTTTTCAACCAATACTATATATTTTAATTTATTTTTATTATTTTAGTCAGCCCGAATGTAAAATAAACCAGGTCAATACCGCACAGTTTCTAGAACGAAAATTATCGACGCGTGAAAATTAAACCCAAATCGAGCGATGCGATTGGCTGTTGATATTTCATTTAAACAATCACAGAACTTGCTTTCAATTTTGACACGTCGATAATTTTCCTTACAGAAACCCAACCAAAATGTACAGCCATTTCATCATACGACTTCGTCCACGTATGTAGGTGGGTTAAGTGAATAAATAATGTCCCTAACACGAGCTACAAAAAACGGTGTCCCATATCAAATTATTTCATAATTAAGGCAGGGCTTACACCTGCTCCCGACTGTCACTGACATACACAGGTACATGTACCATGGTGAGTAGATACGACGGGAGATTTGTTTTTACAAAAAACAAAAGTATAATTTATGTATCTCATACAGGTGTGTCCTACAGAAACAAATGTGACGGTGGGTATTGTTACTAAAAAAATCTCATAGGGCGTCAAAGTATGAAATAGAAAATATTTTGATTATATATCTTGGGGAATCGCAAAAAGCACATAGATTGAAGAATGGACGAAAAATTGAAAACAGGTTTTTATATACTTCTGAACGTGTAACCGCTCAGGTTCAATTTGAAACCAATACATATTACCTGCCATAGGCGCAAGCAGTCAACTTTTAAAACTCACATTTCGATGCTGGAAGTTTCAAATATCACATAGACTGTACATGGAAATTTCCATCGTCGACATACAAACACATACGCCTACCTACCTGAAAAAAAAACATGAAAAAGTATCACCCTAAACACATATAAAAATAGAATCCTGTTGCCACCGAAACCTCCCTAAACTCCGTACCTTACGTACTTATTAAACCATCTCAGATGATATTGTGAATTGTGACATAAACATGTAAATATGTACCTACAACAAGTATACATAGAGAACAATTTTTATCACGCGTCTTTATTACAGTGCTTTATTATTTTTATGAAGAACGTGCAGATTAAAGGCCCCTGCCGACGTGACTTGTGACGTAATAATGTGTTGCCTATCAAATATGTGATCGTTTATAGATGAGGAACGTATCGTGCATGATGGTACTTATTTATCAAGAAGGGGGGAGTGGGAGGAATTTAAATAAGAGTTGTGTCTTTCTGGAGCCCTGACAGAAGTCGCGGCAGACCTCGTAGAAGATGGCGGGACGAGCTGAACAAAAACAACGACCAGTGGGCCATATTAGCCCCGTATCGAAACAATTGGAAGTCCCTTGCCCAGCAGTGGGATGACGCAGACTAACAGTATCAGTATGTGTTTTAAGCTCGAGATCTATAAGCGTTAGTTAGCACGTAATTTAGCGTTATTTCTGTCAGTGCTGAAGTAGAAGTTCAATATAGAGATGAAACGAATGAATTTTAAAATCAAAGCACGTTGCACTCATAGATGTCAGGTTAATTCTTTGGGTCTCATGACGAAATAGAAGCTGAAATGTTGCTAGGCTTGGAAATGCATTGTGAAATGATCAATAGCTCACCCCTGTCTTGACAAAAGTTGCGCATATGCGGATAAAAGGTAAAGAAAAACAATTCAAAGATGGACTGGTAGAGAATGCCTTGATGTGTACCGTGTATGAAGTTTTAAAAATAATAAACAAAAATACGCCTTACAAAACAAAAACTTCTTCACTTTATTCCTATGTCCTTTTCCATCAAATGTGCCGCCCATTACTTAGACTTTGAAAAGCTTCAAAAATAAAAAACTATCGCAAAATACTTACAAAAAAAATGAAAAATATAGTATTTTTAATATACCTATAGGAGTATCACACAAAAACAACCTACAAAAACGAAACCTGTCCCAAACACATGCCATGCCATGGTCTACATTCCACATGCCAAATATTCATCGACGACAAAAAAACACGTTGCGGGGTCGCATACCGTTCAATCCCCAGCAGTGCGTTTTTATTAAGTAACACGTATATAGGGTGCCCGTTATTACTGGCGGTTTCCGTCGGTCACTTGCGTCGGTCAATTTTTGGGTCAAATCGAACTTTCTCCCCCCGTATATTTTATGCGGGTATCCCTTTCTGCGGATTACCGACAAGTTTTGGTAAAGTTTCGCCTTTTGATGCCTCAATTGTTCGACCTTTGAATTTTAGTTGCGTTCGTTTGTGTTCAAATAGCCGTGTTAGTGTTTTGGGTTCTTTCTTCATGAAATATTTTATGGTGTTTTTATCATGAGAGGGTGTGAGGGAGAGAGGGATAAGTTGTCTCTACACTATGTACACGTTTACAGAGGCGGATTGCCTTAGGCATTTTCTACCAGACAACCTATTAGTGATGTAAAGAAAAACTTAGTTATTATTATATATTATACTTATTCCGAACAAATATTTTGAATATAAATTTTAATGCAATACTTAGCAGGTAAAGCAGGCCTGAAAAAAAAATCTATTTAAACCTAATTACCGCATAAGTTCACCAATTTATACTCACAAACCAAAAATATACTCCAAAAACCAAAAATAATGTACCAAAACTTACTTTACGAGCCAATTCGAGCAAATATAAGTATAGTCATAATCTAGTTATTACATCGCCGCTGCATTTTGAACTGTAAACCGTCGACTGTCAAAGCATAATGAATTGTAAGAGAAGCCGGTAGGCTGTAAAGTTACCCCTTGTCACGACATGGGCCTGGCTCACGCGATGTTAATGAAAAAAAACCGACCAAATCTACATTTTGCTAGTTTAGTAGTGGTTCCGGATAGTTTCGGTTCGGTTAAAAGTTGTCAATGCTGAACACGAATTAGTTTGCAAATTTTGAAATGTTTGAAGGCTTCTTATGTATTTGTTAAGGTAGGAATATTTACTTCGTGATTTTGTTCAATTGGAATAGAACGCATAAACTTTCGTCTTCGATTTTCCAATGTAGATCAAGACTTTATCTTTAAATCTGCTTAATCTTGCCAGTGAATAATATATGTCAAACATTAAGTTGCTCGTACTCCATTGATGGGCGGCATAATTTATTATCAGTCAAAATCAAATGTAGATCACATTTCATTTTGACTGATAAATGACATTC
The DNA here is from genome assembly GCA_941918905.2 of Xestia sexstrigata. Taxonomy (NCBI): domain Eukaryota; kingdom Metazoa; phylum Arthropoda; class Insecta; order Lepidoptera; family Noctuidae; genus Xestia; species Xestia sexstrigata. The sequence continues at coordinate 5,742,925 of OW799217.2, read as the reverse complement.
GTAACTAACCTTTTCCCACGTAACCCTAAAACTACACCGATTGGTCAACGGCCTTCCACTATAACCTTGTATTCGGCGTTTATTTGAAGCATAGACGCCTCCACAAAATAGCTAATATCTGCCCTCATAACGTAAAAAGTCGTGATGGACTAATTTAGGCTAAATTGCGTTAACCTAGCCATTAGTGACACGTTATCTCCTGGGCTCAGCTGATAACTCATTTAATGTCTGGCTTTAATTTGTGGGGTTAAAAAAGGTTCTTATGTTATGAGTGTATATGGTAGTTTATGGTTTCGTGTGCTTACTGTGGAAGGTCGACGGACGATTGTAAATAATCGTAAAAAAGTATGAATTTATTGTGATTTTAGACACGCCAAACGGTTGATGTGAGTTAAATATAAACATTATCTACTTTATGGTAATGTTTTGTTGATAAATAGTTCTACTGACCGTTTTGCAGGAAGGGCGATTTTTTTCGCTATGGCAACTCTAGCT